>CM060924.1:956403625-961403625 GCA_030737875.1 Allium sativum | reverse complement strand
ACAACTTGTAATTTTAATATCATATACATACGTTGTCAGAATTATAAAAATTTGAATTTGTTGGGATCGTATGTCATAAGCTACACAATGGAACCAACCTGGAGTAGTTTGGACGTTGTTACAATTTTGGATAGTATTAAACTTTTGATTCAACCAACCGACGTAAATCATTATTTAACGATTTATGACCAAGGTGAGTAAATACACTAACTTTTCCCAGTTTTATAATATTATAAACGTTATTTTTAAGTTGATAAATAATGATTGAATGATGTGTGATGGTTGTTTGGATGAATTGCTAATAATTGGTTGAAATAATATATACAGTTATATATATAAATCATTGAATGAATATTGATTCTATTTATTATTGTATATCATAATGATATGAAATTTGTGTTATTTATGTTGATTAACATCTGTGGATGCAGGTAAACAGGTTGGAGGATTCCAACTGGATTCCTCAATAATTTTATTGTTGTTTTTTATATATTACATTATATGATGTGATGAATAATCTGTGATTGATTATTGTGTGTTTTAGGATGTTGAACAACATTGACCTGAAATAATTGGTATTTAAATACCATAAAAATATGTTGGAAAAGAATTTGAGTTTTAAAAAGGAGAAATCTATTTTTAAAATATAAATGGAATTTCGATTGGACTAGAATATAATAACTGGTTTTAATTATATTAAAACCAGAAGTTTGGTTTTAGACGATATTTTTAAATGGTATGAAATAATTATTATTAAATAAATTGGAAATATAAATTCAAGAATGAACTCAAAGAGGAATTGGTAATTGTTTTCAAAAGAAAGCAATGGAATTATTTCGATGTTCGGAATGTAAATAGAATTGATACAAATCCATTGGGATTTATAATTAGAATTTGATGATGTCAAATGTTAATAAAATAATTTATTTTTTTGAAATTATATATTAATATAATTTAGAAATTGACAAGATAATTAATATTTGGGTTGAAACTAATAATTTATAATAAAATAAGTAATCAAGATTAAGTTATAAACTAGATATTATGTAGCAACCCGGAAAATGTGAACCAATTAAAAAAATTTATTTGGCAATTTTAATGAACTTTGAATATTTAAATGAATTATTTTAAAGAATTACAACTAGAAATTTATTTTGAATAGAATTAGAACGTATAATATTTATTTGAGTCGACGTTAAAATATAAATACTTATTTTAAATTATAAAAGGAATTGGAAATGGCGTGGTAGTTTGAAAATTCGATTTCAAATTTCAAATGAATGTATAGGATTCAAAATAAACCTGATTTTAGCGAAACCAAAAATATTTGAATCGGTTTGAAAATATCTTTCCAATGAATCTGAAAAATCCAAATTTCATAGCGGGAATAAAAAGTTATGTCCAGTTGAAAATTCAGAATAGTCGTTATGGAAATATAGCCCTTAAAATGGAAATTTTGCAAAAGACCTCCAGTTTCGACGAAACCACTTTTTTGCATCCGGGATGTCAAGTTATTGCTAGATTCCAAAATTCATAATTTTTTGAATCAATATGTGAGCGTGGCAAAACAAAACGTGTTTTGACAGTTTCAGTCAATTTGGATCGACCAGAAAATGACCGTTTTTCAAACGGTCTTCAAATTTGACGAAATTAGTTTTGTTAGGACCGTATCATCAATACGAAGATAGAAATAATTTTTCTGGAATTTTTGGACTCTGTATGTAGCCCCAATAAATTAAAATGTATGTTTAAATTAAATATATATTGATTTATATTGTAATTTAAATGAAAAATGAGCGCAACAGCCGAATTGGGTTACGAAACATATCCAATTGCATTCGGAATGAGGGTATTTAGCTAGGGGCGACAGTCGTTGGGTTCAATTTGGGGTTCGTACCAATAAACATGTATTTCTGAAATTAAAATAATAATATAAATAATTATAAAAGCCCTAAATATCCACAACCCTAAACCTAAACTCAGAGCTGCCGTCCTCATCGAACTAAAGGCGGGCAAAGCTCGAAATTTTCTCTTTAAATCGCGCCCAATTCACTGTGAATTAGAAGTCGATTCATGTGAGAAAATTGGAGAGTGATCCAAGGCCTATAAATCTATACCACTATTATAATTCCTGATGTGGTATTCTGCTCGATTCTGGCTTTGAAGCTGCCGAGTTTGAGCTCAATTTCCGAGCACTAAGGCCCACCAAAGGGGACACCACCACAGGCGGAGAGGGGTGGCGAGAGGGGATTCAATGTGCCACCGTCCGATTGGGGTCTGGCTATCTAAATTGGAGTGCAATTTAGGGAAGGGAAGGCGTGATTTTGGGTTCGGTTTAGCCGAACTGGGGAAGATGAAGGCCAGAGGGTAATTACCCCTAACAATGTACTTAGGAACTAATTTTTTATTCAATTAATTATATTAGTAAACGTTAACTTTATAGTAAATTTAAAATTGTTATTTGTATATAAATAACACTGTTTAAAACAAGAAGAAAAAAATCAGTTTGAAAATAAAAACATTTTGAAAATAAAATTAGAATCAGTTTGAAAATTAAAATTAGAATTGTTTTAAAAATAAAAATAGCGTTGTTTCTTTTCAGTTTTAAAAAGGAAAAAAGGGAAATAGCATAAATAAAAATATGATTTTTATTATATGAATAACAGTATAAAAGTATGATTTTTATAATATGAATAACAGTATAAAAATATGATTTTTAAATTATATACCTTGTTTTTAAAATATATATAGAGTTGATAAAAATATGATTTTTAATACATACTGCGTGAAACCGATTACATTGGGATCGCGGTAAAGAGTACAACACGGGGAAACAAATCCAAATTCAAACTGTTCAACCAAAGAATGGAGGAGTGGATCCCAAAGGTGAGAACTTCTCACTTTAATTTTATTTTCTAGTTAAAATATATACTAGGATGTAGATGGTGCTTAGCAGCACCCGACACCCGTCGCCCATAGACCATGGACGACTTGTTTGTTTGATTGATTGTGTGGTGAAAATTGATTGTGTGATGTGGAATGGAATAAAATATTTTATAGTTAAAAATATAAATTTTAACGTGTGTTTGAATAAAATAAATATTCATAAAAAATCGGACGATTTGTTTATGTACACACATTTGACTGATATTAATTGGGACGATAAATTTTACACATCGCCCAACTGCACAAATAAAATTCATTATTTGTTGATTGAAACCCCACACGGGTGTTGGGATGATATATGACATACATTAGTCCCAATAATTAGTTGTATGCCAACCGATTGGTTGACAGACTATTATAAGCATTGAATATTTATATTTAATGCTTATGCAATTTAGAATGCACTTTGGATGATGGTTGACTATGTTTGATTGTTGTTGTGTATATGTGTGTATGAAATCCATATAAATCAAATCATATGGTAACTGACTATGTCTGATTCCAGTTTAGAAAGAATGAATATTTTAAAATAACGAATATTTTAAAATAATGAATATTTTAAAAATAACATTCAGTAAAAGATCAAAATTTGATTTTGATGTCTGATTTGGGATGGACACGAATATATTTAAATATATATAAAGCCATGTTGATTAGATTATCGCCATTTTGACGTGAACGATATTTTTATCGATTTTTATTCATTTTTGTAATGAATATCGAAAAGGAATTGATTTCAAAATATAATGTTTTAAAAATATTATCATTTATATATTAATGATATGGAATATTCAATTTTGATTTGAAATTGAATATGAAGTTGAAATCGTTTTGAGAATGAATTTAAAACGATTTATAAAATACGTTTTAAATGGAAATCGACGAAATATATATAATATATATTATATATATAATATATATTATATATATAATCGCCCGAATAGAACACGTCGTGCTGCAGTAGTTCGCGAATTTCGACCATTGACTTCGAACGAACATTATGGGAGATCAGACCGTCGGATTCTCCTACAACCGAAACCATTGGGTTCATATTGAAAAGAGATTTCTAACGAATATTAGAAATTTGAAATCTAATGGTTGGATTTGGAATTATGTCCAAATCAAATTTGGAAAAGGTCGCTATAAGTGCAGTTCGATGTCCGTTTATGAAAATCGAATGTAATGGCCTTGATAAAAATATTAAAAGTATCAGTAATTTGTGTAAAATCATAATAAATGATTTGGAAAGAATTGGGATGAAAAAATCTATATTTGAAAAGATAAAAATATATTTTTATCGAAATGAACTAGTTATGAACTAGAATTATAATCCAATATTTTTGAATAAATAAATTGGATTTGAGATGGTTTTAGAAATAACCATCCAATATATAAATTGGAATGGATTTGAATCGAAATTGTTGTCGGAATATTTCGATGTTGGATTCCGTGATTATACATTGTAGAGGAATTTGGAAGATATATTTATCGTTATTCCCATACGGTATTTGTTGATTCCAGAATTTGATATTGAATATAAGCGATATATTTTCTATTCAGAGTCTTGTATTTAATATCAAATGTGATTTTGGGTTTGTCGTGAATGTTATCTTTAATAATACTGTTATTAGACCCAACGGAGTTAAGAAAATCAGAAACTAACTGGAGACTAGTTAATTTGAATGGTTTCCTAGGTATTGATCTGATGTTGGTTTCGACCTTCAGGGTTAATACTTAGGGAATTGTTCACTTGCTAATTTACGGTTAAAGGCTGATGGAATGGAATATGATTTTGGGTTTATCGTGAATGGTGTCTTCATTAACACTGTTCTTAAATCCAGTTGAGAAAAGATTAAATCTTTTTATTTAGATTTAATGAATTATACCAATTAATTAATATTTAATTGGAATTGAATTGAAATTGGTCTTTGGGTTTATCGTGGACGGTGTTTTAAATAACACTTGTTCTTTAACCCGATTAACAATGGAATGAGATTTTGGGTTTTCATGGATTGTATCTTTAATAATACTGTTCTTAGACCCAATGGAGTTAAGAAAATCAGAAACTAACTAGAGATTAGTTAAGTTGAATGGTTTCCTAGGTATTGATCTAATGTTGGTTTCGGCATTCAGGGTTAATACTTAGGGAATTGTTCACTTGCTAATTTACGGTTAGAGGCTGATGGAATGGAATCTGATTTTGGGTTTATCATGAATCGTGTTTTAAATGACATTGGTTCTTTAACCTAGTTAAAGACATGATACGATTTTCCAAGTTAAACAATCATTAATATTGATTTTTGGGAAGATTAAAACCAAATGGAGTTTTAATGAATCTTTAATTAGATTGAAATGATCGAGAATGGAGTACCACCAGTTTTACTCCCGGCGATTGTTAAATCTTTAATTAGATTTGAATGGGAAATGGTAATTGAATTTACCGATAACACCGTGGTGTTAGATATGAAGTACTACCAGTTTTACTTCATGAGATGAATATGATGGGATTGGGAAACTAAATCAAATAATTACTTCGGTAAGGTTCGTTAATCCCGACTAGTTTGGATAAATCATTATTTGGTTTGATTGATATCCAAAGGAAGATTAAAAAATAAATTTAAAGAATTTATCTTTGGTAAAATTAATGGGAACCTTTCCCAAAGAATAAGGATATTTGAATAAAGAAATATTCTGGATTGGAATGAGGCATATGTTGTGTTTTTATAGAATTTGTTTATTATATATGTAAGTTATACAGAAAGACCGGGTTTATCCCATTCTGAACAACTGATTCGACGATATGTCGAGGATGAAGACGGTGGTTGAAGACCAGAGGTCTTCACATCATTTGGATGATTACTGATGTCTTGATTGGGCTGTACACCCAAGACGAGGTAATAATTGGTGATCGTCCAGACGTACTTCGAGATCGACCGGATATGCGAGGGCCTCTCCCCTATATTGGACATATGGGGGAGGTATAAGGTGCCTCTGGTTTCATTCAGACCCAAAACGAACTTGTAAATAGATGTGTGTATGACATCAGATTTCACTCTGTATGATTGATAGACATCGGTTGCATAGCATGAATTGACTGTGTGGCATGCTGAGATGCAAACGATCAAGGCTTATGTTAAAAAGCAGAGTATTATGGTTGATGATCAAAGCACGACTTTGATATAGCATAGCTTTGTGTAGCGTTGATTCGTGAGCCTCACACCCCGGTGTGAACCCAAAACGGAAGAGGACCTCAGGGTGGGCATGCGTTTCCTTCTAGCTAGGAGTGGTGTCAGCGTTTTACTAGCCTTGACATTTTACTTATGTGGATGATGGATTGCGAGGCGCCTCAGTTATATCGGACGTTCCGGGGCCGATAGTTTGGTCGGGATATGACCAGTTTATGCCCCATAGGGCGGGGGAACACATTGTTCAGGCATTTTAATCCACTCCGTGTGGACCGACCTTGACGATCCAAGGGTCACTCAAGTTCTGATCCTGAGGCTGGGGCTAGACAGTCTCTAAGTGGTAAGGACGATCCCTTGCCTTGGTTCACAGATGGAAATCCAACTTCCAATACGTTACATTTGCGGTTTTGATTGTAGAGCCTAGTGTTGGCGACATGATATACGGTACCCATGCCGTCTAGGATTGATACATTTATATTTGAAGTTGTTTCAAACACTATACACTTATAATAGTATCAAATGATTTGTTTTAACGTACCAAGCATGTTTGACACTTATAAGGGAAAACCCTATCCCCCGACTTGCGTTGCATCTGTGATAGGACCTGGATCTTATAATAGCTTCATTTTTCCAAAAAGCATTGCGTTGTTTTGTTATATGCACGTGTATTCTTGGGAGGAAACCCGTTCCGTGTTATACGTCGTGGTCCCTTGATATATCTGATTTAAAGTGAAGTTTTAAATAACTGTTTTAGTTCTCACACCAGTCACATGACTGACCTGGAGTTTATTATTTTAACCTAAACTCTGGGTGCCCTTATTTTCCGCATGGGCACCTAGTGGTTTTGGTTTTGCAGATTTATATTCACAGGATCCTGGTTTACCGCTGGAATGATATTCGGAAAGCTCTGTATCCTTATATTCTCTTCAGTTGTGTTTTATATTATTTTCTGCTGCGTTGTAACTTGTAAATCTCTGATATTAGTAATATGTGCAATATTTATTCATACTCTGTATATTCTTGTATTCTGATGAAATTGTTGTAATAAGCAATGAAATGTTCTTCTGTTTGTGTTCTGATTCGTCTTGTCCTCAAGGCAATCCATTCTTTCTCTTCTCTTTGGAGACCGGAGAAGTTCTGGGTCCTTACAGTGGTATCAGAGCTTTGGTTTACAGAACTCGGAGAACAAAACACATTAGAACCAAACAAAAGAATTCATCAAAGATTGGATTAGTAATATCCAATGTGAATGACTCGTTAGAGATAGGATCAATAGTATCCTAGAACGAGTGTGAAGAGTATATTTTTCAAATAAAAATGAAAACGAATTTTGTTTTGAAAATTTAAACCATATTATACGTATTTGAATATTTATTTTATATTGAATTTGGATGAACCAATATATAGAGATTTTCTTATACGTCTGATCCACGTGTATTTGAAGTCTCAAATATATTGGATGAATATAGAATTACACACTAGTCACCCGGGGGTGATTCTGATGATTGATATATCATCATCAGAATTTATATTCAAGTGTCAAAAGTGGGATATCTATATATTTCCAATTGACTAGTGTGAGAACCAAAATATAGTTAGAATATATTGTTGTGACTTGGCATCAAAAACATGATTTTCTGTATATATGTCAAAATTGATTGCTGGCTGTATTGTTTGATTATTGTTTTGATTAATTAGAATTTGGAACTATTAAGCCAAATTGTATCAAATGTTGAACTGAATTGAAAATTGATAGAAATTGCATGCATATACATGTATATACATTAAACAGGTCATAGTAGAGAAGCTATGCAGAGGAATAAAATTGTTTGCCCGACAAATAGGTACATGTTTATTGTATTTCTTGGGGGTTTTGATGATTTTATGAGTCGATTGGCTAGCCGCTTGGCTGTTCCTTTTTCTTTTTGATTGGAGAGGCCTGTGTGACGGTTTGGGGATTTTCCTGGTGCTCCCGTATAAAGGAGGTTATGGAGAAACTTTTTGAAAATTTAGGCTGTTAGCTAAATTTTTGAAAAATTTGAAAATTTCTTAGAAACTGAAAAGTTGAAGAACTTAAGTCATAATGAAAATACTGAAAGTTCAGTTGGTTTGTAAAACAACTTTCAGCATCGTTCCTTTTCGAGTACGAAAAAATTTTAAGTGGGGGAGATTGTAACAACCCGGAAAATTCGAACCAATTTAAAATTTTTATTTTGGCAATTTTAATGAATTTTGAATTTTGAAATGAATTATTTTAAAGAATTACGACTAGAAATTTATTTTGAATAGAATTAGAACGTATAATATTTATTTGAATTGACGTTAGAATATAAATATTTATTTTAGATTATAAAAGGAATTGGAAATGGCGCGGTAGTTCGAAAATTCGATTTCAAATTTCAAATGAATGTATAGGATTCAAAATAAACCGGATTTTAGCAAAACCAGAAATATTTGAATCGGTTTGAAAATATCTTTCCAACAAATCTGAAAAATCCAAATTTCATAGCGGGAATAAAAAGTTATGTTCAGTTGAAAATTCAGAATAGTCACTATGGAAATATAACCCTTAAAAATGGAAATTTTGCAAACGGCCTCTGTTTTTGACGAAACCACTTTTGTTGGATCCAGGATGTCTAGTTATTGCTAGATTCCAAAATTCATAATTTTTCGAATCAATATGTGAACGTGGCAAAAGGAAACGTGTTTTGACAGTTTTAGTCAATTTGGAACGACGAGAAAATGACCATTTTTCAAACGGTCTTAAAATTTTATGAAATTAGTTTTGTTAGGACCGTATCATCGATACGAAGCTAGAAATATTTTTTCTGGAATTTTTGGAGTCTTTATGTAGCCCCAATAAATTAAAATGTACGTTTAAATTAAATATATATTGATTTATATTGTAATTTAAATGAAAACTGTGCGTAACAGCTGAATTGGGTTACGGGACATATCCCATTGCGTTCGGAATGGGGATATTTAGCTAGGGGCGACAGTCGTTGGGTTCGATTTGGGGTTCGTACAAACAAACATGTATTTCTTAAATTAAAATAATAATATAAATAATTATAAAAGCCTAAATATCCACAACCCTAACCCTAAACTCAGAGTCGCCGTCCTCATCGAATTAAAGGCGGGCAAAGTTTGAAATTTTCTCTTTCAATCGCGCCCAATTCGCTGTGAAGTAGAAGTCGATTCAACTTAGAATATTGGAGAGTGATCCAAGGCCTATAAATCTATACCACTATTATAATTCCTCATGTGGTATTCTGCTCGATTCTAGGCTTTGAAGCCGTCGAGTTCGAGCTCAATTTCTGAGCTCCAAGGCCCACCGAAGGGGAAGCCACCACAGGCGCAGAGGGGTGGCGAGAGGGGCTTTGATGTGCCACTGTCCGATTGGGGCCTGGCTATCGAAATTGGAGTGCGATTTGGGGAAGGGATGGCGTGATTTTGGGTTCGGTTTAGCCGAACTGGGGAAGATGAAGGCCAGAGGGTAATTACCCTTAACAATGTACTTCAGAACTAATTATTTATTCAATTAATTATATTAGTAAACATTAACTTCATAGTATTGTTTAAAAATGTTATTTGTATCTAAATAACGCTGTTTAAAAGAAGAAGAAGAAAATCAGTTTGAAAATAAAATTAGAATCAGTTTGAAAATAAAATTAGAATCAGTACGAAAATAAAATTAGAATCGGCTTGAAAATTAAAATTAGAATTGTTTTAAAAATAAAAATAGCGTTGTTTCTTTTCGGTTTTATAAAGGAAAAATGGGAAATAGCATAAATAAAAATATGATTTTTATTATATGAATAACAGTACAAAAGTATGATTTTTATTATATGAATAACAATATAAAAATATTATTTTTAGATTATATACAATGTTTTTAAAATATATATAGAGTTGATAAAAATATGATTTTTAATACAAACTGCGTGGAACAGATTACGTTGGAATCACGGTGAAGAATACAACGCGGGGAAATAAATCCGAATTCAAACTGTTCAATCAAAGAATGGAGAAGTGGATCTCAAAGGTGAGAACTTCTCACTTTAATTTTATTTTCTTGTTAAAATATATACTAGGATGCAGACGGTGCTTAGCAGCACCCGACACCTGTCGTCCACAGACCATGGACGGCTTGTTTGTTTGATTGATTATGTGGTGAAAATTGATTGTGTGATGTGGAATGGAATAAAATATTTTATAGTTAAAAATATAATTTTTAGCGTGTGTTTGAATAAAATAAATATTCATAAACAAATCGGACGATTTGTTTAGGTACACACATTTGACTGATATTGATCGGGATGATAAATTTTACACATTGCCCAACTGCACAAATAAAATTCATTATTTGTTGATTGAAACCCCACACGGGTATTGGGATGATATATGACATAGACTAGTCCCAATAATTAGTTGTATGTCAATCGATTGGTTGACAGACTGTTATAAGCATTGAATATTTATATTTAATGCTTGTGCATTGTAGAATGCACTTTGGATGATGGTTGACTGTGTTTGATTGTTGTTGTGTACCTATGTGTATGAAATCCATATAAATCAAATTATATGGTACTTGACTATGTCTGATTCCAGTTTACAAAGAATGAATATTTTAAAATAACGAATATTTTAAAATAATGAATATTTTAAAAATAATATTTAGTAAAAGATCAAAATTTGATTTTGATGTCCAATTTGGGATGGGCACGAATATATTTAAATATATATAAAGCCGTGTTGATTAAATTAACGCCATTTTAACAAGAACGATATTTTTATCGATTTTTATTCATTTTTATAATATATATCGAAAAGGAATTGATTTCAAAATATAATGTTTTGAAAATATTATCATTTATATATTAATGATATGGAATATTCAATTTTGATTTGAAATTGAATATGAAGTTGAAATCGTTTTGAAAATGAATTTAAAACGATTTATAAAATAAGTTTTAAATGGAAATTGACGAAATATAACATATATATATATATATATATATATGTTATATAATGGCCTGAGTAGAACACGCCGCGATGCGGCAGTTCGCGGATTTCAACCATTGACTTCGCACAGACATTACGGGAGATCCGACCGTCTGATTCTCTTAAAATCGACATCTTGGGTTCGTATCGAAAAGAGCTTTCGAAGCGACCCGTTACTTCCCCGGTCTCCGAAGAGATGAGAAAGAACGAATTACTGTGAGGACAAGACAAATCAGAACGCAGACGGAAGAACATTTCATTGTTATTACAACAATTCCATCAGATACAAGAATATACAGAGTATAAATGAATACTATACATTCGATAAATATCAGAGATTACAATAAATACATAGCAGCGGAAAAATATACAAAACACAACTGAAAGTGATACACGGATACAGAGCTTTCCGAGCATCATTCCAGCAGTAAATTAGGATCCTGTGAATATAAATCTGCAAAACCAAAACTACTAGCTGCCCGTGCGGAAAATAGGGGCACCCAGAGTTTAGGTTAAAACAATAAACTCCAGTTCAGTCATGTGACTGGTGTGAGAACTAAAACAGGTATTAAAAAATTTACTTTAAAAGAGAGTAATTCAAGGGACCACGCCGTATAACACGGAACGGGTTTCCTCCCAAGAATACCAGTGCATATAGATAAACAACGCAATGCGTTTTCGAAAAATGTAGCTATTATAAGACCCAGGTCCCATCACACAATGCAATGCAAGCCGGAGGATAGGGTTTTCCCTTATAATAGCCAAACATGCTTGGTACGTTTAAACCAAATCATTTGATACTATAATAAGAGTATAGTGTCAAAACAATTTCAATCATAAATATAAATCATAGACGGCATGGGTACCATATATCATGTCGCCATACTAGTTCTATAATTGAAACCGCAATACGTATTAGAAATTGGATTTCCATCATGAGACGAGGCAAGGGGCAAACTCCTCTCCGCTTCGAGACACTCTAGCAAATGCCTCAGGACTACACACTCTGGGTAACCCTTGGATGCTTCAGGGCCGGTCCTCTCTTACGTTTGAGGATTAGTTATTCCTGAACACACGTTTCCCGGTCCTTACAGACCTAAAATCGAGGCGCCTCATCCAACAACCACATAGGTGAAAAGTATATAAATGTCAGGGATGGTAAGTCACTGACACCACCAAAGCTAGAAAGAAACGTCGTGCTCTCCCTGCAGTCCGTATCCCGTTTTTGACTCATACCGAGGTGTGAGGCTCGTGGATTCACGTTATACACAAAGCTGCCACGTAGGTCGTGCTTTGATCATCAACCACAAGACTTTGCTTTTCAACAGAAGCCTTGATCCATGCAACTCAGCGTGCCACACAGGCAATTCATGCCATGCGATTGATATTTATCGATATATAACCTCTAAGCTCGTACGTCTCAGAGAAGGGCGTTAAGCAAGAGAATAAATTCTCCGCCGCCAAACTGATATATATTTAATAGAAATCAATCAACACAGAATAAAATCCAATGTCAGACACACAATCCATTTACAAGTTCGTTCTGGGTCTGAACGAAACCGGAGGCACTTTCCTCGCATATCCATCGATCTCCAAGTACGTCTGGACGACCACCAACCATTTCCGTCCTCTTGGGTGTACAGCCCAATCAGGATCATCAGTAATTATCCTAACGATGTGAAGACTTCCGATCTTCGACCACCGTCTTCATCTTCGACTTATCGTCGAATCGGTTATTCAGAATGGGTATAAACCCGACCTTTCCGAACAACCCGCGTATATTAAAAAAAAATGTTACACAAATACAACATACGCCTCATCCAATTCAGCAGCCACTAACCGAAAATTAGCAAGACAACAATTTCCCAAATATTAACCCCGAAGGCCGAAACCAACATCAGATCAATATCCAGGAAACCATTCTTCTTAACTAACCTACAGCTAGTTTCTAAATTCAACATTCTTAGGGAAAGGTTCCCATTAATTTTATCCAAGATAAATTCTTTAAAATTTATCCTTTAGTCTTCCTTTGGATGTCGTTCCAAACCAAATTATGGTTTTTCCAAACTAGTCGAGATTAGCGAACCGTACCAAAGTAATTATTTATTTTATTTCCCAATCCCAACCTATTCATCCCATGAAGCAAAACTGGTAATACTCCATATCTATCACCACGATGTTATCGGTAAAATTAATTACCATTTCACGTTCAAATCAAATTAAAGATTTAACTATCGCTTTGGAGCAAAACTAGTAATACTCCATTCCTGCTCAATTTCTAAATTTGATAATTTAGATTATCAATTCACATTTCAATCTAATTGAAGATTCATTAAAACTCCTTTTACTAGGTTAAAGAACTAATGTCATTTAAAACACAGTTCACGATAAACCCAAATCACATTCCATTTATAACCCATTTCAAATCCAATTTATTTATTTGAAAATAAATGGATTTTAATTTTAGTTCAAAACTAGTTCATTTCGATAAAAATCTATTTTTACCTTTTCAAATATGGAGTTTTTCATCCTAATTTTTCCCAAATCATTTCTTATGATTTTACACAAATTATTACTATTTTTAATAATTTTATCAAGGCCCGTACAGTCGATTTCCACCAATGGCCATCGAACTACACTTACAGCGACCTTTTCCAAATTTGGTTTGGACGTATCTCCAAATCCAACCGTTAGATTTCCAATTTCTAATATTCATTAGAAAGCTCTTTTCGATACGAACCCAACGGTTCCGGTTTTAGGAGAATCCGACGGTTGGATCTCCCGTAATGTCCGTTCGAAATAAATGGTCGAAATTCGCGAACTGCCGCAGCGCGGCGCGTTCTATTCAGGCCATTATATTATATATATAATTTATATAACATATATTTCATTGATTCCCTTTTAAACCAAAATTTATAAATCGTTTTAATTTCGTTTTCAAAACAAATTCAACTCCCTATTCAATTTCGGATCAAAATTGAATATTCCATATTATTCGTTTTAAACTGATTTCGATTCAAATTCATTTCTATTCAATTCAATTCAAATTCGTTTTCTATTTGATTCAATTCGAATTCGTTTTCTATTCAATTCAATTCAAATTCGTTTTCTATTCAATTCAAATTCGTTTTCTATTCAATTCAATTCAAATTGGTTTTCTATTCAATTCAATTCAAATTGGTTTTCTATTCAATTCAATTCAAATTGGTTTTCTATTCAATTCAATTCAAATTGGTTTTCTATTCAATTCAATTCAAATTGGTTTTCTATTCAATTCAATTCAAATTGGTTTTCTATTCAATTCAATTCAAATTGGTTTTCTATTCAATTCAATTCAAATTCGTTTTCTATTAAATTCAATTCAAATTGGTTTTCTATTCAATTCAATTCAAATTGGTTTTCTATTCAATTCAATTCAAATTCGTTTTCTATTCAATTCAATTCAAATTATAAAAACGAATATAATCGATATAAATATTGTTTGCGTCAAAATAGCGCATCTCTAATCAACACGACTTTATATATTTCAATAATTCTGTTATTCTATTCAATAAATGAATATTTATCCTATTCAATACGTGAATCTATATTTTTGTCAACACACGACTAATCTCAACGAATGAGTACTGTCCACGTGTGACTCTTTTTGTTATTTAATATATTTTATAAAAATTATGGTATCTATCGTTTGATTTCAAATCAGACTCCAACCGTAAACTAGTAAGAGAATGATTCCCTAAATATTAACCCCGAAGGCCGAAACCAACATCAGATCCATATTCAGGAGACCACTCATCTTATCTATTTTCCAGTTAGTTTCTAATTTCAAATATGATAAAGATGTAAATTTTATTGTTAAAATATTTCGTTCAACACATGACTAATCTCAACGGATGAGTACTGTCAACACATGAACCTTTATTTTATAAAGATAAAGATGTAAATTTCGTTAAAATATTTCGTTCAACACATGACTAATCTCAACGGATGAGCACTGTCAACACATGAACCTTTATTTTATAAAGATAAAGATGTAAATTTTATTGTTAAAATATTTCTTTCAACACATGACTAATCTCAACGGATGAGTACTGTCAACACATGAACCTTTATTTTATAATATTCTTTATTTTCTAAATTGGAATGAGGCCCAATCAATTACCATATAAAGTTAATTATACGGATTCCACACAACACATGTATATAATAACAACGATAAATAGTCAACCATCATCCAAAGTGCACTAAACTGTATAAGCATCAAATATAGATATCTAACGCTTCAGCATGTCAATCAATCGATCGACATACAATTAAATAATTGGGATTAGTGTACCCAAATATCATCCCAACACCCGTGTGGGGTTTCAAACAATCAAACATAGATTTTATTTGTGCAGTTGGGCGATGTGTAAAATTCATCGACCCAATCAATATCAATCAAATCAGTGTATATAAACAAATCGGCCGATTTGTTTATAATTATTTATTATTCACATTCACGTTAAAAATTATATTTTTAACGATAATTAATTTATTTCAACACATTAATTTATATTATCGATTTCACATCAACAACACAAACAAATTTCACAACACATCAATCTAACAAACAAGCCATCCATGGTCTGTGGATGACGGGTGTCGGGTGCTACTAAGCACCATCTGCATCCTCGTATATATATAACTAGAGAAAGTAATTTTGAGTGAGAAGTTCTCACCAAAAGCTATCCCAACTTCATGACACTTCTAAAGTAGAAATCTTCGTCGTTCTCGTCTCTTATCACTTTCGTCGCCCGTAGCCACTACATATGTAAAAATCGAATTTTTTTACTTTGCTATTCAATATACAAAAATCGAATTTTTACTTTGCTATTCAATATATAAAAATCGAATTTTTACTTTGCTATCCAATATATAAAAATCGAATTCTTACTTTGCTATTCAATATATAAAAATCGAATTTTTACTTCGCTATTCAATATATAAAAATCGAATTTTTACTTCGCTATTCAATATATAAAAATCAAATTTTTACTACGCTATTATATATGAAGATTTCACCTTTTCCATTTCAAAAATCTAATCTTTTCTATTTTAAAAATCTAATCTTTTCTATTTTAAAAATCTAATCATTTCTATTTTAAAAATCTAATTTTTTCTATTTTAAAAATCTAATCTTTTCTATTTTAAAAATCTAATCTTTTCTATTTTAAAAATCTAATCTTTTCTATTTTATAAAAATCAAACCCTTTCATGTTGTTCATAAAAATAAAAAAAAGAATTTTTATTTTTGCTGTTCATCTATAAAAACTGATTTTTATAATTTTAAAACTAATTACTTTAAATAAATATAAGTAAATAACTGAATAAAATAATAAAAATAAAACTTACAGTCTGGTCTAAGGTCGAAGCAGTGGTCACGGGTGTCACAGAGGGTGCCCGATATGGTCTAAGGTGAGGAAGGGTGACGGATTGGGGGTGGGGGCGCTGTAGTGGGTTTTGGAGACGGAATGGGGTAGGCCGTCCGACGTCAGGTGGTCGGGGAGGCGCGTCAGGTCGGGATGGTGGCGTGGGCTAGGGGCGGTGGCCATTGGCAGTGGGGAGAGGTGAGCGACGGGTTCTGTGGGGCATTTGGGGATTCGCGCTCGAGCTGGGGGAGGGGAGGGGGTCTGGAGAAGGGGGCGACGACGAAGTGGGGCCTGGCGCCAGTAGCGGCGGCGCGGTGGTCTGCCTGGGGGTGGGCGCGTCGATCAATTTAGGCTTAGTTTTTTTTTATTTGAGATCTGAATCGGAGAGAGAAAGGTAAGAGAGGGAGGGGTATAAAAAGGGTTTTTAATTTATAATTTATTATTATTTTTCTCTTCTTAAAAGTTGACTTCTCGTTCGACCACCAAACGAGACCCAACGACTGTCGTCCATAGCTAACTACCCCCATTCCGAACACAGTGGGATATGTATCGTCAGCTGATTCGGCTGTTTCGATCTGTTTCCGTCAAAATCAACACATAACTCTATATATTGATTTTGAACGCGCATTTCAATTTACTGGGGTCACGTACTAACTCTATAAATCCCAGAAAAATGTTTTCTAGTTTCGTATTGACGATACGGTCCTAACAAAACTAGTTTCGTAGAATTCTGAGACCGTTAGAAAAATGGCCATTTTCCAGTCGATTAAAATCAACTGAAACTGGTCAAACACGTTTTCCTTTGCCACGCTCACATATAGATTCGAAAAATTATGAAATTTGGAGTCTAGGAATAATTTGACATCACGGATCCAACAAAAGTGGTTTCGTCGAATTCCGAAGTTATTTGCAAAATTCCCATTTTTAAGGGCCTGAATTCCATAGCGACTATTCAGAATTTTCAACTGGACATATCTTTTGATTCCCGCTATGAAATTTTGATTTGTCGGATTCGTTGGAATGATATTATCAATTAGATCCTAATGTTTTTTGTTTCACTAAAATCCAGATTGTTTTGCACCCGGTACATTCAATTGAAGTTTGAAATCGAATTATCGAACTACCGCGCCATTTTCAATTCTATTTATAATTATATATAATTACTTATATTCTAACGACGACGTATATAATATATACGTTCGAATTCTATTTAAAATAAATTTCTCATCGATATTATTTAAAATAATTCATTTTAAATGTTCAAACTTCGCCAAAATTGCCAAAATAAAATTATTAAACTGGCCCAGATTTTCGGGTTGTTACAGCTTTCTAACAAATATTAGAAATTTGAAATCTAACTGTTGGATTTGGAATTATGTCCAAATCAAATTTGGAAAAGGTCGTTGTAAGTGCAGTTCGATGGCCGTTTATGGAAATCGACTGTACGTGACTTGATAAAAATATTAAAAATATCAATAATTTGTGTAAAATCATAGTAAATGATTTGGAAAGAATTGGGATGAAAAACTCCATATCTGAAAAGATAAAAATATATTTTTATCGAAATGAACTAGTTATGAACTAGAATTATAATCCAATATTTTTGAATAAATAAATTGGATTTGAGATGGTTTTAGAAATAACCAAGGTTTCCGATATATAAATTGGAATGTATTTGAATTGAAATTGTCTTCGGAATATTTCAATATTGGATTCTGTGATTATATAGATATTGTGGAGGAATTTGGAAGATATATATATATATCGTTATTCCCATACGGTATTTGCTGATTCCAGAATTTGATATTGAATATAAGCCGATATATTTTCTATTCAGAATCTTGTATTTAATATCAAATGTGATTTTGGTTGGTCGTGAATGGTATCTTTAATAATACTGTTCTTAGACCCAATGGAGTTAAGAAAATCAGAAACTATCTGGAGATTAGTTAAGTTGAATGCTTTCCTGGATATTGATCTAATGTTGGTTTCGGCCTTCGGGGTTAATACTTAGGGAATTGTTCACTTGCTAATTTACGGTTAATGTAATGACCCGAGAATTCCTACCCGTTGGATCGACCATAAAACACACATGTCTGACACAAAAGTTAGAAATTCTCGAATGCATTAACTCTGGGCATACTACAACATCAGAGAAAATAACAAAAGACTTTTATAACATTATAATAACGTTACATCAGAGTATAGAATATCAGAGTACATCGAATAAATATATTACAACGGAAGATTATATTACAAGAAATTAATACAATACACAGCGGAAGACTTCAATGCTCAGGACACAGCTTTAAGCTTCGATCCAAGATCCTGCTAAAGAGATAAATATATCTGCAAAAAGCTACTCGACTGCCCGTGTGGAAAGAGGGCACCCGAGTTCGCAAGGTGAAACAAACTACGGGTCAGTCATCGGACTGGTGTGAGAATTCTTAACTAGTTTAACTAATAGTAATAAGGCAAATCCAAGGACCACGCCGCTAACGTGGAACGGGTTTACTCCAATGGCCGTGCATAATAATAAAGGAAATCATCAAACAACACAATGCTTTTTGAAAAAATGAAACCATTATAAGACCTAGGTCCCATCACACAATGCAACACACACCAGAGGATAGGGTTTTACCTTATAATGGTCAAAAGATGCTTGATACGTGAAAACGATACTATTATTATTAGTGTGTATATATATGGGTATATATATAATAAACATTTAAATCATAATGTATCAATCATAGACGGCATAGTACCCCATCCTACTATGTCGCCATACTAGTTCTACAATCAAAACCACAAGGTCGTATTGGAAATTGGATTTCCATCATGAGTCGAGGCTAGGGGCAAGCTCCTCTCCGATTCGAGACACTCTAGCAAATGCCTCAGGATCCCCCGCAGTGAACCCTTGGATGCGGTAGGGCCGGTCCCCACCTATCGGCAGTGGATTGGTTATGCCTGAACACACGCTTCCCGGTTCCTTTGAACCTATAATATGACCACTATCGGCCTATAAAAATCCGAGGCGCCTCAAAATCCATCAACCACATAAGTAAAATGTCAGGGCTGGTAGGTCGCTGACACCACTCTAGCTAGAAAGAAACGTGTGCACTCCCTACGGTCCATATCCCGTTTTTGACTCATACCGGGGTGTGAGGCTCGCGAAGTCACGATATACACAAAGCTATGCCGTAATAGGCTATGCTTTGATCATCCCACAAGGCCCTGCTTTTCAACAAAAGCCTTTATCAATTGCATCTTGGCTTGCCACATTGACAATTCACGCCATGCGATCAATCACTATCAATATATACCAGGGTGTTAAGTAGAGAATAAATCCTCCATCACCAAACAGACATACATTAACAGAAATCGATGTAATTCACATGGAACGAAATTCAATGTCAAACACGCATCCATTTACTAGCTTATGCTCTGGGTCTGAGCGAAAGCCAAACCCGTACAATCAACAAGAACGTCCAGATGATCACTACCATCTACCCTTCAAGGTAGCTACTCCCATCAAGGCCAATAATAGCAATACAACCATCCGCCTTGAAGATCGTCGGTCTTCGACCGTCGTCTTTAACTCTTCAATTTGGATATCGCCGTATAATCATTATGTAACGACCCGTATTTTCCGCCTATTTATTTGGTTTATTTTAAATATTTTATTTATTTAAAATATTGGTTTGAATTTAAATAATCGAATTTAACGATTATATTGTGAATATAATATTTAAAATAAATAATAAATATTATTTTAATTTCCAAAATATGGAAAATTGTCGAAATTTAAATATACTGTGACCCGACAGTTTAAAGTGGATAAATATTGTTTATACTGAAATTTTAGTGACAATTCGTTTTGAAAACGACGACGAATATATATAGTTTATAATTTAATTAAATAACGAGCTGCAGCGGCGCGGCAGTTCGCGATTTGGCGTTTTGAACTTCAATTGGTCGTACCGGGTTCAAATTAGGTCGGATTTCCTCGAAACAAGAAACGTTGGGACTGGCTTGACAATATCTTCCCAATGGCAGTGAAAAATCCAATTTTCATAGTGTAGATTTTATTTTATGTCCAAATCAAATTCTCAGGAAAACAGCGCCAGGAATTCCTTTATATATATAGCGCTGCGTTTATATAAAATAACTGTTTTTAAATATTTTATATATCAATTTGGCTTGGAATTCAACCCAGGGGATTTTTCCATTCTAGTGTATCAAATTCTGGTCGGGTATGACCAACTGCGATATTCTGATATTATTATATTGAAGTATTTTAAAATTGGTTTATTTTATTCGAATTGGCCAGTTATAAAAGGGACATTTTTCAAACGACCTTTGTTTTTGACGAAACAAATTTTGTTGGGACTGAACAGTAAATCATTGTTAGATTTTCAAACTGCACGTCAAACGGTGCTATTCTGTGAGCATGGCAAAATAAATTGCAAAATAAATCGATCAAATTGGACGTGTACAAACGCTATTTGAGCAAACAGGCACGGAATTCGACGAAACAAATTTCGTTAGGACCGTATCGTCAAAATATACTATGTCGTCCTGTCGCGTCTCGAACGGGGTTCGTATTTGAGCGCAGCAGCGGATAAACGATGTTTGAAAACGCGATAGACACGAAATAAGTATTGTTAGTCATCATCACGCATCACGTCAACTTAAAATATATTATTTCTAATTATATATACCCCTAAATTTCAACCTACACTCATCCCCTCAAAACCAAACTGAACATATTTGCAAATAAGTCCTCGGTCGCAAATCAATTTATATCTCTCGATCTGAAAAGAATCTGTTGGTGGAACCAAAAGCAATCTTATAGATCCGGTCGAGATCTACCTCCACACAAAAATCCAGCCCCAAGGTCATCGGAGTTCGCCGGAATCAGGGAATGAAAGTCAGATCTGACTTTCGTTTTAGGGGGTTTTCTGGCGTTTTGGAGTGGCGGTTGATACTGGAACCAAAGGTGAACTTGTAGAGGACGAAGAGGGGGTTGTTTTCCCTTTGGGTCGTAGGTTCTAATTCTGACCGTGGTGGTCGTTGGGGCAAGTTGAACGGAGATGGTCATTTGCGGGTTTTGTTTCAAAGTGGTGGACGGTTTTGGCCATTTTCCGGTAAGTGAGGTCGTCGAGGGGTGAGGGATCTGAAGGGAAAAGGTCAAGGCATGAACGGCGGTCAGATCTGAGGTGGTGCGGCCTCATACGGTGGAGCGAGGTGACGGAATTTGGCCGATGTTCGGATTTGGGGCTAATGGGAAATTCCGACGATTTAGGGCTTCTGGGTTGGCGGCGCTCCAGTCGTGGGGGGTACTCGAAGGCAGCGTCACAGTGGTTGGGTCTGGCAGGGGCCTGGTGGCGTACGGAGGCGGTTGTAGATGAAGTGGGACCCGTGCTTTGATATAGAAGAAGAAGAACAAGAGGCAGTCGAGTTCCTAGAGTTGGATTGGATAAAACGCGTTTTTGCGTTAGACGATGATGACGTGGCACCCGGTTAAGTAAGTTTAAGATAATTTAATTATTTAATTAAAATATTAGTTTATTTAATAATCGTATAATGTTTCAAACTTTAAACGAACGTAACTCCTTCATACGTGAACGAAATTTAACGAAACTGGATCCGTTAGGATCGCAGGGACGAGTCCTATCCGATGGCACTGACTAGGAGTCGATCTGACGCAGTTGAAATTTCAGCAAATTCTAAGCGTTCGTTTCAAATTAAAAGCGACAAACGCGTCAACCGTCGACCAGAACAAACTCTGTTGAGTTAATTCTCACACCTTCTGGAATCCTGTGATGTGGTACATTCACAATAAAATATATTTTACAGTTAACAGCTTAAAATGGTTGATTGGATGCGATGGATGCAAATTGGTTGTTATTTTCTGATTGATAGCAGTTGATTATTGTTTTAACTCGTATATTGTTATCAACTGACATCTGTGATGCAGAGAAGGACAGGTTGGAGGGATCCGACCGGATTCCTCAAATAAACTGTGATTTTGTTTGTTGTGCATATATATGGATGGTTCACATCGTCTGACACTAAAACTGTTTTAAATGTTGATAGTTGAATATACAACCATCGTTGTTGGGGGATAAAATCAACTGTTTGTGTTGACTGAGTAAATGGGCAGTAATGGCCTAGTCATAGGGTTTTGACGTTGTTCTACCATCAGGGAAATTGACAGGGTTTCAAAGTTATAATTTATTTATAACAGAATTAAAGTTATTCAATTATTTTTACGAGTATTTAAATTGGGAATTTAAATTAAATATATTAAATCGAGTTATTAAGAAAATTTAGTTAAATGGTTTAGATCAGTTGAGAAGCAGAAATTAAGAATTTTCCATGGATTGGTAAAAGGGAAATAATTGTTTTCAAATAATTAAAAGGTGACTTTAATTAATTAAGTTAATTAATTAATTTAAGAAAAGGGAAATGACAATTGGAATTCAGTTAATAGTTAACTGACGTGTATGGATGGTAAATCCACCGTTTCGAGTAGAATGGACAAAGGAAATAAATATTGGTTCAAATATCCATTAAAGTTAAACGAATAATGCTGGATATTAGTTAATCTTCGATTAACTATATCTAAAGGGGTAATTGAATTGGTTATTGTTAATAACCTTAATTATTATCGAGTAAGCATATAAAAATGATAATAATGCTATTTTGGGGTTAGGATTAAAAGTCAACAAGCTATTCTTTAATTTAAATGATTTAAAGTAGTGAATTTAAATTTAATGCCAAGTAAGAATTTATTAAAGGGATTTGTAAATCCCAGTTTCAACAAGATTTGATAAATGGGAATTTAATCAACAAGTGATCGACTGACGATGAGGTTTAGCCAAAGAGGCGATAAAGGGTTATTATAGAATGTCCAAATAAATGGAATCAAATCATTGGTCGAGGGATTTATATTATAAATTCAAGGGTTATAAGGGAAAGGGTACTTGGAGTTAAAGTGGTGTTTTAGGAGATCTTTACTTAAATAAAGAATTAAGTAAAAAGATCTTGAACGAAGTTTTCAAATAAGGAATGGTTTTAAAAACCCAGATTTGAAACCCAAAGGGGAAATGGTATTTGAGGTTAGTGGTTAAACTGATATTATTCTGAGATAAGAACGTTGTCGATCAAGGTCTGAGAGGTAACTAAAATACCCCAACTTGGTTGGCTTCACTATTATCGAGGAACGGTATTAGTTTGACGTGAGTGAAGGTGATGAATTGGTTTATCTGATACAAGAAATATCAAACTCTGATGCAAGATTTGTAAATTTAATAATATTGCAATTATCAGTTTCAAAAGAAGTAAGAATAGTGATTTCAATTATATTAAACATTTGTTATTCAATTAGAGTTGATCGAATATAGTTAGAGTTAGTCAAACATAGCATTCAGGAAAAGTTTCCATTGCGTACGACTGCTAGCGTAATTCGCAGGGCTGCAGATAGCCTACGGTGGTCAGATGTTTCCTGAGTGAATCAGGCGCAACCATTGTGATCGCTGCGATCTAGAGTCGAGCGAATGAAGTTAAGTCGAGTATGAGTTAATAGGAGTAATCAAGTCAAGTTTGTCGAGCTAAATAAGTCGAGTTAGTCAAGTTAGAGTTAATCAATCAAAGTAAATCAGTTAAAGTTAGAAAAAAGGGAATTTGGTTAAATATATTTTAAAGGAGGTCGAGTTGTGCTAAGTACTAAATTAGAAAACTCATTGTGTTCAAACTATTGTTATTTGATAGTTAAAACACCGACTATCAAACCAGACCAATACGATTGTTGGTTCGGAAAATCCGGGATCGAATTATATTCGAAAACCATTCCGACCATCAAATACGTGAAGACGTCAATTGAAGACGGAGCAAGTGAAGACCGTGGATCTTCATAAGCGGAAGGACTACTTGTCGAATTTCTCTGGCCTGCAGCCAGAGTTATTTTGATTTGTGATTCTGTCGTGGTTGAAATCCACGGGTTGCAAGGACTTCTCGCTACTGATTCATGGGGTGATTCCTATATGAGATGCAGTAGGAGAGTACCTTCGGTTCATCCTGTTCCTGGATGACTTGTATGGACGGATGTCTGACAGAGTATTTCCAAAGGAATTACATGCGTTGATTTCTCCAAATGTACCATAGTTGATGGTGGAGAAATGGTTATTCTCTAGCCAAATCAACTAGAGTATTTTTTTTGTGGACGTCACTCAATTGTGATCTGGCGGATCTGACGATGTGGCATTCAAGGTGAATGATAGCCAGATGTTTTAAAGTCAAGTTCTAGCCTCAAGCCTCATCAACCGGGAAATGACAAAAATCGGGCAAGCAGCATGGCTATGTGGGTCGCTCCCATTAGGATGTATGATCACCTATCTAGAGAAATTCCTATTGCTTCTTTATCTATTCGATGCTGACCCTATTCGGGTGGCGGTTGCTGATCCCAACCGTCGGTGATATACATTCGATACACTCAAGAGAAATGAGTGGTCGGTCGTGTGAGGGCCGGGTTGCAAGGCGTTCTTGTTGAACCCAGTGTATTCGCCTCTAGAGATACACGTGCGGAATGTGGACCCATACCTTGTCAAGTTGGAATCCAATATCCAATAAGCGCCCGGGGTTTTCAATTGTATGCTATATATGGGGAGCGTGAGATGCAAGCGTTCCTCTAGATTATTATTTACTTGTATTTAGACATTATGATAATATTAGAGAAAGGTATTGATTTCAAAAATGTTTTGGGTTATAGTAAGGTAAAAACCGTCCGTGTTTATGTGTGGACTGGTCTTACTATTATCCTTTGATTTCATAAAGGATTTTGCAAAGTTAAACAAGTGTGTGTTCTGTGAATTTATCACTGAAAGTATTCCAGACTGACCCGGTGTATTTTGTTTTAAATCAAATGTGCTCGGGTCAGACCGAGTATGTTCCAGGTTAGGTTCTGCTTGGAGTTTCAGGAGATCGAAGCAGGCGGCTTCACCGCTAGTTATTCAAAGTTATTATTCCGCGGTGACTGATGTATGTGTACTCTGATGATTGGCATGTATATACAGTTTTTGTATAAAGGATTTGTTATATTATACCTTATTCGTTCCGCTGTGAGATTCTGATGTGTTCTTCTTCTTTCTTCTATTCTAACATTCTTTCTTTCTATTCTCACCCTCTAATATCTTTCTAATGACAATCCAGTGTTTTTTTTTTCAGTGCTTGGAGGATCGACATGAGATATGGTAAAGGTGTTATGTCGATTTTCAAGGCTGAAAATTCGCTAGGTCGTTACACATTAGAAATGAGATGGGCTCGGTCTTTTCAAATGATTATCGTATATATATAAAGTTTTAAACCATTTCATATCATTAATAGTATTGAATAATGATTTGTCGCTATTCTTATTTATATTTATGAATATAAATCATTTGGCGATAATATTAACATGGGTTACATGTCCCGTAAAGAATGAACTGTCTACCTAACACACACATTCATGTTTAATGTTTAACAAAATGTGTTTTACCAATCATAGAAATATAACTCTTAATTTTATATTTCCAAATCTTATTTGTGTTGTGGAACGCAAATAAATAAAAAAAGTACTTTTCTTTCATGTTTATTTACATCGAGGGATGTAAATAAAAATACGTAGCTTTTATTTCTAAGTTTCATTTGCAATAGAGTGTACAAATAGAAGATGCACTTTTATTTCTATGACCTATTTGTATTGGAGAATACAAATAAAAGGATGAATTCTATTTCTATGTCATATTTGTATTGGAAATACAAATATAAAGATGAACCTAAATCCTATGTTAATATTTGTGTCAAAGGACAAAGTTAAAAAGCATTCATTTCCCTATATGTATTTGTGTTAAGAACAAAAATATAGAGATGATTTATTCCTATGTAATATTTTTGTTTCAAGAACACAACTAAAAAGAGTGCTTTATTTTCTATGCAAATGTTTGTGGCAAGAACACAAATAAAAAGAGTGCTTTACTTCTATGCAAATGTTTGTGGTAATGAATGCAAACAAAAAGATTAACTTCTTAATCGAAAAGCGAAAATGATACTTTTACACCTTTTCAAATTATATTTGTTTGCAATAGAAAATGCAAACAAAATGTGTATTCTTTATAAATCGTGATTTATTCGCATTATGAATGTGGGAAAAAAAGTAAATTTTATTTCTAACATCTTATTCGCATTGTGAATGCGAACAAAAAGGTGAATTTTATTTTGAAAGCTTTGTTTACATTGTAAATGCAAACAAAAGTAAGTTTTGATTCTAATGTTTTGTTCGCATTAGTGGATGCAAAACAAAAGGCTAATTTCTTATTACAATGATTTGTTTGCATTTGTGAATGCGAACAAAAAGTGAAATTTTAAATCTTTATCATTTGTTCGCATTTGTGGATGCAAACGAAAAGTGAATTTTTAATCTTTATAATTTGTTCGCAATTGTGGATGCGAACAAAAGTAATTTTTTTTAAAGAGTTTGTTTGCACTTGTGCCTGCAAAACCAAAAGCAAGTTTTATCCTCTCACTGTAAAATATAAATAGAAAGGTAAATTTTATTACCAAATTTTATTTACATTACAAGACGTAAATAAAAAGGTAAATTTTGGTTTCAGGTCATACTTGTGTTTTAAGAACACAAATGAAAATGTAAGTTTTTATTTCCATTCATGTCCACATTTTAAAGTGAAAATAAAAGTAAAATTTTTGTTTCAAGTTTTATTGGTGTTTTAAGAACACAAAAGAAAAGTATAAGTTTTTAAGTGTTATTTACATTATACAAATGTGGATAAAAATAAAAAGTAAACTTTGTCTACAATGTTATTTACATTATGCAAATGTAAATAAAATAAAAAGAAGATTTTGTTTCAATTCATATTTACATTATATAAGTGTAAATAAAATAAAAAGTAAACTTTGTTTCCAAGTTCTATTTGTGTATTGAGAACACAAAAATAAAAATGTAAGTTTTATTTCAATTCATATCCATATCATGAAGTGAAAATAAAAAAAAAAATCTTTATTTCAAGTTTCATTTACATTCTGAAAATGTAAATAAAGCAAAAGTAAATTTTGTTTCAAGTGTCATTTACATTATGAAAACATAAATAAAACCAAAAGTAAATTTTTGTTTCAAGTGTTATTTACATTATGAAATGGGAAACAAAAAGTAAGTTTTGTTTTCCAGTGACATATACATGATACAATGTAAAATAAAAAAAATGAGTTTTATTTCAAGTCTTAATTTTTCCTTTTCTTTTATTTTACTCTCTACTTATTCAATATTTTGTTCGCATTATAAAAATGTAAACAAAATATAATCTTTGGTGAATTTCTATTTTTGACATTTTTGTTCGCATCGAGGGATGCAACGAAATATAATTCTTTTGTATTAGTAATTTTGTTCGCATCGAGGAATGCAACAAAATAAAATCTTTTTATTTCTATATCTTGGATCAATTCAATTTCTAACACAAGCGATAAACTGTAAATGGTAACAATTATATTCTTTATATTTTGAATTGAAAATTTGTCAGTTCACATCTAAACAAGGTGTATAAATGGTGACAACCATTTTCTATTTTGAACTGAAACTTTGCCAATTCAATTCTAAACACGATGTATAAACAGTGGTAAACACTTTCTATTTTTAATTGAGGATTTGTCAATTCAATTCTAAACTAGATGTAGAAATAATAACAAACATTTTCTTTTATTTTGAATTGGAAATTTGTCCATTCAATTCTAAACAAGGTGTATATCATAGAATAAGTGACAATCACATGGATCTATACTATTCATTGCAAACACAGAATCAACCATCACCAAATACGATCATACGAAACAGATCTGAATCGTAATTATATGTATATCCCATCGCAATCTAAATAATTTAATTTATTAATAAATTCAAATATAGAATCTCACATTCGTTGCGATTTTGCTGAAAATTCCAACAGCTCAGAAATTTCCCATTTCAGTCTTGAGGCGTAGATCTCCTTCGTACGATCACAACGCTTCTGAAATTTTTAGATTTCGAATCCGTTTGGAAGAGTTATGGATTAAACAAGTTAGTAATTTTATTTTAAAATAAAATTAATAATCATGGTTAAGGCTTAAACCTCTTCTTCTCCTTCTGAATAATCGGCCGTGAGTTTTACAAATGGGTTCAAAACTTTGACCGTGGATTGCTGGAGCTAGGATGGACGGTTTGGAGCGCCGTCGGTTGGAGAAGGACCGGCTTGGAGGGGGCCACGTGTGCCGAGCACGCTGGGAGGCGCGGTGGGCTGAGGCGCGACCGGCGGCGGCTGAAAGGCGCCGGGTTTGGAGGCTTGGCCCACGAGCTACGGACCACGAGATGATATGAAACTGGTCGGAGATTAAAGAGGAGATGAAGAGCTTTGAAACGGTGTATGGTATGGGTTCTGATTCGATGTGAGGGAGGAGAATTTGAAGAGAGATAGATTGGAAGAGAAGACGGCTGATTTGAGAAGGGAGAACGATGAGGAACAGTAGAACCGTGTTTTATACGGTATATTTTAGGGTTTCTAGGAATTGTTAATCCTTAATTTACAATATTTTTATTTATTTATATATGAGGTCTGAAGATTATAAATATATAAAAAGAAGAGAGAAAAAAGGTGAATAAAAGAATAGTTTTATGTCTAAAAATTAATTTGAATGATCAATAGAAGAGGAGAGAGAGTAGAGAATAAATGCACAAGTTATTTCCCCTATATGCCTCTTTGTATTTATAACAAATTAAATACTTGCTTCTAATTGCAACCTTTTAAATTTCAAAACATGTATAACTGATTTAGGCTTTGTTCATGTTGATGTGTGTATATCCATGCAAACGTTTACACATAAAATTTAAACCAATAAATCTCTTAATTAATGTCATTCATAATTTTATACTAAGTCGACTATTTTCTTTACATTAATTACAACACTAATTTGTAACCTGTTTCATTACCCTTCCTTAATTCTTTCGTCATATATTTACCTTTTATTCATATTTACAGAATTCGAACTTCAAATATATAAGACTAATTAACATTATATATTCTTGTGGAAATTTCCAATTCCGTTCATTCTTATTTTGACATACATTAATTACTAGCTAAGGTACATTAATTTCAGTTGTAATGTATGTTAATTAAAACATGCAACGTACATGAATTATTTAGTTGAAATTAAAATTAACAACAAAATGAAAAATTTTGTTGAAGCTTAAATTTACAACAAAATGTACTATTTTGTTTTCAAAAGAAAGTGGCAATGAAACTTGTAATCCTACTTTGAAACACAAATCAAAACATGTAATCTAATTTGACACAAACGTGTGATTTTATTTTGAAACAAAACATGTAATTTTTGAAACTAGATTACATGAAAACATTTATTAGTTTTAAACTAAATTAAAGATTAAAACTTTATTTCCCTTTCAATGTTTCTCCAACTCTACTTTCAATTTCCATGTTACATAAAAATTCCCACTTTATTTTATAATTGCATCGTTCCATAAAACAAAATAAAGATTGTACTCTGTTTTCTCAAATTTCATTGTTTCACAAAACAAAACCAACAAAGATCCAAACCCCTTTTTTCTTTTTTTTTTGAACGCATAGTGAGTTAAGAAAATGAAAAGTTACCAGGTTGAAATAAAGATACATGCAGGCATGATTTGGAAAGAATAAACATGACATTTGTGATATGAACGTGCATGATTTATTTGTTTATTAATGTCAACATTAATTAACGAATGTTACTTTGTCTATCACATGCGACATGAAATTTACTATATAAATAAAGTGAAACAAATAGATTTTAATTTTTCAAATCAAACATATCTTATAGTTGACACTCAACTTTGTGTCAATTTCTTGTAAAAAAAAAATCTATTGAACCTTTAAAATAAAATCAAGGATTCAACTACTATTATTATTTTAATTTAAAAATAGAAAATTTTAATTCTCCCGTATTTTGTAAAAAAATTTATAAAATAAAAATTTTAAATTTATCCTCAATTTCCGGGTTGTTACAGTTAAAGCCTGATGGAATGGAATGTGATTTTGGGTTTGTCGTGAATGGTGTCTTCATTAACACTGTTCTTGAACCCAGTTGAGAAAAGATTAAATCTTTTTATTTAGATTTAATGAATTATACCAATTAATTTATATTTAATTGGAATTGAATTGAAATTGAATTGAAATTAGTCTTTGGGTTTATCGTGAACAGTGTTTTAAATAACACTTATTCTTTAACCCGATTAACAATGGAATGAGATTTTGGGTTGTCATGGATTGTATTTTTAAAAATACTGTTCTTAGACCCAATGGAGTTAAGAAAATCAAGAACTAATTGGAGATTAGTTAAGTTGAATGGTTTCCTGGGTATTGATCTGATGTTGGTTTTGGCCTTCAGGGTTAATACTTAAGGAATTATTCACTTTCTAATTTACAGATAGAGGCTAATGGAATGGAATGTGATTTTGGGTTTATCGTGAACTGTGTTTTAAATGACATTGGTTCTTTAACCTAGTTAAAGACAGGATACGATTTCCCAAGTTAAACAATCATTAATATTGATTTTTGGGAAGATTAAAACCAAGTGGAGTTTTAATGAATCTTTAATTAGATTAAAATGATCGAGAATGTAGTACCACCAATTTTACTCCAGGCGATAGTTAAATCTTTAATTTGATTTGAATGGGATTGAATTTACCGATAACAACGTGGTGTTAGATATGAAGTATTCAGTTTTAGTTCATGGGATGAATAGGTTAGGATTGGGAAATTAAAACAAATAATTACTTCGGTAAGGTTCGTTAATCCCGAGTAGTTTGGATAAACCATAATTTGGTTTGAATTGATATCCAAAGGAAGATTAAAGAATAAATTTAAAGAATTTATCTTTGATAAAATTAATAGGAACCTTTCCCAAAGAGTAATAATATTTGAATAAAGAAATATTCTGGATTGGAATGAGGGGTATGTGGTATTTTTATAGCACTTGTTTATTACATACGCGAGTTATTCAGAAAGATCGGGTTTATCCCATTCTGAATAACTGATTCGACGATGTGTCGAAGATGAAGACGGTGGTTGAAGACCGAAGGTCTTCACATCGTTTGGATGATCACTGATGTCTTGATTGGGCTGTATACACAAGACAAGGTAATAAGTGGTGATCGTCCAGTCGTACTTGGATATCGACCAAATATGCGAGGGCCTCTCCCCGGTATTGGACATATGGGGGAGGAATATGGTGCCTTCGGTTTCATTCAGACCCAGAACGAACTTGTAATTGGATGTGTGTCTGACATCGGAGTTCACTCTGTGTGATTGATAGACATCAGTTGCATAACATGAATTGCCTATGTGGCATGCTAAGATGCAAATGATCAAGGCTTCCGTTGAAAAGCATAGTCGTGTGGTTGATGTTGAAAGCACGGCTTTGATATAGCGTAGCTTTGTGCAGCGTTGATTCGCGATCCTCACATCCCGGTGAGAACCCGAAATGAGAAAGGACCTCAGGGAGGGCATGCGTTTCCTTCTATCTAGGAGTGGTATCAGCATTTTACTAGCCCTGACATTTTACATATGTGGATGATGGATTGCGAGGCGCCTCAGTTATATCGGTCGTTCCGGGGCCGATAGTTTGGTCGGGATATGACGAGTTTACACCCCATAGGGCAGGGAAACGCATTATTCAGGCATTTTAATCCACTCCGTGTGGACCGGCCCTGACGATCCAAGGGTCACTCTAGCTCTGATCCTGAGGCTCGGGATAGACAGTCTCGAAGCGGTAAGGATGATCCCTTGCCTTGGTTCATAGATGGAAATCCAACTTCCAATATGTGACATTTGCATTTTTGATTGTAGGGCCTAGTATTGGCGACATGATATATGGTACCCATGCCGTCTAGGATTGAGACATTTATATTTGAAGTTGTTTTAAACACTATGCACTTATAATAGTATCAAATGATTTGTTTTAACATACCATGCATGTTTGGATATTATAAGGGAAAACCCTATCCCCCGACTTGCGTTGCATTGTGTCAACAGACCTGGGTCTTATAATAGCTTCATTTTTTCAAAAAACATTGCGCTGTTTTGTTATATGCACTGGTATTCTTGGGAGGAAACCCGTTCCGTGTTATATGGGTGGTCCCTTGATATATCTGATTTAAGGTAAAGTTTTAAATAACTGTTTTAGTTCTCACACCAGTTACATGACTGACCTGGAGTTTATTGTTTTAACCTAAACTCTGGATGCCCCTATTTTTCGCACGGGCAGCTAGTAGTTTTTGTTTTGCAAATTCATATTCACAGGATCCAGGTTTACAGCTGGAATGATATTCGAAAAGCTATGTATCCGTATATTCTCTTTAGTTGTGTTTTGTATTGTTTTCTGCTGCGTTGTAACTTGTAAATCTCTGATATTAGTAAATGTGTAATATTTATTCATTCTCTGTATATTCTTGTATTCTAATGAAATTGTTGTAATAAGCAATGAAATGTTCTTCTGTTTGTGTTCTGATTCGTCTTGTCCTCAAGGCAATCCGTTCTTTGTCTTCTCTTCGGAGACCGGGGAAGTTCTAGGTCCTTACATATTATTCAACAAGAAGTTATCTTATAAACGGAGTTTATGATGTGGAATGGGAATATGGATTTATAAAATAACTTGCTAAACAGGATCTGAACCTATAAGGATATTTATAAATAAAAGGAAGATTAGATCAATATAATGAGTTCAAATTTCTACAAAGAAATAATATTCATGTTTTAAAGTGAATAACGATTTAAAAGCAAACGTTTTGTAGATTTAATTGGTTATTAAAAGGAAATTGGTGAATATTTGAAGTAATAGATTCAAAAGTGAATTTATGAATTGAGTTGACCTGAAACGATGTATTTATTCTGACGTTCGGAATGTTGATCGAATATAGATTATTCGAAAGAGAGTTATATGCTAAAATTCGATTTTATCGAATTCAAGAAGGTACTATTTACCTTCCGTTTTTAATCAAGATTAATTAATTATTTATTTATTCTAAATAAAGAATCAAAGTTATATTTTTAATATTTTGGAAGCAGGTATTACAACGTTGTCGTTTTAACCAATGTTTTATAGCGTTCGTTGAACATATATACAAATGGATTTTGGAAATGTTTTCAAATATAACCAGAGACGTTTTTTAAGTATAGAAAATGAAATGATTTTGAAGTTAAGAATGGAGTTAAGGAAACTAGAAACTGACTAGAGATTAGTTAAGTTGAACGGCTATCTGAGTATCGATCTGATGTTGGTTTCGGCCTTCGGGGATGATATTTAGGGACTTGTCTTCTTACTAGTTTACGGTTAGGGACTAATGGACGTGGAAGGATAGTGAAGTGTGAATATAAGAAATGGAAATGTTTTCCAATTATAACGTTTATTTTCTAAATTTAGAAAATAAGAATTTATGAGTATACGGAAGTGTTTTTCCGATAATTATAAGAAATACTTTTTGGAATATAGAAAATAATTAGTTCATAGTAGATGAAAACGTTTTCCAAGTAATCATGAGAGGCTAAACGAGTTAGAGAAATAATTGGGTGAAGACATTAAAGGGAAATGGGGAAATGAATGAATATCGATAAATCTATTTAAGGGGCTCAGTGTTGATTAATGGTTCATCGATATAATTTCCATTTGGAAATAAGATCATTGTTTTTATGATCGTTTTCTTTGATAGTTAAATAACCGACCATCAAAGTTTTTGGCCATTTTTCCATTGTCAATACGGAGAGACTGGGATCGGATTTATTATCTGAAAACCTATGCATGGGCATTTGCGTTACGAATCAAATATAACGAAGACAATTGAAGATGGAGTTAATGCAAGGGTTGTTCTGGCGATCCTAGGTAGAAATTAACTAAGATGGATTTACAGTATAGTTCCTTCGGTTTGTCTAGACCCAGGACAACTTGAATGGATGAATGTCTGACAGAGTATGTCTAATATATCACGTAAGTTGATCTCTTTAAACATATTTATGTTGGTGGTGGAGGAATTCGTTTCTCTTAGATTTATACCCATGGTATTTTTGGAGAAACCAATTTGTGATTTGGCGAGTATGATGATGTGGCGTTCAAAGTAAATGAAGGTGTGATCTGTCAAAATATATGTTATGACCTCAAGCCTTATCAATTAGGAAATGACAAAAAATCGGACAGGCAACATGGCTAAGCGGGTCACACGCAATTAGGTTATATTATCACCATCTAGAAAATATTCATTATTCTTATCCTTTTCGCTTCTGTATCTCCTGGGAACAGTTATATTGGTATACCAACTGTAAGGTGACAATATATTCGGAACATTCAAGCGAAATGAATGGCTGGTCATGTGTGGCTGAGTTGCAAGATGTTCTTGTTGAACTCCAGTGTATCGCTTCTAGAGTACACTGATCGGAAGGTGGTTCCATACCTTGTTATAGCGAAAATCCATTACCTAATAAGAGCCCGTGATCTTGATTGTATATTATATATGTGGAGCTTGAGTGTAACGACCCAAGAATTTCGACCCTGGAAAAAATCGGCATAAAATACCATGTCCACTATTCAAGCATCAAGAATACTTGATCATTAATAGAAATAATTTAGAGGGTGAGAAAAAAAAGAAAGGAAGTTAGAATAGAAGTAGAAGAAAATCACCATAGAACAGAATCAGAGTAAACATGAATCTCATATCAGAACGAATAAAATATATTATATAACTACTTTGGAGATACATACTGGTAATTGTATATACTTCCATTATTACATAACATCACAGCGGAAATAATCTCTATATATATCTAACTCCGAAGCCTCCTGCTCCGAGCTCCACCAAGTTTATTTGAAAAATCCTGACTACTTGACTGCCCGTACAAATTTGGGCACCCAAGACTTTAGGGAAAACAAAATAAACTTTGGGTCAGTCATGTGACTGTGTGAGTAAACTCCAACCATTGGTTTAACTTTTAAAATCCTTTTAAAATTAATGATAATCATAAGACCGATCCGCACATAAACATAGAAGATTTTTACCTTACAATAACCCAAAACATTTCTGAAGATCAATATTTTCTAATATTGTAATAATGTTTAAATCAAGTAAATGACAATCTAGCAGAACCCTTTTATCTCACGCTCTACATATATAATATACAATCAAAAACCGCGACTCTTATTCGGTAATGGATTTCCAACTATGATAAGGTATGGAATCACCTTCCGATCAATGTACTGTAGAAGCGATACACTAGAGTTCAACGAGAACATCTTACAACTCGGCCACACATGATCGACCATTCATTTCGCTTGAATGTTCCAAATATATTGTCACCTTACGGTTGGTATACCAACATAACCATTCCCGGGAGAAACAGAAATGAAAAGAAGTAACAAATATGAATTTTCTCTAGATGGTGACAGTATATTCTAATTGGGTGTTACTCACTTAGCCATGTTGCCTGCCCGATTTTTTGCCATTTCCTGGTTGATGAGTCTTGAGTTCATAACTTACCATCATTTAGGTCACATCTTTATTAACTTTGAATGCCACAACGTCATACCACCAAATCACAAATTGATTTCCCCAAAATACCATGGGTATAAAGCTAAGAGTAGTGAATTCCTCCACCACCAACATAAATACGTTTGAAGAGATCAACTTACGCGATCTATTAGATATACTCTGTCAGACATTCGTCCATACACGTTGTCCTGGGACTGGACAAACCGAAGGCAATATTCTGTAAATCCATCTTAGGCAATTTCTACCTAGGATCGCCAGAACAACCATTTCATAAACTCCATCTTCAATTATCTTCATCAAAAATGATTCACAATGCTAACGCCCATACGGAGTGGTTTTCAGATAGTAAATCTAATCCCGGTCTCTCCGTATTGACAATGGAAAAAGGGTCGAACACTTTGATAGTCAGTTATTTAATTATCAAAGAAAAATATCCGTACAAACAACAATCTTATTTCCGAATGGAAATTATATCGATCAACCATCAATGAACACTGAGCCTTTTAATTAATTTAACATTTATTTCTTCATTTCCCAAATTCCTTTTTTCTATATTCCTTAAATTCGTTTTACCTTTCATGATTCACGGAAAAACATTTACATATATCTAAAATTCCTTATTTTCCATACTTAGAAAATATACGCTATTTACATTGGAAAACATTTCCATCCCTCATTACTAACCTTCTACATCCATCAGTCCCTAACCGTAAACTAGTAAGAGAATAACTCCCTAAGTATTAACCTCGAAGGCCGAAACCAACATCAGATCGATACTCAGAAAGTCGTTCAACATAAGTAATCTCCAGTCAGTTTCTAATTTCCTTAAATCCGTTTTTAGCTTCAAAATCATTTCATTTTCTATACTTAGAAAACTTCTCTGGTTATATTTGGAAAACATTTCTAAAATATTTTATAATGATTATTAATCCCATTTCTAATTATCTTTTATAAACCCAACTACTTAGTAATTGTATATCAGGTTTATAACTTAAATCTCGACTATATATTCAATTATAAATTATTGGTTTTAAATCAAATATTGATTTACTTGTCAAAATATGAATTATATAATTCATAAAAATAAGTTATTCGACATCGTCGAATTCAAATTACAAATCCTTATGTATTTGTTTCACTTCTCTTTATATTTCGAACACTGAAATAATTCCATCATTTTCTTTCTAAATGATTTCCCTTTTCATTTTGAAATAAATTCATTTCTTGAATTTATATTTTCAAACTATTTAATAATAATCATTACGCTTTATTTATAAATATCATTTGTAAACCAAACTACTTCTTTTCTAACCCAGTTAAGATTTAATTTCTATTATTTAAAAATATGAAATAATAGATTTTCCTTTTTAAACTCGAATTATTTTCCATAAAATTTTATGGTATTTAAATACCAGTTATTTCAAGGTCAATGGTATTCAACATCGCAATCAATCACAGATTATTTATCACATTATATAATATAATATATGAAAAACAACAATATAAGTGTTGAGGAATCCAGTTGGATCCCTCCAACCTGTTTTCCCTGCATCCACAGATTTTAATCAATATAAATAATTCCCAATTTCATATGAATATGAAATATAATAATAATAATAATCAGATCCGGTATTTAGTCAACGATTTATGTATATAACTATATATATACTATTTCAACCAATTAATTAGCAAATCAACCAAACAACCATTACATGCAGCATTCAATCATTTTTATCAATATTTAATAACGTTTATAAAATTATAAACTGGACAGAGTTAGTGAGTTTACTCACCTTGGTCGTTAACCGTTGAATAACGATTAACGTTCGCTAGATCTAGTTAGGCATTTTATTTTGCCTATATTCAAATTAGCTCCAAATGGCTCCAAACGAGTTCCATTGTATAGCCTGCGTTTCTGCAATCCTATCGGATCTTTTTTTTTGCATTTACAATTTAATACGGTATTAAATTAAAAATTAAACTTAATCATTATTTAAAATCGAGCTTTACCCATCAAACCCGGCCCAATCATTCAAACCTGCATGTAGGAGCATTCTTCCTCTACGTGTAAACACTAAATTCCGCTCCCTAGTAATATATATATATATCGAATGCCATTGTCCCATTTTCGGTAGCCATTATTTTCCTCCACACAACATTAAACCCCATTCTAACATCGCCTACATTCCTCCCTTCCATTCCTCCATCTGCTCATAGAATCATTACCCAGTTCGAAACTGTATCCTCCATCGCGATTCGTCCCCGCTTCCTTATTTTCGTATTAAAAATTCACCAAAATTTGAATAGTCGTGCCACTGTGCCTCACCAATCCAAGAACGATAATTGTTTGCCACCCATTACTTCAACTTTTCCATTCTTTCCCCATCAACTCCTTATGTGCATAGACTGTGTACAATTTCCTTTCTTTGTTTCCCTTGCCAAACTCCAAACCATACTCTACCTCCATGTTTGTCATCCAACTTCCGACCTGCCAAGCATCCCGACCCTCACTACGACGAACCCTGCTGAAGTCCATCGTCCCCAGGTCACTACAGGCATATGCGCCAGTTTATATATTTTTTCTTTGATTTTTTTTCTATATCTGGTTTTCTCTATTTTCCTCCTCGCTGATTTGTGTTTCCATGAGAACAAACAAGAGAACAAGGCTTCAGTATTTATAGGGCTTGAAACTTGGTCCTCAAGTATTAGCTGGGTGCTAGGCTATGGTGTAGGATGGCTTTGATCTGAAAATACGCTGGCGAGTGTTTTCCTTTGCCATGAAGTAAAACTTTACTTGGCCTCTCTGAAGCAGGATCTAAAACCGTTGTTTAGTTTAGGGTATAGGTTGGCATGGAATTTTCACTTCATAAGATAGCTGTTGATTTTGAAATGAGGTAAGCTATCGTGAGTTATCTTATCCAAATTCTGCACATGTACGTATAAGGAAGACTTAACTATGAAGGAAAAGTCTATTTTATATATATAGTGTTTGTTTATTAAGTGGTATGCTAGCATGTTGGGCTTCTCAATACAAAAACTATTGCATAAATTGATTTACAGAACTTTGGTTCCAATGAAACAACCAACACGATGTAGATACAACAACATCCTAAACTTCTATGATGTGTTTGATGGTTTATGGATAAATTTCCATGCCTTCATCTTGATTAGTTTTGATTCTACCTAAATATGCATGAGCCACATGAGTTAGGAATAACATAATGGTGGTCTCCTGTTATTCGTAATTCATATTATTTTTGTAACATGATTTTTGGCAGCAACCTTCGGATCCACTTGGCAGTCCGGTTGATTAAACCATGTGCTTGAGATTGGAAGGGATGGACATCACATGTTAGGCGTCAGGTAGCGAATCTCAATATATAGAAGTTTGAATTGATAATTACGAAATTTTTTTTTGTAAATAATCGATTTTGGTTTTAAGTTAAAAGGGTTTTAATCTACCCCACTACGAACAAATCCATCCTCGTACGAACTGCTATATACGAAAATAAAAATACAACGGTGTCGAGTAAGGCACCATAATCCTAAATATACAATAATATAGAGAAGTTAACTTATATTGGGATATCCCAAAATGCTGATTTAGGGTGTAAAATATTTCAAATAAAAAGTAGCTTATTTTCCAAAATAAAAATTACGGAAAAATTCTATAAATTAAATTATAAAAGCATCTCAGAAATATTGTCCAAATTCTAATACAATAATTAATTATATTAAATAAATTGTTATGGCTTATAAATGATTCCACAATGACTATTTGAAAATTTGATTTGGACGTAACTCACAATCTATAAGACGAAATCTCGATTTTCCACTTACATTATAAAAATATAGCTAAATAGATTCAGTCATTTCTTGTTTCGAAGAAATCCGACTTATAACGAATCTTGTACGTTCCATTGAAGTTCAAATTGAAATATTACGAACTGCCATAACATTACGGGCTCGATTATAATTTATATTATAATTAATACGTTCAACTATCGTTTATTAATATATTCGTTATTATAATTCAAATATAACTCGATTAAATATCTTAAATTATCTGATGCACACAAAATTATCAGTTTGACTATTTCGGGTTATTTTGGGAATTAAATTTATTATCCCACTATTTATAATATTTTAAATATTCAAAATATTTGAATTCAAATCATATGAATTATCAAACCACTATATTGGAATAATTAAATAAATTAATTATTAATCGCTAGAAATCTCGGGTCGTTACAATGAGATGCAAGCGTTCCGCTAAATTGCTATTTACTTGTAATAGACACTATTATAATATCATAATTTCTTGCTTGATGTGTGCTTGGTACGCATAATAGGGGGTTCTTGCTTCGCTTTAGGAGGCAAACAGGAGACTCTTACCCCTACATGTCCTGAAAATATGGGTTGGTTGCGAGTTGAGAGGCTGGCCGTAAAAGGAATTCCGAGGTAACTTTGTAAGCCACGGCGAGAGATTATCCTGCTGCTATAGGGGATGAGAGGATGGTTGAAAAGCCTACTTGAATTCCTACCGGGCCGTTACAGTGGTATCAGAGATGAAGGTTGAGTAATTACCTTGGCTCTGTGGCGTAACTCAATAGAGATGGGATTAGTAATACCCTAGATTAGGTTTGAGTGTGTATATATATGAGCGAGCATAGTTGTAGGTTGTATAAAAATGGTTTTATATTATGGAAATTTATTAGTTGAGTGGCTTATGAATTTTGGTTGACGGTGGGGTACCACAATGCCGATAGGGGTTTCTAAACGCTTGAATATGATGAATCGACGTAGTATGTTTTGAAAAGAGGGTAAATAAAATAATTTACCCAAAATTATTTTGATATAAAAGAAGTATATATATTGAAATTAATATAATATATATTTGACGTGTTGATATATTAATATAATCAAATCAGATAATGATCATGATGGTTATAACCAAATAGAATTTGTAAAGTATATATATAAGATCAGATGAACTAAACCTAGAATTAAATAATAATTAGGAATTAAAATCACAGAAACTGGGAAAGGTGTTTAAAATTGAATTTTGGATTATATAAGGAAATTTTAAGATCCTAGGGGAATTTGGAAATGTTTTCCAAACGTTATGAAGAATATTTTTAAGTGATTTCAAAATGAAAGTGTTTAAAAACAAGTTTGAAAGTGATATAGTATTGAACTCAGTTTGGTGGCTGGAAAATAATTCTGATGATGACGGCTGCATCATCAGTGTTCATTTTCTAGTTTCTAAGAGACAGATTGCTACCAAAGATTTTATTTTGAATCGTTTTGATGAAATGAGTTGTCAAAAAATTCAAATATTTTGAATTACTATTATTATATGTAAATATATAAATATATATATGATTTCAAACTGAGTTGAAACAAAACCCAAGAATTTGAACTCTGAAATTTAAAATTTAACTTATGAAGTTAAATAGATTGAAAGGTAAAAGTGAATAAATAAATTTGAATTTAAAACTTAAACTAAGTTATTGGATTGGATAAGAGATAATATGGAATGGAATTGGATTATTGAGTAAGAATTTGGAATTTGGATTGGAACTGGAGTTAGAAATGGAATCCGGATTGAATATAAGTGGATGATTGGATTTGAGCATAAATAAATTGGAGATCAATTGGAATTGCGTTTGAATAAGTTGAAATGGTAGCAAATGGAAGAGATGGAGTTGTATGCCTAACAAAAAGGTAAAAGTTTATATTATATTTACGAGCCTATTAGGCAAGTCGCTTGGCAGTTTGATTTTCTTTTGGTTTGGGGAAGGCCTAGAGAGGTGAGTGGTAGTTGTACCGATTGAGCTATTAAAAAGAGATGCTAGTGAAAATTTTTAGAAATTTTAGGTATTAGGTAATTTTCAGAATTTTTGAATTTTTTTGTTAATAAGAATAAAATAATATTTTAATTGAAATTAAATTGTTCATTTGAAACTGAAGTTAAAAAGTAAAACAAATTATTTTTAATCTAGTTATTAGGGTTTGTAGCATTTTCCCCACCTAGTCATTTCGGGGACGGAATTCTTTTAATAGGGAAGGAATTTAATGTCCCGGAATTTTAGCGATTTAATAATTAATTTATTTAATTATTTTAATATAGTGGTTTCATAATTTAAATTGTTTAAATTCAAATATTTTGTATATTTTAATTAATAAAATAGTAGAATAATAATTTTAATTTTCGAAATGGTCGGAAATAGTTGAATTGACAATGCTGTGTGAATTGGATAGTATAAGAATCTAATTCAGTTTATATTCGAGTTATAATAACGAATATGCTAATTAAACGACGTTTGAACGTATTAATTACAATATAATTTAAATCAAGCTCGTAACGTCGTGGTAGTTCGTAATATTACATTTTGAACTTTAGACGGATATACAGGGTTCGTTATAAATCGAATCTCTTCGAAACATGAAATGTTCGAATCTGTTAAGCTATATTTTTCTAATGGAGGTGAAAAATCTAGATTTCGTCTTGTTGATTGTAAGTTATGTACAAATCAAATTTTCAAATAGTCGTTATGGAATTGTTTATAAATATAATGATTTATTAATTATAATAAAATATTTGTTTAGAATTTGTATAATATTTTTAAGACGTATTGTTAATTTAATTTATAGATTTTTTCCGTAATTTTTAATTTGGAAAATAAGAAACTTTATTATTTTGTGAACTAATTTATAGATTTTTTTCCCTAAATCAGCTCTTTTGGGGTTTCACAAAATAAGTTTACTTGTCTATTTTATTATATTTTTGGGATCATGACACATTGCTCGTCACAATGATATTTTTATTTTTGTCGATAGCATTCCTTAAATGATAATATTTTGTGTAGCACGGTACCCTAAGATCTAATATATATATATATATATATATATATATATATATATATATCTGTGTGTGTATGTGTGTTTGTGTGTGTGTATGTGTGTGTATCCCTTAGTTACAAAGTTTCGTACCATCACCCCTTCCAAGATGCAGTCCTATTTCAGCAACAATTCGAAATCAACAGCCACCCACGAAGTTGATAATTCATAGCAGCCTTTACTTTAAAAAAACCGATCAACCCCTACAGGAAGCCGACCTGCTCATCTACCATATTACTGCTTCCCTAAATCCTAACCTACCTCTAATTAAATGATCTGCATTGTTTATTAAAATCACATCAACTACCTAGATCAGTTTTCACATGGCTATAGACATGGCTATTCGTACTACATGCCTTGACCATCAAGCCGTTCTACCCTATTTACACCATGCCTTTATGCATATAAAACGTAAACAGTAGGCTTCTTCTCAAGCCGCCTACGCATAGAAAATAAAGTGCAAACAGACCAAATAAATCACATATATATTTCTTAAACAAAACTTCTTTCGATCTTTTAATCATTTATCTTCCTACTGGCAACATTCTAGTGGGTACGATGCCCCTTTCCTAATTTCATCATCAGGGTCGAAAGCGAGGACAGGATGTTTTTAAATGCTTTGAAATAATTGTTATTAAATAAATGGGAAATATAAATTCAAGAACGGACTCAAAGAGGAATTGGTAATTATTTTCAAAAGAAAGCGGTGAAATCATTTCGAATTTCGGAATGTAAATAGAATTGATATAAATCCGTAAGTACTTATAATTAGAATTCGACGATGTCGAATGTTATTAAAATAGTTTATTTTTTTGAAATTATATATTTAAATTGACAAGATAATTAATATTTGGGTTGAAACTAATAATTTATAATGAAATATGTAATAGAGATTAAATTATAAACTTTATATTTATTTAACAAGAAGTTAACTTATAAAAAGAGTTTATGATGTGGAATGGGAATATGAATTTATAAAATAACTCGGTAAATAGGATCTGAACCTGTAAGGATATTTATAAAATAAAAGGAAGAGTAGATTGATATAGTGAGTTCAGATTTCTGTAAAGAAATAATATTCACGTTTTAAAGTGAATAACATTTTAAAAGCAAACATTTTGCCGATTTAATTGGTTATAAAAAGGATATTTGTGAATATTTGAAGTAATAGATTCAAAAGTGAATTTATGAATTGAGTTGACCCAAAACGATGAATTTATTTCAACATTCGGAACGTTGATCGAATATTGATTATTCAAAAGAGAGTTATACGCTGAAATTCGATTTTATCGAATTCAAGAAGGTACTATTTAGCTTCTGTTTTTAATCAAGATTAGTTATTTAATTAACTATATATTATTTATTTATTCTAAATAAAGAATCAAAGTTATATTTTTATATTTTGGAAGCAGGTATTACAATGCTATCGTTATAACCAATGTTTTATACAACGTTCGTTGAATATATATATATATATATATATATATGGATTTTGGAAAAAATTCCAAACAAAACAGAGATGTTTTCTTAGTACACAAAATGAAAAGATTTTGAAGTTAAGAATGAAGTTAAGGAAATTAGAATCTTACTGGAGATTAGTTGAGTTGAACAACTATCTAAGTATCGATCTGATGTTGGTTTCGGCCTTCGGGGTTGATGTTTAGGGAGTTGTCCTCTTACTAGTTTATGGTTTGGGACTAATGGACGTGGAAGGATAGTGTAACACCCCGTAATTTTAACTCAAGATAATAATATAAGAATAACTCAATATTCAGAACTAAGTAAAATGGATGGTACCGTTGCATACGTCTCAGAATTCTGGTTTAAATGGACCCCAAGTTTGCGTAAAATGGATAATGCATGAAGAAGTTATGAGCGTTAGAAGTTTATATACATATAAGGAACTTATATGTGTATATAAATAAAATAAATTTATCCAGAAAATCAGAAAGCAAATCAAATTTATGCTGTGGGAAAAGTAAGCGGGAAGTTTTCTCACTGGGGGTCGACCCTGGGGTTGACCCATCAACAGGGGGGTCGACCCATGGGTCTACCAGAGAGGGGTCGACCCCACCGCAGATCTGAGAACTATTTTGATGTGGTCGGTTCTGATGATTTGTAAATCAAATCCAAAGGACCTGATTTCTCTATTACACCTATAAATAAGCCTGTAGAGCCAACCCTAAATCTCATATTTTTGCGACTACGTAGAGGCTCTGCCATTCCTTTTCCTCCTCAAATCTCTTAAGAAAATTAAGATTATTAGTTTAGAAGAAATTATGAATCCAGATCTGAAGGAAAAGAACGTATGTCTGTAAATGGGTGTTCAGATCTCTTATCAAAGTGCGATAATTCCTAGATTTGGTCTATTTTCCATTCTCTTTCTTCTTTTTCTCTCTTTCTTTTAGTAAAAATTATGAATCCATGGTTGTTAGGTTTTGAATCCAATTAGGGGAAAAACCATGGAATGATAGATCTGGACCAGATCCAGGATTTGGAAAGCATATGAAGTGGATTTAAGTCATATCATTTTCGATAATGATATATTATCGTTTAACATTCCCCGTTATTATACGATGTGAATTTGCTAGAATAATTAAAAGCATTGAATTGTTATATATGACAAGTTGAAATATGATATGTTGAAATGGTTAAACATATGTTAAAAAGATTAAAGTGACATGTTGGAATATTAATATGTAAGATATTAATATGTTGGAAAGTTCATATGTTGAAATATAATCTTGTAAGAATATTGATAGCAACTACTGTCGTTCGTATTACATGTTAACTTGTCACATTTATATACTTGATCTGTAACAACCCGGAAATGCGAGCCAGTTTAAAATTTTTATTTTGGCAATTTTAGCGAATTTTGAACATTTAAAACGAATTATTTTAAATAATTCGACAAGAAATTTATTTTGAATAGATTTCGAACGTATATATTATATACGTCGTCGTTAGAATATAAATAATTATTTATAATTATAAATAGAATTGAAAATGGCGCGGTAGTTTGATAATTCGATTTCAAACTTCAATCGAATGTACCGGGTGTAAAATAAACCGGATTTTAGTGAAACCAAAAATATTTAAATCTAATTGAGAATATCTTTCCAACGAATCTGAAAAATTGAAATTTCATAGCGGGAATCAAAAGATAAGTCCAGTTGAAAATTATGAATAGTCGCTATGGAATTCAGGCCCTTAAAAATAGGAATTTTGCAAACAACCTCGTATTTCAACAAAACCACTTTTGTTGGATCCGTGATGTTAAATTATTGCTAGATTCCAAATTTCATAATTTTTCGAATCAATATGTGAGCGTGGCAAAGGAAAACGCGTTTGACCAGTTTCAGTTGATTTTAATTGACTGGAAAATGGCCACTTTTCCAACGGTTTCATAATTCGAAAAAACTAGTTTTGTTAGGACCGTATCGTCAATACGAAGCTAGAAAATATTTTTCTGGAATTTTTAGAGTTCGTATGTGACCCCGGTAAACTGAATTGCGCATTCAAATTCAATATATAGAGATATATGTTGATTTTAACGAAAACTCATCGAAACGGTCGAATCAGCTTATGGTACATATCCCATTGTGTTCGGAATGGGGGTGAAACGCTATGGACGATAGGCGGTGGGCCTTGTTTAGAGGTCGTATGAAAAAGTCAACTTTTTGTAAATTAAATAATTAAAAATAAAATTCCCCCTTCTCTCTTCCTTTTTAACTTTAGCCCCCCCCCAATTTCGAAATCAAATCAAAAAAAGAAAAAAAAGAAGTGGACGGAGGAGCAGCGGTTGCTCCTCCGATCGGAGCGCCGCCACCGCCCAAGGTGGCGCAACCCACCGCGCCCCCTCCAGACCCCCTCCTCTCGCCGTCATCCTCTCCTCTTCTTCCTCCTTCTCCTCCTTTTCTCCAACCGACGACGCGCACCGCCCTCCGCCTGTGGCCCCACGCCGGCCAACTCCAGCCGCATCCCGACCTGCGCCCTATCCCCATGCCACCTCAAGCCGACAGTCCACGTGTGGCCCCCCTTCGAGTATAAAAATCCAAATTTTCTGGTATAAACCAGCGAACCCTTCCCCGATGCCGATTGGCTGAAGCCACCAGCGAGCTCCAACACCTCCGGCGTTCTCCGACATCACTTCTCCATCTCCGTTAGCAAATGTGAGTTTGTTTTTGAATTTTATTATTTATTTTCTATGAGAAATAAATTAAAGAAATGATTTTTATAGAAAGAAAGTTCGAATTGTTATGTAAAGGAAGTTGGATTTTTATATGAATAGATTTGAAATAAAAATTCGATTTTTATATATGTATGAGATATAAAAATATGGTTTTTATCAAAGTAGAAATATAAAAATATAATTTTTATATAGTTATGATAATAAAGGCGAAATCTTTATATTTGAAAAGGCGAAAACTTTATATGAAGAATAGCGCGATAAAAATATAATCTTTATTATATGAACAACGATGTAAAAATAGAATTTTTATCTATATAGTAGCGATGTAAAAATAGAATTTTTATCTATATAGTAACGATGTAAAAATAGGATTTTTATCTATATAGTAACGATGTAAAAATAGGATTTTTATCTATATAGTAGCGATGTAAAAATAGAATTTTCATCTATATAGTAGCGGTGTAAAAATATAATTTTTATCCATATAGAATGATTATAAAAATATGATTTTTATATACATAACAACAATATAAAAATGTGATTTTTATATGTGTAGTGGCTACGGGCAGCGAAAGTGATAAAAGGCGAGAACAATGATGACTTCTACACAAGAAGAGTCGTGGACTTGAGATAGCTTTGGTTAGAATTTCTCACTCTTCAATTTCTTTTTCTAGTTATATATATATATACTAGGATGTAGACGGTGCTTAGTAGCACCCGACACCCATCGTCCACAGACCATGTACGGCTTGTATGCTTGTTTGATGTGTTGTAAAATTTGTTTGTGATGTTGATGTGAAATCGATAACATAGATTAATGTGTTGAAATAAATTAATTATCGTTAAAAATATAATTTTTAATGTGAATGTGAATAAATAAATATTTATAAACAAATAGGCCGATTTGTTTATATACACTGATTGGACTGATATTGATTGGGATAATAAATTTTACACATCGCCCAACTGCACAAATAATATTCAGTGTTTGTTGATTTGAAACCCCACACGGGTGTTGGGATGATATTTGGCGTACACTAATCCCAATTATTTAATTGTATGTCGATCAATTGGTCGACAGACTGTGTAAGCGTTGATTATTTATATTTGACGCTTATGCAGTTGTGTGGGGCACCTTGGATGATGGTTGATTGTTTATCATTGCTATTATATACATGTGTTGTATGGAATCCATATAATTAACATTATATGGTGATTGATTGGGCCTCATTCCAATCGGGAAAATGACGAATATTATAAATGAAAATTAATGTGTTGAATACAAAAATAGTCATGTGTTGATGATATTTATGTGCTGAAACTATTCATGTGTCGAGTAAAATATTTTAATAATAAAATTTACATCTTTATCATATTTAAAATTAGAACCACTTTATAGTTGGAGTCTGATTAAAAATCAAACGATAGATACCATAATTTTATAAAATATTTTACATAACAAAAATAGTCGTGTGTTGAAAGAAATATATATTCATGTGTTGAATAGAAGAAATATATATTCATGTGTTGAATAGAATATATATTCATTTGTTGAATAGAATAACGAATTTATTGAAATATATAAAGTCGTGTTGATTAGAGTTGCGCCATTTTGACGTGAACGATAGTTATATCGATTATATTCGTTTTTATAATGAATATAGAAAAGAAGTGAATTCAAAATATAACGTTTTGAAAATATTATCATTTGTATAGTAATGATATGAAATATTCAATTTTGATTTGAAATTGAATATAGAGTTGAAATGGTTTTGAAAACGAATTTGAAACGATTTATAAAACACGTTTTAAAAGGAAATCGACGAAATATATATAATATATATAATGGCCTGAATAGAACGCGCCGCGCCGCGGCAGTTCGTAAATTTCGACCATTGACTTCGAATTGACGTTGCGGGAGATCCGACCGTCGGATTCTCCTAAAACCAGATCCGTAGGGTTCGTATCGAAAAGAGCTTTCCAATGAATATTTGAAATTTGAAATCCAACAGTTGGATTTGGAATTATGTCCAAACCAAATTTGAAAAAGGTCGCTGTAAGTGCAATTTGACGGTCGTTGATGGAAATCGACTGTACGGGCCTTGATAAAATTATTAAAAATATCAATAATTTGTATAAAATCATAATATATGAATTGGAAAGAACTAGGATGAAAAATTCCACATTTGAGAGGATAAAAATAGATTTTTATCGAAATGAACTAGTTTTGAACTAGAATTAAAATCAATTTATTTTTGAAATAAATAAATTGAATTTGGAAGTGATTTTAAAAATAATCAATATTCCCAATTTGTGAATTGGACTGGAGTTGAATCAAAATTATCTTTGGAATATTTCGATGTTGGATTTCGTGACTATACAGATATTGTTATGGGAATTTGAAAGATATATTTTATATCGTTATTTCCAATACGATATTTGTTGGTTTCAGAATTTGATATTGAATATAAGCCGATATATTTTCTATTCAGAGCATTGTATTTAATATCAAATGTGATTTGGGTTTATCGTGAATCGTGTTTTATATGACATTGGTTCTTTAACCCAGTTAATGGCAGGATATTGATTTTTAAGAAGATTAAAACTAAGTGGAGTTTTAATGAATCTTTAATTAGATTGAAAAGTGAATTGATAATTTAAATTATCAAATCTGAAAAGTAATCGAGAATGGAGTACCACCAGTTTTGCTCCAAAGCGATAGTTAAATCTTTAATTAGATTTGAACGTGAAATGGTAATTAATTTTACCGATAACACCGTGGTGTTAGATATGGAGTATTACCAGTTTTCTCCATGGGATATATAGGTTGGGATTGGGAAATAAAATAAATAATTACTTCGGTGTGGCTCGCTAATCCCGACTAGTTTGAAATGATATCCAAAGGAAGATTAAAGAATAAATTTAGAAAAAACTATCTTGTATAAAATTAATGGGAACCTTTCCCTAAGGATGTGATTTTGTGAATAAAAGAATATTCTGAATTGGAATGAGGCGTTTGTTGTGTTTGTGTAACATTTGTTTATCATATACGTGGGTTATTCAGAAAGGCTGGGGTTATACCCATTCTGAATAACCGATTCGACGAGATTTCGAAGATGAAAACGGTGGTTGAAGACCGGAAGTCTTCACATCATTTGGGTGATTACTGATGTTCTTGATTGGGCTGTACACCCAAGATGAGGGAATCAGTTGGTGATCGTCCAGACGTACTTGGAGATGGATGGATATGCGAGGAAAGTGCCTCCGGTTTCGTTCAGACCCAGAACGAACTTGTAAATGGATTATGTGTCTGACATTGGATTTTATTCTGTGTTGATTGATCTCTATTAAATATACATCTGTTTGGCGGCGGAGAATTTATTGTCTTGCTTAACGGCCTTCTCTGAGACGTACGAGCTCAGAGGTTGTATATCGATGGACATCAGTCGCATGGAGTGAATTGCCAGTATGGCACGCGTAAGTGGCAATTGATCAGGGCTTCTGTTGAAAAGAAAAGTCTTGTCGTTGATGATCAAAGCACGACCTGTGTGGCGTAGCTTTGTGTATAACGTGAATTTGCGAGCCTCACACCTCGGTATGAGTCAAAAACGGGAGACGGACCGCTGGGAGAGCACGACGTTTCTTTCTAGCTAGGGTGGTGTCAGTGACCTACCAGCCCTGACATTTATATACTTTTCACCTGTGTGGTTGTTGGAATGCGAGGCGCCTCGGATATAGGTCTGTAAGGACCGGTGTAACACCCCGCCTCCGCTAGGGTCACTCGCAAAGGAATGCACTAGCTTTAGAGGGGCATTATTGGTAAACATGCACAGAAATATCACAAGACAGAACATATAAAATAGCGGAAGTAAAATAGAACTTTCATAAACATGAATACATAAGGTCTAAAGCCTTTTACATCATAGTACATCAAAACCTGTCTTGCAATAGTAAAGAAGCATAAAGACTTTTTCATAAATTATTCCCCAAATAAAAACAGTAAAGTAGCCATAGCCAGGAAAAGTCCAAGCCATCCATGATGACCTTCAAGCAGAAGAAGTCCGAACTAAACAGCAGTGTTTCCTCCCTGTAACCTGGGGGGGAAACGGAAGAAAAGAGGCGAAACAAAACGGGTCAGTCAAAAAGACTGAGTAAGCCCTATCTACTATTAGTATAAAAACTAGTAAAGTTAACTGACATGAGAAACTGAGATGAACATAAGCATGATAACAAGATAGATAAGCTAAATCAAAATAACAGGATGAACTACTGAACTCAGATAAACTAAGATGTCATGATAAATTACGATGTCAAGACAAAACAAGGTATCACTTCGTCAGGTTCCTATCAAGTATAATATCCCAAGATATCTATCACGTATAACGTCCCATGGTATCTATCCTGTATATCTGCTCTGCACCTACCGTACTAGTATCCCAACTGTATTACGTGTTATCCGTGAATGACCCTTACTCAAAAGTCGTGTAATGGTCCCTGTCAACCTAATAAGCCGCATATATAGGTTACTCAACTCATATGTTTCTTTCCATGTATAAGTTCAGTTCTTTGCCGTAGGCTGTACGGGCTTTCCCATGTAAACGGTTTATCCTTGAAGTTGTTTTGGACTGCAACCCTTGATCTAGTTTTGTTTCCTTACCATGAACTATCGCGCGTCCACTTAGGATTTATGCCACCTAGGACCGCTAGGGATTATGCTACCTAATGAACGTTTCCGTGTCTCGGTTTGGGTTTTGGCCACCTAGGACCACTAGGGATTACGCCACCCGTCAACCGCGCCCTTGATCCCACGTGTGTATCGTGAATCGTTTTCCATGTCTAGATGCACATGTTACCCAATGTGCCATCCGAGTTCCGTGCCAGGGCAAATCAAGAAATACGGAACTCGGTCGGGAGCTTTAAATCGTCTACCGATGCAGATATCAAGGTCTGTTTTTGTACCCGTGGCTATGGTCCCACGTGACCCCTCCCTCAACTACTGAAAGGCAATCCAAGAAAAATCATGTATAAGAACCACTCCACGGCCCCACTATAGCCCACTTTCCTACGGGCCAACCTCACCCATGACTCAATAGCAAGCACATGGTGTGTTGGGGGTTCCCTGCCTTTCCGCACGTACACGATTGACTAAAGATGGTAGGTAGTCGGCGATGCGCTATCCAGGGCAAAAACAAGAATCGTCGACTCCACGCTAATCCATCCCAGTCTTTAGGTTGCTCGCATAGCAACCAAGGCATACTCTTGGTCCTTCTAACGCAGACCTTAACCTCTCATGGGCCTAGTATAATTACCTGGCAGCCCACAGAGGGATCCCAAGAATATCCTCACGTCCCCCGAAGCTTCTACTTCGGCACCCAGTGCGCTGGAGCTTTTATCCAAGTCAGATAACTTGCTCCCCCTCGTATACTAAGCGATGACCTACCGTATCAGGTTACTCATCGTTTTGAGAATTAGTCCTATGTCCTTAGATAAGAATTATTACTTAGTTACCCTTAACTAAGGTTTACCACTTAGCTTCCTTTCCCGTTATCCTTGATTAACCACGGTTTTCTACCTAGTTCTTCTAGCTAGGGTTTGTCTATTGGGTTAAGTGTTATCATTCAAGTCCATGACTTAACCCGCCCACGAATCACGTCAAAGATTGGCTAAGTATTTAAGTTCAAGACTTAGTCCCACAAGTTGGTTAAGTGTACCCAGAGGCTCATGACTTAACCCTATCAAGTCAAATTGGTCAAGTACTAGCTTACCTTAATCCTATCGGATTATCTTGCTAGATCGATTAAGCATAGATTATCTTAATCCCATCAAATTATCGAGTCGGATTGGTTGAGTATAGGTTGGCTTAACCCCATCCTCTAATTACACTACAATGGTTAAGTATATTCTAAAAAGGTCTTGTGACTTAACCTTATCAGGTCCGCGTATTAGATTGGTTAAGTGTAAGTTACTTAACCCCATCAAATCATCATGTATAATTGGTTAAGTATAAGTTGCTTAACCCCATTAAATTATCACGTTAAGTTGGTTAAGTATTGGTTACTTAACCTCGTTGAATTACCGAGTTTAAATTGGTTAAGTGTTTAACTTAACCCCATCGAATTACCGTGTTTAGATTACTTAACCCCATCTAATTACCGTGTCGGATTAGTTAAGCGTAAATTACTTAACCCCATCCCCTAATCATCTTGTATGGTTAAGTGTCATTAAGAAAACTTACTTAACCTTGCCAAATTATCATTATGGATTCATTAAGTGTTGGTTAACTTAATCCCCGTCCACTAGTCGTATAAAAATGGTTAAGCGTCATTAGGCAAATCAAATCACTTAACCTACCCAACCTTGTCATGTTTTGTTAAGTATCATTAGCCTAATCAATTTACTTAACCCATTTACCCATGTATTTGGTTAAGAGTCATTAATCAAATTAACTTAACCCTATCATGTGGCATTAATTACTTAATGCACCCCAACCTCTCACATTAGACTTTGTTGTGGTTACTAGTTAAGCCGGTCGGTTCCGGGTAGCTTTACACCACAACTTGGTCTAACCTCGGGTTCAAGCACAACATGACCAACTTCTCACATTGGGTCCTATTGTTTGGAACTACTAGTTAGGCCGGTCGGTTCCGGGTAGTTTTACGTTGCAAACTCAACCCAACCTCGAGTTGGCCACTTTCATGTTTAGTCTAGTGTCATGTTCATAGTCAAGTTTTCAAGCAATTGGGTAGACCTAACTTAATAGATAAATTCCTAATGGGTAGACCTAACTTAATAGGTAAATTCCCAAGCTTATGTTTTCAAGCATACTTACATGTCAACTTCCATGTTATGATTCAAGTCATGTTTTCAAGTTGTATTTTCATGTCATTAGAAATTACCCATAACATAACCCAATGCTTTTAAACTCGCATATACGTTCGCAACAACGTAATGGATTAAAAGAAGAGACTTGGCAAAGGCATGACAAAAATGGATATTAAGCCACAAGTTAATCATGGTGGCAAATGAGGCACAAATGTGTTCATTAGCTTGCATGTTACATTCTTAAGCCTCAAAATCATGCATAAACCCAAACTTGGCACATAAACGAATCATGGTGACAAAAGACATGGAATGATGACTAGAAACTCGCATGTATCATCATATAAGGGTTATGACTTCATATGCAAGTTGACATAAAGATTATGAAGGTTCTCATGTTGCATAATGCAACATTTCAACATAAAGGTTGTAGCTTTTAGCTCATAAGATCAAGATAATGACTTCATAAGCTTGCATGACATGATAGCATGTATCATTCTCAATGATCAAACCCAAACTTGCAACATGAACATTTAACTTCATAGTTAATATCTAAGAGTAGGGAAAGGGCTTACATTGTTATGAAGGCACAAATCGAAATACAAAACAAATATTGTGATGAAGCCTACGCATGCCATCACCCAAAAACCCAAAGATGAACACTCCAAATCAATAAAAACCCCATCTTTATGAACAAAGATCAAAGCTTTAGCCTTGAGATCAACTTGAGAAGCTCTCATACTAACATAGGGACTCTCTAATACTCTCATGATCATGAAACCTCTCATAGAAATGAAGTGGAGGCTAGGATAGTTGAGTGGAGGCCATGAGAGTAGCAATTTTGCCATAGTCTAGTTGCACGAATGAATAATGAGGGTTTAGGATAGGTTAGGGTCTTATTTATAGATTAGGCAAGTGTTTTAGGCCATAGGATTAAACCTAGATTCAATCCAAGCCATCAAAGCATGTCTTGGGGAAGAAGTCAAGTGTAGGAACCATCTAGGGCCTTTAGATTAAGGATGAACCATGAGAACCATCCAAATGCAAAATCTGCATTTGAGCGAATCGGCCCACGGGTTGACAGCCAAACACCCTGGATTAACCCCTAGTCGACCCAGCAGGCTCGGGTCGACCTCAAAAATCGGCCGGTTCGGTTATTCCCCTCTCCCAATTCGCTGTTTTGAACATTTTTGCATATTTATTTATTAAAATTTCAATTATATATATATATATATATCAATATATATATATTTCTCTGCGCAACCCATTTCACTTAATTAAGTATACTTTAATTTGGGAATTTTTCGTGAAACTTCGCGAGGCCATATCTTGGTCATACGGACTCCGATTTTCGAAAACTCGGACTCTATTTCGCGTATTTTTCCAAGACGGACGCAATGGCATAGCCCGTTTCCCTTGATTCAGATTTTACAGTTTAATTCTGCCTCCATTTATGTTATAACAGGTTATTGAAAATACGGGTTGTTACATTCTCCCCACCTTTTAGGATTTCGTCCCCGAAATCTCCAAGTTAGGAAGAACATATCCTACCATCCATCATCCATCTACTCAAAACATCATCCACAAGCAACCATTGTCCTTAGAAGATTTCTAATGTTGTATGAATATATGCAAAACGTGTGTGTACATGTTCCTTAGCTAATGCTAATGATCAGGCCTGAATAATCTTTCTAATGCAAAAATATGTATAGTGCCATGAATCCAACATGTATGCAAATAGTCCTAGTCATATAGATACTATATGCGTGCACAATCATTCATTCATATGCAACAACCGCATGATAATACATTCGATTTCATCCATAAACAAGTATAAATACTCGTGCATATGCAATATGAAGTGTGACCGAGTCGAGCTAGTATCTAATGTGTATTCGCGCATCCACGAGCAACCACTTGCAACCACTTGCAACCATATCAATCATAACATGTTTCAAATACATGTTTACATCCATAGGGTTCTACCTAGGATTCCTTGAAACAGGGTCGAGAAGATAAACAAGACAAACTCCTTACGGGGTTTGTAACAGAAAATAGGACCGAGGGGATGTCCACAAAAGATAGCCTACAAGCAAGCTCTACAGGAAAACAGGGATCAAGGATATACTCCCAAAAAGAGATATCATGCGCGTATCTAGTCTTTGACCATCAAAGTCGTCTTTTAACTTCGCGATTTTGTAGCTTCTTATTCCTGTTTCCATAACATGAGCTGGAACTCATTTCTTCGTCGCCTCTCGTTCCACTTGCACTTATCCTTTTCCTAGAATACTTGACGCAAACATGACTGCGTACTCATGATCTCATGCAATCTTTCCAAAATTCACTAGTGAATCTTGGATCTCGTTTATATACTATAAGGCATTCCATGTAGAAGAACTTTCTCTTGAAAGTAAACAGATGTCAATCAGGTTATCATGCGCACTTACTAGGGTGATCTCTATAACCCATGCATAAATGAAGTAAACCATCCGTCTTATTGGCGAACACCACTCGATCGGGCTTCAAATTTCCAATAAAGGCATCAAGGGATTCTAAGTAACTAGTCATGACAGAACCTCAAAAAGGTTACCCGATACTTCGAGGGCATTACCAAGGCTAGTCAAAAGGTCTAACTACCCTCCTATCAAAACCGAGAGTGGCACCCCCTACTGGATAACCACTTCATCCCTAGAATCCATACATAGCTTATAAACATAAGCATTATTTCCAAACTCAACACTTGGCATAGACATTCCCAAATCCAAACAAGTCATGTATAAATGGACTGATTCTCCAATAGGACTTTGAGACAAAAATGGGATTCTCTATTACGCTAGTACTTAAGGTGCAGAGACTAAACTATCGAAGCAGACTTAAATGATATGAACAACGAAGTCCTAACGGGATGATAGAGAAGAAAAGATAAACCTTTAACAAGATCGTTACCCTCCTTCCGAGGTACTCTAGAAATGAGAGCATACTACTGCCCTCCCGATGATCTTGTCCTTGTCCCATAATACTTAACTATCCGCCCCGTTTTACCATGCCAAAGGTACTCTCTCGTCTTGGGTTTCATTGTTCATCTTTCTCCCTCCTTTGAGGACTAAGCCATACCAACAAGTTGCTCATCCTTAAGCTCGTATCCTTTATCCTTCTTTCTCACGATCCTTTCTTATAACGCGGCCACTGGTCTCTCGAGAACCACCTCCATCGTATGGAAAGCACTTTCGTAGGTAGAAAAGACTAGTCGCAGTTAAAACTACTGTGACTACAGATGGAGGAAAGAAAGGAAAAGAGACTCAATTAAGGAAACAAGGATAGTGCTAATGGCCTTTGGGGAATAGCCTTTTTCTTTTAAAAGAAAATTTTCTTGAAAAATGCTTCTTTGTAAACGGCTTTTTTTTTCCAAATAGTTTTCAGAAGGTCTTTAAAAACTTTTGCCCAGTCTGGTAACCTTCTGCTCTGATACCAAATGTAACACCCCGCCTCCGCTAGGGTCACTCGCAAAGGAATGCACTAGCTTTAGAGGGGCATTATTGGTAAACATGCACAGAAATATCACAAGACAGAACATATAAAATAGCAGAAGTAAAATCGAACTTTCATAAACATGAATACATAAGGTCTAAAGCCTTTTACATCAGAGTACATCAAAACCTGTCTTGCAATAGTAAAGAAGCATAAAGACTTTTTCATAAATTATTCCCCAAATAAAAACAGTAAAGTAGCCATAGCCAGGAAAAGTCCAAGCCATCCATGATGACCTTCAAGCAGAAGAAGTCCGAACTAAACAGCAGTGTTTCCTCCCTGTAACCTGGTGGGGGGGGGGGGGAACGGAAGAAAAGAGGCGAAACAAAACGGGTCAGTCAAAAAGACTGAGTAAGCCCTATCTACTATTAGTATAAAAACTAGTAAAGTTAACTGACATGAGAAACTGAGATGAACATAAGCATGATAACAAGATAGATAAGCTAAATCAAAATAACAGGATGAACTACTGAACTCAGATAAACTAAGATGTCACGATAAATTACGATGTCAAGACAAAACAAGGTATCACATCGTCAGGTTCCGATCAAGTATAATATCCCAAGATATCTATCACGTATAACGTCCCATGGTATCTATCCTGTATATCTGCTCTGCACCTACCGTACAAGTATCCCAACTGTATTACGTGTTATCCGTGAATGACCCTTACTCAAAAGTCGTGTAATGGTCCCTGTCAACCTAATAAGCCGCATATATAGGTTACTCAACTCATATGTTTCTTTCCATGTATAAGTTCAGTTCTTTGCCGTAGACTGTACGGGCTTTCCCATGTAAACGGTTTATCCTTGAAGTTGTTTTGGACTGCAACCCTTGATCTAGTTGTGTTTCCTTACCATGAACTATCGCGCGTCCACTTAGGATTTATGCCACCTAGGACCGCTAGGGATTATGCTACCTAATGAACGTTTCCGTGTCTCGGTTTGGGTTTTGGCCACCTAGGACCACTAGGGATTACGCCACCCGTCAACCGCGCCCTTGATCCCACGTGTGTATCGTGAATCGTTTTCCATGTCTAGATGCACATGTTACCCAATGTGCCATCCGAGTTCCGTGCCAGGGCAAATCAAGAAATACGGAACTCGGTCGGGAGCTTTAAATCGTCTGCCGATGCAGATATCAAGGTCTGTTTTTTTACCCGTGGCTATGGTCCCACGTGACCCCTCCCTCAACTACTGAAAGGCAATCCAAGAAAAATCATGTATAAGAACCACTCCACGGCCCCACTATAGCCCACTTTCCTACGGGCCAACCTCACCCATGACTCGATAGCAAGCACATGGTCTGTTGGGGGTTCCCTGCCTTTCCGCACGTACACGATTGACTAAAGATGGTAGGTAGTCGGCGATGCGCTATCCAGGGCAAAAACAAGAATCGTCGACTCCACGCTAATCCATCCCAGTCTTTAGGTTGCTCGCATAGCAACCAAGGCATACTCTTGGTCCTTCTAACGCAGACCTTAACCTCTCATGGGCCTAGTATAATTACCTGGCAGCCCACAGAGGGATCCCAAGAATATCCTCACGTCCCCCGAAGCTTCTACTTCGGCACCCAGTGCGCTGGAGCTTTTATCCAAGTCAGATAACTTGCTCCCCCTCGTATACTAAGCGATGACCTACCGTATCAGGTTACTCATCGTTTTGAGAATTAGTCCTATGTCCTTAGCTAAGAATTATTACTTAGTTACCCTTAACTAAGGTTTACCACTTAGCTTCCTTTCCCGTTATCCTTGATTAACCACGGTTTTCTACCTAGTTCTTCTAGCTAGGGTTTGTCTATTGGGTTAAGTGTTATCATTCAAGTCCATGACTTAACCCGCCCACGAATCACGTCAAAGATTGGCTAAGTATTTAAGTTCAAGACTTAGTCCCACAAGTTGGTTAAGTGTACCCAGAGGCTCATGACTTAACCCTATCAAGTCAAATTGGTCAAGTACTAGCTTACCTTAATCCTATCGGATTATCTTGCTAGATCGATTAAGCATATATTATCTTAATCCCATCAAATTATCGAGTCGGATTGGTTGAGTATAGGTTGGCTTAACCCCATCCTCTAATTACACTACAATGGTTAAGTATATTCTAAAAAGGTCTTGTGACTTAACCTTATCAGGTCCGCGTATTAGATTGGTTAAGTGTAAGTTACTTAACCCCATCAAATCATCATGTATAATTGGTTAAGTATAAGTTGCTTAACCCCATTAAATTATCACGTTAAGTTGGTTAAGTATTGGTTACTTAACCTCATTGAATTACCGAGTTTAAATTGGTTAAGTGTTTAACTTAACCCCATCGAATTACCGTGTTTAGATTACTTAACCCCATCTAATTACCGTGTCGGATTAGTTAAGCGTAAATTACTTAACCCCATCCCCTAATCATCTTGTATGGTTAAGTGTCATTAAGAAAACTTACTTAACCTTGCCAAATTATCATTATGGATTCATTAAGTGTTGGTTAACTTAATCCCCGTCCACTAGTCGTATAAAAATGGTTAAGCGTCATTAGGCAAATCAAATCACTTAACCTACCCAACCTTGTCATGTTTTGTTAAGTATCATTAGCCTAATCAATTTACTTAACCCATTTACCCATGTATTTGGTTAAGAGTCATTAATCAAATTAACTTAACCCTATCATGTGGCATTAATTACTTAATGCACCCCAACCTCTCACATTAGACTTTGTTGTGGTTACTAGTTAAGCCGGTCGGTTCCGGGTAGCTTTACACCACAACTTGGTCTAACCTCGGGTTCAAGCACAACATGACCAACTTCTCACATTGGGTCCTATTTTTTGCAACTACTAGTTAGGCCGGTCGGTTCCGGGTAGTTTTACGTTGCAAACTCAACCCAACCTCGAGTTGGCCACTTTCATGTTTAGTCCAGTGTCATGTTCATAGTCAAGTTTTCAAGCAATTGGGTAGACCTAACTTAATAGGTAAATTCCCAATGGGTAGACCTAACTTAATAGGTAAATTCCCAAGCTTATGTTTTCAAGCATACTTACATGTCAACTTCCATGTTATGATTCAAGTCATGTTTTCAAGTTGTATTTTCATGTCATTAGAAATTACCCATAACATAACCCAACGCTTTTAAACTCGCATATACGTTCGCAACAACGTAATGGATTAAAAGAAGAGACTTGGCAAAGGCATGACAAAAATGGATATTAAGCCACAAGTTAATCATGGTGGCAAATGAGGCACAAATGTGTTCATTAGCTTGCATGTTACATTCTTAAGCCTCAAAATCATGCATAAACCCAAACTTGGCACATAAACGAATCATGGTGACAAAAGACATGGAATGATGACTAGAAACTCGCATGTATCATCATATAAGGGTTATGACTTCATATGCAAGTTGACATAAAGATTATGAAGGTTCTCATGTTGCATAATGCAACATTTCAACATAAAGGTTGTAGCTTTTAGCTCATAAGATCAAGATAATGACTTCATAAGCTTGCATGACATGATAGCATGTATCATTCTCAATGATCAAACCCAAACTTGCAACATGAACATTTAACTTCATAGTTAATATCTAAGAGTAGGGAAAGGGCTTACATTGTTATGAAGGCACAAATCGAAATACAAAACAAAGATTGTGATGAAGCCTATGCATGCCATCACCCAAAAACCCAAAGATGAACACTCCAAATCAATAAAAACCCCATCTTTATGAACAAAGATCAAAGCTTTAGCCTTGAGATCAACTTGAGAAGCTCTCATACTAACATAGGGACTCTCTAATACTCTCATGATCATGAAACCTCTCATAGAAATGAAGTGGAGGCTAGGATAGTTGAGTAGAGGCCATGAGAGTAGCAATTTTGCCATAGTCTAGTTGCAAGAATGAATAATGAGGGTTTAGGATAGGTTAGGGTCTTATTTATAGATTAGGCAAGTGTTTTAGGCCATAGGATTAAACCTAGATTCAATCCAAGCCATCAAAGCATGTCTTGGGGAAGAAGTGAAGTGTAGGAACCATCTAGGGCCTTTAGATTAAAGATGAACCATGAGAACCATCCAAATGCAAAATCTGCATTTGAGCGAATCGGCCCACGGGTTGACAGCCAAACACCCTGGATTAACCCCTAGTCGACCCAGCGAGCTCGGGTCGACCTCAAAAATCGGCCGGTTCGGTTATTCCCCTCTCCCAATTCGCTGTTTTGAACATTTTTGCATATTTATTTATTAAATTTTTAATTATATATATATATATATATATCAATATATATATATTTCTCTGCGCAACCCATTTCACTTAATTAAGTATACTTTAATTTGGGAATTTTTCGTGAAACTTCGCGAGGCCATATCTTGGTCATACGGACTCCGATTTTCGAAAACTCGGACTCTATTTCGCGTATTTTTCCGAGACGAACGCAATGGCATAGCCCGTTTCCCTTGATTCAGATTTTACAGTTTAATTCGGCCTCCATTTATGTTATAACAGGTTATTGAAAATACGGGTTGTTACAACCGGGAAACGTGTGTTTAGGAATTGCCAATCCTCAAAAGTAAGAGAGGACCGACCCAGCCGATTCCAAGGACCAAAGTGGGGTCCTGAGACATTTGCTAGAGTGTCTCGAACGGAGAGGAGCTTGCCCCTTGCCTCGACTCATGACGGAAATCCAATTTCCAATACGTGATATTGCGGTTTTAATTGTAGAACTAGTAAGGCGACATGATAGATGGTACCCATGCCGCCTATGATTGATATTTATGATTGAATTGTTTTGACATTATACACTTATTATAGTATCAAGTGATTTGTTTTAAACGTACCAAGCATGTTTGGCTATTATAAGGGAAAACCTATCCTTCGGCTTGCGTTGCATTGTGTGATGGGACCTGGGTCTTATAATAGCTTCATTTTTCCAAAGAGCATTGCGCTGTTTTGTTATATGCTCTAGTATTCTTGGGAGGAAACCCGTTCCGTGTTATATGGCGTGGTCCCTTGAATTACTCTCTTTTAAAATAAAGATCAATAACTGTTTTAGTTCTCACACCAGTCATATGACTGACTTGGAGTTTATTGTTTTAACATAAACTCTGGGTGCCCTTATTTTCACATCGGCAGCTAGTAGATTTGGTTTTGCAGATTTATATTCACAGGATCTTGATTTACAGCAGGAACGATGCTCGGAAAGCTCTGAATCCGTGTATCACTTTCAGTTGTGTTTTGTATATTTTTCTGCTGCTATGTAATTTATTGTAATCTCTGATATTTATCGAATGTAATTTATTCAATTATACTCTGTATATTCTTGTATCTGATGGAATTGTTGTAATAACAATGAAACGTTCTTCCGTCTGCGTTCTATTTTGTCCTGTTCTCAAAGTATCCGCTCTTTCCTTTAGGGGGAAGTTACGGGTTCTTACAGTTGGTATCAGAGCTTTGGTTTACAGAGCTCGAGAACAAGACACATTAGAACCATACGAAAGAATCATCAGATAATGGATTAGTAATATCCAATTAGAATGACTCGTTAGAGATGGGATCAGTAGTATCCTAGAACGAGTGTGAAGAGTATGTTTTTTAAAATGAAAACAATTTTGTTTTAAAATTTAAATCGCTTTATACGTATTTGAATATTTATTGATTTTGAATTTGGACAATCGAGTATATAAAGATTTCGCGTATACGCGTCATGAACGTATATTCGAGGTTTTAGTATACTGGGTAGATATAGAATCATAATCTAGACACCCGGGGATGATTCTGGTGATGTGGCCACATCATCAGTATTTATGTTCATGTTTCGAAGGTGTGATTTCTATATATTTCCATTAGACTGGTGTGAGAACCAAAATATAGATAGATATATCGTTGTGATTTGGCATCAAAAACATGATTTTCTGTATTTGTATCAAAATTATGAATTTGAAGCTCTAATTCACTAATTGATTGATGTTTGAGTTGTTTGTTTATTTGTTTGATAATTTTGAACCATTTAAGCCTAATAGAATCAAATATTGAATTGTATTGAAAATTGGTCGCATTTGCATGCATATACAATTACTTACATTGAACAGGTCATAGCAAGGAGGCTAGAGCAGAAGAATAAAATTTGTTTGCCCGACAAATAGGTACATATTTACTATAATTTCCTGTTTTGTTTGGGTGATGATGATTTTATGAGCCGATTGGCTAGCCGCTTGGCTTTTTCTTTTTCTTTTTGAGATCAGAAGGCCTATATGGCGATTTCGGAATTTTCCCGTTGCTCCCGGTGCAGGGGAGGTTATGGCGAAATTTTTCGAAAATTTAGGGTTTTAGCCAAATTTTTGAAAAATTTGAAAAGTTCTTAGAAACTGAAAAGTTGAAGAACTTAAGCCGTAGTCAAAATAATGGAAGTTGAGTTGATTTGTTAAACCACTTTCGGCTTCGTTCCTTTTCGGCTTCCATTGTTATGTTCCTTTTCGGCCTTTGATTTAGAGAAGATTATAATGTCATCAATAAAAACCAGAACAAATTTATTCAATTAAATCACACATTGAACTGATTAGAAAATAGTTAGAAATATATACTTGTGCATTATATATGTTTGAATAGGAAATTGGATAGCTGTTGAGTAAAGATTTTATTTGCGTGCCCGACAAATAGGTAAACCTTAATGAGTTGGATGCGAAATATCATTATATCAACTCCTGTGAATGCCATTGGATGCGGAGTGCTGGTTATTCGGTGTGAAATAATAAACATCGCCATAGGATAGCAACAATTAATTTTGAACTACATTACATGGCATACTTCTGGAAGATAGGCATACTTCATCATATACCACATAAGCATTTGGAGCTTTTGTGACGAGGTGGAAGATTTACCATACGAGCGAGAGGCTTGTATGGCGATGACTATATTTTACAGGTTGAACTGATGACTGATATGGACAATTTAAATTGCCAGATTAATAAAAACCCCAAACGGGTCTAGAGTTGACAATAATCACGTCTCTCTAGTTATTAGGTACGGCACATGGACTATTTATTTCCCATACGGGACGAGGTGACGAGGATTTATCCTCTGGAGCATTTAAAATACACACTCCCTCAGGCTTTGACAGGGTGACGAGAATTTATTCTCTGGAGTTATTATCGATACACGCTCCCCTGTAAACACCAGAATATATCACTATAAATATGTGTATGCTTATTAGGATTTATTGGGTACCTAATACGGGCCAATAAATTTCCAAACCTCTCCCCGTACAAAGGAGGTTATGGCGAAATTTTTCGAAAATTCCGGGTGTTAGCCAAATTTTTGAAGAATTTGAAAATTCTCAGAAACTGAAAAGTTATAGAATGGAAGCCAGATCGAACGTAGAGTTGATTAATCAAACCACTTTCGACTTTGTTCCTTTTCGGGGGCGAAAAGTTTTAAGTGGAGGAGATTGTAACAACCCGGAAATGCGAGCCAGTTTAAAATTTTTATTTTGGCAATTTTAGCGAATTTTGAACATTTAAAATGAATTATTTTAAATAATTCGATGAGAAATTTTTTTTGAATAGAATTCGAACGTATATATTATATACGTCGTCGTTAGAATATAAATAATTATTTATAATTATAAATAGAATTGAAAATGGCGCGGTAGTTCGATAATTCGATTTCAAACTTCAATTGAATGTACCGGGTGCAAAGTAAACCGAATTTTAGTGAAACCAAAATTATTTGAATCTAATTGAGAATATCTTTCCAATGAATCCAAAAAATTGAAATTTTATAGCAGGAATCAAAAGATAAGTCCAGGTGAAAATTCTGAATAGTCGCTATGGAATTCAGGCCCTTAAAAATAGAAATTTTGCAAACGACCTCGGATTTCGACGAAACCACTTTTGTTGGATCCGTGATGTCAAATTATTGCTAGATTCCAAATTTCATAATTTTTCGAATCAATATGTGAGCGTGGCAAAGGAAAACGCGTTTGACCAGTTTCAGTTGATTTTAATCGACTAGAAAATGGCCATTTTTCCAACGGTCTCAGAATTCGACGAAACTAGTTTTGTTAGGACCGTATCGTCAATACGAAGCTAGAAAATATTTTTCTGGAATTTTTAGAGTTCGTATGTGACCCCGGTAAATTGAAATGCGCGTTCAAATTCAATATACAGAGATATATTTTGATTTTAACGAAAACTGATCAAAACGGTCGAACCAGCTTATGGTACGTATCCCATTGTGTTCGGAATGGGGGTAAAACGCTATAGATGACAGGTGGTGGGCCTCGTTTAGAGGTCGTATAAAAAAGTCAACTTTTTGTAAATTAAATAATTAAAAATAAAATTCCCCCTTCTCTCTTCCTTTTTAACTTCAGCGCCTCCCCCCCCCCCGATTTCGAAATCAAATCAAAAAAAAAAAAAAGTGGACGGAGGAGCAGCGGTCGCTCCTCCGATCGGAGCGCCGCCACCGCCCAAGGTGGCGCAGCCCACCGCGCCCCCTCCAGACCCCCTCCTCTCGCCGTCTTCCTCTACTCTTCTTCCTCCTTCTCCTCCTTTTCTCCAACCGATGACGCGCATCGCCCTCCGCCTGTGGCTCCACGTCGGCTATCTCCAGCCGCATCCCGACCTGCGCCCTCTCCCCACGCCACCTCAAGCCGACAGTCCACGTGTAGCCCCCCTTCGAGTATAAAAATCCAAATTTTCTTGTATAAACCAGCGAATCCTTCCACGATGCTGATTGGCTGAAGCCAACAGCGAGCTCCAACACCTCCGGTGATCTCCGACAGCACTCCTCCATCTCCATTAGCAAATGTGAGTTTGTTTTTGAATTTTATTATTTATTTTCTATGAGAAATAAATTAAAGAAATGATTTTTATAGAAAGAAAGTTCGAATTGTTATGTAAAGGAAGTTGGATTTTTATATGAATAGATTTGAAATAAAAATTCGATTTTTATATATGTATGAGATATAAAAATATGGTTTTTATTAAAGTAGAAATATAAAAATATAATTTTTATATAGTTATGATAATAAAGGCGAAATCTTTATATTTGAAAAGGCAAAATCTTTATATGAAGAATAGCGTGATAAAAATATAATCTTTATTATATGAACAACGATGTAAAAATAGAATTTTTATCTATATAGTAGTGATGTAATAATAGAATTTTTATATATATATAGTAACGATGTAAAAATAGGATTTTTATCTATATAGTAGCGATGTAAAAATAGAATTTTTATCTATATAGTAGCGATGTAAAAATATAATTTTTATCCATATAGAATGATAATAAAAATATGACTTTTATATACATAACAACAATATAAAAATGTGATTTTTATATGTGTAGTGGCTACGGGCAACGAAAGTGACAAAATGCGAGAACAGCGATGACTTCTACACAAGAAGAGTCGTGGAGTTGGGATAGCTTTGGTGAGAATTTCTCACTCTTCAATTTCTTTTTCTAGTTATATATATATACTAGGATGCAGACGGTGCTTAGTAGCACCAGACACCCGTCGTCCACAGACCATGGACGACTTGTATGCTTGTTTGATGTGTTGTGAAATTTGTTTGTGATGTTGATGTGAAATCGATAATATAGATTAATGTGTTGAAATAAATTAATTATCGTTAAAAATATAATTTTTAACATGAATGTGAATAAATAATATAAACAAATCGGTCGATTTGTTTATATACACTGATTTGACTGATATTGATTGGGATGATAAATTTTACACATCGCCCAACTGCATAAATAATATTCAGTGTTTGTTGATTTGAAACCCCACACGGGTGTTTGGATGATATTTGGCGTACACTAATCCCAATTATATAATTGTATGTCGATCGATTGGTCGACAGACTGTGTAAGCGTTGATTATTTATATTTGATGCTTATGCAGTTGTGTGGTGCACCTTGGATGATGGTTGATTGTTTATCATTGCTATTATATACATGTGTTGTATGGAATCCATATAATTAACATTATATGGTGATTGATTGGGCCTCATTCCAATCGGGAAAATGATGAATATTATAAAAGAAAATTCGTGTGTTGAATACAAAAATAGTCATGTGTTGATGATATTTATGTGTTGAAACTATTCATGTATCGAGTAAAATATTTTAATAATAAAATTTACATCTTTATCATATTTAAAATTATAACCACTTTATAGTTGGAGTCTGATTAAAATTCAAACGATAGATACCATAATTTTATAGAATATTTTACATAACAAAAATAGTCGTGTGTTGAAAGAAATATATATTCATGTGTTGAATAGAGGAAATATAGATTCATGTGTTGAATAGAATATATATTCATTTGTTGAATAGAATAACGAATTTATTGAAATATATAAAGCCGTGTTGATTAGAGTTGCGCCATTTTGACGTGAACGATAGTTATATCGATTATATTCGTTTTTATAATGAATATAGAAAAGAAGTGAATTCAAAATATAACTTTTTGAAAATATTATCATTTATATAGTAATGATATGAAATATTCAATTTCGATTTGAAATTGAATATAGTGTTGAAATGGTTTTGAAAACGAATTTGAAACGATTTATAAAATACGTTTTAAAAGGAAATCGACGAAATATATATAATATATATATTATATATATAATGGCCTGAATAGAACGCGCTGCGCCGCGGCAGTTTGTGAATTTCGACCATTGACTTCGAATTGACGTTGCGGGAGATCCGACCGTCGGATTCTCCTAAAACCGGAACCGTTGGGTTTGTATCGAAAAGAGCTTTCCAATGAATATTAGAAATTTGAAATCCAACGGTTGGATTTGGAATTATGTCCAAACCAAATTAGAAAAAGGTCGCTGTAAGTGCAGTTTGATGGCCGTTGATGGAAATCGACTGTACGGGCCTTGATAAAATTATTAAAAATATCAATAATTTGTGTAAAATCATAATATATGAATTGGAAAGAACTGGGATGAAAAATTCCACATTTGAGAGGATAAAAATAGATTTTTATCGAAATGAACTAGTTTTGAACTAGAATTAAAATCAATTTATTTTTGAAATAAATAAATTGAATTTGGAAGTGATTTTAAAAATAATCAATATTCCCAATTTGTGAATTGGACTGGAGTTGAATCGAAATAATCTTCGGAATATTTCGATGTTGGATTTCGTGACTATACAGATATTGTTATGGGAATTTGAAAGATATATTTTATATCGTTATTTCCAATACGATATTTGTTGGTTTCAGAATTTGATATTGAATATAAGCCGGTATATTTTCTATTCAGAGCATTGTATTTAATATCAAATGTGATTTGGGTTTATCGTGAATCGTGTTTTATATGACATTGGTTCTTTAACCCAGTTAAAGGCAGGATATTGATTTTTAAGAAGATTAAAACTAAGTGGAGTTTTAATGAATCTTTAATTAGATTGAAAAGTGAATTGATAATTTAAATTATCAAATCTGAAAGGTAATCGATAATGGAGTACCACCAGTTTTGCTCCAAAGCGATAGTTAAATCTTTAATTAGATTTGAACGTGAAATGGTAATTAATTTTATCGATAGCACCGTGGTGTTAGATATGGAGTATTACCTGTTTTCTCTATGGGATATATAGGTTGGGATTGGGAAATAAAATAAATAATTACTTCGGTGTGGCTCGCTAATCCCGACTAGTTTGAAATGATATCCAAAGGAAGATTAAAGAATAAATTAAGAAAAACTTATCTTGGATAAAATTAATGGGAACCTTTCCCTAAGGATGTGATTTTGTGAATAAAAGAATATTCTGAATTGGAATGAGGCGTTTGTTGTGTTTGTGTAACATTTGTTTATCATATACGTAGGTTATTCAGAAAGGCCGGGGTTATACCCATTCTGAATAACCGATTCGACGAGATGTCGAAGATGAAGACGGTGGTTGAAGACCGGAAGTCTTCACATCGTTTGGGTGATTACTGATGTTCTTGATTGGGCTGTACACCCAAGATGAGGGAATCAGTTGGTGATCGTCCAGACGTACTTGGAGATGGATGGATATGCAAGGAAAGTGCCTCCGGTTTCGGTCAGACCCAGAACGAACTTGTAAATGGATTGTGTGTCTGACATTGGATTTTATTCTGTGTTGATTGATCTCTATTAAATATACATCTGTTTGGCGGCGGAGAATTTATTCTCTTGCTTAACGGCCTTCTCTGAGATGTACGAGCTCAGAGGTTGTATATCGATGGACATCAGTCGCATGGAGTGAATTTCCAGTGTGGCACGCGTAAGTGGCAATTGATCAGGGCTTCTGTTGAAAAGAAAAGTCTTGTGGTTGATGATCAAAGCACGGCCTGTGTGGCGTAGCTTTGTGTATAACGTGAATTCGCGAGCCTCACACCCCGGTATGAGTCAAAAACGGGAGATGGACCGCTGGGAGAGCACGACGTTTCTTTCTAGCTAGGGTGGTGTCAGTGACCTACCAGCCCTGACATTTATATAATTTTCACCTGTGTGGTTGTTGAAATGCGAGGCGCCTCGGATATAGGTCTGTAAGGACCGGGAAATGTGTGTTCAGGAATTGCCAATCCTCAAAAGTAAGAGAGGACCGACCCAGCCGATTCCAAGGATCAAAGTGGGGTCCTGAGACATTTGCTAGAGTGTCTCGAACGGAGAGGAGCTTGCCCCTTGCCTCGACTCATGACGGAAATCCAATTTCCAATACGTGATATTGCGGTTTTAATTGTAGAACTAGTATGGCGACATGATAGATGGTACCCATGCCGCCTATGATTGATATTTATGATTGAATTGTTTTGACACTATACACTTATTATAGTATCAAGTGATTTGTTTTAAACGTACCAAGCATGTTTGGCTATTATAAGGGAAATCCCTATTCTTCGGCTTGCGTTGCATTGTGTGATGGGACCTGGGTCATATAATAGCTTCATTTTTCCAAAGAGCATTGCGCTGTTTTGATATATGCACTAGTATTCTTGGGAGGAAACCCGTTCCGTGTTATATGGCGTGGTCCCTTCAATTACTCCTTTTTAAAATAAAGATCAATAACTGTTTTTGTAATAACCCGGAAAATCTGGGCCAGTTTAAAATTTTTATTTTGGCAATTTCAGCGAATTTTGATCATTTAAAATAGATTATTTTAAATAATATCGACGAGAAATTTATTTTGAATATAATTAGAACGTATATATTATACACGTCGTCGTTAGAATATAAATAATTATATATAATTATAAATAGGAATTGAAAATGGCGTGGTAGTTCGATAATTCGATTTCAAACTTCAATTGAATGTACCGGGTGCAAAACAATCCGGATTTTAGTGAAACCAAAAACATTAGGATCTATTGGATGATATCTTTCCAACGAATCCGAAAGATCAAGATTTCATAGCGGGAATCAAAAGATATGTCTAGTTGAAAATTCTGAATAGTCGCTATGGAATTCAGGCCCTTAAAAATGGACATTTTGCAAACGACCTCGGATTTCGACGAAACCACTTTTGTTGGATCCGTGATGTCAAGTTATCGCTAGATTCCAAATTTCATAATTTTTCGAATCAATATGTGAGCGTGGCAAAGGAAAACGCGTTTGACCAGTTTCAGTTGATTTTAATCGACTGGAAATTGGCCATTTTTCATACGGTCTCAGAATTCGACGAAACTAGTTTTGTTAGGACCGTATCGTCAATACGAAGCTAGAAAATATTTCTATGGAATTTATAGGGTTGTTATGTGACCCCAGTAATTTGAAATGCACGTTTAAAATTCAATATATAGAGTTAAATGTAAATTTAACGGAAACTGATTCAAACAGTCGAATCAGCCTACGATACATATCCCATTGTGTTCAGAATGGGGGTAAAACGCTATGGACGACAGGCGGTGGGCCTCGTTTAGAGGTCAAAAATAAAAGTTGCTTTTTAGTGATAAATTAAATAATAAAAAAAAAATATAATTCTCCTTTTATCAGCCGACCCCCCCCCCCTCGTTCATTTCAAAACGAAACAAAAGAAAAAAAAAACCGCTGCCCTAGCCCTTCGACGGAGCCGCCGCCCACCCACCGCCTCCGGCGCCGGACTTTGGCGAGACCCCCCCCCTGCTGCGCCGTCCTCCCTTCTTCTTCCTCCTCCCCTTCTCTTCCTCGACTACGTCGCAGCCCCCCCCCTCGGAAATCGAAGATGGCGACAGCCCCCCCCAAACCGCTTCCACCTCCTCCTCTCGCCGATCCCGTCCTCTCCCTCTCCAATTCGAAAAGCGCCGCCTCTTTCCCCCTCCGGCGTGATCAGCAATGAAAGAAAAAGGTAATTTTTATTTATTTATTTTATTTTTCTTTTATGCTAATTACTTAAAATGATAAATCTGAAATTTAATTTGAATCAAAATTGTTTTTAAATCTGAAATTTAGATTATATATAAATAAATAAATAAAAAGGGGGAAAAGATTTTTGATTATAAAAGAGATTTGATTTTTAGGAGATAAAGAAACGATTTTTATTTATAGTTATAGTAATAAAAATATGATTTTTATATTTTTAAAGTATTAAAAATATAATCTTTACTATGTAGAAGGTGTAAAAATATGATTTTTATATTTTTAAAGTATTAAAAATATAGTCTTTACTATATAGATGATAAATATGAAAAAGCGATATTTTTAAATATGAAAAGACGATATTTTGATATGAGTAGTGAAGTAAAAATATGATTTTTACTTCGAGAAAAATATAAACTTTATATTTGAAAGGCGAAATCTTTATTTTTATAAAGGCGAAATTTATATTTCTGAAAAGGCGAAGTCTTTATTTTTGAAAAGGCAAAATCTTTATATGAGGAATAGCGTGATAAAAATATAATTTTTATCTATATAACATAGTAATAAAAATTTGATTTTTATATATTGAATAGCATAGTAAAAATTCGATTTCTAAATATATAAATTGATTATAAAAATATGATTTTTAAATTGAAAGTGAATAAAAATGTGATTTTTATTTTAAAGACATCAAAATATAGAAATGTGATTTTTATATATGTAGTGGCTACGGGCAAACGAAGATGACAAAGATGCGATAACGATGAAGATTTCTATAAATGAAGTGTCGCGAAGTTGGATAGCTATCGGTGAGAACTTCTCACTCTAAACTTCTTTTTCAAATTATATATATATATGCTAGGATGCAGACGGTGTTTAGTAGCACCCGACACCCGTCATCCACAGACCATGGATGGCTTGTTTGTTAAATTGTTTGATTGCAAAAAAAAAAAATTAATTAGATTATTTGATTGAAATTGAATTGTTTGGTGAGAATGAATGGATTTGATTGATGTGTGAATGGCGTGGGCCTTCACTAGACCGGGGATAAGGCTAGGCCTTGTTCCGTTTCTAGTATCGTGCCGTTATGCCGCCGAAATTTTCTAAAATATGTTAGAAAAATAGAAATATCATTTTATTGAATAAATGAACCAATAGAAATTCATGTGTTAAAATAAAATGTTTATCGTTAAAAATATAATTTTTAACGTGAAAGTGGATAGATGAATATTTGTAAACAAATCGGCCGATTTGTTTATATACACTGATTTGACTGATATCGATTGGGTCGATAAATTTTACACGTCGCCCAACTGCACAAATAAAATCCGTGTTTGATTGTTTGTAACCCCACACGGGTGCTGGGATGAAATTTGAAGTTCACTCATCCTGATTGATTAAATATGTCGATCGATCGATTGACAGGCTGTTATAAGCGTAAGATATCTATATTTGATGCTTATACAGTGTAGTGCACTTTGGTTGATGGTTGATTATTTTTCAATGCTATTATATACATGTGTTGTATGGAATCCATATAATTAACATTATATGGTGATTGATTGGGCCTCATTCCAATCGGGAAAATAATGAATATTATAAAAGATAATTCATGTGTTGAATATAAAAATAGTCATGTGTTGACGATGTCCAGGTGTTGAGTGAAATATTTTATACAATGAAATTTACATCTTTATCATATTTACAATTAGAATCTACTTCACGGTGGAGTCTAATTAAAATCAAACGATAGATACCATAGTTTTATAAAATATTTTACATAACAACAATAGTGATGTGTTGACAGCACTCATGTGTTGAGATTAGTCGTGTGTTGAAAGAAATATAGATTCATGTGTTGAATGGGATAAATATTCATTTGTTGAATAGAATAAGGAAGTTGTGAAAAATATAAAGCCGTGTTGATTAATTTTGCACCATTTTGACGTGAACGATATTTATATCGATTTTATTCAAATTGAAATGAATATTATAGCAAATTCGAATTGAAAAGAAAACGAATTTGAATTGAATATAAAAGGACTTCGAATGGAATTGAATATAAAACAAATTCAAGTTGAATTGAAAACGAACTGAAATTTAAATTGAATTCGAATCGAAATTAAATTGAAATCAATTTGAATTGAAACGAATTTGAATTTGAATTGAATTGAAACGAATTTGAATTCGAATTAAATAAAATGGAAATGAATTCGAGTTGAATTGAAATCAAATCGATTTGAAATTGAATATGGAAGTTGAATTGTTTTAGAAACGAATTTAAAACGATTTATAAAATTCGTTTTAAATAGAAATCGACGAAATATATATTATATATATAATATAATGGCCTGAATAGAACGCGCCGCGCCGCGGCAGTTCGTGAATTTCGACCATTTATTTCAAACGGACATTACGGGAGATCCGACCGTCGGATTCTCCTAAAACCGGAACCGTTGGGTTCGTATCGAAAAGAGCTTTCCAATGAATATTAGAAATTTGAAATCTAACAGTTGGATTTGGAATTATGTCCAAATCAAATTTAGAAAAGGTCGCTGTAAGTGCAGTTCGATGGCCATTGGTGGAAATCGACTGTACGGGCCTTGATAAAATTATTAAAAATATTAATAATTTGTGTAAAATCATAAGAAATGATTTGGGAAAAATTGGGCTGGAAAATTCCACATTTGAAAAGATAAAAATAGATTTTTATCGAAATGAACTAGTTTTGAACTAGAATTAAAATCAATTTATTTTTGAAATAAATAAATTGAATTTGAAAGTGATTTTAAAAATAATCAATATTCCCAATACGTGAATTGGACTGAAGTTGAATCGAAATTATCTTCGGAATATTTCGATGTTGGATTTCGTGATTATACAGATATTGTTATGGAGATTTGAAAGATATATTCATATCGTTATTTCCAATACGATATTTGTTGGTTTCAGAATTTGATATTGAATATAAGCCAATATATTTTCTATTCAGAGCCTTGTATTTAATATCAAATGTGATTTGGGTTTATCGTGAATCGTGTTTTAGATGACATTGGTTCTTTACCCCAGTTAAAGGCAAGATATTGATTTTTGAAAAGATTAAAACTTAGTGGAGTTTTAACGAATCTTTAATTAGATTAAAAAGTGAATTGATAATTTAAATTATCAAATTTGAATGGTGATCGAGAATGGAGTACCACCAGTTTTGCTCCAAAGCGATAGTTAAATCTTTAATTAGATTTGAACGTGAAATGGTAATTAATTTTACCGATAACACCGTGGTGTTAGATATGGAGTATTACCAGTTTTCTCCATGGGATATATAGGTTGGGATTGGGAAATAAAATAAATAATTACTTCGGTGTGGTTCGCTAATCCCGACTAGTTTGAAATGATATCCAAAGGAAGATTAAAGAATAAATTTAGAAGAATTTATCTTGGATAAAATTAATGGGAACCTTTCCCTAAGAATGTGATTTTGTGAATAAAAGAATATTCTGAATTGGAATGAGGCGTTTGTGTGTTTGTGTAACATTTGTTTATCATATACGTGGGTTATTCAGAAAGGTCGGGTTATACCCATTCTGGATGACCGATTCGACGAGATGTCGAAGATGAAGACGGTGGTTGAAGACCGGAAGTCTTCACATCGTTTGGGTGATTACTGATGATCTTGATTGGGCTGTACACCCAGGATGAAGGAAACAGTTGGTGATCGTCCAGACGTACTTGGAGATGGATGGATATGCGAGGAAAGTGCCTCCGGTTTCGTTCAGACCCAGAACGAACTTGTAAATGGATTGTGTGTCTGACAGTGGATTTTATTTTATGTTGATTGATCTCTATTAAATATACATCTGTTTGGCGGCGGAGAATTTATTCTCTTGCTTAACGCCCTTCTCTAAGACGTACGAGCTCAGAGGTTGTATATCGATGGACATCAGTCGCATGGAGTGAATTGCCAATGTGGCACGCGTAAGTGGCAATTGATCAAGGCTTCTGTTGAAAAGCAAAGTCTTGTGGTTGATGATCAAAGCACGGCCTGTGTGGCGTAGCTTTGTGTATAACGTGAATTCGCGAGCCTCACACCTCGGTATGAGTCAAAAACGGGATACGGACCCAAGGAGTGCACGACGTTTCTTTCTAGCTATGTTGGTGTCAGTGACCTACCAGCCCTGACATTTATATACTTTTCACTTGTGTGGTTGTTGGATACGAGGCGCCTCGGATATAGGTCTGTAAGGACCGAGAAACGTGTGTTCAGGAATTGCCAATCCTCAAAAGTAAAAGAGGACCGGCCTTGGAGGATCCAGGGATTGCTGTGTGCGGTCCCGAGGCATTTGCTAGAGTGTCTCGAACGCGGAGAGGAGCTTGCCCCTTGCCTCGACTCATGACGGAATCCAATTTCCAATACGTGATATTGCGGTTTTAATTGTAGAACTAGTATGGCGACATGATAGATGGTACCCATGCCGCCTATGATTGATATTTATGATTGAAATTGTTTTGACACTATACACTTATAATAGTATCAAATGATTTGTTTTAAACGTACTAAGCATGTTTGGCTATTATAAGGGAAAACCCTATCCTCCGGCTAGCGTTGCATTGTGTGATGGGACCTGGGTCTTATAATAGCTTCATTTTTCCAAAAAGCATTGCGTTGTTTTGTTATATGCACTAGTATTCTTGGGAGGAAACCCGTTCCGTGTATACGGCGTGGTCCCTTGAATTACTCTCTTTTAAAGTAAAGTTTTAAATAACTGTTTTAGTTCTCACACCAGTCACATGACTGACCTGGAGTTTATTGTTTTAACCTAAACTCTGGGTGCCCCTATTTTCCACACGGGCAGCTAGTAGTTTTGGTTTTGCAGATTTATATTCACAGGGTCCTGATTAACAGCTGGGACGATGCTCGGAAAGCTCTGTATCCGTGCATTACTTCTAGTTGTGTTTTTGTATTATTTTCCGCTGCGATGTATTTAAATGTAATTTAAATCTCTGATATTTGTTAAATGTGATTTATTCATTTATACTCTGTATATTCTTGTATCTGATGGAATTGTTGTAATAACAATGAAATGTTCTTCCGTCTGCGTCCTTTTGTGTGTTGTTCTCAAAGTATTCGTGCTTTCCTTCACGGGGAAGTTACGGGTTCTTACAGTTGGTATCAGAGCTTTGGTTTACAGAGCTCGAGAACAAGACACATTAGAACCATACGAAAGAATTCATCAGATATTGGATTAGCAATATCCAATTAGAATGACTCGTTAGAGATAGGATCAGTAGTATCCTAGAACGAGTGTGAAGAGTATATCTTTCAAATGAAAACAGTTTTGTTTTGAAAATTTGAATCGTTTTATACGTATTTGAATATTTATTTATTTTGAATATGGACAATCGAGTATATAAAGATTTCGCGTATACGCGTCATGAACGTATAGTCGAAGTTTTAATATACTGGATAGATATAGAGTCACATTCTAGACACCCGGGGATAATTATGGTGATGTGGCCACATCATCAGTATTTATATTCGTGTTTCGAAGGTGTGATATCTATATATTTCCATTAGGCTGGTGTGAGAACCAAAACTTATATAGATAGATTTATTGTTGTGAATTGGCATCAAAAACATGATTTTCTATATATATATCAAAAATTATGAATTTGAAATTCTAATCCACTAATTGATTGATGTTTGTGTTGTTTGCCTATTTGTTTGCTAATTTTTAACCATTAAGCCTAATTGAATCAAATATTGAATTGTATTGAAAATTGGTCGCATTTGCTTGCATATGCATATACTTACATTGAACAGGTCATAGCAAGGAGGCTAGAGCCGAAGAATAAAATTTGTTTGCCCGACAAATAGGTACATGTTTACTACGTAATTTACTGTTTTGTTTGGGTGATGATGATTTTGTGAGCCTATTGGCTAGCCGCTTGGCTTTTTCTTTTTCTTTTTGAGATTAGAAGGACCGGGGAAGCTATTTGAAATTCCCCGATGCTCCCGGTGCAGGGGAGGTTATGGCGAAATTTTTCGAAAATTTAGTGTGTTAGCCAAATTTTTGAAAATTTGAAAATTCCTAGAAACTGAAAAGTTGGAGAATGGAAGCCAGATTGAACGTAGAGTTGATTAATCAAACCACTTTCGACTTTGTTCCTTTTCGGGGATGAAAAGTTTTAAGTGGGGGAGATTGTAATAACCAGGAAAATCTGGGCCAGTTTAAAATTTTTATTTTTTTTATTTTGGCAATTTTAGCGAATTTTGATCATTTAAAATAGATTATTTTAAATAATATCGACGAGAAATTTATTTTGAATATAATTAGAACGTTTATATTATACACGTCGTCGTTAGAATATAAATAATTATATATAATTATAAATAGGAATTGAAAATGGCGTGGTAGTTCGATAATTCGATTTCAAACTTCAATTGAATGTACCGGGTGCAAAACAATCCGGATTTTAGTGAAACCAAAAACATTAGGATCTATTTGATGATATCTTTCCAACGAATCCGAAAGATCAAGATTTCATAGCGGGAATCAAAAGATATGTCCAGTTGAAAATTCTGAATAGTCGTTATGGAATTCAGGCCCTTAAAAATGGACATTTTGCAAACGACCTCGGATTTCGACGAAACCACTTTTGTTGGATCCGTGATGTCAAGTTATTGCTAGATTCCAAATTTCATAATTTTTCGAATCAATATGTGAGCGTGGAAAAGGAAAATGCGTTTGACCAGTTTCAGTTGATTTTAATCGACTGGAAATTGGCCATTTTTCATACGGTCTCAGAATTCGACGAAACTAGTTTTGTTAGGACCGTATCGTCAATACCAAGCTAGAAAATATTTTTATGAAATTTATAGGGTTGTTATGTGACCCCGGTAATTTGAAATGCGCGTTTAAAATTCAATATATAGAGTTAAATGTAAATTTAACGGAAACTGATTCAAACAGTCGAATCAGCCTACGATACATATCCCATTGTGTTCGGAATGAGGGTAAAACGCTATGGACGACAGGCGGTGGGCCTCGTTTAAAGGTCAAAAATAAAAGTTGCTTTTTAGTGATAAATTAAATAAAAAAAATATATAATTCTCCTTTTATCAGCCGACCCCCCCCCCCCCCCCGTTCATTTCAAAACGAGACAAAAGAAAAAAAAAACCGCTGCCCTAGCCCTTCGACGGAGCCGCCGCCCACCCACCGCCTCCGGCGCCGGACTTCGGCGAGACCCCCCCTGCTGCGCCGTCCTCCCTTCTTCTTCCTCCTCCCCTTCTCTTCCTCGACTACGTCGCAGCCCCCCCCCGGAAATCGAAGATGGCGACAGCCCCCCCCAAACCGCTTCCACCTCCTCCTCTCGCCGATCCCGTCCTCTCCCTCTCCAATTCGAAAAGCGCCGCCTCTTTCCCCCTCCGGCGTGATCAGCAATGAAAGAAAAAGGTAATTTTTATTTATTTATTTTATTTTTCTTTTATGCTAATTACTTAAAATGATAAATCTGAAATTTAATTTGAATCAAAATTGTTTTTAAATCTGAAATTTAGATTATATATAAATAAATAAATAAAAAGGGAGAAAAGATTTTTGATTATAAAAGAGATTTGATATTTAGGAGATAAAGAAACGATTTTTATTTATAGTTATAGTAATAAAAATATGATTTTTATATTTTTAAAGTATTAAAAATATAATCTTTACTATGTAGAAGGTGTAAAAATATGATTTTTATATTTTTAAAGTATTAAAAATATCGTCTTTACTATATAGATGATAAATATGAAAAAGCGATATTTTTAAATATGAAAAGACAATATTTTGATATGAGTAGTGAAGTAAAAATATGATTTTTACTTCGAGAAAAATATAAACTTTATATTTGAAAGGCGAAATCTTTATTTTTATAAAGGCGAAATTTATATTTCTGAAAAGGCGAAGTCTTTATTTTTGAAAAGGCAAAATCTTTATATGAGGAATAGCGTGATAAAAATATAATTTTTATCTATATAACATAGTAATAAAAATTCGATTTTTATATATTGAATAGCATAGTAAAAATTCGATTTCTAAATATATAAAGTGATTATAAAAATATGATTTTTAAATTGAAAGTGAATAAAAATGTGATTTTTATTTTAAAGACATCAAAATATAAAAATGTGATTTTTATATATGTAGTGGCTACGGGCAAACGAAGATGACAAAGATGCGATAACGATGAAGATTTCTATAAATGAAGTGTCGCGAAGTTGGATAGCTATCGGTGAGAACTTCTCACTCTAAACTTCTTTTTCAAATTATATATATATATATGCTAGGATGCAGACGGTGTTTAGTAGCACCGGACACCCATCATCCACAGACCATGGATGGCTTGTTTGTTAAAGTGTTTGATTGCAAAAAAATAAAATAAAAATTAATTAGATTATTTGATTGAAATTGAATTGTTTGGTGAGAATGAATGGATTTGATTGATGTGTGAATGGCGTGGGCCTTCACTAGACCGGGGATAAGGCTAGGCCTTGTTCCGTTTCTAGTATCGTGCCGTTATGCCACCGAAATTTTCTAAAATATGTTAGAAAAATAGAAATATCATTTTATTGAATAAATGAACTAATAGAAATTCATGTGTTAAAATAAAATGTTTATCGTTAAAAATATAATTTTTAACGTGAAAGTGGATAGATGAATATTTATAAACAAATCGGCCGATTTGTTTATATACACTGATTTGACTGATATCGATTGGGTCGATAAATTTTACACGTCGCCCAACTGCACAAATAAAATCCGTGTTTGATTGTTTGAAACCCCACACGGGTGTTGGGATGAAATTTGAAGTTCACTCATCCTGATTGATTAAATATGTCGATCGATCGATTGACAGGCTGTTATAAGCGTAAGATATCTATATTTGATGCTTATACAGTGTAGTGCACTTTGGTTGATGGTTGATTATTTTTCAATGCTATTATATACATGTGTTGTATGGAATCCATATAACTAACATTATATGGTGATTGATTGGGCCTCATTCCAATCGGGAAAATAATGAATATTATAAAAGATAATTCATGTGTTGAATATAAAAATAGTCATGTGTTGACGATGTCCAAGTGTTGAGTGAAATATTTTATACAATGAAATTTACATCTTTATCATATTTACAATTAGAATCTACTTCACGGTGGAGTCTAATTAAAATCAAACGATAGATACCATAGTTTTATAAAATATTTTACATAACAACAATAGTGATGTGTTGACAGCACTCATGTGTTGAGATTAGTCGTGTGTTGAAAGAAATATAGATTCATGTGTTGAATGGGATAAATATTCATTTGTTGAATAGAATAAGGAAGTTGTGAAATATATAAAGCCGTGTTGATTAGTTTTGCGCCATTTTGACGTGAACGATATTTATATCGATTTTATTCAAATTGAAATGAATATTATAGCAAATTTGAATTGAAAAGAAAACGAATTTGAATTGAATATAAAAGGACTTCGAATGGAATTGAATATAAAACAAATTCAAGTTGAATTGAAAACGAACTGAAATTTAAATGGAATTCGAATCGAAATTAAATTGAAATCAATTTGAATTGAAACGAATTTGAATTTGAATTGAATTGAAACGAATTTGAATTCGAATTAAATAAAATGGAAATGAATTCGAGTTGAATTGAAATCAAATCGATTTGAAATTGAATATGGAAGTTGAATTGTTTTAGAAACGAATTTAAAACGATTTATAAAATTCGTTTTAAATAGAAATCGACGAAATATATATTATATATATAATATAATGGCCTGAATAGAACGCGCCGCGCCGCGGCAGTTCGTGAATTTCGACCATTTATTTCAAACGGACATTACGGGAGATCCGACCGTCGGATTCTCCTAAAACCGGAACCGTTGGGTTCGTATCGAAAAGAGCTTTCCAATGAATATTAGAAATTTGAAATCTAACGGTTGGATTTGGAATTATGTCCAAATCAAATTTAGAAAAGGTCGCTGTAAGTGCAGTTCGATGGCCATTGGTGGAAATCGACTGTACGGGCCTTGATAAAATTATTAAAAATATTAATAATTTGTGTAAAATCATAAGAAATGATTTGGGAAAAATTGGGCTGGAAAATTCCACATTTGAAAAGATAAAAATAGATTTTTATCGAAATGAACTAGTTTTGAACTAGAATTAAAATCAATTTATTTTTGAAATAAATAAATTGAATTTGAAAGTGATTTTAAAAATAATCAATATTCCCAATACGTGAATTGGACTGAAGTTGAATCGAAATTATCTTCGGAATATTTCGATGTTGGATTTCGTGACTATACAGATATTGTTATGGAGATTTGAAAGATATATTCATATCGTTATTTCCAATACGATATTTGTTGGTTTCAGAATTTGATATTGAATATAAGCCGATATATTTTCTATTCAGAGCCTTGTATTTAATATCAAATGTGATTTGGGTTTATCGTGAATCGTGTTTTAGATGACATTGGTTCTTTACCCCAGTTAAAGGCAAGATGTTGATTTTTGAAAAGATTAAAACTAAGTGGAGTTTTAATGAATCTTTAATTAGATTAAAAAGTGAATTGATAATTTAAATTATCAAATTTGAATGGTGATCGAGAATGGAGTACCACCAGTTTTGCCCCAAAGCGATAGTTAAATCTTTAATTAGATTTGAACGTGAAATGGTAATTAATTTTACCGATAACACCGTGGTGTTAGATATGGAGTATTACCAGTTTTCTCCATGGGATATATAGGTTGGGATTGGGAAATAAAATAAATAATTACTTCGGTGTGGTTCGCTAATCCCGACTAGTTTGAAATGATATCCAAAGGAAGATTAAAGAATAAATTTAGAAGAATTTATCTTGGATAAAATTAATGGGAACCTTTCCCTAAGAATGTGATTTTGTGAATAAAAGAATATTCTGAATTGGAATGAGGCGTTTGTGTGTTTGTGTAACATTTGATTATCATATACGTGGGTTATTCAGAAAGGCCGTGTTATACCCATTCTGGATGACCGATTCGACGAGATGTCGAAGATGAAGACGGTGGTTGAAGACCGGAAGTCTTCACATCGTTTGGGTGATTACTGATGATCTTGATTGGGCTGTACACCCAGGATGAGGGAAACAGTTGGTGATCGTCCAGACGTACTTGGAGATGGATGGATATGCGAGGAAAGTGCCTCCGGTTTCGTTCAGACCCAGAACGAACTTGTAAATGGATTGTGTGTCTGACAGTGGATTTTATTCTATGTTGATTGATCTCTATTAAATATACATCTGTTTGGCGGCGGAGAATTTATTCTCTTGCTTAACGCCCTTCTCTGAAACGTACGAGCTCAGAGGTTGTATATCGATGGACATCAGTCGCATGGAGTGAATTGCCAATGTGGCACGCGTAAGTGGCAATTGATCAAGGCTTCTGTTGAAAAGCAAAGTCTTGTGGTTGATGATCAAAGCACGGCCTGTGTGGCTTAGCTTTGTGTATAACGTGAATTCGCGAGCCTCACACATCGGTATGAGTCAAAAACGGGATACGGACCCAAGGAGTGCACGACGTTTCTTTCTAGCTATGGTGGTGTCAGTGACCTACCAGCCCTGACATTTATATACTTTTCACCTGTGTGGTTGTTGGATACGAGGCGCCTCGGATATAGGTCTGTAAGGACCGGGAAACGTGTGTTCAGGAATTGCCAATCCTCAAAAGTAAGAGAGGACCGGCCTTGGAGGATCCAGGGATTGCTGTGTGCGGTCCCGAGGCATTTGCTAGAGTGTCTCAAACGCGGAGAGGAGCTTGCCCCTTGCCTCGACTCATGACGGAATCCAATTTCCAATACGTGATATTGCGGTTTTAATTGTAGAACTAGTATGGCGACATGATAGATGGTACCCATGCCGCCTATGATTGATATTTATGATTGAAATTTTTTTGACACTATACACTTATAATAGTATCAAATGATTTGTTTTAAACGTACTAAGCATGTTTGGCTATTATAAGGGAAAACCCTATCCTCCGGCTTGCGTTGCATTGTGTGATGGGACCTAGGTCTTATAATAGCTTCATTTTTCCAAAAAGCATTGCGTTGTTTTGTTATATGCACTAGTATTCTTGGGAGGAAACCCGTTCCGTGTATACGGCGTGGTCCCTTGAATTACTCTCTTTTAAAGTAAAGTTTTAAATAACTGTTTTAGTTCTCACACCAGTCACATGACTGACCTGGAGTTTATTGTTTTAACCTAAACTCTGGGTGCCCCTATTTTCCACACGGGCAGCTAGTAGTTTTGGTTTTGCAGATTTATATTCATAGGGTCCTGATTAATAGCTGGGACGATGCTCGGAAAGCTCTGTATCCGTGCATTACTTCTAGTTGTGTTTTTCGCTGCGATGTATTTAAATGTAATTTAAATCTCTGATATTTGTTAAATGTAATTTATTCATTTATACTCTGTATATTCTTGTATCTGATGGAATTGTTGTAATAACAATGAAATGTTCTTCCGTCTGCGTCCTTTTGTGTGTTGTTCTCAAAGTATTCGTGCTTTCCTTCACGGGGAAGTTACGGGTTCTTACAGTTTTAGTTCTCACACCAGTCACATGACTGATGTGGAGTTTATTGTTTTAACCTAAACTCTGGGTGCCCTTATTTTCCACACGGGCAGCTAGTAGTTTTGGTTTTGCAGATTTATATTCACAGGATCCTGATTTACAGCTGGAACGATGCTCGGAAAGCTCTGTATCCGTGTATCACTTTCAGTTGTGTTTTGTATATTTTTCCGCTGCTATGTAATTTATTGTAATCTCTGATATTTATCGAATGTAATTTATTCAATTATACTCTGTATATTCTTGTATCTGATGGAATTGTTGTAATAACAATGAAACGTTCTTCCGTCTGCGTTCTATTTTGTCCTGTTCTCAAAGTATCCGCTCTTTCCTTCACGGGGAAGTTACGGGTTCTTACATGATCCCTTACTTGTATGAATTGAAATAGTTATATGATTAAACGGTTTCATGTTAGCATAGAATTGAATACATAAATAAAACATGTAATGGTGCTAAGACACAAGGTTAAGTCAACTTATGGAAGAAGTCTGTCCGAAACCGCCCGGCAAATCCAGCATCCACAAGTGTAGGCTTAATGTGAGAGGTCTAGTGGATAAATATATACATATATGTAAATATATGTATATAGCAGAACTGATAAATAGCATTAATTTATAATCAATGGAAACAAATGGAATTGAAGGAAAGATATAACAGTAAAAAGGATTGGAATGAACGGGAAATGATAGAAAACTATTACAAATAAATTACATTAATGAGACAGTTATATATAATAGGTAGACTTGTCCTAGGGAAAAGTGGATATTATAGCTTAGGTTATAACAAACTAGTGAGGAAATGAGATAACTTGTGTAATGAGAAAAAAATGGTACTTTATTGTAAATTTAGTAATCAGCAAATGGGGGGAAATTTATGTAATGAAAGAAGTTGTACTTAGTTATAAATTAAGTAATTTAAAAACTGGGAAATCTGAAACATGCTGATAAGAATAAGAACTGACATGATAACAGGAAACATGTGAATTGAGATATACGCAATAACATATTAAGTAGAGCATGTTATTGTAACAATGAAACCCAAACAAGAATTGTAAAGACCTGAAAATTCCCACCCTTTGAATCGACCATAAACCACACAGGTCTGAACCAAAAGTCGGAAATCTTCGAATACTTTAACTTTGGGAATACAATACATTAGAATATATAACAGAAGACTTTTATTACATCATGATAATATAACATCAGAGTACAGAATATACCAAAGTACATTAATAAATAATAATACATCGGAAGATTATTTACAATAATTAATACAAAGCAGTGGAAGTAACTAAACTAATACAGCAGAAGACTATCAACACTCCGGACATAACTTTAAGCTTCGATCCAGAATCCTGCTTAATATATCTGCAAAATAAGCTAATCGACTGCCCGTGTGGAAAAGAGCGCACCCGATTTTGCAAGTGAAACAAACTACAGGTCAGTCATGGGACTGGTATGAGAAATCTTATTTAACTTAATAATAAGGCTAATCACAGGACCACACCGCTATTGCGGAACGGGTTTACTCCATTGGATTGCCAGTGCATAACTAAAGTAAATCGTTAAACAACACAATGCTTTTTAGAAAAATGAAACCATTATAAGACACAAGTCCCATCACACAATGCAACGCAAACCGGAGGATAGAGTTTTACCTTATAATAATCAAAAGATGCTTGATACGATAAAATGGGTTTGATATTATTATTAATGTATATATGTTTTAAAAACAATTTCAATCATAATGTATCAATCATAGACGGCATAGTACCCCTTCCTACTATGTCTCCATACTAGTTATACAATCAAAACTGCATGATGATGTCGTATTGGAAGTAGGGTTTCCATCTTGAGTCAAGGCTAGGAACGATCTCCTTACTAATTCGAGACACTTTAGCAATGTCTCAGGATTCGGACGCTGGCGAACCCTTGGATCCTGCAGGGCCGGTCCACAAATACTTTAGTGGATTGGCAATTCCTGAACACACGCTTCCCAATCCAATTGGACCTATAAATTGGCCATTGTTGACCAATAAAAATTTTCCGAGGCGCCTCATAATCCATCAACCACATAAGTAAAATGTCAAGGCTAGTGAGTCGTTGACGCCACTTCTAGCTAGAAAGAAACGTGTGCACTCCCTGCGTTCCCTTGCTCCGTTTCTGACTCATACATGGGTGTGAGGCTCACGAAGTAATGCTACACAAAGTTATGCTAATTAAAGTTATGCTTTGATCATTATCCACAAGGCTATGCTTTTCAACAAAAGCCTTGATCCATGCATCTTGGCTTGCCACATTGTCAATCCCTACCATTGATTTATGCCAATATATAACCTCTAAGGTCATACATCTCAGAGAAGGGTATTAAGCAAGAGAATAAATTCTCCACTACCAAACAGATATATATTAGTAGAAATCAACGGATACAATGTAAAGGAATACGTCAGACATACCATCCATTTACAAGTCTGTTCTGGGTTTGAACGAAATTGGAGGAACCTTATTCCTCGCATATCCGAACAATCAACATGTACGTCCGAACGACTACCACTGTAGCCCCTTCAAGGTAGCTACTCCAATCATAGGCATCAGTAGCAACTCATCCATTCGACGTCAAGATCGTCGGTCCTACACCATCTACAATTTCTTCGACTGTTGGTTATCGTGTTCATTACTCAGAATGGGTTAAACCGGTCTTTCCGAATAACTTGCGTAATTTAAAATCAAGTGCTATAAAAACACATCCAATGCCTCAGTCCAATTCCGAATGTTCTTTTAATAAACTATTCACAATATTAGGGCAGAATTCCCATTAATTTTATCAAAGATAAAACCTTTAAAGTTACTTTTACATCTCTAAATCATTACTTAAAGATTATTCAAATTTAAGCAATTAATCTTATCTTTAACTGGGTTAAAGAACCGATGTCATTTAAAACACAGTTCACGATAAACCCAAAATCATCTTCCATTAAATATGGAATTTTCACAGAAATCGAATCAATATATAATCGATATAAATTTCTGTATCAGACCAATAATATAAATGGAATAACGGCAAAGCCTTTTAAATTCCATATATAGTAACATCCTTTTCTTGCAAAAGCTCATCTCGATTATTACCAAACCAAATTCCATTCAATTCGAATTTAATGTAATAAATTGGAAAATTTTATTTTGGAAAATTTCCAATTAAACCTTAATAAAAGATTTATAAATTCCGAATTATATTTTCCCTGTTAATAGGGTTAAAGTACAAATGTTGTTTTAAAACACAGTTCATGATAAACCTAATTCACATTTCACTTAATTCCAATTACTAAATATAATTTGAAAACTCTATTAATCTAAATTAAAAGATTTATTCCTTTTACATGGGGTTTTAAGAATAGTGTTATTTAAGGCAACATTCACGATAACCCAAAATTCAATTTATTTATTTTAAAACATTGGATTATCTTTCTAGTTAATAACTAGTTCGTTTTGATAAAAATATATTTTACCTTTTCAAAATTGTAGTTTTTCATCTTAAAATCTTTTTAAATTGTTTATTATGATTTTACATAATTTTTCTATATTTTAATAATTTTATTAAGGTATTTACAGTCGATTTCCATAAACGGTCATCGAACTGCATCCATAGCGACCTTTTTTGAAATTGATTTGGACATAACTCCAAATCTAACCGTTAGATTTCAAAACTCTTATATTCACTGGAAAACCCTTTTCGGTACGAACCCAATGGTTCCGGTTTTAGGAGAATCTGATGGTCGGATCTCCCATAACATCAATTTGAAGTTAATGGTCGAAATTCGCGAACGGTCGATGTGCGGCGCGTTCTATTCAAGCCATTATATATATATATATATCATCGATTTCTATTAAAACGTATTTTATAAAATATTAAAAAAATGTACATTAAAAAAATGTGCGGCGCGTTCCGGTTTTAGGAGAATCTTTATATTACATAAGAAAGTGCAAAACGACATTAAAAATGTACCTGTAATCCTACTCTTTTTATCATCTCAAAAGTGGCAATAAAAATGTACATTAAATTCTATTCTTTTTATTGTCTCAAAATGACAATAAAAATATTACTTTTAGTCATATCATTTTTATTACAGCTAAAATGTAAATAAAAATGTAACTTTTTATTTTATTCCTTTACTTACATCTAATTTGACAATAAAGATGCAACCTTTAATTCTATCATTTTTATTACAACTAAAATGTAAATAAAAATGTAGCTTTTTATTTTAATGTTTTGTTTGCATCTAAAATTTCAAACAAGAATGCAACTTTAATACTAATGTTTTGTTTGCATCTAAAATTGCAAACAAAAAAATGTAACTTTACAAATCATGTTCTTAATTTGTATCTAAATTACAAATAAAATATAACATTTTTAAAACTATGTCTTATTTGCATCAAGAAATGCAAATAAAAATTTAACTTCCAATTTCTACATCTTACCTGTGTAACGACCCAGATTTTCGAACAGTTTAGTTTAAATATTTAATATGGTTTTAAATATTAAGTAGACAGTATAAATTAATATTTTTATTGTGTTATAGATTTTATAATCAAAATACGATTCGTTTCGAATATTTATACAAGGGATTTGAAATAATTATCTAAATATAAAACGGAGTTAAAATAATTCAAATAATTAATATGGATTTTATTTGAATTTAAAACAAACCTGAATCCAGAAATTTTAACTGAATAAAAACAACCCTGATGACCAGTATAAATTCAATTTCAATATATATTCTATTTGAATATAGATATAGACGATAATAATAATTTATTATCAAGGAATTTAATTGTTTTGAATTTAATTTATATCAGTTTAAACTAATATCTCCTCCATATGGCCGAATTGAGTTTCGATACATGTCCCAGTGTGTTCAGAATAGCGGTTTTACCCTAGGATGGTCAGTCGTTCTGTTCAAAAAGGAGTTCGCGATCAGGAGATAAATAAAATTAAATAAACACTGTACTAGTTAATGCCCGCCCTTAATAAACCCGTACTAGTTAATTCCTTCCTAAGCTAAAATCCTACCCTGGTAAATCCTACCTAAGAAGACACCTACCTTCAATTCCTTAACGCTGAAGTCTACTCCTTCTATAAAATCGCGATCACCGTGTTCCTTTTGCTATTCTCTTCTTCAGCAAATCAAATCAAAAATGGTCGTTCCCAAATTGTTAATATTCAACGCAGACCATTGTAAATACCATTTTCCCATTTCATTTCGATTGTTTCTCAGACCCGTACCCTTCCTTTTTACCTCAAATCGAAACCAGGAATTTAAAAATTGAAACTGCACCTTCCTTTTCCTCTCAAAACCAAATCCGCGTTCCACTCCTTGCTCGATACCAATGGGCGTACGCTGGTCTGGGAAGCTCGATAGCTCGACAGCTCGAGCAATGAATCTAGGGTTCCGATTGTCGAAGATCTGGAGCATCACAAGTAGTTCAATGGTCTTCAGATCGAGTTCGACTTCGAACTCGTGAGTCTAGGGTTCAACGCAGGGGTGATTGAGGCGAAAGTGCGATGGATGTGCGGTGCGAAATGGGAAACTCGAGTTCGGTCTTTAAGGGTTCGAAGTGAAATCGGAACTGTTGATTGGATATGGTTCAATTATACAGATGATGAGCGGGGTTCTGGAGGGTTCATGAGGATCGATGTCGCGTATACCACTGGAGGTCACGATGGGTCAATTTTGATTAGAGAGAACTGGGGTATTCGAAGTCTTGTTCAAAGCAGCAGTCGGGTACAGTTTTTACTGTATGGTCAAGGAAGAAAATGGTGGGATAAATCATTATGAAATCTATATAATTGGCTTCATTGGATGTTCGGCAAATAAAATCAGGTGAGTAAATCTCACTCACCTTTTATTTATAATTATTTTTATTCGTTAAAAATAATTGTTTGTTGCTTGTGTGAATGTTTTCTGGTTGTTTTATATATATATATTAGTTATTTAGGCTATATATATATTGGGTTGATTGATTGGTTGGATTCCCGCAGTCTCATTAGCGGATGCCCGCGGTACCATTAGCGGATGATTACCCTATACGCCCCACGCTATGATTAGTGGATGACCTTCTATACCGCGATATTCTGCCACGAAGTAGAATGGGCATTATTTATGTGCTAACGTCTGTGGATGCAGGGAAATAGGTTGGAGGAGTCCAACTGGATTGCTCAAAAATATATTATCTGTTTGTTTATTTGTTTGCATATATATTATCATATATGATGTGTTAGAATCCCGTGATTTGATAACTGACTGTTTGGGGGTATTTAAATATCACTGGGCTTGAATATTGATTTATAAAAACATCGAAAAAGGGTACTTGAGTTTTAAAAAGGGAATTCTATTTTTATAAATAGAATTTGAATTTTTAATGAAGTATAGAAAATATTAACTTGTTTCAAATATATATAAAACAAGAATTGAATTTGAATATAGAAATTCAAATGAGATTTGAATAAAGGAAATTCAAATATAGAAATTGAATATAGAAATTCAAATGGGAGTTGAATAATGGAATTTGAATATATATAATTCAAATAGATTTCAAATAGAATTTTGAATATAGGTTTCAAATATAATCGAAATAGGATTTGAATATAAGTTTCAAAATAGAAGTAAAATGGAATTTAAATTAAAGAAATTCAAATAGAATTTGAATCAAAGAAATTCAAATAAAATTTGAATCCAAGGGAATTGAAATAGAATTTGAATTCAAAGGAATTCAAATGGGATTGGAATTAAGGAAATTCAAAAATGGAACTTCAAATAAAAGAAAATGTAATTTGAAATATTTGGAATTTCAAATAAGAGAAAATGGAGTTTAAATATTAGGATTTCAAATAGATTTGAAAATGGAGTTTAAATCTAGGATTGGAATTCAAGAGATATAAATCTAGAATTTGAATCTAAAGAGATATAAATATGGTATTTGAATTCAAGAGAAATTTAAATATGGTATTTGAATTCAAAGTGAAATTTAATATGGGATTTGAAATTCTAATAGAATGAAAATAGATTTGAATATAGAAATTTAAATGGAGATTGGAAATGGGATTTGAATAAGGGAAATTCAAATGTAGAATTTCAAAGTAGAACTTGAAATAAAATTTTGAAAATAGAATTTCAAATAGAACTCGAAATAGAATTAACTATGGGATTTGAATATTGAATTCAAATGGAATTGAAACTATGGATTTGAATATATTAAAATATACCAGAATGGAGTTGAATTTCATTCAAACGAAGTTTAAAAGTTTATATATATATATATATACAATTAAAACGAACTCGCCGCAGCGCTGCAGTTCGTAAATTGGCGACTTGAACTTCAATTGAATATACAGAACTCAATTTAAGTCGGAATTCTATGAAACAAGAAACGTCAGGACCGATTAGATAATAGTTTTCTAATGGAAGAGAAAAACCTGGATTTCTTCGTCTAGATTTTGAGATATGCCAAAATCAAATTTTTAGAAAAATAGCGCCAGAACCATTTTAAAGCCGTAACGTTTTATTTAAATAAATAAAAGGGTTTTTATAAATAAAAATCCGAATTTCCATCCAGACTGGAGATATAAAATAAATTTGAAATCCAGTGAAGTAAATTAATTGATTTTCAAAACAGAAATCAGATTTTTGATTATTGAATAGAATTAACTAATTCGAATAGTAATTAGTTAATGAGATTTTGAATTGATATTGGGCTTTGAATAAGTGAATTCGATTTGAAAATTTATCTTCGAAATCGAAAAAGAAACTAGAATTGAAATTAGAAAATTCAATTTGGTTATGAACAAGTTAAATATTTTATTTGAACATGTTATGTTCAACAAAGAAGTGAAATAGGCAAAATAGCTAATTAAAGAATAAATGAGCAAAACTGAATTCAAACGATTGGATTGAGTTGTATCGAATTGAAACAGGTGAACATGTGTTAGACAGGTATGGGATGAAGTATATGAAGATTTTAATTTATGTGCCCGACAAAAAGGTACATGTTTAAATTCCATATGAGGTTTTATGCGCCGTATCGGCTAGCCGTTTGGCTTTTTCTTTTTCTTTTTGAAATGAGAAGGACCGGGAATGCTATTTGAAATTTCCCGATGCTCCCGGTACAGGGGAGGTTATGGCGAATTTTTCCGGAAATTTAAGGAGTTAGAATATTATTAAGAAAATCTGATAAGTTGAAATTCATATATCAATATATTTAGAACTCGATAAGGAACTGAATTTAGAAATAGAATAGAAAAATCAAAAAGGGAATCTATGAATCAAATCAGAAATAAAGAATAGAAAGAGAAGCGTATACGTGTTTTAAAAATGAATAATTGGTTTAATATGGTGTTGATTAGACGAGTTAGCAGTCTTGTCTGTTTTGAAGTTGATGATATTTTCAGTCAAGGTCTGAGAGGTAATAATACCCCAACTTGATTGATTTCATTATTAGCTGATAAATAGCAAGATTCAGGCTCGAAGGAATGTGTAAAGGGGTTTAGTCGAATGCAGTACCTTGGGTTGTTGTGACGATGTTTTACATAACATTCGTTTTAACCTAAGTAAGGAAATTTTGGAAATATAATAATAAATATTTCCTAAGTATAAAAATGAATGATCGTAAAAGAAATTAGTAATTGGAATATTTTCCAATTATTTATAGAGGGTATTTTCTAAGTATAGAAAATAAAAGAAGGCGATGTATGGAAATATTTTCCAAATAGCTTAAAAGGCCAATATGGTTATTGGAAATATTTGGTTAACAAATATTGATAAAGAAATGGAGAAGAGATTTAATTAATGAAATATTAATTAAAGAGCCCAGTTATTTGTTTAATATGTTGGATGAACACTTGTTTTTATTCGATAGTTAAATCACAGACTATCGAAGTTTTGATCATCGTTGTCAATATGGAGAGACCGGTTGGATTATTATCCGAAGAACCACTCCGTATCGGCATAAGCGTTGCGAACCAAGTATGCTGAGTATATTGAAGACGGAGTAAAGTGCAAGGACTCTTTCTATTAAATAGAAATAGTGCCTTCGGTTTCGTTCAATCCCAGAACGAATGTAAATGGACGAATGTCTGACAGAGTATTTCCAATGATCAAATGTGTGACGGCCCGCCCCGCACCAGCCTGTATTTCCTCCGAAAGTGCGCTGTACACATGCCCGACTAGCACAGGACGGTCGCCAAAGAAAGGAAAGAAGAGAATAAACTAATCAAGGGACCTGTAGAATGTCTCACAGCGCATGGGATAAAATATAATAATAACATACTTGACATAAAACAGGCGAGACAGTGCATAAGCTGATAACTAAAATCAACATCAATCATCAGAGCAGCGGAAATCCATATACAGCTTATTACAATTTTCCAAATTTACTGTCTCTAAACAAAAGAAAGCTAAAGTAGAAGATGCACCACCAATGCCCAAGCAGTGATCTTCAACAACACAGGGAGAATACTATATATATTACGTGGAAGCCTCCTGCTCGTCTCCGGATCATCTACCCGTGCATCACCAGCTAACCTCTCTCTAGTCTGCTCGTTTGAGCACCCAGAGTAATAAGAAGAGACATAAAACTCTGGGTCAGACATAAAGCCTGGTATGAGCGATAAGCATCTAAACAGAATAATAACAGGTATACTAAACCATACCTGAACCTGGACCTGCAACCAAAGAGTTAGTACCACATACCGTACAATACTCTAGGGTGCCATAATAAATAGTGTAAGAATACGGGGGTGGGGTGTGTATGTCACAATGATAGCAAACAAATCATCCATAGCAACCATCCTCACATCCCTCACTCAGTGCGTAAAGCGTACGACATCTACCACTTTGGAACACTAGACAAACTGAGGTAACGACGAATCCCGACTTGTAGAAACCCTGCTATGACCAAGCCAAACACTTGGAGTCATGACCAAACATTTCAATGACCCACTTCATTGGTCGTAGCCCTTGGTTCTACCGATGCCATAATGGCCCTGAATCCGCCTTCGTACCTCCTACCATAGTGGTCCAAAGCTATAGACGTCGATAACCCCTTGGCACGCGTCCCGCAGCAAAACCCAATCATGAAGCGAACTCGTTGATTCCCATCTGAATCTTGAGCTCTAACTTCTCATTTGGGCTTCCTTTGCATCTCGGGTTTCTGTCATTACCCTCCGGATCGGTCTTCATTCTGTTCGTAACTTCCTGGTTCGGTTCGCAGTCACCAGCTCGTAGCCATCAACCTCGGATCGGTTCGGATCATCCTTCACGCTCGGGTCGGATCGTGGAAGCCTTCTTGGTTCGGTTCGCCAGCGTAGGATCGTGTCGCACCATATGGATCGCACCTCGTCAGCTCGTGGCGCCTTGTCGGGTCGGTTCGGGCTTATCAGTTCGTGGCAATCCACTGGTTCGGGTCGAGCTACCCATCTGGATCGTGGCGCCTCATCAGCTCGTGGCGCTTCCTCTCCAAGTTGGATCGTGGTCTTCCCTTCGTGGCTCCGAGCTCTGGCACGTGGCGCGGTTCGAGCAGGCGGGTCGGTTCGTGGGCATGGGGGCGATCCGATCCGGATAAATTTCTGCACTTCGTTCCAGCGACAGTTTCTTGCCATTCGACGGCGTTTTTGACCAAACTAACATTTCTAAGTAATCACAAAACACACCATAGAGTCATAGCAACATGTAATAGCAACCACAACAGCAAACAATCACTCAAATGAATCAAAATGGATCAAAAGTGGCCAAAGCTCCTTATTTTCCCTTAAGCATGTTTAAGTAAAACTGATCATAGGGTTAACAAAACTTAATCAAATCGAACCAAATTTCTAACAGAGGCATAAAATATTATTTTCGAATTTCTAAACATTTTTCCAGAATTTATTAGTGTATAAATTCGCTAATCTTTACTAATTACCCTTAATTACCGTAATTAGTGCAAAAACTATGCAAATCACTCACCTTTGCCACAATAAAACTTCCAAATCTGAAGTGAACCTCTGATTTGCACGAATTCCAATATATAACAGCAGCTCTACCTCGGTCCTTGTGCTAACCCTCCTTGATTTGCTGCCTCTAAGCCTTAATCCTTGATTAGGAAGTGATTTTGGGTGTTTTAGAGAGATTTAGAGAGTGGAGGCCATGGCTAGGTTAAGAGGAATGAAAGTGGCGGGTGGAAAATGTCTAAAGAAATGTTTTCTAACCCTAATCAGCACCTATATACCCCTAAACCCGAAATTCCCCTTGGGCCTAGCTGCTAATCACCCGTTTAAGCCCAATTAAGCTGTTTTTCACCATCTGAAACTTGTTTCAGCCATATCTCCCAAACAGTGAGTCCGTTTGGCTAATGTGACCACTCTACGGAAAGAGAAACCATCATCCGGAGCCAATGGAAGTGGTTTCAAGTCAAAATTCCTTTCCAGTCAAAAGTTATGGCCAAAACCGTGATAACTAGGGGTAAAATGGTCATTTAAAAATCGGGAAAAATCATGAACATGGGAAATGACCCCAATAGTCGTCCCCCAAAGTTACATGACCATACCACTTCGTATGTGAAAGAAATAAATATTCTACGATCCTATGATGCGTAGAATGCGGGTCGTTACACTCTCCCCCCCTTAAGAAATTTCGCCCCCGAAATTCCTTAACCCAAAACATACAAAGGATCCCGCATGCCTAACAACCTCATACAACAATCAATCATGCAAAACAAGCGAACAAGCCTATCCTAGCATGCGGAAAACTAAATCGAAGTCAAAATCTTACCAGGCAAAGAGTTCTGGGTGTGACTTCCTAATGTTATCCTCTATCTCCCAAGTACAATCATTCTCGTTCTCGCTCCACTGTACCTTGACTAGCTTCACCGCCTTCCTTCGAAGTTGCTTCATGTCGTGCTCGACAATACGGACCGGCTTGCAGTTCCCAACCGCCTCGGGTTCTACTTCGAAGTCCTCCAACTGATCAGGTGAAATAGTCATATCTGAGTCGTGAACGAACTTCCTTAGTTGGGAAACATGAAATACGTTGTGAACTCCCGCCATCTTCTTTGGTAAGTTAATTCTATATGCCAAATTCCCGACTAGTTCAAGAACAGGGAATGGGCCAACGAATCTTGGTGCCAACTTGCCTCTCCTGCCAAATCGTATTACGCTCTTCAACGGAGAAATCTTGACAAACACCAAGTCACCAACGGAGAATTTTAAGTCTCTTCTCCTCTTATCAGCATAACTCTTCTGCCTATCTTGGGCAGCCTTCATTCGTTGTTGAATGGTCTTGATTTTATCTGAAGTTTCCCTCACCACATCTGGTCCAAGCATAAACTTCTCGCCAGTCTCTATCCAACATGATGGTGAGTTGCATGGTCTTCCGTACAAAGCTTCAAACGGAGCCATACCGATACTGGATTGGTAGCTATTATTATATGCAAACTCTACTAGATGCAAATGGTCATCCCATGATCCACCAAAATCCAATATACATGCTCTCAAGAGATCTTCCAAAATACGATTCACCCTCTCCGTCTGACCGTCGGTCTGAGGATGATATGCGGTACTGAGATGTAACTCTGACCCTAGAGCTTCTTGTAAGCTCTTCCAAAACCCACTAGTGAACAATGGGTCTCGGTCACTCACAATGCTTTTAGGTACTCCATGGAATCTCACTACCCACTTCATATACAATTCTGCTAACTTAGCTGCCGTTCTGGTCGATCTGACTGGTATAAATCTTGCACTTTTGGTTAATCGGTCCACAATCACCCAAATGCTATCATGTCCCGATCTAGTCCTTGGTAAACCATCAATGAAATCCATCGAGACTTGCTCCCATTTCCATTCGGGAATTTCTAATGGCTGTAACAACCCACTAGGCTTCTTTTGCTCGGCTTTAACTAGCTGGCAATTCATGCATTTAGATATAAACTTCCCAACGTCTCTTTTCATTCCTTCCCAGTAGTAAGTCTGTTTCATGTCTCTATACATTTTATTACCACCGGGGTGTATAGTCAGCTTTGAGTGATGACATTCTCTAAGTACTTCATCCCTCAATCCATTGACGTTGGGTACAACAAGCTTTCCATTCTTTCTTAGCCATCTATCTCGATCAAGCCCATACTTGTTCATCTCCTCATCGATACCCATCTCTAACTTGGAGATGATTTCCAATAGGTTAGGATCGTCCCTCTGACTAGAGCCGATCCGCTCAATCAAAGTGGGTCTGATCGTCAAACTTGCTAACATTTCTGGATCCAATTCGCACTTTGGTCTGAAATAAAACCCCGCGATAAACTCCAGTTGCTTCCATTCAAGGAACATAGCCCCTAAGCTGGCATGTTTTCTACTCAATGCATCAGCCACCGCATTGCCCTTTCCTGGTGTGTATGCGATGTCAAAATCATAGGAAGCTAAGAACTCTAACCATCTCTGCTGACGGAGATTCAGATCTTTCTGAGAGAAGAGATACTTTAACGACTTATGATCTGTAAACAGCTCAAATCTTTCTCCCAAGAGATAGTGTCTCCACATCTTTAACGCGAACACGATCGCTGCCAATTCTAAATCATGGGTAGGGTATCTTCTCTCGTGCGGTTTCAATTGCCGACTTGCGTAAGCTATAACCCTACCGCCTTGCATCAATACAGCACCCAGTCCGGTACCACAGGCGTCCGTGTATACCGTCATCTCTTCATTCCCTTTAGGAATGACTAACACTGGTGCGCTTGTCAACTTGTCCTTTAGACTTTTGAATGCATTCTCGCACCTTTCATCCCAGACAAAAGCTTGATTCTTCTTGGTCAACTGGGTCAATGGTGCTGCTATCTTGGAGAAACTTTGGATAAACTTACGATAGTACCCAGCTAATCCCAAGAAACTTCTTACCTCTGTTGCATTCTTGGGCGTAGGCCAATCCTGTACCGTAGCCACCTTCGCCGGGTCTACGGCAATACCATTCTCTGATATAACATGGCCCAAGAACCTCACTTCCCTCTTCCAGAAGTGACACTTAGAAAACTTTGCTTTCAATTGGTGTTTTCTCAACACCTCCATCACTACTCTTAAATGTTCCTTGTGTTCTTCTGTCCTCGAATAGACCAAAATATCATCAACGAACACAAGGACAAACTTATTCAACTGATCTCTGAATACCCTATTCATAAGATCCACAAAATATGCTGGGGCATTGGTCAGCCCGAATGGCATGACCAACCACTCATAAAACCCAGACGGCGTCCGAAATGCCGTTTTAGCTATACTCTCAGCTTCCACTCTAAGCTGATGAAAACCTGTCGCGAGATCCAACTGAGAAAATACTCTCGCGTCACTCAACTGATCAAACAAATCATCTATCCGCGGTAGAGGATACTTGTTCTTCCTCGTCACTTTATTCAACTCGCGGTAGTCTACACACAAACGAAGGGAACCATCCGCCTTGGTAGCAAACACAACTGGTGCTCCCCATTCAGAAACACTCCTTCTGATAAATCCCTTCTTCAAAAGATCGCTGACTTGCACCTCGAGCTCTCGCTGCTCTCTTGGTGCCATACGACGAAGTGGCATCACTATAGGCCTGGCATCTTTTACCAAATCAATACGAAACTCAATCTCTCGGTGTGGTGGAAGTCCGGTCACTTCTTCGAAAACATCCGGATACTGGCCAACCACGGGCAAACCTGACAACTCACTATGCTGAATGTCGAGGGAGTTTAGAAAACTAGCCAATACCCCCTTACTGGGTAGACCACCAAACACTATCCTCCGCCCATCATCCGCTCTAGCTGTCACCAACAAGCCCTCACAGTCTACCACCACCCCGTATCTTTGGAGCCAATCTACTCCCAAAATAATGCCAAACCCAGTAAAGCCCAAAACAAAGCAATCACAAACAAACATGCATCCATGACTCGATAAGACCACATTACGACAAATCATGCTAAGGCTAGTCGAACCACCAATCGGGTTCGTCACTACTAAAGGTCTATCGACAATCTCGGGCTCCAATCCCAACCTATCTACCAGGTCACTAGATATGAAAGAACTGGAAGCTCCGGTATCAAACAAAACTCTAACAGGAACATCATAAATAGAAAGCATACCTTGAATGACGACTTCTCCGCCGCTGTTGGGGCATTCGACGAAGAAGGAATAGCATTAAGAGCATATGCTTTCACCATTTGCTTTTCCTTAGGGGGCTGTGGACACTTGTCCTTGTGATGTCCCATTTGGCCACAGTTGAAGCACTTCCTATCCGCTGGCTTGGCCCGACAATTACTAGCATAATGGCCCTTCTTACCACAGCTGAAGCACTCCACATCTTGCTTATTCTTTTTCTTCTGGCCATCCTTAGCTTGATTCTGTTTTCTCTTATTCTGGGGTCCACCCTTGCCTCCACCACTTGCTTGTGGCTTTGGCTCATCTGCGGATGCAACCTCAGTCTTCGGCTTAGGGTAGAGACTTTCTGACCTCAATGCTTTCCCTACAATCGACTCAAACGTCTCATCGATGTGGTTAATAAGCCTTTCCCCTAAGTACTGATCTAACCCAGTTATGAATTTATCATTCTTCTTCTCGGCAGTATCAATAAGAGATAACCCATACTTTGACAAAGTGTCGAATTCAGCAATGTACTCCGATACAGCTCTGCCATTCTGCTTGAGCTCCAAGAATTTCTTAAACAACACTGACTTCTGAGCAGCTGGAATGAACTTCTCGCTAAAGCGAGCTTTAAACTGCTCCCAAGTAATCTGATCTTCGGGAGTAGCTGCTTTTATAGCATTCCACCAATTCATTGCCCGCCCTTGCAGCTGACGGGACGCTAGTTTCTCTTCATCGCATCCTCGATACCCAAATCCTCGAAGATACGTTCGCCACTATCCAACCAATCCTGAACATCCGTGGCCGACTCCGTTCCGTGGAACGGCTTCCCACCAAGGCTAGTATAATCCTTATTCAGCTTGGCGAAGTCGACTCTTGGCGCCTGCACTATTGGACCACCACCATTTCCACCATTGGGAGCTGCCCTCCGTACATCTCTAAGCATCACTCTCATGAGGTCAGTAAACATCGTCCTCATGTCAGCAGCATTCCCATTATTGGCTCCCCTACCGGTACCTCTAACATATCGGCTCATCGTCAATCTGAAAAAGGAAATGATTAACGACTCCATAGTGGTGCTAGTGCAGTACGACTTCATCCTTATACTACTAATAGTATATATATATAGCTTTTAAAAAACAAAGTAATCACAAATACGCTCTCTCGTATACGTATATTATCTCTCCCTGATAACTTCCCTAGGTTAACTATGCAACCTAGAGCTCTGATACCAAGTGTGACGGCCCGCCCCGCACCAGCCTGTATTTCCTCCGAAAGTGCGCTGTACACATGCCCGACTAGCACGGGACGGTCGCCAAAGAAAGGAAAGAAGAGAATGAACTAATCAAGGGACCTGTAGAATGTCTCACAGCGCATGGGATAAAATATAATAATAACATACTTGACATAAAACAGGCGAGACAGTGCATAAGCTGATAACTAAAATCAACATCAATCATCAGAGCAGCGGAAATCCATATACAGCTTATTACAATTTTCCAAATTTACTGTCTCTAAACAAAAGAAAGCTAAAGTAGAAGATGCACCACCAATGCCCAAGCAGTGATCTTCAATAACACAGGGAGAATACTATATATATTACGTGGAAGCCTCCTGCTCGTCTCCGGATCATCTACCCGTGCATCACCAGCTAACCTGTCTCTAGTCTGCTCGTGTGAGCACCCAGAGTAATAAGAAGAGACATAAAACTCTGGGTCAGACATAAAGCCTGGTATGAGCGATAAGCATCTAAACAGAATAATAACAGGTATACTAAACCATACCTGAACCTGGACCTGCAACCAAAGAGTTAGTACCACATACCGTACAATACTCTAGGGTGCCATAATAAATAGTGTAAGAATACGGGGGTGGGGTGTGTATGTCACAATGATAGCAAACAAATCATCCATAGCAACCATCCTCACATCTCTCACTCAGTGCGTAAAGCGTACGACATCTACCACTTTGGAACACTAGACAAACTGAGGTAACGACGAATCCCGACTTGTAGAAACCCTGCTATGACCAAGCCAAACACTTGGAGTCATGACCAAACATTTCAATGACCCACTTCATTGGTCGTAGCCCTTGGTTCTACCGATGCCATAATGGCCCTGAATCCGCCTTCGTACCTCCTACCATAGTGGTCCAAAGCTATAGACGTCGATAACCCCTTGGCACGCGTCCCGCAGCAAAACCCAATCATGAAGCGAACTCGTTGATTCCCATCTGAATCTTGAGCTCTAACTTCTCATTTGGGCTTCCTTTGCATCTCGGGTTTCTGTCATTACCCTCCGGATCGGTCTTCATTCTGTTCGTAACTTCCTGGTTCGGTTCGCAGTCACCAGCTCGTAGCCATCAACCTCGGATCGGTTCGGATCATCCTTCACGCTCGGGTCGGATCGTGGAAGCCTTCTTGGTTCGGTTCGCCAGCGTAGGATCGTGTCGCACCATATGGATCGCACCTCGTCAGCTCGTGGCGCCTTGTCGGGTCGGTTCGGGCTTATCAGTTCGTGGCAATCCACTGGTTCGGGTCGAGCTACCCATCTGGATCGTGGCGCCTCATCAGCTCGTGGCGCTTCCTCTCCAAGTTGGATCGTGGTATTCCCTTCGTGGCTCCGAGCTCTGGCACGTGGCGCTGTTCGAGCAGGCGGGTCGGTTCGTGGGCATGGGGGCGATCCGATCCGGATAAATTTCTGCACTTCGTTCCAACGACAGTTTCTCGCCATTTGACGGCGTTTTTGACCAAACTAACATTTCTAAGTAATCACAAAACACATCATAGAGTCATAGCAACATGTAATAGCAACCACAACAGCAAACAATCACTCAAATGAATCAAAATGGATCAAAAGTGGCCAAAGCTCCTTATTTTCCCTTAAGCATGTTTAAGTAAAACTGATCATAGGGTTAACAAAACTTAATCAAATCGAACCAAATTTCTAACAGAGGCATAAAATATTATTTTCGAATTTCTAAACATTTTTCCAGAATTTATTAGTGTATAAATTCGCTAATCTTTACTAATTACCCTTAATTACCGTAATTAGTGCAAAAACTATGCAAATCACTCACCTTTGCCACAATAAAACTTCCAAATCTGAAGTGAACCTCTGATTTGCACGAATTCCAATATATAACAGCAACTCTACCTCGGTCCTTGTGCTAACCCTCCTTGATTTGCTGCCTCTAAGCCTTAATCCTTGATTAGGAAGTGATTTTGGGTGTTTTAGAGAGATTTAGAGAGTGGAGGCCATGGCTAGGTTTAGAGGAATGAAAGTGGCGGCTAGAAAATGTCTAAAGAAATGTTTTCTAACCCTAATCAGCACCTATATACCCCTAAACCCGAAATTCCCCTTGGGCCTAGCTGCTAATCACCCGTTTAAGCCCAATTAAGCTGTTTTTCACCATCTGAAACTTGTTTCAGCCATATCTCCCAAACGGTGTGTCCGTTTGGCTAATGTGACCACTCTACGGAAAGAGAAACCATCATCCGGAGCCAATGGAAGTGGTTTCAGGTCAAAATTCCTTTCCAGTCAAAAGTTATGGCCAAACCAGTGATAACTAGGGGTAAAATGGTCATTTAAAAATCGGGAAAAATCATGAACATGGGAAATGACCCCAATAGTCGTCCCCCAAAGTTACATGACCATACGACTTCGTATGTGAAAGAAATAAATATTCTACGATCCTATGATGTGTAGAATGCGGGTCGTTACAAAATGGGTTGGTCTGTATATATATATATATGGCTGCAACGGATTTATTCCCTTAGCATAACATCCAGAATATTTGTGCAAACTCAACCAGTGATTAACGGATCTGACAATGTTACATTCAAAGTGATTGTGCTATCAATGAATGGTAAGTATTCGTAGCCTCAGGCCTCAACAACCGGGAAAGGACAAAAATCGGGCAGGCAGCATGGCTATGTAGGTCGCTCCCATTAGGATGTATAATCACCTATCTAGAGGTTCATTTAATTTCTTATTCTACTCGATGTTGTCCCAGTCGGGAGACGGTTGCTGATCCCAACCGTTGGTGATATACATTCGATACACTCAAGCGAAATGAGTGGTCGGTCATGTGTGGGCCGGGTTGCAAGATGTTCTTGTTGAACCCAGTGTATTCCTCTCTAGAGATACACTAGCGGAAGGTGGTTCCATACCTTGTCATGTTGGAAATCCAATCTCCAATAAGCGCCATGCGGTTTTTGATTTTATACTATGTTTGTGGAACGTGAGATGCAAGCGTTCCGCTAGATTATTATTTATTTGATGTAGACATTATTATAATATCACTGGATTTTTGTATCAAAGTGTTTGGGTTATAGTAAGGCAAAAACCGTCCATGTTTATGTGTGGGCTGGTCTTACTATTATCCTTTCTTTTGAAAGAATTTTAAAGGTTAAACCAATGATTTGAGTTTACTCACACCAGTCCCATGACTGACCCAGAGTTTATTTTGTTTTGTTTTCCCTAAACTCTTGGGTGCCCAAATTTGTATGAGCAGTCAAGTAGTCGTGATTTCACAGATTCAATTGGAGGAGCTGGAAGCAGGAGGCTTCACCAGTTAGCTGTAGATTATCGTATTTCCGCTGTGTACTAGGTTGTATCTGGAAACAGGTGTTTATAACTGTTCCAGAAATGACTGTTGTGCTCTGATGATGGTATGTATATAAAGTTACTGATTTGTATTTCAAAAGTTAAGTTATTTAATATATTTTATTCGTTCCGCTGTGAGTTTGTGATCTTCATTTTTCTTCTATTCTAATATTTCTTTCTTTCTATTTCTCATCCTCTAACTTCTTTCTAAAAATGATTCGTATTTCTGTGTAATTTGGGTTGGACGTGTGGTGTTTTAGTCAACTCAGATAGCACAGATTTGCGGGTCGTTACAGTTGGTATCAGAGCTTAGGTTGAGCGAATACCTAGGCTTTGGTGCGATGTGCTCATTAGAGATAGGGTCAACAGTGCTGTAATGACCCGAAAATCCGGTAGAATTTGAGCTGACCAAAAACACAAGTCCAACCCCAAATATCACGAAAATTCGAACCATTAATAGAAAGAAGTTAGAGGGTGAGGATAGATAAGATAGAAACTTAGAATAGAAGAAGAAGAAGAAGAACACAACATCAGAGTAACACGAATCTCACATCGGAACGAATAAGATATAATATATATAACATAACTTGAAATATACATCTGTACTTGAATATACATCAATATCAAAGTACATCACTTACAACACAGCAGAAATAACTATAGCTATATGATCCTGAAGCCTCCAGCTCCAAACTCTTCCAGTATATCTGTAAATTCCCGACTACTTGACTGCCCGTACAAATTTAGGCACCCAAGAGTTTAGAGAAAACAACAAAGTAAACTCCGGGTCAATCATGGGACTGGTATGAGTAAACAGTTTAAAACAGTTTCAGAAAACTAAATGATATCTCATAAGACCACGCCGTATAACACGGAACGGGTTTTTCCCTTATGAAAATCCAAACACTTGATTTATCTTTATATCAAAACTCTTTTGATATTATAATAATGTCTAAATCAAGTAAATAACAATCTAGTGGAACGTTTGCATCTCACGTTCCACATATATATACAATCAAAACCGCAAGCACGTATTGGGTAATGGATTTCCAACTATGACAAGGTATGGAAACACCTTCCGCTGGTATATCTCTAGAGGAGAATACACCGAGTTCAACAAGAACATCTTGCAACTCAGCCACACATGACCGACCACTCATTTCGCTTGAGTGTATCGAATGTATATCACCAACGATTGGGATCAGCAACCGTTTCCCGAAGGGGTCAGCATCGACAATAGATTTTTAGAAGTAAATGAAACTCTAGATCAGGTGATTATACACCCTAATAGATGCGACCTACATAGCCATGTTGCCTGCCCGATTTCTGTCATATACCGGTTGATGAGGCTAGAAGCTACGCTTTATCATCACACCAGATTCACTTCGAATGTCACATCGTCAGATCCATCGAAAATCACTAATTGACGTCTACAACAGTACATTACGTGTCAGCTAAAAGAAGTTTCCTCCTCCGCTTCCACTCTTGGTACAGTTGAAGAAATCAATGTACGTGACCTTTTTGGAAATACTCTGTCAGACATTCATCCATACAAGTCACCCAGGAACAGGATGAACTGAAGGCACTATTTCTATTTATAGAAAAAGTCCTTGCACTCTACTCCGTCTTCGATTATCTTTATATAATCTGATTCGCACGCTACTGCCGATATGGAGTGGTTCTTCGGATAATAATCCAACCGGTCTCTCCATATTGACAACGATGGTCAAAACTTCGATAGTCTGTGATTTAACTATCGAATAAAAACAAGTGTTTCGTAGTCGATGATTTAACTATCGAATAAAACAAGTGTTCATCCAAACATCCAACAATCACTGAGCCTTTAATTAATATTCCATTAATTAAATCTCTTCTCTATTTCTTATCAATATTTGTTTACCAAATAATTTCAATAACCATATTGGCCTTATACGTTATTTGGAAAACATTTCCATATATCGCCTTCCATAAATTTCTAGCTTTAGAAATATTCATTATTCTATTTCCAAGCTTTGCACATATTTGGGTTAAAACAGATGTTGTGTAAAACATCGTTACGACAACCCAAATACAGTATTTAACGAATTCTTATTCCACATTGATCTTCGAGCCTGAATCTTGCTGCTTATCGGTATATCATGAAATCAACCAAGTTGGGGTATAATTACCTCTCAGACCTTGACTGAATAACATTTAACGTCAAAACAGACAAGACTACTTATTCGAACAAATCAATTCCATACAACTGATTATTCACCTTCAAACACATATACATTTTCTCTTTCTATTCTTACTAGATTTTATTCCTAGTCTTCCTTTTTTATTATACTATATAAGTAGAGCGTGAGATTTGTCTTCTTTGTTTTCTTCTATTCTAATATTTCTTTCTTCCTATTTCTCATCCTCTAACTTCTTTCTAATAATGATTCGTATTTCTGTGCAATTTGGGTTGGACGTGTGGTGTTAATAGTCAACTCAGATAGTACGGATTTGCGGGTCGTTACAAGTGCCCTAGAATGAGTTGAGTGTATAATACGAGAGCACGTATTTGTTATTAATATAAAAATTGTTTTATATTGTGTTGGCTAGTCTGATGAGTTATTTATGAATTCTGGTCGAATCATGGGACGCCACGAAATCGATAGGAATTTCTAAACACTTAAACAGAGAAATTCGGCACAGTATTGTTTTAAAGAGGGTATATGAAATAATTTTACCCAAATTTCTATTTTGATATAGAAGGAATAATTTTCTGAAATTTTTATATGGATGTGTTGATTGTTAGGATTATAATCAAACGAGATTATAAAATTGGAATGGTTATATATAACCAAAATAGAATTTGTATATGAATTAAATATACAAATGAGATGAATTAAAATTTAATTCAAACAAGAATTTAGAATTTAAATCCTGGGAAGTTTTAAAATATTTTTTTGAAGTATATTAGAATAATATAGCTTTGCTTTAAATGGGATTTTTGAATCAAAATCATTTTTGATGGATTTTCAAAGTGATAAAGCACTGAACTCACTTCAGCGGCTGGAAAATAATTCTGATGATGATTGCAACATCATCAGTGTTCATTTTCGAGTTCCTAAGTGATGGATTGCTACCTTAGAAAAGTTCTTGGTCGGAATTTGTTTTGAAAGGAAACAAGTGGTTTGAAAATTCAAATGTTTTGAATTTAAAGAGGAAATAAATATATATATATATGTGATTTCAGAAGGATTTGAAAGGAAAACCCAGGAATTTGAAGTCTGAAGTTTAAATTTAACTTAAGCAAGTTAAATGGATCGAGGTAAACAAATTAATGAAGTTCAATTTGAATAAGATTGAATGGAATCTGAATTGGGGTTAAATCATTTAGATTAAATGTGTGAAAAACCAAAAGTTTTGGTTGGAGCTAATTTGTTGATATATGAAGAGGTGAGTTTCAACATAAAGGAGTTTTGAAAAGTTACTGGGTTTATAGTATATTTTTCCTACCTTAGCAATTTCGAGGACGAAATTATTTTAAGGGGGGAAGAATGTAACGACCCAGATTTTCGAACAGTTTAGTTTAAATATTTAATATGGTTTTAAATATTAAGTAGACAGTATAAATTAATATTTTTATTGTGTTATAGATTTTATAATCAAAATACGATTTGTTTCGAATATTTATACAAGGGATTTGAAATAATTATCTAAATATAAACCGGAGTTAAAATAATTCAAATAATTAATATGGATTTTATTTGAATTTAAAACAAACCTGAATCCAGAAATTTTAACTGAATAAAAACAACCCTGATGACCAGTATAAATTCAATTTCAATATATATTCTATTTGAATATAGATATAGACGATAATAATAATTTATTATCAAGGAATTTAATTGTTTTGAATTTAATTTATATCAGTTTAAACTAATATCTCCTCCATATGGCCGAATTGAGTTTCGATACCTGTCCTAGTGTGTTCAGAATAGCGGTTTTACCCTAGGATGGTCAGTCGTTCTGTTCAAAAAGGAGTTCGCGATCAGGAGATAAATAAAATTAAATAAACACTGTACTAGTTAATGCCCGCCCTTAATAAACCCATACTAGTTAATTCCTTCCTAAGCTAAAATCCTACCCTGGTAAATCCTACCTAAGAAGACACCTGCCTTCAATTCCTTAACGCTGAAGTCTTCTCCTTCTATAAAATCGTGATCACCATGTTCCTTTTGCTATTCTCTTCTTCAGCAAATCAAATCAAAAATGGTCGTTCCCAAATTGTTAATATTCAACGCAGACCATTGTAAATACCATTTCCCCATTTCATTTCGATTGTTTCTCAGACCCGTACCCTTCCTTTTTACCTCAAATCGAAACCAGGAATTTGAAAATTGAAACCGCACCTTCCTTTTCCTCTCAAAACCAAATCCGCGTTCCACTCCTTGCTCGATACCAATGGGCATACGCTGGTCTGGGAAGCTCGATAGCTCGACAGCTCGAGCGATGATTCTAGGGTTCCGATTGTCGAAGATCTGGAGCATCACAAGTAGTTCGATGGTCTTCAGATCGAGTTCGACTTCGAACTCGTGAGTCTAGGGTTCAACGCAGGGGTGATTGAGGCGAAAGTGTGATGGATGTGCGGTGCGAAATGGGAAACTCGAGTTCGGTCTTTAAGGGTTCGAAGTGAAATCGGAACTATTGATTGGATATGGTTCGATTATACAGATGATAAGAGGGGTTCTGGAGGGTTCATGAGGATCGATGTCGCGTATACCACTGGAGGTCACGATGGGTCAATTTTGATTAGAGAGAACTGGGGTATTCGAAGTCTTGTTCAAAGCAGCAGCCGGGTACAGTTTTTACTGTATGGTTAAGGAAGAAGATGGTGGGATAAATCATTATGAAATCTATATAATTGGCTTCATTGGATGTTCGGCAAATAAAATCAGGTGAGTAAATCTCACTCACCTTTTATTTATAATTATTTTTATTCGTTAAAAATAATTGTTTGTTGCTTGTGTGAATGTTTTCAGGTTGTTTTATATATATTAGTTATTTAGGCTATATATATATATTGGGTTGATTGATTGGTTGGATTCCCGCAGTCTCATTAGCGGATGCCCGCGGTACCATTAGCGGATGATTACCCTATACGCCCCACGCTATGATTAGTGGATGACCTTCTATACCGCGATATTCTGCCACGAAGCAGAATGGGTATTATTTATGTGCTAACGTCTGTGGATGCAGGGAAACAGGTTGGAGGAGTCCAACTGGACTCCTCAAAAATATATTATCTGTTTGTTTATTTGTTTGCATATATATTATCATATATGATGTGTTAGAATCCCGTGATTTGATAACTGACTGTTTGGGGGTATTCAAGTATCACTGGGCTTGAATATTGATTTATAAAAACATCGAAAAAGGGTATTTGAGTTTTAAAAAGGGAATTCTATTTTTATAAATAGAATTTGAATTTTTAATGAAGTATAGAAAATATTAACTTGTTTCGAATATATATAAAACAAGAATTGAATTTGAATATAGAAATTCAAATGAGATTTGAATAAAGGAAATTCAAATATAGAAATTGAATATAGAAATTCAAATGGGAGTTGAATAATGGAATTTGAATATATATAATTCAAATAGATTTCAAATAGAATTTTGAATATAGGTTTCAAATATAATCGAAATAGGATTTGAATATAAGTTTCAAAATAGAAGTAAAATGGAATTTAAATTAAAGAAATTCAAATAGAATTTGAATCAAAGAAATTCAAATAAAATTTGAATCCAAGGGAATTGAAATAGAATTTGAATTCAAAGGAATTCAAATGGGATTGGAATTAAGGAAATTCAAAAATGGAACTTCAAATAAAAGAAAATGTAATTTGAAATATTTGGAATTTCAAATAAGAGAAAATGGAGTTTAAATATTAGGATTTCAAATAGATTTGAAAATGGAGTTTAAATCTAGGATTGGAATTCAAGAGATATAAATCTAGAATTTGAATCCAAAGAGATATAAATATGGTATTTGAATTCAAGAGAAATTTAAATATGGTATTTGAATTCAAAGTGAAATTTAATATGGGATTTGAAATTCTAATAGAATGAAAATAGATTTGAATATAGAAATTTAAATGGAGATTGGAAATGGGATTTGAATAAGGGAAATTCAAATGTAGAATTTCAAAGTAGAACTTGAAATAAAATTTTGAAAATAGAATTTCAAATAGAACTCGAAATAGAATTAACTATGGGATTTGAATATTGAATTCAAATGGAATTGAAATTATGGATTTGAATATATTAAAATATATCAGAATGGAGTTGAATTTCATTCAAACGAAGTTTAAAAGTTTATATATATATATATATAATTAAAACGAACTCGCCGCAGCGCTGCGGTTCGTAAATTGGCGACTTGAACTTCAATTGAGTATACAGAACTCAATTTAAGTCGGAATTCTATGAAACAAGAAACGTCAGGACCGATTAGATAATAGTTTTCAAATGGAAGAGAAAAACCTGGATTTCTTCGTCTAGATTTTGAGATATGCCAAAATCAAATTTTTAGAAAAACAGCGCAAGAACCATTTTAAAGCCGTAACGTTTTATTTAAATAAATAAAAGGGTTTTTATAAATAAAAATCCGAATTTCCATCCAGATCGGAGATATAAAATAAATATGAAATCCAGTGAAGTAAATGAATTGATTTTTGAAACAGAAATCAGATTTTTGATTATTGAATAGAATTAACTAATTCGAATAGTAATTAGTTAATGAGATTTTGAATTGATATTGGGCTTTGAATAAGTGAATTCGATTTGAAAATTTATCTTCGAAATCGAAAAGGAAACTAGAATTGAAATTAGAAAATTCAATTTGGTTATGAACAAGTTAAATATTTTATTTGAACATGTTATGTTCAACAAAGAAGTGAAATAGGCAAAATAACTAATTAAAGAATAAATGAGAAAAACTGAATTCAAACGATTGGATTGAGTTGTATCGAATTGAAACAGGTGAACATGTGTTAGACAGGTATGGGATGAAGTATATGAAGATTTTAATTTATGTGCCCGACAAAAAGGTACATGTTTAAATTCCATGTGAGGTTTTATGCACCGTATCGGCTAGCCGTTTGGCTTTTTCTTTTTCTTTTTGAAATGAGAAGGACCGGGAATGCTATTTGAAATTTCCCGATGCTCCCGGTACAGGGGAGGTTATGGCGAATTTTTCCGTAAATTTAAGGAGTTAGAATATTTTTAAGAAAATCTGATAAGTTGAAATTCATATATCAATATATTTAGAACTCGATAAGGAACTGAATTTAGAAATAGAATAGAAAAATCAAAAAGGGAATCTATGAATCAAATCAGAAATAAAGAATAGAAAGAGAAGCGTATACGTGTTTTAAAAATGAATAATTGGTTTAATATGGTGTTGATTAGACGAGTTAGCAGTCTTGTCTGTTTTGAAGTTGATGATATTTTCAGTCAAGGTCTGAGAGGTAATAATACCCCAACTTGATTGATTTCATTATTAGCTGATAAATAGCAAGATTCAGGCTCGAAGGAATGTGTAAAGGGGTTTAGTCGAATGCAGTACCTTGGGTTGTTGTGACGATGTTTTACATAACATTCGTTTTAACCTAAGTAAGGAAATTTTGGAAATATAATAATAAATATTTCCTAAGTATAAAAATGAATGATCGTAAAAGAAATTAGTAATTGGAATATTTTCCAATTATTTATAGAGGGTATTTTCTAAGTATAGAAAATAAAAGAAGGCGATGTATGGAAATATTTTCCAAATAGCGTAAAAGGCCAATATGGTTATTGGAAATATTTGGTTACCAAATATTGATAAAGAAATGGAGAAGAGATTTAATTAATGAAATATTAATTAAAGAGCCCAGTTATTTGTTTAATATGTTGGATGAACACTTGTTTTTATTCGATAGTTAAATCACAGACTATCGAAGTTTTGACCATCGTTGTCAATATGGAGAGACCGGTTGGATTATTATCCGAAGAACCACTCCGTATCGGCGTAAGCGTTGCGAACCAAGTATGCTGAATATATTGAAGACGGAGTAAAGTGCAAGGACTCGTTCTATTAAATAGAAATAGTGCCTTCAGTTTCGTTCAATCCCAGAACGAACGTAAATGGACGAATGTCTGACAGAGTATTTCCAATGATCAAATGGGTTGTTCTGTATAAATATATATATGGTTGCAACGGATTTATTCCCTCAGCATAACATCCAGAATATTTGTGCAAACTCAACCAGTGATTAACGGATCTGACAATGTGGCATTCAAAGTGATTGTGCTATCAATGAATGGTAAGTATTCGTAGCCTCAGGCCTCAACAACCGGGAAAGGACAAAAATCGGGCAGGCAGCATGGCTATGTGGGTAGCTCCCATTAGGATGTATAATCACCTATCTAGAGGTTCATTTAATTTCTTATTCTATTCGATGCTGTCCCAGTCGGGAGACGGTTGCTGATCCCAACCGTTGGTGATATACATTCGATAAACTCAAGCGAAATGAGTGGTCGGTCATGTATGGGCCGGGTTGCAAGATGTTCTTGTTGAACCCAGTGTATTCCTCTCTAGAGATACACTAGCGGAAGGTGGTTCCATACCTTGTCATGTTGGAAATCCAATCTCCAATAAGCGCCATGCGGTTTTTGATTTTATACTATGTATGTGGAACGTGAGATGCAAGCGTTCCGCTAGATTATTATTTATTTGATGTAGACATTATTATAATATCACTGGATTTTTGTATCAAAGTGTTTGGGTTATAGTAAGGTAAAAACCGTCCATGTTTATGTGTGGGCTGGTCTTACTATTATCTTTTCTTTTGAAAGAATTTTAAAGGTTAAACCAATGATTTGAGTTTACTCACACCAGTCCCATGACTGACCCAGAGTTTATTTTGTTTTGTTTTCCCTAAACTCTTGGGTGCCCAAATTTGTACGGGCAGTCAAGTAGTCGGGATTTCACAGATTCAATTGGAGGAGCTGGAAGAAGGAGGCTTCACCAGTTAGCTGTAGATTATCGTATTTCCGCTGTGTACTAGGTTGTATCTGGAAACAGGTGTTTATAACTGTTCCAGAAATGACTGTTGTGCTCTGATGATGGTATGTATATAAAGTTACTGATTTGTATTTCAAAAGTTATGTTATATAATATATTTTATTTATTCCGCTGTGAGTTTGTGATCTTCGTTTTTCTTCTATTCTAATATTTCATTCTTTCTATTTCTCATCCTCTAACTTCTTTCTAAAAATGATTCGTATTTCTGTGTAATTTGCGTTGGACGTGAGGTGTTTTAGTCAACTCAGATAGCACAGATTTGCGGGTCGTTACAACCTATATCAAAGAATGCAATTGAAAGTATAATTTTTTTATTTCAATGTATATTTGCATCAACGAATGCAAATAGAGGAACAACTTTTTAATTCATCGTATATTTGCATCAAGGAATGCAAATAAAAGATTAACTCTTTAATTCATCGTTTATTTGCATCAAGGAATGCAAATAAAAGAAAAACTTTTTAATTCAATGTTTATTTGCATCAAAGATTGCAAATAAAAGAATAACTTTTTGATTCTTTGTTTATTTGCATCCAACAATGCAAATAAAAGAATAACTTTTTTATTCATCACAATTATAAATTTGCCAATGATATTATTTCCAATTGTATTGACAATTTTATTAAATGACAAAATAATATTTTATTTTGAATATACAATACAACTTCAATTAAATAAAAATGATAAATTAATGTTTCACATTGAATTTAAAATTCTATCAAAATAATCCAAATAATGTTTTTATGTTGAATTGACGATCTAATTCAATTCAACAATAATAATCAAGATAATGTTTTAAATGTTGATTTGACAATTCTATTTCAGTTCAACACTATAACAAAATGATTTATTTTTGTTGAAATGGAAATTCTAATCCAAATCAATAAAATAGCAAAAATGATTAATTTTTATTTAACACATACAAACCTGTGTTTATACATCACCATCAAACAGATAAATCATTCACAATATCATCACATAACATATCTCAGTCATACACAAACAACTATTCCATAGCAATTAAATTAAATAAATAGATAAATTATATATAAAAAAGAAATCTCACAGTCAGGTTGCAAATTTGGTCAAAATTCAAACAACTCGGAATCACTCCTAGTCAGAACAGCAGCGTAGATCTCTTCTCTACAATCGCACAGAATCTGAAATTGTTAAGTTTTGAAGTCATGTGAATTAGTTATGGTTTAAATAAGATTGAAACATTTAAATTAAATCAATTAAAATTGGAAAATAAACCTTCTTCTTCCTTATAGTAATCGGCCGTGAGCTTACCCAATTTGTTCCAAACTTACGGTTCCAATTTGCACGTTGTTTAGGTCACTGGAGATCGATCGGAGTATGCTACGCTGAGGAGGGAGGCGGCGCACGTCCAGGGGGACCCATGGCCTGAGGTGTGATCGCGTGGTTCGACCACGGCAGCGGTCGAGACAGTGGCAGTTTGTAGGGTCGGTTCTTAGAGCTCGTGCAGTTTCAGGGGGTGTTCACCATATGGATGGACAGAGGGTTCGAAGGTCTTCAAAAATTTTAACTGGAGGGTGTGGTTTTGGTGTATAGATCGACGGAATTTAGAGGGGAAAAAAGGGAGCAACGTCGGCCATGGGTTTTTCGAGATGGCGGCTACACGATATGGAATAGCGTTTAGTTTTTTATTTTATTTTTGATTTTTGTGATTATTTATAGTATCTTAATATGAATTTTATAATAAAATGTAACAACCCGGAATTTTGGGGCCAATTTAAATTTTTTATTTTAGAAATTATGTCAGAATTTTGAAGGAGGAGGAAAAAAAAGAAAAAAAAGAGATTCATTGTATAATAAATTGTGTTCACATTAGGAACTGGATTTTTAATGTAAAGGATGAATCATTAAAAAGGGATTCATAGTTTGATAGAACGTTTTATCATAATAATTAAAAAGAAAAGATGTTTTAACAGCAGAAAAAGTCTGTTTGTTTAATATTAAACATTTACATGTTAGAAGTTTGTTAAGTATTAACATTTACATGCAAACATTCATTTCTAAAAATAATATTTAATCCTGTAGTGTTAGTTTTAATTTCTAAAAATTAGCATTAACCATGCATTCATTATCTTTCCTCCCTTTTGTTTTTCCTTGTTATTTTTTTTGTTTTTCTTCACAAACTAATCACCTATATATATATATATACACATATATATATATATATATATATATATATATATATATATATTTCTCTTCTGTTTATTCTTTCCAACCCATTGAATATGTTACTTAAATTATGATATTTAATGTTATGTGTTTTGAAATTTAAAAGGACACACAACTTTTTAACAATCAACATCAGACAATAAATCATACATTCATTCCTTTCTATTTATTCTCTCTCCCTCTTTGTAATTTACTTTCGAAATTTGAATATATATATATATATATATATAATAGTGTGGTTCCATCACGCCTAGTTAGCTAATTAAATCTCTGGTAACCTACTATGTTGTAATAGACACATTAGGGGAATGAAACTAAAGAAAGAAAAAAAAGTATTATAATATATATATACTAATGGTGTACATATAGAACATTGCTTACAAATATATATATATATATATATATATACACACTATATATTTAGCAAATGCTACATATATGAATGGTAGAATTGAAGTATAATTAATTGACTACATGCTATATATACTAATGGTATGCATTTAGAACATTGCCATGAAAAGAGTAGTTAATTGCCATGAAGAGATTAATAGACTGCATTAAATCGGGCTTTAACTATAAAAAAAAGAATTAGAGAATTAATTAATATTTTATTTTAAGAATAGTATTTATAAATTAAAGATCAATAAATGGGAATTGAAGTCTTAATTGATTAATGCAAATAATGTGTGTAATTAAAAGGTAGATTTGAAATTGAAATTTTTAATGAATAAGGACAAATGGATTTATGGGAATGAATATAAATGAATTAATTACTAATTGCAAATCAGTGACTTATCATTAAATGCCATAATATATGCCTATTAGTTATTGTAGATAAATGTGCCATCATATGTAACATACAACATATATGGATAAACCTTTTTTTTTGAAATAAAAGAAGTAATAAATTAAATAAGATTACAAATATATATATAAAATGCCATTTGTAACCTAACCCTAATTCTAAATGATACAGCCGCCACTTCTGTGAGCAATGGCTATTGTCTTCCGATCTTCCATTCTCTTTTTCTCTTAAATTATTCAATGATTTTTCAAAATTATAAATACAAAATCGAAATACTCTTAAAGGCCTTTCATATCAATGATAAAGATCATCTGTGGCGACGGTGGTGGCAAGTTCTACGGGCGGTGGCGATGGGTTTTGCTAATGGATGGATGGGTTTCAGCAATTCTGTAATACGTCGTTCATATGGAAGAAGGATTCAAACTCTTTAATGATGTAATTAAGAAAATTAATTATTATTTTAATTTTGTAATCAATGTATAAATGACCATAACTCCTTCATATGAGGACGTGATGACGAACGGTCAGTGGCGTTGGATTCGCAACGGAAAAAAACCTCTTCGCAATGGAATCAAATTGGACTGAAACGGAGCGATCTAAGATTTTGAAGAATTCTAAACTCAAGGTGATATTTCTATATTTATTTATTAAAATTAAATTAATCCTCGCTATGTGAATTCTAAATGTGTATGTTGTGAAATCCATATTATTGATTATCGTGAAATCAGAATTGATTGATGTTGTTATGTGAAATTATTGGTGTGATGATTATTGTGTTGAAAATAAAATTGTTGAAACCAAATTTGTTGAATCAAAATATACCATTTTGTGAAGCTGATTTGTCAAAGTAAAATCATTAGTCTTGTTATAACTAGAATTGACAAATAATTTCATTGTCTTTTTGTTTATAAACAAAAGAACAAACTTCATTGTCTTTTTGTTTGAAATTAAAAAGAACAAATTTCATCATCATTTGGTTTGTAATTAAAAAGTAACATTATTTCATTGTCGTTTGTAAAACAAAAAAGGGACATTTTTCATGGTCATTTAGTTGGAAATAAAAAAGATTAGATATAAAGGATTAGATTATTTTTATGTTACTTATTTTTATTGAAATCAAAGTGTCAATAAAAAAATATAATCTTTTATTAGAAAAATGTTATGTGAATAAAATCAACATTTTTATTAGAAACCACATTTTTATTAGAAATATGTTTTGCAAATTAAAATTAACAATTTTTGTTAATTAGATTTATGTTAAACAAAATTAACATTTTTGTCAAGACATGATTATTAAGATAAGATAATAATTTTGGGTTAACATGCTAGTGAAATAGAAAATGAACCTTTTTATACATTAAAAAGGAATGAATGAATATTTTTGTACTTTAAAAGGGAATTATTAAAAAATGAGTATTTCTGCGCATTAAATATAATGAATTAGAAATGAATATTTTGTCACTTTTAAAAGAATGAAATAAAAAGACACATTTTGTTGTTAAATAAGGATTTTACAAAAAATCACATTTTTGTCATTTAATAACGAACAACATTTTTGTGTTAAAACATGTTAACAAAGAAAAACAACATTTTTGTGTTAAAACATGTTAGCGAAGAAAACAACATTTTTGTGTTAAAACATGTTAGCGAAGAAAAACAACATTTTTGTGTTAAAACATGTTAGCGAAGAAAAACAACATTTTTGTGTTAAAACATGTTAGCGAAGAAAAACAACATTTTTGTGTTAAAACATGTTAGCGAAGAAAAACAACATTTTTGTGTTAAAACATGTTAGCGAAGAAAAAACAACATTTTTGTGTTAAAACATGTTAGCGAAGAAAAAGCAACATTTTTGTGTTAAAACATGTTAGCGAAGAAAAACAACATTTTTTTGTTAAAACATGTTAGCGAAGAAAAACAACATTTTTGTGTTAAAACATGTTAGCGAAGAAAAACAACATTTTTGTGTTAAAACATGTTAGCGAAGAAAAACAACATTTTTGTGTTAAAACATGTTAGCGAAGAAAAACAACATTTTTGTGTTAAACATGTTAGTTAAATAAAAATGAACATTTTTATACATTGAAAAGGATTAAATTAAAATGAACATTTTTATATATTAAAAAGAGTACACAAAAATAGACATTTTTGTACATTTAAAAAATGTTACACAAAATATACATTTTTGGTAATTAAAAATGATAAGACCAAAATATACATTTTTGTTAATTAAAGATGATAACACCAAAATATTCATTGTTGATTATTTAAAAGGATTAGACCAAAATATTCACTTTTGGTTATTTAAAAGGATTACACCAAAATATTCATTTTTGGACATTTAAAGGGATTAGTTAAAATATACATTTTTGTTTATTTAAAAGGATTAGACAAAAATTTACATTTTTGTTCATTTAAAAGGATTAAACAAAAATGTCATTTTAATGTAAATGTATACATTAATTCAAAATGAACATATACCATTCTAATGTAGACGCATACATTAGAATTTGTAAGCAAAACAACAATGACATATATGTTAATTATAGGTGTCATTTATGGTAATTATTAAATGACATGCATGTTTATATTAAATGAGACATTAGATTAAAATAAAACTTTTTTGTAAAATGTGTCATTAGTATAAAATGACATTTTTGTTATAAAATGTTGCCTTAGAAAAGAAATAACATTTTTGATATAAAATGTTTCATTAAAAGAATTAAAATATTACATTTTCATGTAATATTGTTTTCATTAGAAAGAAGAATTAAAAGCTTAGATTTTTATTGTCATTTATTAACAATAAAAATGAATTGAGATAAAAGCTTAGATTTTTATTGTCATTTATTTACAATAAAAATGAATTGAGATAAAAGATTAGATTTTTATTGTCATTTGTTCACAATAAAAAGAATTGAAATATATGTCTGGGATGTTGAAATGCTTGATGTTTTAAATATTATGTTAGTATATTCAAACTGAATATTACACTTCTATGTACAATTTATCCGACTTGTTTATGTGATTGGGACGATAATTTTTACACATCGCCCAATTGCACAAATAATTTATTATTTGTTGTTGGATGAAACCCCACACAGGTATTGGGATGATATTTGACAGACACTAATCCCAATGTTTAGTTGTAGAATCCACTCTGGTTGTTATTTGGATGTTTGATAATTATTCATCATGATTGTGACTACATGTAATATATGGTTGTTGATTGAGTCACATTCCAATAAAGAATATTTTAGAAAAAGAATATTTTAGAAAAAGAATATAATTTAGAAAAATACATTTATCGAAGTGAACTAGTTATTAACTAGAATAAATCATTAAATTAAGATTTAATGAAGTTTTCCAATTAGTGAATATTTAATTGAAATTAAATTAAATAAATTGGATTTGGGTTTGTCGTGAATGATGTCTTCAATAACACCTTTCTTAAACCCAGTTGAGAAAAGAATAAATCTTTTAATTAAGGTTATTAAAGTTTTCAACTATATTTTGTTAATTGAAATAAGATGAAATGTGAGTTGGGTTTATTCTGAACTGTGTTTTTAAGTGACATGTGTTCTTTAACCCAACTGACAATAAAAATATGATTTGGAATTTATAAATCTTTTATTAAGATTTAAAGGGGAATTTTCCAAAAGCCAAGTTTTCCAATTTAATATATTAAATTGGAGTTGAATGGAATTCGAATTACTAATAACCAAGATAAGCTTCTGTAAAAGAAGACTGATACTACATATGGAATTTAAGAGGCTTTGCCGTTATTCCATTTATATTATTGGTCGGATACTGAAATTCATAACGATTAGATATTGATTTGAGTTCTGTGAAGATTCCATATTTTATGGAAGATGATTCTGGGTTTATCGTGAACTATGTTTAAATGACATTAGTTCTTTAACCCAGTTAAAGTTAAGATTAATTTCTTAAATTTAAATAATCATTGAATAATGATTTTTGGTATTTAAAATCGTACTGAAGTTTTGATAAATCTTTAAAAAAAGATTTAAGGATAATTTAAAGAGTTTATCTTTGATAAAATAATGCGAATATTTTATTAGAAGAATATTCTGAATTGGAATGAGGCGTTGGACGTGTTTTATAGTACTTGATTTTTAATTATAAAATACACGAATTATTCGGAAAGACCGGGTTTAAACCATTCCGAGTAATTACTACGACGATGAAGAGTTGAAGATGAAGATGGTGGTTGAAGACCGACGATATTCACATCGAATGGATGTGTTGCTACAGAGACCCTTGATGGGAGTAGCTACCTTGAAGGGGCTTCAGCAGTGGCCGTCCGGACTATAGTTGATTGTTCGAATTTGGTTTTTGCTAAGATCCAGAGCATAAGCTAGTAAATGGATGCGTGTCTGACATTGGATTTCGTTCCATGTGAATTAAATCGATTTCTGTTAATGTATGTCTATTTGGTGGTGGAGGATTTATTCTCTACATAACACCCTGGTATATATTAATAGTGATTGATCGCATGGCGTGAATTGTCAATGTGGCATGCCAAGATGCAATTGATAAAGGCTTTTGTTGAAAAGCAGGGCCTTGTAGGATGATCAAAGTATAGCCTATCATGGCAAAGCTATGTATATCATGACTTCGCGAGCCTCACACCCCGGTATGAGTCAAAAACGGGATTAGGACTGCAGGGAGTGCACACGTTTCTTTCTAGCTAGGAGTGGTGTCGGTGCTTAAACTGGCTGACATTTTACTTATGTGGATGATGGATTTTGAGGCGCCTCGGATTTTTAGAGGTCGTTAGTGGTCATACTATAGGTCCAAAGGGACCGGAAAGCGTGTGTTCAGGCATAACCAATCCACTGCCGATAGGCGGGGACCGTCCCTGAAGATCCAAGGGTTCACTGCGGGGGATCCTAAGGCATTTGCTAGAGTGTCTCGAATCAGAGAGGAGCTTGCCCCTAGCCTCGACTCATGATGGAAAACCAATTTCCAATACGACCTTGCGGTTTTGATTGTAGAACTAGTATGGCGACATAGTAGGATGGGGTACTATGCCGTCTATGATTAATACATTATGATTGAAAGTGTTTTTGAATTATATATATGCCTATATATATACACACTAATATTAAATCCGTTTTATCGTATCAAGCATCTTTTGACAATTATAAGGTAAAACCCTATCCTCCGGTTTGCATTTCATTGTGTGATGGGACTTGGGTCTTATAATGGTTTCATTTTTTCCTCAAAAGCATTGCGTTGTTTAACGTTTTACTTTATTTTATGCACTGGCAATCCAATGGAGTAAACCCGTTCCGCGTTAGCTGCGTGGTCCTGTGATTAGCCTTATTATTAGATAGTTAAGTTAAGATTTCTCATACCAGTCCCATGACTGATATGTAGTTTTTTTCAATGGCAAACTCGGGTGCCCATATTTTCCACCCGGGTAGTCGAGTAGCTTTTTGCAGATATGTTTACAGGATCTTGGCTTACAGCTGAAGCGGTATTCGGAAAGCTCTGTATCCATGTATTCCTTCCAGTTGTATATTTGTATTATTTTCCCGCTGCTATTTAAATGTAATTTAAAACTCTAATATTATTGTATTTCTATTATGTAATGTAATGACCCGGGATTTTGAAGACTTTGGTTATCGCCATAAACTCAATGATGACTAACCAAACGTTGAAAAATACCGGTCACTAGTGAAAGAAAACAGAGGGTGAGGATAGATAAGATAGAAACTTAGAATAGAAGAAGAAGAAGAAGAACACAATATCAGAGTAACACGAATCTCACAGTGGAACGAAAAAATATATTTCATAACATAACTTTGAAACACAAATCTGTACTTGAATATACATATCATTATCAAAGTACATCACTTACAACACAACAGAAATAACTATAGCTATATGATCCTGAAGCCTCCTGCTCCAAGCTCTTCCAGTATATCTGTAAATCCTGACTACTTGACTGCCCGTACGAAATTGGGCACCCAAGAGTTTAGGGAAGACAAACAAATAAACTCTGGGTCAGTCATGGGACTGGTGTGAGTAAAACAGTTTAAAATAGTTCAAGCAGGTAATCGATATCTCATAAGACCACGTCGTATAACGAAACGGGTTTTATCCCTTATGAGAATCCAAATTATCTTTATATCAAAACTCATTGATATTATAATAATGTCTATCAACCACAATATATTAATCATCTAGCAGAAACGCTTTCATCTCACGTTCTACATATATAGTATACAATTAAAACTGCAAGCACGTATTGGGTAATGGATTTCCAATTATGACAAGGTATGGAACCACCTTTCGCTAGTGTACCTCTAGAGAGGAATACACTGGATTCAACAAGAACATCTTGCAACCCGGCCACACATGACCGACCACTCATTTCGCTTGAGTGTATCGAATGTATATCACCAACGGTTGGGATCAGCAATCGTTTCCCGAATGGGACAGCATCAACAATAGATTTTTAAAAGTAAATGAAACTCTAGATCAGATGATTATACACCCTAATATGTGCGACCTACATAGCCATGCTGTCTGCCCGATTTTTGTCATTTACCGGATGTGAGGCTAGAAGCTACGCTTTATCATCACACCAGATTCACTTTGGATGCCACATCGTCAAATCCATCAAATCACCGATTGACGTCCTCAAACATTATGTGTTAGCTAAAATAAGTTTCCTTCTCCGCTTCCACTCTTGGTACGGTTGGAGAAATCAATATACGTGATCGTCTGGAAATACTCTGTCAGACATCCGTCCATACAAGTCATCCAGGAACAGGATAAACCGAAGGCACTATTCTGTAAATAGGATAGCCCTTGCATAACTCCGCCTTGAATTTCCTTTGGCATATATGATTCGCAATGCTTATGCCAATACAGAGTGGTTCTTTGGATAGTAATCCAACCGGTCTCTCCATATTAACAATGTTAAAATGGTCAAAACTTCGATAGTCTGTGATTTAACTATCGAAGAAAAACAGGTGTGCAACCAACGATATTATTTCCAAATGGAAATTTATATCGATCAAACATCATTCAACATTTATCTCTTTATTTCATTAATTTACTTATCTCCTGTTTCCCTATATTCAATATTTCTTATTTTCTAAATTTGGAAAATATACGTTATTAACAATGGAAAACATTTCCATTTCTTGTTTTCTTTATTAGAAAACATTTTTGGTTTCTTATTTGGAAAATATTTCCAAAGATTCTTCATTGGACTTAGACAGATGTTTAAACAAACCATCTTGATACCAACTCAAACCATTTTCTTTACTGCCGAACCTTAACTATCCCTTAGTTAAAACGAAGCCAATCAAGTTGGGGTAGAACTACCACTCAGACCTTAACTGAACAACATTTCTAACTTTGAAATAGGCAAAGTACACTTTATATCCCTTTTATTAACTTCCTTACTTAACCCTCTTCGAGTAGCTATATTCGATTTGCTCTTTTCACATAACTCTATTCGATTAACCCTTATCAATTAACTCTATTGGACTAGCACTATTGGATTAACTTTATTTGACTAACGCTATTGATTTACTCATTTCACTTAACTCCTTTCGAATAAACTATATTCGATAACTCCTTTTACTTTCTTCGAATAAACTATATTCGATTAACTCATTTTCTTCTATTCGAATAAACTATATTCGATTAACTCCTTTTACTTTCTATTCGAATAAACTATATTCGATTAACTCCTTTTACTTTCTATTCGAACAAACTATATTCGATTAACTCCTTTTACTTTCTATTCGAATAAACTATATTCGATTAACTCATTTTACTTTAACTCTAATCGATTAAAATAACATCGATTAACTCCTTTTGATTGAACTAACATCGATTAACTCCTTCCGATTAAACTAACATCGATTAAATCCTTTTAACTCGATTAAACTATTCATTGATAAAGATTTACTTTTAGTAACAGTTCTTCACTTTACAAATGATTTCCCTTTTATAAAACTCTATTCGTTTAAAAACATTTTCCCTTTTATTTACCTTCGAAATATTTCCTTTTATAAAATCTGTTGATTTTATAAAATCCCTTTATTTCAATATACATTGAAATAATTCTTTTTACATCACAGGGTCTTTTATGATATTTAAAATATCGAATAACAATGATCAACATCATTCTAACACACATAATCCATAACAGATATACATCACATCATATATCACAATATATGAAAACAGTAAATAAATGTTGAGGAATCCAGTCGGATTCCTCCAACCTGTCTCCCTGCATCACAGATGTTAAACAATATAGATTACATCACTTTCAGTTCCATATGATATATTTTGTTAAACAGAATCAATATAGAAATTCAACTAACTGTCTAGCAGTTCAATCAAACAGTCAGTACACAATCAAACAGCCAATATTTAACAGTTCTAAAAATACAACATGGAATTATAAACTGTTCAGAGTTAGTGAGATTTACTCACTTTGGAAGTTCATCGTTAAAGAACGATAAACTGTTGTTTGATCTGAATCAAACAGTTTATTTCGCCATAATTTCAAACGAGCTCAGATCCACTCCCGGTCAGTGTCATCGTGTTGTTCATGTCCATACGATCCTGTCGGATCTTGTTTCGTTGAATTTCGTCAACATATAAACAAGTTATTAGATTTTCAATTTATACACTTTAATTAAATTAATAAATTGAAACTTGGATTAAAATTAGTGGGCCTCACCCTTATTCCTTCAGCCCAACAATATCCCTTAAGGCCCAAACCCATAACCCTTAATTAAACCCGCACCCCTTATTCTCCTTCCCCAAATGATATCGCGACTCCAGGTCCTCAAACATGGCCGAGCTTTGACTGGCCGCCTCCCCCACCTCGCTCATCATCCGACCTTGCAACCACCACCATCAACCTCACCATCAAAAACCGCACCTAGCCGACCTCACCTCGTCTACCCCGGTCCCTCCTCTCCAAACCCGTTGTCGACCTCCATACAGTAACCATCAATGCAAAATGACACCAGACCTTGCCAGGAAATCACCAATGAACCCAAACTTCATCGTTAATCCAAATATAACCTCCAATCCGAGCAACGGTGCCTCAATCTTATGGAAAATCGAACCCTAGTTTACTGCGTGTACTTCCAGCAAACTACAATGGACATCGAACCATATGAAACTCGTATGGTATTGAAGCTCCTTCTCTCTTGAATCCAAAAACATAAGTGTTTGGATTTAAGGATTTTACTTTGATTTATTCATGAATTTTCTTTCCTCACGTTGGAAATGAATTTGGTGGTTTTATAAGCTGTGTTTGGTTGGTAAGGTTTGTGGCTGAGGAGAAAGGCTGCATGGCCATTGATTAACATAGAAATGTGTTTATTTTATGCTCTTATACTTTATCTTTTGTAAACAAATAAATGATACTTTGGATACTTTTGTGTGTTTTTACAGGTTGTCAAGAAATGCCTCCTTCGTTTCAAATTAAAGGCCAACCACAAATAAAAAGCTACTTCCCCATATTAAAGCCATCTCAATTAAAAAAGACGTTGTAGCTCACTGGTAAATGCATGGAGATTTAGACTGAGAGACCTGAGTTCGATCCCTGTCAAGCTCACTTTTTGCCAAAGAACAGAACATTCACACTGCTCCTTTGCCTTGAAGAATTTATGGATTAGTGTTATATTATATATATATTCATACGTATGTATGTATGATATACACTAATAAGAGGAATAGCCAAATTACTATCATGGAAATCATCTCAAATCTATCAATTTGTCTACTGAAGAATATTTTATTGCCAAGAAGAAGATCAATTTTGAAGATTTTATCCTATGTTGCCTTTGGAGACTAGTAAGCGTCCGTGTTTGGAATAATTAATCACATGCAATCTAATTATTAATCAACTAGCTATACGGAGGATTTGGAAGATATTCACCAAGATATGCATCAGATATTCTTAAAAGAATTATTTCCAAACAAGCCTAGTCAAGGAAGGCAAGATATATGATATTACTTCTTGGGAAAAGAGACTCATTTATTCATAGACTTAATTCGGATTTTTCCTATCTCATCTATAAATATACGTTGTAACCATTGTAAGAGGATCCATTCTTCTGTACTCTCTTTTATTTTTAATAAAGCTCTTCTTCGTTTAGTTTATTTGCTTTACTTTCATAACAATTTGTGTTCTGCTCAATTAGTTTTGGTAGACAGGAATTGTTATTGTTATTTCTATTGCTTATTAGTGATTACTCGTTTGATTAGTTTCAACGACAATCCTAATTTACTTTTTGTTGTTCTTCTTTTCCTGCCATTTTACTTCCTGCATTTTATTTATGTTCTGCATTTTAATTTCCAATTGATAGTTGTGATTTGATCGTCGGTTCAATTAGATTTGTTCTGAATCGGATCGCAGTTTCAATTTTCATTGTAATCAAAACCAACCTCGAAAATCGTCTAACTCGCCAAAGAGATTAAATAAATAATTTGATTTTAATTACACTTCCCTGTGTTCGACCTGTATGCTACAAACCTGTGCGCTTTCAGAATTTAATTCAAAATTCGCGCTTTTTTAGTTCGTTAGAAAGCGTCGATCAAGTTTTTGGCGCCGTTGCCGGGGAGGTAATGATTAAATTTTATTATTTATTTAATTTTTGATTCGTGTTAGTTTTTATTTTCCTTGTTTTTGCGTATTCATATAAAAAAAATCCTTCCTAGTTTTTATTTGATTTTTCCTAGATTTTGTCTTCTTCTCCTTTTGTGTATATTCATATATAGAAGAAAATATCTTGATTAGTTGAATTGGTATTAACACATTGATACCACAATCATCTAAATAAGAAAAAAAAACTTGCCAATTACTTTCCTTTTATTTTTATACAGAATCTTTCGTTTGCAGTCTCTATTTTTTTTCCTTCCATTTTCGTTCAAATCTCCTACATCCTTTCTTCTTTTATAGGGGATTAAAAAAAATCTTTCAAAATCTTCTCTTCTGCTTTTATTTCTACCACAATCCATCCACTGAATTTTCACAAACAAATCCTCCTACCTTCCATCAACTACAAGCCACATCTCCAACCATGGCATTTACTTCCGTCATCCTCCTCAACGAATTCAGCCCTCAAAACCAGAACTGTCGCAAAACCAAACCAAAACTCCTTAAAACATCACGTTGTTCATCACGTTGCTTCCCATCAACAACTCCATTAATGCATCTTCACCAAACCACAGTGCTCACACCAAACTAAGACAACCCAAATCTCCAATTCGCGTCCATACTTCCTACCATACACCAAAGCCATCCACTTCTGATTGTTTTTTTTACCAACGCCATCATTCACGTAATTTACCAGATCCGAAGCTAATACAGTTTATCACCATCTCGCTCATCCCTCAATTTCACAAATTCCTCCATCAAAAAAAAAAGAAAAAAAACAATCAGCACGCATTCAACAGACCAAACCACCAAAGATATCATCTTCAAAATCACGCACAACTCGGATCTATACACCATACTCATTCTCCACGCCATCAAAACTAGAAAACCATCAGCCTCTTCACCTACAATCTTTCATTCACTCACCAAGTCACCACTCTTCGAACCCTTGCCTCAAAACGATCATCCATCATCCACCCCGAAACAGCATCTTCAACTTCATCACCGTACTACCCTTCACCACAACAAACCATCTCTACCACTTCATCAAGCGTCTACCAATTTCCCCCTTATACAGCACCATCTTCTATCCCAAACTCGCACCCCCAATCGCAACTTCCAAACCGGAATCTCCATCGCCAATACACCATAGATCGCAAACTCCACCGTACCCAAATCAGAACCCTGTTCGAATCCATAAAACCACCATCAATTTTACACAAATCCCAAGGCCATAAGCGAATCACGATATCACAACCACCCAAGTTTCGAATATCCCAAACATCCATAACCCAATTCAGTCCCCAAACCCGATCGAACCCGTAGATCTGCATTCGACTTTGTGAGATTCGATTGCGTGAATTCCTTTTTGAATTGTGTGATTTCTTTCCTGAATTGCGTGATTCGATTTCTGCCAAAAAAAAAAGAAACAAAAGGATATAGAGAGAAGAGAGAGTGCGTGACTACTGCTGCTATTCAGGCCTTGAATTTGGCCTTTGTATTGACCTATCTGCATGGTTTTAGTTTTGGGTCGGTGTCTAGCTAGTTCGTTTAGCCTAGAATTTTTTTTAGTTTGTTAAGCTTTGTTTTTTTCCTTTTTAGTTTGTCCTTAGTTAGTTTAGTTTTTGGTTTTAATTCTGAATTAGTTTTCTTTTAATTTTTTGTTTTCTTTTCACAACAAAAAAAAACAATCCAAAAAGGAAGAAAAAGAATTAAAGATCAAAGTCGAGGAACAAATTCAAGAAAACAGATTCAAGCAATTCAGAGATCAGTCAAACGGTTGCAAACAGTTGAAGTTGACTTGTTGGAGCGGTTGCACACCAAGTGGGGTGTGAACGCACTAGCGCTTCCCAATTGCACTGGACGGACTGCCGATCAAGGTGAGAATTTTCTAAAACTCTACAGGTGCTCTGCTGTAAAGGAAAAAAAATATCGACAATTGTTGAAAGAAATTTCTACAGGGGCAGTGGCTTGAATGTACAATTTTAATTTCTGCAATTATTTTGTGTGATTGTTGTTATTTCTGCATTTTTTTATTCATTCTGTTAAGGGCAATACGCCAATTCACATAAGGTGAGGGATTTCATCACCCTTTCCGTGGCCTACAAATTGCATTTCATCATAGAATCTGACTAATAATAACGATTAGACGTTGGACTTAAGGGAGTCACGGGCTCATCTAGGGCTTAATTGTATTGTGATAGTTGATTCATTTGGAACGAATTATTTCTTGGTGTCTAGACTAGGGCAGAGAAATAGCCGTTTATAAATATTACGGTGATTCGTAAATATTATATCGGTTGTTACTCTGAAGGTACTTAAACCTTCGGCTGCATTGCTAGGGTGATTCCTGGTGCACCGATAACTCATGTCCGTTAACTGGCTAAGAAATCTTTGGATCTAAGTAATCAAACGCGTCACTATATAATTTTGGGTTAGGAGCCATTAAGGACAGAAAAATTCATTGTAGCAGATTTCTGTTCTTGCATTTAAACAACAATGAGTGAAAAAAGTGTGAGCCAACAAAATTCTTCTAGGGGTTCTCGAATCAACCAAAATTTTCCAACCGAATTGGATCAAAATCGAGTGAATCAAAACTTTCCAAACTTTGGAGATCAAAATCAAATAAATCAAAATTTTCAAAACCTCAAAATCCAAATGGATAGACCCTTGTCTCTTTGTGATCGATGTTATCCAACTAGGACCGTTCAACCCTCTGTCATCGTATTCCCACCAGCTGAAGGAAACAATTTTGAGCTAAAACATTCTTTTATTCAAGGGGTACCAAAATTTACTGGGTCTGAAAATGCTTATGAATTTCTGAGTGAATTTGAATTGTATGCTTCCACAACAAAAATGCAACAACTATCTAACGAATCAATCAAGCTAAATCCCATTTGCACTACTTGAAAGCGCTAAAAGATGGCTAAATTCTCTTCCGAAACATCCCATAAGAAGTTGGGATGAATTTGTCACTGCATTCTTGAAAAAGTTTTTCCCTTTCCATAAAACTCTAAAATTTCGAACTGAGATAAACCAATTCTGTCAAAATTAGGGGGAAACTTTTTCAAAATACTTTGAAAGATTCAACCAACTATTATATAGTTGTCCTCATCATGGAATTCTAAAAGATCACTTATGTCAAATTGCATATGAAGGGCTAAACTATCAGACTAGAACTCAATTAGAATCAATGTGTGGAGGAGACTTTATGTCTAAAACAGCCGATGAAGCTTGGCGGTTCTTAGAAGATTATGTTGAAAAGGACATGCAATGGGAATCGATTCGTGTTCCCATTCGTACTTCTACTAGAGAAGTGCATGTCGTGGACCCAAATCAAATTCCCTTAGAAAATCAAACTCCTCAAGCCGGAGAAGGGTTACCCCACTATTACTCTCAGGACCAAGCTAATGCCATCGCTCAAAATAATCCTTACTTATCCACATACAATCCTGGTTGGAGGAACCACCCAATTTTTTTTTGGTCAAACCCCTATAATTCGGCTAACCCATCTCACGTGCGACCCTTTATTCCCAACCCAAATTATCAAGCTCCACCTCCAATTTCTCAAACCTCTCAAATAGCATCTCAATCCAAACAACCTTACAGGCACCCCAATTTTCAACCATCAAACCAAACCTCTCAATCTTCTCAATCATCAACAGAAATTGTGCGTTTAGAAAACAAATGGAACAAATGATGAATATGATAAAGGAACTAGCGAAAAATAACGAGAAAGGAAAGTTGCCTAGTCAACCTGAGGTGAATCTAAAATATAACTCTCGTGCTGTAAATTCTTGTGAGGACGAAAGCCATAATCCAGTCAATGATGTTACAACCCTTCGATCTGGAAAGAGGATTGATAATAACGTGGGCGACCCTGGCGAACCTTCTAACTCGACCCCTAATCTTGCTGATCACCCATTAGCGTCGAATGCCAATTCTTCTAAACCTCAAGTTCCCTTAAATGTTGGCAATCCCAACAGTTCTTCTCCCAGTGTCGGCAAACCCGACCCACCTTCGAAAATTAATGTTGGCAATACCAACATTCCATCTTCTACGACCTTACCACCTTCTATTTCCTTGGATAAATCTTCTTCCTCGAATGATGAAACTCGTCATAGAGTCGAAAATCCAATAACTCCATTTCCCCATAGGCTCAATAATAAGAAGAAAGCGGCAAATTTCGATAAAAATTTGGAAATTTTCAAACAAGTCCGTGTGAACATTCCTCTTTTAGACACAATTGAACAAATTCCTCAATATGCCAAATGTCTTAAGGAATTGTGCACACAAAAACGTGCAACTAATGTTCCAAAAACTGCCTTTCTAACTGCGAATACAAGCTCTGCTCTTTCGAATCTTACCCCAGTCAAGTACAAAGACCCTGGCTGCCCTACGATTGATTGCAAAATAGGAAACACCCATATTTCTCGTGCCCTACTCGACCTTGATGCCAGTGCCAATCTTCTTCCTTATACTGTTTATTGTCAATTTGGGTTAGGGGAAATTAAACCAACAAACATCACTCTTCAGTTAGCAGATCGGTCTGTCAAAAAGCCATTGGGAATTATCGAAGACGTCTTGATACAGATCGAACAGTTTTACTTTCCTGTCGATTTCATAGTTTTAGACACAGAGCCTGACTCAAATCCCAAAGATCAAATACCGTTGATTTTAGGACGGCCCTTCTTAGCAACCTCAAATGTTGTCATTAATTGTAGGAATGGTCAACTTCGACTTTCCTTCGGGCACCTAACCATTGAGCAAACATCTTTAATCTCAACAAACAACCTAGCGATTTTGAGACCGATGAAATCGACATGATTCAAACCATTGTGGATGAAACCTCTAATGACACTTCTGAAGCCTTGAAAATGTGTCTGGAACATTTCGATTCCGATTTCGACGAACTGGAATACATTTCTGAACTGAATGAATTTCTTGACTCAAATCCTTCGTCTTCTGACTCTGACCAAAGAATGTTAACCAATGTTAACACTCAAGAACATCCTAAGTTAGATCTCAAACCCTTGCCACAAGACCTTAAGTACACATACTTAGACTCCTCAGAAACTCTTCCCGTAATCTTGGCCTCTGATCTTACCGAGGACCAAGAAGAAAAACTCTTAGAAATTTTGCGGGAAAATAAAGAAGCTTTGGGGTGGGAACTGAGTGATATAAAAGGAATTAGCCCGTCAAATGTGGAACATCGCATACACTTAGTTGATGAGGTTAAACCCATCCGTGAGGCTCAAAGGCGATTAAAACCAAACATGAGAGAAGTGGTCAAGGAGGAGATAATCAAATGTCTAGACAACAACATCATCTATGCCATCTCTGATAGTACCTGGGTGAGTCCGGTACAAGTCGTACCAAAGAAATTGGGAGTCACAGTGATCAAAAATGAAAGTAATGAGCTCGTCCCAACAAAAACCAAAACAAAATGGCGTGTGTGTATCGACTATCGAAAGCTCAACTCAGCCACACAAAAAGACCATTTTCCCTTACCTTTTATTGACCAAATGCTCGAACACTTAGCGGGTCATGAGTACTATTGTTTTCTCGATGGATACTCTGGCTATAACCAAATCCCTATTGCTTTAGAGGATCAACATAAGACCACCTTTACTTGTCCATTTGGAACTTTTGCTTATCGTCACATGCCTTTTGGTCTTTGTAATGCCCCCACGACTTTCCAAAGGTGTATGATGAGTATTTTCTCTGATATGGTGGAAGAATTCTTGGAAATATTCACAGATGATTTTTCAATCTATGGATCATCTTTTTCCCAATGCCTCACTCTTTTAGAACTCTTCCTAAAATGTTGTAAGGAAAAATAACTCGTGCTTAATTGGGAAAAATGCCACTTCATGGTAAAAAGGGGGATAGTTCTAGGTCATGTCATCTCCAAAGATGGCCTTGAAGTCGATAAATCTAAAATCGATTTGATTGCTAATCTGCCTCCTCCTAAGTCTATTAAAGATGTTCGTTCATTTCTTGGCCACGCAGGATTCTATAGAAGATTCATTAAGGACTTCTCCAAAATTTTAAAACCTCTCTCAAATTTACTTGCCAAAGACGTTAAGTTCGAATTATCCAATGACTGCAAAACATCTTTTGAAACTCTTAAGTCAATCTTGACCACAGCTCCCATCATTCAACCTCCTGATTGGACTCAGCCCTTCGAACTTATGTGCGACGCTTCTGACTTTGCAATTGGATCCATCTTAGGTCAGCGTATCGATAAACTCCCTTAAGTCATTTATTACGCTACAAAATCTTAAACGAGGCCCAATTGAATTACTCAACTACTGAAAAGGAATTTTTGGCAGTTGTCTTCGCTCTTGAGAAATTCAGACCATATCTCATAGGATCCAAAGTCATAGTTTACACTGATCATGCTGCCCTACAATATTTTCTTTCTAAAAAGGATGCCAAGGCCTGCTTGATTCGTTGGATCCTTCTTCTTCAAGAATTCGATATAGAAATACGAGATAAAAAGGGTTCTGAAAATGTTGTAGCTGATCATCTCTCTCGAATTGTGCACGAAAATGTTGACGACACCCAAATCGATGACTATTTTCCTAACGAACAAATTCTTTCTATCTCTAACACCCCTTGGTACACTGACATTGTGAATTATCTTGTCACACAACAAACACCCGTTGAATGGTCGAAACAAGATAAACAAAAATTTCTCTCGAAAGTTCGAAACTTCTATTGGGACGACCCATATCTTTTCAAACACTGTCCAGACCAAATCATTCGAAAGTGCATGCCCGATCATGAACACCAAAGTATTCTCTCCTTCTCACATGACCATGCTTGTGGCGGTCATTTTGGAGCAAGAAAAACTGCGGCAGAAGTACTGCAAAGCAGTTTTTATTGGCCCACACTGTTTCGTGACACATTCGAATTTTGCTCTAAATGCGATCGATGTCAAAGAACGGGTCGAATCACTAAGCGAAACATGATGCCTCTCAACCCTATTTTAGTGATTGAGTTATTCGATGTTTGGGGCATCGATTTCATGGGACCATTCCCTAATTCATTTGGGAATCTTTACATCTTGCTTGCGGTAGATTATGTCTCAAAATGGGTTGAAGCCATTCCGACCAAAACCAACGACAACAAGGTTGTTGTCAAATTCTTCAAAGAAAACATCTTTTCGCGCTTTGGCACACCTCGAGCTATCATTAGCGATAATGGCACTCACTTCTGTAATCGTGCTTTTGAATCCTTGCTCAAGAAATACTCAATCACACACAAGCTGTCAACCCCTTACCATCCACAAACTAGTGGACAAGTAGAAGTTTCCAATAGACAAATCAAACAAATTCTTGAGAAAACCGTGAATTCCAATAGAAAAGATTGGTCCTTAAAACCGATTGATGCACTTTGGGCTTTTCGCACTGCTTATAAAACCAATCTAGGGATGTCACCATATCGATTAGTCTTTGGAAAGGCCTGTCACTTACCTCTTGAATTAGAGCATCGTGCTCTTTAGGCCATAAAATTTTTGAATTTTGACTTAGAAAAAGCCGACTCACATAGGAAGTTACAAATTTCTGAATTAGAGGAATTAAGAAATGAGGCGTATGAAAATGCGAAAATCTACAAAGAAAGAACCAAAGCCCAACACGACAAAAACATACTTCGTAAGGAATTCAATGTCGGTCAAAAAGTTCTTTTATACGACTCTAGACTTCACTTGTTTCCAGGAAAACTCAGATCTCGATGGACTGGACCTTAAGTTGTGAAAACAGCATATCCTCATGGAGCAGTGGAAATTAAAAACCCTAGGGATGGAAAAGTCTTCAAAGTAAATGGTCAACGACTGAAACCATTTTTATAATTCGAGCAATATGACGAAGATGACCTTATCGATCTTCATGAGCCTGACCATCCACCGTGAAATCAGGTGGTACACGTTCTTTCTCTTTTATTTTTCTTTTTCATTTTTTTCTTATTTTTGTTTTTCTGCCATTTTTGTTTGCATACCTTAGACAGTTGGGACACTGTCTCAATCTAGTGTGGGGGGAGTCTGCATTTGATTCATTTTTCATTTTTTTATTTTTCTTTCTTTTCATTTTCAGCCATTTAAATAGGACCATCATGCATTTTAAATCGTAGTAACATACCATATTTTTTTTACGACTCATTTCCAATTGATACAACAAAATAAGTTTACAATTTTTAGCCAGTTGATAGTATTTTTTTCTCTCAACTTAGATCGAATAAGAAATATAATGAAAAGTTTAATTTTGAGGGATAATAGTGTAACCGGTACATAGGGAGATTCTTAGGTGATGGCCATGAAATCTATTCTATATTGTAGACTTTGTTTAAATAAGTGGAGGACTTAAAATACTTATATTGTCTTGTCAAATCTTTAAAACTAAGTTGTGTTAAGTTGAATTCGCGTAACTCTCTTTCGTGCTTATAATTTCAATAATAATAATAGTAATCCAAGGGTATCTAACATTGCTTGTATATCAAGCGTTGGTGTGCAAACCCGCCAAGCTCTATCCGACACGTTGTTGACAAAGTCAGCGTTGGAATATCTTGGTCTCATTTTATGAGATTGGACACCTTAGGATTACCGACACGTTGTTGACAAAGTCAAAGTCGACCTGCACAATTCGCCAAGCTCTTTACCCACTCTCCGTTAGTCCGCGAGGCAGTGCATGGGTGGTAAACCTTGGTCTTTTTAGTTAGGTGTATGTACTTAATCATAAATTTTAAAATTTTATAGAATAAAAAAAATAAGCGATGATGCCCAAACACTTCTTGACCTTATTGATTTGACTAGCCATACATGAGAAAAATAGAATACCACTTTACAAACTGTGCCAAGTAAACTAAGAATTTATTTCATGGCTGCACTATGTTATCGACCGAACTAACTGGCCAAACTGGAATTTAACATTTGAAAACTTGATTTATATTGAAATTTTGTGACAAGTTGAGGTATTTAAAGTACAATCAACTGATCAGAAACTGTTAACTTAATTTGTTGTACCACTTCAGAAACAAGTTTTGTTTTCATGTTTGTTTTTATTTTGCATATGTCCATTGCATTCATGTAGTTTCATTAGAATTATAACATACTGCATTTGGATTTTGTGGGTAGTATCCGCTGAAAACCCTCACGAGACACCACTCGTCCTACTAGGGACACCTAGAGGTTTAACGGCTTGTTGCATACGCTCAATGCAATCATGTTTCCTACGAAAGTGTGACCTATCTAGTTAGTTTTTCATTTTCTTTTTACTTGAGGACGAGTAAAAGATAAGTGTGGGGTTATTTGATTAACATAGAAATGTGTTTATTTTATGCTCTTATACTTTATCTTTTGTAAATAAATAAATGATACTTTGGGTACTTTTGTGTGTTTTTACAGGTTGTCAAGAAATGCCTCCTTCGTTTCAAATTAAAGGCCAACCACAAATAAAAAGCTACTTCCCCGTATTAAAGCCATCTCAATTACAAAAGACGTTGTAGCTCACTGGTAAATGCATGGAGATTTGTACTGAGAGACCTGAGTTCGATCCCCGTCAAGCTCACTTTTTGCCAAAGAACGGAACATTCACACTGCTCCTTTGCCTTGAAGAATTTATGGATTAGTGTTATATTATTTATATATTCATACGTATGTATGTATGATATACACTAATAAGAGGAATAACCAAATTCCTATCATGGAAATCATCTCAAATCTATCAGTTTGTCTACTGAAGAATATTTTATTGCCAAGAAGAAGATCAATTTTGAAGATTTTATCCTATGTTGCCTTTGGAGACTAGTAAGCGTCCGTGTTTGGAATAATTAATCACATGCAATCTAATTACCAATCAATTAGCTATAAGGAGGATTTGGAAGATATTCACCAAGAAATGCATCAGATATTCTTAAAAGAATTATTTCCAAACAAGCCTAGTCAAGGAAGGCAAGAGATATGATATTACTTCTTGGGAAAAGAGACCCATTTATTCATAGACTTAATTAGGATTTTTCCTATCTCATCTATAAATATACGTTGTAACCATTGTAAGAGGATCCATTCTTCTGTACTCTCTTTTAGTTTTAATAAAGCTCTTCTTCGTTTAGTTTATTTGCTTTACTTTCATAACAATTTGTGTTCTGCTCAATTAGTTTTGGTAGACAGAAATTGTTATTGTTATTTCTATTGCTTATTAGTGATTAGTCGTTTGATTAGTTTCAACGACAATCCTAATTTACTTTTTGTTGTTCTTCTTTTCTTGCCATTTTACTTCCTGCATTTTATTTCTGTTCTGCATTTTAATTTCCAATTGATAGTTGTGATTTGATCGTCGGTTCAATTAGATTTGTTTTGAATCGGATCGCAGTTTTAATTTTCATTGTATTCAAAACCAACCTCGAAAATCGTCTAACTTGCCCAAGAGATTAAATAAATAATTTGATTTTAGTTACACCTCCCTGTGTTCGACCTGTATGCTACACACCTGTGCGCTTGCAGAATTTAATTCAAAATTCGCGCTTTTCTAGTTCGTTAGAAAGCGTCGATCAGCCATCAATTTAACCAAGAAAATGTTAGGATATATTTTTTTTACTGATTTTTATATTTTATTTTATCGATTTTCTATTCGCCTTGGGCCTTAAAAATTCCTGCGACCACATATGATATCTAAAAATTACGAAACTGGACATGTAGCTTCAAATTGACATTATGGTCCCAACGAAACTGGTTTCGTCGAATTCCGACTTCGTTTCCAAAACTGGCTATTTTTAAAGCTCTGAATGACCTATTTAAATATATAAATATATTTAAATATAATTAAATTAAATATTTAAATTAAATATTATCGTATGTATTCATAATGGAATACCATACAGCTCTACTGGGATTTATAACTTGATATTTCAGATCCCGATTAAATGGATATTCGATTTAAAATGAAATTCCTTTTTAAAATATAAATAATTCCTTTATAAAATATAAAGGAATTCCACAACGACTTTTCTAAGATTTGATTTGGACATATCTCAAAATCTACACGACGAAATCCCGATTTGTCTCTTCCACTAGAAAGATATACTCCACCAGCTCCGTACGTTACTTGTTTCACAGAAATCCGATTTAAAACGGCGTATGTATATTCAATTGAAGTTCGAATCGCCAAATAACGAACTGCAGCGCCATTTCGAGCTCTATTTTAATTATAATATAATTATACGTTCAAACTGTCGTTTATATACTATATTCGTTATTCAAATTCAATCCCAAGCTGAATTAAATATCACAGATGATCCAGTCCACACCATATCACCATTTCAGCCAATTCTGATTAAATATATTATTTAATTTATTATTTTAAATTAAATATTCCTAGTTATTTAATTCCACGACCATTTAATTCACTATATCACTGTTTATATAATTAAATAAATTAATTATAATACCTCTGCCAATGCGGGTCATTACAATCTTTCCCACTTAAAATAATTTCGTCCTCGAAATTGCTAAAAGTTAGAGAACGACCCGTTCGACTGGTTAGAACATATTTGTTCACTTCTTAACTTCAGTTTCAACTGAACCAATTTAATTTTAATTAATTCTTATCAATGAAAATTTTCAAAAATCCTGAAAATTTTCTAATGCCTTAACTTTTCGAAAAATTTCGCCAGCACATCCTTTGTACTGGTCAATATCTCAAACTCCAACTCGCCTCTCTAGGCCATCTCCAACCCAAAAGAAAACCAAACAGCCAAGCGGCTTGCCAATTCGGCTGATAAATCTTATATCCAATAGAAATATAAACTTGTACCTTTTGTCGGCATATCATTATATCCTTTCCACCTGTTATCAATTCAGCAGATATAAGGGTCACCCCAATCAAATTCCAATCTTCTTTTATCCACAACACAACCATTCGCTTATATTCGAGCCAAATATCATTTAAACTCGAGTTTCTTCTCGATTCCCAACTCTTAACTTGATTATCATATTACACTTCAAATTCGAATCTCACAATCCACTTTGTCTTGATATCATTCTAATTCAATCTCAGTTACCACTTTACTAGCTTTACTTTAATTCAAATTTGCTTTCAAAAATTTCTGTTAAATTTACTGTTAATCCAATCAGTCTTTCTCTGGGAGTTTTTAAACAGTTTACTCTTTTCAAAAATCAAAATTTCCTTTTGAACATGTCACTGAGACCTAAATTAATATTCCATTAGTTAAATCACTTCTCTATTTCTTTATCAATATTTGTTAACCAAATATTTTCAATAACCATATTGGCCTTTTATGTTATTTGGAAAACATTTTCGAATATCGCCTTCCTTTATTTTCTAAACTTTAGAAAATATATGTTATTTATAATTGGAAAATATTCCAATTACTTATCTCCTTTCCGATCTCGTTTATCTCTATACTTAGGAAATATTCTATTCTATTTCCAAGCTTACACTTATTTGGGTTAAAACGGATGTTGTGTAAAACATCGTTACGACAACCCAAATACTATATTCAACTAACTCTTATTCAACATTGATCTTCGAGCCTGAAATCTTACTATTTATTAGTTAATAATGAAATCAATCAAGTTGGGGTATATCTACCTCTCAGACCTTGACTGAATAACATTTATAACGTCAAAACAGATATGACTACTTACTCGAATAATCAATACCATACAACTACTTATTCACTTTTAAACACGTATACGCTTCCTCTTTCTATTCTTACTAGATTTTATTCTTAGTTTTCCTTTTTAATTTTACTATTCAATTTCTAAGTTCGTTTCCTTATCGACTTCTATATATATATATCGATACATTGATTTCTAAATATCAAATTATCTTAAAAATATTCTAACTCCTTAAATTCCCTGAAAAATTCGCCATAACCTCCTTTGTACCAGGAGCATCGGGATATTTCAAATAGCCTCCCATGGCCCTCACCAATCCAAAAGAAAAAGAAAAAGCCAAGCGGCTAGCCAATACGGCGCATAAAATCTCATATATGAATTAAATACATACCTTTTCGTCGAGTATTCTATTTATATACCTTCATACCTTATCCATACCTATCTCATGTATATTTATACCTGGCCAATCCATTTTAACTATACATGATCGTTTTAACTCAATCCGTTAATTAATTTGTTAATTAACTCTTTAGTCTATTTCACTTTTATATTTGAACATGACATGTTCAAATATATTTTAACTTGTTTATTAACTAATTTGAATCCAAATTTCAAATTTAAGTTCTATATTCGATTTCGAATATCCATTTATAAATCCAATTCACCTTTCAAAGTTCAACTTCAAATTCAAAACTCGATTAACTGATTCCTCTTCGACTTAGTTAATTCTATTCAATTTCTCATCAAATTTTATATCACTTCTATTATTCAAATCTATATATCAAATTCTATTCAAATTCGATTCAAATTCTATATATTCACATTCTATAGTTTAAATTCCATTTGAATTCTATATTCAAATTCCATATATTCAAATTTTATATTTGAATTCCATTTGAATTCTATATTCAAATTCTATTTCAATTCCATTGAATTTCATATATTCAAACTCTATTTCAATTCCATTGAATTTCATATATTCAAACTCTATTTCAATTCCATTGAATTTCATATATTCAAACTCTATTTCAATTCCATTGGATTTCATATATTCAAACTTCCTTCGAACTTCTATATTCAATTCTATTATTACTCTATATGAATTTTATATTCAATTTTCCATTATTTAAATCTTCTTCATTCAAATCTCATTTGAATTTCTATATTCAAATCCCCTTTGAATTTTCTTATTCAAATCCCCTTCGAATTCTCTTATTCAAATTCTATGTTTGACCTTCCTTTATTCAAATTCCTTTTCAAACTTTCTTTATTCATTCTCTAAATAAGTCTCGATTTCAATTTCTTTTTAAATCGATATTTCTACCTTTGGAAAATAGATTTCCCTTTCAATTTCACACTTGTATTTTTATTTTTGAATTATCCAATGATAATTCTTTTCACTTCATTTATAAACTTCGTTTATAAAAGAACTATTTATAAACTTCGTTTATAAAGGAACTTCTCATTTTATTTCTTTTAAACAAGTTAATATTTCAAACCTATTTAAAAATTCAAATTCTATATTTTATACCCCATTTTGAAATTCAACACAACTTGTCTTTCCCAAAACAAATTCAAAACAGTATCTCTGGTAGTAATTCATCACTTACAACTCAAAATTGAATACTGATGATGCAGCTGTCATCATCGGAATCTATTTTCCAGTGATCGAAGTGAGTTCAATACTATAAAACCATTTCTAAACATTTCCACTATGAAATTCATTTCAAAATATAATTCACACTTCTTGTAAAACAATTTAAAATCTCCCAAGATCTTAAATTTTCCTTATTTTTAATCCAAATCCATTTACAAACACTTATCCAATTCTCCTGAGTTTTAATTCAATTTCTGGTTTAAATTTCAGATTTAACTCATCTGATTTCACGTATTTCACTTATATGAATTCTGATTGGTTATTTACATAACCATTTTATTTATAATCTTACTCGATTATAATAACAACCAATATATCCACTATATTATAATTTTGATATATATATCTTCTCTATATCAAGATATACCTTGGGTAAACTTATTTTAATTTACCCTCTTTTCAAAACATATCGTGTCGACCCATCGTATTCGAGTGTTTAAAAACTCCTACCAATACAGTGGATCAAACTGATCGACCAGAATCCATAAACTACTCAACCAATAAATCTTCATAATAAAAAATTATTTTTATATCATCTACAAATACGTTCACTCGTATATATACACTCAAACTCGATCTAGGGTATTACTAACCCCATCTCTACTGAGTCATGACACAGAGCCAAGGTAATTCACTTAACTTAAGCTCTGATACCAACTGTAATGACCCGGGATTTTGAAGACTTTGGTTATCGCCATAAACTCAACGATGACTAACCAAACATTGAAAAATACCGGTCATTAGTGAAAGAAAACAGAGGGCGAGGACAGATAAGATAGAAACTTAGAATAGAAGAAGAAGAAGAACACAATATCAGAGTAACACGAATCTCACAGCGGAACAAAAAAATATATTTCATAACATAACTTTGAAATACAAATCTGTACTTGAATATACATATCATTATCAAAGTACAGCACTTACAACACAGCGGAAATAACTATAGCTATATGATCCTGAAGCCTCCTGCTCCAAGCTCTTCCAGTATATCTGTAAATCCTGACTACTTGACTGCCCGTACAAAATTGGGCACCCAAGAGTTTAGGGAAGACAAACAAATAAACTCCGGGTCAGTCATGGGACTGGTGTGAGTAAAACAGTTCAAAATAGTTCAAGCAGGTAATCGATATCTCATAAGACCACGCCGTATAACGGAACGGGTTTTATCCCTTATGAGAATCCAAATTATCTTTATATCAAAACTCATTGATATTATAATAATGTCTATCAACCACAATATATTAATCATCTAGCAGAAATGCTTTCATCTCACGTTCTACATATATAGTATACAATCAAAACCGCAAGCACGTATTGCGTAATGGATTTCCAACTATGACAAGGTATGGAACCACCTTTCACTAGTGTACCTCTAGAGAGGAATACACTGGATTCAACAAGAACATCTTGCAACCCGGCCACACATGACCAACCACTCATTTCGCTTGAGTGTATCGAATGTATATCACCAACGGTTGGGATCAGCAACCGTTTCCCGAATGGGACAGCATCAACGATAGATTTTTAGAAGTAAATGAAACTCTAGATCAGGTGATTATACACCCTAATAGGTGCGACCTACATAGCAATGCTGCCTGCCCGATTTTTGTCATTTACCGGATGTGAGGCTAGAAGCTACGCTTCATCATCACACCAGATTCACTTTGGATGCCACATCGTCAAATCCATCAAATCACCGATTGACGTCCTCAACCATACATTATGTGTTAGCTAAAAGAAGTTTCCTTCTCCGCTTCCACTCTTGGTACGGTTGGAGAAATCAATATACGTGATCGTCTGGAAATACTTTGTCAGACATCCGTCCATACAAGTCATCCCGGAACAGGATAAACCAAAGGCACTATTCTGTAAACAGGATAGCCCTTGCATAACTCCGTCTTAAATATCCTTTGGCATATATGATTCGCAATGCTTATGCCAATACAGAGTGGTTCTTTGGATAATAATCCAACCGGTCTCTCCATATTAACAACGTTAAAATGGTCAAAACTTCGATAGTCTATGATTTAACTATCGAAGGAAAATAGGTGTGCAACCAACGATATTATTTCCAAATGGAAATTTATATCGATCAAACATCATTCAACATTTATCTCTTTATTTCATTAATTTACTTATCTCCTGTTTACCTATATTCAATATTTCTTATTTTCTAAATTTGGAAAATATACGTTATTAACAATGGAAAACATTTCCATTTCTTGTTTTCTTTATTAGAAAACATTTTTGGTTTCTTATTTGGAAAACATTTCCAAAGCTTCTTCATTGGACTTAGACAGATGTTTAAACAAACCACCGCGATGCCAACTCAAACCATTTTCTTTACTGCCGAACCTTAACTATCCCTTAGTTAAAACGAAGCCAATCAAGTTGGGGTAGAACTACCTCTCAGACCTTAACTGAACAACATTTCTAACTTTGAAATAGGCAAAGTACACTTTATATCCCTTTTATTAACTTCCTTACTTAACCCTCTTCGAGTAGCGATATTCGATTTGCTCTTTTCACTTAACTCTATTCGATTAACCCTTATCGATTAACTCTATTGGACTAGCACAATTGGATTAACTCTATTTGACTAACGCTATTGATTTACTCATTTCACTTAACTCCTTTCGAATAAACTATATTCGATAACTCCTTTTACTTTCTTCGAATAAACTATATTCGATTAACTCATTTTCTTCTATTCGAATAAACTATATTTGATTAACTCCTTTTACTTTCTATTCGAATAAACTATATTCGATTAACTCCTTTTACTTTCTATTCGAATAAACAATATTCGATTAACTCATTTTACTTTCTATTCGAATAAACTATATTCGATTAACTCATTTTACTTTAACTCTAATCGATTAAAATAACATCGATTAACTCCTTTTGATTAAACTAACATCGATTAACTCCTTCCGATTAAACAAACATCAATTAACTCCTTTTAACTCGATTAAACTATTCATTGATAAAGATTTACTTTTAGTAACAGTTCTTCACTTTACAAATGATTTCCCTTTTATAAAACCTTATTCGTTTAAAAACATTTTCCCTTTTATTTACCTTCGAAATATTTCCTTTTATAAAATCTGTTGATTTTATAAAATCCCTTTATTTCAATATACATTGAAATAATTCTTTTTACATCACAGGGTCTTTTATGATATTTAAAATATCGAATAACAATGATCAACATCATTCTAACACACATAATCCATAACAGATATACATCACATCATATATCACAATATATGAAAATAGTAAATAAATGTTGAGGAATCCAGTCGGATTCCTCCAACCTGTCTCCCTGCATCATAGATGTTAAACAATATAGATTACATCACTTTCAGTTCCATATGATATATTCTGTTAAACAGAATCAATATAGAAATTCAACTAACTGTCTAGTAGTTCAATCAAACAGTCAGTACACAATCAAACAGCCAATATTTAACAGTTCTAAAAATACAACATGAAATTATAAACTGTTCAGAGTTAGTGAGATTTACTCACTTTGGCAGTTCATCGTTAAAGAACGATAAACTGTTGTTTGATCTGAATCAAACAATTTATTTCGCCATAATTTCAAATGAGCTCAGATCCACTCCCGGTCAGTGTCATCGTGTTGTTCATGTCCATACGATCCTGTTGGATCTTATTTCGTTGAATTTCGTCAACATATGAACAAGTTATTAGATTTTCAATTTATACACTTTAATTAAATAAATAAATTGAAACTTGGATTAAAATTAGTGGGCCTCACCCTTATTCCTTGTAACACCACACGCCCGCTATGGTCACTCTCTAAGGGAATGCCATGGCATCGGTGGAGTATTTTAGTGAATATAGAACAGAGAAATTACAACAAGCGGATATAAATAGTACTTGAAATTTAAAACATCATCTCATAACAGCGGAAATAAACATGTCTGGTTACATCATAAAACCACAGTAAAAGTCAAGTACAATATCCATCAAAATAAAGAAGTACATAATCCCACTCTCTCATACAATAGCCAAGACAAAAGAAAAGATAACTGGGTAACTGGAGCTTTACATCTATCCAAGCTCCTAAAGACTGGAACAGCAATCCGATCAAGCTCCACTACTGCTAGGATCCACCGTAGGACCTGAGGGTTGGGAAAAAGATAAAACAACGGGGTCAGACATAAGTCTGAGCGAGTCCTATAACTTTAACAATACAATCATTAAAGTAACCAGAGAAGACATAACTTGACATACGGTAATGTCTGGGGATGAATGGCTACACTAAGCAGCTTGGTAGACTTAGGATAAACTAAGATAACTGTACAGACGCATTTACCCACCCAAGGATAATTACTTTACTGCACCACACCAGTCATTCCTACTCAAAGATTGATCCCACCCAAGGACTTAAAAGAAAGATATAACTAGTAGTTTCATGTACCCCTAGCTGACCATATAGGTGTCGTCTGCCCCTATCTCCACTAGGTGTACCCCACTACTTCCCAAGCGATCGGCTCCCTACCGTAGATACCCGTGCTGGTCCCACAGTGGGGTGTATCACTCCCCAAAGTGGCAACCCGATACAACAAGCGGTGCACGGCTTATATCTACATGATGCAACAACGTCTTACCAACCAGCCCGGGTCCACACACGCATATGAAACCCGTTGGACTTGCGTTGCCACCGCTACCCCGTTTCGGCCTCTTATAGTCAAGCCCAGTACGCGTGTCCCGTCCTCGACATGGGTCGAGCCCAATAAGATACATATGGGATACTGGTTGAAATGGGCCCCCACAAGCTACCCACCTAAGCTTGTCCCTTTATCTAGTGCATCCCACTTAACCCTTTAATCATGTTTAATTACATGTTTCCACTTGGTTAAGTATTCTAATCGTATTTTCTATTGCCACCCAAGGCAACCCACTAGATTTCCACATGCCACCCAAGGCACCCACTTAACCCCTCATGTCCCTCTACATGCTAATATGGTTAAGTGTTTCTTAATTAATTAATTAAGATCATGACCTCATAAAGACCTCTCACATTAGACCGTCTTTTATGACTGCTGGATATGCCGGTTGGTTCCGGGCAGACTTCTGTCATCAAAAGGGTCTAACCTCGTGTCTTTACTTTAATCACGTATTTAATTTATGACTAAGACCTCTCACGTTGGGCCAATCATTTGTAGCCGCTGGATGGCCGGTCGGTTCCGGGCAGACTTCCGCTACAAAAGGGTCCAACCTCGTGTCTTAGTTGATTAATTACACCTAATTAATCACCCCCATATTAATTGTCCCTAATTAATATCAAGTTTTTCATAACATGGGTAGACCTAACTCAATAGGTAAATTCCCATGGGGTAGACCTAACTCAATAGGTAAATTCCCACTTATGTTAATTTATTTTTATGGTATGCTTCATCATACCCAATCATACTTTTATTAACATATTTACCACCCCATCGTTCCCCACGTAAATCGTTCTCATTTCATGACATAATAAAGGGGAAGATCCATCACAAATATCATGGGTTTAACCACATCTTAGCATATAACTTTATCATGGGTTAAGAGGATGTCAACTTGCATATATGAGCATATATTAACCCAACTACATTTAACCCAAACTTGCATATTATCATACACATGATTTGCATCATGTTGCATATGAGTTTGCATATTATCATACACATATCTTGCATAACATGTTGAACTTGCATGTAAGCATTCTCATAACTTGCATAACATGTTGAACATGCATTTAAGCATACACATAACTTGCATAAGCATTCACATACTTGCATAAGCATTCACATACTTGCATAAGCATTCACATACTTGCATAAGCATTCACATACTTTCATAAGCATTCACATACTTGCATAAGCATGCATAACTTGCATATCATGTTAAACTTGCATTTAAGCATATACATAACTTGCATATGAACTTGCATAACAACCTACACATAACTTACATAACATCATACACATGACTTGCATATGAACTTGCATAACTCACTTTGTTAAACATGCATAAATCCACTTATTAAATATGCATAAACCCACTTATTAAACATGCATAAACCCACTTGTTAAACATGCATAAACCCACTTGTTAAACATGCATAAACCCACTTGTTAAACATGCATAAATCCACTTATTAAGCATGCATAAACCAACTTATCAAACATGCATAAACCCACTTATTAATTATGCATATAGAGTAGCATATCATTACAAATGATTCAAACTCACTAATCCGCATTTAAGACCATAAGTCTCATTACACCCAATCTACTTACTTTAGCAATTGATGTTAAAGTGATAGAAACTCACCAAACCAAAGATTAGCAAACTTATGAAGTGGAATTAGTTGCTAAATATGAAGAAGATGATGATTAGAGGTTGATTAGGGAATGATTAGCTTGCAACATCCTTCATAAACTAGTGGAGGCTCCTCCTAGGATTTAATTTGGCGGCATGAGGCCATCATTACTATTTTTAGTATGGATTAGGGTAGGTTTAGGGTGTATTTATAGATTAGGAGAGTGTTTTAGGCCCTTAGATTAACCCTAGGTTAGATTAGGTCCGTTAGATTTAGGAAATCTCTAGAACCTAGCCCAAGACTCAACCAAAAACCAGATCTGGTGCACCCAGATCAACAGGGCCGACACCCTGTGTCGACACCCCTGTCGACAGGGCTGTCGACACCACTGGGCCTGTCGACACCCCTGTCGACACGCCTGTCGACATGGGGCTAGGCGGGAACTTTCCCGCCACCTCCGCTTTTGGCTCCAATTATGTTTTAAAACTGAATTTTAAATCTGTTTTTAACTTTGAATTTTCGGAAAACTTCTTTGGGCCATAACCGGGCCATACGGGCTCCGATTCTCGAAAACTCGGACTCTATTTCGCGTATTTTTCCGAGACGAACGCAATGACGTAGCCCGATACCCCCAATTCCCACATCTGAGATTATTTATTCTGTAATTAGTGAATTTTAGTATTAACTAAAATTCGGGGTGTTACATTCTCCCCTCCTTAAAGGATTTCGTCCCCGAAATCTCTAAGCTAAGGAGAATGTATATCCTACCATCCAAACAACCATCTACTCAAACCATCAACCACGGGCATCCATTGTCCTTAAACAGTTTCTAATGATGTATGAGCATATGCAAAAAGTGTGTGTATATGTTCCCTATCTAATGTATGAACATATGCAAACCATGATAGTGCCATGCATCCATTATGTATGCGAGAGAACCCTATCGACACATACAATATCTACATGAGTGCACAATCATTCACCAAAATGCATCATCCATATGATAACACAATCATTATTCATCCATAATTATAGCTTCCTACACACAGTTTTATGCAATCTGCAATATGAAGTGACTGAGTCGATCTAGTGCCTAGAGTGTGTGTATATGCATCCACGAGCAACCACTAGCAAACACTTGCATCCACTTGCATCCATCAACCATAACATGTCTCAAACACATGTTTCAACCATAGGTTTACCCTATCTAAAGGTCAATCAGTACTAACGAGAGGATATACTAAAGATAAGATAAGTACTAGGCAAGCGGTAAAGGAGAAGTTAAAGACATACCCTCAAAAAGAAATGGGTACAATGAACGCATCTTTGCTTCCGTCTCCCAAGTTGCGTTGCTCTCATCTTCTCCCCATTGCACTTTGACTAGTTGAACCTCTCGATTCCTCAATTTCCTAGTCTCTGACCCAAGGATGCGAGTAGGAGCTCGTCGAATAGTCGCATCACGCTCTACTTCCATTTCTTTAAGCAATCTCGGCTCTACCACCTCTGCGGTCTCATGTAAGCACTTCCTCAAATGGGACACATGGAATACATCATGTACACCACTAAGTCTGTCGGGCAACTCCACTCTATATGCCATCCGTCCAATTCTTTCCTTAATGGGAAATGGCCCTACGAACCTTGGTGCTAACTTCCCAACAGATCCAAAGCGAACCACACTTCGTAACGGAGACACTTTGACAAAGACCATGTCCCCAACTTCAAACTCAAGATCCGTCCTTCTCTTGTCCGCATAAGATTTTTGCCTATCCTGCGCTGCTTTCATCCTTCTTTGAATCAAGTCAATCTTCTCAGAAGTCTCCCTAATCATATCAGGCCCAAGCAAGATCTTATCCGTAGATTCCCACCAACATGTAGGTGATCGACAAGGCCTTCCATAGAGAGCTTCGAAAGGAGCCATACCAATACTGGACTGAAAGCTGTTATTATATGTGAACTCCACCAATGGAAGATGCTCTTCCCATGTACCTCCAAAATCTAAGATACAAAGCCTCAAAAGGTCTTCTAGAACACGATTCACCCTCTCAGTCTGGCCGTCCGTCTGAGGATGATATGCGGTGCTCAGACACAATTGAGTCCCCACTGCTTCTTGCAAACTTCTCCAGAACTCGCTAGTGAAGATAGGATCTCGATCACTCACTATGCTAGAGGGTACCCCATGTAATCGAACTATCTCTCGAAGATATACTAAAGCTAGCAATGGAGCAGTCCTCTTGCTCTTCACAGGTATGAAATGGGCGCTTTTAGTAAGCCTGTCTACCACAACCCAAATTCCCGTATTACCCTTTCTTGATCTGGGTAACCCGTCAATAAAATCCATCGAGACGCTATCCCATTTCCATTGCGGAACTTCCAATGGGTGAAGCAACCCACCAGGTTTCTTTTGCTCCGCCTTCACTTGTTGGCACACCAAGCATCGAGCAACATACTCGGCCACATCTTTCTTCATACCGGCCCAGAAGAAAACCCTCTTCATGTCTTGGTACATCTTGTCCCCACCGGGATGAATAGTCATCCTAGAACGGTGTGCATCATCAAGAATAACCTTCCTCAAACCCTCGTCTTGCGGTACACAAAGTCTACCATCTCTACGCAAGCACCCCCTATCGTCTAGGGTGTACCTACTCAAATGGCTGGACGACTCCCCCTTATGAGCTTCTCCACCAACTCAACCAACTGTGGGTCGTCCCTCTGTGCTTCTCCAATCCGCCCCAAAAGAGTAGGTCTAACCTCCAAGGAAGCTAGCAAACCGGGTACATAATCAATGGAAGGTCTGAAATCAAACATCGAGATAAATTCCAAGCTTCGTTGTTCCACGAACAATGGACTCAAGGACAACCTCTTTCTGCTCAAGGCGTCCGCCACCACGTTACCCTTGCCAGGGGTATACGCTATCTCAAAATCATAGGATGCTAAAAACTCCATCCACCTTTGCTGTCTCAAATTCAAATCCTTCTGAGAAAACAAGTACTTCAATGATTTGTGGTCAGTGAACAATTCGAATCTCTCACCAAGAAGATAATGGCGCCAAATCTTAAGCGCAAAAACAATAGCGGCCAACTCTAGATCATGGGTAGGGTAATTTTTCTCATGTGCCCTCAACTGCCTTCCACCATAGGCTATCACCCTTCCCTCTTGCATTAAGACTGCGCCAAGTCCTATCCCACAAGCATCGGTATAGACAACAAATGGCTTGCTCCCATCTGGCAATACTAAAACTGGAGCAGTGGTTAAAGCTCTCTTTAACCGTCGGAACGCATCATCACAATCTACGTCCCATGCGAAAACAAGATTCTTCTTTGTTAAGCGGGTCAATGGGGCTGATATCTTCGCGAAGTCTTTGATAAACTTCCTATAGTAACCCGCCAACCCCAAGAAACTTCTTACTTCGGTATCATTCTTCGGAACCTTCCAATCCTGAATTGATACTACCTTTGCGGGATCCACAGCTATCCCTTTCTTGGAGACCACGTGCCCCAAGAACCGCACCTCCTTCCTCCAGAAGTGACATTTAGAGAATTTAGCCTTAAGGCTATGTGCTCGAAGAGTCTTCAATACCTCCCCAAGATGTAGGGCATGCTCTTCTTCACTCTTAGAAAATACTAAGATATCATCCACAAAGACCACCACAAATTTATTAAGGAACTCCCTGAACACCCTACTCATCAAATCAACAAAGTATGCAGGGGCGTTCGTCAACCCAAATGGCATCACCAGCCACTCATAGAAACCATCCAGAGTTCTAAAGGCAGTCTTGTCTATGCTATCCTCAGCCACCCTCAACTGATGAAACCCCGTGGCTAAGTCCAACTGAGAAAATACCGAAGCGCCAACCAACTGATCGAAAAGATCATCAATCCTCGGCAATGGGTGTCTATTCTTCTTTATGAGCTTGTTGAGTTCTCTATAATCTACACAAAGTCTGAGGGACCCATCCGCCTTTGTAGCAAATACTACTGGAGCACCCCACTCCGATATACTTCGTCTTATGAACCCCTTCTCAAGCAACTCCCCTACTTGCTTATGGAGTTCCCTCCTCTCACGAGGAGCCATGTGGCGCACTGGTAAGGATACAGGTTTAGCATTATCCACCAGATATATTCGGAAGTCAATCTCCCGCTTCGGAGGTAAGCCCTTCACCTCCTCAAACACATCCGGATATTCCCGGACCACTCTAACAGATTGCAAACTCTCGACCGAAGCGTCAAGTGATTCAAGATAACTTAGCATAACAGAGTCCATGGGATTACAAGAAATCTCGAGAGTGTTACCCAAGCGGGTCATGAGCCTAACAACTCTCCTTTCGCAATCAAGAACGGCACCATTACTGGATAACCAGTCCATGCCCAAAATCAACCCATAGCCCGTGAAGCCCAACACAAAAGCATCACATCTAAACTCAATGCTAAGTATAGAAATCTTCAAACCCAAACATATCATGGACAAATAAGTGGAGCCCCCAATTGAGTTTGAAACAACCAAGGGATCATCTACAAGACTGGTGTCTAAGTGCAGTGACTCAACTAATGATGATGAGATAAACGAATGCGATGCGCCTGAATCAAACAATGTACGGACAGGATGATCAAATAGAAAAACCAGACTTTCAACGGAGATAGTTCTACCTCTTTCCTGAATCGGTGGAACCGCGAGAGCCTGTACTTGCGCCCTAGCCTGACCCGGTGCCATAAGAGCTTGTACCTGTCCTCCTGAGGTAGATCCCGTCCTTTGCCCCTTCTTAGGACAGTCTTTCACTAGATGCCCTGCTTCGCCACAGTGGAAGCAGCCAGTCTTCTTCTTCTTGCAACAATCCTTGCTTAGGTGGCCAGGTGTCCCACAATTGAAACACTTCTTCTTCTTGCCCTTGCCACCGTTGCCTTTCCCACCTTTGTTTTGTTGTTGTTGCTGAGGTCTCTTTTGATCTCCCTTCTTCTCGGGTGCCTTATTAGCATTGGGACCCTTCTCTTCTTCATGCATGAGTGCCATGTCAACTAGCTTCTCAAAGGTGGCCCCCATAGGGATATGAGTCATAGCCAACCCATGCATTGGTTCATTCAAGCCTTTCACGAACCTCAAAGCCTTCTTCTCCGGTGTATTCACCATATCTAGGCCAAACCTTGCCAATTGATTAAACTTGTTGACATATTCCTTCACCGAGAGATTTCCTTGCTTTAGATTCAAGAATCTTTCCATATACAAGTTTTCCTCCGCCCTTGAGAGAAACTTTGCCATAAATCTTTGCCTAAAATCCGCCCAAGAGTCAACGGGGCGTTCTCCATTGGTAACCTCCCACCAGAATGAGGCCTCTCCTTTCATTAACCAAGCAGCTAACTTGACTTTCTTTCCTTCTTCCATCTCAAAGATATCTATCAATTCTTCCACCTCTTTAAGCCAATCTCTAGCCTCCACAAAAGTTTCAGATCCTAGAAAAGGTTTCCCTCCCATAGCTTTAAATTCCTTGCAAGTCTTAGCAAAAGTATCCATGCGAGGAGGAGGGGGAGGAGGAAGATCGGGTGCTACGGTTGGTGGAGGAATATTTGCTGGACCTGCAGTGGTGGCCCTAGCCTCCATCAATCTCCTATACCATACTGGTACCGTCACACCCTCCGGAAAGTTAAGATCCTCAGCCATGCTGAAACGAAAAAGGAAAGATTCAAAATGGAGAATTCGAAGGATATAGATATGGCTATTGGGGATTATGCTTTTCTTTCAAAAACTTTTCTCTTTAAAGACATGTTTTTGAAAATATCTCTTCCAAAAATGTTTTTAGAAAAATAGTTTTCTAAAAATTTTATCTGTTCCGGTAACCTTTGCTCTGATACCACGTGTAACACCCCACGCCCGCTATGGTCACTCTCTAAGTGAATGCCATGGCATCGGTGGAGTATTTTAGTGAATATAGAACAGAGAAATTACAACAAGCGGATATAAATAGTACTTGAAATTTAAAACATCATCTCATAACATCGGAAATAAACATGTCTGGTTACATCATAAAACCACAGTAAAAGTCAAGTACAATATCCATCAAAATAAAGAAGTACATAATCCCACTCTCTCATACAATAGCCAAGACAAAAGAAAAGATAACTGGGTAACTGGAGCTTTACATCTATCCAAGCTCCTAAAGACTGGAACAGCAATCCGATCAAGCTCCACTACTGCTAGGATCCACCGTAGGACCTGAGGGTTGGGAAAAAGATAAAACAACGGGGTCAGACATAAGTCTGAGCGAGTCCTATAACTTTAACAATACAATCATTAAAGTAACCAGAGAAGACATAACTTGACATACGGTAATGTCTGGGGATGAATGGCTACACTAAGCAGCTTGGTAGACTTAGGATAAACTAAGATAACTGTACAGACGCATTTACCCACCCAAGGATAATTACTTTACTGCACCACACCAGTCATTCCTACTCAAAGATTGATCCCACCCAAGGACTTAAAAGAAAGATATAACTAGTAGTTTCATGTACCCCTAGCTGACCACATAGGTGCCGTCTGCCCCTATCTCCACTAGGTGTACCCCACTACTTCCCAAGCGATCGGCTCCCTACCGTAGATACCCGTGCTGGTCCCACAGTATCACTCCCCAAAGTGGCAACCCGATACAACAAGCGGTGCACGGCTTATATCTACACGATGCAACAACGTCTTACCTACCAGCCCGGGTCCACACACGCATATGAAACCCGTTGGACTTGCGTTGCCACCGCTACCCCGTTTCGGCCTCTTATAGTCAAGCCCAGTACGCGTGTCCCGTCCTCGACATGGGTCGAGCCCAATAAGATACATATGGGTTACTGGTTGAAATGGGCCCCCACAAGCTACCCACCTAAGCTTGTCCCTTTATCTAGTGCATCCCACTTAACCCTTTAATCATGTTTAATTACATGTTTCCACTTGGTTAAGTATTCTAATCGTATTTTCTATTGCCACCCAAGGCAACCCACTAGATTTCCACATGCCACCCAAGACACCCACTTAACCCCTCATGTCCCTCTACATGCTAATATGGTTAAGTGTTTCTTAATTAATTAATTAAGATCATGACCTCATAAAGACCTCTCACATTAGACCGTCTTTTATGACTGCTGGATATGCCGGTTGGTTCCGGGCAGACTTCTGACATCAAAAGGGTCTAACCTCGTGTCTTTACTTTAATCACGTATTTAATTTATGACTAAGACCTCTCACGTTGGGCCAATCATTTGTAGCCGCTGGATGGCCGGTCGGTTCCGGGCAGACTTCCGCTACAAAAGGGTCCAACCTCGTGTCTTAGTTGATTAATTACACCTAATTAATCACCCCCATATTAATTGTCCCTAATTAATATCAAGTTTTTCATAACATGGGTAGACCTAACTCAATAGGTAAATTCCCATGGGGTAGACCTAACTCAATAGGTAAATTCCCACTTATGTTAATTTATTTTTATGGTATGCTTCATCATACCCAATCATACTTTTATTAACATATTTACCACCCCATCGTTCCCCACGTAAATCGTTCTCATTTCATGACATAATAAAGGGGAAGATCCATCACAAATATCATGGGTTTAACCACATCTTAGCATATAACTTTATCATGGGTTAAGAGGATGTCAACTTGCATATATGAGCATATATTAACCCAACTACATTTAACCCAAACTTGCATATTATCATACACATGATTTGCATAACATGTTGCATATGAGTTTGCATATTATCATAGACATATCTTGCATAACATGTTGAACTTGCATGTAAGCATTATCATAACTTGCATAACATGTTAAACATGCATTTAAGCATACACATAACTTGCATAAGCATTCACATACTTGCATAAGCATTCACATACTTGCATAAGCATTCACATACTTGCATAAGCATGCATAACTTGCATATCATGTTAAACTTGCATTTAAGCATATACATAACTTGCATATGAACTTGCATAACAACCTACACATAACTTACATAACATCATACACATGACTTGCATATGAACTTGCATAACTCACTTTGTTAAACATGCATAAATCCACTTATTAAATATGCATAAACCCACTTATTAAACATGCATAAACCCACTTGTTAAACATGCATAAACCCACTTGTTAAACATGCATAAACCCACTTGTTAAACATGCATAAATCCACTTATTAAGCATGCATAAACCAACTTATCAAACATGCATAAACCCACTTATTAATTATGCATATAGAGTAGCATATCATTACAAATGATTCAAACTCACTAATCCGCATTTAAGACCATAAGTCTCATTACACCCAATCTACTTACTTTAGCAATTGATGTTAAAGTGATAGAAACTCACCAAACCCAAGATTAGCAAACTTATGAAGTGGAATTAGTTGCTAAATATGAAGAAGATGATGATTAGAGGTTGATTAGGGAATGATTAGCTTGCAACTTCCTTCATAAACTAGTGGAGGCTCCTCCTAGGATTTAATTTGGCGGCATGAGGCCATCATTACTATTTTTAGTATGGATTAGGGTAGGTTTAGGGTGTATTTATAGATTAGGAGAGTGTTTTAGGCCCTTAGATTAACCCTAGGTTAGATTAGGTCCGTTAGATTTAGGAAATCTCTAGAACCCAGCCCAAGACTCAACCAAAAACCAGATCTGGTGCACCCAGATCAACAGGGCCGACACCCTTGTGTCGACACCCCTGTCGACAGGGCTGTCGACACCCCTGTCGACAGGGCTGTCGACAGCCCTGGGCCTGTTGACACCCCTATCGACACGCCTGTCGACATGGGGCTAGGAGGGAACTTTCCCGTCACCTCCGCTTTTGGCTCCAATTATGTTTTAAAACTGAATTTTAAATCTGTTTTTAACTTTGAATTTTCGGAAAACTTCTTTGGGCCATAACCGGGCCATACGGGCTCCGATTCTCGAAAACTCGGACTCTATTTCGCGTATTTTTCCGAGACGAACGCAATGACGCAGCCCGTTACCCCCAATTCCCACATCTGAGATTATTTATTCTGTAATTAGTGAATTTTAGTATTAACTAAAATTCGGGGTGTTACATTCCTTCAGCCCAACAATATCCCTTAAGGACCAAACCCATACCCCTTAATTAAACCCGCACCACTTATTCTCCTTCCCCGAATGATATCGCGACTCCAGGTCCTCAAACATGGCCGAGCTTTGACCGGCCGCCTCCCCCACCTCGCTCATCATCCGAGCTTGCAACCACCACCATCAACCTCACCATCAAAAACCGCACCTAGCCGACCTCACCTCGTCTACTCCGGTCCCTCCTCTCTAAACCCGTCGTCGACCTCCATATAGTAACCATCGATGCAAAATGACACCGGACCTTGCCAGGAAATCACCAACGAACCCAAACTTCATCGTTAATCCAAATATAACCTCCAATCCGAGCAACGGTGCCTCAATCTTATGGAAAATCGAACCCTAGTTTACTGCGTGTACTTCCAGCAAACTACAATGGACGTCGAACCATATGAAACTCATATGGTATTGAAGCTCCTTCTCTCTTGAATCCAAACACATAAGTGTTTGGATTTAAGGATTTTACTTTGATTTATTCATGAATTTTCTTTCCTCACGTTGGAAATGAATTTGGTGGTTTTATAAGCTGTGTTTGGTTGGTAAGGTTTGTGGCTGAGGAGAAAGGCTGCATGGCCATCAATTTGACCAAGAAAATGTTAGGATATTTTTTTATTGATTTTCATATTTTATTTTATCGATTTTCTATTCACCATGGGACCTTAAAAATTCCTGCGACCACATACGATATCTAAAAATCATGAAACTGGACATGCAGCTTCAAATTGACATTATGGTCCCAACGAAACGGGTTTCGTCGAATTCCAACTTCATTTGCAAAAATGACTATTTTTAAAGCTCTGAATGACCCATTTAAATATATAAATATATTTAAATATAATTAAATTAAATATTTAAAATAAATATTATCGTATATATTCATAATGGAATACCATACAGCTCTACTGGGATTTATAACTTGATATTTCAAATCCCGATTAAATCAATATTCGATCTAAAATGAAATTCCTTTTTAAAATATAAATAATTCCTTTATAAAATATAAAGGAATTCCACAGCGACTTTTCTAAGATTTGATTTGGACATATCTTAAAATCTACAGGACCAAATCCCGATTTTTCTCTTCCACTAGAAAGATATACTCCACCAGCTCCGTACGTTTCTTGTTTCACAAAAATCCGATTTAAAACTGCTTATGTATATTCAATTGAAGTTCGAATCGCCAAATAACGAACTACAATGCCATTTCGAGCTCTATTTTAATTATAATATAATTATATGTTCAAACTGTCGTTTATATACTATATTCGTTATTCAAATTCAATCCCAAGCTGAATTAAATATCACAGATGACCCAGTTCACACCATATCACCATTTCAGCCAATTCCAATTATTTCAGAATTGAATATATTATTTAATTTATTATTTTAAATTAAATATTCCTAGTTATTTAATTCCACGACCATTTAATTCACTATATCACTATTTATATAATTAAATAAATTAATTATAATACCTCTGCCAATGCGGGTCATTACATGTAATAAGTATTCATACTCTGTTACATTCTTGTACTCTGATGTATTTGTTGTAATCAGCAATAAAATGTTCTTCAGTTTGTGTTCTGATGTGTGTTGTTCTCAAAGCAATCCAGCCTTTCCTTTACTGGGAAGTTTGGGTCGTTTCAGTTGGTATCAGAGCTTTGGTTTACAGAGCTCGAGAACAAGACACATTAGAACCGAACGAAAGAATTCATCATAGATTAGATTAGTAATATCCAATAAGAATGACTCGTAAGAGATAGGATCAGTAGCATCCTAGAACGAGTCTGAGGAGTATTATTTTATTTCAAATAAAAATGAAAACAAATTTAGTTTTGAAAATTTTATCTTAATATATGTATTTGAATATATTATTATATTTTTATGTGGACAATCGAGTATATAAAGATTTCGAGCATACGAGTAATTAACGGATATTCGAAGTTTTAATATACTGGATAGATATAGAATCACACTCTAGTCACCCGGAGATGTTCTGATGGTGGTTCGAAACATCATCAGAAATTATGTTCGAGTTTCGAAAGTGGTATATCTATATATTTCCATCGACTGGTGTGAGAACCAAAAACTTAGATAGGATATATTGCTGTGATTTACACTAAAAATATGATTTTTGACTATATATAAAAGTTATATATATTTGAAAAGTTAATCATCTAATTGATTGCTGGTTGTGATGTTTGATTATTAGTTTAACTAATAAAATTATTGAAATGATAATTAATTTAACTAATAAAATTATTGAAGCCAACAAATAAAAATTTAATTAAGTTAGTTAATTAAACAACTTTTAGCTACGTTCCTTTTCGAGGACGAAAATATTTTAAGTGGGGGAGATTGTAACAACCCGGAATTTTGGGGCCAATTTAAATTTTTTTATTTTAGAAATTACGTCAGAATTTAGAAGGAGGAGGAAAAAAAAGAAAAAAAAAAAGAGATTCATTGTATAATAAGTTGTGTTCACATTAAGAACTGGATTTTTAATGTAAAGGATGAATCATTAAAAAGGGATTCATAGTTTGATAAAACGTTTTATCGTAATAATAAAAAAGAAAAGATGTTTTAAGAGTAGAAAAAGTCTGTTTGTTTAATATTAAACATTTACATGTTAGAAGTTTGTTAAGTATTAACATTTACATGCAAACATTCATTTCTAAAAATAATATTTAATCCTGTAGTGTTAGTTTTAATTTCTAAAAATTAGCATTAACCATGCATTCATTATCTTTCCTCCCTTTTGTTTTTCCTTGTTATTTTTTTCTTTTTCTTCACAAACTAATCACCTATATATATATATATATATATATATATATATATTTCTCTTCTGTTTATTCTTTCCAACCCATTGAATATGTTACTTAAATTATGATATTTAATGTTATGTGTTTTGAAATTTGAAAGGATACACAACTTTCTAACACTCAGCATCAGATAATAAATCATACATTCATTCCTTTCTATTTATTCTCTCTCCCTCTTTGTAATTTACTTTCGAAATTTGAATAAAAAAATATATATAATAATAAATAGTGTGGTCCCATCACGCCTAGTTGGCTAATTAAATCCTTGGTAACCTATTATGTTGTAATAGACACATTAGGGGAATGAAACTAAAGAAAGAAAAAAAAGTATTATAATATATATATATATACTAATGGTGTACATATAGAACATTGCTTACAAAAATATATAAATATATATACTATATATTTAGCAAATGCTACATATATGAATGGTAGAATTGAAGTATAATTAATTGACTACATGCTATATATACTAATGGTATGCATTTAGAACATTGCCATGAAAAGAGTAGTTAATTGCCATGAAGAGATTAATAGACTGCATTAAATCGGGCTTTAACTATAAAAAAAAAGAATTAGAGAATTAATTAATATTTTATTTTAAGAATTGTATTTGTAAATTAAAGATCAATAAATGGGAATTGAAGTCTTAATTGATTAATGCAAATAATGTGTGTAATTAAAAGGTAGATTTGAAATTGAAATTTTTAATGAATAAGGACAAATGGATTTATGAGAATGAATATAAACGAATTAATTACTAATTGCAAATCAGTGACTTATCATTAAATGCCATAATATATGCCTATTAGTTATTGTAGATAAATGTTCCATCATATGTAACATACAACATATATGGATAAACGTTTTTTTTGAAATAAAAGAAGTAATAAATTAAATAAGATTATAAATATTTATATAAAATGCCATTTGTAACCTAACCCTAATTCTAAATGATACAGCCGCCACTTCTGTGAGCAATGGCTATTGTCTTCCGATCTTCCATTCTCTTTTTCTTTTAAAGTATTCAATGATTTTTCAAAATTATAAATACTAAATCGAAATACTCTTAAAGGCCTTTCATATCAACGATAAAGATCATCTGTGGTGACGGTGGTGGCAAGTTCTACAGGCGGCGGCGATGGGTTTTGCTAATGGATGGATGGGTTTCAGTAATTCTGTAATACGTCGTTCATATGGAAGAAGGATTCAAACTCCTTAATGACGTAATTAAGAAAATTAACCATTATTTAATTATTTTAATTTTATAATCAATGTATAAATGACCATAACTCCTTCACACGAGGACGTGATGACGAACGGTCAGTGGCGTTGGATTCACAACGGGAAAAAAAACTCTTCGCAATGGAATCAAATTGGACTGAAACGGAGCGATCTAAGATTTTGAAGAATTCTAAACTCAAGGTGGGATTTCTATATTTATTTATTAAAATAAAATTAATCCTCGCTATGTGAATTCTATATGTGTATGTAGTGAAATCCATATTGTTGATTATCGTGAAATCTGAATTGATTGATGTTGTTATGTGAATATTGGTGTGATGATTATTGTGTTGAAAATAAAATTGTTGAAACCAAATTTGTTGAATCAAAATATACCATTTTGTGAAGTTGATTTGTCAAAGTAAAATCATTAGTCTTGTTATAACTAGAATTGACAAATAATTTCATTGTCTTTTTGTTTATTAACAAAAGAACAAACTTCATTGTCTTTTTGTTTGAAATTAAAAAGAAAAAATTTCATCGTCATTTGGTTTGTAATTAAAAAGAAACATTATTTCATTGTCGTTTGTAAAACAAAAAAGAGACATTTTTCATGGTCATTTAGTTGAAAAAAAAAAGATTAGATATAAAGGATTAGATTATTTTTTTGTTACTTCTTTTTATTGAAATCAAAGTGTCAACAAAAAAATATAATCTTTTATTAGAAAAATGTTTTGTAAGTAAAATCAACATTTTTATTAGAAACCACATTTTTATTAGAAATGTGTTTTGCAAATTAAAATTAACATTTTTTGTTAATTAGATTTATGTTAAACAAAATTAACATTTTTGTCAAGACATGATTATTGAGATAAGATAACAATTTTGGGTTAACATGCTAGTGAAATAGAAAATGAACCTTTTTATACATTAAAAAGGAATGAATGTATATTTTTGTACATTAAAAGGGAATTATTCAAAAATGAGTATTTTTGTACATTAAAAAGAATGAATTAGAAATGAATATTTTGTCACTTTTAAAAGAATCAAATAAAAAGACACATTTTGTTGTTAAATAAGGATTTTACAAAAAATCACATTTTTGTCATTTAATAACGAACAACATTTTTGTGTTAAAACATGTTAGCAAAGAAAAACAACATTTTTGTGTTAAAACATGTCAGCGAAGAAAAACAACATTTTTGTGTTAAAACATGTTAGCGAAGAAAAACAACAATTTTGTGTTAAAACATCTTAGCGAAGCAAAACAACATTTTTGTGTTAAAACATGTTAGTGAAGCAAAACAACATTTTTCTGTTAAAACATGTTAACAAAGAAAAACAACATTTTTGTGTTAAAACATGTTAGCGAAGAATAACAACATTTTTGTGTTAAAACATGTTAGCGAAGAATAACAACATTTTTGTGTTAAAACATGTTAGCGAAGAAAAAACAACATTTTTTTGTTAAAACATGTTAGCGAAGAATAACAACATTTTTGCATTTTTGTGTTAAAACATGTTAGCGAAGAAAAAACAACATTTTTGTGTTAAAACATGTTAGCGAAGAAAAAACAACATTTTTGTGTTAAAACATGTTAGCGAAGAAAAACAACATTTTTGTGTTAAAACATGTTAGCGAAGAAGAAAAACAACATTTTTGTGTTAAAACATGTTAGCGAAGAAAAACAACATTTTTGTGCTAAAACATGTTAGCGAAGAAAAACAACATTTTTGTGTTAAAACATGTTAGCGAAGAAAAACAACATTTTTGTGTTAAACATGTTAGTTAAATAAAAATGAACATTTTTATACATTGAAAAGGATTAAATAAAAATGAACATTTTTATATATCAAAAAGAGTACACAAAAATAGACATTTTTGTACATTTAAAAACAGTTACACAAAATATACATTTTTGGTAATTAAAAATGATAAGACCAAAATATACATTTTTGGTAATTAAAGATGATAGCACCAAAATATTCACTTTTGGTTATTTAAAAGGATTACACCAAAATATTCATTTTTGGTCATTTAAAGGGATTAGTTAAAATACACATTTTTGGTTGTTTAAAAGGATTAGACAAAAATTTACATTTTTGTTCATTTAAAAGGATTAAACAAAAATGTCATTTTAATGTAAATGTATACATTAATTCAAAATGAACATATACCATTCTAATGTAGATGCATACATTAGAATTTGTATGCAAAACAACAATGACATATATGTTAATTATAGGTGTCATTTATGGTAATTATTAAATGGCATGCATGTTTATATTAAATGAGACATTAGATTAAAATAAAACTTTGTTGTAAAATGTGTCATTAGTATAAAATGACATTTTTGTTATAAAATGTTGCCTTAGAAAAGAAATAACATTTTTGAAATAAAATGTTTCATTAAAAGAATTAAAGATTACATTTTCATGTAATATAGTTTTCATTAGAAAGAAGAATTAAAAGCTTAGATTTTTATTGTCATTTATTTACAATAAAAATGAATTGAGATAAAAGCTTAGATTTTTATTGTCATTTATTTACAATAAAAATGAATTGAGATAAAAGATTAGATTTTTATTGTCATTTGTTCACAATAAAAAGAATTGAAATATATGTCTGGGATGTTGAAATGTTTGATGTTTTAAATATAATGTTAGTATATTCAAACTGAATATTACACTTCCATCTACAAGTTATCCGACTTGTTTATGTGATTGGGACGATAATTTTTACATATCACCAAAGTGCACAAATAATTTATTATTTGTTGTTGGATGAAACCCCACAAAGGTATTGGGATGATATTTGACAAACACTAATCCCAATGTTTAGTTGTAGAATCCACTCTGGTTGTTATTTGGATATTTGATAATTATTCATCATGATTGTGACTACATGTAATATATGGTTGTTGATTGAGTCACATTCCAATAAAGAATATTCTAGAAAAAGAATATTTTAGAAAAAGAATACAATTTAGAAAAATACATTTATCGAAGTGAACTAGTTATTAACTAGAATAAATCATTAAATTAAGATTTAATGAAGTTTCCCAATTAGTGAATATTTAATTGTAATTAAATTAAATAAATTGGATTTGGGTTTGTCGTGAATGGTATCTTCAATGACACCTTTCTTAAACCCAGTTGAGAAAAGAATAAATCTTTTAATTAAGGTTATTAAAGTTTTCAATTATATTTTGTTAATTGAAATAAGATGAAATGTGAGTTGGGTTTATTGTGAACTGTGTTTTTAAGTGACATGTGTTCTTTAACCCAACTGACAGTAAAAATATGATTTGGAATTTATAAATCTTTTATTGAGATTTAAAGGGGAATTTTCCAAAAGCCAAGTTTTCCAATTTAATATATTAAATTGGAGTTGAATGGAATTCGAATTAATAATAACCGAGATAAACTTCTGTAAAAGAAGACTGATACTACATATGGAATTTAAGAGGCTTTGCCGTTATTCCATTTATATTATTGGTCGGATACAGAAATTTATAACGATTAGATATTGATTTGAGTTCTGTGAAGATTCCATATTTTATGGAAGATGATTCTGGGTTTATCGTGAACTATGTTTAAATGACATTAGTTCTTTAACCCAGTTAAAGTTAAGATTAATTTCTTAAATTTAAGTAATCATTGAATAATGATTTTTGGTATTTAAAATCAAATTGAAGTTTTGATAAATCTTTTAAGAAAATATTTAAGGATAATTTAAAGAGTTTATCTTTGATAAAATAATGCGAATATTTTATTATAAGAATATTTTGAATTGGAATGAGGCGTTGGATTTGTTTTATAGTACTTGATTTTTAGTTATAAAATACGCGAATTATTCGGAAAGACCGGGTTTAACAAATTCTGAGTAATTACTACGATGATGAAGAGTTGAAGATGAAGACGGTGGTTGAAGACCAACGATCTTCACATCGAATGGATGTGTTGCTACAGAGACCCTTGATGGGAGTAGCTACCTTGAAGGGGCTTCAGTAGTGGCCGTCCGGACTATAGTTGATTGTTCGGATTTGGTTTTTGCTCAGACCCAGAGCATAAGCTAGAAAATGGATGCGTGTCTGAAATTGGATTTCGTTCCATATGAATTAAATCGATTTCTGTTAATGTATGTCTGTTTGGTGGTGGAGGATTTATTCTCTACTTAACACCCTGGTATATATTAATAGTGATTGATCGCATGGCGTGAATTGTCAATGTGGCATGCCAAGATGCAATTGATAAAGGCTTTTGTTGAATAGCAGGGCCTTGTGGGATGATCAAAGTATAGCCTATCATGGCAAAGCTTTGTGTATATCGTGACTTCGCGAGCCTCACACCCCGGTATGAGTCAAAAACGAGATTAGGACTGCAGGGAGTGCACACGTTTCTTTCTAGCTAGGAGTGGTGTCGGTGCTTAAACTGGATGACATTTTACTTATGTGGATGAAGGATTTTGAGGCGCCTCGGATTTTTATAGGCCGTTAATGGTCATACTATAGGTCCAAAGGGACCGGGAAGCGTGTGTTCAGGCATAACCAATCCACTGCCGATAGGCGGGGACCGGCCCTGAAGATCCAAGTGTTCACTGCGGTGGATTCTGAGGCATTTGCTAGAGTGTCTCGAATCAGAGAGGAGCTTGCCCCAAGCCTCGACTCATGATGGAAATTCAATTTCCAATACGACCTTGCGGTTTTGATTGTAGAACCAGTATGGCGACATAGTAGGATGGGGTACTATGCCGTCTACGATTAATACATTATGATTGAAAGTGTTTTTGAATTATATATATGCCTATATATATACGCACTAATATTAAATCCGTTTTATCGTATCAAGCATCTTTTGACCATTATAAGGTAAAACCCTATCCTCCGGTTTGCGTTGCATTGCGTGATTGGACTTGGGTCTTATAATGGTTTCATTTTTTCCTCAAAAGCATTGCGTTGTTTAATGTTTTACTTTATTTTATGCACTGGCAATCCAATGGAGTAAACCCGTTCCGCTTTAGCGGCGTGGTCCTGTGATTAGCCTTATTATTAGATAGTTAAGTTAAGATTTCTCATACCAGTCCCATGACTGACCTGTAGTTTGTTTCACTGGCAAACTCGGGTGCCCATATTTTCCACACGGGCAGTCGAGTAGCTTTTTGCAGATATATTTACAGGATCCTGGCTTACAGCTGAAGCGGTATTCGGAAAGCTCTGTATCTGTTTATTCCTTTCAGTTGTATATTTGTATTATTTTCCCGCTTCTATTTAAATGTAATTTAAAACTCTAATATTATTGTATTTCTATTATGTAATAAGTATTCATACTATTTTACATTCTTGTACTCTGATGTATTTGTTGTAATCAGCAATAAAATGTCCTTCAGTTTGTGTTCTGATGTGTGTTGTTCTCAAAGCAATCCAGTCTTTCCTTTACTGGGAAGTTTGGGTCGTTTCATAAAATCTATAATTCTTAAACCAATTCGATTTCAGTCCAACCAGAGTTGACCCCACCTAATAGCCCCCGTTCCGGATCCAATGGGCTAGGCCTCGTCAGCCCAAACGACAATTTGTGGCCTGAAATCTTTAATTTAATATTTAGATCCTTTATTAAATTAATTTGGTCGTATATCTAAATCCACCAGGACCACATACAAACTCAGAAAAATCCAGAAAATTATTTCTGGCTTTGTTTTATCGTTACGGTCCTAACAAAACTAATTTCGTCGAATTCTGAGACTGTTTGAAAAATGGCCATTTTCAAGTCGATTAAATTTGACTGAAATTGACAAAACACATTTTTGTTTGCCACACTCACATATTAATTCGAAAAATTTATGAAAATTGAAACTTAACAATAATTGTACATTCCGGTCCGAACAAAAGTGGTTTCGTCGAAAACGGAGGTTGTTTGCAAAATGGCTATTTTTAAGGGCCATATATTATATTAAAATATATATAAATTCTATAGCGACTTTTCTAAAATTTAAACTAGCCATAATTATTTATTTTTAAAGTGAAATTTCAGTTTCTTACATTCGTTAGAAATATATGATTAAACAGATTTAAATATTTTTGGTTTTAGTGAAATCCGATTTATTTTGAATCTTGTACATTCAATTAATGTTTAAAATCAAATTTTCATATTACTGCGCCATTTCTAACTCCTTTTATATTTAATTTAAATTTATTCATTTTAACTTCGATTAAAATAAATTTTTAGTCGTTATTATTTAAAATAAACCATTTTAAATATTAAAAATCCACTAAAATTTCTAAAATAAAATTTTTAAATTGGTTCAGAATTTGCGGGTAGTTACAATCTCCCCCACTTAAAATCTTTTCATCCTCGAAAAGGAACATAGTTAAAAGTTGTTTAATTAATCAACTCAATTTTCATTTCTTTTCAATTCAGTTCAATATTAAATCAAATTTAGCTAAATTTATAATTCTTTCATATTGGTTAAGTTAATTATCATACCACATTAGTTAAACTAATTATCAAACATCACAACCAGTAACCTATTAGGTGATTAACTTTCTAAATATATAACTTTTTATATGTAGACAAAAATCATATTTTTAGTGCAAATCACATAAATAAATTCTAATTAAGTTTTGGTTCTCATACTAGTCGATTGGAAATATATAGATATCCTACTCTGAAACTCGAACGTAAACACTGATGATGATGCCTCATCATCAGAATCATCTCCATGCGACTAGAGTGTAATTCTATATCTACCCAGTATACTTTAGACTTTTTATACATGTGGATCAGACGTATGTTAAAATCTCTATATACTTAATTGACCAAATTAAAATATAATAATATCTCAAATACGTATTTTAAGATAAAATTTTCAAAACTAAATTTATTTTTATAAAAATAACACTCTTTGGATTCATTCTAGGATACTACTGATCCCATCTCTAACGAGTCATTCTTTTATAGGATATTACTAATCCTACCTCTGATGAGTCTTTTGTTCAGTTCTAATAAGTTGTACCCCAAAAATTTGAGCTAACCAGAGCTTTGATACCAACTGTAAAGACCCGAAAATTCTCACCCTTTGAATCGACCATAAATCAAACAGGTCTGAACCAAAAGTTGGAAATCTTCGAATACTTTAACTTTGGGAATACAATACATTAGAACAGATAACAGAAGACTTTTATTACATCATGATAATATAACATCAGAGTATAGAATATGCCAGAGTACATTAATAAATAATAATACAGCGGAAGATTATTTACAATAATTAATACAAAGCAGCGGAAATAACTAAACTGATACAGCGAAAGTCTATCAACACTCTGGACACACCTTTAAGCTTCTATCCAAAATCCTGCTTAATATATCTACAAAATAAGCTACTCGATGGCCCGTGTGGAAAAGAGGGCACCCGAGTTTGCAAGTGAAACAAACTACAGGTCAGTCATGGGACTGGTATGAGAAATCTTATTTAACTTATTTAATAATAAGGCTAATCACAGGACCACGCCGCTATTGCGGAACAGATTTACTCCATTGGATTGCGAGTGCATAAATAAAGTAAACTGTTAAATAATGCAATGCTTTTAGAAAAATGAGACCATTATAAGTCTCAAGTCCCATCGCACAATGCAACGCAAACCGGAGGATAGAGTTTTACCTTATAATGGTCAAAAGATGCTTGATACAATAAAATGGATTTGATTTTATTATTAGTGTATATATGTTTTAAAAACAATTTCAATCATAGACGGGATAGTACCCCATCATACTATGTCTCCATACTAGTTATACAATCAAAACCACATGATGTCATATTGGAATTAGGGTTTCCATCTTGAGTCAAGTCTAGGAATGATCTCCTTACCGATTCGAGACACTCTAGCAATGTCTCAGGATTCGGACGCTGGCGAACCCTTGATCCTGCTGGGCCAGTCCACAAATACTTTAGTGGATTGGCAATTCCTGAGCACACGCTTCCCAAACCTATTGGACCTATAAATTGGCCATTAGTGACCAATAAAAATAATCCGAGGCGCCTAATAATCCATCAACCACATAAGTAAAATGTCAGGGCTGGTAAGTCGCTGACACCACTTCTAGCTAGAAAGAAACATGTGCACTCCCTACATTTCCTTGCCCCGTTTCTGACTCATACCGGGGTGTGAGGCTCGCGAAGTAACGCTACACAAAGCTGTGCTAATTAAAGCTATGTTTTGATCATCATCCACAAGGCTCTGCTTTTCAACAAAAGCCTTGATCCATGCATCTTAGCATGCCACATTGTCAATCCCTACCATTGATTTCTGCCAATATATAACCTCTGAGCTCACACGTCTCATAGAAGGGTATTAAGCAAGAAAATAAATTCTCTGCTACCAAACAGATATATATTAGCAAAAATCAATGGATACAATGTAAAGGAATACAACGTCATACATAACATCCATTTACAAGTCCGTTCTGGGTTTAAAAGAAATCGGAGGAACCTTATTCCTCGTAGATCCGAACAATCAACATGTACGTCCAGATAGCTACCACTGTAGCCCCTTCAAGGTAGCTACTCCAATCATGGTCATCAGTAGCAACTCATCCATTCGACGTGAAGATCGTCGGTCTTGCACCGTCTTCAATTTCTTCGACTGTTAGTCGTCATATTCATTATTCAGAATGGGTTAAACCCGGTCTTTCCGAAAACTCGTATAGTTTAAAATCAAGTGCTATAAAAACACATCCAACGCCTCATTCCTATTCAGAATGTTCTTTTGATAAAATATTCACAATATTAGGGCAGAATCCCCATTAATTTTATCAAAGATAAAACCTTTAAAGTTACCTTTTACATCTCAAAATCATTACTTCAAGATTATTCAAATTTAAGCAATTAATCTTATCTTTAACTGGGTTAAAGAACTAATGTCATTTAAAACACAATTCACGATAAACCCAAAATCATCTTCCATTAAATATGGAATATTCCCAGAAATCGAATCAATATATAATCGATATAAATTTCTGTTTCAGACTAATAATATAAATGGAATAATGGCAAAGCCTTCTAAATTCCATATATAGCAACAACCTTCTTTTACAGAAGCTCATCTCGATTATTACCGAACCAAATTCCATTCAATTCCAATTTAATGTAATAAATTGGAAAAATTTATTTTGAATTTTTTTGAATTAAATCTTAATAAAAGATTTATAAATTCCAAATTATATTTTCCCTGTTAATTGGGTTAAAGAACAAATGTCATTTTAAAACACAGTTCACAATAAACCTAATTCACATTTCACTTTATTCCAATTACTAAATATAATTTGAAAACTCTATTAATCTTAATTAAAAGTTTTATTCCTTTTACATAGGGTTTTAAGAATAGTGTTATTTAAGGCACCATTCACGATAACCCAAAATCCAATTTATTTATTTTTAAACATTGGATTATCTTTCTAATTAATAACTAGTTCGATTTGATAAAAATATATTTTACCTTTTTAAAATTGGATTTTTTCATCTTAAAATATTTTTAAATCATTTATTATGATTTTACATAATTTTTCTATATTTTTAATAATTTTATTAAGGCCTTTACAGTCAATTTTCATAAACGGTCATCGAACTACATCCATAGCGAACTTTTCTGAAATTAATTTGGACATAACTCCAAATCTAACCGTTAGATTTCAAAACTCTTATATTCATTGGAAATCTCTTTTCGATACAAACCCAATGGTTCCAGTTTTAGGAGAATCCGAAGGTCGGATCTCCCGTTACATCAATTTGAAGTTAATGGCCGAAATTCACGAACGGTTGCTGTGCGGCGCTTTTTATTCAGGCCATTATATATATATATATATATATATATATATATATATATATATATATATATATATATTTCGTCGATTTCTATTAAAATGTATTTTATAAAAAATTAAAAAACCATTTTTAAAATGATTTTATCTTCATTTTCAATTTTAAAGCAACATTGAATATTCTATATTTTTATCATATTAAAATATTTATATTTTCAAAATATTAGATTTATAAATCACTTCTTTTTATATTTATTTTAATGATGGAATAAATCGATCGATAAACACATTCGGGTTAAAAATAGCGTCCCTACATAACACGGCTTCATATTTTATATTCTTGTGTCCATTCTAAGATGGACATAAAAATCATACTTTATTCTTTCCTAAATTTATTTTAAAATATTCATTATATTAAAATATTCTTTATATTAAAATATTCTTTGTTCTAAGGTGTTCCTTTTCTAAAATGTTCCTTTTTCTTTTATATTAAAATGTATTTCTACATTAAATTGATCTTTCATTCTTCTACAAAAAATTGTATTTTTACATTAAAATGACCTTTTTCATTAAAATAATTCTGAATTGGAATGCGACTGAATCAATTACCATATAATTACAGTTATATGGCTTTCATGCATTGCATATATCCAACGATAATGATAAACAATCATCAAACAATACATTCACATCCAAAGTGAGATTTATAACTATGTGCGCATTAAAATAAATAAATAAATAAGTAATGCTCAACACAGACTGTCAATCCATCGATTGACAATTAATTAATTATTAGGGCTAGTGTATATAAAATGTCATCCCAACACCCGTATGGGGTTTCAACCAACAAACAATAATAGATTATCTGTGCACTTGGGCGATGTGTGAAAAATTATCGTCCCAATCACATAAATAAGTCGGACGTCTTGTAAATTGAAGTGTAACATTTCAACATCACAAACATATATTTCAAGGCATCGCTACATTATATTTTCAACCATGAATGTTTTCATATAATCTCTTTTTACAATAAAAAAAATGTGCACCTTTTTATAGTTAAACATTTTAATGCAACAATGAATCATTTTCAATAAAAATGTAGGTTCTCATGTTAACATATTTTATCAAAAACAATAAATCTTTTCTACTAATTCATTTACATCAAAAATGTAAATTCTAATGTTGACTCATTTACAATGAAATGTAATCTTTATATAATCATAAAAATGATATCTTTATCACATTGTAAAAAAGGTAATCTTATATTACATAAGAAAATGTAATCCTTTTTGCATTGCATAAAGTGACATTAAAAATGTACCCGTAATCCTACTCTTTTTATCGTCTCCAAAGTGGCAATAAAAATGTACATTAAATTCTATTCTTTTTATGGTCCAAAAATGACAATAAAAATATTACTTTTAGTCCTATCATTTTTATTACAGCTAAAATGTAACTTTTTATTTTATACCTTTACTTACATCTAATTTGACAAATAAAGATGCAACCTTTAATTCTATCATTTTTATTACAACTAAAATGTAAATAAAAATGTAGCTTTTAATTTTAATTTTTTGTTTGCATCTAAAATTGTAAAAAAAAAAAATACAACTTTACAAATTATGTTTTTAATTTGTATCTAAATTACAAATAAAATATAACCTTTTCAAAACTATGTCTTATTTGCATTAAGAAATGCAAATAAAAATTTAACTTCCAATTTCAACATTTTACCTGTATCAAAGAGTGCAAGTGAAAGTATAAATTTTTATTTCAATGTATATTTGCATTAAAGAATGCAAATAAAGGAAAAACTTTTTAATTCATCATATATTTGCATTAAGGAATGTGTAACAACCCGGAAATCCGAGCCAATTTAAAATTTTTATTATGGCAATTTTAGTGAATTTTGAATATTTAAAATGATTTATTTTAAATAATAATGATGAGAAATTTATTTTGAATAGAATTAAAACATATATATTTATTTGAATTGTCGTTAGAATATAAATATTTATTTTAAATTATAAAAGGAGTTGAAAATGGTACGGTAGTTTGAAAATTCGGTTTCAAATGTCAAATGAATGTACAGGATTCAAAATAAACCAGATTTTTTGAAACAAAAAGTATTTGAATCTATTTGAAAATATCTTTCCAATGAATCCGAAAAATCAAAATTTCATAGCGGGAATAAAAAGTTATGTCCAGTTGAAAATTCAGAATAGCCGTTGTGGAATTCCGGCCCTTAAAAATAGCAATTTTGCAAACGACCTCGGTTTTCGACGAAACTACTTTTGTTGGATCCGGGATGTCAAATTATTGGTAGATTCCAAAATTCGTAATTTTCTGAATCAATATGTGCGTGTGGTGAAGTAAAATGTGTTTTAACAGTTTCAGTCAATTTCGATCGATCAGAAAATGTCCATTTTTCAAACGATGACAGAATTTGACGAAATTAGTTTTGTTAGAACCGTATCATCAATATGAAGCTAGAAAATATTTATTGGGAATTTTTAGAGTCCATATGTGGCCCCGGTAAATTGAAATGTGCGTTCAAATTCAATATATAGATTTATATTTTGATTTTGATGGAAACTAATCGAAACAGCCGAACTGGGTTACGATACATATCCCATTGTTTTCAGAATGGGGGTAATTATTTAGAAGCGACAGTCATTAGGCCTTGATTGGAGATCGAATTTAAAAGGTTGCTTTTTAGAATTAATTAAATAATAATATATATTATTAATTAAATTCCCCTACCGCTTCTCCTTCCCCCCTCCCCTCCCCTCCCTTTGACTTCAAAGCATTTGGAAAAAGAAAAGAAAAAAAAGAAAACGCGGTGCCCTCACCCACGCTCCCCCCCCCCCCCCGATTCAGCTCTGCCACCGCCCCTCCAAGCGTGCCGCGTCGCCACCTCCCTTTCCCCTCGACCTTATCTCCGTTTCCTTGCTCCGACGCACCCATCCGTCGCACTTAGAGACCCCCTCCCTCGTGCACTCCACCTAGCGCCGCCTCTACCGTGCCAACACCCCCACTGCGAGCTGCAGAGCACCCCCTCCTCAATCAGCGAACGTGAAGACTCTTCCCCCCCTCAGCAGTTCGATTTTGGCTAAAAGGTGATTTTTAATTTATATAAAAAACTGATTTTTATGTGATATAAAAACTGATTTTTATTAGTTACAAAAAGTTTAGATTTTTAGTTGTTTAAAGATTAGTTTTTTTATCTGTATGAACCGCATAAAAATGAGGTTTTTATATGTGAAAAGAGTTATAAAAATGAGATTTTTAGCCACATAAAGATATGATTTTTAATAACATAAAGGTTTGATTTTTATGAATATAAAGTTATGATTTCTTAGTAAATAAAAATATAACTTTTATGTACATAGTAGCATTATAAAAATTCAATCTTCATATATATATATATATATATATATATATATATATATTAGCGAGATAAAAATGTGATTTTTTTTATATATGAAGCAATATTAAAAATGAGATTTTTAATATAAATTTCGTGAAGCAGACCATGGATGACTTGGTTGTTTGATTGATGTGTTGTGAAAATTTATTGTGTGATGTGGATTGAATAAATATTTTATAGTTAAAAATATAAATTTTAACATGCGCATAAAATAAATATTTATAAACAAATCAGGCGATTTGTTTATGTACACACATTTGAATGATATTGATTGGGAAGATAAATTTTACACATCGCCCAACTGCACAAATAAAACTTGTGTTTGATTATTTGAAACCCCACACGGGTGTTGGGATGAAATTGGCCATACACTAGTCCCAATAATTAGCTGTATGTCGATCGATTGATTGACAGGCTGTTATAAGTGTTAAATATTTATATTTGATGCTTATGCAGTGTAGAATGCACTTTGGGTGATGGTTGACTGTGTTTGATTGTTGTAGTGTACGTATGTGTATGAAATCCATTTAAATCACATTGTATGGTAATTGACTGTGTCTGGTTCCAGTTCAGAAAGAATGAATATTTTAAAATAACGATTATTTTAAAATAACGAATATTTTAAAATAATATTCAGTAATAGATCAAAATGTGATTTTGATGTCCGATTTGGGATGGACACGATTATATTTAAATATATAAAGTAGTGTTGATTAGATTAACGCCATTTCGACGTGAACGATATCTATATCGATTTTATTCATTTTATTTATGAATATCGAAAAGGAATTGATTTCAAAATATAATATTTTGAAAATACTGTCATTTATATATAGATGATATGGAATATTCAATTTTGATTTGAAATTGAATATGAAGTTGAAATCGTTTTGGAAACGAATTTAAAATGATTTATAAAATACGTTTTAAAAGGAAATCGACGAAATATATATAATATTATATATATATATATATATATATATATATATATATATATATATATAATGGCCAAAATAGAACGCGCCGCGCAGCGGTAGTTCGCGAATTTCGACCGTTGACTTCGAATGGAGATTACGGGAGATCCGACCGTCGGATTCTCGTAAAACTGGAACCGTTGGGTTCGTATCGAAAATAGCTTTCTAAAGAATATTAGAGATCTGAAATCTAACAGATGGATTTGGAGTTATGTCCAAATCAAATTTGGAAAAGGTCGTTGTAAGTGCAGTTCGATGGCCGTTGATGGAAATCAACTGTACGGGCCTTGACAAAACTATTAAAAATAACAATAATTTGTATAAAATCATAAGAAATGATTTGGAAAGAATTGGGATGAAAAATTCCATATTTGTAAAGATAAAAATAGATTTTTATCGAAATGAACTAGTTTTGAACTAGAATTCTAATCCATTTATTTTTGAAACAAATAAATGTTGAGACAAGGATTTTGATCGATGAAAACATATAAAGGTGCAATAAAGATCATAAGAAGTTTAGTTATATTTTAGGGGGAGCATATATACAGAGGGAGAGAACGATGGAGATTATAATATCAAGCTATATTGTCATCAATCAAAAAGGGGGAGAATGTTGAGTCAAAGGTTTCATAGCATATTTTGATTAATGACGAGAAGGAGCTTCATGATCGACAAAAAGAAGAATCAATGTTTTCGTAAGTTAGAAGTTGATTACTTAGAGTTATAAATGTTAAAATCTATCCTCAAATAATCATACTCTTCATCATTTTTGAATATATACATAAATACACATTTTCTGTGCAAGTTGACAAAACCTGTCTGCCTACAAATTTTTTCCTATCTACCTTTTTCAAGACAGAGACAAAATCTGTCTACCTACAAATTTTTTCCTGTCTACCTGTCTGCCTCTTTCGGGAAAAATGCACAGCAAATGTCCATTCTTGAACATAACGTATATATATTCAAATGCCTGTGTACCTATCAATTTCGACCTGTCAACATCTTTTCAAACAGCAAGCAACCTTTCGAAAAGCCATCTTCTTTCATCAAGAGTTGTATCCATTTCTCTTCAACAAAAATCATTACTTTTCATTGCAATTCTTCATCAATGATTACAACTCCTCATTCACTATAAATACATCTTGAATCATCATTCAAATCCCCAATTCTTGCTCTAATTTCTGGTCTTACTTTCTAGATATTCTTTGCATTCAAAAAGCACTCAAATTCAATATATTATCGTTTGAATCTCCAAGCCTATTTAATACACTTGAGATTCAAGACGATAATCCACTTCCAAATCTTCACAAACATCAAATCGTAATTGAGGATAAGATTATAGGAAGGGTGTACTATAAAAGACAAATCCGTGTTGTAAAGAACACACATTATCAAATAATTGTTGTTCGTCTGATTTGAAGTCCCCGATGATATAAGAGGCAAGTGTTGAAGTCCTCGTGTTGTTAGAGGCGTGAAATCACGTTCGACTGCTCGGGTGTTTTGAACATGTTCCTCCGGGTGAAGCGAGGTTGTTTGTAACGGCTGGAAATTTCTGACTCTCGAGAGTCGGAAATTCCGCGACGTTAGTGAAAGAATTTAGAAGGTGAGAAAGAAAAGATAGAACTAATAGAATAGAAGAAGAAGAAGAAGAAGAACATCAGAATCATCAGAGTAACACGAATCTTACAGCGGAACGAATAACATATAATATATAACATAGCTTTGAAGTAAACAGTTATATATATACAATAGCACTTATCAGAGTACAACACTTACAACACAGCGGAAATAACTATAGCTATAAAATCTTGTAGCCTCCTGCTCCAAGCTCTCCAAGTATATCTGTAAATCCCGACTACTTGACTGCCCGTACAAATTTAGGCACCCAAGAGTTTAGGGAAAACAACAAAGTAAACTCTGGGTCAGTCATGGGACTGGTATGAGTAAAACAGTTTAAAACAATTGAACAGGTATATGATATCTCATAAGACCACGCCGTGAACACGGAACGGGTTTTTCCTTATGAGTATCTGAACAGCTTTGACAAGCAATATCATTGTGATATTATAATAATGTCTAAGTACAAATAGGTATCAATCTAGCAGAAACGCTTGCATCTCACGTTCTACATACATAGTATAAAATCATAAATCGCAGGGCGCTTATTGAAGATTGGATTCCAACAGACAAGGTATGGGAGCACCTTCTGAATAGTGTACTCTAGAGGTGATACACTCAGGGTTCAACAAGAACGTCTTGCAACCCGGCCACACATGACCGCTCACTCATTTAGCTTGAGTGTCGCGAATATATTGCCACCACGGTTGTAGGCCATCCAACCGTCATTCGAAGATACAGAATCAAAAAGAAGTATAAATATGGATATTCCCTAGATCGGTGACAATACACCCTGCTTGGGAATGACCCAACTAGCCATGCTGCCTAGCCCAACTTTTGTTACTTCCTGGTGTGAGGCTAGAAGCTACGTCTATCTTCAGAACATCTGATCACCATTCACTTTGAATGCCACATCGTCATACCCGCCAAATCACAAATTGACTTATCCAAAAATAACACGGGTATATAGCTAAGAGAAACGAATTCCTCCACCACCAAACGTGAATACGTTTGAACAGATCAACTTACGCGATCCATTGGATATACTCTGTCAGACCTTCTTCCATATACGTTGTCCTGGGACTGGACAAACTGAAGGAACTATTCATTATATCCATCTTAGTCACTGTTATCTAAGACTTATACAACAGCCCTTGCACTTTACTCCGTCTTCAATTTATCTTTGGCAGATATTGCTCGCAACGCTTATGCCAATACAGAGTGGTTCTTCGGATAATAATCCAACCGGTCTCTCCATATTAACAACGTAAATATGGTCAAAACTTTGATAGTCTGTGATTTAACTATCAAATGAAAACATGTCGGTGTATAAACAACGATCTTATTTCCAAATGGGAATTCGATTGATCAATCATATGTTCACATTTCCTTATTTCATATATTTAGAAAATATATGTTATTAATCATTGGAAAACATTTCCATAGCTTATTTTCACATCACTATTCTTTCGCATCTATCAGTCCCTAACTGTAACTAGTATGAGAACAATTCTCTAAGTATCAATCCGGAAGGTCGAGACCAACATCAGATCGTCACTTAGAAAACCGTTCAACTTACCCTCTCCAGTCAGTTTCTGAATTTGCTTAACTCTATTTCTTAAATTCTTATCATGAAAACATTTCATTTTCTATGTTTAGAAAACATATCCGACTATATTTGGAAAACGTTTCCAAAACTCATTTACGGATTTCAAATGAACGTTGTATAAAACATCGTTACGCTTAATCCATAAATCGCTTATTACTTAACTATATTTCAAATCAACCTTTTCTATCGAACCATAACTACTCCTTTGTCAATTCTGAAGTCAATCAAGTTGGGGTATAATTACCTCTCAGACCTTAGTTGAACAACGTCCTTTACTGTGAAATAGATGAAGCTCGTCACTCACTTTTTCCAATCATCTGTTTACGCAAATTCTCGGATTCAGGTTACGAATCCACTTCTTATATGACAACGTTTGATTTTAACTATAACGTTATAATTCCTACCCCTAAAATATCTAACCTAAATTATAAATTTATTTCCTAACTCGAATAATTTAACAGACACCTAATTTCTAAATCAATAACTAAAACTTGATTTAAACCCTGGAAAGTAAATAGTACTTTCCCGAATTCGCTATAATCGAATTCGACGTATAACTCTCTTTCGAGTAATCTCTATTTGATTAACTCTTCTTCGAATAACCTATATTCGATTATCTCTCTTCGAATAACTCATATTCGAAATCTCTCTCTTTCGAATAAACAATATTCGATCTCTTTCTTTCGAATATGCTATATTCGAAAATCTCCTTTCGATTTACTAATCGATAACTCCTTTCGATCAAAATAAAATCGATAACTCCTTTAACTCTATTCGAATAACTAATATTCGACTAACTCCTTTGGATCGACTCATTTGATTGACTCCTTCGAATAACTAATTCGAATAACTTACCTTTGAATAACCAATATTCGATTTACTCTAACTCGATTAACTTAATTCTAATCGATTTACTCCATTTCGATTCAACTTATTTCGAATCGATTAACTTAACTCAAATTGATTAACTCCTTTCGAATAACTAAATTCGATTTAATTCTAATTGAATAACTAATATTCAATTAACTCTTACGTGTTTAACTCTAATTGAATAAGTAATTCGAATCACTCTAATGTGTTTAACTCTATTCAAATATCTAATTCGAATAAATTATTTTGAATAACTAAATTCAATTAACTCTTTTAACTTTACTCGAATAACTATATTCGATTAACACCTTCTTTCGAATAACTATATTCGATTAACTCTTCGACTAACTCCTTTGGATTAACTAACTTCGAATAACTCCTTTGGATTACTAACTTCGAATAACTCCTTTGGAATAACTAACTTCGAATAACCAATATTCGATAACTACTCTTCGAATAAATAATATTCGGTAACTCTTCTCAAATGAATAACATTTGATTTCTCCACTCGAATAAACTATATTCGATTACTCTTCCCTCGAATACACTATATTCGATAACCCTACTTCGAATAAGTGATATTCGGCAACTCTACTCGATTAACTCCACCTGGATAACTCTAACTGGTCAACTTTAACTGGTCAACTTTAACTGAGTAACTCTAACTGATCAACTCTAACTGGTCAACTTTAACTGGTCAACTTTAACTGGTCAACTCTAACTGGTCAACTCTAACTGTTTATCTTTAACTGGAAAACTTTAACTGGTTAACTCAAATGGTTTAACCTAACTGGTTAACTCAAATGGTTTAACCTAACTTGATTTACTTGTCTCGATTAACTGAACTAATCCACTTAGTTTAACTTAGTTAATTCACTTTGATTAACTCTAACCGAATTACTTAGTTTAACTCAGCTAATTCACTTTGATTAACCCAACTAATTTACTTCGATTAGCCAATTAGTTTAACTTGACTAATTCACTTAGTTTGACGCAACTAATTCACTTTGATTTACAAATTAGTTTAACTTAACTAATTCACTTCGATTAACCGCTTAGTTTATCTTAACTAATTTACCTTGGTTAACTTAACCAATTACTTTGATTAACTCGACTAACTTTGTTTGGTTAACCTAACAAATTACTTTGTTTAATCCTTTTATCACACTCTGGTTATAATTCCTACTTCTACAATATCTCCTTAAAATCCATATCGTGTTATACTTGTGTGCGAAGCACGTGTTTAAATCTATCCTTGTATAATTCTATTTATTTTCCGAACAAGTGTTCCTTTATTTATTCCCTAAATAAATATTCCTTTATTCCATTTATTTATAATCTAAATAAATGTTCCTATATTTATTTCCTAAATAAATATTCCTTTATATTCTAATTCATTTATTTTCTAAATAAATGTTTCTATTTTATTTCATTTATTTTCCAAATAAATGTTTCCTTTTTCATTTATTTATTTTCAAATTAAATAAATGTTTTCCTTTTATAAAATCCTATCGATTTTATAAATAAGATTCATTTTCAATATAAACATTGAAAATCCCCTTATCAACATTTCGGTATGTTATGGTATTCAATCATATCAAATCACGATGTTCAATATCGTCCAAGCACATATAATCGCCCACAGATTTTATATCACATCATATAACAATATATGGAAAACAATAAAATAACTGTTGAGGAATCCTGTCGGATTCCTCCAACCTATTTCCCTGCATCACAGATGTTAGACAATATATGATAACATCACTTTCAGTTCCATATGATATATTCTGTTAAACAAAATCAATATAGAAATTTAACTAACTGACTAGCAGTTCAATCAAACAATCAACACACAGTCAAACAGACATTTTAACAGTTCTAACAATACACATGAAATTATAAACTGTTCAGAGTTAGTGAGATTTACTCACCTTTGGACTATCATTGTTAATAACGAAAATTGTCGTTCGATTTGGTTCGGACGGACAATTTATTTTGCTATAAATTGTAACGGGCTCGGATTCACTCCCGGTCAGTCTCATTGTGTTGCTCCCATCCATACGATCCCAACGGATCCAACCGTTCGCGAAACTGACAACGTATGAGTAAGATATAACATTAACAAGTTAATGCGTATATAGAGTTTAACACTAACTTAATTAATTTAATTTAAATGGGCTTTACCAATTTCTTTTGTCGGCCCACTCAAAACATTTCCTCCGATCCACTTGCGTATCCTCCTCCCCATTTCAGAACATATCCGCTCCCTTCTGTGCCCCCTTTTCTTTTCCCTTTATTCTTCTTTTTCATTATTTATTTTTGGGCTTACAGATTTTTAAACCCGGCCTATGTCCCAAAACTGACCTGCGTCTTCTGCATATCTCCTCCTCCCCATAACCGAAAGCTGCTACTCCTCCACCAATGGCCATAGTGTAAGGAACCCGTAACTTCCCCGTGAAGGAAAGAGCGGATACTTTGAGAACAACACAAAATAGAACGCATACAGAAGAACATTTCATTGTTATTACAACAATTCCATCAGATACAAGAATATACAGAGTATAAATGAATAAATTACATTCGATAAATATCAGAGATTTAAATTACATTTAAATACATCGCAGCGAAAAATATACAAAACACAACTGAAAGTGATACACGGATACAGAGCTTTCCGAGCATCGTTCCAGCTGTTAATCAGGACCCTATGAATATAAATCTGCAAAACCAAAACTACTAGCTGCCCATGTGGAAAATAGGGGCACCCAGAGTTTAGGTTAAAACAATAAACTCCAGGTCAGTCATGGGACTGGTGTGAGAACTAAAACAGTTATTAATATTGGTTTTAAAGTTTGGTAAATCAAGGGACCACGCCGTATAACACGGAACGGGTTTCCTCCCAAGAATACCAGTGCATAGAACAAACAGCGCAATGCTAAATAAAGAAAAATGAAGCTGTTATAAGACCCAGGTCCCATCACACAATGCAACGCAAGCCGGAGGATAGGGTTTTCCCTTATAACAGCCAAAGCATGCTTGATACGTTTAAATCACATTATTTGATACTATTATAAGTGTATAGTGTCAAAACAATTTCAATCATAAGTATCAATCATAGGCGGCATAGCTACCATCTACTATGTCGCCATACTAGGCTCTATAAATAAAACCGAAACACACGTATTGGAAATTGGATTCCGTCATGAGCCGAGGCAAGGGGCAAGCTCCTCTCCACGTTCGAGACACTCTAGCAAATGCCTCAGGACCCCACTATGATCCTTGGATCTTCAGGGCCGGTCCTCTCTTACTTTTGAGGATTAGTTATTCCTGAACACACGTTTCCCGGTCCTTACAGACCTATATCCGAGGCGCCTCGCATTCCAACAACCACACAGGTGAAAAGTATATAAATGTCAGGGCTGGTAGGTCACTGACACCACCCTAGCTAGAAAGAAACGTCGTGCTCTCCCTGCAGTCACTATCCCGTTTTTGACTCATACCGAGGTGTGAGGCTCGCGAATTCACGTTATACACAAAGCTGCGCCACACAGGCCGTGCTTTGATCATCAACCACAAGACTTTGCTTTTCAACAGAAGCCCTGATCAACTGCCACTTACGCATGCCACATTGGCAATTCACTCCATGCGACTGATGTCCATCGATATACAACCTCTGAGCTCGTACATCTCAGAGAAGGGCGTTAAGCAAGAGAATAAATTCTCCGCCGCCAAACAGATGTATATTTAATAGAGATCAATCAACACAGAATAAAATCCAATGTCAGACACACAATCCATTTACAAGTTCGTTCTGGGTCTGAACGAAACCGGAGGCACTTTCCTCGCATATCCATCCATCTCCAGGTACGTCTGGACGATCACCAACTGATTCCCTCATCCCGGGTGTACAGCCCAATCAAGATCATCAGTAATCACCCAAACGATGTGAAGACTTCCGGTCTTCAACCACGGTCTTCATCTTCGACATCTCGTCGAATCAGTTATTCAGAATGGGTATAAACCCGGCCTTTCTGAATAACCCACGTATATAATAAACGAATGTTGCACAAATACAACAAACGCCTCATTCCAATTCAGAATATTCTTTTATTCACAAAAACACATTCTTAGGGAAATGTTCCCATTAATTTTATCCAAGATAAATTCTTCTAAATTTATTCTATAATCTTCCTTTGGATATCATTTCAAACTAGTCGGGATTAGCGAACCACACCGAAGTAATTATTTATTTTATTTCCCAATCCCAACCTATATATCCCATGGAGCAAAACTGGTGATACTCCATTTCTAACACCACGGTGTTATCGGTAAAATTAATTACCATTTCACGTTCAAATCTAATTAAAGATTTAACTATCGCTTTGGAGCAAAACTGGTGATACTCCACTCTCGATCACTTTTCAGATTTGAGAATTTAAATTATCAATTCACTTTTCAATCTAATTAAAGATTCATTAAAACTCCACTTAGCTTTAATCTTTTCAAAAATCAATATCTTGTCTTTAACTGGGTTAAAGAACCAATGTCTTCTAAAACACGATTCACGACAAACCCAAATCACAGTTGATATTAAATACAAGGCTCTGAATAGAAAATATATCGGCTTATAATCAATATCAAATTCTGAAACCAACAAATATCATATTGGAAATAACGATATAAAATATATCTTTCAAATTCACATAACAATATCTGTATAGTCACGAAATCCAACATCGAAATATCCCGAAGATAATTTCGATTCAACTCCAGTCCAATCCACGTATTGGGAATATTGATTATTTTTAAAATCACTTTCAAATTCAATTTATTTATTTCAAAAATAAATTGATTTTAATTCTAGTTCAAAACTAGTTCATTTCGATAAAAATCTATTTTTATCCTTTAATGTGGAATTTTCCAGCCCAATTCTTTCCAATTCACATATTATAATTTTACACAAATTATTGATATTTTTAATAATTTTATCAAGGCCCGTACAGTCGATTTCCATCAACGGCCATCGAACTGCACTTACAGCGACCTTTTCTGAAATTGACTTGGACATAATTCCAAATCCAACCGTTAGATTTCAAATTTCTAATATTCATTGGAAAGCTCTTTTCGATACGAACCCAACGGTTCCGGTTTTAGGAGAATCCGACGGTCGGATCTCCCGCAATGTCCGTTTGAAATAAATGGTCAAAATCCTCGAACTGCCGCGGCGCGGCGCGTTCTATTCAGGCCATTATATTATATATATAATATATATTTCGTCGATTTCCTTTTAAAACGAATTTTATAAATCGTTTTAACTTCGTTTTCAAAACCACTTTCAACTTCATCTTCAATTTCAAATCGATTTGATTTCAATTCAATTCGAGTTCATTTCAATTCAATTCAAATTCAAATTCGTTTCAATTCAATTCGAATTCTTTTCAATTCAATTCAATTCAAATTCGTTTCAATTCAATTCGTTTCAATTCAATTTAATTCGATTCAAATTGATTTCAATTCAATTTCAGTTCGTTTTAAATTTCAATTTCAATTTAATTCAATTTGAATTCATTTCTATTTCAATTTGAATTCATTTCTATTTCAATTTGAATTCATTTCTATTCGAATTCAAATTCGCTTCCTATTCAATTCGAATTTTAATCTAATTCAATTTGAATTTCATTTCAAAATATTTAATTTTGAAGTCACTTTTCAATATTCATTATACAACGAATAAAATCGATATAAATATCGTTCGCGTCAAAATAACGCATCTCTAATCAACACGGCTTTATATTTTTCAAAACTTCTTTATTCTATCCAACAAATGAATATTTATCCCATTCAACACATGAATCTATATTACTTTCAACACACGACTAATCTCAACACATGAGTACTGTCAACACATCACTATTTTTGTTATGTAAAATATTTTATAAAACTATGGTATCTATCGTTTGATTTTAATTAGACTTCTACTGGGAAGTAGTTCTAATTTTAAATGTGATAAAGATGTAATTTATTGTATAAAATATTTTACTCAACACATGAATAGTTTCAACACATGATCATCGTCAACACATGACTATTTTTATATTCAACACATGAATTTTCTTTTATAATATTCATTGTTTTCCCGATTGGAATGAGGCCCAATCAATCACCATATAATGTTAATTATATGGATTCCATACAACACATGTATATAATAGCATTGAAAAATAATCAATCATCAACCAAAGTGCACTACACTGTATAAGCATCAAATATAGATATCTGACGCTTATAACAGCCTGTCAATCAATCGATCGACATATTTAATCAATCAGGATGAGTGAACTTCAAATTTCATCCCAACACCCGTGTGGGGTTTCAAACAATCAAACACAGATTTTATTTGTGCAGTTGGGCGATGTGTAAAATTTATCGTCCCAATCAATGTCCTTCAAATAGGTGTACATAAACAAACCATCCGGTTTGTAAATGAATATTTTATTTTATTCACTTCCACGTTAAAAATTATATTTTTAACGATAAAATATTCTATTTCAACACATGAATCTATATTTCTTTCATTTACACAATAAAAATGATATTTTTATTTTTCTAACATATTTTAGAAAATTTCGGCGGCATAACGGCACGATACTAGAAACGGGACAAGGCCTAGCCTTATCCCCGGTCTAGTGAAGGCCCACGCCATTCACACATCAATCAATCCATTCCATTTCACCAAACAATTCAATTGCCAATCAAATCATCTAACTAATCTATGCAACCAAACAAACAAGTCCATGGTTTGTGGACGATTGTGTCGGGTGCTACTAAGCACCGTCTGCATCCTAGTATATATATATAACTAGAAAAAGAAGTTTAGAGTGAGAAGTTCTCACCTAAAGCTATCCAATACCACGACTCTTCATTTATAGAAATCTTCTTCGTTATCCCATCTTCGTCATCTTCGTTGCCCGTAGTCACTATATATATAAAAATCACACATTTTTATATTTCGATGTCTTTAAAATAAAAATCACATTTTTATTTATTCACTTTCAATTTAAAAGTCATATTTTTATAATCACTTCATATATTTAAAAATCGAATTTTTAATATGCTATTCAATATACAAAAATCATATTTCCTTACCGCTAATATATAGATAAAAATTCTATTTTTATAACGCTATTCTCTATATAAAGATTTCGCCTTTTCAAAAATATAGATTTCATCATTATAAAAATCATCACTTTACTTCAACGTATATAAAATAAAAATCAGATTTTTATTTCGCTACATATACAAAGATGATATTTTTATATTCTCTATCCTATAAAGATTATATTTTTAATACTTTAAAAATATAAAAATCATATTTTTAATATTTCTATATAGTAAAGATTATATTTTTAATATGCCACTAATATAAAAATTGTATTTATATTCATATGATAAAAATCGTATTTTTACCTTGAAAAAAAATCGTATTTTTATTTCGATAGTTTCATAATAGAAATCTACATCTTTTCCATATGAAAATCTCATATTTTCTAATTAAAAATCTAATCTTTTCAGTTTTAAAACAAAGGAAAAATCAGTTTTATCGAAGGAAATAAGTAAAAACCCGAAATTAAATACTTACATTGATCGTTGAAGGAGGGAAGGGTTTTGAAGCGGCGGTGGTCGACGTCCAGGGGGAAGTCGAGCTTATCTCCGATGGTGGTGGTGGCCAGGTACAGGCGGGCGCGGTTTTTAGGGCAAAAGGGATGGGGGTCGCGTCAGAGCTGTCGGTGGCTAGGGGGGGCTGTCGCGATCGTTGCGCCACCGGGGGGGGGGGGGGGGCTCTCGCGCGTCGGCTCTGGCGCCTGGGGGGCTTCGCGTGGCGGCGATCGACTGGAGGAGGGGCGCCAGCCTCTGGCGGCGGCGACAGGGGTTCCCCCCCCTTTTCCGTCGCCTTCTTTTTTTTTATATTTTTCTGTAGAATGAAATCGGGGGGGGGGGGGCCTGGGTAGTTAAGGAGAAAAGAATTTTAATTTTATTATTTTATTTAATTATTTTAATTTCTAAAAAGGTTGACTTTTACATACGACCTCTAAACGAGGCCCACCGCCTGTCGTCCATAGCGTTTTACCCCCATTCCGAACACAATGGGATATGTATCGCATGCTGATTTGATCGTTTCGATCAGTTTCCTTTGAATTTACATTTAAATCACTATATTGAATTTTAAACGTACATTTCAAATTACCGGGGTCACATACTAACTAGAAAAATTCCAGAAAACTATTTTCTACCATCGTATTGACGATACGGTCCTAACAAAACTAGTTTCGTCGAATTCTGAGACCGTTTGAAAAATGGCCAATTTCCAGTCGATTAAAATCAACTGAAACTGGTCAAACGCGTTTTCCTTTGCCACGCTCACATATTGATTCGAAAAATTGTGAAATTTGGAATCTAGCAATAATTCGACATCACGGACCCAACAAAAGTGGTTTCGTCGAAATCCGAGGTCGTTTGCAAAATTCCCATTTTTAAGGGCCTGAATTCTATAGCGACTATTCCGAATTTTCAACTGGACATATCTTTTGATTCCCGCTATGAAACTTTGATTTTTCGGATTCGTTGGAAAGATATTATCATATAGATCCTATTATTTTTGGTTTCACAAAAATCCGGATTGTTTTGCACCCGGTATATTCAATTGAAGTTTGAAATCGAATTATCGAACTACCGCGCCATTTTCAATTCTATTATAATTATATATAAATATTTATATTCTAACGACGACGTATATAATATATACGTTCTAAATATATTCAAAATAAATTTCTCGTCGATATTGTTTAAAATTATTCATTTTAAATATTCAAAATTCGCTAAAATTGCCAAAATAAAAAATTTAAACTGGCCCAGATTTTCGGGTTATTACACATAGCCACCTATTTCAACACCATATTTCCTTCAACACTTCATATGAATCCAAAGAAAAATTCCCATTTTCTTTATCTTTATAACTGGCTTACCCAGAATCGGTCCATCTCCTAACTAGTACTCCAAACCGCATGTCTCCTATACACAAATATTTCGATCCTTTTATTTCCACTTTCATTCTTTAAACCGCGACTTCCTGTATTTCCGTCCTCCACCCTTCTGTATGCACCGCCATCCTACACAGTAACATCACCGCATCTTCTTCAGATAAAACTCCACCGCACTCCTCCGATAAAAACTCCACCGCACTCTACTATGAAGGGTCTGATGTCGATCAGAAGTTAGCATCCCACTCGCCTTCGGGTCAACAGCCTCCGCCAGCAACCGTTCGAGATTCGAAGTCCCCATTCGCTCCCCAGTACCCTTCGAACGCAACTCCTTTTTGGCTAGAATCCCGTCATCCTAGTTTGTAAAATCCGATCATAGCGGGTCAAAGGGTAGAGCTCGACGTGTTTTATGCTTTTTAGTTGGGAAGATTCAATTTAGTTGAGTGGATTTTGAAGTTTGGGAGGATTAAATTCGAACTCCACTGTTCGTTCATTAGAAGGTGGAAGCATAGATTTTTCCCTTTGACCATGAAATTTGTGTTGATCAGCATTTAGGGTTGAACTCCTTTTTATAGCCAATATTTTGTTTAATTTCTTGGATCCTTTGCTTCCACGTTTGTTCTTTAACTGTAATGACCCGCATTGGCAGGGGTATTATGATTAGTTTATTTGATTATATAAATGGTGATATAGTGAATTAAGTGGTCGTGGAATTAAATAATGGTGAGTATTTAATTAAAATAATAAATTAAATAATATATTTAATTTTGAAATAATCAGAATTGGTTGAAATGGCAATATGGTGTGAACCGGATCATCTGTGATATGTAATTCAGCTTGGAATTGAATTTGAATAACGAATATATTCAATTGTCGACAGTTGAACGTATATTTATATTATAATTAAAACCTAGCTCGAAATGGCGCTGCAGTTCGTAAATTGGCGATTCGAACTTCAACTGAATGTACAGGATTCGTTTTAAGCCGGATTTCCGTGAAACAAGAAACGCGTGGAGCTGGTGGAGTATATCTTTCTAGGGGAAGAGAAAAATCGAGATTTCGTCGTGTAGATTTTGATTTATGGTCAAAACGAATTCTAGAAAAGTCGCCGTGGAATTCCTTTATAATTTGTAACGCTTTATTTACGTTATAAAAGGGTTTTCAATATATTTGAATATCGGGTTGGAATTTAGACAAGGTTCTTTTCAGACATAACGATAATTTAATTTTTAGAATTTTATTGTAATTTTTAATTAATTTATTAAGCAACTTTTTATTTGGAGTGTTTTACACCCTGTATCGATATTTTGAAGTTCCACAATATGAGTCAAACTACCGGTATTGTTGTATTTCTAGGATCATGACGCATTGATCGTCATGATGGTGTAGTTGATCCGGTCGGTAGCAGTTCGTAATTAACGAAGTTTTGAAAAATGAGATGACCGAATTCTTTTAAAACTCAAAACAAATATCCTAACTATTCTATGGTCCTTAACAAGGCCATGCATATACTTGTTACAGCCACACAAATAAAATATGATCCCGTATATCATTTGTCTTGGGCCGCCACTTCTCTTCTAAAAAAAATATACAGCAAAAAAAAACGAAATCAAAGCAAATAAAAACAATTGCAGATAAAATCTCTAAAATCATGGAAGGGGTATATTTGGATTCAGCGATGGATGAGCTTCGATTTGCTATGACTTTTGTTAGGTTCGATCTTCTTTGAGCTGGCTGTAGCGGAACCCGAAGTCGAGTCTTGATGTACGCTAGTTGTACAGACTGAGGGAGTTCGCTTGAAACGCGAATGAGAGGAGGATTTAGCCTGAGTTGCGGAATTTCTGGAGGGAGGCGTGAGCTTGAGCTGGCAGTATCAAGCAGGACGGGGTGATTTGGATCTCGGGTTGAACTCCAGCGATCTGGAGTGGAAGAGTTGAACGGCAGGAAGGGGATGAAGGTCACGAGTTTAATATGAGGTGAGGTTTTCTGTGCGGTTGTCTTGGTTTAGGAATACTGGAGTTTGGGAAAAATCGAATTATAGGAGTAGGGGAAAGATGAGAGGAAGTACGGTAGTTTGTAGGGGCGGAAGCAGCATGCCAATAGTGTTTGCTTGAGGTGTTGTGTTTTGTTTTTTTTCATGCGTTGGTGAGAAAAGGGTTATTGGTGCAAACGTTGTATGGATGGGGATTGTGTGTTCAAGGGGGCAGCGTTCTTTTGAAAACGAGGAGGTGGAAGATAACTTCCTGTAGAACGCGGGTCGGGTAAAGGTCAAAAGGGGAAAGGGCCGATCAAGAAAATAAGGTGAGCAAAAAAAAGGAATAACAAAAAGAAACAAAGAGGAAAAAAGGGAGTATGAAATGGGAAAATAACGTATGTATGGGACCATCAAATTTCGAAATGACTTGGTACTGCTGAGTTGCTGGTTTCAAAAATAATTTGGGAAAGAAAGCATAAGCGGATCATGGAATTTCGAACGGTCGGTCACGTTGGGGTCGTATGGGAAAAGGCTATACAATGAAGCTGACTGGGAGTGGATTGGAGCTAGTTTGAATTTACGGCGAATTAAATTGTTTGATTCAAATCAAACAAACAGTTTGTCATTCTTTAACGATGAACTGCCAATGTGAGTAAATCTCACTAACTCTGAACAGTTTATAATTTCATGTTGTATTTTTAGAACTGTTAGATATTGGCTGATTTACTGTATGTTGAATGTTTGATTGAACTGCTAGTCAGTTAGTTAAATTTTCTATATTGATTCTGTTTAACAGAATATATCATATAGAACTGAAAGTGATGATATCTATATTGTTTAACATCTGTGATGCAGGGAAACAGGTTGGAGGAATCCAACTGGATTCCTCAACATTTATTTTACTGTTTTCATATATTGTGATATATGATGTGTTATATAATCTGTTATGGATTATGGGTGTTGGAATGATGTTGATCATTTTTATTCGATATTGTAAATATCATAAAAGACCCTGGGATGTAAAAAGAAGTATTTCAATGTATATTGAAATAAAGGAATTTTTTAAAATCACAGGATTTTATAAAAGGAATTATTTATAAAACGAACACGGTTTTATAAAAGGGATATTTATTTAGAAAATAAATAGAAGTTATAAAAAGGAAATATTTGTAACGGTAAATAGAAGTTATAAATAGGATATATTTGTAACGGTAATTAAACGTTATAAAAAGGAAATAGTTGTAACGAAAAACGTAGTTTAGTAAAAGGAACTAATCGATGTTAGTTAATCGATTAGTGTTAAAGTAAAAGGAGCTAATCGATGTTAGTTTAATCGAATAGAGTTAAGTAAAAGGAGTTAATCGAATATAGTTTATTCGATAAGAGCTAAGTGAATAGAGTTAGAGTTAAATCGAATAGAGTTAAGTAAAAGGAGTCAATCGAATATAGCTATTCAAGGGAGGGTTAAGTAAGGAAGTTAGTAAAAGAAATAAAGTGAACTTTGCTAATTTCAAAGTTAGAAATGTTGTTCAGTTAAGGTCTGAGAGGTAGTTCTACCCCAACTTGATTGGCTTCGTTTTTAACTAAGGAATAGTTAAGGTTCGGCAGTAAAGGAAATGGTTTGAGTTGGCATCGCGATGGTTTGTTTAGACATATGTCTAAGTCCAATGAAGAAGCTTTGGAAATGTTTTCCAAAGAAGAAACCAGAAATGTTTTCTAATAAAGAAACAAAGAAATGGAAATGTTTTCCATTGTTAATAACGTATATTTTCCCAATTTAGAAAATAAGGAATATTGAACGTAGGGAAATAGGAGATAAGTAGATTTATGAAATAAGGATATAAATGTTAAATGATGTTTGATCGATATAATTTCCATTTGGAAATAATATCGTTGTTTGCACACCTGTTTTTATTCGATAGTTAAATCACAGACTATCGAAGTTTTGACCATTTTAACGTTGTTAATATGGAGAGACCGGTTGGATTATTATCCAAAGAACCACTCTGTATTGGCATAAGCGTTGCGAATCATATATGCCAAAAGAAATTGAAGACGGAGTTATGCAAGGGCTATCCTGTTTACAGAATAGTGCCTTCAGTTCATCCTGTTCCTGGATAACTTGTATGGACGGATGTCTAACAGAGTATGTCCAGACGATCACGTATATTGATTTCTCCAACTGTACCAAGAGTGGAAGCGGAGAAGGAAACTTCTTTTAGCTAACGCGTAATGTATGGTTGAGGACGTCGATCGGTGATTTGATGGATTTGACGATGTGGCATTCAAAGTGAATCTGATGTGATGATAAAGCGTAGCTTCCAGCCTCATCATCCGGTAAATGACAGAAATCGGGCAGGCAGCATGGCTAAGTCGGTCGCACCGAAGTAGGGTGTATAATCACCTGATCTAGAGTTTCATTCATTTCTAAAAATCTATTGTTGATGCTGTCCCATTCGGGAAACGGTTGCTGATCCCAACTGTTGGTGATATACATTCGATACACTCAAGCGAAATGAGTGGTCGGTCATGTGTGGCCGGGTTGCAAGATGTTCTTGTTGAACCTAGTGTATTCCTCTCTAGAGGTACACGAGCGAAAGGTGGATCCATACCTTGTCATAGTTGGAAATCCATTTACCCAATACGTGCTTGCGGTTTTTGATTGTATACTATATATGTAGAACGTGAGATGAAAGCGTTTCTGCTAGATGATTATTATAGTTGTGGTTGATAGACATTATTATAATATCAAAAGGTTTTTGATATAAAGATATTTTGGATTCTCATAAGGGAAAAACCCGTTCCGTTATGCAGCGTGGTCTTATGAGATATCATTTACTTGTTCAACTGTTTTTAAACTATTTTACTCACACCAGTCCCATGACTGACCCGGAGTTTACTTTGTTGTTTTCCCTAAACTCTTGGGTGCCTAAATTTGTACGGGCAGTCAAGTAGTCGGGATTTTACAGATACACTTGAAGAGCTGGAGCAGGAGGCTTCAGGATCATATAGCTATAGTTATTCCCGCTATGTTGTAAGTGCTGTACTTTGATAATGATGTATATCCAAATACAGATGTATATTTCAAAGTTATGTTACATATATTATATGTTATTCGTTCCGCTGTGAGATTCGTGTTACTCTGATGTTGTGTTCTTCTTCTTCTATTCTAATTTTCTATCTCATCTTTCCTCCCCCTCTAATTTCTTTCACTAACTACCAGGATTTCTCGACGGTTTGGTTATCGACGTCGTGCTTACGTCGATAACCAAAGTCGTCGAAAATCCGGGTCGTTACATTAACGTCTTGGATCCTTTGCTTCCACGTTTTAGAAAGGAGATGTGGTTGGGAAAAAGAAGGGACGTGGCTCCTTCTTCATCAGGGAAAGTAAAATTAAAGAATTTGATTATAAAGGTGTTGGGTAATTGTTTTACATTTGAGCTTACCCCATTGTGTGAAACTTTGTTTGTTCACGGACTGATATAAAAATATCATTAAATCAGGTAATGTGCCGTGATCCCAAAAATGTAATAATATCGGTAGGTGGACTCATACTTTGAAACTTCAAAATGTTGATTTCAGGGTGCGAAATATTTCAAATAAAAAGTCGCTTATTAAATTAATTAAAAATTTCAATAAAATTCTAAAAATTAAATTATCGCTATTTCCCAAAAGAACCTTGTCTAAATTCAAACCCGATCTCTAGTTATATCGAATAAATTGATACGGTCGATAAACGATTCTATAGCGACTATTTTAAAATTTGATTTGGACATATCTCAAAATCTACACGACGAAATCCTGATATTTCTCTTCCACTAGAAAGATATACTCCACTAGCTCCACACGTTTCTTGTTTCACAGAAATCCGGCTTAAAATGAATCCTATACATTCAGTTGAAGTTCAAATCGCCAAATTGCGAACTGCCGCGACGTTTCAGGTTCGTTTTAATTATAATTATAAATTATAAGTTCGAACGTTGTACTTTAAGTTATCGATGTCGCCAAATCGATATATAAATAATTAAATAAATTAATTATTCGACAGCTAACAAAACGCGCCATTACAGACTTCCCCCCTTAAAATAATTTCGTCCTCGAAATTGCTAAGTTAGAAAAATGCTACTAACTCTACTAACTAGATTTAAAAATCTTTTTACCTCTAAATTTCAGTTTCGACTGGACCCAATAAATTTTAATTAATTTATTAATTCATTTCCGACCAACTAAAATTTTCAAAAATTCTGAAAATTTTCTAACACCTTAAATTTTCGAAAATTTTTGCCATAACCTCCTTTGTACGGCTCAATACGTCAAACTACAACTCGCCTCTCTAGGCCTCCTCCAATCCAAAAGGAAATCAAAATAGCCAAGCGGCTTGCCAATTCGGCTCATAAAATCCATACTCATACATGATATAAACTTGTACCTTTTTGTCGGGCATTTAACTCTATCCCTTTCATCTGCTACCACTTCAACATATACCAATGTTATCCATTCCAATTGATCTCCAATCAGTTCATATCCTCAAATCCAAATCGAATTTCATTCGAACTCTAATATCAAATTCCAAATTATTGACTTATCAATTTGGTTCCATTCTAGATTATCTCTAATCCAATTCAATTTTATTTAACTCGGTTCAAGTTAAATTTCAATTTATTTTTACCATCTCATTTTATTTTATTTAACTTCATTAGTTAAATTTTAATTCCAGAACTTAAGTTCCTGGGTTTCTTTCAAATCAATTTGAAATCATAATGCCAATTCAAAACCTTTGAATGTCTAAACAACTTGTTTTCTCAAAACAATTCAAAAACAAAACCTTTGGTAGTAATCCGTCACTTAGAACTCGAAAATGAACACTGATGATGTCTAGATTCATCATCAGAATCTATTTTCCAGCTATCGAAGTGAGTTCAATACTATATCATTTTCAATTTGAAAACATCTTCAAAATCTCCTAGGAACTTAAAATTTCCTTATTTTAAATTCCAAATTCTGATTTAAATTCATATTTAATTCAAACTATTTCATATATTACATTCATATGAATTCTGATTGGTCATTTATAACCATTTCACCCTTTTATAATCTTATTCGATTATAATAACAACCAACACAATCAATATACTATAATAATTTCAAGATATATATTTCTTCTATCAACAAATATATTTTGGGAAAAATTATTTCATTTACCCTCTTTCAAAACATACCATGACGGTTCATCGTATTCGAGCATTTAGTAACCCTTATCGATACAGTGGATCAACTGATCGACCAGAATTCATAAGCCACTCAACCAATGAGTCTCCACAATATAAAACCATTTTATATTGAGTAACAATTACGCGCTCATATATATACACTCAAACTCAATCTAGGATATTACTAATCCCATCTCTATTGAGTTATGCCACAGAGCCAAGGAAATCACTTAACTTAAGCTCTGATACCAACTGTAACGGCTGGAAATTTCCGACTCCTCGAGAGTCGGAAATTCCGCGATGTTAGTGAAAGAATTTAGAAGGTGAGAAAGAAAAGATAGAACTAATAGAATAGAAGAAGAAGAAGAACATCAGAATCATCAGAGTAACACGAATCTTACAGCGGAACGAATAACATATAATATAAAACATAGCTTTGAAGTAAACAGTTATATATATACAATAGCACTTATCAGAGTACAACACTTACAACACAGCGGAAATAACTATAGCTATAAAATCTTGTAGCGTCCTGCTCCAAGCTCTCCAAGTATATCTGTAAATCCCGACTACTTGACTGCCCGTACAAATTTAGGCACCCAAGAGTTTAGGGAAAACAACAAAGTAAACTCCGGGTCAGTCATGGGACTGGTATGAGTAAAACAGTTTAAAACAATTGAACAGGTATATGATATCTCATAAGACCACGCCGTGAATACGGAACGGGTTTTTCCTTATGAGTATCTGAACAGCTTTGACAAGCAATATCATTGTGATATTATAATAATGTCTAAGTACAAATAGGTATCAATCTAGCAGAAACGCTTGCATCTCACGTTCTACATACATAGTATAAAATCATAAATCGCAGGGCGCTTATTGAAGATTGGATTCCAACAGACAAGGTATGGGAGCACCTTCTGAATAGTGTACTCTAGAGGTGATACACTCAGGGTTCAACAAGAACGTCTTACAACCCGGCCACACATGACCGCTCACTCATTTAGCTTGAGTGTCGCGAATATATTGCCACCACGGTTGTAGGCCATCCAACCGTCATTCGAAGATACAGAATCAAAAAGAAGTATAAATATGGATATTCCCTAGATCGGTGACAATACACCCTGTTTGGGAATGACCCAACTAGCCATGCTGCCTAGCCCAACTTTTGTTACTTCCTGGTGTGAGGCTAGAAGCTACGTCTATCTTCAGAACATCTGATCACCATTCACTTTGAATGCCACATCGTCATACCCGCCAAATCACAAATTGACTTATCCAAAAATAACACGGGTATATAGCTAAGAGAAACGAATTCCTCCGCCACCAAACGTGAATACGTTTGAACAGATCAACTTACGCGATCCATTGGATATACTCTGTCAGACCTTCTTCCATATACGTTGTCCTGGGACTGGACAAACCGAAGGCACTATTCAGTATATCCATCTTAGTCACTATTATCTAAGACTTATACAACAGCCCTTGCACTTTACTCCGTCTTCAATTTATCTTTGGCAGATATTGCTCGCAACGCTTATGCCAATACAGAGTGGTTCTTTGGATAATAATCCAACCGGTCTCTCCATATTAACAACGTAAATATGGTCAAAACTTTGATAGTCTGTGATTTAACTATCAAATGAAAACATGTCGGTGTACAAACAACGATCTTATTTCCAAATGGGAATTCGATCGATCAATCATATGTTCACATTTCCTTATTTCATATATTTAGAAAATATATGTTATTAATCATTGGAAAACATTTCCATAGCTTATTTTCACATCACTATTCTTTCGCATCTATCAGTCCCTAACTGTAACTAGTATGAGAACAATTCTCTAAGTATCAATCCGGAAGGTCGAGACCAACATCAGATCGTCACTTAGAAAACCGTTCAACTTACCCTCTCCAGTCAGTTTCTGAATTTGCTTAACTCTATTTCTTAAATTCTTATCATGAAAACATTTCATTTTCTATGTTTAGAAAACATATCTGACTATATTTGGAAAACGTTTCCAAAACTCATTTACGGATTTCAAATGAACGTTGTATTAAACATCGTTACGCTTAATCCATAAATCGCTTATTACTTAACTATATTTCAAATCAACCTTTTCTATCGAACCACAACTACTCCTTTGTCAATTCTGAAGTCAATCAAGTTGGGGTATAATTACCTCTCAGACCTTAATTGAACAACGTCCTTTACTGTGAAATAGATGAAGCTCGTCACTCACTTTTTCCAATCATCTGTTTACGCAAATTCTCGGATTCAGGTTACGAATCCACTTCTTATATGACAACGTTTAATTATAACTATAACGTTATAATTCCTACCCCTAAAATATCTAACCTAAATTACAAATTTATTTCCTAACTCGAATAATTTAACAGACACCTAATTTCTAAATCAATAACTAAATCTTGATTTAAACCCTGGAAAGTAAATAGTACTTTCCCGAATTTGCTATAATCGAATTCGACGTATAACTCTCTTTCGAGTAATCTCTATTTGATTAACTCTTCTTCGAATAACCTATATTCGATTATCTCTCTTCGAATAACTCATATTCGAAATCTCTCTCTCTCGAATAAATAATATTCGATCTCTTTCTTTCGAATATGCTATATTCGAAAATCTCCTTTCGATTTACTAATCGATAACTCCTTTCGATCAAAATAAAATCGATAACTCCTTTAACTCTATTCGAATAACTAATATTCGACTAACTCCTTTGGATCGACTCATTTGATTGACTCCTTCGAATAACTAATTCGAATAACCAATATTCGATTTACTCTAACTCGATTAACTTAATTCTAATCGATTTACTCCATTTCGATTCAACTTAATTCGAATCGATTAACTTAACTCAAATTGATTAACTCCTTTCGAATAACTAAATTCGATTTAATTCTAATTGAATAACTAATATTCAATTAACTCTTACGTGTTTAACTCTAATTGAATAAGTAATTCGAATCACTCTAATGTGTTTAACTCTATTCAAATATCTAATTCGAATAAATTATTTCGAATAACTAAATTCGATTAACTCTTTTAACTTTACTCGAATAACTATATTCGATTAACACCTTCTTTCGAATAACTATATTCGATTAGCTCTTCGACTAACTCCTTTGGATTAACTAACTTCGAATAACTCCTTTGGATTACCAACTTCGAATAACTCCTTTGGATTAACTAACTTCGAATAACCAATATTCGATAACTACTCTTCGAATAAATAATATTCGGTAACTCTTCTCAAATGAATAACATTTGATTTCTCCACTCGAATAAACTATATTCGATTACTCTTCCCTCGAATACACTATATTCGATAACCCTACTTCGAATAAGTGATATTCGGCAACTCTACTCGATTAACTCCACCTGGATAACTCTAACTGGTCAACTCTAACTGGTCAACTTTAACTGAGTAACTCTAACTGATCAACTCTAACTGGTCAACTTTAACTGGTCAACTTTAACTGGTCAACTCTAACTGGTCAACTCTAACTGGTTATCTTTAACTGGTAAACTTTAACTGGTTAACTCAAATGGTTTAACCTAACTGGTTAACTCAAATGGTTTAACCTAACTTGATTTACTTGTCTCGATTAACTGAACTAATCCACTTAGTTTAACTTAGTTAATTCACTTTGATTAACTCTAACCGATTTACTTAGTTTAACTCAGCTAATTCACTTTGATTAACCCAACTAATTTACTTCGATTAACCAATTAGTTTAACTTGACCAATTCACTTAGTTTGACGCAACTAATTCCCTTTGATTTACAAATTAGTTTAACTTAACTAATTCACTTCGATTAACCGCTTAGTTTATCTTAACTAATTTACCTTGGTTAACTTAACTAATTACTTTGATTAACTCGACTAACTTGCTTTGGTTAACCTAACAAATTACTTTGTTTAATCCTTTTATCACACTCTGGTTATAATTCCTACTTCTACAATATCTCCTTAAAATCCATATCGTGTTATACTTGTGTGCGAAGCACGTGTTTAAATCTATCCTTGTATAATTCTATTTATTTTCCGAACAAGTGTTCCTTTATTTATTCCCTAAATAAATATTCCTTTATTCCATTTATTTATAATCTAAATAAATGTTCCTATATTTATTTCCTAAATAAATATTCCTTTATATTCTAATTCATTTATTTTCTAAATAAATGTTTCTATTTTATTTCATTTATTTTCCAAATAAATGTTTCCTTTTTCATTTATTTATTTTCAAATTAAATAAATGTTTTCCTTTTATAAAATCCTATCGATTTTATAAATAAGATTCATTTTCAATATAAACATTGAAAATCCCCTTATCAACATTTCGGTATGTTATGGTATTCAATCATATCAAATCACGATGTTCAATATCGTCCAAGCACATATAATCGCCGACAGATTTTATATCACATCATATAACAATATATGGAAAACAATAAAATAACTGTTGAGGAATCCTGTCGGATTCCTCCAACCTATTTCCCTGCATCACAGATGTTAGACAATATAGATAACATCACTTTCAGTTCCATATGATATATTCTGTTAAACAAAATCAATATAGAAATTTAACTAACTGACTAGCAGTTCAATCAAACAATCAACACACAGTCAAACAGACATTTTAACAGTTCTAACAATACACATGAAATTATAAACTGTTCAGAGTTAGTGAGATTTACTCACCTTTGGACTATCATTGTTAATAACGAAAATTGTCGTTCGATTTGGTTCGGACGGACAATTTATTTTGCTATAAATTGTAACGGGCTCGGATTCACTCCCGATCAGTCTCATTGTGTTGCTCCCATCCATACGATCCCAACGGATCCAACCGTTCACGAAACTGACAACGTATGAGTAAGATATAACATTAACAAGTTAATGCGTATATAGAGTTTAACACTAACTTAATTAATTTAATTTAAATGGGCTTTACCAATTTCTTTTGTCGGCCCACTCAAAACATTTCCTCCGATCCACTTGCGTATCCTCCTCCCCATTTCAGAACATATCCGCTCCCTTCTGTACCCCCTTTTCTTTTCCCTTTATTCTTCTTTTTCATTATTTATTTTTGGGCTTACAGATTTTTAAACCCGGCCTATGTCCCAAAACTGACCTGCGTCTTCTGCATATCTCCTCCTCCCCATAACCGAAAGCTGCTAATCCTCCACCAATGGCCATAGCCACCTATTTCAACCCCATATTTCCTTCAACACTTCATATTAATCCAAAGAAAAATTCCCATTTTCTTTATCTTTATAACTGGCTTACCCAGAATCGGTCCATCTCCTAACTAGTACTCCAAACCGCATGTCTCCTATACACAAATATTTCGATCCTTTTATTTCCACTTTCATTCTTTAAACCGCGACTTCCTGTATTTCCGTCCTCCACCCTTCTGTATGCACCGCCATCCTACACAGTAACATCACCGCATCTTCTTCAGATAAAACTCCACCGCACTCCTCCGATAAAAACTCCACCGCACTCTACTATGAAGGGTCTGATGTCAATCAGAAGTTAGCATCCCACTCGCCTTCGGGTCAACAGCCTCCGCCAGCAACCGTTCGAGATTCGAAGTCCCCATTCGCTCCCAAGTACCCTTCGAACGCAACTCCTTTTTGGCTAGAATCCCGTCATCCTAGTTTGTAAAATCCGATCATAGCGGGTCAAAGGGTAGAGCTCGACGTGTTTTATGCTTTTTAATTGGGAAGATTCAATTTAGTTGAGTGGATTTTGAAGTTTGGGAGGATTAAATTCGAACTCCACTGTTCGTTCATTAGAAGGTGGAAGCAGAGATTTTTCCCTTTGACCATGAAATTTGTGTTGATCGGCATTTAGGGTTGAACCCCTTTTTATAGCCAATATTTTGTTTAATTTCTTGGATCCTTTGCTTCCACGTTTGTTCTTTAACGTCTTGGATCCTTTGCTTCCACGTTTTAGAAAGGAGATGTGGTTGGGAAAAAGAAGGGACGTGGCTCCTGCTTCATCAGGGTAAGTAAAAATAAAGAATTTGATTATAAAGGTGTTGGGTAATTGTTTTACATTTGAGCTTACCCCATTGTGTGAAACTTTGTTTGTTCACGGACTGATATAAAAATATCATTAAATCAGGTAATGTGCCGTGATCCCAAAAATGTAATAATATCGGTAGGTGGACTCATACTTTGAAACTTCAAAATGTTGATTTCAGGGTGCGAAATATTTCAAATAAAAAGTCGCTTATTAAATTAATTAAAAATTTCAATAAAATTCTAAAAATTAAATTATCGCTATTTCCCAAAAGAACCTTGTCTAAATTCAAACCCGATCTCTAGTTATATCGAATAAATTGATACGGTCGATAAACGATTCTATAACGACTATTTTAAAATTTAATTTGGACATATCTCAAAATCTACACGACGACATCCTGATATTTCTCTTCCACTAGAAAGATATACTCCACTAGCTCCACACATTTCTTGTTTCACAGAAATCCGGCTTAAAATGAATCCTATACATTCAGTTGAAGTTCAAATTGCCAAATAGCGAACTGCCGCGACGTTTCAGGTTCGTTTTAATTATAATTATAAATTATAAGTTCGAACGTTGTACTTTAAGTTATCGATGTCGCCAAATCGATATATAAATAATTAAATAAATTAATTATTCGACAGCTAACAAAACGCGCCATTACATTGTTGATTAGTGAAAATTCAGAGAGAGGTCTGGGACTGGACGTAGGACGGTGCTCCGAACCAGTATAAAAATCCCTGGTGTGATTTTTCCTTTTTAGTGCATTTACTATATTTACTTATCTGCGAATAGTTATTACTTTATACTTGAATATTGTTTGTCATATTACACGATCATTGTGTGTATTATACTCGGCAAGTACACGAACACATTTTCAGTTGGTATGAGAGCACGGTCATCTTATAACCGTAACACAGTTATTTGATATATTCTAGTACTATGGCAAATAACCCAAGTAGTAGCACTAACACCACTTACACAGAAGGTCAATCAACACAAAGACCTCCTTTCTTCAATGGTCATAACTATAGTCATTGGGAAACACATATGGCTTTTTACATGCAATCAACTAGCTATGATGCTTGGAATGCTACTCAGAAAGAAATAGTAAATCCAACAAATGAGTATACAGAATGGACGGCTGCTGAGAAAACTGCAGCAACTATAAATGCAAAAGCAATAAATATGTTGTTTTGTGCATTAGATCAAAATGAATATAACCGTGTTAGTATCTGTACCACTGCATATCAAATTTGGCAAACGCTAAAAACTACTCATGAAGGTACTAACAAGGTTAAACAAGCAAAAATAGCTATGTTAAAAAGTCAATTTCAAAATTTCAAAATGAAGCTGAATAAAACAATCAATGAGATGTATTCACGATTTCAAACTATTCATCATGGACTCATTGGTTTAGGACAAAAGTATTCAGATTTTGATGTTGTTTCAACAGTCCTACATTCTCCGACTAGTGAATGGGAAGGAAAAGTATTAGCAATTGAAGAAGCTAATGACCTTTCCACCATGAAGCCAGATGAATTGATAGGAAATCTAATGTCCTATGAAGCTAACTTGTAGGCTAGAAAAGAACAAAAAGAAGAAAAGAAAAATGTAGCTTTTCATGCTGAAAAAGATGAGGACAACTCAGATTCCGAAGATGAAGATCTAGCGTTCATTGCAAAAGGATTCAAGAAATTCTTAAAGCAATGAAAGGCTCGTCGATACAACAGAAAGAAGTTCGGTTCAAATAAACCATCATCTTCAAGTATAGAATGCTTCAATTGTCATAAAAAGGGGCATATGCAAAAAATTGTCCAGAACAAAAGAAGAAGTCAGAAAATGACAAATTCAAATACAAGAAAGACAAGTCAAAGAAACGAGCATTCTTAGTAACGTGGGATGATTCAGACTCATCTTCATCTGATAGTGAAAGTGACTCAAACGATGAACAAGCGAATATATGTTTCATGGCAACATAAGGTGAGGTACAAATTCCTTCTTTTGAAGAAGTTCTTGATATTAGTGCTGAATTAATATTTAAATTCAAAGATATGAAATGACAATGCAAACAAGCTCAAGCAGATTTAAGTAGAGCAGAATTTGAATGAGATATGTTAAAAGACGAAAAGAAAATATTAGAGGAAGAACTTGAAAAAGCACAACAATCATCATCTAATAATGATTCCCAACTATCTCTTTTGAGTCAAGTAATTGAAACTCAAAAAGAGAAAAATGATGCTCTTACTATCGAAAATCATGAGCTTAAGGCAAAAGTCAAAATGTTAGACCTTGAAAAAGCTAGTTTACAAACAAAGTTAGACGACATTACTCAAAATGTTTCTAACTTTAACAAACATCGAGAAATTTTAACAAAAAATGTTAAAAGTTCACAATCTGCTATGAATAAACAAGGTTTGGGATATAAGAAACAAGATATCAACAAACATCTTGGCAACAAAAAAAAAGGAAAAATAAAATAGTACAAGAAACTAAAGCTAAGAAAAATCTTAGTTTATTGTATTCCAAACCAAAACCGATTGTGAAATTTCAAAAGAAAAATATCAAATCTATAAAAATATGGGTTCCTAAAACAAATAACAATTTGATTAGGAACAAGTACATTCAATTTTTTTTGAATTCTGTGCATCATAATCCAATTTATTTATATAAAGGGGATACCGGACCCGTATGGGTTTGGACTCCTAAAACCTAACTCTTAGGACCCCATAAAAAGGTGGGAACCATTGACTTAATCATATTTTCTCAGGTCCCACTTAAGAACAGAGAAAAGTGGATTTTGGTGCCATATTCTCGTATTTTTTATGGGGTGAAAGTGCTTGTAATAGTGTATATGCAGGAAAATTAGTTCATACACTCAGAAGGAGATCATATACAAGGGAAGAAAATCACATGATTCAATATCTAATAACTGTTCTATAATTATCTGTATTCTCTACTACTCTTGATTACTATGCTTATTATGATATTTATTCTTTTTAATCGATGACAAAGGCGGAGAAATATTTTCTCTTATGATGATTCATATCATATACTATCATTTAGAATTATGTGCTTAACATGGTAATAGTATATGTATGCTAACATTTGTTAATGCAGGAATCAAAAGGTAAGATTATTTATAGTATGAACTAACAAATGTTGCAGAAATTCAGGGGGAGCTTTATATTCAGAGGGAGAAAATCCAAGGTGTTGTCATCAATCAAAAAGGAGGAGAATGTTGAGACAAGGATTTTGATCGATGACAACATATAAAGGTGCAATAAAGATCATAAGAAGTTTAGTTATATTTTAGGGGGAGCATATATACAAGGGGAGAGAACGATGGAGATTATAATATCAAGCTATATTGTCATCAATCAAAAAGGGAGAGAATGTTGAGTCAAAGGTTTCATAGCATATTTTGATTAATGACAAGAAGGAGCTTCATGATCGACAAAAAGAAGAATCAATGTTTTCGTAAGTTAGAAGTTGATTATTTAGAGTTATAAATGTTAAAATCTATCCTCAAATAATCATACTCTTCATCATTTTTGAATATATACATAAATACACATTTTCTGTGCAAGTTGAAAAAACCTGTCTACCTATAAATTTTTTCCTATCTACCTTTTTCAAGATAGAGACAAAACCTGTCTACCTACAAATTTTTTCCTGTCTACCTTTTTCAAGCCAGAGACAAAACCTGTCTACCTCTTTTGGGAAAAATGCACAACAAATGTCCATTCATGAACATAACGTATATATATATATATATATTCAAATACCTGTCTACCTATCAATTTCGACCTGTCAACAGCTTTTCAAACAGCAAGCAACCTTTCGAAATGCCATCTTCTTTCATCAAGAGTTGTATCCATTTCTCTTCAACAAAAATCATTACTTTTCATTGCAATTCTTCATCAATGATTACAACTCCTCATTCACTATAAATACATCTTGAATCATCATTCAAATCCCTAATTCTTGCTCTAATTTCTAGTCTTACTTTCTAGATATTCTTTGCATTCAAAAAGCACTCAAATTCAATATATTATCGTTTGAATCTCCAAGCCTATTTAATACACTTGAGATTCAAGACGATAATCCACTTCCAAATCTTCACAAACATCAAATCATAACTGAGGATAAGATTATAGGAAGGGTGTACTATAAAAGACAAATCTGTGTTGTAAAGAACACACATTGTCAAATAATTGTTGTTCGTCTGATTTGAAGTCCTCGGTGATATAAGAGGCAAGTGTTGAAGTCCTCGTGTTGTTAGAGGCGTGAAATCCCTTCGGCTGCTCGGGTGTTTTGAACCTGTTCCTCCGGGTGAAGCGAGGTTGTTAATTAGTGAAAATCCCGAGAGGTCTGGGATTGGACGGTGCTCCGAACCAGTATAAAAATCCCTGGTATGATTTTTCCTTTTTACTGCATTTATTATATTTACTTATCTGCGAATAGTTATTACTTTATACTTGAATATTGTTTGTCAGATTACACGATCCTTGTGTGTATTATACTCGGCAAGTACACGCACACATTTACAATAAATTGGATTTGAAAGGGTTTTAAAAGTAACCAGAATTTCCAATAATTGAATTGGAATGGATTTGAATCGAAATTGTCTTTGGAATATTTCGATGTTGGATTTCATGATTATACAGATATTGTTATGGAAATTTGAAAGATATATTAATATCGTTATTTCCAATACGATATTTGTTGTTCGTAGAATTTGATATTGAATATAAGCCGATATATTTTCTATTCAGAGCTTTGTATTTAATATCAAATGGGATTTGGGTTTATCGTAAATGGTATCTTCATTAACACTGTTCTTAAACCCAGTTGAGAAAAAGATTAAATCTTTTTATTTAGATTTCATGAAGTATACCAATTAAATGGTATTTAATTGGAATTGAATTTGAATTGATTTTTGGGTTTATCATGAACGGTGTTTTAAATAACACTTGTTCTTTAACCCGATAATTAATGGAATGTGAATTGGGTTTATTGTGAACTGTGTTTTAATGACATTCTTTCTTTAACCCGATTTACAGTGAAATGTGATTTGGAATTTATAAATCTTTTGTTAAGATTTAAAGGAGATTTTCCAAAGTAAAGTTTTGCAATTTAATAAAATGAATTGTAATGGAATGGAATTCGACTTGGTAATAATCGAAGTGAATTACCATGGAGGAAGACAACTAATATATCTGGAATTTGAAAGGCTTTGTCGTTATTCCATTTATATTATTAGTCGGGTATGGAAGTTTATATCGATTATATATATCGATTTGTTTTCCATGAAGATTCCATTGTAAATGGAATGTGATTTTGGGTTTATAATGAACCGTGTTTTAAATGACATTGGTTCTTTTACCTAGTTAAAGATAGGATATGATTTCCTAAGTTAAATAATCATTGATAGTGATTTTTGGGAAGATTAAAACCAAGTGGAGTTTTAATGAATCTTTAATTAGATTGAAATGATCGAGAATGGAGTATCACCAGGTTTTCTCCAGGCGATAGATAAATCTTTAATGAGATTTGAACATGAAATGGTAATTGAATTTACCGATAACACCGTGGTGTTAGATATGAAGTATGACCAGTTTTACTTCATGGGATGGATAGGTAGGGGTTGGGAAATTTAACAAGTGATTACTTCAGTACGGTTCTCTAATCCCGACTAGTTTGGATAAACCATAATTTGGTTTGAATAGATACTAAAAAAAAAGATTAAAGAATAAATTTAAAGAATTTATCTTCGATAAAATTAATGGGAACCTTTCCCAAAGTATAAGAATATTTGAATAAAAGAATATTCTGAATTGGAATGAGGCGTATATTGTGTTTGTGTAACACTTGTTTATTATATACGCGAATTATTCAGAAAGACCGGGTTTATCCCATTCTGAATAACTGATTCGACGATGTGTCGAGGATGAAGACAGTGGTCGAAGACCGGAGGTCTTCACATCATTTGGATAATTACTGATGTTCTTGATTGGGCTGTACACCCAAGAGGAGGGAATCAGTTGGTGATCGTCCAGACGTACTTGGAGATCGATGGATATGTGAGGTACAAGGTGACTCCGGTTTTGTTCAGACCCAGAACGGACTTGTAAATGGACTATGTGTCTGACATTGGATATCATTCTGTGTGATTGATGGATATCGGTTGCATGGAGTGATTTGCCTGTGTTGCATGCTGAGATGCAAATGATCAAGGCTTCTGTTGAAAAGCAGAATCTTGTGGTTGACGATCAAAGCACAGCCTTTGTGGCGTAGCTTTGTGTAGCATTAATTCGCGAGCCTCACACCTCGGTTGTGAACCAAAAACGGGGGATGACATCAGGGAGGGCATGCGTTTCTTTCTAGATAGGGTGGTGTCAGTGACCTACCAGCCCTGACATTTATATTATTTTCACATGTATGGTTGTTGGATTGCAAGACGCCTCGGATATATCGGTGACTATGTGGAGCCGATGGAGTCATAGGACTCATTTATGCCCCAAAGGGCGGGGAAACGCAGTGTTCAGGCCTTTTAATCCACATAGGTGGATCGGCCCTGACGATCCAAGGGCTTGACTAAGTACTTGTCCTAAGACTCGGGCTAGACAGTCTCGAAGCGGTGAGGACAATCCCTTGCCTCGGTTCACAGATGGAAATCCAACTTCCAGTACCACATTTTGCGGTTTTGATTGTAAACCTATATATGGCGACATAGAGGTATGGGGCACTTATGTCGTCTATGATTGATACTTATGATTGAAATTGTTTTAACACTATGCACTTATAATAGTATCAAGTGATTTGTTTTAACGTACCAAGCATGTTTGACTATTATAAGGGAAAACCCTATCCTTCGGCTTGTGTTGCATTATGTGATGGGACCTGGATCTTATAATAGCTTCATTTTTCAAAAAAGCATTGCGCTGTTTTGTTATATGCACTGGTATTCTTGGGAGGAAACCCGTTCCGTGTTATACAACGTGGTCCCTTGATATATCTGATTTAAAGTAAAGTTCTAAATAACTGTTTTAGTTCTCACACCAGTCACATGACTGGCCTGGAGTTTATTGTTTTAACCTAAACTCTGGGTGCCCTTATTTTGACATGGGAAGCTAGTAGTTTTGGTTTTGCAGATTTATATTCACAGGAACCTGGTTTACAGCTGGAACGATATCCGGAAAGCTCTATATCCGTATATCTCTTTCAATTGTGTATTGTATTATTTTTCCGCTGCAGTAATGTATTTAAATCTCTGATATTTCTCTGATGTATAATATTTATTCATACTCTGTATATTCTTGTATTCTGATGGAATTGTTGTAATTAGCAATGAAATGTTCTTCTGTTTGTGTTCTGATTCTTCTTGTCCTCAAAGCAATCCGGGGTTTCGAATGGTCTTGGTCGGTTTAGCGAACAATTCAGATCGAGCAAAATTCCCAATCGTTACATGTGGTATCAGAGCTCTGGTTTACAGAGCTCGAAAACAAGACACATTAGAACCATACAAAAGAATTCATCAGAGATTGGATTAGTAATCTCCAATGAGAATGACTTGTTAGAGATAGGATCAGTAGTATCCTAGAACGAGTGTGAAGAGTAGTGTTTTTAAAATAAAAATTGAAAACAAGTTTTGTTTTGAAAATTTAAATCGATTATTCATATTTGAATATTATTTTTATACTGATTTGGACAATCCAGTATATAGAGATTTGAATATACGTCTGATCCACGTGTATTTGAAGCCTCAAATATACTGGATAGATATAGAATCACACTCTAGTCATCCGAAAATGAAACTATCGATGACTATATAGCATTAGTAGTTTGGGTTCGAGTTTCAAAAGTGGGATTTTTATATACTTCCATTGGATTGGTGCGAGAACCAAAATATAGTTAAAATATATTGTTGTGATTTGGCATCAAAAATGGATTTTTATAGATATATAAAAATTATGAATTTGAAACGTTAATCAACTAATTGATTGTTGATTGTGTTGTTTGATTATTGGTTGATTAATTAAAATTTGAACCATTTAGCCAAATTGTACCAAATATTGAACTGTATTGAAAATTGTTTGAAATTGCATGCGTATACATGTGTATCCATTGAACAGGTCATTGCAAAGAGGCTGGAGCCGGCGAATAAAATTGTTTGCCCGACAAATAGGTACATGTTTATTGTATTTCTTGGATTTTGGATGATTTTATGAGTCGATTTGCTGTTTCTTTTTCTTTTTGGATTGGAGAGGCCTGTATGGCAATTTTGGGATTTTCCCGGTGTTCCCGTGCTACGGCAAAAAATTTCGAAAATTTAGGTTGTTAGCCAAATTTTTGAAAAATTTGAAAATGTTTTAGAAACTGAAAAGTTGAAGAACTTAAGCCATAATGTAAATAATGAAAGTTGAGTTGGTTTGTAAAACAACTTTCAGCTTCGTTCCTTTTCGGGGAGGAAAAATTTTAAGTGGGGAGATTGTAACAACTTGGAAATCCAAGCCAATTTAAAATTTTTATTTTGGCAATTTTAGTGAATTTTAAATTTTTAAAATGATTTATTTTAAATAATAACAACGAGAAATTTATTTTGAAAAGAATTAAAACAATTTTTTTTTTGAATCGTCGTTAGAATATAAATATTTATTTTAAATTATAAACGGAATTGAAAATGGCGCGGTAGTTTGAAAATTCGATTTCAAATTTCAAATGAATGTACAGGATTCAAAATAAACGGGATTTTGACGAAACCAAAAATATTTGAATCTATTTGAAAATATCTTTCCACAAATCCGAAAAATCAAAATTTCATATCGGGAATAAAAAGTGCCCAGTTGAAAATTCCGAATAGTCGCTGTGGAATTCCGGCCCTTAAAAATAGCAATTTTGCAAACGACCCCGGTTTTCGACGAAACCACTTTTGTTGGATCCGGGATGTCAAATTATTGCTAGATTCCAAAATTCATAATTTTCTGAATTAATATGTGAGCGTGGCGAAGTAAAACGTGTTTTAACAGTTTAAGTCAATTTCGATCGATCAGAAAATGGCCATTTTTCAAACGATCTTAGAATTTGAAGAAATTAGTTTTGTTAGAACCGTATCGTCAATACGAAGCTAGAGAATATTTTTCGGGAATTTTTAGAGCCCGTACGTGGCTCCGATGAACTGAAATGTACGTCCAAATTCAATATATAGATTTATATTTTGATTTTGACGGAAACTGATCAAAACAGCCAAACTGGCTTACGATACATATTCCATTGTGTTCGGAATGGGGGTAATTAGTTAGAGGTGACAGTCGTTAGGTCTCGATTGGAGATCGAATTTTAAAGGTTTGCTTTTTTGAATTAATTAAATAATAATATATTTTATTAATTAAACACCCCTACCACTTCTCCCCCCGTTGACTTCAAAGCATTTAGAAAAAGAAAAGGAGAAAAAGAAGAAAAAAAACAAAATGCGGTGCCCTCATCCATGCTCCCCCCAGCTACGCCACCGCCCCTCCAGGCGTGCCGCGCCGCCACCCCCCTCTCCCCTCCACCTCATCTCTGTTTCCCTGCTCTGACGCACCCATCCGCCACACTTCAAGACCCCCTCCCTTACGCACTCCACCCAGTGCCGCCTCCACCGTGCCAGCACCCCCACCGCGAGCTACAGAGCACCCGCTCCTCGATCCGCGCACGTGAAGACTCTTCCCCCCCCCACCCCCCAAGTAGCTTCGATTTTGGCTAAAAGGTGATTTTTAATTTATATAAAAAACTGATTTTTATGTGATATAAAAACTGATTTTTATTAGTTACCGAAAGTTAAGATTTTTAGTTGTTTAAAGATTAGATTTTTTATATGTATGAACCGCATAAAAATGAGGTTTTTATATATCAAAAGAGTTATAAGAATGAGATTTTCAGCCACACAAAAAATATGATTTTTATTAACATAAAGGTTTGATTTTTATGAATATAAAGTTATGATTTCTAAGTAAATAAAAATATAATTTTTATGTACATAGTAGCGTTATAAAAATTCGATCTTCATATATATATATATATATATATATATATATATATTAGCGAGATAAAAATGTGATTCTTTTTATATATGAAGCAATATTAAAAATGAGATTTTTAATATAAATTTCGTGAAGTAGATTGCATTAGAATCAGAGCGGGGAATCTGAGTGGCAATAAGGAATGACGGAGTGGAACCCCAAGTTGAGAACTCGTCACTTTTAATTTATTTCTAGTTAAAATATATACTAGGATGCAGACGGTGCTTAGCAGCACCCGACACCCGTCATCCACAAACCATGGATGACTTGGTTGTTTGGTTGATGTGTTGTGAAAATTGATTGTGTGATGTGGATTGAATAAATATTTTATAGTTAAAAATATAAATTTTAACGTGTATATAAAATAAATATTTATAAACAAATCGGACGATTTGTTTATGTACACACATTTGAATGATATTGATTGGGACGATAAATTTTACACATCATCCAACTGCACAAATAAAACCTGTGTTTGATTGTTTGAAAACCCCACACGGGTGTTGAGATGAAATTGGCCATACACTAGTCCCAATAATTAGCTGTATGTCAATCGATTGATTGACAGGCTGTTATAAGCATTAAATATTTATATTTGATGCTTACGCACTGTAGGATGCACTTTGGGTGATGGTTGACTGTGTTTGATTGTTGTAGTGTACGTGTGTGTATGAAATCCATATAAATCACATTGTATGGTAATTGACTGTGTCTGGTTCCAGTTCAGAAAGAATGAATATTTTAAAATAACGATTATTTTAAAATAACGAATATTTTAAAATAATATTCAGTAATAGGTCAAAATGTGATTTTGATGTCCGATTTGGGATGGACACGATTATATTTAAATATATGAAGCCGTGTTGATTAGATTAACGCCATTTCGACGTGAATGATATCTATATCGATTTTATTCATTTTTATAATGATTTTCAAAAAGGAATTGATTTTAAAATATAATATTTTGAAAATACTATCATTTATATATCGATGACATGGAATATTCAATTTTGATTTGAAATTGAATATGAAGTTGAAGTCGTTTTGAAATCGAATTTAAAACGATTTATAAAATACGTTTTATAAGGAAATCGACGAAATATATATATATATATATATATATATATATATATATATTATGGCCTGAATAGAACGCGTCGCGCTGCGGCAGTTCGCGAATTTCGACCATTGACTTCGAATGGACATTACGGGAGATCCGACCGTCGGATTCTCCTAAAACCAGAATCGTTGGGTTTGTATCGAAAAGAGCTTTCTAACGAATATTAGAGATTTGAAATCTAACGGTTGGATTTGGAATTATGTCCAAATCAAATTTGGAAAAGGTCGTTGTAAGTGCAGTTCGATGCCGTTGATGGAAATCGACTGTACGGGCGTTGATAAAATTATTAAAAATAGCAATAATTTGTGTAAAATCATAAGAAATGATTTGAGAAGAATTGGGATGAAAAATTCCATATTTGAAAAGATAAAAATAGAATTTTATTGAAATGAACTAGTTTTGAACTAGAATTCTAATCCATTTATTTTTGAAATAAATAAATTGGATTTGAAAGGGTTTTAAAAGTAACCAGAATTTCCAATAATTGAATTGGAATGGATTTGAATCAAAATTGTCTTTGGAATATTTCGATGTTGGATTTCATGATTATACAGATATTGTTATGGAAATTTGAAAGATATATTAATATCGTTATTTCCAATACGATATTTGTTGGTCGTAGAATTTGATATTGAATATAAGCCGATATATTTTCTATTCCGAGCCTTGTATTTAATATCAAATGGGATTTGGGTTTGTCGTGAATGGTGTCTTCATTAACACTGTTCTTAAACCCAGTTGAGAAAAAGACTAAATCTTTTTATTTAAATTTCATGAAGTATACCAATTAAATGGTATTTAATTGGAATTGAGTTTGAATTGATTTTTGGGTTTATCATGAACGGTTTTTAAATAACACTTGTTCTTTAACCCAGTAATTAATGGAATGTGAATTGGGTTTATCGTGAACTGTGTTTTAACGACATTCGTTCTTTAACCCGATTTACAGTGAAATGTGATTTGAAATTTATAAATCTTTTGTAAAGATTTAAAGGATATTTTCCAAAGTAAAGTTTTCCAATTTAATAAAATAAATTGGAATGGAATGGAATTCGATTTGGTAATAATCGAAGTGAATTTCTGTGGAGGAAGACAACTAATATATCTGGAATTTAAAAGGCTTTGCCGTTATTCCATTTATATTATTAGTCGGATATGGAAGGTTATATTGATTATATATATTGATTTGTTTTCCATGAAGATTCCGATGTAAATGGAATGTGATTTTGGGTTTATAGTGAACTGTGTTTTAAATGATGTTGGTTCTTTAACCCAATTAAAGACAGGATATGATTTCCCAAGTTAAATAATCATTGATAGTGATTTTTGGGAAGATTAAAAACAAGTGGAGTTTTACTGAATCTTTAATTAGATTAAGATGATCGAGAATGGAGTATCACCAGTTTTGCTCCAGGCGATAGATAAATCTTTAATGAGATTTGAACGTGAAATGGTAATTGAATTTACCGATAACACCGTGGTGTTAGATATGAAGTATGACTAGTTTTACTTCATGGGATGGATAGGTTGGGGTTGGGAAATTTAATAAGTGATTATTTCGGTAAGGTTCGCTAATCCCGACTAGTTTGGATAAACCATAATTTGGTTTGAATTGATATTCAAAAAAAAGATTAAAGAATAAATTTAAAGAATTTATCTTTGATAAAATTAATGGGAACCTTACCCAAAGTATAAGAATATTTGAATAAAAGAATATTCTGTATTGGAATGAGGCATATATTGTGTTTGTTTAACACTTGTTTATTATATACGCGAGTTATTCAGAAAGACCGGGTTTATCCCATTCTGAATAATTGATTCGACGATGTGTCGAGGATGAAGAATATGGTCGAAGATTGGAGGTCTTCACATTTTTTGGATAATTACTGATGATCTTGATTGGGCTATACACCCAAGAGGAGGGAATCAGTTGATGTTCGTCCAGACGTACTTGGAGATCGATGGATATGCGAGGTACAAGGTGTCGCCGATTTTGTTCAGACCTAGAACGGACTTGTAAATGGACTGTGTGTCTGACATTGGATATCATTCTGTGTGATTGATGGATATCGGTTGCATGGAGTGGTTTGCCTATGTGGCATGCTGAGATGCAAATGATCAAGGCTTTTGTTGAAAAGCAGAGTCTTGTGGTTGATGATCAAAGCACAGCCTTTGTGGCGTAGCTTTGTGTAGCGTTAATTCACGAACCTCACACCCCGGTTGTGAACCAGAAACGGGAGAGGACATCAGGGAGTGCATGCGTTTCTTTCTAGCTAGGGTGGTGTCAGTGACCTACCAGCCCTGACATTTATATTATTTTCACATGTGTGGTTGTTGGATTTGCGAGGCGCCTCGGATATATCGATGACTATGTGGAGCCGATGGAGTCATAAGATTCATTTACGCCCCCAAAGGCCGGGGAAACGCAGTGTTGGGGCATTTTAATCTACATCGGTGGACCGGCCCTGACGATCCAAGGGCTAGACTGAGTACTTGTTCTGAGACTCAGGCTAGACAGTCTCGAAGTGGTGAGGACGATCCCTTGCCTCGGATCACAGATGGAAATCCAACTTCCAATACGGCATTTTGCGGTTTTGATTGTAAACGTATGTATGGCGACATAGTGGTATGGGGCACTTATGCCGTCTATGATTGATACTTATGATTGAAATTGTTTTGACACTATGCATTTATAATAGTATCAAGTGATTTTTTTTAACGTACCAAGCATGTTTGGCTATTATAAGGGAAACCCTATCCTCCAGCTTGTGTTGCATTGCGTGATGGGACCTAAGTCTTATACTAGCTTCATTTTTCCAAAAAGCATTACGCTGTTTTGTTATATGCGCTGGTATTCTTGGGAGGAAACCCGTTCCACGTTATACGGCATGGTCCCTTGATATATCTGATTTAAAGTAAAGTTTTATATAATTGTTTTAGTTCTCAAACCAGTCACATGACTGACCTGGAGTTTATTGTTTTAACCTAAACTCTGGGTGCCCTTATTTTGACATGGCCATCTAGTAGTTTTGGTTTTGCAGATTTATATTCATAGGAGCCTGGTTTACAGCTGGAACGATATCCAGAAAGCTCTGTATCTGTATATCTCTTTCAATTGTGTATTGTATTATTTTTCCGCTGTAGTAATGTATTTAAATCTCTGATATTTCTCTGATGCATAATATTTATTCATACTCTGTATATTCTTATATTCTGGTGGAATTGTTGTAATTAACAATGAAATGTTCTTCTACTTGTGTTCTTATTCGTCTTGTCCTCAAAGCAATCCCGGGTTTCGAACGGTCTTGGTCGGTTTAGCGATCGATTCGGATCGAGCAAAATTCCCAATTGTTACAGAATGAAAATAAAAGATTAACTCTTTAATTCTTCGTTTATTTGCATCAAGGAATGCAAATAAAAGAATAACTTTTTAATTCAATGTTTATTTGCATCAAAGAATGCAAATAAAAGAATAACTTTTTGATTTAACACAATTATAAATTTCCGAATGATATTATTTCCAATTGTATTGGCAATTCTATTAAATGACAAAATAATATTTTATTTTGAATATAATACAATTTCAATTCAATAAAAATGATAAATTAATGTTTCACATTGAATTGAAAATTCTATCAAAATAATCCAAACAATGTTTTTATGTTGAATTGACGATCTAATTTAATTCAACAACAATAATCAAGATAAGGTTTTAAATGTTGATTTGACAATTCTATTTCAACTCAACACTACAACAAAATGATTTATTTTTGTTGAAATGGAAATTCTAATCCAAAGCAATAATATAGAAAAAATGATTAATTTTTATTTAACACATACAAACCTGTGTTTATACATCACCATCAAACAGATAAATCATTCACAATATCAAGACAGCAGATCTCAGTCATACATAACAATCATTCCATAGCAATTAAATTAAATAAATAAATAAATTATATAAAAAAAGAAATCTCATAATCGGGTTGCAAATTTGGTCAAAATTCAAACAGCTCGGAATCTCTCCTAGTCAGAGAGGCAGCGTAGATCTCGTCTCTACGATCGCACAGAATCTGAAATCGTTAAATTTCGAAGTCGTATGAATTAGTTATGGTTTAAATAAGATTGTAACATTTAAATTAAATTAATAAATTAATTAAAATTGGAAAATAAACCTTCTTCTTCCTCACGGTAATCGGTCGTAAGTTTACCCAATTTGTTCCAAACTTAGGGTTCCAATTCACTCGCTGTATAGGTCACTGGAGATCGATTGGAGTGTGCTATGTCGTGGAGGGAGGCGGCGCGCATCAAGGGAGGACCCACGGCCTAAGGTACGATCGCGTGGTTCGACCACGGCGGTGGTCGAGACGGTGGTAGTTTGGAGGGTCGGATCTCGGAGTTCATGCAGTTTTAGGGGGTGTTAACCGTATGGATGGATAAAGGGTTCAAAGGTCTTTAAAAAGTTGAACTGGATGGGGTGGTTTTGGTGTATGGATCGACGGACTTTAGAGGGGAAAGAAGGGAGCAACGTCGGCTATGGATTTTTGGAGATGGCGGCTACACGATGTGGAACAGTGTTTAGGTATTTTTTTTGTGATTATTTATAATATTTTAATGTGAATTGTAACGACCCGGAAAACCTGAACCAATTTAAAAATTTTAAATTGGCTAAAATGATGGATTTTAAATAGTTAAAATAAATATTTTAAATAGTAAAGATGAAAACTGAGTTTGAATCGACAATTGAAAAGGAATATAATTAATTCTAATTATAAACAAGGCCTGAAATGGCGCTGCAGTTTCAAAAATTGAATTCAAACTTTGTCGGACTGTACCGGGTGCAAAACAAAACGGATTTGAGTGAAACCAAAAATATTTAAATCTGTTAGTGAATACCTTTCTAACGAATCTGAAAAATTGAAGTTTCATAGCGGAAAGCAAAAGTTATGGCCAAATGAATTTTCAGAAACGTCGCTATGGAATTTTTATAGCCCGTGAAATTGGCCTTTTTGCATACGACCTCGAAATTCTACGAAACCACTTTTGTTCGATCAGGGATGTGAAGTTATTGCTAGGTTTCAAATTTCATAATTTTTGAAGCTAGTATGTGAGCGTGGCAAAGGAAAACGTGTTTTGGTCCATTACAGTTAAATTGGATCGACCAGAAATGGGCCTTTTTGCAAACGGTCTCAGAATTCGACGAAACTAGTTTTGTTGGGACCGTATCGTCAAAACATAGCCAGATTTATTTTTCGGGAATTTTTAGGATTAATATGTAGCCCTGGAAAATTGAAATGTACGTTCAAATCGAATATTGAATGTTTTATATTTTAATTTGAATGGAAACTGATTGAAACAGTCGAATAGGCCTACGAAACATATCCCATTGTGTTCGAAATGGGGGTAAAACGCTATGGACGACAGTCGTTGGGTTTAAAAAGGAGTTCATTTGTGGAAACCTAAATTTTTTTGAAATATATATACACCGGCCAATCATATTTTTTATAAAAATAACCTTTTTCTCTCTCCCTCGAACACGACGGCGGCAGCAGCTCGTAGCTTCCCTCCCCGATTCCTCCTCCCACGCGCCACGATAGCCAGTGCCCCAGTTGGGAATTTTGAAGATCTCCCTCCCAGCTTCAGATCCATACCCGATTCAACCCGTATCGTGCAGTGTTTTCTTCGAATCGCCCCCCTGAAGTCGTGCGCTTTTAGCCGCCGCCATGCCCAGGAACGACCGTCGAGTTCATCGAAGAAGGGACCCCCGGGTGCGTGCCTCCTAGCTCTCCAACGTGGCGGGGTCTGAACGTCACCACGCTTCACGTTTTGGCCAGAAAATCCAACCCTAATTTCGAACGAATTTTGAAGGTAATGGCTGTAAATTATTTAAACTATATTATAGCACTTTAAAGCGCTACAGTTTTTGATTTCACTGTAAAAATCATATCTTTTTCGTTTCTTGACGAAATCCAGTGAAACAAGAGACAGTGGACTCATGTGGACGTCTTCTACATTCTAGAAGAGACCGCATATTTTTCTGAGCCTTCTGCTATTTTTGGTGGAGTGGAATCCAATGTGAGATTTCTAAATTATAAACTATATGGAAAACGACGATGTATAAATTATATAGTCGATGTATGAGTTATATAAGTGTTGTACACCTCTTGTATAAGCGTTGTATAAGTTGTACGTTCGATGTATAAGTTATATATGCGTTGTAAAAATTATATATGTGTTGAAATAGAAGTAAAATGCTATATATATATATATATATATATATATGCCCCTCGTCCACAAACCATGGACGATATTTGTTGGTTGTGATTGGTGTGAAAATTGATTGATAGCGAATGGTTGATTGGAATTGTTTGTGGTTGATATTGATTGATTGTGGTTGAAAAATACCCGTTTGTGGTTGAGAAATATTTAGTTGAAACCACATAGGATTAGTTTGTGGGAATGAAATAAATATACATGCCGCCTGCATGCGAACTAGATGCATGAATCCCCATTGTCAAAAATTGCGAGGTTTTAAGGTAGAGCGAGGAGCCGTACTAGGGACGGTCCCGGTTTTAACTACCCTGCCGTTATGCTGCCGAAATTTTGAATAATATTCACGTGTTTGAATTATTTTCATTTGTTGAAACTATATTTATTCGTTGAATAGAAAACCTTCATGTGTTGAGTCGATAATCATTCGTTGGATAGAAATTCATGTGTTGAATGGTATTCGTGTTTTAAATATAAAAATCACATTTTTATCTATATATGTAAACTATAGAAAACCTTCATGTGTTGAATCGATATTCGTTCATTGAATTGAAATTCATGTGTTGAATGGTATTCGTGTTTTAAATATAAAAATCACATTTTTATCTATATATATAAACTATAGAAAACCTTCATGTGTTGAATCGATATTCATTCATTGAATTGAAATTCATGTGTTGAATGGTATTCGTGTTTTAAATATAAAAATCACATTTTTATCTATATATATATATATAAAATACAGAAAACCTTCATGTGTTGAATCGATATTCATTCGTTGAATTGAAATTCATGTGTTGAATGGTATTCATATTTTGAAAGAAATTGTTTTATAATAAAAATCCTATTTTTATCATCAATATGAACTATATAAAATAATATTGTTTTAAAATAAATTGTTTTATAATAAAAATCCTATTTTTATCATCTATATTAACTATATAAAATAATCGTGTTTTGAAATGAATTGTTTTACAATAAAAATCCCATTTTTATTATACAAATGAATTGTTAAAAATAGCGAAGTGTTGAAATAGAAGACAATTAGATAAAAATATCATTTTTATCAAATGTATGAAAAGAATATAGTTTTGAAATCGAAGAATCGATATATATATATATATATATATATATATATATATATATATATATATATATATATATAGAATCGAAATATATCAAATAACGAAGCTGCAGTTCGTATTTTGAAACCGTGATTTCAAAAGATTATACCGGGCGATCCGACCATCGGATTTTCCCGAAACCGCAACCGTTGGGTTCGCTTTGGAAATATCTTTCCAACGGCACCAACTTTGTAAAAATCCAACGGTTGGATTGTCTGGAATGTTTAATTCAAATCTGAAGAAAAACAGCGTCAGAATCGATTATATATATATATAATTATATTTAATCGAATAACGACGCTGCAGTTCGTATTTTGAAATCGAAACTTCAAACGATTATACCGGGAGATCCTACCGTCGGATTTTCCCGAAACTGGAACCGTTGGATTTGTTTTGAAAAGATCTTTCTAATGATGTAAATTTTGTGAAGATCCAACGGTTAGATTTTCAGATATGTGTAAATCAAATCTGAAGAAAAACAGCGCCACGGTCGCGTTATGGCCCGAAGCGTCGTTTTGAATAAATTGGCTATTTTAAAATAAATAAAAATAGCGATAAATCATTATAAAATATTATAAATGATATGGATGTGAAATTTAGAAACTAACTGAAGGTTGGCTAAATCGAATGGTTTCCTGGGTGTTGATCTGATGTTGGTTTCGGCCTTCGGGGTTAATATTTGGGAAATCGTTCTCTTACTGATTGACGGTTAGTGACTAATGAATTGAAATGATGCGTATGTATGTTAGTGTTGCACTTGTTCATTATATACGCAAGTTTCTCAGAAAGACCGGGTTTATCCCATTCTGAATAATTGAATCGACGATAAGAAGTCGAAGATGAAGACGGGGGTTGAAGACCGATCTTCACCTCGTTTGGATGGTCACTGAGGTCCTGATTGGGAGGCATCCCGAAATATGGATAATGAGTGGTGATCGTTCAGAAGTACGTGGGAATCGATGAATATGCGAGGTATTTAGTGCCTCCGGTTTCGTTCAGACCCAGAACGGACTTGCAAATGGACTGTGTGTCTGACATTGGAATTCATTCTGTGCGATTGATAACCATCAGTTGCGTGGATGAGAATTGCCTTTGTGGCATGCTAAGATGCAGTGATCAGAGCTTCTGTTGGAAAGCAAAGTCTTGTGGTGATGATCAAAGCACCGCCTGTGCGGCGTAGCTTTGTGTATAACGTGAAATCGCGAGCCTCACACCCGGTATGAACCAGAATCGGGAGAAGGACCTCAGGGAGGGCATGCGTTTCTTTCTAGCTAGGAGTCGTGTCGGTGTTTTTACACGGCCTGACAATTTACTTATGTGGATGATGGATAGAGAGGTGCCTCGGATATATCGGTCGATCCGGGACCGATGGAGTCCTTCGTTGGCTCATTTGCACCCCATAGGGCGGGGAGACGTATTGCTCAGGCATTTTAATCCACATCGGTGGACCGGCCCTGTCTCTCCAAGGGTCGATGCGTTCTGATCCTTAGACATGGTAGGCTAGATTGTCTCGAATTCGGTAAGGACTATCTTTTGCCTTGGTTCATGACGGGAATCCAATTTCCAAATACGTGACTGTGTGGTCTTAATTGTATATATATATATGGCGACACGATATATGTACCCATGCCTTCTATGATTGATAGTTATGATTTGAATTATTTTTGAAACATATAAAAACTAGTAATAATATCAAATGCTTTTGTTTCATTCGTATCAAGCATATTTTGGCCATTATAAGGTAAAAACTCTATCCTCCGGTTTGCGTTGCATTGTGTGATGGGAACTGAGTCTTATAATGGCTTCATTTTTATAAAAAGCATTGCGATGTTGCAAAGAATTATTTGTTTTAAAGCACTGGCGATCCGATGGAGTAAACCCGTTCCACGAAAGTGGCGTGGTCCTGTGATTAGCATATTATAAATGTGTTGAGTAGATTTCTCATACCAGTCCCATGACTGACTCGTAGTTTGTTTCACTTTCAAACTCAGGTGCCCCTTTTTCTACACGGGCAGCCTTGTATTCAGGTTTTAGCTGGCTTTCTCTGGATAGCTGGAGCTGAAGATGGATTCTATCATTTATCTATTTTATGTTGTTCAGCTCCTATTGTACATATTTTGTTTGTTTTCCGCTGTAGACATTTATGTATAGCTGAACTATATTTGTACTGAGTATGATCCTGTATACTGTGTAACTCTGATGATTACGTTTATCCATTATATTCTATTGTTCATTATTTGGTGTATTTATTTAATTCTGTCCTGCTATTATCTGTTTATGTGTTATATTCCAAGGATTATCCTTGCCGCCGTCCGTACGAGGTTTAGGGTCGTCTCATTTGGTATCAGAGCTTTGGTTAAGCTTAGTTCTGGAATATAACATATTAATGAACTCATCAGAAATAGAACCAGTAGTGTTCTAGGACGGGTAAATCTATACGGATAGGATCAGTAATATCCTAGTATAAGTAAAGCAGAATGGAAAACACCCCAGTAGACACATTTACATTGAAGTATTTGTCTCTATATTTTGAAATATCTTTTCTGTTGACCTGACACTTTGTCTGCTAATTGCACACACACTAGAAAATGAGTGGTAGGAACAGAAGAAATAATCGTACGGCTCGACCAGCTAATGAGCCAGTTGTGCTCCCGCAGCCAGAATTAGATATAGAAGTTCTGTTCAAGAGATTTCGAAATCTGGGTGGATCACTATTCTTAGGCAAAGAGTCCATTATGGAAACACAAGCTTGGATTCGTTCTACAGAGAAAATCTTTGAGGGTTTAAAGCTGAGAGACGATCAGAAAAGATTACTGGCGTCTTGGGCACTCAAAGAAGAAGCTTTGTTTTGGTGGGATTCAGTTATTAAAGATAATCCAGAAGGTGATATCACTTGGGACAGATTCAAAGTGATTTTCCAAGAAAGATTTACTCCTCCCGAAGCAACCGAGCGATTATGTGATGAATTTTCTTATCTGATACAAGGGGATATGACCATCCCAGAATATCATAAGAAATTCAACGAACTTTCTCACTTTTCTCCTCATCTGATTCAAGATCCAAAGAGGAAAAATCTGAGGTTTATTCATGGCCTGCAAAGAAAATATCAGAATAGTGTGATGAGGAATGTGAAGCTTCCTTTCTCAGAAATGATTTATATGGCTTATCAGTATGAAGATCTCCATAAGAAAGGTATGTTGCGAGACGAAGAAGAAATCAGTTCTAGCAGGAAAAGGAAATTTGAAGCTGATAGCCCAGAGACAAGTGTGCAGCCTGAGGCTACTACGAAGGCTGAAGTCATAAAGAGGCCAAAGATCAATCAGAAAAAGGTAAAGACAGTCATATGTCTAAAGTGTGATCGGCAAGGGCATTCGAAGAGAAACTGTAGATCTTCGAACAGACGAAAGGATGGTGGGTCTAAATCCGAGAAGAATTTTCAGGAGAATAGAAAGTGCGTTCAATGCCATCGGACTGGCCATCTTGAAAAGGATTGTTGGCTATTTAAGAGATCCAAAGCAGTACATATAAATGAAGTGGCAGAAGTGCCTGCATCTTCGTCTGCTCAAGAAAGGTCTGATGTTTTAGAAGGCACGCTTAATGTCAAAAACATTCCAGTTAAAGTACTGTTTGACACAGGCGCGTCACGAAGCTTTGTTGCAAAGAGTGCAGTCAAGAAGTTGGATTTAAAATTGAAGAAGCTCAAATAACCAATGACTGTCCAAAATCTAGTAGGGGGTTCCATCAATCTCAGTTGGGTTTGTGCAGTACCTGTCTCTTTTTCCTGCTATAAATTCCCTACTATCTCTATCGTCATGAATTTTAATGAATTCGATCTTATTCTGGGATTGGATTGGCTAACCAAATATGAAGCAGAGGTTAGATGCGCCGAGAGAGTTGTTAAGGTAAAGGCCCAATCGGGGAATTATATAACCATACTATGTGAAGGCCCGAATTCAAATAGAAAGGACTTCTGGGCAGCTTTGGATGTTTCTCCAACTCAAATAGAAAATATCCCTGAAGTCACAGAGAATATTCTTGACCTCATCAAAGACATTCCTATCGTCAAAAATTATGCGGGTGTGTTTGAAGAAGTTGTTCGCTTACCTCCGCAGAGAGAAACCGATTTCAAGATCGCTTTGATCCTCAATGCAAGGCCGGTATTTCACGCTATTCGAAGAATGTCCTTGAAAGAGAAAGAAGAACTTGACAATCAAACACGACAACTAGTATGGAAGGGTCTGATCAGGCCTAGTTTCTCTGATTGGGGTGCAGCAGTGGTGTTTGTCCCAAAATCTGATGGTACTCTACGGCTATGTGTGGATTATCATGATTTGAAAAAGCAAACAATAAAGAACAAATATCCATTGCCGCGAATCGATGACTTATTGGATCGTCTGAATGGAGCACAAGTATTTTCAAGGATGGACCTAGCTACAGACTTCCATCAGCTTCGAATTGCCGAAGAATGTGTTCCAATGACAGCATTTAGAGGTCCAGACTTATTCTACGAGTGGTTAGTAATGACGTTCGGCTTATGTAACGCTCTGGCTTATTTCGTCGATCTGATGAATAGAGTGTTCAGAGGAGTTTTGAGTAAATTTGTTCTGGTTTTTATTGACGATATTCTAATCTTCTCTAATTCAAAGGCCGAACATGAAAAGCATTTGGAACAGGTTCTGGAAATCCTCAGAAGGAATGTATTAAAAGCCAAACTATCCAAATGTATATTCTGGCAGGATGAAGTGAAATTTCTAGGCCATGTCGTATCTAAAGAAGGAATTGTTGTGGATCCAAGTAAAATCACAGCTATTCAAAACTGGAAACAGCCCAATACCCCTACAGAAGTCCGCAGTTTTCTCGGATTGGCCAGTTATTACGGAAGTTCGTTAAAAACTTTTCGAAGATATCTGGTCACTTAACGAAGCTTATAAAGAAGCACTCAAAATTCAAATGGACTCCCGAAAGTGAGGAGGCTTTTGAAGAGCTAAAGTTAAGATTAACAACAGCTCCAGTGTTAACCATCATCGATGGAAATCAGGATTTAAAAGTCTGGACTGATGCTTCTAGAGAAGGCCTTGGCGCAGTGCTAATGCAAAGGGGTCAAGTGATTGCTTATGCTAGCCGTCAGTTGAAGCCGCATGAGAAAAACTACGTAACTCATGATCTTGAGTTATTGGCTATAGTATTCGCTTCGAAAATTTGGAGACACTATCTTCTGGGTGAGAGATTTAAACTGTTTACAGATCACCGGTCGTTAAAGTATCTGTTCACCCAGAAAGACTTGAATCTGAGGCAACAACGTTGGCTAGAGTTCCTTGCAGCATACGATTTTGAAATTATATACACTCCAGGGAAAGCCAATGTCGTGGCCGATGCGTTAAGCCGAAAGAATGAAATGATCGCCAGTTTTATTATCACGACTACATTGATAGATAAAATATCTACTCTTCAGAAGGATAATCACTTCATTCAGAAGATCAGAGAGATAATTCAGAAGGGCGAACCCTCGAGTTTTCAGGTTGATGATGAGGGGATTCTAAGGCTGAAAGGTCGAATCTGTGTTCCTAACATTGCTGAGCTCCGAAAGGAAGTTCTGGATGAATGCCACAAGTCAAAACTTATTATCCACCCGGGAGTAAGCAAAATGTATAATGACATCAAACGCACTTTCTGGCTGAAGTCGATGAAGAGGGACATTTCTTTATATGTTAGCCGATGCCCTACTTGCCAGCTAGTCAAAAGCGACCAACAGAAACTGGCTGGATTGTTACAACCGCTAGACGTTCCAGGTTGGAAGTTGGAACATATTTCCATGGACTTCATAGATGGTTTGCCCAGAACCAGAAAAGGAAATGAAAGTATATGGGTGATCGTAGATCGCTTCACGAAGACCGCCCATTTCATACCTGTCAGATCAAACAGAACTGCTCAGAGTCTGGCGCAGATATACTTCAGGGAAATTGTTAGACTACATGGAGTGCCGCTCAGTATAGTCAGTGATAGAGATACAATATTTACTAGTAAATTCTGGGAGGCATTTCAAGTAGAGCTGGGAACAAAGCTAAATCTAAGCACCGCTTATCAACCTCAGACAGATGGTCAGACTGAGAGAGTGAATCGTATTTTAGAAGATCTATTGCGGGCTTGTGTTCTAGATTTTGGTGGATCGTTGGAAGGCCATCTGCATTTGGCTGAATTCTCATATAATAACAACTACCTGGCGAGCCCGACAATGTCTCCATTCGAAGAATTATATGGTAGACCGTGTCGATCTCCTGCTTGTTGGGTTGAACTGGAAATAGACTTGTGTTAGGGCCTGATATGATCCGAGAAGCTGCCGACAAAGTCGATTTCATTAAGAAACGATTACTCGCTGCTAAAAGCCGACAAAAGAGCTATGCCGATAGGAGAAGAAGGGATATATCATTTGTTGTTGGCGACTATGTATATCTGAAAGTATCGCCGATGAGAGGAGTTATCCGGTTCGGTAAAACTGGGAAGTTGGCGCCCAAATTCATAGGTCTGTTTCCTATTCTGGAACGGATCAGAACTCTCGCTTATAGGGTTAAATTTTCTGATTGGCTGCCTGGAGTGCATGATGTATTTCACATATCTCAACTTCGAAAGCACGTTCATGATCCAGACTTGATCGTGGAAGAAGCAGCTCAACAGGATATTGAAATTACCCCAGAATTGGCTGTGAGAAGAGAGCCACTAAAGATTATCGGCAAAGAAACCAAAGAGCTGAGGAACAAGAAGGTTCACTTAGTTAAAGTGCAATGGAGGGGAGATCCACGAGATTGTACTTGGGAAACTGAGGAGACCATTTAGAAAGCCTATCCTAGATGTCGAGTGGATATCTCTGATTGACTCCGGTGCAAGGTACATTTACCATACTTTGCATTACCAATTAGTTCTCTACTTTGTTGTTATTTTCTTTCCATGGATGTGCACTTTTATATCTATAGTCTGAATGATTTCAAAAGAGTATAGAAATTGATTAGTATATTTTTGAAAAGTTAAAATCAAATTGATTGCTGTTTGTGTTGTGTGATAGTAGAATTAGATTAATTAAATTATAGAAATGATAGTTAATTTAATTAATAAGAGAATGAATGGTAGAATTTATTCGATTATATCACACATTGAACTGATTAGAAAATAGATAGAAATATATACATGTGCATTATATATGTTTGAACAGGTAAATGGATAACTGTTGAGTAAAGATTTTATTTGCGTGCCCGACAAATAGGTAAACCTTAATGAGTTGGATGCGCAATTATATTATTATATCAACTCCTGTGAATGCCATTGGATGCGGAGTGCGGGTTGTTCTGTGTGAAATAATAAACATCGCCACAGGATAGTAACAATTAATTTTGAACTACATTACATGGCATACTTCTGGAAGATAAGCATACTTCATCATATACCACATAAGCATTTGGAGCTTGTGTGACGAGGTGGAAGATTTACCATAAGAGCGAGAGGCTTGTATGGCGATGACTATATTTTACAGGTTGAACTGATGACTGATATGGACTATTTAAATTATAACGATAAAATTGCCAGATTAATAAAAAAACCCCACGCGGGTTTGGAGTTGGCAATAATCACGTCTCTCTAGTTATTAGATACGACACATAGACTATTTATTTTCCACACGGGACGAGGCGACGAGGATTTATCCTCTGGAGCATTTAAAATACACACTCCCTCAGGCTTTGACAGGGTGACGAGAATTTATTCTCTGGAGTTATTATCTATACACGCTCCCCTGTAAACACCAGAATATATCACTATAAATATGTGTATGCTTATTAGAATTTATTGGGTACCTAATACAACCCAATAAATTTCCAAACCTCTCCCCGTACAAAGAAGGTTATTGCGAAATTTTTCGAAAATTCCGGGTGTTAGCCAAATTTTTGAAGAATTTGAAAATTCTTAGAAACTGAAAAGTTGAAGAATGGAAGCCAGATTGAACGTAGAGTTGATTAATCAAACCACTTTCGACTTTGTTCCTTTTCCGGGACGAAAAGTTTTAAGTGGGGAAGATTGTAACGACCCGGAAAATCTAAACCAATTTAAAAATTTTAAATTGGCTAAAATGATGGATTTTAAATAGTTAAAATAAATATTTTAAATAGTAAAGATGAAAACTGAGTTTGAATCGACAATTGAAAAGGAATATAATTAATTCTAATTATAAACAAGGCCTGAAATGGCGTTGCAGTTTCAAAAATTGAATTCAAACTTTGTCGGACTGTACCAGGTGCCAAACAAAACGGATTTGAGTGAAACCAAAAATATTTAAATCTGTTAGTGAATACCTTTCTAACGAATCTGAAAAATCAAAGTTTCATAGCGGACAGCAAAAGTTATGGCCAAATGAATTTTCAGAAAGGTCGCTATGGAATTTTTATAGCCCGTGAAATTGGCCATTTTGCATACGACCTCGGAATTTGACGAAACCACTTTTGTTGGATCCGGGATGTGAAGTTATTGCTAGGTTTCAAATTTCATAATTTTTGAAGCTAGTATGTGAGCATGGCAAAGGAAAACGTGTTTTGGTCAATTATAGTTAAATTGGATCGACTAGAAATGGGCCTTTTTGCAAACGGTCTCAGAATTCGACGAAACTAGTTTTGTTGGGACCTTATCGTCAAAACATAGCCAGATTTATTTTTCGGGAATTTTTAGGATTAATATGTAGCCCTGGCAAATTGAAATGTACATTCAAATCGAATATTGAATGTTTTATATTTTAATTTGAATGGAAACTGACTGAAACAGTCGAATGGGGCTACAAAACATATCCCATTGTGTTCGAAATGGGGGTAAAACGCTATGGACGACAGTCGTTGGGTTTAAAAAGGAGTTCATTTGTGAAAACCCAAATTTTTTCGAAATATATATACACCGACCAATCATATTTTTTATAAAAAAAACCTTTTTCTCTCTCCCTCGAACACGACGGCGGCAACAGCTCGTAGCTTCCCTCCCCGATTCCTCCTCCCACGCGCCACGATAGCCAACGCCCCAGTTGGGAATTTTGAAGATCTCCCTCCCAGCTTCAGATCCATACCCGATTCAACCCGTATCGTGCAGTGTTTTCTTCAAATCGCCCCCCTGAAGTCGTGCGCTTTTAGCCGCCGCCACGCCCAGGAACGGCCGTCTAGTTCATCGAAGAAGGGACCCCCAGGTGCGTGCCTCCTAGATCTCCAACGTGGCGGGGTCTGATCGTCACCACGCTGCACGTTTTGGCCAGAAAATCCAACCCTAGTTTCGAACGAATTTTGAAGGTAACGGCTGTAAATTATTTAAACTATATTATAGAACTTTAAAGCGCTACGGTTTTTGATTTCACTGTAAAAATCATATCTTTTTCGTTTCTTGACGAAATCCAGTGAAACAAGAGACATTGGACTCACGTGGACGTCTTCTACATTCTAGAAGAGACCGCATATTTTTCTGAGCCTTCTGCTATTTTTGGTGGAGTGCAATCCAATGTGAGATTTCTAAATTATAAACTATATGGAAAACAACAATGTATAAATTATATAGTCGATGTATGAGTTGTATAAGCGTTGTACACCTCTTGTATAAGCGTTGTATAAGTTGTAAGTTCGATGTATAAGTTATATATGCGTTGTAAAAATTATATATGTGTTGAAATAGAAGTGAAATGCTATATATATATATATATATATATAAGCCCCTCGTCCACAAACCATGGACGATATTTATTAGTTGTGATTGGTGTGAAAATTGATTGATAGCGAATGGTTGATTGGAATTGTTTGTGGTTGATATTGATTGATTGTGGTTGAAAAATACCCGTTTGTGGTTGAGAAATATTTGGTTGAAACCACATAGGATTAGTTTGTGGAAATGAAATAAATGTACATGCCGCCTGCATGCGAACTAGATGCATGAATCCCCATTGTCAAAAACTGCGAGGTTTTAAGGTAGAGCGAGGAGCCGTACTAGGGACGGTCCCGGTTTTAACTACCCTGCCATTATGCTGCCGAAATTATGAATAATATTCATGTGTTTGAATTATTTTCATTTGTTGAAACTATATTTATTCGTTGAATAGAAAACCTTCATGTGTTGAGTTGATATTCATTCGTTGGATAGAAATTCATGTGTTGAATGGTATTCGTGTTTTAAATATAAAAATCACATTTTTATCAATATATTTAAACTATAGAAAACCTTCATGTGTTGAATCGATATTCATTCATTGAATTGAAATTCATTTGTTGAATGGTATTCGTGTTTTAAATATAAAAATCACATTTTAATCTATATATATAAACTATGGAAAACCTTGTTGTGTTGAATCGATATTCATTCGTTGAATTGAAATTCATGTGTTGAATGGTATTCGTGTTTTAAATATAAAAATCACATTTTTATCTATATATATAAACTATAGAAAACCTTCATGTGTTGAATCGATATTCATTCGTTGAATTGAAATTCATGTGTCGAATGGTATTCATATTTTGAAAGAAATTGTTTTATAATAAAAATCCTATTTTTATCATCAATATGAACTATATAAAATAATCTTGTTTTGAAATAAATTGTTTTATAATAAAAATCCTATTTTTATCATCTATATTAACTATATAAAATAATCGTGTTTTGAAACGAATTGTTTTACAATAAAAATCCCATTTTTATTGTACAAATGAATTGTTAAAAATAGCGAAGTGTTGAAATAGAAGACAATTAGATAAAAATATCATTTTTATCAAATGTATGAAAAGAATATAGTTTTGAAATCGAAGAATCGATATATATATATATATATATATATATATATAGAATCGAAATATATCGAATAACGAAGCTGCAGTTCTTATTTTGAAACCGTGATTTCCAAAGATTATACCAGGAGATCCGACCATCGGATTTTCCCGAAACCGCAACCGTTGAGTTCGCTTTGGAAATATCTTTCCAACGACACCAACTTTGTTAAAATCCAACGGTCGGATTGTCTTGAATGTTTAATTCAAATCTGAAGAAAAACAGCGTCAGAATCGATTATATTTATATATATATAAATATAATTATATTTAATCGAATACCGACGCTGCAGTTTGTATTTTGAAATCGAAACTTCAAATGATTATACCGGGAGATTCGACCGTCGGATTTTCCCGAAACTGGAACCCTTGGATTCGTTTTGAAAAGATCTTTCTAATGATGTAAATTTTGTGATGATCCAACGGTTAGATTTTCAGATATGTGTAAATCAAATCTGAAGAAAAACAGTGCCACGGTCGCGTTATGGCCCGAAGCTTCGTTTTGAATAAATTGGCTATTTTAAAATAAATAAAAATAGCGATAAATCATTATAAAATATTATAAACGACATGGATGTGAAATTTAGAAACTAACTGAAGGTTGGCTAAGTCGAATGGTTTCCTGGGTGTTGATCTGATGTTGGTTTCGGCCTTCGGGGTTAATATTTGGGAAATCGTTCTCTTACTGATTGACGGTTAGTGACTAATGAATTGAAATGATGCGTATGTATGTTAGTGTTGCACTTGTTTATTATATACGCAAGTTTCGCAGAAAGATCGGGTTTATCCCATTCTGAATAACTGAATCGACGATAAGAAGTCGAAGATGAAGACGGGGGTTTAAGACCGATCTTCACCTCGTTTGGATGGTCACTGAGGTCCTGATTGGGAGGCATCCCGAAATATGGATAATGAGTGGTGATCGTCCAGACGTACGTGGGAATCGATGAATATGCGAGGTATTTAGTGCCTCCGGTTTCGTTCAGACCCAGAACGGACTTGCAAATGGACTGTGTGTCTGACATTGGAATTCATTCTGTGCGATTGATAACCATTAGTTGCGTGGATGTGAATTGCCTTTGTCGCATGCTAAGATGCAGTGATCAGAGCTTCTGTTGAAAAGCAAAGTCTTGTGGTGATGATCAAAGCACCGCCTGTGCGGCGTAGCTTTGTGTATAATGTGAATTCGCGAGCCTCACACCCGGTATGAACCAGAAACGGGAGAAGGACCTCAGGGAGGGCATGCGTTTCTTTCTAGCTAGGAGTTGTGTCGGTGTTTTTACACGGCCTGACATTTTACTTATGTGGATGATGGATAGAGAGGTGCCTCGGATATATCGGTCGATCCGGGACCGATGGAGTCATTCGTTGGCTCATTTGCACCCCATAGGGCGGGGAGACGTATTGCTCAGGCATTTTAATCCACATCGGTGGACCGGCCCTGTCGCTCCAAGGGTCGATGCGTTCTGATCCTTAGACATGGTAGGCTAGATTGTCTCGAATTCGGTAAGGACTATCTTTTTCCTTGGTTCATGACGGGAATCCAATTTCCAAATACGTGACTATGCGGTCTTGATTGTATATATATATATGGCGACACGATATATGGTACCCATGCCGTCTATGATTGATAGTTATGATTTGAATTGTTTTTGAAACATATAAACACTAGTAATAATATCAAATGCTTTTTTTATTCATATCAAGCATATTTTGGCCATTATAAGGTAAAAACTCTATCCTCCGGTTTGCGTTGCATTGTGTGATGGGAACTGAGTCTTATAATGGCTTCATTTTTATAAAAAGCATTGCGATGTTGAAAAGAATTATTTGTTTTAAAGCACTGGCGATCCGATGGAGTAAACTCGTTCCACGAAAGTGGCATGGTCCTGTGATTAGTTATAAATGTGTTGAGTAGATTTCTCATACCAGTCCCATGACTGACTCGTAGTTTGTTTCACTTTCAAACTCGGGTGCCCCTTTTTCTACACGGGCAGCCTTGTATTCAGGTTTTAGTTGGCTTTCTCTGGATAGCTGGAGCTGAAGATGGATTCTATCATTTATCTATTTTGTGTTGTTCAGCTCCTATTGTACATATTTTGTTTTTTTTCCGCTGTAGACATTAATTTATAGCTGAACTGTATTTGTACTGAGTATGATCCTGTATACTGTGTAACTCTGATGATTACGTTTATCCAGTATATTCTATTGTTCATTATCTGGTGTATTTATTTAATTCTATCCTGTTATTATCTGTTTATGTGTTATATTCCAAGGATTACCCTCGTCGTCGTCCCTACGGGGTTTGGGGTCGTCTCATGAATTTTAAAATAAAATCCATAATTCTTAAACCAATCTGATTTCAGTCCAACCAGAGTTGACCGCACCTAATAGCCCCTGTTATGGATCCAATGGGCTAGGCCTCGTCAGCCCAAACGACTGTTCATGGCCTAAAATCTTTAATTTAATATTTAAATCCTTTATTAAATTAATTTGATCGTATATCTAAATCCACCGGGGTCAAATTCGAACTCAGAAAAATCCAAAAAAATTATTTCTGGCTTTGTTTTAACGATACGGTCCTAAACTAATTTCATCGAATTCTGAGACTGTTTGAAAAATGGCCATTTTCAAGTCGATTAAATTTGGCTGAAATTGACAAAACACATTTTCATTTGCCATGCTCACATATTAATTCGAAAAATTTATGAAAATTGAAACCTAACAATAATTTGACATTCCAGTCCCAACGAAAGTGGTTTCGTCGAAAACGGAGATCGTTTGCAAAATGGCTATTTTTAAGGGCCATATGTTATATTAAAATATATATAAATTCTATAGCGACTTTTCTAAAATTTAAACTTGCCATAATTATTTATTTTTAAAGTGAAATTTCAGTTTCTTACATTCGTTAGAAAGATATGGTTAAACAGATTTAAATATTTTTGGTTTTACTAAAATCCGATTTATTTTGAATCCTGTACATTCAGTTAAAGTTTAAAATCAAAATTTCAAACTACGGCGCCATTTCTAACTCCTTTTATATTTAAATTAAATTTATTCATTTTAACTTCGATTAAAATAAATTTTTAGTCGTTATTATTTATAATAATCCATTTTAAATATTAAAAATCCATTAAAATTTCTAAAATAAATTTTTTAAATTGGTTCAGAATTTGCAGGTTGTTACAATTTCCCCCACTTAAAATCTTTTCATCCTCGAAAAGGAACTTAGCTAGAAGTTGTTTAATTAATCAACTCAATTTTTATTTCTTATCAATTTAGTTCAATATTAAATTAAATTTAGCTAAATTTATCATTCTTTCATATTGGTTAAGTTAATTATCATACCAACATTAATTAAACTAATTATCAAACATCACAACTAGCAATCAATTAGGTGATTAACTTTCTAAATATATAACTTTTTATATATAGACAAAAATCATATTTTTAGTGCAAATCACATAAATAAATTCTAATTAAGTTTTGGTTCTTATACCTGTCGATTGGAAATATATAGATATCCCACTCTGAAACTCGAACGTAAACACTGATGATGATGCCTAATCATCGTAATCATCTCCGGGCGACTAGAGTGTAATTCTCTATCTACCCAGTATATTTGAGACTTTGTATACACGTGGATCAGACGTATATTAAAATCTCTATATACTCAATTGACCAAATTAAAATATAATATTATCTCAAACACGTATTTTAAGATAAAATTTTTAAAATTAAATTTGTTTTTATTTTTATAAAATAACACTCTTCGGACTCATTCTAGGATACTACTAATCCCATCTCTAACGAGTCATTCTTTTATAGGATATTAATAATCCTACCTCTGATGAGTTTTTGTTTAGTTCTAACGAGTTGTACCCCAAAAATTTGAGCTAACCAGAGCTCTGATACCAACTGTAAAGACCCGAAAATTCCCACCCTTTGAATCGACCATAAACCACATAGGTCTGAACCAAAAGTTAGAAATCTTCGAATACTTTAACTTTGGGAATAAAATACATTAGAACAGATAATAGAAGACTTTTATTACATCATGATAATATAACATCAGAGTACAGAATATACCAGAGTACATTAATAAATAATAAAACAACGGAAGATTATTTGCAATAATTAATATAAAGCGGCGGAAATAACTAAACTGATACAGCGGAAGTCTATCAACACTCTGGACACAGCTTTAAGCTTCGATCCAGAATCCTGCTTAATATATCTGCAAAATAAGCTACTCGACTGCCTGTATGGAAAAGAGGGCACCCGAGTTTGCAAGTGAAACAAACTATAGGTCAGCCATGGAACTGGTATAAGAAATCTTATTTAACTTATTTAATAATAAGGCTAATCACAGGACCACGCCGCTATTGCGGAATGGGTTTACTCCATTGGATTGCTAGTGCATAAATAAAGCAAATCGTTAAACCACACAATGCTTTCTAGAAAAATGAAACCATTATAAGACTCAAGTCCCATCACACAATGCAATGCAAACCAGAGGATAGAGTTTTACCTTATAATGGTCAAAATATGCTTGATACGATAAAATGGATTTGATATTATTATTAGTGTATATATGTTTTTAAAACAAATTCAATCATAATGTATCAATCATAGACGACATAGTACCCCATCCTACTATGTCGCCATACTAGTTATACAATCAAAACCGCATGATGTCATATTGGAAGTTAGGTTTCCATCTTAAGTCAAGGCTAGGAACGATTTCCTTACCTATTCGAGACACTCTAGCAATGTCTCAGGATTCGGACGCTGGCGAACCCTTGGATCCTGCAGGGCCGGTCCACAAATACTTTAGTGGATTGGCAATTCCTGAACACACGCTTCCCGATCCTATTGGACCTTTAAATTGGCCATTGTCGAGCAATAAAATGATCCAAGGCGCCTCATAATCCATTAACCACATAAGTAAAATGTCAGGGCTGGTAAGTCGCTGACACCACTTCTAGCTAGAAAGAAACATGTGCACTCCCTGTTTTGCCTTGCTCCGTTTCTGACTCATACTGGGGACTGAGGCTCGTGAAGTAACGCTACACAAAGCTAGGCTAATTAAAGCTATGCTTTGATCATCATCCACATGGCTCTGCTATTCAACAAAAGCCTTGATCCATACATCTTAGCATGCTACATTGTCAATCTCTACCATTGATTTCTGCTAATATATAACCTCTGGGATCATACGTCTTAGAGAAGGGTATTAAGCAAGAGAATAAATTCTCCGCTACCAAATAGATATATATTAGCAGAAATCAACGGATACAATGTAAAGGAATACAACGTCGGACATACCATCCATTTACAAGTCCGTTCTGGGTTTGAACGAAACCGGAGGAACCTTATTCCTCGCATATCCGAACAATCAACATGTACGTCCGGACGACTACCACTATAGCCCCTTCAAGGAAGCTAAGTCAATCATAGGCATCAGTAGCAACTCATCCATTTGATGTGAAGATCGTCGGTCTTGCACCGTCTTCAATTTCTTCAACTGTTAGTCGTTGTATTCATTATTCAGAATGAGTTAAACCCGGTCTTTCCGAATAACTCACGTAATTTAAAATCAAGTGCTATAAAAACACATCCAACGCCTCATTCCAATTCAGAATGTTCTTTTAATAAAATATTCACAATATTAAGGCAGAATCCCCATTAATTTTAATAAAGATAAAGCCTTTAAAGTTACCTTTTACATCTCTAAATCATTACTTAAAGATTATTCAAATTTAAGCAATTAATCTTATCTTTAACTGGGTTAAAGAACTGATGTCATTTAAAACACAGTTCACGATAAACCCAAAATCAACTTCCATTAAATATGGAATTTTCACAGAAATCGAATCAATTAATCGATATAAATTTCTGTATCAGACCAATAATATAAATGGAATAATGGCAAAGCCTTTTAAATTCCATATATAGTAACAGCCTTTTTTTACAGAAGATCATCTCGATTATTACCGAACCAAATTCCATTCAATTCCAATTTAATGTAATAAATTGGAAAAATTTATTTTGGAAAAATTCTAATTAAATTTTAATAAAAGATTTAAAAATTCCGAGTTATATTTTCCCTATTAATTGGGTTAAAGAATAAATGTCGTTTTAAAACACAGTTCACGATAAACCAAATTCACATTTCACTTTATTCCAATTACTAAATATAATTTGAAAACTCTATTAATATTAATTAAAAGATTTATTCCTTTTACACGGGGTTTTAAGAATAGTGTTATTTAAGGCACCATTCATGATAACCAAAAATCCAATTTATTTATTTTAAAACATTGGATTATCTTCTAGTTAATAACTAGTTCATTTTGATAAAAATATATTTTACACTTTCAAAATTGGAGTTTTTCATCTTAAAATATTTTTTAAATCATTTATTATGATTTTACATAATTTTTCTATATTTTTAATAATCTTATTAAGGCCTTTACAGTCAATTTCCATAAACGGTCATCGAATCGCATCCATAGCGACCTTTTCTGAAATTGATTTGGACATAACTCCAAATCTAACCGTTAGATTTCAAAACTCTTATATTCATTAGAAAGCGCTTTTCGATACGAACCCAACGATTCCGGTTTTAGGAGAATCCAACGGTCGGATCTTCCGTTATATCAATTTGAAGTTAATGGTCGAAATTAACGAACGGTCGCTATGCGGCGCGTTCTATTCAGGCCATTATATATATATTCTATATATTTCGTCAATTTCTATTAAAACGTATTTTATAAAATATTAAAAAAAAATCATTTTTAAAATGATTTTATCTTCATTTTCAATTTTAAAGCCACTTTGAATATTCTATATTTTTATCATATTAAAATATTTATATTTTCAAAATATTAGATTTTTAAATCACTTTTTTTTATATTTATTTTAAAGATGGAATAAATCGATCGATAAACCCGTTCGGGTTAAAAATAGCGTCCCTACATAACACGGCTTCATAATTTATATTCTTGTGTCCATTCTAAGACAGACATAAAAATCATACTTTATTCTTTCCTAAATTTATTTTAAAATATTCTTTATTTTAAAATATTCAATATATTAAAATATTCTTTATATTAAAATATTCTTTGTTCTAAGGTGTTCCTTTTCTAAAATGTTCCTTTTTCTTTTATATTAAAATGCATTTTTACATTAAAATGATCTTTCATTCTTCTACATAAAAATGTATTTTTACATTAAAATGACCTTTTTCATTAAAATTATTCTGAATCAGAATGCGACTCAATCAATTACCATATAATTACAGTTATATGGCTTTCATACATAGCATATATCCTACGATAATGATAAACGATCATCAAACAATACATTCACATCCAGAGTGAGATTTATAACTGTGTGAGCATTAAAATAAATAAATAAGTAATGCTCAACATAGATTGTCAATCCATTGATTGACAATTAATTAAATATTGAGGCTAGTGTATATCAAATTTCGTCCCAACACCCGTGTGGAGTTTCAACCAACAAACAATAATAGATTATCTGTGCACTTGGGCGATGTGTGAAAAATTATCGTCCCAATCACATAAACAAGTCTGATAACTTGTAAATGGAAGTGTAACATTTCTGCATTACAAACATATATTTCAAGGCATCGCTACATTATATTTTCAACCCATGAATGTTTTCATATAATCTCTTTTTATAATAAAAAAAATGTGCACCTTTTTATAGTTAAACATTTTAATGCAACAATGAATCGTTTTCAATAAAAATGTAGGTTCTCATGTTAACATATTTTATCAAAAACAATGAATCTTTTCTACTGGTTCATTTAAATTAAAAATATAAATTCTAATGTTGGCTCATTTACAATAAAATGTAATCTTTTAATATTGCAAAAAATGATATCTTTATTACATTGTAAAAAAAATGTAATCTTCAATTACATAAGAAAATGTAATCCTTTTTGCATTGCATAAAGTGACATTAAAAATGTACCCGTAATCCTACTCTTTTTATCGTCTCGAAAGTGGCAATAAAAATGTACATTAAATTCTATTTTTTTTATTGTCTCAAAATGACAATAAAAATATTACTTTTAGTCCTATCATTTTTATTACAGCTAAAATGTAAATAAAAATGTAACCTTTTATTTTATTCCTTTGCTTACATCTAATTTGACAAATAAAGATGCAACCTTTAATTCTATCATTTTTATTACAAATAAAATGTAAATAAAAATGTAGCTTTTTATTTTAATTTTTCATTTGCATCTACAATTTCAAACAAGAACGCAACTTTAATCCTAATGTTTTGTTTGCATCTAAAATTGAAAACAAAAAAATGTAACTTTACAAATCATGTTCTTAATTTGTATCTAAATTACAAATAAAATATAACCTTTTTTAAACTATGTCTTATTTGCATCAAGAAATGCAAATAAAAATTTAACTTCCAATTTCAACATTTTACCTGTATCAAAGAATGCAAATGAAAGTATAAATTTTTATTTCAATGTATATTTGCATCAAAGAATGCAAATAGAGGAACAAATTTTTAATTCATCAGTATTTGCATCAAGGAATGCAAATAAAAGATTAACTCTTTAATTCATCATTTATTTGCATCAACGAATGCAAATAAAAGAATAACTTTTTAATTCAATGTTTATTTTCATCAAAGAATGCAAATAAAAGAATAACTTTTTGATTCTTTGTTTATTTGCATCCAAGAATGCAAATAAAAGAATAACTTTTTAATTTAACACAATTATAAATTTTCGTTTGATTTTGTTTCCAATTGTATTGACAATTCTATTAAATGACTAAATAATATTTTATTTTGAATATACAATACCATTTCAATTCAATAAAAATGATAAATTAATGTTTTACATTGAATTGAAAATTCTATCAAAATAATCCAAATAATGTTTTTATGTTGAATTGACGATCTAATTCAATTCAACAACAATAATTAAGATAATGTTTTAAATGTTGATTTGACAATTCTATTTCAATTCTACACTATAACAAAATGATTTATTTTTGTTGAAATGGAAATTCAAATCGAAATCAATAATATAGCAAAAATGATTAATTTTTATTTAACACATACAAACCTGTGTTTATACATCACCATCAAATAGATAAATCATTCACAATATCATCACATAGTAGATCTCAGTCATACATAAACAATCATTCCATAGCAATTAAATTAAATAAATTAATTATATAAAAAAAGAAATCTCACAGTCAAGTTGCAAATTTAGTCAAAATTCAAATAACTCGAAATCGCTCCTAGTCAGAACAGCAGTGTAGATCTCGTCTCTACGATCGCACAGAATCTGAAATCGTTAAATTTCGAAGTCATATGAATTAGTTATGGTTTAAATAAGATTGTAACATTTAAATTAATTTAACAAATTAATTAAAATTGGAAAATCAACCTTCTTCTTCCTTACAGTAATCGGCTGTGAGTTTACCTAATTTGTTCCAAACTTAGGGTTCCAATTCGCTCACTGTTTAGGTCACTGGAGATCGATTGGAGTGTGCTACGTTGAGGAGGGAGGCTGCCCGCATCCAGCGGGGACCCACAGCCTGTGGTGCGATCGCGTGGTTCGACCACGGCGGCGGTCGAGACGGTGGCAGTTTGGAGGGTCGGTTCTCGGAGTTCATGCAGTTTCAGGGGGTGTTCAACGTATGGACGGATAGAGGGTTCGGAAGTGTTCAAAAAATTGAACTAAAGGGGGTGGTTTTGGTGTATGGATCGACGGAATTTAGAGGGGAAAGAAGGGAGCAACGTCTGCCATGGGTTTCTGGAGATGGCGGCTACACGATATGGAACAGTGTTTATGGTTTTTTTTATTTTTGTGATTATTTATAATATTTTAATGTGAATTTTACAATAAAATTCATAATTCTTAAACCAATCCGATTTCAGTCCAACCAGAGTTGAACCTACGTAATTGCCCCTGTTCCGGATCCAATGGGCTAGGCCTCGTCAGCCCAAACGACTGTCGGTGACCTAAAATCTTTAATTTAATATTTAAATCCTTTATTAATTAATTTGATCGTATATCTAAATCCACCCGGGCCACATACGAACTCAGAAAAATCCAGAAAAATTATTTCTGGCTTTGTTTTAACGATATGGTCCTAAACTAGTTTCATCGAATTCTGAGACTATTTGAAAAATGGCCATTTTCAAGTCGATTAAATTTGGCTGAAATTGACAAAACACATTTTCGTTTGCCATGCTCACATATTAATTCGAAAAATTTATGAAAATTGAAACCTAACAATAATTTGACATTCCAGTCCCAAAAAAAGTGGTTTCGTCAAAAACGGAGGTCGTTTGCAAAATGGCTATTTTTAAGGGCCATATGTTATATTATATTAAAATATATATAAATTCTATAGCGTCTTTTCTAAAATTTAAACTAGCCATAATTATTTATTTTTAAAGTGAACTTTCAGTTTCTTACCTTCGTTAGAAAGATATGGTAAAACAAATTTAAATATTTTTGGTTTTACTGAAATCCGATTTATTTTGAATCATGTGCACTCAGTTAAAGTTTAAAATCAAATTTTCAAACTATGGCGCCATTTCTAACTCCTTTTATATTTAAATTAAATTTATTCATTTTAAATTCGATTAAAATAAATTTTTAGTCGTTATTATTTATAATAATCCATTTTAAATATTAAAAATCCATTAAAATTTCTAAAATAAAAATTTTAAATTGTTTCATAATTTGCAGGTTGTTACAATCTCCCCCACTTAAAATCTTTTCATCCTCGAAAAGGAACGTAGCAAAAAGTTGTTTAATTAATCAACTCAATTTTCATTTCTTATCAATTTAGTTCAATATTAAATTAAATTTAGCTAAATATATCATTCTTTAATATTGGTTAAGTTAATTATCATACCAACATTAGTTAAACTAATTATCAAACATCACAACTAGCAATCAATTAGGTGATTAACTTTCTAAATATATAACTTTTTATATACAGATAAAAATCATATTTTTAGTGCAAATCACATAAATAAATTCTAATTAAGTTTTGGTTCTCATACTAGTCGATAGGAAATATATAGACATCCCACTCTGAAACTTGAACGTAAACACTGATGATGATGCCTAATCATCATAATCATCTCCGGGCGACTAGAGTGTAATTCTCTATCTACCCAGTATATTTGAGACTTTGTATACACATGGATCAGACGTATATTAAAATCTCTATATACTCAATTGACCAAATTAAAATATAATAATATCTCAAATACGTATTTTAAGATAAAATTTTCAAAATTAAATTTGTTTTTATTTTTATAAAAATAACATTCTTCGGACTCATTCTAGGATACTACTGATCCCATCTCTAACGAGTCATTCTTTTATAGGATATTACTAATCCTACCTCTGATGAGTCTTTTGTTTAGTTCTAACGAGTTGTACCCCAAAAATTTGAGCTAACCAGAGCTTTGATACCAACTGTATAGACCCGAAAATTCCCACCCTTTGAATCGACCATAAACCACACAGGTCTGAACCAAAAGTTGGAAATCTTCAAATACTATAACTTTGGGAATAAAATACATTAGAATAGATAATAGAAGACTTTTATTACATCATGATAATATAACATCAGAGTACAGAATATAATAGAGTACATTAATAAATAATAAAACAGCGGAAGATTATTTACAATAATTAATACAAAGCAGTGGAAATAACTAAACTGATACAACGGAAGTCTATCAACACTCTGGGCACAGCTTTAAGCTTCGATCCAGAATCCTGCTTAATATATCTGCAAAAGAAGCTACTCGACTGCCCGTGTGGTAAAGAGGGCACCCGAGTTTGCAAGTGAAACAAACTACAGGTCAGCCATGGAACTGGTATAAGAAATCTTATTTAACTTATTTAATAATAAGGCTAATCACAGGACCACGTCGCTATTGCGGAATGGGTTTACTCCATTGGATTGCCAATGCAAAAATAAAGTAAATCGTTAAACAACACAATGCTTTCTAGAAAAATGAAACCATTATAAGGCTCAAGTCCCATCACACAATGCAACGCAAACCGGAGGATAGAGTTTTACCTTATAATGGTCAAAAGATGCTTGATACGATAAAATGGATTTGATATTATTATTAGTGTATATATGTTTTAAAAACAAATTCAATCATAATGTATAAATCATAGACGACATAGTACCCCATCCTACTATGTCGCCATATTAGTTATACAATCAAAACCGCATGATGTCATATTGGAAGTTAGGTTTCCATCTTAAGTCAAGGCTAGGAATGATTTCCTTACCTATTTGTAACAACCCGAAAATCTGGGCCAGTTTAAAATTTTTATTTTGGCAATTTTAGCGAATTTTGATTATTTAAAATGAATTATTTTAAATAATAACGACGAGAAATATATTTTGAATATAATTAGAACATATATATTATATACGTCGTCGTTAGAATATAAATATTTATATATAATTATAAATAGAATTGAAAATGGCGCGGTAGTTCGATAATTCGATTTCAAACTTCAATTGAATGTACCGGGTGCAAAACAATCCGGATTTTAGTGAAACCAAAAACATTAGGATCTAATTGGGAATATCTTTCCAACGAATCCGAAAAATCAAAATTTCATAGCGGGGATCAAAAGATATGTCCAGTTGAAAATTCTGAATAGTCGCTATGGAATTCAGGCCCTTAAAAATGGAATTTTTGCAAACTACCTCGGATTTCGACGAAACCACTTTTGTTGGATCCGTGATGTAAAGTTATTGCTAGGTTTCAAATTTCATAATTTTTCGAGTCAATATGTGAGCGTGGCAAAGGAAAACGCGTTTGACCAGTTTTAGTTGATTTTAATCGACTGGAAAATGGCCATTTTTTCAAGGGTCTCAGAATTCGACGAAACTAGTTTTGTTAGGACCGTATCGTCAATACGAAGCTAGAAAATATTTTTCTGGAATTTTTCTAGTTAGTATGTGACCCCAGTAAACTGAAATGCGCGTTCAAATTCAATATATAGAGCATATGTTGATTTTGACGAAAACTGATCGAAACGACCGAATCAGCTTGCGATACATATCCCATTGGATTCGGAATGGGGGTAAAACTCTAGGGATGATAGGCGGTGGGCCTCGTTTTGAGGTCGAAAATAAAAGTTGCTTTTTGAAATCAATATATAAATAAATATATAATTATTATATTCTCCCCCCTATACTTTCATTTCAGATCAGAAGAAAAAAAAAGGAGAACCCGACATCGTCGTTCGAGCCTCTCCACCCTGCCGACGCCTCGTCGCCCCTCCCCAGCCGTTGAAGTCCGACATCGCACCCCCCATCGTTCCTCTCCCCCACCTTCTTCTCCGACGCGCCCCCGTCTAACCCTTAATCGCTGCCGACCCCCCCTAAACCCTCGAGAGCCCAGCGCCGCCGCCCTGAAGGAACGCAACCGCCACCAGAAAGGACCGCAAGCCGCCAGCGAACCCCTGCCACCTTCCCTCCGCCCTGAGCCGCCATCCCCTACCCTAGGACCACCAGTAAGTTTTTTTTTATTTTTTTATTTTATTCTAATTATTTATTCAATTAATGTAATTGGTTTTAGAATTAGTTTTCATTTTATACAATCAATTTTAATTATAAAACATATTCTAAAATCATTTTATAGGTATTAGCAAAATAAAAACACGATTTTTATAGTTAGAAAGGCGTGATTTTTAACATGAAAAAGATCTCATTTTTAATTAGAGAAAGAGGAGATTTTTAATTAGAGAAAGATGTGATTTTTAATCAGGGAAAAGTTAGATTTTTAAAACCATAAAGAAGAGATTTTTATAGCGATGTTGAAAATGTAAAAATATGATTTTTATGTTATAGTAGGAATGAAAAGGCGAAATCTTTAAATTTGAAAAGGCGAAATCTTTATATTTGAAAAGGCCAAACCTTTAAATTTGAAAAGGCGAAATCTTTAAATTTGAAAAGGCGAAATCTTTAAATTTGAAAAGGCGAAACCGTTTGATTTGAAAAGGCGAAATCTTTATATTTGAAAAGGAGAAACCTTTAAATTTGAAAAGGCGAAATCTTTAAATTTGAAAAGGCGAAACCTTTAAATTTGAAAAGGCGAAATCTTTAAATTTGAAAAGGCGAAATCTTTATATTTGAAAAGGCGAAATCTTTATGTATAGAAGAACGTGATAAAAATAGAATTTTATCTATATGAATAGCGAAGTAAAAATTCGATTTGTATATATTGAATAGTATAATAAAAATTCGATTTTTATATATTGAATAACAAAGTAAAAATTCGATTTTTACATATGTAGTGGCTACGGGCAACGAAGATGACAAAAAGGTGATAATGACGAAGGTTTCTGCAAAAGAAGTGCCGTGGAGTTAGGATAGCTATTGGTGAGAACTTCTCACTCTTCAATTTCTTTTTCTAGTTATATATATATACTAGGATGTAGGCGGTGTTTAGTAGCACCCGACACCCGTCATCCACAGACCATGGATGGATTGTTTGTTTAATTGTATGGTTGTGTAGTTGGTTAGATTATTTGGTTTGAATTGAATTATTTGGTGAAATGAAATTGATTTGATTGATGTGTGAATGGCGTGGGCCTTCACTAGACCAGGGATAAGGCTAGGCCTTGTCCCGTTTCTAGTATCGTGCCGTTATGCCGCCGAAATTTTCTAAAAGTAAGTTAGAAAAATAAAGATAACATTTTATTTAATAAATGGACCGAATAGAATATTCATAGGTTGAATAAAATAGTGTGAACGTTAAAAATATAATTTTTAACGTGAATGTGAATAAATAAATATTCATTTACAAACCGGACGGTTTGTTTATGTACACCTATTTGAAGGACATTGATTGGGACGACAAATTTTACACATCGCCCAACTGCACAAATAAAAATCTGTGTTTGATTGCTTGATACCCCACACGGGTATTGGGATGATATTTGACGTACACTAATCCCGATTGTTTAGTTGTATGTCGATCGATTAATTGACAGGCTGTTATAAGCGTTGAATATTTATATTTGATGCTTATGCAGTGTAGAATGCACTTTGGATGATGGTTGATTATTCATCATTGTTGATACATACATGTGTTGTAGAAAATCCATATAATTAACATTATATGGTAATTGATTGGGCCTCATTCCGGTTTTAAAATAGAAATATTTGAAAAAGAAATATTTGAAATAGAATATTTGAAAATAGGAATATATGAAGCCGTATTGATTAGATTGACGCCATTTTGACGTGAACGATATTTATATCGATTTTATTCATTTTATAATGAATATCGAAAGTGATTTCAAAATCTGATATTTTGAAAAGAATTGAATATAAACGAATTCGAATTAGAATTGAATATAAACGAATTCGAATTGAAATTGAATATAAACGAATTCGAATTGAAATTGAATATAAACGAATTCAAATTGAAATTGAATATAAACGAATTCGAATTGAAATTGAATTGAATTGAAATCGAACTAAAATTGAATTAGAAATCAATTTGAATTGAAATCAATTTGAAATGAATCTAAAATGAATTTAAATTGGAATATTCAATTTTGATTTGAAATTGAATATAAAGTTGAAACCGTTTTGAAAATGAATTTAAAAACGATTTATAAAGCACGTTTTGAATTGAAATCGACGAAGTATATATTATATATATTATATATATAATATAATGGCCTGAATAGAACGCGCCGCCCCGCGGTAGTTCGCGAATTTCGACCATTTACTTCGAATGGGTATTACGGGAGATCCGACCGTCGGATTCTCCTAAAACCGGAACCGTTGGGTTCGTATCGAAAAGAGCTTTCTAACGAATATTAGAAATTAGAAATATAGCAGTTGGATTTGGAATTATGTCCAAATCAAATTTGAAAAAGGTCGCTGTAAGTGCAGTTCGATGGCCGTTGATGGAAATCGACTGTACGGGCCCTGATAAAATTATTAAAAATAGTAATAATTTGTGTAAAATCATAAGAAATGATTTAGAAAGAATTGGGATGAAAAACTCCATATTTGAAAAGATAAAAATAGATTTTTATCAAAATATACTAGTTTTGAACTAGAACTATAATTCTATTTATTTTTAATAAATAAATTGAATTTGAAATGGTTTTGAAAATAACCAGAATTTCCAATGATTGCATTGGAATGGATTTGAATCGAAATTGTCTTCGGAATATTTCGATGTTGGATTTCGTGATTATACAGATGTTGTTATGGAAATTTGAAAGATATAGATATATATATCGTTATTTCCAATATGATATCTGTTGGTCGTAGAATTTGATATTGAATATATGCCGATATATTTTCTATTCAGAGCCTTGTGTTTAATATCAAATGTGATTTGGGTTTGTCGTGAATGGTGTCTTCATTAACACTGTTCTTGAATCCAGTTGAGAAAAAGATTGAATCTTTTTATTTAGTTTTAATGAAGTGTACCAATTAAATAATATTTAATTGAAGTGATAGTGATTTTTGGGTTTATCGTGAACAGTGTTTTAAATAACACTTGTTCTTTAACCCGATAATTAATGTGATGTGATTTTGGGTTTATCGTGAACCGTGTTTTAAATGACACTGATTCTTTAACCCAGTTAACGATTAAAACTAAGTGGAGTTTTAATGAATCTTTAATTAGATTGAAAAGATCGAGAATGGAGTACCACCAGTTTTACTCCAGGCGATAGTTAAATCTTTAATTAGATTTGAACGTGAAATGGTAATTGAATTTACCGATAACACTGTGGTGTTAGATATGAAGTATTACCAGTTTTACTTCATGGGATGAATAGGTTGGGATTGGGAAATTAAAACAAATGATTACTTCGGTAAGTTTCGTTAATCCCGACTAGTTGAATCGAAATTCAAAAGGATAGATTAAAGAATAAATATAAATAATTTATCTTTGATAAAATTAATGGGAACCTTTCCATGTGAATGTGAAATTTAGAAACTAACTGTCGGTTAGCTAAGTAGAATGGTTTCCTGGATATTGATCTGATGTTGGTTTCGGCCTTCGGGGTTAATATTTGGGGAATTATTCTCTTGATTAATTTACGGTTAGTGACTGATGAATTGGAATGAGGCGTATGTTGTGTTTGTGTAACACTTACTTAAAATATACGCGAGTTATTCAGAAAGACCGGGCTTATCCCATTCTGAATAACTGATACGACGATAAGTCGAAGATGAAGACGATGGTCGATGACCGGAGGCTTCACGTCGTTTGGGTGATTACTGATGATCTTGATTGGGCTGTACACCCAAGAAGATGGAAACAGTTGGTGATCATCCAGACGTACTTGGAGATTGATGGATATGCGGGGTACTAGGTGCCTCCGTGTGAAAACCCGTAACCACTACATATGTAAAAATCACATTTTTACTTCGTTATTCAATATATGAAAATCATATTTTTACTTCGCTATTATAAAAATATAGTCTTCGCCTTTTCAAATATAAAGATTTCGCCTTTTCAAATATGAAGTTTATGCCTTTTCAAATATGAAGTTTTTAAAAATCACATTTTTATTTTTTTACACATATAAAGATGATATTTTTAATATTCCTATTATGTAAAAATTATAGTAAAGATTATATTTTTAATACTTTAAAAATATAAAAACCATATTTTTATTACTTTAAAAATATAAAAATCATATTTTTCCTACAACAAAATTCTAAACTTTTTCTACCTCCAAGATCTCGTCTTTCCTCTATATAAAAATCGAGTTTTTAACGCCACATCATATTCAAAAAAAATCAAATTTTTATATTTATAAAATTCTTGCTTTTTAAATAAATAAAAATCGAACTTTTTAAATGAATAAAAATCAAATTTTTATGTAGTTAAACCATATTTTTGTTCAAGGAAAAATCATATCTTTGTTAACATAAAGATTCAAACTTTATTCGCATTCTAAAATATAGCTTTATATTTATTAAAAATTATATTTTTATATATTTAAAGTCATATAAAAACTGAAAACAACCAAATGTAAATAAATTAAAAGGAAACTCACTGATTTCGGTCGTCGGAGGGCAGGGGGGTTTCATTGCGTTGCTGAGCTGGCGGGGAGGGCTGTTTTGAGGGGTTTAGTTTTTGGATGGAGGAGGCGAGGTTGGAGGGGGGGTCTGGTGGTCATCGACGGCTGGAAGAGGGGGCCCCGCGGCTAGCACGGCGGCACTGGCGCCAGGAGAGGCTAGGCGACGGCTGGAAGAGGGGGGATCTCGATTTAGGGATTTAGGTTTAACGAGGCAGCGGGGAGAAAGGGGGAGTTCGCCTGCGGTGGCACCGGGTCTGGGAGGGGGTTCATCGGAGTGGCTACCGGCGTGGAGCGGAGGGCGATGGCTTTAGTCATCGTTCGGGTTTTTTTTCTTTTTATTTATTTTCTTCGAAATGTTTCTGACGGGGATAGGAGATATAAGGAGGAGGGAGAAAAGGTAAGAATATAATTATATATTTTATTATATTTTTAATTTCAAAAAGTAACTTTTTAATTCGAACTCCAAACGAGACCCACCGACTGTCGTCCCTAGCATAATACCCCCATTCCGAACACAATAGGATATGTATCATAGGTTGATTCGGCTGTTACAATCAGTTTCCGTTAAAATGAACATATAAAGTTATATATGAATTTAAACGCGCATTTCAATTTACCGGGGTCACATACTAACTAGAAAAATTCCCGAAAAATATTTTCTAGCTTCGTATTGACGATACGGTCCTAACAAAACTAGTTTCGTCGAATTCTGAGACCGTTGGAAAAATGGCCAATTTCCAGTCGATTAAAATCAACTGAAACTGGTCAAACGCGTTTTCCTTTGCCACGCTCACATATTGATTCGAAAAATTATGAAATTTAAAACCTAGCAATAACTTGACACCACGGACCCAACAAAACTGGTTTCATCGAAATCCGAGGTCATTTGCAAAATGTCCATTTTTAAGGGCCTGAATTCCATAACGACTATTCAGAATTTTCAACTGGACATATCTTTTGATTCCCGCTATGAAATCCTGATTTTTCGGATTCGTTGGAAAGATATCATCAATTAGATCCTAATGTTTTTGGTTTCACTAAAATCCGGATTATTTTGCACCCGGTACATTCAATTGAAGTTTGAAATCGAATTATCGAACTACCGCGCCATTTTCAATTCTATTTGTAGTTATATATAAATATTTATATTCTAACGACGACGCGTATAATATATACGTTCGAATTATATTCAAAATAAATTTCTCGTCGATATTATTTAAAATAATTCATTTTAAATAATCAAAATTCGCCAAAATTGCCAAAATAAAATTTTTTAAACTGGCCCAGATTTTCGGGTTGTTACACTCCGGTTTCGTTCAGACCCAGAACGGACTTGTAAATGGACTGTGTGTCTGACATTGGATTTTAGTCTATGTGATTGATTTCTATTAAATATATATCTGTTTGGCAGCGGAGAATTTATTCTCTTGCTTAACGCCCTTCTCTGAGACGTACGAGCTCAGGGGTTATATATTAATGGATATCAATCGCATGGAGTGAATTGCCTGTGTGGCATGCTAAGATGCAAATGATCAAGGCTTCTGTTGAAAAGCAAAGTCTTGTGGTTGATGATCGAAGCACGGCCTTTGTGGCGTAGCTTTGTGTAACGTTTACTTCGTGAGTTTCGCACCCCGGTTATGAACCAAAAACGGGAGAGGACCTCAGGGAGGGCATGCGTTTCCTTCAAGCTAGGGTGGTGTCAGTGACCTACCAGCCCTGACATTTATATACTTTTCACCTGTGTGGTTGTTGCTGTTGCGAGGCGCCTAGGTTAGATCGGACGATCCGGGTCCGATGGAGCCATTCTTTTGCTCATTTACGCCCCAAAGGGCGGGGAAACGTAGTGTTCAGGCATTTTAATCCACATCGGTGGACCGGCCCTGTCGCTCCAAGGGTCACTCGAGCTCTGATCCTGGGACTTGGGCTAGACAGCCTCGAATCGGTAGAGGACGATCCCTAGCCTCGGTTCATAGATGGAAACCCAATTTCCAAATACGTGACTTTGCGATTTTGATTGTATAACCTATATATGGCGACATAGTGGCATGGGACGCTCATGTCGCCTAATACTTATGATTTGAAGTTGTTTTATACGCTATGCACTTATAATAGTATCAAATGATTTGTTTTAAACGTATCAAGCATTCTTGGCTATTATAAGGTAAAAACCCTATCCTCCGGCTTGCGTTGCATTGTGTGATGGGAACTGGGTCTTATAATAGCTTCATTTTCTGTATTTAGCATTGCGCTGTTGTTTTATGCACTGGTGTTCTTGGAAGGAAACCCGTTCCGTGTTATACGGCGTGGTCCCTTGATTTACCTTACTTTGGAAATAAAGATAAATAACTGTTTTAGTTCTCACACCAGTCACATCACTGACCTGGAGACTGTTGTTTTAACCTAAACTCTGGGTGCCCTTATTTTGACACGGGCAGCTAGTAGTTTTGGTTTTGCAGATTTATATTCACAGGATCCTGGTTTACAGCTGGAATGATATCCGGGAAGCTTTGTACCCGTATATCTCCTTCTAGTTGTGTATTGTATTATTTTCCGCTGCGATGTATTTAAATGTAATTTAAATCTCTGATATTTCCGTGTAATATTCATTTATACCCTATATATTCTTGTAATCTGATGCGTTGTTGTAATATACAATGAAATGTTCTTTTGTATGCGTTCTATTTTGTCGTGTTCTCGAAACGATAGGGCGTTTCGAACGGTCTGGGTCGGTTTAGCGACTGATTCGGATCGAGCGAAATTCCTTTTCGTCACAGTTGGTATCAGAGCTTTGGTTTACAAAGCTTAGAGAACAAGGCACATTAGAACCATACGAAAGAACTCATCAGATATTGGATTAGTAATATTCAATGAGAATGACTCGTTAGAGATGGGATCAGTAGTATCCTAGAACGAGTGTGAAGAGTATATTTTTAAAATGAAAACAATTTTTGTTTTGAAAATTTAAATCGTTATATACGTATTTGAATATTTATTTTATATTGATTAGGACAGTCCAGTATATAAAGATTTTGCATATACGCCTTGCAAACGTATATTCGAAGTTTTAATATAGTGGATAGATATAGAGTCACATTCTAGACACCCGGGGATAATTCTAATGATGTGGCCACATCATCAGTATTTATATTCGTGTTTCGAAGGTGTGATTTCTATATATTTCCATTAGACTGGTGTGAGAACCAAAATATAGCTAGAATACATTGTTGTAAATTGGCATCAAAAACATGATTTTTGTATATATATCAAAGTTATGAATTTGAAAAGCTAATCAACTAATTGATTGATGGTTGTGTTGTTTGATTTCTGCTTTGATTAGTTGAAATTTTAACCATTATGCCTAATTGAATTAAATATTGAATAATATTGAAAATTGGTCGCATTTGCTTGCATATACATATACTTATATTGAACAGGTCATAGCAAGGAGGCTAGAGCCGAAGAATAAAATTTGTTTGCCCGACAAATAGGTACATGTTTATTACATAATTTACTATTTTGTTTGGCTGATGATGATTTTATGAGCCTATTGGCTAGCCGCTTGACTTTTTCTTTTTCTTTTTGAGATCAGAAGGCCTATATGGCAATTTCGGGATTTTCCCGTGGCTCCCGGTGCAGGGGAGGTTATGGCGAAATTTTTCGAAAATTCCGGGTGTTAGCCAAAATTTTGAAGAATTTGAAAATTCTCAGAAACTGAAAAGTTGGAGAATGAAAGCCAGATCGAACGTAGAGTTGATTAATCAAACCACTTTCGACTTTGTTCCTTTTCGGCGACGAAAAGTTTTAAGTGGGGGATATTGTAACAACCCGAAAATCTGGGCCAGTTTAAAATTTTATTTTGGCAATTTTAGCGAATTTTGATTATTTAAAATGAATTATTTTAAATAATAACGACGAGAAATATATTTTGCATATAATTAGAGCGTATATATTATATACGTCGTCGTTAGAATATAAATATTTATATATAATTATAAATAGAATTGAAAATGGTGCGGTAGTTCGGTAATTCGATTTCAAACTTCAATTGAATGTACCGGGTGCAAAACAATCCGGATTTTAGTGAAACCAAAAACATTAGGATCTAATTGGGAATATCTTTCCAACGAATCCGAAAAATCAAAATTTCATAGCGGGGATCAAAAGATATGTCCAGTTGAAAATTCTGAATAGTCGCTATGGAATTCAAGCCCTTAAAAATAGAATTTTTGCAAACGACCTCGGATTTCGACGAAACCACTTTTGTTGGATCCACGATGTAAAGTTATTGGTAGGTTTCAAATTTCATAATTTTTCGAGTCAATATGTGAGCGTGGAAAAGGAAAACGCGTTTGACTAGTTTCAGTTGATTTTAATCGACTGGAAAATGGCCATTTTTCCAACGGTCTCAGAATTCGACGAAACTAGTTTTGTTAGGACCGTATCGTCAATACGAAGCTAGAAAATATTTTTCTGGAATTTTTCTAGTTAGTATGTGACCCCAGTAAACTGAAATGCGCGTTCAAATTCAATATATAGAGTATATGTTGATTTTGACGAAAACTGATCGAAACGACCGAATCAGCTTGCGATACATATCCCATTAGATTCGGAATGGGGGTAAAACGCTAAGGATGACAGGCGGTGGGCCTCGTTTTGAGGTCGAAAATAAAAGTTGCTTTTTGAAATCAATATATAAATAAATATATAATTATTATATTCTCCCCCCTATACTTTCATTTCAGATCAGAAGAAAAAAAAAAGGAGAACCCGACATCGTCGTTCGAGCCCCTCCACCCTGCCGATGCCTCGTCGCCCCTCCCCAGCCGTTGAAGTCCGACATCGCGCCCCCCATCGTTCCTCTCCCCCACCTTCTTCTCCGACGCGCCCCCGCCTAACCCTTAATCGCTGTCGACCCCCTCCTAAACCCTCGAGAGCCCAGCGCCGTCGCCCTGAAGGAACGCAACCGCCACCAGAAAGGACCGCAAGCCGCCAGCGAACCCCTGCCACCTCCCCTCCGCCCTGAGCCGCCATCCCTTACCCTAGGACCGCCAATAAGTTTTTTTTTTTTTTTATTCTAATTATTTATTCAATTAATGTAATTGGTTTATAATTAGTTTTCAGTTTATACAATCAATTTTAATTATAAAACATATTCTAAAAACATTTTATAGGTATTAGCAAAATAAAAACACGATTTTTATAGTTAGAAAGGCGTGATTTTTAACATGAAAAAGATCTCATTTTTAATTAGAGAAAGTGGAGATTTTTAATTAGAGAAAGATGTGATTTTTAATCAGGGAAAAGTTAGATTTTTAAAACCATAAAGAAGAGATTTTTATAGCGATGTTGAAAATGTAAAAATATGATTTTTATGTTATAGTAGGAATGAAAAGACGAAATCTTTATATTTGAAAAGGCGAAACCTTTAAATTTGAAAAGGCGAAATCTTTAAATTTGAAAAGGCGAAATCTTTAAATTTGAAAAGGCGAAACCTTTAAATTTGAAAAGGCGAAATCTTTATATTTGAAAAGGCGAAACCTTTAAATTTGAAAAGGCGAAATCTTTAAATTTGAAAAGGCGAAACCTTTAAATTTGAAAAGGCGAAATCTTTAAATTTGAAAAGGCGAAATCTTTATATTTGAAAAGGCGAAATCTTTATGTATAGAAGAACGTGATAAAAATAGAATTTTATCTATATGAATAGCGAAGTAAAAATTCGATTTGTATATATTGAATAGTATAATAAAAATTCGATTTTTATATATTGAATAACAAAGTAAAAATTCGATTTTTACATATGTAGTGGCTACGGGCAACGAAGATGACAAAAAGGCGATAACGACGAAGGTTTCTGCAAAAGAAGTGCCGTGGAGTTAGGATAGCTATTAGTGAGAACTTCTCACTCTTCAATTTCTTTTTCTAGTTATATATATATACTAGGATGTAGACGGTGTTTAGTAGCACCCGACACCCGTCATCCACAGACCATGGATGGCTTGTTTGTTTAATTGTTTGGTTGTGTAGTTGGTTAGATTATTTGGTTTGAATTGGTTTATTTGGTGAAATGAAATTGATTTGATTGATGTGTGAATGGCGTGGGCCTTCACTAGACCGGGGATAAGGCTAGGCCTTGTCCCGTTTCTAGTATCGTGCCGTTATGCCGCCGAAATTTTCTAAAAGTAAGTTAGAAAAATAAAGATAACATTTTATTTAATAAATGGACCAAATAGAATATTCATAGGTTGAATAAAATAGTTTGATCGTTAAAAATATAATTTTTAACGTGAATGTGAATAAATAAATATTCATTTACAAACCGGACGGTTTGTTTATGTACACCTATTTGAAGGACATTGATTGGGATGACAAATTTTACACGTCGCCCAACTGCACAAATAAAAATCTGTGTTTGATTGCTTGAAACCCCACACGGGTATTGGGATGATATTTGACGTACACTAATCCCAATTGTTTAGTTGTATGTCGATCGATTGATTGACAGGCTGTTATAAGCGTTGAATATTTATATTTGATGCTTATGCAGTGTAGAATGCACTTTGGATGATGGTTGATTATTCATCATTGTTGATATATACATGTGTTGTAGAAAATCCATATAATTAACATTATATGGTAATTGATTGGGCCTCATTCCGGTTTTAAAATAGAAATATTTGAAAAAGAAATATTTGAAATAGAATATTTGAAAATAGGAATATATGAAGCCGTATTGATTAGATTGACGCCATTTTGACGTGAACGATATTTATATCGATTTTATTCATTTTATAATGAATATCGAAAGTGATTTCAAAATCTGATATTTTGAAAAGAATTGAATATAAACGAATTCGAATTAGAATTGAATATAAACGAATTCGAATTAGAATTGAATATAAACGAATTCGAATTGAAATTGAATATAAACGAATTCGAATTGAAATTGAATTGAATTGAAATCGAACTGAAATTGAATTAGAAATCAATTTGAATTGAAATCAATTTGAAATGACTCTAAAATGAATTTAAATTGGAATATTCAATTTTGATTTGAAATTGAATATAAAGTTGAAACCATTTTGAAAATGAATTTAAAAACGATTTATAAAGCACCTTTTGAATTGAAATCGACGAAGTATATATTATATATATTATATATATAATATAATGGCCTGAATAGAACGCGCCGCCCCGCGGCAGTTCGCGAATTTCGACCATTGACTTCGAACGAATATTACGGGAGATCCGACCGGCGGATTCTCCTGAAACCGGAACCGTTGGGTTTGTATCGAAAAGAGCTTTCTAACGAATATTAGAAATTAGAAATCTAGCGGTTGGATTTGGAATTATGTCCAAATCAAATTTGAAAAAGGTCGTTGTAAGTGCAGTTCGATGGCCGTTGATGGAAATCGACTGTACGGGCCCTGATAAAATTATTAAAAATAGTAATAATTTGTGTAAAATCATAAGAAATGATTTAGAAAGAATTGGGATGAAAAACTCCATATTTGAAAAGATAAAAATAGATTTTTATCAAAATATACTAGTTTTGAACTAGAACTATAATTCTATTTATTTTTAATAAATAAATTGAATTTGAAATGGTTTTGAAAATAACCAGAATTTCCAATGATTGCATTGGAATGGATTTGAATCGAAATTGTCTCCGGAATATTTCGATTATGGATTTCGTGATTATAAAGATGTTGTTATGGAAATTTGAAAGATATAGATATATATATATATATATCGTTATTTCCAATACGATATCTGTTGGTCGTATAAATTGATATTGAATATATGCCGATATATTTTCTATTCAGAGCCTTGTGTTTAATATCAAATGTGATTTGGGTTTGTCGTGAATGGTGTCTTCATTAACACTGTTCTTGAATCCAGTTGAGAAAAAGATTGAATCTTTTTATTTAGATTTAATGAAGTGTACCAATTAAATAATATTTAATTGAAGTGATAGTGATTTTTGGGTTTATCGTGAACAGTGTTTTAAATAACACTTGTTCTTTAACCCGATAATTAATGTGATGTGATTTTGGGTTTATCGTGAACTGTGTTTTAAATGACACTGATTCTTCAACCCAGTTAACGATTAAAACTAAGTGGAGTTTTAATGAATCTTTAATTAGATTGAAAAGATCGAGAATGGAGTACCACCAGTTTTACTCCAGGCGATAGTTAAATCTTTAATTAGATTTGAACGTGAAATGGTAATTGAATTTACCGATAACACTGTGGTGTTAGATATGAAGTATTACCAGTTTTACTTCATGGGATGAATAGGTTGGGATTGGGAAATTAAAACAAATGATTACTTCGGTAAGTTTCGTTAATCCCGACTAGTTGAATCGAAATTCAAAAGGATAGATTAAAGAATAAATATAAATAATTTATCTTTGATAAAATTAATGGGAACCTTTCCATGTGAATGTGAAATTTAGAAACTAACTGTCGGTTAGCTAAGTAGAATGGTTTCCTGGATATTGATCTGATGTTGGTTTCGGCCTTCAGGGTTAATATTTGGGGAATTATTCTCTTGATTAATTTACGGTTAGTGATTGATGAATTGGAATGAGGCGTATGTTGTGTTTGTGTAACACTTACTTAAAATATACGCGAGTTATTCGGAAAGACCGGGCTTAACCCATTCTGAATAACTGATACGACGATAAGTCGAAGATGAAGACGATGGTCGAAGACCGGAGGTCTTCACGTCGTTTGGTGATTACTGATGATCTTGATTGGGCTGTACACCCAAGAAGATGGAAACAGTTGGTGATCGTCCAGACGTACTTGGAGATCGATGGATATGCGGGGTACTAGGTGCCTCCAGTTTCGTTCAGACCCAGAACGGACTTGTAAATGGACTGTGTGTCTGACATTGGATTTTAGTCTGTGTGATTGATTTCTATTAAATATATATCTGTTTGGCGGCGGAGAATTTATTCTCTTGCTTAACGCCCTTCTCTGAGACGTACGAGCTCAGGGGTTATATATTGATGGATATCAATCGCATGGAGTGAATTTCCTGTGTGGCATGCTAAGATCTAAATGATCAAGGATTCTGTTGAAAAGCAAAGTCTTGTGGTTGATAATCGAAGCACGGCCTTTGTGGCGTAGCTTTGTGTAACGTTTACTTCGTGAGTTTCACACCCCGGTTGTGAACCAAAAACGGGAGAGGACCTCAGGGAGGGCATGCGTTTCCTTCTAGCTAGGGTGGTGTCAGTGACCTACCAACCCTGACATTTATATACTTTTCACCTGTGTGGTTGTTGCTGTTGCGAGGCGCCTCGGTTAGATCGGACGATCCGGGTCCGATGGAGCCATTCTTTGGCTCATTTACGCCCCAAAGGGCGGGGAAACGTAGTGTTCAGGCATTTTAATCCACATCGGTGGACCGGCCCTGTCGCTCCAAGGGTCACTCGAGCTCTGATCCTGGGACTCGGGCTAGACAGTCTCGAATCGGTAGAGGACGATCCCTAGCCTCGGTTCATAGATGGAAACCCAATTTCCAAATACGTGACTTTGCGATTTTGATTGTATAACCTATATATGGCGACATAGTGGCATAGGACGCTCATGTCGCCTATGATTGATACTTATGATTTGAAGTTGTTTTATACACTATGCACTTATAATAGTATCAAATGATTTGTTTTAAACGTATCAAGCATTCTTAGCTATTATAAGGTAAAAACCCTATCCTCCGGCTTGCGTTGCATTGTGTGATGGGAACTGGGTCTTATAATAGCTTCATTTTTCTGTATTTAGCATTGCGCTGTTGTTTTATGCACTGGTGTTCTTGGAAGGATACCCGTGCCGTGTTATACGGCGTGGTCCCTTGATTTACCTTACTTTGAAAATAAAGATAAATAACTGTTTTAGTTCTCACACCAGTCACATGACTGACCTGGAGTTTATTGTTTTAACCTAAACTCTGGGTGCCCTTATTTTGACACGGGCAGCTAGTAGTTTTAGTTTTGCAGATTTATATTCACAGGATCCTGGTTTACAGCTAGAACGATATCCGGGAAGCTTTGTACCCGTATATCTCCTTCTAGTTGTGTATTGTATTATTTTCCGCTGCGGTGTATTTAAATGTAATTTAAATATCTGATATTTCCGTGTAATATTCATTTATACTCTGTATATTCTTGTAATCTGATGCATTGTTGTAATATACAATGAAATGTTCTTTTGTATGCGTTCTATTTTGTCGTGTTCTCGAAACGATAGGGCGTTTCGAACGGTCTGGGTCGGTTTAGCGAATGATTCGGATCGAGCGAAATTCCTTTTCGTCACACTATTCGAGACACTCTAGCAATGTCTCAGGATTCGGACGCTGGCGAACCCTTGGATCCTGCAGGGCTGGTCCACAAATACTTTAGTGGAATGGCAATTCCTGAACACACGCTTCCCGATCCTATTGGACCTTTAAATTGGCCATTGTCGAGCAATAAAATAATCCAAGGTGCCTCATAATCCATCAACCACATAAGTAAAATGTCAGGGCTGGTAAGTCGCTGACACCACTTCTAGCTAGAAAGAAACATGTGCACTCCCTGTGTTGCCTTGCTCCGTTTCTGACTCATACTGGGGTGTGAGGCTCGTGAAGTAACTAGGGCTGTCAATGGATATCCGAAATATCCGAAATCCGTCCGCTTCCGTATCCGAAAAGCGGATAAATATCCGAGATCCGGGGAAGCCGATACGGTTGCGGATATAGGCATATCCGTATCCGAAATCCGTTTTTTTTTCGATTATAGCTTAAATTATGTGTATTTTAAACATAATTAAATATGCTAATTTATTAATTTGCAAAATTGAAAGTCTACTAAACGCATGTTAATTGCTCAAAATTATATATTATCATCATATTTATTTGTTTTTAGCAATTTAGTAATCAATTAGGTTGAAAAAGATTAATATTAAGCTAAAAAAATTCATTTATGTTCATTGATTTATCGATTGTTGGCGGAGCGGATAATTATCCGATATCCGTCCGTATCCGCGGATACGGATATCCGATATCCGAAAATGGTTTCGGATGCGGATACGGATATGGCACTATCCGTATCCGAAAGTATCCGTTGACAGCCCTAAAAGTAACGCTACACAAAGCTAGGCTAATTAAAGCTATGCTTTGATCATCATCCACATGGCTCTACTTTTCAACAAAAGCCTTGATCCATGCATCTTAGCATGCTACATTGTCAATCTCTACCATTGATTTCTGCCAATATATATCCTTTGGGATCATACGTCTCAGAGAAGGGTATTAAGCAAGAGAATAAATTCTCCGCTACCAAATAGATATATATTAGCAAAAATCAACGGATACAATGTAAAGGAATACAACGTCAGACATACCATCAATTTACAAGTCCGTTCTGGGTTTGAACGAAACCGGAGGAACCTTATTCCTCGCATATCCGAACAATCAACATGTACGTCCGGACGACTACCACTATAGCCCCTTCAAGGAAGCTAAGCCAATCATAGGCATCAGTAGCAACTCATCCATTTGATGTGAAGATCGTCGGTCTTGCACCGTCTTCAATTTCTTCAACTATTAGTCGTTGTATTCATTATTCAATTTCTTGTTTGAAATTGGATGTGAATGTCTTGTTTGAAGAGTTTTGAAATTGAAGACGAACAATACATTCACATCCAAAGTAAGATTTATAACTGTGTGAGCATTAAAATAAATAAATAAATAATGCTCAACACAGACTGTCAATCCATCGATTGAAAATTAATTAAATATTGGGGCTAGTGTATATCAAATGTCGCCCCAACACCCGTGTGGAGTTTCAACCAACAAACAATAATAGATTATCCGTGCACTTGGGCGATGTGTGAAAAATTATCATCCCAATCACATAAACAAGTCGGACAACTTGTGAATGGATGTGTAACATTTCAACATCACAAACATATATTTCAAGGCATCGCTACATTATATTTTCAACCCATGAATGTTTTTATATAATCTCTTTTTATAATTAAAAAAAATGTGCACCTTTTTATATAGTTAAACATTTTAATGCAACAATGAATCATTTTCAATAAAAATGTAGGTTCTCATGTTAACATATTTTATCAAAAACAATGAATCTTTTCTACTAGTTCATTTACATTAAAAATGTAAATTCTAATGTTGACTCATTTACAATAAAATGTAATCTTTTTATATTGCAAAAAAATGATATATTTAATACATTGTAAAAAAAATGTAATCTTTATATTACATAAGAAAATGTAATCCTTTTTGCATTGCATAAAGTGACATTAAAAATGTACCCGTAATCCTACTCTTTTTATCGTCTCGAAAGTGGCAATAAAAATGTACATTAAATTCTATTCTTTTTATTATCTCAAAATGACAATAAAAATATTACTTTTAGTCCTATCATTTTTATTACAGCTAAAATGTAAGTAAAAATGTGACTTTTTATTTTATTCCTTTACTTACATCTAATTTGACAAATAAAGATGCAACCTTTAATTCTATCATTTTTATTACGACTAAAATGTAAATAAAAATGTAAATAAAAATGTAGCTTTTTATTTTAATGTTTTTTTTTGCATCTAAAATTTCAAACAAGAACGCAACTTTAATCCTAATGTTTTGTTTGCATCTAAAATTGAAAACAAAAAAATGTAACTTTACAAATCATGTTCTTAATTTGTATCTAAATTACAAATAAAATATAACCTTTTTTAAACTATGTCTTATTTGCATCAAGAAATGCAAATAAAAAATTAACTTCCAATTTCAACATTTTACCTGTATCAAAGAATGCAAATGAAAGTATAACTTTTTATTTCAATGTATATTTGCATCAAAGAACGCAAATAAAGGAACAACTTTTTAATTCATCGTGTATTTGCATCAAGGAATGCAAATAAAAGATTAATTCTTTAATTCATCATTTATTTGCATCAACGAATGCAAATAAAAGAATAACTTTTTAATTCAATGTTTATTTGCATCAAAGAATGCAAATAAAAGAATAACTTTTTGATTCTTTGTTTATTTGCATCCAAGAATGCAAATAAAATAATAACTTTTTAATTCAACACAATTATAAATTTTCGAATGATATTGTTTCCAATTGTATTGACAATTCTATTAAATGACTAAATAATATTTTATTTTGAATATACAATACTATTTAAATTCAATAAAAATGATAAATTAATGTATCACATTGAACTGAAAATTCTATCAAAATAATCCAAATAATGTTTTTATGTTGAATTGACGATCTAATTCAATTCAATAACAATAATCAAGATAATGTTTTAAATGTTGATTTGACAATTCTATTTCAATTCAACTCTATAACAAAATGATTTATTTTTGTTGAAATGGAAATTCAAATCGAAATCAATAATATAGCAAAAATGACTAATTTTTATTTAACACATACAAACCTGTGTTTATACATCACCATCAAACAGATAAATCATTCACAATATCAACACATAGCAGATCTCAGTCATTCATAAACAATCATTCCATAGCAATTAAATTAAATAAATAAATAAATTATATAAAAAAAGAAATCTCACATTTGAGTTGCAAATTTGGTCAAAATTCAAACAGCTCGGAATCGCTCCTAGTCAGAACAGCAGTGTAGATCTCGACTCTACGATCGCACATAATCTTATATCGTTAAATTTCGAAGTCATATGAATTAGTTATGGTTTAAATAAGATTGTAACATTTAAATTAAATTAATAAATTAATTAAAACTAGAAAATCAACCTTCTTCTTCCTTACAGTAATCGGCCGTGAGTTTACCCAATTTGTTCCAAACTTAGGGTTCCAATTCGCTCGTTGTTTAGGTCACTGGAGATCGATCGGAGTGTGCTACGTCGAGGAGGGAGGCGGCGCGCGTCCTGTTGGGACCCACGGCCTGAGGTGCGATCGCGTGGTTCGACCACGGCGGCGGTCGAGACGGTGGCAGTTTGGAGGGTCGGTTCTCGGAGTTCGTACAGTTTCAGGGGGTGTTGAACGTATGGATGGATAGAGGGTTCGGAAGTCTTCAAAAAGTTGAACTAGAGGGGGTGGTTTTGCTGTATGGATCGATGGAATTTAGAGGGGAAAGAAGGGAGCAACGTCTGCCATGGGTTTTTGGAGATGGCGGCTACACGATATGGAACAGTGTTTAGGTTTTTTATTTATTTTTGTGATTATTTATAATATTTTAATGTGAATTTTACAAGAAAATTCATAATTCTTAAACCAATCCGATTTCAATCCAACCAGAGTTGAACCTACCTAATAGCCCCTGTTCCGGATCCAATGGGCTAGGCCTCATCAGCCCAAACGACTGTCTATGGCCTGAAATCTTTAATTTAATATTATAATCCTTTATTAAATTAATTTGATCGTATATCTAAATCTACCGAGGCCACATACGAACTCAGAAAAATCCAGAAAAAATATTTCTGGCTTTGTTTTAATGATACAGTCCTAACAAAACTAATTTCAACGAGTTCTAAGATTGTTTGAAAAATGGCCATTTTCAAGTCGATTAAATTTGACTAAAATTGACAAAACACATTTCTGTTTGCCACGCTCACATATTAATTTAAAAAATTATGAAAATTGAATCCTAACAATAATTTGACATTCCAGTCCCAACAGAAGTGGTTTCGTCGAAAACGGAGGTCGTTTGCAAAATGGCTATTTTTAAGGGCTATATGTTATATTAAAATATATGTAAATTCTATAGCGATTTTTCTAAAATTTAAACTAGCTATAACTATTTGTTTTTAAAGTGAAATTTTAGTTTCTTACATTCGTTAGAAAGATATGGTTAAACAGATTTAATTTTTTTTTGTTTTACTGAAATCCGATTTATTTTGAATCCTGTACATTCAGTTAAAGTTTAAAATCAAATTTTCAAACTACCGCGCCATTTCTAACTCCTTTTATATTTAAATTAAATTTATTCATTTTAACTTCGATTAAAATAAATTTTTAGTCATTATTATTTAAAATAAACCATTTTAAATATTAAAAATCCATTAAAATTTCTAAAATAAAATTTTGAAATTGGTTCAGAATTTGCGGGTTGTTACAAGAATATAAAGGGATTGTGGATTACAGGCCTTGAATCACAATATAGGGAATAACATATTGTGGGCTTATTAACAAACTTAATTGGGTTAAGTTATATTGTAACAGCCCACCATTTTGACCGCCCTATGTCGGTTATTAACCAACTCGAAGCGTTCAAAACAACAGATTATTATTGGCTTACAGGATTTAAAAACATGGAATTTAACACAGAATCACCAATACAGTAGATAACTACATCTCACAAACAACTTTTACATGCAAAAATTAAATAGAGTTTAGAAAAAAATATTGCAAATATATATATATATATACATAAGTTTATTTTAATGAATTACATCTTTTGTCAAGCTCTGCGTGCACATGCGTCTTCTCGCTCCTTTCACTTCAAGAGCTGAAATCCATGCATCTATAACGATGGCAGCAGCAAGATGATATACAGATTTTTTTCTTTTTTTTCTCCAAATAATTTAACGCAAAACAAAACTATTAATAATGAAAAAGAAAGAATAAAATTGGTTAATTTGGACAATGGAATGTAGGACAGTGATAAAACCAATTGATGCCATTGATTTATGAAATGCGGTTATTGTTTTACACTACAAGCAATTGGTTATAAAAAATGGGAAAAAATCCTGCCAAACTTAAGGAGATGAAAATTGAAACTCACAGCTACTATGTAGTATGTTAGTTGTTTAAAACAAATAAGAAGTTTTACATACTTTGCCCTTTTTCATGTCTTTTTATTCACATAGCTTAGTATCAGGTTGCATTACATTTTTTTTCTTTCCGAACCATTGTTTGTTATAAATATGAAAATATTACAAAAGCTTAAATGCCTTAGTAGGTATATTAAGTGAACACATGAAAGTTATAATACTGGATTAATGTATGGAATAAAGAAAAACATAATATACTCTTATTATGTCGATTACTATCCATTTACAGCGAAATGAAGCTATTTTAATGCTCTAACATGCATGTTGGTCACGTATTTATATTTTTCATAAACCATGGATGATAAACGATAGTTAAACCATATATGCTGGGTATTGACTATGTAAATCCTACTCAGTTAAGTAGGTGCAAAACATCTGCATGTATATCTAATTAACTATTTACTGCTATTAAATATGCAATCAATTAATTTGTAGCCAATTTATAGAAATAAAGTTACAAATAGGTACAAATCAACGTCTGCATGTATATCTAATTAACTATTTACTTCTATTAAATATGCAATCAATTAATTTGCATCCAATTTATAGAAATAAATTGACAAATAAGTGCAAATCAACATCTGCATATATATATCTAGTTAACTATTTACTGCTATTAAATATGCAATCAATTTATTTGCAGCCAATTTGTAGAAATAAAGCGACAAATTACTACTTTCTATTTGAGCTAAATTTTCTTTTTATATTGGTCTAGGACACCCCTTTTAATGCCTGAACATTTAGCTGCTAAAAGAAACCAGCAATGCTGGTCTAAAACTATAGAGTATTGTAACACGGTTCAACCAAATATTTCTTGTTCTTCTTTTCTTTTCACGCACATTAGAATGTGTTAAATCATTATTTTAATAAAGGCATGTAAATTTTGACATAAATTATTACTTTAGCAACACACATAATTCCAGCATAAAGTGGCATGTATTAATAACCTGATTACGTTATTAATAAGTGCATTCTCATAGTTGCATTAATAGAAGAATATAAGCTTACACAGACATGTTAATAGGGTTACTGGTTCGAACGGTAACTGGGTATAAAACAAGCATTGCAAAGTGACAAATTACTTTAACCTGAACAATATGATGGGTATAACAGGTCCTAACATAAATGTGCCAATGCATACTACAGATGCATGCGGTAAAAGTATATATACTTATAGTTACTTTTAAACCCAAAACCCAACATTCAAGTATTTATATGCATAATATATGTAGACAAATATGCAAGGAATATTCTGCCATAGAAATGTAACCATTGACCGGGTCAGTAAACATAATGCACCAAAGTGATTATAGGGTAAATGCAGTGACTAGTTTAGACTTAGAACTTTTAAGAAAACAAATATGAATCCGGATAGTATACATTTCAAGCAAATTATAAAGTAGCCAATACCAAACTATTAGTGTTGTAATGACCCGAATATTCGGTCAATTAATTTTAAATATTTAATATTTATTTTAATAGTTGTGTTGATAATATAAATGAATTTTATATTGAATTATCGATTTAATAATTGAATATAATTTAATTTAGAATATATCGAATTATCGTAATTCGAAATATAATCGAACTCAAAGATAAAACTGAATTAAAATAACTCAGATGATCAGTATAAATTTTATTTGAATATAGACGATGATAATAATAATTTATTATCAAGTAATTAATTGTTTTGGATTTAATTTATATTGATCTAAATTAATATCTTCTCTATATGATGGAATTGAGCTTCGAAACATGTCCCAGTGTGTTTAAAATAGTAGGATAACACTAGAAAAGGTGGTTGTTACGTTTAAATAGGAATTCAGAACCTTGATGTGACGACGCAAATTTCCGGTACCCTTTGAGCTGACTAAACAACACCAGTCCAGCCAAAAGTACTGGAAACCCAGATGCCAAAAGAAAGAAATTAGAGGATGAGATAAGAAAGAAGGAAATATTAGAATGGTAGAAGGAGACAACACAGAATCTCACATCGCAGCGGAACAAAATATAATAGAGAAATAATCTTTATTGAGAGCTTAAAGAAATACTTACAATTATCAGATTACAACTTACAATCAACACATCTGGACAGTTATAATAATATGTCCTCATATACAATACACAGCGGAATAAGTATTAATACGTCTGAACCCATCTAGCTCGTCTTTGGACTTTGCAGCATCCGATAACCTGGACCTGTACAACCTGGTCTAACCTGAGCATTTCAAATACCGGGTCAGTCTGATGAACCAGAGTGAGAACAACTCGCAAAGTTTAAGGGGAATCATCCAACTTGAATTTAAAGTTCAAAATCTTTTTGAAAGAAAAGGATAATCGTAAGACCAAATCCACACATAAATCTGGACAGTTTTTACCTTACGATAACACTAAATATTTTTGAAAACAATATATATTCTGATATTATAATAGTGTCTAAATACAAATAAATGGAAATCTAGCGGAACGCTTGCATCTCACGCTCTACATATTTAGTATACAATAAAAACCGCGGGCTCTTATTGGAGATTGGACTCCGACTATGACAAGGTATGGAACCCCTGCCGATAGTGTATCTGTAAAGGCGAATACACCGGGTTCAACAAGAACGTCTTGCAACCCGGCCCACACATGACCGACCACTCAGTTCGCTTGAGTGTATCGAATGTATATCACCAACGGTTAGGATCAGCAACCATTTCCTGAAAAGGGACAGCATCGATAGATTAAAGAAGCAAAAGGAATTTCTCTAGATAGGTGATTATACACCCTAATGGTTGCAACACACATAACCATGCTGCTTGCCCGATTTTTGTCATTTCACAGTTGTGAGGCTTGAGATTTGAATTCATCTTTAGAACATCTAGTCATCTTTTACTTTGAATGCCACATTATCTGTAACACCCCACCTCCGCCAGGGTGGCTCTTGCAAGCACTCTGACTTTGGAGGGGCGTTTGAATCAGGTAAACATGCATAATGATATATCAAGGCAGAACAAGAACATATGTATATATGTAAACAGAGTAAATAACATAGATAAAACAGCGGAAGATTTCAAACCATTTCAAAACAAGTCTGGTACAACATAATGTCAACTTTCCAAATACACAAGTCTAGATAAAAACAACATTACTGAAAAACTGAAATACATAAGTATTATCCCCAAAATAAGTGATAACCATAGCTACCTTCATGTCAAGACCGTACATGAGCTAAAATCCCACATGCAGCGATCAGAAATCCAAGCTAAGCTCCAATATTCCCACCCTGAGAACCTGGGGGGGGGGGGAAACGGAAGAAAAGAGGCGAAAGAAAAACAGGTCAGTCAAAAAGACTGAGTAAGCCCTACTACAATCAATGTAAACTGATAAAGTTAACTGACATGATGAAAGCTGGGATGAACATAAGGATAACAACATACTAGCATGATGATTAACTAACAAGGTAGATAAAGGTGTCATCGCATAATCAGGATTAAGGTTTTTGCACCACAGGTGTACTAGCAAACTAACATGACTTGAATAAACAAGTATTGATCCCTTGGCCCAAGCTTTGGCCCAATAACATGAAGTGACCCTAACACGAGGTCCAATAACATGAAGTGACCCTAACACGAGGTCCAATAACATGAAGTGGCCCTAATATGAGGTCCAATAACATGGCTTGACCCTAATACGAGGTCCAACCAAACGGTCTAATCGATCGGCTCCCTAAGCCTAACTCGTCACGTGTTGGTGTCAATGCGGCCCAAACATAATTGTAGTCAGACTGTGCAGGGTCTCCCGTCGGGTGTATCAAGCCCTAGGGTGTCAACCCCTGGACACCATAAACATGAGTGCACAGTATCGATCTACTGGTACCCGTGCATGCTTTCCCCGACTTCGAACTATGTGCACGACCAAAAGTCCGCCCGGAACTACACCGGCGTACCACTCTGCCATCGCTTTTGGTCACTTACCTCAAGTCCAGTAATCGTGCCCCCACCCTAGCCTAGTCCCTAGGGTCATGATGATACAAACTTGGGATTACTGCTGGAGTGGACCCCCATTTCTAGGATTTTTCTAGTGGGTTAAGTACTGTTTAACCCTCTTGCTAATCATGGATTAACTTGGTTAAGTGTAACGATGAGTTCACGACTTAACCCTGATTAATCTACCAAGCCCAAATTGGTTAAGTATTAAGTGGACCATGACTTAACCCTAATCATGAGGCATTAATTAATTTAATGCGCCTTAACCTCTCACATTAGACTTTGTTGCGGTTACTAGTTAAGCCGGGCGGGTCCGGGTAGCTTTACACCACAACTTGGTCTAACCTCGGGTTCAAGGTACAACATGACCAACTTCTCACATTGGGTCCTATTGTTTGTAGCAACTAGTTAGGCCGGTCGGTTCCGGGTAGGTTTACGCTACAAACTCAACCCAACCTCGAGTTGGTTACACTTATATTTTCTAAGTGTCATGTCCATCATGTTTCCAAAACATGTTACAAGTTTTCAAGCGTTTGGGTAGACCTAACTTAATAGGTAAATTCCCAAAGGGTAGACCTAACTTAATAGGTAAATTCCCAAGCTTATGTTTTTATGTCTTTTAAGTTTACCCAACCCCAAACGCAATCCCATCGCTTACATATCGCAATAGCGCATAAAGGATAGAAAGAGGGAACTTGGCATAATCATGACATAAAGGTGTTGAAGCCACAAGTTTAACATGGTGGCATATGAAATGTACATATGTTCATATACTTGCATATTACATTTTTAGGCCTCAAAAGCATGCATAAAACCAAACTTAGCATATTGGTGATACATGGTGATAAATGACATGTAGAAATGGCCACAAGTTCGCATTTAACCTCACATGCAAGTTATCATAAGAGATATGATAACCTACATGTTGTCAAAATGCAACCTTGAGCATAAAGCTTGAAGCTTTATGTCCATATACTCAAGATAAGCTTGCATAACATGATAACATGAACAAAATGATCATCCCAAACTTGCATAACATACTTGCATATCATATGACAAACTTGCATATCAAACTTGCATAACATAACATGATAAACTTGCATATCATAACATGGCAAACTTGCATAACATAACATGATAAACTTGCATATCATAACATGGCAAACTTGCATAGCATAACATGATAAACTTGCATATCATAACATGGCATACTTGCATAACATAACATGATAAACTTGCATATCATAACATGGCATACTTGCATCATTCATTTAACTTTAGAGTTTAAATATGAAAGTAGAATAGGGCTTATAATGCTTATGAAGGCACAAAAACATGACAAAGCCCTTATGCAATTAAATAGACCCAAAATGCAAGCTCTAATAGAAAAACCCTTGAGCCAAAATGATCAAAACTCTTTCTTTATGTTGCAAATATAGAAACTTGACTTGAATGCAAGCTAATGATGCTCATACAAGCTTGAAAACACTTGTATGCATGGAAAATCTCATAGAAATTTATTTAGGAATTTTATGAAGAGAGTGGAGGCCATGAGAGGATTGATTTTGCCATAGTTTAGTTACTTGAATGAATAATGATGATTTAGGGTTAGGTTAGGGGCTTATTTATAGAGATTAGGATTAGTTTCAACCTTAGGATTAAACCCTAGTTCTAATCTCAGCCCTCAAAACCGAATCTGGCCCCCAAACTCAACACAATCCCAAAATGGTGCACTAGGCAGAACTGCCCGGCTGAGCCAAGTCGACAGCCAAGTCGACAGGGCTGTTGACTTGGGTCCAACCAAGTCGACTCCCAAGTCGACAGGGCTGTCGACTTGGGTGCTCTGGCGGGAATTTTCCCGCCTAGCCCAATATGACCCTAATTTCCAAATTCAAACTTGAATTTGAAATCTGTTTTTACTTTGAATTTTTCTGAAAACTTCGTTGGGCCTTAATCGGGTCATACGGACTCCGATTTTCGAAAACTCGGACTCTATTTCGCGTATTTTTCCGAGACGAACGCAATGGCATAGCCCGTTTCCCTTGATTCAGATTTATAAATTAAATTCTGCCTCGATTTACGTTATAACAGGTTATTGAAAATACGGGTTGTTACATTCTCCCCTCCTTAAAGGATTTCGTCCCCGAAATCTCTAAGTTAGGAAGAATGTATCCTACCATCCAACATCCATCTACTCAAAACATCATCCACGAGCAATCATTGTCCTTACAAGATTCTAAATGTTGTATGAACATATGCAAAGGTGTGTGTATATGTACTTATCTAATGCAAATATCATCAATGCAAATTAAGTTAGTGAAATGAATCCATATGTATGCAATTCCTAACATAATGTATAACATCTATATGTGTGCACATAACATACATCCATATGCAACATCCATGTGATAACACAAAAATTTTCATCCATGAATAAGCATAAACACTCATGCATATGCAATATGAGGAGTGTGTGAGCCGATCTAGTGCCTAACGTGTATAATGCATCCACGAGTAACCACTTGCAAACACTTGCAACCACTTGCAAACATCAAGCATAACATGTTTCAAACACATGTTTCATCCAAAGGGTTTCTACCTAAGGTTCTCATGACAAGATTAACACGATAAACTAGATAAACATGGATAGCAAAAGATATGCTACAAAGAGATCGGGAAGATAAGCAGGATATACCCCTTTCGGATTACAAGAAATCCCTTCCTAACCCAACCCATATTCTATAAAAGCCCAAAAGGTTTAGTCAACCTAACGGACCCCTTCAAACCTTGACATGTATTACTAGCCAATAAGTCATACCTCCCGACAGAAATAGGACCGAGAATGGGACCGAGAGGATATACGTAAAAAGATAACATGCGAGTAAGTTCCACAGGAAAACAAGGATCAAGGATATGCTCTTAAAAAGAGATATGATGCGCGTATCCAGCCTTCAATCTTCTAAGTCACGTTTCCTTGAGTTTAACTCCACTGTGCTTTGACTGTCTTTTACTTCATGATTTCTTAGCTTCTTAACTCTTATTTCCAAATATGAGTTGGAACCCATTTCATTGTCGCCTCTCGTCTTCCTCTTTCACTTACTCTACTATCATTCTTGGCTTAAACATAACTATGACCTCATGGTTTCATGCAAGCTCTCCAAAATTCACTAGTGAATCCTGGATCTCGTTTACTTACTATAAAGTATTCCACGCAGCAGAACTTTTCTTGAAAATACCAATCCACATTGCCAATTGCTCTTACTAACGTGATTTTTGTATAACTCACGCTTGAACGAAATGAACCATCCACCTGTGAACGATAGGCCGTACTTAGATTCAGTTGCTTGCCCATGACTTCCCGTAGACTATCTGGCTAGTGAAGATTGAGTCGTGGTTACTAACTATACTTGAAAGTAAACTGTCGCTAGCTATGATGCAGTCCTTTTGCTCTTTACCGGAGTGAAATGAGCACTCTTCGTGAGTCTACCTACTATGACCCACATGCTCGTATTCTCTTTCCTTGACCTAGGCAGTCCATCCACGAAATCCTTCGTGACGCTTTTCCCTCTTCCATGGCGGGGACCTCCACTGGATATAATAGCCCACCGGGCTTCTATGACTCGGCCTTAATCTGTTGGCACAACATGCACCTTGGGACAAACTCGGCCACCTCCTCGGGTGATGTGCATCTTTAAGAACCTTCTTTCTCTCATCGCGTCTTAGCCATCCCTTGTCATCTATAGCGAGGTGACTTACCATCTCGCCTCGAATCAACTTGTCTATGATCTCGACTAACTACGGGTCTTCTTTCTGCGAAGTCCCTACTTGATCCAGAACGGTAGGTCTAAGCTCAAGGGAAGCTAACTAATTAAACTGAGAGAACTTCTTACTTCAGTTGCATTCCTTGGAGTCTTCCAATCCTGAACTGCAACTACCTTAGCGGGATCCACCGCTAAGCCTTGCTTAGAAACTATGTGCCCAAGAAATCTAACTCCTTTTTCTCCAAAATGACACTTGGAGAACTTGGCCTTCAACTGATGCGCTCTAAGCGTATCCATCACCTCCTTGAGATGTCTAGCATGTTCTTCCTCGTTCTTAAGATAGTCAGGATATCGTCTACAAAGATTACCACAAACTTCTTCAGGAACTCCCTAGACACTCTACTCATCAAGTCCACGAAGTAGGCGGGTGCATTAGCTAAACCGAATGGCATGACTAGCCATTCTAAGAATCCATGTGGAGTTCTGAACGCAGTTTTGCCAATACTATCCTCAGCTACTCTGAGCTGATGGAATCCAGTAGCAAGATCAAGAGAAAACAGATGTTCCTACAAGCTGATCAAAAAATCATCGATCCTTGATAATGGTTGTCTATTCTCTTTGTTTAACTTACGATAATCAACACAAAGTCGAAGAGAACCATCTGCCTTGGTAGTAAATACCACAGACGCTCCCCATTCAGATATACTTCGTCTAATGAAGTTCTTCTCAAACAACTCCTTGACTTGCTTTCTTAACTCTCATCTTGCGGGGCCATGTGCCTAACCGGCCACGAAACTATCTTGGCATTATCAACCAGATAAATGCGGAAATCTATCTCTCGTTTAGGGGTAACCCCCTTCACTTCACCCAAGATATCAGGATATTCTCGGACCACCCTCACCGATTGCAAACTATCGATAGACGAGTTGAGGGATTCAAGATAACACAACATGACGGGACTCATAGGGTTACTAGAAATTTTTAGGGTATTACCGAGGCGAGTCATGAGCCTCACAACCCTATGCTCAAAAACCAAGAATGGCTCCAAAACTGGATAACCAATCCATGCCCAAAATCAACCCATACCCCATGAAACCGAGAATATAAGCATCACGCGAGAATTCTATACTCAAGATAGAGATTTTCAAATCCACGTAGATAATAGACAAATGGGCGGAACCCCCAATTGGATTTGAAACACACATGGGATCATTAACTAGACTAGTACTTAGGTGCAAACTTTCTACTAGATTAGACGAGATAAACTATGCGATGCACCACAATCAAACAAGGTACGAACTGAAAAATCAGAAATATATACAAGGCTTTCAACAGAAATACAACCTCGATCGGGAACTGGAGCGGCATTGAGAGCATGAACTTGCCCTCCCGAAGGTCCAGCACGCTGAGTCTGACCCTGGACTTGCCCTTGCTTCTTCGGGCAATCCCTAGTGAAGTGTCCCATTTCTCCACAGTTACAGCAAGTGCCCTTCCTTTTTCTGCAATCCTTGTTTAGATGAGTCGAGCTTCCACAAGTAAAGCACCCTTTTTCCTTCTTATCTTTAGACTTCTCCTCCTTCTTTTTCATTTCCTTTTTGGGCTCCGTTTCCTTGTTTTGAGACTCATTCCTCTTGACCCCCTTCTTGTCACTCCTATTCTCTTCATTGAGTAGGGCCATATTCACCAAATTCTCGAAAGTTGCCCCCAAGGGTATATGAGATATGGCCAAACCATGTAATGGCTCGTTTAATCCTAGAGCAAAGTATAGGGCCTTCTTCTGAGCTGTGTTAACCAAGTCTAAACCGAACCGAGCAAGTTGATTAAACTTATCCACGTATTCCCTAATGGTCATGTCCCCTTGCTTTAGTGATAGGAACCTTAGTCCAAACTTTCCCCGAAAGTCATCCCAAGTCTCAATTGGCCTAGTAGCGGTGGTGACCACCCACCAACGTGCAGCTTCTTCCTTTAGCAACCACACTGCCAATAAAACCTTCCTATGGTCATCTATATCAAAGAAGGCAAAAAGATCTTCGGTTTCTTTCAACCAATTCCTGGCCTCTACGAAAGTCTCGATTCCAATGAAATTCTTGCAACCCATCGCCCTAAAGTCTTTGCAAATCTCCGCGAAATCCTTTTGTGGATGCTGAGGGGGAGGAGGAAGAGGAACCTCAGCGACAGGAGGAGGAGGAACATTAACTACCGGAGGAGGAGGAGGAACATCTGCGGGGCCGGCTTCGGTCGCCCTAGCCTCCAAAAGTCTCCTATACAAAACAGGTACGTGTACTCCCTCCGGAATGGCAAAGTTATTGGCCATACTGAAAACGAAGAAAAAGATAGATTCAGAACGGAGAAAAACGAAGGAATTTTGCTAATGGCTTTTTGGGGAATAGCCTTTAAAATAAACTAGACTTTTCTTTGGAAAATACTTTATACTTGGTTTTGAAAATAGTTTTTCAAAAGTTTCAAAAACCTTTTTGTTCCTTCTCGTAAACCATATGCTCTGATACCAAATGTAACACCCCACCTCCGCCAAGGTGGCTCTTGCAAGCACTCTGACTTTGGAGGGGCGTTTGAATCAGGTAAACATGCATAATGATATATCAAGGCAGAACAAGAACATATGTATATATGTAAACAGAGTAAATAACATAGATAAAACAGCGGAAGATTTCAAACCATTTCAAAACAAGTCTGGTACAACATAATGTCAACTTTCCAAATACACAAGTCTAGATAAAAATAACATTACTGAAAAACTGAAATACATAAGTACTATCCCCAAAATAAGTGATAACCATAGCTAGCTTCATGTCAAGACCGTACATGAGCTAAACTCCCACAAGCAGTGATCAGAAATCCAAGCTAAGCTCCAATATTCCCACCCTGAGAACCTGGGGGGGGGAACGGAAGAAAAGAGGCGAAAGAAAAACAGGTCAGTCAAAAAGACTGAGTAAGCCCTACTACAATCAATGTAAACTGATAAAGTTAACTGGCATGATGAAAGCTGGGATGAACATAAGGATAACAACATACTAGCATGATGATTAACTAACAAGGTAGATAAAGGTGTCATCGCATAATCAGGATTAAGGTTTTTGCACCACAGGTGTACTAGCAAACTAACATGACTTGAATAAACAAGTATTGATCCCTTGGCCCAAGCTTTGGCCCAATAACATGAAGTGACCCTAACACGAGGTCCAATAACATGAAGTGACCCTAACACGAGGTCCAATAACATGAAGTGACCCTAACACGAGGTCCAATAACATGAAGTGACCCTAATATGAGGTCCAATAACATGGCTTGACCCTAATACGAGGTCCAACCAAACGGTCTAATCGATCGGCTCCCTAAGCCTAACTCGTCACGTGTTGGTGTCAATGCGGCCCAAACATAATTGTAGTCAGACTGTGCAGGGTCTCCCGTCGGGTGTATCAAGCCCTAGGGTGTCAACCCCTGGACACCATAAACATGAGTGCACAGTCTCGATCTACTGGTACCCATGCATGCTTTCCCCGACTTCGAACTATGTGCACGACCAAAAGTCCGCCCGGAACTACACCGGCGTACCACTCTGCCATCGCTTTTGGTCACTTACCTCAAGTCCAGTAATCGTGCCCCCACCCTAGCCTAGTCCCTAGGGTCATGATGATACAAACTTGGGATTACTGCTGGAGTGGACCCCCATTTCTAGGATTTTTCTAGTGGGTTAAGTACTGTTTAACCCTCTTGCTAATCATGGATTAACTTGGTTAAGTGTAACGATGAGTTCACGACTTAACCCTGATTAATCTACCAAGCCCAAATTGGTTAAGTATTAAGTGGACCATGACTTAACCCTAATCATGAGGCATTAATTAATTTAATGCGCCTTAACCTCTCACATTAGACTTTGTTGCGGTTACTAGTTAAGCCGGGCAGGTCCGGGTAGCTTTACACCACAACTTGGTCTAACCTCGGGTTCAAGGTACAACATGACCAACTTCTCACATTGGGTCCTATTGTTTGTAGCAACTAGTTAGGCCGGTCGGTTCCGGGTAGGTTTACGCTACAAACTCAACCCAACCTCGAGTTGGTTACACTTATATTTTCTAAGTGTCATGTCCATCATGTTTCCAAAACATGTTACAAGTTTTCAAGCGTTTGGGTAGACCTAACTTAATAGGTAAATTCCCAAAGGGTAGACCTAACTTAATAGGTAAATTCCCAAGCTTATGTTTTTATGTCTTTTAAGTTTACCCAACCCCAAACGCAATCCCATCACTTACATATCGCAATAGCGCATAAAGGATAGAAAGAGGGAACTTGGCATAATCATGACATAAAGGTGTTGAAGCCACAAGTTTAACATGGTGGCATATGAAATGTACATATGTTCATATACTTGCATATTACATTTTTAGGCCTCAAAAGCATGCATAAAACCAAACTTAGCATATTGGTGATACATGGTGATAAATGACATGTAGAAATGGCCATAAGTTCGCATTTAGCCTCACATGCAAGTTATCATAAGAGATATGATAACCTACATGTTGTCAAAATGCAACCTTGAGCATAAAGCTTGAAGCTTTATGTCCATATACTCAAGATAAGCTTGCATAACATGATAACATGAACAAAATGATCATCCCAAACTTGCATAACATACTTGCATATCATATGACGAACTTGCATATCAAACTTGCATAACATAACATGATAAACTTGCATATCATAACATGGCAAACTTGCATAACATAACATGATAAACTTGCATATCATAACATGGCAAACTTGCGTAACATAACATGATAAACTTGCATATCATAACATGGCATACTTGTATAACATAACATGATAAACTTGCATATCATAACATGGCATACTTGCATCATTCATTTAACTTTAGAGTTTAAATATGAAAGTAGAATAGGGCTTACAATGCTTATGAAGGCACAAAAACATGACAAAGCCCTTATGCAATCAAATAGACCCAAAATGCAAGCTCTAATAAAAAAACCCTTGAGCCAAAATGATCAAAACTCTTTCTTTATGATGCAAATATAGAAACTTGACTTGAATGCAAGCTAATGATGCTCATACAAGCTTGAAAACACTTGTATGCATGGAAAATCTCATAGAAATTTATTTAGGAATTTTATGAAGAGAGTGGAGGCCATGAGAGGATTGATTTTGCCATAGTTTAGTTACTTGAATGAATAATGATGATTTAGGGTTAGGTTAGGGGCTTATTTATAGAGATTAGGATTAGTTTCAACCTTTGGATTAAACCCTAGTTCTAATCTCAGCCCTCAAAACCGAATCTAGCCCCCAAACTCAACACAATCCCAAAATGGTGCCCCAGGCAGAACTGCCCGGCTGAGCCAAGTCGACAGCCAAGTCGACAGGGCTGTCGACTTGGGTCCAACCAAGTCGACTGCCAAGTCGACAGGGCTGTCGACTTGGGTGCTCTGGCGGGAATTTTCCCGCCTGGCCCAATATGACCCTAATTTCCAAATTCAAACTTGAATTTGAAATCTGTTTTTACTTTGAATTTTTCTAAAAACTTCGTTGGGCCTTAATCGGGTCATACGGACTCCGATTTTCGAAAACTCGGACTCTATTTCGCGTATTTTTCCGAGACGAACGCAATGGCATAGCCCGTTTCCCTTGATTCAGATTTATAAATTAAATTCTGCCTCGATTTACGTTATAACAGGTTATTGAAAATACGGGTTGTTACATTATCAGATCCGTCAAGTCACTAATTGATGTCCACAAATATATTCTGGATGTAAAAGAAGTGCCCCTCTTTGCCACAATTCGGTATATTTGTAAAAATCAACATACGTGTTTTCAGGAAATACTTTGTCAGACATTCGTCCATACAAGTTGTCCTGGGACTGGACAAATCAAAGGTACCCTCCTACCACATCCTAGGAATCACCCTCTGGATTGGTAGCGAGTAGTCCTTGCAATCCGTAAATTTCAACCACGACAGAATCATAGTTTATGTCTGGCCGCTAAACCAGAGATTAGGAGTAATCCTTCCGTTTATGAAGATCCACGGTCTTCAATGCTTCATCTTCAATCTTCATCTCCACGTATCTATTGGTCGGAATAGTTTTCGAATATAAATTCGATCTCGGTCTTTCCGTACCAAAAATCGTATTAGCCAGATTTTGATAGTCGATGATTTAAGTATCAAATAAAAATTGCGTGAATATAATGAGTTCATTGGTTCAGTACTCAGCAACATTTGGGCCTTTTATTTTAACGAATGGGAAATTTAAAAACTTCTAGAAACATTTCATATTTTAAACATGGTATTAAATTTCCATTTCCGTATATTAATCTTCTCAAAACCACTTTAATTTAATATTTAGAAAAATACCTAATAATCATATCCAATTTCTATTTTATTATTATTTCAAAGCATTAATTATAGCACCATTTATTATTTATCATTGACTCAACTTGTCATTTGTACAACAATCGTTACGGCCTCTCCTTTTGTTTCCTCATTTGAACACTATACTCGTCGCATATCTTTTTGGAATAAACCGATTCTAAATCTTATCTTCTTACTTTGAAAAAAACATCGTTATATCCTCACAAAAGATATTTCCCTTTCTATGGAGATACCATTTCATATTCTCAAGCCCGTTTTAGTTTCCTTTTATTTTGGAATCTATTATATATTTCCAAATTCTTTCACTAACATTATATTATTATTTCTCAAAATAAATAACCTTTAACCTCTTCACCAATACAACTAATATCATCTCTCGATAATCCTGAAGTCGTTCAAGTTGGGGTATTTCAAATTACCTCTCAGACCTTGATCAACAGCATTCTTATCTTAAGATAGGTATCAGTTGTAATACCCAAACCCGATATTCAATCCTAATATCAAAACAAATCCCTTCAGTTGGAACTGATGAAACCTCATCTTTTATTTAATACAGTGAATTTAGATCGCATATTATAATTCAACTCGCCTTAATACTTTAATTCAAAATTGGGTTCCCATCTCGATTTCTAGTTCACTTCTAATTCGTTCAACTATTATCCTCCTTGAGAATCGTGTTTCCATTTCGTTGTTAAATAACGTTAATTTAAACTTAACGTTTTAGCCTCACACCCCATTTTATAAACATTGTTTATAAGACTCAAGTTTTATATAAAACCCCTTTTATCTCGCTTTTCTTTACCAAATCCAAATATCACATAAACACTCATTTAAGCGATCATGTTTGCTTAAATTCCCTATATATAACTTCGTTATAAAATTTGGTTCCGTTCATATCATCTTAACTAATTGCAACTTTGATTGCTTACTTAATTGAATCCATTTAAAACATTTACCTCTTAAATTAAAACACTAATTTACTTCTTCGTTAACTACCATAGAAATAGTCAAGTTCTTTATTAACTAAATAAACAGTAAATTCCCTTTTAAAATCTTATTAAATTAAACAAATATTCATTTATCTATTTCATAGGTAATTTCAAACAAATGAATCAAATAACCAATTCCAATTTAAATTAGTTGACTTTGTCAACTTAAATCATGATCACCTCGTTAATCATCTTCATTTTCCCTTCTTTTAAATTAATTAATAATATAATTAATTTAAATAATTCCATTAAATTATAACTTTAAAAATAATTAATCCAACTCTTAACCATTTCATTTATTTCTGCTTGTCTACTTACAAATCTTATTATATAAGAATTTAATTTACAAAATCATTTAATAATTACTTAAATTATACATAATACATATTAGTTTCCTTTATTACATTTATTTAAAATAGATTTCAAATCTATATTCAGTTATAAAATAAATTATATGACTTTATTATAGTCGGTTCATTCGACGATAAATCAACATTTATAAAGCGATATACTTTTGGGCCAACTGTTACCAATTAATCAACCAATAGTGTTTATTGGTTAAAATAGAACAGACGTTGAATTCGGATTCAACAATCAATGATCAAATCAATTATCTAATCATATCAGTTAAACAGTTCATATAATGATCATATGAAAATAAACAATAAATTTGAGGAACCCAGTTGGATTCCTCCAACCTGTTTTTCCCTGCATCCAAATATGTTATCTCAACAATATCATTTTATTTTAATAACAGATATAATATTCAACCATCAACCAATAACTGCAATCCAAACATCTATCAATCAATTAACAATCATAGCACACAAATATCTAAACCCAACTTATATAAAATATAAGTGGGATAAAACTGAGTGAGTTGAACTCACCTTGATCTCCGTCCATAGAGATGTCGACTATTTCCAATTAAATTGAATGCGCGTTAAGTTGAAAAATTATCTGCATACAAATCTGTCCAAACCAGCTCTATGATGTTGCGATTGCCGATAGGGTTCCAACGTCACCCATTTCATCAGATTTCATTACTGTATAACACAGTTATACAAAATTAAACTTTATTTACTATTTAAATAAATATTATTATAACCTTAATGATGATTTTATTATATTATACTCATTTTTATTCTAACTTCATGTAGGCAATTTCTAAACGCGGTTAGGCGCAATGGATCCAGACTACCGCGTTGCACTGCACACCATGAAATACTTAGGCATGATGTACAAGCTTTACGCCACATTAAAATGTTGGTTCAACTATACACGGACGCATTAACTTGGTGATCAGGCACCGTGTAAAAGGGGTTGTACACATTCACATAATTTTCCTTCCAGGTCACGTAATATAAGGCATAAATCATTTAGATTCTACCATGTCATATTTGTACTTACGTTAGTAAATCTTAACTAGACACATCACTAAAGTTGCAAATTAGATAAAAAATTCTTATACATTATTCTCTAAACTTACGTTATATACACTAGTATCTCTATTAGGCATGGTTAGGCATTATAAATAACATTGGGCATATTATAAACAAACGTATGCTACTACATCATTTAATCTATTTTATTTGGCACAAAATACTCAGGATTGGGTATATTTGCAAAAACATTTGGGCAACTTTCAACTACCAGATACTTATAATGTTTGCGTTAAATATAAAAAAATTGAATTTATACTTATTCAAATCTAATTAGGCTTACATTAATACTCGATTAGACTGTTTAAATTATTGATTAAGGAGAATAATAATTAATACTATACTTAGTTACGCATATTGTTATAAAAATGGACTGGGCATATTACTTTGATAGGCATGTTCAAAGATCCTTATTGGGCTTTGTTATACGATCATCAGTTACATAAATTCATATTATTAAATAAATCTAATCCTAACTTAGTTATATTACAAATAAACTTAGGTACATACTAAATAACAACTTACTATTCAGATTAGTATGCCCAATCAAACATCCGAGGCCACATGTGCACGTACTGTACATCTGCTACTTTCGTTTTCTTTTCTTTTGCACCATATGAAAATATGCCCAACGCTTCTTTTTCATTCGAAACAACTCTTGTGTAATCCTCCCCTTTCATTCTCGAATCTCCCTCCTCAATACTGTTGCATTTCATCTTCCCCTCCAGCTACCTTCTCATTAATAACCCGTGTAACACCCCAAATTTTTGAATAATCGAATTAACTAAATTCAAGAACAATTAATCTCAGATATGAGAATTAAGGGAAACAGGTTGCGCCATTGTGTTCATCTCGGAATTCTGGTTGAGATAGAGTCCGAGTTTGCGGGAAACGAATACCGGATGAAGAAGATATGGACAAACGAAGTTAGGCGGAAGAATTAGAATATATATATATATATATATATATTTGCACTGGCGCACTTGGGAAGTGCGCCAGTACAAAAGTGGCACTGGTGCACCTGCCAAGTGCGCCCAGGCCGAGCATAAAGCCTGCACAGCTTTCTGGTGCAATCTTATCCATATTGTGACTCATTGCTAAGTCCATTCTGACACCTTGCTGAGTCATTAGGGCTGAGGTGCCACCCTATCCTGACTGAGTGGTTTTGATTAACCCTAAGATCATCCGATGGCTATAATTAAATTGAAATTCTATATAAACATGGGTGCTCAAACCCTAAAATCAAATTAAAATCTGAATCATGACCGTCTTGCTGTCATCTTGTAACCTAGAGTAGCCGCCACCAACTAGAGGGAAATCGACGCTAATCATTTCAGTTCTATTCAACTTTAATCTAAACAATAACGAATCTACTACAAAGGTGAGCTAAATCAATTTCAGAACTCAGATTTCAGAACGGAAGACCTTCTTTTTGTGAGTTTGATTTCTTTAATAAGATAATTAACAATTCAATTGGATTGAGCTATGATTTGGATTATATGGTTATGTTGTGAATCATTGACCGTATGCTATTATCTGTGTAGTAAATCTATGATGTTATCATCTATGTTGTAAAGCTGTGATGTTATCATCTATGTTGTAAATCTATGTTAATTGTTGGCTTATGTACAATTAATTCATAATGATGTTTCATATGCTAGTTTGGTTATGTTGTTGGAACTAATTCATATGTTAAATCATATGTATGTATGCAAGTTTAGATGTTAATTTAGATATGAATTATATGCAAGTTAGTGAGAATCATATACAACCTTACATGTTTCATGACATCTATTTTATGTGTAAATTGGATCTAAAGTTAGGGTATGACATGTGTGAGTTAGATGCAAGTTTACATCATAGTCTATGTTGAATAAATCACATATGTAAGTATATATATACTGGAGTATGAATCATATAATGTAAGTTTGTGACTATTGCCTATGCAAGTTTACACCTTATGATTAGATCTATGACATCCATAGTTTATGCAAGTTTGTAACTATTGCCTATGCAAGTTTACACCTTATGATTAGATCTATGACATCCATAGTTTATGCAAGTTTGTAACTTTGGCCTATGCAAGTTTTTGGATTAAAAACCTTATTCACACATGCAAGTTCACCCCTTATGTTTAGATCTAGTTTTTATTCTATGCATGTTGTGATGTTTTCTCTTTATTCCATAAGTTAGACTATTCGAGTCTAACGTATATTTTACGTTAAACGAACGAAAGTACAACGTGGGTCAATGGGATAATATTAAAAGATTTAATATTGAGAATTGGCACAAATGCGTTAAATGTGATGTTAATTGGTATAATTTTATATACCATAAATAGATGGACATAATTGAGTCAATTATGGACATAGTTAAGTTTGTAATTGATTGGCAATTTGAATACATAAATTAATTCAAATTAGGGGTAATTAATTAGGTGTAATTAATCTCCTAAGACACGAGGTTAGACTCTTTTGTGGTGTAAGACTGCCCCGACCTGCCCTGCAAATCCAGTAGCCACAAATGCCAGTCTAATGTGGGAGGTCTTAGGCATAAATTAAATGCGTAATAGTTGTAAAGACATGAGGTTAGGCTCGTTTGTGGTGTAAGACTGCCCGGACCTGCCCGGCAAATCCAACCACCACAAATGCCAGTCTAATGTTGGAGGTCTTTACAAGGTTACAGTCTTAATAAATTAAGAAACACTTAACCAGATAAACATGTTGTGGGACATGAGGGGGTTAAGTGGGTGCCTTAGGTGGCATGTGGAATTTAGTGGGTGCCTTGGGTGGCATTTGAAATATGATTAGATGCACTTAACCAAGATTGAAACATGTAAGAAGACATGAATAAGAATGGGGTTAAGTAGGGGAAAAACCTTAGAGGGGACCAAGCATAGGTGGAAAGCTTGTGTCATGCATGGGGGCCCTTTTCAAACCAGTAACCCATTAAGTATCTTTGTGGGCTCGACCCAAGTCGAGGCTGGGACACGCGTACTGGATTTGATTGTAAGAGGTCAAAACGGGTCAGCGGTGGCAACGCAAGTCCAACGGGTTCATATGCGTGTGTGGGCCCGGGCTGGTAGGTAAGACGTTGTTGCATCGTGTAGATATAAGGCATGCATTTTTGGTTTTATCGGGTTGCCACTTTGGGGAGTGATACACCACCACTGTGGGCCAGCACGGGTATCTACGAGTTAGAGAGCCGATCGAATGGGGGTAGTGGGTACACCTAGTGGAGATAGGGGAAGATGACACCTATGAAGGCAGCTAGGGGTACACTAAACTACCATTATCATTATTAAGTTTTGTAGGCGGGATCAACCTTTAAGGTGACTAGTGGTGGTGCAGTGTAGTAATTATCTTATAGTGATTAGGGGCGCCTTTTACGTTATCTTGGTTCATCTTATTTCCTTGTTTTGTTTTGTCATACCCAATTGTTCACAGTCATTTCCTTATTTTCCAGCTTATGCCTTATCCTAGTTATTTTGATAATTATATTGTTAAAGTTATCGCACTCGCCAGACTTTATGTCTGACCCCCTTTTCTTTCCACCTCTTTTCTTCCTCCCCCCCAGGTTTGCAAGGAGGGAATACTACAGCTTAGTGCCGATTTCTTTCAGTTGCTTGAAGATAGTAGATGTATCGATTGGGACTCTCTCATCTTTATGGCTTTGCTTATGCTCAGTGGGGATTTATGCATTTATGTTATTTAAGTATTTGCTTCTTTATGTACTTTGAAGTTTTTGGAAAAGACTACTGATCCTGATGTAATGGTTTTGGAAACTACTTATGTAAACTTGTTTTGAGTTATGATGAAATAAAATAAGTTTTATCTTTCGCTGTGTTGTTTTATTTATTTATTCTTGTAATTTATCTGTTCTATACAAACAATAACGCTTCATGGACATTGATGCTTTCCCTTTGTGAGTGACATTAATGGACGTGGGGTGTTACACGTTGTATCAGAGCTATGGTTACAAGAACAGATAAAAAGTTTTGAAAAGTGTTTTCAAAAATATTATTTTCCTAGAAAGTATTTTCAAAAACTTGTTTTACAGAAGCTATTTCCAAGGAAATTTACTTAAAAGAGGATAATCCCCGCAAGGCATACATCTCTCTTTCGCTTCCCTTGTTTTAAAACTCTTTCTTTTTCTTTTCAGCATGTCTGGAGCATCTGAGACACTAGAGGGTGTTCATGTACCCGGTTGGTTTCGTCTATATCTCGAGGCTAGGGCCACTGCCGCGGGACCGGCCAACGTTCCTCCTCCTCCCCAGCTCCAGCCATTCCTCCGCGTGGAGATACTTTCTCCAAGATATGTAAAGACTTTTGTTCGATGGGTGGAAAATCTTTTAGTGGGACTGAAACGTTCATTGAAGCTAGAAATTGGTTGAAAGAAGTGGAGGATCTGTTTGGCATCTTCGATTTGGACGATTGTAAGAAGGTCCAATTGGCTGCTTGGTTGATGAAGGTCGAAGCTTCGTTTTGGTGGGAAGTCACTAATGGAGAGCGCCCGGTTGATACATGGCCAGATTTCAGGCGTAGGTTTGAGGAAAAGTTTCTCTCACGGGCTTAAGAGAATCTATACATGGAAAGATTTTTGGCGTTAAAGCAAGGGAATCTGTTAGTAAAATAATATGTCAACAAGTTCAATCAATTAGCGAGATTTGGCTTGGACTTGGTGAATACACCCGAAAAGAAGGCCCTGAGATTTATTAAGGGTTTGAACGAGGCACTACATGGGTTAGCAATGACCCACATTCCTATGGGGGCCACCTTTGAGAGGCTAGTTGATATGGCGCTTATGCATGAAGAGGAGAAGGGCGCCAATGCTAATAAGGCACCCGAGAAGAAAGGGGATCAAAAGAAACCACAACAACAAAAACAAAACAAGAAGGACGGGAAGAACAATAATGGAAAAGGAAAGAAGAAGTGCTTTAATTGTGGGACACCAGGCCATCTGAGTAAAGACTGTAGGAAAAAGAAGAAGACTGACTGTTTCCACTGTGGAGAGGCAGGTCATCTAGTTAAGGACTGCCCAAGGAAACAGGGGCAAGGGAAAAGAACTTCTAGAGGACAGCTTCAGGCTCTCATGGCACCGGGGCAGGCAAAGGAGCAGGTCCAGGCTCTCGCGGTCCCACCGCTGCAAGAACGAGGTAGAAACATTTCCATTGAGAGTTTAGTTTATCTATTTGATTACCCTATCCGTACCTTATTCGATTCTAGCGCATCACATTCGTTTATCTCTACATCGATAGTTGAAACACTACACTTAGATACTAGTCTTGTTGTGGATCCCATTGTAGTCTCAAATCCTATTGGTGTAACGACTCAGAAAATCTGAACCAATTTAAATTTTTTTAAATTGGCTAAAATAATGGATTTTAAATATTTAAAATAAATATTTTAGATAATAGAAATGAAAGGTGAGTTTGATCGACGTTTGAAAACGAATATAATTAATTCTAATTATAAACAAGGCCTGAAAAAGCGCTGCAGTTTCAAAAATTGAATTCAAACTTTGTCGGACTGTACCGGGTGCAAAACAAAACAGATTTGAGTGAAACCAAAAATATTTAAATCTGTTAGTGAATACCTTTCTAACGAATCTGAAAAAACGAAGTTTCATAGCGGAAAGCAAAAGTTATGGCCAAATGAATTTTCAGAAAGGTCGTTATGGAATTTATATAGCCCGTGAAATTGGCCATTTTGCAAACGACCTCGGAATTCGACGAAACCACTTTTGTTGGATCCGGGATGTGAAGTTATTGCTAGGTTTCAAATTTCATAATTTTTGAAGCTAGTATGTGAGCGTGGCAAAGGAAAACGTGTTTTGGTCAATTAAAGTTAAATTGGATCGACCAGAAATGGGCCTTTTTGCAAACGGTCTCAGAATTCGACGAAACGAGTTTTGTTGGGACTGTATCATCAAAACATAGCCAGATTTATTTTTCTAGAATTTTTCGAATAAGTTTGTGGCCCTGGCAAATTGAAATGTACGTTTGAATCAAATATTAAATGTTTTATATTTTAATTTGAAGGAAAACTGACTGAAACAGTCGAATGGGCCTACGAAACATATCTCATTGTGTTCGGAATGGGGGTAAAATGCTAGGGACGACAGTCGTTGGGTTTGGATTGGTGTTCGTGTGTGAAAGGGGGTATTTTCGAAAATTAAAAATTTATAAATATTAAAAAATTATCTCATTGGCCAGTATCTTTTTTCTCTCTCCCCGATTGGTGCTGCGTGCGACGGAAGGCAGGTCGCCACCTTCTCTCTTCGATTTCTCCCCCGTTTCACAATGAAATCGAGTGATTCTTGATTCATTTCAAAGCTCTTCGTCTCCTCTTTAAATCCATCTAAGGTTTGTTAGTTATCATCAAGTGAGGAGGGAGAAACGAGTCCTCAAAGTCAGTGACTTTGGAGCGCCGCCGTGCCTTCATGGCGCCTCCGAACTGAGCGAGACCACTGGCGCCGGGAAGGTGGTTCGAAGCTCTTCGACGTTGTGTGAGCCGATTCTCCTATCGCGCAACAGTTTGATCGAAAGATCAAAACCTAGTTTTGAACCATCGTGAAAGGTGGGTCCTTTATTACCTCTGAACTTTGAAAAATCATTTCTTTTTCGTTTCTTGACGAAATCCGATGAAACAGGAAACATCGTGACCGTGTGGACGTCTTCTACATTTTAGAAGAGACCGCATATTTTTCTGAGCCTTCTGCTATTTTTGGTGGAGTGGAACCCAATGTGAGATTTCTAATTAATAAACGATATGGAAAACGACGATGTATAAAATATATAGTCGATGTATGGGTTATATAAGCGTTGTACACCTCATGTATAAGCGTTGTATAAGTTGTACGTCCGATGTATAAGTTATATATGCGTTGTGAAAATTATATATGTGTTGAAATAGAAGTGAATTGCTATATATAAATATATAAATATATATATATATATATACACACACACACACACATATATATATATATATATATATATATGTACGCCCCTCGTCCACAAACCATGGACAATATTTATTGGTTGTGATTGGTGTGAAAATTGATTGATAACGAATGGTTGATTGGAATTGTTTGTGGTTGATATTGATTGATTGTGGTTGAAAAACACCCGTTTGTGGTTGAAAAATATTTGGTTGAAACCACATAGGATTAGTTTGTGGAAATGAAAAATATAGACATGCCGCCTGCGTGCGAACTAGATGCATGATTCCCCATTGTCAAAAACCACGAGGTTTTAAGGTAGAGCGAGGAGCCGTACTAGGGACGGTCCCGGTTTTAACTACCCTGCCGTTATGCTGCCGAAATTTTGAATAATATTCATGTGTTTGAATTATTTTCGTTTGTTGAAACTGTATTTATTCGTTGAATAGAAAGCCTTCATGTGTTGAGTCGATATTCATTCGTTGGATTGAAATTCATGTGTTGAATGGTATTCATTTTTTGAAATAAATTGTTTTATAATAAAAATCACATTTTTATCATCTATATGAACTATATAAAATAATCTCCTTTTGAAAGAAATTGTTTTATAATAAAAATCCTATTTTTATTACCTATATGAACTATATAAAATAATAGTGTTTTGAAATAAATTGTTTTACAATAAAAATCACATTTTTATTATATACATGAATTGTTAAATATAGTGAAGTGTTGAAATAGAAGACAGTTAGATAAAAATATCATTTTTATCAAATGTATGAAAAGAATATAGTTTTGAAATCGAAGAATCGATATATATATAAATAAAATTGAAATATATCGAATAACGACGCTGCAGTTCGTATTTTGAAACCGTGATTTCAAACGATTAGTACGGGAAATCCGACCATCGGATTTTCCTGAAATCGCAACCGTTGGGTTCGCTTTGGAAATATCTTTCCAACGGCACCAACTTTGTAAAAATCCAACGGTTGGACTGTCTGGAATGTTTGATTCAAATCTGAAGAAAAACAGCGCCAGAATCGATCATATTTTATATATATATATATAAATATAATTATATTTAATCGAATAACGACGCTGCAGTTCGTATTTTGAAATTGAAACTTCATACGATTATACCGGGAGATCCGACCGTCGGATTTTCCCGAAACTGGAACCGTTGGAATCGTTTTGAAAAGATCTTTCTAATGATGTAAATTTTGTGAAGATCCAATGGTTAGATTTTCAGATATGTGTAAATCAAATCTGGAGAAAAACAGCGCCACGGCCGCGTTATGGCCCGAAGCGTCGTTTTGAATAAATTGGCTATTTTAAAATAAATAAAAATAGCGATAAATCATTATAAAATATTATAAACGATATGGATGTGAAATTTAGAAATTAACTGAGGGTTGGCTAAGTCGAATGGTTTCTTGGGTATTGATCTGATGTTGGTTCCGGCCTTCGGGGTTAATATTTGGGAAATCGCTCTCTTACAGATTGACGGTTAGTGACTAATGAATTGAAATGATGTGTGTGTATGTTAGTGTTGCACTCGTTTATTATATACGCGAGTTGCTCAGAAAGACCGGGTTTATTCCATTCTGAATAACTGAATCGACGATAAGAAATCGAAGATGAAGACGGTGGTCGAAGACCGGAGATCTTCACCTCGTTTGGATGGTAACCGAGGTCCTGATCAGGAGGCATCCTGAAATATGAATAATGAGTGGTGATCGTCCAGACGTACGTGGTGATAGATGGGTTTGCGAGGTATATAGTGCCTCCGGTTTCGTTCAGACCCAGAACGGACTTGCAAATGGACAGTGTGTCTGACATTGGAATTTATTCTGTGTGATTGATAGCCATCAGTTGCACGGTGTGAATTGCCTGTGTGGCATGCTAAGATGCAGTGATCAGGGCTTCTGTTGAAAAGCAAAGTCTTGTGGTGATGATCAAAGCACCGCCTGTGTGGCGTAGCTTTGTGTATAACGTGAAATCGCGAGCCTCACACCCCGGTATGAACCAGAAACGGGAGAGGACCTCAGGGAGGACATGCATTTCTTTCTAGTTAGAGGTGGCGTTAGTGGTTTTACATGCTCTGACGAGTTTGACTTATGTGGTTGTTGTTGTTGCGAGGTGCCTCGGTTTGATCGGACGATCCGGGTCTGATGGAGTCATTCGTTGGCTCATTTACGCCCCAAAGGGCAGGGAAACGTATTGTTCAGGAATTTTAATCCACATCGGTGGACCGGCCCTGACGATCCTAGGGTCACTCGAGCTCTGATCCTGTGGCTCGGTCTAGAGAGTCGCGAAGTCGGTAAGGACTATCTTTTGCCTTGGTTAATGATGGAAATCCAATTTCCAAATACGTGACTGTGCGGTTTCGATTGTATATACATTTGGCGACATAGTGGCTTGGGACGCTCATGTCGTCTATGATTGATCGTTATGATTTGAAATTGTTTTTGAAACATATAAACACTAGTAGTAATATCAAATGCTTTTGTTTTATTCGTATCAAGCATATCTTGGCCATTATAAGGTAAAAACTCTATCCTCCGGTTTGCTTTGCATTGTGTGATGGGAACTGAGTCTTATAATGGCTTCATTTTTATAAAAAGCATTGCGATGTTTAAAAGAAAGATTTATTTATAAAGGACTGGCAATCCAATGGAGTCATTCGTTGGCTCATTTACGCCCCAATGGGCAGGGAAACGTATTGTTCAGGAATTTTAATCCACATCGGTGGACCGGCCCTGACGATCCTAGGGTCACTCGAGCTTTGATCCTGTGGCTCGGGCTAGAGAGTCGCGAAGTCGGTAAGGACTATCTTTTGCCTTGGTTAATGATGGAAATCCAATTTCCAAATACGTGACTGTGCGGTTTCAATTGTATATACATTTGGCGACATAGTGGCTTGGGACGCTCATGTCGTCTATGATTGATCGTTATGATTTGAAATTGTTTTTGAAACATATAAACACTAGTAGTAATATCAAATGCTTTTGTTTTATTCGTATCAAGCATATCTTGGCCATTAAAAGGTAAAAACTCTATCCTCCGGTTTGCTTTGCATTGTGTGATGGGAACTGAGTCTTATAATGGCTTCATTTTTATAAAAAACATTGCGATGTTTAAAAGAAAGATTTATTTTTAAAGGACTGGCAATCCAATGGAGTAAACCCGTTCCACGAAAGTGGCGTGGTCCTGTGATTAGACATATACTAAATGTGTCGAGTAGATTTCTCATATCAGTCCCATGACTGACTCGTAGTTTGTTTCACTTTCAAACTCGGGTGCCCCTCTTTCTACACGGGCAGCCTTGTAGTCAGGTTTAGCTGGCTCTTTCTGGATAGCTAGAGCTGAAGATGGATTCTATTATTTATCTCTTTTATGCTGTTCAGCTCCTATTGTACATATTTTGTTTGTTTCCGCTGTAGACATTTATGCATAGCTGAATTGTATTTGTACTAAGTATGATCCTGTATACTGTGTAACTCTGATGATTACGTTTATCCAGTGTATTCTATTGTACATTATCTGGTGTGTTTATTTAATTCTGTTCTACTATTATCTGTTTCTGTGTTATATTCCAAAAATTACCCTTGTCTCCATCTTTATGGGGTTTAGGGTCGTCACATCGTGGTATCAGAGCTTTGGTTAAGCTTAGTTCGGGAATATAACATATTGACGAACTCGTCAGAAATAGAACCAGTAGTGTTCTAGGACGGGTAACTCTATACAGATAGGATCAGTAATATCCTAGTATAAGTAAAGCAGAATCAGAATAGCTCGTTAGAGATGGGGTCAGAAGTGCCTCAGAATGAGTCGAGAGTTATATGTTTATAAATAACGTATTTGTGATTATATATATAATATGGTTTTAGAAATATGATTTTTGAATATATAAAAGATATATATTTGAAAAGTAAAAAAGTATATGAATCGATTAGTAAATTTCTGAAAAGTTAAAAACAAATTGCTTGTTATTTGCGTTGTGTGATAGTAGATTTGATTAATTAAAATTATTAAAACGATAGTTAATTTAATCCATAATAGAATGAATGGTAGAATTTATTCGATTATATCGCACATTTAACTGATCAGAAAATAGATAGAAATATATACATGTGCATTATATATATTTGAACAGGTAATTGGATAGCTGTGGAGTAAAGATTTTATTTGCGTGCCCGACAAATAGGTAAACATTAATGAGTTGGATGCGAAATATTATTATATCAACTCCTGTGAATGCCATTGGATGCGGAGTGCTGGTTGTTCTGTGTGAAATAATAAATGACGCCATAGGATAGTAACAATTAATTGTGAACTACACTACATGGCATACTTCTGGAAGATAGGCGTACTTCACTATATACCACATAAGTATTTGGAACTTGTGTGACGAGGTGGAAGATTTACCATACGAGCGAGAGGCTTGTATGGCGATGACTATATTTTACAGGTTGAACTGATGACTGATATAGACTATTTAAATTGTAACGATAAAATTGCCAGATTAATAAAAACCCCACACGGGTCTGGAGTTGACAATAATCACGTATCTCTAGTCATTAGATACGGCACATGGATTATTTATTTCCCACACGGGACAAGGTGATGAGGATTTATCCTCTGGAGCAATTAAAATACACACTCCCTCAGGCTTTGACAGGGTGACGAGAATTTATTCTCTGGAGTTATTATCAATACACGTTCCCATGTAAACACCAGAATATATCACTATAAATATGTGTATGCTTATTAGGATTTATTGGGTACCTAATACGGCCCAATAAATTTCCAAACCTCTCTCCGTACAAAGGAGGTTATGGCGATTTTTTTCGAAAATTCCGGGTGTTAGCCAAATTTTTGAAGAATTTGAAAATTCTCAGAAACTGAAAAGTTGGAGAATGGAAGCCAGATCGAACGTAGAGTTGATTAATCAAACCACTTTCGACTTTGTTCCTTTTCGGGGGCGAAAAGTTTTAAGTGGGGGAGATTGTAACGACCCAGAAAACCTGAAGCAATTTAAATTTTTTTAAATTGGCTAAAATAATGGATTTTAAATATTTAAAATAAATATTTTAGATAATAGCAATGAAAGGTGAGTTTGAATCGACGTTTAAAAACGAATATAATTAATTCTAATTATAAACAAGGCCTGGAAAGGCGCTGCAGTTTCAAAAATTGAATTCAAACTTTGTCGGACTGTACCGGGTGCAAAACAAAACGGATTTGAGTGAAACCAAAAATATTTAAATCTGTTAGTGAATACCTTTCTAACGAATTTGAAAAATCGAAGTTTCATAGCGGAAAGCAAAAGTTATGGCCAAATGAATTTTCAGAACTGTCGCTATGGAATTTATATAGCCCGTGAAATTGGTCATTTTGCAAACGACCTCGGAATTCGACGAAACCACTTTTGTTGGATTCGGGATGTGAAGTTATTGCTAGGTTTCAAATTTCACAATTTTTGAAGCTAGTATGTGAGCGTGGCAAAGGAAAACGTGTTTTGGTCAATTAAAGTTAAATTGGATCGAGCAGAAATGGGCCTTTTTGCAAACGGTCTCAGAATTCGATGAAACGAGTTTTGTTGGGACCGTATCGTCAAAACATAGCTAGATTTATTTTTCTGGAATTTTTCGAATCAGTTTGTGGCCCTGGCAAATTGAAATGTACGTTCAAATCAAATATTAAATGTTTTATATTTTAATTTGAAGGAAAAATGACTGAAACAGTCGAATGGGCCTACGAAACATATCACATTGTGTTCGGAATGGGGTTAAAATGCTAGGGACGACAGTCGTTGTGTTTGGATTGGTGTTCGTGTGTGAAAGGGGGTATTTTCGAAAATTAAAAATTTATAAATATAAAAAAATTATCTCATTGGCCAGTATCTTTTTTCTCTCTCCCCGATTAGTGCTGCGCGCGACGGAAGGCAGGTCGCCACCTTCTCTCTTCGATTTCTCCCCCATTTCACAATGAAATCGAGTGATTCTTGATTCATTTCAAAGCTCTTTGTCTCCTCTTTAAATCCATCTAAGGTTTGTTAGTTATCATCAAGTGAGGAGGGAGATAGGAGTCCTCAAAGTCAGTGACTTTGGAGCGCCGCCGAACCTTCATGGCGCCACCGAACTGAGCGAGAACACCGGCGCCGGGAAGGTGGTTCGAAGCTCTTCGACGCTGTGTGAGCCGATTCTCCTACCGCGAAACAGTTTGATCGAAAGATCAAAACCAAGTTTTGAACCATCGTGAAGGTTGGTCCTTTATTATCTCTGAACTTTGAAAAATCATATCTTTTTCGTTTCTTGACGAAATTCGATGAAACAGGAAACATCATGACCGTGTGGACGTCTTCTACATTTTAGAAGAGACTGCATATTTTTCTAAGCCTTCTGCTATTTTTGGTGGAGTGGAACCCATTGTGAGATTTCTAATTAATAAACGATATGGAAAACGACGATGTATAAATTATATAGTCGATGTATGGGTTATATAAGCGTTGTACACCTCATGTATAAGCATTGTATAAGTTGTACGTTCGATGTATAAGTTATATATGCGTTGTGAAAATTATATATGTGTTGAAATAGAAGTGAATTGCTATATATATATATATATATGCCCCTCGTCCACAAACCATGGACGATATTTATTGGTAGTGATTGGTGTGAAAATTGATTGATAACGAATGGTTGATTGGAATTGTTTGTGGTTGATATTGATTGATTGTGGTTGAAAAACACCCGTTTGTGGTTGAAAAATATTTGGTTGAAACCACATAGGATTAGTTTGTGGAAATGAAAAATATATACATGCCGCCTGCGTGTGAACTAGATGCATGATTCCCCATTGTCAAAAACCACGAGGTTTTAAGGTAGAGCGAGGAGCCGTACTAGGGACGGTCCCGGTTTTAACTACCCTGCCGTTATGCTGCCGAAATTTTGAATAATATTCATGTGTTTGAATTATTTTCGTTTGTTGAAACTATATTTATTCGTTGAATAGAAAGCCTTCATGTGTTGAGTCAATATTCATTCGTTGGATTGAAATTCATGTGTTGAATGGTATTCATATTTTGAAATAAATTGTTTTATAATAAAAATCACATTTTTATCATCTATATGAACTATATAAAATAATCTCCTTTTGAAAGAAATTGTTTTATAATAAAAATCCTATTTTTATTACCTATATGAACTATATAAAATAATAGTGTTTTGAAATGAATTGTTTTACAATAAAAATCACATTTTTATTATATACATGAATTGTTAAATATAGTGAAGTGTTGAAATAGAAGACAGTTAGATAAAAATATCATTTTTATCAAATGTATGAAAAGAATATAATTTTGAAATCGAAGAATCGATATATATATATATACAAAATTGGAATATATCGAATAACGACGCTGCAGTTCGTATTTTGAAACCATGATTTCAAACGATTAGTACGGGAAATCCGACCATCGGATTTTCCTGAAATCGCAACCGTTGGGTTCGCTTTGGAAATATCTTTCCAACGGCACCAACTTTGTAAAAATCCAATGGTTGGATTGTCTGGAATGTTTAATTCAAATCTGAAGAAAAACAGCGCCAGAATCGATTATATATATATATATATAATTATATTTAATCGAATAACGATACTGCAGTTCGTATTTTCAAATCGAAACTTCAAACGATTATACCGGGAGATCCGACCGTCGGATTTTCCCAAAACTGGAACCGTTGGATTCGTTTTGAAAAGATCTTTCTAATGATGTAAATTTTGTGAAGATCCAACGGTTAGATTTTCAGATATGTGTAAATCAAATCTAGAGAAAAACAGCGCCACGGCCGCGTTATGGCCCGAAGCGTTGTTTTGAATAAATTGGCTATTTTAAAATAAATAAAAATAGCGTTAAATCGTTATAAAATATTATAAACGATATGGATGTGAAATTTAGAAATTAACTGAAGGTTGGCTAAGTCGAATGGTTTCTTGGGTATTGATCTGATGTTGGTTTCGGCCTTCGGGGTTAACATTTGGGAAATCGCTCTCTTACTGATTGACGGTTAGTGACTAATGAATTGAAATGATGCGTGTGTATGTTAGTGTTGCACTTTTTTATTATATACGCGAGTTGCTCAAAATGACCGGGTTTATCCCATTCTGAATAACTGAATCGACGATAAGAAATCGAAGATGAAGACGGTGGTCGAAGACCAGAGATATTCACCTCGTTTGGATGGTAACCGAGGTCCTGATTGGGAGGCATCCCGAAATATGGATAATGAGTGGTGATCGTCCAGACGTACATGGTGATCGATGGGTTTGCGAGGTATATAGTGCCTTCGGTTTCGTTCAGACCCAGAACGGACTTGCAAATGGACAGTGTGTCTAACATTGGAATTTATTTTGTGTGATTGATAGCCATCAATTGCACGGTGTGAATTGCCTGGGTGGCATGCTAAGATGCAGTGATCAGGGCTTCTGTTGAAAAGCAAAGTCTTGTGGTGATGATCAAAGCACCGCCTGTGTGGCGTAGCTTTGTGTATAACGTGAAATCGCGAGCCTCACACCCCGGTATGAACCAGAAATGGGAGAGGACCTCAGGGAGGACATGTGTTTCTTTCTAGTTAGAAGTGGCGTCATTGGTTTTACACGCCTTGACGAGTTTGACTTATGTGGTTGTTGCTGTTGCGAGGCGCCTCGGTTTGATCGGACGATCCGGGTCTGATGGAGTCATTCGTTGGCTCATTTACGCCCCAAAGGGCGGGGAAACGTATTGTTCAGGAATTTTAATCCACATCGGTGGACCGGCCCTGACGATCCTAGGGTCACTCGAGCTCTGATCCTGTGGCTCGGGCTAGAGAGTCGCGAAGTCGGTAAGGACTATCTTTTGCCTTGGTTCATGATGGAAATCCAATTTCCAAATACGTGACTGTGCGGTTTCGATTGCATATATATTTGGCGACATAGTGACATGGGACGCTCTTTTCGTCTATGATTGATAGTTATGATTTGAAATTGTTTTTAAAACATATAAACACTAGTAGTAATATCAAATGCTTTTGTTTTATTCGTATCAAGCATATCTTGGCCATTATAAGGTAAAAACTCTATCCTCCGGTTTGCGTTGCATTGTGTGATGGGAACTGAGTCTTATAATGGCTTCATTTTTATAAAAAGCATTGCGATGTTTAAAAGAAAGATTTGTTTTTAAAGCATTGGCAATCCAATGGAGTAAACCCGTTCCACGAAAGTGGCGTGGTCCTGTGATTAGCCATATACTAAATGTGTCGAGTAGATTTCTCATACCAGTCCCATGACTGACTCGTAGTTTGTTTCACTTTCAAACTCGGGTGCCCCTCTTTCTACACGGGCAGCCTTGTATTCAGGTTTAGCTGGCTCTTTCTAGATAGCTGGAGATGAAGATGGATTCTATTATTTATCTCTTTTTATGCTGTTCAGCTCCTATTGTACATATTTTGTTTGTTTCCGCTGTAGACATTTATGCATAGCTGAACTGTATTTGTACTAAGTATGATCCTGTATACTATGTAACTCTGATGATTACGTTTATCCAGTGTATTCTATTGTACATTATCTGGTGTGTTTATTTAATTCTGTTCTGCTATTATCTGTTTCTGTGTTATATTCCAAAGATTACCCTTGTCTCCGTCTGAACAGGGTTTGGGGTCGTCCCAACGGACCCGGATCGTCCGATCAAACCGAGGCTCATAACACAGAGCGGAAGCATGGTGGGCCCATAACCCATAGGTCCCAGGATCGAAACCAGGCTCTGATACCAAACTGACAAGACCCGAACTTCCCCGAGAAGGAAAGCACGGATTGCGTTGAGGACAAGACAAAAGAGAATGCAGACGGAAGAACATTTCATTATTATTACAACAATTCCATCAGATACAAGAATATACAAAGTATAAATGAATAAATTACAATCAACAAATATCAGAGATTACAATAAATTACATAGCAGCGGAAAAATATACAAAACACAACTGAAAGTGATACACGGATACAGAGCTTTCCGAGCATCGTTCCAGCTGTAAATCAGGACCCTGTGGATATAAATCTGCAAAACCAAAACTACTAGCTGCCCGTGTGGAAAATAGGGGCACCCAGAGTTTAGGTTAAAACAATAAACTCTAGGTCAGTCATGGGATTGGTGTGAGAACTAAAACAGTTATTTAAAACTTTACTTTAAAAGAGAGTAATTCAAGGGGCCACGCCGTATAACACGGAACGGGTTTCCTCCCAAGAATACTAGTGCATATAACAAAACAGCGCAATGCTCTTTGGAAAATTGAAGCTATTATAAGACCCATGTCCCATCACACAATGCAACGCAAGCCGGAGGATAGGGTTTTCCGTTCGAGACACTCTAGAAAATGTCCCAGGACCCCACTTTGATCCTTGGAATCGGCTGGGCCAGTCCTCACCTAACTTTGGAGGATTAGTTATTCCTGAACACACGTTTCCCGGTCCTTACAGACCTATATCCGAGGCGCCTCACATTCCAACATCCACACAGGTGAAAAGTATATAAATGTCAGGGCTGGTAGGTCACTGACACCACCCTAGCTAGAAAGAAACGTCGTGCTCTCCCAGCGGTCCGTCTCCCGTTTTTGACTCATACCGAGGTGTGAGGCTCGCGAATTCACGTTATACACAAAGCTATGCCACACAGGCCGCGCTTTGATCATCAACCACAAGACTTTGCTTTTCAATAGAAGCCTTGATCAATTGCCACTTACGCGTGCCACACTAGCAAATCACTCCATGCGACTGATGTCCATCGACATACAACCTCTGAGCTCGTACGTCTCAGAGAAGGGCGTTAAGCAAGAGAATAAATTCTCCACCGCCAAACAGATGTATATTTAATAGAAATCAATCAACACATAATAAAATCCAATGTCAGACACAAAATCCATTTACAAGTTCGCTTTGGGTCTGAACGAAACCGGAGGCACTTTCCTCGCATATCCATCCATCTCCAAGTACATCTGGACGATCACCAACTGTTTCCCTCATCTTGGGTGTACAGCCCAATCGAGATCATTAGTAATCACCCAAACGATGTGGAGACTTCCAGTCTTCAACCACCGTCTTCATCTTCGACATCTCGTCGAATCAGTTATTCAGAATGGGATAAACCCGGTCTTTTTGAATAACCCGCATATATAATAAACATGTGTTACACAAACACAACAAACGCCTCATTCCAATTCAGAATGTTCTTTTATTCACAAAATCACATTCTTAGGGAAAGGTTTCCATTAATTTTATCTAGGATAAATTCTTCTAAATTTATTCTTTAATCTTCCTTTGGATATCATTTCAAACTAGTCGGGATTAGCGAACCAGACCGAAGTAATTATTTGTTTTATTTCCCAATCCCAACCTATTCATCCCCTGGAGCAAAACTGGTAATACTCCATATCTAACACCCCAGTATTATCGGTAAAATTAATTACCATTTCACGTTCAAATCTAATTAAAGATTTAACTATCGCTTTGGAGCAAAACTGGTGGTACTCCATTCTCGATCACCTTTCAGATTTGATAATTTAAATTATCAATTCACATTTCAATTAAATTAAAGATTCATTGAAATTCCACTTAGTTTTAATCTTCTCAAAAATCAACATCCTGCCTTTAACTGGGTTAAAGAACCAATGTCATATAAAACACGATTCACGATAAACCCAAATCACACTTGATATTAAATACAAGGCTCTGAATAGAAAGTATACCGGCTTATATTCAATATCAAATCCTAAAACCAACATTGAAATATTCAGAAGATAATTTCGATTCAACTCCAGTCCAATTCACGTATTGGGAATATTGATTATTTCTAAAATCACTTTCAAATTCAATTTACTTATTTCAAAAATAAATTGATTTCAATTCTAGTTCAAAACTAGTTCATCTCGATAAAAATCTATTTTTATCTTTTCAAATGTGGAGTTTTTCATTCCAGTTCTTTCCAATTCACATATTATGATTTTACACAAATTATTAATATTTTTAATAATTTTATCAAGGCCCGTACAGTCGATTTCCATCAACGGCCATCGAACTGCACTTACAACGACCTTTTCCAAATTTGATTTGGACATAATTCCAAATCCAACCGTTAGATTTCAAATTTCTAATATTCATTGGAAAGCTCTTTTCAATACGAACCCGACGGTTCCAGCTTTAGGAGAATACGACGAACGGATCTCCCGCAACGTCAGTTCGAAGTCAATGGTCGAAATTCACGAACTGCCGCGGCGCGACGCGTTCTATTCAGGCCATTATATAATATATATATATATATATATATATATATTATATATTTCATCGATTTCCTTCTAAAACGTATTTTATAAATCGTTTTAAATTCGTTTTCAAAACCATTTCAACGCTACATTCAATTTCTAATCAAAATTGAATATTTCATATCATTACTATATAAATGATAATATTTTCAAAACGTTATATTTTAAAATCACCACTTTTTCTATATTCATTATAAAACGAATATAATCGATATAAGTATCGTTCACGTCAAAATAGCGCAGCTCTAATCAACACGGCTTTATATATTTCAATAAATTCGTTATTCTATTCAACAAATGAATATTTATTCCATTCAACACATGAATATATATTTTTTTCAACACACGACTAATCTCAACACATGAGTACTGTCAACACACGACTATTTTTGTTATGTAAAATATTTTATAAAATTATGGTATCTATCGTTTGATTTTTAATTAGACTCCAACTGTAAATTAGATTCTAATCGTAAATATGATAAAGATGTAAATTTTATTGTTAAAATATTTTACTCAACACATGAATAATTTCAACACATGAGTACTGTCAACACACGACTATTCTTGTTATGTAAAATGTTTTATAAAATTATGGTATCTATCGTTTGATTTTCAATTAGACTCCAACCGTAAAGTAGATTCTAATCGTAAATATGATAAAGATGTAAATTTTATTATTAAAATATTTTACTCAACACATAAATAGTTTCAACACATGAACATGTCAACACATGACTATTTTTATATTCAACACATGAATTTTCTTTTATAATATTCATTATTTTCCCGATTGGAATGAGGCCCAATCAATCACTATATAATGTTAATTATAAGGATTCCATGCAACACATGTATATAATAGCAATGATAAACAATCAACCATCATCCAAGGTGCACCACACTACTGCATAAGCATCAAATATAAATAATTAACGCTTACACAGCCTGTCGACCAATCGTTCGACATAAAATTAAATAATTGGGATTAGTGTATGCCAATTTCATCCCAATACCCGTGCGGGGTTTCAAATCAACAAACACAGATTTTTATTTGTGCAGTTGGGCGATGTGTAAATTTATCGTCCCAATCAATATCAGTCAAATCAGTGCATATAAACAAATCGGCCGATTTGTTTATAAATATTTATTTATTCACTTTCACGTTAAAAATTATATTTTAACGATAATATATTTTTAACTACATAAATATTTTATTTCCTTTCAACACAAGAATATTTTATTATTCAATCATTCCACAACACAATCAATTTTCACAACACATCAATCAAACAAACAAGCCGTCCATGGTCTGTGGACGACGGGTGTCGGGTGCTGCTAAGCACCGTCTACATCCTAATATATATATATATAACTAGAAAAAGAAATTTAGAGTGAGAAGTTCTCACCGACTAGCTAATCCAATACCACGACTCTTCATTTATAGAAACTCTTCATCGTTCTTCCAACGCAGTCTGTTTCACGAAGTATATGTTAAAAATTATATTTTTTTAACAATGCTACATCTTATATAAAGGTCGAATTTTTATATCGCCACTAATATACAAATCGAATTTTTAATATCTCTATAATATAAAATTATATTTTTAACCTCTCTATTCAAGTAAAAATCATATTTTTAATATGCCACTAGTATAAAAATTATATTTTAAATACTCTACTATAATAAAAATTATATTTTTATTATCTACATCATATAAAAATCAAATTTTTAATATGCCACTAGTATAAAAATTATATTTTTATTCGCTACATATGTAAAGACCAAATCTTTACCTCACTACTAACATGAAAATCGAAGGAAGGGGAAGCGCGTGAGGAAAGAGGAGGAGATAGGGGGAGGCGAGGCGGTGGAAGAAGGGGCAGCGATGGGTGGAGGCCGACGCGGCGGCGGAAGACCTAAGGGGGGGAGGAACGAGAGCGGATTTCTTTTTTTTTAATATATGTAATAGAGTTTTGAAATTAAAAAGGATAGAGTTTTGAAATTAAAAGGGATAGATTTTTGAAATTAGAAAGGAGAGATTTTTGATGTTAGAAAGGAGAGATTTTTAATATTAGAAAGGAGAGATTTTTAATTTATGAAAGGATATATATTTTTAACAACGAAAGATTCAGTTTTTATATATTGAATAGTAAAGTAAAAATTTGATTTTTCTATATTGAATAGCAAAGTAAAAATTTGATCTTTTATATATTGAATAAAAATATAAAAATATAATTTTTATATAGAAAGAAGCGTTATAAAAATATATGAAGAAGAAATAAAAATATGAATTTTATTTATTAGAATGAAGCAATAAAAATATAATTTTTATTGTGAACAGCATGAAAAGAACTGCATTGGGATTTCAAACAGATCCAGACGATTCAGCAGTACAAAAGCAAAGCACGACGGAGCGGAACCCTCGGTGAGAACTTCTCACCTTTAATTTAATTTTCTAGTTAAAATATATACTAGGATACAGACGGTGTTTAGTAGCACCAGACACCCGTCGTCCACAGACCATGGACGGCTTGTATGCTTGATTGTTTGATTTTGATGTGTAGTTGATTGTGTGATGTGATGTGAACTGAAATAAAATATTTATATAGTTGAAAATATTTTATAGTTAAAAATAGAATTTTTAACGTGTATATGAAATGAAATAAAAATAAACAAATCAGACGATTTTTTTATATACGCACATTTGACTGATATTGATTGGGACGATAAATTTTACACATCGCCCAACTGTACAAATATAATCTGTGTTTGATTGTTTGAAAACCCCGCACGGGTACTGGGATGATATATGACATACACTAGTCCCAATAATTAGCTGTATGTCGATCGATTGATTGACAGACTGTTGTGAGCGTTGAATATATATATTTGATGCTTATACAGTGTAGAATGCACTTTGGATGATGGTTGATTATTCATCGTTGTTATTGTATACATGTATTGTAGAAAATCCATATAATTGACATTATATGGTGATTGATTGGGCCTCATTCTAGTTTTGAAAAAGAAACATTTGAAATAGAAATATTCGAAATAGAATATTTGAAAATAGGACTATATGAAGTCGTATTGATTAGATTGATGCCATTTTAACGTGAACGATATTTATATCGATTTTAATTCATTTTATAACGAATATCGAAAGTGATTTCAAAATCTGATATTTCGAAAAGAATTGAAATTCGAATTGAAAATGAATATAAATGAATTCGAATTTAAATTGAATATAAATGAATTGAAATTGAATATAAATGAATTCGAATTGAAATTGAATATAAATGAATTCGAATTGAAATTGAATATAAATGAATTCGAATTGAAATTGAATATAAATTGATCTGAAATGAATTTAAAACGAATTTATATTGGAATATTCAATTTTGATTTGAAATTGTATATGAAGTTTAAACCGTTTTGAAAATGAATTTAAAATGATTTATAAAGCACGTTTTAAAAGGAAATCGATGAAGTATATATTATATATATTATATATATTATATAATGGCATGAATAGAACGCGTCGCGTCGCGGTAGTTCGCGAATTTCGACTATTGACTTCGAACGGATATTATGGGAGATCCGACCGTCGGATTCTCCTAAAACCAGAACCGTTGGGTTCGTATCGAAAAGAGCTTTCTAATGAATATTAGAAATTTGTAATCTAATGGTTGGATTTGGAATTATGTCCAAATAAAATTTGGAAAAGGTCGCTGTAAGTTCAGTTCGATGGCCGTTGATGGAAATCGACTGTACGGGCCTTGATAAAATTATTAAAAATACCAATAATTTGTGGTAAATCATAAGAAATGATTTGGGAAAAATTGGGATGAAAAAACTCCATATTTGAAGAGATAAAAATAGATTTTTATCGAAATGAACTAGTTTTGAACTAGAATTAAAATTCTATTTATTTTTAAATAAATAAATTGAATTTGAAAAGAGTTTTGAAAATAACCAGAATTTCCAATAATTGAATTGGAATAGATTTGAATCGAAATTGTTTGCGGAATATTTCGATGTTGGATTTCGTGATGATACAGATATTGTTATGGGAATTTGAAAGATTTATTTATATCGTTATTTCCAATACGATATTTGTTAGTCGTAGAGTTTGATATTGAATATAAGCCGATATAATTTCTATTCAGAGCCTTGTATTTAATATCAAATGTGATTTGGGTTTGTCGTGAATGGTGTCTTCATTAACACTGTTCTTAAGCCCAGTTGAGAAAAAGATTGAATCTTTTTATTTAGATTTAATGAAGTGTACCAATTAAATGATATTTAATTGGAATTTAATTGGTATTGATTTTTGGGTTTATCGTGAACAGTGTTTTAAATAACACTTGTTCTTTAACCCGACAATTAATGAAATGTGATTTTGGGTTGTCGTGAACGGTGTCTTCAATAATACTGTTCTTAGACCCAAAGGAGTTAAGAAAATCAGAAACTAACTGGAGATTAGTTAAGTTGAATGGTTTATGGGGTATTGATCTGATGTTGGTTTCGGCCTTCGGGGTTAATACTTAGGGAATTGTTCACTTGCTAATTTATGGTTAGGGACTGATTGAAATGTGATGTGATTTTGGGTTTATCGTGAACCGTGTTTTAAATGACACTGATTCTTTAACCCAGTCAATGATTAAAACTAAGTAGAGTTTTAATGAATCTTTAATTAGATTGAAAAGATCGAGAATGGAGTATCACCAGTTTTGCTCCAGACGATAGTTAAATCTTTAGTCAGATTTGAGCGTGAAATGGTAATTGAATTTACCAATAACACCGTGGTGTTAGATATGAAGTATTACCAGTTTTACTTCATGGGATGAATAGGTTGGGATTGGGAAATAAAATAAATGATTACTTCGGTAAGGTTCGTTAATCCTGACTAGTTTGAATAGATATTCAAAAGGAAGATTAAAGAATAAATTTAAAGGATTTATCTTTGATAAAATTAATGGGAACTTTTCCCTTTGAACGTGAAATTTAGAAACTAACTGTCGGTTAGCTAAGCAGAATGGTTTTCTGGATATTGATCTGATGTTGGTTTCGGCCTTCGGGGTTAATATTTGGGGGATTATTCTCTTGATTAATTTACGGTTAGTGACTGTTGAATTGGAATGAGGCGTATGTTGTGTTTGTGTAACACTTATTTATTATATACGCGAGTTATTCGGAAAGACTGGGTTTATCTCATTCTGAATAACTGATACGACGATAAGTCGAAGGTGAAGACGGTGGTTGAAGACCGGAGGTCTTCACGTCGTTTGGGTAATTACTGATGATCTTGATTGGAATGTACACCCAAGAAGATGGAAACAGTTGGTGATCGTCCAGACGTACTTGGAGATCGATGGATATGCGGGGTACTAGGTGCCTCCGGTTTCGTTCAGACCCAGAACGAACTTGTAAATGGACTGTGTGTCTGACATTGGATTTTAGTCTGTGTGATTGATTTCTATTAAATATATATCTGTTTGGCGGCGGAGAATTTATTCTCTTGCTTAACGCCCTTCTCTGAGAAGTACGAGCTCAGGGGTTATATACTGATGGATATCAAATGCATAGAGTGAATTGACTGTGTGGTATGCCTAAGTGGCAAATGATCAAGGCTTCTGTTGCAAAGCAAAGTTTTGTGGTTGATGATCAAAGCACAGCCTGTGTGGCACAGCTTTGTGTAACGTTGATTCGCGAGCATCACGCCCCAGTGGTGAACCAAAAAGGGAGAGGACCTCAGGGAGGACATGCGTTTCTTTCTATTTAGAAGTGGCGTCAGTGGTTTTACACGCCCTGACGAGTTTGACTTATGTGGTTGTTTCTGTTGCGAGGCGCCTCGGTTTGATCGGACGATCCGGGTCCGATGGAGTCATTCATTGGCTCATTTACGCCCCATAGGGCGGAGAGACGTATTGTCCATGAATTTTAATCCACATCGGTGGACCGGCCCTATCGCTCCAAGGCTTGACTGAGTACTTGCCTGAGACATGGGCTAGATTGTCTCGAATCGGTAGAGGACGATCCCTGGTCTCGGTTCACAGATGGAAATCCAATTTCCAAATACGTGACGTTCGCGGTTTTATTTGTAGAGCCTAGTATGGTGACATAGTGGGATGGGGCGCTTATGCTGTCTATGATTGATACTTATGATTTGAAGTTGTTTTATACACTATGCACTTATAATAGTATCAAATGATTTGTTTTAAACGTATCAAGCATTCTTGGCTATTATAAGGTAAAAACCCTATCCTCCGGCTTGCGTTGCATTGTGTGATGGGAACTGGGTCTTATAATAGCTTCATTGTTCTTTATTTATATGCACTGGTATTCTTGGGAGGAAACCCGTTCCGTGTTATACGGCGTGTTCACTTGATTTACCAAACTTTAAAATAAAGATTAATAACTGTTTTAGTTCTCACACCAGTCACATGACTGACCTGGAGTTTATTGTTTTAACCTAAACTCTGGGTGCCCTTATTTTGACACGGGCAGCTAGTAGTTTTGGTTTTGCAGATTTATATTCACAGGATCCGGATTTACAGCTGGAATGATATCCGGAAAGCTTTGTATCCGCATATCTCTTCTAGTTGTGCATTGTATTATATTCCGCTGCTATGTATTTAAATGTAATTTAAATCTCTGATATTTCTGTGTAATATTCATTTATACTCTGTATATTCTTGTATTCCGATGGAATTGTTGTAATATACAATGAAATGTTCTTCCGTCTGCGTTCTCTTGTGGCTTGTTCTCGAACTATCCGCGCTTTCCTCACCGGGGAAGTTACGGGTTTTTACAGATTGTAATAACCCGGAAAGCCGAGCCAATTTAAAATTTTTATTTTGGCAAATTTAGTGAATTTTGATTATTTAAAATGAATTATTTTAAATAATATCAACAAGAAAATTATTTTGAATGGAATTCGAACGTATATTTTATATAGATCGAGTATAAATAATTATTTATAATTATAAAAGGAATTGAAAATGGCGCGGTAGTTCGATAATTCGATTTCAAACTTCAAACGAATGTACCGGGTGCAATATAAACCGGATTTTAGTGAAACCAAAAATATTTGAATCTAATTGAGAATATCTTTCCAACAAATCAGAAAAATTGAAATTTCATAGCGGGGATAAAAAGTTATGTCCAGCTGAAAATTCTAAATAGTCGCTATGGAATTCAGGCCCTAAAAAATGGAAATTTTGCAAATGACCTCGGATTTCGACGAAACCACTTTTTTTGGATCCGCGATGTCAAATAATTGCTAGGTTTCAAATTTCATAATTTTTCAAATCAATATGTGAGCGTGGCAAAGGAAAACGCATTTAACCGGTTTTAGTTGATTTTAATCGACTGGAAAAAGGCCATTTTTCAAATGATCTCGGAATTCGACGAAATTAGTTTTGTTAGGACCATATCGTCAATACGAAGCTAGAAAATATTTTTCTGGAATTTTTCGAGTTAGTACGTGACCCCGGTAAATTGAAATGCGCGTTCAAATTCAATATATAGAGTTATATTTTGATTTTGACGAAAACTGATCGAAATAGTCGAATCAGCTTGCGATACATATCCCATGGTGTTCGGAATGGGGGTAATTAGCTAGGGACGACAGGCGGTGGGTTTCGTTTCGAGTTCGAAAACAAAAGTTACTTTTTGGAGTTAAAATAAAATAAATATTTATTAATATATATTGGCCCAAGGCCTTTCTCTTTCCCCTCAAAGTCAACCGATCAGATAATAAATACAGGAAAAAAAACGAAAGGGGGAAACATCGTCGCCCCCCCCCCCCTCGATTCAGCGCCGCCGCCCATCAGAGGCGTCGCGCCTCCAGCCTCCGCCCTCCTCCAGCACCGCCTCGGTCCTCCACCACTCCTCCCCTCCGCTGCTACAAACCCGACGCCCCCCTGAAACCCCCAAACCGAGCCACCAAGACCACCGCGGCCTGCCCCCCGCGTCGCCACACCTCCACCAGCCCCTCCGACGAAAAATCCCGCACCTCTGCCTCCCCTTCTGATTAGGGCCGCCAACTCCGACCCCGCATCCCTCCAATCCGAACACAGGAAAAAGGGATTTTTATAATCATAGCAACAATATAAAAATGTGATTTTTATATATGTAGTGGCTACGGGCAACGAAAGTGACAAAAGGCGAGAACAGTGATGATTCCCCACATTAGAAGTGTCGTGGAGTTGGGATAGCTTTGGTGAGAACTTCTCACTCAAAATTTCTTTTTCAAGATATATATATATATATATATATACTAGGATGCAGACGGTGCTTAGTAGCACCCGACACCCGTCGTCCACAGACCATGGACGGTTTGTTTGTTTGATTGATGTGTTGTGAAAATTGTTTGTGATGTTGATATGAAATAGATAATGAAATATATTAATGTGTTGAAATAAATTAATTATCATTAAAAATATAATTTTTAGCGTGAATGTAAATAAATAAATATTTATAAACAAATCGGCCGATTTGTTTATATGCACTGATTTGACTGATATTGATTGGGATGATAAATTTTACACATCGCCCAACTGCACAAATAATATTTAGTGTTTGTTGATTTGAAACCCCACACGGGTGTTGGGATGATATTTGGTGTACACTAATCCCAATTATTTAATTGTATGCCGATCGATTGGTCAACAAATTGTGTAAGCGTTGATTATTTATATTTGATGCTTATGCATTTGTGTGGTGCACTTTGGATGATGGTTGATTGTTTATCATTGCTATTATATACATGTGTTGTAGGGAATCCATATAATTAACATTATATGGTGATTGATTGGGCCTCATTCCAATCGGGAAAATAATGAATATTATAAAAGAAAATTCATGTGTTGAATATAAAAATAGTCGTGTGTTGACAGTACTCATGTGTTGAGATTATTCAGGTGTTGGAAGAAATATATATTCATGTGTTGAATGGAATAAATATTCATTTGTTGAATAGAATAACGGATTTATTGAAATATATAAAGCCATGTTGATTGGAGTTGTGCTATTTTGACGTGAACGATATTTATATCGATTATATTTGTTTTTATAATGAATATAGAAAAGATAGTGATTTCGAAATAAAACGTTTTGAAAATATTATCATTTATATAGTAATGATATGAAATATTCAATTTTGATTTGAAATTGAATATAGAGTTGAAATGGTTTTGAAAACGAATTTAAAACTATTTATAAAATACGTTTTAAAAAGGAAATCAACAAAATATATATAATATATATATTATAAATATAATGGCCTGAATAGAACGCGCCGCGTTGCGGCAGTTCGTGAATTTCGACCATTGACTTCGAATGGACATTACGGGAGATCCGACCGTCGGATTCTCCTAAAACCGGAACTGTTGGGTTCGTATCGAAAAGAGCTTTCCAATGAATATTTGAAATTTGTAATCTAATAGTTGGATTTGGAATTATGTCCAAATCAGTTTCGGAAAAGGTCGCTGTAAGTGCAGTTCGATGGCCGTTGATGGAAATCGACTGTACGGGCCTTGATAAAATTATTAAAAATATCAATAATTTGGGCAAAATCATAATATGTGAATTGGAAAGAACTGGGATGAAAAATTCCACATTTGAAAAGATAAAAATAGATTTTTATCGAAATGAACTAGTTTTGAACTAGAATTGAAATCAATTTATTTTTGAAATAAATAAATTGAATTTGAAAGTGATTTTAAAAATAATCAATATTCCCAATACGTGAATTGGACTGAGTTGAATCAAAATTATCTTCGGAATATTTTGATATTGGATTTCGTGACTATACAGATATTGTTATGGGAATTTGAAAGATATATTTTATATCGTTATTTCCAATATGATATTTGTTGGTTTCAAGATTTGATATTGAATCTAAGCCGGTATATTTTCTATTCAGAGCCTTGTACTTAATATCGAATGTGATTTGGGTTTGTCGTGAATGGTGTCTTCATTAACACTATTCTTAAGCCCAATAGGGAAAAGGATTAAATCTTTCTATTTAGGTTTAATGAAGTGTATCAATTAAATGGTATTTAATTGGAATTGAATTTGAATTGGTTTTTGGGTTTATCGTGAGCGGTGTTGAACAACACCTGTTCTTTAACCCGATTAACAATAGAGTGTGATTTTGGGTTTATCGTGAATCGTGTTTTAGATGACATTGGTTCTTTAACCCAGTTAAAGACAGGATATTGATTTTTAAGAAGATTAAAACTAAGTGGAGTTTTTATGAATCTTTAATTAGATTGAAATGGGAATTGATAATTTAAATTATCAAATCTGAAAGGTGATCGAGAATGGAGTACCACCAGTTTTGCTCCAAAGCGATAGTTAAATCTTTAATTAGATTTGAACGTGAAATGGTAATTAATTTTACCGATAGCACCGTAGTGTTAGATATGGAGTATTACCAGTTTTCTCCATGGGATGAATAGGCTGGGATTGGGAAATAAAACAAATAATTACTTCGGTGTGGTTCGCTAATCCCGACTAGTTTGAAATGATATCCAAAGGAAGATTAAAGAATAAATTTAGAAGAATTTATCTTGGATAAAATTAATGGGAACCTTTCCCTAAGAATGTGATTTTGTGAATAAAAGAACATTCTAAATTGGAATGAGGCGTTTGTTGTGTTTGTGTAACACATGTTTATTATATACGCGGGTTATTCAAAAAGACCGGGTTTATCCCATTCTGAATAACCGATTCGACGAGATGTCGAAGATGAAGACGGTGGTTGAAGACCGGAAGTCTCCACATCGTTTGGGTGATTACTGATGATCTCGATTGGGCTGTACACCCAAGATGAGGGAAACAGTTGGTGATCGTCCAGACGTTCTTGGAGATGGATGGATATGCGAGGAAAGTGCCTCCGGTTTCGTTCAGACCCAGAGACTTGTAAATGGATTGTGTGTCTGACATTGGATTTTATTCTATGTTGATTGATCTCTATTAAATATACATCTGTTTGGCGGCGGAGAATTTATTCTCTTGCTTAACGACCTTCTCTGAGACGGACGAGCTCAGAGGTTGTATATTGATGGACATCAGTCGCATGGAGTGAATTGCTAGTGTAGCACGCGTAAGTGGCAATTGATCAAGGCTTCTGTTGAAAAGCAAAGTCATGTGGTTGATGATCAAAGCACGGCCTGTGTGGCGCAGCTTTGTGTATAGCATGAATTCGCGAGCCTCACACCCCGGTATGAGTCAAAAACGGGATACGGACCGGTGGGAGAACACGACGTTTCTTTCTAGCTATGGGCGATGTCAGTGATCTACCAGCCCTGACATTTATATACTTTTCACCTGTGTGGTTGTTGGATGAGGCGCCTCGATATTAGGTCTATTAGGACCGGGAAACGTGTGTTTAGGAATAACTAATCCTCAAAAGTAAGAGAGGACCGGCCCAACCGATTCCAAGGATCATAGTGGGGTCCTGGGACATTTGCTAGAGTGTCTCGAACGGAGAGGAACTTGCCCCTTGCCTCGACTCATGATGGAATCCAATTTCCAATACATGATATTGCGGTTTTAATTGTAGAACTAGTATGGTGACATGATATATGGTACCCATGCCGTCTATGATTGATATTTATGATTTGAATTGTTTTGACACTATACACTTATAATAGTATCAAATGGTTTATTTTAAACGTATCAAGAATGTTTGGCTATTATAAGGGAAAAACCTATCCTCCGGCTTGCGTTGCATTGTGTGATGGGACTTGGGTCTTATAATAGCTTCATTTTTTCAAAAAGCATTGCGCTGTTTTGTTATATGCACTAGTATTCTTGGGAGGAAACCCGTTCCGTGTTATACGGCATGGTCCCTTGAATTACTCTCTTTTAAAGTAAAGTTTTAAATAACTGTTTTAGTTCTCACACCAGTCACATGACTGACGTGGAGTTTATTGTTTTAACCTAAACTCTGGGTGCCCCTATTTTCCACACGGGCAGCTAGTAGTTTTGGTTTTCAGATTTATATTCACAGGAACCTGGTTTACAGCTGGAACGATGCTCAGAAAGCTCTGTATCCGTGTATCACTTCTAGTTGTGTTTTATATTGTTTTTCCGCTGCTATGTAATTTATTGTAATCTCTGATATTTATCGAACATATAATATTCATTTATACTCTGTATATTCTTGTATCTGATGGAATTGTTGTAGTTAACAATGAAATGTTCTTCCGTCTACGTTCTGATTTGTCTTGTCCTCTACGCAATCCGTGCTTTCCTTCACGGGGAAGTTCGGGTCCTGTGGGTTATGGGCCCACCACGCTTCCGCTGCTTTGCTGCTGAACTGCTGAATCTGCTTGAAATTCCAATGCAGTCATTTTCACGCTGTTCAAATAAAAATTATATTTTTATCGCTTCATTCAATAAATAAAAATCATATTTTTTTTTTCTACTTTTTATATATATTTACAATCTCCCCCACTTAAAACTTTTCGTCCCCGTAAAGGAACGAAGCAGAAAGTTGTTTAACAATTCAACTCAACTTCCAGTATTTTCGTTACGGCTTAAATTCTTCAACTTTTCAGTTTCTAAGAACTTTTCAAATTTTTCAAAAATTTGGCTAACACCCTAAATTTTCGAAAATTTTTGCCATAACCTCCCCTGCACCGGGAGCACCGGGAAAATCCCGAAATTGCCATATAGGCCCTCTGATCTCAAAAAGAAAAAGAAAAAGCCAATCGGCTCATAAAATCATCATCACCCAAACAAAATAGTAAATTATGATAAACATGTACCTATTTGTCGGGCAAACAATTTTATTCTTCTGCTCTAGCCTCTTTGCTATGACATGTTCAATGTAAGTACGTATATATGCAAGCAAATGCGATAAATTTTCAATACAGTTCACTATTTGATTCTACTAGGCTATATGGTACAAATTTTAATAAATCAACCAATAATCAACAACACAACCATCAATCAATTAGTTGATTAGCATTTGAAATTCATAACTTTGATACATACTCAAAAATCAGATTTTTGATGTCAAATCACAACAATAGGCCCTATCTAATTTTGGTTCTCACACAAGTCAAGTGGAAATATATAGAAATATCACTTTCGAAACACGAAAATTAATACTGGCGATGGTGCCCAGTCACCAGAATTATCCCCGGGCACTAGAGTGCGATTCTATAACTATCCAATACATTAAAACTTCGAATACACGTTTGCAAGACATATATGCAAAATCTCTATATATTGGATTGTCCAAATTCATATAAATAAATAATCAAATATGAGTAATTGATTTAAATTTTCAAAACAAAACTTGTTTTCAATTTATATTTCAAAAATATACTCTTCACACTCGTTCTAGGATACTACTGATCCCATCTCTAACGAGTCATTCCCATTGGATATTACTGATCCAATTTCTGATGAATTCTTTCGTATGGTTCTAATATGTCTTGTTCTCTGAGCTTTGGTGGTTCATATTATTTATCCATGGTTTGTAGGGATTTGAGATTGTCTATCTTAGGCGTTGGTTTTGAATGTAATGCTTTTGTGCTTGGTTTCATGGGCTATGGGTTGATTCTAGGAATGGATTGGCTAGCCCGATATGGCGCAATCTTAGATTATGAACGAAGGGTACTAAAATTGTTGACTCGTAGTGGAAAGACCCTTGACATTTCTTATGACCCTAGAGGACTGGTGATGCTTAGTTATCTTGAGTCACTTGACGCATCCAATGATGATTTACATTATGTTCGTATAGTCCGTGAATATTTTGATGTCTTCGATGAGGTGAGGGGTCTACCCCCAAAACGTGAGATAGACTTTCGTATTTATCTTGTAGAAAATGCAAAACCAGTATCTTTGCCAGTACGCCACATGGCTCCTCGTGAGAGGAGGGAGCTCAATAACCAAGTAGGGGAGTTGCTTGAGAAAGGGTTCATAAGACATAGTATATCGGACTGGGGTGCTCCATTAGTATTTGCCACGAAGGAGGATGGGTCCCTTATACTTTGTGTGGACTATAGAGAGCTTAATAAACTTACTAAGAAGAATAGGCACCCACTGCCGAGGATTGATGATCTCTTCGATTAGTTAGTTGGCGCCTCAGTGTTTTCGCAGTTGGACTTAGCCACTGGTTTCCATCAGTTGAGAGTGGCTGAGGATAGCATAGATAAGCCTGCCTTTAGGACTCCGGACGGTTTCTGTGAATGGCTTGTTATGCCCTTCGATTTGACAAACGCCCCCGCATACTTTGTTGACTTGATGAGTAGGGTGCTTAGGGAGTACCTTAATAAATTCGTGGTGGTCTTTGTGGATGACATCTTGGTCTCTTCTAAGAGCGAGGAAGAGCATGCCCTACAACTTAGGGAAGTATTGGAGATCCTTCGAGCGCATAACCTTAAAGCTAAATTTTCTAAATGTCACTTTTGGAGGAAGGAAGTGCGATTCTTAGGGAACATGGTTTCCAAAGAAGGGATAGTTGTGGATCTCGTGAAGGTGGTGGCCATCCAAGACTGGAAGGTCCCTAAAAATGCTACCGAGGTAAGGAGTTTCTTGGGGTTGGCAGGCTACTATAGGAAGTTTATCAAGGACTTCGTAAACATATCAGCCCCATTAACACGCTTGACAAAGAAGAAACTAGTTTTTACATGGGACGTAGATTGTGATGATGCGTTCCAATGTTTAAAGAGAGCTTTGACCACAGCCCCAGTCTTAGTGTTGCCAGATGGGAGTAATCCATTTACCATTTATACCGATGCTTGTGGGACAAGACTAGGCGCAGTCTTAATGCAAGAAGGAAGGGTAATAGCCTATGGAGGAAGGCAGTTGAGAGTGCATGAGAGAAATTACCCTACACATGACCTAGAGTTGGCCGCTATTGTTTTCGCGCTTAAGTCTTGGTGCCATTATCTTCTTGGCGAGAAATTCGAATTGTTCACTGACCACAAATCGCTAAAATATTTGTTCTCGTAGAAGGACTTAAACTTAAGGCAGAATAAGGTGGATGGAATTCTTAGCATCCTATGATTTCGAGATTGCATATACCCCTGGCAAGGGTAACGTGGTAGCAGATGCCTTAAGTAGGAAAAGGTTGTCCTTGAGTCCGTTGTTTGTTGAATGGCAAAGCTTAGAGTTCATCTCTATGTTTGACTATAGACCTTCCATTGACTTTGTACCCGGTTTGTAGCATCCTTAGAGGTCAGACCTACACTTTTGGGATGGATTAGTGAGGCACATCGAGATGACCCATAGTTGGTTGAGTTAGTAGAGAAGCTCATAAAGGGGGAGTCATCGAGCCATCTCAGTAGGTATACCCTAGATGATAAGGGTTGGTTACGTAGGGACGGTAGACTTTGTGTACCACGAGACGAGGACTTGAGGAAGACCATTCTTAATGATGCACATCATTCGAAGATGACCATTCATCCTGGCGGGGACAAGATGTACATGGACATGAGACGAGTTTACTTTTGAGCCGGTATGAAGAAGGATATGGCCGAGTTTGTCGTTAGATGCTTGGTGTGCCAACAAGTAAAAGCAGAGCAAAAGAAGCCCGGTGGGTTGCTTCACCCATTGAAGATCCCACAATGGAAGTGGGAGAGTGTCTCGATGGACTTTGTTGACGGGTTACCGAGATCGAGGAAGGGTAATACGAAGATTTGGTTCGTGGTAGACAGACTTACTAAGAGCGCCCATTTCATTCCCGTGAAGAGTAAGAGGACAGCTCCATGGTTAGCCTCCGTATACATTCGAGAGATAGTTCGTTTGCACGGTGTTCCTTCTAGTATAGTGAGCGATCGCGATCCTATCTTTACTAGCGAGTTTTGGAAGAGCTTATAAGAGGCGGTAGGGACTCAGTTCTGTTTGAGCACTGCATATCATCCTCAGACGGACGGCCAGACCGAGAGGGTGAATCGTATTCTAGAGGACCTTTTGAGGCTATGTGTTTTAGACTTCGGTGGTACATGGGAGGAGTATCTTCCTTTGGTAGACTTCACATATAATAATAGCTTTCAGTCTAACATTGGCATGGCACCTTTCGAGGCTCTTTATGGACGGCCGTGTCGTTCGCCTACATGTTGGTGGGAATCTACGGCTAAGATCTTACTTAGGCCCGATATGATTATAGAGACTTCGGAAAAGATCGATTTGATTCGAAGGAGGATGATGACGGCGCAAGATAGGCGGAAATCTTATGCGGACAAGAGGAGGACAGATCTTGAGTTTGATATTGGGGACATGGTCTTTATCAAGGTGTCTCCATTACGAAATGTTGTTCGCTTTGGGTCCGTTGGCAGTTAGCACTAAGGTTCGTAGGGTCATTTCCTATTAAGGAGAGGATTGGACGGATGGCGTATAGAGTGGAGTTTCCCGAGGAACTTAGTGGTGTACGCGAAGTATTCCATGTATCACATTTGAGGAAATGCTTGCACGAGACCGCGGAAGTGGTAGAGCCGAGCTTGCTCAGAGAGGTGGAGATAGAGCGTGATGTGACGATTCGACGAGCTCCTACATGCATATTTGGGTTGGAGATCAAGAAGTTGAGGAATCGAAAGGTTAGGCTAGTCAAAGTGCAATGGGGAAATGATGAGAGCAACGCTACTTGGGAGACGGAAGAAAAGATGCGTTCATTGTACCCTTTTCTTTTCGAGGGCATGTCTTTTAATTTCTCCATTATCTCTTAGCTTGTACTTGTTTTTTCCTTAGTATGTCCTCTCGCTAGTACCTTTGACCTTTAGATAGGGTAGTCCTATGGTTGAAACATGTGTTTGAGACATGTTATGTATGATGGATGCATGTGGATGCAAGTGTTTGCTAGTGGTTGCTCGTGGATGCATATACACATACTTTAGGCACTAGATCGGCTCAGTCACTTTCATATTGCATATTGCATATAAATGGATGTATTTGGTAAAATGAATGTACGTTGAATGTGTGTATCATATGGATGTTGCATTTAAATGGATGGTTGTGCACATATGTAGCAATGATATGTATAGGGTTCTTTGCATACATGATGGATACATGGCACTATCATTATTTGCATTAAGGAGGTAGACTGAATCAGTGGACCGCCTGATTTAGCATTAGGATACGGACATATACACACACTATGCATATGTACATGAAAAGCATTAGAAATCTTTTAAGGACCATGGTTGCTAGTGGTTGATGGTTGAGTAGATGGAAGATTGGATGGTAGGATACGTTCTTCTTGACTTAGAGATTTCGAGGACGAAATCCTTTAAGTAGGGGAGAATGTAACACCCCGAATTTTTGAATAATCGAATTAACTAAATTCAAGAATAATTAATCTCAGATGTGAGAATTAAGGGAAACGGGTTGCGCCATTGTGTTCGTCTCGGAATTCTGGTTGAGATAGAGTCCAAGTTTGCGGGAAACGGATACCGGATGAAGGAGATATGGACGAACGAAGTTAGGCGGAAGAATTAGAAATATATATATATATATATATATATATATATTTGCACTGGCGCACCAGTACAAAAGTGGCACTGGCGCACCTGCCAAGTGCACCTAGGCCGAGCAGAAAGCCTGCACAGCTTTCTGGTGCAATCTGATCCATATTGTGACTCATTGCTGAGTCCATTCTGACTCCTTGCTGAGTCATTAGGGCTGAGGTATCACCCTATCCTGACTGAGTGGTTTTGATTAACCCTAAGGTCATCCGATGGCTATAATTAAATTTAAATTCTATATAAACATGGGTAGACCCAAACCCTAAAATCAAATTAAAATCTGAATCATGGCCATCATGCTATCATCTTGTAACCTAGAGTAGCCGCCACCAACTAGAGGGAAATCAAAGCTAATCAATTCAGTTCTATTCAACTTTAATCTAAACAATAACGAATCTACTACGAAGGCGAGCTAAATCAATTTCAGAACTCAGATTTCAGAACGCAAGACCTTCTTTTTGTGAGTTTGATTTCTTTAATAAGATAATTAACATTTTAATTGGATTGAGCTATGATTTGGATTATATTGTTATGTTGTGAATCATTGACCGTATGCTATTATCTATGTTGTAATTCTATGATGTTATTATCTATGTTGTAAAGTTGTGATGTTATCATCTATGTTGTAAATCTATGTTAATTGTTGGCTTATGTACAATCAATTCATAATGATGTTTCATATGCTAGTTTGGTTATGTTATTTGAACTAATTCATATGTTAAATCATATGTATGTATGCAAGTTTAGATGTTAATTTAGACATGAATTATATGCAAGTTAGTGAGAATCATATACAACCTTACATGTTTCATGACATCTATTTTATGTGTAAATTGGATCTAAAGTTAGGCTATGACATGTGTGAGTTAGATGCAAGTTTACATCATAGTCTATGTTGTATAAATCACATATGCGTGTGTATATATATGTATATATATATATATATATATATATTGGAATATGAATCATGTAATGTAAGTTTGTGACTATTGCCTATCCATGTTTAAACCTTATGATTAGATCTATGACATCCATAGTTTATGCAAGTTTGTAATTGTTGCCTATGCAAGTTTACACCTTATGATATTGTAATAACCCGGAAATTCTGAGCCAGTTTAAAATTTTTATTTTGGCAACTTCGACGAATTTTGAATATTTAAAATGAATTATTTTAAATAATATCGACGAGAAATTTAATTTGAATATAATTCGAACGTATATATTATATACGCCGTCGTTAGAATATAAATATTTATATATAATTATGAATAGAATTGAAAATGGCGCGGTAGTTCGATAATTCGATTTCAAACTTTAATTGAATGTACCGGGTGCAAAACGATCCGGATTTTAGTGAAATCAAAAATAATAGGATCTAATTGATAATATCTTTCCAACGAATCTGAAAAATCAAAATTTCATAGCGGGAATCAAAAGATACGTCCAGTTGAAAATTCTGAATAGTCGCTATGGAATTCAGGCCCTTAAATATGGGAATTTTGCAAACGACCTCGGATTTCGACGAAACCACTTTTGTTGGATCCGTGATGTCAAATTATTGCTAGGTTTTAAATTTCATAATTTTTCGAATCAATATGTGAGCGTGGCAAAGGAAAACGCGTTTGACCAGTTTTAGTTGATTTTAATCGACTGGAAAATGGCCATTTTTCCAACGGTCTCAGAATTCGACGAAACTAGTTTTGTTAGGACCGTATCGTCAATACGAAGTTAGAAAATATTTTTCGGGAATTTTTAGAGTTAGTATGTGACCCTGGTAATTTGAAATGTACGTTTAAAATTCAATATAGTGATTTAAATGTAAATTTAACGGAAACTGATTGTAACAGCCGAATCAGCCTACGATACATATCTCATTGTGTTCGGAATGAGGGTAAAACGCTATAGACGACAGTCGGTGGGTTTGATTTTGAGTTCGAGATTTAAACTAACTTTTTGAAATCAAAAATAATAAATTAATATATTTAGTTTATAAAACCTTATCTCCCTCTCACTCTTCCACTATTCTCAGTCAACGTTCGAAAAAAAAGGGCAACGACGAAAACCCATCGTCGATCCTCCTCCTCCACCCATCGGACCACCGCCGCCCACGTCGCCCCCAGATGCTCCGTCGCCCTAGCCTCCTCTTCTCTTCCCCCCCTTCTCTGCGCGCACCGAAAACCCTAGACAGCACCCCGTCACCCTCGTGCCCGTCCTCGTCGCCGCCGTCCAAGGATGTCGCCGCCCCTCCGATGAACTTCGCCTCTCTCCCCTTCGTTCTTCTTCCACCCCGAACCTCAACCCCGCTGCTACCCCAATTCGAAGCCCCCCGTGAACCCCCGGAGCCGCCGCCGATTGCTGCTGCCCCTCCCTCTAGCGCAGTGAACTTATTCCCCTTTTTTCTACTGTAAGTTTAATTTTAGTTTTATTTGTTTATTTTCTTTATTGTTTTAATATTTAATTTACATTCCTATGATAAAACTTCAAATTCTAGTCATGGAAAAATATTGTTTTTACTTGAAAGTTTTGATTTCCTTTTCAGTTTTATTTTTATTTGCTTATGATTAAAAAGTTTTGATTTTTATCCTTAGAAAGATATGATTTTCATATATGAATAACGGTAAAAAGTTATGATTTTTATCGTATTAATATTGTGAATAGAAACGGGACAAAGATTGAATTTTTACAAAGTAAGAAATGATTTTTATTTGTTCGTTGGCAAAAGAAAGAACGAATTTTTAAACTATACCAAAGTTTGAATTTTTACTTAGGAAAGATAATAATTTTTATAGTTGAAAAGGTGAAGTCTTTATATTTGAAAAGGAGAAATCTTTATAGTTGAAAACGAGAGAATTTTTATCTATATGATAACGAAGTAAAAATTCGATTTTTATATATTGAATAGCGAAGTAAAAATTCGATTTTTATATATTGAATAGCGAAGTAAAAATTCGATTTTTATATATTGGATAACATAGTAAAAATTCGATTTTTATATATTGAATAACGAAGTAAAAATTCGATTTTTACATATGTAGTGGCTACGGGCAACGGAGATGACGAAGATGCGATAACGATGAAGATTTCTATCAATGAAGAGTCAAAATGATTGGATAGCGATTGGTGAGAATTTCTCACCTTTCAATTTCTTTTTCTAGTTATATATATATACTAGGATGCAGACGGTGCTTAGTAGCACCCGACACAACCGTCCACAGACAATGGACTTGTTTGTTTGATTTCAAAAATTAGTTAGATTATTTGATTGAAATTGATTGTTTGGTGAAATGAAATTGATTGGATTGATTTGTGAATGGCATGGGCCTTCACTAGACCGGGGATAAGGCTAGGCCTTGTCCCGTTTCTAGTATCGTGCCGTTATGCCGCCGAAATTTTCTAAAATAAGTTAGAAAAATAAAAATATCATTTTATCTAAAGAATGAACTGAATAGAAATTCATATGTTAGGATAAAATATTTTATCGTTAAAAATATAATTTTAAACGTGGAAGTGAATAAAATAAAATATTCATTTACAAACCGGACAGTTTGTTTATGTACACCTATTTGAAGGACATTGATTGGGTCGATAAATTTTACACATCGCCCAACTGCACGAATAAAATCTGTGTTTGATTGTTTGAAACCCCACACGGGTGTTGGGATGAAATTTGAAGTTCACTCATCCTGATTGATTGAATATGTCGATCGATTGATTGACAGACGGTTATAAGCGTTAGATATCTATATTTGATGCTTATTGCACTTTGGTTGATGGTTGATTATTTTTCAATGCTATTATATACGTGTGATGTATGAGAATCCATATAATTAATATTATATGGTGATTGATTGGGCCTCATTCCAATTTAGAAAATAAAGAATATTATAATATAAAGGTTCATGTGTTGACTGTACTCATCCGTTGAGATTAGTCATGTGTTGAACGAAACATTTTAATAATAAAATTTACACCTTTATCAATATAAAATGAAGGTTCATGTGTTGACAGTACTCATCTGTTGAGATTAGTCATGTGTTGAACGAAATATTTTAATAATAGAAATATTTGAAATAGAAATATTTGAAAAGGAAATATTTGAAAAAGAAATATTTGAAATATAATATTTGAAAATAGAAATATATGAAGCCGTGTTGATTAGATGGACGCCATTTTGACGTGAACGATATTTATATCGATTTTATTCATTTTAAAATGAATATTGAAAAGTGATTTCGAAATCGAATATTTTGAAATGAAATTTGAATTAAATTGAATAGAAAACGAATTTGATTTCAATTGGATATATAACGAATTTGATTTCAATTGAATATATAACGAAATTGTATTGAATAGAAAACCAATTTGAATTGAATTGAATTGAAAACCAATTTGAATTGAATAGAATAGAAAACCAATTTGAATTGTATTGAATAGAAAACCAATTTGAATTGAATTGAATAGAAAACCAATTTGAATTAAATTGAATAGAAAACGAATTTGATTTCAATTGGATTTATAACGAATTTGATTTTAATTGAATATATAACGAAATTGTATTGAATAGAAAACCAATTTGAATTGAATTGAATAGAAAACCAATTTGAATTAAATTGAATAGAAAACGAATTTGATTTCAATTGGATATATAACGAATTTGATTTCAATTGAATATATAACGAAATTGTATTAAATAGAAAACAAATTTGAATTGAATTGAATAGAAAACCAATTTGAATTAAATTGAATAGAAAACAAATTTGATTTCAATTGGATATATAACGAATTTGATTTCAATTGAATATATAACGAAATTGTATTGAATAGAAAACCAATTTGAATTGTATTGAATAGAAAACCAATTTGAATTGAATTGAATAGAAAACCAATTTGAATTGAATTGAATAGAAAACCAATTTGAATTGAATTGAATAGAAAACCAATTTGAATTGTATTTGAATAGAAAACCAATTTGAATTGAATTGAATAGAAAACCAATTTGAATTGAATTGAATAGAAAACCAATTTGAATTGAATTGAATAGAAAACCAATTTGAATTGAATTGAATAGAAAACCAATTTGAATTGAATTGAATAGAAAACCAATTTGAATTGAATTGAAAAGAAAATGAATTCGAATCAAATTAAAAACGATTTGAATTGAAATCAAATAAAAATGAAAGTAAAAAGGATTTATAATAGAAAATTCAATTTTGATTTGAATTGAAATGGAAGTTGAAAATGTTTTTGAAACGAATTCATAACTATTTATATAATTCATTTTAAATAGAAATTGACGAAATATATAATTTATATATTATATATATATATAATATAATGGCCTGAATAGAACGCGCCGCGCCGCGGTAGTTCGTAAATTTCGACCATTTATTTCAAACGAACATTACGGGAGATCCGACCGTCGGATTCTCCTCAAACCGGAACCGTTGGGTTCGTATCGAAAAGAGCTTCCTAACGAATATTAGGAATTTGAAATCTAACGGTTAGATTTGGAGTTACGTCCAAATCAAATTTGAAAAAGGTCGCTGTAAGTGCAGTTCGATGGCCATTGTTGGAAATCGATTGTACGGGCCTTAATAAAATTATTAAAAATAGTAATAATTCGTGTAAAATCATAAGAAATGATTTGAGAAAAATTGGGGTGAAAAACTCCATATTTGAAAAGATAAAAATGGATTTTTATCGAAATGAACTAGTTTTGAACTAAATTTAAAACCCAATTATTTTTAAATAAATAAATTAGATTTAAAAAGGGGTTTTAAATAATCGGAATTTCTAACATATTTGATTGGATTTGAAATGGGTTTATCGTGAACGGTGTTTTAAATAACACTAGTTCTTTAACCCGATAACAAATAGAATGTGATTTGGGTTTGTCGTGAACTGTGTTTTAAATAACACCTAGTTCTTTAACCCAGTAAAAGGAGTTTTAACGAATCTGCAATTAGGTTGGAATGTGAATCTATAATCTAAATTATCAAATTTAGAAAATGAGCGAGAATGGAGTATTTCCAGTTTTGCTCCAAAGCGATAGTTAAATCTTTAATTAGATTTGAACGTGAAATGGTAATTAATTTTACTGATAACACCATAGTATTAGATATGGAGTATTACCAGTTTTGCTTCATGGGATGAATAGGTTGGGATTGGGAAATAAAATAAATAATTACTTCGTTGTGGTTCACTAATCTCGAATAGTTTGGAAAACCATAATTTGGTTTGATTTGACATCCAAAGGAAGATTAAAGGATAAATTTTAAAGAATTTATCTTGGACAAAATAAATGAGAACCTTTCCCTAAAAATGTGATTTTATGAATAAAGGAATATTCTGAACTGGAATGAGGCGTATGTTGTGTTTGTGTAACATTTGTTTTTAATATACGCGGGTTGTTCGGAAAGGACGGGTTTATACCCATTCTGAATAACCGATTCGACGATATGTCGAAGATGAAGACGGTGGTTGAAGACCGGAAGTCTTCACCTCGTTTGGATAATTACTGACGATCCTGATTGGGCAGTACACCCAATAGGATGGAAACAGTTCGTGGTCGTCCAGACGTACTTGGAGATGGATGGATATGCGAGGAAAGTGCCTCCGGTTTCGTTCAGACCCAGAGAGAACTTGTAAATGGATTGTGTGTCTGACATTGGATTTTATTCTGTGTTGATTGATTTCTGTTAAATATATATCTGTTTGGCGGCGGAGAATTTATTCTCTTGCTTAACGCCCTTCTCTGAGACGTACGAGCTTAGAGGTTATATATCGATAAATATCAATCGCATGGCATGAATTGCCTGTGTGGCATGCTGAGTTGCATGGATCAAGGCATCTGTTGAAAAGCAAAGTCTTGTGGTTGATGATCAAAGTACGCCTACGTGGCAGCTTTGTGTATAACGTGAATTCGCGAGCCTCACACCTCGGTATGAGTCAAAAACGGGATAAGGACCCAAGGAGTGCATGACGTTTCTTTCTAGCTGTGGTGGTGTCAGTGACTTACCAGCCCTGACATTTATATACTTTTCACCTATGTGGTTGTTGGAATGCGAGGCTCCTCGATTATAGGTCTGTAAGGACCGGGAAACGTGTGTTCAGGAATAACTAATCCTCTAACGTAAGTGAGGACCGGCCTTGGAGGATCCAGGGTTGCCCAGAGTGCGTAGCCCTGAGACATTTGCTAGAGTGTCTCGAACGCGGAGAGGAGCTTGCCCCTTGCCTCGACTCATGACGGAAATCCAATTCCCAATACGTGATATTGCGGTTTTAATTGTAGAACTAGTATGGCGACATGATATATGGTACCCATGCCGCCTATGATTTATATTTATGATTGAAACTGTTTTGACACTATACACCTATAATAGTATCAAATGATTTGTTTTAAACGTACCAAGCATGTTTGGCTATTATAAGGGAAACCCTATCCTCCGGCTTGCGTTGCATTGTGTGATGGGACCTGGGTCTTATAATAACTTCATTTTTCGAAAAAGCATTGTGTTGTTTATTGATATGCACTGGTATTCTTGGGAGGAAACCCGTTCCGTGTTATACGGCGTGGTCCCTTGAATTACTCCCTTTTAAATTAAAGCTTTAAATAACTTTTTTAGTTCTCACACCAGTCACATGACTGACTTGGAGTTTATTGTTTTAACCTAAACTCTGGGTGCCCCTAATTTCCGCACGGGCAGCTAGTAGTTTCGGTTTTGCAGATTTATATTCGCAAGATCCTGGTTTACAGCTGGAATGGTATCCGGAAAGCTCTGTATCCGTATATCACCTTCAGTTGTGCTTTGTATTATTTTCAGCTGCTATGTAATTTATTGTAATCTCTGATATTTATCGAATGTAATTTATTCATTTATACTCTGTATATTCTTGTATCTGATGGGATTGTTGTAATAGCAATGAAATGTTCCTCCGTCTGCGTTCTGTTGCGTGTTGTTCTCAAAGTATCCGCCCTTTCCTTAACGGGGAAGAAACGGGTCCTCACAGATTAGATCTATGACATCCATAGTTTATGCAAGTTTGTAACTTTGGCCTATGCAAGTTTTTGGATGAAAAACCTTATTCATACATGCAAGTTCACCCCTTATGTTTAGATATAGTTTTTATTCTATGCATGTTGTGATGTTTTCTCTTTATGCCATAAGTTAGACTATTCGAGTCTAACGTATATTTTACGTTAAACGAACGAACGTACAACGTGGGGAAATGGGATAATATTAAAAGATTTAATATTGAGAATTGGCATAAATGCCTTAAATGTGATGTTAATTGGTATAATTTTATATACCATAAATAGATGGACATAATTGAGTCAATTATGGACATAGTTAAATTTGTAATTGATTGGCAATTTGAATAGGGAAATTAATTCAAATTGGGGGTAATTAATTAGGTGTAATTAATCGCCTGAGACACGAGGTTAGACTCTTTTGTGGTGTAAGACTGCCCGGACCCGCCCGGCAAATCCAGCTGCCACAAATGCCAATCTAATGTGGGAGGTGTTAGGCATAAATCAAATGCGTAACAGTTGTAAAGACACGAGGTTAGGCTCGTTAGTGGTGTAAGACTGCCTGGACTCGCCCGGCAAATCCAGTTGCCACAAATGCCAGTCTAATGTGGGAGGTCTTTACAAGGTTACGGTCTTAATGAATTAAGAAACACTTAACCAGATAAACATGTAGTGGGACATGAGGGGGTTAAGTGGGTGCCTTGGGTGGCATGTGGAATTTAGTGGGTGCCTTGGGTGGCATTTGAAATACGATTAGATGCACTTAACCAAGATTGAAACATGTAAGAAGACATGAATAAGAATGGGGTTAAGTGGGGGAAAAACCTTAGAGGGGACCAAGCATAGGTGGAAAGCTTGTGTCATGCATGGGGGCCCTTTTCAAACCAGTAACACATTAAGTATCTTTGTGGGCTCGACCCAAGTAGAGGATGAGACACGCGTACTGGATTTGATTGTAAGAGGTCAAAACAGGTCAGTGGTGGCAACGCAAGTCCAACGGTTTCATATGCGTGTGTGGGCCCGGGCTGGTAGGTAAGATATTGTTGCATCGTGTAGATATAAGCCATGCATTTTTGGTTGTATCGGGTTGCCACTTTGGGGAGTGATACACCCCACTATGGGGCCAGCACGGGTATCTATGAGTTAGGGAGCCGATCGAATGGGGGTAGTGGGTACACCTAGTGGAGATAGGGGCAGACGGCACCTATGAAGGTAGTTAGGGGTACACTAAACTACCATTATCATTATTAAGTTTTGTAGGCGGGATCAACCTTTAGGGTGACTAGTGGTGGTGCAGTGTAGTAATTAACTTATAGTGATTAGGGGCGCCTTTTACATTATCTTGGTTCATCTTATTTCCTCATTTTTTCTGTCATACCCAATTGTTCACAGTCATTTCCTGTAACAACCCGATATTTTACCAAGTTAATTTGGAATTTTCTATATGTATTTTGAAATTTATAAGGTTTAAATATTGATAAATGCCTTTACTAGCTTGAATAAATAATGTTATTTTACTTTGATAATATTTTTAAAAGATTTTTATAAGTTTTGTTTCATTTTTTTTATGGTATTTCTTTAGTATATAAGACTTTTACAAACATCTTTTGAATATTTAAAATTTATATTTAAAGATATAATGATTTTTATAAGTATTTATGTAACACCCCGCGAATTCTATAACTGTGAAATCCATAAATTAAAGTATAATTAATTTTAATCAAAGAACTAAGGGAAACGGGATACGCCGTTGCGTTCGTCTCGGAAAAATACGCGAAATAGAGTCCGAGTTTTCGAAAAACGGAGTCCGTATGAAGAAGATATGGCCTTCGGAAGTTTCTGAATTAAATTTAAAATTCAAACAGAATAAAACAGTTTAAAATTAAAAGTGGGGCCCAATGGGCCAGGGCGGAAGAACACCCGCCTTACGCACCCAGGTCGACTGGGCTGTCGACCTGGTCTAACCAGGTCGACAGGGCTGTCGACAGGGCTGTCGACAGGCATGTCGACCTGGTCCAGAGCCAGGTCGAACCCAGTCTAACCTGGCTGGCCTATTCTATGTTGGTCGATTTTCGGTGGTCTGCTTTGTCATTAGGGCTAGGTGGCAGGCTCTAATTGGTCTCTCCTTAGGATGAATGGCTACGATCAATCCAAGCAACATCAATGGTCCTAATCAGTTCATTTCCCCTATAAAAACAACCCTAGACTAACCCTAATCTATTCATTCAAAAATAAGAACAAAGCCGCCATGTTGCTGAGGAACGACTAGGGGTAGCCACCAATTGGAGAGAGGATTAGGAGGCAAATTCTAAGGCATAAAGCAACTCAATCAAATCAAACCGCATCTTCAAATCCCTAAATTTGAGAATTCGCCTCACCATTGTAAGTAGAGTATTACTTTGGTATGAACAAATAACTGTGTTGGTTTGTATACTTGGTTGTGGTAATAAATAATTCATAATTTGTGCGTTACTATGATTCTTATCGATTTGGGAATTATGTTATTCATTATAAAGAACTACATGCGGTAGTTCTATGCAAGTATACGTTTGGAATATTCGCAAATTATGTAATCCATGTTGAAGCTACATGTATGTAGTTGATTAATTGAAATTCATGCAAGCTTGGGGTTTTGCTACTATGCCATCATGATGTATATTTTTGTGCATAAATCATTTTGTAAGTAATTGGAACAAGTTTGGTTGTTATAGTTCATATGAAACTATGTTGAAATTTTGGCACCATGATCTATGTATTAAGTCATGCTTTTGTACTAGAAAACCTATTTGCAAACTTATGACTAGGCTATGATTGATAATTTGCATAATTGAAATTGTTAACAAGAATTATATGATGACATATGTGGTACATAGCTAGGTTAGATTCAAAAATCCCTTTTTGCAAGTTTACATGACTAAAGTAAAAATCATGATTTCATGTTAGAAATATTTATGCCATGGTTATGTGAACAAATTTAACTATACCTATGCCATGCTTATGTTTGACATTATGCCATGCTTATGTTTGACATTATGCCATGCTTATGTTAGAAATATTTATGCCATGCTTATGTTTGACATTATGCCTGAGATAAAAATATAGGTTCATGTTGTAGTTAGGCCTATGTGTCAATAGTGATATTCTTAACATAAATACAAGTTTACATGCTTTGATTCATGTCACCTATGCTTTATGACCAAAGTATATGTCACTACTATGCAAGTACACCAGTTTCTATTTTGTATTTCCAACGTCATATTGCAAGTTCATGCGCTCACATTCCCCTTTTTGTGTATGTAATCACGCTTTAAGCCTCCCCTTTTCGCATGGCTAAGTTGGGCTTAAAAAGGCTAAGCCCAACATATACATAATAAACGGACGTGTTAAACGGGGGAAAATAACGTTGGGTTAAAAATTACTAATGAATGAAAATATAAAATAGAAGGGCCCAAATTCAAGTATGGGTTGGGCCCATGATTGGTGTAACCTTTACACCATTAACTTAATAATTAGCCGCAAATATTTACATATAAGAAAATAAAGAAGAAAGACAAAATATGTAAATGTAGAAAATACGATGTGTTTAACCCGAGGTTGGATTGAGTTGTGATGTAAACCTGCCCGGAACCGCCCGGCTGTCCAGTAGTCACAACAATACCTATCCAATGTGGGAGGTTAAACATGGAGCCCAATAAGGACCCGAGGTTAGACTGAGTTGTGGCGTAAGACTGCCCGGAACCAACCGGCAACAGGCAGCCACAACAATACCTGTCTAATGTGAGAGGTCAGGGCCTTAATAAGACAATTAAGGCTGAGTCAGGATTGTTAGGATTAAGTGAACTAAAGACTTAATCAAAATGGAACATGCTAAACTGAACGGACTGGTGGGGGTTAGGTTAGGAAACACTTAACCAATTTAGCATGTTGGCTAGAGATAGAAAACCTAGTAACGGGGGACCCTTTTCAGCAGTAACCCTAGAAGGTGTATCAGGATACCCTGAAACTAGGCAGGGTGGGGCACGATTACTGGGCTGATTGTAAGATGTCAAATCGACGGCGGTGGTGTAGCAGTGTAGGTTCTAACGGGGTGCGGGCGTGCACACACTCCGGCGCAGAAAAATAAGGCACTGGACACCAGTAGCATACCTGTGCACTCTAGGATTGTGTCGGGCCGCCACCATGGGACTTGATACACCCCATGGTGGGACCAGCATAGGTAACTACAACATCGGGGGCCGTAAGACACATGTAACTATGCGAGTAGGAGCCGATCATCATAGAACGGATCACATCACCCTGATTATGGGGTGCCAGTTGGAAACTAGTTTATATGGGTTCAGAGATTAACATGGGGTACGATAGTATATTCGACCCTAGACAACTTAACCAAGTTTAAAGTACTTTTCCACTCCTTGTTTATACTTATCATACCCAGTTCTTTATTCATAGACAAAATAGTACTAGACTTACTCAGGCTTTATGTCTGACTCTACTTTTCTTTCGTCTTCTTTTCTTCCGTTTCCCCCTCCCCCCCCCCCCCCCCAGGTCCACAGGGAGGGAACACTACAGCTTGACCAGCCTTAACATCCAGCTTGAAGAAGAGAAATGTATTGCTTGGTCCTTTTCGTCTTGTACTATGGCTTTGGACAAACTCTATGGGGCTTTTGCAGTTTACCTATGTTTTATTTATGCTTCTTTAAATAATGTAATCAAGACAAATTATGAAAGTGTTATGTTTTTGGAAAAGATGTAAGACAATTATGGTGATGTTGTTGTAGCACGTATTTGCTTTTATGAAATAAAAGTTTGTTGATTTTCCGTTGTTTACAAATATGTGTTCTTATATCTGTCTTGTATATCTGTGACTTATACTTATAAACCTCCACCAAAATTAGGGCATTCCCTTTGAGAGTGACCCTAACGGAGGTGGGGTGTTTCACTTGGTATCAGAGCATAGGTTTACCAGATAAGATAAAAAGTTTTGAAAAATTATTTTCAAAAAGGAAATTTAAAGAAGCATTTTTAAAAGAAAAATGTTATTTTATTTTAAAAAGGCAAAGTCCACTCCCCAAAGCCATAGGTACTATCTCTTATCCTTCGTTTTGAATCTATCCTTTTTGTTTCAGCATGTCCGAAGATCTTAACTTGCCGGAAGGGGTGCCAATACCTGGTTGGTTTAGACGGTTCTTAGAAGCAAGAGCCACTCAGCCAGGTCCTACCATTCCTCCTCCCCCAGCTGCCGGAAATCATCCAGCTGCAGCGGCACCTTTTCCTCCACCTCCTCCTCGGGGAAACACGTTCGCTAAGATATGTAAAGATTTTAAAGCTATGGGAGGAAGGGATTTCCATGGAACTGAGTCCTTCGTGGCAGCTAGAAATTGGCCGAAAGAGACGGAGGACCTATTCATTATCTTTGAGGTAGAGGATAGACAAAAAGTACAATTGGCAGTGTGGCTATTGAAGGGCGAGGCTTCCTACTGGTGGGAAGTCACTAATGCGGAAAGACCAGTGGAGACACGGGAGGACTTTAGGGCAAGGTTTGAGACTAAATTTCTCTCAGATGCGGAAAGAAGTTTGCAGTTGGAAAAATTCTTATTTCTTAAGCAAGGGGACAAGACAGTCAGAGAGTATGTGAATCAGTTCGATGAGCTGGCTAGGTTTGGGCTTGACCTAGTCAACACCCCTCACAAGAAGGCTCTCTGTTTCGTCAAAGGGTTGAATGAGCCATTACACAGTTTGGCCATGACCCATATACCCATGGGAGCCACGTATGAAAGATTGGTGCAAATGGCGTTGCTGAATGAAGAGGATAAGAGCAAGCAGGAGACGAAGGCAGAAAGCTCTCAAGGGAAGAAAGAGGGTTTGCAGCCCAAGAAGACAGACTTTTAGAAGGGCGGGAAAGGCAACAAAGAGAAGAGGAAGTGCAATTTCTGTGGCAAAGTGGGGCACTTAGTAAAGGACTGCCGGAAAAAGAAGGCCAAGGAGAATGGTGGGTGCTTTTCTTGCGGTGAGACAGGCCATAGGGCTAAGGACTGCCCAAAGAAACGGGGACAGGGGCAGAGGGCTGGATCCACCCCAGGGGCACAGGTTCATGTGCTGGAAGCGCCACCTCTGCAACAGCGAGGTATAAATACTTCTGTAGAAAGTGTAGTTTATCTTTATGATCACCCCGTTCGCACTTTATTTGATTCTGGCGCATCACACTCCTTTATCTCGTCCGCTTTAGTAGAATCTCTGCACCTAAAAACTAGTATGGTAGAGGACCCCTTAATTGTTTCAAACCCAATTGGGGGCCCAGCTCATTTGTCTATGATCTGTGTGGGATTGAAAATTTCTATTCTAAGTGTAGAATTTCAATGTATTGCCTTTGTTTTGGGCTTTTCGGGTTATGGTTTGATTTTGGGTATGGATTGGCTATCCAGTAATGGGGCCATCCTTGATTGTGAGAAAATGGTTGTTAGGCTCCTAACCCAGCTCGGTAATACTTTGGAAATTTCTTGTAATCCCTCGTATGCGGTTATGCTTAGTTATCTTGAATCGCTAGATGCCTCTGTTGAAAATTTGCAATCAGTTAGAGTGGTCCGGGAATATCCGGATGTCTTCGAAGAGGTGAAGGGCTTGCCTCCGAAGCGGGAAATAGACTTCCGCATATATCTTGTAGATAATGCAAAGCCCGTTGCGTTGCCCGTTAGACACATGGCTCCACGAGAAAGGAAAGAGCTCAGTAAACAGATTAAAGAGCTTCTAGAAAAGGGGTTCATTAGGAGGAGCATTTCAGAATGGGGCGCTCCAGTGGTGTTCGCTACAAAGGCGGATGGTTCACTCCGTCTATGTGTTGACTATAGGGAGCTCAACAAGCTAACGAAAAAGAATAGGCACCCTCTCCCTAGAATTGACGATTTGTTTGACCAGCTTGTAGGAGCGTCTGTTTTCTCCCAACTCGATTTAGCAACCGGTTTTCATCAGCTAAGGGTGGCTGAAGATAGCATCGATAAAACGGCGTTCAGAACCCCAGACGGCTTCTTTGAATGGCTTGTCATGCCTTTCGGCTTGACAAATGTACCTGCTTACTTCGTGGACCTGACGAGTAGGGTATTTAGAGATTTCCTCAACAAATTCGTCGTGGTCTTCGTAGATGATATCCTTATCTTCTCAAAGAGTGAAGAGGAACATGCTCAGCACTTAAGGGCAATCATGGAAACTTTGCGAGTCCATCAACTAAAAGCCAAATTCTCCAAATGCCACTTTTGGAGAGAAGAGGTGAGGTTCCTTGGGCACATAGTATCCAAACAAGGGTTAGCAGTGGACCCTGCTAAGGTAGTGGCGGTACAAGATTGGAAGACACCAAGGAATGCAACTGAGGTCCGAAGCTTTCTAGGACTAGCAGGTTTCTATCGAAAGTTCATAAGGGATTTTGCGAAAATCTCAGCTCCACTCACGAAATTGACTAAGAAGAATCTAGTGTTTAATTGGGACTTGGATTGCGAGTTTGCTTTCCAACGACTGAAAAGGGCTCTTACAACAGCCCCAGTTTTGACGCTGCCAGATGGGAGCAAGATGTTCACTGTTTATACGGATGCATGTGGGACAGGGCTAGGCGCCGTCTTAATGCAAGAAGGAAGGGTAGTAGCTTATGGCGGGAGGCAGTTAAAAGGGCACGAAAAGAACTACCCAACCCACGATCTTGAGTTAGCCGCCATTGTCTTTGCACTCAAGTCTTGGCGACACTATCTCCTAGGTGAGAAGTTCGAACTTTACACTGACCATAAATCGTTGAAATATCTTTTCTCGCAGTAGGATCTTAACTTGAGGCAACAAAGATGGATGGAGTTTCTTGCCTCGTACGATTTCGAAATCTCCTATACTCCGGGCAAAGGCAACGTAGTGGCGGACGCGTTGAGCCGAAAGAAGTTGACCCTAAGCCCGTTGTTTGTTGAAAGACAAAGCCTAGAGTTTATAGCCAGCTTCGACTTTAGGCCTTCCTCCGATTTCGTACCAGGCTTGCTAGCATCTCTCGAAGTGCGCCCAACTTTAGTGGATTCGGTAGGGGCAGCACAACGCGAAGACCCTCAGCTTGTGGAAACAATTGATAGGCTAATTAGGGGTGAGACTTCAAGTCACCTCAACAGATACTCCATCGACGATAAGGGTTTGCTAAGGCGAGACGGAAGACTATGCGTCCCACAGACGAAAGATTTAGTAAAGAAGGTTCTCGAGGAAGCACATCACTCCAAGATGACGATACACCCAGGCGGAGATAAAATGTACAAAGACATAAAAAGGACTTTCTTCTGGAACGGCATGAAAAAGGACGTGGCAGAGTTCGTTTCTAAGTGTATGGTGTGCCAACAGGTTAAGGCGGAACAGAAAAAGCCTGGCGGACTGCTACATCCTTTGGAGGTCCCGCAGTGGAAGTGGGATAGCATCTCAATGGACTTCATCGATGGGCTGCCTAGGTCTAGGAGAGGCAACACTAGCATTTGGGTAATAGTGGATAGGCTTACTAAAAGCGCCCACTTTTTACCTGTCAAAAGTAAAAGAACTGCCTCATCCCTAGCATCACTTTACCTTAAGGAAATCGTTCGACTCCATGGAATACCATCTAGCATTGTTAGTGACCGAGACCCCATCTTCACCAGTGAGTTTTGGCGAAGTCTGCAAGAAGCAGTAGGAACGCAGTTATGCTTGAGCACAGCCTATCATCCCCAAACCGACGGCCAAACAGAGAGAGTGAACAGAGTTTTGGAAGACCTTTTAAGGCTATGCATCCTCGACTTCGGAGGGACATGGGAAGACCACCTTCCTTTGGTGGAATTTGCCTACAACAACAGCTATCAAGCAACCATCGGAATGGCGCCCTTCGAAGCTTTATATGGAAGACCGTGCCGATCGCCCACTTGTTGGTGGGAGTCTACTGATAAGCTCATACTTGGACCAGATATGATCCGAGAGACTTCAGAGAAAGTAGACTTAATACGAAGAAGGATGAAGACGGCCCAAGACAGACAGAAGTCCTATGCCGACAAGAGAAGGACCGACCTTGAATTTGAGGTTGGAGACAGAGTTTTTCTCAAGGTATCACCACTAAGAAACGTTGTTCGTTTTGGAACCACAGGAAAGCTAGAACCAAGGTTCGTAGGGCCATTCCCTATCATCGAGAAAATTGGGAAAATGGCCTATAGATTAGAGCTACCCGAGAAGTTGGCTGGAGTCCACAACGTTTTTCACGTTTCACATCTCCGAAAATGTCTACATGAGTCTGCTGAAGTGGTAGAGCCAAATGTCCTAGAAGAGGCCGAAGTGGAGCGCGAAGCAACCATAAGAGAAGTTCCAACCCGCATCTTGGGAACGGAAGTGAAGAAGCTACGCAACCGTGAAGTCAAGCTCGTCAAAGTTCAGTGCAGCGACGCCGAGGGAGACGCGACTTGGGAAACTGAAGCTAGAATCCGTACAGCCTACCCTTTTCTGTTCGAGGGTACATCCTTGATCTTTCATTTTCCTTAAGTTGCGCTTTTACCTATCTTTTTAGGTATATTTCCTCGACCTTATCTTTTAGGTAGAAACCCTTTGGATGGAAACATGTAATTGAAACATGTTATGGATGATGGTTGCAAGTGGTTGCAAGTGATTGCTAGTGGTTGCTCGTGGTTGCATATACACACACAATCTAGGTCTTAGATCGGCTCAGTCACTTCATATTGCATATGCATATATGTTTGCATTCATATGTGGTTGAACTTTAATGTGTTGTCATGTGGATGCTGCATTTGTATTGAATGATTGTGCACTCATGTAGAATCAAAATAGGAAAATTTGCATACATGATGGATTCATGGCACTTACATAATTTGCATTAAGGAGGTCAACTGAATCAGTAGACCGCCTGATTTTGCATTAGATAAGTACATGTACACACACACTTCACATATGATCATGAAGCATTAGAAGTCTTTAAAGGACAATGGATGCTCGTGTTTGATGGATGAGTAGATGGATGATTGGATGTTAGGATATACATTCCTCCTAACTTGAAGATTTCGGGGACGAAATCCTTTTAAGTGGGGGAGAATGTAACACCCCGCGAATTCTATAACTGTGAAATCCATAAATTAAAGTATAATTAATTTTAATCAAAGAACTAAGGGAAACGGGATACGCCATTGCGTTCGTCTCGGAAAAATACGCGAAATAGAGTCCGAGTTTTCGAAAAACGGAGTCCGTATGAAGAAGATATGGCCTTCGGAAGTTTCTGAATTAAATTTAAAATTCAAACAGAATAAAACAGTTTAAAATTAAAAGTGGGACCCAATGGGCCAGGGCGGAAGAACACCCGCCTCACGCACCCAGGTCGACTGGGCTGTCGACCTGGTCTAACCAGGTCGACAGGGCTGTCGACAGGGCTGTCGACAGGCATGTCGACCTGGTCCAGAGCCAGGTCGAACCCAGTCTAACCTGGCTGGCCTATTCTATGTTGGTCGATTTTCTGTGGTCTGCTTTGTCATTAGGGCTAGGTGGCAGGCTCTAATTGGTCTCTCCTTAGGATGAATGGCTACGATCAATCCAAGCAACATCAATGGTCCTAATCAGTTCATTTCCCCTATAAAAACAACCCTAGACTAACCCTAATCTATTCATTCAAAAATAAGAACAAAGCCGCCATGTTGCTGAGGAACGACTAGGGGTAGCCACCAATTGGAGAGAGGATTAGGAGGCAAATTCTAAGGCATAAAGCAACTCAATCAAATCAAACCGCATCTTCAAATCCCTAAATTTGAGAATTCGCCTCACCATTGTAAGTAGAGTATTACTTTGGTATGAACAAATAACTATGTTGGTTTGTATACTTGGTTGTGGTAATAAATAATTCATAATTTGTGCGTTACTATGATTCTTATCGATTTGGGAATTATGTTATTCATTATAAAGAACTACATGCGGTAGTTCTATGCAAGTATACGTTTGGAATATTCGCAAATTATGTAATCCATGTTGAAGCTACATGTATGTAGTTGATTAATTGAAATTCATGCAAGCTTGGGGTTTTGCTACTATGCCATCATGATGTATATTTTTGTGCATAAATCATTTTGTAAGTAATTGGAACAAGTTTGGTTGTTATAGTTCATATGAAACTATGTTGAAATTTTGGCACCATGATCTATGTATTAAGTCATGCTTTTGTACTAGAAAACCTATTTGCAAACTTATGACTAGGCTATGATTGATAATTTGCATAATTGAAATTGTTAACAAGAATTATATGATGACATATGTGGTACATAGCTAGGTTAGATTCAAAAATCCCTTTTTGCAAGTTTACATGACTAAAGTAAAAATCATGATTTCATGTTAGAAATATTTATGCCATGGTTATGTGAACAAATTTAACTATACCTATGCCATGCTTATGTTTGACATTATGCCATGCTTATGTTTGACATTATTCCATGCTTATGTTAGAAATATTTATGCCATGCTTATTTTTGACATTATGCCTGAGATAAAAATATAGGTTCATGTTGTAGTTAGGCCTATGTGTTAATAGTGATATTCTTAACATAAATACAAGTTTACATGCTTTGATTCATGTCACCTATGCTTTATGACCAAAGTATATGTCACTACTATGCAAGTACACCAGTTTCTATTTTGTATTTCCAACGTCATATTGCAAGTTCATGCGCTCACATTCCCCTTTTTGTGTATGTAATCACGCTTTAAGCCTCCCCTTTTCGCATGACTAAGTTGGGCTTAAAAAGGCTAAGCCCAACATATACATAATAAACGGACGTGTTAAACGGGGGAAAATAACGTTGGGTTAAAAATTACTAATGAATGAAAATATAAAATAGAAGGGCCCAAATTCAAGTATGGGTTGGGCCCATGATTGGTGTAACCTTTCCACCATTAACTTAATAATTGGCCGCAAATATTTACATATAAGAAAATAAAGAAGAAAGACAAAATATGTAAATATAGAAAATACGATGTGTTTAACCCGAGGTTGGATTGAGTTGTGATGTGAACCTGCCCGGAACCGCCCGGCTGTCCAGTAGTCACAACAATACCTATCCAATGTGGGAGGTTAAACATGGAGCCCAATAAGGACCCGAGGTTAGACTGAGTTGTGGCGTAAGACTGCCCGGAACCAACCGGCAACAGGCAGCCACAACAATACCTGTCTAATGTGAGAGGTCAGGGCCTTAATAAGACAATTAAGGCTGAGTCAGGATTGTTAGGATTAAGTGAACTAAAGACTTAATCAAAACGGAACATGCTAAATTGAACGAACTGGTGGGGGTTAGGTTAGGAAACACTTAACCAACTTAGCATGTTGGCTAGAGATAGAAAACCTAGTAACGGGGGACCCTTTTCAGCAGTAACCCTAGAAGGTGTATCAGGATACCCTGAAACTAGGCAGGGTGGGGCACGATTACTGGGCTGATTGTAAGAGGTCAAATCGACGGCGGTGGTGTAGCAGTGTTGGTTCTAACGGGGTGCTGGCGTGCACACACTCCGGCGCAGAAAAATAAGGCACTGGACACCAGTAGCATACCTGTGCACTCTAGGATTGTGTCGGGCCGCCACCATGGGACTTGATACACCCCATGGTGGGACCAGCATAGGTAACTACAACATCCGGGGCCGTAAGACACATGTAACTATGCGAGTAGGAGCCGATCATCATAGAACGGATCACATCACCCTGATTATGGGGTGCCAGTTGGAAACTAGTTTATATGGGTTCAGAGATTAACATGGGGTACGATAGTATATTCGACCCTAGACAACATAACCAAGTTTAAAGTACTTTTCCACTCCTTGTTTATACTTATCATACCCAGTTCTTTATTCATAGACAAAATAGTACTAGACTTACTCAGGCTTTATGTCTGACTCTACTTTTCTTTCGTCTTCTTTTCTTCCGTTTCCTCCCCCCCCCCCCCCCTCCAAGGTCCACAGGGAGGGAACACTACAGCTTGACCAGCCTTAACATCCAGCTTGAAGAAGAGAAATGTATTGCTTGGTCCTTTTCGTCTTGAACTATGGCTTTGGACAAACTCTATGGGGCTTTTGCAGTTTACCTATGTTTTATTTATGCTTCTTTAAATAATGTAATCAAGACAGATTATGAAAGTGTTATGTTTTTGGAAAAGATGTAAGACAATTATGGTGATGTTGTTGTAGCACGTATTTGCTTTTATGAAATAAAAGTTTGTTGATTTTCCGCTGTTTACAAATATGTGTTCTTATATCTGTCTTGTATATCTGTGACTTATACTTATAAACCTCCACCAAAATTAGGGCATTCCCTTTGAGAGTGACCCTAACGGAGGTGGGGTGTTTCACTTGGTATCAGAGCATAGGTTTACCAGATAAGATAAAAAGTTTTGAAAAATTATTTTCAAAAAGGAAATTTAAAGAAGCATTTTTAAAAGAAAAATGTTATTTTATTTTAAAAAGGCAAAGTCCACTCCCCAAAGCCATAGGTACTATCTCTTATCCTTCGTGTTTATGAATTTTGTATATTTGAAATAGATTTGGTAATACAAAGTTATTTTAAAAGTTATATTTAAGTTTATAAGTAATAACAACATATGGTATATATTTAAATAGATAGTTATACTATTGAAGACTAAATTTAATGTTTATATTTGTTAAGTAATAGTGATATTAATATACTGTTTAAAGTATGGTTTATTTTAAAATGTTATTTTAACATGAGACTTCATATAGGTTTAAAATCTTAGTTATAACTATATTTACAATTCAAAGATATAAGCCTTTATAAAAAAATCTATTAAAGCATTTAATTTCTATTTTTAACTATTTTTAGAATTATTATTTTAGCATATAATTTGGTATCTTTTATAAAAATCTATTAAAAACATTCAATTTCTAATTTTACCATTTTATAAATGTTCGATTTTTAATGAAAAATGATTTTATAATTTGGTTCATTTTATAAGTATATATTTTAAAATTTTGTAAATATACATTTTATATGTGTTATATGAAGTATAGTATCAATTTCATTTTATGTGTAGACAAATTGGTTTCATATAGGTTGTTTCAATGTTGTTACTATAAATTTGATTATATAAATAATTAAATGGTTAATATTTGGCAATCATGCATGAAATGAAATTAGCAAGTGCCATGTGCTCCTTTAGGTGGAATGATGCATGTAAATGAACAATTCTATGAAGACAAGTGTCCTTTGTAAAATTTACCCTAAGTTCACATTTAAAAAGAAGAACGCATCCTTTATTCTCACGCACCCTTCATTTCCCACTCACGCACCAAAATTCTTTACACCATCTTCTATTTTATGCTTCACCGTGTTCTCTTATCCCTCACCTACTTCTTCTTCCATCTGCTCCTTCTCTTTCCTCTCCCATCCACTCCCTCCTTCTCCACAAGTCCTCTCCAGTCCATCCACCAAGACTCAACAACTCCTTCCTTTTGATCACGTTTTCCCCTTCCCCATTAATCCTCACCACCACTTCTCTCTAATAGTAGCCGTACTAGTTCAACTCTCCTCTTCAAAAAAAAAAAAAAAAAAAAAAAACAGTAGGCTTCCCTGCTCGCTCCACCCTCTCTCAATCTCCGCACCTCCAAAATAGTCCACGCCAAAATATTTGTACCGCCTTTTCTCTCTCCAGTTGGTCCACAAAGCACCATCAAAAATCCCATTCCCTCACATCAACAAACCAGTCCACTACCCACTTTAGCCGCAGTCCTTCCACAGTGAACTTCGAGACACCGGTAGCACCACTCTAGTCCGTAGCGCTTCCCTTTGTCTCGCCTCAGTCCGCAAACCCATTTCTTTTACTCACCACAAGTTTCAGTCCGCTCGCAAGCCACTCCGACACCCAAGATTCGCCACTTAAGCCTTCAGCCTCTTCTAACTTCAAAAGGAATTTGGATATTTTTAAGTGTTTGGGTGTATAAAAATATAGTAAGGAAATAGTCCGCCACTTCTTCGAAAATTTTATTTATATATATTTCTTGCGTTGAAAACAAGTTTGGGTTCCTCATAAAGTACGTGAGTTATGGAAAGATATACCCATGACAATAGCAGTTATACGTGGTTATCCGTAGTTGGTTGCGAAGAAGACAGTGTACGTACCGTTCGTAAAATCGTTCGAGCTTGTCCGTCAGTTATTTGCAGTTGATAGACGTTAATGATAAAGAGAATGGAAAGCACAAAGGTGAGAATTCTAAATTAAATTTATTTAAATTAGACACTTCGTTAATTATAATTAGTGTTAATTATAGTGTGTTAATACCCATGAATTGTTATGGATGATTGTCACTGGTTGTTCGATGAATATTTATGCAGTTAAAACACCGTAAACATGAAGCATTACGGACTGTAATGCTCTACACACAGTGAATTAATTATTTAATTGTTGTGATTATCGATGGATGTTATGCAGTTGTAACACTTTAAACACCAAGCGTTATTCGCAATAACGCTTTACGCACCGTTATTTGGTTGTGTAAATCATTGTGATGAATGGATTCATGACTGTTGACGTGATCAGATTTTTTTAGTTAGATTGATTGAGAAAAATCACATACACCGTATTGGTGGAACCGCATGTGAGATTAATTAAAATCCCCTTTCCATATAAATAATAATTTTTGGAATGTAGTTTTAAATTAAAAATTTAAAACTATTTAGTATTGAATGGAGTAAAATCTATTCGAATGGAACGAAATAGTTTTTTAACATAATTTAGACCGTTCATGTGTTATTTAAATATTGATAAGGATTGGGAAATGATATTCAACATTTATTTGGATATACAATTTGAACGGTCGATTGTGAATGATTAATTGAGTTTTTGATAAATATCAAAAGTGTGAAATTTGTTACAACAACTTTGGTTGTTTTGAAAAGGTTAAACGAGACCTATAATATTCAATTTAATGTGATTATTTTGAAATGTTTATGTTGGAAATGGAGTTAACAAGTTTGGAACAATCATTAATATTTAATGAGATATGTTATGAAGAATTCGACAAATTGGAATAAATGGATTTTTATATGAACGTTCGATTGCATAAGAATTTTGAATAGTAATCGAACGTGTTTGATTAGATAATAATATTGTCTTTCTCACTAGTATTTGATTTGAAATGGAACTTCGATGATATCGATTTTTATATTTTAAATGACCACTCATGAATATAAATTTTTAAATTTCAAATAAAGGGTTGTGGTAATAATTCCCATTTCTTATGGATTATTTAAATTTAAATAAGTTGGAAATTTAATCGATAAAAGGCATTTCATTTTTGATTATTGGTAAGCAATGGAACGAGTTTGGAAAACATAAAAATTCCTATTCATTTTGAAATGAAGATTTGGTAATATGAAACGATATTGACTAACTTGATAATAGATTGCAAAGAGAAATATTTTGAATTGGAATCAAAATATAATATTTGAAAAGATTTTAACAAATAAATTCTTAAGTTTGATTTTGTTCTAAATACTATGTTACATTAGTAAATGAACCTACATAGTAGTTAAAATATTAAAACAATCGCATGCAAGAGGATTTGGAAATAGAATATATATATATTTAAGAATTTGGTTTCAAAGAATTTGAAATACATTCTAATGTTAATATTTGAAACAATACTACTTTAAACTTGGATACGCCAAATCAGAGTGCGTAGCAGAAGCGTGGTGGTATTTTAAATAAAAAGGTTACAAGAATTTTTCCCGTCGATAGGAAAATGTGAACTTGGCAAACAAGATGTGATATCTGAAATGAGAATGGAGATATGAAAGAATTTAAATATATGATATGGAATTGAAATAAGATTTGAATTGAAAGGAATGAGATTTGAATAGAATTTGTCGTCTGGTATTCAATATGGAGTTACTGGAGCAGACAAATACGATCAGAATATCAAACATATCCATATCCAGATTCTGATTGTGTTTTCCTGAGTTGGTGAATCAATATTAAATATAAGTCAATAAGAATCTATTTAAACTTATATTGAAAATAAATTGTTTAAACCCAAATAAAGATTTGGTAGTTTCACAATAACAACGAATAAATGAAGTTGTTTTGAAATATAAGGTTGGAATTTGAATGTTGAATTTTTGAGAATAAGGGTTAAAATGATAACGGGTTTCCGGAAATTGAATCCAACCTTAATTGGAAGTAATGCGACAATATTTGGAAAGGAGATTTTAATTGTAACCCTGTGTGGTCCATGACCATTGTTTTCTGAATACGCTTATTACTTGGAAAGACCGGGATCGGATTTAAGTCTGAAACCATTCCAAGTAATAATACGACGCATGAAGCAGATTCAAGACTTGGAATCGACGAATGAAGACCGTAGTTCTTCACAATCGAAGGGCTGTCTGCTGATTGGTTTCTTTACTGCTAGCTACAGTAGAGAGATGCACCTATTACCGAAGTGGCAGAAAGTACGAACGTATGGGGAGAACTTTCGGATTTCGTTCCGTTCAGACCCAGGACGGACTTGTATGGATGGTGTGTCTGACATTGAAATTGACCGCATAGCACTAATTTCCGTTAATGTATATCGGATTTGTGGCAATATATTATTCCCGTCTCTAAGTCATATGAACTTAGAGGGTATGCATTGATTAAATCAGTGATATGTCGTGAATTGTCAATGTGACATACCCGAGTTATGAAACGAGCTAGTGATGATCAAAGAATGGCTTATCGAAGCATCGCTTTGTGTATGACGTGACATCAACAAACCTCACACCCCGGATTGATGAGAAACTGGCGGTTAGGTTTTATACTTATATATGAATTGATGATGAAGATGTGCAGTAGTGGGAAACCACTTATGAACCCGGGGAAGTTGGGTATGTTCGGGGGGTCGTGTCTGATCGAAAACCGTTGATCTTCCCTGACGATGTGTAGTCGGTGTCCGCATGATGGATGAAAAAGCGGTTGAGGCACTTCGTTTTGTATCCCTGATTGATCTTTCGTGCCAGGAATCATCAAGTTGGAAATCCCATCTCCAATACGAGCCATACGGTTTTGGTTTGTATATATATATATATATATATATATATATATGGCGACATAATATTAATGGTATTATGCCGTCTAGGATTTATACATTTATTTGCGAAATGGTTTTCCGCACTATATATAATATGAAAAGAGAAATTTCACGTATGAAAGCATGTTTGGTTATCATAAGATAAAACTCGCCCATCTGGTGTTCGCTTGCATTGTGTGATGTGGGACGGGCTTATGATAGCTTCATTTTCAAAAGGTCATTGCATATTTATATGCACGGGTGTTCACATGGAGTAAACCCGTTCCGCATTAGCGGCGTGGTCCGGTGAATTTCCCAACTTTAAAATAAACCTTAAACAACTGTTTTGAGTTCTCACACCAGTCCCACGACTGACCTGGAGTTTATTGTTCCTTTCTAAACTCTGGGTGCCCATTAATTTTCACACGGGCAACCAGTAGTTTAGCTTTGCAGTTTTGTTCATTGGAGCAAGGTTCGGAGAACTTTCTGAGTTGGAATCCATGATAGAGTTGAAGCTTCCGCTGTATCATTTTGATCTTCCGCTGAGAGTATATTTTCTTCCGCTGTGAACCTTTATTTGTAACTCTGATATTTATGTAACTCCGATGTAATATATTGAATTATTCAATGAAAAGTTCTTTTATTTTGTTCAATATATGTTAGTACCCATAACAATTCGTCTTTGTGAACGGTTTAAGTTGGTTTAATTACCAACGAGAACCGAGCAAAAAGGCGGGTCGTTACAGTTGGTATCAGAGCTTTGGTTTATACAAAGCTATGGGGTACGATATATTTGAACAAAAAGGATAGGACTCATCAGAGTTACAATATCTCATTAGAGATAGGGTTAGAAATACCCTAGAATGAGATTCCGGAGTATTACGTTTGAGAGAGTGTCTTTCCTTATTAAAATCAACGAATTTTAATGAAATTTGTGAATTTAAAAATCCTAAGTATTAAAGATTTGTTTGGTATGAATGAAATTGGATGTATAACTTAAGTTTAAAATCCTTTAATGGTAGTTAAGGAAATATTGGAATTGCATTAAAACTTAAGTAAAGTTTATCAACCAATTTGTATAAGAATGATTTATGGATTAGGTTGTTAGGAATTAGAATGACACGATTTGGACCCTTAACCAACTATATGATTTTGGTTTGATAAATAAACTCTTAACGAATTTTTGAAAATTTCGGGGAAAGAAATTTGGATATAAACACTTAACTAGAATCATTTTGGTTAAGTTAAGCAAGTAATGAGTTTGATTTGATAATAAAATTGGATGATTTATAAGCTTTAAATTTTTTAGGGTGACATTAGATAGTACCTTTCTCCCCCTAGTAGTAGTTCTGAGTCCAAATCAGAAGACTCCATTATAGACATCTCTAGTGACACTAGTGAGCATGAGATCATCGAGATATCCTCAGATTCTACGCCTATAGAGGATCAGACAATATACACCGATAGTGATATGGACATCATAACAGACTATTATCCTGATATGCTAGGGGCAGACCTTGCTCCATAGCAGGATGATCAGGAGATGATATATGAGTATGTACCAAGACCAACGGTTCTTGACCATATGATGGGGTTTGAGGCAGCAGCATATTTCAGTATTGAGATTCCCCCTGATTTGGATGAGCATACATTAGAGGCTATATGGAAGATCCTTGACAAGAGGATCAGCAGTTGTCGGGAGACGCCACACTAGCGCAGGTCGCACCAGAGGTCATTGGTTGAATGATAAATCCTGCATTAGTTGAGCAGTTTGATGTGTTGTTACATGAGCTAGGGCAGCCGACAGTTGTAGCTGAGGACGACCCGCTTCTAGAGGCAAGAGATGATGGATTTGACGATGTTGTGGAGCAGCCGCTACATGATGATGATGTCGTAATAGACGATGATGTTGTAGCAGATGATGATGATGATGATGTAGCAGGTAATGGTGAGATTTAGCAGCCTATATTCGAGAATGACCCACTTCTAGAGGTGGAAATGATGAGTTTGATGAGGAGATGGAGGATATAGAGCATCCCTTGGACGAGGCTGATAAGGACGGATTTATGGGCAATAAGCAGGATGGATTCATAATAGATGAGGATGGATTCACCATGGGACATGACGACAATGAAGAGATTGTTGATGATGATGAGTTTTTGGCTGATGACAAGGAAGGGTTCATTGATGAGGAGCTCGAGGAGATTAGTTTGACTGGCTCATCCGACGATGGATCAGATGCATCAGATGAGTAGCGTGTGATGAGTTTAGACCTTGTGTATAGTGTATGTATGTTTTCTTAAGTGCTTAGACGCACTACGATGTTTTTGGCTAGTATGGTTTTTGAGGGACTAGAACCAGATAGCAAGGTACACATTTGGTGACTGTATTTTGGACTACCCCAAGTACGTAGTACGCACTCAGATAGGGAAAGTTACATTTTGGTATGCTGACTTGAATGATCTGTATGACATGATATTTTGGATTGACTATGATATGTGCGTTCCATTTTTAAGTCTGTTGTTTTGAATCTGTTCCAAAACCATATAGAGGAGTTTGATTTATAGTTTATATAGAAGTTTAAAATTAACTGTTTCCCTTTTCGAGGACGAAAAGTCTTAAGGGGGGGGTGAATGTAACAACCCAATATTTTACCAAGTTAATTTGGATTTTTCTATATGTATTTTGAAATTTATAAGGTTTAAATATTGATAAATGCCTTTACTAGCTTGAATAAATAATGTTATTTTACTTTGATAATATTTTTAAAAGATATTTATAAGTTTTTTTTGTTTTTTTATGGTATTTCTTTAGTATATAAGACTTTTACAAACATCTTTTGAATATTTAAAATTTATATTTAAAGATATAATGATTTTTATAAGTATTTTATATATATATATAGTGTTTATGAATTTTGTATATTTGAAATAGATTTGGTATTACAAAGTTATTTTAAAAGTTATATTTAAGTTTATAAGTAATAACAACATATGGTATATATTTAAATAGATAGTTATACTATTGAAGACTAAATTTAATGTTTATATTTGTTAAATAATAGTGATATTAATATACTGTGTAAAGTATGGTTTATTTTAAAATGTTATTTTAACATGAGACTTCATATAGGTTTAAAATCTTTGTTATAACTATATTTACAATTCAAAGATATAAGCCTTTATAAAAAAATCTATTAAAGCATTTAATTTCCATTTTTAACTATTTTTAGAATTATTATTTTAGCATATAATTTGGTATCTTTTATAAAAATCTATTAAAAACATTCAATTTCTAATTTTACCATTTTATAAATGTTCGATTTTTAATGAAAAATGATTTTATAATTTGGTTCATTTTATAAGTATATATTTTAAAATTTTGTAAATATACATTTTATATGTGTTATATGAAGTATAGTATCAATTTCATTTTATGTGTAGACAAATTGGTTACGTATAGGTTGTTTCAATGTTGTTACTATAAATTTGATTATATAAATAATTAAATGGTTAATATTTGGCAATCATGCATAAAATGAAATTAGCAAGTGCCATGTGCTCCTTTAGGTGGAATGATGCATGTAAATGAACAATTCTATGAAGACAAGTGTCCTTTGTAAAATTTACCCTAAGTTCACATTTAAAAAGAAGAACGCATCCTTTATTCTCACGCACCCTTCATTTCACACTCACGCACCAAAATTCTTTACACCATCTTCTATTTTATGCTTCACTGTGTTCTCTTATTGTAACACCCCACGTCCATTAATGTCACTCACAAAGGGATTGCATTAACTTCCATGGAGGTTATAAGTGAATATAGAACAGAAAAATTATAACAAGACAGAAAATAAGTAGTACTTGGAAATTTAAAACTTCATTTTATTGCAGCGGAATTTAAACATGTTTGTTACATCATAAAACCATAAATCAGAGTCAAGTACAATATCCATCTTCATAAAATAAAATACATAATCTCATTACACAAATAGCCATTTAAAGAGATAACAAGCTGGACTTTACTTCAACGGTCCAAGCTTTCCAAGAGAGATAAAGCAATCCAATCAAACTCCACTAGAGCTGGGCCCAACCTGAGGACCTGGAGGGGAAAAAGGATAGAAATGGAGGGGGTCAGACATAAAGTCTGGCGAGTATGATAATTCTAAAAATACTATTATCAAAATAACTAGACTAAGGCATAAGCTGGAAGACAAGTAAATGTCTATGAACTATTAGGTATGGAAAAGAAGATAAATATATCGTTAAAGATAACGTTAAAGTCATACCTAATTACTAACGAATAATTACTACACTGCACCGCACCAGTCACCCTAATGGTTGATCCCACTTGCTTCACACAGAAACTATATAAATAGCCTTGCGCACCCCTAGCTGACTACATAGGTGCCGTCTGCCCCTATCTCCACTAGGTGTACCCCACTACCCACTTTCGATCGGCTCCCTACTCGTAGATACCCGTGATGGCCTCACAGTGGGGGTGTATCACTCCCCTAAAGTGGCAACCCGATACAACTTGAGAATGCACGGCTTATACCTACACGATGCAACAACGTCTTACCTACCAGCCCGGGTCCACACATGCATATGAAACCCGTTGGACTTACGTTGCCACCGCTCCCCGTTTTGGCCTCTTATAGTCAAACCCAGCATGCGTGTCCCGTCCTCGACTTGGGTCGAGCCCACAAAGATACGTTTGGGATACTGGTTGAAATGGGCCCCCACAAGCTACCCACCTAAGCTTGTCCACTAGTATATCCCACTTAACCCTCTTAGTCATGTTCATTTACATGTGTGTTTGGTTAAGTCTTTCTAATCGTATTTTACATGCCACTAAGGGCACCCACTAGATTCCTCATGCCACCCAAGGCACCTACTAGACCCCCATGTCCCACCTTACATGTTTATCTGGTTAAGTATTTCTTAATTCATTCAGGCCATAACCTCATAAAGACCTCTCACATTAGACTGGCATTTATGGCAGCTGGATTTGCCGGGCGGGTCCGGGCAGTCTTACACCATAAAAGAGTCTAACCTCGTGTCTTTACAACTGTTATGCTTTAGTTTAGGCTTAGGACCTCTCACATTGGGCTGACATTTGTGACCACTGGATTTGCCGGGCGGGTCCGGGCAGGTTTACGTCACAAACGAGTCCAACCTCGTGTCCTAAGCATTGATTATCACTTATAATCTTTTACCCCAGTTTTAATAATTCCCTATTCAAATTATTAATTAAGTCCACTTTTAATGATGTCCATAATTGACTCAATTATGGCCATCCATTCATGGCATGCAAAATCATATCAATTGCACCCCAACTTCTTATTATTAAATCCTTAATAATACCCCTACCCCACGTTTATACGTTCGCTTATTCAACGCCGAATATACGTTAGACTCGAATAGTCTAACTCGTAGCACAAAAATAAATTATCACAACATATAGACAATTAAAATGAATCTAATATTAATAGGGGTGAAACTTGCATAAACTACACATGTTAAGGATCTAAAGGTGTCAATTTGTTAAATGTCACAATTTACATGATATGATCATAACCCAAATTTATGTATGAACTTGCATATGGGGTTTTATGCAACATAATTGTAACGACACGGATTTTGCCCGACCTTAATCGATCGCTAAATCGACCAAGACCTTTCAAAACTCGCATACGTTAACTTTGGGAATACAATACATCAGAACAATAACAGCAGACTTTTACAATAATATAACATCAGAGTACAGAATATCAGAGTACAAATAAAGTAAACTACAGCGGAAGATAAATTACAACAGATTTAGTACATTAAACAGCGGAAGACTTCTAAGCTCTGGACACAGCTTTAGGCTTCGATCCAGGATCCTGCTAAAGAGAGAGATATCTGCAAAAAGCTACTCGACTGCCCGTGTGGAAAAGAGGGCACCCGAGTTTGCAAAGTGAAACAAACTGCGAGTCAGTCATGGGACTGGTGTGAGAATTCTAAACTAATTTAACTAATAAGACAAATCCAAGGACCACGCCGTTAATGCGGAACGGGTTTTCTCCTATGGATTGCCAGTGCATAAACCAAAGTAAATCGAGAAATAACGCAATGTCTTTTTGGAAAAATGAAACCATTATAAGACCCAAGTCCCATCACACAATGCAACGCACACCAGAGGATAGGGTTTTACCTTATAATGGTCAAAAGATGCTTGATACGTATAAAACGGATTACTACTAGTGTGTATATGTTTTAAATAAAAACATTTCAATCATAAGTATCAATCCTAGACGGCATGGTTACCATATAGCATGTCGCCAATACTAGTTCTACAATCAAAACCGCAAGGGCGTATTGGAAATTTGGATTCCATCATGAGTCGAGGCTAGGGGCAAGATCCTCTCCGATTCGAGACACTCTAGCAAATGCCTCAGGATCCCCCGCAGTGAACCCTTGGATCTTCAGGGCCGGTCCCCGCCTATGGGCAGTGGATTAGTTATGCCTGAACACACGCTTCCCGGTCCCTTTGGACCTATAGTATGACCACCAACGGCCTATAAAAATAACGAGGCGCCTCAAAATCCATCATCCACATAAGTAAAATGTCAGGGCTGGTAGGTCACTGACACCACTCTAGCTAGAAAGAAACGTGTGCACTCCCTGCAGTCCGTATCCCGTTTTTGACTCATACCGGGGTGTGAGGCTCGCGAAGTCACGCTATACACAAAGCTACGCCTAAACAGGCCGTGCTTTGATCATCAACCACAAGGCCTGCTTTTCAACAAAAGCCTTGATCAATGCATCTTAGCATGCCACATTGTCAGTCCATACTATACCATTGATTTCTACCAATATATAACCCCTAAGCTCATACGTCTCAGAGAAGGGTGTTAACCACCAAACAGATATATATTAAGAGAGATCAACGAATGTAGTATAAAGGACTACAACGTCAGACATACATTCCATTTATAAACTTATGCCCTGGGTCTGAGCGAAAGTCAAATCCGTGCAATCAACACTACGTCCGGACGGCTACTACTGTCGCCCCTTCAAGGTAACTACTCCCATCATGGGTCTCAATAGCAACACACCCATTCGATGTGAAGATCGTCGGTCTTCAATCACCGTCTTCAACTCTTCGAACGTCGTATCATTATTTGGAATGAGAGTAAACTCGGACTTCCCAAATAATTCTCGTATATATAAATTTGCAAACCATTTTATATCGTTATTTATTCTTTTATAAATATAAATATCGTCCATCCATTTCATGCGTATAAATATTGTCCATTTATTTCATGCATATAAATACATCGTCCATTCATTACATATGCAGTAATACTACTCTAAACATGAATTTTTATTTCATATGCGGTTTCTTGATTATGCATTTCATATGTGACTTCATGCTTTTTAAAACATGTTAAATTTTCATATGCGGTTCATGCTTCTAAATCATGTTTCATTTCATATTTATATCTTTTTATTCGCATGTGAAATGTAAATAAAAATTCCCTTCTTATTTTCATCTTTTTATTTACATGTGAAAAGTAAATAAAAGTTTCATTCTTATTTTCATCTTTTTATTTACATGTGAAAAGTAAATAAAAATTTCATTCTTATTTTCATTCTTTTTATTTACATATGAAATGTAAATAAAAGTTTCATTACTTTTATTTATATAAAATATATAAATAATATAACCATTTCATGTTTTCATTCATTTATTCATTTATAACATGAAAATATTCATTGCTTTATGGTTCATTTTCCATTTTCGATCACTTTCTTAATTCAGTGATCTTAACTACTTAATTCCTTTTCAATCAAATTAAAGATTTAATTAAAATTTTATTTAGTTTTAATCTTCCGAAGTCATTATTAAATGATTATTCAATTTCTAGGGAATTAATTTTATCATAAATTCGGGTTAAAGAATAAATGTTATTTAAAACATAATTCACGATAAACCCAAATTTAAATTTCATAAATTTCCCATTTAATATATATAATTAGACATCATTTATTTCAGAGTATTTCATTTAATCTTAAATAAAATATTAATCATCTTCGATTTCCTTTATAAAATGTATAACATAATTTATAAGGGTTAAAATGGAGTTACTATTTTTAAAATGGACCGAATAGCCCAATTCATTTTCCTTATCCATTTATTATGTTTATCTTTACATTTTATTATTTAATAGCGGGCCAGACCTCTCACATTAGGCCTACAACTTGTGGATGCTGGATATGCCGGTTGGTTCCGGGCAGACTTCTACCACAGGTTGGGCTTAACCTCGTGTCTTGACCCAATTCGTATTTGCGCACTTGGACCTCTCACATTAGGCCCAACATTTATGGCTGCTGGATATGCCGGTTGGTTCCGGGCAGACTTCCGCCATAAATGTGACCTAACCTCGTGTCCAGGTACAATTAATAATTATCATTAAAATTATCTCTTAAAAGTATTATTTTAAAACATTTCATATTTTAGAATATCTAATTTCTAAAATATCTTTCATTCTTTTACTTATCCTTTCATTTCAGTAAACATTAATCTTTCCATATTAATATCATAAAACTATTCCCAAAATGTTTCAATTGTTATATCAAAAACTTACCATTTTAATATTAAATGTAATCTTCCTCAATTAATCCATTTATGTTAAATTTTAAAATCAAATCTTCTAAATTTACAAGTTAACATAAAAACGAGATTTTTCAATTCAAATCTTCATTATTATAATTGGAATGAAATCTTACCAATTTAAACTTTTTATTTCATCCTTTTTAAATGTGCAATCTTCTTAATTAAATCGTCCATTAATTCCATTAATTGAGTAAATAATGAAAATATTTCAAGTTCCTCAATAACGCTAATTATATATTCACTTTCATGTACAACTTTCATGTGCAATATCCATATATAAATTTTTTTTTTATATTTAATCAGAAACACTACGAATATATTTATTTACATATTTCACTTAAAAATGCTTAAAATAAACTTGCATTCATGTTTTGACATAACAATAAGAATAAAGTTGCATTCATATTTTTATGTAAATAAAAATAAAGTTTCATTCATATTTTAACAAAACGATGCAAATAAAGTTTGCATTTATATTTTATCAAAACAGTGTAAATAATGTTTGCATTCACATTTTTATCAAAACAATGCGAATAATGTTGCATTTATATTTTTGTCAAAACAATGCGAATAATGTTGCATTCTTATTTTATTAACAACAATGAAATTATAATTATTTTCTAAATTTACCTAACTCGCTAAAAATAAGTTATCAATCTTATTTTAACTTAAACAATGAAAATATATTTATTTTCTACTTTCACTTAACGTGCTAAAAAAAATATAACAACACTCGTATTTTTACATAAACGCTGGAAATAAGGTTGCATTCCTATTGTGACATTAACTATGAAAATAAGTTTATTTTCTTAAATTTTATTAAGACGCTAAGACTATTTTAATAATCTTATTCTTACTTAAGTGCTAAAAATATAATATAAATTTGCTATTTACACTCACGCACTAAAATGTGGTTATTTTCCTATTTATATGACCGCACTAAAATTATGGTCATCTTCCAATTCACATGACCGCATACAAAATTTAATAACATACAGAATATGGTGTCGCGCTTGCATATCAATAAAATGATAAATAACATAATATGGGGTGTTCAAATCCATTCCAAACCATTCAATGAGCAACATGTAGATTGATGTTAAGCATTCATGTCGACAAACAATAATGACAACATACAATATGGTATTAAGTCTTCATGTCATCGCATATAATAACATCATAAGATGTAGTGTCGCATTTTTGTGTCAAGATCCCAACTTTGTTTTTTTTTTTCATCTAAATAAAATAAGATTTTATATATATATATATATATATATATATTATAAAAATCCTAACTTGATTTATAAATATAATTAAAAGATTTAAACTTTCTTTTACAATATAAAAATCCTATCTTTATAAATTTTAAATAAAGATCTAATCTTTATTCTTAACACATCATACAATAAAAGATCAAATTTTTATTCTCAAAACAACATAAAACACAAAATCTAATTTTTTTATCGTCAAAACAACATAAAAAAAAATCAAATCCATTCGTGTAGATTCCAACAACGCAATTCATATGACAATCATCCAAACACAAATCCAAACCCAAGCATCAACATGTAGTCATACATCACGGATCTAGTTCACTTCTCATTAAATTATTTAAATAACAAAAAAAAAAATTAAATTAAAAATAGAATCTCACATTGATTTTTGCTGAAAATTTGACTGTCTCGGATTCAGCTCTGGTCTGCGCCATCGCGAAGAGCTCGGAAAGACGAGTCCAACGCAATTTACGGTTCGTCAATCGGACCTCGTACGAGAGAGTTATGATTTATTAAAGTTGGACATAATTGAATAATTAATTAATATTCGTGAAAAATACCTAAAAATTTCACTGTCTCAGAATTGGACAAAATTAGTGTCCACGCGTCCATCTCGTCGCCACGATCCCAACGCACTTGAAATCGTCGATTTTCGACTTCGTATGAGTGAGTTATGCAATTTTAAAGTTCTGGAAATTAATTAAATAATTTAAAATTAAAATAGAAAATACCCTCAGCCCATTGACCGAAAAACACTGTTCACCGCCGAACTTTGACCGCACTTTGCCGCTGCCTCAGGCCACCTGACGCCACGGGACCACCGCCAATGTCTTCGTCTTGGCGAGACGCCCCACCACCAGAAAGAGCCGCCCCTAAAGCTTCTCCGATCATCGGGAAATCGCCTAGAAAGGATTTCGCCTCGCGGGTCCCACAGGCCGCCTCACACCTCCAAACTGCCTGAAATTTTCTGAGCATCTTCGTCTTGCGTAGACGAAGAACTTCCGTGTTCGTGACTTCTTCTAATTCTTCCTCGATTCACGGGAATTTCTTGATTTACGTTTTGAGTTTCTGAATTTCGAAAACAGCGAGCTTTAAGACGAGATTCCGGCGAATCCGAGCGCTATTTGACAAAACCGACTACACCATTAGCTTCGTATCGTCGAGACCTTCGAGAAAACATATAATTTGCTATGGTTTGAAGATATTTTATTTTTTTATGAATTTTAGAGGAAGAGGGAGCCGCCATGGAAATTGAGAAAAAATGATGGAAAAGAGAGTGGCTGCTGTGCATTTTGAATTTCAGCCCTAAAACTCAGAAAAAAAGATAATATATACCATGGGTTTAATTTTGGTTTGGGCCCAAATATCATTACGTGCCCAATTACTCAATTTTCAACTGTTTTCTTCAGTTCAAAAATTCTTATAAATACATGCTGATTTCAAAATTAATAAAATTTTAACCCTAATTATTTCAGGTCATTACGAACCCAACGAACCTGATTTCGTAATTTTCCGATTCCGTATGAATTTATTATAAATTTCCGAAGTCTGAAAATAGGCTGTATTTCCACTGTAAAAATTATACAGGCCACAAAATAATTCCAAAAATTATAAATTTTAGAATTTTACCTTAATTTAATATTCCGAATCCATAGAAACAGGTTTCGTCGAATTCGGAGTTCGTTTGCAAAAATTCTATTTTTCAGGTGTATATTTTTAATATTTAAAAATACCAAAAATAGTGGATTTTTTTCGAAACTCAAAAATATAAGTTCTTATAGTCATTTTTATATGTAAACAACATTCTAAAACCAATGGAGATGGTTTCGGGTCCTAATTCCTTATTCTGCAAAATGTAGCATTTTGGCCTTATAAATTTCATAGCGACCATTCTAGATTTTAATTTTGACATAACTTTTGATTTCCGTTATGAAATTTCGATTTTTCGGATTCGTTGGAAAGATAAATTTAAATAGATTCTAATATTTTTGGTTTCACTAAAATCCGTTAAATTTTGCATCCTGTACGGTCAGTCAAAGTTCAAGTTTGACTTTTCAAACTACCGCGTTATTTCTAACTCTTTTTATAATAAAAATTAAATCATTCATTCTAACTTCGATTTGAATCAAATTTGTGATCATTATTATTTAAATAAATTATTTTATATTGTCAAAATTCATTAAAATTTTCTAAAATAAAATTTTTAAATTGGTCCTGATTTTTGCGGGTTGTTACAATCGCCCCCACTTAAAAACTTTTCGTCCTCGAAAAGGAACTAGGCTAAAAGTTGTTTAATTAACTAACTAAATTTTAATTTCTCTTATTAATTTCATTTGTTGACTAACTTATCAAATATACATACTCTTTTATATATTTAAAAATCATATTTTCAGAAATAGATTATATAATCAAAAATACGCTAATCATAAGCTTATCACTCTGAACTCATTCTAGGGCATTACTAACCCCATCTCTAATGAGTTTTCTCATTCTAGGATACTGCTGATCCTATCTCTAATGAGTATTCTTATTGGATATTGCTAATTCAATTCTCTTATGAGTCTTTTGTTCAGTTCTAACGAGTTGTATCCCAAAGATTTGAGCTAACCAGAGCTCTGATACCACCTGTAACGACACGGATTTTGCCCGACCTTAATCGATCGCTAAATCGACCAAGACCTTTCAAAACTCGCATACGTTAACTTTGGGAATACAATACATCAGAACAATAACAGCAGACTTTTATTACATTACAATAATATAACATCAGAGTACAGAATATCAGAGTACAAATAAAGTAAACTACAGCGGAAGATAAATTACAACAGATTTAATACATTAAACAGCGGAAGACTTCTAAGCTCTGGACACAGCTTTAGGCTTCGATCCAGGATCCTGCTAAAGAGAGAGATATCTGCAAAAAGCTACTCAACTGCCCGTGTGGAAAAGGGGGCACCCGAGTTTGCAAAGTGAAACAAACTGCGAGTCAGTCATGGGACTGGTGTGAGAATTCTAAACTAATTTAACTAATAAGACAAATCCAAGGACCACGCCGTTAATGCGGAACGGGTTTTCTCCTATGGATTGCCAGTGCATAAACCAAAGTAAATCGAGAAATAACGCAATGTCTTTTTGGAAAAACGAAACCATTATAAGACCCAAGTCCCATCACACAATGCAACGCACACCAGAGGATAGGGTTTTACCTTATAATGGTCAAAAGATGCTTGATACGTATAAAACGGATTACTACTAGTGTGTATATGTTTTAAATAAAAACATTTCAATCATAAGTATCAATCCTAGACGGCATGGTTACCATATAGCATGTCGCCAATACTAGTTCTACAATCAAAACCGCAAGGGCGTATTGGAAATTTGGATTCCATCATGAGTCGAGGCTAGGGGCAAGATCCTCTCCGATTCGAGACACTCTAGCAAATGCCTCAGGATCCCCCGCAGTGAACCCTTGGATCTTCAGGGCCGGTCCCCGCCTATGGGCAGTGGATTAGTTATGCCTGAACACACGCTTCCCGGTCCCTTTGGACCTATAGTATGACCACCAACGGCCTATAAAAATAACGAGGCGCCTCAAAATCCATCATCCACATAAGTAAAATGTCAGGGCTGGTAGGTCACTGACACCACTCTAGCTAGAAAGAAACGTGTGCACTCCCTGCAGTCCGTATCCCGTTTTTGACTCATATCGGGGTGTGAGGCTCGCGAAGTCACGCTATACACAAAGCTACGCCTAAACAGGCCGTGCTTTGATCATCAACCACAAGGCCTGCTTTTCAACAAAAGCCTTGATCAATGCATCTTAGCATGCCACATTGTCAGTCCATACTATACCATTGATTTCTACCAATATATAACCCCTAAGCTCGTACGTCTCAGAGAAGGGTGTTAACCACCAAACAGATATATATTAAGAGAGATCAACGAATGTAGTATAAAGGACTACAACGTCAGACATACATTCCATTTATAAACTTATGCCCTGGGTCTGAGCGAAAGTCAAATCCGTGCAATCAACACTACGTCCGGACGGCTACTACTGTCGCCCCTTCAAGGTAGCTACTCCCATCATGGGTCTCAATAGCAACACACCCATTCGATGTAAAGATCGTCGGTCTTCAATCACCGTCTTCAACTCTTCGAACGTCGTATCATTATTTGGAATGAGAGTAAACTCGGACTTCCCAAATAATTCTCGCATATATAAATTTGCAAACCATTTTATATCGTTATTTATTCTTTTATAAATATAAATATCGTCCATCCATTTCATGCGTATAAATATTGTCCATTTATTTCATGCATATAAATACATCGTCCATTCATTACATATGCAGTAATACTACTCTAAACATGAATTTTTATTTCATATGCGGTTTCTTGATTATGCATTTCATATGCGACTTCATGCTTTTTAAAACATGTTAAATTTTCATATGCGGTTCATGCTTCTAAATCATGTTTCATTTCATATTTATATCTTTTTATTCGCATGTGAAATGTAAATAAAAATTCCCTTCTTATTTTCATCTTTTTATTTACATGTGAAAAGTAAATAAAAGTTTCATTCTTATTTTCATCTTTTTATTTACATGTGAAAAGTAAATAAAAATTTCATTCTTATTTTCATTCTTTTTATTTACATATGAAATGTAAATAAAAGTTTCATTACTTTTATTTATATAAAATATATAAATAATATAACCATTTCATGTTTTCATTCATTTATTCATTTATAACATGAAAATATTCATTGCTTTATGGTTCATTTTCCATTTTCGATCACTTTCTTAATTCAGTGATCTTAACTACTTAATTCCTTTTCAATCAAATTAAAGATTTAATTAAAATTTTATTTAGTTTTAATCTTCCAAAGTCATTATTAAATGATTATTCAATTTCTAGGGAATTAATTTTATCATAAATTCGGGTTAAAGAATAAATGTTATTTAAAACATAATTCACGATAAACCCAAATTTAAATTTCATAAATTTCCCATTTAATATATATAATTAGACATCATTTATTTCAGAGTATTTCATTTAATCTTAAATAAAATATTAATCATCTTCGATTTCCTTTATAAAATGTATAACATAATTTATAAGGGTTAAAATGGAGTTACTATTTTTAAAATGGACCGAATAGCCCAATTCATTTTCCTTATCCATTTATTATGTTTATCTTTACATTTTATTATTTAATAGCGGGCCAGACCTCTCACATTAGGCCTACAACTTGTGGATGCTGGATATGCCGGTTGGTTCCGGGCAGACTTCTACCACAGGTTGGGCTTAACCTCGTGTCTTGACCCAATTCGTATTTGCGCACTTGGACCTCTCACATTAGGCCCAACATTTATGGCTGCTGGATATGCCGGTTGGTTCCGGGCAGACTTCCGCCATAAATGTGACCTAACCTCGTGTCCAGGTACAATTAATAATTATCATTAAAATTATCTCTTAAAAGTATTATTTTAAAACATTTCATATTTTAGAATATCTAATTTCTAAAATATCTTTCATTCTTTTACTTATCCTTTCATTTCAGTAAACATTAATCTTTCCATATTAATATCATAAAACTATTCCCAAAATGTTTCAATTGTTATATCAAAAACTTACCATTTTAATATTAAATGAAATCTTCCTCAATTAATCCATTTATGTTAAATTTTAAAATCAAATCTTCTAAATTTACAAGTTAACATAAAAACGAGATTTTTCAATTCAAATCTTCATTATTATAATTGGAATGAAATCTTACCAATTTAAACTTTTTATTTCATCCTTTTTAAATGTGCAATCTTCTTAATTAAATCGTCCATTAATTCCATTAATTGAGTAAATAATGAAAATATTTCAAGTTCCTCAATAACGCTAATTATATATTCACTTTCATGTACAACTTTCATGTGCAATATCCATATATAATTTTTTTTTATATTTAATCAGAAACACTACGAATATATTTATTTACATATTTTACTTAAAAATGCTTAAAATAAACTTGCATTCATGTTTTGACATAACAATAAGAATAAAGTTGCATTCATATTTTTATGTAAATAAAAATAAAGTTTCATTCATATTTTAACAAAACGATGCAAATAAAGTTTGCATTTATATTTTATCAAAACAGTGTAAATAATGTTTGCATTCACATTTTTATCAAAACAATGCGAATAATGTTACATTTATATTTTTGTCAAAACAATGCGAATAATGTTGCATTCTTATTTTATTAACAACAATGAAATTATAATTATTTTCTAAATTTACCTAACTCGCTAAAAATAAGTTATCAATCTTATTTTAACTTAAACAATGAAAATATATTTATTTTCTACTTTCACTTAACGCGCTAAAAAAAATATAACAACACTCATATTTTTACATAAACGCTGGAAATAAGGTTGCATTCCTATTGTGACATTAACTATGAAAATAAGTTTATTTTCTTAAATTTTATTAAGACGCTAAGACTATTTTAATAATCTTATTCTTACTTAAGTGCTAAAAATATAATATAAATTTGCTATTTACACTCACGCACTAAAATGTGGTTATTTTCCTATTTATATGACCGCACTAAAATTATGGTCATCTTCCAATTCACATGACCGCATACAAAATTTAATAACACACAGAATATGGTGTCGCGCTTGCATATCAATAAAATGATAAATAACATAATATGGGGTGTTCAAATCCATTCCAAACCATTCAATGAGCAACATGTAGATTGATGTTAAGCATTCATGTCGACAAACAATAATGACAACATACAATATGGTATTAAGTCTTCATGTCATCGCATATAATAACATCATAAGATGTAGTGTCGCATTTTTGTGTCAAGATCCCAACTTTGTTTTTTTTTTTCATCTAAATAAAATAAGATTTTATATATATATATATATATATATATATATATTATAAAAATCCTAACTTGATTTATAAATATAATTAAAAGATTTAAACTTTCTTTTACAATATAAAAATCATATCTTTATAAATTTTAAATAAAGATCTAATCTTTATTCTTAACACATCATACAATAAAAGATCAAATTTTTATTCTCAAAACAACATAAAACAAAAAATCTAATTTTTTTATCGTCAAAACAACATAAAAAAAAATCAAATCCATTCGTGTAGATTCCAACAACGCAATTCATATGACAATCATCCAAACACAAATCCAAACCCAAGCATCAACATGTAGTCATACATCACGGATCTAGTTCACTTCTCATTAAATTATTTAAATAACAAAAAAATAATAATTAAATTAAAAATAGAATCTCACATTGATTTTTGCTGAAAATTTGACTGTCTCGGATTCAGCTCTGGTCTGCGCCATCCCGAAGAGCTTGGAAAGACGAGTCCAACGCAATTTACGGTTCGTCAATCGGACCTCGTACGAGAGAGTTATGATTTATTAAAGTTGGACATAATTGAATAATTAATTAATATTCGTGAAAAATACCTAAAAATTTCACTGTCTCAGAATTGGACAAAATTAGTGTCCATGCGTCCATCTCGTCGCCACGATCCCAACGCACCTGAAATCGTCGATTTTCGACTTCGTATGAGTGAGTTATGCAATTTTAAAGTTCTGGAAATTAATTAAATAATTTAAAAATAAAATAGAAAATACCCTCAGCCCATTGACCGAAAAACACTGTTCACCGCTGAACTTTGACCGCACTTTGCCGCTGCCTCGGGCCACCTGACGCCACGTGACCACCGCCAATGTCTTCGTCTTGGCGAGACGCCCCACCACCAGAAAGAGCCGCCCCTAAAGCTTCTCCGATCATCGGGAAATCGCCTAGAAAGGATTTCGCCTCGCGGGTCCCACAGGCCGCCTCACACCTCCAAACTGCCTGAAATTTTCTGAGCATCTTCGTCTTGCGTAGACGAAGAACTTCCGTGTTCGTGACTTCGTCTAATTCTTCCTCGATTCACGGGAATTTCTTGATTTACGTTTTGAGTTTCTGAATTTCGAAAACAGCGAGCTTTAAGACGAGATTCCGGCGAATCCGAGCGCTGTTTGACAAAACCGACTACACCATTAGCTTCGTATCGTCGAGGCCTTCGAGAAAACATATAATTTGCTATGGTTTGAAGATATTTTATTTTTTTATGAATTTTAGAGGAAGAGGGAGCCGCCATGGAAATTGAGAAAAAAATGATGGAAAAGAGAGTGGCTGCTGTGCATTTTGAATTTCAGCCCTAAAACTCAGAAAAAAAGATAATATATACCATGGGTTTAATTTTGGTTTGGGCCCAAATATCATTACGTGCCCAATTACTCAATTTTCAACTGTTTTCTTCAGTTCAAAAATTCTTATAAATACATGCTGATTTCAAAATTAATAAAATTTTAAACATAATTATTTCAGGTCATTACGAACCTGATTTCGTAATTTTCCGATTCCGTATGAATTTATTATAAATTTCCGAAGTCTGAAAATAGGCTGTATTTCCACTGTAAAAATTATACAGGCCACAAAATAATTCCAAAAATTATAAATTTTAGAATTTTACCTTAATTTAATATTCCGAATCCATAGAAACTGGTTTCGTCGAATTCGGAGTTCGTTTGCAAAAATTCTATTTTTCAGGTGTATATTTTTAATATTTAAAAATACCAAAAATAGTGGAATTTTTTCGAAACTCAAAAATATAAGTTCTTATAGTCATTTTTATATGTAAACAACATTCTAAAACCAATGGAGATGGTTTCGGGTCCTAATTCCTTATTCTGCAAAATGTAGCATTTTGGCCCTTATAAATTTCATAGCGACCATTCTAGATTTTAATTTTGACATAACTTTTGATTTCCGTTATGAAATTTCGATTTTTCGGATTCGTTGGAAAGATAAATTTAAATAGATTCTAATATTTTTGGTTTCACTAAAATCCGTTAAATTTTGCATCCTGTACGGTCAGTCAAAGTTCAAGTTTGACTTTTCAAACTACCGCGTTATTTCTAACTCTTTTTATAATAAAAATTAAATCATTCATTCTAACTTCGATTTGAATCAAATTTGTGATCATTATTATTTAAATAAATTATTTTATATTGTCAAAATTCATTAAAATTTTCTAAAATAAAATTTTTAAATTGGTCCTGATTTTTGCGGGTTGTTACAATAATGATGGTGTGAACTAGCATCTAATACATAGAATTCACATATGTCATAGCATAATTCTAGATGTCATAATTCTAGCTCTAAAGAGATGTCATGGCATATGTTCATAATCTTTACTAATCAATCAAACTTGCATACATGGTTTGTCATATAGATCAACATAGCCCAAACATTATGATTTGATTAACATGAACTAATTAGCATAGATAATAGCATCATGGCTTTAAAGCATGTATGATTTATCACAACTTAGCATAGAAACTTTCAACATATATAACATCATCATAGCATGATTTACAACATAGAGGATATCATCATCACATAACATAGGATTTACAACATACATGATAGCATAAGGTTTACAACAACATATATGACAATCCACATTATTCACTTATAATCCATTCATGACTTGATCTAATTAGTTTAACAATAATCTTGTTAAGATCATCACACTCACAATTAGAGAAGAAAAGAGAGTCTTGATTTGCTTTAGAGTTGAGTAGAATTAGAATTTGATTAGCTTTTCTTCCTTCTTAGTTGGCGGCGGCTACACTGAGTTCCATGGCGGCGGTATGACGGTGGCTATTCTATTTTTCATGTGAATTAGAGTGAGAGACTACCTAGGTATTTATAGAGTTTAGGATTTATTTAGACCGTCAGATCAACTCGGAACTAAACTGAACCGTTTAATTTGCCAACTCAGCCCTAAAGACACATCAGCAGCTCAAGATTGGGCTCAGTCAAAACCCTAGCCGACATACCAGGTCGACACCCAGGTCGACTCCCCAGTCGACCTGGGGGGTGGGGTCGAATTCCCAGTCGACTCCCCAGTCGACCTAGGGTGCTGGGCGGGAATTTTCCCGCCTAGCCTGATTTGACTCCGAATTTGAAATTTAAATTTTCTGAAATCTGTTTTGAATTTTCTGAAACTTCCGATGGCCATAACTTCTTCATACAAAGTCCAATTCACGCAAACTCGGACTCTATTCCAACCAGAATTCCGAGACGAACACAATGGCGCAACCCGTTTCCCACAATTCTCACGTCTGAGATTAGTTATTCTTTAATTTGTGAATATTAATATTAACTGAATTACGGGGTGTTACATTCTCCCCTCCTTAAAGGATTTCGACCCCGAAATCTTCAAGTCAAGAAGAATGTATATCCTAACATCCAGTCGTCCATCTACTCAACCATTAAACACAGGCATCCATTGTCCTTATAGACTTCTAATGCTTTAATGTTTAAATGCACAGTGTGTGTATATGTCCATATCTAATGCAAAATCAGGAGGTCCACTGATTCAGTTGACCTCCTTAATGCAAATCATGATAGTGCCATGCGTCCATTATGTATGCAAAAGTTCCCTAATGCTACATATTATCTCTATATGCGTGCACAATCATCATCTGAATGAAGCATCCATATGATAATAAAATCGTTATACATCCATTTTACTAAATACATCCATTTATATGCAATATGCAATATGCAATATGAAGTGACTGAGCCGATCTAGTGCCTAAAGTGTGTGTATATGCGTCCACGAGCAACCACTAGCAAACACTTGCATCCACTTTGCATCCATCATACGTAACATGTCTCAAACACATGTTTCAACCATAGGATGATCCTAACTAAAGGTCAAAGATACTAGCGAGAGGATACTCTAAAGTTAAGATAAGTACAAGATAAGCGATAATGGAGAAATTAAAGGACATACCCTCAAAAAGAAAAGGGTACAACGAACTCATCTTTTCTTCCGTCTCCCAAGTAGCGTTGCTCTCATCATCTCCCCATTGTACTTTGACTAGTCTGACCTCTCGATTCCTCAACTTCTTGATCTCCGACCCAAGAATGCATGTAGGAGCTCGTCGAATTGTCGCGTCACGCTCTATCTCCGCCTCTTTAAGCAAGCTCGGCTCTTCCACTTCCGCGTTCTCGTGCAAGCACTTCCTCAAATGTGACACATGGAATACGTCGTGTACACCACTAAGTCTCTCAGGCAACTCCACTCTATACCCCATCCGTCCAATCTTCTCTTTAATAGGAAACGACCCTACAAACCTTGGTGCCAACTTTCCAACGGACCCAAAGCGAACAACGTTCCGTAACGGAGACACTTTGATAAAGACCATGTCCCCAACTTCGAACTCAAGATCTGTCCTCCTCTTATCCGCATAAGATTTCTGTCTATCTTGCGCTGCTTTCATCCTCCTTCGAATCAAGTCGATCTTTTACGAAGTCTCCCTAATCATATCGGGCCCAAGTAAGATCTTATCCGTAGATTCCCACCAACATGTAGGTGAACGACAAGGTCGTCCATAAAGAGCTTCGAAAGGTGTCATTCCAATGCTGGACTGAAAGCTGTTATTATATGCAAACTCTACCAATGGAAGATGCTCTTCCCATGTACCCCCAAAGTCTAGGATACATAGCCTCAAAAGGACCTCTAGAATGCGATTCACCCTCTCGGTTTGGCCATCCGTCTGAGGATGATATGTGGTGCTCAAACATAAATGAGCCCCTACCGCCTCTTGCAAGCTTCTCCAAAATTCGCTAGTGAAAATAGGATCGCGGTCGCTCACTATGCTAGAAGGAACACCGTGCAAACGAACTATCTCTCGGACGTATACAGAAGCTAACCATGGAGCAGTCCTCTTACTCTTCACGAGAATGAAATGGATGCTTTTGGTAAGTCTATCTACTATAACCCAAATCCCCGTATTACCCTTCCTTGATCGCGGTAATCCATCCACAAAGTCCATCGAGACACTTTCCCACTTCCATAGTGGAACCTCCAATGGGTGAAGCAACCCACCGTGTTTCTTTTGCTCCGCTTTTACTTGTTGGCACACCAAGCATCTAGCGACATACTCGGCCACGTCCCTCTTCATACCGGCCCAAAAGTAAACTCGCTTCATGTCTTTGTACATCTTGTCCCCGCCGGGATGAATGGTCATCTTCAAATGATGTGCTTCGTCAAGAATAACCTTCCTTAGGTCATTGTCTTTTGGTATACAAAGTCTACCGTCCCTACGTAACCAACCCTTATCATCTAGGGTATACCTACGGAGATGGCTTGATGACTCCCCTCCTTTGAGATTTTCTACTAACTCAACCAACTGTGGGTCGTCTCGTTGTGCCTCGCCAATCCATCCCAAAAGCGTAGGTCTGACCTCCAAGGATGCTAGCAAACCGGGTACGAAGTCAACGGAAGGTCTAAAGTCAAACATCGAAATGAATTCTAAACTTCGCCGCTCAACAAACACAGGACTTAAGGATAATCTTTTTCTACTTAAGGCATCAGCCACTACGTTACCCTTGCCAAGGGTATATGCTATCTCGAAGTCGTAGGATGCTAAGGACTCCATCCACCTTTGCTGCCTTAAGTTCAAGTCCTTTTGAGAGAATAAGTATTTTAAAGATTTGTGGTCAGTGAATAATTTGAATTTCTCGCCAAGAAGATAATGACGCCAAGACTTAAGCGCGAAAACAATAGCGGCCAACTCTAGGTCATGTGTAGGGTAATTCTTCTCATGCGTCCTTAACTGCCTTCCACCATAGGTTATTACCCTGCCCTCTTCCATTAAGACTGCGCCTAGTCCTGTCCCACAAGCGTCAGTATAAACAGTAAACGACTTACTCCCATCTGGCAATACTAAGACTGGGGCTGAAGTCAAAGCTCTCTTCAAACTTTGGAACGCATCATCACAATCTACGTCCCATGTGAAAACTAGGTTCTTCTTCGTCAAACGTGTTAATAGAGCTGATATCTTTGCGAAGTCTTTAATGAACTTCCTATAGTAGCCAGCCAACCACAAGAAACTTCTCACTTCGGTAGCATTTTTAGGGACCTTCCAATCTTGGATGGCCACCACCTTCGCAGGATCTACAGCTATCCCTTCCTTGGAAACCTCGTGCCCTAAGAATCGTACTTCCTTCCTCCAGAAGTGACACTTAGAAAATTTAGCTTTAAGATTATGCGCTCGTATGGTCTCCAACACTTCCCTAAGATGTAGTGAAACTCCCCACCTCCGTTAGGGTCACTCTCAAAGGGAATGCCCTAATTTTGGTGGAGGTTTATAAGTATAAATCACAGATATACAAGACAGATATAATAACACATATTTTTGAACAGCGGAAAACAACAACTTTTATTTCATTCAAATACGTGTTACACCAACCATACCATAATTGTCTTACAACACTTCCAAAAACATAACATCTTCATAACTGTCTTGATTACATTATTTAAAGAAGCATAAAGAAAACATAAATAAACTGCAAAAGTCCCATAATTGTTGTCCAAAGCCATAGTCCGAAACGAAAAGATCCAAGCAATACATTCCTTCTCTTCAAGCTGGATATGAAGGCTGGTCAAGCTGCGGTATTCCCTCCCTGTGTACCTGGGGGGAGGGGGGGGAACGGAAGAAAAGAAGACGAAAGAAAAGTAGAGTCAGACATAAAGCCTGAGTAAGTCTAGGACTATTCAGTCTATGAATAAAGAGCTGGGTATGATAAGTATAAACTAGAAATGGGAAAGCACCATAAACTAAGTTAAGTTGTCTAGGGTCGAATATACTATCGTACCCCATATTAATCTCTGTACCCATATAAACTAGTTCCCAACAGGCACCCCATAATCAGGGTGAAGTGATCCATTTTATGATGATCGGCTCCTACTCGCACAGTTACATGTGTCTTATGGCCCCCGATGTTGTAGTTACCTATGCTGGTCCCACCATGGGGTGTATCAAGTCCCATGGTGGCGGCCCAACACAACCCTAGAATGCACAGGTATGCTACTGGTGCCCAGTGCCTTATTTTTCTGCACCGGAGTGTGTGCACGCCCGCACCCCGTTAGAACCTACACTGCTGCACCACCGCCGTCGATTTGACCTCTTACAGTCAGCCCAGTAATCGTGCCCCACCCTGCCTAGTTTCAGGGTATTATGATACGCCTTGTAGGGTTACTGCTGAAAAGGGTCCCCCGCTACTAGGTTTTCTATTTCTAGCCAACATGCTAAGTTAGTTAAGTGTTTTATAAACCTAACCCCCAATCAATCTGTCCAGTTTAGCATGTTCCATTTTGATTAAGTATTAATATAATTTACTTAATCCTATCAATCCTGACTCAGCCTTAATTGTCTTATTAAAGCCTTGACCTCTCACATTAGACAGGTATTGTTGTGGCTGCCTGTTGCCGGTTGGGTCCGGGCAGTCTTAGGCCACAACTCAGTCTAACCTCGGGTCCTTATTGGGCTCCGTGTTTAACCACCCACATTGGATAGGTATTGTTGTGACTACTGGACAGCCGGGCGGTTCCGGGCGGTTCCGGGCAGGTTTACATCACAACTCAATCCAACATCGGGTTAAACACATCGTATTTTCTACATTTACATATTTTGTCTCTTTTCTTTTTATATGTAAATATTTGCGGCCCATTATTCAAATTCATCTTTATTGGTTCAGATTTATTTATGCCACTTAATTGTTTTTCAAGGTTGTTGGCATGCGTTGAACATGCCAACACATATGTTCTATATTTTAGCCCAAACGTCATTACCCCCGTTTTACACGTTCGTTCAAATGTAAGGTGTGTTGGGTTTAATACTTAAACCCAATTTAGCCATATGAAAAGGGGAGGCTTATAACATGGTGTTTATAAGGTAACATAAAAAGGGGAGTGTGAACGCATGAACTTGCAACATAACGATTCAATTAACATAAGGTAGGCACATGTGAACTTGCAATTGTAACAACATATAATATAAGCGATACTTAAACATGAATCATTCTATTCACATAATCATGGTATAAACAAAACATGAATCATTCTATTCGTGTAGTCATGGCATAAATGATACTTAAACATGAACCATTCTAATCATATAATTATGGCATAATCATAGTTGAACATGAGTCCTTCTATTCATATAGTCATGGCATAAACATAATTGAACATGAATCCTATTATTCATATAATCATGGTTTTTATCCTATCTATGTAACTTGTAAGTGGGATGTAATTCTAGTGTAATTTCTAATGTAACTTATGTGCCAAATATATTATCATATGATTATGATAACAACATAAGCCTAGAAACATGTTTTTCAACTAGGCATAATAACAAACATAGTTTAATCATGTTCATAAAATTGATACAAGCTTACAAAGACGCTTGCTTTTGTCACTATTACAAAATCATGATTTTTATACTTGAACTTTAATGCCAATTCCAACATAACTACATATGAATCATAATACTCAAATGGACCAAATTACACTAAAGATGACCATAGAATTATACATCATGTTGGCATAACAATAAATCATATACTTGCATGAATTTCAAATAAACTATTACAACATATAGTTGTTATTTTCAACATGAATCATATACTTACAATTATCAAATGGGTGTTATAAATAACTACCACAAACTTGTAGTTTCCAATATGAATCATGTGCTTGCATGAATCCCAATTAAAATTCCACAACATGTGGTTGTCAACATAAACCATATACTTGTATGAATCCAATCGTACACCATAGTATTGCCAAATCATTTAGAATCAAAATAACATACAAATATAAGTTATTATCGCCACAATTCCATTTCGTTGTTAACTTCTAACACAAATCGCGTACATGCAAATATCCAATCGTATACCATAATATTCCCAAATCGTTTAACATCAAAGCAACATACAAATATAGATTATTATCGCCACAATTCCATTTCTTACGTTACACAAATCAACACAATTATTTAATTCACATCGGAATAGCACTCTACTTACAACGTATGACGAATCTTCAATTCAGGAATCTGAATTCTGAAATTGGAGATGCTATCCTTTATTGTAGGCGTTCTTTTGATTGATTTGACGTTGCTTTAAGCTTTTGATTTATCTCCTAATTGTCTCTCTATTTTCTGACGGTTACCTCAGTCTCTCCTCAGCAGCATGATGGTCTCATCTCCATTTTAGTTTATGTGAATTAGGGTTAGTCTTACGTCCTTTTTATAGAGTTTTTGAGTTGATTTAGACCGTCGATGGAGCTTGGTTTAATAATAACCGTTTGTTCAAAGAAGAGACCAACCAGGAGCTGACACCTAGCCCTAGTGACAAGGCAAGGCTCAGAAAATCGACCAAACACAGACTAGGCCAGCCAGGGTGGGCTGGGTTCGACCTGGCTCAGGGGCTAGGTCGACTCCCCAGTCGACCCCCAGGTCGACTCTAGAGTCGACCTGCCTGGGGCAGGTCGACTCCCAGGTCGACCTGGCCTGGCAGGTCGACCATAGGGTCGACCCCCAGGTCGACCTGGTGGGTTTGGGCGGGAATTTTCCCGCCTACTCTGATTGGGCTGAAATTTAAATCTGTTTTCGAAATTTGAATTTTCTGAAACTTCATCGGGCCATAATTTGGTCATACGGGCTCCATTTTTCGAAAACTCGGACTCTATTTCGCGTATTTTTCCGAGACGAACGCAATGGCGTATCCCGTTTCCCTTAATACTTTAATTTAAAATTAGTTATACTTTAATTTGTGAATTTCACAGTTATAGAATACACGGGGTGTTACATTCTCCCCCACTTAAAAGGATTTCGTCCTGAAATCTTCAAGTTCAGGAAGAATGTTCATCCTAACATCCAAACATCCATCTACTCATCCATCAAACACGAGCATCCATTGTCCTTAAAAGACTTCTAATGCTTCATGATAATATGCGAAGTGTGTGTGTACATGTACTTATCTAATGCAAAATCAGGCGGTCTACTGATTCAGTTGACCTCCTTAATGCGAATTATGTAAGTGCTATGAATCCATTATGTATGCAAATCCTCCTATTCATGATTCTACATGAGTGCACAATCATTCATACAAATGCAACATCCATATGACAACACATTAAAGTTCAACCATATACGAATGCAAACATATATGCATATGCAATATGAAGTGATTGAGCCGATCTAAAACCTAGATTGTGTGTATATGCAACCACGAGCAACCACTAGCAATCACTTGCAACCACTTGCAACCATCATCCATAACATGTTTCAATTACATGTTTCCATCCAAAGGGTTTCTTCCTAAAAGATAAGGTCGAGGAGATATACCTAAAAAGATAGATAAAAGCACAGCTTAAGGAAAAAGGAAAGATCAAAGATGTACCCTCGAAAAGAAAAGGGTAGGCTGTGCGTATTTTAGCTTCAGTTTCCCAAGTTGCATCTCCTTCGGCGTCGCTCCACTTAACTTTGACGAGCTTGACTTCGCGGTTGCATAGCTTCTTTACTTCCGTTCCTAATATGCGGGTTGGAACTTTCCTTATGGTTGCTTCGCGTTCCACTTCAGCTTCTTCTAGGATATTTGGCTCTACCACTTCAGCAGACTCATGTAGACATTTTCGGAGTTGTGAAACATGAAAGACGTTGTGAACTCTGGCCAATTTTTCGGGTAGCTCTAATCTATAGGCCATTTTCCCAATTTTCTCAATGATAGGGAATGGCCCTATGAACCTTGGTGCTAGCTTTCCTGTGGTTCCAAAACGAACAACGTTCCTTAGCGGAGATACCTTAAGAAAAACTCTGTCCCCAACCTCAAATTCAAGGTCGGTCCTCCTCTTGTCGGCGTAGGACTTTTGTCTGTCTTGGGCCGTCTTCATCCTTCTTCGTATTAAGTCTACTTTCTCTGAAGTCTCTCGGATCATATCTGGTCCAAGTATGAGCTTATCAGTAGACTCCCACCAACAAGTGGGCGATCGGCACGGTCTTCCATATAAAGCTTCGAAGGGCGCCATTCCGATGGTTGCTTGATAGCTGTTGTTGTAGGCAAATTCCACCAAAGGAAGATGGTCTTCCCATGTCCCTCCGAAGTCAAGGATGCACAGTCTTAAAAGGTCCTCCAAAACTCTGTTCACTCTTTCTGTTTGGCCGTCGGTTTGGGGATGATAGGCTGTGCTCAAGCATAACTGTGTGCCTACCGCTTCTTGCAGACTCCGCCAAAACTCACTGGTGAAGATAGGGTCTCGGTCGCTAACAATGCTGGATGGTATTCCATGGAGTCGAACGATTTCCTTGAGGTAAAGAGATGCTAGGGATGAGGCAGTTCTTTTACTTTTGACGGGTAAAAAGTGGGCGCTTTTAGTAAGCCTATCCACTATTACCCAAATGCTAGTGTTGCCTCTCCTAGACCTAGGCAGCCCATCGATGAAGTCCATTGAGATGCTATCCCACTTCCACTGCGGGACCTCTAGAGGATGTAGCAGACCACCAGGCTTTTTCTGTTCTGCCTTAACCTGTTGGCACACCATACACTTAGAAACGAATTTTGCCACGTCCTTCTTCATGCCGTTCCAAAAGAAAGTTCTTTTTATGTCCTTGTACATTTTATCTCCACCTGGGTGTATCGTCATCTTGGAGTGATGTGCTTCCTCGAGAACCTTCTTTACTAAATCCCTTGTTTGTGGGACGCATAGTCTTCCATCTCGCCTTAGCCAACCCTTATCGTCGATGGAGTATCTGTTGAGGTGACTTGAAGTCTCACCCCTAATTAGCCTATCAATCGTTTCCACAAGCTGAGGGTCCTCGCGTTGTGTTGTCCCTATCGAGTCCACTAAAGTCGGGCGTGCTTCGAGGGATGCTAGCAAGCCTGGTACAAAATCGGAGGAAGGCCTAAAGTCGAAGCTGGCTATAAACTCTAGGCTTTGTCTTTCAACAAACAATGGGCTTAGGGTTAGTTTCTTTCGGCTCAACGCATCTGCCACTACGTTGCCTTTGCCCGGAGTGTAGGAGATCTCGAAATCGTACGAGGCAAGAAACTCCATCCATCTCTGTTGCCTTAAGTTAAGATCTTTCTGCGAGAAAAGATATTTCAACGATTTATTGTGAAAACCCGTAACTTCCCCGTAAAGGAAAGCGTCGGATAGTTCGAGAACAAACCACAATAAAACGCATACAGAAGAACATTTCATTGTATATTACAACAATGCATCAGATTACAAGAATATACAGAGTATAAATGAATAAATATTACACAGAAATATCAGAGATTTAAATTACATTTAAATACATAGCAGCGGAAAATAATACAATACACAACTAGAAGAGATATACGGATACAAAGCTTTCCGGATATCGTTCCAGCTGTAAACCAGGATCCTGTGAATATAAATCTGCAAAACCAAAACTACTAGCTGCCCGTGTCAAAATAAGGGCACCCAGAGTTTAGGTTAAAACAATAAACTCCAGGTCAGTCATGTGACTGGTGTGAGAACTAAAACAGTTATTAATCTTTATTTTAAATCATTAGGTAAATCAAGGGACCACGCCGTATAACACGGAACGGGTTTCCTCCCAAGAATACCAGTGCATAAAACAAACAGCGCAATGCTAAATAAAGAAAAATGAAGCTGTTATAAGACCCAGGTCCCATCACACAATGCAACGCAGTCGAGGATAGGGTTTTCCCTTATAACAGCCAAAGAATGCTTGATACGTTTAAAACAAATCATTTGATACTATTATAAGTGCATAGTGTATAAAACACTTCAAATCATAAGTATCAATCATAGGCGGCATGAATGGCCCATAACACTATGTCGCCATATATAAGTTTACAATCAAAACCGCAAATGTCGTATTGGAAGTTGGGTTATCATTTATGGTATGAACCGAGGCTAGGGGCAAGATCCTCTCCGATTCGAGACGCTCTAGTCCGCCCCTCAGGCAAGTACTCAGTCAAGCCTTTGGATCGTCAGGGCCGGTCCACCGATGTGGATTAAAATTCCTGAACACTGCGTTTCCCCGCCCTTTGGGGCGTAAGCCTGGCCCGTCAGCCGACCAGAAGCATCGGCCGAAACCGATATCACGAGGCGCCTCGCTTTTCAGCAAGTAATAATAAGTAACATCCACATGAGTCAAACTCGTCAGCCAGTTCAGGCACTGACGCCACTCCTAACTAGAAAGAAACGCATGTCCTCCCTGATGTCCGTCTCCCGTTTTTGATTCATACCGGGTGTGATACTCGCGAATCAACGTTACACAAAGCTACGCCACAAAGGCCGTGCTTCGATCATCAACCACAAGACTTTGCTTTTCAACAGAAGCCTTGATCATTTGCATCTTAGCATGCCACACAGGCAATTCACTCCATGCGATTGATATCCATCAATATATAACCCCTGAGCTCGTACGTCTCAGAGAAGGGCGTTAAGCAAGAGAATAAATTCTCCGCCGCCAAACAGATATATATTTAACAGAGATCAATCACACGGACTAAAATCCAATGTCAGACACACAGTCCATTTACAAGTCCGTTCTGGGTCTGAACGAAACCGGAGGCACCTAGTACCCCGCATATCCATCGATCTCCAAGTACGTCTGGACGATCACCAACTGTTTCCATCTTCTTGGGTGTACAGCCCAATCAAGATCATCAGTAATCACCCAAACGACGTGAAAACCTCCGGTCTTCGACCATCGTCTTCATCTTCGACTTATCGTCGTATCAGTTATTCAGAATGGGATAAACCCGGTCTTTCCGAATAACTCGCGTATATTTTAAATAAGTGTTACACAAACACAACATACGCCTCATTCCAATTCATTAGTCACTAACCGTAAATTAATCAAGAGAATAATTCCCCAAATATTAACCCCGAAGGCCGAAACCAACATCAGATCAATATTCAGAAAACCATTCTGCTTGGCTAACCGACAGTTAGTTTCTAAATTTCACATTCATAGGGAAAGGTTCCCATTAATTTTATCCAAGATAAATTCCTTGAATTTATTCTTTATTCTATTTTTGAATCTCAATTCAAACTAGTCGGGATTAACGAACCTTACCGAAGTAATCATTTGTTTTAATTTCCCAATCCCAACCTATTCATCCCATGAAGTAAAACTGGTAATACTTCATATCTAACACCACAGTGTTATCGGTAAATTCAATTACCATTTCACGTTCAAATCCAATTAAAGATTTAACTATCGCCTGGAGCAAAACTGGTGATACTCCATTTTCGATCATTTCAATCTAATTAAAGATTCATTAAAACTCCACTTAGTTTTAATCTTCGACTGGGTTAAAGAATCAGTGTCATTTAAAACACGGTTCACGATAAACCCAAAATCACATTCCATTAATTATCGGGTTAAAGAACAAGTGTTATTTAAAACACTGTTCACGATAAACCCAAAAATCAATATCAATTCAATTTCAATTAAATATTATTTAATTGGTACACTTCATTAAATCTAAATAAAAAGATTTAATGTTTTCTCAACTGGGTTCAAGAACAGTGTTAGTGAAGACACCATTCACGACAAACCCAAATCACATTTGATATTCAATACAAGGCTCTGAATAGAAAATATCCCGGCTTATATTCAATATCCAATTCTGCGGCCAACAAAGATCGTATTGGAAATAACGATATATATCTATATCTTTCAAATTTCCATAACAACATTTGTATAATCACGAAATCCAACATCGAAACATTCCGAAGACAATTTCGATTCAAATCCATTCCAATGCAATCATTGGAAATTCTGGTTATTATCAAAACCATTTCAAATTCAATTTATTTAAAAATAAATAGAATTATAATTCTAGTTCAAAACTAGTTCATTTCGATAAAAAAACTATTTTTATCTTTTCAAATATGGAGTTTTTCATCCCAATTCTTCTCAAATCATTTCTTATGATTTTACACAAATTATTACTATTTTTAATAATTTTATCAAGGCCTGTACAGTCGATTTCCATCAATGGCCATCGAACTGCACTTACAGCGACCTTTTTCGAATTTGATTTGGACATAACTCCAAATCCAACCGTTAGATTTCAAATTTCTAATATTCGTTAGAAAGCTCTTTTCGATACGAACCCAACGGTTCCGGTTTTAGGAGAATCCGACGGTCGGATCTCCCGCAATGTCCATTTGAAATAAATGGTCGAAATTCACGAACTGCCGCGGCGCGGCGCGTTCTATTCAGGCCATTATATTATATATATAATATATATATAATATATTTCGTCGATTTCTATTTAAAACGAATTATATACATAGTTTTAAATTCGATTCAAAAGAAATTTCAACTTCCGTTTCAATTCAAATCAAAATTGAATTCTTCTCTATAAATTCGTTTTAAAATTCATTTCTATTCAATTCAAATTTCAATTCAATTTGAATTCATTTCAATTTGCTTTCAATTCAATTTGAATTCGTTTTCAATTCATTTCGAAATCGTTTTCAATTCAATTTATTTAGAAATCGTTTTCAATTCAATTTGAATTCGTTTTCAATTCATTTCGAAATCGTTTTATATTCAATTCATTTCGAAATCGTTATATATTCAATTCATTTCGAAATCGTTTTATATTCAATTCATTTCGAAATCGTCATATATTCAATTCATTTCGAAATCATTTTATATTCAATTCATTTCGAAATCGTTATATATTCAATTCATTTCGAAATCGTCATATATTCAATTCATTTCGAAATCGTTATATATTCAATTCATTTCGAAATGAATAAAATCGATATAAATATCGTTTACGTCAAAATGGCGTCAATCTAATCAACACGGCTTCATAAATTTCTATTTCAAATATTTCTTTTTCAAAATAGTTGTTATTATCAAAATATTTCGTTCAACACATGACCAATCTCAAAGGATGAGTACTGTCAACACATGAACCGTTATTTTATATTGATAAAGATGTAAATTTTATTATCAAAATATTTCGTTCAACACATGACCAATCTCAATGGATGAGTACTGTCAACACATGAACCGTTATTTTATATTGATAAAGATATAAATTTTATTATCAAAATATTTCGTTCAACACATGACCAATCTCAATGGATGAGTACTGTCAACACATGAACTGTTATTTTATATTGATAAAGATATAAATTTTATTATCAAAATATTTCGTTCAACACATGACCAATCTCAATGGATGAGTACTGTCAACACATGAACTTTTATTTTATAATATTCTTTATTTTCTAAATTGGAATGAGGCCCAATCAATCACCATATAATGTTAATTATATGGATTTTCATACAACACATGTATATAATAGCATTGAAAAATAATCAACCATCAACCAAAGTGCACTACACTGTATAAGCATCAAATATAGACATTTAACGCTTATAGCAGCTTGTCAATCAATCGATCGACATATTTAATCAATCAGGATGAGTGAACTTCAAGTTTCATCCCAACACCCGTGTGGGGTTTCAAACAATCAAACAAATATTTTATTCGTGCAGTTGGGCGATGTGTAAAATTTATCGTCCCAATCAATGTCCTTAAAATAGGTGTACATAAACAAACCGTCTGGTTTGTAAATGAATATTTATTTATTCACATTCACGTTAAAAATTATATTTTTAACGATAAAACATTTTATTCCAACATATGAATTTCTATTAAGTTCATTCTTTAAATAAAATGATATTTTTATTTTTCTAACACATTTTAGAAAATTTCGGCGGCATAACGGCACGATACTAGAAACGGGACGAGGCCTAGCCTTATCCCCGGTCTAGTGAAGGCCCACGCCATTCACACATCAATCATATCAATTTCATTTCACCAAACAATTCAAATCAACTCAAACAATCTAACTAACAACACAGCCAAACAAACAAGTCCATGGTCTGTGGACGATTGTGTCGGGTGCTACTAAGCACCGTCTGCATCCTAGTATATATATATATATATAACTAGAAAAATAAATTGAAAGGTGAGAAATTCTCACTTATAGCTATCCTAGCTCCACGGCACTTCATTTGCAGAAGTCTTCGTCGTTTCGCCTTTTTGTCACCTTCGTTGACCGTAGCCACTACATATATAAAAATCGAATTTTTACTTCGCTATTCAATATATAAAAATCATATTTTTCTTATGCTATTCAATATATAAAAATCATATTTTTACTTCGCTATTCAATATATAAAAATCGAATTTTTACTTCGCTATTCAATATATAAAAATAATATTTTTCTTATGCTATTCAATATATAAAAATCATATTTTTCTTATGCTATTCAATATATAAAAATCATATTTTTCTTATGCTATTCAATATATAAAAATCATATTTTTCTATCGAAGTTCAATATATAAAAATCATATTTTTACTTCGATTCGACGTTCAAATCTTTTTGAAGTTCAAAACCTTTTTCTTTTAAATCAGAATTAAATCTTTTTCTAATCAGTTTCTTGTTAAAATCGAAATCAGTTTTACATTTTTTTAAAACAAAATCAGTTTTACATTTTTAAAACAAAATCAGTTTTACATTTTTAAAACAAAATCAGTTTTATATTTTTAAAACAAAATCAGTTTTATATTTTTAAAACAAAATCAGTTTTATATTTTTAAAACAAAATCAGTTTTAATCAACATCAATTAATAAATTAACTAAATTACCTTCTTCTTTTTTTTCTGTTAACTCACGCCGGAGGGGAGAGGAAAAGCAGCGATCGTCGGCGGTGGCCTGGGTGCTCAGGTTGGTGGCGGCTAGGGTTAGGGTTCCCGGCGGATGAGGGTTGGACCGATTCTAAGGATGGAGAGGGGCGGCGGTCTCGTTCAGGGGGGCGGAGGTGGGTGCGTGGAGGTCGAGGCGCTGCTAGGGAGGGGGAGTCGCGATGGCTAGCGCCGGCGGTGGGGCACCAGGCGGCGTCGCGATTTGGCAGAGGGGCGATCGATTTTAATTTAGATCGGGTTTTTTTCTAACTGAGGGTGGAGAGAGAATGGCAAGGAATATATATATATATATATATATATTTAATTTATTTATTTAATTTATCTCATAAAGCAACCTTTTTATTCGACCTCAAAACGAGACCCAACGACTGTCGCCCCTAGCTAATTACCCCCATTCCGAATACAATGGGATATGTATCATAGGTTGATTTGATCGTTTGAATCAGTTTCCGTTGAATTTATATTTAAATCACTATATTGAATTTTAAACGTACATTTCAAATTACCGAGGTCACATACTAACTAGAAAAATTCTAGAAAAATATTTTCTAGCTTCGTATTGACGATACGGTCCTAATAAAACTAGTTTCGTTGAATTCTGACTCCGTTTGAAAAATGGCCAATTTCCAGTCGATTAAAATCAACTGAAACTGGTCAAACGCGTTTTCCTTTGCCACGCTCACATATTGATTCGAAAAATTATGAAATTTGGAATCTAGCAATAATTTAACATCCCGGACCCAACAAAACTGGTTTCGTCGAAATCCGAGGTCGTTTGCAAAATGTCCATTTTTAAGGGCCTTATATATATAAAAATATATATAAATTCCACAGCGACTATTTCTAATTTTAAACTGGACATATCTTATCATTTCTAAGATGAAATCTTGATTTTTCTGATTCGTTGGAAAGATATCATCAATTAGATTCCATTATTTTTGGTTTCACTAAAATCCGGATTGTTTTGCACCCGGTACATTCAATTGAAGTTTGAAATCGAATTATCGAACTACCGCGCCATTTTCAATTCCTTTTATAATTATATATAATTATTATATATTCTAACGATGACGTATATAATATATACGTTCGAATTATATTCAAAATAAATTTCTCGTCGATTTTATTTAAAATAATTCATTTTAAATGATCAAAATTCGATAAAATTGCCAAAACAAAAATTTCAAACTGGCTCGCATTTTACGGGTTGTTACATTTATGGTCAGTGTAAAGTTCAAACTTCTCACCTAGGAGATAGTGTCGCCAAGACTGGAGTGCAAAGACGATGGCAGCTAACTCAAGATCGTGGGTCGGATAGTTCTTTTCATGCACTTTCAATTGTCTCCCGCCATAAGCTACTACCCTTCCTTCTTGCATTAAGACGGCGCCTAGCCCTGTCCCACATGCATCTGTATAAACAGTGAACATCTTGCTTCCATCTGGCAACGTCAAAACTGGGGCTGTTGTAAGAGCCCTTTTCAGTCGCTGGAAAGCAAACTCGCAATCCAAGTCCCAATTGAAAACTAGATTCTTCTTGGTCAACTTTGTGAGCGAAGCTGAGATTTTCGCAAAATCCCTTATGAACTTTCGATAGAAACCTGCTAGTCCTAGAAAACTTCGGACCTCGGTTGCATTCCTTGGTGTCTTCCAATCCTGTACCGCCACTACCTTAGCAGGGTCCGCCGCTAACCCTTGTTTGGATACTATGTGCCCAAGGAACCTCACTTCTTCTCTCCAAAAGTGGCATTTGGAGAATTTGGCTTTTAGCTGATGGACACACAGAGTTTCCATGATTGCCCTTAAGTGTTGAGCATGTTCCTCTCCACTCTTTGAGAAGATAAGGATATCGTCTACGAAGACCACTACGAACTTATTGAGGAAATCTCTGAGTACCCTACTCATCAGGTCCACGAAGTAAGCAGGTGCATTTGTCAAGCCGAAAGGCATGACAAGCCATTCAAAGAAGCCGTCTGGGGTTCTGAATGCCGTTTTATCGATACTATCTTCAGCCACCCTTAGCTGATGAAAACCGGTCGCTAAATCGAGTTGGGAGAAAACAGACGCTCCTACAAGCTGATCAAACAAATCGTCAATTCTGGGGAGAGGGTGCCTATTCTTTTTCGTTAGCTTGTTGAGCTCCCTGTAGTCAACACATAGACGGAGTGAACCATCCGCCTTTGTTGCGAAGACCACTGGAGCGCCCCATTCTGAAATGCTCCTCCTAATGAACCCCTTCTCTAGAAGCTCTTTAATCTGTTTACTGAGCTCTTTTCTTTCCCGTGGAGCCATGTGTCTAACGGGCAACGCAATGGGCTTTGCATTATCTACAAGGTATATGCGGAAGTCTATCTCCCGCTTAGGAGGCAAGCCCTTCACCTCTTCGAAGACATCCGGATATTCCCGGACCACTCTAACCGATTGCAAATTTTCAACGGAGGCATCTAGCGATTCAAGGTAACTAAGCATAACCGCATACGAGGGACTACAAGAAATTTCCAAAGTATTACCGAGCTGGGTTAGGAGCCTAACAACCCTTTTCTCACAATCGAGGATGGCCCCATTACTGGATGGCCAATCCATGCCCAAAATCAAACCATATCCCGAAAAGCCCAAAACAAAGGCACTACATTTAAATTTTACGCTTAGAATAGAAATTTTCAATCCCAAACAGATCATAGACAAATGAGCTGGGCCCCCAATTGGGTTTGAAACAATTAATTGGTCCTCTACCATACTAGTTTTTAGGTGCAGAGATTCTACTAAAGCAGACGAGATAAAGGAGTGTGATGCGCCGGAATCAAATAAAGTGCGAACGGAGTGATCATAAAGATAAACTATACTTTCTACAGAAGTATTTATACCTCGATGTTGTAGAGGTGGCGCCTCTAGCACATGAACTTGTGCCCCTGAGGTAGATCCAGCCCTCTGCCCCTGTCCTCGTTTCTTTGGGCAGTCCTTAGCCATGTGGCCTGTCTCACCGCAAGAAATGCACCCACCATTCATCTTGGCCTTCTTTTTCTGGCAATCTTTCACTAAGTGCCCTACTTTGCCACAGAAATTACAGTTCCTCTTCTCTTTGTTGCCTTTCCCGCACTTCTTAAAGTCTGTCTTCTTAGGCTGCAAACCCTCTTTCTTCCCTTGAGAGTTTTCTGCCTTTGTCTCCTTCTTGCCCTTATCCTCTTCGTTCAGCAACGCCATCTGTACCAACCATTCATACGTAGCTCCCATGGGTATATGGGTCATGGCCAAACTGTGTAACGTCTCATTCAACCCTTTGACAAAACGGAGAGCCTTCTTGTGCGGGGTGTTGACTAGGTCCAGTCCAAACCTAGCCAGCTCATCAAACTGATTAACATACTCTTTGACTGTCTTGTTCTCTTGCTTAAGAAATAAGAATTTTTCCAACTGCAAACTCCTTTCTGCGTCTGAGAGAAATTTAGCCTCAAACCTTGCCCTAAAGTCCTCCCATGTTTCCACTGGTCTTTCTGCATTAGTGACTTCCCACCAGTAGGAAGCCTCGCCTTTAAGTAGCCATACTGCCAGTTGTACTTTCTGTCTATCCTCTACCTCAAAGATGATGAATAAGTCCTCGGTTTCTTTCAGCCAATTTCTAGCTGCCACGAAGGACTCAGTTCCATGAAAATCCTTTCCGCCCATAGCTTTAAAATCTTACATATCTTAGCAAAGGTGTTTCCCCGCGGAGGAGGTGGAGTAAGAGGTGCTGCTGCAGCTGGATGATTTCCTGCAGCTGGGGGAGGAGGAACGGTAGGACCTGGCTGAGTGGCCCTTGCTTCTAAGAACCGTCTAAACCAACCAGGTATTGGTACACCCTCTGGCAAGTTAAGTTCTTCAGACATGCTGAAACAAAAAGGATAGATTCAAAATGAAGAATAGGAGATAGTTCCTATGGCTTTGGGGGGACTTTGCCTTTTAAAATAAAATTAAAAAAATGCTTCTTTAAATTTCCTTTTTGAAAATAAATTTTCAAAACTTTTTATCTTATTTGGTAAACCTATGCTCTGATACCAAGTGAAACACCCCACCTCCGTTAGGGTCACTCTCAAAGGGAATGCCCTAATTTTGGTGGAGGTTTATAAGTATAAATCACAGATATACAAGACAGATATAATAACACATATTTTTGAACAGCGGAAAACAACAACTTTTATTTCATTCAAATACGTGTTACACCAACCATACCATAATTGTCTTACAACACTTCCAAAAACATAACATCTTCATAACTGTCTTGATTACATTATTTAAAGAAGCATAAAGAAAACATAAATAAACTGCAAAAGTCCCATAATTGCTGTCCAAAGCCATAGTCCGAAACGAAAAGATCCAAGCAATACATTCTTTCTCTTCAAGCTGGATATGAAGGCTGGTCAAGCTGCGGTATTCCCTCCCTGTGTACCTGGGGGGGGGGGGGGGAAACGGAAGAAAAGAAGACGAAAGAAAAGTAGAGTCAGACATAAAGCCTGAGTAAGTCTAGGACTATTCAGTCTATGAATAAAGAGCTGGGTATGATAAGTATAAACTAGAAATGGGAAGCACCATAAACTAAGTTAAGTTGTCTAGGGTCGAATATACTATCGTACCCCATATTAATCTCTGTACCCATATAAACTAGTTCCCAACAGGCACCCCATAATCTGGGTGAAGTGATCCATTTAATGATGATCGGCTCCTACTCGCATAGTTACATGTGTCTTATGGCCCCCGATGTTGTAGTTACCTATGCTGGTCCCACCATGGGGTGTATTAAGTCCCATGGTGGCGGCCCGACACAACCCTAGAATGCACAGGTATGCTACTGGTGCCCAGTGCCTTATTTTTCTGTGTTGGAGTGTGTGCACGCCCGCACCCCGTTAGAACCTACACTGCTGCACCACCACCGTCGATTTGACCTCTTACAGTCAGCCCAGTAATCGTGCCCCACCCTGCCTAGTTTCAGGGTATCATGATACGCCTTGTAGGGTTACTGCTGAAAAGGGTCCCTCGCTACTAGGTTTTCTATTTCTAGCCAACATGCTAAGTTGGTTAAGTGTTTTATAAACCTAACCCCCAATCAATCTGTCCAGTTTAGCATGTTCCATTTTGATTAAGTATTAATATAATTTACTTAATCCTATCAATCCTGACTCAGCCTTAATTGTCTTACTAAAGCCTTGACCTCTCACATTAGACAGGTATTGTTATGGCTACCTGTTGCCGGTTGGGTCCGGGCAGTCTTACGCCACAACTTAGTCTAACCTCGGGTCCTTATTGGGCTCCGTGTTTAACCACCCACATTGGATAGGTATTGTTGTGACTACTGGACAGCCGGGCGGTTCCGGGCAGGTTTACATCACAACTCAATCCAACCTCGGGTTAAACACATCGTATTTTCTACATTTACATATTTTGTCTCTTTTCTTTTTATATGTAAATATTTGCGGCCCATTATTCAAATTCATCTTTATTGGTTAAGATTTATTTATGCCACTTAATTGTTTTTCAAGGTTGTTGTCATGCGTTGAACATGCCAACACATATGTTCTATATTTTAGCCCAACCGTCATTACCCCCGTTTTACACGTTCGTTCAAATGTAAGGTGTGTTGGGTTTAATACTTAAACCCAATTTAGCCATATGAAAAGGGGAGGCTTATAACACGGTGTTTATAATGTAACATAAAAAGGGGAGTGTGAACGCATGAACTTGCAACATAAAGATTCAATTAACATAAGGTAGGCACATGTGAACTTGCAATTGTAACAACATATAATATAAGCGATACTTAAACATGAATCATTCTATTCACATAATCATGGTATAAACAAAACATGAATCATTCTATTCGTGTAGTCATGGCATAAATGATACTTAAACATGAACCATTCTAATCATATAATTATGGCATAATCATAGTTGAACATGAGTCCTTCTATTCATATAGTCATGGCATAAACATAATTGAACATGAATCCTATTATTCATATAATCATGGTTTTTATCCTATCTATGTAACTTGTAAGTGGGATGTAATTCTAGTGTAATTTCTAATGTAACTTATGTGCCAAATATATTATCATATGATTATAATAACAACATAAGCCTAAAAACATGTTTTTCAACTAGGCATAATAACAAACATAGTTTAATCATGTTCATAAAATTGATACAAGCTTACAAAGACGCTTGCTTTTGTTACTATTACAAAATCATGATTTTTATACTTGAACTTTAATGCCAATTCCAACATAACTACATATGAATCATATTACTCAAATGGACCAAATTAAACTAAAGATGACCATAGAATTATACATCATGTTGGCATAACAATAAATCATATACTTGCATGAATTTCAAATAAACTATTACAACATATAGTTGTTATTTTCAACATGAATCATATACTTACAATTATCAAATGGGTGATATAAATAACTACCACAAAGTTGTAGTTTCCAATATGAATCATGTGCTTGCATGAATCCCAATTAAAATTCCACAACATGTGGTTGTCAACATAAACCATATACTTGTATGAATCCAATCGTACACCATAGTATTGCCAAATCGTTTAGAATCAAAATAACATACAAATATAAATTATTATCGCCACAATTCCATTTCGTTGTTAACTTCTAACGCAAATCGCGTACTTGCAAATATCCAATCGTATACCATAATATTCCCAAATCGTTTAACATCAAAGCAACATACAAATATAGATTATTATCGCCACAATTCCATTTCTTACGTTACACAAATCAACACAATTATTTAATTCACATCGGAATAGCACTCTACTTACAACGTATGACGAATCTTCAATTCAGGAATTTGAATTCTGAAATTGGAGATGCTATCCTTTGTTGTAGGCGTTGTTTTGATTGATTTGACGTTGCTTTAAGCTTTTGATTTATCTCCTAATTGTCTCTCTATTTTCTGACGGCTATCCTCAGTCTCTCCTCAATAGCATGACGGTCTCATCTCCATTTTAGTTTATGTGAATTAGGGTTAGTCTTAGGTCCTTTTTATAGAGTTTTTGAGTTGATTTAGACCGTCGATGGAGCTTGGTTTAATAATAGCCGTTCGTTCCAAGAAGAGACCAATCAAGAGCTGACACCTAGCCCTAGTGACAAGGCAAGGCTCAGAAAATCGACCAAACACAGACTAGGCCAGCCAGGGTGGGCTGGGTTCGACCTGGCTCAGGGGCCAGGTCGACTCCCCAGTCGACCCCCAGGTCGACTCTAGAGTCGACCTGCCTGGGGCAGATCGACACCTAGGTCGACTCCCAGGTCGACCTGGCCTGGCAGGTCGACCCTAGGGTCGACTCCCAGGTCGACCTGGTGGGTTTGGGCAGGAATTTTCCCGCCTACTCTGATTGGGCTGAAATTTAAATCTGTTTTCGAAATTTGAATTTTCTGAAACTTCATCGGGCCATAATTTGGTCATACGGGCTCCGTTTTTCGAAAACTCGGACTCTATTTCGCGTATTTTTCCGAGACGAACGCAATGGCGTATCCCGTTTCCATTAATACTTTAATTTGAAATTAGTTATACTTTAATTGGTGAATTTCACAGTTATAGAATACACGGGGTGTTACATGTAGGGCATGCTCTTCTTCATCCTTAGAAAAGATCAGGATGTCTTCTACAAAGACTACCACGAATTTGTTAAGGTACTCCCTAAATACCCTACTCATCAAATCAACAAAGTATGCGGGGGCGTTTGTCAAACTGAAGGGCATCACTAGCCATTCATAGAAACCGTCCGGAGTCCTAAAGGCAGTCTTGTCAATGCTATCCTCAGCCACTCTCAATTGATGGAAACCAGTGGCTAAGTCCAACTGCGAAAACACTGAGGCGCCAACTAACTGATCGAAGAGATCGTCAATCCTCGGCAGTGGGTGTCTGTTTTTCTTAGTAAGTTTATTAAGTTCTCTATAGTCAACACAAAGTCTAAGGGACCCATCCGCCTTCGTGGCAAATACTACTGGAGCACCCCACTCTGATATACTTCGTCTTATGAACCCCTTCTCAAGCAACTCCTTCACTTGCTTATCGAGTTCCCTCCTTTCACGTGGAGCCATGTGGCGTACTGGCAAAGATACTGGTTTTGCATTATCCACAAGATATATTCGAAAATCTATCTCCCGCTTCGGAGGCAAGCCCTTCACCTCCTCAAACACATCCAAATATTCTTGGACCACCCTAACAGATTGTAGATTTTCCTCAGACGCGTCAAGCGATTCTAAATAACTTAGCATAACGGAATTTATGGGACTACAAAAGATTTCGAGAGTGTTGCCAAGGCGAGTCACGAGCCTAACTACTCTCCTTTCACAATCAAGAACGGCCCCATTTCTGGATAACCAATCCATTCCTAAAATTAGCCCATAGCCCGTGAAGCCCAAAACATAAGCATCACATCTAAACTCAACGCTAAGTATAGAAATTTTCAAATCCAAACACATCATGGACAAATATGCTGAGCCCCCAATTGGATTCGAAACAACTAAGGGATCCTCTACTAAACTGGTGTTTAAGTACAGTGATTCAACTAACGATGTAGAGATAAACAAATGCGATGCGCCCGAATCGAATAAGGTACGGACAGGATGATCAAACAGAAAAACTAAGCTTTCAACAGAAATGGTTCTACCTCGTTCTTGCAGCGGTGGGACCGCGAGAGCCTGAACTTGTCCCCTTGCCTGCCTTGGGTCATAAGAGCCTGCACCTGTCCTCCCAAGGTAGTCCCTGCCCTCTGCCCCTTCTTTGGGCAGTCCTTCACTAGATGTCCCGCTTCGCCACAGTGGAAACAACCAGTCTTCTTTTTCTTTCGGCAATCCTTGCTGAGATGGCCTGGTGTCCCACATTTAAAGCATTTCTTCTTTCCCTTGCCATTATTGTCTTTACCACCCTTCTTGTTTTGTTGTTGTGGTTTCTTCTGATCCCCTTTCTTCTCGGGTGCCTTATCAGCTTTAGCGCCTTTCTCCTCGTGTATGAGTGCCATGTCTACTAGCTTCTCGAAGGTGGCCCCCATAGGGAAGTGGGTCATAGCCAACCCTTGCAACAGTTCATTCAATCCATTAACGAACCTCAGAGCCTTCTTCTCCGGCGTGTTCACTAAGTCCAAGCCAAACCTTGCTAACTGGTTAAATTTGTTGACATATTCTTTCACTGATGAGCTTCCTTGCTTTAATGTCAAGAACCTTTCCATATATAGATTTTCTTCTGCCCTGGAGAGAAACTTCGCCTCGAACCTACGCCTGAAATCCGCCCAAGAGTCAACAAGACGCTCCCCATTAGTGACCTCCCACCAAAACGAGGTCTCTCCCTTCATCAACGAAGCTGCTAATTTGACTCTCCTCCCTTCTTCTACTTCAAAGATTTCTAGAAATTCTTCCACCTCCCTAAGCCAATCTCTAGCTTCCACAAACGTTTCTGACCCTTGAAAGGGTTTTCCACCAATAGCCTTAAATTCCTTGCACGTCTTTGCAAAAGTATCCACGCGAGGAGGAGGAGGAGCGGGTGCAACTGGTGGTGGAGGAACATTGGCTGGACCCGCAGCGGCCCTAACCTCTAATAACCTCCTATACCATCCTGGTATCGTTACACCATCCGGAAGGTTAAGATCTTCAGCCATGCTGAAACGAAAAAGGAAAGATTCAAAATGGAGAATTCGAAAGATAAAGATATATCGCTATTGGGGATATGTTTTTCATAAAAACTTTCCTCTTTAAATTACTCATCAAGACATGTTTTTGAAAACACTTCTTCCAAAAATACTTTAGAAAAATAGTTTTTCTAAAAATTTTATCTTTTCTGGTAACCTTAAGCTCTGATACCACGTGTAACACTCCACGTCCATTAATGTCACTCACAAAGGGAATGCATTAACTTCCATGGAGGTTATAAGTGAATATAGAACAGAAAAATTATAACAAGACAGATAATAAGTAGTACTTGGAAATTTAAAACTTCATTTTACTACAGCGGAATTTAAACATGTTTGTTACATCATAAAACCATAAATCAGAGCCAAGTACAATATCCATCTTCATAAAACAAAATACATAATCCCATTACACAAATAGCCATTTAAAGAGATAACAAGCTGGACTTTACTTCAACGGTCCAAGCTTTCCAAGAGAGATAAAGCAATCCAATCAAACTCCACTAGAGCTGGGCCCAACCTGAGGACCTGGAGCGGGAAAAAGGATAGAAATGGAGGGGGTTTGACATAAAGTCTGGCGAGTATGATAATTCTAACAATACTATTATCAAAATAACTAGACTAAGGCATAAGCTGGAAGACAAGTAAATGTCTATGAACTATTGGGTATGGAAAAGCAGATAAAGATATCGTTAAAGATAACGTTAAAGGCATACCTAATTACTAACGAATAATTACTACACTGCACCGCACCAATCACCCTAATGGTTGATCCCACTTGCTTCACACAGAAACTATATAAATAGCCTTGCGTACCCCTAGCTAACTACATAGGTGCCGTCTGCCCCTATCTCCACTAGGTGTACCCCACTACCCACTTTCGATCGGCTCCCTACTCGTAGATACCCATGCTGGCCTCACAGTGGGGGTGTATCACTCCCCTAAAGTGGCAACCCGATACAACTTGAGAATGCACGGCTTATACCTACACGATGCAACAACGTCTTACCTACCAGCCCGGGTCCACACATGCATATGAAACCCGTTGGACTTACGTTGCCACCGCTCCCCGTTTTGGCCTCTTATAGTCAAACCCAGCATGCGTGTCCCGTCCTCGACTTGGGTCGAGCCCACAAAGATACGTTTGGGATACTGGTTGAAATGGGCCCCCACAAGCTACCCACCTAAGCTTGTCCACTAGTATATCCCACTTAACCCTCTTAGTCATGTTCATTTACATGTGTGTTTGGTTAAGTCTTTCTAATCGTATTTTACATGCCACTAAGGGCACCCACTAGATTCCTCATGCCACCCAAGGCACCTACTTAACCCCCATGTCCCACCTTACCTGTTTATCTGGTTAAGTATTTCTTAATTCATTCAGGCCATAACCTCGTAAAGACCTCTCACATTAGACTGGCATTTATGGCAGCTGGATTTGTCGGGCGGGTCCGGGCAGTCTTACACCATAAAAGAGTCTAACCTCGTGTCTTTACAACTGTTATGCTTTAGTTTAGGCCTAAGACCTCTCACATTGGGCTGACATTTGTGACCACTGGATTTGTCGGGCGGGTCCGGGCAGGTTTACATCACAAACGAGTCCAACCTCGTGTCCTAAGCATTGATTATCACTTATAATCTTTTACCCCAGTTTTAATAATCCCCTATTCGAATTATTAATTAAGTCCACTTTTAATGATGTCCATAATTGACTCAATTATGGCCATCCATTCATGGCATGCAAAATCATATCAATTGCACCCCAACTTCTTATTATTAAATCCTTAATAATACCCCTACCCCACGTTTATACGTTTGCTTATTCAACGCAGAATATATGTTAGACTCGAATAGTCTAACTCATAGCACAAAAATAAATTATCACAACATATAGACAATTAAAATGAATCTAATCTTAATAGGGGTGAAACTTGCATAAACTACACATGTTAAGGATCTAAAGGTGTCAATTTGTTAAATGTCACAATTTACATGATATGATCATAACCCAAATTTATGTATGAACTTGCATATGGGGTTTTATGCAACATAATGATGGTGTGAACTAGCATCTAATACATAGAATTCACATATGTCATAGCATAATTCTAGATGTCATAATTCTAGCTCTAAAGAGATGTCATGGCATATGTTCATAATCTTTACTAATCAATCTAACTTGCATACATGGTTTGTCATATAGATTAACATAGCCCAAACATTATGATTTGATTAACATGAACTTATTAGCATAGATAATAGCATCACAGCTTTAAAGCATGTATGATTTATCACAACTTAGCATAGAAACTTTCAACATACATAACATCATCATAGCATGATTTACAACATATAGGATATCATCGTCACATAACATAGGATTTACAACATACATGATAGCATAAGGTTTACAACAACATATATAACAATCCACATCATTCACTTATAATCCATTCATGACTTGATCTAATTAGTTTAACAATAATCTTGTTAAGATCACCATACTCACAATTAGAGAAGAAAAGAGAGTCTTGATTTGCTTTAGAGTTGAGTAGAATTAGAATTTGATTAGCTTTTCTTCCTTCTTAGTTGGCGGCGGCTACACTAAGTTCCATGGCGGCGGTATGACGGTGGCTATTCTATTTTTCATGTGAATTAGAGTGAGAGACTACCTAGGTATTTATAGAGTTTAGGATTTATTTAGACCGTCAGATTAACTCAGAACTAAACTGAACCGTTTAATTTGCCAACTCAGCCCTAAAGACACATCAGCAGCTCAAGATTGGGCTCAGTCAAAACCCTAGCCGACTGACCAGGTCGACACCCAGGTCGACTCCCCAGTCGACCTGGGGGGGGGGGGGGGGTCGACTACCCAGTCGACTCCCCAGTCGACCTGGGGTGCTGGGCGGGAATTTTCCCGCCTAGCCTGATTTGACTCCGAATTTGAAATTTAAATTTTCTGAAATCTGTTTTGAATTTTCTGAAACTTCCGATGGCGATAACTTATTCATACGAAGTCCAATTCACGCAAACTCGGACTCTATTCCAACCAGAATTCCGAGACAAACACAATGGCGCAACCCGTTTCCCACAATTCTCACGTCTGAGATTAGTTATTCTTTAATTTGTGAATATTAATATTAACTGAATTACGGGGTGTTACACTTATCCCTCACCTACTTCTTCTTCCATCTGCTCCTTCTCTTTACTCTCCCATCCCCTCCCTCCTTCTCCGCAAGTCCTCTCCAGTCCATCCACCAAGACTCAGCAACTCCTTCCTTTTGTTCACATTTTTCCCTTTCCCATTAATCCTCACCACCACTTCTCTCTAATAGTAGCCGTACTAGTTCAACTCTCCTCTTCAAAAAAAAAAAAAAAAACAGGAGGCTTCCCTTCTCGCTCCACCCTCTCTCAATCTCCGCACCTCCAAAACAGTCCACGCCGAAATATATTTACCACCTTTTCTCTCTCCAGTTGGTCCACAAAGCACCATCAAAAATCCCATTCCCTCACATCAACAAACCAGTCCACTACCCACTTTAGCCGCAGTCCTTCCACAGTGAACTTCGAGACACTGGTAGCACCACTCTAGTCCGTAGCGCTTCCCTTTGTCTCGCCTCAGTCCGCAAACCCATTTCTTTTATTCACCACAAGTTTCAGTCCGCTCGCAAGCCACTCCGGCACCCAAGATTCGCCACTTAAGCCTTCAGCCTCTTCTAACTTCAAAAGGAATTTGGATATTGTTAAGTGTTTGGGTGTATAAAAATATATAAGGAAACAGTCCGCCACTTCTTCGAAATTTTGTTTATATATATATTTCTTGCGTTGAAAACAAGTTTGCGTTCCTCATAAAGTACGTGAGTTGTGGAAAGATATACCCATGACAATAGCAGTTATACGCGGTTATCAGTAGTTGGTTGCGAAGAAGACAATGTACGTACCGTCCGTAAAATCATTCGAGCTTGTCCGTCAGTTATTTGCTGTTGATAGACGTTATTGGTAAAGAGAATGGAAAGCACAAAGGTGAGAATTCTAATTTAAATTTATTTAAATTAGACACTTCGTTAATTATAATTAGTGTTAATTATAGTGTGTTAATAACCATGAATTGTTATGGATGATTGTCACTGGTTGTTCGATGAATATTTATGCAGTTAAAACACCGTAAACACAAAGCATTACGGACTGTAACACTCTACACACATCGAATTAATTATTTAATTGTTGTGATTATCGATGGATGTTATGCAGTTGTAACACTTTATACACCAAGCGTTATTCGCAGTAACGCTTTACGCACCGTTATTTGGTTGTGTAAATCATTGTGAAGAATGGATTCATGACTGTTGACGTGATCAGATTTCTTTAGTTAGATTGATTGAGAAAAATCACATACACCATATTGGTGGAACCGCACGTGAGATCAATTTAAATCCCCTTTCCATATAAATAATAATTTTTGGAATGTAGTTTTAAATTAAAATTTTAAAACTATTTAGTATTGAATGGAGTAAAATCTATTTGAATGGAACGAAATAGTTTTATAACATAATTTAGACCGTTCATGTGTTATTTAAATATTGACAAGGATTGGGAAATGATATTCAAAATTTATTTGGATATACAATTTGAACGGTCGATTGTGAATGATTAATTGAGTTTTTGATAAATATCAAAAGTGTGAAATTTGTTACGACAACTTGGTTGTTTTGAAAAGGTTAAACGAGACCATATAATATTCAATTTAATGTGATTATTTTGAAATGTTTATGTTGGAAATGGAGTTAACAAGTTTGGAACAATCATTAATATTTAATGAGATATGTTATGAAGAATTCGACAAATTGGAATAAATGGATTTTTATATGAACATTCGATTGCATAAGAATTTTGAATAGTAATTGAACGTGTTTGATTAGATAATAATATTGTCTTTCTCACTAGTATTTGATTTGAAATGGAACTTCGATGATATCGATTTTTATATTTTAAATGACCACTCATGAATATAAATTTTTAAATTTCAAATAAAGGTTGTGGGAATAATTCCCATTTCTTATGGATTATTTAAATTTAAATAAGTTGGAAATTTAATTGATAAAAGGCATTTCATTTTTTATTATTGGTAAGCAATGGAACGAGTTTGGAAAGCATAAAGATTCCTATTCATTTTGAAATGAAGATTTGGTAATATGAAACGATATTGACTAACTTGATAATAGATTGTAAAGAGAAATATTTTGAATTGGAATCAAAATATAATATTTGAAAATATTTTAACAAATAAATTCTTAAGTTTGATTTTGTTCTAAATACTATGTTACATTAGTAAATGAACCTACATAGTAGTTAAAATATTAAAACAATCGTATGCAAGAGGATTTGGAAATAGAATATATATATATTTAAGAATTTTGTTTCAAAGAATTTGAAATACATTCTAATGTTAATATTTGAAACAATACTAGTTTAAACTTAGATACACCAAATCAGAGTGCGTAGCAGAAGCGTGGTGGTATTTTAAATAAAAAGGTTACAAGAATTTTTCCCGTCGATAGGAAAATGTGAACTTTGCAAACAAGATGTGATATCTGAAATGAGAATGGAGATATGAAAGAATTTAAATATATGATATGGAATTGAAATAAGATTTGAATTGAAATAAGATTTGAATTGAAAGGGAATGAGATTTGAATAGAATTTGTCGTCTGGTATTCGATATGGAGTTACTGGAGCAGACAAATACGATCAGAATATCAAACATATCCATATCCAGATTCTGATTGTGTTTTCCTGAGTTGGTGAATCAATATTAAATATAGGTCGATAAGATTTTATTTAAACTTATATTGATAATAAATTGTTTAAACCCAAATAAAGATTTGGTAGTTTCACGATAACAACGAATAAATGAAGTTGTTTTGAAATATAAGGTTGGAATTTGAATGTTGAATTTTTGAGAATAAGGGTTAAAATGATAACGGGCTTACGGAAATTGAATCCAACCTTAATTCGAAGTAAGGCGACAATATTTGGAAAGGAGATTTGAATTGTAATCCTGTGTGGTCCATGACCATTGTTTTCTGAATACGCTTATTACTTGGAAAGACCGGGATCGGATTTAAGTCCGAAACCATTCCAAGTAATAATACGACGCATGAAGCAGATTCAAGACTTGGAATTGACGAATGAAGACCGTAGTTCTTCACAATCGAAGGGCTGTCTGCTAATTGGTTTCTTTACTGCTAGCTACAGTAGAGAGATGCACCTATTACCGAAGTGGCAGAAAGTACGAACGTATGGGGAGAACTTTCGGATTTCGTTCCGTTCAGACCCAGGACGGACTTGTATGGATGGTGTGTCTGACATTGAAATTGACCGCATAGCACTAATTTCCGTTAATGTATATCGGATTTGTGGCAATATATTATTCCCGTCTCTAAGTCATATGAACTTAGAGGGTATGCATTGATTAAATCAGTGATATTTCGTGAATTGTCAATGTGACATACCCGAGTTATGAAACGAGCTAGTGATAATCAAAGAATGGCTTATCGAAGCATCGCTTTGTGTATGACGTGACATCAACAAACCTCACACCCCGGATTGATGAGAAACTGGCGGTTAGGTTTTATACTTATATATGAATTGATGATGAAGCTGTGCAGCAGTGGGAAACCACTTATGAACCTGGGGAAGTTGGGTATGTTCGGGGGGTCGTGTCTGATAGAAAACCGTTGATCTGCCCTGACGATGTGTAGTCGGTGTCCGCATGATGGATGAAAAAGCCGTTGAGGCACTTCATTTGTATCCCTGATTGATCTTTCGTGCTAGGAATCATCAAGTTGGAAATCCCATCTCCAATACGAGCCATACGGTTTTGGTTTGTATATATATATATGGCGACATAATATTAATGGTATTATGCCGTCTAGGATTTATACATTTATTTGCGAAATGGTTTTCCGCACTATATATAATATGAAAAGAGAAATTTCACGTATGAAAGCATGTTTGGTTATCATAAGATAAAACTCGCCCATCTGGTGTGCGCTTGCATTGTGTGATGTGGGACGGGCTTATGATAGCTTCATTTTCAAAAGGTCATTGCTTATTTATATGCACGGGTGTTCACATGGAGTAAACCCGTTCCGCATTAGCGGCGTGGTCCGGTGAATTTCCCAACTTTAAAATAAACCTTAAACAACTGTTTTGAGTTCTCACACTAGTCCCACGACTGACCTGGAGTCACTACAAGAAAATATGATATGCATAGCATTATATCACAGCCTTATATTAAAGTGCTATAAAAAATAATTAAAGAAAATAAAATAATATCTAAATTGTGCTATATAAAGAAAGCGAAGAAAATAACTAAAAGACTATGCTATGCGCTGGTAAATTCCGCTACGTTATCGTTGTTGGTAGGAAAAGCGGGAGCGAAAAAACAAACGTGGGACAAAATGAAACGAAGGCCACGAAATTAAAAAAAATCCTCTGTCACATTCACTTTATTCGTAAATCCCTAAAATTTTCGTTTCACCGAAACTTGCCATCCTCCCATCTCTAATTCAATCAATTCGTTCATCTCCGACCCAGTCAACATAAATCTAGAGCATCTCCTGATTCACTTTGAAACACTACTTTCCTACCGCCTGTCGAACACCTTACGTCATACACTGGTGGCTCTGAAACACGCCGTGATTTTGCCGTAGATTGGTAATCGACTGTGCTGCGGTAGATTCCGCTTACCGTACGTCATTGTCCTCCCTCCGACAGTCATTCATGCGCTGCAGTCGCACGGTTACTTCGTCATCCCAATTAGATCTACAAAGGTAAGCCTTTTTCAAACTACCTATTCTTTGAAAGTTTTTATTTCCCAATCATGATTTCCTCATATTTTATTTTTGCCCAAATGATTAGACATGGTATTTCACCATCAATCACTACAGAACGTCTACAAACTCTCAAATTTGGACTCGATTGCGGACCTTTACTGTCTTCAGCGATGATTTAAGTACTACCTGACTGTTTAGTTTCTATTTTTGTTTTATTACTGACCTTCACCCCTGAATCTAAGGCCAACTATATGGCTTACTACTCAAAATCCATATTTAGCATCTATTTCTCATGTCTGCTTGGTTAAGGTATTTTTTTGACATTATTTTATTTAACATGGGACAAATTTTGAAGTGCGAAACTTTATTTGTGTGTTGCTGCTTTGTGTTCTTTTTTAGGAATAGATTTGTATCCAATTTTGTTGACTGCTTTTGTACTCATCCCCTCCTCTACCAACGAACGTTATCCACAAATTGAAAATATTAAGCATGTATTTTTATCCCTTTTAATGGGTTTTTATACCAACTTTTTTGTTACTGTTGCCTAAAGAACTGTGTACTAATATATGTTTCAATTTTTGCAATTTAAGCTCAGATTAGTACCATTCAATTGCAAAATTTAATCAGTATAATTGTTATTATATTATTAATTAAAATTATATTCATTACAAAAAGCACCTTCATGGCTTAGTTTCTACCTTTACCTCAAATTGTTTCGTGCTGCTACAACAATATTTATGTCTTCCATTTAATAGTGCTTAATTTTTATACTCTATCCAGATATCCACACATAGTTCGGACAATTATCTCATTTCTACATATAGTGACATTATTTTAATCCAGCACATTGTTCATACTCATAATGTAGCATGTTTTAATAAATGTCGCATCCAACTTCCCTACTCCTTCCAAAGGTGTCTAAATGCATGTGAAATTATTGCATTTACTATATTTTTTTTACAATTTCTTAATACATATACAGGGTAAGCGTAAGTTTACCTGAAAATATAAACGGACATAGTAAACATTCACATGGATTTCGATTACATTATAAACGGTCAAAATATAATTATGGATTGGATTTGACTGACTACTTGAAATATGATTTGATTAAATATAATTACAAGTATTTGTATTAACCTAATTTTTTTCCCTTCATATAAATGCTTGCTTCCTTAAATTTTGGCAAAGTTAAAGAAACCAAAAAAAAAAATTAAAAAAATGCAACTTGAACAAAAACTATAATGAAATTATGCAAGGATTACTACTATTGTGCATTACGCTCCATTCTGATGTATCATTCTTCTCACATTTTGATTATGCAAAGATTACTGCTATTGTGCAACTTGAACCCCATGAATTTTGTACAATCCAGCAGTTTATGACATTCTTTGTTCCATAGCCTATTGACATTGGTCGTTTATATTTACGCTATTATTTGATTAGATGCTCACATTTTTGCACATCCTTTAAATTCAGTTAGAATGTGTGCCACATCAAATTACAAATACAAATATTATTATAGCTACAATCTGAAAACAAGCAGGCATACTAGGCGAAATAAGCGTGCACATGTACAAAGTAAAATGTATGAACATGAAATTGTAGGCATATATATATATATATATATATATATATATATATATATATATATATATATATAGCTACGCCACCTAATATCAGGTTAAGATATTTATCTGTAGTACTATGTATATAAAAGAAGGAGGTAGTAGCAAAGTTACACGTACATAAATAAAAGATGCAGGTACACCATAAATATACAATACATGCAGGTTACATAATAGAAGGATACCATGCTGCTAAAACACGTAGGCAGATACCAAAATTTTAAAGCAAGAATGCTTTGTTAAATAATGAATTGCATGCCTATATTTCAATGCACCAGAACATGTTAAGATGTGAACAAACAGGGACGAAAAAAATCAAAGCAAAATGCTTTGGCGTATGATGTAATAACCCGAAAATCTGGGCTAGTTTAAAATTTTTATTTTGGCAATTTTAGCGAATTTTGAACATTTAAAATGGATTATTTTAAGTAATATCGACGAGAAATTTATTTTGAATAGAATTCGAACGTATATATTATATATGTCGTCGTTAGAATATAAATAATTATATATAGATTATAAATAGAATTGAAAATGGCGCGGTAGTTCGATAATTCGATTTCAAACTTCAATTGAATGTACCGGGTGCAAAACAATCCGGATTTTAGTGAAACCAAAAACAATAGGATCTATTTGATGATATCTTTCGAACGAACCCGAAAAATCAAGATTTCATAGCGGGAATCAAAAGATATGTCTAGTTGAAAATTCTGAATAGTCGCTATGGAATTCAGGCCCTTAAAAATAGACATTTTGCAAACGACCTCGGATTTCGACGAAACCACTTTTGTTGGGTCCGTGATGTCGAGTTATTGCTAGGTTTCAAATTTCATAATTTTCTGAATCAATATGTGGGCGTGGCAAAGAAAAACGCGTTTGACCAGTTTTAGTTGATTTTAATCGACTGGGAAGTGGCCATTTTTCCAACGGTCTCAGAATTCAACGAAACTAGTTTTGTTAGGACCGTATCGTCAATACGAAGCTAGGAAATATTTTTCGAGAATTTTTAGAGTTAGTATGTGACCCCGGTAATTTGAAATGTACGTTTAAAATTCAATATAGTGATTTAAATGTAAATTTAATGGGAACTGATTGTAACAGCCAAATCAGCTTACGATACACATCCCATTGTGTTCGGAATAGGGGTAAAACGCTATGGACGACAGGCGGTGGGCCTCGTTAAGAGGTCGTATGTAAAAGTCAACTTTTACAAATATAAATAATAAAAAAAATATTATCTCTCCCCTCTATATTCACTCTGGCCCCCCCATTAAAAACCTAAGTCAGAAAGAAAAAAAAAATTGGAAACTGCGATCGACGGAGCGCCGCCCTCCCTCCCTCGCGATCGACGCCGCCTCCCCTTCACCTGCCGCGCCGCCACCTTCTTCTTCTCCTCCTCCTTCTTCCTCCACCTCGCAGCCCCCCCCCCAGTTTCGAACCCGCTGCCTCCTCGCGAAGACCTCCCCCCCCCCAGCGGCGCGACAACCGCCGATGCCCTCCCTCCCTCGCGATCGACGCCGCCTCCCCTTCACCCACCGCACCACCCTCCACAGCTCGCAGCACCCCTCCCCCTTCTCTCCCCCTCCGCCTCTAATTTGAAACCGTGAAACCCCTCCTCAGTCAAATCGAACCACCAGTGCAGCCCTAGCTCCACCCTCCCGCACTCCGACGCAGCGCAAAGCCCTCCTCCAGCCGATTTACTGTGAGTTCTTCCCCCTCCCCTTTTCTTTATTTAGTTATTTATTTAAAACTGAAATTTATTTAAATTGAAACTGAATTATTATATTAAAAGCATGGAAAAAGACGATATTTTTAAATATGAAAAGACGATATTTTGAGATGAGTAGTGAAGTAAAAATATGATTTTTACTTCGAGAAAAATATAATCTTTATTTATATAAAGGCGAAATCTTTATTTATATAAAGGCGAAATCTTTGTTTTTATAAAGGCGAAATCTTTATAGTTGAAAAGGCAAGACCTTTATGTAGAGAATAACAAAATAGAATTTTTATCTATAAGGCAACGTAATAAAAATTCGATTTTTATATATTGGATAGCGTAATAAAAATTCGATTTTTACATATGTAGAGAATACGGGCAACGAAGATGACAAAAGGGCGAGAACGATGAAGATTTCTATAAATGAAGAGTCGTGAAGTTGGATAGCTATCGGTGAGAATTTCTCACCTTTCAATTTCTTTTTCTAGTTATATATATATACTAGGATGCAGACGGTGCTTAGTAGCACCCGACACAATCGTCCACAGACCATGGACTTGTTTGTTTGGTTGCATAAATTAGTTAGATGATTTGATTTGAATTTGGTTGTTTGGTGAATTTGATTGATTTGTGAATGGCGTGGGCCTTCACTAGACCGGGGATAAGGCTAGGCCTCGTCCCGTTTCTAGTATCGTGCCGTTATGCCGCCGAAATTTTCTAAAATAAGTTAGAAAAATAAAAATATCATTTTATTTAAAGAATGAACTGAATAGAAATTCATATGTTGAAATAAAATATTTTATCGCTAAAAATATAATTTTTAACGTGGAAGTGAATAAAATAAAATATTCATTTACAAACCGGACGGTTTGTTTATGTACACCTATTTGAAGGACATTGATTGGGTCGATAAATTTTACACATCGCCCAACTGCACAAATAAAATCTATGTTTGATTGTTTGAAACCCCACACGGGTGTTGGGATGAAATTTGAAGTTCACTCATCGTGATTGATTAAATATGTCGATCGATTGATTGACAGGCTGTTATAAGCTTTAGAAATCTATATTTGATGCTTATACAGTGTAGTGCACTTTGGTTGATGGTTGATTATTTTTCAATGCTATTATATACGTGTGATGTATGGATATCCATATAATTAACAATATATGGTGATTGATTGGGCCTCATTCCAATCGGGAAAATAATGAATGTTATAAAAGAAAATTCATGTGTTGAATATAAAAATAGTCATGTGTTGACGATGTTCATGTGTTGAAAATATTCATGTGTTGAGTAAAATATTTTAAATAATAAAAATTACGTCTTCATCATATTTACAATTATAATCTACTTCACGGTGGAGTTTAATTAAAATCAAACGATAGATACCATAGTTTTATAAAATATTTTACATAACAAAAACAGTCGTGTGCTGAAAGAAATATAGATTCCTGTGTTGAATAGAATAAATATTCATTTGTTGAATAGAATAAAGAAGTTTCTGAGAAATATAAAGCCGTGTGGATTAGAGATGCGCTATTTTGACGTGAACGATATTTATATCGATTTTATTCATTTTGCAATGAATATTAAAAAGTGATTTCAAAATCTAATATTTTGAAATGAAATTCAAACTGAATTAGATAAGAATTGAAATTGAAATTTTATTGAATCAATTTGAAATGAATTCGAATCGAACAGAAAATGAATTCGATTCGAATTGAATAGAAAATGAACTCGATTCGAATTGAACAGAAAACGAATTAGGATTTGAATTGAATTGAAACGAATTTGAATTCGAATTAAATAAAAATTGAAATGAATTCGAATTGAATTGAAATCAAATCGATTTGAAATTGAAGATGAAGTTGTTTTTGAAACGAATTTAAAACGATTTATAAAATCCGTTTTAAATAGGAATCGATGAAATATATATTATATATATAATATAATGGCATGAATAGAACGCGCCGCGCCACGGCAGTTCGTGAATTTCGACCATTTATTTCAAACGGACATTACGGGAGATCCGACTGTCGGATTCTCCTAAAACCGGAACCGTTGGGTTCGTGTGGAAAAGAGCTTTCCAAAGGAGTATTACCAGTTTTTCTCCATGGGATATATAGGTTGGGATTGGGAAATAAAATAAATAATTACTTCGGTGTGGTTCGTTAATCCCGACTAGTTTGAAATGATATCCAAAGGAGGATTAAAGAATAAATTTAGAAGAATTTATCTTGGATAAAATTAATGGGAACATTTCCCTAAGAATGTGATTTTGTGAATAAAAGAATATTCTGAATTGGAATGAGGCGTTTGTTGTGTTTGTGTAACATTCGTTTATTATATACATGGGTTATTCAGAAAGGCCGGGTTTATACCCATTCTGAATAACCGATTCGACGAGATGTCGAAGATGAAGACGGTGGTTGAAGACCGGAAGTCTTCACATCGTTTGGGGGATTACTGATGATCTTGATTGGGCTGTACACCCAGGATGAGGGAATCAGTTGGTGATCGTCCAGACGTACCTGGAGATAGATGGATATGCGAGGAAAGTGCCTCCGGTTTCGTTCAGACCCAGAACGAATTTGTAAATGGATTGTGTGTCTGACATTGGATTTTATTCTGTGTTGATTGATCTCTATTAAATATACATCTGTTTGGCGGCAAAGAATTTATTCTCTTGCTTAACGCCCTTCTCTGAGACGTACGAGCTCAGAGGTTGTATATCGATGGACATCAGTCGCATGGAGTGAATTGCCAGTGTGGCATGCGTAAGTGGCAATTGATCAAGGCTCCTGTTGAAAAGCAAAGTCTTGTGGTTGATGATCAAAGCACGGCCTGTGTGGCGTAGCTTTGTGTATAACGTGAATTCGCGAGCCTGACACCTCGGTATGAGTCAAAAACGGGAGACGGACCGCTGGGAGAGCACGACGTTTCTTTCTAGCTAGGGTGGTGTCCGTGACCTACCAGCCCTGACATTTATATACTTTTCACTTGTGTGGTTGTTGGATACGAGGCGCCTCGGATATAGGTCTGTAAGGACCGGGAAACGTGTGTTCAGGAATAACTAATCCTCAAAAGTAAGAGAGGACCGGCCCAGCCGATTCCAAGGATCAAAGTGGGGTCCTGAGGCATTGCTAGAGTGTCTCGAACGCGGAGAGGAGCTTGCCCCTTGCCTCGACTCATGATGGAATCCAATTTCCAATACGTGATATTGCGGATTTAATTGTAGAACTAGTATGGCGACATGATAGATGGTACCCATGCCGCCTATGATTGATATTTATGATTGAAAATTGTTTTGACACTATACGCTTATAATAGTATCAAATGATTTGTTTTAAACGTACCAAGCATGTTTGGCTATTATAAGGGAAAACCCTATCCTCCGGCTTGCGTTGCATTGTGTGATGGGACCTGGGTCTTATAATAGCTTCATTTTTCCAAAGAGCATAGCGCTGTTTTGTTATATGCACTGGTATTCTTGGGAGGAAACCCGTTCCGTGTTATACGGCGTGGTCCCTTGAATTACTATCTTTAAAGTAAAGTTTTAAATAATTGTTTTAGTTCTCACACCAGTCACATGACTGACCTGGAGTTTATTGTTTTAACCTAAACTCTGGGTGCCCCTATTTTCCACGGCTAGCTAGTAGTTTTGGTTTTGCAGATTTATATCCACAGGGTCCTGATTTACAGCTGGAATGATATCTGGAAAGCTCTGTATCCGTATATCACTTTCAGTTGTGCTTTGTATTATTTTCCGCTGCTATGTAATTTATTGTAATCTCTGATATTTACCGAATGTAATTTATTCATTTATACTTTGTATATTCTTGTATCTGATGGAATTGTTGTAATAACAATGAAATGTTCTTCCGTCTGCGTTCTGGTTTGTCTTGTCCTCACAGTAATTTGTTCTTTCTCATCTCTTCGGAGACCGGGGAAGTTCGGGTCGCTTCATATGATTTTTTTCCCCACAAAGAAAAGGACACTTAAAAGATGTGTCCAGTAGCTTGAAAATAACCAAAAATAGAATTCAAATTTATGTGACAGAAGTAAGGAACATTGCATGATCACTATTGTGTATAAATTCAAGGCAAAGAGGCATGGACGTAGGGGAGATCTCAAAACCTGAAGTGAATTATCTATGATCAACAACATGTTTGTGTCAATTTGAGTTAAACAATACCGAATTTCAAGAAGTAAAATTGTACTTATTCATTTTAGCTGATCAAACTTTCAATGTTATGGTATAAACACAAAGCCTTTGGAGATAAAAGCACATCGCATGCTAACAAAGCTTGCAAACACATCCCGCCTGTACACACCTATATGTATGCATGTACCTATTCATTATACATGCACAACACATATAATCATACACAAAAATTCACACTCAAGCACACTCATGCACAACACATGTACACGACTGGTAGCGTCCTCTGGTTGGACAGCCCAATCACGCAACAGGCACGGTGGCCAGGCCAATGACCTAGCCACTAATCAGCAGCCTGCGCTACCGCTACAAATATAACAATTTACAACATATTTCAAATTAGGAATGAAAGAAAAGAAGAAAAAATTGGGTAAGCCCTTTCATATCAGTTTTCTTAAGAATCAACTGCACTGTTAGGTGTTAACCATCGCTTAAAATATAAATAAATTTTGAATCAGACTATTACTAAATATTACCTGTTGTTTTACACAGTTTTATGTTGACTATGCCTAAATAGATTAGTTCTAAATGCACCTATGCCAACCTCTTAATTCATACAAAAGTACTTAATCTCAAAGAGATTCCATGTGCCAAAAAATGGTGCGGAGTTCAATGATGAGTCGACTGGTGTCCTCATTGACAAGGATAAGGCTGTTGCTTATCTCAAGGTTTGTTTTTTTTCTTTCAAAGTTTAGATTTTGGGTATTTCATCTATATATGAGGTGCTTCTGGTTTAGGAAAAATATATGTTTCACTTACATTAATTTTAACTCTTTCTTTGACATTATATCTAATTCGTTTCAATTTCCTCTGTGATAGCTGTGGTAGGGTAAAATCTTCTTACTCCCGAGTACCTATACAACATATGCAAACCAAATGAATAAGCAACTGGAATGGGACTTCGGTAGTGCGACGAGCACAGAAAGAGAGTCATTCTCATTCTCGGTACCCAAAGAAACCATAAAGCATTGATATGATTCATACTTTATAGTTTTTACATATTGTTACACAAACCATAAATAACAACTTACTGACCTTTTTTTAACACTTTGAGATTATGAAAGAGCTTAATTACAATACTATATTTTTTCTAATATTATTTTGTACATCACTAACAATGTTGGGTCAGATATTAAAAGTGTGTCATATTACAAATGTAACAAGCAATTTGCATGTATAGTTGATACCATACTTTATTTATCAGATATGCAACACAACAGGTGGACCTTTTAAGGTGGTGTGTTATGTGCTATGCATATAATAAAGGGAGGTGTGAATGGGTTGTCGGTGTTCTTCACACATGGTCCATATTTTACTTATTGTACATATTCTACTTATTTTCGATCATCAGGTATTTTGTCGGCAATTATGTATGTTTTATGATGTCCTGTTGTAATAATGTAGGTAGCACTGATACTATTGGCAGTCCTTACTTTGTAGCACCTGAGGTTTGAAAAGAAACTATGGGTCTAAAGTAGTTGTTTGGAGTGCCAGAGTTTTATCATACATTTTGCTCTGTGGTGTTCCACAATTCTGGGTAGGTATGTAAAATAACAATCTTAACTGGGTAGGTAGTCACAGTTCAGTGAAAGCATGTTAATATGGAGAAGAGATTGAGATTTAGTTGATTATTTTTGTGTCTAGAAACCAAACAAGGAGTTGCATAAAGCTATTATCTGACCTATTGTAAACTTTAAAAGAGATCCATGGCTTGCGATTTCTGATAATGCGAAAGATCTTGTTAGGAGAATGCTGAACCTGGATCCTAAGAAGCGGCTAACAGCTCAAGAAATATTAGGTATTTTATATTCTATTCAGCATAATTTACTTTTAGAAGTAGCCAATTGATGTAAAGCTTAGTTAGTTATAGTTACACATATGCCAATAACGAGTGTAAATAACATTACTTTTGGAGTTTGTAAGAAACACATACCAAAGGGTAATGCTGAAGGAGGTAAATTCAAAGAAGAAACATTCATATAAAAAATCATATGTGTGACAGCTAAAGTAAAATTGCTAAGATATGCTAAGTTTGAGTCTAAGGTAGACAAACCAATGGTATCACGCGTACATAACCAAAAATCAAGGGTCATCTATTACGTGGAAAGATGAGTATACGACGGGATTTTAGAAAAAAACTAGAGAATTAATTTCACAAATCCCTAAAAATAAATTATAACCAACTTTGTAAAATGACACTAAGACTATTGAATGTGGAGAGTAGCGTAACGCCCAAGGAATGCATAATTCAGAACAAGTGATCTTCGGGGACAATATGTTATGATATGGCTTATGATGACTGAGGCTGTAATCTGTTACATCGATAACAATATGATAATAAGTATTAATAATCAAAAAGCTCTTTATTGAAACATTAGCTTAATAAATAGCTGCATGAAAATCATAATAGAAATGGCTAGATGGAAATTTAGGCTAAAGGAGAAAGGCCTGTGTGACATCCAAAATCGAAACAAGGAAGTAATCTCCATGTGACATCCAAAACTAAAAACGAATGAGTAAGACTGTATGTCACCTAAAAGTAAAAGCAATGGTGTCAGGCTTATAAGACATCAGAAGTCGAAAGAAAAGTGGTAAGGATGTGTGACATCTAAAATAGAAAGAAAAAGAGAAAGGCCCGTATGGCAACCAAAATTGTTAGATAAATAGGAGTATAGCCTATTTAAACCGGAATCAAGGGAAAGAGGAAGATGTTTGCCTGGAGTAATTTGCTGGGTATATATGACAATACAATACATTCTCTACTATTATGGAACTTTCATTTCCCAACTGAGAAGCTGCTTTCATTTTAGGCACTGTGATTAGTTTCTCATTATATTTTCTTCATTAGATGTTTTGGTTCTTATTAATGTCTTTCAACCATGGGTGGTGATTGTTATTATTTCTATTGGCATTACAATTTACGAGCTTTATATCACTTTATTGGAGAAATTGGTGTTATTATTTGGATTGGATTTCTTCAGTTAAGAGTGACATCCTATAGTTACAAGCTTTTACAAGTAACAATTGGTGTACACGCATTTAACTAACATGTTTCATCATATTATATTATTGTTTCTACAGTAGTTACTGAGAATAATAGTAAATGATTTCAGAATGATACTTTATATAAAAGAACTGGATCATGAGAACATCATAAAGGAAAGAAAAGCTGCTGGAAAAAGTAAATTTATACACATCATAAAATAATAAAGTGAGTCTGATCAGAATAAATTTAACATCCAAATTTTGTTTGTTCAGGTAGTGAGATGAGTAAAGCACAATATACTCGGATCCAAATTACATTTTCACCTTCTTTCACTGACCCATGTAACCAAAATTGAGTTGCAAAATCTTCTATTGATATGGTCATAGACAACCTACTTTATGCCTTAATTGGAGGTCTTGGACTTGTCATCATGACTTTCTAGGCCCTGCATAGTATGCATGAATATTCACACAAAAATGGATAATATAAATTCTAGTTATATCTTTTATTATTATTCTATATGTAATATGTTGATTATGGTGCAGCTTTGCCGTGTCATATATTTGTCCATGCATTTGTTGGATACTGTTCTGAAAACATGTTAACCCGACAAATTGATTAATGTCATGAGCTCAAAGACAGATTTCTTCTTCTTATTATTATCCTATAGACAGCAAATTGATTAATATCATATCTTTTATTATTATTCTATTGATACTTTTCTTAAAACATTATTTCATAGAAGCAGTCAGGGAATAACTTAGAAGAAGCAGCATGTGCAGGTTGAACCATTTCTATTAGCCTGGTGATGATTGGCATTTGGCACGATCGAAGACAGATTTTCTTTTCAAAAACGTTTCATCGAGTTTGACGTCCAGGTGATGCATAACAAATTTGTGCATAATACTTGTAGGCAACACAATATGAAAAAGGAATAAACTAATCGACTGATGTATTTTGCTAATAGGTGATGCATAACAAATTTTCCAACTATATTTTTATGTATAACTCATCAACCCATTATATTTCTTAGGCCTACTTAATTACGAAAGGTTGAAATGCCTCTTTTTTCCTTATTAGTTACACTTGGAATAGCTAACAAGTATGTTATGTTCACATTAATTAATTTATTTAAAATTAAATTTATTTCATCATAGGATTTAAAATGTTATTACCTCTTGAACTTATAATTGTACAATGTCTTGGTTCATCATCCAATACAATTTTTTTTTTAAATTAAGTAGTCATGAAAAAAAACTACAAATGTATTTTCTTATTAATATGTTATAAATTTGAATGATTGCTTGAATTTATTTTTTCTTATATCTGCACAAGTAGACGTTCTTTAATTTCTGTTAATCCAAGATACTACACTTTATTTAAACTTTAATATTTATTTCTTTTACCCCATTTGGTCTAATTTTAATAGTCAATCAATAAGTTAAATGACAGGAAAGTGAATGTGCTTTCTAGGTTTCAATTTTGACAAGTCTAGTGACTAATATGCATCAAGAATTGACATTTGTTTTAAGTTTTGCGATGTTTTTCAATCATTTTTTTCGCATTTCCATATTAGATCCAAATAATTTTATGTTGGAACGCAAAATGCATGCAGTGTGAAAAATGCATTAGTCCTGTTTTTTGTTTTCTCTTGGCCTATTTACTTAAGAAATCGAGACTTTCACTTTATGAGGGATATTTATATAAATAAATACACTTTCTTTTACCATTTGGGACTGTTGTTGGTGTCTAAATTAAGTATTCGTAATTGGGTCATATATAGGACCCACTGAGTACTGAAAACTGGTCTTAACATGTGTTATATCTCTGATACTAATTTCACTTGACAACAATTCTAAAGACTATCACTTAACTAAATTATCAGTATCCCTGTATTGTAATTCAATTGTATAGTGATGCCACAGATGGAGCAATGCCAAAAAAAGTTAGCTAAATATCAGCTAGCAAACAAAGAGGTAAGCCAAACTTCAACATTTAATTTTAGTGCCTAGAGCAGACATTACTTGTAATTATTATTCTCGTTGAGGAGTATTATAGGTTGAGAAATCATACACACTAGAGGTATGAAATTTAAACAATGTAACATGCAGGTAGCACTTTAAACAATGTAACATGCAGGTAGCACTTTAAACAATGTAACATGCATGTAGCACTAGGAACTAAAAGCAACACAATATGAACAAGGCATAGTTTCAGTAACAATAACCAGATGTTGAACTCATTCTTGCTCAACTCACAAAGATCAAAAGCAAAGAAGAATTCTTCTATATTTAAAGTATTTGCTGTCAATGCTGACAATGGAACTGTTTCACGATTGGGGGGGTTTCTTAATTTGGATACAATACCATTCACTGTTGAAATTATTGCCAAGTACATTTGGTATATATGCTATTCTCTTTCATTTTGTACTTACAGTAATTGCTTTTCTATAACCTTCCTATAAATTGTGGCTAAAATCAAGTTCGCTTTTGACCTGTAATCACAACATGAAATATTTATGTTGGCTAGTAATATCTTTAATATCTTGTAGCGAACGTTGCAGCTAATATCATGTTTAATTATGTATAGGATAGGAGGGACTCGCATTGATGTTCATAGCAAATCAAGGGCGAGGCTTATGCCCTCTTATGATTTGATTAAAGAGTACATTTGTCAAATATATGAATAATGTTTGGTGTATTTTTTAGCATACTAGACCATATCTAAGCCTATCGAGCATCCATCAGAATTGCCAAAGTAGAATTATGATGGATCAAGTACCGGCCAAGCTCCAGTGGAAGATAGCGAAGTCATCTTATAGTAAGAGTTTAGATACTTAAACAACTTATTTATTAAATTATATTTGAGAAGATCAATTTTATTTATGTTATTTCATTTGTTAATGTCCTGGTGCAACGCACAGGCTATTTTCAAGGACCCTTTTCGTGGAAGAAACCATATATTGGTAGGTGTTGATATTAATTAGAGGAAACCATATATAGTGGTATGATATCACTATATTATATTTAGCAGTAGTAATTTTTGTTTGATCATTTTCCATCACATATAATCAATGTACTGGGCCATACTACTGTGCGGCTGGTGCAGATAAATCATTTGGCTGTGACATATCAGATGCTCATTACAAAGCATGTTTATACGCTGGAATCACCATCAATGGCACAAACGGTGAAACTAAGCCTGGTCAGGTAATCATGATTTGACATATATGTGTCAGTGTTCCTTGCATCTGTATTCATTTTTACATATATAAAATACACTATTAGAAATAAATCTTGCTTGTTCTATAGTGGGAATATCAATTTGGACCTAGCATGGGAATTGAACCAGGAGATCACGTATGGTGTTCTAGATACATCCTTGAGGTATAAGAAAGAAAAGATCAAAAGTTAATAGTTGCAAATATATTTATTATAAAAAAATTCATATAAAAATACTAGAAAGATCATACATTATTAATATGAGTTACCGAGAATCAGTTATACAAAATTAAATAGAACTCAGTTCGAATCAAATCTAAAATTCCTGGTTTCAAACAATTTGTTCTAATTGGTTGTAATTATCATTCTTTTCATGAATGATATGTTTATTCTGAATACAAGTTTATCTCTGTAGCAAATCGCAGTACAAGCCAAAGTTGTGCTGACTGTTAATCCTAAATTGATTGATGTTCACTTCTAAAAATATCCATGTAATTTTGGCAATTCAATCTGGTTGCTTTAATTTTGTCTTTAAAATAGGGCAATTAGAATGGTGTAGGATTTCATACCAACTAAAGGTGTCAATGATATATCTATTTTAGTCGTACTTGATTTTCAATCGTATATGGTTGTAATGTATGGAAGAGATTTGGAAATGAAACATGGGATTTCAGCTCCATTTTTCTAACTTATCATATAATAGATTGAACATTTCAGGAATAAGTTTCTATTTTTTGTTTGATGCTTGTCCATAATGTATTGAATTTGCAGTACAAAGATCATGAGGGAAGAAGGTGGTTTTGAAATAATCAAAGGCAATTAACAAAATTTCTCTGCGCCACATGGAACACATTAGCGCATATGGAGAAGGAAATAAATGGAGATTAGCTTGGAAACATGAGACTGCAAGCATTGATCAATTCTCCTGGGTATATCTTTTATTTTATATAATATAGAAAATATCTACATATAACTAGAATTATCTACATTTTCCTGACTGATCAACTGGTTATATTGGGTTAGTCTGTGATATGTGGTCCATACGTAGATACTTATGTAGTTAAAATCCCGTAAAAGTCTCATAAAATCTGTGCTATAGCGCATATCGCTCTTTGACTATGCATCTTTTCAATTTAGGCTAGATCTATCAACGGATGCAAATGGATGCCAATATGGCTATATCTTATTGAAATCAGGGTGCTAATCATTGAATTTGATTTGTAGAGAGTATATATGATTGAATCTGATTGGTAGACAGTTTATCTGATTGAATCGTAGGCAGTTAAATATACAAATTTTTGAAACTTGACTTGATTTATGAGTTCTGGAGGCAGACGGATAAGCTTGAATTGTGTTTTTTGCATTTTTTGTTACAAGATTGTAACTTGTGCTTGTGAATTGCAGGTTATAGAAGTTGCACGGGCATACAACCTGAAGGCTAAGTGATTTCAAATGTAATCTTGTTTTGAAACGATGTTTGAAAAACATGTATTTTGACTTATTTCTATACTTATTAGTAGATTTATTAACTATGACTTTGTAATTGAAATCAAATATGCTTTTGGTATTAGTTTTTTGCTATTGACAGTTTTGTATTGTGAATTTACTGTTTAATTGTTTGAACTGCGCACAAATTAAATAAGAGATTTGCTATATAAAGATCATTGATGAAATATGTGCTATATATTAAATATATTAATAGCGGAAAATTGCACTTATGAAAGAAAAGGTGAAATGCTATGTAAAAAATTAAATAGTGTAGACAACTTTTTCATATCATTGAATGTGTGCTATGAAAAACTAAAAACGCTATATATACTACGAATATTCATAGCGGAAAATTCCTCTTATAGAATCAAAGTGTGAAATGCTATATAAAATCTAAACCGTGTGGAAAACTTTTCATATCACTGAGTATGAGCTATGAAAATAGTGATAATGCTATAAAAAACGAGTATTTAACACAGTAAGGTATGAACGCTATATATCAATAAGGAATGCAATAATAGCGGATTTTTTATAAAAAAAACAAAATGAAATTTTTTCCATAGCAATGAATATGTGCTATGAAATTATTGCTAATGCTATAAAAAAATAAGCTGAGATTTTAGTAAGAAAATATAATTGCAACGTCTGAACGCTATGTAAAACATTTCATACAGGTGAACATGTGCTATAAAATGCATAATACTATAGCGTTTAGATTTGAGCTATAAGATATAACATGGCTATTATTGCATGTCATTATATAGCGTCATCACTAATGCTATGGTAGCCTATTATAGCGTTTTTCACGTGATATTAAATGGTAAATCTGTTGTAGTGAGTTTATTTTTCCTTTCTAAACTTTGGGTGCCCATTAATTTTCACATGGGAAACCAGTAGTTTAGCTTTGCAGTTTTGTTCGTTGGAGCAAGGTTCGGAGAACTTTCTGAGTTGGAGTCCACGATAGAGTTGAAGCTTCCACTGTATCATTTTGATCTTCCGCTGAGAGTATATTTTCTTCCGCTATGAACGTTTATGTTGTAATTCTGATATTTATGTAACTCTGATGTAATATATTGAATTATTCAATGAAAAGTTCTGTTATTTTGTTCAATATATGTAAGTACCCATAACAATTCGTCTTTTTGAACGGTTTAAGTTGGTTTAATTACCAACGAGAACCGGGAAAATGGCGGGTCGTTACATTTCCTTAAGTTATTTTGATAATTATATTGTTAAAGTTATCGCACTCGCCACACTTTATGTCTGACCCCCTTTTCTTTCCACCTCTTTTCTTCCTTCCCCAGCCCCAGGTTTGCAAGGAGGGAATACTACAGCTTAGTGCTGATTTTTTTCAGTTGCTTGAAGATAGTAGATGTATCGCTTGGGACTCTCTCATCTTTATGGTTTTGCTTATGCTCAGTGGGGATTTATGCATTTATGTTATTTAAGTATTTGCTTCTTTATGTACTTTGAAGTCTTTGGAAAAGACTACTGATCCTGATGTAATGGTTTTGGAAACTACATATGTAAACTCGTTTTGAGTTATGATGAAATAAAATAAGTTTTATCTTCCGCTATGTTGTTTTATTTATTTATTCTTGTAATTTATTTGTTCTATACAAACAATAACACTTCATGGACATTGATGCATTCCCTTTGTGAGTGACATTAATGGACGTGGGGTGTTACAACCCACCTCACTGTATCCGCCTCCATGCGCTTCACATTCACACCAACATCAATTCCATTCTAAGCTACTAACCCAACCACAATGTATTATCATTTCCTCCTCTGTACCAAAACCGTATGCCACTACTTAGCCTTTTCTCTAACTTCCAGAAGCACCATCACAAACTTCATACACATTTTCGATTCTTCTCCCTGTTTCTACATTTCGGACCCATCACCAGTTCTCTTTCCACACACATTTCACTTCTCACTTAACATTTCTACTTCTCACGTTTTTCCACATATTTCCCCTGCGCCTTGTTTAGATAAACTGCTACCCGTCATTTCAAAATGTCACATCCACCAATGCTTCACCCATTGCCCCCCCTTTATCGATTTCAAACCAAATACTAGTCATACTCCGTCTTGACCCATATACTCCACCACACTTGCCCCGTACGGCTCCAGTAGTTCATCATTTATTCATTATTATTTTCTTCTTTCTCAGCTTGCGTTTTCGTTTTCAGTGTTTGCAAGAGGAAAATAAAACATGCGAAGAAGCATGCGCCAAATGTAAATATTCAATATTTAAGTAGGGGACCTGAGATTTTGTGTTGATAGGGTTCGATTTCCATTTTGTTGAAGGGGAAAATGGTTTTAGCTTCTTCATGCTGGTTAACAATATCGTTACCTATCTATAGAAGTGAACAAAGGGATAAGAACCCAGTCACCTTTCAACCGTTACAAGGAAGGCTAGGCAATTGCGTTGTATATATTTTCATTTCAGACTAGGCCTGCAATGAGTTTTCAGTTGATGGCCTTGAGTTTTCATAGATACAGAGAAGACGTTGCTAGCTGTTGAAAAGGAAGACAAGGTCGCATTTTGTAAAGCAGGTCGATTGGCATGTATTGTCTCTTTCAGATATAGGGTAGCATGTCTTAGCTAAGGTCTGCATATTTAAAAAGCATGTGTCTTGCACTTTGGATTTGAAAGGAGTAGAAATAGAATAGCTGTAAAAGTTAAGATAGGCGGTGTGTTTTCTTTCATAGATATGCAGGTAGGTTATCTTGTTGTCTTAGATGATGTAATGGCTACCGTAACTTTGTAATGAAGTAAAAGTATGGTATCGGTATGGCGGTGTTGTGTTTCCAAAGTTAGACTGTACATTATTTCTCTTTTCTCATGTAATAGTCAAGTGAACTGACGTTGTAGCATATAGATTATGCACATATAGGAGTTGAAACTTATATATTTATTTTTATTTATATTTCCTTATAAAGAACCGGGCAGAATACCAATTTAGGCAATGCATACCTCAAATTTGTTTCCCACCTGGTATCCTGTTGTTCACGTAAATCACCAAGCGCTACCTTTCCCTTTTATTTAGTATCGATATGGTTCACCCATAAGCGGTTATTAAATTTAACCAGTAACGATCGTTCAATGTTCTAAAATTCCCGTCTCCATATACGAATTCCACATATAACGAAAATGGAAGTACCACTATGTCATGTCATTCTGGTCACAAAGAAATTAACTTCATAGAAAACTGACCCCGTTTGCACAACATCGTTATTTTAATTTATCGGTTCACCTTTAAATTTTACGCGCCGATAAAACAACTCCAATTAGCTCCAAACTGGAAATGTAGCAATAACTAGTTATACGTATTCCAATAAAACTAGTTTCATCGAAATCGAAGGTTGTCTGAAAAGAAAACATTTTTAACGCCTATATAATATATTGAACAATTTTCTAGTGTCTGAAGCACGGGCCTCATCATAAGGTAAGCAACGCATTATTTTGAACATTCTATTTCTATGATTATTTTGTCAACTGTTGTTGAGCGTTTTATACTTGTATATATGAATTTCAAATTGTAAATTATGAAATACCGCGATGTTTCGAGTTCGTTTTATGACTATATATAAATTTTACGTTCAATGGTCATTTAATAAATGAATTATATATTATAAATTCATTTACAATACCAAATCGATATTTAAAATAATAAAATAATTTAAATATCGAACTAGCAAAAATATAGGACGTTACATTCCTTCCCCCTTAGAAGAATTTCGTCCTCAAAATTACTCAAGTAAGAAGAAATGCTACAAACCCCATTAATTTTTCAAAATCAAATTTATTATAAATCAATTACCAATTCATTAACTCTTATTATTAAACCATTTGATGAATTTATGTTCATCTAATCTAACAAACAATCAATTAAACAATGCACAACAATAATCAATACACAACTAACTTAACCCCATCAATTGAAAGTATATTCAAATTAATATTCACTTGGATTTCACTTACTTAAATACTAATCGATCAATATCCGATTGATTTCCATTATTATTCAATTCCCAAATTCCAAATCAATATTTGTTTCACTCTGTCCACTTAACCAAGTAAAATTTTAACTCCTTATTCAAGTAACTCACTATTTTACAAACTAGTTTACTTCCATTTCACAACTCAAATTCTGATTTTATTTCAAAAATCATTCATTTTATCCGTTCTGTGTTTATTTAACTTAGCTCCAAGTTAACATCTGGTTCATACATTCTATTTAACTTCATTAATTAAATTTTAATCCATGCAATAAGATTCTCATTTTCTAGTTTCACTTGTGAAACCTTTGATTATATTAAACCATTTACAATTCCATTTGAATTCTATTCAAATAAATGCAACAAATCAAAATTATTTCCTTTGTATGAAAATATAGTTTGGGCAAAATTATTTCATTTACCCCCTTTTCTAAACAATACCATGTCAGTTGCTAGTTCAAAATTGAACCAATCCAATAACACAATAAAATATACAATTATGCTCTTATATATATATACACTCCAACTCAATCTAGGATATTATTAACCCCATCTCTATCGAGCTAAGCCACAGAGCCAAGGTTACTACTCAACCTTATGCTCTGACACCAACTGTGACGACCCAAATTTCCGGTACCCTTTGAGCTGAATAAACAACACCTGTCCAACCAAAAGTATTGGAAACCCAGATGCCTAAGGAAAGAAATTAGAGGATGCGATAAGAAAGAAGGAAATATTAGAATAGTAGAAGGAGACAACACATCTCACATCGCAGCGGAACAAAATATAATATAGAAATAATCGTTATTGAAAGCTTAAAGCAATACTTACAATTATCAGAGTACAACTTACAATCAACACATCTGGACAGTTATAATAATCTGTCCTCATATACAATACACAACGTAATAAATATTTATACATCTGAACCCATCCAGCTCGTCTTTGGACTTTGCAGCATCCAATAACCTAGACCTGTAAAACCCAGTCTAACCCGAGCATTTCAAATACCAGGTCAATATGGTGAACCAGAGTGAGAACAACTCGCAAAGTTTAAGGGGAATCGTCCAACTTGATTTTAAGGTTCAAAATCTTTGGGAAAGAAAAGGAAAATCGTAAGACCAAATCCACACATAAATATGGATGGTTTTTACCTTACGATAACCTTAAATATTTTTGAAAATAATATATAATTTGACATAATAATAGTGTATAAATATAAATAAATGGCAATCTAGCGAAACGCTTGCATCTCACGCTCCACATATATAGTATACAATCAAAACCGCTGGCGCTTATTGGAGATTGGATTCCTACTATGACAAGGTATGGAACGCCGATAGTGTATATCTAGAGGCGAATACACTGGGTTCAACAAGAACGTCTTGCAACCCGGCCCACACATGATCGACCACTCATTTCGCTTGAGTGTATCGAACGTATATCACCAACGGTTGGGATCAACAACCGTTTCCCAAAAAGGGACATCATCGATAGATTAAAGAAGCAAAAGGAATTTCTCTAGATAGATGAGTATACACTCTAATGGGTGTGACCCGCATATCCATGCTGCCTGCCCGATTTTTATCATTTCCCAGTTGTGAGGCTTGAGGTTTGAATTCAACTCTAGAACATCTGGTCATCTTTTACTTTGAATGCCACATTATCAGATCCATCAAGTCACTCACTGACGTCCGCAAATATACTCTGGATGTAAAAGAAGTGCCCCTCTTTTCCACCATTCAGTATATTTGTAAAAAACAACGTACGTGTTTTCAAGAAATACTCTGTCAGACATTCGTCCATACAAGTTGTCTTGGTACTGGACAAGCCGAAGGCACCCTCCTGCCACATCCTAGGAATCACCCTCCGGATTGGTAGCAAGTAGTCCTTGCAATCCGTAATTTTCAACCACGACAGAATCACAATTTATCTCTGGCTGCTAAACCAAAGATTAGGAGTAATCCTTCCGGTTTTTGAAGATCTACGGTCTTCAATGGTTCATCTTCAATCTTCATCTTCACGTATCTACTGGTCGGAATGGTTTTCGAATATAAATTCGATCCCGGTCATTCCGTACCAACAATCGTATTGGCCAGATTTTGATAGTCGATGATTTAACTATAAAATAAAAATTGTGTGAATATAATGAGTTCGTTGGTTCAGTACTAAGCAACATTTGGCCATTTTATTTTAACAAATGGGTAATTTAAAAACTTCTAGAAACATTTCATATTTTAAACATAGTATTAGATTTCCATTCCGTATATTAATCTTCTCAAAACCATTTTAATTTAATATTTAGAAAAATACTTAATAATCATATCCAATTTCTATTTTATTATTATTTCAAAACATTAATTATAGCACCATTTATTATTTATCATCGACTCAACTCGTCATCTGTACAACAATCGTTACGACCTCTCCTTTTGTTTCCTCATTTGAACACTATACTTGTCTCTTATCTTTTTGGAATAAACCGATTCTAAATCTTATCTTCTTACTTTGAAAAAAAAACATCGTTATATCCTCACAAATCCTCTTTTATTTCGTTTTCTATGATGATACCATTTCATATTCTCAAGCCCGTTCTAATTTCCTTTTATTTTGGAATCTATTATATATTTCCAAATTCTTCAACTAACGTTATATTATTATTTCTCAAAATAAATTACCTTTAACATCTTCACCACTACAACTAATATCATCTCTCGATAATCCTGAAGTCGTTCAAGTTGGGGTATTTCAAATTACCTCTCAGACCCTGATCAACAACATTCTTATCTTAAGATAGGTATCAGTTGTAATACCCAATCCCGATATTCAATCCTAATATCAAAACAAATCCCATTTTAGTTGGAACTGATGAAACCTCATCTTTTATTTAATACAGCGAATTTAGATCGCATATTATAATTCAACTCGCCTTAATACTTTAATTCAAAATTGGTTTCCCATCTCGATTTCTAGTTCACTTCTAATTCGTTCTACTATTATCCTCCTTGAGAATCGAGTTTCCGTTTCGTTGTTAAATAACGTTAATTTAAACTTAACGTTTTAGCCTCACGCCCCATTTTATTGTAACACCCCGTAATTCTGTTAATATTAATCTTCACAAATTAAAGAATAACTAACCTCAGACGTGATAATTGTCGGAAACGAGTTGCGCCATTGTGTTCGTCTCGGAATTCTGGTTGAAATAGAGTCCGAGTTTGCGTGAATTGGACTTCGTATGAAGAAGTTATGGCCATAGGAAGTTTCAGAAAATTCAAAACAGATTTCAGAAAATTCAAAATTCAAAATTCGGAGTCAAACTGGTAGGCGGGAAAATTCCCGCCCAGCACCCCAGGTCGACTGGGGAGTCGACTGGGCAGTTGACACCCCCCCCCCCAGGTCGACTGGGCAGTGGACCTGGCTGTCGACCTGTCCAGGTGGCTAGGGTTTGGCTGATGTGTTTTTAGGGCTGAGTTGGCAAATTAAATGGTTCAGTTTAGTTCTGAGTTGATCTGACGGTCTAAATAAATCCTAAACTCTATAAATACCTAGGTAGTCTCTCACTCTAATTCACATGAAAAATAGAATAGCCATCGTCATACCGCCGCCATGGAACTCAGTGTAGCCGCCGCCAACTAAGAAGGTTAGGACTCGTTTGGGACGAGGTTGGACTCGTTTGTGACGTAAACCTGCCCGGACCCACCCGGCAAATCCAGTGGTCACAAATGTCAGCCCAATGTGAGAGGCCCTAGGCCCAAATTAAAGCATAACAGTTGTAAAGACACGAGGTTAGACTCTTTTATGGTGTAAGACTGCCCGGACCCGCCCGGCAAATCCAGCTGCCATAAATGCCAGTCTAATGTGAGAGGTCTTTATGAGGTTATGGCCTGAATGAATTAAGAAATACTAACCAGATAAACATGTAAGGTGGGACATGGGGGTTAAGTAGGTGCCTTGGGTGGCATGAGGAATCTAGTGGGTGCCCTTAGTGGCATGTGAAATACGATTAGTAAGACTTAACCAAACATACATGTAAATGAACATGACTAAGAGGGTTAAGTGGGATGTACTAGTGGACAAGCTTAGGTGGGTAGCTTGTAGGGGCCCATTTCAACCATTATCCCAAACGTATCTTTGTGGGCTCGACCCAAGTCGAGGATGGGACATGCATGCTGGGTATGACTATAAGAGGTCAAAACGAGGTAGCGGTGGCAACGCAAGTCCAACGGGTTTCATATGCGTGTGTGGACCCGGGCTGGTAGGTAAGACGTTGTTGCATCATGAAGGTATAAGCCGTGTATTCTCAAGTTGTATCGGGTTGCCACTTTAGGGGAGTGATACACCCCACTGTGGGGCCAACACGGGTATCTACGAGTAGGGAGCCGATCGAAAGTGGGTAGTGGGGTACACCTAGTGGAGATAGGGGCAGACGGCACCTATGTGGTCAGCTAGGGGTACGTAAGGCTATTTATATAGTTTATGTGTGAAGCAAGCGGGATCAACCTTTAGGGTAACTAGTGAGGTGCAGTGTGGTAATTATTCGTTAGTAATTAGGTGTGCCTTTAACGTTATCTTTATCTGCTTTTCCATACCCAATAGTTCATAGACATTTCCTTGTTTTCCAGCTTATGCCTTAGTCTAGTTATTTTGATAGTAGTATTGTTAGAATTATCATACTCGCCAGACTTTATTTCTGACCCCCTCTATTTCTATCCTTTTTCGCCCTCCAGGTCCTCAGGGTGGACCCAGCTCTAGTGGAGTTTGATTGGATTGCTTTATCTCTCTTTTGGAAAGCTTGGACCGTTGAAGTAAAGTCCAGCTTGTTATCCTCTTTAATGGCTATTTATGTAATGGGATTATGTATTTTGTTTTATCAAGATGGATATTGTACTTGACTCTGATTTATGGTTTTTATGATGTAACAAACATGGTTAATTTCCGCTGTAATAAAATGAAGTTTTAGATTTCCAAGTACTACTTATTATCTTTCTTGTTGTAGTTTTTCTGTTCTATATTCACTTAAAACCTCCATGGAAGTTAATGCATTCTCTTTGTGAGTGACATTAATGGACGTGGGGTGTTACATTTATAAACATTGTTTATAAGACTCAAGTTTTATATAAAACCCCTTTTATCTCGGTTTTTTTTGCCAAATCCAAATATCACATAAAACTCATTTAAGCGATCATATTTGCTCAAATTCCCTATTTATAACTTCGTTATAAAACTTGGTTCCGTTTATATCATCTTAACTAATTGCAACTTTGATTGCTTACTTGAATCCATTTAAAACATTTACCTCTTAAATTAAGACACTAATTTGCTTCTTCTTAACTACCATGAAATAGTCAAGTTCTTTATTAACTAAATAAACAGTAAATTCCCTTTTAAAATCTTATTAAATTAAACAAATATTCATTTATCTATTTCATAGGTAATTTCAAACAAATGAATCAAATAAGTAATTCCAATTTAAATTAGTTGACTTTGCCAACTTAAATCATGATCACCTCGTTAATCATCTTCATTTTCCCTTCTTTTAAATTAATTAATAATATAATTAATTTAAATAATTCCATTAAATTATAACTTTAAAATAATTAATCCAACTCTTAACCATTTCATTTATTTCTGCTTGTGTACTTATAAATCTTATTATATAAGAATTTAATTTACGAAATCATTTAATAATACATCATACATATTAATTTCCTTTATTACTTTTATTTAAAATAGATTTCAAATCTATATTCAGTTATAAAATAAATTATATGGCTTCATTACCGTCGGTTCATACGACGATAAATCAACATTTATAAAGCGATATACTTTTGGGCCAACTTTTGCCAATTACTCAACCAATACTGTCTATTGGTTAAAACAGAACAAACATTGAATTCAGATTCAACAATCAATCATTTAATCATATCAGTTAAACAGTTCATATAATGATCATATGAAAATAAACAATAAATTTGAGGAACCCAGCTGAATTCGTCCAACCTATTTTTCCCTACATCCAAATACGTTATCTCAACAATATCATTTTATTTTAATAACAGATATAATATTTAACCATCAACCAATAACTGCAGTCCAAACATCTATCAATCAATTAACAACCATAGCACACAAATATCTAAACCCAACTTATATAAAATATAAATAGGATAAAACTAAGTGAGTTGAACTCACTTTGATCTCCGTCCGTAGAGATGTCGACTATTTCCAATTAAATTGAATGCGCGTTAAGTTGAAAAATCATCTGCATACAAATCCGTCCAAACTAGCTTTATGATATTGCGATTGCCGATAGGGTTCCAACGTCACCCGTTTCATTGGATTTCATTACTGTATAACACAGTTATACAAAATTAAACGTTATTTACTATTTAAATAAATATCATTATAACCTTAATGATGATTGTATTATATTATACTTATCTTTATTCTAACTTCATGTAGGCAATTTCTAAATGCGGTTAGGCGCAATGGATCCAGACTACTGCGTTGCATTGCACACTGTACACCATGAAATACTTAGGCACGATGTACAAGCTTTACGCCACATTAAAATATTGGTTCAACTATACACGGACACATTAACTTGGTGATCAAGCACCGTGTAAAAGGGGTTGTACACATTCACATAATTTTCCTTCCAGGTCACGTAATATAAGGCATAAATCATTTAGATTCCACCGTGTCATATTTATACTTATGTTAGTAAATCTTAACTAGACACATCACTAAAGTTGCATATTAGATAAAAACTTCATATGCATTATTCTCTGAACTTACGTTATATACATTAGTATCTCTATTAGGCATGGTTAGGCATTATAAATAACGTTGGGCATATTATATACTAACGTATGCTACTACATCATTTAATCTATTTTATTTGGCACAAAATAGTCAGGATTGGGTGTATTTGCAAAAACATTTGGGCAACTTTCAACTACCAGACACTTATAATGTTTGCGTTAAATATAAAAAAAGTTGAATTTATACTTATTCAAATCTAATTAGGCTTACATTAATACTCGAATAGACTGTTGAAACTATTGATTAAGGAGAATAATAATTAATACTATACTAAGTTACGCATATTGTTATAAAAGTAGACTGGGCATATTACTTTGATAGGCATGTCCAAAGATCCTTACTGGGCTTTGTTATACGATCATCGGTTACATAAATTCATATTATTAAATAAATCTAATCCTAACTTGGTTATATTATAAGTAAACTTAGGCGCATACTAAATGACAACTTACTGTTCAGATAAGTATGCCCAATCAAACATCTAAGGCCATGTATGCACGTACTGTACATCTGCTACTCTCGTTTTCTTTTCTTTTGCACTGTGTAGAAATATGCCCAATGCTTCTTTTTCATTCGAAACAGCTCTTGTGTAATCCTCCCCTTTCATTCTCGTATCTCCCTCCTCAATATTGTTGCATTTCATCTTCCCCTCCAGCTACCTTCTCATTAATAACCCACCTCACTATATTTGCCTCCATGCGCTTCACATTCACACCAACATCAATTCCATTCTTAGCTACTAACCCAACTGCAATGTATTATCATTTCCTCCTCTGTACCAAAACCGTATGCCACTACTTAGCCTTTTCTCTAACCGCCAGAAGCACCATCACAAACTGCATACACGTTTTCGATTCTTCTCCTTGTTTCTACATTTCAGACCCATCACCAGTTCTCTTTCCACACACATTTCACTTCTCATATAACATTTTCACTTCTCACGTTTTCAACATATTTCCCCTGCGCTTTGTTTAGATAAACTGCTTCCCGTCATTTCTGAATGCCGCATCCACCAATGCTCCTTCCATCGCCCCCTTCATCAATCTCGAACCAAACTCCAGCTATACTCCGTCTTGACCCATATACTCCACCATGCTCGCCCCGTACGGCTCCAACAGTTCATCGTTTATTCTTTATTATTTTCTTCTTTCTCAGCTTGCGTTTTCATTTTCAGTGGTTGGAAGAGGAAAATAAAACATGCGAAGAAGCATGCGCCAAATGTAAATATTCAGTATTTAAATAGGGGACTTGGGATTTTGTGTGGATAGGGTTCAATTTTCATTTTGTTGAAGGGGAAAATGGTTTTAGCTTCTTCATGCTGGTTAACAATATCATTGCATATTTATAGAAGTGAACAAAGGGATAAGAACCAAGCCACCTTTCAACCGAGACAAGGCAGGCTAGGCAACTGCATTGTATATATTTTCATTTCAGACTAGGCCTGCGATGAGTTTTCAGTTGATGGCCTTGACTTTTCATAAATACAAAGAAGACGTTGCTAGGTGTTGAAAAGGAAGACAAGGTCGCATTTTGTAAAGCAGGTCGATTGGCATGTATTGTCTCTTTCAGATATAGGGTAGCATGTCTTAGCTAAGGTCTACATATTTAAAAAGCATGTGTCTTGCACTTCGGATTTGAAAGGAGTAGAAATAGAATAGGTGTAAAAGTTAAGATAGGCAATGTGTTTTCTTTCATAGATATGCAGGTAGGTTATCTTGTTGTCTTAGATGATGTAATGGCTACCTTAACTTTGCAGTGAAGTAAAAGTATGGCATCGGTATGGCGGTGTTGTGTTTCCATAGCTAGGCTGTACATTATTTCTTTTTTCTCATGTAATAGTCAAGTGAACTGACGTTGTAGCATATAGATTATGCACATATAGGAGTTTAAACTTATATATTTATTTTTATTTATATTTCCTTATAAAGAATCGGGCACAGTAATACCAATTTAGGCAATGTATACCTCAAAAGGCAATGTATACCTCAAATTTGTTTCCCACCTGGTATCCTGCTGTTCACGTAAATCACCTAGTGCTACCGTTCCCTTTTATTTAGTATCGATATGGTTCACTCATAAGCGGTTATTAAATTTAACCATTAACGATCATTCAGTGTTCTAAAATTCGTGTCGCCATATACGAATTCCATATATAACGAAAATGGAAGTACCACTATGTCATGTCGTTCTGGTCACAAAGAATTTAACTTCATTGAAAACTGACCCCGTTTGCACAACGTCGTTATTTTAATTTATTGGTTCACCTTTAAATTTTACGCACCAATAAAACAACTTTGATTAGCTCCAAACTGGAAATGTAGCAATAACTAGTTATATGTATTTCAATAAAACTAGTTTCATCGAAAACAAAGGTTGTTTGAAAAGAAAACATTTTTAACGCCTATATAATATATTGAACAATTTTCTAGTGTGCGAAGCACGGGCCTCATCATAAGGTAAGCAACGCATTGATTTGAACGTTCTATTTCTATGATTATTTTGTAAATTGTTGTTGAGCGTTTTATACTCTTATATATGAATTTCAAATTGTAAATTATGAAACACCGCGACGTTTCAAGTTCGTTTTATGATTATATATAAATTTTACGTTCAATGGTCATTTAATAAATGAATTATATATTATAAACTCATTTACAATACCAAATCGATATTTAAAATAATAAAATAATTTAAATATCGAACTAGCAAAAATACAGGACGTTACACCTGAATATATTTAATTTTGAAATCCATAGACAGGCACTAAATCAAATCACATTAAATTACTCTGCCCTAATTTACACAGCTACCCTCCGTGTACCTACCGTAGACCTCCTTCCTTCACATCTAAGCTTTCTTCCTATATAAAAGTTCGGTACCTTTCCGTTCTAAACTCTCTTTACATTTTTGTTCATTTGGAAGAACAATAATCAAAGCCTTCATATTGGAAATGCTCACTTCCTTAACAACCGCATCTACCTACTTGTTACTCCCCAACCGAATAAATCAAAGTCGAATACTAAGGAAAAAATTGCCGCTTCTCTTCTGTTTGATTCGTATGAAACTATACGATACAAAATCGAATCTTCCCATTTTATTTTCAATCCAAATCCTTCTCTCTCTGTTCAAATCAACAGTGAATCGATTCAGAGGTTTTATGGGCATCGCGAGCCTAGTGTAAGGACCCAAATTTTAGTACCCTTTGAGTCGACTAAATCAATAAAAGTCCAACCCAAATTGAACTAAAACTCAGATGTTCAAGAAAGAAATTAGAGGGTGAGAAATAGAAAGAAATTTAGAATAGAAGAACATAATCAGAGTAACACGAATCTCATAGCAGAACGAGTAAAATATATTAAATAACATAACTTGAAACACAAAACTGTACTTGTATTTACACTCAGACATCAAAGTACAACACATATATATATATCACAATGGAAATAAACTCTATATATCTAACGCTGAAGCCTCCTGCTCCAAGCTCCTTCCAGTGTATCTATAAATATTGAACTGCTTGACTACTCATACAAATTTGGGCACCCAAGAATTTTGGGAAACATAGAAAAATAAACTCTTGGTCAGTCATGGGACTGGTGTGAGCAAACGATTTTAAAACAACTTGATTTTAATTTTCAAAAACCTTTTGAAAGAAAAGATAATCGTAAGACCAATCCACACATAAATACAAATGGTTTTTACCTTACGATAACCCAAAATATTTTGAAATCAATATTGTTTTGATATTATAATAATATCTCAATACAAAAAAATAACAATCTAATGGAACGCTTGCATCTCACGCTCCATATAAGTAGTATACAAACAAAACCGCGGGCGCTTATTGGAGAATGGATTCCAACTATGGCAAGGTATGGGACCACCTTCCAATAATGTACCTCCAAAGAGGAATACATTGGGGTTCAACAAGAACGTCTTGCAACCCGGCTACACATGACTAGCCCCTCATTTTGCTTGAGAGTACCGAATATATCATCACCACAGTTGGGGGCCAGCCAACTGAACCGATAGCATATAAATAAAAAGGGACAAACGAAAGCATTAGATTTCTCCAGATCAGGTAACGATGTATCCTTTTAATGGGAGCGACCCACATAGTCATACTGCCTACCCGATTTTATACCATTTCCCAGTAGAAGAGGCTTGAGGTTAGAACTTACCGTTAGACAGATCATAGCTCCATTTACTTTGAATGCCACATCGTCAAACCCGTTAAATCACAAATTGACTTCCCCAAAAATAATTATGGGCATAAAGCTAAGATAAAAGAATTCCTCCACCACCAACGTAAATACGTTTGAAGAGATCAACTTGCGTGATCTATTAGGTATACCCTGTCAGACATTCGTCCATACAAGTTGTCCTGGGACTGGACAAATCGAAGGCACTATCCTGTAACTAGAAAAGCCATTGTGTACATCCGTCTTCAATTTGTCTTCAATAATCTCAAACTTATAATGTATTAATTGGATCGAAGTGGAATTTGTATTCCGGACTCTTCGAAATGATAACGTAGGGTCAAGTGATGTTTAAATAATAATCCAGTCAACATATTACATACTCAGATTTATTACCGGGCTTATCTACTAAAAACGTGTCATATGTACGGTTCACATTCCAGTTCAAAATAGTAATCTACATAAGATGATTAAATGTGCCAATGTTTAATTTAAACTATATAAGCTAGGGAAATCAGTCTTAACATAACTGGCAATTCAATCAATAAATAAATGGTCACAATATCTTTAGCAATTCAAATTGACAATTCAAATTTATTTGTTTAAATGAAAGCATATTTTTGATTTCCCGCAGTGGTAAATATAGTCGATTTCACTCCCATAAATCATGTCAATGTTTAATAATATTTAAATATTATGGTTTGTATTGACCAGTATTTGTTCAAATCGTCATACATCAAAGTTATGAAAACGACGTGCTCATACTTCGAGAATGTTGTTGGAAAAATACAAAGCGGTTAGAAGTCACGAAACATTCAGGAACGATTGGAAAGAACGACGATTCCTTGATTATCAACACTAGTTGAATACATTGAAACAACTCTTCAAATGTTTATTTCAAAAATAAACATTTGAATTTATTATCAATAGTTAACCACCTTCCAAAAGTCATGACATAGCGTCGATTACTTCCCCACACCTCAGAATAAATCTCATTCTTTTATTATTTAAATTATTCATCTTGGCTCATCTACATATAGGATTCACATTCGGATTTAAAATAGTAACTACACATGATGGTTAAATGTGTTAACATTAGGGTAATCAGTCACAACATAGATATCAATTTAATTAACAATCAATTATCACAACATTTACCGATGATCAACCGTCATTCATTCATTATGTCATATTGTCGTTTATGGTTTAATAAATAAAGTAAAATAAAAATGAACTAATAAACCTGGCCAACCTTGATTTAATTGGAAAAAAAAATTTAATTTTTATTTATTCATTTAAACAAATGACTTGTTTAACTTGATGAACCATCCTCCATTCACGGTGATTCTTGTCTGATAACATTCTGCTTTTATAATATACAAAACTCGAAATCTCATCATTATATAGAATTTTTCCTTTGTTTTACTTTCCTTTACTTATTACTATCTTCTTCTTTATTTACTTCCTCTTTTCCTTATTTTATTTTCTTATTTTCTTCACTGGCCCGTTCAGCCCAATCGCTCCAGCCCGCTCCATTTTCTTTTTTTCTTTTATTTGCTTTATCCTTCTTTCTTTACTATTTTACTTCTCTGGCCCAAATCTGGCCCAACGCCCTTCAGCCCTTTACTTTCTCCCTTGCCAGATCATAAATTTGGCAACCCAAACTAAGTGATTAACATAGCTGATCCACACATTCTTTTAATCGGCCAATTCCAAATATGGTATCACCAAAACTGGTGATCACCACAACTGATCACATCCAAAACACTTGCCCGATCCCTCTCTTCTCCTTCTCCCATTTCCCTGTACCATTATCCGTGCATAGCAGTGCATGCAGTGCACCTACACAGTCCTAACTCCGGCTTCATCGACCTCGAAATCATCGACTCCACTCACCCTTCTCCTCCTGACATTGATCCCGCCACTAGGTCAAGTTCCAGTCATCTGATCAGCGAATCCACTATTCAACCCCAAACACCAAACTTTCCCTCAATCCAAGAAACACCCAAGCATCGCCACCTCCCTTGTCTAGTCATAACCAGACTCTCACCATGCCTACCCGACACCTTCCACCCTCGAACCCCCCAGGTCCGATCGCTAGAAATCTCCCCATGGTAGCGCAGTTCGAAATTAACCCTAGACTTCCAATATGTCATCAAAAACCTTAATTAAATCTAAATCTCAAAATTTACTAATTTAAAAATCCTTAGTATATTTTTCCTAGAACCCATGACCCTTCATGCTTCTCCACCCTCGTCGCCATGGCTCACCACACTCGTCATCGCCTGAATTTGAACCGAAAACCCTTTTTTGAACAACTCAAAAATTTTCCTTATCCTCTCAACTAAAAATCATGAGACCAACACTAAAATTCACGATTTGGAATAGCAAACAAAATCATACGCCTGAATTGACAGAAATAGATGATCGAAAATTTGGGTTTTTGGAGCTTTCCACTGTTATTTACATATATACAAGAGTATGCTATTTAATTAAATCTGAAACTATTTTTAAAATTTTCTAAAGGCCTAAATAAACAATTTTCCCTTTGAACTCAAGCTTTAAAACCAATTAGAATCCTAGTCATAGATTTTTGAAGTAAAAGGAGGTGAAAGAATTTGAGTTCTGTTAATCATTCTGGTTTTGCTCATATGTTATAGAGTTTCCAGTTTGATATGCAACAACATATGAGATTCATATGAGACACAACACGCCATAAACTAGTGAATATACCAGTACATTTGTATCATACTGGACACCATCAGAGATTATTTTTAAAAGGAATTAAAAACCGAGGTTTTCTTACAGAGTTTTTGTTCTCTGTCTTTTATCACACTATTTAAATAACATCAACTATAATTTAGCTATTAACTTCAACCAACATTCGTGTTTGACAACCTAAATTCATTTATATATTTACGGTCTTAGCTTTTACATTAATCAATGCTTACAGCGGGAGGGAAAAGAAGTGTTTATTCACAAAATGCTCATTTTTTTCTTTTCATTTTCAGGCTATAGGTTTTTGTATTAATTTTCTTCAGGGTTTTATCCATCCAATTTTAGTTCAGGTTTATATGAGGATTTAATTTACTAAATACAACACATACACATTTCATATAAAATTAGTAAAGAAATGGAAGTTTACTCATAACAAAGGGAGTCCACTGTCTCATTCCAGGTACTGTTTTCCTTTAAGCAACAGAGACTCATAGTATATTTATTGTGATAACCCGTTACTTCCCCATGAAGGAAAGAGTGGATACTTAGAGAACAACACACAAAAGAACGCAGACAAAAGAATATTTCATTGTTTATTACAACAATTCCATCAGATACAAGAATATATAGAGTATAATGAATAAATTACATTCGATAAATATCAAAGATTACAATAAATTACGTAGCAGCGGAAAAACAATATAAAACACAACTGAAAGTAATGCACGGATACAGATCTTTCCGAGCATCGTTCCAGCTGTAAATCAGGATCCTGTGAATATAAATCTGCAAAACCAAAACTACTAGCTGCCCGTGTCGAAAATAAGGGCACCCAGAGTTTAGGTTAAAACAATAAACTCCAGGTCAGTCATGTGACTGGTGTGAGAACTAAAACAGTTATTTAAAGCTTTACTTTAAAAGAGAGTAATTCAAGGGACCACGCCGTATAACACAGAACGGGTTTCCTCCCAGGAATACCAGTGCATAGAATAAACAGCGCAATGCTTTTTCGAAAAATGAAGCTATTATAAGACCCAGGTCCCATCACACAATGCAACGCAAGCCGGAGGATAGGGTTTTCCCTTATAATAGCCAAACATGCTTGGTACGTTTAAAACAAATCATTTGATACTAGAATAAGTGTATAGTGTCAAAACAATTTCAATCATAAATATAAATCATAGACGGCATAAGCGCCCCATCCCATTATGTCGCCATACTAGGCTCTACAAATAAAACCGGAATACACGTATTGGAAAGTGGATTTCCGTCATGAGTCGAGGCAAGGGGCAAGCTCCTATCCACTTCGAGACACTCTAGCAAATGCCTCAGGACTACACACTCTGGGTAACCCCTGGATCTTCAGGGCCGGTCCTCTCTTACGTTTGAGGATTAATTATTCCTGAACACACGTTTCCCGGTCCTTACAGACCTAAAATCGAGGCGCCTCATCCAACAACCACATAGGTGAAAAGTATATAAATGTCAGGGCTGGTAAGTCACTGACACCACCAAAGCTAGAAAAAAACGTCGTGCTCTCCCCGTAGTCCTTATCCCATTTTTAACTCATACCGAGGTGTGAGGCTCGCGAATTCACGTTATACACAAAGCTGCCACGTAGACCGTGCTTTGATCATCAACCTCAAGACTTTGCTTTTCAACAGAAGCCTTGATCCATGCAACTCAGCATGCCACACAGGCAATTCATGCCATGCGATTGATATCTATCTATATATAACCTCTAAGCTCGTACGTCTCAGAGAAGGGCGTTAAGCAAAAGAATAAATTCTCCACCGCCAAACAGATATATATTTAACATAAATCAATCAACACAGAATAAAATCCAATGTCAGACACACAATCCATTTACAAGTTCGTTCTGGGTCTGAATGAAACCGGAGGCACTTTCCTCGCATATCCATCGATCTCCAAGTACGTCTGGACGACCACCAACTATTTCCATCCTCTTGGGTGTACAGCCCAATCAGGATCATCAGTAATTATGCAAACGATGTGAAGACTTCCGGTCTTCGACCGCCGTCATTGTGTTCGACTTATTGTCGAATCAGTTATTCAGAATGGGTATAAACCCGGCCTTTCCGAACAATCCGCGTATATTAAAAACAAATGTTACACAAACACAACATACGCCTCATTCCAGTTCATTAGTCACTAAACGTAAATCAGTAAGAGAGCAATTCCCCAAATATTAATCCCGAAGACCGAAACCAACATCAGATCAACACCCAGGAAACCATTCTTCTTAACTAACCTACAGCTAGTTTCTAAATTTCACATTCTTAGGGAAAGGTTCCCATTAATTTTATCAAAGATAAATTCTTTAAATTTATTCTCTAATCTTCCTTTGGATGTCATTTCAAACCAAATTATGGTTTTCCAAACTAGTCGGGATTAGCGAACCACACCGAAGTAATTATTTATTTTATTTCCCAATCCCAACCTATTCATCCCATGAAGCAAAACTGGTAATACTTCATATCAAACACCATGGTGTTATCGGTACATTTAATTACCCTTTCACGTTCAAATCTAATTAAAGATTTAACTATCGCTTGGAGCAAAACTGGTGATACTCCATTCTCGCTCATTTTCCATATTTGATAATTTAAATTTTCAATTCACATTTCAATATAATTGCTGATTCATTAAGACTCCTTTTACTGGGTTAAAGAACTAATGTCATTTAAAACACAGTTCACGATAAACCCAAATCACATTCTATTTATTATCGGGTTAAAGAACAAGTGTTATTTAAAACACCGTTCACGATAAACCCACCAATCAATTCTAATTCAATTCCAATCTATTTATTTAAAAATAAATGGGTTTTAATTTTAGTTCAAAACTAGTTCATTTCGATAAAAATCTATTTTTATCTTTTCAAATATGGAGTTTTTCATCCCAATTTTTCCCAAATTATTTCTTATGATTTTACACAAATTATTACTATTTTTAATAATTTTATCAAGGCCCATACAGTCGATTTCCATCAACAGCCATCGAACTGCACTTACAACAACCTTTTCCGAATTTGATTTGGACGTATCTCCGAATCCAATCATTAGATTTCAAATTTCTAATATTCGTTAGAAAGCTCTTTTCGATACGAACCCAGCGGTTCCGGTTTTAGGAGAATCCGACAGTCGGATCTCCCGTAATGTCCGTTCGAAATAAATGGTTGAAATTCATGAACTACCGCGGCGCGTTCTATTCAGGCCATTATATATATAATATATATATTATATATATTTCATCGATTTCCTTTTAAAACGTATTTTACAATTCGTTTCAAACTTGTTTCAAAAACAATTCAACTTCCATTTCCAATTCAAATCAAAATTGAATTTTTCCTTATAAATTCGTTTTAAATTCATTTCAAATTTAATTCAAATTTCGTTTCAATTTGAATTCATTTCAAATCGATTTCTATTCTATTTCAATTCATTTTCAATTCAACTCGAATTCATTTTATATTCAATTCAATTCAAATTCGTTTTCTATTCAATTCAATTCAAATTCGTTTTCTATTCAATTCAATTATAAAAACGAATATAATCGATATAAATATCGTTAACGTCAAAATGGCGCATCTCTAATCAACACGGCTTTATATATTTTAAAAATTCCATTATTCCATTCAACAAATGAATATTTATTCTATTCAATACGTGAATCTATATTTTTGTCAACACATGACTAATCTCAACGAATGAGTACTGTCCACGTGTGACTATTTTTGTTATTCAATATATTTTATAAAATTATGATATCTATCATTTGATTTTAAATCAGACTCCAACCGTAAATTAGTAAGAGAACGATTCCCTAAATATTAACCCCGAAGGCCGAAACCAACATCAGATCAATATCCAGTAGACCACTCATCTTATCTATTTTCCAGTTAGTTTCCAATTTTATATATGATAAAGATGTAAATCTTATTGTTAAAATATTTCGTTCAACACATGACTAATCTCAACGGATGAGTACGGTCAACACATGAACCATTATTTTATAATGATAAAGATGTAAATTTTATTGTTAAAATATTTCGTTTAACACATGACTAATCTCAACGGATGAGTACTGTCAACACATGAACCTTTATTTTATAATATTCTTTATCTTCCCGATTGGAATGAGGCCCAATCAATTACCATATAAAGTTAATTATATGGATTCCATACAACACATGTAAATAATAGCAACGATAAATAATCAACCATCATCCAAAGTGCACTACACTGTATAAGCATCAAATATAGGTATCTAACGCTTACAACAGCCTGTCAATCAATCGATCGACATATAACTAATTACTGGGATTAGTGTATGTCGTATTTTATCCCAATACCCATGTAGGGTTTCAAACAATCAAACACAGATTTTATTTGTGCAGTTGGGCGATGTGTAAAATTTATCGTCCCAATCAATGTCCTTCAAATAGGTGTACATAAACAAACCGTCCGGTTTGTAAATGAATATTTATTTATTCACATTCACGTTAAAAATTATATTTTTAACGACCAAACTATTTTATTCAACCTATGAATATTCAATTCGGTTCATTTATTAAACAAAATGATATCTTTATTTTTCTAACTTATTTTAGAAAATTTCGGCGGCATAATGGCACGATACAAGAAACGGGACAAGGCCTAGCCTTATCCCCGGTCTAATAATGGCCCACGCCATACACATATCAATCAAATCCATTCCATTTCACTAAACAATCAAATTCAAATCAAATAATCTAACCAACTACACAACCAAACAAACAAGTCCATGGTCTGTGGACGATGGTGTCGGGTGCTACTAAACACCGTCTGCATCCTAGTATATATATATAACTAGAAAAAGAAATTTAGAGTGAGAAGTTCTCACCGACTAGCTAAACCAAACGCCACGACTCTTCTTATGTAGAAATCTTCGTCGTGCTCGCCTTTTTGCCAATTTCACTGCCCGTAGTCACTACATATATAAAAATCACATTTTTATATTATTGCTATGTATATAAAAATCACATTTTTATCCTACTACTATATAGATAAAAATTCTATTTTTATACCGCTGTTCATATAGTAAAGATCAAATCTTTGCTATCTATATAGTATAAAAATCGTATTTTTATTATCTCTACTATATAAAAATTATATTTTTATTCTACTTCATTTGTCAAAAACCATAATAGCTTTAAAGCGAAGAAAACTCACTTTTTTCCAAACGCCCGGATTCGCTGTTCGGGTTCCAGAATTTGCAAACGAGCTTCAATCTGCACACCATCTTTTTTTCTAGCTTAAACTCGCCATTCCGAACAACTTTCGCCTAAGGGTCTTTTTGCCGAAAATGCTCCAATTCGCCAGAATTCGCGAAAGTACACGAATTTTACCACTTTTTAACAGTAGACTTCGAACGCGTTTTCCGAGCAGCTCCGAACTCCAAAACAAGACTTCCATATAACCAAATCGAAGAGAATTTCATGTTCTACAACTTTGGTCCAGAGGGACTTTGGCCAAAAACGCACCGTTTGGGAGTTATTGGCGAAATACGGTCAGGGGCTTGTTTGCAAAACAGGCGATTAGTGTAAAATGGGTTTTTGGTGACCGGGGGGCCCACGACCGGAGTTGGGTGGCCAGCGGGCGGTGGCGGGCCTGATGGACGTGGGGGAGGGTGCTAAGGGCGACGGTGGGGGTGGTGATGGCCGTGGTGGTGGTGGTGGTGATTTGGGGGTTTAGGGTTTTGATTTTGGAATAGAGAAAGGAGGAGGAGGAAGAGGAGGAGGAGGGGAGGAGGAGGAGGGGTTGCGGCGGCCGGTGCGGTGGAGGGGAGGGGGCTGATGGGGTGCGGCAGCGGCGCGGTGGAGGTGGACTCCATTTTTGAGTTTTTGGAAGAAAAGAGGAAGAGAAAGAAAGTGAAGAAGAAAAGGAAGTAAAAGTGTTTATATGCTAGTTTCTTGCGTATCGCCTGAATGCTAACGATCTCCAATCGCCGCGGATTTCGGACATGGGATAGTAGATGTGAAGACGAGTCCAACGAAATAAGTTTCGTCGAATTCCGAGTTCGTTTGATCATTCAAAAAAAATCACGAAAATGCTCAGATAAGCTCTAAAAATGCGATTCTGGCACACCTTTTCTTCTCGCAAGCTCACCTGCTAACTCAAAAAATCAAGCCCTCTTGAATTTAACCATTATTAGACGATACGAATCCAGAAAAAAAAGTAGAATCGAATTCCGAGGTCGTGTCAATAATGTTCCTTTGTAAAATGACTGCTCGTTTTACCCTGCACTGTTTTAGCTCCCACGGCTGCATACTGGCTCCGTTCGACGCGCCCTTTGGAACATAACAATAATTTTTCATTATGAATCTATAAAAATTTATCTCGTCGAATTCTGAGCTCGTATGCAAAATTTCACTTTTTAAGGGCTATGCATTGTTAACCGAACAACTCCAGCCCATAGCCACTATTCCGGATATCGGAATATATCGAAGCCTATACTTTTCGGAGTTCTAAACTTCATTTTGAACTCAATGGAAGTGGTTTCGAGTCCAAATTCATCCGTATGCAAAATATGACTTTTTGGCGCCGTATGTAATTTCTACAACGACTATTCTGAATTTTAAACTGGACGTATCTTTTGATTCCCGCAATGAAATTTCGATTTTTCAGATTTGTTGGAAAGATATTCTCAACTAGATTCTAATATTTTTAGTTTCGCTAAAATCCGGTTTATTTTGAATCCTGTACATTCATTTGAAATTTGAAATCGAATTATCGAACTACCCCGCCATTTTCAATTCCTTTTATAATTATAAATAAATATTTATATTCTAACGACGATCTATATAAATATACACATTCTAATTATATTCAAAATAAATTTCTCGTTGTTATTATTTAAAATAATTCATTTTAAATATTCAAAATTCATTAAAATTGCCAAAATAAAAATTTTAAATTGGCTCAGAATTTCCGGGTTGTTACAATCTCCCCCACTTAAAACTTTTCGTCGCCGAAAAGGAACAAAGCCGAAAGTGGTTTGATTAATCAACTCTACGTTCGATCTGGCTTCCATTCTCCAACTTTTTAGTTTCTGAGAATTTTCAAATTCTTCAAAAAAAAATTGGCTAACACCCGGAATTTTCGAAAAATTTCGCCATAACCTCCTTTGTACGGGGAGGGGTTTGGAAATTTATTGGGCCGTATTAGGTACCCAATAAATCCTATAAAGCATATACATATTTATAGTGATATATTCTGGTGTTTATAGGGGAGCGTGAATTGATAATAACTCCAGAGAATAAATTCTCGTCACCCTGTCAAAGCCTGAGGGAGTGTGTATTTTAAATGCTCCAGAGGATAAATCCTCGTCACCTCGTCCCATGTGGGAAATAAATAGTCCATGTGCCGTATCTAATAACTAGAGAGACGTGATTATTGTCAACTCTAGACCCGTGTGGGGTTTTTATTAATCTGGCAATTTTATCGTTACAATTTAAATAGTCCATATCAGTCATCAGTTCAACCTATAAAATATAGTCATCGCCATACAAGCCTCTCGCTCGTATGGTAAATCTTTCACCTCGTCACACAAGCTCCAAATGCTTATGTGGTATATGATGTAGTATGCCTATTTTCCAGAAGTATGCCATGTAATGTAGTTCAAAATTAATTGTTGCTATCCTATGGCGATGTTTATTATTTCACACAGAATAACCAGCACTCCGCATCCAATGACATTCATAGGAGTTGATATAATAATATTTCGCATCCAACTCATTAAGGTTTACCTATTTGTCGGGCACGCAAATTAAATCTTTACTCAACAGCTATCCAATTTCCTGTTCAAACATATATAATGCACAAGTATATATTTATAACTATTTTCTTATCAGTTCAGTGTGTGATTTAATTGAATAAATTTGTTCTAGTTTTTTATTTATTGATGATATTCTAATCTTCTCTAAATCAAAGTCCGAAAAGGAACATAACAATGGAAGCCGAAAAGGAACGAAGCCTAAAGTTGTTTAACAAATCAACTCAACTTCCATTATTTTGAATACGGCTTAAGTTCTTCAACTTTTCAGTTTCTAAGAACTTTTTAAATTCTTCAAAAATTTGATTAACACCCTAAATTTTCGAAAAATTTCGCCATAACCTCCCCTGCACCGGGAGCACCGGGAAAATCCCGAAATTGCCATATAGTCCTTCTGATCTCAGAAAGAAAAAGAAAAAGCCAAGCGGCTAGCCAATCGGCTCATAAAATCATCATCACCCAAACAAAAAAGTAAATTATGTTAAACATGTACCTATTTGTCGGGAAAACAATTTTATTTCTCTGCTCTAGCCTCCTTGCTATGACCTGTTCAATGTAAGTACATGTATATGCAAGCAAATGTGACAAGTTTTCAATACAGTTCAATATTCGATGCAATTAGGCTAATGGTTCAAAATTATCAAACAAATAGACAAACAACACAAACATCAATCAATTAGTGGATTAACGTTTCAAATTCATAATTTTTGATATATATACAGAAATCATGTTTTTGATGCCAAATCACAACAAATAAATCTATCTATATAAGTTTTGGTTCTCACACCAGTCTAATGGAAACATATAGATATCACACCTTCGAAACACGAAAATAAATACTGATGATGTCATGACAATTATCAGTTTCATCTCCGGGCGACTAGAATGTGATTCTATATCTATCCAGTATATTAAAACTTCGAATATACGTTCATGACGCGTATATGCAAAATCTTTATATATCGGATTGCCCAAATTCAATATAAATAAATAATCAAATATGTAAAAATGGTTTAAATTTTAAAACAAAATTGTTTTCATTTGAAAAATATACTCTTCACACTCGTTCTAGGATACTACTGATCCTATCTCTAACGAGTCATTCTAATTGGATATTACTAATCTAATATCTGATGAATTCTTTCATATGGTTCTAATGTGTCTTGTTCTCGAGCTATGTAAACCAAAGCTCTGATACCACTTGTGAGAACCCGTTACTTCCCCATGAAGGAAAGAGCGGATACTTTGAGAACAACACACAAAAGAACGCAGACAGAAGAACATTTCATTGTTTATTACAGCAATTCCATCAGATACAAGAATATACAGAGTATAATGAATAAATTACATTAGATAAATATCAAAGATTACAATAAATTACATAGCAGCGGAAAAACAATATAAAACACAACTGAAAGTAATGCACGGATACAGAGCTTTCCGAGCATCGTTCCAGCTGTAAATCAGGATCCTGTGAATATAAATCTGAAAAACCAAAACTACTAGCTGCCCGTGTTGAAAATAAGGGCACCCAGAGTTTAGGTTAAAACAATAAACTCCAGGTCAGTCATGTGACTGGTGTGAGAACTAAAACAGTTATTTAAAGCTTTACTTTAAAAGAGAGTAATTCAAGGGACCACGCCGTATAACACGGAACGGGTTTCCTCCCAAGAATACCAGTGCATAGAATAAACAACGCAATGCTTTTTCGAAAAATGAAGCTATTATAAGACCCAGGTTCCATCACACAATGCAACGCAAGCCGGAGGATAGGGTTTTCCCTTATAATAGCCAAACATGCTTGGTACGTTTAAAACAAATCATTTGATACTATAATAAGTGTATAGTGTCAAAACAATTTCAATCGTAAATATAAATCATAGACGGCATAAGCGCCCCATCCCACTATGTCGCCATACTAGGCTCTACAAATAAAACCGGAATACACGTATTGGTAAGTAGATTTCCGTCATGAGTCGAGGCAAGGGGCAAGCTCCTCTCCGCTTCGAGACACTCTAGCAAATGCCTCAGGACTACACACTCTGGGTAACCCCTGGATCTTCAGGGCCGGTCCTCTCTTACGTTTGAGGATAAATTATTCCTGAACACACGCTTCCCGGTCCTTACAGACCTAAAATCGAGGCGCCTGATCCAACAACCACATAGGTGAAAAGTATATAAATGTCAGGGCTGGTAAGTCACTGACACCACCAAAGCTAGAAAAAAACGTCATGCTCTCCCCGCAGTCCTTATCCCGTTTTTAACTCATACCGAGGTGTGAGGATCGCGAATTCACGTTATATACAAAGCTGCCACGTAGGCCGTGCTTTGATCATCAACCACAAGACTTTGCTTTTCAACAGAAGCCTTGATCCATGCAACTCAGCATGCCACACAGGCAATTCATGCCATGCGATTGATATCTATCTATATATAACCTCTAAGCTCGTACGTCTCAGAGAAGGGCGTTAAGCAAAGGAATAAATTCTCCGCCGCCAAACAGATATATATTTAACAGAAATAAATCAACACAGAATAAAATTCAATGTCAGACACACAATCCATTTACAAGTTCGTTCTGGGTCTGAACGAAACCGAATGCACTTTCCTCGCATATCCATCGATCTCCAAGTACGTCTGGACGACCACCAACTATTTCCATCCTCTTGTGTGTACAGCCCAATCAGGATCATCAGTAATTATCCAAACGATGTGAAGACTTCCGGTCTTCGACCGCCGTCATCATCTTCGACTTATCGTCGAATCGGTTATTCAGAATGGGTATAAACCCGGCCTTTTCGAACAATCCGCGTATATTAAAAACAAATGTTACACAAACACAACATACGCCTCATTCCAATTCATTAGTCACTAACCGTAAATCAGTAAGAGAGCAATTCCCCAAATATTAACCCCGAAGGCCGAAACCAACACACAGGAAACCATTCTTTTTAACTAACCTACAGCTAGTTTCTAAATTTCACATTCTTAGGGAAAGGTTCCCATTAATTTTTATCAAAGATAAATTCTTTAAATTTATTCTTTAATCTTCCTTTGGATGTCATTTCAAACCAAATTATGCTTTTCCAAACTAGTCGGGATTAGCGAACCATACCGAAGTAATTATTTATTTTATTTCCCAATCCCAACCTATTCATCCCATGAAGCAAAACTGGTAATACTCCATATCTAACACCATGGTGTTATCGGTAAATTTAATTACCCTTTCACGTTCAAATCTAATTAAAGATTTAACTATCGCTTGGAGCAAAACTGGTGATACTCCATTCTCGCTCATTTTCCATATTTGATAATTTAAATTTTCAATTCACATTTCAATCTAATTGCAGATTCATTAAGACTCCTTTTACTGGGTTGAAGAACTAATGTCATTTAAAACACATTTCACGATAAACCCAAATCACATTCTATTTATTATCGGGTTAAAGAACAACTGTTATTTAAAACACCGTTCACGATAAACCCACCAATCAATTCTAATTCAATTCCAATCTATTTATTTAAAAATAAATGGGTTTAAATTTTAGTTCAAAACTAGTTCATTTCGATAAAAATCTATTTTTATCTTTTCAAATATGGAGTTTTTCATCCCATTTTTTCCCAAATCATTTCTTATGATTTTACACAAATTATTTCTATTTTTAATAATTTTATCAAGGCCCGTACAGTCGATTTCCATCAACAGCCATCGAACTGCACTAACATCGACCTTTTCCAAATTTGATTTGGACGTATCTCCAAATCCAACCGTTAGATTTAAAATTTCTAATATTCGTTAGAAAGCTCTTTTCGATACGAACCCAACGGTTCCGGTTTTAGGAGAATCCGACGGTCGGATCTCCCGTAATGTCCGTTCGAAATAAATGGTTGAAATTCATGAACTACCGCGGCGCGGCGCGTTCTATTCAGGCCATTATATATATTATATATATTTCGTCGATTTCCTTTTAAAACGTATTTTATAATTCGTTTCAAATTTGTTTCAAAAACAATTCAACTTCCATTTCCAATTCAAATCAAAATTGAATTTTTCCTTATAAATTCGGTTTAAATTCATTTCAAATTTAATTCAAATTTCGATTCAATTTGAATTCATTTCAAATCGATTTCTATTCTATTTCAATTCGTTCTCGATTCAACTCAAATTCGTTTTATATTCAATTCAAATTCGTTTTCTATTCTATTCAATTCAAATTCGTTTTCTATTCAATTCAATTATAAAAACGAATATAATCGATATAAATATCGTTCGCGTCAAAATTGCGTATCTCTAATCAACACGGCTTTATATATTTCAAAAATTCTGTTATTCTATTCAACAAATGAATATTTATTCTATTCAATACGTGAACCTATATTTTTGTCAACACGTGACTAATCTCAACGAATGAGTACTGTCCACGTGTGACTATTTTTGTTATTCAATATATTTTATAAAATTATGATATCTATCGTTTGATTTTAAATCAGACTCCAACCGTAAATTAGTAAGAGAACGATTCCCTAAATATTAACCCCGAAGGCCGAAACCAAAATCAGATCAATATCCAGGAGACCACTCATCTTATCTATTTTCCAGTTAGTTTCCAATTTTATATATGATAAAGATGTAAATCTTATTGTTAAAATATTTCGTTCAACATATGATTAATCTCAACGGATGAGTACGGTCAACACATGAACCTTTATTTTATAATGATAAAGATGTAAATTTTATCGTTAAAATATTTCGTTCAACACATGACTAATCTCAATAGATGAGTACTGTCAACATATGAACCTTTATTTTATAATATTCTTTATCTTCCCGATTGGAATGAGGCCCAATTAATTACCATATAAAGTTAATTATATGGATTCCATACAACACATGTATATAATAGCAACGATAAATAATCAACCATCATCCAAAGTGCACTACACTGTATAAGCATCAAATATAGATATCTAATGCTTACAACAGCCTGTCAATCAATCGATCGACATATAACTAATTACTGGGATTAGTGTATGCCGTATTTTATCCCAATACCCGTGTAGGGTTTCAAACAATCAAACACAGATTTTATTTGTGCAGTTGGGCGATGTGTAAAATTTATCGTCCCAATCAATGTCCTTCAAATAGGTGTACATAAACAAACCGTCCGGTTTGTAAATGAATATTTGTTTATTTACATTCACATTAAAAATTAAATTTTTAACGACCAAACTATTTTATTCAACCTATGAATATTCTATTCGGTTCATTTATTAAATAAAATGATATCTTTATTTTTCTAACTTATTTTAGAAAATTTCGGCAACATAACGGCACGATACTAGAAATGGGACAAGGCCTAGCCTTATCCCCGGTCTAATAATGGCACACGCGATACACATATCAATCAAATCCATTCCATTTCACCAAACAATCAAATTCAAATAAAATAATATAACCAACTACACAACCAAACAAACAAGTCCATGGTCTATGGACGATGGTGTCCGGTGCTACTAAACACCATCTGCATCCTAGTATATATATATAACTAGAAAAAGAAATTTTGAGTGAGAAGTTCTCGCCGACTAGCTAAACCAAACGCCACGACTCTTCTTATGTAGAAATCTTCGTCGTGCTCGCCTTTTTGCCAATTTCACTGCCCGTAGTCACTACATATATAAAAATCACATTTTTATATTGTAGCTATGTATATAAAAATCACATTTTTATCCTACTACTATATAGATAAAAATTTATTTTTTTACCGCTGTTCATATAGTAAAGATCAAATCTTTACTATCTATATAATATAAAAATTGTATTTTTATTATCTCTACTATATAAAAATCATATTTTTATTCTACTTCATTTGTCAAAAACCATAGAAGCTTTAAAGCGGAGAAAACTCACTTTTTTCCAAACGCCCGGATTCGTTGTTCGGATTCCAGAATTTGCAAACGAGCTTCAATCTTCACAACAACTTTTTTTCTAGCTTAAACGCGCCATTCCGGACAACTTTCCCCTAAGGGTCTTTTTGCCGAAAATGCTCCAATTCGCCAGAATTCGCGAAAGTACACGAATTTTACCGCTTTTAAATAGCAGACTTCGAACGCGTTTTCCGAGAACCTCCGAACTCCAAAACACGACTTCCATATAGCCAAATCGAAGAGAATTTCGTGTTCTACAACTTTGATCAAGAGGGACTTTGGCCAAAAACGCACCGTTTGGGAGTTATTGGCGAAATACGGTCAGGGGCTTATTTGCAAAACGGGCGATTAGTGTAAAATGGGTTTTTGATGACCGGTGGGGTGCCCCGGCCGGAGTTGGGTGGCCAGTGGGCAGTGGCGGGCCTGATGGACGTGGGGGAGGGTGCTAAGGGCGGCGGTGTGGGTGGTGATGGCCGTGGTGGTGGTGGTGATTTGGGGGTTTAGGGTTTTGATTTTGGAAGAGAGAAAGGAGAATGAGGAAGAGGAGGAGGAGGGGAGGAGGAGGAGGGGGTGCGGCGGCCAGCGCGTTGGAGGGGAGGGGGCTGATGGGGTGCGGCAGCGGCGCGGTGGAGGTGGACTCCATTTTTGAGTTTTTGGAAGAAAAGAGGAAGAGAAAGAAAGTGAAGAAGAAAAGGAAGTAAAAGTGTTTATATGCTAGTTTCTCGCGTATCGCCTGAACGCTAACGATCTCCAATCGCCGCGGATTTCGGACATGAGATAGTAGACGTGAAGACGAGTCCAACGAAACAAGTTTTGTCGAATTCCGAGTTCGTTTGACCATTCAAAAAAAATCACGAAAATGCTCAGATAAGCTCTAAAAATGCGATTCTGGCGCACCTTTTCTTCTCGCACGCTCATCTGCTAACTCAAAAAATCAAGCCCTCTTGGATTTAACCATTATTAGACGATACGAATTCAGAAAAAAAAGTAGAATCGAATTCCGAGGTCGTGTCAATAATGTTCCTTTGTAAAATGACTGCTCGTTTTACCCTGTACTGTTTTAGCTCGCACGGCTGCATACTGGCTCCGTTCGATGCGCCATTTGGAACATATCAATAATTTGTTATTATGAATCCTTAAAAATTTATCTCGTCGAATTCTGAGGTCGTATGCAAAATTTCACTTTTTAAGGGCTATGCATTGTTAACCGAACAACTCCAGCCCACAGCCACTATTCCAGATATCGGAATATATCGAGGCTTATACTTTTTGGAGTTCTAAACGGCATTTTGAACTCAATGGAAGTGGTTTCGAGTCCAAATTCATCCGTATGCAAAATATGACTTTTTGGAGCCGTATGTAATTTCTACAACGACTATTCTTAGTTTTAAACTGGACATATCTTTTGATTCCCGCTATGAAATTTCGATTTTTCAGATTCATTGGAAAGATATTCTCAACTAGATTCTAATATTTTCAGTTTCGCTAAAATCCGGTTTATTTTGAATCCTGTACATTCATTTGAAGTTTGAAATCGAATTGTCGAACTACCACGCCATTTTCAATTCCTTTTATAATTATAAATAAATATTTATATTCTAATGACGATCTATATGAATATACACGTTCTAATTATATTCAAAATAAATTTCTCGTCATTATTATTTAAAATAATTCATTTTAAATATTCAAAATTCATTAAAATTGCCATAAAAAAATTTTAAACTGGCTCAGAATTTCCGGGTTGTTACATTTATCCCCAGGTTTATTCCAAGTTTTAACTGGAAATTTAACTAACCAACATCAACACATTCCTATATTCATATATATTTACGTAACTCTCAATAAACAAAGGGAAATGTTTATTCGCCATATTTCTTTATTCTCTGTTTTTAGGTTATAAATTCTTTACTGTTTTCATATCTTTGTTTCCAGTTTTCATGTAGAACGAATTAACTATACACATATCCGACAATATATATGTATGTATACCATATCCAATCAGTAATGGTTCTAAATAAAAAGAAAATAAAAGAGTTTACTCACAAAAGATCCCATGTTTTCATGTTTCAGCTACAAATTTCTTGTACTCCCCTGTCTTTTAGTTTGTTCCCATGACTCTCAGATTCAAGTCTTGCTTTAGGTTGTAATTCAATTTTGTGAATGATTTAGTGTAAGTGTGTGTGGGTATTTACAGGTAGAAACAAACGGTCAAATACTGCTAAGTTGTGCATGTGTAGGTATAGGATATGGTATGTTTTCTAAACTATGATGACAAGATGTTAGAGCTGCTGCACCTCTGTAAATCAGAAAGAACATAGCTGTGTGCTAGCTTATAGCTTGATTGAAAAAGAAAAGTCATAGGCTGCTCAAATTGATTGAAAAGGATGCATTGTTGGGTCACTTTCCCATTTACAGTTTCCAGTCCTTAGCATGTTACGGCCATGGGCAATTGTAGGAGCTTACAGTGTGAGCTGTATTAGTAGTAGGTTCTGTTTACACTAAGATGGGAAGGAAATCTCAGTTCTTATCATTGAACTTGATGTATTTGTACAACCTATAGTCTAGATAGGTTATGGGTTGGCTATATGTATGTATGTCTAGTTTCTTAGTTTCTAAGGCATTCAACATTTAAAGGATGACGTATCCCATTGATCTCTAATAGAAAAACAATATATGAAACTAATATTCTAATTTATTTATGAATTTTAAAGTAAAATTTTATGTTTTACGAGTATTAAAACAGTTTTTAATACAAACAAAGTATTAAAGCCCTACTTACTTGTGTATATATAAATCTAGCAAGTAAAAATATATACATAAGATTTCCAATTAATTTGAAAGGCACAACAAGTTATTTTAATAAATACACGAGGCTTTTAAATCTTCATAACCCCTTTTTGTTCCTATATATAGTTTTAGTAATACCATGTTTCACACATATAATGGTATTTACATAAGTTAAAAACTTAATAAAAATGTAAAACAAAATTAAAATATTAGTTACACTCTTAATTTACATATAAACATAAAATAATTATTTTTATAACACTCTAATATATATATATATATAACATATATATGCGTTTATATAAATACACTACTTAGGATTAAAAGGATCAAATTTGAAAATATATCTCAGGTATTAACTTTAATTATATTTAATTTAATTAATCATTGATAAAATCAAAAATTTATTACTTAACAAAGTCAGTAAAAATCCAGGACATTACAATCTACCGCCCTTAAAAGAATTTCGTCCCCGAAATTAAAGAGTAACACGGGAATTTCAATTATACGCAAAGTCATAGATTTATGTCGAAACACATATGTTGGTAATATATTAACAATCATATCAAACTGGGCCTCCAAACACGCAATTTAACTATCACACAATTTTCAGGAATCACAACATTCAACTCACACATCAGTAGTTAACTAGTTAATCAAAATCTCCGGATAGATTTCCGTACCCAATTTTCAATCTCCCATTAACAGTTCTTGGGATTCTTATTCCATTCCAACTCAGACAGCTTCATTACCATATTTTCGGAGTCACTTCTTATCTTCATCAACGATACAAACTGTAAATCTAATCAAAGTCAAATCTGGTTTAGAATCTAAGTCTCATTGGATCGCTTATTCCATACTTAATAATGAACCACAAACATCTCCTCCTATGAGTCATATGGAGTATAACACTAGGCTCCTTCGTTTCCTTGCCTCTCTCTCGATTAATCGTCGGTGACATTCATCTTTATATAAATTAATTTTAAATCAATTCATTAGCTTTATTTAACTCATCTAGTTTCAGTAAATCCATTTTTAGTTATCAAAATTCTTTTAGAAATAAATTCTTAAATTCTCGAAAATTCGATAGCGTCTCTCTCGTACGGTTTCATCGTATAATTCCGAAACTCAACTTTCTAGGCCATCTCTAATCATTGAAGAATCCACAAAACCAACTAATTTTCCCAAATAAGCTCAATACATCCAATCAAAATTCTAACTTGTATCCTCCGTTGAGTATTCAACTTTTATCTCCATGCATTATTACTTATATATATTCATCACTTCAACATTCATCAGCTCCTAAATGTAAATCGATAAGAAAATAATTCTCTAAGTATCAATCCCGAAGACCGAAATCAACATCAGATCAACACTCTAAAAATCATTTAACTCAACCTTAGGCTCTAATACCAAATGTAACGACCCAAATTTAAGCCCCTTTGGGTCGAATAAATCAATACAAGTCTAACCCAAATTGAACTAAAACTCAGATGTTTAAGAAAGAAATTAGAGGGTGAGAAATCGAAAGAAATTTAGAATAGAAGAACAGAATCAGAGTAACACAAATCTCACAGCGGAACGAGTAAAGTTTATTAAGTAACATAACTTGAAACACAAAACTGCACTTGTACATACACTCAAACATCAGAGTATATATATCACAGCGGAAATAAACTCTATATATCTAACGTTGATGCCTTCTGCTCCAAGCTCCTTCCAGTGTATCTGTAAATCCTGAACTACTTGACTACCCGTACAAATTTGGGAACCCAAGAGTTTAGTGAAAACATAGAAAAATAAACTCTTGGTCAGTCATGGGACTGGTGTGAGCAAACGATTTTAAAACAACTTGATTTTAATTTTCAAAAACCTTTTGAAAGAAAAGATAATCGAAAAACTGATCCACACATAAATACGGATGGTTTTTACCTTACTATAACCCAAAATATTTTGAAATCAATATTGTTCTGATTTTATAATAATGTCTAAATACAAATAAATAACAATCTAGTGGAACGCTTGCATCTCACGCTCCACATATATAGTATACAAACAAAACCGCGAGCACTTATTGGAGAATGGATTCCAACTATGGCAAGGTATGGGACCACCTTCTGACAATGTACCTCCAGAGTTGAATACATTGGGGTTCAACAAGAACGTCTTGCAACCCAGCTACACATGACCGGCCCCTCATTTCGCTTGAGAGTATCGAATATATCATCACCACAGTTGGGGGACAACCAACTGAACTGATGGCATATAAATAAAAACGGACAACCGAAGGAATTTGATTTCTCAAGATTAGGTAATGATACATCCTTTTAATGGGAGTGACCCACATAGCCATGCTGCCTACCCGATTTTATACCATTTCCCAGTAGAAGAGGCTTGAGCTTAGAACTTACCGTTAGACAGATCATAGCTCCATTTACTTTGAATGCCACAACGTCAAACCCGTTAAATCACAAATTGACTTCCCCTAAAATAACTATGGGCATAAAGCTAAGAGTAACGAATTCCTCTGCCACCAACGTAAATACGTTTGAAGAGATCAACTTGCGTGATATATTAGGCATATTCTGTCAGACATTCATCCATACAAGTTGTCCTGGGACTGGACAAACCGAAGGCACGATCCTGTAACTAGAAAAGCCCTTGTGTACAATCCGTCATCAATTTGTCTTCAATAATCTCTGACTTATAATGTATTAATCGGAACGAAGTGGAATTTGTATTCCGGACTCTTCGAAATGATAACGTAGGGTCAAGTGATGTTTAAATAATAATCCAGTCAACTTATTACATACTCAGATTTATTATCGGGCTTATCTGCTAAAAACGTGTCATATGTACAGTTCACATTCCAGTTCAAAATAGTAATCTACATAAGATGATTAAATATGTCAATGTTTGATTTAAACTATATAAGCTAGAGAAATAAGTCTTAACATAACTGGCAATTCAATCAATAAATAAATGGTCACAATATCTTTAGCAATTTAAATTGACAATTCAAATTTATTTGTTTAAATGAAAGAATATTTTCGATTTCACGCAATGGTAAATATAGTCGATTTCACTCCCATAAATCATGTCAATGTTTAATAATATTTAAATATTATGGTTTGTATTGACCAGTGTTTGTTCAAACTGTCATACATCAAAGTTATGAAAACGACGTGCTCGATACGTATAAAGCAACGCAATGCTTTTAAAAAGAATGAAGCCATTATAAGACTCAGGTCCCATCACACAATGCAACGCAAGCCGGAGGATAGAGTTTTACCTTATAATAGCCAAATATGCTTTGTAACACCCCGAATTTTCTATTAACACTAAAGTTGCTAAAATATTAATAAGTGTGTAAGAGAGGGGATGTATCTATATGAATATAAAAATATTAATAAGTGTGTAAGAGAGGGGATGTATCTAATATGAATATAAAAATATTAATAAGTGTGTAAGAGAGGGGATGTATCTAATATGAATATAAAAATATTAATAAGTGTGTGAGAGAGGGGATGTATCTAATATGTATATAAAAACAATAATAAGTAAAGGGGGATGTATCTAATATGTACATTGTAGGAAATATATATATATATATTTATGACATGAATAGAAGTTTATTAATATGCTGAGTGTTTGCTGAGTTACTTCTGACTCATTGCTGAGTCAACAAGATAAACCCCATCTTGTCTGAACGGCTGCGGTTATTTCTAGGTTAAATCTAATGGCCTAAATGCATTCTAAAATCTATAAATAAGTGGGTAGACCCAAAACCTAAATCACTTGTAAAATTAGAGAAGCTACCGTCATGTTGCTGCCATGGAGTTCAGCGTAGCCGTCACAAACTAAGAAGAGGAAGCCTAATCATCTACAACTAAATCTACACAAATCAAATCAAAAGATCTCTCTTTCTCTAATTCTTTTCTTTTGTTGGTGAGTATGATGATTCTCACAAGACTATTACAAACTAATTTGACTCAGTTATGAATGGATCACAAGAAAGTGATGTGATTTGTAATTGTAAATTCTATATATTGTGGATCTCTTATTATGTTATTATGTTGTCGTATGATGTAAATTATATATGCTATGTCATGCTATGTTGTAAGTTCTCTTATGCTATGTCGTGCTATGTTGAGAATCATGTCAAGCTATGTTATACTATCATACTATGCCATGTTATAAATCATGCTATATTATGTCGGAAAATCATGTTGTTGGATCATGCTTAAAGTTATGTTTTTTTTTCTTAATTTAAATGGATCTTGTTTATGGGAATTTGCCTATTAGGTTAGGTGTACCCATAAACTTGAAACTATAATTAAATAAAACTTGATTATGGGAATTTGCCTATCAAGTTAGGTGTACCCATATAAAACCATGTTGTTAAAAAAAATTAGATGATGTTGATTCACACATGTTCATATGTAAGTTTATGAAAATTGATTGAGATTATATTAGGTGAATTTTGAACAAGTTGACACCTTTAGGTCCATGACATGTATAATCTATGCAAGTTGGACATATGCAAGTTTCACCCCTTATTATGATTCATTTGGTCACATATACATGTTGTTATTATGATAATCTCTTTTATGCTATGAGTTAGGCTATTCGAGTCTAACATATATTTTGCGAATAAACGTTCAAACGTGGGGTAGGGGTAATATTAGGAATTAATAAATTCGGTGCAATTTTGTAAGATTTTGCATACCATGAATGGATGTCCATAATTGAGTCAATTATGGACATTGTTAAAAATTGGAAGTAATTAATAATTCAAGTAGGGAATTATTAAAATTGGGGGAAAGTGGATAATTATTAATAATCAATGTTTAGGACACGAGGTTGGACCCGTTTGTGATGTAAACCTGCCCGGACCCGCCCGGCAAATCCAGTAGTCACAAATGTCGGCCCAATGTGAGAGGTCGTAGGCCCAAACTAAAGCATAATAGTTGTAAAGACACGAGGTTAGACTCTTTTACGGTGTAAGACTGCCCGGACCCGCCCGGCAAATCCAGCTGCCATAAATGCCAGTCTAATGTGAGAGGTCTTTATGAGGTTATGGCCTTAATGAACTAAGAAATACTTAACCAGATAATCATGTAAGGTGGGACATGGGGGTTAAGTAGGTGCCTTGGGTGGCATGAGGAATCTGGTGGTTGCCTTTAGAGGCATTTGAAATACGATTAGACTTAACCAAACACACATGTAAATGAACATGACTAAGTGGGTTAAGTGGGATGGACTAATGGGGACAAGCTTAGGTGGAATGCTTGTGGTAAATAGTGGGGGCCCATTTCAACCAGTATCCCAAAACGTATCTTTATGGGCTCGACCCAAGTCGAGGACGGGACACGCATACTGGGTTTGACTATAAGAGGCCAAAACAGGGAGCGGTGGCAACGCAAGTCCAACGGGTTTCATATGCGTGTGTGGACCCGGGCTGGTAGGTAAGACGTTGTTGCATCGTGTAGGTATGAGTCGTGCATGTCCGTTGTATCAGGTTGCCACTTTAGGGGAGTGATACACCCCACTGTGGGGCCAGCACGGGTATCTACGAGTTAGGGAGCCGATCGAATAATGGGAAGTAGGGTACACCTAGTGGAGATAGGGGCAGGCGGCACCTATGTAGTCACCTAGGGGTACGTAAAGCCATTGGGAAAGTTTCTAAGTGAAGCTAAGTGGGATGAATCTTTAGGGTGACTGGTGTGGTGCAGTATAGTGTTTATCCTTTAGTATTTAGGAGCGCCTATAACGTTGCCTTTAGCGATTGTCTATGTCCTTAATCTGCTCTTCATAGACATTTTCTTGTTTTCCAGCTTATGCCTTAGTCCAGTTATTTTGGTAATAGTATTGTAGAATTATCATATTCACCAGACTTTATGTCTGACCCCCTCTTTTCCATCCTTTTTCTCCCTTCAGGTCCGCAGGTTGGGCCAAGTTCTAGTGGAGTCTAGTTGGATCGCTTATCTTCTGGAAAGCTTGGACTGCTGAAGTAAAGTCCAGCTTGTTATCTTTCTTTTTAATGGCTATTCATGTAATGGGATTATGTACTTGTTTTATCAAGATAGATATTGTACTTGACATTGAATATGGTGTTATGATGTAATCAAACATGTTTTGACTTCTGCTACAATGAAATAAAGTTTTTGAATTTCCAAGTACTATTTTATATCTGTCTTGTTGTAATTTTACTGTTCTATATTCACTTAAAACCTCCATGGAAGTTAATGCATTCCCTTTGTGAGTGACATTAATGGACGTGGGGTGTTACATGCTTGATACGTATAAAGCGAAATCAGTTGATATTATTACTAGTGCATATATGTTTCAAAAATGAATAGCATTATAAATATCAATCATAGACGGCATAAGTGCCCCATACCACTATGTCGCCATACTAGTTCTACAATCAAGTCCGTTATTTCGTATTGGAAATTGGATTTTCGTCATGAGTCGAGGCAAGGGGCAAGCTCCTCTCCTCTTCGAGACACTCTAGCAAATGCCTCGGGACTACACACTCTGGGCAACCCCTGGATGCGGCTGGGCCGGTCCTCACTTACGTTAGAGGATTGGTTATTCCTGAACACACGTTTCCCGGTCCTTACAGACCTATAATCAAGGCGCCTCGCATTCCAACAACCACAAAGGTGAAAAGTAGATATATATGTCAGGGCTGGTAAGTCACTGACACCACCATAGCTAGAAAGAAACGTCGTGCTCTCCCAGCGGTCCGTATCCCGTTTTTAACTCATACCGGGGTGTGAGGCTCGCGAATCTACGAAATACACAAAGCCAGGCGACGTAGACCTTGCTTTGATCATCATCCACAAGACTTTGCTTTGCAACAGAAGCCTTGATCACAGCATCTTGGCATGCCACATAGGCAGTCCACTCCATACGATTGATTTCTATCGATATATAACCCCTGAGCTCGTACGTCTCAGAGAAGGGCGTTAAGCAAAAGAATAAATTCTCCGCCGCCAAACAGATATATATTTAACAGAGATCAATCAGTACAGAACAAAATCCAATGTCAGACACACAGTCCATTTACAAGTCCGTTCTGGGTCTGAACGAAACCGGAGGCGTCAAATTCCTCGCAAATCCGTACAATCAACACATACGTTCAGACGGCTACTACTTCCGTCCCTTTCCGGTAGCTATTTCGGTTAGGAACCTCAATAGCGCCCATCCAACCGATACGAAGATCGTCGGTCTTGAATCGTCTTTGCATTTCCAATTCGAATCGCTCGATAAATTATTTGAAATGAGGGTTAGCTCGGCCTTTTCAAATAATTCACGTCATTAGAATTTAAATCGATTCATTTTATGGTTATATTATTCGACATCCATCTTTCAGTTCTTTAGTGTTATTTTCATGTCATACACATACAACCATCAAATATCAAACAATTCAAGCCCAATTGGTTTATTCTCAATCAATATTGCTTATAATATTTTATAACGATTTTTTCACCATTTTTATTTATTTAAAAATGGCCATATTTAATTAAACGACGTTTCAGGTCGTGTCGTGGCACTGGCGCTGTTTTTCACTTAATTTGTTTTACACATATCGGAAAATCTAACCGTTGGATTTCTACAAAGTCTATATCAATGGGAAGATATTCCCAAAGCGAACCCAACGGTTCCAGTTTCGTGAGAATCCGACGGTCGGATCTTCCACACTAGTCGTTTGAAGTTACGGTTTCAAAATTCGAACCGCAGCGTCGTTATTCAATTTAATTTAATTATATTTATATTTATATATAAATATAAACGATTCTGGCGCTGTTTTTCTTCAGATTTGAATTAAACATTCCGGACAATCCAACCGTTGGATTTTTACAAGGTTGGTGCCGTTGGAAAGTTATTTCCGAGGCGAACCCAGCGGTTGCGGTTTCGGGAAAATCCGATGGTCGGATTTCTCGTACTAATCATTTCAAATTACGATTCCGAAACACGAACTGCACGGCCTCTATTCCCTTTAATTATATTTATATTTATATATATAAATATAGTTCATTCTAAAATTTCAACTATAGGTCATTTTATATTTTCAACTTCGTTTTCACTTCAAATATTTCACTAACGCCTTAATATTTCGAAAAATTTCGCCATAACCTCCTTTGTACGGGGAGGGGTTTGGAAATTTATTGGGCCGTATTAGGTACCCAATAAATCCTAAAAAGCATTCACATATTTATAGTGATATATTTTGGTGTTTACGGGGGAGCATGTACTGATAATCACTCCAGAGAATAAATTCCCGTCACCCCGTTTCCGTGTGGAAATAAATTGTCCATGTGCCGTATCTAATAACTAGAGCGACGTGATTATTGTCAACTCCAGACCCGTGTGGGGTTTTTATTAAACTGGTAATTTATCGTTATAATTTATATAGTCCATATCAGTCATCAGTTCAACCTGTAGTACATTGTCATCGCCATACAAGCCTCTTGCTTATATGGTAAATCCTCCACCTCGTCACACAAGCTCCAATTGCTTATGTGGAATATGATGAAGTATGCCTATCGTCAAGAAGTATGACATGTAGTGTAGTTCAAAATTAATTGTTACTATCCTATGGCGTTATTTATTATTTCACACAGAAAAACCAGCACTCCGCATCCAATGGCATTCACAGGAGTTGATATATAAATAAAATTGTGCAGCCAACTCATCAAGGTTTACCTATTTGTCGGGCACGCAAATAATTTCTTTACTCTACAGCTAATCCATTTTTCCTGTTCAACACATGTATATATATGCAAAACAAAGCTAATAATAATATTTCTAGCAAACTATTATTTATTTCAACACATGTGTATTTTTAACTAAACGTATACATGATAAAAGGAATATTTTTATCATCAAAAATATTTATTCGACACATGTGTATTTTTAACTCTTCATATTCACTATAAAAATATAGTTTTCATTGTCGATTCATTTTATTTTTAAAAGATGATAACATTCAACACATGAACTTCAACTCAACGAATGAATTGCAATTCAACACATGAATATTCTATATAGTTTGTATATATATAAAAATGTGATTTTTATCTCTAAAGCCATTTGTTTAAATTCAACTAATATTCAACACATGAGTTTCAACTCAACGAATGAATTTCAACTCAACACATGAATATTCGATATAGTTTGTATATATATAAAAATGTGATTTTTATCGCTAAAGCCATTTTAACAGAATTTGACCAAACACATTATCTTTTGCCCCGCTCACATACTAGCTTCAAAAATTATGAAATTTGAAACTTAGCAATAATTTGACATCCCGGACCCAACAAAAGTGGTTTCGTCGAATTCCGAGGTCGTATACAAAATCTCAATTTTCAAGGGCTATATATACTATATAGCGACCTTTCTGAAAATTCATTTGGCCATAACTTTTGATTTCTGTTATGAAATTTCGATTTTTCAGATTCGTTAGAAAGGTATTTGTAACGACCCAGCGGTTTTCGGCCCCGAAAATCGGCATAAATACCCTTACCGTATCTTATACCGTTCCTCCAAACACCGAAACACTGGAGCATCTAGAAAGAAGTTAGAGGGTGAGAAAAGAAAGAAAGAAATATTAGAATAGAAGAAGAAGAAGTATCAACACATCACAGAGTGTCACATCGCAGTGGAACAAAATATAATACAGAAATAATATTTATTGAGAGCTTTTGAAAATACTTACAATATCAGAGTACAACACACATCTGGACAGTTTTGATAATCTGTCCTCTTATATATATATATATCACACAACGGAATATCATTCATCTGAACATCTTCAGCTCGTCTCTGGACTTCTCAGTACCTGATAACCTGAACCTGTACACTCCGGGCTAACCCGAGCATTTACAAAACACCGGGTCAGTCTGGTGGACCAGAGTGAGTAAAACTCGCACAACATTTAGGGTATCACACAACTTGAATTTAAATTTAAAATCCTTTTGAAAGAAAAAGATAATCATAAGACCGATCCACACATAAATACGGACGGTTTTTACCTTACGATGACCCAAAACAGTTTACGAAATCAATATCTTGATCTGATATTATGATAATGTCTAGATACAAATAATTAACAAATCTAGAGGAACGCTTGCATCTCACGCTCCCCGTATATAGTATACAATCGAAAACCGCGGCGCTTATTGGATATTGGATTTCCAACTTGACAAGGTATGGGACCAGCTTCCGCACGTGTATCTCTAGAGGCGAATACACTGGGTTCAACAAGAACATCTTGCAACTCGGCCCTCACACGACCGACCACTCATTTCGCTTGAGTGTATCGAATGTATATCACCGACGGTTGGGCTCAAACCACCGTCTCCCGATAAGGGACAGCATCGAACATAGATTAAGAAGCAATAGGAATTTCTCTAGATAGGTGATCATACATCCTAATGGGAGCGACCCACATAGCCATGCTGCCTGCCCGATTTTTGTCATTTCCCGGTTGATGAGGCTTGAGGTTAGAACACATCTGGTCATCATATACTTTGAATGCCACATCGTCAGATCCGCCAGATCACACTTGATTGACGTCCACAAACATACTCTAGCTATCTGGCTAGAGAATAACCATTTCTCCGCCATCAACTATAGTACGTTTGGAGAAATCAACGCGTATAAACCCCTTTGGAAATACTCTGTCAGACATCCGTCCATACAAGTTATCCAGGAACAGGATAAACCGAAGGAACTCTCCTACTGCATCCAATATAGGAATCACCCCATGGATTAGTAGCGATAGCCCTTGCAATCCACAGATCCCAACCACGACAGAACCCCAGTATATCTCTGGCGCGAATCAGAGATTGTAAGTGGTCCTTTCGCTTAATGAAGATCTATGGTCTTCAATGCTCCATCTCGATCATCTTCGATCTCTTCACGTATTTGTGGGTCAGAATGGTTTTCGAATATAATTCGATCCCGGTCTTTCCATACCAACAATCGTATTGGCCAATTTCGATAGTCGGTGATTTAACTATCGAATAACAATAGTGTGAATACAACACTTGACACAACTCGACCACTTTAAAATATACTTAACGATATAAAACAACTTTTCTCTGATTAACTCTGCTTGAATTACTTTGATTGGTTAACTCTACTTAACTAACTCGATTTATTTAACTCGATTAACTTGACTTGATTACTCCTATTGATTTATTTATATTTGACTTAACTCCATTCGCTCGACTCTAGATCGCAGCGATCACAATGGTTACGCCTGATTCCCTCAGGAAACATCCGACCGCCGTAGGCTATCTACAGCCCTGCGAATTACGCTAGCAGTCGTACGCAATGGAAACTTCCCTAGATAACTTTGTTTGGCTATTTCTAACTATATTTGATCAGTTCTAATTGACTAACCGATGTTACTAAATTTGGAAACAACATTCTTATTTCCTTTGAACCCATATCATACTATTATTTAATTTCCAAACCCTTGCATCAGAGTTTGATATTCTAGTATAGGATAAAACCAATTTCAACACTTCACTCGATCTAAACTAATACTATTCCTTGATAATAGTGAAGCCAATCAAGTTGGGGTATTTTAGTTACCTCTCAGACCTTGATCGACAACCTTCTTACCTCAGAAAAATATTAGTTTGACCACTAATCATCAAAATCCCATTTCCCCTTCTGATACAAGTCTGGTTTTTATAAAACCGTTCTTATACTTGAAATCCTCATGTACAGTCTTCTTAATTTATAAACATCCATTAAAACACCACTTTAACTCCAAGCGACCTTTCCCTTATAATCCTTTGATTTATAATATAAATCCCTCGACCAATAATTCGATCTCCATCCATTTACCTTCTATAATAAACTTTTATCGCCTCTTTCTAGACCTCCTCGTCAATTACTCACTGGTTAATTGAATTTCCTTTTTATCAAACTTATTTGAAACTTGGATTTAAAAATCCCTTTAATAAAATTCTTACTTAGCATTAAATTGAACTCACTACTTTAAATCATTTTTAATTAAAGAATAATTTGCTTTCACATCTACTATAATTAAATATAGTTAACTTTGATCTTAACCCAAAAATAGCATTATTATCATATTTACATGCTTACTCGATAAGAATCAAGGTTATTAACAATAACCAATTTAATTACAACCTTTAGATTATAGTTAATCGAAGATTAACTAATATCTAACACTATTTGTTAAACTCTAACGAATGTTTAAACCAATATTTATCTCCTCTGTCCATTCTACTCAAAATGGTAGATTTTACCAACCATACACATCAGTTAACTATTAACTGAATTCTAATTGTCATTTCCCCTTTCTGGAATTAATTAATTAACTTAATTAATTAAAGTCACCTTTTAATTGTTGAAACAATTATTTCCTTTTTACTAACCCGTGGAAAATTCTTGATTTCTGCTTTCCAACTGGGCTAAACTATTTAACTCAATTCCTTACTATCTCGATTAAAAATATTTATTTGTGAACTTTCAAATTTTTAAATCCTGTACAAAATAATTTGAAACTTGAATTCAGTTATAAATGAATTTATAACTTTTAAAAAAATACGTCACTTCACCTGTCGTGTCGAATGACGTTAAAACCTCACATTTGGCCATTTACTGCCAATTATCAAATCAACTAACATCCAAGTCAAACAATTCAAATAATTTCAAACACGTTTATAAACGTGATCAACCCAAGGAGTTACGTTATTATGGGTCGTCCCCAACAGTGGGTAATTTCTAAATTCAAACAATCGATGAATCAACAATATATATCTAAACAGTCAACTCCTAACAAACAGAACACGCAAGAATAAAATACCTAGTTTATATTAAATATAAACGGGGCTGAGTGAGTTTAACTCACCTCGGTTCAAAATCTGTCGACGAACAGTTGGTTTTGATCGGATTCAACTGACGTTTTGATTCACATAAAATTCTGGTCACTTCAGATCCGGACTGCGTCTGCTCCATCTCTAAGTGCTCATCTCCACGGTTCCAACGCTTCTGACTGCGCGTAAAACTGATATCATATGTCCAAGATATCGTGTCATGAAGTTTATAAACTAATTTAAAAGTTAAAGCATGCTTTCCCTTTTTAAATTAAATAAGAGAATGGGCTTTACCTCACAACAGTCGGCCCAACCATCTCATACCCGACCCGCCCCCCTTATAACCCTAAAGCTCCGTAGCTTTTTCATTTTATCAGAGCCGCCTCCAAATTTCCCATAACCTAAATCAACGAAAACCCTAAGCCAATCAAATCCCTAATCACTTCGGTCTTCAGATGGCGTCGCACCCCCTTCGACCTCCATCACAGCTCCGTAGTCCACCACTCAACCTCCCAGACCACGACGAACGAGCTGAACCGATCCTCTCCGTCCTAAGCTAAGTTTCTTTTTTCCCTTTTCTTGATTTTTATTTGCTGTACTACCTTGTTATGGCTTTCGTATGGTTATCGAATGGGTTTTTGTTTATGGTGTTGGTTTGTTCGGTTTTGGACTGAGTGCACCATTCATATTTATAGTTGCGGTTGATTTGAGATGGGATGAACGTCATCCACGAATTGTTCTTTCAATCCATATTCGAATCTGTACTAGGATTTTGCGTTCGGATTTGGATATAGGGTTTTCCCACACTTATTTACCTGTTCGAAATGGATTTTTGGATCGAAATAGGGTAGGTGTGTAGTGATGTTATGTATTGTTAACTCAACCGAAATTTGAATCAGTCCTTAGATTCTTGTGTTCAGATTTTTAAACAGTGACTTATTTTACTGTATATATAATTTACAGTACTATCCGATCCTGCCATATATTTCCTTGTACTGTCCTTGCATAAAATTTCCAATTTACTGTTCCCCGAAAGAAACAAGGTATGACGTTGAGCCTTAACATGAATTCTTTTAGTTTTTTTCGTATTGTCTTGGCTTGTCATTGATTCTGGATCTGACATTACTATATATTTACATTAACTGTATCTTTCCTTAGCTGTAGAAACCTAGCTGTTCCTTTAGCTATTCATCTATAGGCTTAGCTGTTCATATATATATAAAAGGATTTCATTTCTTCTGTTTCATGATTCATGCATGTGAAGACCTTTATGTTTTTAACTGTTTGTTTTATTTTTATTTTCCTTCTTGCTGTTCTATAGCTGTCTTGAAATAGTCCTTTATGGGTTTTTCTCCTTTTTTCTTTCTTTTAATTACTTAGCTGTACATATGTTGTCATGAAATCACCCTTTAATGGGTTTTTTTTCTCGCAGATCGTACGGACAGATTCACTGGTACTGGAAAGGGATGACGCATTGCAAAAGTGGATTTCCAATATTGTTTTTTTTCTTTTTTTTCTTGTATTCGAGAATTTGTAAATGTATATATTCTTTCTTCTTTGTAAAAATAATAATGTGCATGATTCTTTTTTTGTAACTGTATTTGTAAAGATAATATGAATTTTGAATCATTGTGACTCGTGTTTTGTCACCACAAAAATTGTATATAATTCATGTTTACAGCTACCATTTTGGAGTTAATCAAAGAGTGCGTACAATATATCATTGCTAGATATTGGAGTGATTAACTTTTTGTACCATTAAAATTTTCATAAAAAGAAAGTATATAATCTGCACAGTCATCAGTGTTTAATACATATAACATGCTATAAACCAAATGTACTCAAGTCATTGAATTATATTATATTCCTTTTTTTTTGATTTGTTTGTTATGCAGTTAATATCCATAACCCCTTCATTTCCTATCTATTCAAAAATTCAATATTCAAACATCTTGGTTTTAGATGAGATTTTATTTTAAAAATAAAAAATAAAATCGTTTAATATTTATAAATAAATCGATAAAATTTTAAAACGATTTCACAGCGACTATTTGAAAATTTAAATTGGACGTAACTTGAATTTTACAGGCCGAAATCTCGACTTTTCCCTTCCATTAGAAAAAAAAAATCGAATTGGTCCAAAGGTGTCTCGTTTCACAGAAATCCGACTTATATCGGATCCTGTATATCCAGTCAAAGTTCGAATCGAAAATTTCGAACCACCGCGTCGTTTTCGAGTTCGTTTTAATTAATATATAAATATATATATTCGAACTCTATTTTAAATAAATATATTCGATAAAAAAAATCATTATAAATTATATAAACTGATTTAAATATCCTATTTTAAATGGCCGAAAAATCCGGGACGTTACATTCTTCACCCCTTAAAATAATTTCGTCCTCGAAATTGCAAGGTAAGAAGAATGTTTCGAATCATATTATTTTTAAAATCATTACTGTTTGAATTTAGTTCAAACTAATTTTGAACTTTAAAAATTTTCTAAAATTTTTCCATTACCTCCTCCGCATGGCTCGATTGGTACGACTACACTGCCACCCTGGCCTCAATTTCTTAGAAAAGAAATATTCAAATTTCAAATGGAAATCCATTTCATTTGGATCCCAATTTATTTGTTCAATAAACTCTAGACCCGATTCATTCAAGTTCACTCTTTTTGAATTTATTCTTAAATTGGTTTTTACTCAACCAGATTCAGTTTCATTTCTCAAATTCTATTCAATCGACGAATTGATTTTTTAATCAATTCAATTTTATTTCATAATTCAAATTTGATTTTAAATCAAATCAATAAGAACAAACAAACAACCATCCCACATTACTATAGAAAATAAATTCCTTTTTCTATATAAAATATACGTTGGGTAAAATTATTTCATTTACCCTTTTTAAAGCAATATTATGTCGATTCTTCTGTTCAAGTGTTTAGAAACTCCTATCGACGTCGTGGCGTCCCACGATTCGACCAAAATCCATAAACCACCCAACTGATAAGCCAACATAATATAAAATAATTTTTGTATTAATATACAAATACGCTCTCTCATATATATACACAGCTCATTCTAGGGTACTACTAACCCTATCTCTAATGATTTATACCACAGAGCCAAGGTTACTACTCAACCAATAGCTCTGATACCACTGTAACGACCCAGCGGTTTTCGGCCCCGAAAATCGGCATAAATACCCTTACCATATCTTATACCGATCCTCCAAACACCGAAACACTGGAGCGTCTAGAAAGAAGTTAGAGGGTGAGAAAAGAAAGAAAGAAATATTAGAATAGAAGAAGTATCAACACATCACAGAGTCTCACATCGCAGTGGAACAAAATATAATACAGAAATAACATTTATTGAGATCTTTTGAAAATACTTACAATATCAGAGTACAACACACATCTGGACAGTTTCGATAATCTGTCCTCTTATATATATATATATATATATCAAACAGCGGAATATCATTCATCTGAACATCTTCAGCTCGTCTCTGGACTTCTCAGCACCTGATAACTTGAACCTGTACACTCCGGGCTAACCCGAGCATTTACAAAACACCGGGTCAGTCTGGTGGACCAGAGTGAGTAAAACTCGCACAGCGTTTAGGGTATCACACAACTTGAATTTAAATTTAAAATTCTTTTGAAAGAAAAAGATAATCATAAGACCGATCCACATATAAATATGGACGGTTTTTACCTTACGATGACCCAAAACAGTTTACGAAATCAATATCTTGATCTGATATTATGATAATGTCTTGATACAAATAATTAACAAATCTAGAGGAACGCTTGCATCTCACGCTCCCCGTATATAGTATACAATCGAAAACCGCGGCGCTTATTGGATATTGGATTTCCAACTTGACAAGGTATGGGACCACCTTCCGCACGTGTATCTCTAGAGGCGAATACACTGGGTTCAACAAGAACATCTTGCAACCCGGCACTCACATGACCGACCACTCATTTCGCTTGAGTGTATCGAATGTATATCACCGACAGTTGGGCTCAAACCACCGTCTCCCGATAAGGGACAGCATCGAACATAGATTAAGAAGCAATAGGAATTTCTCTAGATAGGTGATCATACATCCTAATGGGAGCGACCCACATAGCCATGCTGCCTGCCCGATTTTTGTCATTTCCCGGTTGATGAGGCTTGAGGTCAGAACACATCTGGCCATCATATACTTTGAATGCCACATCGTCAGATCCGCCAGATCACACTTGATTGACGTCCACAAACATACTCTAGCTATCTGGCTAGAGAATAACCATTTCTCCACCACCAACTATAGTACGTTTGGAGAAATCAACGCGTATAAACCCCTTTGGAAATACTCTGTCAGACATCCGTCCATACAAGTTATCCAGGAACAGGATAAACCGAAGGAACTCTCCTACTGCATCCAATATAGGAATCACCCCATGAATCAGTAGCGATAGCCCTTGCAATCCACAGATCCCAACCACGACAGAACCCCTGTATATCTCTGGCGCGAATCAGAGATTGTAAGTGGTCCTTCCGCTTAATGAAGATCTATGGTCTTCAATGCTCCATCTCGATTATCTTCGATCTCTTCACGTATTTGTGGGTCAGAATGGTTTTCGAATATAATTCGATCCCGGTCTTTCCATACCAACAATCGTATTGGCCAATTTCGATAGTCGGTGATTTAACTATCGAATAACAATAGTGTGAATACAACACTTGACACAACTCGACCACTTTAAAATATACTTAACGATATAAAACAACTTTTCTCTGATTAACTCTGCTTGAATTACTTTGATTGGTTAACTCTACTTAACTAACTCGATTTATTTAACTCGATTAACTTGACTTGATTACTCCTATTGATTTATTTATATTTGACTTAACTCCATTCGCTCGACTCTAGATCGCAGCGATCACAATGGTTACGCCTGATTCCCTCAGGAAACATCCGACCGCCGTAGGCTATCTACAGCCCTGCGAATTATGCTAGCAGTCGTACGCAATGGAAACTTCCCTAGATAACTTTGTTTGGCTATTTCTAACTATATTTGATCAGTTCTAATTGACTAACAGATGTTACTATAATTTGGAAACAACATGCTTATTTCCTTTGAACCCATATCGTACTATTATTTAATTTCCAAACCCTTGCATCAGAGTTTGATATTCTAGTATAGGATAAAACCAATTTCAACACTTCACTCGATCTAAACTAATACTATTCCTTGATAATAGTGAAGCCCATCAAGTTGGGGTATTTTAGTTACCTCTCAGACCTTGATCGACAACCTTCTTACCTCAGAAAAATATTAGTTCGACCACTAATCATCAAAATCCCATTTCCCCTTCTGGTACAAGTCTGGTTTTTATAAAACCGTTCTTATACTTGAAATCCTCATGTACAGTCTTCTTAATTTATAAACATCCATTAAAACACCACTTTAACTCCAAGTGACCTTTCCCTTATAATCCTTTGATTTATAATATAAATCCCTCGACCAATAATTTGATCTCCATCCATTTACCTTCTATAATAAACTTTTATTGCCTCTTTCTAGACCTCCTCGTCAATTACTCACTGGTTAATTGAATTTCCTTTTTATCAAAATTATTTGAAACTTGGATTTAAAAATCCCTTTAATAAAATTCTTACTTAGCATTAAATTGAACTCACTACTTTAAATCATTTTTAATTAAAGAATAATTTGCTTTCACATCTACTATAATTAAATATAGTTAACTTTGATCTTAACCCAAAAATAGCATTATTATCATATTTACATGCTTACTCGATAAGAATCAAGGTTATTAACAATAACCAATTTAATAACCCCCTTTAGATTATAGTTAATCGAAGATTAACTAATATCTAACACTATTTGTTAAACTCTAACGAATGTTTAAACCAATATTTATCTCCTCTGTCCATTCTACTCAAAATGGTAGATTTTACCAACCATACACATTAGTTAACTATTAACTGAATTCTAATTGTCATTTCCCCTTTCTGGAATTAATTAATTAACTTAATTAATTAAAGTCACCTTTTAATTGTTGAAACAATTATTTCCTTTTTACTAACCCATGGAAAATTCTTGATTTCTGCTTTCCAATGGGCTAAACTATTTAACTCAATTCCTTACTATCTCGATTAAAAATATTTATTTGTGAACTTTCAAATTTTTAAATCCTGTACAAAATAATTTGAAACTTGAATTCAGTTATAAATGAATTTATAACTTTTAAAAAAAATACGTCACTTCACCTGTCGGGTCGAATGACGTTAAAACCTCACATTTGGCCATTTACTGCCAATTATCAAATCAACTAACATCCAAGTCAAACAATTCAAATAATTTCAAACACGTTTATAAACGTGATCAACCCAAGGAGTTACGCTATTATGGGCCGTCCCCAACAGTGGGTAATTTCTAAATTCAAACAATCGATGAATCAACAATATATATCTAAACAGTCAACTCCTAACAATCAGAACACGCAAGAATAAAATACCTAGTTTATATTAAATATAAACGGGGCTGAGTGAGTTTAACTCACCTCGGTTCAAAATCTGTCGACGAACAGTTGGTTTTGATCGGATTCAACTGACGTTTTAATTCACATAAAATTCTGGTCACTTCAGATCCGGACTGCGTCTGCTCCATCTCTAAGTGCTCATCTCCACGGTTCCAACGCTTCTGACTGCGCGTAAAACTGATATCATATGTCCAAGATATCGTGTCATGAAGTTTATAAACTAATTTAAAAGTTAAAGCATGCTTTCCCTTTTTAAATTAAATAAGAGAATGGGCTTTACCTCACAACAGTCGGCCCAACCATCTCATACCCGACCCGCCCCCCTTATAACCCTAAAGCTCCATCGCTTTTTCATTTTATCAGAGCCGCCTCCAAATTTCCCATAACCTAAATCAACGAAACCCCTAAGCCAATCAAATCCCTAATCCCTTCGGTCTTCAGCTGGCGTCGCACCCCCTTCGACCTCCATCACAGCTCCGTAGTCCACCACTCAGCCTCCCAGACCACGACGAACGAGCTGAACCGATCCTCTCCGTCCTAAGCTAAGTTTCTTTTTTCCCTTTTCTTGATTTTTATTTGCTGTACTACCTTGTTATGGCTTTCGTATGGTTATCGAATGGGTTTTTGTTTATGGTGTTGGTTTGTTCGGTTTTGGACTGAGTGCACCATTCATATTTATAGTTGCGGTTGATTTGAGATGGGATGAACGTCATCCACGAATTGTTCTTTCAATCCATATTCGAATCTGTACTAGGATTTTGCGTTCGGATTTGGATATAGGGTTTTCCCACACTTATTTACCTGTTCGAAATGGATTTTTGGATCGAAATAGGGTAGGTGTGTAGTGATGTTATGTATTGTTAACTCAACCGAAATTTGAATCAGTCCTTAGATTCTTGTGTTCAGATTTTTAAACAGTGACTTATTTTACTGTATATATAATTTACAGTACTATCCGATCCTGCCATATATTTCCTTGTACTGTCCTTGGATAAAATTTCCAATTTACTGTTCCCCGAAAGAAACAGGGTATGACGTTGAGCCTTAACATGAATTCTTTTAGTTTTTTTCGTATTGTCTTGGCTTGTCATTGATTCTGGATCTGAGATTACTGTATATTTACATTAACTGTATCTTTCCTTAGCTGTAGAAACCTAGTTGTTCCTTTAGCTATTCATCTATAGGCTTAGCTATTCATATATATAAAAGGATTTCATTTCTTCTGTTTCATGATTCATGCATGCGAAGACCTTTATGTTTTTAACTGTTTGTTTTATTTTTATTTTCCTTCTTGCTGTTCTATAGCTGTCTTGAAATAGTCCTTTATGGGTTTTTCTCCTTTTTTCTTTCTTTTAATTACTTAGCTGTACATATGTTGTCATGAAATCACCCTTTAATGGGTTTTCTTTTTTTTCGCAGATCGTACGGACAGATTCACTGGTACTGGAAAGGGCTGACGCATTGCAAAAGTGGATTTCCAATATTGTTTTTTTTTCTTGTATTCGAGAATTTGTAAATGTATATATTCTTTCTTCTTTGTAAAAATAATAATGTGCATGATTCTTTTTTTGTAACTGTATGTGTAAAGATAATATGAATTTTGAATCATTGTGACTCATGTTTTGACACCACAAAAATTGTATATAATTCATGTTTACAGCTACCATTTTGGAGTTACTCAAAGAGTGCGTACAATATATCATTGCTAGATATTGGAGTGATTAACTTTTTGTACCATTAAAATTTTCATAAAAAGAAAGTATATAATCTGCACAGTCATCAGTGTTTAATACATATAACATGCTATAAACCAAATGTACTCAAGTCATTGAATTATATTATATATATATATATATATATATTTTTGATTTGTTTGTTATGCAGTTAATATCTACAACCCCTTCATTTCCTATCTATTCAAAAATTCAATATTCAAACATCTTGGTTTTAGATGAGATTTTATTTTAAAAATAAAAAATAAAATTGTTTAATATTTATAAATAAATCGATAAAATTTTAAAACGATTTCACATCGGCTATTTGAAAATTTAAATTGGACGTAACTTGAAATTTACTGGCCGAAATCTCGACTTTTCCCTTCCATTAGAAAAAAAAATCGAATTGGTCCAAAGGTGTCTCGTTTCACAGAAATCCGACTTATATCGGATCTTGTATATCCAGTCAAAGTTCGAATCGAAAATTTCGAACTACCGCGTCGTTTTCGAGTTCGTTTTAATTAATATATAAATATATATATTCGAACTCTATTTTAAATAAATATATTCGATAAAAAAAATTCATTATAAATTATATAAACTGATTTAAATATCCTATTTTAAATGGCCGAAAAATCCGGGACGTTACAGTATTGATAAACAGATTTAAATATTTTCAGTTTTGTTAAAATCCGTTATATTTTCCACCCGGTATAGTCAGACAAAGTTTGTATTCAAATTTCAAACTGCAATATTATACTCAATTCTATATTTTATGGAAATAGGCTATTTAAATTATTCAAATTCTTTGGTAATAACCTAATTTAAAAATTTTAAATTGGTTCACATTTTCCGGGTTATTACAATCTCCCCCACTTAAAACTTTTCGTCCTCGAAAAGGAAATAACAGCTAGGCAGGAAATAAATGTAAATGCAAAGTATTGTAAAGGTACCTTGCACCGGAGTTAGTCAGAGATGTCCACTCTGCATTTGGGATAGGCTTGTTTAATGCTTTCCTCAGTCTCCCAAGTACAGTCTCTAGGATCACTACTCCACTGCACTTTGACTAAACGAATCTTTTTCCTCCTCAGCTCTCTAGTTTCTTTGCCAACTATCTTTAATGGCTCTCTACTGAGTGATAATTCTGAAGTTATGTCAATATCATGTTGCGCTGCTTCTTCCACAATAAGGTCGGGATCATGAACATGTTTTCTGAGTTGAGACACGTGCAACACATCATGTATACCAGGCAACCAATTAGGTAATGAAACCCTATATGCAAGAGTTCCAATCCGTTCAAGTATAGGAAAGGGACCAATAAATCTCGGTGCCAACTTCCCAGTCTTGCCAAATCTGATTACTCCTCGCATTGGAGAAACTCTTAAATAAACATAATCGCCAACGGCAAACGATATATCCCTTCTCCTCGCATCAGCATAACTTTTTTTTCGGCTCTGTGCGGTTTTTATTCGCTTCTTACTGAAATCGACTTTATCCGATGCTTCTCGAATCATATCGGGCCCTAACACAAGTCTGTTGCCAGGTTCTACCTAACATGCGGGAGATCTGCACGGTCTACCGTATAATGCTTCAAATGGAGACATTCCCAAACTTGCTTGATAGCTATTGTTGTAAGAGAATTCAGCTAGATGTAAATGATCTTCCCATGAACCGCCAAAATCTATAACGCAAGCCCGCAGTAAATCTTCCAGAATTCTATTCACCCGCTCAGTTTGGCCGTCTGTCTGAGGGTGATAAGCGGTGCTTAGATTCAATTTGGTTCCCAATTCTTCCTGGAATGCTTCAAAGAATTTGCTAGTAAATAGGGGATCTCTATCGCTGACTATATTGAGCGGCACTCCATGTAGTTTAACTATTTCTTTGAAGTAAATCTGTGCTAGACTTTGAGCCGTTCTGTTGGATCGGACAGGTATGAAATGGGCAGTCTTCGTGAAGCGATCTACGATTACCCATATACTGTCGTTTCCTTTCTTAGTTTGAGGCAGGCCATCGATGAAATCCATCGAGATTTGTTCCCACTTCCATCCTGGAATTTCTAAGGGTTGTAATAATCCAGCCAATTTCTACTGATCACTCTTAACTAGCTGACAAGTGGGGCATCTGCTAACATATATAGAGATATCCCTTTTCATCGCCTTCCACCAGAAGGTGCGTTTGATATCGTTATACATTTTGCTCACACCGGGATGGATACTTAATTTGGACTTATGGCACTCATCAAGTATTTCTCTTTTTAGCTCGGAGATGTCGGGAACACAAATTCTTCCTTTTAATCTCAAAACCCCCTCACTATCCACTTGGAAGATGGAGTCTATGCCTTCATTGATTCTTTTGATCATTACCTTTACAAAATTATCCTCCTTTTGAAGGGTCGAGATCTTGTCTATTAATGAAGACGTGATGACAAAACTGGCAATGATCTCATTCTTTCTGCTGAGCGCATCTGCTACAACATTGGCTTTCCCTGGAGTGTATAGAATTTCAAAATCATATGCTGCAAGGAATTCTAACCAACGCTGTTGTCTCAAGTTTAGATCTTTCTGAGTGAATAGATATTTCAAGGATTGATGATCGGTAAATAGTTCGAATTTCTCGCCCAGTAAATAATGCCTCCAGATTCTTAAAGCAAACACGATAGCTAATAACTCAAGATCATGAGTAGCATAGTTTCTTTCATGCGGCTTTAGTTGATTGCTGGCATAAGCGATCACTTGGCCTTTTTGCATTAACACTGCTCCTAGCCCTCTAATAGAAGCATCTGTCCATACAGTCAAGTCTTGAATACCTTCTATTATGGTCAATACTGGAGCGGTTGTCAACTTCAGTTTCAGCTCCTGGAAAGCTTCTTCAGATTCGGGAGTCCATTTGAATTTCTCATGCTTCTTTGTAAGCTTTTTCAATACTCTTGATATCTTTGAAAAATCCTGAACGAATTTCCGATAGTAACTAGCCAATCCAAGGAAACTTCGAACTTCGGTGGGTGTAGTAGGTTGTTTCCAGTTCTGAATCGCTGTAATTTTGCTTGGATCTATAGCAATTCCTTCTTTTGATACGACATGGCCTAGGAATTTAACTTCATTCTGCCAGAAGACACACTTAGAAAATTTAGCTTTCAAGACATTTCTCCTTAGAATTTTCAACACTTGTTCTAAATGTTTTGCATGTTCATCTTCCGACTTGGAGTAGATTAAAATGTCATCGATGAAGACTAGAACAAATTTATTCAACACACCACGGAACACTCTGTTCATAAGATCGACAAAGTATGCCGGAGCGTTACACAAGCCGAACGGCATTACTTACCATTCGTAGAATAAATCGGGACCCCTGAAGGCTGTCAAAGGAACATAGTCTTCGGCTATACGTAATTGGTGGAAACCTGTAGCTAGGTCCATTCTGGAGAATACTGTTACTCCATTTAATTGATCTAACAGATCATCTATACAGGGCAAGGGATATTTGTTCTTCAGAGTCTGCTTATTGAGATCTCGGTAATCAACGCAAAGTCTTAGAGTACCGTCTGATTTCGGGACAAATACTACTACTGCTCCCCAAGCTGAAAAGCTCGGTCTAATTAGACCTTTCCAAAGCAATTCTCGGGTTTGACTACTTAACTCTTCCTTTTCTTTCGGGGCCATTCTTCTAATTGGATGTAATACTGGTCGGGCGTTAGGAATTAGATCTATTCTAAATTCAATTTCTCTTTGCGGCGGTAAGTTTTCTACTTCTTCAAACACATCCGCATAGTTTTTAACGACCGGTATCTTTTCTAATGAAGGGGGAGTAACTTCTAAAGAAGACCAAAATTCTGTTCTATTGATTTCTGAGCCATGACATGGTATATATATAGGTCCAAGCTTCGTTTCGACTTTAACGATTCTTTCGGCACATCTAACTTCGGCCTTATATTTTGTCAACCAGTCCAGCCCCAGTATAACATCAAATTCGGAAAGGTCCATGACAATCGAATCAAAAGGAAATCGGTATCGAGAAAAGGAAATAGGTAATCTACAACATATACTGAGACTAACAGAACCTCCTATTGGGTTTCGAACTTTAATTGGTTCCTTAAGCTTTCTTCGTTTCAATTTTAACTTGTGAACAGTGTTACCAGAATTGAAGCTACGTGATGCACCAGTATCAAAAAGTACAGAAACAGGAATATTTTTAATGGTAAGGGTACCTTCCAAGACATCGGGTTTACCTGATCCATCGGTGGTAGCTGGCGGGGTCTTCCCGTCATAGACATGAGCCACTTGTGCATTCTGCTTCAGAGGACAGTTCCTGCTATAGTGCCCCTTCTTATGGCAGTTGTAGCATTTGGCTGAGTCATTTGCCTTTGGCTTCCTCGGAGCTTTGCATACATTAGAAAAGTGACCTGGCTTCCCGCAGTTGTAACAATTTCCTTTCGGGATCTTTGCAGGTTTCTGAGTAGCGGCCGCAGTAATGCTAGATTCGGGTTGATCGGTTGAAGCCTTGCGCTTATTTCCAGCTTGGCTTTTGGCTCGGTCTTGGCTAGCATGCCTCTCATCCATGTCTTCGTAATTGCAAGCCATCTCTACTAATTCTATAAAGGAGAGTTTGATGTTGCTCATAGCTCTATCATGGTACTTGCGCTTCAGCCCAAATATGAATCTCTTGTTCTTTGCTTTGTTGGTCGTAATCAGCTCTGGAGCATAGCGCGACAATTGGGTGAACTTATTTAGATAATCCTGAATAGAGAGATCTCCTTGCTGGAGATTAGCAAACTGCTCTCGCATCCTCTCTAGAGCCTGTTCAGGTACAAACTTCTCATTGAACATAGCTTTGAATTGCTCCCAAGTCCTGACAGTACCAGCTGCATCCTCTGAGGTAATGGCATCCCACCACAGCTCTGCTTCCTCCTGAAGGAGCCAAATACCAAGTCGGGCTTTGTTGTTAGTTCCCATACCCATGCCTTCAAAGATTTTCTCACAGGTTTTTAGCCAAGCTATAGCCTCGGTCACTGTGCCAGTGCCAGTAAAAGGTTTCCCCCCAAGGTTTCTGTACCTCTTCGCTACTTTATCTAGCTCAAAGTCTTCTGGTGCTGGTGGCTGGACAATAGGGCCTTCCACTACTACGGGGATATTCCCCCGTCCTCCTGCTGCATCTCCTCGGCCTCCACGGCCTCCTCTAGCTGCTGCTCCTCGCGTAGCCATCTAAGAGAACTGTATAAGCAAGAAAAGAGTCAAGCTCACAGATTTGATAATTTTCATAAATGATAAAGCAAGGGAATACAAGGAAAGATAATGATGATGTACTTATCAAATTGTTTTGCTAATCTGCTTAGCTCATTCTAAGACATTACTAATCCTATCTCTAATGAGCCACTCGCATTAGAACACTACTGATTCTATTCTGACGAGGTGTTTAATGTGTTAGATCCCGAAACTAAGGTTAACCAAAGCTCTGATACCAACTGTGACGATCCCAAAATCCGAGGGGCGGTATTAAGGATAATCATAAGGAAATAATACATTAATCATCATAGCAGAGTACAGATAATAGCAGAAACAATAAATAAAATAATTTTACATGGGTATGACAGCGGAATCACAACATGTAGGAACATCAGAATAGCATAACGTGGGATATAACTTAGTAAATAAAAAGGAAAGTGATCAGTCATCATCGCCAGAGGAGGAATACATACATGCAGTGAGACATAATAAGGGTATCAGTCTACATCGCCGAAGGCGGAATACATATACATATAGTAAAAAATACGGAAAGTAAATCAGTCTGCATAGCCAGTGGCGGAATCATAATGTAAGTACAGTAATGGCGGAAAATGTCAAAGTCATCTCTGTGAAGTCAGCCTCGCCATGAGCCAAAAATGCACTCTATGAAGCAGTGCAGAGCCAAAAACAACCTGTCACCTGTGTACTAGGCTGCCCGTGTGAAAATAAGGGCACCCGCGTTTGCAAAGTGAAACAAACAACGAGTCATTCATGGGGACTGGTATGAGGAATCTATTTAACAGTTAAACAACAGTAATAGCAAATCATAGGACCACGCCACTTTCGCGGAACGGGTTTACTCCAGTGATTGCTAGTGCATTTGAACAAAGTAAATTCTTTTAAAACAACGCAATGCTTTTAGAAAGAATGAAGCCATTATAAGACTCAGGTCCCATCACACAATGCAACGCAAGCCGAAGGATAGAGTTTTACCTTATAATAGCCAAATATGCTTGATACGTATAAAGCGAAATCATTTGATATTAATACTAGTGCATATATGTTTCAAAAATGAATAGCATCATAAATATCAATCATAGACGGCATAAGTGCCCCATACCACTATGTCGCCATACTAGTTCTACAATCAAGTCCGTTATTTCGTATTGGAAATTGGATTTCCGTCATGAGTCGAGGCAAGGGGCAAGCTCCTCACCGCTTCGAGACACTCTAGCAAATGCCTCGGGACTACACACTCTGGGCAACCCCTGGATGCGGCTGGGCCGGTCCTCACTTACGTTAGAGGATTGGTTATTCCTGAACACACGTTTCTCGGTCCTTACAGACCTATAATCGAGGCGCCTCGCATTCCAACAACCACAAAGGTGAAAAGTAGATATATATGTCAGGGCTGGTAAGTCACTGACACCACCATAGCTAGAAAGAAACGTCGTGCTCTCCCAGCGGTCCGTATCCCGTTTTTAACTCATACCGGGGTGTGAGGCTCGCGAATCTACGAAATACACAAAGCCAGGCCACGTAGACCTTGCTTTGATCATCATCCACAAGGCTTTGCTTTGCAACAGAAGCCTTGATCACAGCATCTTGGCATGCCACATAGGCAGTCCACTCCATACGATTGATTTCTATCGATATATAACCCCTGAGCTCGTACGTCTCAGAGAAGGGCGTTAAGCAAAAGAATAAATTATCAGTACAGAACAAAATCCAATGTCAGACACACAGTCCATTTAAAAGTCCGTTCTGGGTCTGAACGAAACCGGAGGCGTCAAATTCCTCGCAAATCCGTACAATCAACACATACGTTAAGACGGCTACTACTTCCGTCCCTTTCCGGTAGCTACTCCGGTTAGGAACCTCAATAGCGCCCATCCAACGGATACAAAGATCGTCGGTCTTGAATCGTCTTTGCATTTTCCAATTCGAATCGCTCGATAAATTATTTGAAATGAGGGTTAGCTCGGCCTTTTCAAATAATTCACGTCATTAGAATTTAAATCGATTCATTTTATGGTTATATTATTCGACATCCATCTTTCGGTTCTTTAGTGTTATTTTCATGTCATACACATACAACCATCAAATATCAAACAATTCAAGCCCAATTGGTTTATGCTCAATCAATATTGCTTATAATATTTTATAACGATTTTTTCGCCATTTTTATTTATTTAAAAATGGCCATATTTAATTAAACGACGTTTCAGGTCGTGCCGTAGCACTGGCGTTGTTTTCCCCTTAATGTGTTTTACACATATCGGAAAATCTAACCGTTGGATTTCTACAAAGTCTATATCAATGGGAAGATATTCCCAAAGCGAACCCAACGGTTCCAGTTTCGTGAGAATCCGACGGTCGGATCTTCCACACTAGTCGTTTGAAGTTACGGTTTCAAAATTCGAACTGCAGCGTCATTATTCGATTTAATTTAATTAAATTTATATTTATATATAAATATAAACGATTCTGGCGTTGTTTTTCTTTAGATTTGAATTAAACATTCCGGACAATCCAACCGTTGGATTTTTACAAGGTTGGTGCCGTTGGAAAGATATTTCCAAGGCGAACCCAGCGGTTGCGGTTTCGGGAAAACCCGATGGTCGGATTTCTCGTACTAATCGTTTCAAATTACGATTCCGAAACGCGAACTGCACGGCCTCTATTCCCTTTAATTATATTTATATTTATATATATAAATATAGTTCATTCTATAATTTCAACTATAGGTCATTTTATATTTTCATTTCGTTTTCACTTCAAATATTTCACTAACGCCTTGATATTTCGAGAAATTTCGCCATAACCTCCTTTGTACGGGGAGTGGTTTGGAAATTTATTGGGCCGTATTAGTTACCCAATAAATCCTAAAAAGCATTCACATATCTATAGTGATATATTTTGGTGTTTACGGGGGAGCATGTACTGATAATCACTCCAGAGAATAAATTCCCATCACCCCGTTTCCGTGTGGAAATAAATAGTCCATGTGCCGCATCTAATAACTAGAGCAACGTGATTATTGTCAACTCCAGACCCGTGTGGGGTTTTTTATTAAACTGGCAATTTATCGTTATAATTTATATAGTCCATATCAGTCATCAGTTCAACCTGTAGTACGTAGTCATCGCCATACAAGCCTCTTGCTTATATGGTAAATCTTCCACCTCGTCACACAAGCTCCAATTGCTTATGTGGAATATGATGAAGTATGCCTATCTTCAAGTAGTATGCCATGTAGTGTACTTCAAAATTAATTGTTACTATCCTATGGCGTTATTTATTATTTCACATAGAAAAACCAGCACTCCGCATCCAATGGCATTCACAGGAGTTGATATATAAATAAAATTGCGCAGCCAACTCATCAAGGTTTACCTATTTGTCGGGCACGCAAATAATTTCTTTACTCTACAGCTAATCCATTTTTCCTGTTCAACACATGTATATATATGCAGAACAAAGCTAATAATAATATTTCTAGCAAACTATTATTTATTTCAACACATGTGTGTTTTTAACTAAGCGTATACATGATAAAAGGAATATTTTTATCATCAAAAATATTTATTCGACACATGTGTATTTTTAACTCTTCATATTCACTATAAAAATATAGTTTTCATTGTCGATTCATTTTATTTTTAAAAGATGATAACATTCAACACATGAACTTCAACTCAACGAATGAATTGCAATTCAACACATGAATATTCTATATAGTTTGTATATATATAAAAATGTGATTTTTATCGCTAAAGCCATTTGTTTAAATTCAAATAATATTCAACACTTGAGTTTCAACTCAACGAATGAATTTCAACTCAACACATGAATATTCGATATAGTTTGTATATATATAAAAATGTGATTTTTATCGCTAAAGCCATTTTAACAGAATTTGACCAAACACAATATCTTTTGCCCCGCTCACATACTAGCTTCAAAAATTATGAAATTTGAAACTTAGCAATAATTTGACATCCCGGACCCAACAAAAGTGGTTTCGTCGAATTCCGAGGTCGTATGCAAAATCTCAATTTTCAAGGGCTATATATACTATATAGCGACCTTTCTGAAAATTCATTTGGCCATAACTTTTGATTTCTATTATGAAATTTCGATTTTTCAGATTCGTTAGAAAGGTATTGATAAACAGATTTAAATATTTTCAGTTTCATTAAAATCCGTTATATTTTCCACCCGGTATAGTCAGACAAAGTTTGTATTCAATTTTCAAACTGCAATATGATACCCAATTCTATATTTTATGGAAATAGGCTATTTAAATTATTCAAATTCTTTGGTAATAACCTAATTTAAAAATTTTAAATTGGTTCACATTTTCCGGGTTATTACACTTATCTTTTTATTCGTCCTTGAATAAAGTAAAAACTAAGCTAAATCTATTTTCGTAGGGAGCACGATTGCATTGAGCGTATGCAACAAGCCGTTAGACTTCTGGGTGTCCCCAGTAGGACGAGTGTTGTCCCATGAGGGTTTTCAGTGGATATTACCCACAAAATCCAAAAGTTAAATGCAAAAAAATATTTACAAAATGCAAGATTCGAAAATATTTACAATATAAATGCAAGTTTTTAAAGGAATATTTACAAGTGGATATTTACTTTTAAATATAACACGAATGAGTTAACACAAATTTGGGTCATCACTTTGAAATTTGAGTCTGTTACTAATCAAAACTTCAAACAAAAGTCATGTTATCGTCACAAACTCCTCCAGCTTGGCCAGTTATTTTGGTAAAAACATAGTGCAAATATGAAATGAATTTTATAATCGATATCAATAATCGTAAAATGACATCTCAACTCCCTTTTGGTTAACAAGTTAGGTCGAATAAGTGAAGAGTGTGCTTGGATTTTAAGTGCTAACTCTCTCTTTATTACAAAATATTTACATTATTATTATTTACAAATTCCCAGGTATACCACCCCTACACTGCATTAGGACTTACGTGAGAGTCGGTAATCCTTAGGTGTCCAGCTCATAAAATGAGACCAAGGTATACCGACGCTAACTTTGTCAACTAGGTGTCGGAAAGAGCTTGGCGGGTTTTCACACCAATGCGAGATGTACTAGCAATGTTGGATACCCTTGGATTATTATTATATATATACATTCTTTTTTTTTCTTTTTTTTACATAAGAGAGAGAGTCAAGCGAGAATATCTTAGCACAACTTCACTTAAAAGATCTAAAATGTTATCACAAATAGTCAAACTCAACCATTCATTTAATCAGATTATGTAACGACCTGTCTTTTTTCCCCTAACTTCAATTGTTCTACACACCTCAGCCATCCGAAAATACCCAAGGCTGAAGCTCTCTGGCCATAAAACTCCGTAAACATGCAACTCAGTTTGTTCGCGTCACAGCTTGCGGATCCAGGTGCATTAAAGGAACATCCATTCAATCAACGATCCTTTCACAACATAATAATCACAAGTACATTCAAACTATAGTACTTCACATCAGCAATTCACACATATGATCAGTCACTATTAATCACATAACCTTTGAGCTCGTACGTCTCAAAGAAGGGTGTTAAGCAAGTGTATAAATTATCCGCCACCAAACAGATACATATTAATTGAAACTAATCGAATATGTGATGAGCTACAATGTAAAACCATAATATATTTTTATTTTCATCCTATATATATTATACACAAATTATTGATATTTTTAATAATTTTATCAAGGCTCGTACAGTCGATTTCCATAAACGGTCTTCGAACTGCACTTACAGCAACCTTTTCCAAATTTGATTTGGAATAACTGTAAATAATATCGAAGGTGGGATGACTATATAATTTCGATTTAAACATCGAGGAATATTTAAAATCATTTAACTAGGTGTTTTAATGAATAAATCATAATAAAATGGTTTGGTGAATTAATATAGGAATTTCATTTGGGAAAAACAAACTAGAAGTTTTGAAAAGAGAAAAAAAAACTAAGACTAACTTAAAATGCTTCAGGACTTTGAACACTTAAACCTTGAATGTGGTAAACAATAAGTACTTAGAAAAATGCACATAAGAAGATAATTTACCTATACCTCAGATTTACACGAATAATTGATTAAATTATAATGAATGTTTGAATATGAATTTTTGGATCTAATAAATTGTAATCAGAGAAGATATTATACTCCTCGATGAGTGTTAAATAAAAAAATTGAACCTATACCTAACATGAATGGTGAAAGATAAATTTTGAATTGAATTAATTTGCTTGGAAGTATATTTTAGCAAAGCAAACCCCTTAAGAAATTTAAAGGTAATTTTGACTTGAGTAAGAAATCTATATAAAAAGATGATTTAAATTGTAACTAACATCAAAGTGGGGGAGAAAATACTCTTCCCTATTGAGATAGTATGAGTAAGTCAACTGGAAACTATTTAATAACAATCGCTTATACGCAAAGGAAATATTAAAGTAAGATTTACCTTAATTTAATTGCTTATAATCATATCGTTAGATGCACTCGATTTTTCTATGTTGACCTATGCTAGTTCCATTGTTCAAATTCGAACTGTTTGAAGCGTTAAGAACCTGGGCAAGTATTTTATTCGAACCGCCATAACTTGGGTACTTATTTGATATTCAACTTATAATTTGACTAGAGCACATGCAATTTGATTTGTTACATGGATGTACACCCCTTTGTGTCTTGTGGAATGGAATCGAGAAAAAAGACGGTTCGTCACAGATTACAATTCAGAAAATATTTCATGGTCATCACCTATGAATTTCCCAATATACCAGTTACACCAAATTTGCTCATAATTCAAACTTTCCTTTCATTATCCGCTACGAGAAGTAAATTTCCAAACATTTTAATCGAAAGACCAAAATTGTATGCTAACTCCATCATGCCTTACTCAGAAGTAAAAAGAAGTGCGAAACTCTTTTTCTTTTTAAAGAGAAAAATAAAAAAAATGCAAACTTAAACTATGCAAAACAGAATGAAAATGAAACTCACCCCACACTTAAAAATAAACTGTGTCCCCACAGTCGTCAGTCAGACATATCTTAGTGGAAGGAAATTATTTAACAAGAGAATATTTACATATATACAAAAGAGGGTTAGTGTGTCTTACCGAATGTGGGTGCAGAAAATATGCAGCCATCGAATAGATGAACCTGTCCATAATGGACTAATGGATCAACCTCATAAGGATTATGAGACACATATTAAGAATAGAAAACCAAATCATAAAGAATTTTATATTACGTTTTAGATTTGGAAAAACAGATTTTGTTTTTTCAAAAGTTTGAGCTGCTAATTTTAAAATTTTGAGCTTACAATTGATCCTAAAATCGAATTGAATTTCAATAGCAACTATAGAGAGATCATTGATCCGGGGTTCATTAAAAGTTCCAAAAACAAAGTTTGATTTGTTCAGATGACGTATAAATTGAGAGATATGTGCATGATCCTCACCCCCGCACTTGTTTTGAGAAATATTGTTTGCCTTTGCTTTGATATTTGAATTTTTGTTAACTAAAGGTTCATTCGTAAACCTAAAGTCAAAACCAAACAAATGAATTTTCAGTAAATTTTGAAACCATATTTTCTCAAAAACTGTGTTATTCTAGAAAGTGTTCATACACTATAGAAATTTATCTTTGAAAAACAAGTGATCACAGTGAGGTTTAGTTGAAACGATCAAGTCACAAGGAGTATCAATAGTTTTAGAAAAATCGTCATTGTATTTAAGATCACATTCAGCAGTTTCGTTGTTTTCAACCTCAAAAATTTCATTATTTTCGAATGTTTCATTTCCAGTTTCAGACCCAAAAATATTATCATCAATCAGTTTAAGAAGTTTTCGCTCATCAAAGTTGTCCTCACTTAAATAGTTGTTAACAACTTCATCATTTTTGTCATGTTGTCAATCTAAAGTTGCTAAATTTTCGGAATTTGAGAGAGGAAGATCAAATTGAAGATTGATGTCTTCGTTTTCAAGGGAATTTAAATTCGAACCATCCACAGAGCTTTCAACAACTTCATTAAGATTTTCATCAATTTCAAAAGTTGTTAGTTGAAGATGGTCAATTTTGGGAAAAGATGGATTATCATTCAAATCGTCACACGTTTGGTTTTGGTTATTTTGTTATTCATGAAAATTCAAGTAGTCTTGAAACAACAAATTCATGTGATTATCGTGAATTCCATTCATTTGCTTAACAAAATCAAAGTTATAGTTATTAACTTGAGAAGTTTCAATTTGATATTGTTGAGAACAAGAATCGTTAATCGCACCACCATTGAAATTATTCCCTTTTCCAAAATCATTTGTAAAGTGATTCACCTTTCCCTTTGAATTTGAATTTCATTTTGGAGTTCGAAATTGAATTGACAAGGGTTATAATCAAAATCATTTTAATTTGGAAGTGAATTCAAATCTTGATTATTTTGAAAACGTTGACTTGAATTGTTGCCCAAGTATGAATTACACCATTCGCTTATTCTTTGATTCTTTTTGTGTGCACATTTCAAGTAAAGGTTCGACATTTGTTTTAAGATTTGAAGGTTGGTCATGATTTTGAAAATTTTGTTGCACAAAATTAAGATTATTTTGAAAATTTTGAAATGTTGGTGGTGTAAAATCCAAAATTTTCATACAATAGTTATTATTAAAATATCCATATGAGTTTGGTGTAATATTATATGGATTATATTGATTTTCACAACTATCATAAAATTCATGAGGATAAGGAAATTGGGACATTTTTAAGAAAGCTTTTACTTTTTTTATTTATTTTTTTGGTATGAGAAAAAGAAATATTCACAAAAGAAATTTGTTTTTTTTTTTTTAAGATTTTGGATTTATGTATTTATATATATATGCATGAACTTAATGCAACTATATGAATGTTACCTACTTATTTACAATTTTTTTAAAATTATATAATGACGGTTAGATTAATTTCAACAAAAGATTTCTCAGCCAGTTAACGGACCGGAGTTATCGGTGCACCAGGAATCACCCTAGCAATGCAACCGAAGATTTAAGTACCTTCAGAGGAACAACCGATATAATATTTACGAATCACCATAATATTTATAAACGGTTATTACTCTTCCGTAGTCTAGACAATGAGAAATAAATCATTATAAAGAAATAAATTTTTCAAAATATAACAAGGTCCTTTGAAAATAAAGATAAAATGAGATGAATGCAAAACAGAATTTAAACGTGAAATACACTGCAGTTACAAATGATTTTTTTTTGTTTTTTTCTTATGTGAATGCAAAAGCAAGCAATCAACAATGCAAAAAAAACAAAAACAGGGAATAAGCACACAATACCAGAGCGGGCAGATTATTAGCAATTTTTTTGCGGAAATTTATTTATTAGCAAGTAAGGAGAGCAAAGCAGATCCAAGCAAACCAGCTGTAGCAAGAAATTTGTCTTCTGCAAATCTAAAAAGTGAAAATGATGTATAAACAAGTGGAAGACAAATGAAAAGTGGAATGTGAATTTATACTTAGTGCAAAAGAGAAAATCTTTTCTTTTTTTTTGGTCAAATAAATTGGACAAATAGAAGAACCCCTTTTTTTAAGACTAATAAAAGGAAGAAACAGAAAAAAATGAGATCAAGAACCCCTAAACAATTTAAAAGAAAGATGGAGAAGAAAAATTATCACGCACTAGCACAGGCCAATGTTTTAAAACACAAGCCCATAAAAAGATAAAGCTCAAAATTAAACACAGGCATGATTCATGACCTCACAAATAGATAAAGCCCAATGTTATAAATCCCTATCTCATGCAGGTACATTAATGAAATACCCAAATTATCTTTAAAAAAATGGCGAAGTCTATTTAAAAAAAAAATTAAAACTCGCGAATTTTTGCAACTCGATTGAGGTTGGTGATTTGAGAACACGGGCTCAATTCGCATCTGGGTTTCGCATTTTGATAGTGGGTTTTTACGAGTTGATTTGTGGAGTAGTGGTTTGGCGATTTATGGTGGTGAAGATGGTTTTAGGAGTTGAAGGGGTTGAATTGCCATTGTGATTTGCTCAGACTTTGTTGCGGTGGTTCTCTGGAGCTATTTTGGGGACACTGGTATGCTATACGTGGTGGTATGCTTTGCGTGGAGAGGGTTAATTAGAGTTTTGTAGTGAAGTTTAAAGGGGGTAAAATTGAATGGCAGGTTATGGTTGTAGGCAGAGAGTTTAAGTTGGGGCTTTAGCGTGAATGATGTGAGGAGAAGTAGCGTTGCTGGTTTCTTGTTAGTAGCAGTTGTTTGTGGCAGATCTGTGAAGATGGCTTGAGGTGTGTGAAGGAGTGTAATGCAGAAAAGGGTTTGGTGCTTGCTGAGGAAGATTGGTGGGTGGGAGAAAGGTTGTTTTGGAGTTTGTGTATGAATGGGTTTGGATGTGTATGAACCGTCGAAGTGGTGACAGTTTATTTTTGTTGTAATTTATGACTGGTTTGTATGTTGTGAAGGACTGGCTAATTGCGAGTGGAGATGAAGTACTATTGAATGAGGGGAGTGAAGTGGTTTATGCTATGCAGTTGACAGTAGCTTGAAGGGGATGGTGGAAGTTGAAGGGGAGGACTTGGCAGTAGTTGCAAGTTGTAGGATGAAGTTGAATGGGTTGGAGGTAGAAATTTGGTTTAGAAATAAGGCAGAGAAGTTATGGGAGGATTTTTGTTGGTTATGTAGAGAGAAAGAAATTTAACGGATTGAATGAAAAAGATATTGCAAGGCAAGAAAAAGGAAACAAATAAAGATTTGCAGAAAGATTGGAAAGAAAAATAGAAAGAAATAGATAATATATATGGCAAAGAAATTGGCAGAAAAGTGGCAAGTCTTTTTCATGTTTGGATATATAGAAATTAGAGAATTTAGGAAAGAAATGAAGCGTTGAAAAGCAACAAAAAAAATTTGATTATTTATAAGGAAAAAGAGGAAAGAAATGTAGAGAAAATTTGGAAAGAAATAAATGAAAAGGGGTAGCAAAAGACAAGAGTTTTTTTTTTTTTGAAAATTTCCCTTTTTAGGAAGATTGAAAAGAAAATGAAACTAAACAAAATATTAACAACCTCACAAAACACAAAATCAAAACAAAAGCACAAGTGCAAAAACAAAAGCAAGAGCACACAAAAAATTGACAAGAAAAACGGACAAACAAAAGAACTTATAAACAATTTTTTTTCCTTTTTAATGAAAACACTAAAAAATATTAATTCAAAGAATAAAATTAATAATAAATTCTTTCCCTGGCAACGACGCCAAAAACTTGTTCGACGACGAATATTCTATGAATTAGAACACTGTCGTGAAGTGTAATAAAGCGCAAGCGCACGGCGAACACTTGTAGTACATTAGCGAGTACGAATCAATCCATGGAGAAAGATTTTTTTTTTAATTATATTCAATCAAATTAACCCAACTTTAAATTTTGATTAAGTTCTATAAACAAAAAAACAAAAGTATAAACTGAAACTGTGAGATTAAAACCAATTTAGAGGCAACGTCACTTTTCTCTCTTTAAACAGAGTTCAACATAAAAAAAATATGAAGATCTCTCAATAATCTAAGTAATATTAATTATATAATTATCATAAGCATGACTTATTTGCGCTGATAATTAACACAAAATAAGTCATCAAGCTATAATACACAATTAATCTAACTTTTTAACTTTTATGAAACATGACATCAAAATGAAATTAAAATCTAATTTAGGTATGATCTATTTACTATTGGTTAGTAACATAGACCATCAAATTTCAACTTAAACCCCATTTCATTGCCATAGTCATATTTTTAGATGAAGAGGCAATTTGTTGTTTATGTCATAAATAATGTTATGAAATGAACAAAAGAGGATATTAAATGCAATATGAAACACAAATACACAAAACATCCATTCTCATTAAACCCAAAAGAGATCATTAATACAAATTTTTGTTGAATCTACATCAATGAAAGGAAAAGCTTCATCACCCCTAATTTATAGGGGTTTAGCTCCTCATTTGTGTTTTTATTTCAACACAATTAGATTTCAACATTAAAGAAAAACAAAAATAGAGAGTAAATAATGAAGAAAAGATATAAACTACTAACTAATTGCATAAAATAAAATTACACTACTTGCAGAAAAGAAAATTTAAACTACTAACATAAAGTAGAGCATAAAAATTAAAATAGACATGAGAGAGACATAAAAGAAATAGGCTTGGAAGCCATTTTTATTTATTTGATCACTTTCACTTTCATCTGCTAAAAAGGAGATCCCAAAATACATGAAACAAAGGGGTATACATGCATGATCAGAAACCCTAAAACCCTAATCACTTTCCTTGGGCAATCCTCAAAATGCCCATTCACGTAGCTTCAAATTGCCATTAGCCACTAATAAGTCATCTAGAATGCGTATGGTCTTTTGTCCCAGTGTTTAATATGAAGCTTAAGAGCAAGAGGGCTAATTGAAAGGTGTAGGCCTCCACTATCCATAAAATGAATTAATTATTTACCTCCTTTTGTGTAAATGCATGCTTTCTCTCATCTCTTCATGTGTATATATCCTTTTAGCTCCAAAATTCCTATAAGAGATAATCACAAGGAACAAGTAAAATATCTCACAAATTAAAACATGCACAAGTGACCATTTTTCCCCCAAAATAAGTGATGATTTTGAAAATATTTAAAACATGGTTTGATCATATAAAATACCCAAAAACGTTCATTTATTCAACTAAACAAGAATAAATATGTGAATATAAATGTGCATTTTTACGTGCACATAACATGTAACAACCCGGAAATGCGAGCCAGTTTAAAATTTTATTTCGGCGAATTTAGCGAATTTTGAATATTTAAAATGAAATATTTTAAATAATATCGACGAGAAATTTATTTTGAATAGAATTCGAAGATATATATTTATATACGTCATCATTAGAATATAAATATTTATATTAAATTATAAAAGGAATTGAAAATGGCGCAGTAGTTCGATAATTCGATTTCAAATTTCAATTGAACATACCGGGTGGAAAATAAACCGGATTTTAACGAAACCAAAAATATTTGAATCTATTTGATAATATCTTTCCAACGAATCCAAAAATCGAAATTTCATAGCGGAAGTCAAAAGATATGTCCAGTTGAAAGTTTAGAATAGTCGCTATGGAATTTCGGCCCTTAAAAATGGGAATTTTGCAAACGACCTCGGATTTCGATGAAACCACTTTTGTTGGATCCGTGACGCCAAGTTATTGCTAGGTTTCAAATTTCATAATTTTTCGAATCAATATGTGAGCGTGACATAGGAAAACGCATTTGACCAGTTTCAGTTGATTTTAATCGACTGGATAATGGTCATTTATCAAATGGTCTCAGAATTCGATGAAATTAGTTTCGTTAGGACCGTATCGTTAATACGAAGCTAGAAAATATTTTTCAGGAATTTTTAGAGTTAGTATGTGGCCCCAGTAAATTGAAATGGGCGTTCAAATTCAATATATAGAGTTATATTTTGATTTTGACGAAAACTGATCGAAATGGTAGAATCAGCTTACGATACATATCCCATTGTGTTCGGAATGGGGGTAATTAGCTAGGGCGACAGTCGTTGGGTTGAAGTTGGGGTTCGTGACATAAAACAAATAATTTTCGAATTAAAAGGATTTAAATAATAATAAAATATAAACTAATTGTCTATAAAAGCCTCCACCTCGTTCAAGAAACCCTAGCTGCCATCGTTAAAACCAAGGGCCGATATTGCTCTAAAATTTAATCCTTAATTTCTTTATCCACAGTTCGAATTAGGGTATGAAACCAAGGTGGAAATCGAAGGGGAGAGTGAGGGCTTTAGGTCCAGGGTTGCTTGATCGAGCCTGGTGGGGTGGTCGGCTCGATTTTCGAGTAGGAAGGCCGCCCGTTTAGGCGCGGGTTGCGATGCACTGGCGCCGCCAAGAGGTGCTCCACCTCAGGCGTTGGGGGAGGGACGGAAGCTAGTCGAAGTGGGCATGTCGGATCGGATTCTAATGGCTTAGGGGCGGTGCGATTTTGGGTTGACAATTTCGATCGATGGGTTTCCTGTTACGGTTTGAAGAACGAAGGTGGAAGATGACTAAGGTTTAAAACCTTACTTATTTTATTAATTAAGTAATTAGATTTATTCAAAGTTTAAAATATTGTAACTTTTCATATGAATTTTTTTTTCAGTGATTTCAGTTACAATGCGATCGGGTCGAAGAGCACTACATTTCAGGACTGACTGGAATAGATTTGGAGCAAGTGGCAGTTTTTGGTTAAATTAAACGCCCTATTTAATTTAATCAGAATTATCGTTTTATAACGATTTCTATCCGATCAAGGTGAGAACTTCTCACTTTAAATTTACTTTTCTAGTTAGAAATATATACTAGGATGCAGACGGTGTTTAGTAGCACCCGACACCCGTCGTCCACAGACCATGGACAGCTTGTTTGTTTGATTGATTTTGATGTGTAGTTGATTGTGTGATGTGAAATGAAATAAAATATTTATATAGAAAATAAATATTGTATAGTTAAAAATGGAATTTTTAACGTGTATATGAAATGAAATAAATAAATACAAACAAATCAGACGATTTGTTTATATACACACATTTGACTGATATTGATTGGGACGATAAATTTTACACATCGCCCAACTTCACAAATAAAATCTGTATTTGTTGATTTGAAACCCCACACGGGTATTGGGATAATATATGACATATACTAATCCCAATAATTAGTTGTATGTCGATCGATGGATCGACAGGCTGTTATAAGCGTTAGATATCTATATTTGATGCTTATACAGTGTAGTGCACTTTGAATGATGGTTGATTATTTATCGTTGCTATTATATACATGTGTTGCATGGAATCCATATAGTTAACGCTATATGGTGATTGATTGTGCCTCATTCCAATTTAGAAAATAAAGAATATTATAAAATAAAGGTTCATGTGTTGACATTACTCATCCGTTGAGATTAGTCATGTGTTGAACGAAATATTTTAACAATAAAATTTACATCTTTATCATATATAAAATTAGAAACTAACTGGAAAATAGATAAGATGAGTGGTCTCCTGGATATTGATCTGATGTTGGTTTCGGCCTTCGGGGTTAATATTTAGGGAATCGTTCTCTTACTAATTTACGGTTGGAGTCTGATTTGAAATCAAACGATAGATACCATAATTTTTATAAAATATATTAAATAACAAAAATAGTTGCGTGTTGACAGTACTCATCTGTTGAGATTAGTCATGTATTGAAAGAAATATATATTCAGTTGTTGAATAGAATAACGAAGTTATTGAAAAATATAAAGCCGTGTTGATTAGAGATGCGCTATTTTGATGCGAACGATATTTATATCGATTATATTCGTTTTATAATGAATATTGAAAAGAGATTTAAAAATCGAATATTTAGAAAATCGAATTTGAATTGAATTGAATAGAAAACAAATTTGAATTGAATTGAATAGAAAACGAATTCGAATTGAATTGAATAGAAAACGAATTCGAATTGAATTGAATAGAAAACGAATTGAATTGAATAGAAAACGAATTCGAATTGAATTGAATAGAAAACGAATTCGAATTGAATTGAATAGAAAACGAACTCGAATTGAATTGAATAGAAAACGAATTCAAATTTAATTAAATAGAAAACAAATTCGAATTGAATAGAAAAACGAATTCAAATTGAATTGAATAGAAAACGAATTTGAATTGAATTGAATTCAATTGAAAACGAACTGAAATAGAATTGAAATCGATTTGAATTGAAATCAAATAGAAATGAATGTAAAAAGAATTTATAAGGGAAAATTCAATTTTATTTGAATTTGAAATGAAGGTTGGAATTGCTTTTGAAACAAATTATAAAATTCGTTTTAAATGGGAATCGACGAAATATATATAATATATATATATATATTATATATATAATGGCCTGAATAGAACGCGCCGCGCTGTGGCAGTTCATAAATTTCGACCATTGACTTCAAACGGACATTACGGGAGATCCGACTGTCGGATTCTCCTAAAACTGGAACCGTTGGGTTCGTATCGAAAAGAGCTTTCTAACGAATATTAGAAATTTGAAATCTAACGGTTGGATTTGGAGATATTTCCAAATCAATTTCAGAAAAGGTCGCTGTAACTGCAGTTCGATGGCCGTTGATGGAAATCGACTGTACGGGCCTTGATAAAATTATTAAAAATATTAATAATTTTTGTAAAATCAAAAGAAATGATTTGTGAAGACCTGGGATGAAAAATCCCACATTTGTAAAGATAAAAATGGATCTTTATCGAAATGGACTAGTTTTGAACTAAATTTAAAAACCCAATTATTTTTAAATAAATAAATTGGATTTGAAAAGGGGTTTTAAATAATTGGAATTTCTAATATATTTGATTGGAATTGAATTAGAATGTGATTTGGGTTTATCGTGAACTGCGTTTTAAATGACATTAGTTCTTTAACCCAGTAAAAGGGAGTTTTAATGAATCTGTAATTAGATTGAAATGTGAATTGATAATGAAAATTATCAAATTTGGAAAGTGAGCGAGAATGGAGTATCATCAGTTTTGCTCCAAAGCGATAGTTAAATCTTTAATTAAATTTGAACCTGAAATGGTAATTAATTCTACCGATAACACCGTGGTATTAGATATGGAGTATTACCCGTTTCGCTTCATGGGATGAATAGGTTGGGATTGAGAAATAAAATAAATAATAACTTCGGTGTGGTTCGCTAATCCCGACTAGTTTGGAAAACCATGATATGGTTTAAAATGATAACCAAAAGAAGATTAAAGAATTTATCTTTGATAAAATTAATGGGAACCTTTCCCTAAGAGTATGAAATTTAGAAACTAGCTGTAGGTTAGCTAAGAAAAATGGTTTCCTGGGTATTGATCTGATGTTGGTTTCGGCCTTCGGGGTTAATACTTGGGAAATTGTTCTCTTGCTAATTTACGGTTAGTGACTGCTGAATTGGAATGAGGCGTATGTTGTGTTTGTGTAACATTTGTTTATTATATACGCGGGTCATTCAGAAAGGCCAGGTTTATACCCATTCTGAATAACCGATTCGACGATATGTCGAAGATGAAGAAGGTGGTTGAAGACCGGAAGTCTTCACATCGTCTGGGTGATTACTGATGATATTGACTGGGTTGTACACCCAAGATGAGGGAATCAGTTAGTGGTCATCCAGACGTACTTGGAGATCGATGGATATGCGAGGAAAGTGCCTCCGGTTTCGTTCAGACCCAGAACGGACTTGTAATTGGACTGTGTATCTAACATTGGATTTTATTCTGTGCTGATCGATCTCTATTAAATATACATCTATTTGGCGGCGGAGAATTTATTCTCTTGCTTAACGCCCTTCTCTGAGACGTACGAGCTCAGAGGTTGTATATCGATGGACATCAATCGCATGGCATGAATTGCCTGTGTGGCACGCCTAAGTGGCAATGGATCAAGGCTTCTGTTGAAAAGCAAAGTCTTGTGGTTGATGATCAAAGCATGGCCTACGTGGCGTAGCTTTGTGTATAGCATGAATTCGCGAGCCTCACACCTCGTTACGAGTTAAAAACGGGATAAGGACTGCAGGGAGAGCACGACGTTTCTTTTTAGCTTTGGTGGTGTCAGTGACTTACCAGCCCTGACATTTATATACTTTTCACCTATGTGGTTATTGTTGCGAGGCGCCTCGATTTTAGGTCTGTTAGGACCGGGAAACGTGTGTTCAGGAATAACTAATACTCAAACGTAACGGAGGACCGGCCCTGAAGATCCAGGGGTTACCCAGAGTGTGTAGTCCCGAGGCATTTGCTAGAGTGTCTCGAATCGGAGAGGAGCTTGCCCCTTGCCTCGACTCATGACGAAAATCCAATTTCCGATACGAGATATTTCGGTTTTATTTGTAGAGCCTAGTATGGCGACATGATATATGGTACCCATGCCGCCTATGATTGAAATTGTTTTGAAACTATACACCTATAATAGTATCAAATGATTTGTTCTTAAAACTACCAAGCATGTTTGGCTTTTATAAGGGAAAACCCTATCCTTCGGCTTGCGTTGCATTGTGTGATGGGACCTGGGTCTTATAATAGCTTCATTTTGGAAAAAGCATTGTGCTGTTTATTTATATGCACTGGTATTCTTGGGAGGAAACCCGTTCATTGTTATACGGCGTGGTCCCTTGAATTACTCTCTTTTAAAGTAAAGTTTTGAATAACTGTTTTAGTTCTCACACCAGTCACATGACTGACCTGGAGTTTATTGTTTTAACCTAAACTCTGGGTGCCCTTATATTCGACACGGGCAGCAAGTAGTTTTGGTTTTGCAGATTTATATTCATAGGATCCTGATTTACAGCTGGAACGATATCCGAAAAGCTCTGTATCTGTGTATTACTTCTAGTTGTGTTTTGTATTATTTTCCGCTGCGATGTATTTAAATGTTAATTAAATATCTGATAATTTCTGTGTAATATTTATTCATGCTCCGTATATTCTTGTATCTGATGGAATTGTTGTAATGTACAATGAAATGTTCTTCAGTCTGCATTCTATTTTTTCGTGTTCTCAAGATAATCTGGGCTTTCCTTACCGGGGAAGTTACGGGACATCACATCACATTAGCGGATGACCCTATGCACCCCACGCTATGATAGTGGATGACCTTTTATACCACGATATCCTGCCTCGAAGCAGGATGGGTATTATTTATGTTGGCTAACATCTATGGATGTAGGAAAATAGGTTGGGGGGATCCAACTGGATTCCTCAAAAATATTATTACTTGTTTGTTTTGCATATACATTATCATATATAATGTGGTAGAAAACCTATGATTGACAGTTGGGTGTTTTTGAATGTTTAAATATTATTGGGCTTAAATATTGATTATAGAAATATCATAAAAAGGGGATTTTGAGATTTAAATGGGGAAATCTATTTTTCAAAAATAGAATTTGAATTTCGAATAAGCTAAGAAATATTTACTTGTTTTGAATAATAAAAACAAGTAATGGAATTTATAAATGATGTTTATAAATTAAATTATACATAAATGGAAGTGAATTTATAAACGGTATTTATAAATTAAATAATGCAGGGAATTGAAGCGAATATATAAACAGTATTTATAAATGAAATAGGAAAAATTATCATTTGGATAATTTGGGAAATCTAAGTTCAAATGTGAATTTAAAAAGGGAATTGAAATTAGTTTCGAAAAGAAGACGATGAAATCTGTTCCAATAATCGAAATGTAGATTTAATTAGATAATTAAATTAGATTATGCCAAATTTATAAAATAAATTATATCTAGAAGAATATTGGAATTGTATTAATTAGAAACAAAATATAAAATTTAATAATAAAATAGATTCAATGTTATGTATATAGATAAGTTATAATTAATAAAATATTCTGTAATAAAAAGTTAAATTTATAAACAATTTTTATAAATTAAGTGAAATTATCATCATGAGATAGTTGGAATTTTTAAATTAAAATATGAATTTAAAAGTAGAATTTGAAATCATTTCGAAAAGGGAACGATGGTTTTATTCCGTAGTTCGGAATATAAAACAAATTAAGTTTCAAATAAATTTTGAAATGGAACTTGTTTTAAGATATAAACATATAAAACAAGGAAGTTGAATTTATAACGGTGTTTATAAATTTAGTGAAATAAACTGTCATTTGATAATTCAGAAAATTAAATTCAAATATGAATTCAACCATGAACTGGGAATCGTTTCAGAAAGGGGATGATAGATTTTATTTCGGAACTCGGAATATAAACTGAATTGAAACAAGCTTAAAGAATTTATAATTAGAATTCAATTATATCGAATTTTATAAATAATTTATTTATAAAGAAACTGGGATTTATTATAGAAGATTGTATTATAAATAATTTATAATGAAGTTATGAAATAATCGACGATTAAGTATAATAGGAAATACAAATTGGATTTGAAAAATGGATTTAATATATATTAAAATATATATTAGAACGAGATTGAAATTTAAATTAACAAAGTTTAATGTTTATATTTACATATAATTAAAACGAGCTCACCGCAGCACGATAGTTCGTAATTTGGCGTTTCGAACTTCAAACGAGTATACAGAACTCAATTTAAGTCGGAATTCTTTGAAACAAAAATCGTTATGACCGATTTGATAACAGTTTTCTAATGGAAAAGAAAAATCTGGATTTCATCTTATAGATTTTGAGTTATGTCAAAATCAAATTTTCAGAAAAACATCGCCATAACCACTATAAAACCGTAATTGTTTATTTAAATAAATAAAAGGATTTTAAGTAAATAAAATATTTGTTTCATCTAGAAAAATCCAGATTTGAGTTATAAAATATATCTGAACTCAAGTGGAGTGATGGAATGAGTTTTGAAACAAAAATTAGATTTTTAACTGTTGAATAGAATTAACTAATTTAAAGATTAATTAGTTAATGAAAATTTGGGATTGAAAATGTGCTTTGGATAAATAAATTGGATTTGCAAATTTATTTTCGAAATCGAATATGAAATTTGAATTGAAAATGGAATTTGATTTGTTATAAGCAAGTTAAAAATATATTTGAACGTGATAGATTCAAATAAAAAGTGAAATGAACAAAAAAGCTAATCAAAGAATAAATTAGCGAATTGAGTTAAAACAACCAGATTGAGTTAGAATAAATTAGAAATGGACGCATATGTGTTAACAGGTATGGAATGAAGAGAATGAAGATTAAAATTTAAGTGCCCGACAAAAAGGTACATGTTTGAATTCCATATGGGTTTTTATGCGCCGAATAGGCAAGCCGCTTAGCTTTTTAATTTTCTTTTTAAATGGAAAGGTCCCAGAGAGGCGTTTTGTAGTTGTAGCGAGTGATCCATAAAAAGGAGGTTATGGCAAAATTTTCCGGAAATTTAAGGAGTCAGAATATTTTTAAGAAAATTTGATAACTAGAAATCAATATATCGATATATATATATATATATATATAATTCAGTACGGAAACGAACTTAAAATAGAATGTTATAAACAAAAAGGAAATCTATAAATTAAATCTCATAAAAATAGAAAGAGAAACATATACACGTTCCAAAATGAATAAATGGTTTTTATGGTATTGATTCGAGATAAGAGGTCTTGTCTATTTTGAAGTTAAATATGTTATTCAGTCAAGGTGTGAGAGGTAATTATATCCCAACTTGATTGATTTCATAATTAACCGATAAATAGCAAGATTCAGTCTTGAAGAGAAATGTTTAAATAAGATTTAGTTAAATGGAGTATTTTGGGTTGTTGTAATGATGTTTTACACAACATTCGTTTTAACCCAAGTAAGTGGAAATTTGGAAATATAATAATAAATATTTCTGAGTATAGAAATGAATCGTCGTTAAATGAATGATCCCGAAAGGGAGAAGTAATTGGAAATGTATTTTAATTATAAATAGAAATATTTTCTAAGTATAAAAAATAAAAGAGGGCGATATACGGAAATGTTTTCCAAATAATATAAGAGGCCAATATGATTGTTGAAAATATCATGTTAACAAATATTGATAGGGAAATTTGCAAAAGTTAAATTTAATTAATGAAATATTAATTAAGGGGCCCAGTGATTGTTTGATACTTTGGATGAATGTTTGTTTGTTTATTTTTCTTTGATAGTTAAATAACCGACTATCGAAGTATTGGTCAATATCGTTGTCAATATGGAGAGACTGGTTGGATTTATGTTCGAGAACCACTCCGTATTGGCAGTAGCGTTGCTAATCAGATTTTATAAAGACAATCGAAGATGGAGAAAAATGCAAGTGCCTTTTCTGTTAATGGAAATTGTGCCTTCTGTTTCATTCAGCACTAAAACGAACGGGTATGGATGAATGTCTGACAGAGTATTTCCAATGATCGCATATGTTGGTCTGTACAAATATACATCTGATGGCAGAGAATTTATTCTCTTAGCATAATATCCAGAATATCTTTGTGCAAATCAATTAGTGATTAACGGATTTGACGATGTGACATTCAAAGTGAATGAAGATGTGGCATGCCAAAAGATAACGTGGCCTCAAGCCTCGCAACCGTGAAATGGTATAAAATCTGGTAGGTCGCATGGCTAAGTCGAACGCACCGAAGTAGGGTGTATTGTCACCTGATCTAAGGAAATTCCATTTGTTTCTTAAAATCTTTCGATGTTGTCCCATTCGGGAAACGGTTGCTGATCCTAACCGTAGGTGACAATACATTCGGTATTGTCAAGCGAAGTGGGGGGGGGGGGGGGCGGTCATGTTTAGCCTGGATTGTAAGATGTTCTTGTTGAACCCAGTCTATTCTCCTCTAGAGATACAGTGTCGGAGGTGATCCCATACCTTTCCAGTTGGAATCCATTCTCCAATAAGCGCCCGCAGTTTTGATTGTATACTATATATGTAGAGCATGAGATGCAAGCGTTCTACTAGATTGGTATTTACTTGTTTTAGACACTATTATAATATCGGAATAGTATTGATTTTAAAGAATGCTTTGGGTTATCGTAAGGTAAAAACCATCCGTATTTATGTGCGGATCAGTCTTACGATTATCGTTTCCTTTGAAAAGGATTTTTAAAAATTAAACCAAGTTATTGGAGTTTACTCACACCAGTCCCATGACTGACCCGGAGTTTATTTTGTTTTGTTTTACCATAAACTCTTGGGTGCCCAAATTTGTACGGGCTGTCAAGTAGTTCGGATATTTATAGATATACTTGGAGGACCTTGGAGCAGGAGGCTTCAGCATTAGTTATCTAGTATTATTTTCCGCTATGTTGTGTTGTACTTTGAAAATGGTATGTATATGTACGTACAGTAAAAATTTTGTATCCCAAAAGTTGTTCTATATATTATATTTTTTTTGCTGCGATGTGAGATTCCGTGTTGTTATTTTTGATCTTCTTCTACTCTAATATTTCTTTCTTTCTATTTCTCATCCTCTAACTTCTTTCTATTAATGATCCGGTAATTTCTAGTGTTTGGTTAGTTGATATGGTATTTATATTGATAATCAGGATCGAGAAAACGTTGGGCCATTACAGTGGTATCAGAGCTTAGGTTGAGCAAACACCTAGGCTTTGGTGGGGTTTACTCATTAGAGATAAAGTCAGTAGTACTCTAGAATGAGTTGAGTGTGTGTGTGTGTGTATATATATATATATAAGAGCGCGTATTTGTTAATTTATATAAAACCTGTTTTATATTGTGTTGATTGATTTAGCGAGTGGTTTATGAATTCTGGTCGATACAGGAAGTACGACTGTGTCGATAGGTGTTTCTAAACACTTGAGCATAGCAATTCGACGCGATATTGTTTTAAAGTGGGAAAATGAAATAATTTTACCCAAAATTCTATTTTGATATAAAGGAAATAATTTTCTGAAATTACTATAATATATGGATGTGTTGGTTGTTATTATTATAATCAAATGAGATTATAAGAAATGAAATGGTTATATATAACCAAATAGAACTTGTACATGAATGATATATACAAATGAGATGTATTAAAATTGGATTCAGAATCAGAAATTGGAATTTAAATCCCGAAAGATTTGGAAAATATTTTCCAAAGTATACTAAAATAATATAGTGTTGTCTTGAAAGAATTTTTGAATAACAACCATTTTTGATGGAAATAGAAAGTGATAAAGCACTGAACTCACTTTAGTGGCTGGAAAATAATTCTGATGATGAATCAGTTCAAAACATTCATTAGTGTTCATTTTCGAGTTTATAAGTGATGAATTGCTACCTCATAAAAGTTTTTAATGGAAATTTGTTTGAAAGAAAACCGGTTGGTTTGAATATTCAAATGTTTTGAATTTAAGATGGAAATAAATATATGTATATATTTATGGGATTTCAAAAGGATTTGAAATAAAAACCCGAGAATTTGAATTCTGAAATTTATGTTTAACTTAATCAAGTTAAATGGACTGAAAGGAATAAATTGATTTAGAATCAATTTGAATGAATTTAAATTCATATGAATGGAATATGAATTGAATGTGATTATATTACTTGTATACCATTCTAATAAAATGAATGTAAATTTATATGGTGTGTAATATAAATGAAAACCAAAAGTTTTGGTCGAACTAATGTTGTTGAGATAATGAAATGTTGAGTTTCAACATAAGTGGTTTTTGAAAAGTAATGGGTTTGTACCATTTTTCCTACCTTAGTAATTCCGGGGATAAATTTCTTTTAAGGGGGGAAGAATGTAATGACCTGAAGTTTTGGTCAATTAATTTTAAATATTTATTTTAATTATTGTGTTGATAATATAAATGAATTTTATATTGAGTTAATGATTTAATAATCGTATATAATTTAATTTAGAATATATCGAATTATCGTAATTCGAAATATAATCGAACTCAAAGATAAAACTGAATTGAAATAATTCAGATGATCAGTATAAAATTTATTTGCATATGGACGATGATAATAATAATAATTTATTATCAGGGAATTAATTGTTTTGGATTTAATTCATATCGATCTAAATTAATATCTTCTCCATATGATCGAATTAGCCTGGGTTGCGAGATGTTCTTGTTGAACCTAGCGTATTCCCCTCTACAGATACACTGTCGGAAGGTGGTCCCATACCTTACCAGTGGGAGTCCATTCTCCAAAAGCGCCCGTGGTTTTGATTGTATACTATATACGTAGAGTGTGAGATGCAAGCGTTCTACTAGATTGATATTTACTTGTTTTAGACACTATTATAATATCAGAATAGTATTGATTTTAAAGAATGTTTTGGGTTATCATAAGGTAAAAACCATCTGTATTTATGTGTGGATCGGTCTTACGATTATACTTTCTTTTGAAAAGGATTTTTAAAAGTTAAACCAAGTTGTTGGAGTTCACTCACACCAGTCCAATGACTGGCCAAGAGTTTATTTTGTTTTGTTTTACTCCAAAAGCTTGGGTGCCCAAATTTGTACGGGCAGTCAAGTAGTTTGGGTATTAACAGATATACTTGGAGAAGCTTGGAGCAGGAGGCTTCAACATTAGTTATCTAATATTATTTTCCATTGTGTTGTATTGTACTCTGAAAATGGTATGTATATGTATGTACAGTAAAAAAATTGTATCCCAAAAGTTGTTCTATATATTATATTTTATTCCGCTGCGATGTGAGATTCTGTGTTGTTATTTCTGATCTTCTTGTATTCTAATATTTCTTTCTTTCTATTTCTCATCCTCTAACTTCTTTCTATTAATGATCTGGTAATTTTTGGTGTTTGGTTAGTCAATATGGTATTTATATCGATAATCAGGATCGAGAAAATGTTGGGCCATTACAAGTGTACTAAGGGCATGAAATAAAAGATAAGCCATATGAAATTTGTGAACTTCAAATATTAAAGCAAACTACTGGAATTTACTTGTTAATGTATATTGGTCCCAAATCATTTACTGAAAGTAACCGGTTTCAAGGGATGCCCAACATCAAATAATGACCCAGTTTCAGCACATAGAAAATGCAGTATTAACAGTCCAACCAATTATCCTCAGGGTATACTGAAGTAAAGACTTGAAAACAGTTCAATGGTAAGATAAACTTATATAAGTGAAACGACCCAAACTTCCCCGTAAAGGAAAGCCCGAATTGCTGTGAGAACAATACACAACAGAACACAAACAATGTAACATTTTATTGATGTTACAACAATTACATTAGAGTACAAGAATATTTCAGAGTATGAATGAATAATATACATTGGAAATACAATATCAGAGTTTAAATTACATTTAAATAGCAGCGGAAAATAATACAAAAACACAACTGAAAGAAATACACGGATACAGAGCTTTCCGGATATCGCTTCAGCTGTAGACCAGGATCCTGTGAATATAATATCTGCAAAACCAAAACTACTAGCTGCCCGTGTGGAAAATATGCGCACCCAGAGTTTAGGTTAAAACAATAAACTCCAGGTCAGTTATGGGACTGGTGTGAGAACTAAAAACAGTTATTAAGTTGATTTTAAAGTTAGGTAAATCAAGGGACCACGTCGTATAGCACGGAGCAGGTTTACCCCCAAGAATACCAGTGCATAAAATAAACAGCGCAATGCTAAATAAAGGAAAATGAAGCTATTATAAGACTCAGGTCCCATCACACAATGCAACGCAAGCCGGAGGATAGAGTTTTACCTTATAATAGCCAAATATGCTTGGTACGTGCAATTTATCTTTTAATATTACTATAAGTGCATAGTGTAGAAATCAATTTCGAAAGTAAATGTATCAATCATAGATGGCACGGGTACTATATATCATGTCGCCATACTAGTTCTACAATCAAAACCGCACGGTGTTGTATTTGAAATTGGTTCTCCATCATGAGATCGAGGCTAAGGATCATCCTCTCCGATTCGAGACACTCTAGCAAATGCCTCAGAATCCCCCGCAGTGAACCGTTTGAGCGGTAGCGCCGGTCCACACCTGTCGAAAGTGGATTGGCAATTGCTGAACACACGTTTCCCGGTCCTTTTAGACCTCCATATGACCACTAACAGCCTATAAATCCAAGGCACCTCAAAATCCATCATCCACATAAGTAAAATGTCAGCGCTGGTAGGTCCCTGACATCACTCTAGCTAGAAAGAAACGTGTGCACTCCCTACGGTCCATATCCCGTTTTTGACTCATACCGGGGTGTGAGGTTCGCAAAGTTGCGCTATACACAAAGCTACGCCTAAACAGGCTATGCTTTGATCATTCCACAAGGCCCTCTTTTCAACAAAAGCCTTGATCAATTGCATCTTGGCGTGTCACATTGTCAGACCATACCATATCATTGATCATCTACCAATATATAACCGGGTGTTAAGCGAAGAATAAATAATCCACCACCAAACAGCTATACGTTAAACAGAGATCAACGAATACAATGTCAGACACACAATCCATTTACAAGTCCGTTCTGGGTCTGAACGAAACCGGAGGCACCTTATTCCTCGCATTTCCGTCGATCTCCAAGTACGTTTGGATGATCACCACTTTTCCATCGTCTTGGGTGTACGGTCCAATCAAGATAGCAATAACCATCCAAACGATGTGAAGAACTCCGGTCTTCAACCACCGTCTTCATTTTCGGCTCTTGATCGTCGTATTAATTATTCCGAATGAGTTTAACCCGGTCTTTCTGAATAGCTCGCGTAGTTTATAATCAAGTGCTATAAAAACACATCAAACGCCTCATTCCAATCCAGTATTCTTTTTAATAAAATATTCTTACTTTTAAGGAAAGATTCCCATTAATTTATCAAAGATAAAATCCTTTGAATTTATTCTATTCAATCCAATTAAGAATTTATTAAAACTCCAATTCGGTTTTAATATCAAAAATCATTATTTAATGGTAACCAATTTCAAGAAATAATTCTTATCTTTAACTGGGTTAAAGAACTAGTGTCATTAAAACATAGTTCACGATAAACCCAAAATCATTTGTAACACCCCACCTCCGTTAAGGTCACTCACAAAGGGAATGCCTTAACTTTGGTGGAGCATTTTAGTAAACAAAACAGAAACTTACAAGACAGATAAAACAGTACTTGAAAATTTTTAACTTTATTACAGCGGAAACAGAAATCAATATGGTTACATCCTTTCAAATCTCAGAATTCAAGTACAAAATATCAGTCTTGTACAAAAGCCTTCAAAATGCATGGTTTAAAATCATAATCCCCATAGAACGGAAGCTATACAGAGCCAAGCCATACTTTAAGCACTTCAAGCAAAGAGAAATCCGGATCAAGCTAAAGTATTCCCTCCTTGGATAACCTGGGGGGAACGGAAGAAAGGAGGCGAAACAACAAGGGTCAGACAAAAAGTCTGGCAAGTCCAGTTACTTTCAGCATATGAACAGATAATAATAATAATATGACATGAACATAAAACTGGATGAGGGATAACTGTAACAGGTATAGCAGATACAACAGAAGAACAGAACGACATAAACTATTGCTTTACACTTCTCTGCACTAATACTAGTATAACAGAATTAGGTGTCACCCTAATGTCTAAACTGAAGCAGGAACGGGTACAGAATAATCTAACAGAAACAGAATGCTAATAATGGGCCTTTACTACCCGATCAGAAACCGAAAGAAGCTGAAACAGATTAATCCCTACGGAAACAGAATGTAGAATTAGGTGTACACTAGTAATGGGCCTTTACCACCCGAACAGACGGTACCACACAGAAACAGACAGGTGTTACCACCCAACAGAAACAGACGGTACCAACAGAAACAGACAGAACTAAGTGTACCCTAAAACCCTACCCCAAGCGATCGGCTACCTAATACATAAATATCTTGTGTCGGCCCCATAGCAGGGTGTATCACTCCCTAAGGTGACAACCAATTGGCACAGACCTATTTACAGATGTCACGGCGTCTTACATCCTCAGAGGCAGACCGGGATCCATGCACCCACATGACCCGGTTGGAACGCACCATCAACACCCCTCGCCATTATCAGAATGAACCGCTTATAATTAGTTCAGTAAGCGTGCCCGGACCCTACCTACTGTTGGGTCAAAGTTTTGATACCAAAAAGGGTTACTGACTAATATGGGTCCCAAACAACAGATGACACAAGTAATTTCCCTCCTAACCTTGTGTCCCCAGACTAACAGATTTCAGATTAACTTGTTTAGAAGTTCAGACATACAGCGTTTAGATCAACTAGTTCATAGATCAAACAAACAAGTTAACAGGTTTTCAGACTAACGGATCAGATGTTCGGATTAACAGGCTTACAGATTAACTGGTTCCAGATTATCTAACTTTGTATTGGGCCTATGGATTCACGAAACGGGTTCATCAGATTCATTGGTCCAATTGGTTTAACCTTACCCAACACGTTTTAGACATCATAATTATCTCAGATTTTCATTAATTAAATATTAATGCCCAAATCTCTCACATTAGACTGACAGTTTGCGGCTATTGGTTAGGCTGGTTGGTTCCGGGCAGGTTTCTGTCGTAAACTGAGTCTAACCTCGGGTTTCAAGCATGTTATGACTAATTTCTCACATTAGAACCTATTGTTTGCGACCACTGGAATATGCCGGGCGGTTCCGGGCAGAATTACGCCGCAAACTCATTCTAACCTCGAGTTAGCCATGTTTATCTTTGCGGCCAATTAATTAATGATTTACCATTTATACCCACGCCTAATATACATGTCAATTATTCATAACTATAGCCAATTCAGATTATGTCAATAGCGACTAATTATACCAACTCAACAGATATAGCAGATAACAGATTACTCAGGTTAGGCGACTTAGCAGATTAAGCAAACTAGCAGATTTAGTATTTTCAACAGACTTAGCAAATGACAGATTTGGCAGATGAACAAATCTAGCAGACTAGGCAGTAGAGCAGAACTAGCAGATTAAGCAATATAATAGAACTAGCAGATTAGCAATGTAACACAACTAGCAAATTAGGCAAATATAACAAATTTACTTATTCCTTAAAGTTTCATACCTTGCCTAATTATAAACCTTGCCTAAGTTCACGTGCATAAATAATAGTCTTGATTCACAATATTATCATATACCCTATGTTTGTATTAAATTTACATAGCACAGATTATGGTCATAAATTTACCATATATCATATGTTCCAAATTTTTATTAAACTTGCATAGTACAGAAGATCCATATAATTTATACCAAATATAGCCATAGATTACTATACATGTCATATATCCCAAGGGTCCCTTACTTAGGTGTTTATTTACATTAATAGATATCCTACTTTCATGTAAATCTTTATACCCAGGCCATATTCTCTTTATCCCAAATCATGTGTTCAATACAGTCTATATTTATGTTCAATTATATACCTTTTTATGTCATGTCCACAAATCATATGTTCAATACTTTTTTTATGTTATAAATATAACATGTCCAATCATATGTCTCAGATTAGTGTTCTAGCTACAGTCCATGTTCTTTCCTCAAATTAGTCACCTATTGGTCATGCCCAATTTATGCATCATTCATTTTACTGTCCCAAACATTTTAGCGCATGTTAATCTCTTATGAGATTGGCTCAGGCTCGTGGTAGCCTGGCTATAGTACAGAAAGAGGAAAGAGGTACAGAATAAGATAAATCAAATCAGAACAGAACATATATAATCTCAGATTCAGATTCACAATTCATGTCAAAATCAGAATTAATGTTTATAGCGGAAAATAACTGTACTTGCCTTAATTGGATTAAGGAAAGAACTCTAGTTGTTGTAGAACTGTTGCAGAAGCTCTAATCTCTAATTGAGTTTAGGTTGATGTTGATTGTCTTCTAGTTTTGATTTCAGCAGAGTAGCAACGCCATTTTTATTTTTAATTTAGAACAGAGGCAGAGTAGAAGCAGAATAGAATTGTGTGCAGAGAAGGCTGGTTTGGGGCTATTTAAATAGGTTTAGGCAGACGAATCTAGACAGAAAACGAGACCAGATACATCAGAACGCACCCAGGCAGAAAAGCATATTCGGGAGGCAGGTCGACCCCCAGGTCGACACTAGGGCCGACTCTAGGGTCGACCCCCTGGGGGCAGGTCGACTCTAGGGTCGACTCTAGGGTCGACCCCCTGGGGGCAGGTCGACTCTAGGGTTGACCCCCTGGGGGTAGGTCGACTCTAGGGTCGACTCCCCAGTCGACCTGGTCTGTGCTGTTTAATTTTTTTCTGAACTTTGGAAGGCCATTACTTGGTCATATGGACTCCGATTTACGAAATTTCAGACTCTATTTCGCGTATTTTTCCGAGACGAACGCAATGGCACAGCCCGTTTCCCTTGATTCTGATTTTATATTTTAATTATACTCAGATTTGTAATTCTTAAGTTCACAGAAAATACGGGGTGTTACATTCTCCCCTCCTTAAAGGATTTCGTCCCCGAAATCTTCAAGTTAAGAAGAATGTGTCCTACCATCCAATCACTCATCTACTCAGTCATCGTCCACAAGCATACATTGTCCTTAGAAATTTCTAGTGCTGTATGAACATTTGCAAAAGTGTGTGTATATGTTCCTTATCTAATGCAAAGATCAGGCGGTCTACTGATTCAGTTGACCTCCTTAATGTGAATTATGTCAGTGCCATGAGTCCAATATGTATGCAATTTTCCTATTTGATACATATCATTTCTATATGAGTGCACAACCATCCACTCATATGCAACATCCATGTGCTGATTCAACCATTTTGCATCCATAAAAATTTAAAATGCTCACACATCCATATGCAGTATGAGAGTGTTTTCGAGCCGATCTAGTGCCTAGTGTGTGTATATGCGTCCACGAGTAACCACTAGCAACCACTTGCATCCACTTGCAACCATCAAACCTAACATATCTCAAACACATGTTTACACCCATTAGGATTCCTATCTATAAGTTGAACACTCGATCGATAGTATAAAGTCGAGGAAGCGAGTACAGATAAAACAAAAACTTGATTCCTATTAGACATTGGTTGAGAAAATAATTCCCCTAAGTGTCAACCCCGAAGACCGAAATCAACATCAGATTGACACCCAGAGGGTTACCCTCTTTAGACAATGTCAAAACTGGAAATCTTATTAGAAGTATTCAGATATTTACAGACTACTGGTACAGATCAGGTTCCCTAATGATTCTTCGGAAGCTAAGCATGATAAAAATCATATCCCACAAAAACTCAGAATGTATGCGTCATACTTGACGTCTAACACAAATATCCCTCAAACCCCAATCTCAAACAGATGAGCCATAACCCTTATGGGTCAGAGTCTACAGCGGAATTCAGAAATAATACTAGTATTAAAGTGCAGAGTATCGATTACAAAATCAAAATACCAGAATCAGAAAAAGTCTTAACTCCATAATCAGATAAAGAAATTAAACCTACTATAGAAATTTTCCTATTTCTATCCTAGCCACTAGCCTCGAGAGTGTTTTCCTGCCCTCCTTGCCCTCGTCTCTTCGGGAAGTCCCTAGTGAAGTGCCCCATCTCTCCACAGTTGAAGCAAGTGCCTTTCCTTTTTCTGCAATCCTTGTTCAGATGAGTCGAGCTCCCACAAGTAAAGCACTTTTTCCCCTTCTTATCTTCAGTCTTTTCATCCTTCTTTTGTGTTTCCTTTTTGGGCCCCGCTTTCTTATTCTGTGGTTCTTCCTTCTTTGTCTCTTTCGGGCCCTTGTCTTCCTCGTGCAGTAGTGCCATGTCCACCAATTTCTCGTAAGTCGCTGCCATGGGTACATGGGTCATGGCTACGCTGTGCAGTGGCTCGTTCAGTCCTTTAACAAAGCGGAGAGCCTTTTTATGCTGAGTGTTGACTAAATCTAATCCGAACCTAGCTAGTTGGTTGAAATGGTTGACGTATTCCTTGACCGTCATACTTCCTTGCTTAAGAGATAAGAACTTCTCCAGTTGTAAACTCCGTTCAGCTTGCGAGAGAAATTTTGTCTCAAACCTTGTTCTGAAATCCATCCATGTCTCAACCAGCCTCTCGGCGTTAGTGACTTCCCACCAGTAGGAAGCTTCGTCTTTGAGCAGCCATACCGCTAACTGTACCTTCTGCCTATCGTCCACCTCGAAGTTAATGAATAGATCCTCAGTTTCTTTGAGCCAATTCCTCGCTTCTACGAATGATTCAGTTCCTTTGAAATCCTTCCCACCCATGGCCCTAAAATCTCTACAGATCTTTGAGAAAGCAATTGCACGAGGAGGGGGTGGGGGAGGGGGATCATTTGCTGGACCTGCAGCGGTGGTCCTAGCCTCGAGATATTGACGAAACCAACCGGGTACATGAACACCCTCTGGTATCTCAGATGCTTCAGACATGCTGAAACAAAAAAGGAAAGGTTCAATACAAAAAGGACTGAAAGAAAGATATATGGCTCTTGGGGATTATGTTTTTCAAAATAAGATTTATTTTTGAAAATACTTCCTTTCAAAACCTTTTTGAAAATATTTTTCAAAACTTTTTATAAAATCTGGTAACCTTCAGCTCTGATACCAAGTGTAACACCCCACCTCCGTTAAGGTCACTCACAAAGGGAATGCCTTAACTTTGGTGGAGGATTTTAGTAAACAGAATAGAAACTTACAAGACAGATAAAATAGTACTTGAAAATTTTTAACTTTATTACAGCGGAAACAGAAATCAATATGGTTACATCCTTTCAAATCTCAGAATTCAAGTACAAAATATCAGTCTTGTACAAAAGCCTTCAAAATGCATGGTTTAAAATCATAATCCCCATAGAACGGAAGCTATACAGAGCCAAGCCATACTTTAAGCACTTCAAGCAAGGAGAAATCCGGATCAAGCTAAAGTATTCCCTCCTTGGATAACCTGGGGGGGAAACGGAAGAAAGGAGGCGAAACAACAAGGGTCTGACAAAAAGTCTGGCAAGTCCAGTGACTTTCAGCATATGAATAGATAATAATAATAATATGACATGAACATAAAACTGGATGAGGGATAACTGTAACAGGTATAGCAGATATAACAGAAGAACAGAATGACATAAAATATTGCTTTAAACTTCTCTGCACTAATACTAGTATAACAGAATCAGGTGTCACCCTAATGTCTAAACTGAAGCAGGAACGGGTACAGAATAATCTAACAGAAACAAAATGCTAATAATGGGCCTTTACTACCCGATCAAAAACAGACAGAAGCTGAAACAGATTAATCCCTATGGAAACAGAATGTAGAATTAGGTGTACACTAGTAATGGGCCTTTACCACCCGAACAGACGGTACCACACAGAAACAGACAGGTGTTACCACCCAACAGAAACAGACGGTACCGACAGAAACAGACAGAACTAAGTGTACCCTAAAACCCTACCCCAAGCGATCGGCTCCCTAATACATAAATATCCTGTGTCGGCCCCACAGTAGGGTGTATCACTCCCTAAGGTGACAACCAATTGGCACAGACCTATTTACAGATGTCACGGCGTCTTACATCCTCAGAGGCAGACCGGGATCCATGCACGCACATAACCCGGTTGGAACGTACCATCAACACCCCTCGCCATTATAAGAATGAACCACTTATAATTAGTTCAATAAGCGTGCCCGGACCCTACCTACTGTTGGGTAAAAGTTTTGATACCAGAAAGGGTTACTGACTAATATGGGTCCCAAACAACAGATGACACAAGTAATTCCCCTCCTAACCTTGTGTCCCCAGACTAACAGATTTCAGATTAACTTGTTTAGAAGTTCAGACATACAGCGTTTAGATCAACTAGTTCGTAGATCAAACAAACAAGTTAACAGGTTTTCAGACTAACGGATCAGATGTTCGAATTAACAGGCTTACAGATTAACTGGTTCCAGATTATCTAACTTTGTATTGGGCCTACGGATTCACGAAACGGGTTCATCAGATTCATTGGTCCAATTGGTTTAACCTTACCCAACACGTTTTAGACATCATAATTATCTCAGATTTTCATTAATTAAATATTAATGCCCAAACCTCTCACATTAGACTGACAGTTTGCGGCTACTGTTTAGGCCGGTTGGTTCCGGGCAGGTTTCTGTCGCAAACTGAGTCTAACCTCGGGTTTCAAGCACGTTATGACTTACTTCTCACATTAGAACCTATTGTTTGCGACCACTGGAATATGTCGGGCGGTTCCGGGCAGAATTACGCCGCAAACTCATTCTAACCTCGAGTTAGCCATGTTTATCTTTGCGTCCAATTAATTAATGATTTACCATTTATACCCACGCCTAATATACATGTCAATTATTCATAACTATAGCCAATTCAGATTATGTCAATAGCGGACTAATTATACCAACTCAACATATATAGCAGATAACAGATTTCTCAGGTTAGGCGACTTAGCAAATTAAGCAAACTAGCAGATTTAGTATTTTCAACAGACTTAGCAAATGACAGATTTGGCAGATGAACAAAACTAGCAGACTAGGCAGTAGAGCAGAACTAGCAGATTAAGCAATATAACAGAACTAGCAGATTAGGCAATGTACCATAACTACCAAATTAGGCAAATATAACAAATTTACTTATTCCTTAAAGTTTCATACCTTGCCTAATTATAAACCATGCCTAAGTTCACGTGCATAAATAATAGTCTTGATTCACAATATTATCATTTACCCTATGTTTGTATTAAATTTACATAGCACAGATTATGGTCATAAATTTACCATATATCATATGTTCCGATTTTTTTATTAAACTTGCATAGTACAGAAGATCCATATAATTTATACCAAATATAGCCATAGATTACTATGCATGTCATATATCCCAAAGGTCCCTTACTTAGGTGTTTATTTACATTAATAGATATCCTACTTTCATGTAAATCTTTATACCCAGGCTATATTCTCTTTATCCCAAATCATGTGTTCAATACAGTCTATATTTATGTTCAATTATATACCTTTTTATGTCATGTCCACAAATCATATGTTCAATACTTTTTTTATGTTATAAATATAACATGTCCAATCATATGTCTCAGATTCATGTTCTAGCTACAGTCCATGTTCTTTCCTCAAATTAGTCACCTATTGGTCATGCCCAATTTATGCATCATTCATTTTACTGTCCCAAACATTTTAGCGCATGTTAATCTCTTATGAGATTGGCTCAGGCTCGTGGTAGCCTGGCTATAGAACAGAAAGAGGAAAGAGGTACAGAATAAGATAAATCAAATCAGAACAGAACAGATATAATCTCAGATTTAGATTCACAATTCATGTCAAAATCAGAATTAACGTTTAAAGCGGAAAATAACTGTACTTGCCTTAATTGGATTAAAGAAAGAACTCTAGTTGTTGTAGAACCGTTGCAGAAGCTCTAATCTCTAATTGAATTTAGGTTGATGTTGATTGTCTTCTAGTTTTGATTTCAGCAGAGTGGCAACGCCATTTTTATTTTTAATTTAGAACAGAGGCAGAGTAGAAGCAGAATAGAATTGTGTGCAGAGAAGGCTGGTTTGGGGCTGTTTAAATAGGTTTAGGCAGACGAATCTAGACAAAAAACGAGACCAGATACATCAGAACGCACCCAGGAAGAAAAGCAGATTCGAGAGGCAGGTCGACCCCCAGGTCGACTCTAGGGTCGACCCCCTGGGGGCAGGTCGACTCTAGGGTCGACTCCCCAGTCGACCTGGTCTGTGCTGTTTAATTTTTTTCTGAACTTTGGAAGGCCATAACTTGGTCATATGGACTCCGATTTACGAAATTTCGGACTCTATTTCGCGTATTTTTCCGAGACGAATGCAATGGCACAGCCCGTTTCCCTTGATTCTGATTTTATATTTTAATTACACTCAGATTTGTAATTCTTAAGTTCATAGAAAATACGGGGTGTTACATCATCTTCCATATAAAATATGGAATCTTCACTGAAATTCGATCAACATATAATCGATATAAATTTTTTTATCAGACTAATAATATAAATGGAATAACGGCAAGGCCTTTTAAATTCCATATACAGTAACAGTCTTCATCCACAGAAGTTCATCTCAATTATTAACCAATCGAATTCCAAATTAATATATTAAATTGGAAAACTTTACTTTGGAAAATTTTCATTAAATCTAAATAAAAGATTTATAAACTCCAAATCATATTTTCACTGTAAATCGGGTTAAAGAATGAATGTCGTTAAAAACAAAGTTTACGATAAACAAAATTTACATTTCAGTTTATTCCAATTACTAAATATAATTGGAAACTCTAATAATCTTAATTAAAAGATTTATCTTTTCCAAATTTATATTTACTATTTAATTCCGATTTAAATATCGATTGGAAAATTCCATTAATTCTTATTTAAAAGAATTATTCTTTTCTAATCGGGGTTGAAGAACAATGTTATTACAGACACCGTTCACGACTACCCCAAATCTAATTATTCTCTTTCAATTCCAATTTAATATATATTGAATTGGAAAACTTCTCTTTAGAAATTTCAATTTGATTTTAATTAAAAGATTTCTAAATTACAAATCATACTTTAACATCAAATTCTTTTTAATGCAACACAATCAATGAATATATAATCTTCGTAGTAAAATCCTTTCTTAAAAACATGATTCATTATAACTGGAAGCAAGACCATAATAAAAACATAATCTTTACTTTCTACCCTTTTACTTGAAAAACAAATTATAGTGAGAATGTCATTCTTATTTTCTAATCTTTTTAATGAAACAAATTAACTATAAAAATGTATTATTTCTAATGTAATCAGCCGTAAATAAAAAAGAAATCTTTTTAATGTAGTCTTTTTAGTTCAACCTTTATTACATTGAAAAATGTAATATTTTTATTTCAATCTTTATTACATTGGAAAATGTAATATTTTCATTTCAAACTTTATTTTCAATTCAATCTTTATTACATTGGAAAATGTAACATTTTCATTTCAAACTTTATCTTCAATTCAATCTTTATTACATTGGAAAATGTAATATTTTCATTTCAAATGTAAGAACCCGTAACTTCCCCGTGAAGGAAAGCATGAATACTTTGAGAACAACACACAAAAGGAGGCATACGGAAGAACATTTCATTGTTATTACAACAATTCCATCAGATACAAGAATATACAGAGTATAAATGAATAAATTACATTCGATAAATATCAGAGATTACAATAAATTACATAGCAGTGGAAAATAATACAAAAGCACAACTAGAAGTGATACACGGATACAGAGCTTTCCGAGCATCGTTCCAGCTGTATATCAGGACCCTGTGAATATAAATCTGCAAAACCAAAACTACTAGCTGCCCGTGTGGAAAATAGGGGCACCCAGAGTTTAGGTTAAAACAATAAACTCCAGGTCAGTCATGGGACTGGTGTGAGAACTAAAACAGTTATAATTCTTTATTTTAAAGTTCGGTAAATCAAGGGACCACGCCGTATAACACGGAACGGGTTTCCTCCCAAGAATACCAGTGCATAAAACAACAGCGCAATGCTAAATAAAGAAAAATGAAGCTGTTATAAGACCCAGGTCCCATCACACAATGCAACGCAAGCCGGAGGATAGGGTTTTTACCTTATAACAGCCAAAGCATGCTTGATACGTTTAAAACACATTATTTGATACTATTATAGGTGTATAGTGTCAAAACAATTTCAATCATAAATATCAATCATAGACAGCATGAGTGCCCCATCCCACTATGTCGCCATACTAGGCTCTACAAATAAAGCCGAAATACACATATTGGAAATTGGATTCCATCATGAGCCGAGGCAAGGGGCAAGCTCCTCTCCGCGTTCGAGACACTCTAGCAAATGTCTCGGGACCGCACACAGCAATCCCCTGGATCCTCCAAGGCCGGTCCTCTCTTACTTTTGAGGATTGGCAATTCCTGAACACACGTTTCCCGGTCCTTACAGACCTATATCCGAGGCGCCTCATATCCAACAACCACACAGGTGAAAAGTATATAAATGTCAGGGCTGGTAGGTCACTGACACCACCCTAGCTCGAAAGAAACGTCGTGCACTCCTTGGGTCCGTATCCCGTTTTTGACTCATACCGAGGTGTGAGGCTCGCGAATTCACGTTATACACAAAGCTATGCCACACAGGCCGTGCTTTGATCATCAACCACAAGACTTTGCTTTTCAACAGAAGCCTTGATCAATTGCCACTTACGCATGCCACATTGGCAATTCACTCCATGCGACTGATGTCCATCGATATACAACCTCTGAGCTCGTACGTCTCAGAGAAGGGCGTTAAGCAAGAGATTAAATTCTTCGCCGCCAAACAGATGTATATTTAATAGAGATCAATCAACACAGAATAAAATCCAATGTCAGACACACAATCCATTTACAAGTTCGTTCTGGGTCTGAACGAAACCGGAGGCACTTTCCTCGCATATCCATCCATCTCCAGGTACGTCTGGACGATCACCAACTGATTCCCTCATCCTGGGTGTACAGCCCAATCAAGATCATCAGTAATCACCCAAACGATGTGAAGACTTCCGGTCTTCTACCACCGTCTTCATCTTCGACATCTCGTCGAATCGATTATTCAGAATGGGTATAAACCCGGCCTTTCTGAATAACCCACGTATATAATAAACGAACGTTACACAAACACAACAAACGCCTCATTCCAATTCAGAATATTCTTTTATTCACAAAAACACATTCTTAGGGAAATGTTCCCATTAATTTTATCCAAGATAAATTCTTCTAAATTTATTCTATAATCTTTCTTTGGATATCATTTCAAACTAGTCGGGATTAACGAACCACACCGAAGTAATTATTTAGTTTATTTCCCAATCCCAACCTATATATCCCATGGAGCAAAACTGGTGATACTCCATATCTAACACCACGGTGTTATCGGTAAAATTGATTACCATTTCACGTTCAAATCTAATTAAAGATTTAACTATCGCTTTGGAGCAAAACTGGTGGTACTCCATTCTCGATCACCTTTCAGATTTGATAATTTAAATTATCAATTCACATTTTAATCTAATTAAAGATTCATTAAAACTCCACTTAGTTTTAATCGTTTCAAATAAATCAACATCATGCCTTTAACTGGGTTAAAGAACCAATGTCATCTAAAACACGATTCACGACAAACCAAATCATATTTGATATTAAATACAAGGCTCTGAATAGAAAATATATCGGCTTATATTCAATATCAAATTCTGAAACCAACAAATATCGTATTGGAAATAACGATATATAATATATCTTTCAAATTCCCATAACAATATCTGTATAGTCACGAAATCCAACATCGAAATATTCCGAAGATAATTTCGATTCAACTCCAGTCCAATTCACGTATTGGGAATATTGGTTATTTTTAAAATCACTTTCAAATTCAATTTATTTATTTCAAAAATAAATTGAATTTAATTCCAGTTCAAAACTAGTTCATTTCGATAAAAATCTATTTTTATCTTTTCAAATGTGGAATTTTCCAGCCCAATTTTTCCCAAATCATATATTATGATTTTACACAAATTATAGATATTTTTAATAATTTTATCAAGGTCCGTGCAGTCGATTTCCATCAACGGCCATCGAACTGCACTTACAGCGACCTTTTTCAAATTTGATTTGGACATAATTCCAAATCCAACCGTTAGATTTAAAATTTCTAATATTCATTGGAAAGCTCTTTTCGATACGAACCCAACGGTTCCGGTTTTAGGAGAATCCGACGGTCGGATCTCCCGCAACGTCAATTCGAAGTCAATGGTCGAAATTCACGAACTACCGCGGCGCGGCGCGTTCTATTCAGGCCATTATATTATATATATAATATATATAATATATATTTCGTCGATTTCTATTTAAAACGTATTTTATAAATCGTTTTAAATTCGTTTCAAAAACAATTTCAACTTTCTTTTCAATTCAAATCAAAATTGACTTCTTCTTTATAAATTCGTTTTAAAATTCATTTCTATTCAATTCAAATTTTAATTCAATTTGAATTCATTTCAATTCACTTTCAATTCAATTTGAATTCGTTTTCAATTCAATTCATTTCGAAATCGTTTTCAATTCAATTCATTTCGAAATCGTTTTCAATTCAATTCATTTCGAAATCGTTTTCAATTCAATTCATTTCGAAATCGTTTTCAATTCAATTCATTTCGAATTCGTTTTCAATTCATTTTAAATTTCAATTTTAAAATATTTAATTTCGAAATCACTTTTCAATATTCATTTTAAATTTCAATTTTAAAATATTTAATTTCGAAATCACCTTTCAATATTCATTATACAACGAATAAAATCGATATAAATATCGTTCACGTTAAAATGGCGCAAAACTGATCAACACGGCTTTATATTTTTCACAACTTCTTTATTTTATTCAACAAATGAATATTTATCCCATTCAACAAATGAATCTATATCTTTTTTCAACCCACGACTAATCTCAACACATGAGTACTGTCAACACATCACTATTTTTGTTAAGTAAAATATTTTATAAAACTATGGTATCTATCGTTTGATTTTCAATTAGACTTCTACTGGGAAGTAGTTCTAATTTTAAATATGATAAAGATGTAAATTTTTATTATATAAAATATTTCACTCAATACATGAACATCGTCAACACATGACAATTTTTATATTCAACACATGAATTTTCTTTTATAATATTCATTATTTTCCCGATTGGAATGAGGCCCAATCAATCACCATATAATGTTAATTATACGGATTCCATACAACACATGTATATAATAGCAATAATAAACAATCAACCATCATCCAAAGTGCACCACACTGTATAAGCATCAAATATAGATATCTAACGCTTATAACAGCCTGTCAATCAATCGATCGACATATTTAATCAATCAGGATGAGTGAACTTCAAATTTCATCCCAACACCCGTGTGGGGTTTCAAACAATCAAACACAGATTTTATTTGTGCAGTTGGGCGACGTGTAAAATTTATCGACCCAATCGATATCAGTCAAATCAGTGTATATAAACAAATCGGCCGATTTGTTTATAAATATTCATTTATCCATTTTCACGTTAAAAATTATATTTTTAACGATAAAACATTTTATTTTAACACCTGAATTTCTATTCAGTTCATTTATTCAATAAAATGATATTTTTATTTTTCTAACATATTTTAGAAAATTTCGGCGGCATAACGGCACGATACTAGAAACGGGATAAGGCCTAGCCTTGTCCCCGGTCTAATAATGGCCACCGCCATACTCATTTCAATCAAATCACTTTCGTTATGCAAACCACAAAATTTGGAGTAAGAGTCTAACCTAGCCTTACTCCTTTGCCTTATAACGGCGCACGTCTAATCCTAACCAATTTATCGTTTCGATTTTTCACACCACAAACCACATTCAAACCAATATCGCAATCAATCACCAAACAACCAAACAAACAAGTCCATGGTCTGTGGACGATTGTGTCGGGTGCTACTAAACACCGTCTGCATCCTAGTATATATATATATATATATATATATATATATATATATATATATATATAACTAGAAAATAAATTGAAGAGTGAGAAATTCTCACCGAAAGCTATCCAATACCACGACACTCCTATTGTAGAGATCTTCGTCGTTCTCGCCTTTTCTTCTCCTTTGTTGCCCGTAGCCACTACATATAGAAATCACACATTTTTATATTTCGATGTCTTTAAAATAAAAATCACATTTTTATTTATTCACTTTCAATTTAAAAATCATATTTCTATAATCACCTCATATATTTAAAAATCGAATTTTTACTATGCTATTCAATATATAAAAATCATATTTTTACTTTGGTGTCATATAGATAAAAATTCCATTTCAAAAATAAAGTTTTCGCCTTTATAAAAATAAAGTTTTCGCCTTTATAAAAATAAAGTTTTCGCCTTTATAAAAATAAAGTTTTCGCCTTTATAAAAATAAAGTTTTCGCCTTTATAAAAATTACCACTTTATCTCAACGTATATAAAATAAAAATCAGATTTTTATTTCGCTACATATACAAAGATGATATTTTTATATCTCTATCCTATAAAGATTATATTTTTAATACTTTAAAAATATAAAAATCATATTTTTAATATTTCTATATAGTAAAGATTATATTTTTAATACTTTAAAAATATAAAAATCATATTTTTATTTCACTACTTTTCTCAAAATATCGTCTTTCCTATTTTTAAAAATCATGTCTTTTGCCTTTTTACATATAAAGATCTTTACAGTTTTAAAAATAAATAAAAATCAGTTTTAAAAATAAATCTTTACAGTTTTAAAAATAAATAAAAAAAATTAGCTTTAAATGCTTTTAAAATCAGAATTAAACCCTTTTTCAAATTCAGATTTATATCCTTTTAAAATCAGAATTGAAAATAAAAATAAAATAAAATAAAATAAAAACACTTACAGTAAATATCGAAGGCGGAGGGGGTTTCGCTGTCGTGCTGCATGGTCTGGGGGGGGGGGGTCGCGGGTTGGTGGCGGCACGGTGGAGGCGGTGGAGGGGTTCGCGGTGGGTTAGGGTAAAAGGGGCGTCGGGTTTTTGGGTAGAGGGGGGCTCGGTTGCGTCAGGGGAGGGGAAGAAGGAAGGAGGAAGAAGAGGCGGGGGTGCGCCGCCTCTGGCGCGGCGGTGGCCCATCGGGGGGGGGGGAGGGGGGGCGATGCGGTGGCGGCTTCCCCCCCCCCCACCCGTCGCTCTCGTTTTTTTCTTTTTTCTTTTTTTATTTCTGTTTCTGAAATGAATCGGGGGGGGGGGGGTATAAAGGAGAATATATATATATTATTATTTTTTTAATTTAAAAAGTTGACTTTTACCACCGAACTCGAAACGAGGCCCACCGCCTGTCGTCCATAACGTTTTACCCCCATTCCGAACACAATGGGATATGTATCGTGAGCTGATTCGGCTGTTACAATCAGTTTCCGTTAAATTTACATTTAAATCACTATATTGAATTTTAAACGTACATTTCAAATTACCGGGGTCACATACTAACTAGAAAAATTCCAGAAAAATATTTTCTAGCTTCGTATGGACGATACGGTCCTAACAAAACTAGTTTCGTCGAATTCTGAGACCGTTGGAAAAATGGCCATTTTCCAGTCGATTAAAATCAACTGAAACTGGTCAAACGCGTTTTCGTTTGCCACGCTCACATATTGATTCGAAAAATTATGAAATTTGAAACCTAGCAATAACTTGACATCACGGACCCAACAAAACTGGTTTCGTCGAAATCCGAGGTCGTTTGCAAAATGTCCATTTTTAAGGGCCTGAATTCCATAGCGACAATTCAGAATTTTCAACTGGACATATCTTTTGATTCTCGCTACGAAATTTTGATTTTTCGGATTCGTTAGAAAGATATTACTAAATAGATCCTAATGTTTTTGGTTTCACTAAAATCCGGATTGTTTTGCTCCCGGTACATTCAATTGAAGTTTGAAATCGAATTATCGAACTACCGCGCCATTTTCAATTCTATTTATAATTATATATAAATATTTATTTTCTAACGACGACGTATATAATATATACATTCTATTATATTCAGAATAAATTTCTCGTCGATTTTATTTAAAATAATCTATTTTAAATATTCAAAATTCGTCAAAATTGCCAAAATAAAAATTTCAAACTGCCTCGCATTTTGCGGGTTATTACAATCTCCCCCACTTAAAACTTTTCGTCCCCGAAAAGGAACAAAGTCGAAAGTGGTTTGATTAATAAGCTCTGCGTTCGATCTGGCTTGCATTCTCCAACTTTTCAGTTTCTGAGAATTTTCAAAATTTCAAAAATTTGGCTAACACCCTAAATTTTCGAAAAATTTCGCCATAACCTCCCCTGCACCGGGAGCATCGGGGAATTTCAAATAGCTTCCCCCGTCCTTCAGATCTCAAAAAGAAAAAGAAAAAGCCAAGCAGCTAGCCAATAGGCTCACAAAATCATCATCACCCAAACAAAACAGGAAATTATGTAGTAAACATGTACCTATTTGTCAGGCAAACAAATTTTATTCTTCGGCTCTAGCCTCCTTGCTATGACCTGTTCAATGTAAGTATATGTATATGCAAGCAAATGTGACCAATTTTCAATACAATTCAATATTTGGTTCAATTAGGCTAAATGGTTAAAATTTACAAACAAATAAACAAACAACACAAACATCAATCAATTAGTGAATTAGAGTTTCAAATCCATAAATTTTGATATATATACAGAAAATCATGTTTTGATGCCAAATCACAACAAAATGAATCTATCTATATAAGTTTTGGTTCTCACACCAGTCTAATGGAAATATATAGAAATCACACCTTCGAAACACGAACATAAATACTGATGATGTGGCCACATCACCAGAATTATCCCCGGGTGTCTAGAATGTGATTCTATATCTATCCAGTATATTAAAACTTCGAATATACGTTCATGACGCGTATATGCAAAACCTTTATATACTCGATTGTCCATATTCAAAGTAAATAAATATTCAAATACGTATAAAACGATTTAAATTTTTAAAACAAAATTATTTTCATTTGAAAAATATACTCTTCACACTCGTTCTAGGATACTACTGATCCTATTTCTAACGAGTCATTCTAATTGGATATTGCTAATCCAATATCTGATGAATTCTTTCGTATGGTTCTAATGTGTCTTGTTCTCGAGCTCTGTAGACCAAAGCTCTGATACCAACTGTAAGAACCCGTAACTTCCCCGTGAAGGAAAGCACGAATACTTTGAGAACAACACACAAAAGGACGCATACGGAAGAATATTTCATTGTTATTACAACAATTCCATCAGATACAAGAATATACAGAGTATAAATGAATAAATTACATTCGATAAATATCAGAGATTACAATAAATTACATAGCAGTGGAAAATAATACAAAAGCACAACTAGAAGTGATACACGGATACAGAGCTTTCCGAGCATCGTTCCAGCTGTATATCAGGACCCTGTGAATATAAATCTGCAAAACCAAAACTACTAGCTGCCCGTGTGGAAAATAGGGGCACCCAGAGTTTAGGTTAAAACAATAAACTCCAGGTCAGTCATGGGACTGGTGTGAGAACTAAAACAGTTATAATTCTTTATTTTAAAGTTCGGTAAATCAAGGGACCACGCCGTATAACACGGAACGGGTTTCCTCCCAAGAATACCAGTGCATAAAACAACAGCGCAATGCTAAATAAAGAAAAATGAAGCTGTTATAAGACCCAGGTCCCATCACACAATGCAACGCAAGCCGGAGGATAGGGTTTTTACCTTATAACAGCCAAAGCATGCTTGATACGTTTAAAACACATTATTTGATACTATTATAGGTGTATAGTGTCAAAACAATTTCAATCATAAATATCAATCATAGACGGCATGAGTGCCCCATCCCACTATGTCGCCATACTAGGCTCTACAAATAAAGCCGAAATACACGTATTGGAAATTGGATTCCATCATGAGCCGAGGCAAGGGGCAAGCTCCTCTCCGCGTTCGAGACACTCTAGCAAATGTCTCGGGACCGCACACAGCAATCCCCTGGATCCTCCAAGGCCGGTCCTCTCTTACTTTTGAGGATTGGCAATTCCTGAACACACGTTTCCCGGTCCTTACAGACCTATATCCGAGGCGCCTCATATCCAACAACCACACAGGTGAAAAGTATATAAATGTCAGGGCTGGTAGGTCACTGACACCACCCTAGCTAGAAAGAAACGTCGTGCACTCCTTGGGTCCGTATCCCGTTTTTGGCTCATACCGAGGTGTGAGGCTCGCGAATTCACGTTATACACAAAGCTATGCCACACAGGCCGTGCTTTGATCATCAACCACAAGACTTTGCTTTTCAACAGAAGCCTTGATCAATTGCCACTTACGCATGCCACATTGGCAATTCACTCCATGCGACTGATGTCCATCGATATACAACCTCTGAGCTCGTACGTCTCAGAGAAGGGAGTTAAGCAAGAGAATAAATTCTCCACCACCAAACAGATGTATATTTAATAGAGATCAATCAACACAGAATAAAATCCAATGTCAGACACACAATCCATTTACAAGTTCTGTGAAGACCCGCAACTTCCCCGTAAAGGAAAGTGTCGGATAGTTCGAGAACAAGCCACAACAGAACGCAGACGGAAGAACATTTCATTGCTTATTACAACAACGCACCAGATTACAAGAATATACAGAGTATAAATGAATATTACACAGAAATATCAGAGATTTAAATTACATTTAAATACTTAGCAGCGGAAAATAACACAATACGCAACTAGAAAGAGATATACGGATACAAAGCTTTCCGGATATCGTTCCAGCTGTAAACCAGGATCCTGTGAATATAAATCTGCAAAACCAAAACTACTAGCTGCCCGTGTCAAAATAGGGGCACCCAGAGTTTAGGTTAAAACAATAAACTCCAGGTCAGTCATGTGACTGGTGTGAGAACTAAAACAATTATTAATCTTTATTTTCAAAGGTAAATCAAGGGACCACGCCGTATAACACGGAACGGGTTTCCTCCCAAGAATACCAGTGCATAAAACAAACAGCGCAATGCTAAATAAAGAAAAATGAAGCTGTTATAAGACCCAGGTCCTATCACACAATGCAACGCAAGCCGGGGGACAGGGTTTTCCCTTATAACAGCCAAAGAATGCTTGATACGTTTTAAAACAAATCATTTGATACTATTATAAGTGCATAGTGTATAAAACAACTTCAAATCATAAGTATCAATCATAGGCGGCATGGGTACCATATATCATGTCGCCATACTAGTTCTACAATTAAAACCGCAAATGTCACGTATTTGGAAATTGGATTTCCGTCTATGAACCGAGGCAAAAGATAGTCCTCAACCGATTCGTGACTCTCTAGCCCGAGCCACAGGATCAGAACGCATCAACCCTTTAGATCGTCAGGGCCGGTCCACCGATGTGGATTATTATGCCTGAACACTACGTTTCCCCACCCTATGGGGTGTAAGTCTGGTCCGTCAGCCGACCAGAATGCATCGGCCGAAACCGATATAACCGAGGCGCCTCGCAACAGCAACAACCACATAAGTCAAACTCGTCAGGGCGTGTAAAACCACTGACGCCACTTCTAGCTAGAAAGAAACGCAAGTCCTCCCTGATGTCCTCTCCCGTTTTTGGTTCATACCGGGTGTGAAACTCGCGAATCAAACGTTACACAAAGCTACGCCACAAAGGCCGTGCTTTGATCATCACCACAAGACTTTGCTTTTCAACAGAAGCCTTGATCATTTGCATCTTAGCATGCCACACAGGCAAACCATCCTATGCAACCGATATCAGTCACACAGAATGAAACCCGATGTCAAACACACAGTCCATTTACAAGTCCGTCCTGGGTCTGAACGAAACCGGAGGCACCTAGTACCCCGCATATCCATCGATCTCCAAGTACGTCTGGACGATCACTAACTGTTTCCATCTTCTTGGGTGTACAGCCCAATCAAGATCATCAGTTATCACCCAAACGACGTGAAGACCTCCGGTCTTCGACCATCGTCTTCATCTTCGACTTATCGTCGCATCAGTTATTCAGAATGGGATAAACCCGGTCTTTCCGAATAACTCGCGTATATTTTAAATAAGTGTTACACAAACACAACATACGCCTCATTCCAATTCATTAGTCACTAACCGTAAATTAATCAAGAGAATAATTCCCCAAATATTAACCCCGAAGGCCGAAACCAACATCAGATCAATATCCAGAAAACCATTCTGCTTGGCTAACCGACAGTTAGTTTCTAAATTTCACGTTCAAATCTAATTAAAGATTTAACTATCACCTGGAGCAAAACTGGTGATACTCCATTCTCGATCTTTTCAATCTAATTAAAGATTCATTAAAACTCCACTTAGTTTTAATCCTTATCTGGGTTAAAGAATCAGTGTCATTTAAAACACGATTCACGATAAACCCAAATATCAATACCAATTCAATTCCAATTAAATATCATTTAATTGGTACACTTCATTAAATCTAAATAAAAAGATTTAATCTTTTCTCAACTGGGTTCAAGAACAGTGTTAGTGAAGACACCATTCACGACAAACCCAAATCACATTTGATATTCAACACAAGGCTCTGAATAGAAAATATCCCGGCTTATATTCAATATCAAATTCTACGACTAACAAATGTCGTATTGGAAATAACGATATAAATATATCTTTCAAATTTCCATAACAACATCTGTATAATCACGAATTCCAACCTCGAAATATTCCGAAGACAATTTCGATTCAAATCCACTCCAATGCAATCATTGGAAATTTTGGTTATTTTCAAAACCATTTCAAATTCCATTTATTTATTTAAAAATAAATAGAATTATAATTCTAGTTCTAAACTAGTTCATTTCGATAAAAATCTATTTTTATCTTTTCAAATATGGAGTTTTTCATCCCAAACTTTCACAAATCATTTCTTATGATTTTACACAAATTATTACTATTTTAATAATTTTATCAAGGCCCGTACAGTCGATTTCCATTAACGGCCATCGAACTGCACTTATAGCGACCTTTTTCGAATTTGATTTGGACGTATCTCCAAATCCAACCGTTAGATTTCAAATTTCTAACATTCATTAGAAAGCTCTTTTCGATACGAACCCAACGGTTCCGGTTTTAGGAGAATCCGACGGTCGGATCTCCCGCAATGTCCGTTTGAAATCAATGGTCGAAATTCGCGAACTGCCGCGGCGCGGCGCGTTCTATTCAGGCCATTATATTATATATATAATATATATAATATATATTTCGTCGATTTCTATTTAAAACGAATTATATAAATAGTTTTGAATTCGTTTCAAAATCTATTTCAACTTCCATTTCAATTCAAAGCAAAATTGAATTCTTCTTTATAAATTCGTTTTAAAATTCATTTCTATTCAATTCGAATTTCAATTCAATTTGAATTCATTTCAATTCGCTTTCAATTCAATTCATTTCGAAATCGTTTTCAATTCAATTCATTTCGAAATCGTTTTCAATTCAATTCATTTCAAAATCGTTTTCAATTCAATTCATTTCGAAATCGTTTTCAATTCAATTCATTTCGAAATCGTTTTCAATTCAATTCATTTCGAAATCGTTTTCAATTCAATTCATTTCGAAATCGTTTTCAATTCAATTCATTTCGAAATCGTTTTCAATTCAATTCATTTCGAAATCGTTTTCAATTCAATTCATTTCGAAATCGTTTTCAATTCAATTCATTTCGAAATCGTTTTCAATTCAATTCATTTCGAAATCGTTTTCAATTCAATTCATTTCGAAATCGTTTTCAATTCAATTCATTTCGAAATCGTTTTCAATTCAATTCATTTCGAAATCGTTTTCAATTCAATTCATTTCGAAATCGTTTTCAATTCAATTCATTTCGAAATCGTTTTCAATTCAATTCATTTCGAAATCGTTTTCAATTCAATTCATTTCGAAATCGTTTTCAATTCAATTCATTTCGAAATCGTTTTCAATTCAATTCATTTCGAAATCGTTTTCAATTCAATTCATTTCGAAATCGTTTTCAATTCAATTCATTTCGAAATCGTTTTCAATTCAATTCATTTCGAAATCGTTTTCAATTCAATTCATTTCGAAATCGTTTTCAATTCAATTCATTTCGAAATCGTTTTCAATTCAATTCATTTCGAAATCGTTTTCAATTCAATTCATTTCGAAATCGTTTTCAATTCATTTTGAATTCGTTTTCAATTCAATTCATTTCGAAATCGTTTTCAATTCAATTCATTTCGAAATCGTTTTCAATTCAATTCATTTCGAAATCGTTTTCAATTCAATTCATTTCGAAATCGTTTTCAATTCAATTCATTTCGAAATCGTTTTCAATTCATTTCATTTCGAAATCGTTTTCAATTCATTTTGAATTCGTTTTCAATTCAATTCATTTCGAAATCGTTTTCAATTCAATTCATTTCGAAATCGTTTTCAATTCAATTCATTTCGAAATCGTTTTCAATTCAATTCATTTTGAAATCGTTTTCAATTCATTTCATTTCGAAATCGTTTTCAATTCAATTCATTTCGAAATCGTTTTCAATTCATTTCATTTCGAAATCGATAAAATCGATATAAATATCGTTCACGTCAAAATGGCGTCAATCTAATCAACACGGCTTCATAAAGTTCTATTTTCAAATATTCTATTTCAAATATTTCTTTTTCAAATATTTCTATTTTAAAACTGGAATGAGGCCCAATCAATTACCATATAAAGTTAATTATATGGATTTTCATACAACACATGTATATCATAGCATTGAAAAATAATCAACCATCAACCAAAGTGCACTACACTGTATAAGCATCAAAGATAGATATTCAATGCTTATAACAGCCTGTCAATCAATCGATCGACATATTTAATCAATCAGGATGAGTGAACTTCAGATTTCATCCTAACACCCATGTGGGGTTTCAAACAATCAAACCCATATTTTATTTGTGCAGTTGGGCGATGTGTAAAATTTATCGTCCCAATCAATATCCTTCAAATAGGTGTACATAAACAAACCGTCCGGTTTGTAAATGAATATTTATTTTATTCACATTCACGTTAAAAACTATATTTTTAACGATAAAATATTTATTCTAACACATGAATTTTCTTTTCAGTTCATTTATTCAATAAATGACATTTTTATTTTTCTAACATATTTTAGAAAATTTCGACGGCATAACGGCACGATACTAGAAACGGGACAAGGCCTAGCCTTATCCCCGGTCTAGTGAAGGCCCACGCCATTCACACATCAATCAAATCAATCTCATTTCACCAAACAATTCAAATCAACTCAAACAATCTAACTAACAACACAGCCAAACAAACAAGTCCATGGTCTGTGGACGATTGTGTCGGGTGCTACTAAGCACCGTCTGCATCCTAGTATATATATATAACTAGAAAAGTAAATTGAAAGGTGAGAAATTCTCACCTATAGCTATCCTAGCTCCACGGCACTTCTTTTGCAGGAAATCTTCATCGCTATCACATCTTCGTCATCTTCGTTGCCCGTAGTCACTATATACATAAAAATCACATTTTTACTTCGCTATTCAATATATAAAAATCGAATTTTTAGTTCCAAGTTCAATATATAAAAATCGAATTTTTAGTTCAAAGTTCAATATATAAAAATCGAATTTTTAGTTCAAAGTTCAATATATAAAAATCGAATTTTTAGTTCAAAGTTCAATATATAAAAATCGAATTTTTAGTATGCTATTCAATATATAAAAATCGAATTTTTAGTTCAAAGTTCAATATATAAAAATCGAATTTTTAGTATGCTATTCAATATATAAAAATCGAATTTTTAGTTCAATGTTCAATATATAAAAATCATATTTTTCTATCGAAGTTCAATATATAAAAATCGAATTTTTATTTCAAAGTTCAATATATAAAAATCGAATTTTTATTTCGAAGTTCAATATATAAAAATCGACTTTTCTATCGCTATGTCAAATAGATAAAAATTATATTTTTATCACGCTATTTTCCACATAAAGATTTCGCCTTTTTCTAAAATAAAGATTTAGCCTTTTCTAAAATAAAGATTTAGCCTTTTCAAAAATAAAGTTTTCTTCTTATAAAATTCACCACTTTATCTCAACGTATATAAAATAAAAATCAGATTTTTATTTCGTTACATACACAAAGATGATATCTTTATATTCTCTATCCTATAAAGATTATATTTTCAATACTTTAAAAATATAAAAATCACATTTTTAATACTTTAAAAATATAAAGATCATATTTTTTCAACTTCTATATAGTAAAGATTATATTTTTAATACTTTAAAAATATAAAACCCATATTTTTATCACTTTAAAAATATAAAAATCATATTTTCCATAACTTTGAAATCTTATTTATCATATCTTAGAAATCTAGTTTTTCTAATCAAAGAAACTTAATTTTTCTAATCAAAAAATTGTATTCTTTCTAATGATAAAAATCAATTCCTTTGCTAATTAAAAATTCAATCCTTTGCATCGAAAAATCAATTCTTTTGCAACGAAAAACCATCTTTCTACCTTAATAAAAATTCCGTTTTTTTTCTATTTAAAAATATGATCTTTATTTTTCTAAAGTTCTAATCTTTTCCTATTTACAAATCCAAAAATAAAAATCAGTTTTCAAACTTTAAAATAAAACAGAAATAAAATATTAATAAATTAGAAAAAACGAAACTTACAGCCGAGGGGGGGTTTGGCAGTGGTCTTCGTCGAAGGGGGGAGCTGGAAACGGAGGAGGGGGTCGCGCGAGCGGTGGCGGTCGCGGTCAGGGTGGGCGGTGCGGTTCGGTTTGAGGGGGTCTAGGGTTGGAGACTTCGAATTGGGCTGGAGTATTAACGGAGGGAGGCTGGAGCAAATAAGGGGGGGAGGGTTTCCATCCATCGGCGGCGACTGAGAGGGAGGTGGCGGCTCACCTGACGCGGCGGTGCGAGGAGGGGGTGGGCGCGAGGATCGATGGCGAGGGGGAGGTGTTAAAGCGGGATCGATTTGAGTTTTTTTTTTTTTTTCTTCTCTTTTCTTTTGATTTTAAATGAACGATACAGGGGGGGGGGTTATTATAAAGAAGGATATATTAATTTATATTTTTAATTTAATTTTATCTTCAAAAAGTTACTTTAGAAATTCGAACTCCTTTTTTAGCCCACCGACTGTCGTCCCTAGGGTAATACCCCCATTCCGAACACAATGGGATATGTATCCCAAGCTGATTCGATCTTTTCAATTAGTTTCCGCTGAATTTACATTTAAATCACTATATTGAATTTTAAACGTACATTTCAAATTACCGGGGTCACATACTAACTCTAAAAATTCCCGAAAAATATTTTCTAGCTTCGTATTGACGATACGGTCCTAACAAAACTAGTTTCGTCGAATTCTGAGACCGTTAGAAAAATGGCCAATTTCCAGTCGATTAAAATCAACTGAAACTGGTCAAACGCGTTTTCCTTTGCCACGCTCACATATTGATTCGAAAAATTATGAAATTTGAAACCTAGCAATAACTTTACATCCCGGACCCAACAAAACTGGTTTCGTCGGAATCCGAGGTCGTTTGCAAAATGTCCATTTTTAAGGGCCTGAATTCCATAGCGACTATTCAGAATTTTCAACTGGACATATCTTTTGATTCCCGCTAAGAAATTTTGATCATTCGGATTCGTTGGAAAGATATTCACTATTAGATTCCATTATTTTTGGTTTCACTAAAATCCGGATTGTTTTGCACCCGGTACATTCAATTGAAGTTTGAAATCGAATTATCGAACTACCGCGCCATCTTCAATTCTATTTATAATTATATATAAATATTCATATTCTAACGACGACGCGTATAAATATATACGTTCGAATTATATTCAAAATAAATTTCTTGTCGATATTATTTAAAATAATCTATTTTAAATATTCAAAATTCGCTAAAATTGCCAAATTAAAAATTTTAAACTGGCCCAGATTTTCGGGTTGTTACAATCTCCCCCACTTAAAACTTTTCGTCCCCGAAAAGGAACAAAGTCGAAAGTGGTTTGATTAATTAACTCTACGCTCGATCTGGCTTCCATTCTCCAACTCTTTAGTTTCTGAGAATTTTCAAAAATTTCAAAAATTTGGCTAACTCCCTAAATTTTCGAAAAATTTCGCCATAACCTCCCCTGCACCGGGAGCATCGGGGAATTTCAAATAGCTTCCCCGGTCCTTCAGATCTCAAAAAGAAAAAGAAAAGGCCAAGCGGCTAGCCAATAGGCTCACAAAATCATCATCACCCAAACAAAACAGTAAATCATGTAGTAAACATGTACCTATTTGTCGGGCAAACAAATTTTATTCTTCGGCTCTAGCCTTCTTGCTATGACCTGTTCAATATAAGTATATGTATATGCAAGCAAATGCAACTAATTTTCAATATAATTCAATATGTGTTTCAATTAGGCTAAATGGCTAAAAATTAACAAACAAATAAACAAACAACGCAAACATCAATCAATTAGTGAATTAGAGTTTCAAATCCATAACTTTGATACATACACAAAAAATCATGTTTTTGATGCCAAATCACAACAATAAGCCCTATCTAATTTTGGTTCTCACACCAGCTTAATGGAAATATATAGATATCACACCTTCGTCACTCGAAAATAAATACTGGTAACGCTGCAGCATTATCAGAATCATCCCCGGGCAACTAGAATGTAATTCTATATCTACCCAATATATTAAAACTTTGAATACACGCGGATCAGACGTATACGCAAAACCTATATATACTGGATTGTCCAACTCAATATAAATAGATTTTCAAATACGAATAATTGATTTAAATTTTCAAAACAAAATTTGTTTTCACGTTAAAAATATACTCTTCACACTCGTTCTAGGATACTACTGATCCCATCTCTAACGAGTCATTCCCATTGGATTTTACTAATCCAATATCTGATGAATTCTTTCGTATGGTTCTAATGTGTCTTGTTCTCTAAGCTTTGTAAACCAAAGCTCTGATACCAACTGTGAAGACCCGCAACTTCCCCGTAAAGGAAAGTGTCGGATAGTTCGAGAACAAGCCACAACAGAACGCAGACGGAAGAACATTTCATTGCTTATTACAACAACGCACCAGATTACAAGAATATACAGAGTATAAATGAATATTACACAGAAATATCAGAGATTTAAATTACATTTAAATACTTAGCAGCGGAAAATAACACAATACGCAACTAGAAAGAGATATACGGATACAAAGCTTTCCGGATATCGTTCCAGCTGTAAACCAGGATCCTGTGAATATAAATCTGCAAAACCAAAACTACTAGCTGCCCGTGTCAAAATAGGGGCACCCAGAGTTTAGGTTAAAACAATAAACTCCAGGTCAGTCATGTGACTGGTGTGAGAACTAAAACAATTATTAATCTTTATTTTCAAAGGTAAATCAAGGGACCACGCCTTATAACACGGAACGGGTTTCCTCCCAAGAATACCAGTGCATAAAACAAACAGCGCAATGCTAAATAAAGAAAAATGAAGCTGTTATAAGACCCAGGTCCTATCACACAATGCAACGCAAGCCGGGGGACAGGGTTTTCCCTTATAACAGCCAAAGAATGCTTGATACGTTTTAAAACAAATCATTTGATACTATTATAAGTGCATAGTGTATAAAACAACTTCAAATCATAAGTATCAATCATAGGCGGCATGGGTACCATATATCATGTCGCCATACTAGTTCTACAATTAAAACCGCAAATGTCACGTATTTGGAAATTGGATTTCCGTCTATGAACCGAGGCAAAAGATAGTCCTCAACCGATTCGTGACTCTCTAGCCCGAGCCACAGGATCAGAACGCATCAACCCTTTAGATCGTCAGGGCCGGTCCACCGATGTGGATTATTATGCCTGAACACTACGTTTCCCCACCCTATGGGGTGTAAGTCTGGTCCGTCAGCCGACCAGAATGCATCGGCCGAAACCGATATAACCGAGGCGCCTCGCAACAGCAACAACCACATAAGTCAAACTCGTCAGGGCGTGTAAAACCACTGACGCCACTTCTAGCTAGAAAGAAACGCAAGTCCTCCCTGATGTCCTCTCCCGTTTTTGGTTCATACCGGGTGTGAAACTCGCGAATCAAACGTTACACAAAGCTACGCCACAAAGGCCGTGCTTTGATCATCACCACAAGACTTTGCTTTTCAACAGAAGCCTTGATCATTTGCATCTTAGCATGCCACACAGGCAAACCATCCTATGCAACCGATATCAGTCACACAGAATGAAACCCGATGTCAGACACACAGTCCATTTACAAGTCCGTCCTGGGTCTGAACGAAACCGGAGGCACCTAGTACCCCGCATATCCATCGATCTCCAAGTACGTCTGGACGATCACTAACTGTTTCCATCTTCTTGGGTGTACAGCCCAATCAAGATCATCAGTTATCACCCAAACGACGTGAAGACCTCCGGTCTTCGACCATCGTCTTCATCTTCGACTTATCGTCGCATCAGTTATTCAGAATGGGATAAACCCGGTCTTTCCGAATAACTCGCGTATATTTTAAATAAGTGTTACACAAACACAACATACGCCTCATTCCAATTCATTAGTCACTAACCGTAAATTAATCAAGAGAATAATTCCCCAAATATTAACCCCGAAGGCCGAAACCAACATCAGATCAATATCCAGAAAACCATTCTGCTTGGCTAACCGACAGTTAGTTTCTAAATTTCACGTTCAAATCTAATTAAAGATTTAACTATCGCCTGGAGCAAAACTGGTGATACTCCATTCTCGATCTTTTCAATCTAATTAAAGATTCATTAAAACTCCACTTAGTTTTAATCCTTATCTGGGTTAAAGAATCAGTGTCATTTAAAACACGATTCACGATAAACCCAAATATCAATACCAATTCAATTCCAATTAAATATCATTTAATTGGTACACTTCATTAAATCTAAATAAAAAGATTTAATCTTTTCTCAACTGGGTTCAAGAACAGTGTTAGTGAAGACACCATTCACGACAAACCCAAATCACATTTGATATTCAACACAAGGCTCTGAATAGAAAATATCCCGGCTTATATTCAATATCAAATTCTACGACTAACAAATGTCGTATTGGAAATAACGATATAAATATATCTTTCAAATTTCCATAACAACATCTGTATAATCACGAATTCCAACCTCGAAATATTCCGAAGACAATTTCGATTCAAATCCACTCCAATGCAATCATTGGAAATTTTGGTTATTTTCAAAACCATTTCAAATTCCATTTATTTATTTAAAAATAAATAGAATTATAATTCTAGTTCAAAACTAGTTCATTTCGATAAAAAACTATTTTTATCTTTTCAAATATGGAGTTTTTCATCCCAAACTTTCACAAATCATTTCTTATGATTTTACACAAATTATTACTATTTTTAATAATTTTATCAAGGCCCGTACAGTCGATTTCCATTAACGGCCATCGAACTGCACTTATAGCGACCTTTTTCGAATTTGATTTGGACGTATCTCCAAATCCAACCGTTAGATTTCAAATTTCTAACATTCATTAGAAAGCTCTTTTCGATACGAACCCAACGGTTCCGGTTTTAGGAGAATCCGACGGTCGGATCTCCCGCAATGTCCGTTTGAAATCAATGGTCGAAATTCGCGAACTGCCGCGGCGCGGCGCGTTCTATTCAGGCCATTATATTATATATATAATATATATAATATATATTTCGTCGATTTCTATTTAAAACGAATTATATAAATAGTTTTGAATTCGTTTCAAAATCTATTTCAACTTCCATTTCAATTCAAAGCAAAATTGAATTCTTCTTTATAAATTCGTTTTAAAATTCATTTCTATTCAATTCGAATTTCAATTCAATTTGAATTCATTTCAATTCGCTTTCAATTCAATTCATTTCGAAATCGTTTTCAATTCAATTCATTTCAAAATCGTTTTCAATTCAATTCATTTCAAAATCGTTTTCAATTCAATTCATTTCAAAATCGTTTTCAATTCAATTCATTTCCAAATCGTTTTCAATTCAATTCATTTCGAAATCGTTTTCAATTCAATTCATTTCGAAATCGTTTTCAATTCAATTCATTTCGAAATCGTTTTCAATTCAATTCATTTCGAAATCGTTTTCAATTCAATTCATTTCGAAATCGTTTTCAATTCAATTCATTTCGAAATCGTTTTCAATTCAATTCATTTCGAAATCGTTTTCAATTCAATTCATTTCGAAATCGTTTTCAATTCAATTCATTTCGAAATCGTTTTCAATTCAATTCATTTCGAAATCGTTTTCAATTCAATTCATTTCGAAATCGTTTTCAATTCAATTCATTTCGAAATCGTTTTCAATTCAATTCATTTCGAAATCGTTTTCAATTCAATTCATTTCGAAATCGTTTTCAATTCAATTCATTTCGAAATCGTTTTCAATTCAATTCATTTCGAAATCGTTTTCAATTCAATTCATTTCGAAATCGTTTTCAATTCAATTCATTTCGAAATCGTTTTCAATTCAATTCATTTCGAAATCGTTTTCAATTCAATTCATTTCGAAATCGTTTTCAATTCAATTCATTTCGAAATCGTTTTCAATTCATTTTGAATTCGTTTTCAATTCAATTCATTTCGAAATCGTTTTCAATTCAATTCATTTCGAAATCGTTTTCAATTCAATTCATTTCGAAATCGTTTTCAATTCAATTCATTTCGAAATCGTTTTCAATTCAATTCATTTCGAAATCGTTTTCAATTCATTTCATTTCGAAATCGTTTTCAATTCATTTTGAATTCGTTTTCAATTCAATTCATTTCGAAATCGTTTTCAATTCAATTCATTTCGAAATCGTTTTCAATTCAATTCATTTCGAAATCGTTTTCAATTCAATTCATTTCGAAATCGTTTTCAATTCATTTCATTTCGAAATCGTTTTCAATTCAATTCATTTCGAAATCGTTTTCAATTCATTTCATTTCGAAATCGATATAAATATCGTTCACGTCAAAATGGCGTCAATCTAATCAACACGGCTTCATAAAGTTCTATTTTCAAATATTCTATTTCAAATATTTCTTTTTCAAATATTTCTATTTTAAAACTGGAATGAGGCCCAATCAATTACCATATAAAGTTAATTATATGGATTTTCATACAACACATGTATATCATAGCATTGAAAAATAATCAACCATCAACCAAAGTGCACTACACTGTATAAGCATCAAAGATAGATATTCAATGCTTATAACAGCCTGTCAATCAATCGATCGACATATTTAATCAATCAGGATGAGTGAACTTCAGATTTCATCCTAACACCCGTGTGGGGTTTCAAACAATCAAACCCATATTTTATTTGTGCAGTTGGGCGATGTGTAAAATTTATCGTCCCAATCAATATCCTTCAAATAGGTGTACATAAACAAACCGTCCGGTTTGTAAATGAATATTTATTTTATTCACATTCACGTTAAAAACTATATTTTTAACGATAAAATATTTATTCTAACACATGAATTTTCTTTTCAGTTCATTTATTCAATAAATGACATTTTTATTTTTCTAACATATTTTAGAAAATTTCGGCGGCATAACGGCACGATACTAGAAACGGGACAAGGCCTAGCCTTATCCCCGGTCTAGTGAAGGCCCACGCCATTCACACATCAATCAAATCAATCTCATTTCACCAAACAATTCAAATCAACTCAAACAATCTAACTAACAACACAGCCAAACAAACAAGTCCATGGTCTGTGGACGATTGTGTCGGGTGCTACTAAGCACCGTCTGCATCCTAGTATATATATATATAACTAGAAAAGTAAATTGAAAGGTGAGAAATTCTCACCTATAGCTATCCTAGCTCCACGGCACTTCTTTTGCAGGAAATCTTCATCGCTATCACATCTTCGTCATCTTCGTTGCCCGTAGTCACTATATACATAAAAATCACATTTTTACTTCGCTATTCAATATATAAAAATCGAATTTTTAGTTCCAAGTTCAATATATAAAAATCGAATTTTTAGTTCAAAGTTCAATATATAAAAATCGAATTTTTAGTTCAAAGTTCAATATATAAAAATCGAATTTTTAGTTCAAAGTTCAATATATAAAAATCGAATTTTTAGTATGCTATTCAATATATAAAAATCGAATTTTTAGTTCAAAGTTCAATATATAAAAATCGAATTTTTAGTATGCTATTCAATATATAAAAATCGAATTTTTAGTTCAATGTTCAATATATAAAAATCATATTTTTCTATCGAAGTTCAATATATAAAAATCGAATTTTTATTTCAAAGTTCAATATATAAAAATCGAATTTTTATTTCGAAGTTCAATATATAAAAATCGACTTTTCTATCGCTATGTCAAATAGATAAAAATTATATTTTTATCACGCTATTTTCCACATAAAGATTTCGCCTTTTTCTAAAATAAAGATTTAGCCTTTTCTAAAATAAAGATTTAGCCTTTTCAAAAATAAAGTTTTCTTCTTATAAAATTCACCACTTTATCTCAACGTATATAAAATAAAAATCAGATTTTTATTTCGTTACATACACAAAGATGATATCTTTATATTCTCTATCCTATAAAGATTATATTTTCAATACTTTAAAAATATAAAAATCACATTTTTAATACTTTAAAAATATAAAGATCATATTTTTTCAACTTCTATATAGTAAAGATTATATTTTTAATACTTTAAAAATATAAAACCCATATTTTTATCACTTTAAAAATATAAAAATCATATTTTCCATAACTTTGAAATCTTATTTATCATATCTTAGAAATCTAGTTTTTCTAATCAAAGAAACTTAATTTTTCTAATCAAAAAATTGTATTCTTTCTAATGATAAAAATCAATTCCTTTGCTAATTAAAAATTCAATCCTTTGCATCGAAAAATCAATTCTTTTGCAACGAAAAACCATCTTTCTACCTTAATAAAAATTCCGTTTTTTTTCTATTTAAAAATATGATCTTTATTTTTCTAAAGTTCTAATCTTTTCCTATTTACAAATCCAAAAATAAAAATCAGTTTTCAAACTTTAAAATAAAACAAAAATAAAATATTAATAAATTAGAAAAAACGAAACTTACAGCCGAGGGGGGGTTTGGCAGTGGTCTTCGTCGAAGGGGGGAGCTGGAAACGGAGGAGGGGGTCGCGCGAGCGGTGGCGGTCGCGGTCAGGGTGGGCGGTGCGGTTCGGTTTGAGGGGGTCTAGGGTTGGAGACTTCGAATTGGGCTGGAGTATTAACGGAGGGAGGCTGGAGCAAATAAGGGGGGGAGGGTTTCCATCCATCGGCGGCGACTGAGAGGGAGGTGGCGGCTCACCTGACGCGGCGGTGCGAGGAGGGGGTGGGCGCGAGGATCGATGGCGAGGGGGAGGTGTTAAAGCGGGATCGATTTGAGTTTTTTTTTTTTTTTCTTTTCTTTTGATTTTAAATGAACGATACAGGGGGGGAGGGTTATTATAAAGAAGGATATATTAATTTATATTTTTAATTTAATTTTATCTTCAAAAAGTTACTTTAGAAATTCGAACTCCTTTTTTAGCCCACCGACTGTCGTCCCTAGGGTAATACCCCCATTCCGAACACAATGGGATATGTATCCCAAGCTGATTCGATCTTTTCAATTAGTTTCCGCTGAATTTACATTTAAATCACTATATTGAATTTTAAACGTACATTTCAAATTACCGGGGTCACATACTAACTCTAAAAATTCCCGAAAAATATTTTCTAGCTTCGTATTGACGATACGGTCCTAACAAAACTAGTTTCGTCGAATTCTGAGACCGTTAGAAAAATGGCCAATTTCCAGTCGATTAAAATCAACTGAAACTGGTCAAACGCGTTTTCCTTTGCCACGCTCACATATTGATTCGAAAAATTATGAAATTTGAAACCTAGCAATAACTTTACATCCCGGACCCAACAAAACTGGTTTCGTCGGAATCCGAGGTCGTTTGCAAAATGTCCATTTTTAAGGGCCTGAATTCCATAGCGACTATTCAGAATTTTCAACTGGACATATCTTTTGATTCCCGCTAAGAAATTTTGATCATTCGGATTCGTTGGAAAGATATTCACTATTAGATTCCATTATTTTTGGTTTCACTAAAATCCGGATTGTTTTGCACCCGGTACATTCAATTGAAGTTTGAAATCGAATTATCGAACTACCGCGCCATCTTCAATTCTATTTATAATTATATATAAATATTCATATTCTAACGACGACGCGTATAAATATATACGTTCGAATTATATTCAAAATAAATTTCTCGTCGATATTATTTAAAATAATCTATTTTAAATATTCAAAATTCGCTAAAATTGCCAAATTAAAAATTTTAAACTGGCCCAGATTTTCGGGTTGTTACAATCTCCCCCACTTAAAACTTTTCGTCACCGAAAAGGAACAAAGTCGAAAGTGGTTTGATTAATTAACTCTACGCTCGATCTGGCTTCCATTCTCCAACTCTTTAGTTTCTGAGAATTTTCAAAAATTTCAAAAATTTGGCTAACTCCCTAAATTTTCGAAAAATTTCGCCATAACCTCCCCTGCACCGGGAGCATCGGGGAATTTCAAATAGCTTCCCCGGTCCTTCAGATCTCAAAAAGAAAAAGAAAAGGCCAAGCGGCTAGCCAATAGGCTCACAAAATCATCATCACCCAAACAAAACAGTAAATCATGTAGTAAACATGTACCTATTTGTCGGGCAAACAAATTTTATTCTTCGGCTCTAGCCTTCTTGCTATGACCTGTTCAATATAAGTATATGTATATGCAAGCAAATGCAACTAATTTTCAATATAATTCAATATGTGTTTCAATTAGGCTAAATGGCTAAAAATTAACAAACAAATAAACAAACAACGCAAACATCAATCAATTAGTGAATTAGAGTTTCAAATCCATAACTTTGATACATACACAAAAAATCATGTTTTTGATGCCAAATCACAACAATAAGCCCTATCTAATTTTGGTTCTCACACCAGCCTAATGGAAATATATAGATATCACACCTTCGTCACTCGAAAATAAATACTGGTAACGCTGCAGCATTATCAGAATCATCCCCGGGCAACTAGAATGTAATTCTATATCTACCCAATATATTAAAACTTTGAATACACGCGGATCAGACGTATACGCAAAACCTATATATACTGGATTGTCCAACTCAATATAAATAGATTTTCAAATACGAATAATTGATTTAAATTTTCAAAACAAAATTTGTTTTCACGTTAAAAATATACTCTTCACACTCGTTCTAGGATAACACTGATCCCATCTCTAACGAGTCATTCCCATTGGATTTTACTAATCCAATATCTGATGAATTCTTTCGTATGGTTCTAATGTGTCTTGTTCTCTAAGCTTTGTAAACCAAAGCTCTGATACCAACTGTGAAGACCCGCAACTTCCCCGTAAAGGAAAGTGTCGGATAGTTCGAGAACAAGCCACAACAGAACGCAGACGGAAGAACATTTCATTGCTTATTACAACAACGCACCAGATTACAAGAATATACAGAGTATAAATGAATATTACACAGAAATATCAGAGATTTAAATTACATTTAAATACTTAGCAGCGGAAAATAACACAATACGCAACTAGAAAGAGATATACGGATACAAAGCTTTCCGGATATCGTTCCAGCTGTAAACCAGGATCCTGTGAATATAAATCTGCAAAACCAAAACTACTAGCTGCCCGTGTCAAAATAGGGGCACCCAGAGTTTAGGTTAAAACAATAAACTCCAGGTCAGTCATGTGACTGGTGTGAGAACTAAAACAATTATTAATCTTTATTTTCAAAGGTAAATCAAGGGACCACGCCGTATAACACGGAACGGGTTTCCTCCCAAGAATACCAGTGCATAAAACAAACAGCGCAATGCTAAATAAAGAAAAATGAAGCTGTTATAAGACCCAGGTCCTATCACACAATGCAACGCAAGCCGGGGGACAGGGTTTTCCCTTATAACAGCCAAAGAATGCTTGATACGTTTTAAAACAAATCATTTGATACTATTATAAGTGCATAGTGTATAAAACAACTTCAAATCATAAGTATCAATCATAGGCGGCATGGGTACCATATATCATGTCGCCATACTAGTTCTACAATTAAAACCGCAAATGTCACGTATTTGGAAATTGGATTTCCGTCTATGAACCGAGGCAAAAGATAGTCCTCAACCGATTCGTGACTCTCTAGCCCGAGCCACAGGATCAGAACGCATCAACCCTTTAGATCGTCAGGGCCGGTCCACCGATGTGGATTATTATGCCTGAACACTACGTTTCCCTACCCTATGGGGTGTAAGTCTGGTCCGTCAGCCGACCAGAATGCATCGGCCGAAACCGATATAACCGAGGCGCCTCGCAACAGCAACAACCACATAAGTCAAACTCGTCAGGGCGTGTAAAACCACTGACGCCACTTCTAGCTAGAAAGAAACGCAAGTCCTCCCTGATGTCCTCTCCCGTTTTTGGTTCATACCGGGTGTGAAACTCGCGAATCAAACGTTACACAAAGCTACGCCACAAAGGCCGTGCTTTGATCATCACCACAAGACTTTGCTTTTCAACAGAAGCCTTGATCATTTGCATCTTAGCATGCCACACAGGCAAACCATCCTATGCAACCGATATCAGTCACACAGAATGAAACCCGATGTCAGACACACAGTCCATTTACAAGTTCGTCCTGGGTCTGAACGAAACCGGAGGCACCTAGTACCCCGCATATCCATCGATCTCCAAGTACGTCTGGACGATCACTAACTGTTTCCATCTTCTTGGGTGTACAGCCCAATCAAGATCATCAGTTATCACCCAAACGACGTGAAGACCTCCGGTCTTCGACCATCGTCTTCATCTTCGACTTATCGTCGCATCAGTTATTCAGAATGGGATAAACCCGGTCTTTCCGAATAACTCGCGTATATTTTAAATAAGTGTTACACAAACACAACATACGCCTCATTCCAATTCATTAGTCACTAACCGTAAATTAATCAAGAGAATAATTCCCCAAATATTAACCCCGAAGGCCGAAACCAACATCAGATCAATATCCAGAAAACCATTCTGCTTGGCTAACCGACAGTTAGTTTCTAAATTTCACGTTCAAATCTAATTAAAGATTTAACTATCGCCTGGAGCAAAACTGGTGATACTCCATTCTCGATCTTTTCAATCTAATTAAAGATTCATTAAAACTCCACTTAGTTTTAATCCTTATCTGGGTTAAAGAATCAGTGTCATTTAAAACACGATTCACGATAAACCCAAATATCAATACCAATTCAATTCCAATTAAATATCATTTAATTGGTACACTTCATTAAATCTAAATAAAAAGATTTAATCTTTTCTCAACTGGGTTCAAGAACAGTGTTAGTGAAGACACCATTCACGACAAACCCAAATCACATTTGATATTCAACACAAGGCTCTGAATAGAAAATATCCCGGCTTATATTCAATATCAAATTCTACGACTAACAAATGTCGTATTGGAAATAACGATATAAATATATCTTTCAAATTTCCATAACAACATCTGTATAATCACGAATTCCAACCTCGAAATATTCCGAAGACAATTTCGATTCAAATCCACTCCAATGCAATCATTGGAAATTTTGGTTATTTTCAAAACCATTTCAAATTCCATTTATTTATTTAAAAATAAATAGAATTATAATTCTAGTTCAAAACTAGTTCATTTCGATAAAAATCTATTTTTATCTTTTCAAATATGGAGTTTTTCATCCCAAACTTTCACAAATCATTTCTTATGATTTTACACAAATTATTACTATTTTTAATAATTTTATCAAGGCCCGTACAGTCGATTTCCATTAACGGCCATCGAACTGCACTTATAGCGACCTTTTTCGAATTTGATTTGGACGTATCTCCAAATCCAACCGTTAGATTTCAAATTTCTAACATTCATTAGAAAGCTCTTTTCGATACGAACCCAACGGTTCCGGTTTTAGGAGAATCCGACGGTCGGATCTCCCGCAATGTCCGTTTGAAATCAATGGTCGAAATTCGCGAACTGCCGCGGCGCGGCGCGTTCTATTCAGGCCATTATATTATATATATAATATATATAATATATATTTCGTCGATTTCTATTTAAAACGAATTATATAAATAGTTTTGAATTCGTTTCAAAATCTATTTCAACTTCCATTTCAATTCAAAGCAAAATTGAATTCTTCTTTATAAATTCGTTTTAAAATTCATTTCTATTCAATTCGAATTTCAATTCAATTTGAATTCATTTCAATTCGCTTTCAATTCAATTCATTTCGAAATCGTTTTCAATTCAATTCATTTCGAAATCGTTTTCAATTCAATTCATTTCGAAATCGTTTTCAATTCAATTCATTTCGAAATCGTTTTCAATTCAATTCATTTCGAAATCGTTTTCAATTCAATTCATTTCGAAATCGTTTTCAATTCAATTCATTTCGAAATCGTTTTCAATTCAATTCATTTCGAAATCGTTTTCAATTCAATTCATTTCGAAATCGTTTTCAATTCAATTCATTTCGAAATCGTTTTCAATTCAATTCATTTCGAAATCGTTTTCAATTCAATTCATTTCGAAATCGTTTTCAATTCAATTCATTTCGAAATCGTTTTCAATTCAATTCATTTCGAAATCGTTTTCAATTCAATTCATTTCGAAATCGTTTTCAATTCAATTCATTTCGAAATCGTTTTCAATTCAATTCATTTCGAAATCGTTTTCAATTCAATTCATTTCGAAATCGTTTTCAATTAAATTCATTTCGAAATCGTTTTCAATTCAATTCATTTCGAAATCGTTTTCAATTCAATTCATTTCGAAATCGTTTTCAATTCAATTCATTTTGAAATCGTTTTCAATTCAATTCATTTCGAAATCGTTTTCAATTCAATTCATTTCGAAATCGTTTTCAATTCAATTCATTTCGAAATCGTTTTCAATTCAATTCATTTCGAAATCGTTTTCAATTCAATTCATTTCGAAATCGTTTTCAATTCAATTCATTTCGAAATCGTTTTCAATTCAATTCATTTCGAAATCGTTTTCAATTCAATTCATTTCGAAATCGTTTTCAATTCAATTCATTTCGAAATCGTTTTCAATTCATTTTGAATTCGTTTTCAATTCAATTCATTTCGAAATCGTTTTCAATTCAATTCATTTCGAAATCGTTTTCAATTCAATTCATTTCGAAATCGTTTTCAATTCAATTCATTTCGAAATCGTTTTCAATTCAATTCATTTCGAAATCGTTTTCAATTCATTTCATTTCGAAATCGTTTTCAATTCATTTTGAATTCGTTTTCAATTCAATTCATTTCGAAATCGTTTTCAATTCAATTCATTTCGAAATCGTTTTCAATTCAATTCATTTCGAAATCGTTTTCAATTCATTTCATTTCGAAATCGTTTTCAATTCAATTCATTTCGAAATCGTTTTCAATTCATTTCATTTCGAAATCGATAAAATCGATATAAATATCGTTCACGTCAAAATGGCGTCAATCTAATCAACACGGCTTCATAAAGTTCTATTTTCAAATATTCTATTTCAAATATTTCTTTTTCAAATATTTCTATTTTAAAACTGGAATGAGGCCCAATCAATTACCATATAAAGTTAATTATATGGATTTTCATACATCACATGTATATCATAGCATTGAAAAATAATCAACCATCAACCAAAGTGCACTACACTGTATAAGCATCAAAGATAGATATTCAATGCTTATAACAGCCTGTCAATCAATCGATCGACATATTTAATCAATCAGGATGAGTGAACTTCAGATTTCATCCTAACACCCGTGTGGGGTTTCAAACAATCAAACCCATATTTTATTTGTGCAGTTGGGCGATGTGTAAAATTTATCGTCCCAATCAATATCCTTCAAATAGGTGTACATAAACAAACCGTCCGGTTTGTAAATGAATATTTATTTTATTCACATTCACGTTAAAAACTATATTTTTAACGATAAAATATTTATTCTAACACATGAATTTTCTTTTCAGTTCATTTATTCAATAAATGACATTTTTATTTTTCTAACATATTTTAGAAAATTTCGGCGGCATAACGGCACGATACTAGAAACGGGACAAGGCCTAGCCTTATCCCCGGTCTAGTGAAGGCCCACGCCATTCACACATCAATCAAATCAATCTCATTTCACCAAACAATTCAAATCAACTCAAACAATCTAACTAACAACACAGCCAAACAAACAAGTCCATGGTCTGTGGACGATTGTGTCGGGTGCTACTAAGCACCGTCTGCATCCTAGTATATATATATAACTAGAAAAGTAAATTGAAAGGTGAGAAATTCTCACCTATAGCTATCCTAGCTCCACGGCACTTCTTTTGCAGGAAATCTTCATCGCTATCACATCTTCGTCATCTTCGTTGCCCGTAGTCACTATATACATAAAAATCACATTTTTACTTCGCTATTCAATATATAAAAATCGAATTTTTAGTTCCAAGTTCAATATATAAAAATCGAATTTTTAGTTCAAAGTTCAATATATAAAAATCGAATTTTTAGTTCAAAGTTCAATATATAAAAATCGAATTTTTAGTTCAAAGTTCAATATATAAAAATCGAATTTTTAGTATGCTATTCAATATATAAAAATCGAATTTTTAGTTCAAAGTTCAATATATAAAAATCGAATTTTTAGTATGCTATTCAATATATAAAAATCGAATTTTTAGTTCAATGTTCAATATATAAAAATCATATTTTTCTATCGAAGTTCAATATATAAAAATCGAATTTTTATTTCAAAGTTCAATATATAAAAATCGAATTTTTATTTCGAAGTTCAATATATAAAAATCGACTTTTCTATCGCTATGTCAAATAGATAAAAATTATATTTTTATCACGCTATTTTCCACATAAAGATTTCGCCTTTTTCTAAAATAAAGATTTAGCCTTTTCTAAAATAAAGATTTAGCCTTTTCAAAAATAAAGTTTTCTTCTTATAAAATTCACCACTTTATCTCAACGTATATAAAATAAAAATCAGATTTTTATTTCGTTACATACACAAAGATGATATCTTTATATTCTCTATCCTATAAAGATTATATTTTCAATACTTTAAAAATATAAAAATCACATTTTTAATACTTTAAAAATATAAAGATCATATTTTTTCAACTTCTATATAGTAAAGATTATATTTTTAATACTTTAAAAATATAAAACCCATATTTTTATCACTTTAAAAATATAAAAATCATATTTTCCATAACTTTGAAATCTTATTTATCATATCTTAGAAATCTAGTTTTTCTAATCAAAGAAACTTAATTTTTCTAATCAAAAAATTGTATTCTTTCTAATGATAAAAATCAATTCCTTTGCTAATTAAAAATTCAATCCTTTGCATCGAAAAATCAATTCTTTTGCAACGAAAAACCATCTTTCTACCTTAATAAAAATTCCGTTTTTTTCTATTTAAAAATATGATCTTTATTTTTCTAAAGTTCTAATCTTTTCCTATTTACAAATCCAAAAATAAAAATCAGTTTTCAAACTTTAAAATAAAACAAAAATAAAATATTAATAAATTAGAAAAAACGAAACTTACAGCCGAGGGGGGGTTTGGCAGTGGTCTTCGTCGAAGGGGGGAGCTGGAAACGGAGGAGGGGGTCGCGCGAGCGGTGGCGGTCGCGGTCAGGGTGGGCGGTGCGGTTCGGTTTGAGGGGGTCTAGGGTTGGAGACTTCGAATTGGGCTGGAGTATTAACGGAGGGAGGCTGGAGCAAATAAGGGGGGGAGGGTTTCCATCCATCGGCGGCGACTGAGAGGGAGGTGGCGGCTCACCTGACGCGGCGGTGCGAGGAGGGGGTGGGCGCGAGGATCGATGGCGAGGGGGAGGTGTTAAAGCGGGATCGATTTGAGTTTTTTTTTTTTTCTTCTCTTTTCTTTTGATTTTAAATGAACGATACAGGGGGGGAGGGTTATTATAAAGAAGGATATATTAATTTATATTTTTAATTTAATTTTATCTTCAAAAAGTTACTTTAGAAATTCGAACTCCTTTTTTAGCCCACCGACTGTCGTCCCTAGGGTAATACCCCCATTCCGAACACAATGGGATATGTATCCCAAGCTGATTCGATCTTTTCAATTAGTTTCCGCTGAATTTACATTTAAATCACTATATTGAATTTTAAACGTACATTTCAAATTACCGGGGTCACATACTAACTCTAAAAATTCCCGAAAAATATTTTCTAGCTTCGTATTGACGATACGGTCCTAACAAAACTAGTTTCGTCGAATTCTGAGACCGTTAGAAAAATGGCCAATTTCCAGTCGATTAAAATCAACTGAAACTGGTCAAACGCGTTTTCCTTTGCCACGCTCACATATTGATTCGAAAAATTATGAAATTTGAAACCTAGCAATAACTTTACATCCCGGACCCAACAAAACTGGTTTCGTCGGAATCCGAGGTCGTTTGCAAAATGTCCATTTTTAAGGGCCTGAATTCCATAGCGACTATTCAGAATTTTCAACTGGACATATCTTTTGATTCCCGCTAAGAAATTTTGATCATTCGGATTCGTTGGAAAGATATTCACTATTAGATTCCATTATTTTTGGTTTCACTAAAATCCGGATTGTTTTGCACCCGGTACATTCAATTGAAGTTTGAAATCGAATTATCGAACTACCGCGCCATCTTCAATTCTATTTATAATTATATATAAATATTCATATTCTAACGACGACGCGTATAAATATATACGTTCGAATTATATTCAAAATAAATTTCTCGTCGATATTATTTAAAATAATCTATTTTAAATATTCAAAATTCGCTAAAATTGCCAAATTAAAAATTTTAAACTGGCCCAGATTTTCGGGTTGTTACAAGTTCATTCTGGGTCTGAACGAAACCGGAGGCACTTTCCTCGCATATCCATCCATCTCCAGGTACGTCTGGACGATCACCAACTGATTCCCTCATCCTGGGTGTACAGCCCAATCAAGATCATCAGTAATCACCCAAACGATGTGAAGACTTCCGGTCTTCTACCACCGTCTTCATCTTCGACATCTCGTCGAATCGATTATTCAAAATGGGTATAAACCCGGCCTTTCTGAATAACCCACGTATATAATAAACGAATGTTACACAAACACAACAAACGCCTCATTCCAATTCAGAATATTCTTTTATTCACAAAAACACATTCTTAGGGAAATGTTCCCATTAATTTTATCCAAGATAAATTCTTCTAAATTTATTCTATAATCTTTCTTTGGATATCATTTCAAACTAGTCGGGATTAACGAACCACACCGAAGTAATTATTTAGTTTATTTCCCAATCCCAACCTATATATCCCATGGAGCAAAACTGGTGATACTCCATATCTAACACCACGGTGTTATCGGTAAAATTGATTACCATTTCACGTTCAAATCTAATTAAAGATTTAACTATCGCTTTGGAGCAAAACTGGTGGTACTCCATTCTCGATCACCTTTCAGATTTGATAATTTAAATTATCAATTCACATTTTAATCTAATTAAAGATTCATTAAAACTCCACTTAGTTTTAATCGTTTCAAATAAATCAACATCATGCCTTTAACTGGGTTAAAGAACCAATGTCATCTAAAACACGATTCACGACAAACCAAATCATATTTGATATTAAATACAAGGCTCTGAATAGAAAATATATCGGTTTATATTCAATATCAAATTCTGAAACCAACAAATATCGTATTGGAAATAACGATATATAATATATCTTTCAAATTCCCATAACAATATCTGTATAGTCACGAAATCCTACATCGAAATATTCCGAAGATAATTTCGATTCAACTCCAGTCCAATTCACGTATTGGGAATATTGGTTATTTTTAAAATCACTTTCAAATTTAATTTATTTATATCAAAAATAAATTGAATTTAATTCCAGTTCAAAACTAGTTCATTTCGATAAAAATCTATTTTTATCTTTTCAAATGTGGAATTTTCCAGCCCAATTTTTCCCAAATCATATATTATGATTTTACACAAATTACAGATATTTTTAATAATTTTATCAAGGTCCGTGCAGTCAATTTCCATCAACGGCCATCGAACTGCACTTACAGCGACCTTTTTCAAATTTGATTTGGACATAATTCCAAATCCAACCGTTAGATTTAAAATTTCTAATATTCATTGGAAAGCTCTTTTCGATACGAACCCAACGGTTCCGGTTTTAGGAGAATCCGACGGTCGGATCTCCCGCAACGTCAATTCGAAGTCAATGGTCGAAATTCACGAACTACCGCGGCGCGGCGCGTTCTATTCAGGCCATTATATTATATATATAATATATATAATATATATTTCGTCGATTTCTATTTAAAACGTATTTTATAAATCGTTTTAAATTCGTTTCAAAAACAATTTCAACTTTCTTTTCAATTCAAATCAAAATTGACTTCTTCTTTATAAATTCGTTTTAAAATTCATTTCTATTCAATTTGAATTCATTTCAATTCACTTTCAATTCAATTTGAATTCGTTTTCAATTCAATTCATTTCGAAATCGTTTTCAATTCAATTCATTTCGAAATCGTTTTCAATTCAATTCATTTCAAAATCGTTTTCAATTCAATTCATTTCGAAATCGTTTTCAATTCAATTCATTTCGAATTCGTTTTCAATTCATTTTAAATTTCAATTTTAAAATATTTAATTTCAAAATCACTTTTCAATATTCATTTTAAATTTCAATTTTAAAATATTTAATTTCGAAATCACCTTTCAATATTCATTATACAACGAATAAAATCGATATAAATATCGTTCACGTTAAAATGGCGCAAAACTAATCAACACGGCTTTATATTTTTCACAACTTCTTTATTTTATTCAACAAATGAATATTTATCCCATTCAACACATGAATCTATATCTTTATTCAACCCACGACTAATCTCAACACATGAGTACTGTCAACACATCACTATTTTTGTTAAGTAAAATATTTTATAAAACTATGGTATCTACCGTTTGATTTTCAATTAGACTTCTACTGGGAAGTAGTTCTAATTTTAAATATGATAAAGATGTAAATTTTTATTATATAAAATATTTCACTCAACACATGAACATCGTCAACACATGACAATTTTTATATTCAACACATGAATTTTCTTTTATAATATTCATTATTTTCCCGATTGGAATGAGGCCCAATCAATCACCATATAATGTTAATTATACGGATTCCATACAACACATGTATATAATAGCAATAATAAACAATCAACCATCATCCAAAGTGCACCACACTGTATAAGCATCAAATATAGATATCTAACGCTTATAAGAGCCTGTCAATCAATCGATTGACATATTTAATCAATCAGGATGAGTGAACTTCAAATTTCATCCCAACACCCGTGTGGGGTTTCAAACAATCAAACACAGATTTTATTTGTGCAGTTGGGCGACGTGTAAAATTTATCGACCCAATCGATATCAGTCAAATCAGTGTATATAAACAAATCGGCCGATTTGTTTATAAATATTCATTTATCCATTTTCACGTTAAAAATTATATTTTTAACGATAAAACATTTTATTTTAACACCTGAATTTCTATTCAGTTCATTTATTCAATAAAATGATATTTTTATTTTTCTAACATATTTTAGAAAATTTCGGCGGCATAACGGCACGATACTAGAAACGGGATAAGGCCTAGCCTTGTCCCCGGTCTAATAATGGCCACCGCCATACTCATTTCAATCAAATCACTTTCGTTATGCAAACCACAAAATTTGGAGTAAGAGTCTAACCTAGCCTTACTCCTTCGCCTTATAACGGCGCACGTCTAATCCTAACCAATTTATCGTTTCGATTTTTCACACCACAAACCACATTCAAACCAATATCGCAATCAATCACCAAACAGCCAAACAAACAAGTCCATGGTCTGTGGACGATTGTGTCGGGTGCTACTAAACACCGTCTGCATCCTAGTATATATATATATATAACTAGAAAATAAATTAAAGAGTGAGAAATTCTCACCGAAAGCTATCCAATACCACGACACTCCTATTGTAGAGATCTTCGTCGTTCTCGCCTTTTCTTCTTCTTTGTTGCCCGTAGCCACTACATATAGAAATCACACATTTTTATATTTCGATGTCTTTAAAATAAAAATCACATTTTTATTTATTCACTTTCAATTTAAAAATCATATTTCTATAATCACCTCATATATTTAAAAATCGAATTTTTACTATGCTATTCAATATATAAAAATCATATTTTTACTTTGGTGTCATATAGATAAAAATTCCATTTCAAAAATAAAGTTTTCGCCTTTATAAAAATAAAGTTTTCGCCTTTATAAAAATAAAGTTTTCGCCTTTATAAAAATAAAGTTTTCGCCTTTATAAAAATAAAGTTTTCGCCTTTATAAAAATTACCACTTTATCTCAACGTATATAAAATAAAAATCAGATTTTTATTTCGCTACATATACAAAGATGATATTTTTATATTCTCTATCCTATAAAGATTATATTTTTAATACTTTAAAAATATAAAAATCATATTTTTAATATTTCTATATAGTAAAGATTATATTTTTAATACTTTAAAAATATAAAAATCATATTTTTATTTCACTACTTTTCTCAAAATATCGTCTTTCCTATTTTTAAAAATCATGTCTTTTGCCTTTTTACATATAAATATCTTTACAGTTTTAAAAATAAATAAAAATCAGTTTTAAAAATAAATCTTTACAGTTTTAAAAATAAATAAATAAAATCAGCTTTAAATGCTTTTAAAATCAGAATTAAACCCTTTTTCAAATTCAGATTTATATCCTTTTAAAATCAGAATTGAAAATAAAATAAAATAAAATAAAAACACTTACAGTAAAAATCGAAGGCGGAGGGGGTTTCGCTGTCGTGCTGCGTGGTCTGGGGAGGGGGGGGGGTCGCGGGTTGGTGGCGGCACGGTGGAGGCGGTGGAGGGGTTCGCGGTGGGTTAGGGTAAAAGGGGCGTCGGGTTTTTGGGTAGAGGGGGGCTCGGTTGCGTCAGGGGAGGGGAAGAAGGAAGGAGGAAGAAGAGGCGGGGGTGCGCCGCCTCTGGCGCGGCGGTGGCCCATCGGGGGGGGGGGGGGGGCGGCTTTCCCCCCCCCCTCCCCCCGTCGCTCTCGTTTTTTTTTTTCTGTTTCTGAAATGAATCGGGGGGGGGTATAAAGGAGAATATATATATATATTATTATTTTTTTAATTTAAAAAGTTGACTTTTACCACCAAACTCGAAACGAGGCCCACCGCCTGTCGTCCACAACGTTTTACCCCCATTCCGAACACAATGGGATATGTATCGTGAGCTGATTCGGCTGTTACAATCAGTTTCCGTTAAATTTACATTTAAATCACTATATTGAATTTTAAGCGTACATTTCAAATTACCGGGGTCACATACTAACTAGAAAAATTCCAGAAAAATATTTTCTAGCTTCGTATGGACGATACGGTCCTAACAAAACTAGTTTCGTCGAATTCTGAGACCGTTGGAAAAATGGCCATTTTCCAGTCGATTAAAATCAACTGAAACTGGTCAAACGCGTTTTCCTTTGCCACGCTCACATATTGATTCGAAAAATTATGAAATTTGAAACCTAGCAATAACTTGACATCACGGACCCAACAAAACTGGTTTCGTCGAAATCCGAGGTCGTTTGCAAAATGTCCATTTTTAAGGGCCTGAATTCCATAGCGACTATTCAGAATTTTCAACTGGACATATCTTTTGATTCTCGCTACGAAATTTTGATTTTTCGGATTCGTTAGAAAGATATTACCAAATAGATCCTAATGTTTTTGGTTTCACTAAAATCCGGATTGTTTTTCTCCTGGTACATTCAATTGAAGTTTGAAATCGAATTATCGAACTACCACGCCATTTTCAATTCTATTTATAATTATATATAAATATTTATTTTCTAACGACGACGTATATAATATATACGTTCTATTATATTCAGAATAAATTTCTCGTCGATTTAATTTAAAATAATCTATTTTAAATATTCAAAATTCGTCAAAATTGCCAAAATAAAAATTTCAAACTGGCTCGCATTTTGCGGGTTATTACATCAAACTTTATACTGGGCCAGACCTCCCACATTAAGCCTGCGACTTGTGGATGCTGGATATGCCGGTTGGTTCCAGGCAGACTTATCCCACAAGTTGGGCTTAGCCTCGTGTCATGGCCCGTTTCGTACTTGCGCACTTGGACCCCTTACATTAGGCCCAACATTTGCGGCTGCTGGATATGCCGGTTGGGTCCGGGCAGGCTTCCACCACAAATGTAACCTAACCTCATGTCCAAGTACAATTATAATTTATAATTATAATTGTTTAACTGAAACATATTATCTTAAAATGTTCTTAATTTTAAATAACTTAATTTCAAAATATCATCTAATTTAAAATACCTTAATTAAAATATTCTTTATACCGTAAAGGGTCTCCATATTAAATTGTTATTAATATTCATAAATCCTTTGTTTTTCAAACCTTTTGAATTACATTCCAATTCCTGATGAAATTTTGAACTTTCCATATTATTATAATAATATAATAATAATCTTTTCAAAATGTTAAATTTTGAATTCAAATCTTTTATTTCAACATATTGTCCATAAAAACGTATTCTTTTCAATTCAAACTTTCAACCATAAAGCTATAATCTTTTCAACTGAAAACATCATTTAATTCCTTGAATTGAATATTAAATTAAATATTCATTAAATTCAAAATTGGAATGAGACTTAATCAGTTACCATACCATTTGAATAATATGGATTTCATGCATCGTATTCATTTCAAAATAACAACAAAACATTCAATAATAGCCAAAGTGCATTTTACAATAAATCCAAGGGTGATGTGAAATCAGAATATCAACCCAAGGCCCGTGTGGGTTTCAGCCAACACATATATTCGTGCACTTGGGCGACGTGTGAAAATTTATCATCCAATCAACATACACAAGTCAGGAAACTTGTTTATGGCAGTGTAAACATATTTTTATATATTATAAATAACATAACATTATTTAACATGTTCACATATTTCAAATTTCGAAAAATTCACAACAGTCATTCAAATCAACATTTATCCAACAAACAATACTTCAAACACAGATAATTAATTTATATTTAATAATAAAATAAATAGCTGTTCAAAAAATTTGAGTGAGATAAAGTTCTCACCTTGGTCATGCTTTTAATTGACGGTTCAGGTCAAATTTTTAGCCCAAAATCCAACATGCTCTAAAATTGGAAAAATTGATGTCCATGCGAAGCTCTCGACCCTACGATCGTAGCAAATCCTGTTCGTGCGATTTCGAGTTCGTATAAAAAAGATATGAATTTTCGAAGTTTGACCAAATTAAATAATTAATTTAAAGGGTGCATTTTTTACAGGTCCCTATTAAGTTTCAAAATTAAGCTCACATCTGGTCATAGTTTATAATATAAACCCTCCCCCTATTTTTGAATTTCCGCCTCCTTTTTTGTAGGATCCGCATCCTACTTTCATGGTTCCGCCTACTACTTATTTTATTATGCCTCCTACATTCTCTTCCAGAAAAAAAGTGCGGTAGTGATTAAAAAAAATTCTAAAATCTAGAAATAATAACAGAAGTACACGCCAAGAAAAAAGTTGCATATATGTATGCAAGTATTGCCAATACTTGCATACATATATGCAATTATTGCTTAAAGGGAATTATGCTAACGGTTTGCCTGTAGGTATGTTGCACACATGTTCGCATTTTTTGGATTTACTTGCACACTTGAATGCAAATAAAAATGAACTGAGTTGCACTATTATGAAACATTGCATATATTTATGCAAGAATGATGCAATACTTGCACAGAAATATGCAAAAAATCAAACATGAATGCAAATCTGGAAATATTTGCACATATATATGCAAGAAATTGGAATTCTTACATAACATTATGCATTTAACTGCATTTTTCTTTGTTTTTTTATGTTTTTTTTTGGCGTGTTTTTTGATTTTTTTTTTGAGCGCTTTTTTTGTCGAATGCATTATTTATTTAAATAATAATTTCTGTATTTTTTTATTCATTTTTTCGCTACTTTTAAAAATAGGGACCTAATTTATAGTAAGTTTATGACCGGATGTGAGCCTAATTATGTTTCTTTTAGGGATGTGAGCCTAATTTTCACTAATTTAAATGGTAAAAATTACCCAAATTTTCAACTTCCTCAAAAATGAATGTAGTTAGTGTCATTGCGAAGAACTCGTCGCCATGATCCCAGCGCATCTGAAATAGTCAAATTTCGACCTCGTATGTAAAAGATATTGCAATATAAACATTGAACATAAAATTAAATAAATGTTCCGCGTTTAAGCCCTTAACCTTTTTTTCCAACAGCACCCTGAACATAAAATGCTCGCCATGGCCAAACCGCAAGTCGGAAATGCGTGAAACCAGCGCCATTCTCTCCGGCTTCTCCCCCTCTTTCCACGCTTGGTGGTCCCCCTCCAATTCACCACATGGGGCCCACGATCTGCAGTTGAACGGAAAAGTGCAGTTTACGTTCATCTCAGTGTTGCGGCCGTCTTGGTACTCCAAATGCCACCAATTTTTGTCAGTAGCTAGAACTCGACCTCCCGAACAACTTCTCTTTAGGTCACTTTGCCTGAAAATGCACGGATCGACGGGAAATTGCTCATCTTTGTGACTGTCCGGTTTTCAGCACCCCTCCAATCGAATTGACATTCCGGCCAACTCCGGCCAACTCCGGCCACCTGGGACCATGCCACCACTGCCAAAAGAACCGTATGCTTCCCCTTTACCACTGCCTGAAGTCGCTTGACCTAACTCTCTTCGTGGGGCCCGCAGCGAACAAATAACTGAAATCAGCTCACTGTCTTTCAAGCTAGATCCCGGCGAATCCGTGCGATGATAGGTCTTGAATTTTTCGTGGTAGACAGAGGATAAGAAGATGAACAAAACCCAGAAAGGGTTTGGTCTGATTTTGTTCTGATTGAGAGACATAAATTATTTTGTTTTCAAGGGCTAATTTGCAAAATAAATTTTAGAGGAGGGAGCCGCCATGGAATCGAGGAAGAAGAAGGTGGCTACGTTTTGTCTTAAGGTTCAGCTAATGACAGCACTTATGATATTTTATATGGGTTAATAATTTAATTAGGCCCACTAACCTTATTTTAACCTCTTACGTATTTTAACTTCTTCAAATTTTGTCTGTTTTCTCAGTTTAAAAATCCATGTTAACACCTACGAATTCCATTTTTTAAGAAAATTGAAACATAATTATTTCTTGACATTACGAATCCATAGAAACTAGTTTCAATGAATTCCGAGTCCGAATGAATAAATAGCAAATTTTTAAAGTCTGGAAATTGACTGTTTTTCACTGTAAAATTTATTACGACAACATACTAGCTTCAAAAATTATGAAATTTGGAATCTAGCAATAATTCAATATTTTGAATCCATAAAAGTGGTTTCATTGAATTCGGAGATCGTTTGCAAATTCCCATTTTTAAGACGTATATATTTAATATTAAAAATACAAATAAATACGAATAATTTTCGAAACTCGAAATATATAAGTGTTTACATGTAACGACACGAACTTCCCCGGTCTCCGAAGAGAAGAGAATGAACGAATTACTTTGAGGACAAGACAAATCAGAACGCAAACAGAAGAACATTTCATTATATATTACAACAATTCCATCAGAATACAAGAATATACAGAGTATGAATAAATATTACACATTATAAAATATCAGAGATTACAATACATTACATAGCAGCGGAAAATAATACAATACACAACTAGAAGAGATATATGGATACAGAGCTTTCTTGATATCATTCCAGCTGTAAATCAGGATCCTGTGAATATAAATCTGCAAAACCAAAACTACTAGCTGCCCGTGCGGAAAATAGGGGCACCCAGAGTTTAGGTTAAAACAATAAACTCCAGGTCAGTCATGTGACTGGTGTTAGAACTAAAACAGTTATTAATATTTATTTTAAAGTTAGGTAAATCAAGGGAGCACGCCGTATAACACGGAACGGGTTTCCTCCCAAGAACACCAGTGCATAAAACAAACAGCGCAATGCTAAATAAAGAACAATGAAGCTATTATAAGACCCAGGTCCCATCACACAATGCAACGCAAGCTGGAGGATAGGGTTTTTACCTTATAATAGCCAAGAATGCTTGATACGTTTAAAACAAATCATTTGATACTATTATAAGTGCATAGTGTATAAAACAACTTCAAATCATAAGTATCAATCATAGACGGCATAAGCGCCCCATCCCACTATGTCGCCATATATAGGATTACAATTAAAATCGAAACGTCACGTATTGGAAGTTGGATTTCCATCTGTGAACCGAGGCAAAAAATAGTTTTCTACCGATTCGAGACGCTCCAGTCTGTGTCTCAGGAACAGCCGCAACCGCCCCTTGGATCGTCAGGGCCGGTCCACCGATGTAGATTATTATGCCTGAACACCACGTTTCCCCGCCCTTTGGGACGTAAATGAGCCAACAAATGACTCCATTGGATTCACATAGTCAACGATATATCCGAGGCGCCTCGCAACAACAACAACCACATAAGTCAAACTCGTCAGGGTGTGTAAAATCACTGACGCCACTTCTATCTAGAAAGAAACGCATGTCCTCCCTGAGGTCCTCTCCCGTTTTCGGTTCACCATCGGGGTGTGAGGCTCGCGAATCAACGTTACACAAAGCTACGCCACAGAGGTCGTGCTTTGATCATCAACCATAAGACTCTGCTTTTCAACAGAAGCCTTGATCCATTGCCACTTAGGCATGCCACACAGGCAATTCATTACCTGCGATGGATATCCATCAATATATAACCCCTGAGCTTGTACGTCTCAGAGAAGGGCGTTAAGCAAGAGAATAAATTCTCCGCCGCCAAACAGATATATATTTAATAGAAATCAATCACACAGACTGAAATCCAATGTCACACACACAGTCCATTTACAAGTTCATTCTGGGTCTGAACGAAACCGGAGGCACCTAGTACCCCGCATATCCATCGATCTCCAAGTACGTCTGGACGATCACCAACTGATTCTCTCCACTTGGGTGTACGGCCCAATCAAGATCATCAGTAATTATCCAAACGACGTGAAGACCTCCGGTCTTCAACCACCATCTTCATCTTCGACACCACATCGAATCAGTTATTCAGAATGGGATAGACCCGGTCTTTCTGAATAACTCGCGTATATAACAAACAAGTGTTACACAAACCCAACATACGCCTCATTCCAATTCAGAATATTCTTTTATTCAAATATTCTTATACTTTGGGAATGGTTCCCATTAATTTTATCAAAGATAAATTCTTTAAATTTATTCTTTAATCTTCTTTGAATATCAATTCAAACTAGACGGGATTAGCGAACCACACCGAAGTAATCATTTATTTTATTTCCCAATCCCAACCTATTCATTCCATGAAGTAAAACTGGTCATACTTCATATCTAACACCACGGTGTTATCGGTAAATTCAATTTCCATTTCACGTTCAAATCTAATTAAAGATTTAACTATCGCCTGGAGCAAAACTGGTGATACTCCATTCTCGACCATTCCAATCTAATTAAAGATTCATTAAAACTCCACTTGGTTTTAATCTTCCCAAAAATCAATATCAATGATTATTTAACTTCGGAAATCACATCCTGTCTTTAACTGGGTTAAAGAACCAATGTCATTTAACACACGGTTCACTATAAACCCAAAATCACATTCCATTAATTATCCGGTTAAAGAACAAGTGTTATTTAAAACACCGTTCACGATAAACCCAAAAATCAATTCAAATTCAATTCCAATTAAATACCATTTAATTGGTACACTTCATAAAATCCAAATAAAAAGATCTAATCTTTTTCTCAACTGGGTTTAAGAACAGTGTTAATGAAGACACCATTCACGACAAAACCAAATCACATTTGATATTAAATACAAGGCTCTGAATAGAAAATATATCGGCTTATATTCAATATCAAATTCTATGACCAACAAATATCATATTGGAAATAACGATATAAATATATCTTTCAAAATTCCATAACAACATCTGTATAATCACGAAATCCAACATCGAAATATTACAAAAACAATTTCGATTCAAATCCATTCCAATTCAATTATTGGAAACTCTGGTTACTTTTAAAACCCTTTCACATCCAATTTATTTATTTAAAAATAAATAAATTATTATTCTAGTTCAAAACTAGTTCATTTCGATAAAAATCTATTTTTATCTTTCAAGTTTGGAATTTTTCATCTCAATTCTTCACAAATCATTTCTTATGATTTTACACAAATTATTACTATTTTTAATAATTTTATCAAGGCCCGTACAGTCGATTTCCATCAACGGCCATCGGACGACACTTACAGCGACCTTTTCCAAATTTGATTTGGACATAATTCTAAATCCAACCATTAGATTTCAAATCTCTAATATTCGTTAGAAAGCTCTTTTCGATACGAACCCAACGGTTCTGGTTTTAGGAGAATCCGACGGTCGGATCTCCCGTAATGTCTGTTCGAAGTCAATGGTCGAAATTCACGAACTACCGCAACACGGCGCATTCTATTCAGGCCATTATATTATATATATAATATATATAATATTTACTTCGTCGATTTCCTTTTAAAACGTATTTTATAAATCGTTTTAAATTCGTTTTCGAAACGATTTCAACTTCATTTTCAAATTCAATTCAAGATCGAATTTTTCAATATAAATTCGTTTTAAATTCATCTCAAATTGATTTCAATTTAAATCGATTTTTAATTCAATTTCAGTTCATTCTCAATTCAATTCAATTTCAATTCGAATTCATTTCTATTCAATTTCAATTCGAATTTAATTCTATTCAATTTCAATTATATTCAATTTCAATTCAAATTCATTTCAAATTGATTTCCATTCAATTTCAATTCGATTCAAATTCGTTTTCAAAATATTCGATTTTGAAATCACTTTTCAATATTCATTATAAAAACGAATATAATCAATATAAATATCGTTTGCATCAAAATGGCATCTATCTAATCAACAAGGCTTCATATATTTCTATTTTCAAATATTCTATTTCAAATATTTCTTTTCCAAAACTGGAATGAGGCCCAATCACTTACCATAGATTTTATTTTTATGGATTTCCATACAACGCATGTATATATCAACAATGACAAATAATCAACCATCATCCAAAGTGCATTCTACACTGTATAAGCATCAAATATAAATATTCAACGCTTATAACAGTCTGTCAATCAATCGATCGACATACATTTAATTATTGGGATTAGTGTATGTCATATATCACCCCAATACCCGTGTGGGGTTTTCAAACAATCAAACACATATTTTATTTGTGCAGTTGGGCGATGTGTGAAATTTATCGTCCCAATCAATCTCAGTCAAATGTGTGTATATAAACAAATTGTCTGATTTGTTTATTTTGGTTTCATTTTAAATACATGTTAAAAATTCTATTTTCAACTATAAAATATTTTAACTGTATAAATATTTTATTTTCATTTCACATCACATCACACAATCAACTACACAGCAAAATCAAACAAACAAGCATACAAGCCGTCCATGGTTTGTGGACGAAGGGTGTCGGGTGCTACTAAAAACCGTCTACATCCTAGTATATATTTTAACTAGAAATAAATTTAAAAGTGACGAGTTCTCACCTAGGGTTCCACTCCGCCGTGCTTTGCTTATGAACTGCTGAACCGTCTGGATCTATTTGAAATTCCAATGCAGTTCTTTTCACGCTGTTCAAAATAAAAATTATTTTTTTATTGCTTCATTTCAATAAATAAAAATCATATTTTTATTTCTACTTTATATCTATTTTCGATGCTTCATTCTATATAAAAATTATATTTTTATATTCCTACTTCTTATATAAAGATCGAATTTTTATTTCATCGCTATATAAAAAAAATCCCATTTTTATTTCAACATATATATAAGAAAGATCAGATTTTTATTTCGCTACATATATAAAGATCAAATTTTGACTATCTATATAATATAAAAATCGTATTTTTTACTCCACTAAAAGTCATATTTTTATTTCCCATTCATATGATAAGAATTATTTCTTTACAATGCTTTAAAAATATTACCTTTTACATTTTAAAAATATAGTCTTTAACATCATAAAAAATATAATCTTTTTACATCATAAAAATATAATCCTTTTACATCATACAAATATAATCTTTTTACATCATACAAATATAATCTTTTTACATCATAAAAATCTAACTTTTAAATGAATAAAAATCCTATTTTCTTTTATAAACTAATTACCTTAGTTAGAAATAAACAACTAAAAAGAAAATGATGAAACAAAGGTAAATTAAGGAAAGAAAGGCATACATTGAACGGAGAGGAGGGGGTGCAGATTTTCGAGTTGGTGAAGCAGGAGGCGGCGGAGGAAGAAGAGGGGGGCGCTGGGGGAAGCGCGCTGGCCATGGGTGGTCGGCTCGGTGAAGCTTTAGGCGGAGGCGGCTACAGGATCGGGTTTTGGGCGTTGGTTCGATCGCCGGGGGCTAGGGGAAGAAGGAGAGAGGCGATGGGAAGGGGCGGTGAACGGAGGTGGGCGGCGAACGGAGGTGGGTGGCGAAGGGTGCCGATGGGGGCGAGATCGATCATCGACGGGAGCATTTTTTTTTCTTTTATTTCGATCTGATTTAGGTTTGGAGGTGGGAGGGCAAGAGATTATATAGTATTTATATATACTTATTTATTTTTAAATTTAAAAAGATGACTTTTTAATTCGAACACCAATCAAGGCCCAACGACTGTCGTCCATAGCTAATTACCCCCATTCCGAACACAATGGGATATTTATCGCAAGCTGATTCGATCGTTTCGATCAGTTTTCGTCAAAATCAAAATATAACTCTATATATTGAATTTGAACGCGCATTTCAATTAACTGGGGTCACATACGGACTCTTAAAATTCCCGAAAAATATTTTCTAGCTTCGTATTGACGATACGGTCCTAACAAAACTGATTTCGTCAAATTCTGAGAACGTTTGAAAAATGGCTATTTTCCAGTCGATTAAAATCAACTAAAACTGGTCAAACGCGTTTCCCTTTACCACGCTCACATATTGATTCGAAAAACTATGAAATTTGAAACCTAGCAATAATTTGACATCACAGATCCAACAAAAGTGGTTTCATCGAAAATCGAGGTCGTTTGCAAAATGGCCACTTTCAAGGGCCGAAATTCCATAGCGACTATTCTGAATTTTCAACTGGACATAACTTTTTATCCCCGCTATGAAATTTTGATTTTTCGGATTCGTTGGAAAAATATTCTTAAATAGATTCAAATATTTTTGGTTTCGTTAAAATTCGGTTTATTCTGAATCCGGTAGAGTCATTTGAATTTTGAAATAGAATTATCGAACTACCGCGCCATTTTCAATTCCTTTTATATTTATAAATAAATATTTATATTCTAACGACAACGTATATAAATATATATGTTATAATTCTATTCAAAATAAATTTTTCGTCGTTATTATTTAAAATAATTCATTTTAAATATTCAAAATTCACTAAAATTGCCAAAATAAAAAATTTAAGTTGGCTCGGATTTCCAGGTTATTACAATCTCCCCCACTTAAAACTTTTCATCCCCAAAAAGGAACGAAGCCGAAAGTTGTTTCACAAATCAACTCAACTTTCATTATTTTCTTTACGGCTTAAGTTCTTCAACTTTTCAGTTTCTAAGAACTTTTCAAATTTTTCAAAAAATTTGGCTAACACCCTAAATTTCCGAAAAATTTCGCCATAGCATCCCCTGCACCGGGGACTTCAGGATATTTCATATAGCCTCTCATGGCCTACTTCAATCCAAAGGAAAAAGAAAAAAGCCAAGCGGCTAGCCAATCGGCTCATAAAACCATCATCACCCAAACAAAATAGTAAATTATGGTAAACATGTACCTATTTGTCGGGCAAACAATTTTATTCTTCTGCTCTAGCCTCCTTGCTATGACCTGTTCACTGTAAGTACATGTATATGCATGCAAAGGCGACTAATTTTCAACACAACTCATTATTTGATCAATTTGGCTATAGGGTACAAATTTTAATTAATCAACCAATAATTAACAACACAACCATCAATCAATTAGTTGATTATCTTTTGAAATTCATAACTTTGGTACATAGTAAAAAAAAAACAGATTTTTGATGCCAAATCACAACAATAGGCCCTGTCTAATTTTGGTTCTCACACCAGTCAATTGGAAATATATAGAAATATCACTTTCGAAACTCGAAAATAAATACTGGCGATGGTGCCCCGTCACCAGAATTATCCCCGGGCAACTAGAGTGTGATTCTATAACTATCCAGCACATTAAACTTCGAATACACATTTGCAAGGTGTATATGCAAAATCTTTATATATTGGGTTGTCCAAATTCAATATAAAATAAATAATAAATTAGAATAATTGATTTAAATTTTCAAAACAAAAATTTGTTTTCATTTGAAAAATATACTCTTCACACTCGTTCTAGGATACTACTGATCCCATCTCTGACGAGTCATTCTTATTGGATATTACTAATCCAATCTCTGATGAATTCTTTCGTTTGGTTCTAACGTGTCTTGTTCTCTGAGCATTGAAAAACAAAGCTTTGATACCACGATGTAACGACCCGAACTTCCCCGGTCTCCGAAGAGAAGAGAAAGAACGAATTACTATGAGGACAAGACGAATCAGAACACAAACAGAAGAACATTTCATTATATATTACAACAATTCCATCAGAATACAAGAATATACAGAGTATGAATAAATATTACACATTATAAAATATCAGAGATTACAATACATTACATAGCAGTGGAAAATAATACAATACACAAGTAGAAGAGATATACAGATACAGAGCTTTCCGGATATCATTCCAGCTGTAAATCAGGATCCTGTGAATATAAATCTGCAAAACCAAAACTACTAGCTGCCCTGCGGAAAATAGGGGCATCTAGAGTTTAAGTTAAAACAATAAACTCCAGATCAGTCATGTGACGGGTGTGAGAAATAAAACAGTTATTAATCTTTATTTTAAAGTTAGGTAAATCAAGGGACCACGCCGTATAACACGGAACGGGTTTCCTCCCAAGAACACCAGTGCATAAAACAAACAGCGCAATGCTAAATAAAGAATAATGAAGCTATTATAAGACCCAGGTCCCATCACACAATGCAACGCAAGCCGGAGGATAGGGTTTTTACCTTATAATAGCCAAGAATGCTTGATACGTTCAAAACAAATCATTTGATACTATTATAAGTGCATAGTGTTTAAAACAACTTCAAATCATAAGTATCAATCATAAACGGCATAAGCGCTCCATCCTACTATGTCGCCATATATAGGATTACAACTAAAATCGAAACATCACGTATTGGAAGTTGGATTTCCATCTGTGAACCGAGGCAAAAGATAGTCCTCTACCCATTCGAGACGCTCTAGCCCATGTCTCAGGAACAGCCGCGAACTGCCCCTTGGATCGTCAGGGCCGGTCCACCAATGTGGATTATTATGCCTGAACAATACGTTTCCCCGCCCTTTGGGGTGTAAACGAGCCAACAAATGACTCCATCGGCTTCACATAGTCACCGATATATCCGAGGCGCCTCGCAACAGCAATAACCACACAAGTCAAACTCGTCAGGGCGTGTAAAACCACTGATGCCACTTCTAACTAGAAAGAAACGCATGTCCTCCCTGAGGTCCTCTCCCGTTTTTGGTTCACCACCGGGGTGTGAGGCTCGCGAATCAACGTTACACAAAGCTACGCCACACAGGTTGTGCTTTGATCATCAACCACAAGACTTTGCTTTTCAACAGAAGCCTTGATCCATTGCCACTTAGGCATGCCACACAGGCAATTCATTCCATGCGATGGATATCCATCAATATATAACCCCTGAGCTCGTACATCTCAGAGAAGGGCGTTAAGCAAGAGAATAAATTCTCCTCCGCCAAACAGATATATATTTAATAGAAATCAATCACACAGACTTAAATCCAATGTTAGACACACAGTACATTTACAAGTTCGTTCAGGGTCTGAACGAAACCGGAGGCACCTAGTACCCCGCATATCCATCGATCTCTAAGTACGTCTGGACGATCACTAACAGATTCTCTCCTCTTGGGCGTACGGACCAATCAAGATCATTAGTGATTATCCAAATGACGTGAAGACCTCTGGTCTTCAACCACCGTCTTCATCTTCGACACCACGTCGAAACAGTTATTCAAAATGGGATAGACCCGGTCTTTCTGAATAACTCGCGTATATAATAAACAAGTGTTACACAAACACAACATACGCCTCATTCCAATTCAGAATATTCTTTTATTCAAATATTCTTATACTTTGGGAAAGGTTCCCATTAATTTTATCAAAGATAAATTCTTTAAATTTATTCTTTAATCTTCTTTGAATATCAATTCAAACTAGTCGGGATTAGCGAACCACGCCGAGGTAATCATTTATTTTATTTCCCAGTCCCAACCTATTCATCCCATGAAGTAAAACTGGTCATACTTCATATCTAACACCACGGTGTTATCGGTAAATTCAATTCAATTCCCATTTCACGTTCAAATCTAATTAAAGATTTAACTATCGCCTGGAGCAAAACTGGTGATACTTCATTATCGTCCATTCCAATCTAATTAAAGATTCATTAAAACTCCACTTGGTTTTAATCTTCCCAAAAATCAATATCAATGATTATTTAACTTAGGAAATCACATCCTGTCTTTAACTGGGTTAAAGAACCAATGTCATTTAAAACATGGTTCGCTATAAACCCAAAAATCACATTCCATTAATTATCGGGTTAAAGAACAAGTGTTATTTAAAACACCATTCACGATAAACCCAAAAATCAATTCAAATTCAATTCCAATTAAATACCATTTAATTAGTACACTTCATTAAATCCAAATAAAAAGATCTAATCTTTTTCTCAACTGGGTTTAAGAACAGTGTTAATGAAGACACCATTCACGACAAACCCAAATCACATTTGATTTTAAATACAAGGCTCTAAATAGAAAATATATCGGCTTATATTCAGTATAAATTCTACGACCAACAAATATCGTATTGGAAATAACGATATAAATATATCTTTCAAATTTCCATAACAACATCTGTATGATCACGAAATCCAACATCGAAATATTCCAAAGACAATTTCGATTCAAATCCATTCCAATTCAATTATTGGAAATTCTGGATATTTTCAAAACTACCTCAAATCCAATTTATTTATTTTAAAAATAAATTATTATTCTAGTTCAAAACCAGTTCATTTCGATAAAAATCTATTTTTATCTTTTCAAATATGGAGTTTTTCATCCCAATTCTTCACAAATCATTTCTTATGATTTTACACAAATTATTACTATTTTTAGTAATTTTATTAAAGCCCGTACAGTCGATTTCCATCAACGGCCATCGAACTGCACTTACAGCGACCTTTTCCAAATTTGATTTAGACATAATTCCAAATCCAACCGTTAGATTTCAAATCTCTAATATTCATTAGAAAGCTCTTTTCGATACGAACCCAACGGTTCTGATTTTAGGAGAATCTGACGATCGGATCTCCCGTAATGTCTATTCGAAGTCAATGGTCGAAATTCATGAACTACCGTAGCGCGGCGCTTTCTATTCAGGCCATTATATTATATATATATATATATAATATATATTATATATATATATAATATATATTATATATACTTCGTCGATTTCCTTTTAAAACGTATTTTATAAATCATTTTAAATTCGTTTTCGAAACTATTTCAACTTCCTTTTCAAATTCAAATCAAGATTGAATTTTTCAATATAAATTCGTTTTAAATTCATCTCAACTTGATTTCAATTTAAATCGATTTTTAATTCAATTTCAGTTCGTTCTCAATTCAATTCAATTTCAATTAGAATTCATTTCTATTCAATTTCAATTCGAATTCAATTCTATTCAATTTCAATTCGAATTCATTTCAAATTGATTTCCATTTAATTTCAATTCGATTCGAATTCATTTTCAAATATTTGATTTTGAAATCACTTTTCAATATTCATTATAAAAATGAATATAATCAATATAAATATCGTTTGTGTCAAAATGGCGTCAATCTAATCCACACGGCTTCATATATTACTTTTTTCAGATATTCTATTTCAAATATTTCTTTTTCGAATCTGGAATGAGGCCCAATCACTTACCATAGATTTTATTTTTATGGATTTCCATACAACGCATGTATATATCAACAATGACAAATAATCAATCATCATCCAAAGTGCATTCTACACTGTATAAGCATCAAATATAAATATTCAACACTTATAACAGTCTGTCAATCAATCGATCGACATACAACTAATTATTGGGATTAGTGTATGACATATATCACCCCAATACCCGTGTGGGGTTTTCAAACAATCAAACACATATTTTATTTGTGCAGTTGGGCGGTGTGTGAAATTTATTGTCCCAATCAATCTCAGTCAAATGTGTGTATATAAACAAATCGTCCGATTTGTTTATTTTTATCTCATTTTAAATACACGTTAAAAATTCTATTTTCAACTATAAAATATTTTAACTATATAAATATTTTATTTTCATTTCACATCATATCACACAATCAACTACACAGCAAATCAAACAAACAAGCATACAAGCCGTCCATAGTCTGTGGACGACGGGTGTCGGGTGCTACTAAACACCGTCTGCATCCTATTATATATTTTAACTAGAAATAAATTTAAAAGTGAGGAGTTCTCACCGAGGGTTCCACTCCGCCGTGCTTTACTTCTGAACTGCTGAACCGTCTGGATCTATTTGAAATTCCAATGCAGTTCTTTTCACGCTGTTCACAATAAGAATTGTTTTTTTATTGCTTCATTTCAATAAATAAAAATCATATTTTTATTTCTACTTTATATATATTTTCGACGCTTCATTCTATATAAAAATTATATTTTTATATTCCTACTTCTTATATAAAGATCGAATTTTTATTTTATCGCTATAAAAAAGTCCCATTTTTTTTCAACATAGATATAAGAAAGATCAGATTTTTATTTTGCTACATATATAAAGATCAAATTTTGACTATATATATAATATAAAAATCGTATTTTTTACTCTACTAAAAATCATATTTTTATTTCCCATTTATATGATAAGAATTATTTCTTTACAATGCTTTAGAAATCTTACCTTTTACATTTTAAAAATATAGTCTTTAACATCATAAAAAATATAATCTTTTTACATCATAAAAATATAATCTTTTTACATCATACAAATATAATCTTTTTACATCATACAAATATAATCTTTTTACATCATAAAAATCTTACTTTTAAATAAATAAAAAACCTATTTTCTTTTTATAAACTAATTACCTTAGTTAGAAACAAACAACTAAAAAAAATGATGAAACAAAGCTAAATGAAGGAAATAAAGGCTTACATTGAACGGAGAAGAGGGGGTGCAGATTTTCGAGTTGGTGAAGCAGGAGGCGGCGGAGGAAGAAGAGGGGGGGCGCTGGGGGAAGCGCGCTGGCCATGGGTGGTCGGCTCGGTGAAGCTTTGGGCAGAGGCGGCTAGGGGATCGGGGTTTGGACGTTGGTTCGATCGTACGGGGCTAGGGGAAGAAGGAGAGAGGCGGTGGGAAGGGGCGGTGAACGGAGGTGGGCGGCGAACGGAGGTGGGCGGCGAACGGTGCTGATGGGGGCGAGATCGATCTTCGACGGGAGCAGTTTTTTTCTTTTATTTCGATCAGATTTAGGTTTAGAGGGGGGCAAGAGATTATATAGTATATATATTTATTTATTTTTAAATTTAAAAAGTTGACTTTTTAATTCGAACTCCAATCAAGGCCCAACGACTGTCGTCAATAGCTAATTACCCCCATTCCGAACACAATGGGATATTTATCGCAAGATGATTCAATCGTTTCGATCAGTTTTCGTCAAAATCAAAATATAACTCTATATATTGAATTTGAACGTGCATTTCAATTCACTGGGGTCACATACGGACACAAAAAATTCCCGAAAAATATTTTCTAGCTTCGTATTGACGATACGGTCCTAACAAAACTGATTTCGTCAAATTCTGAGACTGTTTGAAAAATGGCCATTTTCCAGTTGATTAAAATCAACTGAAACCGGTCAAACACGTTTTCCTTTACCACGCTCACATATTGATTCGAAAAATTATGAAATTTGAAACCTAGCAATAATTTAACATCGCGGATCCAACAAAAGTGGTTTCGTCGAAAGCCGAGGTCGTTTGCAAAATGGCCACTTTCAAGGGCCGAAATTCCATAGCGACTATTCTGAATTTTCAACTGGACATAACTTTTTATCCCCACTATGAAATTTTGATTTTTCGGATTCGTTGGAAAGATATTCTCAATTAGATTTAAATATTTTTGGTTTCGTTAAAATTCGGTCTATTTTGAATCCGGTACAATCATTTGAATTTTGAAATCGAATTATCGAACTATTCGCCATTTTCAATTCCTTTCATATTTATAAATAAATATTTATATTCTAACGACGACGTATATAAATATATACGTTCTAATTCTATTCAAAATAAATTTTTTGTTGTTATTATTTAAAATAATTCATTTTAAATATTCAAAATTCACTAAAATTGCCAAAATAAAAATTTTAAATTGGCTCGAATTTCCGGGTTATTACATTATACTTTTCCAAAGCAGAAACATCATTTTGAACTCAATGGAAGTGGTTTCGATTACAAATTCATTTGTGTGCAAAAAGCGAAAAGATTTATCCTTCTATTGAGTCACTGCTTAATAGGTATATTCCTGGGTTGGAACGAATTCCCCTTAAACAAGGGATTTCTTTCAAACCCACATGGAAGTCAACGCCAGTATTATCCTGGTACCGTACCCGTATACGGAAGATTGCTCAAGCCAAAGGCCAAAAGATTGATCTTAAGTCTATTGGTATATTGCAGTCTTTCATGTACGAGATTAGTATGTATAAGCAATATCAACTTTACATTCTTTTTGGGTCATGTATATTAATATATATAAATTCCATAGCGTTTTTCTGAGACTTTAAATTTGCCATAACTTACAAATCATAAACTGAAATCTTAATTTCTTAAATTCATTGGAAAGATATCGTCAATACGGTCCTAGCGTTTTTTGTTTCATCCAATTCTGAAATATAATGAATTTTATATATTTTTCCAAAGTTGAAAATCAAATATTGAAATTATCGCGCCATTTCAGGCTCGAAATATAATTAATATAAATTATACGTTCTAACTTCGATTTAAAATAAATTATTTCGTCGTTATTATTTAAATAAATTATTTTAAATATAATAAATCCTTTAAATTAACTAAAATAAAAATTTTAAATTTGCCCCAAAATTCCGGGTCGTTACAATCTCCCCAACTCAAAATCTTTTCCTCTTCAAAAGGGAACAAAGCTAAAAGTTGTTTATTTAATTATTTAATTTTCATTTCTACTAAATTTTCAATTTAGTTCAGTGTTAAATATAATCTAGTTAAATTTATCATTCTTTAATATAGTGGTTAAATTAATTATCATTCCTATATTTTAATTACTTAAACTAATAATCAAACATCACAACCAGCAATCAATTAGGTGATTATCTTTTCAAAGGCATAATTTTAATATATGTAGTCAAAAATCATGTTTCAGTGCAAATCACAACAATATACCCTATCTAGTTTTGGTTCTCACACCAGTCAATGGAAATATATAAATATTCCACCTTTATTACTCGAACATAAATACTGATGATGCAGCTGCCATCATCAAGATTATCCCCGGGCGACTAGAGTGTGATTCTATATCTATCCAGTATGTTAAAACTTCGAATATCCGTTAATTACTCGTCTATTCAAAATCTTTATATAATCGATTATCCAAAATAAAATAATATACTCAAATATGTACTTTATGATAAAACTTTTAAAACTAAATTTGTTTCATTTTTATTTTTAAAAATTATTACTCTTTACACTCGTTCTAGGATACTACTGATTCTATCTCTAACGAGTTATTCTTATTGGATACTACTAATCCAATCTCTGATGAATTCTTTTGTTCGATTCTAATGTGTCTTGTTCTCGAGCTCTATAAACCAAAGATCTGATACCAAATGAAACGAACCAAACTTCCCCGTAAAGGAAAGCCCGGATTGTTGTGAGAACAATGCACAGCAGAACACAAACAATAGAACATTTTATTGCTGTTACAACAATTACATCAGAGTACAAGAATATTTCAGAGTATGAATGAATAATATACATTGGAAATATAATATCAGAGTTTAAATTACATTTAAATAGCAGCGAAAAATGATACAGAAACGCAACTGAAAGAAATACACGGATACGGAGCTTTCCGGATATCGCTTCAGATGTAGACCAAGATCCTGTGAATATAATATCTGCAAAACCAAAACTACTAGCTGCCCATGTGGAAAATATGGGCACCTAGAGTTTAGGTTAAAACAATAAACTCCAGGTCAGTCATGGAACTGGTGTGAGAACTAAAAACAGTTATTAAGTTGATTTTAAAGTTAGGTAAATCAAGGGACCACGCCGTATAGCACGGAGCGGGTTTACCCCCAAGAATACCAGTGCATAAAATAAACAGCGCAATGCTAAATAAAGGAAAATGAAGCTATTATAAGACTCAGGTCCCATCAAACAATGCAACGCAAGCCGGAGGATAGAGTTTTACCTTATAATAGCCAAATATGCTTGGAAAGCGAAATTTATCTTTTACTATTACTATAAGTGCATAGTGTAGAAATCAATTTCGAAAGTAAATGTATCAATCATAGACGGCACGGGTACCATATATCATGTCGCCATACTAGTTCTACAATCAAAACCGCATGGTGTCATATTGGAAATTGGTTTTCCATCATGAGATCGAGGCTAGGGATCGTCCTCTTCGATTCGAGACACTCTAGCAAATGCCTCAGAATCCCCCGTAGTGAACCCTTGGAGCGGTAGGGCCGGTCCACACCTGTCGAAAGTGGATCGACAATTCCTGAACACATGTTTCCCGCTACTTTTGCACCTCCATATGACCACTAACGGCCTATAAATCCGAGGCGCCTCAAAATCCATCATCCACATAAGTAAAATGTCAGCGCTGGTAGGTCCCTGACATCACTCTAGCTAGAAAGAAACGTGTGCACTCCCTACGGTCCATATCCCGTTTTTGACTCATACTGGGGTGTGAGGTTTGTGAAGTTACGCTATATACAAAGCTACGCCTAATCAGGCTATGCTTTGATCATTCCACAAGGCCCGCTTTTCAACAAAAGCCTTGATCAATTGCATCTTGGCGTGTCACATTGTCAGACCTTACCATATCATTGATCATCTACCAATATATAACCGGGTGTTAAGCGAAGAATAAATACTCCACCATCAAACAGCTATACGTTAAACAGAGATCAACGAATACAATGTCAGACACACAATCCATTTACAAGTCCGTTCTAGGTCTGAATGAAACCGGAGGCACCTTATTCCTCGCATTTCCGTCGATCTCCAAGTACGTTTGGATGATCACCACTTTTTCCATCGTCTTGGGTGTATGGTCCAATCAAGATAGCAATAACCATCCAAAAGATGTGTAACATCCTGAATTTTCTGTTAACTGTAACTTAACAAATTAAACTATCATTTAGAAATGGTTTATGCTATTGCGTTCATCTCGGAATTCTGCTTGAGATAGAGTACGAGTTTGCGTAAAACGGATACAGTATGAAGGAGATATGGACGAACGAAGTTGGGCAGAAAAACCAGAAACGGGTCAGAATGCACTGGCGCACTTGGGAAGTGTGCCAGAACAAAATTGCACTGGCGCACTTGGGAAGTGTGCCAATACAAATTTTCACTGGCGCACCTGCCAAGTGCGCCCAGGCCAGAAAACCTGCTTGGTCAGGCCCTGGCTGGCCTGGTCGGGTTTTGGTCGATATCTGAGGCTTAGCTGAGTCACTAGGGCTTACATGTCGCTTTCTGATTGGCTTCTCTTGAGATGGATGGTCTAGATTCACTCTAGCTTCATCGAATGCTCTAATCAGTTTAAAATTCTATAAATACAACTCAAGTCTAAACCTGAACTCACACAAATAATATAGAACTAAAGCCGTCATGTTGCTGGAAAGAAACTAGGAGTGGCCGTCAGTTAGAAAGCTTAGAGACAAGCCAATACTAAAGTAAAAAACGAATTAAAACAACGTTAGTCTACCCAAAGGAAAGCATATCAAATTCAGAATTCAGAATTCAGAATCCAAGTTTGTCGTTCGTTGTAAGTATAGTGATTTTTCCGATGAGAATAAAACTAAGACTTGATTCGATGTAAATTGGAAGTGAAATTGTGCTATTATGTAACGACGATGTTAATTCATATCTATGTATTAAAATGATTGTGTTGCGAATGAAATTGGGATGTTTGTGGTATAATTAAGATTGATGTTGATCCTATTGTACTTTTAGAATGACAACAACATCACAAGCAAGTTGTATAGTTCATGTTTATGTGATTATATAGGTTGTTTGTGATTAGAACCTCATGTATATACTTTATGCTAGAACCTTTATGCCTAAATGGTTATGTTCATATACATGCGCCTATGTTTATACAAAAGTTGCAAGTTCCTAATTGGATCCATGTCAAGATCCACTTTAGTACATGTTTCATGTTGTAATTAGATATGCGATTGGATCTAGTTCACACCCTTGTCATAAAGTTATACATATTTATGAAAATGTCATATTCTTGTCATATGCTAGTGATGTTCGATGTTATGCCTAGATCTAAAAACAAGTTTAGATTTATGTTATCTAAATCATATGCTAATTTGTGTGACACCTATTTGGTTAGATACCTATTTCAATGCAAGTTCACATATATGTTGATTTAGGCCATGTTGCAAGTTCACATTCATGTTGACTATTTTGCAAGTTCACACCTATGATGTTCATGTTGACTATGCCAAAAATGCCAAGTTTACACCTATGTCATGTTTATGTTTATGAATTCCCTTATGCCTATTTGTGTGCGCTAAATTAGGCTAAGTTTTTAGCCTAATATTGTATGTTAAAACTATGCGAACGAAAATTAGGCTAAGGTTGTTAGCCTAATGTTTAAACGGGGTAACGTTGGGAATATTAGTAAAACTTAACATAAAAATATATGAAACTGGCATGTTTGTCACATGCCAAAATTGGTGGCATTTTAAACGGTATAAATTCTTATACCAAAAATGTTAAACTTGGAAAGTGGGCCACAACATTTAATTGTTGATAAATTTACATATATTAAGTAATAAAGACAAATATGTAAATTTAGAAAATACGAATATGCTTAACACGGGGTTGGATTAAGTTGTGATGTAAACCTGCCCGGACCCGCCCGGCTGTCCAGTAGTCACAACAATACCAATCCAATGTGGGTGGTTAAGCATGGAGCCCAATAAGGACCCGAGGTTAGACTGAGTTAGGTATAAATCTGCCCGGAACCGACCGACACATCCAGTAACCGTAACAATATCTGTCTAATGTGAGTGGTCGGTGCTTTAAGAAGCTAAGGACAGACAAGTCAGGATGGTAGGGTTAAGTTAACTAAAACACTTAACCAATTCAATATGTTAATGAAATTGATGGGTGGGGTTAGGTAAATATAGACACTTAACCACTTAACATGTTTGACTAGAAAACCCTAGTAACGGGGACCCATTTCAGCAGTAACCCAATTAGGTATCATGGTACCCTGAAACTAGGCAGGGTGGGGCACGATTACTGGGCTGATTGTAAGCGATCAAAAAGCGACGGTAGTGGGTGCAACAGTGTGGGTTCTAACGGAGTGTGGGCGTGCACACACTTCGGAGCAAACAAACAGGGCACTGGGGGCACCAGTAGTATAACCTATGCATTCTAAGGATTGTGTCGGTCGCCACCATGGGACTTGATACACCCCATGGTGGGGCCAGCATAGGTATCTACAGTATTTGGGGGCCGTAAGACACATGTAATTATGCGAGTAGGAGCCGATCTTTAGAATAATGGGATCACTTCACCCTCAGCATGGGGTGCCAGTTTAGAACTAATGCATGTAGGTGCAGAGATATAGTGTGGGGTGCGATAGTATATTCGTTTCAAAACTACTTTATCTTAGTTTATGATACCCTCCTGTTTCCAGTTTATACCTATCATGCCCTTATTCTTATTCTCATACTGAAGAGTCACTAGACTTACCAGGCTTTATGTCTGACCCTATTTTCTTTTGTCTTCTTTTCTTCCGTTTCCCTCCCCCCCAGGTCCACAGGGTGGAAACAACCCAGCTTAGTCAGATTCTTTGAAAGCTTCAAGATAGTAGATGTACGGTTTGGACTCTCTTTCCTTGGCTATGGCTGTTGGACACACTCTATGGGGATTTATGCAGTTTTAATTATGTTTTTATGCTTCTTTATTTAATAACCAAGACAGAAATGATGATGTAAGGTTTTGTGAGTTATTATGTGTTTATATTTGTCTTGTGTTTTATCTGTGACTTTTACTTACAAACCTCCACCAAAGTTAAGGCATTCCCTTTGCGAGTGACCTTAATGGGGGGTGGGGTGTTTCACTTGGTATCAGAGATTAGATTTACCAGACTAGATAAAAAAATTTGAAACTATTTTCAAAAAGAAGTTTAAAGAAGCATCTTTTTCAAGAAAAAGTGTTGTTTTTAAAAGGCATAATTCCCCAGAGCCATATGCACTATCCCTCTATCCCTTTATCTTGAATAATTTCCTTTTTGTTCCAGCATGTCTGGAGATCTTAACCTTCCAGAAGGAGTACCGATCCCTGGCTGGTTCCGAAGGTACCTAGAGGCTAGGGCCAATGGTGCGGGCCCAGCAGACATTCCTCCTCCTACAGTGGCAGCGGATCCTCCTCCCCCTCCTCCTCGTGGGAACACTTTCGCTAAGACGTGTAGAGACTTCAAGGCTATGGGAGGAAAGGACTTTTATGGAACTGAATCATTTGTGGTAGCAAGGAACTGGCTGAAGGAGACTGAAGATTTATTCGTTATCTTCGAAGTTGATGACAGGCAAAAGATACAGCTAGCAGTGTGGTTTCTCAAAGATGAAGCTTCCTATTGGTGGGAAGTTACACATGCGGAGAGGCCAGTGAAAATATGGGAAGATTTCAGGACGAGGTTTGAGATGAAATTCCTCTCCCAAGCTGAAAGAAGTCTGCAGATGGAGAATTTCCTAACTCTTAAGCAAGGGAGAATGACGATCAGGGAGTATGTCAATCAATTTAATCAGTTGGCCAGATTTGGGCTTGATTTAATAAACACCCAACACAAGAAGGCCCTTCGCTTCGTCAAAGGCCTGAATGAGCCTCTACACAACCTTGCTATGACCCATATACCCATGGGGGCGACCTATGAAAGCTTGGTTGACATGGCGCTGCTACACGAGGAAGATAAAAGCAAGAAAGAGGCAAAGGAGGAAGTGCCTCAAGAAAAGGAGGGTTTACAGGCTAGAAGACAGACTTCAAGAAAGGCGGGAAGAACAACAAATCCCGTGAAAAGAGAAGTGCAATTTCTGTGGCATTGTGGGACATATAGCAAAAGAATGCAGAAAGAAGAAGGCAAAGATGAATGGTGGTTGCTTCAGTTGTGGCAAGACTGGACACTTGGCTAAGGACTGCCCAAAGAAGCGGGGGCAAGGACAGAGGATTGGATCCACCTCAGGCGGACAAGTTCACGCGCTGGTGGCACCTCCACAGGAACGAGGTAGAAATATTTCTGTAGAAAGCTTAGTTTATCTGTATGACCATCCAGTCCACACTATCTTTGATTCTGGTGCATCACACTCCTTTATTTCATCTGCTTTAGTAGAATCTCTACACCTAAACACTAGTATGGTAGAAGATCTCTTGGTTTTTTCAAATCCAATTGGGGGCTCGTCTTATTTGTCGATGGTTTTCTTGGATTAGAAAATCTCTATTCTAAGTGTTGAATTTAGTTGTAGTGCCTTTGTTTTAGGCTTCTCAGGATATGGACTGATCTTAGGCATGGACTGTTTATCCAGTAATTGATTGTGAGAAAAGAGTGGTTAGGATCTTGACTCGGCTCAGTAATACTCTAGAAATTTCTTGAAATCCCTTGAATGCTGTTATGCTTAGTTATTTAGAGTCGCTTGACGCTTCTGTTGAGAATTTGCAGTCGGTTAGGGTAGTCTGGGAATATCCGGATGTCTTTGAAGAGGTGAAAGGCTTACCTCCGAAGCGGGAAATAGACTTCCGCATATATCTTGTGGATAATGCAAAGCCCATAGCTCTGCCTGTTAGACGCATAGCTCCAAAGGAGAGAAAGGAGCTCAGTAAGCAAGTTAAGGAGCTTCCCGAGAAGGGGTTTATAAGAAGGAGTATCTCGGAATGGGGTGCTCCAGTGGTGTTCGCCACCAAAGCAGATGGTTCACTACGTCTTTGTGTGGACTATAGGAAGCTAAACAAGTTGATTAAAAAGAATAGACACCCGCTTCCCCGAATAGACGATTTGTTTGATCAGCTTGTAGGTGCGTCAGTCTTCTCCCAACTTGATCTGGCTACTGGGTTCCATCATCTAAGGGTAGCTGAAGATAGCATTGATAAAATGGCGTTCAGAACCCCAGACGGTTTCTTCGAGTGGCTTGTCATGCCTTTCGGCCTGACAAATACACCTGCTTATTTCATAGACCTAATGAGCAGGGTGTTCAGAGAATTCCTCAATAAGTTCATGGTGGTCTTCGTAGACGATATTTTGATCTTCTCAAAGAATGAGGAAGAACATGCTCAACATCTGAAAGAGATCATGGATACTCTCCGTGCATATCAGTTAAAAGCCAAATTCTCCAAGTGCCACTTTTGGAGAGAAGAAGTAAGATTTCTGGGGCATATAGTGTCCAAAGAGGGGTTGGCTGTGGACCCCACGAAAGTGGTGGCAGTGCAAGATTGGAAGACACCAAGAAATGCAACCGAAGTTCGAAGCTTTCTTGGGCTAGCCGGTTTTTACCGAAAGTTCATTAGGGATTTCGCAAAAATCACAGCTCCGCTCACAAGGCTAACAAAGAAGTATCTGGCGTTCACTTGGGATTTGCATTGCGAGTTTGCTTTCCAACAATTAAAAAGGGCTCTCACAATAGCCCCAGTTCTGACTTTGCCGGATGGAAGCAAAATGTTCACAGTATATACGGATGCTTATGGTACGGGGCTAGGCGCTGTTCTGATGCAAGAAGGGAGGGTAGTAGCTTATGGTAGAAGATAATTGAAAGTGCATGAAAAGAACTACCCAACCCACGATCATGAGTTGGCCGCCATCGTCTTTACGCTTTAGTCTTGGCACCATTATCTCCTAGGTGAGAAGTTCGAATTATATACTGACCATAAATCGTTGAAGTATCTTTTGTCGTAGAAAGATCTTAACCTAAGGCAGCAAAGATGGATGCAGTTCCTTTCCTCATATGACTTTGAGATTTCCTATACTCCCGGCAAAGGCAACGTAGTAGCAGATGTGTTGAGCAGAAAGAAACTGACCCTATTCCCTCTCTTTGTAGAAAGGCAAAGCTTGGAGTATATAGCCAGTTTTGACTTTAGGCCCTCCTCAGATTTTATACCTGGTTTATTGGCATCCCTAGAAGTATGGCCCACTCTTTTAGACTCGATAGGGGCCACACAACGTGAAGACCCACGGCTTGTGGATATGATTGATATACTAATTAGGGGTGAAACTTCCAGTCACCTCAATAGGTACTCCATCGATGATAAGGGTTGGCTGAGACGGGATGGAAGGCTATGCATCCCACAAGCTTGGGATTTTGTGAAGAAGGTTCTCGAGGAGGCACATCTTTCCAAGATGACAATACACCCAGGTGGAGACAAGATGTTCAAGGAAGTAAAGAGAGTTTTCTATTGGAGCGGCATGAAGAAGGACGTGGAAGATTTCGTTTTTAAGTGCGTGACATGCCAACAGGTCAAGGCGGAACAAAAGAAACCTGAAGGACTGCTTCATCCTCTAGAAGTCCCGCAATGGAAGTGGGATAGCATTTCAATGGACTTCATTGACGGGTTGCCTAGGTCAAGAAGAGTCAATACTAGCATTTGGGTAATAGTGGACAGGCTTACTAAAAGCGCCCACTTTATACATATCAAGAGTAGAAGGACTGCTTCGTCTCTAGCTCCTCTTTATCTCAAGGAAATAGTTCGACTCCATGGAATACCCTCCACCATAGTGAGTGACAGAGACCCCATCTTCACGAGCGAATTTTGGCGGAGTCTGCAAGAAGCTTTCGGCACACAGTTATGCTTGAGCACGGCCTATCACCCCTAAACTGACGGTCAGACAGAAAGGGTGAATAGAGTACTAGAAGATCTTCTAAGACTGTGCGTTCTTAACTTCGGAGGGACTTGGGAGGATCACCTTCCTTTAGTGGAATTCGCCTACAACAACAGTTACCAAGCCACCATCGGTATGGCGCCCTTCGAAGCTTTGTATGGAAGACCTTGCCGATCACCAACTTGTTGGTAGGAGTCTACTGACAAGATTATACTTGGGCCAGACATGATTAGAGAGACTTTAGAAAAAGTGGACTTGATACGAAGGAGAATGAAGACTGCCCAAGACAAACAGAAATCCTACGCCGACAAAAGAAGGACCGACCTTGAGTTTGAGGTTGGGGACAGGGTTTTCCTTAAGGTATCTCCCTTAAGGAACGTCATTCGCTTTGGATCCGCAGGAAAGCTAGCACCAAGATTTGTAGGACCGTTCCCTATCATCGAGAAGATTGGGAAGATGGCTTATAGAGTAGACCTGCCCGAAAGGTTGGCTGGAATTCACAACGTCTTTCACGTTTCTCATCTCCGAAAATGTCTACATGAATCTGCGGATGTGGTGAAGCCAAGCATTCTAGAAGAAGCCGAAGTGGAACGCGAAGCAACTATGAGGAGAGTTCCAACTCGAATCGTAGGAACTGAAATCAAAAAGCTACGCAACCGCGAAGTGAAGCTCGTTAAGGTTCAGTGGAGCGACGCCGAGGAAGACGCGACTTGGGAAACTGAGGATAGAATACGCGCGGCCTACCCTTTTCTTTTTTAGGGTACATCTTTGACCTCTCTTTTTCCTTAAGTTGTGCTTGTATCTATCTTTTTAGGTATATCTCCTCGATATGATCCTTTATCCTTAGGTAGAAACCCCTTTGGATGTAAACATGTATTTGAAACATGTTATGGTTGATGGCTACAAGTGGTTGCAAGTGGTTGCTCGTGGATGCATATACACACACAACCTAGGTTTTAGATCGGCTCAGTCACTTCATACTGCATATGCATATATGTATTCATATTTGTATGTGGTTGAAACTTGATATGTTGTCATATGGATGTCGCATTTGTATTAATGGTTGTGCACTCATGTAGAATTATGAGTAAGGACAAATTTGCATACATAATGGATTCATGACACTTAAATGATTTGCATTAAGGAGGTCAACTGGATCAGTAGACTGCCTGATTTTGCATTAGTTAAGGACATATACACACACTGTGCATATAATCATAAAACATTAGAAGTCTTTTAAGGACAATGGACGTCTGTGTTTGTTGGTTGAGTAGATGGACGATTGGATGTTAGGACTTACGTTCTCCTAGACTTGAAGATTTCGAGGACGAAATCCTTTAAGGAGGGGAGAATGTAACACCCCGAATTTTCTGTTAACTGTAACTTAACAAATTAAAGTATAATTAATTCTAAATGATTGAATTAAGGGAAATGGGTTATGCCATTGCGTTCGTCTTGGAATTCTGCTTGAGATAGATTCTGATTTTGTGTAAAACGGATACAGTATGAAGGAGATATGGACGAACGAAGTTGGGCAGAAAAACCAGAAACGGGTCAGAATGCACTGGCGCACTTGGAAAGTGCGCTAGAACAAAATTGCACTAAGTGCGCTAGTACAAATTTGCACTGGCGCACCTTCCAAGTGCGCCCAGGCCAGAAAACCTGCTTGGTCAGGCCCTGGCTGGCCTGGTCGGGTTCTGGTCGATTTCTGAGGCTTGGCTGAGTCACTAGGGCTTACATGTCGCTTTCTGATTGGCTTCTCTTGAGATGGATTGTCTGGATTCACTCTAGCTTCATCGACGACTTTAATCAGTTTAAAATTCTATAAATACAACTCAAGTCTAAACCTAAATTCACACAAGTAATATAAAACTAAAGCCGTCATGCTGCTGGAAAGAAACTAGGAGTGGCCGTTTGTTAGAAAGCTTAGAGACAAGCCAATACTAAAGTAAAACACGAATCAAAACAATGTTAGTCTACCCAAAGGAAACCATATCAAATTCAGAATTCAGAATCCAGAATACAAATTCAGCGTTCGTTGTAAGTATAGTGATTTTCCGATGAGAATAAAACTAAGACTTGATTCGATGTAAATTGGAAGTGGAATTGTGCTATTATGTAATGACGATGTTAATTCATATCTATGTATTGAAATGATTGTGTTGCGAATGAAATTAGGATGTTTGTGGTATAATTAAGATTGATGTTGATCCTATTGTACTTTTAGAATGACAACAACATCACAAGCAAGTTGTATAGTTCATGTTTATGTGATTATATAGGTTGTTTGTGATTAGAACCTCATGTATATACTTTATGCTAGAACCTTTATGCCTAAATGGTTATGTTCATATACATGCCCCTACGTTTGCACAAAAGTTGCAAGTTCCTAATTGGGTCCATGTCAAGATCCACTTTAGTACATGTTTAATGTTGTAATTAGATATGCGATTGGATCTAGTTCACACCCTTGTCATAAAGTTATACATATTTATGAAAATGTCATATTCTTGTCATATGCTAGTGATGTTCGATGTTATGCCAAGATCCAAAAACAAGTTTAGACTTATGTTATCTAAATCATATGCTAATTTGTGTGACACCTATTTGGTTAGATACCTACTTCAATGCAAGTTCACATATATGTTGATTTAGGCCATGTTGCAAGTTCACATTCATGTTGAGTATTTTGCAAGTTCACACCTATGATGTTCATATTGACTATGCCAAAAATGCCAAGTTTACACCTATGTCATGTTTATGTTTATGAATTCCCTTATGCCTATTTGTGTGCGCTAAATTAGGCTAAGTTTTTAGCCTAATATTGTATGTTAAAACTATGCGAACGAAAATTAGGCTAAGGTTGTTAGCCTAATGTTTAAACGGGGTAACGTTGGGAATATTAGTAAAACTTGGCATAAAAATATATGAAATTGGCATGTTTGTCACATGCCAAAATTGGTGGCATTTTAAACGGTATAAATTCTTATACCAAAAATGTTAAACTTGGAAAGTGGGCCACAAAATTTAATTGTTGACAAATTTACATATATTAAGTAATAAAGACAAATATGTAAATTTAGAAAATACGAATATGCTTAACACGAGGTTGGATTGAGTTGTGATGTAAACCTGCCCGAACCCGCCCGGCTGTCCAGTAGTCACAACAATACCTATCCAATGTGGGTGGTTAAGCATGGAGCCCAATAAGGACTCGAGGTTAGACTGAGTTACGGTGTAAATCTGCCCGGAACCGACCGGCACATCCAGTAACCGTAACAATATCTGTCTAATGTGAGTGGTTGGTGCTTAAAGAAGCTAAGGACAGACAAGTCATGATGGTAGGGTTAAGTTAACTAAAATACTTAACCAATTCAACATGTTAATGAAATTGATGGGTGGGGTTAGGTAAATACAGACACTTAACCACTTAACATGTTTGACTAGAAAACCCTAGTAACGGGGACCCATTTCAGCAGTAACCCAATTAGGTATCATGGTACCCTGAAACTAGGCAGGGTGGGGCACGATTACTGGGCTGATTGTAAGCGGTCAAAAAGCGACGGCAATGGGTGCAATAGTGTGGATTCTAACGGAGTGCGAGCATGCACACACTTCGGAACAGACAAAACAGGGCACTGGGGGCACCAGTAGTATAACCTATGCATTCTAAAGATTGTGTCGGGTCGCCACCATGGGACTTGATACACCCCATGGTGGGGCCAGCATAGGTATCTACAATATTTGGGGGCCGTAAGACACATGTAATTATGCGAGTAGGAGCCGATCTTTAGAATAATGGGATCACTTCACCCTCAGCATGGGGTGCCAGTTTAGAACTAATGCATGTAGGTGCAGAGATATAGTGTGGGGTGCGATAGTATATTCGTTTCAAAACTACTTTATCTTAGTTTATGATACCCTCCTGTTTCCAGTTTATACCTATCATGCCCTTATTCTTATTCTCATACTGAAGAGTCTCTAGACTTACCAGGCTTTATGTCTGACCCTATTTTCTTTCGTCTTTTTTTATTCCGTTCCCCCTCCCCCCGCCAGGTCCACAGGGAGGAAACAACCCAGCTTAGTCTGATTCTTTGAAAGCTTCAAGATAGTAGATGTACGGTTTGGACTCTCTTTCCTTGGCTATGGCTGTTGTACACACTCTATAGGGATTTATGCAGTTTTAATTTTGTTTTTATGCTTCTTTATTTAATAACCAAGACAGAAATGATGATGTAAGGTTTTGGGAGTTATTATGTGTTTATATCTGTCTTGTGTTTTATCTGTGACTTTTACTTACAAACCTCCACCAAAGTTAAGGCATTCCCTTTGTGAGTGACCTTAATGGAGGGTGGGGTGTTTCACGATGTGAAGAACTCCGGTCTTCAACAATCGTCGTCATCTTCGACTCTTGATCGTCATATTAATTATTCAGAATGGGTTAAACCCGGTCTTTCTGAATAGTTCGCGTATTTTATAATCAAGTGCTATAAAAACACATCAAACGCCTCATTCCAATCCAGAATATTCTTTTTAATAAAATATTCTTATTTATAAGGAAAGATTCCCATTAATTTTATCAAAGATAAAATCCCTTGAATTTATTCTATTCAATCCAATTAAGAATTTATTAAAACTCCAATTCGGTTTTAATATCAAAAATCATTATTTAATGGTAACCAATTTCAAGAAATAATTCTTATCTTTAACTGGGTTAAAGAGCTAGTGTCATTAAAACATAGTTCACGATAAAACCAAAGTCATCTTCCATAAAATATGGAATCTTCACTGAAATTAGATCAACATATAATCGATATAAATTTTTGTATCAGACTAATAATATAAATGGAATAACAACAAGGCCTTTTAAATTCCATATACAGTAACAGTCTTCATCCACAGAAGTTCATCTCAATTATTAACCAATCGAATTCCAATTTAATACATTAAATTGGAAAACTTTACTTTGGAAAATTTTCATTAAATCTAGATAAAAGATTTATAAATTCCAAATCATATTTTCACTGTAAATCGGGTTAAAGAACGAATGTAGTTAAAAACATAGTTCACGATAAACCAAATTTACATTTCAGTTTATTCCAATTACTAAATATAATTGGAAACTCTAATAATCTTAATTAAAAGATTTATCTTTTCCAAATTTATATTTACTATTTAATTCCAATTTAAATATCGATTGGAAATTTCCATTAATTCTTATTTAAAAGATTTATTCTTTTCTAATCGGGGTTGAAGAACAATGTTATTACAGACACCGTTCACGACAACCCCAAATCTAATTATTCTCTATCAATTCCAATTTAATATATATTGAATTGGAAAACTCCTCTTTAGAAATTTCAATTTGATTTTAATTAAAAGATTTCTAAATCACAAATCATACTTTAACATCAAATTCTTTTTAATGCAACACAATCAATGAACATATAATCTTCGTAGTTAAATCTTTTCTAAAAAACATGATTCATTATAACTGGAAGCAAGACCATAATAAAAACATAATCTTTATTTTCTACCCCTTTACTTGAAAAACATATTATAGTGAGAATGTCATTCTTATTTTCTAATCTTTCTAACGAAACAAATTAACTATAAAAATGTATTCTTTCTAATGTAATCAGCCTTAAATAAAAATGAAATCTTTTTAATGTAATCTTTTTAGTTCAACCTTTATTACATTGAAAAATGTAATATTTTTATTTCAATCTTTATTACATTGGAAAATGTAATATTTTCATTTCAAACTTTATTTTCAATTCAATCTTTATTACATTGGAAAATGTAATATTTTCATTTCAAACTTTATCTTCAATTCAATCTTTATTACACTGGAAAATGTAATATTTTCATTTCAAACTTTATACTGGGCCAGACCTCCCACATTAAGCCTACGACTTATGGATGCTGGATATGTCGGTTGGTTTCGGGCAGACTTATCCCACAAGTTGGGCTTAACCTCGTGTTATGGCATGTTTCGTACTTGCGCACTTGGACCCCTCACATTAGGCCCAACATTTGCGGCTGCTGGATATGCCGGTTGGGTTCGGGCAGGCTTCCACCACAAATGTAACCTAACATCGTGTCCAAGTACAATTATAATTTATAATTATAATTGTTTAACTGAAACATATTATCTTAAAATGTCCTTAATTTTAAAATTACTTAATTTCAAAATATCAACTAATTTAAAATACCTTAATTAAAATATTCTTTATACTGTAAACGGTCTCCATATTAAATTGTTATTAATATTCATAAATCCTTTATTTTTCAAACCTTCTGACTTACATTCCAATTCCTGATGAAATTTTGAACTTTCCATATTATTATAATTATATAATAATAATCTTTTCAAAATGTTAAATTTTGAATTCAAATCTTTTATTTCAACATATTGTCCATAAAAATTTATTCTTTTCAATTCAAACTTTCAACCATAAAGCTATAATCTTTTCAATTGAAAACATCATTTAATTCCTTGAATTGAATATTAAATTAAATATTCATTAAATTCAAAATTGGAATGAGAATTAATCAGTTACCATACCATTTGAATAATATGGATTTCATGCATCGTATTCATTTCAAAATAACAACAAAACATTCAATAATAGCAAAAGTGCATTTTACAATAAATCCAAGGGTGATGTGAAATCAGAATATCAACCCAAGAACCGTGTGGGGTTTCAGCAAACACATATATTTGTGCATTTGGGCGACGTGTGAAAATTTATCGTCCAATCAACATACACAAGTCAGGAAACTTGTTTATGGCAGTGTAAACATATTTTTGTATATTATAAATAACATAACGTTATTTAACATGTTCACATATTTCAAATTTCGAACAATTCACAACAATCATTCAAATCAACATTTATCCAACAAACAATAATTCCAACACAGATAATTAATTTATATTTAATAATAAAATAAGTAAATGTTCAAAAATTTTGAGTGAGATAAACTTCTCACCTTGGTCATGTTTTTAATTGACGGTTCAGGTCGAATTTTTAGCCCAAAATCCAACATGCCCTAAAATTGGCAAAATTGATGTCCACGCGAAGCTCTCGACCCTACGATCGTAGCAAATCTAGTTTCATGCGATTTCAAGTTCGTATAAAAAAGATACGAATTTTCGAAATTTGACCAAATTAAATAATTGATTTAAATGGTAAAAATTACCCAAATTTTCAACTTGCTCAGAATTGAAAGTAGTTAGTGTCATTGCGAAGATCTCGTCGCCATGATCCCAATGGATCTGAAATCGTCAAATTTCGACCTCGTATGTAAAAGATATTGCATTATAAACATTGAACATAAAATTAAATAAATGTTCCGCGCTTAACCCCTTAGCATTTTATTATCCAACAGCACCTTGAACTTAAAATGCTCGCCACGACCAAACCACAAGTCGGAATTGCACGAAACCAGCGCCATTCTCTCTGGCTTCTCCCCCTCTTTCCACGCCTGGTGGTCCCCCCTCCAATTCGCCACGTGGGGCCCACGATCTGCAGTTGAACGGAAAAGTGCAGTTTCCGTTCATCTCAGTGCTGCGGAGGCCTCGGTACTCCAAATGCCACCAATTTTTGTCAGTAGTTAGAACTCGACCTCCCGAACAACTTTTCTTTAGGTCACTTCGCCTGAAAATGCACGGATCGACGGGAAATTGCTCATCTTTGTGACTGTCCTGTTTTTAGCACCCCTCCAATCGAATTGACATTTCGACCAATTCCGGCCACCTGGGACGATGCCACTACCGCCAAAAGAACCGTATGCTTCCCCTCTACCACTTCCTGAAGTCGCTCGACCTAACTCTCTTCGTGGGGCCCGCAGCGAACAAAAAACCGAAATCAGCTTTCTGTCTTTCAAGCCAGATCCCAGCAAAACCGTGCGACGATAGGTCTTGAATTTTTCGTGGTAGATATAGGATAAGAAGATGAACAAATCCCAGAAAGGGTTTGGTCTGATTTCGTTCTGATTGAGAGATATAAATTATTTTGTTTTCAGGGGCTAATTTGCAAAATAAATTTTAGAGGAGGGAGCCGCCATGGAATAGAGGAAGAAGAAGGTGGCTATGTTTTGTCTTAGGGTTCAGCTAATGACAACACTTATGATATTTTATATGGGTTAATAATTTAATTAGGCCCACTACCCTTATTTTAACCTCTTATGTATTTTATCATCTTCAAATTTTGTCTGTTTTCTCAGTTTAAAAACTCGTGTTAACACCTACGAATTCCATTTTTTATGAAAATTAAAACATAATTATTTCTTGACATTACGAATCCATAGAAACTAATTTCGATGAATTCCGAGTCCGTATGAAAAAATAGCGAATTTTTAAAGTTTGAAAATTGACCGTTTTTCACTGTAAAATTTATTACGACCACATACTAGCTTCAAAAATTATGAAATTTGGAATCTAGCAATAATTCAATATTCCGAATCCATAAAAATTGGTTTCATCGAATTCGGAGGTCGTTTACAAAATTCCCATTTTTAAGGCGTATATATTTAATATTAAAAATACAAATAAATATGAATAATTTCCAAAACTCCAAATATATAAGTGTTTATACTTGTCCAATGCAGAAACATCACTTTGAACTCAATGGAAGTGGTTTCGATTACAAATTCATTCGTATGCAAAAAGTAGCCTTTTGGGTCATGTATATTAATATATATAAATTCCATAGCGTTTTTCTGAGATTTTAAATTTGCCATAACTTACAAAGTATAAACTGAAATCTTAGTTTCTTAAATTCATTGGAAAGATATCGTCAATACGGTCCTAGCATTTTTTGTCTCGTCCAATTCTGAATTATAATGAATTTTATATATTTTTCCAAAGTTGAAAATCGAATATTGAAATTATCGCGCCATTTCAGGCTCGAAATATAATTAATATAAATTATACGTTCTAACTTCGATTTAAAATAAATTATTTCATCGTTATTATTTAAAATAAATTATTTTAAATATACTAAATCCTTTAAATTAACTAAAATAAAAATTTTAAATTTGCCCCAAAATTCCGGGTCGTTAAAATCTCCCCCACTTGAAATCTTTTCGTCCTCAAAAAAGGAACGAAGCTAAAAGTTGTTTATTTAATTACTCAATTTTCATTTCTACTAAATTTTCAATTCAGTTCAATATTAAATTTAATCTAGTTAAATTTATCATTCTTTAATATAGTGGTTAAATTAATTATCATTCCTATATTTTAATTACTTAAACTAATAATCAAACACCACAACCATTAATCAATTAGGTGATTATCTTTTCAAAGGCATAATTTTAATATATGTAGTCAAAAATCATGTTTCAGTGCAAATCCCAACAATATACCCTATCTAGTTTTGGTTCTCACAGCAGTCAATAGAAATATATAAATATTCCACCTTCGTTGCTCGAACATAAATACTGATGATGCAGCTGTTATCATAAGGATTATCCCCGGGCGACTAGAGTGTGATTCAATATCTATCCAGTATGTTAAAACTTTGAATATCCGTTAATTACTCGTCTATTCAAAATCTTTATATACTCGATTGTCCAAAATAAAATAATATACTCAAATACGTACTTTATGATAAAACTTTTAAAACTAAATTTGTTTCATTTTTACAAATTATTACTCTTTACACTCCTTCTAGGATATTACTGATTCTATCTCTAACGAGTTATTCTTATTGGATATTACTAGTCCAATCTCTGTTGAATTATTTCGTTCGGTTCTAATGTGTCTTGTTCTCAAGCTCTGTAAACCAAAGATCTGATACCAAACGAAATGACCCAAACCTCCCTATAAAGGAAAGCTCGGATTGTTGTGAGAACAATACAAAGCAGAAAACAAACAATAGAACATTTTATTGCTGTTACAACAATTACATCAGAGTACAAGAATATTTTAGAGTATGAATGGATAATATACATTGGAAATACAATATCAGAGTTTAAATTACATTTAAATAGCAGCGGAAAATAACACAAAAACACAACTGAAAGAAATACACTGATACAGAGCTTTCAGGATATCGCTTCAGCTGTAGACCAGGATCCTATGAATATAACATCTGCAAAACCAAAACTACTAGCTGCCCGTGTGGAAAATATGGGCACCCAGAGTTTAGGTTAAAACAATAAACTCCAGGTCAGTCATGGGACTGGTGTGAGAACTAAAAACAGTTATTAAGTTGATTTTAAAGTTAGGTAAATCAAGGGACCACGCCGTATAGCACGGAACGGGTCTACCCCCAATGTAACACCCCACATCCTTTAGTATCACTCACAAAGGGAATGCACTAAGTTTGTAATAACCCGGAAATCTAGGCCAATTTAAAAATTTTTATTTTGGCAAATTTAGTGAATTTTGATTATTTAAAATGAATTGTTTTAAATAATATTGACGAGAAATTTATTTGAATAGAATTCGAATGTATATATTATATAGATCGTCGTTAGAATATAAATATTTATTTATAATTATAAAAGGACTTGAAAATGGCGCGATAGTTCGATAGTTCGATTTCAAAATTCAAATGAATGTACCGGGTTCAAAATAAACCGGATTTTAGTGAAACCAAAAATATTAGAATCTATTTGTGAATATCTCTCCAATGAATCTGAAAGATTGAAATTTCATAGCGGGAATCAAAAGATATGTCCAGTTGAAATTTCAAAATAGTCGCTATGGAATTCAGACCCTTAAAAATGGAAATTTTGCAAATGACCTCGGATTTCGACGAAACCACTTTTGTTAGATCCACGATGTCAAATTATTGCTAGATTCCAATTTTCATAAATTTTTGAATCAATATGTGAGCGTGGTAAAGGAAAACGCGTTTGACTAGTTTTAGTTGATTTTAATCGACTGGAAAATGGCCATTTTTCAAACGGTCTCAGAATTCGACGAAATTAGTTTTGTTAAGACCGTATCGTCAATACGAAGCTAGAAAGTATTTTTCTGGAATTTTTCGAGTTAGTATGCGGCCCCGATAAATTGAAATGCGCGTTGAAATTGAATATACGCTGATTATATTTGAATTTTGATGAAAACTGATCGTAACAAGCGGATTGGCTTACGATACATGTCCCATTGTGTTCGGAATGAGGGTATTACGCTAGGGGCGACAGTCATTGGGTTTAAATCAGGGTTCGAAATAAAAGTCAACTATTTATGGGAAAAAATATATATATATAATCTCGTTTGACACCCCCCCCCCCCCGTTTACTTTTCCTCGATCAAAATTGAAAGCCCCTTTTTCATTTTTTTCCTCTCGACGGAAACGGAGGCGCTGCCTCGTCCACCCTCCGACCGCCATCGCTCCACCGACCCTGCCCATCGCCACCTCCCTCCCGATTCCTCCCCCATGGCCTCCTCTCTTTCCTCTCTGACCAATTAAAGCCCGTTGCCCTCCCTCATCTATAGGCCGTCGCCGCCCCTCCAAGCACCACCGCCCACGCCACCGGAGCTCCGGCGAAGCCCCACCCTGTTGTGCCTCTTCCCCCTTCCTTCCTCTCTCCCTCCCTCGTCTGAAACAGCTCAAAAGCCGTCGTTCTCCCTTGTAACCCTAGTCGCCGCCGCGCAGGAGCCTGCACTGCCAGTCTTCGCCGCGAAGCGCACCACCCCATCACCTGAACGGACCCCAGAACTCCTCCAGCCGCCGTTCAACCCTAGGTCCTCCTCCCCCTTTTGAAAAAAACCCTGTAAGTAAATCCGTTTTTATTTTATTTTATAGCAAAAGTAAATCAGTTTTTTTTATTTTATAGCAAAAGTAAATCATTTTTTTCTGATAGATAAAGAAGATCAGTTTTATATTTATATATATCAGAGTAAGAAAAGAATAGATTTTTTACTTAAGAAAAGATTTGATTTTCATAACTTGAATTCGAATTAAAAATATGATTTTTATATTATAGAGGTAATAAAAATATGATTTTTATATAACGGAGAGATTAAAAATATGATTTTTTATATTAAAGAAGTATAAAAATTCGATCTTTTTATATGAAGTAGATATATAAAAATATAATTTTTATATAGAATAAAGTGTTGTAAAAATATATGAAGTAGTGATAAAAATATAATTTTTATGTGAACAGCGTGAAAAGGGCCACATTGGAATTTCAAACAAATCCAGACGGTTTAGCAGTTCAAGAGCAAAGCACGGCGGAGTGGAACCCTCTGTGAGAACTCCTCACCTTTTATTTAATTTTCTAGTTAAAAATATATACTAGGATGCAGACAGTGTTTAGTAGCACCTTACACCCGTCGTCCACAGACCATAGACGGCTTGTATGCTTGGTTGTTTGATTTTGATGTGTAGTTGATTGTGTGATGTGACGTGAAATGAAATAAAATATTTATATAGTTGAAAGTATTTTATAGTTAAAAATAGAATTTTTAATGTGTATATGAAATGAAATAAAAATAAACAAATCGGACGATTTGTTTATATACACACATTTGACTGATATTGATTGGGACGATAAATTTTACACATCGCCCAACTGCACAAATAAAATCTATGTTTGATTGTTTGAAACCCCACACGGGTATTGGGATGATATTTTACGTACACTAATCCCGATTGTTTAGTTGTATGTCGATCGATTGATTAACAGACTGTTATAAGCGTTGAATATTTATATTTGATGCTTATACAATGTAGAATGCACTTTGGATGATGGTTGATTATTCATCGTTGTTATTGTATACATGTGTTGTAGAAAATCCATATAATGTTATGCTTATACAATGTAGAATGCACTTTGGATGATGGTTGATTATTCATCGTTGTTATTGTATACATGTGTTGTAGAAAATCCATATAATTAACATTATATGGTAATTGATTGGGCCTCATTCCATTTTTGAAAAAGAAATACTTGAATAGAAATATTTGAAAAAGAAATATTTGAAATAGAATATTTGAAAATAGAAATATATGAAGCCGTGTTGATTAGATTTACGCCATTTTACTGTGAACGATATTTATATCGATTTTATTCATTTTATAATGAACATCGAAAGTGATTTCAAAATCTGATATTTTGAATAGAAATGAATTAGAATTGAAATTGAATAGAAATGAATTCGAATTGAAATGAATAGAATTGAAATTGAATAGAATTGAAGATGAATAGAAATGAATAGAATTGAAATAGAATTCAAAATTGAATTCAAAATTGATTTGAATGGAAATCAATTTGAAATAAATTTAAAATGAATTTGTAAGGGAAAATTCAATTTTGATTTGAATTTGAAAAAGAAGTTGAAATTGTTTTGAAAACGAATTTAAAACGATTTATAAAATACATTTTAAAAGGAAATCGACGAAGTATATATTATATATATTATATATATAATATAATGGCCTGAATAGAACGCGCTGCGCCGCGGCAGTTCGCGAATTTCGACCATTGACTTTGAACGGATATTACGGGAGATCCGACCGTCGGATTCTCCTGAAACCGGAACCGTTGGGTTCGTATCAAAAAGAGCTTTCTAACGAATGTTAGAAATTTGAAATCTAACGGTTTGATTTGGAATTATATCCAAATCAAATTTGGAAAAGGTCGCTGTAAGTGCAGTTCGATGACCGTTGATGGAAATCGACTGTGCGGGCCTTGATAAAATTATTAAAAATAGTAATAATTTGTGTAAAATCATAGGAAATGATTTGTGAAGATTTAGGATGAAAAACTCCATATTTGAAAAGATATAAATAGATTTTTATCGAAATGAACTAGTTTTGAACTAGAATTATAATTCTATTTATTTTTAAATAAATAAATTGAATTTGAAAAGGGTTTTAAAAGTAACCAGAATTTCCAATAATTGAATTGGAATGGATTTGAATCGAAATTGTCTTTGGATTACTTCGATGTTGGATTTCGTGATTATACAGATATTGTTATGGAAATTTGAAAGATATATATATCGTTATTTCCAATACGATATTTTTTGGTCGTAGAATTTGATACGGAATATAAGCCGATATATTTTCTATTCAGAGCCTTGTATTTAATATCAAATGTGATTTGGGTTTGTCGTGAATGGTGTCTTCATTAACACTGTTCTTAAGCCCAGTTGAGAAAAAGATTAAATCTTTTTATTTAGATTTAATGAAGTGTACCGATTAAATAATATTTAATTGGAATTGAATTCGAATTGATTCTTGGGTTTATCGTGAATGGTGTTTTAAATAACACTTGTTCTTTAACCCGATAATTAATAGAATGTGATTTTGGGTTTTCGTGAACGGTATCTTCAATAATACTGTTCTTAGACCCAAAGGAGTTAAGAAAATCAGAAACTAACTGGAGGTTAGTTAAGTTGAATGGTTTCCGGGGTATTTATCTGATGTTGGTTTCGGCCTTCGGGGTTAATACTTAGGGAATTGGTCACTTACTATTTTACGGTTAGGGACTGATTGAAATGTGATGTGATTTTGGGGTTTATCGTGCACCGTGTTTTAAATGACATTGATTCTTTAACACTGTCAAAGATTAAAACTAAGTGGAGTTTTAATGAATCTTTAATTAGATTGAAAAGATCGAGAATGGAGTATCACCGGTTTTACTCCAGGCGGTAGTTAAATCTTTAATTAGATTTGAACGTGAAATGGTAATTGAATTTACCGATAACACCGTGGTGTTAGATATGAAGTATTGCCAGTATTACTTCATGGGATGAATAGGTTGGGAATGGGAAATTAAAACAAATGATTACTTCGGTAAGGTTCGTTAATCCCGACTAGTTTTAATTGATATTCAAAGGAAGATTAAAGAATAAATTTAAAGGAATTTGTCTTTGATAAAATTATTGGGAACCTTTCCCTAAAAATGTGAAATTTAGAAACTAACTGTAGGTTAGCTAAGCAGAACAGTTTCCTGTGTATTGATCTGATGTTGGTTTCGGCCTTCGGGGTTAATATTTGGGGAATTATTCTCTTGTTAATTTACGGTTAGTGACTGATGAATTGTAATGAGGCGTATGTTGTGTTTGTGTAACACTTGTTTATTATATACGCGAGTTGCTCAGAAAGACCGGGTTTATCCCATTCTGAATAACTAAATCGACGATAGTAAATCGAAGATGAAGACGTTGGTCGAAGACCGGAGATCTTCACCTCGTTTGGATGGTAACCGAGGTCCTGATTGGGAGGCATCCCGAAATATGGATAATTAGTGGTGATCTTCCAGACGTACGTGGTGATCGATGGGTTTGCGAGGTATATAGTGCCTCCGGTTTCGTTCAGACCCAGAACGGACTTGCAAATGGACAGTGTGTCTGACATTGGAATTTATTCTGTGTGACTGATAGCCATCAGTTGCACGGCGTTAATTCCCTGTGTAGCATGCTAAGATGCAGTAATCAGGGCTTCTGTTGAAAAGCAAAGTCTTGTGGTGATGTTCAAAGCACCGCCTGTGTGGCGTAGCTTTGTGTACAACGTGAATTCGCGAATCTCACACCCCGGTATGAACCAGAAATGGGAGAAAGGACCTCAGGGGGACGTGCGTTTTCTTTCTAGCTAGAAGTGGCGTCAGTGGTTTTACACGCCCTGACGAGTTTGACTTATGTTGTTGTTACTGTTGCAAGGAGCCTCGGTTATATCGGTCGATCCGGGACCGATGGAGTCATTTGTTGGCTCACTTACGCCCCAAAGGGCGGAGAAACACATTGTTCAGGCATTATAATCCACTCCATGTGGACCAGCCCTTACGATCCAAGGTACGGTTGCGGCTGTGCCTGAGGGGCGGGCTAGAGCATCTCGAATTCGGTAAGGACTATCTTTGCCTTGGTTCATGATGAAAATCCAACTTCCAATACGTGACGTTTCGATTTTAGTTGTAATCCTATATATGGCGACATAGTGGGATAGGGCGCTTATGCCGTCTATGATTGATACTTATGATTTGAAGTTGTTTTATACACTATGCACTTATAATAGTATCAAATGATTTGTTTTAAAAGTATCAAGCATCCTTGGCTATTATAAGGTAAAAACCCTATCCTCCAGCTTGCGTTGCATTGTGTGATGGAACTGGGTCTTATAATAGCTTCTTTTTTCTTTATTTAGCATTGCACTGTTGTTTTATGCATTTGTGTTCTTGGGAGGAAACCTGTTCCGCGTTAGCGGCGTGGTCCCTTGATTTACCTAACATTAAAATAAAGATTAATAACTGTTTTAGTTCTCACACCAGTCCTATGACTGACCTGGAGTTTATTGTTTTAACCTAAACTCTGGGTGCCCTTATTTTGACACAGGCAACTAGTAGTTTTGGTTTTGCAGATTTATATTCACAGGATCCTGGTTTACAGATGGAACGATATCCGAAAAGCTTTGTATCCGTGTATCTCCTTCAGTTGTATTTTATATTATTTTCCGCTGCTATGTAATGTATTGTAATCTCTGATATTTATCGAATGTATATTATTTGTTTATACTCTGTATATTCTTGTATTCTGATGAATTGTTGTAATAAGCAATGAAATGTTCTTCCGTCTGCGTCCTGATGTGGCTTGTTCTCGACTCAATCCGGGCTTTCCCCACAGGGGAAGTTCTGGTCGTTTCAGCGTGGTGTCAGAGCTTTGGTTTACAGAGCTCAGAGAACAAGACACATTAGAACCATACGAAAGGATTCATCAGAAATTGGATTAGTAATATCCTATTAGAATGACTCGTTAGAGATGGGATCAGTAGTATCCTAGAACGAGTGTGAAGAGTATATTTTTGAAATGAAAACAAGTTTTGTTTTGAAAATTTAAATCAATTATTCGTATTTGATTATTTATTTTATATTGAATTTGGACAATCCAATATATAAAGATTTTTCATATATATCTTGCAAATGTGTATTCAAAGTTTTAATGTACTGGATAGTTATAGAATCACACTCTAGTTGCCCGGGGATAATTCTGGTGACGGGGCACCATCGCCAGTATTTATTTTCGAGTTTCGAAAGTGAGATTTCTATATATTTCCAATTGGCTAGTGTGAGAACCGAAACTAGATAGAGCCTATTGTTGTGATTTGGCATCAAAAATGTGATTTTTGACTATATATCAAAGTTATGAATTTGAAATGATAATCAACTAATTGATTGATGGTTGTGTTGCTTGATTATTGTTGGATTGATTAAATTTGAAACATATAGCCAATTTGAACCAAATAGTGAACTGTATTGGAAATTTATCGCATTTGCTTGCATACATGTATATCTACTGAACAGGTCATAGCAAGGAGGCTAGAGCAGAGAATAAAATTGTTTGCCCGACAAATAGGTACATGTTTACCATAATTTACTGTTTTGTTTGGGTGATGATGATTTTATGAGCCAATTGGCTAGCCGCTTGGCTTTTTCTTTTTCTTTTTGAGATCAAAGGGCCTGTATGGCAATTTCTGGATTTTCCCGGTGCTCCCGGTGCAGGGGAGGTTATGGCGAAATTTTTCGAAAATTTAGGGTGTTAGCCAAATTTTTGAAAATTTTGAAAAGTTCTTAGAAACTGAAAAGTTGAAGAAATTAAGCCGTAATGAAAATAACGAAAGTTGAGTTGATTTGTTAAACAACTTTCGGCTTCGTTCCTTTTCGGGGACGAAAAGTTTTAAGTGGGGGAGATTGTAATAACCCGGAAATCTGGGCCAATTTAAAAAAATTTATTTTGGCAAATTTAGTGAATTTTGATTATTTAAAATGAATTATTTTAAATAATATCGACAAGAAATTTATTTGAAAAGAATTCGAACGTATATATTATATAGATCGTCGTTAGATTATAAATATTTATTTATAATTATAAAAGGAATTGAAAGTGGCGCGGTAGTTCGATAATTCGATTTCAAAATTCAAATGAATGTACCGGGTTCAAAATAAACTTGATTTTAGTGAAACCAAAAATATTAGAATCTATTTGTGAATATCTCTCCAACGAATCCGAAAGATTGAAATTTCATAGCGGGAATCAAAAGATATGTCCAGATGAAATTTCAGAATAGTCGCTATGGAATTCAGGCCCTTAAAAATGGAAATTTTGCAAATGACCTCGGATTTCGACGAAACCCCTTTTGTTGGATCCGCGATGTCAAATTATTGCTAGATTCCAATTTTCATAAATTTTCGAATCAATATGTGTGCGTGGTAAAGGAAAACGTGTTTGACCAGTTTCAGTTGATTTTAATCGACAGGAAAATGGCCATTTTTCAAACAGTCTCAGAATTCGACGAAACTAGTTTTGTTAGGACCGTATCGTCAATACGAAGCTAGAAAGTATTTTTTTCGGAATTTTTCGAGTTAGTATGCGGCCCCGATAAATTGAAATGCGCGTTGAAATTGAATATACGCTGATTATATTTTAATTTTGATGAAAACTGATCGTAACAAGTGAATTGGCTTACGATACATGTCCCATTGTGTTTGGAATGGGGGTATAACGCTAGGGGCGACAGTCGTTAGGTTTAAATCAGGGTTCGAAATAAAAGTCAACTACTTATGGGAAAAATATATATATTATATATATAATCTAGTTTAACACCCCCCTGTTTACTTTTCCTCGATCAAAATTGAAAGCCCCTTTTTCAATTTTTTTCCTCTTGACGGAAGCGTAGGCGCTGCCTCGTCCACCCTCCGACCGCCATCGCTCCACCGACCCTGCCGATCGCCACCTCCCTCCCGCTTCCTCCCCCACGGCCTCCTCTCTTTCCTCTCTGACCAATTAAAGCCCGTCGCCCTCCCTCATCTACAGGCCATCGCCGCCCCTCCAGGCACCACCGCCCATGCCACCGGAGCTCCGGCGAAGCCCCACCCTGTTGTGCCTCTTCCCCCTTCCTTCCTCTCTCCCTCCCTCGTCTGAAACAGCTCAAAAGCCGCCGTTCTCCCTTGTAACCCTAGCCGCCGCCGCGCAGGAGCCTGCACCGCCAGTCTTCGCCGCGAAGCGCACCACCCCATCACCTGAACGGACCCCAGAACTCCTCCAGCCACCGTTCAACCCTAGGTCCTCCTCCCCCTTTTGAAAAAAACCCTGTAAGTAAATCCATTTTTATTTTATTTTATAGCAAAAGTAAATCAGTTTTTATTTTATTTTATAGCAAAAGTAAATCATTTTTTTTCTTATAGATAAAGAAGATCAGTTTTATATTTATATATATCGGAGTAAGAAAAGAATAGAATTTCTACTTAAGAAAAGATTTGATTTTCATAACTTGAATTCGAATTAAAAATATGATTTTTATATTATAGAGATAATAAAAATATGATTTTTATATAATGGAGAGATTAAAAATATGATATTTATATTAAAGAAGTATAAAAATTCGATCTTTTTATATGAAGTAGATATACAAAAATATAATTTTTATATAGAATAATGTGTTGTAAAAATATATGAAGTAGTGATAAAAATATAATTTTTATGTGAACAGCGTGAAAAGGGCCACATTGGAATTTCAAACAAATCCAGATGGTTCAGCAGTTCAAGAGAAAAGCACGGCGGAGTGGAACCCTCTGTGAGAACTCCTCACCTTTTATTTAATTTTCTAGTTAAAAATATATACTAGGATACAGACGGTGTTTAGTAGCACCCGCCACCCGTCGTCCATAGACCGTGGACGGCTTGTATGCTTGTTTGTTTGATTTTGATGTGTAGTTGATAGTGTGATGTGACGTGAAATGAAATAAAATATTTATATAGTTGAAAATGTTTTATACTTAAAAATAGAATTTTTAATGTGTACATGAAATGAAATAAAAATAAACAAATTGGACGATTTGTTTATATACACACATTTGACTGGTATTGATTGGGACGATAAATTTTACACATCGCCCAACTGCACAAATAAAATCTGTGTTTGATTGTTTGAAACCCCACACGGGTATTGGGATGATATTTGACGTACACTAATCCCGATTGTTTAGTTGTATGTCGATCGATTGATTAACAGACTGTTATAAGCGTTGAATATTTATATTTGATGCTTATACAATGTAGAATGCACTTTGGATGATGGTTGATTATTCATCGTTGTTATTGTATACATGTGTTGTAGAAAATCCATATAATTAACATTATATGGTAATTGATTGGGCCTCATTCCAGTTTTGAAAAAGAAATACTTGAATAGAAATATTTGAAAAAGAAATATTTGAAATAGAATATTTGAAAATAGAAATATATGAAGCTGTGTTGATTAGATTTACGCCATTTTAACGTGAACGATATTTATATCGATTTTATTCATTTTATAATGAACATCGAAAGTGATTTTAAAATCTGATATTTTGAATAGAAATGAATTCGAATTGAAATTGAATAGAAATGAATTCGAATTGAAATGAATAGAATTGAAATTGAATAGAATTGAAATTGAATATAAATGAATAGAATTGAAATTGAATTCAAAATTGATTTGAATGGAAATCAATTTGAAATGAATTTAAAACGAATTTGTAAGGGAAAATTCAATTTTGATTTGAATTTGAAAAAGAAGTTGAAATCGTTTTGAAAACGAATTTAAAATGATTTATAAAATACGTTTTAAAAGGAAATCGATGAAGTATATATTATATATAATATAATGGCCTGAATAGAACACGCCGCGCCGCGGTAGTTCGCGAATTTCGGCCATTGACTTCGAACGGATATTACGGGAGATCCAACCGTCGGATTCTCCTAAAACCGGAACCGTTGGGTTCGTATCGAAAAGAGCTTTCTAACGAATATTAGAAATTTGAAATCTAATGGTTGGATTTGGAATTATGTCCAAATCAAATTTGGAAAAGGTCGTTGTAAGTGCAGTTCGATGGCCGTTGATGGAAATCGATTGTGCGTGCCTTGATAAAATTATTAAAAATAGTAATAATTTGTGTAAAATCATAGGAAATGATTTGTGAAGATTTGGGATGAAAAACTCCATATTTGAAAAGATAATAAATAGATTTTTATCGAAATGAACTAGTTTTGAACTAGAATTATAATTCTACTTATTTTTAAATAAATAAATTGAATTTGAAAAGGGTTTTAAAAGTAACCAGAATTTCAAGTAATTGAATTGGAATGGATTTGAATCGAAATTGTCTTTGGATTACTTCGATGTTGGATTTCGTGATTATACAGATATTATTATGGAAATTTGAAAGATATATATATCGTTATTTCTAATACGATATTTATTGGTCGTAGAATTTGATATGGAATATAAGCCGATATATTTTCTATTCAGAGCCTTGTATTTAATATCAAATGTGATTTGGGTTTGTCGTGAATGGTGTCTTCATTAACATTGTTCTTAAGCCCAGTTGAGAAAAAGAGTAAATCTTTTTATTTAGATTTAATGAAGTGTACCGATTAAATAATATTTTATTGGAATTGAATTCGAATTGATTCCTGGGTTTATCGTGAACGGTGTTTTAAATAACACTCGTTCTTTAACCCGATAATTAATAGAATGTGATTTTGGGTTGTCGTGAACGGTATCTTCAATAATACTGTTCTTAGACCCAAAGGAGTTAAGAAAATCAGAAACTAACTGGAGGTTAGTTAAGTTGAATGGTTTCCGGGGTATTTATCTGATGTTGGTTTCGGCCTTCGGGGTTAATACTTAGGGAATTAGTCACTTACTATTTTACGGTTAGGGACTGATTGAAATGTGATGTGATTTTGGGGTTTATTGTGCACCGTGTTTTAAATGACACGGATTCTTTAACCCTATCAAAGATTAAAACTAAGTGGAGATTTAATGAATCTTTAATTAGACTGAAAAGATCGAGAATGGAGTATCACCAGTTTTACTCCAGTCGGTAGTTAAATCTTTAATTAGATTTGAATGTGAAATGGTAATTGAATTTACCGATAACACCGTGGTGTTAGATATGAAGTATTACCAGTATCACTTCATGGGATGAATAGGTTGGGATTGGGAAATTAAATCAAATGATTACTTCGGTAAGGTTCGTTAATCCCGACTAGTTTGAATTGATATTTAAAGGAAGATTAAAGAATAAATTTAAAGGAATTTATATTTGATAAAATTAATGGGAACTTTTCCCTAAAAATGTGAAATTTAGAAACTAACTGTTGGTTAGCTAAGCAGAACGGTTTCCTGGGTATTGATCTGATGTTGGTTTCGGCCTTCGGGGTTAATATTTAGGGAATTATTCTCTTGTTAATTTACGGTTAGTGACTGATGAATTGGAATGAGGCGTATGTTGTGTTTGTTTAACACTTGTTTATTATATACGCGAGTTGCTCAGAAAGACCGGGTTTATCCCATTCTGAATAACTGAATCGACGATAGTAAATCGAAGATGAAGACGGTGGTCTAAGACCGGAGATCTTCACCTCGTTTGGATGGTAACCGAGGTCCTGATTGGGAGGCATCCCGAAATATGGATAATTAGTGGTGATCGTCCAGACGTACGTGGTGATCGATGGGTTTGCGAGGTATATAGTGCCTCCGGTTTCATTCAGACCCAGAACGGACTTGCAAATGGACAGTGTGTCTGACATTGGAATTTATTCTGTGTGATTGATAGCCATCAGTTGCACGGTGTGAATTGCCTGTGTGGCATGCTAAGATGCAGTGATCAGGGCTTCTGTTGAAAAGCAAAGTCTTGTGGTGATGATCAAAGCACCGCCTATGTGGCATAGCTTTGTGTACAACGTGAATTCACGAACCTCACACCCCGGTATGAACCAGAAACAGGAGAAAGGACCTCACCTATAACTAGATAGCAAGTATATGGTCTTTTGGAGTTCTCCACCTTTCCGCTTTACATATCTCGACTGACTCAAGATGGTAGGTAGACGACGAGTTGCTATCACAGGGCTACTAGTCTCGCCGAATCACGCTGGTCCATCCTAGTCTTTAGGTTGCCTTATATTGCAACCAAAGCATACCCTTGGTTCTTCTAACGCAGACCTTAACCTCTGTGAGCCCAGGAGGTTCATCTGCAGCCTCACAGAGGGATACCAAGAATACCCTCACGTCCTCTCGAAGCCTCGGGCTTCGTAACCCAATTCGTTGGAGCCTTTTTTAAGATTAGATGGACGTTCGCTCCTCCTTGTGTTATACTAAGAATTACTACTTAGTTTTCCTAACTAAGGTTTACCGCTTAGTTTCCTGAATTGTCGTTTTCTTAACTAAGGTTTACTACTTAGCCCCTTTCAACTAAGGTTTACTACTTAGTTCTCTTTCTCGTCAAGATGGATTGGTTAAGTGTCATTAGTCGATACAAGTTAACTTAACCCATTCATTTGTCATGGTAAACTGGTTAAGTGTTATCAGTAATTCACGTTGACTTAACCTTACCAGCATCAAGTTATATTGGTTAAGTATTTACTTAACCCTACCCATTCATCTAGTATTGGTTAAGTGTTCCTTTTTAACTTAACCTTGCCTATCTGTTTTAACTAACATGTTATAACGGTTAAGTGTTCCCTTAGTTAACTTAACCCTTACATTGGTTTGATTAACATGTTCTAATGGTTAAGTATTGTCCCTTCATGTTTTTAACTTAACCCTATTCATTTATCACACTCTGATGGTTAAGTGTTCAAGCTTACTTAACCCTACGATCTAGTCTAGCTAACATATTAAATTGGCTAAGTGTATTAAATTTACTTAACCTCAACCTCTAGTCTAGTTAGCATGTTAATTTGGCTAAGTGTATTAACTTTACTTATCCCCAACCTCTAGTCTAGTTAACATGTTAAATTGGGAAAGTGTATTGAATTTACTTAACCCCCACTTTCTAGTCTGGTTAACATATTAAATTTGCTAAGTGTTTTTCTTAGTTACTTAACCCCTACAAATCTTGTCTTGTTACCATGTTAAGTTGGTTAAGTGTTCTAGTTAACTTAACCCTATCCTTCTAACTTAACTGTGTTAAGTTGGTTAAGTGTTCCTATGGACTTAACCCTCCCATTCTAGCTTAACTGTGTTAAGTTGGTTAAGTGTTCTTATGGACTTAACCCTCCCATTCTAGCTTAACTTTATTTGTCTTATTAAAGCACCAGCCACTCACATTAGGCAGGTATTGTTGTGGCTGTGGTATGCCGGTTGGTTCCGGGCAGTCTTACGCCACAACTCAGTCTAACCTCGGGCCTTTATCGGGCTCAATGCCTTAACCTCCCATATTGGATAGGTATTGTTGTGATCACTAGACAGCCGGGCAGGTCCGGGCAGGTTTACATCACAACTCAATCCAACCTCGGGTTAAGCATGTTCGTATTGTCTAAATTTACTTTTCTCATTTAGGATAAATTCTATAAGTAAATTTTTCCCTAATTTACTTATTCCATTATTACTCTTTTAATGTACATTGTCAACATTTATTATTATGGCCCATTTTCCCCATATATCATATTTATAGTTTTTGGTATGTAAATTATACCAAATTAAGTGTCACTAACCATGATTATTCTAAACATGACAATTACTCACAATTATGACTAAATTCAAAATTTGTGCTAATATACTTATTATGCCAAATTAACTTTAATTGACCCAATTCTGATTTAACACCCTAATTTATAGTTTATGGCAAGACTAGAATTATTATTCTAGTTTACCGTTTACGCCTAAAACTTAGCTTACTTGCCAATACTAAATTTAATATGTCAAATTACATATTCCATAATTCATGTCAAATTTTCAAATTTGCGTTCTAATAAACATGCCATAATACATGTTCTAAATTATGTCAATCATAATTATGTTAATGTTCCACATTATGCCAATTTCTAAGTTTACAACCATGTTTAAGTCAAATTTATGATTTGCCCAAATCGTATTCCCATCGTTCGTGTAATCGTGATTTCATCCTAGATTATAGATAAATCTAGATTCGTGGATAAAAAGGGAATGAACCAAAATGCCATGAAAAGATAGACATAATGACTGGCAAAAGATGATAATTCACTAATCACAGAGCTAACAAATTACACTGAATAAATTGATTAAAGCATCGAAGGCCTATAGATCTGATAATATTATGACATAAAAAGGGTTGAACAAATAACATAGGTTCAAGTATATGGGTAGATCTAACTTAATAGATAAATTCCCATAATCAAGATCCAAGGATAATTAAGAATAAACTGAATAGATAATCAAGTTTAGATCCAATCTCACAGTCATAATCCTAGGCAATAATATCATGTTAATGAATCATAGGTAATTATCCACTATTGTCCTTGTCATAGTCATAGGCATTGGTTTATGCTCCTAGTCAAAGGCTTATGTTCATAGTCAAAGGTTTACGTTCATAATCAAAGGCTTATGTTCATAGTCAAAGGCTTATGGTTTCAAAGGCCACAGTTCCATAGTCATAATCTTAAGCATTGGCAATTTAGTCACAATGTGTTCTAGGCCATAATCAAGAATCAGATCCAAAGTCAAAAACAAGCACAGATTCAATGAAATGATAAGGCATATTTCTTATATTCTTTTAATTTCATGTCACAAATAGAAAAGGCTTTCAAATCCCAAAAGTAACCGACTTACATTGATTGGATCTAGAAAAGAATAGAAAGATAGCGTTGCTTGAAGCCGTTGAATCTTTACTTGAATCCTAACTTGTTTTGAATCTTCTCTTGAAAGACTTGAGCAGGATATCCTCGTCTTGATTTATATTTATTTTAATTTATTTATTTAGATTTAGAGGAAGAAGAAGAAGCCATGTCCATCAAGAATTTGTGCAGCATAAGGTTATAGAAGAATGGTGCAAAGAGAAGGAGACTAGGGGGCTGTTTATATAGGATTGCAAGTTAATTTGAGTCGTTGATGAAGCCAAGGTTAATCAAAGCCATCCATTCTAAAGAGAAGCCAATTATGTTCACAATTACTTTCTTAATGTACATTATTAACATTTATTATTAAATTTGTATGCACATTAGATACATCTCCCCTTTGCACATTTATTATTAAATTAGTAACTTTAGTGTTAACAGAAATACAAGGTGTTACACCCAAGAATACCAGTGCATAAAATAAACAGCGCAATGCTAAATAAAGGAAAATGAAGCTATTATAAAACTCAGGTCCCATCACACAATGCAACGCAAGACGGAGGATATAATTTTATCTTATAATAGCCAAATATGCTTGGTACGCGAAATTTATCTTTTAATATTACTATAAGTGCATAGTGTAGAAATCAATTTTGAAAGTAAATGTATCAATCATAGACGACATGGGTACCCTATATCATGTCGCCATGCTAGTTCTACAATCAAAACCGCAAGGTGTTGTATTGGAAATTGGTTTTCCATCATGAGATCGAGGCTAGGGATCGTCCTCTCCGATTCGACACACTCTAGCAAATGCCTTAGGATCCCCCGCAGTGAACCCTTGGAGCGGTAGGAGCGGTCCACACCTGTCGAAAGTGGATTGGCAATTCTTGAACACACGTTTCTCGGTCCTTTTGGACCTCCATATGACCACTAACGGCCTATAAATCCGAGCCGCCTCAAAATCCATCATCCACATAAGTAAAATGTCAGCACCGGTAGGTCCCTGACATCACTCTAGCTAGAAAGAAATGTGTGCACTCCCTACGGTCCATATCCCGTTTTTGACTCATACCGGGGTGTGAGGTTCGCGAAGTCACGCTATACACAAAATTATGCCCAAACATGCTATGCTTTGGCCATCCCACAAGGACTGCTTTTCAACAAAAGCCTTGATCAATTGCATCTTGGCGTGTCACATTGTAAGACCATACCATATCATTGATCATCTACCAATATATAACTGGGTGTTAAGCGAAGAATAAATTCTCCACTATCAAACAGCTATACGTTAAACAGAGATCAACGAATACAATGTCAGACACACAATCTATTTACAAGTCCGTTCTGGGTCTGAACGAAACCGGACGCACCTTATTCCTCGCATTTCCGTCGATCTCCAAGTACGTTTGGATGATCACCACTTTTTCCATCGTCTTGGGTGTACTGTCCAATCAAGATAGCAATAACCATCCAAACGATGTGAAGAACTCTGGTCTTCAACTACCGTCTTCATCTTCGACTCTTGATCGTCGTATTAATTATTCAGAATGGGTTAAACCCGGTCTTTCTGAATAATTCGCGTATTTTATAATCAAGTGCTATAAAAACACATCAAACGCCTAATTCAAATCCAGAATATTCTTTTTAATAAAATATTCTTATTTTTAAGGAAAGCTTCCAATTAATTTTATCAAATATAAAATCCCTTGAATTTATTCTATTCAATCCAATTAAGAATTTATTAAAACTCCAATTCGGTTTTAATACCAAAAATCATTATTTAATGATAAGCAATTTTAAGAAATAATTCTTATCTTTAACTGGGTTAAAGAACTAGTGTCATTAAAACATAGTTCACGATAAACACAAAATCATCTTCCATAAAATATGGAATCTTAACAGAAATTAGATCAGCATATAATCGATATAAAATTTTATATCAGACTAATAATATAAATGGAAAAACGGCAAGGCCTTTTAAATTCCATATACAGTAACAGTCTTCATCCACAGAAGTTCATCTCAATTATTAACCAATCGAATTCCAATTTAATATATTAAATTGGAAAATTTTACTTTCATTAAATCTAGATAAAAGATTTTTAAATTCCAAATCATATTTTCACTGTAAATCGGGTTAAAGAACGAATGTCGTTAAAAACATAGTTCACGATAAACCAAATTTACATTTCAGTTTATTCCAATTACTAAATATAATTGGAAACTCTAATAATCTTAATTAAAAGATTTATCTTTTCAAATTTATATTTACTGTTTAATTCCAATTTAAATATCGATTGGAAAATTCCATTAATTCTAATTTAAAAGATTTATTCTTTTCTAGTCGGGGTTGAAGAAAAATGTTATTACAGACACCATTCATGACAACCCCAAATCTAATTATTCTCTTTCAATTCCAATTTAATATATACTGAATTGGAAAACTTCTCTTTAGAAATTTCAATTTGATTTTAATTAAAAGATTTCTAAATCACAAACCATACTTTAACATCAAATTCTTTTTAATTCAGCACAATCAATCAACATATAATCTTCGTAGTCAAATCTTTTCTTAAAAACATGATTCATTATAACTGGAAGCAAGACCATAATAAAAATATAATCCTTATTTTCTACCCTTTTACTTGAAAAACATATTATAGTGAGGATGTCATTCTTATTTTCTAATCTTTCTAACGAAACAAATTAACTATAAAAATGTATTCTTTCTAATGTAATCAACCTTAAATAAAAATGAAATCTTTTTATTGTAATCTTTTTAGTTCAACCTTTATTACATTGAAAAATGTAATATTTTTATTTCAATCTTTATTACATTGGAAAATGTAATACTTTCATTTCAAACTTTATTTTCAATTTAATCTTTATTACGTTGGAAAATGTAATATTTTCATTTCAAACTTTATCTTCAATTCAATCTTTAGTACATTGGAAAATGTAATATTTTCATTTCAAACTTTATACTGGGCCAGACCTCCCACATTATGCCTGCGACTTGTGGATGCTGGATATGCCGGCTGGTTCCGGGCAGATTTACCCCACAAGTTGGGCTAAACCTCGTGTCATGGCCCGTTTCGTACTTGCGCACTTGGACCCCTCACATTAGGCCTAACATTTGCGGCTGCTGGATATGCTGGTTGGGTTCGGGCAGGCTTCCACCACAAATGTAACCTAACATCGTGTCCAAGTACAATTATAATTTATAATTATAATTGTTTAACTGAAACATATTATCTTAAAATGTCAAAATATCAACTAATTTAAAATAACTTAATTAAAATATTCTTTATACTGTAAAGGGTCTCCATATTAAATTGTTATTAATATTCATAAATCCTTTATTTTTCAAACCTTTTGACTTACATTCCAATTCCTGATGAAATTTTGAACTTTCCATATTATTATAATAATATAATAATAATCTTTTCAAAATGTTAAATTTTGAATTCAAATCTTTTATTTCAAAATATTGTCCATAAAAACGCATTCTTTTCAATTCAAACTTTCAACCATAAAGCTATAATCTTTTCAATTGAAAACATCATTTAATTCCTTGAATTGAATATTAAATTAAATATTCATTAAATTCAAAATTGGAATGAGAATTAATCAGTTACCATACCATTTGAATAATATGGATTTCATGCATCTTTTTCATTTCAAAATAACAACAAAACATTCAATAATAGCCAAAGTGCATTTTACAATAAATCCAAGGGTGTGTGAATCAGAATATCAACCCAAGACCCGTGTGGGGTTTCAGCCAACACATATATTTGTGCACTTGGGCGGCATGTGAAAATTTATCATCCAATCAACATACACAAGTCAGGAAACTTTTTTATGGCAGTGTAAACATATTTTTATATATTATAAATAACATAACATTATTTAACATGTTCACATATTTCAAATTTTGAACAATTCACAACAGTCATTCAAATCAATTTTTATCCAACAAACAATAATTCCAACACAGATAATTAATTTATATTTAATAGTAAAATAAATAGCTGTTCAAAAAATTTGAGTGAGATAAAGTTCTCACCTTGGTCATGCTTTTAATTGATGGTTCAGGTCGAATTTTTAGCCCAAAATCCAACATGCTCTAAAATTGACAAAATTGATGTCCACGCGAAGCTCTCGACCCTACGATCACAGCAAATCATGTTTCGTGCGATATCGAGTTTGTATCAAAAAGATATGAATTTTCGAAGTTTGACAAATTAAATAATTAATTTAAATGGTAAAAATTACCCAAAATTTCAACTTGCTCAGAAATGAACGTAGTTAGTGTCATTGCGAAGATCTCGTCGCCACGATCCCAGCGGATTTGAAATCGTCAAATTTTGACCTCGTATGTAAAAGATATTGCATTATAAACATTGAACATAAAATTAAATAAATGTTTCGCGTTTAAGCCCTTAACCTTTTTTTTGCCAACAGCACCCTGAACTTAAAAAGCTCGCCACGGCCAAACCATAAGTCGGAATTGCATGAAACCAGCGCCATTCTCTCTGGCTTCTCCCCCTCTTTCCACGCTTAGTGGTCCCCCTCCAATTCGCCACGTGGGGCCCACGATCTGCAGTTGAACGGAAAAGTGCAGTTTCCGTTCATCTCAGTGCTGCAGCCGCCTCGGTACTCCAAATGCCACCAATTTTTGTCAATAGCTAGATCTTGACCTCCCGAACAACTTCTCTTTGGGATACTTCGCCTGAAAATGAACGGATCGACGGGAAATTGCTCATCTTTGTGACTGTCCTGTTTTCAGCACTCCTCCAATCGAATTGTCATTCCGGCCAACTCGGGCCACCTGGGACCATGCCACCACCACCAAAAGAACCGTATGCTTCCCCTCTACCACTGCCTGAAGTCGCTCGACCTAACTCTCTTCGTGGGGCCCGCAGCAAACAAATAACCGAAATCAACTTTCTGTCTTTCAAGCTAGATCCCGGAGAATCCATGCGACGATAGGTATTGAATTTTTCGTGGTAGATAGAGGATAAGAATATGAACAAAACCCAGAAAGGGTTTGGCCTAATTTTGTTCCGATTGAGAGATATAAATTATTTTGTTTTTAGGGGCTAATTTGCAAAATAAATTTTAGAGGAGGGAGCCGCCATGGAATAGAGGAAGAAGAAGGTGGCTATGATTTGTCTTAGGGTTCAGCTAATGACAGCACTTATGATATTTTATATGGGTTAATAATTTAATTAGGCCCACTACCCTTATTTTAACCTCTTATGTATTTTATCTTCTTCAAATTTTGTCTGTTTTCTCAGTTTAAAAATCCGTGTTAACACCTATGAATTCCATTTTTTATGAAAATTGAAACATAATTATTTCTTTACATTACGAATCCATAGAAACTGGTTTCGATGAATTCTGAGTCCGTATGAATAAATAGCGAATTTTTAAAGTCTGAAATTGACTGTTTTTCACTTTAAAATTTATTACGACCACATGCTAGCTTTAAAAATTATGAAATTTGGAATCTAGCAATAATTCAATATTCCAAATCCATAGAAAGTGGTTTCATCGAATTCGGAGGTTGTTTGCTAAATTCCCATTTTTAAGGCGTGTATATTTTATATTAAAAATACAAATAAATCTGAACAATTTTTGAAACTCGAAATATATAAGTGTCTATACTTTTTCAATGCAGAAACATCATTTTGAACTCAATGGAAGCGGTTTCGAGTCCAAATTCAATTGTATGCAAAAAGTATCCTTTTGGGTCATGTATATTAATATATATAAATTCCATAGCGTTTTTCTGAGATTTTAAATTTGCCATAACTTACAAATTATAAACTGCAATCTTAATTTCTTAAATTCATTGGAAAGATATCGTCAATACGGTCCTAGCGTTTTTTTTTGTCCAATTCTGAATTATAATGAATTTTATATATTTTTCCAAAAATGAAAATCGAATATTGAAATTACCGCGCCATTTCAGGCTCAAAATATAATTAATATAAATTATACGTTCTAACTTCGATTTAAAATAAATTATTTCGTCGTTATTATTTAAAATAAATTAATTTAAATATACTAAATCCTTTAAATTAACTAAAATAAAAAATTTAAATTTGCCCTAAAATTCCGGGTCGTAACAATAAGTCACGGCATATGAAAGCGCAGTCGAACACGCGGAAAATAGCAGCGAGGAACGGAGCACGGTCATATATTGGACTGATTCATGGCAGCGACATCAGGCTTCAGAGCATTGGTTTTAGGTAACCCCCAGGCGTGGGGTCAGAAGGTGAAAGAAACTTGCAGGAGACCTAAGAAGGCTGCGCAACTTCCAGCGGTGGAGCGGAGAACAACAGAGATGGTGGTGGTAGGGTAGCGCGGCGGTCTTGGCTGCTGTCGATGATAGTGCGGTGGCGCTTTCTAGAAGATGGTTCTTAATTCGAAAAAAAATGGCCGTGACTTACGAAATTTTTAGGGAGGATTTTGTAATGTCGGCTTGGGGGAAAATAGGGACAATCGGTGGCCATTTCTTTTCAAAAAGGGGAAAATTAAAAGGAGGACCAGATTCTCCCCCCTCCCCCCCGGAGAAAAATGAAGTACGCAATTTATAATACTAACAATGGAAACCAGTCTTGCAACATGTAAAAAATTTCAGAATGGCAAGGACAAGTGTCCTGCCTTGAATGTCTCTCTCCCGATTCTTCCAGATATGGATCTGAACAAATCAGTGGTAAAAACGAGAGAACATAGTTCAAACACAACATGTTGTTTTGTTAATTTTAAACGAAACATCTCGAATGTTACCAACAATCGGAATATGGCTGAAATGACCAATGTTGTTGTAACGACCCGGAAAATCTGAACCAATTTAAATTTTTTAAATTGGCTAAAATAATGGATTTTAAATATTTAAAACAAATATTTTAAATAATAGCGATGAAAAGGAGTTTGAATCGACAATTGAAAACGAATATAATTAATTCTAATTATAAACAAGGCCTGAAATGGCGCTGCAGTTTCAAAAATTGAATTCATACTTTGTCGGACTGTACCAGGTGCAAAACTAAACGAATTTGAGTGAAACCAAAAATATTTAAATATGTTAGTGAATACCTTTCTAACTAATCTGAAAAATCGAAGTTTCATAGCGGAAAGCAAAAGTTATGGCCAAATGAATTTTCAGAAAGGTCGCTATGGAATTTATATAGCCCGTGAAATTGGCCATTTTGCAAACGTCCTCGGAATTTGACGAAACCACTTTTGTTAGATCCGGGATGTGAAGTTATTGCTAGGTTTCAAATTTCATAATTTTTGAAGCTAATATGTGAGCGTGGCAAAGGAAAATGTGTTTTGGTCAATTATAGTTAAATTGGATCGACCAGAAATGGGCCTTTTTGCAAACGGTCTCAGAATTCGACGAAACTAGTTTTGTTGGGACCGTATCGTCAAAACATTGCCAGATTTATTTTTCTGGAATTTTTCGAATTATTTTGTGGCCCTATCAAATTGAAATGTACGTTCAAATCGAATACTGAATGTTATATATTTTAATTTGAATGGAAACTGACTGAAACAATCGAATGGGCCTTAGAAACATATCCCATTGTGTTCGGAATGGGGGTAAAACGCTAGGGACGACAGTCGTTGGGTTTGGAATGGGGTTCGTGGGTGAAAGGGGTATTTTGGAGATTTTAAAAATTATAAAATAAAATAAAAAAATTTGATTGATCAGCTCACTTCTCTCTCCCCGACCTTTCTTCCTCGCGCAACATGGAAGGCCGCTCCTCCCTTCTCTCCTCTTTTTCTTCCCAACCACTCAGTAAAATCACCAGCTACAGTTAGGGATTTTGTAGAGTTTCCTCTCCTCTATAAATCCATACTAGATTGGATAATTATCGTCAAGTATCTAAGAAGAATCGGCCACCTGAAGTTGCGAAGTTCAGCACGCCGGAGCTCCTCCTCTACTGCGTCGATCAGCACCAAACCACCACCGCAGGGTGCGGTTTTCCTCTCTCCTCGGCATAGTGTGCTTCGATTTCGTCATCGTTCAACGGTTTGATTGAAAAATCAAAACCCTAGTTTGAACCATTTCAAAGAGGTATACGGGTTTATTTATTTTTATCTGATTTCGACAAATAAAAGCGTTGCAAACTTCTAAAAATCGTATCTTTTTCGTGTATTGATGAAATTTAGTGAAACAAGAGGCAGTGGACTCGTGTGGACGTCTTCTACATTCTAGAAGAGACCGCATATTTTTCTGAGCCTTCTGCTATTTTTGGTGGAGTGGAACCCAATGTAAGATTTCTAATTTATAAACGATATGGAAAACGACGATGTATAAATTATATAGTTGATGTATGAGTTATATAAGCGTTGTACACCCCTTGTATAAGCGTTGTATAAGTTGTACGTTCGATGTATAAGTTGTATATGCTTTGTAAAAATTATATATGTGTTGAAATAGAAATGAATTGCTATATATATATATATATATATATATATATATATATATATATATATATATATACGCCCCTCGTCCGCAAACCATGGACGATATTTATTAGTTGTGCTTGGAGTGAAATTGATTGATAACGAATGATTGATTGGGATTGTTTGTGCTTGATATTGATTGATTGTGGTTGAAAAATACCCATTTGTGGTTGAGAAATATTTGGTTGAAACCACATAGGATTAGTTTGTGGAAATCCAAAATATATACATGCCGCCTGCGTGCGAACTAGATGCATGATTCCCCATTGTCAAAAACCGCAAGGTTTAAAGGTAGAGTGAGGAGCCGTACTAGGGACGGTCCCGGTTTTAACTACCCTGCCGTTATGCTACCGAAATTTTGAATAATATTCATGTGTTTGAATTATTTTCATTTGTTGAAACTATATTTATTCGTTGAATAGAATACCTTCATGTGTTGAGTCGATATTCATCCGTTGGATAGGAATTCATGTGTTGAATAAAAATCACATTTTTATCATCTATATGAACTATATAAAATAATCTTGTTTTGAAAGAAATCGTTTTATAATAAAAATCCTATTTTTATTACCTATATGAACTATCTAAAATAGTAGTGTTTAGAAATGAATTGTTTTATAATACAAATCACTTTTTTATTATCAACATGAATTGTTAAATATAGTGAAGTGTTGACATAGAAGACCGTTAGATAAAAATATCATTTTTATCAAATGTATGAAAAGAATGTAGCTTTGAAATTGAAGAATCGATATATATATATATATATATATATAGTGAAAATATATCGAATAACGATGCTGCAGTTCGTATTTTCAAACCGTGATTTCAAACGATTATACCGAGAGATCCGACCATCGGATTTTCCCGAAACCGCAACCGTTGGGTTCGATTTGGAAATATCTTTCCAACGGCACCAACTTTGTAAAAATCCAACTGTTGGATTGTCTGGAATGTTTAATTCAAATCTGAAGGAAAACAAAGCCAGAATCGATTATATATATATATATATATATATATATATATATAATCGAATAAGGACGCTGCAGTTCGTATTTTGAAATCGAAACTTCAAACGATTATACCGGGAGATCCGACCGTCGGATTTTCCTGAAACTGGAACCATTGGATTCATTTTGAAAAGATCTTTCTAATGATATATATTTTGTGAAGATCCAACGGTTATATTTTCAGATATGTGTAAATCAAATCTGAAGAAAAACAGCGCCACAGTCGCGTTATGGCCCGAAGCGTCGTTTTGAATAAATTGGCTATTTTAAAATAAATAAGAATAGCGATAAATCGTTATAAAATATTATAAACGATATGGATGTGATTTAGAAATTAACTGAAGATTGGCTAAGTCGAATGGTTTCCTGGGTGTTGATCTTATGTTGGTTTCGGCCTTCGGGGTTAATATTTGGTAAATAGTTCTCTTACAGATTGACGGTTAGTGACTAATGAATTGAAATGATGCATGTGTATGTTAGTGTTGCACTTGTTTATTATATACCCGAGTTGTTCAGAAAGACCGGGTTTATCCCATTCTGAATAACTGAATCGACGATAAGAAATCGAAGATGAAGACGGTGGTCGAAGACCGGAGATCTTCACCTCGTTTGGATGGTAACCGAGGTCCTGATTGGGAGGCATCCCAAAATATGGATAATGAGTGGTGATCGTCCAGACGTACGTGGTGATCGATGGGTTTGCGAGGTATATAGTGCCTTCGGTTTCGTTCAGACCCAGAACGGACTTGTAAATGGACTGTGTGTCTGACATTGGATTTTATTCTGTGTTGATTGATCTCTGTTAAATATACATCTGTTTGGCGGTGGAGAATTTATTCTTTTGCTTAATGCCCTTCTCTGAAACGCACAAGCTCAGAGGTTGTATATCGATGGACATCAGTCGCATGACATGAGTTGCTAGTGTGGCATGCCTAAGTGGCAAATGATTAGGGCTTCTGTTGAAAAGCAAAGTCTTGTGTTGATGATCAAAGCACCGCCTGTGTGGCGTAGCTTTGTGTATAATGTGAAATCACGAGCCTCACACCCCGGTATGAACCAGAAACGCGAGAAAGGACCTCAGGGAGAACGTGCGTTTCTTCCTAGCTAGAAGTGGTGTCAGTGGTTTTACACGCCCTGACGAGTTTGACTTATGTGGTTGTTACTGTTGCGAGGCGCCTCGGTTTGATCGGACGATCCGGGTCCGATGGAGTCGTTCGTTGGCTCACTTACGCCCCATAGGGCGGGGAAACGCATTGTTCAGGAATTTTAATCCACATCAGTGGACCGACCCTGACGATCCAAAGGCTTGACTGAGTACTTGCCTGAGGCTCGGGCTAGGCAGTCTCGAAGTCGGTAAGGACTATCTTTTGCCTTGGTTCATGACGGAAATCCAATTTCCAAATACGACATCGTGTGGTTTTGATTGTATACCTATATTTGGCGACATAGTGGCATGGGACGCTCATATCGTCTATGATTGATAGTTATGATTGGAAATTGTTTTTGAAACATATAAACACTAGTAGTAATATCAAATGCTTTTGTTTTATTCGTATCAAGTATATTTTGGCCATTATAAGGTAAAACTCTATCCTCCGATTTGCGTTGCATTGTGTGATGGGAACTGAGTCTTATAATGGCTTCATTTTTATAAAAAGCATTGCGATGTTTAAAAGAAAGATTTGTTTTAGAGCACCGGCGATCCAATGGAGTAAACCCGTTCCACGAAAGTGGCGTGGTCCTGTGATTAGCCATATTTTAAATGTGTTGAGTTGATTTCTCATACCAATCCCATGACTGACTCGTAGTTTGTTTCACTTTCAAACTCGGGTGCCCCTTTTTCTACACGGGTCGCCTTGTATTCAGGTTTAGCAGGCTTTATCCGGATAGCTGGAGCTGAAGATGGATTCTATCATTTATCTCTTTTTATACTGTTTAGCTCCTATTGTATATTATGTTTGTTTTTCCGCTGTAGACATATATGTATAGTTGAACTGTATTTGTACTAAGTATGATCGTGTATACTGTGTAACTCTGATGATTACTTTTATCCAGTATATTCTATTGTTCATTATGTGGTGTATTTATTTAATTCTGTTCTGCTATTATCTGTTTCTGTGTTATATTCCAAAGATTACCCTTGTCTCCGTCTGTACGGGAAATGGGGTCGTCACACAGTGGTATCAGAGCTTTGGTTAAGCTTAGTGCTGGAATATAACATATGAACGAACTCGTCAGAAATAGAACCAGTAGTGTTCCAGGATGGGTAACTCTATACAGATAGGATTAATAATATCCTAGTATGAGTAAATCAGAATGAAATTACACCTCGATAGGCACATCTACATTGAAGTATGTGTTTCTATGTTTTAAAATATCTTTTCTGTGACCTGACACTTGATTTGTTACTTGCAGAAGTACTAGAAAAATGAGTGTCCGAAACAGGAGAGATGCAGAACCCGATCTAGAGGCTCTATTAAAGAGATATAGAAATCTGAACGGAGCACAGTTCTCGGGCAATGAATCTATAATTCAGACTCAAGCTTGGATGAATTCTGTCGAAAGAATTTTTGAGCGTATCCAGTTGAGATGACCAGAAACGGTTAGTAGCATCTTGGGCGCTTAAAGAAGAAGCTTTATTCTGGTGGGAAACAATCATCAAAGATAATCCAGAAGGTGATATCACCTGGGACAGATTCAAAGAGATTTTCCTAGAAAGATTTACTCCTCCTGAAGCGACGGAGCGATTATGTGATGATTTTCTTATCTGATACAAGGTGATATGACAATCCCAGAAAATCATAAGAAATTCAACGAGCTTTCTCACTTTGCTCCTCATCTGATTCAAGATCCAAAGAGGAAGAATCTGAGATTTATTCATGGCCTACAAAGGAGATATCAGAATAGTGTGATGAGGGATGTGAAGCTCCCTTTTTCAGAAATGATTTATATGGCTTATCAATATGAAGATCTCCATAAGAAAGGTATGTTGCACGATGAAGAGGAAATCAACTCGGGTAACAAAGGTGAACCTGAAACAGATAATCGTGAAGCCAGTACGAGGTCTGAGGTCAGTAAAAAGCCTAAAGTCAATCGAAAAAGGGCCAAACCTGAAAAAGAACCAGCAACGACTGCCATGTGCAAGAACTGCAATCAGAAGGGGCATTTGTCCAGAAAATGTAAATCTTTAAACAAACGAAGCAAGGGTAGATCTAAGCCCACTAAGAAACAAAAGAACCCACATGGGGAAAGGAGATGCCATAAGTGCCGCCAAGCAGGTCATATTGCACGAGAGTGCCAACTCTCAAAGAAATCTGAAGCTGAAGTTAAATGCGCCGACAGAGTCGTAAAGGAGAAGATTCAATCAGCTGATTATATAACCATTCCCTGCGAAGGTCAGAGTGCTAATAGAAAAGACTTCTGGGCAGCTCTCGATGTTTCTCCAGCCCAAATAGAAAATGTCCCTGAAATCAAAAAAAATATTCCCGACCTAGTGAAAGATATTCCTATCGTTAAAAACTATGCGGATGTGTTCGAGGAAGTTGTTCGCTTACCACCGCAAAGGGAAATTGATTTCAAAATCGCTTTGATTCCCAATGCAAGGCCAGTAGTTCACGCTATTCGAAGAATGTCCTTGAAAGAGAAAGAGGAATTAGACAATCAAACACGACAGCTAGTATGGAAGGGTCTGATCAGGCCTACTTTCTCTAATTGGGGTGCAGCACTGGTGTTTGTCCCGAAATCTGACGGTACTCTACGCCTTTGTGTGGATTATCGTGATTTGAACAAGCAGACGATAAAGAACAAATATCCATTGCCGCGGATCGATGATTTACTGGAACGTCTGAATGGAGCACAAGTATTCTCAAGGATGGACCTAGCTACAGGCTTCCATCAACTTCGAATTGCCGAAGAGTGTGTTCCAATGACATCATTCAGAGATCCCGACTTATTCTACGAGTGGTTAGTAATGCCGTTCGGCTTATGTAACGCTCCAGCTTACTTCGTCGATCTGATAAATAGAGTGTTCAGAGGGGTTTTGAATAAATTTGTTCTGGTTTTTATTGACGATATTCTAATCTTCTCTAAATCAAAGGACGAACATGAAAAGCATTTGGAACAGGTTCTGGAAATCCTCAGAAGGAATGTATTAAAAGCCAAACTATCCAAATGTATATTCAGGCAAGATGAAGTAAAATTTCTGGGCCATTTCATATCAAAAGAAGGAATTGCTGTGGATCCAAGTAAAATCACAGCTATTCAGAATTGGAAACAGCCCAGTACTCCAACAGAAGTCCGCAGTTTTCTCGGATTGGCTAGTTATTACCGGAAGTTTGTTAAAAACTTTTCGAAGATCTCTGGTCACTTAATGAAGCTTACAAAGAAGCACTCCAAATTCAAATGGACTCCAGAAAGTGAGGAGGCTTTTGAAGAGCTAAAGTTAAGATTAACGACAGCTCCAGTGTTAACCATCATTGATGGCAATCAGGATTTGAAAGTCTGGACTGATGCTTCTAGAGAAGGCCTTGGCGCAGTGTTAATGCAAAGAGGCCAAGTGATTGCTTATGCCAGCCGTCAACTGAAGCCGCATGAGAAAAACTATGTAACTCATGATCTTGAGTTGTTCGCTATCGTATTCTCTTTGAAAATCTGGAGACACTATCTTCTGGGTGAGAAATTCGAACTGTATACAGACCATCAGTCGTTAAAGCATCTGTTCACTCAGAAAGACCTGAATCTGAGGCAGCAACGTTGGCTAGAGTTCCTTGCAGCATATGATTTTGAGATTCTATACACTCCAGGGAAAGCCAATGTCGTGGCCGATGCGTTAAGCCGAAAGAATGAAATGATCGCCAGTTTTATCATTGCGACTTCGTTGATTGACAAGATATCAGCTCTCCACGACCAATTTATTAAAGGAACGAGTCAGCGAATTCGTGAAGGCAATGCTTTGGATTTCCAGCTCGACAGCGAAGGGATTCTGAGGTTAGAAGGACGAATTTGTGTTCCAGAAATTCCTGAACTCAGAAGAAATGTGCTTGATGAATGCCACAAATCTAAGCTCAGTATCCATCCGGGTGTGAGTAAAATGTACAACGATATCAAGCGAACATTCTGGTGGAAGTCGTTAAAGAGAGACATCTCGATATATATTAGTCGATGCCCTACTTGCCAGCTAGTCAAAAGCGACCAACAGAAACTTGCTGGATTGTTACAACCACTAGAAGTTTCTGGTTGGAAGTGGGAACATATTTCCATGTATTTCATTGATGGTTTGCCCAGAACCAGAAAAGGAAATGACAGTATTTGGGTGATCGTAGATCGCTTCACGAAGACCGCCCATTTCATACCTGTCAGATCAAACTGAACTGCACAGAGTCTAGTGCAGATATATTTCAAGGAAATAGTTAGACTACATGGAGTGCCGCTCAGTATAGTCAGTGATAGAGATACAATTTTTACTAGCAAATTCTGGGAGGCGTTTCAAGTAGAACTGGGAACAAAGCTGAATCTAAGCACCGCTTATCATCCTCAGACAGATGGTCAAACTGAGAGGGTGAACCGTATACTAGAAGATCTATTGCGGGCTTGTGTTCTAGATTTTGGTGGATCATGGGAAGACCATCTGCATTTGGCTGAATTCTCATATAACAACAACTACCAGGCGAGTCTGACAATGTCTCCATTCGAAGCATTATATGGTAGACCGTGCCGATCTCCTGCTTGTTGGGTCGAACCCGGTAATAGACTTGTGTTGGGGCCAGATATGATCCAAGAAGCTACCGACAAAGTTGATTTTATTAAGAAGCGAATACTCGCCGCTCAAAGCCGACAAAAGAGCTATGCCGATAGGAGAAGAAGAGATATATCATTTGCTGTTGGCGACTATGTATATTTGAAAGTATCACCGATGAGAGGAGTTATCCGGTTCGGTAAGACTGGAAAGTGGGCGCCCAAATTCATTGGTCTGTTTCCTATTCTGGAACGGATCGGGACTCTCGCATATAGGGTTAAATTGCCAGATTGGTTGCCTATAGTTCATGATGTATTTCACATATCTCAACTTCGAAAGCACGTTCATGATCCAAACTTGATCGTGGAAGAAGCAGCTCAGTAGGATATTGAAATTACTCCAGAATTAGCTGTGAGAAGAGAGCCGCCCTAGATTATCGGCAAAGAAACAAAAGAGCTGAGGAACAAGAAGGTTCACTTATTCAAAGTGCAATGGAGTGGAGATCCGCGAGATTGTACTTGGGAAACTGAGGAGAGCATTTAGAAAGCCTATCCTAGGTGCCGAGTGGATATATCTGATTGACTCCGGTGCAAGGTACATTTACCATACTTTGCATTACAAATTAGTTCTCTACTCTGTTGTAATTTTCTTTCCTTGGATGTGCACTTTTAATTCTATAGTCTGAATGATTTTAAAAGAATATATAAATTGATTTGTATGATTTTGAAAAATTAAAAACAATTTGATTGTCGTTTGTGTTGTGTGATAGTATATTAGATTAATTAAATTATTAGAACGATAGTTAATTTAATCAATAATAGCATGAATAGTAGAATTTATTCGATTATATCACACATTGAACTGACTAGAAAATAGATAGAAATATATACATGTGCATTATATATGTTTGAACAGGTAAATGGATAGTTGTTAAGTAAAGATTTTATTTGCGTGCCCGACAAATAGGTAAACCTTAATGAGTTGGATGCGAAATATTATTATATCAACTCCTGTGAATGCCATTGGATGCGGAGTGCTGGTTATTCTGTGTGAAATAATAAACATCGCCATAGGATAGTAACAATTAATTTTGAACTACATTACATGGCATACTTCATCATATACCACATAAGCACTTGGAGCTTTTGTGACGAGGTGGAAGATTTACCATACGGGCGAGAGGCATGTATGGCGATGACTATATTTTACAGGTTGAACTGATGACTGATATGGACTATTTAAATTGTAACGATAAAATTGCCAGATTAATAAAAACCCCACACGGGTCTGGAGTTGACAATAACCACGTCTCTCTAGTTATTAGATACGGCACATGGACTATTTATTTCCCACACGGGACGAGGTGACGAGGATTTATCCTCTGGAGCATTTAAAATACACACTCCCTCAGGCTTTGACAGGGTGACGAGAATTTATTCTCTGGAGTTATTATCAATACACGCTCCCCTGTAAACACCAGAATATATCACTATAAATATGTATATGCTTATTAGGATTTATTGGGTACCTAATACGGCCTAATAAATTTCCAAACCTCTCCCCGTACAAAGGAGGTTATGGCGAAAATTTTCGAAAATTCCGGGTGTTAGCCAAATTTTTGAAGAATTTGAAAATTCTCAAAAACTGAAAAGTTGGAGAATTGAAGCCAGATCGAACGTAGAGTTGATTAATCAAACCACTTTCGACTTTGTTCCTTTTCGAGGACGAAAAGTTTTAAGTGGGGGAGAATGTAACGACCCGGAAAATCTGAACCAATTTAAATTTTTTAAATTGGCTAAAATAATGGATTTTAAATATTTAAAATAAATATTTTAAATAATAGCGATAAAAACTGAGTTTGAATCGACAATTGAAAACAAATATAATTAATTCTAATTATAAACAAGGCCTGAAATGGCGCTGCAGTTTCAAAAATTGAATTCAAACTTTGTCGGACTGTAACGGGTGCAAAACAAAACGGTTTTGAGTGAAACCAAAAATATTTAAATCTGTTAGTGAATGCCTTTCTAACGAATCTGAAAAATCGAAGTTTCATGGCGGAAAGCAAAAGTTATAGCCAAATGAATTTTCAGAAAGGTCGCTATGGAATTTATATAGCCCGTGAAATTGGCTATTTTGCAAACGACCTCGGAATTTGACGAAACCACTTTAGTTAGATCCGGGATGTGAAGTTATTGCTAGGTTTCAAATTTCATAATTTTTGAAGCTAATATGTGAGCGTGGCAAAGGAAAATGTGTTTTGGTCAATTAAAGTTAAATTGGATCGACCAGAAATGGGCCTTTTTACAACGGTCTCAGAATTCGATGAAACTAGTTTTGTTGGGACTGTATCGTCAAAACATTGCCAGATTTATTTTTCTGGAATTTTTCGAATTAGTTTGTGGCCCTGGCAAATTGAAATGTACGTTCAAAACGAATATGGAATGTTATATATTTTAATTTGAATGGAAACTGACTGAAACAATCGAATGGGCCTTTGAAACATATCCCATTGTGTTCGGAATGGGGGTAAAACGCTAGGGACGACAGTCGTTGGGTTTGGATTGGGGTTCGTGGGTGAAAGGGGTATTTTGGAGATTTTAAAAATTATAAAATAAAATAAAAAAATTTGATTGGCCAGCTCACTTCTCTCTCCCCGACCTTTCTTCCTCGCGCAACACGGAAGGCCGCTCCTTCCTTCTCTCCTCTTTTTCTTTCCAACCACTTGGTAAAATCACCAACTACAGTTAGGGATTTTGTAGAGTTTCCTCTCCTCTATAAATCCATACTAGATTGGATAATTATCATCAAGTATCTGAGAAGAATCGGCCACCTGAAGTTGCGAAGTTCAACACGCCGGAGCTCCTCCCCTGCTGCGTTGATCAGTACCAAACCACCACCGCAGGGTGCGGTTTTCCTCTCTCCTCGGCGTAGTGTGCTTCGATTTCGTCATCGTTCAACGGTTTGATTGAAAAATCAAAACCCTAGTTCGAACCATTTCAGAGAGGTATACGGGTTTATTTATTTTTATCTGATTTCGACAAATAAAAGCATTGCAAACTTCTAAAAATCATATCTTTTTCGTGTATTGACGGAATTCAGTGAAACAAGAGATAGTGGACTCGTGTGGATGTCTTCTACATTCTAGAAGAGACCACATATTTTTCTGAGCCTTCTGCTATTTTTGGTAGAGTGGAACCCAATGTGAGATTTCTAATTTATAAACGATATGGAAAACAATGATGTATAAATTATATAGTCAGTGTATGAGTTATATAAGCGTTGTACACCCCTTGTATAAGCGTTGTATAAGTTGTACGTTCGATGTATAAGTTGTATATGCGTTGTAAAAATTATATATGTGTTGAAATAGAAATGAATTGCTATATATAAATATATATATATATATATATACACGCCCCTCGTCCACAAACCATGGACGATATTTATTGGTTGTGATTGGTGTGAAAATTGATTGATAACGAATGATTGATTGGGATTGTTTGTGGTTGATATTGAATGATTGTGGTTGAAAAATACCCATTTGTGGTTGAGAAATATTTGGTTGAAACCACATAGGATTAGTTTGTGGAAATGAAAAATATATACATGTCGCCTGCGTGCGAACTAGATGCATAATTCCCCATTGTTAAAAACCGCAAGGTTTTAAGGTAGAGCGAGGAGCCGTACTAGGGACGGTCCTGGTTTTAACTACCCTGCCGTTATGCTGCCGAAATTTTGAATAATATTCATGTGTTTGAATTATTTTCATTTGTTGAAACTATATTTATTCGTTGAATAGAAAACCTTCATGTGTTGAGTCGATATTCATCCGTTGGATAGGAATTCATGTGTTGAATGGTATTCATATTTTGAAATAAATTGTTTTATAATAAAAATCACATTTTTATCATCTATATGAACTATATAAAATAATCTTGTTTTGAAAGAAATCGTTTTATAATAAAAATCCTATTTTTATTACCTATATGAACTATCTAAAATAATAGTGTTTAGAAATGAATTGTTTTACAAAAAAAATCACATTTTTGTTATATACATGAATTGTTAAATATAGTGAAGTGTTGAAATAGAAGACCATTAGATAAAAATTTCATTTTTATCAAATGTATGAAAAGAATGTAGCTTTGAAATCGAAGAGTCGATATATATATATATATATATATATATATATATATATATATATATATATAAATAGAATTAAAATATATCGAATAACGACGCTGTAGTTCGTATTTTGAAACCATGATTTCAAATGATTATACCGAGAGATCCGACCATCGGATTTTCCCGAAACCGCAACCGTTGGGTTCGCTTTGGAAATATCTTTCCAACGGCACCAACTTTGTAAAAATCCAACGGTTGGATTGTCTAGAATGTTTAATTCAAATCTGAAGGAAAACAGCGCCAGAATCGATTATATATATATAAATATAATTATATTTAATCGAATAACGACGCTGCAGTTCGTATTTTGAAATCGAAACTTCAAACGATTATATCGGGAGATCCGACCGTCGGATTTTCCCGAAACTGGAACCATTGGATTCATTTTGAAAAGATTTTTCTAATGATATAAATTTTGTGAAGATCCAACGGTTAGATTTCCAGATATGTGTAAATCAAATCTGAAGAAAAACAGTGCCACAGTCGCGTTATGGCCCGAAGCGTCGTTTTGAATAAATTGGCTATTTTAAAATAAATAAGAATAGCGATAAATCGTTATAAAATATTATAAATGATACGGATGTGATTTAGAAATTAACTGAAGGTTGGCTAAGTCGAATGGTTTCCTGGGTGTTGATCTGATGTTGGTTTCGGCCTTCGGGGTTAATATTTGGTAAATCGTTCACTTACTGATTGACGGTTAGTGACTAATGAATTGAAATGATGCATGTGTATGTTAGTGTTGCACTTGTTTATTATATAACCTAGTTGTTCAGAAAGACCGAGTTTATCCCATTCTGAATAACTGAATCGATGATAAGAAATCGAAGATGAAGACGGTGGTCGAAGACCGGAGATCTTCATCTCGTTTGGATGGTAACCGAGGTCCTGATTGGGAGGCATCCCAAAATATGGATAATAAGTGGTGATCGTCCAGACGTACGTGGTGATCAATGGGTTTGCGAGGTATATAGTGCCTCCGGTTTCGTTCAGACCCAGATCGGACTTGTAAATGGACTGTGTGTCTGACATTGGATTTTATTCTGTGTTGATTGATCTCTGTTAAATATACATCTGTTTGGCGGCGGAGAATTTATTCTTTTTCTTAACGCCCTTCTCTGAAACGCACGAGCTCAGAGGTTGTATATCGATGGACATCAGTCGCATGGCATGAATTGATAGTGTGGCATGCCTAAGTGGCAAATGATTAGGGCTTCTGTTGAAAAGCAAAGTCTTGTGTTGATGATCAAAGCACCGCCTGTGTGGCGTAGCTTTGTGTATAATGTGAAATCGCGAGCCTCACACCCCGGTATGAACCAGAAACGGGAGAAAGGACCTTAGGGAGAACGTGCGTTTCTTCCTAGCTAGAAGTTGTGTCAGTGGTTTTACACGCCCTGACGAGTTTGACTTATGTGGTTGTTACTTTTGCGAGGCGCCTCGGTTTGATCGGACGATCCGGGTCCGATGGAGTCATTCGTTGGCTCACTTACGCCCCATAGGGCGGGGAAACGCATTGTTCAGGAATTGTAATCCACATCGGTGGACCGGCCCTGATGATCCAAAGGCTTGACTGAGTACTTGCCTGAGGCTCGGGCTAGGCAGTCTCGAAGTCGGTAAGGACTATCTTTTGCCTTGGTTCATGACGGAAATCCAATTTCCAAATACGACATCGTGCGGTTTTGATTGTATACCTATATTTGGCGACATAGTGGCATGGGACGCTCATGTCGTCTATGATTGATAGTTATGATTGGAAATTGTTTTTGAAACATATAAACACTAGTAGTAATATCAAATGCTTTTGTTTTATTCGTATCAAGCATATTTTGGCCATTATAAGGTAAAACTCTATCCTCCGATTTGCGTTGCATTGTGTGATGGGAACTGAGTCTTATAATGGCTTCATTTTTATAAAAAGCATTGCGATGTTTAAAAGAAAGATTTGTTTTAGAGCACTGGCGATCCAATGAAGTAAACCCGTTCCACGAAAGTGGCGTGGTCCTATGATTAGCCATATTTTAAATGTGTTGAGTTGATTTCTCATACGAGACCCATGACTGACTCGTAGTTTGTTTCACTTTCAAACTCGGGTGCCCCTTTTTCTACACGGGCAGCCATGTATTTAGGTTTAGCAGGCTTTATCCGGATAGCTGGAGCTGAAGATGGATTCTATCATTTATCTCTTTTTATGCTGTTCAACTCCTATTGTACATTATGTTTGTTTTTCCGCCGTAGACATATATGTATAGTTGAACTGTATTTGTACTAAGTATGATCCTGTATACTGTGTAACTCTGGTTATTACTTTTATCCAGTATATTCTATTGTTCATTATCTGGTGTATTTATTTAATTATGTTCTGCTATTATCTGTTTCTGTGTTATATTCCAAAGATTACCCTTGTCTCCGTCTGTACGGGAAATGGGGTCATCACAGTAGTTTACTTGTTTTGTCACATTATTAATTCAACAACTACCAATCATAAATTAAATTTAATACTACACAATAATACGCGTAGTCTATTTCACAATTTATTTCTTTACTTTTTATTACAATAACCGTATTCCAACTATTGCTGTTTTGAAATAGATTTACACTTAATGTTTATTTGAAAAAATAATCGATTAATAGTTAAATTTAGAAATCCAAATTTTACTATCGGAATCACGCTTTAAAAATAATTTTGATTTCAAATTCAAATTAAATTTCAAATTATCTAAGTAATATCATTAACGTCTACATTTACAAGACGCCCATATTTAAAAATTAAATTTACAAAAAGAATTTTCCTATAAGTTTGTTGAAACACGTTCAAAACCAATTAAAGTTCAAAACTTTAAATTAAAACCCAAATATAAATATTTGTTTTAACGTCAAATCTTATTTTTTCTTTATGTTTTAAGCATCAAAATCTCGGAGTCATTGCTATCCCCCTCCAAAAATCCGGGTTGCTACTGACTCCCCCCCTTAACGAAATTACGTCCTCGCAATTTTTTGAGATTAATATAAAACATTACAAAAAATTTATGTCGTGTCTCAACCTCGTAGAAATATGAGCTCTCCATCTAAATAAAACACATACATTAGGGTATCCGCTCCCCATTTTTTATATAAAGGCATCGTATATAAATCAATACGATTCCATTAATAATAATTTTAGAAAATATGATAAAATTAGATAGGATATCATATATAAACCAATATGACATTCGTAAAAGTGTATGATAAAATGAATAAATCAATAAAATCTTTATTGCATTTAACACATGTAAAACAATATGATAAACAAATCAAATTAGAGTATCAGATGTAACTCAATATGATACTCATAATAAATCTTGCCAGAGTATCACACATAAATCAATGTGATACTCTTAACAAATATTGTAACAACCCGGAATTTTGGGGCCAGTTTAAAATTTTTATTTTAGAAATTTTAATGGATTTTAATGTTTAAAATAATTTATTTTAAATAATAACGACTAAAAATTTATTTTAAAATGAATAAATTTACTTTAATTATTAAAGGAGTTTAAAACAGCGCTGCAGTTTGAAAATTTGAATTTGAACTTTAATTCAATGTACAGGATTCAATTTAAATCAGAATTGAGCGAAACAAAAAATATTTAAATCTGTTTAATCATATCTTTCTAATGAATGTAGGAAATAGAAATTTCACTTTAGAAATCAAAAGTTATGCCCAGTTTAAACTTTAAAAAAAAGTCACTGTAGAATTTATATATATTTTAATATAATATATCGGCCTTAAAAATAACCATTTCACAAATGACCTCGGTTTTCGATGAAACCACTTTTGTTGGAACCGGAATGTCGAATTATTGCTAAATTTAATTTTCCAGAATTTTTCGAATTAATATGTGAGTGTGGCAAAGGAAAACGTGTTTTGTCAGTTTTAGTCAAATTTAATCTACTTGAAAATAGCCATTTTTCAAACAGTCTCAGAATACGACAAAATTAGTTTTGTTAGGACCGTATCGTCATAACAAAGCCAAATATATTTTTTCTAGAATTTTTAAAGTCCATATGTAGCCCCGGTAAATTTATATGTACAGTTTAAAATAAATAAATAAATGTTTTTATTTTAAATTAAAGAAAACAAGCTGGAGATGACGAAACGGGCTTACGGGACCTAGTCCATTGGGTCCGGGACGGGGGTATTTGGCTAGGGACATCCTTCGTTGAACTGAAATTGGGACTACTAAGAGATTACAGGTTTATTTGTAAAATGGGACATTAATTAATAAAATATTATAAATATTCACAACATAAAACCCTAATACCTTTTCATCGTTCTGAGCAGCCACCACTATGTATTGAACGACTCTCTTCCTCCCAATTTCATGGCGAAAATTCTCTTAAATTATTCAAATTTAAAACCCTTCTTTAAAACCAAAATGAAAGAGGATTCAAAGCTCTTCAATCTCGTACGGTTGTGATCGTTTTAAATCCTGTATTTCGCGAGTTCTCTTCACCCAAAGGGGGTCCGCTCGCATATAAATCGAGGGAAAATGGGGGGGGGGGCGAGCTCCACCATGCTCAGGGCGGTGATGGCTCCTACGAGGGGCGAGAGGATGGCACTTTCAGATCGAACTCCGGTGCTGTATTTTAGGTGAAAAAAATCGAACCCTAAAGGGAAGCGCAAGTCCAGTAAAAAGATTGAATGAAGAAGAAGATTTAACGGCCAATTATTGTAAAAGATAAAGGTTATGGAATATTAGTGAATTAATTAAATTTAATTATTTTAATTATGTGATTAATAGAAAAATGGTCATATCTTATTCAGATCTTATTGGAATTAAACGAAACAAATTGCGATGGACTCGTATTGAAAAGATCTACAACGTGAAGCTAACTAGAACCATTTCTGAGCAAATCAAATCTGGACTAAATTTCAGATCTGAACCACTCAGATTCAAACCAGTGTGAGATTTCTATATTTAAAAATAATTAAATTTTAATTATATTTCGTTACTCAAATTCCATGTGTGTATGTTAATTAAATTCAGATCTGTGATGTATGATGTTGTATTGGTTGCTTGTTGATTTTGATGACTGTGATGTATGTGTTTGGTTAGATCTTGATCTGAAATAAAAATCATATTTTTATTTTAGACCTGTATAGATTTAGTTCATAATAGATTTCTTCTCCTATTTTGACGCACGAACATTGGAAATATGATTAAAGGAATAAAATGACAATTTTGTCAAATACGATTAGAGGAATAAAAATCACAGTTTTTGTTAGAACTCGTTTTTAGCGAATAAATATCACATTTTGTCAAAAGAATGATTAGCGAATAAATATCACATTTTGTCAAAAGAATGATTAGCGAATAAATATCACATTTTGTCAAAAAAAATGATTAGGGAATAAATATCACATTTTGTCAAAAGAACGATTAGTGAAATAACACTGTTTTTGCTAAAGGAATAATTAGTGAAAACAAATCATTATTTTGATTACATAAAGAGGATTAGAACAAAATCATTATTTTGTTTACATAGAAGAATTAGACAAAATTATTACACTTCCATTTTTTTTATAAAAAGAACATATTTAGTGTCATATTCTTTGAATACAAAAAGAACAGTTAGATTATGTTAGACCAACATGACATTTTCGATTTGAAATCAAAATTTTTATTTGAAGTGTATTTTGCAAATCAAAATGACATTTTTGATTTGAAATCGGTTATGAAAATGAAAACAACATTTTGATCACATTAGAATTAGAATCTCATTTTTAGTGAAAAAATGTACATAAGAATTTAAATCTCATTTTTTAGTGAAAAATGTACATTAGAGTTAAATTAACATTTTTGATTTACATTAAAAGGATTTGATAAGAATTAACATTTTTGTTAACATTAAAAAGAGGAAGTTAAAAATGTATATTTTTATACATTAACAAGTTATGAAATGGAAATGTATATTTCTATACATTAAAAAGTTATGAATTGAAAATGTATATTTTTATACTAAAAAGAGAATGAGTTAGAAATGAACATTTTGTTTAGAAATGTTAAATAGGGTTTAAAAGAAGATTTTGTTAAATTGTACATTAGAAAGAAAAAAGGACATTTTGTTCAGAAATGATCATAGAACTAAAAATCACTTTTTTATGAAAACATGATTATTGAAAAGGAAGATATACATTTTTATCAAATGTAAAGGAATAAGGAAAATTTACATTTTTATCAAATGAAAAAGGATAAGAAAAATATTCATTTTTATCAAATGTAAAAGCATGATAAAATTATGCATTTTGGTTAAAATTAAAAGAATGACAAAAATATTCATCTTAGTCAAATGAAAAGAATGAAATGAAAACATTCTTTTTATCATTTAAGAAGAGTGAAGTAAAAATTACCCATTTTTGTTTACATTGAAATGAATTAGATTTAAACATAATTTTCTTTGCTAGAATAAAAAGAGTACTTTTTGCTAGAAAATGAAAATTAGAATAAAAAGTACATTTCCGTTAGAAAATGTAAATTAAAATAAAAAGGATCATTTTGGTCATATTACAAACCGTGGTTAGAATGTGTTACCATGTAAAATTGCATTTCTATGTAATTAATATTCATCTAAAAGAATTAAACAAAAATGTACATTTTACTCATTTAAAAAAGGATGTTATGAGAAAATATCATTTTTAGGTAAAACATGATTAGTGAAGAAAAATTATCACATTTTTGTTTATTTAAAAAGAATTATAACACAATTTTACATTTGTTTTGCATTAAAGGGATTATAATAAGATTCACATTTTGTTTACACAAAAAGGATTAAACAAAATCATCATATTTTGTTTACATTAGAAAGAATTAGTAAATTCTGTCATTTTGTTTACAATAAAAAGATTGAGATAAAAGATTATATTTTTATTGACGCTTTGTTTTCAATAAAAAGATTATACATTAAAAACTACAGTTTCAATGTAGTTTAGATTCCATTGAAAGGATTAGAATAAAAGGATTATACCCTTATAGTCATTTGGTTACAATGAAAATATTAGAAAATAAAGATAACATCTTTAGGGTAATTGAAATAAAAGATTAGTTTATATTGTCATATAGAATTAAAGGATTATATTTTATTTTAACATTGTTGACAATAAAATGAATTGAATTAAAAGACTAGATTTTTATTGTCATTTGTCCACAATAAAAAGAATTGAAATATAAGTCTATGAAGTTGAAATTATATGTCTATGATGTTGAAATGTTTGATGTGATGAATATAATGTTCAGTATATTCAAACTGAATATTACACTCCCATTTATAAGTCATCCGACTTGTTTATGTGATTATGATGATATTTGAGAGACACTAATCCCAATATTTAATTGTAGAATCCACTTTGGTTGTTATTTGGATGTTTGATAATTATTTATCACGACTGTTGATTATATGCAATATATGGTTGTTGATTGAGTCACATTCCAATAAAGAATATTTTACAAAATATCTTGGAAAAGAATATGTTTTAGAAAAAGAATATATTTTAGAAAAATATATTTTTATCGAGATATACTAGTTATTAACTAGAATAAATCATTAAATTTAGATTTAATAAAGTTTTCCAATTTGTCAATATTTAATTGAAATTAAATTAAATAAAGTGGATTTGGGTTTGTCGTGAATAGTGTCTTAAATAACACTGTTCTTAAACCCCGTATGAAAAGAATAATCTTTTAATTCAGATTATTAAAGTTTTCAATTATATTTAGTAATTGAAATAAGATGAAATGTGAGTTGGGTTTATTGTGAACAGTGTTTTAGGTGATATATGCTCTTTAACCCAACTGACAGTGAAAATGTGATTTGGAATATATAAATCTTTTATTAAGATTTAAATAGAAAATTTCCAAAAGTAAAGTTTTCCAATTTAATATATTAAATTGGAATTGAATAGAATTCAAATTAATTATAACCGAGATAAGCTTCTGTAAAAGAAGACCGATACTACATATGGAATTTAAGAGGCCTTGCCGTTATTCCATTCATATTATTGGTTGGATACAGAAATTTATAACGATTATATATTGATTTGATTTCTGTGAAGATACCATATTTTATGGAAGATGATTTTGGGTTTACCGTGAACTATGTTTTAAATGACATTAGTTCTTTAACCCATTTAAGAATAAGATTTATTTCTTAAATCTAAAGAATCTTTTAATAATGATTTTTGATATTTAAAACCAAATGGTGTTCTGAATAAATCTTTAAAAGAAAGATTTAAGAGTAAATGTAAAGAATTTATCTTTGATAGAATAATTTGAATATTTTATTTAAAAGAATATTCTGAATTGGAATGAGACGTTGGATGTAACGAACCGAGATTTTCGACTCCGAAAATCAACATCAAACTATCATGTTGACCATTCAGACATCGAACATTCCAGATCATTAATAGAAAGAAGTTAGAGGGTGAGATAAGAAAGAAAGAAATATTAGAATAGAAGAAGAAGAAGAAACACCACACAGAGTCTCACATCGTAGCGGAACAAATTATAATACAGAAATAACCTTTATTGAAAGCTTTTGAAATACTTACAATATCAGAGTACACATCTGGACAGTGATACTAATCTATCCTCATATAACACACAGCGGAATAGTAATATCATACGTCTGGACTCTTCCAGCTCGTCTCTTCACAGCAGTCGATAACCTGAACCTGTACAACCCGGTCTAACCCGAGCATTTACAAAACACCGGGTCAGTCTGGTGAACCAGAGTGAGATAAACTCGCACAGTAATAAGGGTGAATCATCCAATCATGATTTTAAAGTTCTAAAATCTTTCCAAAAGAAAAGGATAATCGTAAGACCAAATCCACACATAAACACGGATGGTTTTTACCTTACGATAACCCAAAACATTTTTGAAACCAATATCTTGTCTGATATTATGATAATGTCTAAATACAAGTAAATAGAATCTAGTAGAACGCTTGCATCTCACGTTCTACATATATAGTATACAAATCAAAACCGCAGGCGCTTATTGGAAATTGGATTCCGACCTTGACAAGGTATGGGTCCACCTTCCGATCGTGTATCTCTAGAGACGAATACACTGGGTTCAACAAGAACATCTTGCGACCCGGCCCTCACATGACCGACCACTCATTTCGCTTGAGTGTATCGAATGTATATCACCGACGGTTGGGATCAGCAACCGTCTCCCGACAAGGGGCAGCATCGAAACATAGATTAAAGAAGCAAATAGGATTTCCTCTAGATAGGTGATCATACACCCTAATGGGAGCGACCCACATAGCCATGCTGCCTGCCCGATTTTTGTCATCTCCTGGTTGATGAGGCTTGAGGCCAGAATTAACTCTTGACATCTGGTCGCCATTTACTTTGAATGCCACATCGTCAGATCCGCCAGATATCACTAATTGACGTCCACAAAAATACTCTAGCTGAAGGCTAGAGAATGGCAATTCCCTGCCAACAACTATCGTACGTTTGAAGAAATCAACGTACGTGACACTTTGGAAATACTCTGTCAGACATCCGTCCATACACGTCGTCCAGGAACAGGATGAACCGAAGGCACTCTCCTACCGTATCCATATAGGAATCACCCCATGGATCAGTAGCGAGAAGTCCTTGCAACCCGTAGATTCCAACTACGACAGAATCACAGCTTATCTCTGCTTGCCAGGCAGAGAATATTAGTGGTTCCTCCGTTTATGAAGATCCACGGTCTTCAATGCTCCATCTCGATCATCTTCTGAGATCTTCACGTATTTGTTGGTCGGAATGGTTTTCGAATAAATTCGATCCCGGTCTTTCCATACCAACAATCGTATTGGGAGGGTTTGATAGTCGGTGTTTTAACTATCAAATATATACAGTGTTCAAACATGACACTCCAATGAGTTCACTGGTTCAGTATTCAGCATCACTTGGCCTTTAACAAACTAATTTCCTTTTTGTTAAATTGAAACTTCCAATTCTTTTAATATTCAAAAATACGATATTTGAATAACTCTAATTCGGTTTAACTCTAGTCGATTAACTCTAATCGATTAACTAATACTCGACTTAAATCCATTCACTTGACCCTAGATCGCAGTGATCACAATGGTTACGCCTGATTCCCTCAGGAAACATCCGACCGTCGTAGGCTATCTGTAGCCCTGCGAATTACGCTAGCAGTCGTACGAATTGGCAACTCAGCCGAATAATTTTGTTTGGCTAATCCTATCTCAAATAAATATATTCCACTTTCCCATTTTGAAATCTCATTTAAAATTCTTCTTTTTACTAGATCTCGTTTTTTCAAATAACGTTAATGTAAAATTAACTTCTTAACACTTTGAATCTCACTTAAAACCTCTGGTTTATAATAAACCCTTTTTATCGTAATCTCCTTTCACTTAATTCATATAATTAAGTACGTTTATTTCCTTTCACCATTCAATTGGCTTGCATCTCACATTTGGTCACTTTTTAAATGAATTTCCATTTAAAAATATATTCCTAACTTTATCATTAAGTAAAATAATAACTTATTTCAAACATTTACTATTTTAGTAGTTAATCCCTTTATTAACTAAATTAAATATTAAATCCTTTTAAATCCTTATTTAAATTCAAACAATATTCATTTAACTATTTTAGTCAAAACACATTAACTTGATAAACAATTCTAATTCCAAACAGTCGATTTAATTAACTCAAAAACTTGATTACCTCATTAACCGATTTCAACAATCCTCGCTTTAAATTAATTAAAAATATAATTAATTTAGATAGATTCTAATTATTTGTTTTCCTTACAAAACAAATTTCCAAGGTTTAACCATTTAATTCATTTCTTATTCTTCAACTGGTAAATCTGATCAACATCTTTGCAAATAACTTCATAACAAATCAAAGTCTTAAATAAAAATATTTATTTATTTCTCTTAAATAACTTTTATTCAAATAATATAATTCAAATCTAACTCTGGTTATAAAATAAATTTTATAACCTCAACTCTATCGATTCACCTGTCGGTGAATCAATATCTATAACTCGATTGGTTTTAAAGGCCATACTCTGCCAAACACTTAACCAATATCGCCTATTGGTTTAAACCAGACAGATGTCGAATATTCAGTCAATAATCAACCATCCAATCAATCACACAAACAGATCAGTTCATATATGATAATATGAAAATAAATAATACATTTGAGGGATCCGGTTGGATCCCCCCAACCTGTTCTTCCCTGTATTCAAAATGGTTATCTCAAATCAGACGGTTCAGTTTTATTTAACTGATAAATTAAATAACGACAATTTAACATCAACCATAAGCAATTCAAACAATGCAACCATTTTAAACACGTTTATAAATAAACGTGACCAACCAAGGTGAGTTACCTTTATTGGAACCAATCGTTAAAAATAACGATTTGGTATTTTACTGAAATTAAACACAGTTTAATTTCATCGTTTAAATCCACAGTTAAATAGATAACTAGCAAAGCAGTCAACCATTTGCAAGCAGAATACACAAAATAAAGACACCCAATTTATAAAATATAAAAAGGGTAACTGAGTGAGTTTAACTCACCTAGATCCGTCCGTCGCTGAACAGTTCGTTTTAATTAAATTAAACTGATGTCTAATTTAATTCAAATTCCCAGTAGCTGCCAACTCTGACCATCCAGCTTTATCCGTCGTGTTCGTTGATATGGATCCGTCGCCCTTGTTTTATTCCAATTCTGTTACTGTGAGATCAGGTTATAAATCCAACGTTACATCAACTTATAAACAAAACTTTTAACTAAACTTTAATTAAATTATTTACGTTTGTTTGTTTTAACAGGCCTATCATCTTCCTAGCTGTTTTTCAAAACCGTTTCTTCTTTTTGTTAGAAACTAAACTGGTCCTACTGCTTATGCATATTTAAAACGAATACAATCCCCTTCTCCAATTTGAACTAAACTGACCGATCATATATATGTATTAGCGTTATTTCTTCTCCATGCCATTTAGGACAAATCCTTGTAGCTTGATTTTTTTATATCAAAAGAAGTATCAGACTTCTTAATTTTCTCGTGACTTGTACTTACTACTATACTAGCTGAAATAGTGTATCAATAGAAACTATATGGACCGTCTTCTAGTAGTTGTCATATTATAAATGGATGGTCACGTGAAAAGCTAGTGGTCGCCTCTACTTTAATTAAATCTCAATATAATATTAGGAAAGATCAATTAGGCATTTTAATATAAATTGATTAGGCGATATATATAATCCAACTTAGGCATAATATAATTTATTTTTCTCACCTCTTGCTTCCATGTTTAAACCCAACTTCTTCCTGCTACTGTAACCCACACTACCGCATCCTTCATTCTCCCACTCTTCACGCCCTCCCCCTTCGTACTGTTTCTCTTCCTTCCTACTCCCCTACTCCACTTTGCTATCCCCTCTTCTCGTCCCGCTCTTTTTTTTTTTTTTATATATGCTGTGTATACTCGAACCCAACAGAGCCTCCCCTCCTAGCGTCCAGACATGAACATAGCACCCCACTTCAATAACTCACTTTTCCACTGACCCAACCCGTTTGGACACCCTCTCCGTCGAACCCAGTTCCCGTCTCACTCATACATGACCACCTGCTGTCGCAAATCCCGTCCATCACCCGTGTGCCTTCGCTGACCTCTCCTCCTCGAGCTAACCAGCGCCAATCATCCGCAGCCTCACTCTGACTACACTGCGGTTCGTCACTTCAACTAAAGAAGGTTGAAGACATTGGTTTTGTTTCTTTTCATAGGGAGGATGGTTTTGTGTAGAAGATGGAGGCGCAGGTATTCATGGGTTGGGTGTTTACTTTAATCGGAAGGTGCGGTTTTATATATTAAGCAAAAATTCTGTTTTGCTTTGGTTTATATCTTTGGAAGTAAAGAAGAAGCCTGGTATATTTATATACGTGAATTACGTGAGGCGCACGCAGTTAGTATAGGTTTGCAGAAGGACTTATAGGTAGCTGTATGGGCGGGGTTCTCAAAAACGTGGAGATGAAGGCTTTGAAGTGGATTGGCTCTTCCAAGACGTGGGTGCCAAGTGATTTAAGGTGGTTTGGCCACCAAGAAATGTAAACTAATTGTTTATTAGCGCTTTTATATGTGAAGAACCTGTGAGTACCATGTTTTAGAAATATGGCATTGTCTAGCAAAAAGACATAGGGTATATAAAAATATTATTAACCAAACTTCATAGCAAAGTGACTCAACAAAACCACTATAGACGATCTCTGTTTTCTGATAAAAGAACTAATCCTAGTGTAAAAAAATATTCCGGATTTAATGGAACAAGTTTCGTCGCAATCCGAGGTTGTTTGGAAAAATTTCCTTTATGAAACCAGAAATGAACACACGTTTAATTTTTCCACGGTCACCAGATAAATCAAATCCACTTGAAACTGCGAACATCGATAATAACTTTTCGATACGAACCCAACGGCACTAATTTCGTCGCATTCTGAGACTGTTGCCCCGGTAGGCTGTTTTTACCCTGAACCGCCCTACCCTTTTTAACACCAAATTTTCCAGTCTCTAAAAATAACAAACTATATACATATCCTGACTCTAATCGATGATACGAACTCAACGGAACTGGTTTCGTAGCCTAATTCGATCGTCTGCTCAAGTTACACTCAAATATCCTTTTATTTATTTAAATACACGCTATAGAAATTGAACGGGCGTTTACGGCTACCGTGGTCACATACGATATTGGTTTTCCACGCAATTCACCACCGTACAATAATTTAGCGATACGGTTCTAATGAAACTGATTTCGTCGAAATCTGAGTCCGTTTGCAAAACGGCTATTTTAAAGGCCTATAATTTAATAACGATTTTCCATAGCGACTATTTCAAAATTTGATTTGGCCATAACTATCAAATTATAACACGAAATTTGGATTTTCCTCTTTCATATGAAAACTATCGTCAATACGGCTCCAACGTGTCTTGTTTCACAGAAATCCGACTTATATCGAATCCTGTATTCTCAGTTGAAGTTCAAAACTTCATTTCACGAACTGCACGCCATTTTCAAGCTCGAATTTATATTATATATAAATTTTATAACGTTCAACTTCGTTTCAATAACGAATTAAATATTAAATTCCATTAATGTTCCCAACATACTATTTAAAACTACTTTAAATATTCATATTCAAATGGTCGAAAAACACGGGTCGTTACATTCTTCCCCCCTTAAAATAATTTCGTCCCCGAAATTGCTAAGGTAAGAAATGACGTATTAATTTCAAATCTAATTTTATATTAAATTAGAAACCAATTCGATACTGTATATAAATATTTTCAAAAATATCGAAAATTTTCTAACACTTTAAATTTTCGAAAAATTTCGCCAGCACTTCCTTTGTATGGCTCAATTGGTACAACCACAACTCGCCTTTCTAGGCCTTCTTCAACCCAAAAGAAAATGAAACAGCCAAGTGGCTTGCCAAATAGGCTCATAAATCACCAAACCCATATAGAAATAAACGGGTACCTTTTTGTCGGGCATATCATTATATCTTTCCCGTCTGCCACCCTGTCAGCATATAGAATTTCAATCCCAAACAAAATTCCACTTTTATCCTCAAAACCAAATCCTTCACGCATCCAATCCAAATCCCATTCTTAACTCAACTTCCACCCATCATTGATTTCAACTCTTAAATTACCAATTCAACACCATTTCAGATTCCTGTCTCCCAATTCAAATCTAATTTAACTTGATATATTATATCCTGATTCAATTTCCAGTTAATTGGTTTCAATTCAATCCATATTTGCTTTCACAAACTTTTATTTAATTTTGTTTTTGTTCAACAATTTTTCCTGGGAGTTTTTAAACAGTAGCTCTTTCAAAAGTCAAATATTCCTTTTTAGGATTCAAAGCAACTTGTTTTTCTCAAAGCAATTCAAAACAAGATTTTTGGTAGTAATCCGTCACTTAGAACTCGAAAATGAACACTGATGATGTGGCCAGCATCCTCAGAGTTATTCCCCAGCTATCAAAGTGAGTTCAATACTATATCACGTATCAAAACCGTATTTAAACATTTTCATTTTGAAATCTATTTCAAAATACCAAACACAATGCTCGTAAAACATTTTAAAATCTCCCAGGATCTTAAAATTTTCATATATTTAACCCAATTTCATTTGTTAACACTTTTCCCACATTTAGGAATTTTAATTCCAATTCTGATTTAAATTTCAGATTTACTTCATCTGATTCCATATATTATACTGATATGAATTCTGGTTGGTTATTTATATAACCATTTCAATTTTAAATCAACCAACACAACCAATATATACATTATAATAATTTTAATATATATACCTTTTTTATATCAAAATATATTTCGGGTAAAAATTTCCATTTACCCTCTTTCAAAAACATACTGTGTCGAATTATTCTGTTCAAGAGTTTAGAAACACTTATCGACACAGTTTGCATTACTGTATCGACCAGAATTTATAAACTACTCGGCAAACCAATCAACACAATATAAGACAGTTTTTATATCAATTTACAAATACGCGCTCATATATATACACTCAAACTCAATCTAGGGTATTACTAACCCCATCTCTACTGAGTCACGCCACAGAGCCAAGGTAATTACTTAACCAATAGCTCTGATACCACTGTAACGAACCGAGATTTTCGACTCCGAAAATCAACATCAAACTATCATGTTGACCATTCAGACATCGAACATTCCAGATCATTAATAGAAAGAAGTTAGAGGGTGAGATAAGAAAGAAAGAAATATTAGAATAGAAGAAGAAGAAGAAACACCACACAGAGTCTCACATCGTAGCGGAACAAATTATAATACAGAAATAACCTTTATTGAAAGCTTTTGAAATACTTACAATATCAGAGTACACATCTGGACAGTGATACTAATCTATCCTCATATAACACACAGCGGAATAGTAATATCATACGTCTGGACTCTTCCAGCTCGTCTCTTCACAGCAGTCGATAACCTGAACCTGTACAACCCGGTCTAACCCGAGCACTTACAAAACACCGGGTCAGTCTGGTGAACCAGAGTGAGATAAACTCGCACAGTAATAAGGGTGAATCATCCAATCATGATTTTAAAGTTCTAAAATCTTTCCAAAAGAAAAGGATAATCGTAAGACCAAATCCACACATAAACACGGATGGTTTTTACCTTACGATAACCCAAAACATTTTTGAAACCAATATCTTGTCTGATATTATGATAATGTCTAAATACAAGTAAATAGAATCTAGTAGAACGCTTGCATCTCACGTTCTACATATATAGTATACAAATCAAAACCGCAGGCGCTTATTGGAAATTGGATTCCGACCTTGACAAGGTATGGGTCCACCTTCCGATCGTGTATCTCTAGAGACGAATACACTGGGTTCAACAAGAACATCTTGCGACCCGGCCCTCACATGACCGACCACTCATTTCGCTTGAGTGTATCGAATGTATATCACCGACGGTTGGGATCAGCAACCGTCTCCCGACAAGGGGCAGCATCGAAACATAGATTAAAGAAGCAAATAGGATTTCCTCTAGATAGGTGATCATACACCCTAATGGGAGCGACCCACATAGCCATGCTGCCTGCCCGATTTTTGTCATCTCCTGGTTGATGAGGCTTGAGGCCAGAATTAACTCTTGACATCTGGTCGCCATTTACTTTGAATGCCACATCGTCAGATCCGCCAGATATCACTAATTGACGTCCACAAAAATACTCTAGCCGAAGGCTAGAGAATGGCAATTCCCTGCCAACAACTATCGTACGTTTGAAGAAATCAACGTACGTGACACTTTGGAAATACTCTGTCAGACATCCGTCCATACACGTCGTCCAGGAACAGGATGAACCGAAGGCACTCTCCTACCGTATCCATATAGGAATCACCCCATGGATCAGTAGCGAGAAGTCCTTGCAACCCGTAGATTCCAACTACGACAGAATCACAGCTTATCTCTGCTTGCCAGGCAGAGAATATTAGTGGTTCCTCCGTTTATGAAGATCCACGGTCTTCAATGCTCCATCTCGATCATGTTCTGAGATCTTCACGTATTTGTTGGTCGGAATGGTTTTCGAATAAATTCGATCCCGGTCTTTCCATACCAACAATCGTATTGGGAGGGTTTGATAGTCGGTGTTTTAACTATCAAATATATACAGTGTTCAAACATGACACTCCAATGAGTTCACTGGTTCAGTATTCAGCATCACTTGGCCTTTAACAAACTAATTTCCTTTTTGTTAAATTGAAACTTCCAATTCTTTTAATATTCAAAAATACGATATTTGAATAACTCTAATTCGGTTTAACTCTAGTCGATTAACTCTAATCGATTAACTAATACTCGACTTAAATCCATTCACTTGACCCTAGATCGCAGTGATCACAATGGTTACGCCTGATTCCCTCAGGAAACATCCGACCGCCGTAGGCTATCTGTAGCCCTGCGAATTACGCTAGCAGTCGTACGAATTGGCAACTCAGCCGAATAATTTTGTTTGGCTAATCCTATCTCGAATAAATATATTCCACTTTCCCATTTTGAAATCTCATTTAAAATTCTTCTTTTTACTAGATCTCGTTTTCAAATAACGTTAATGTAAAATTAACTTCTTAACACTTTGAATCTCACTTAAAACCTCTGGTTTATAATAAACCCTTTTTATCGTAATCTCCTTTCACTTAATTCATATAATTAAGTACGTTTATTTCCTTTCACCATTCAATTGGCTTGCATCTCACATTTGGTCACTTTTTAAATGAATTTCCATTTAAAAATATATTCCTAACTTTATCATTAAGTAAAATAATAACTTATTTCAAACATTTACTATTTTAGTAGTTAATCCCTTTATTAACTAAATTAAATATTAAATCCTTTTAAATCCTTATTTAAATTCAAACAATATTCATTTAACTATTTTAGTCAAAACACATTAACTTGATAAACAATTCTAATTCCAAACAGTCGATTTAATTAACTCAAAAACTTGATTACCTCATTAACCGATTTCAACAATCCTCGCTTTAAATTAATTAAAAATATAATTAATTTAGATAGATTCTAATTATTTGTTTTCCTTACAAAACAAATTTCCAAGGTTTAACCATTTAATTCATTTCTTATTCTTCAACTGGTAAATCTGATCAACATCTTTGCAAATAACTTCATAACAAATCAAAGTCTTAAATAAAAATATTTATTTATTTCTCTTAAATAACTTTTATTCAAATAATATAATTCAAATCTAACTCTGGTTATAAAATAAATTTTATAACCTCAACTCTATCGATTCACCTGTCGGTGAATCAATATCTATAACTCGATTGGTTTTAAAGGCCATACTCTGCCAAACACTTAACCAATATCGCCTATTGGTTTAAACCAGACAGATGTCGAATATTCAGTCAATAATCAACCATCCAATCAATCACACAAACAGATCAGTTCATATATGATAATATGAAAATAAATAATACATTTGAGGGATCCGGTTGGATCCCCCCAACCTGTTCTTCCCTGTATTCAAAATGGTTATCTCAAATCAGACGGTTCAGTTTTATTTAACTGATAAATTAAATAACGACCATTTAACATCAACCATAAGCAATTCAAACAATGCAACCATTTTAAACACGTTTATAAATAAACGTGACCAACCAAGGTGAGTTACCTTTATTGGAACCAATCGTTAAAAATAACGATTTGGTATTTTACTGAAATTAAACACAGTTTAATTTCATCGTTTAAATCCACAGTTAAATAGATAACTAGCAAAGCAGTCAACCATTTGCAAGCAGAATACACAAAATAAAGACACCCAATTTATAAAATATAAAAAGGGTAACTGAGTGAGTTTAACTCACCTAGATCCGTCCGTCGCTGAACAGTTCGTTTTAATTAAATTAAACTGATGTCTAATTTAATTCAAATTCCCAGTAGTTGCCAACTCTGACCATCCAGCTTTATCCGTCGTGTTCGTTGATATGGATCCGTCGCCCTTGTTTTATTCCAATTCTGTTACTGTGAGATCAGGTTATAAATCCAATGTTACATCAACTTATAAACAAAACTTTTAACTAAAATTTAATTAAATTATTTACGTTTGTTTGTTTTAACAGGCCTATCATCTTCCTAGCTGTTTTTCAAAACCGTTTCTTCTTTGTGTTAGAAACTAAACTGGTCCTACTGCTTATGCATATTTAAAACGAATACAATCCCCTTCTCCAATTTGAACTAAACTGACCGATCATATATATGTATTAGCGTTATTTCTTCTCCATGCCATTTAGGACAAATCCTTGTAGCTTGATTTTTTTTATATCAAAAGAAGTATCAGACTTCTTAATTTTCTCGTGACTTGTACTTACTACTATACTAGCTGAAATAGTGTATCAATAGAAACTATATGGACCGTCTTCTAGTAGCTGTCATATTATAAATGGATGGTCACGTGAAAAGCTAGTGGTCGCCTCTACTTTAATTAAATCTCAATATAATATTAGGAAAGATCAATTAGGCATTTTAATATAAATTGATTAGGCGATATATATAATCCAACTTAGGCATAATATAATTTATTTTTCTCACCTCTTGCTTCCATGTTTAAACCCAACTTCTTCCTGCTACTGTAACCCACACTACCGCATCCTTCATTCTCCCACTCTTCACGCCCTCCCCCTTCGTACTGTTTCTCTTCCTTCCTACTCCCCTACTCCACTTTGCTATCCCCTCTTCTCGTCCCGCTCTTTTTTTTTTTTTTTATATATGCTGTGTATACTCGAACCCAACAGAGCCTCCCCTCCTAGCGTCCAGACATGAACATAGCACCCCACTTCAATAACTCACTTTTCCACTGACCCAACCCGTTTGGACACCCTCTCCGTCGAACCCAGTTCCCGTCTCACTCATACATGACCACCTGCTGTCGCAAATCCCGTCCATCACCCGTGTGCCTTCGCTGACCTCTCCTCCTCGAGCTAACCAGCGCCAATCATCCGCAGCCTCACTCTGACTACACTGCGGTTTGTCACTTCAACTAAAGAAGGTTGAAGACATTGGTTTTGTTTCTTTTCATAGGGAGGATGGTTTTGTGTAGAAGATGGAGGCGCAGGTATTCATGGGTTGGGTGTTTACTTTAATCGGAAGGTGCGGTTTTATATATTAAGCAAAAATTCTGTTTTGCTTTGGTTTATATCTTTGGAAGTAAAGAAGAAGCCTGGTATATTTATATACGTGAATTACGTGAGGCGCACGCAGTTAGTATAGGTTTGCAGAAGGACTTATAGGTAGCTGTATGGGCGGGGTTCTCAAAAACGTGGAGATGAAGGCTTTGAAGTGGATTGGCTCTTCCAAGACGTGGGTGCCAAGTGATTTAAGGTGGTTTGGCCACCAAGAAATGTAAACTAATTGTTTATTAGCGCTTTTATATGTGAAGAACCTGTGAGTACCATGTTTTAGAAATATGGCATTGTCTAGCAAAAAGACATAGGGTATATAAAAATATTATTAACCAAACTTCATAGCAAAGTGACTCAACAAAACCACTACAGACGATCTCTGTTTTCTGATAAAAGAACTAATCCTAGTGTAAAAAAATATTCCGGATTTAATGGAACAAGTTTCGTCGCAATCCGAGGTTGTTTGGAAAAATTTCCTTTATGAAACCAGAAATGAACACACGTTTAATTTTTCCACGGTCACCAGATAAATCAAATCCACTTGAAACTGCGAACATCGATAATAACTTTTCGATACGAACCCAACGGCACTAATTTCGTCGCATTCTGAGACTGTTGCCCCGGTAGGCTGTTTTTACCCTGAACCGCCCTACCCTTTTTAACACCAAATTTTCCAGTCTCTAAAAATAACAAACTATATACATATCCTGACTCTAATCGACGATACGAACTCAACGGAACTGGTTTCGTATCCTAATTCGATCGTCTGCTCAAGTTACACTCAAATATCCTTTTATTTATTTAAATACACGCTATAGAAATTGAACGGGCGTTTACGGCTACCGTGGTCACATACGATATTGGTTTTCCACGCAATTCACCACCGTACAATAATTTAGCGATACGGTTCTAATGAAACTGATTTCGTCGAAATCTGAGTCCGTTTGCAAAACGGCTATTTTAAAGGCCTATAATTTAATAACGATTTTCCATAGCGACTATTTCAAAATTTGATTTGGCCATAACTATCAAATTATAACACGAAATTTGGATTTTCCTCTTTCATATGAAAACTATCGTCAATACGGCTCCAACGTGCCTTGTTTCACAGAAATCCGACTTATATCGAATCCTGTATTCTCAGTTGAAGTTCAAAACTTCATTTCACGAACTGCACGCCATTTTCAAGCTCGAATTTATATTATATATAAATTTTATAACGTTCAACTTCGTTTCAATAACGAATTAAATATTAAATTCCATTAATGTTCCCAACATACTATTTAAAACTACTTTAAATATTCATATTCAAATGGTCGAAAAACACGGGTCGTTACATTGGATGTGTTCTATAGTACTTGATTTTTATTATAAAATATGCGAGTTATTCGGAAAGACCGGGTTTAACCCATTCCGAATAATTAACACGACGATGAAGAGTCGGAGATGAAGATGGTGCTTGAAGACCGACGATCTTCACATCGAATGGATTTGTTGCCATAGAGACCCTTGATGGGAGTAGCTACCTTGAAGGGGCTTCAGTAGTGGCCGTCCGGACTATTGTTGATTGTTCAGAGTTGGTTTTCGCTCAGACCCAGAGCATAAGCTAGTAAATGGATGCGTGTCTGACATAGGATTTCGTTCCATGTGAATTAAATTGATTTCTGTTAATGTATGTCTGTTTGGTGGTGGAGGATTTATTCTCTACTTAACACCTTGGTATATATTAATAGCAATTGATCGCATGGCATGAATTGTCAATGTGGCTCGCCAAGATGCAACTGATCAAGGCTTTTGTTGAAAAGCAGGGCCTTGTCGGATGATCAAAGTATAGCCTATTACGGCATAACTTTGTGTATATCGTGACCTCACGAGCCTCACACCCCGGTATGAGTCTAAAACGGGAGAAGGGAACGCACGGAGTGCACACGTTATCTTTCTAGCTAGAGTAATGTCAGGGACCTACCAGCGCTGACATTTTACTTATGTGGATGATGGATTATGAGGTACCTCGTGTTTTTTATAGGTTGTTAGTGGCCATATTATAGGTCCAAAAGGACCGGGTAACGTGTGTTCAGGTATAACTAATCCACGACCCTTCAGAGTGGACCGACCCTGCAGCTATCCAAGGGTTCGCCAGAGTCCGAATCCTGGGGCATTTTCTAGAGTGTCTCGAATCGGTAAGGAGCTCCTCCCTAGCCTTGACACATGATGGAAACCAAATTTCCAATACGACCTTGCGGATTTGATTGTAGAACTAGTATGGCGACATAGTAGGATGGGGTACTATGCCGTCTATGATTAATACATTATGATTAAAAGTGTTTTGATATATATATATATATACCCATAGATATACACACCAATATTAAATCCGTTTTATCGTATCAAGCATCTTTTGACCATTATAAGGTAAAACCCTATCCTCCGGTTTGCGTTGCATTGTGTGATGGGACTTGGGTCTTATAATGGTCTCATTTTCCTAAAAAGCATTGCGTTGTTCAACGTTTTACTTTATTTTATTCACTGGCAATCCAATGGAGTAAATCCGTTCCGCGTTAGCGGCGTGGTCCTGTGATTAGCCTTATTAGTAGATAAGTTAAGTTAGACTTCTCATACCAGTCCCATGACTGACCTGTAGTTTGTTTCACTGGCAAACTCGGGTGCCAATATTTTCCACATGGGCAGTCGAGTAGTTTTTGCAGATATATTTACAGGATCCTGGCTTACAGCTGAAGCGGTACTCGGAAAGCTCTGTATCCGTGTGTTCCTCTCAGTTGTATATTAGTATTATTTTTCCACTGTTATTTAAATGTAATTTAAATCTCTGATATTATTGTATTTCTATTGTGTAATAAGTATTCGTACTCTGTTATATTCTTGTACTCTGATGTAATTGTAGTAATCAACAATAAAATGTTCTTCAGTTTGTGTTCTGATGTGTGTTGTTCTCAAAGCAATCCAGCCTTTCCTTTAATGGGAAGTTTGGGTCGTTTCAAATATCATATATAAATTAATAGGATACTCATAATAATTAAGTTAGAGTATCATAAACTAATGAAATCCACATGACATTTATCATATGTAAAACAATATGATAAAATGAACCAAAATAGAGTATCATATATAAATCAATACGATACTCATAACAAAATAGCATATACCAAATAATAAGATACTTATAATAAATATCTTATGATAATTAATAAAGTCAATAAAATCTTCATGGCATTTGGCGTTTTAAATCAAATCAGAGTATCATATATAAATCAATACGATACCCATAACAATTATCATATAAAAATCAATATGATCCTATCAGAGTTTCATACATAAATCAATACGATACTCATAACAATTATCATATAAAAATCAATATCAAATTAGAGTATCATATATAAATCAATACAATACTCATAACAATTATCATATATAAATCAATATCAAATCAGAGCATCATATATAAATCAATACGATACTCATAACAATTATCATATATAAATCAATATGATAGTAAATCAAATCAGAGTATCATATATAAATCGATACGATACTCATAACAATTATCATATATAAATCAATATGATAATATAATCAAATCAGAGTATCATATGTAAATTAATATGATACTCATAACAATTATCATATATAAATCAATATGATAATATAAAGTTAATCAATTATAGTAATGTAATAAAATATTAGGGGAATATGGGATAAATATAACTCGATTCATAACATACCAAATAAACAGATGCTAATATTGTAAAATCACAGTGGTAGAGCTCGAGCGCGCATCGAGACATCAGCACCGTAACCCACTCATAGTGTCATAACATACCTGGCGATCAACCTAGGATAACCAAGATGGTCTAAGGCGAAGGCTGTAAGCTACCCGTTCACGACACTACACGTGGGACCCCTACGCCTCCATCTAATGTACTCCGGGACCTGCCGATCGGGAATCCCGATCAAAAATAAAAATGCCCAATGTAGCAGACTGTTGACCTTTGGTGGTTAATGGGCAAATGAGAAACCACCGATTCAGGTAGCAAACCTGAATTAGGTCGGCCAAGATGGAGTTTTGTCCCATTAGTACAACAGAGTCCAATTTATCCCCTCCTAAAATCAAAAGCAATTTTGAAATGCTATTTTATAATAAATATGCCATGAAGTTCAAAGTGTTCATAATGTCAGAACACTTTAAAAACATAATCATGCTTTAGAAATATACCATCACACACGAAACAAAAATAATACTCACCACCGAAATTAAACAAAACAAAGCTGGTATTCAATTTTATCATATCTAAAAACAATATGATAAAATAAATCAAGCCAGAGTATCATGTATAAATCAATATGATACTCATAAGAAATATCATATGACAAAATAAATCAAATCACAATAGTTGTGATATAGAACAAAAAGTATCGTCGTACTGATGACAATAAAATCATGTCAACTTAGAAAACACTTCAATTTAGTCATTGAAGTATACTTTCAAACAGTAATTACTCAAATATAACACATTATGTTACAAGTATATTTTTAGGAAGCAAATCTCACGATGGAGAATACAAAAAAAAACTGAATATTCCATATGAGAAGTCAATAGAGTAACTAGAAAAGTATTACCAAACATCCCATACCGCTTAGTATTACTAATCTGTTTGCTCAAAATCCTCATCATATAGAATATCTCAATGGAAATTGTACTCAATTCAACCATATATCTGTCAAAGAAAAAAACCTAACTTACTTCTCATTGTTTTTACTAATTATTTATTATCACCTGTATTCTTGCTTTATTTCAATTAACAATTTGATCCGCGTCAATTCCAATATCGGTCCAGCTCTTGTTTCGACGTTCATTTCTCAAGTTGAACATCGCCCAAATTCCGCTTGGTCAAATTTCAAAATACCTTTCGAAAAATCCATATTTGTACCAAAATTTTCAAATATTACTCAAAAGGTTTCAAAAACACTTAGCACAATCAATTCACATTTCTTGGACGATGACTTCAACAAGTTCTGTCTAAAAGAACTTTTACATGGAAATTCCAAAGGAACTTATATTTCATATAAATATTTCCTTCAATTTATTTTTACTTTTTATATATATTTTTCCAAAACCTCTTCAAAATAATTTACTTTTCCCCAAATCATGCTCTCTCTCTCCAGTGCGATTCTACATCAATTCCCCTCATTCAAGGGTATTTCCACCCTATCTCTAATGAGCTTTAAACACAATAAGTCAAGTTTTATAAAAACCATAGCTCTGATACCAAATGTAACAGCCCGCAATTTTGACCGCGCCCAAGTCGGTGATTAAGCAACTCGAAGCGTTCAAAACGACGGATTGTTATTGGCTTACAGGGTTTAAAAAAATGGAATTTAACACAGAATCACAAATATAGTAGACAAGAGCATCTCACAAACAACTTTTACATGCAAAAATTTAATAGACTTTAGAAAAAAAATGGGGCAACAAAAAATATAAAATATATATACATAGGATTATTTTAATGAATTACAGTTTTTGTCGAGCTTTGCACGCACATCTTCTCGCTCCTTTCTCTTCAAGAGCTGAAATCCATGTATCTGTAACAGTGGCAGCAAGATAATATACAAAAAAAAATCTTTTTTTTTCTACAAAACAATTTAGCGCAAAACAAAACTATTATCAATTAAAAAAAAAGAACAAAATTGGTTAATTTAGATAATGGAAAGTAGTACAGTGATAAAAACAATTCATGTCATTGATTTATGAAATGCAGTTATTATTTTACACTACAAGCAATTGGTCATAAAAAAATGGGAAACAAATCCTGCCAAACATAAGGAGATGAAAATTGAAACTCACAACTACTAGGTAGTAAGTTAGTTATTTGAAACAAATAAGCAGATTTACATACTTTGCCCTTTTTCATATCTTTTTATTCACATAGCTTATTATCAGGTTGCATTCCATTTTTTCTTTCCAAACCGTTGTTTGTTATAAATATGAAAATGTTACAAAAGCTTAAATGGCTTAGTAGGTATATTAAGTGAACATATGAAAGGTATAATATTGGATTAATGTATGGAATAAAGAAAAATATAGTATATTCTTATTATGTCGATTACTATCCATTTACAGCAAAATGAAGCTCTTTTAATGCTTTAACATGCATGTTGGTCACGTATTTATATTTTGCATAAACCATGGATGATAAACAATTGTTAAATCATATATGCTGGGTACTAACAATGTAAATGCTACTAAGTTAAGTAGGTGCAAAACAACGTCTGCATGTATATTTAATTAACTATTTACTTCTATTAAATATGCAATCAATTAATTTGCAGCTAATTTATAGAAATAAAGTGACAAATGGATGCAAATCAACGTCTGCATGTGTATCTAATTAACTATTTACTGCTATTGAATATGCAATCAATTAATTTGCAGCCAATTTATAGAAATAAAGTGATAAATAGGTTCAAATCAACATCTGCATGTAAATCTAATTAACTATTTACTACTATTAAATATGCAATCAATTTATTTGTAGCCATTTATAGAAATAAAGTGACAAATTACTACTTTCTATTTGAGCTAAATTTTCTTTTTCTATTGGTCCAGAGCACCCCTTTTAATACCTAAACATTTAGCTGCTAGAAGAAACCAGCAATGATGGTCTAAAACTAAAGAGTATTTTTATACGGTTCAACCAAATATTTCAAGTTCTTCTTTTATTTCCACGCACATTACAATGTGTTAAATCATTATTTTAATTAAGGCATGTAAATTTTGACATAAATTATTACTTTAGCAACACACATAATCAACCTTGAAGCATAAAGTGGCGTGTATTAATAACCTGATTACGTTATTAATATGTGCATTCTCATAGTTGCATTAACAGAAAAATATAAGCTTACACAGACATGTTAATAGGGTTATTGGTTCGAATGGTGACTAGGTATAAAACATATGTTGCAAAGTGATGAATTACTTCAACCTGAACAATATGATGGGTATAACAGGTCCTAACATAAATGTGCCAATGCATACTATAGTTGCATGCAGTGAAAATATATATACTTATAGTTACTTTTAAACCCAAAACCCAACATTCAAGTATTTATATGCATAATATATGTAGACAAACTTGCAGGGAAAATTCTGTCATTGAAACGTAACCATAGACTGGGTTAGTAAACATAATGCACCCAAGTGAAGGGTAAATGCAGTGACTAGTTTAGATTTAGAACTTTTAAGAAAACAAATATGAATCCAGATATTATGTGTTTCATGCAAATTATAAAGTAGCCAGTACCAAACTATTAGTGTACTAAGGGCATGAAATAAAAGATAAGCCATATGAAATTTGTGAACTCCAGATATTAAAACTAACTATTGAAATTTACTTGTTAACGTATATTGGTACCAAATCATTTACTTAAAGTAGCCGGTTTTAAGGGAAGCCCAGCATCAAATAATGACTCAGTTTCAACACATAGAAAATGCAATATTAATAATCCAACCAATTATCCTCAGGGTAAACCAAAGTAAAGACTTGAAAACAGTTTAATGGTAAGATAAACTTACTATAAGTCATGGCATATGAAAGCGCAGGCGAAGACGTGGAAAACAACAGCGAGGAACGGAGCACGGTCACGTATTGGACTGATTCAAGGCAACGACTTCCGGCTTCAGAGTAATGGTTTCGGGTGACCCCGGGCATGGGGTCGGAAGGTGAAAGAACCTCGTAGGTGACCTAAGAAGGCTGCACGACTTCCAACAGTGGAGCGGAGAACAACACAGGTGGTGGTGGTAGGGTAACGCGGTGGTCTTGGCTGCTATCGATGGCGTTGCGTTGGCGCTTTCTAGAAGATGGTTTTTAATTCGTGAAACATAGTCATGATTTTCGAAATTTTTGGGGAGGATTGCAATGTCTGTTTGGGGGAAAATAAGGACAATCGGTGGCCAATTATTTTCAAAAAGGGGAAAATTAAAAGGAGGACCAGATTCTCCTTCCTCCCCCCTGAGAAAAAGGAATTGCGCAATTTATAATACTAACAATGAAAACCAGTCTCGCAACGTGTAAAAAATTTCAGAATGGCGAGGACAAGTGTCCTGCCTTGAATGTCTCTCTCCAGATTCTTCCAGACATGGATCTGAATAAATCAGTGGTTAAAACGAGAGAAGATAGTTCAAGCACAACACGTTGTTTTGTTCATTTTAAACGGCACATCTCGAATGTTACCAACCATCGAAATACGATTGAAATGACCAATGTTGTTTACTTGTTTTGTCACGTTATAAATTCAAAAATTACCAATCATAAATTAAATTTAATACTAAGCAATAATACGGGTAGTCTGTTTCAAAATTTATTTCTTTACTTTTTATTACAATAACCATATTCCAACTACTGCTGTTTTGAAATAGATTCACACTTAATGTTTATTTGAAAAAAAATGATTAACAGTTAAATTTATAAATCTAAATTTTACATTCGGAATAACGCTTTGAAAATAATTTTGATTTCAGGTTCAAATTAAATTTCAAATTATCTAAGTAATACCAATAACGTCTACTTTTACAAGACACCCATATTTAAAAATTAAATTTACAAAAAGAATTTTCCTATAAGTTTATTGAAACACATTCAAAACCAATTAAAGTTCAAATCAAAACTCTAAATTAAAAACCAAATATAAATATTTGTTTTAACGTCAAATCTTAAATTTTCTATATATTTTAAGTATCAAAATCTCGGAGTTATTGCTATCCCCCTCCAAAAATCCGGGTTGTTACATATATGGATGAAATTAATAAGCAAGAGGAACTTGGTAACTTGATTAAAAATTCAATGTGGATGGGAATAAAAACCTAATGAGGTAAAGCAAGCATGTAAAAGAATGTTTAGACATAGGGTCTAATAACATATTAAAATGAGGCGCTTGGACCAGTCCACACGTTTGAGGGTGAATAACCTAACGTGGTAGATCATCGTGGTGTCATGAGGCACAAGGGGAGTGCACGTTCATCTGACTATTCTGGCGGCTCCGAAGGACTGGAAGGGGAAGCACGTTACTTCCTAAGATAAATAAGGTGCTCTTGGTGGTCCTCTGTGTGGTGGCAGATGTTTAGAATGTGCTCGCAGAGGTTGGGTCTGTGCGTTACTACCAGGTGGGTGGGCCTTGACTGCAAAAGTAGCTTTACAGTTAGAATGTTGTGACGGGGTGACACTAGGGTTATTCAACGGTCGCCTCAACGGGAAGGCAGAGGTCAGGACCAACATAGAAAGTAGATCGTTGGGTACTCGTCATCGATATCCAGTGGGATGCGAAAAGACTAGAGCTAAACCCAATAAACCATTCACCTTTCACTATCGAGGTACGGTGGTTGAGGGGATACGCCAACTGGATGATTAGATTGTTTGTTAGGGGCAAGTCGCTTAGCTCTTGTAGTCTTTACTAGTGAGGGAGGGGCCGAGTTGGGTCCATAGCCACCATGAAAAACAGACCCTATGAATATTTGTATTTTGAGGCTCTTGAAGGTGGGCCTGTACAAATATGAAAAAGCTCCCAATCGAGTTCCATGTTTCATGTATAGCTCTGCCACGGGGCTTGGTGCACACTATGTGTGGTTAAGGCATCAATACGATTGACGATATGTGTGTGGGAAAGTCTAAATACATGCATAACTGCTCTGGGTGGTGTATCGTAGAGTTGAGGGCATTATTCTGGTATGGAATCTGATTCGATCAAAGATAGCAGTCCGTACGCTTACGTAGCGTAGTAGTGGCAGATATATGCAAAATGTAATATTGTTATATAGAGATCTGTACGTCACGCCGGCGCAGGATGAGGGACTGTGTACATTTTTGTGGCATTACGGCGGAGATCGTGCAAGCGGGTTACCATAGGGTGTACCTCAATATTGGGAGGGTAGCTACATATATACTGTATTAGGTTAATCCACTTGGAAGTAAATGGGTACGACGTGTGTGTAGGCCTTGAGTGCTGTTAATCCAAGTAACCTAATAAATAAGAATATGTGATTGAACGGTGCATGTAGGATTGTCCAAAGTGTATAATTTAAATCCAGTCACCAGAACTTGTGTTCTGACCCCACCTCATAACATACTCGCAGGTTAGATTTGTGGTAGAGACGTGATAGCTTTGGATACTAGTTAGGCAGTATTATTAATACGGTAAGGCTATAATTTGAGTATATTATAATTTATCCATTCTGCTGTGAAATATTTTCTGAGCTCTGACATATTTTATGTCTATATCTTTTCTGCAGGATACCAGAGCAAACCAACATGAGTTTCAATAGATTATAATTTTGAAAAAAAATTCGGTCTGTCGGAATTTTGGTTGTTTCAGATAATGATGCGTGAATATAAGAAATGGAAATGTTTTTCAATGATAACGTTTATTTTCTAAATTTAGAAAATAAGAATTTGTGAATATATGGAAATGTTTTTTTTGATAAATATAAGAAATATTTTTTGGAATATAGAAAATAAATAGTTTGTAGTAGATGAAAATGTTTTCCAAGAAATTGTGAGAGGCGAAACAAGTTGGAGAAATTATTGGGTAAAGACATTGAAGGGAAATGGGGAAATGAATAAATTATCGACAAATCTATTTGAAGGGGCTCAGTGCTGATTAATGGTTGATCGATATAATTTCCATTTGGAAATAAGATGATTGTTTGTATGATTGTCTTCCTTTGATAGTCAAATAAACTACTATCAAAGTTTTTGGCTATTTTTTCGTTGTCAATACGGGAAGACTGGGATTAGATTTATTATCTAAAAATCATTCCGTATAGGCATTTGCCCTGCAAATCAAATATAATGAAGATAATTGAAGACGGGACTTATGCAAGGGCTATTCTGGCAGTCCTAGGTAGAAATTGCCTAAGATGGATTTACATAATAGTGCCTTCGGTTTGTCCAGACCCACGACAACTTGAATGGATGAATGTTTAGTAGAGTATATCTAATAGATCACGTAAGTTGATCTCTTCAAACGTATTTATGTTGGTGGTGGAGGAATTCATTTCTCTTAGCTTAATACCATGGTATTTTTGGACAAATCAATTTGTTATTTGGCGGGTATGACAATGGCATCCATAGTAAATGAAGGTGTGATATGTCAAAAGATACGTTATGAACTCAAGCTTCATTAACTGGGAAATGAAAAAAATCGGGCAGGCAGCATGGCTAAGTGGGTCGCACCCAATTAGGGTATATTGTCACCATCTAGAAAATATAGATTATTGTTTTCCTTTTCGCTTCTGTTTCTCCCGGGAACGGTTATGTTGGTATACCAACCGTAAGGTGACAATATATTTGGAACATTCAAGAGAAATGAATGGTCGGTCATGTGTGGCTGAGATGCAAGATGTTCTTTTTGAACTTTAGTGTATCCCCTCTAGAGTATACTGATCGGTAGGTGGTTCCATACCTTGTCATATTTGGAAATCCATTACCCAATAAGATCCCGCGGTTTTTATTGTATATTATATACGTGGAGCATGACATGCAAGTGTTTCGCAAAATTGTTATTTACTTGTATTGGACACTGTTATAATATCATAATAATATTGTTTTAAAGGAATATTTTGGGTTATCGTAAGGTAAAAACCATGCATATTTATGTGTGGATCGGTCTTACGATTATCTTTACTTTTGAAAAGGATTTTTAAAAGTTAAACCAAGTGGTTGGTGTTTACTCACACCAGTTCATGTCTGACCCGGAGTTTTATTTTATTTTGTTTTACCCTAAATTCTTAGGTGCCCAAATTTGTACGAGCAGTCAGTTAGTCAGGATTTTACAAATATATTGGGAAGAGCTTGGAGCAGAAGGCTTCTACCTTAGCTATATATAGGGCTTATTTCTGCTGTAATATTATGAGTTGTACTTCGAAGTGGTATGTATATGCAATTATAAGTTTGTATTTCAAGAGGTTATGTTATATAATATATTTTATTCGTTCCGCTGTGAAATTCACAATTACTTTGATTCTGTTCTGTTATGATCTTCTTCTTCTATTATAACCTTCTTTCTTTCTATTTCTCACCCTCTAACTTATTTCTATTAGTGGTCCGGTATTTTCGATGCTCGAATAGTTGACATTGTGTTTTATGTCGATTTTCGAGGTCAAAAATTCCTTGGGTCGTTACTCACATATAGCTAAATTACTTCAAATATTTTTTCAAACTGAATTCAGTTGTTGATAATTATTTACAGCTCTAAGTTTGCCACTCCTTTTTTTTCCGACCAGATGGTTGAAGGTAAACTTGTAGGGAAAACTGAAGTTCAAACAACATATTGTGAGTACATCTCTGCCGTAACTATTACTCAGACCCATAAAATAATACTTGAACAGTTTCTCTATTACTTCTTTGTATAAATTATACTTTTCTTCTTTCCCTTATTGGACATAGTACTGCTTATGTTTATGCAATATTTTAGTAAGCAATTGCATTTTTTAACATTAATCAGGTCAAATGAACCTTCGAGCTTTCCAGATCCAGTTACTTGAATAATTGTATTTAATCTTTGCTTCTAATAAAGTAGTGAATAAATCATCTATAATTTAAAATAGGTTCAAGGCTGCTAGATCATCAGAAACAGTGAAGTGAAAAGTTGACAGCATGGGGATATGTTTATATCACCTCTAAATTCATTACTCCTTGTCTTTACATATTAGTTCTTTTGTGTATTTTTGTGTGTTCTGAAACAGAGATGAAAAAGACTACCATTTGTATTCATATTTGCTTGTAATCTATTATAATATTTCCTCATTGTCATCATCGCATGGAAAAGCTTTAAATTAGTATATCCAGCACGTAGCCACAATGTATTACTTTTTTGCATTAAATCCTCAAACTGGATATTAAGATGGTGTAATGCATTGTATCCGCACCATATTATCGTATAAACTGACATTTTCAAATTAGCATTAATATCAGCAAAAACATATTTATAGGCTTCCTGTAAGTTAGTAACCACATTTTCAACCTATTTATTTTTATTCCACTTCTTGAGTAACTTCTTCATCTACTGTAATTTAGCTATCGAATTATGCATGTAACGACCTGAAAATCCGAACCAATATAAAAATGTCATTATGGCTAATTCGGAGAATTTTGAATATTAAAGGTGATTTATTTTAATTAATAACGACGGAAAAAAATTATTTTAATCGAAGAAAAAAATGAATAAATTTATTTTTATTTATATAACGAGCCTGAAATGGCGCGGTAGTTTGAAAATTCGATTTCAAACTTTGGAAAATTATATAAAATTCATTTTAAGTCAGAATTGGGTAAAACTGGAAACATTAGAATCGAATTAATCATATCTTTCCAGAGAATGTAAGAAATTGAAATTTCGCCGGATAATTTGCAAGTTATGACTAAATCAAAATTTCGAAAGGTCGCTATGGAATTTATATAAAGAAATTATAAGCAATTGAGATTTAAATTTGAATTCCGGATTTGTTAAATTTTAAATAATTATATATGGAAATATAAAATATGTGGATTTGATTTATAAAATTTTATTTAAGTTATAAATTGTTTTAAATTGAATTTTAAGAATATTTAATTGGAGAGTTATGTTAAATTTGGAATTTTATTTGTTTATATTTAATTTGAAATTCAAGTTTGAAATTTGAAAATAATTAAAATGGAATAAAATATACGTGAAATAAATTTGTAAATTTATCTAAATTGTAATTTGGTTTAAATATGAATTCATAAATATTTTAAATTTGAATTTTTATCAGTTAATTGAATTTTTGAATATTTTATTTATTTAATTAACTGTGAAATTTAGCTGTTTTGGCGACTGTCTCGGAATTCGACGAAACTGGCGCCATTGGATCCGGAACGGTGAATTATTGCAGGATTCCAATTTTCAGAATTTTCGGACTTGTTATGTGACCGTACGGGAGAAATCGCGAAATGGAATCGGTGAAACAGAATATTGGTTGTTCTCATATTCGGGCCTTATATATATATAAATAAAATCCCACTTAACACCTACATCAGCCATTTCCACCTCATGTTCATTTTCCTCCATCATATTCCTCTCTAATGGCTGAAAATAAATTTAATTTTTATTTTAAAAACAAAATTCACCTCAAAAATAAAATCTTCCCAAAACCGATCGAATTATATGTCAAACTGAAGCTCTCGATGAGTAGAACACGGATCTGCAATTTATTTCGACATGCAGTGAAGGATTTGGCCGGAAATCGCAGTCAAAGTTTGCTGTAACGAAACCCTAGAATTTGATTTTGGGGATTCTTGATTTTGGAGTCAATTGATGAAATTGAATTGTGGGATTGGTAGAGAGGATCATCAGGAGTCCGGGGAAGCTGGTCGGAGGTTGAACGGCTGGGTGGAGCGCCGGAATTTCGTCGTTGAAGTTCAAAAAGGGGTTTCGGGTGGGGGATCGCCGGCGGCAAGAAGGACCACCGGAGGTGGCGGGTCCGGCGTGAGGAGAAGCGGCTCGGGCTGGGCTTTCCGATGATGGTGGGTTCAAGGCTCCAGGTGGCCGGAGCCGGGAGTTCTCGTCGGTCAAAGGTGGACGCGCGAATGGGTTTATTTCGGCCCAGGTTACTGTAGCGAGCAAGAAGGGAGCGGGAAGAAGGGAACAGGGACCCTGCTGACGTGTCAAATTTCTGGTGGGTGGGAATTTATTTAATAATTTTTATATATTTAAATTCCAAACGCTAAAACGTGAATAATTTTTGCATGCGGACTCGGATGGACGAACGGTTTGTTGCGTTGGGATCGTGGCGGAGTTGCGGACGTTTGGGCGCTGGTTTGGTTGCGATCTGAGACTGTCAAATTTTGGGCCTTTTCTGGACGTTCGATGCAATTGTAGCGAAAAGGTGAGTGTTCCTTCACTCACGAAATACTAAATTGATCTCATATTTATCGAATTAAAGTATGAAATGAATTGGTTGCATGTTTGTGTTTGATTTGGTGAATGATTGCTTGAATTCGACATACCAGTGTGTTACATGCAATAAAAATCGATAATTGATTATTTAAATTTAATTTAAATTTCTAGTTAGAATTCCGACACTTGATAAATAGTAAAATGATTCAATTTACTGTTGAATAAACGATGTGATGGTTGCCCTGATTGATTTGATTTCTGGATGAATATTGCTTGGACTGTTCTGTTATGCAGTATATGATGTTGTGTGCCTATGTGACGATAAATCCTATTTACCCCTTGATGTTACGGGCATCGAATAAACTCGGGATTTATCGATAAAAATGAATTAAGAACACAGAGTGAAATGATAAATCTCTGTGACCCTGATTTGGGTTGAAATGATAGATCCATCCCGGAATATCGAGAAATTAAATTTATTCACTTGGCCATAGGATAGACAATTTTATACGGACACCGGTCGGTTAAATGAAATTGTGAATTTTGAAATTTATTGTTTAACGACAATAAGCGATGTTTTATAAATTATTTTCCTTTGAATTTGAAATTAGAAATACAAAAAAAAAAAAAAAGGGAAATGAATTTGTGTTGAAATTTTAGTTAAATCGAGGGTGGAATTTATTTAAATCGAATGTATTGAAATTGAACTGTGGTGTCTGATTCGAGATTTACTTTAAATCAACCTTGATTTGAATTAAAGGTGAAATTGTAAACTCGATATGTGTTGAAAGTTTAAACCTTTGAAACGATGAAAATGAACTGCAAATTCAAATTTTGTTATAAGTTGAATATTCGAAATGGGAATATGATCTGAAATCAAATGTTGTTTTGGGATTCAATGGATTGAAATTTAATAAGTATGGAAGTGGAAATTTTAACAAATTGAAATGATTGAAATCGAATTCGGTTTATTCAAAATAAATTGAGATTGTTGGAATGGGAATACGGGTTAGAGTTTAACCGTTTGAACTGAATTGGCAATTTGAAATGAATGAAAATTTGAAATGAAATTTGATCGGGATTGTGAATTTGAATTGATTTACTTGAAGTTGAAATACAACTGCAAGTGTAAACGAAATCTGGTCGAAACGATGCTAAATTCCAACTATAGTATGTCAAAACCATTTTTCAACTATTTTGATAATAAATTAAATTTCCTTATAACTATTTATTTATAAATTAGTTAAATAAAATACTTTATAATTATTAATTATTTATTTTATGAATTATTTTAATGTTTTAATTATTTGTCAAACTCTACTTTTATTACAAACTATTATTTCAAATTATTTCAATTATACCTTTAAACTATTTAAATATATTGTTAATTATTTTGATATTCAAATTTTATCTAAGTTGGAATTAGTCCAAGATGTTATGCGTAAGTGGAAAATCCCATTTGAATAATATTCTGTTTAGAATATGAAAATGATTTTGGAACATGATATTTTCGATATGAAATACGAACTTCTTTGAAAAAGTAAAAGCACTGACCGGTGTGAAAAATGTAAACGTTTGGTTGGCAAGGAGACCGGAGTCGACATAAGGCATACTCTCTGTCGGTGTCGATACCACTTTGACAACTGTGCACGCGGTGGAAGTTCCAGAACCGAAGAAGGATGGTATGGAGGCGATTACTGGATTTGAAGAAAGAGAACGATGATGGATTAGCCTTGACCTTCGGGTCATAATTGAAATGACTAAAACAGGAGCCATACCCAGGTTAATGAGATCGCACCTCTGATCGAACGCGCTCCTTCGAAACCATCTCTATTACTGTTATGATTGATTCGGGTGCACCTTTGAATATGGGAATGTCGTTCGAGGTGGGCGGTAGTTGCGGCTATGCGTTACCACCGGCCTGGGTCCGCAATTCGGTAGAATCCTACCGGGGTATTTCCTCAGTGCCTTGTCATATTATCCTGATCGAACCCCTACGATTTTGATTTAACATTGTCGTATCACGGCGCATCCCTATCCACCGACGTACTGGTGTGTTATATGCAAACTGTACGGCAATGGTATAAACGGTGTAAGGGGACCATGGAATCCTGCTTACGCTATTTTCGATATATTATACTTTACTGAATAAACACTATTGTAATAGCGTATTATACTATGTATGTATTAGTTTAACGGATCCTTGAGAGATGGAAAAATCCCGTAACATCTCTTGAGTTACTGCACCATGACACTGATATTATTTCGTATTTTAATTTGACTAATATGAGATGATTTAGTGCTGATCCGAGTGTTTGTTGTGTTTTCTTTTATGCAATATGCTCGGGTCAGCAGATGTTGCAGTTATTGAAGATTGTTTTGCCTTGGAGATCGAAGACGGAGTTGATATATATGTATCCACTACATTTTATTTCCGCTGCATTACTGTATGTAAGTATATAACTCTGATGATTTAAATGCTGTAACTCGAATGTATACGTTTAAGTGCTTTTGAATATTTATTTGTCTATTATATGTGTTCCTTCCGCTGTGAGATTCTGTGATTGTTTTTCTTCTTTTCTTTCTTTTTCTTATTTTTCCCCAATAACTACCTGGGTTGGCGATTTGTTTGGGTCGACATGTGTGGTTTATTGTCGATTTAAACGGTCAAAAAAATCCGGGTCGTTACAGTTGGTATCAGAGCGATGGTTAACGATAACCTTGGCTCTGTTTGGGAATTAACTCATTAGAGATAGGGTTAGTAACACCCTAGAATGAGTTCGAGTGAATATATGAGAGAGCGTATTTGTATTTTTGGATATAAAATGATTTTACGTTATGTTAATTGTTCTGTTGAGTATTTATAGATTCTGGTCGATATATGGGACGCCATAGAATCGATAGGAATTTCTAAATGATCGGACAGAATGACTTGACATAATATGGTTTTCGATTATATTTTAAATTATATTAAATATATATTATGGTTCAAATATGTATGTATTTGTTTTAGTGGGTGATAATATAGAGTAATTACCCATTATGGTTGATTAAATCGTAAATCAAATAAGAAAAATTTAATGAATATAGAAATGAACTTGAAATTAATTCCGGGCTTTGATAATAATTTACCAAAGTTTTGAAATACTATTATTTTATAGAATAGTTTTGGAAATAGTTTTGAAAGGGTGTTAAACGAAATGAGTGTAATCCCTTCTTAGACCTTAGAAACGACCTCGGTAATGAGTGCACGCATTATCGATGTGTATTCTGAAGAGTCTAAGTGGGGGAGACTGCTCAAATGTTATTATAATTGTTAAGTAAAGGATTTGGATTTAAATCCCATATGATACAAATTTTAAGTTCATATGTTATGAATTTTGATAAAGGAATTAGAATATGTTTATTTAAAGTTGAAATTTATGGTAAACATATTTTTGCAAAATTTTATATGTTGGTAATTAAATATTTGGGTTTAAAATTTTATGTCATGTCTTATACAAAATAGTATAAATATACAAGTTATTTTGAACTTAGGATAAAAAAAAAAAAAGAAAGAAAAAAAAAAAAAAAAAAAAAAAACCGGAATCAAGCCACTTAAATTCGTCCTGATTAATGACATCAATTCGAGGTTAATATGCTTGCTTTGTTGAAAATTTTAGACTTCGAAATTTGGAATGTACTTAAGGACTGAGGGGTTGTCACGGAACTCTTGAATTTGGATTGTAAAATATTTTATCAGATGAAGTATAACTTATTTAAGTAGAGTGAATCGAATAATAATAGTTGAGAATTAAGTATGAATTTGAGTCGTGAACAGTCGTTAATTCAAATCTCGATTTTTGTCGAATAAATAAATTTGGTTAATGGAATAAGGGTCATGTGAACCCAGTTCGTCGAAAATTTTAAAGTGAATTCAAGTTTAATCAAAATATAATACTTGAAAAAAAATCGGAAATGGAATAGAAAGAATATCGAATATAAAGTAAGCAATTGAATGTAGATTCAATTATTGAAAATGAGGTGATAACAAAGTTAAGTGTTAAGGATTTACAAAATGTTGGAATCGAAAATTTGAAATTTCAAATAGAAATAAACCAACGTTATGAGAAAATCCAAAATAATCGATAAGCTGAAATTAAAATGGCTATAACTTTTGATGGGCTGATCGGAATCTGACAACTTCAGACTTTTGGAAACCTTAGAAATTGAGTTAAAACTTTCGTTAATAGAGCCCGCTGAAATTCTCATGTTTACTATGCTGAAATTCAAGTTTTAGACATAGTTGTATGTGCTGGAAATTAAAAACAGAGGAGTACATCGATGTTGTTTTGATCATAACTACCGAACGAAACGTCGGATTTTAGTGTGCGAGTACAATTCGGAAAGGCCAGAGTGTAAGCTAGAAATTTTCCTTAATGTGCTAAGTAAAATTTTGAGATTTAGAGGGCTGAAAACTGACATGAACAATTCAGGCCTGCATTTTCAGTGCCTGGGCTGAAACGTTCACTTGCGGTAAAACTGCCATAACTTTTAAACCGATTATCCGAATTTGATGAGTCCGGACATTTCGGAAAGCCTGAAACGAGAGCAACAACTTTCGCCTAGTTTGCTTTGGTCAAATTCCAACTTTTTATGCGTGATAATCAACGTTTTGTTCGCTGGCCTGTTACGGATATGGTGGTTTTGCAATTGAAACGATAAAATTTTGACATGTATGTTGTATGCACTTGCTATATATTGTATATATGTTTGATTTTTCATGTATGTGTAAGTATTTGGCAGGTGTACGGAGTGTGCGCTACAACTTTGAAGCTCGTTTGCGCTAAAATGCTAAACGCTAAGGTAAATAAAAATGCAATATAACGCTAAAAGAGGTACGTACTTGTGGTATATGAATTCGAGGGTTTTTATATTTTGTTTTCCCCACTTTTGGGATGCCTCATCATTTGGATGAGATGTATTTTGGGTTATATATATATTGGGATTTTCCCGGACCTCTCCGTACAAAGGAGATGCTGCCGAAATTTTCCGTGATTTCGGGAGTTAGAAAAATATACGGATTTTACGACTATACTTGTTTGGAAATATTATTTTAAATATGAATTTGAATTGTTATGCGCTTGATATCGTTTCGTTCTCTTTTCGAGGACGAAAAGATTTTAAGTGGGGGAGAATGTAACGACCTGAAAATCCGAACCAATATAAAAATGTCATTATGGCTAATTCGGAGAATTTTGAATATTAAAGGTGATTTATTTTAATTAATAACGACGGAAAAAAATTATTTTAATCGAAGAAAAAAATGAATAAATTTATTTTTATTTATATAACGAGCCTGAAATGGCGCGGTAGTTTGAAAATTCGATTTCAAACTTTGGAAAATTATATAAAATTCATTTTAAGTCAGAATTGGGTAAAACTGGAAACATTAGAATCGAATTAATCATATCTTTCCAGAGAATGTAAGAAATTGAAATTTCGCCGGATAATTTGCAAGTTATGACTAAATCAAAATTTCGAAAGGTCGCTATGGAATTTATATAAAGAAATTATAAGCAATTGAGATTTAAATTTGAATTCCGGATTTGTTAAATTTTAAATAATTATATATGGAAATATAAAATATGTGGATTTGATTTATAAAATTTTATTTAAGTTATAAATTGTTTTAAATTGAATTTTAAGAATATTTAATTGGAAAGTTATGTTAAATTTGGAATTTTATTTGTTTATATTTAATTTGAAATTCAAGTTTGAAATTTGAAAATAATTAAAATGGAATAAAATATACGTGAAATAAATTTGTAAATTTATCTAAATTGTAATTTGGTTTAAATATGAATTCATAAATATTTTAAATTTGAATTTTTATCAGTTAATTGAATTTTTGAATATTTTATTTATTTAATTAACTGTGAAATTTAGCTGTTTTGGCGACTGTCTCGGAATTCGACGAAACTGGCGCCATTGGATCCGGAACGGTGAATTATTGCAGGATTCCAATTTTCAGAATTTTCGGACTTGTTATGTGACCGTACGGGAGAAATCGCGAAATGGAATCGGTGAAACAGAATATTGGTTGTTCTCATATTCGGGCCTTATATATATATAAATAAAATCCCACTTAACACCTACATCAGCCATTTCCACCTCATGTTCATTTTCCTCCATCATATTCCTCTCTAATGGCTGAAAATAAATTTAATTTTTATTTTAAAAACAAAATTCACCTCAAAAATAAAATCTTCCCAAAACCCATCGAATTATATGTCAAACTGAAGCTCTCGATGAGTAGAACACGGATCTGCAATTTATTTCGACATGCAGTGAAGGATTTGGCCGGAAATCGCAGTCAAAGTTTGCTGTAACGAAACCCTAGAATTTGATTTTGGGGATTCTTGATTTTGGAGTCAATTGATGAAATTGAATTGTGGGATTGGTAGAGAGGATCATCAGGAGTCCGGGGAAGCTGGTCGGAGGTTGAACGGCTGGGTGGAGCGCCGGAATTTCGTCGTTGAAGTTCAAAAAGGGGTTTCGGGTGGGGGATCGCCGGCGGCAAGAAGGACCACCGGAGGTGGCGGGTCCGGCGTGAGGAGAAGCGGCTCGGGCTGGGCTTTCCGATGATGGTGGGTTCAAGGCTCCAGGTGGCCGGAGCCGGGAGTTCTCGTCGGTCAAAGGTGGACGCGCGAATGGGTTTATTTCGGCCCAGGTTACTGTAGCGAGCAAGAAGGGAGCGGGAAGAAGGGAACAGGGACCCTGCTGACGTGTCAAATTTCTGGTGGGTGGGAATTTATTTAATAATTTTTATATATTTAAATTCCAAACGCTAAAACGTGAATAATTTTTGCATGCGGACTCGGATGGACGAACGGTTTGTTGCGTTGGGATCGTGGCGGAGTTGCGGACGTTTGGGCGCTGGTTTGGTTGCGATCTGAGACTGTCAAATTTTGGGCCTTTTCTGGACGTTCGATGCAATTGTAGCGAAAAGGTGAGTGTTCCTTCACTCACGAAATACTAAATTGATCTCATATTTATCGAATTAAAGTATGAAATGAATTGGTTGCATGTTTGTGTTTGATTTGGTGAATGATTGCTTGAATTCGACATACCAGTGTGTTACATGCAATAAAAATCGATAATTGATTATTTAAATTTAATTTAAATTTCTAGTTAGAATTCCGACACTTGATAAATAGTAAAATGATTCAATTTACTGTTGAATAAACGATGTGATGGTTGCCCTGATTGATTTGATTTCTGGATGAATATTGCTTGGACTGTTCTGTTATGCAGTATATGATGTTGTGTGCCTATGTGACGATAAATCCTATTTACCCCTTGATGTTACGGGCATCGAATAAACTCGGGATTTATCGATAAAAATGAATTAAGAACACAGAGTGAAATGATAAATCTCTGTGACCCTGATTTGGATTGAAATGATAGATCCATCCCGGAATATCGAGAAATTAAATTTATTCACTTGGCCATAGGATAGACAATTTTATACGGACACCGGTCGGTTAAATGAAATTGTGAATTTTGAAATTTATTGTTTAACGACAATAAGCGATGTTTTATAAATTATTTTCCTTTGAATTTGAAATTAGAAATACAAAAAAAAAAAAAAAAAAGGGAAATGAATTTGTGTTGAAATTTTAGTTAAATCGAGGGTGGAATTTATTTAAATCGAATGTATTGAAATTGAACTGTGGTGTCTGATTCGAGATTTACTTTAAATCAACCTTGATTTGAATTAAAGGTGAAATTGTAAACTCGATATGTGTTGAAAGTTTAAACCTTTGAAACGATGAAAATGAACTGCAAATTCAAATTTTGTTATAAGTTGAATATTCGAAATGGGAATATGATCTGAAATCAAATGTTGTTTTGGGATTCAATGGATTGAAATTTAATAAGTATGGAAGTGGAAATTTTAACAAATTGAAATGATTGAAATCGAATTCGGTTTATTCAAAATAAATTGAGATTGTTGGAATGGGAATACGGGTTAGAGTTTAACCGTTTGAACTGAATTGGCAATTTGAAATGAATGAAAATTTGAAATGAAATTTGATCGGGATTGTGAATTTGAATTGATTTACTTGAAGTTGAAATACAACTGCAAGTGTAAACGAAATCTGGTCGAAACGATGCTAAATTCCAACTATAGTATGTCAAAACCATTTTTCAACTATTTTGATAATAAATTAAATTTCCTTATAACTATTTATTTATAAATTAGTTAAATAAAATACTTTATAATTATTAATTATTTATTTTATGAATTATTTTAATGTTTTAATTATTTGTCAAACTCTACTTTTATTACAAACTATTATTTCAAATTATTTCAATTATACCTTTAAACTATTTAAATATATTGTTAATTATTTTGATATTCAAATTTTATCTAAGTTGGAATTAGTCCAAGATGTTATGCGTAAGTGGAAAATCCCATTTGAATAATATTCTGTTTAGAATATGAAAATGATTTTGGAACATGATATTTTCGATATGAAATACGAACTTCTTTGAAAAAGTAAAAGCACTGACCGGTGTGAAAAATGTAAACGTTTGGTTGGCAAGGAGACCGGAGTCGACATAAGGCATACTCTCTGTCGGTGTCGATACCACTTTGACAACTGTGCACGCGGTGGAAGTTCCAGAACCGAAGAAGGATGGTATGGAGGCGATTACTGGATTTGAAGAAAGAGAACGATGATGGATTAGCCTTGACCTTCGGGTCATAATTGAAATGACTAAAACAGGAGCCATACCCAGGTTAATGAGATCGCACCTCTGATCGAACGCGCTCCTTCGAAACCATCTCTATTACTGTTATGATTGATTCGGGTGCACCTTTGAATATGGGAATGTCGTTCGAGGTGGGCGGTAGTTGCGGCTATGCGTTACCACCGGCCTGGGTCCGCAATTCGGTAGAATCCTACCGGGGTATTTCCTCAGTGCCTTGTCATATTATCCTGATCGAACCCCTACGATTTTGATTTAACATTGTCGTATCACGGCGCATCCCTATCCACCGACGTACTGGTGTGTTATATGCAAACTGTACGGCAATGGTATAAACGGTGTAAGGGGACCATGGAATCCTGCTTACGCTATTTTCGATATATTATACTTTACTGAATAAACACTATTGTAATAGCGTATTATACTATGTATGTATTAGTTTAACGGATCCTTGAGAGATGGAAAAATCCCGTAACATCTCTTGAGTTACTGCACCATGACACTGATATTATTTCGTATTTTAATTTGACTAATATGAGATGATTTAGTGCTGATCCGAGTGTTTGTTGTGTTTTCTTTTATGCAATATGCTCGGGTCAGCAGATGTTGCAGTTATTGAAGATTGTTTTGCCTTGGAGATCGAAGACGGAGTTGATATATATGTATCCACTACATTTTATTTCCGCTGCATTACTGTATGTAAGTATATAACTCTGATGATTTAAATGCTGTAACTCGAATGTATACGTTTAAGTGCTTTTGAATATTTATTTGTCTATTATATGTGTTCCTTCCGCTGTGAGATTCTGTGATTGTTTTTCTTCTTTTCTTTCTTTTTCTTATTTTTCCCCAATAACTACCTGGGTTGGCGATTTGTTTGGGTCGACATGTGTGGTTTATTGTCGATTTAAACGGTCAAAAAAATCTGGGTCGTTACAATGCATAAGCCCACTATGTTGTAGCTCTTAACCCATTAGTAATACATTGATCATATCCTTTTGAGTAGCACCATGTGTTTATATATCTAAAAGATAGTTGTTTTTGTTTGTCTTACTATCTTAAAAATTGCATATAGATGAAAGTGTGGGCACTCAATTTAGTTGGAAAAGCTAGTATTAAAAATTGGAGAGAATTTTGTAGAAATATCTGATTTGAAAGTACGTTATCTATGTATGTCACCATTTAAAAGAAAGAACTTTTATTTCTATATTTAGACGGTTACTACTACACTTAGAGTAATCATCTTCCTCGTGTAGTTTCAGTTCAACAATAGTTGTATCTTAGGAAAGTTGTTTCTTTGGTTGTTTTAATGAGGCGTGTTCAGTACAGTTTTTTAATGAAATCGATTCTTTATGTTTATGTAAGAAAATCATTAGCAAAGTAATTGATCTCCTTTGAATTTTGTCTTACACTTTTTAGAGAAGAGAAAACCGAGTAAAACATAAGAGAGTAACATGGATGCAGCTGAGCTTTAGCACAAACAGAAGCTCATCGATGCATGCAAGACATACATGCTAGACTACAACAACCATAACTTGAAGTCACCAACTACACAGATGATAATTCTACATATTACATCTTAGAATCCTCGTTTGTTGTAGAAGGCTATAAATCTTCTTTTGATGTGCGCCTTTGAGTGAACCATTAGTGTTTACAGCAATATTTTTATAAGCTATGTTCCTTGCATCTTGTTTATTGTTATTTTTATAAGTAAGAGATGAATCTACATGCATTGCTGCATGCATTCCATTTATAGGTCTCATGCCCACTTGGCCTTGAAATGGAGGCGTCATGTGTGGTTGATGTTGTAGTTGTTGCAATTTTTGGACTATTGAGGGGTAAATTGCATTTTTATTTTGGGAGGGAAACTAGGGATCTTCCATTGCATAAATTAGTTTCCAGCTTGGGCATGGCAGCTACACCTTGAGGCATCATCTGCAGATGCACTATAGGAGAGTGAGGCTGAGCATCAACAATTTTTGCCAGGTAAAGTAGATTCTTTTGAAGTTGAGCGGGCATTGAGCACACTCATTTAGCTTTCCTAAATTTTGATTATCCAAAATGCCAATATTAACTGTTTGTTCTCATCCAAGTACCTTTGAATCTGTTCGATAGTGATGCTATGGGGTGGCACATAGCTTACCTAAATTTTACTTATTTGTTGTCGTTTCTCTAGTCAGAATGTATGTTTTATTTAGTAACACTATATCTATTATCTCAATGCACACTCTTGTTTTGTAGCAAAATGAAGAATGATGCCGAAAGTGTGGCTGTATTAGGATACTTCATAGTCTAGGCTATATTGCTTCTTAATGATTGTGCAAATCAAATGTTTGAATTATTGTACTAAAATGAATTTATTAATCACTTTTTGTATGGATTATGGACACTATAATTGAAATAATTTTTTTTTGGTATCATCTTAGTCAATCTGCATTTGTCATTAGTTTGATTTAAATGATTAATATTGCATACAATAATTGTTTGTTATGAGAAGAGTTTATTTACCGACATTTAAAGCAATAGAGTGATATTTTGCATCGACGGTCACAACAACGGATTCAATAGAAAGATGGGTCAAAGGCAATGTCCCCTATATTGCATCGGTTGGCAGTAATAAGCGGTGTAAAAACATATTTTTTGCACCTGTTATTAATAGTAACCGATGTAATATAACAACTAGTATTAAGCCGAAAGCCTTCCTTTCGCACCGGTTATTGCTAACAACCGATGAAAAATTACAGTTGTTGCATCAGTTCTAAAAACCCATGTAATTTTTTAACCTTATTGCATCGGCTGCATATGCATTGGTCCCTGACTGATGCAATAGGGGGGGCAAACAACGGAGGCAACATACCCATTTTGTTGTAGTATAATAATATGCTTATTCTCTTTTACTTTTCAAATTATAACCCATGTTATAATTTACTGCAAATTCCTAATAATTTTTCTAATTCAGATTGATTCCTTTTAAAATACAGATCCACAATTTATACATATATTTCTATAAATTCAGTTCTCTTTGTTTTACTCTGTGTTTGCAAATTTATTACATTTTATTCCATTTTCCATACTTAAAAAGAGGACTAAATCTGCATCCAGTAACTAAATAACAGCTAGGGTAAAAACTGAAGAACTGACTTATAGAATTTAACTAAAAAGATATGGTAAGAAAAAACAGATAAAATACTTATGGAAAATAACTTGCAAAAATTGCTTAGAACTATAAGAAAAAATTACAATAGAAAATACATAAATAATACAACTATTATAAACCCTATTTCCCTAAATTACCAAATAATCTGAATAATTACAACACTCACCTATAATCCATAGATTCTGGAGTGTGCACAGCCTTCCCAGACCCTACCCCTAGGATGGATAATTATTATTATTATTATTATTATTTTTACAAATCTCTTCCTAAAGAAAGATTTAAGTTTTAGGTCCATCTAAGTTAAGTGAAAACACTAAGGGAAATATTTTTGTTCTGAATGATGAGCTGGGCCTAGGGTTCTATTTACAGTGTAGTTGGGGATCTCTAGCCGTCAGATTGCTTGATTCAATCTGGTCCAGATGGGTCATTCAGCAAGTTGCAGCCTTTAAATTTTTGAACAAACAAACCAGACTAAGCCAGTTTGCTTTTAAAATTAAAATTCACGAATTCTGCTCTTACATGGATGAAACAACGTCCAGATAAGAACGCGGATGACTCGTCCCTATTGCGACTCAACCTATGGGTCGACCCATACAGGTCTGTTTATTTTTTCTTTTCTTTTCTTCTTTATTAATTTCTGAAATATTCTTATATCTTGTTTTTTTTAATAATTTCTTCGTACCAACTCCGATTTTGATAAATTATGTAAGTAGATCACTCAGAAAATTGCCACAAACTCAATGGTGCAACTCCCAAAGCTAAATTTTAATAATTTTACAGACTTGTTTATTTCTTAGTTAATTATTTAATTTATTATTATTACTTAAATTTTGGGGTTGTTACATTATATGAGAATGGTATATATTTCATTATGTAAATAATGTTATGAATGTTAGTCTGAAAGGAAATAAATTTTATGATGGTATCTTTAACAACCCCTATTCTAAGGTCCAAAAATACGTGATACATCTAAAGGAGATTAGATAGTAAGTACATCAAAAACACAGGAACATGAAAATTTCCAAAACATGTTTTATTGATTAACAATTCACTATGTATTCCTATTTAAGATCCCATGTTCAAATAAAAAAATTATTACAAAATATTCTATAATTCACATATAAATATGCCTCCTTAGATGATCAAAGTCTAAAATACTAGACAAGAATACTACTTTTTCTTTACATCCATTAAAAAGAACCGCATAATAGAAATTGAACTCCTAAATAGATAGGTTGTAACGACCCGTAGTTTGGTTGGTAAATATTTAATATATTGTATTACTTAAATATCGATTTATAATTTCTAAATGAATTTACAAGATATAGTTTGTTTATTTAGTTATATATGGACATACAAATTTTATATAACTATAAAAGGGTTTTTTTATATATAGAATATCGTTTTAAAACCCATAACGTTAATTGTTGAATTTTGAATCTTTTAGGAATTGAAGTTGTTTGATTTAATTCGATGGTATTAATTTATTTTCGTCATTTGAAACTTAATTTAATATTGTATTAATATTTTAATGACGAAAACAATAATCAAATCTAATGCTAGTATATGACGTTAACAAACCATATTTTAGTTGGTTCGGCAAAACATGTGAAACTTCATCTCTTTTGTTCAACAATTGAAAATTGGCTATAAGAAATAAAACTGAAATATATACACTGAAAGAAAATCATATATCCATGCATTTTTGTTTGTCCAAATGTGAATACAAAGAAAGAAAAAACAACATATACGTTTATATATTCTCGGATGTACAATACTTGACCAAAATACACATATCCGTTCATCGTCATTTTAAATCACTCTGTGCCTTGTCTCCCCTAGGGACAGTAAACTGAATTGTCCCCATAAGCATTGACCCGAAAATAGAAAAGAGAAAGAGAAAAAAAAACTAAAAGAATTCATTTTTTTCTAATGTCATGCCTTGATCCTTTCATGAAATAGTGAAAAACGAAGGCACAGCTGAGATCAGAATAGGAATAGCTAATCTATGTGTAGTCATACATCAAATTCTACAGTTAATATAAATATATCAATCTATTTCAGATCATTTACATTGAAATTGAATAGCTAAGGAGATAGGGTAGGAGTAGCTTGGGAAAATAGTACAGGTACAGCAAAGTAAAATATATGCACAATATTGTTTGAAGAAAAAACGCAAAACAAAGAAGATAAGGCAAATCCACTTGAAATATAATGTTCTACATCATTCCAAAGATGGTGAACGGGAACGACTTCACAGGCATCGACCTGAAACCGAAAAGAAAATCTTCATGTAACAACTAAATCAAAACAGAAGAAAGAAAAAGATCATGAGCAAAAAATAAAAAAATCTAAAATAAATCAGAAACAGATAGGGAAATGTAGATGAACAGCTGATCAATTTGATATATTTATATATCAAGTCTACATCAAATCTGAATATATTTTTACAAGTAGATTTATACAAGACTGCGCTATACATTTAAAAATCCACCACAATATCTACAAATCTGCAGTTCGAACGTTGGTTGAAAAAGTCATTGCTCCTATCTTACCTAACCTAGACCATTTCTATCACTATTTCTTTTCAAACAAGACAACTGCATTGCAAGGACCTTATTTAATTCAAACAAGACAACTGCATTCGTAACAATCAATATCCATCACGCAACATCGGATTTACATCACCGATACGAAAATCTGAACAAAGAAGAAAACCCAATGGCCTGAAGATATGGTAGCCGAAACCCTGGGATAAGATGTAAAAGAAATTGATCCTATCTGTAATTAACCATACTATAAATAGGGGTGTTGCGCATGAGTGTTTCATCAACTCCAGAACCAAATGACTCAATACATAAACAAAAATAGTCTGAAACACTTATAAAATCAAAACAGGAGTTTTACAGCAAACAAAATAAATTAAAATGCTTATCTGCGCTCGAAGTATCTCTGACGAACTTCCAGAAGACGTAGGGTTAGGATAGAAGCCTCGAATTGGGTCTGCGAAGTGGTAATGGCTTTGTGCGTTGAGGGGGTTGACTTGGGGGGACCGATTGATGATGAAGGGCGAAGGCAGAACAGAGAGTGGCGACATCGAGTGGATGCGAGGTAACGAGGTGCGATCGTTGCTAAAGATCCAAATGGGGGCTAGGGTTTCAGACATTGAAGGATTAGTGTGGAGGCGGTGGATTTTTATGAGGGTTTGGAAATACGTTTGGGTCAGATGGGGTTTTTGATGAGGATAATGGGCCTGGGCTGAACGGGTAAGGGTTTAAGCCCATTTAAATTATAAATCTAAGTCTAAAGGTTTAATTGCTTTATCAAATTCATTTATACGATATCTGGAACATCCTTTATCAGATTTAAGCATGGTTGGTCTCGTTGGGACCGTATAAACGAGAAGATCGAGATGGAGCAGTGTCTGTCAAGACTGGAAGGACGGAAATTTTTTAATTAAATTAAACGTTGTTTAATTTAATTAAAAACCAGCACTGAATGACCAAATCAATCAAAGTGAGTTAACCTCACTCAGTTCTCCCCGTTTATATTTTATATAAATTGGGTTTTGTTTTATGCACTCTGGTTGCTAGTGATTGACCGTCTGCTAGTTATATATGTTGATTTGAACAATGAATTTTAAACGGTCGTTAAATTCAGTGAAATATATAATCGTTATTTTTAACGATTAAATCCAATAAAACAAATTTCCCTTTATTTATCACGTCTATCAAATAAACGTGTTTTTGAAATTGGTTGAATTATTTGTGTGATGTGTTTGTTGATTGATGGTCGTTATGTGTTATCAGGTAAACAAAACAGTTTTGATTGGATAGTTGAATTAATCGATAATCTTTGAATTGAAATTCAACACTTGATTTGTTTTAACCAGTGGAAAAATTGGTTGAGTAATTTGGTATCTCTTTGTCTGTCAAATGAACCATTGATTTTTATCATCAAGTGGGTCAACCTTTATGAGTTTATAACTTATTTTAGATTTTAAATACATTATTTTGAACAGAGCAATTTTAAAAGAAAACAAGTATTTCTATTATTCAAAAGTTATAAGTTATTGTGCTGATAAAGTTAATGCTTATGTTAGTAGAATATATAAGCAGATGAGATGGAGATAATCTAACAGTTGAAAATTCGATTAATTGTTTCTAAGAACAATCAAAGAGGTTATTTTAAATTAATTATATTATGAATTAATTTAAAGTGCAATTAGCTGAAAGTGAATTATTTGTTTAAAATGATGTAATTACTTCTTAATACATGTAGATAAGTAACCAATTTTGGAAGGGGATATAGTTAAACTAAGAGAAGAGATTTTGAAATGAGTTTTATATTTGAACTCAATGAAGTTAAAGAGGGGTTTAAGCAAATGTATAGCTTAAATGATGGGTTTACTTGACAGTTGGATTAAGTAAAGGAAATTGAAGATATAAAGGAGTTATAATTAAACCGAGGTGTAAAACCAAGGTAAAAAAAAAATATGAGAGGCAAAGAAGTTGATTTGGATTTAAAATGACTTAAGTGTGGAATTAAGAAGTAATTGGACATTGAGATTTCCCAGAGAGGAAGGGAATGGGGAAAAGGATTTGTAATTAAGTTTGGTAAAGGAATTAAGTAATAAGGTCTGTGATAATACCCAGTTAGGAAACAAAGTGTTTAATAAATTGGAAGTTATAAAAGTAATGTTTGGTAAGACAGATTAAGAAATATTGGTTTTAATTTTAGAAGAGACTTTCAGAAAGGGTAAAGTAGAATTATAAAGTCACATTTTGAATTAAATAGTTAAATAGAATTTTAATTGATATTGGAATGAGATATTAGTTTTTGAATTATGAATTATATTTATCTGAAGATAAGGACGTTGTTGATCAAGGTCTGAGAGGTAATTAAAATACCCCAACTTAAACGACTTCGAAAATATCTGAAGATGATATTAGTCATGGTGATATAAAGGACGGTAAGAGTTTATTATTTCATTTAGAAATAATAATGCAGTGTTTAATAAAACATTGGGGTATATACGTACAGAATGAGAATCCCAAAGTCAAAAGGGAAATTCAGAGAAAAAGGTTTTGTAATAAACCAGAGTTATATACATAAAGGGAATTTGGGGTATTATATCATTAATTCTAAATTAACGTGATTAAGTGAAAATGGGAAATTGAAATAAGAATTTGCAAAGCGGGGAAAGGTTGAATGCTTTGAATAGTAATTGGTTTAAAGAAAAACCTTACCTTAAGTTAGAAAGCGAGAAAACGGTATTAAAATACCGGAAGAGTTAAGAGTTTGAATTTACATTTATTTAAAATTTAAGGGCCAAGTGGTGCTGAATACCCAACCAATGAACTCACTGGGTTGTCATGATTGAAACACTGTTTATTTTGATAGTTAAATCACCGACTATCAAATTCTGTTCAATAAGATTGTTGGTACGGAAAGACCGGGATCGAATTTATATTCGAAACCATTCCGACCAACAAATACGTGAAAATATTAGGAGATGATCGAGATAGAGCATTGAAGATTGTAGATTTTTATAAGCGGAAGGACCGCTAATAATCTCTGGGATTGCTACCAGAGATAAACTGTGGTTCTTTCGTGGTTGGAATCTACGGGTTGCAAGGACTTCTCGCTACTGATCCATGGGGTGATTCCTATATGAGATGCAGTAGGAGAGTACCTTCGGTTCATCCTGTTCCTGGATAACTTGTATGGACGAGTGTCTGACAGAGTATTTCAAAAGTATCATGTACGTTGATTTCTCCGAACGTGCTATAGTTGGTTAGCTCCCAACAAGAGTATTTTTGTGGACGTCAATTGGTGATATCTGGCGGATCTGATGATGTGGCATTCAAAGTGAATGGTGGCCAGATGTTATAAAGGAAATTCAAACCTCAAGCCTCATCAACCGGGAAATGACAGAAATCGGGCAGGCAGCATGGCTATGTGGGTCGCTCCCATTAGGGTGTATGATCACCTATCTAGAGAAATTCCTTTTGCTTCTTTAATCTATCGATGTTGTCCCTTTCCGGGAAGACGGTGGGTAGCTCCCAACCGTTGGTGATATACATTCGATACACTCAAGAGAAATGAGTGGTCGGTCATGTGAGGGCTAGGATGCAAGACGTTCTTGTTGAACCCAGTGTATTCGTCTCTAGAGATACACGATCGGCTGGTGGTCCCATACCTTGTCAGAGTTGGAATCCAATCTCCAATAAGCGCCCGCGGTTTTGATTGTGTACTATATATATAGAGCGTGAAATGCAAGCGTTCTACTCGATTCTATTTACTTGTATTTAGACATTATTATAATATCAGACAAGATATTGATTTCAAAACTATTTTGGGTTTTCTTAAGGTAAAAATCGTCCATGTTTATGTGTGGATTTGGTCTTACGATTACCCTTTTCTTTTCGAAAGGATTTTAACTTTAAAATCAGGTTGTGTGATACCCTTAAACTGTGTGAGTTTTCTCACTCTGGTTCACCAGACTGACCCGGTGTTTTGTAAATGCTCGGGTTAGCCCGGGGTGTACAGGTTCAGGTTATCGAATGCTGTGAAGAGACGAGCTGGGAGATTCCAGACGTATGACATTATATAGCTTCTATCCCGCTGTGTGTTGTATATGGGAACAGGTTATTATAACTGTCCCAGTGGGTGATGTGCTCTGATATTGTAAGTATTTTTAAAGCTTTCAATAAAGATTTATTTCTGTATTATATTTTGTTCCGCTGCGAGGTGAGACTCTGTGTTGTGGTGTTTCTTTTTCTTCTTCTATTCTAATATTTCTTTCTTTCTTATCTCACCCTCTAAATTCTTTCTAATAACGTCCAGTGTTTTGGGTGTTTGGAAGGTCCGCATGAGTTACGGTAAAGGTATTTATGTCGATTTTTAGGGCCGAAAATCCCTGGGTCGTTACAGTGGTATCAGAGTATTGGTTGAGTAGTAACCTTGGATCTGTGGCGTAACTCAATAAAGATGGGGTTAGTAACACCCTAGATTGAGTTTGAGTGTATATATATGAGAGCGTATTTGTAAATCCTATGTAAAATTGTTTTATATTGTGTTATTTAGTTTGATTTTAAACTAGCAACTGACATAATAATGTTTTATAAAAGTGGTCAGATGAAATAATTTTGGCTATATTATGTCTTGTATAGAAAAGAATAGGTTTTTGATTGATTTTTAGTTGGTTGATTTAGTTGGATCAAAGTCGAATTAGATTATGAATTTGAAGTGGTCTAATATAACTATAATTTCCCATATATGAAATTAGAAATGGAAAATGTATAATGTTGAAATAGAAATCAAAATTTGAGTTTGAAATGGCAATGTACAATTTAGAAAAGATAATAGTTAATTGAATATGATTTTAAACATGGTTAAGAGTTGGGTATGGAAATTAAAATTTGGAGTTTGGTAATCAAAGTTGTTGGGCTTGATTAATTAGATTGTACATTGTTGATTTGTTGTTGGTAAGGTGGATTGAACAAAATTCATCAAATAATTCAATAGGAAATAAATAAGTTGAAAACGAAGATAATAGAATCCAATATAACGACTTTGAATAAAATCAAATTTGAAATAAAATAGGAAGGATTTAACCTGTAATGGTTATTGTATATCGGGCTAAGTACGGATTGAAAATGAAAAGAGCCGTTAATTACTTTGAAATTTGGGATTGGTGGTTCGACAAAAAGGTAAACATTAATTAGGTGGATTGGTGATTGTTTATTACCCTGAGTGGGTACTCGTTTGGGTTTTTGTTTTCTTGGATCAAAGTGAGGCCCAAAGTGGCGTTTGCAGTTGGTTGGGTTGAGCAACGCAGCGGAGATGCTGGTGAATCCTACATGAATTTTATAACTTAGAATTTTGAAAATAATTCCATAATTATTTTGAGAATAATTGGAATTGGAACATTCCTCTTACTTAGCAATTTCGAGGACAAAATAATTTTAAGGGGGAAGGAATGTAACGACCCATATTTTGGTTGGTAAATATTTAATATATTGTATTATTTAAATATCGATTTATAATTTCTAAATGAATTTACAAGATATAGTTTGTTTATTTAGTTATATATAGACAAACAAATTTTATATAACTATAAAAGGTTTTTTTTATATAGAATATCGTTTTAAAACCCATAACGTTAATTGTTGAATTTTGAATCTTTTTGGAATTGAAGTTGTTTGATTTAATATGATGGTATTAATTTATTTTCGTCATTTGAAACTTAATTTAATATTGTATTAAAATTTTAATGACGAAAAAAATAATCAAATCTAATGCTAGTATATGACGTTAACAAACCATATTTTACTTAGTTCGGCAAAACATGTGAAACTTCATCTCTTTTGTTCAACAATTGAAAATTGGCTATAAGAAATAAAACTGAAATATATACACTGAAAGAAAATCATATATCCATGCATTTTTGTTTGTCCAAATGTGAATACAAAGAAAGAAAAAACAACATATACGTTTGTATATTCTCGGATGTACAATACTTGACCATATCCGTTCATCGTCATTTTAAATCACTCTGTGCCTTTCTCGCCTAGGGACAGTAAACTGAATTGTCCCCATAAGCATTGACCCGAAAAAAGAAAAGAGAAAGAGAAAAAAACAAACTAAAAGAGTTCATTTTTTTTCTAATTTCACGCCTTGATCCTTTCATGAAATAGTGAAAAACGAAGGCATAGCTGAGATCAGAATAGGAACAGCTAATCATTGTTTAGTCATACATCAAATTCTACAGCTAATATAAATATATCAATCTATTTCAGATCATTTACATTGAAATTGAATAGCTATGGAGATATGGTAGGAGTAGCTTGGGAAAATAGTACATGAACAGCAAAGTAAAATATATGTACAATATTGTTTGAAGAAAAAACGCAAAACAAAGAAAATAAGGCAAATCCACTTGAAATATAACGTTCTGCATCATTCCAGAGATGGTGAACGGGAACGACTTCACAGGCATCGACCTGAAACAGAAAAGAAAATCTTCATGTAACAACTAAATCAAAACCGAAGAAAGAAAAAGATCATGAGCAAAAAATTAAAAAAATCTGAAATCTGAAATAAATCAGAAACAGATAGGGAAATGTAGATGAACAACTGATCAATTTGATATATTTATATATCAAGTCTACATCAAATCTGAATATATTTTTACAAGTAGATTTATAAAAGACTGCGCTGTACATTTAAAAATCCACCACAAAATCTACAAATCTGCAGTTCAAACGTTGGTTGAACAAGTCATAGCTCCTATCTTACCTAAACTAGACCATTTCTATCACTATTTCTTTTCAAACAAGACAACTGCATTGCAAGGACCTTATTTAATTCAAACAAGACAACTGCATTCGTAACAATCAATATCCATCACGCAACATCGGATTTACATCATCGATACGAAAATCTGAACAAAGAAGAAAACCCAATGGCCTAAAGATATGGTAGCCGAAACCCTAGGATAAGATGTAAAAGACATTGATCCTATCTGTAATTAACCATACTATAAATAGGGGTGTTGCGCATGAGTATTTCATCAACTCCAGAACCAAACGACTCAATACAGTAAACAAAAATAGTCTAAACCACTTATAAAATCAAAACAGGAGTTTTACAGCAAACAAAATAAATTAAAATGCTTATCTACGCTCGAAGTATCTCTGCGAACTTCCGAAAGACGTAGGTTTCGGATAGAAGCCTCGAATTTGATCTGCGCAGTTGGGGGGACCGATTGATGATGAAGGGCGAAGGCAGAACAGAGAGTAGCGACGTCGAGTGGATGCGAAGTAACGAGGTGCGATCGTTGCTAATGATCCAAATGGGGGCTAGGGTTTCAAACATTGAAGGATTAGTGTGGAGGCGGTGGATTTTTATGAGGGTTTGGAAATACGTTTGGGTCAGATGGGGGTTTTGATGAGGATAGTGGGCCTGGGCCGAACGGGTAAGGGTTTAAGCCCATTTAAATTATAAATCTAAGTTTAAAGGTTTAATTGCTTTATCAAATTCATTTATACGATATCTGGAACATCCTTTATCAGATTTAAGCATGGTTGGTCTCGTTGGGCCCGTATAAACGAGAAGATCGAGATGGAGCACTGTCTGTCAAGACTGGAAGGAAGGAATTTTTTTAATTAAATTAAACGTTGTTTAATTTGATTGAAAACCAACGCTGAACGACCAAATCAATCAAAGTGAGTTAACCTCACTCAGTTCTCCCCGTTTATATTTTATATAAATTGGGTTTTGTTTTATGCACTCTGGTTGCTAGTGATTGACCGTCTGCTAGTTATATGTTGTTGATTTGAACAATGAATTTTAAACAGTCGGTTAAATTCAGTGAAATATATAATCGTTATTTTTAACGATTAAATCCAATAAAAGAAATTTCCCTTTATTTATCACGTCTACCAAATAAACGTGTTTTTGAAATTGGTTGAATTGTTTGCGTGATGTGTTTGCGTGATGTGTTTGTTGATTGATGGTCGTTATGTGCTATCAGGTAAACAAAACAGTTTTGATTGGATAGTTGAATTAATCGATAATCTTTGAATTAAATTCAACACTTGATTTGTTTTAACCAGTGGCAAAATTGGTTGAGTAATTTGGTATCACTTTGTCTGTCAGACGTACCATGGATTTTTATCATCAAGTGGGTCAACCTTTATGAGGTTATAACTTATTTTAGATTTTAAATACATTATTTTAAATAGAGCAATTTTAAAAGAAAAAATGTATTTCTATTATTCAAAAGTTATAAGTTATTGTGCTGATAAAGTAAATGCTTATGTTAGTAGAATATATAAGCAGATTAGATGGAGATAATCTAACAGTTGAGAATTCGATTAATTGTTTCTAAGAATAATCAAAGAAGTTATTTTAAATTAATTATATTATGAATTAATTTAAAGGAGCAATTAGCTGAAAGTGAATTATTTGTTTAAAATGATGTAATTACTTCTTAATACATGTAGATAAGTAACCAATTTTGGAAAGGGATATAATTAACCTAGGAGAAGAGATTTTGAAATGAGTTTTATATTTGAACTCAATTACGTTATAGAGGGGTTTAAGCAAATGTATAGCTTAAATGATGGGTTTACTTGACGGTTGGATTAAGTAAAGGAAATTAAAGGTATAAAGGAGTTATAATTAAACCGAGGTGTAAAAACAAGGTTAAAAAAAGAAAAAAAACATGAGAGGCAAAGAAGTTGATTTGGATTTAAAATTACTTAAGTGTGGAATTAAGAAGTAATTGGACATTGAGATTTCCCAGAGAGGAAGGGAATGGGGAAAAGGATTTGTAATTAAGTTTGGTAAAGGAATTAAGTAATAAGGTCTGCGATAATACCCAGTTAGGAAACAAAGTGTTTAATAAATTGGAAGTTATAAAAGTAATGTTTGGTAAGACAGATTAAGAAATATTGGTTTTAATTTTAGAAGAGACTTTCAAAAAGGGTAAAGTAGAATTATAAAGTCATATTTTGAATTAAATAGTTAAATAGAATTTGAATTGATATTGGAATGAGATATTAGTTTTTGAATTATGACTTCTATTTATCTGAAGATAAGGACGTTGTTGATTAAGGTCTGAGAGGTAATTAAAATACCCCAACTTGAACGACTTCGAAAATATCTGAAGATGATATTAGTCATGGTGAAATAAAGGTTGGTAAGAGTTTATTATTTCATTTAGAAATAATAATGCAATGTTTAATGAAACATTGGGGTATATACGTACAGAATGAGAATCCCAAAGTCAAAAGGGAAATTTAGAGAAAAAAGTTTTATAATAAACCAGAGTTATATACATAAAGGGAATTTGGGGTATTATATAATTTATTCTAAATTAACGTGATTAAGTGAAAATGGGAAATTGAAATAAGAATTTGCAAAGCGGGGAAAGGTTGAATGATTTGAATAGGAATTGGTTTAAAGAAAAACCTTACCTTAAGTAAGAAAGCGAGAAAACGGTATTAAAATACCGGAAGAGTTAAGAGTTTGAATTTACATTTGTTTAAAATTTAAGGGCCAAGTGGTGCTGAATACCCAACCAGTGAACTCACTGGGTTGTCATGATTGAAACACTGTTTATTTTGATAGTTAAATCACCGACTATCAAATTCTGTTCAATAAGATTGTTGGTACGGAAAGAACGGGATCGAATTTATATTCGAAACCATTCCGACCAACAAATACGTGAAAATGTTAGGAGATGATCGAGACGGAGCATTGAAGACTGTAGATTTTTATAAGCGGAAGGACCGCTAATAATCTCTGGGATTGCAACCAGAGATAAACTGTGGTTCTTTCGTGGTTGGAATCTACGGGTTGCAAGGACTTCACGATACTGATCCATGGGGTGATTTCTATATGAGATGCAGTAGGAGAGTACCTTCGGTTCATCCTGTTCTTGGATAACTTGTATGGAAGAGTGTCTGAAAGAGTATTTCCAAAGGATCACGTACGTTAATTTCTTCGAACGTGCTATAGTTGGTTAGCTCCCAACTAGAGTATTTTTGTGGACGTCAATTGGTGATATCTGGCGGATCTGACGATGTGGCATTCAAAGTGAATGGTGGCTAGATGTTGTAAAGGAAATTCAAACCTCAAGCCTCATCAACCGGGAAATGACAGAAATCGGGCAGGCAGCATGGCTATATGGGTCGCTCCCATTAGGGTGTATGATCACCTATCTAGAGAAATTCCTTTTGCTTCATTAATCTATCGATGTTGTCCCTTTCCGAGAAGAAGGTGGGTAGCTCCCAACCGTTGGTGATATACATTCGATACACTCAAGCGAAATGAGTGGTCGGTCATGTGAGGGCCAGGTTGCAAGACGTTCTTGATGAACCCAGTGTACTCGTCTCTAGAGATACACGATCGGCAGGTGGTCCCATACCTTATCAGAGGTTGAATCCAATCTCCAATAAGCGCCTGTGGTTTTGAATGTATACTATATATGTAGAGCGTGAGATGCAAGCGTTCTACTAGATTCTATTTACTTGTATTTAGACATTATTATAATATCAGACAAGATATTGATTTCAAAACTGTTTTGGGTTATCGTAAGGTAAAAACCGTCCATGTTTATGTGTGGATTTGGTCTTACGATTACCCTTTTCTTTTCAAAAGGATTTTAACTTTAAAATCAGGTTGTGTGATACCCTTAAACCGTGCGATTTTTCTCACTCTGGTTCACCAGACTGACCCGGTGTTTTGTAAATGCTCGGGTTAGCCCGGGGTGTACAGGTTCAGTTTATCGAATGCTGTGAAGAGACGAGCTGGGAGGGTCCAGACGTATGATATTATATAGCTACTATCCCGCTGTGTGTTGTATATGGGAACATGTTGTTATAACTGTCCCAGTGGGTGATGTACTATGATATTGTAAGTATTTTTAAAGCTTTCAACAAAGATTTATTTCTGTATTATATTTTGTTCCGCTGCGAGGTGAGACTCTGTGTTGTGGTGTTTCTTCTTCTTCTTCTATTCTAATATTTCTTTCTTTCTTATCTCACGCTCTAAATTCTTTCTAATAACGTCCAGTGTTTTCGGTGTTTGGAAGGTCGACATGAGTTACGGTAAAGGTATTTATGTCGATTTTCAGGGTCGAAAATCCCTGGGTCGTTACATAGGTCGTCTTCTGCATGCCTTTAAAAATTATTTGTCTAACTAGATACCTGAAACCCTACTCTCGATTTACTCAAATGAGCATCTAAGTGTTTAAGGTGAAAAATGAAATCTTTGGGTCAGAAAATAGTCTGGTATAAATAATAATCTACCATCTCAAACAAAAAAATCATCTCACTTAGTGGAATGGGTTTTTCCTTTACTAGTATCTAATAAAAAATAACTGATCTTATTCCCCTGAACTCACAATGGTTAAAACAATAAATGATCTTGTGTTGTGTTCTACATAAGATGGATAACCCATCCCTATTTGTATGACTATCCATTTTAAACTTATGAAGGATACATATCCTACGTATATTGTCATAAGCATTATACTGCCTATGGTTTATTCATTTCAATATTGTAGATTATACATCCACTGCATTTCACATATCCAAGTGATTCGACTATCCATCATACACACCATGGTTTTCCTAAGATAAAAATAAATCTAATTTTTACCAGCTATAGACTATCCTTTCCGGCACCATAGGGACTCTTCATTAACATTCTGTAATTTCTAGAAGTAAACCTATCATATCCATCGTTTCATGGCTTAACCTTGCTCCTTAAGAATGTAATCCATATCTATTAGTGTCCTTATTTTTGTTACTTCCCTTTGTATTCTATGCATACCATTTACTACACATTAGCGCCCCACATTATTAGTGTCCATAATATATTATCATATGTTATACTATAAAGTAATTTTATCCCCAATTTAAGTCGATGTAAGAAAACATAACTTCGTAATATTAGTTCACCATTTATAATGTAAAACATCAACTACCTATTCACTATAACAAAAAATGGAGTAGCACCCATGTTGTTCCTCCTTATGTCGAAACAAAAAGGATATGGCTATCCATTATTTAGCAAATGACCACAAGTAAGAGTGATGCCCATGTCACTCTAAGATGTATCAACCCTTCAGCCAAGGCACTTAATCAAATAGAATTCTTTAGGCCAAAATCTAGGCTATCAACCTCAAAACATAGGCATACTTCCTTTATAAACTTAGCTTCTTAGAAAAATAATGAATTTCCCTGGTTTGTAACTAGAACAAGAAACAAAGTGACATCAATCGATGTCTAAAAGAAAAGAACATTGCCTGTATTTAATAAAATAGTGTATCTCCTATCCCTATCTAGTTTAAGGTGACATAATATAGAATGATACCATTTGGTTTAACACAAATAAAATGGGGTGTCAACCTTACAAAAGAGATGTAAGTATATTGGGTGTCAACCTTATAAAAGCGCCATAAGTATATCGACACTTAAGGTGTAGGCACCTTAAATTGTTTTAGAGAACAAGGCTGGAAAAAGGAATGACAACATAGTACTTTGTCATTTGCCTCTCGAACAAAGGCAAAAAATAAAGGTGACGTACCTTAAGCTTACGAAGTTAATAATTAATAGAGTTACCCTTTATTTTAAAATAAACAACATAAATACTGGAATTACCCTAATTAAGTTAACATCGTACACTTTTACTTAGGCGGAAATGATACATATAGAACCACGCACAGTTTGGGGTGATACCTTGTATCGTCTATGGAAAATAGACAACTAACATTGAAACTGGTGTCGTGTAATAAAAAGCTCAGTATTTTTAATAACTCTATATTATGTCAAAATCTTATTGGTGGAACTCAAAATTAATACTTTCCTTTAAGAAATCACATAGGTTATTGTGACACCCTACGTCTGTTATTGTCACTCATTAAGAGAATGCATTAAGTTTCGTGAAGCGATATAGGTAAACAGACATAGAACATTACAAGACAGATATAAAAGATAATAGCAGAATTTAAAATTATATTTAAAACATAACTCATAACATCGTGGTCCAAAATATCACAAGTTTGGAACTACATAAAAACCTTTACAATAACGTAAAATTTCTATCATGTACCATCAAAGTACAGAAATACATAAAAAAGCATAATTCCCTAAAAAGAGACAAAGCCATACTAGTAAAGACAAGAACTAGACCAATACTTCAAAATAAGTTCCTAGCAAGATGATAACCGAGTCCTGATTAGGCCCGAGTATTCCCACCCTACGAACCTGGGGGAAACGGAAGAGAGAAGAGGAAACAAAAAGGGTCAGACATAAAGTCTGAAGGGTCTAGTTACTTTTAGCAAGTAAATAAGTATAAGTATCATGACAGGAAAATAAGGTGAATAAGAAAGATAACATCATAAAAGGTAAGTATGACAAGGTAAACACGATAGAGTGTGTACGCTTCCCTAATGATTAGTTTGCACCAATACTAGTATAACTATACTAAGACGATCCCAACAGCTATAAGGACTTAGGCATACTTCTGGTGAGAGGTTTTAACCCCATACAATCCACAGGCAGCCCAATACTAACAGGCTCCTAAAATTTACCGGAGTCTAGTTGTACCCAAACTACTACCCTAATCGATCGGCTCCCTACTCTGTAGATACCCTATGTCGGCCCTACGGTAGGAGGTATCACTTCCTAAAGCGGCAACTCTTCGTTGATGTGCACAACCATATCTAATGATGTTACGTCGTCTTATGCCCCTCTACCCGACCCATGCATACACATGTGCCCGGTTGGTTTGCGCCGCCCACATCATCCTCCACGTTTGGATCTCTTACAATCTGCCCAGTAAGCGTGTCACACTCCGACCTAGGGCGGAGTACTCGTTCGATACCGTTGTATGGGTTACTGACTGAGACGGGTCCCACACACAAGATGATACAATCTCTCCCCTTTCTCTTGTATCCCCACTAGGATTTACACAGGCTATGTATATAAATTGGTGTCTTTAATTACATGACCCCCTCAAGTTAAGTTTGTGGGCCTATATATATATTACCCACGCCCTCAGATTTATTTAACCCACCCACTGTTCAACCAAATTTACTTAACACATATTCAAGTTCATGTTCATACAATCCTTATGAATTCAATTAGGTTAGGTATTCCAATTCATTATCAAGTCCATTTATGGTTATAATGTGCTAGACCTCCCATATTAAGCCTATAATTTGTGGATGCTGGATATGTCGGGCAGGTCCGGGCAGAGATATTCCACAAATCGGGCTTAACCTCTTTTCTTAGCACGTCTCGTGTTTGTGCACCTAGACAAATCGAGCTTAACCTCTTTTCTTGCCACGTCTCGTGTTTGTGCACCTAGACCCCTCACATTAGATTCACCACTTGTGGATGTTGGATATGTCGGGTGGTTCCGAGAAGACTTCCACCACAAGTGTAATCTAACCTCGTGTCTAGGCGCGGTTACAGTTTCTAATTATTGTAATCCTAGGCATTTCATTATTAGCCCATTTTACCTATGTCGTTATAGGTTTTCATGCCTTTTTTCCCAATTATGTTCATAATGAATTATATGCCCAAATTCTGTTCATAAACATTATCCAGGTTATGCCAAATTTTCCTTTTTCAAGTTATGTCCAATTTTAACGTTTTTCCCCCATTCCCAAACTAATGTATTCGCACAATTTTAGCAGCATGCCTAGGCTTGAAAATAGCCTAGCTATTTAAAATAAAAGGGAAAGGGTGAAGGGAAGATGACAGAAATGATTATTCTAACAAAATTGACATAAACATATAATGACATAAAGATAAAGTGGACATATAAGAACGGATTGGTGAACTTGTGATTATAAAACTGGTTCTAACATACTAGGGATGTCATAATAGGCATGATCAGTTCTAAATAAGGATTTAGATGTCCAACTAACAACAGATCCAAATTAACCCCAACATGATAGGTACAAGATGATCTAAATAGTAAATTAGATATATAATCAAAAGTAGATCTGACATGATAAAGGTTGAAATCCAAGTCGTAGTTATTTCGGAATATCATAGATTCACAAATTTCAATAGATTTGATATGATTCATTCACATGCATAGATCCAAATTACAGTCATATCATATTTTACGTTTAATCATTTAAATCTAAAGGTAACTTAACTCACAGTGTTTGGAACTAGAAAAATAGAAGTAGAAAAGCGGAGGCTGAATCACAGATCTACACTTGAATCTTTAAACTTTGATTGTAGAATAAGAAAGAGAATTCGATTTAGTCCAGGCACCGATAACTTTTAGGTCTCCATTGATTTCAATGTGAGAAAACAAGAAAATGAGGCCGTATATATAGCTGCCAGCCCCTAAAACCGACCTTCCACGTCAGCCCAAGGGGGGTCGACCCAGGGGTCGACTCCCGTGGGTGGGAATTTTACCGCTCACCCAATGCGATTTGTAGTATTTTAAATTTTCTGATCCTCATTTTGAATTTCTGGACCCTATATGTATATATATAATTCTCTTGCACGTATACAAACTTCAAATCTTCATAACTTCTTTATACGATGTCCGTTTTACGCAAACCAAATGTCTACCTTAACCAAAATTTTGAGACAGGCGCAATGGCACAATCCGTTTCCCTTAATTCTGAATATCAAATAAATTATTATTTAATTTATCCTCTTTTAGTGTTGTTAAAATTATGGGGTGTTACATTCTCCCCTACTCAAAGGATTTCGACCCCGAAATCTTCAAGTTAAGAAGAACATATATCCTACCATCCATCACCCATCTACTCATCCACCAATCACAGGCATCCATTGTCCTTAAAGACCTCTAATACTTAAATGATCAAATGCAAAGGTGTGTGTTTATGTCCCAATACTATTGTGAAGATCAGGCGGTCTACTGATTCAGCCAACCTCCTTAATGCAATGTATGTTAGTGTCATGAATCCAACATGTATGCAACAATCCTATTATAACATGTAAGTTCTATATGGGTGCACAATCATCCATCCAAATGTATCATCCGTATGATGATACATCCATTTTCATCCATTAAAAGAAGAAAAATGCACACACATCCATATGCAGTATAAGAGTGATTGAGTCGATCTATTGCCTAATGTGTGCGTTTATGCATCCACGAGCAACCACTAGTAAACACTTGCATTCATCAAACATAACATGTTTCAAACACATGTTTACAATCATGGGACTCCTACCTAAAGCTCGAAGATTCGATCGATAGGACATACTTAGATGATAGAAACAAGCATAATAAAAGCTTTGGAAAAGGAGTTAAGGACATACCCTCAAAAAGAAAAGGGTACGAAGCACGAATCTTGTCTTCGGTCTCCCAAGTCACATCCTTTAGGTTATCTCCCCATTGAACCTTCATCAACTTGATTTCATTGCTGCGTAGCTTCTTAGCTTCTGATCCAAGAATACGGGTGGGAACTCATCTAACTGTTACCTTCCATTCCACTTCCACTTCCTCTAACATACTTGGCTCAACAACTTATGCAGTATCATGTAAGCACTTCTGCAAATGAGAAACATGGAAAACATCATGAACGCCGAATAATCTCTTAGGTAACTTTACTCTATAGGCCATCTGGCCAATCCTTTCTGTAATGGGAAATGGCCCTACAAATCTTAGTGCCAGTTTCCTTACAAATCCAAACTGAACCACATTTCTCAATGGAGATACCTTTATGAAAACCATATCTCCTACTTCAAATTCAATGTTAGTCCTTCTCTTGTCTACATAGGACTTCTACCTATCTTGAGCGGTCTTCATTCGTCATCGAATAAGATCAATCTTCTCGGACATTTCTCTAACCATATCTTGTCCAAGTAATAGCCTTTTTGTAGATTCCCACTAACAAGTTAGTGATCTACAGAGTCGTCCGTATAAGGCTTCAAAAGGTTCCATGCCAATGCTTGCTTGAAAACTATTGTTGTAGGCGAATTCTACTAAAGGAAGATGTTCTTCCCAAGTACCTCCGAAGTCTATAATACATAGCCTCAAAAGATCCTCTAAAACTCTGTTCACCCTCTCCATCTGTCCATCGATCTAAGGATGATAAGTGATGCTTAGACAAAACTGTGTACCTAATGCTTCTTGCAAGCTCCTCCAAAATTCACTAGTGAAAATGGGGTCACGATCGCTTATAATACTGGAAGGTATTCCATGAATATGGACTATCTCCCGGACATAAACTGCTACCAACCATGTTGCCGTCCTCTTGCTCTTAATCGGAATGAAATGAGCACTCTTTGTAAGTCTACCCATTACACCCCAAATACTGGTATTGTCTTTCTTTGATCTAGGTAAGCCATCTGTGAAATCCATAGAGACGCTCTCCCACTTCCACTGTGGAACCTCCAAAGGATGAAGTAAACCACCGGGCTTCTTTTGTTCAGCTTTAACTTGCTGGCAAACCAAACATTGAGAAACAAACTCCGCCACATCTCTCTTCATCCCAGCCCAAAATAAAACATGCTTCATATCCCTATACATCTTATCGCCACCTGGGGAATAGTCATCTTAGAATTATGGGATTCTTCTAGGACTGTCTTTATCAAGCTCCCAATTCAGGGAACACAGAGCATTCCATCTTGTCGCAACCAACTTTTATCATCTGTGGAGTATCTACTGAGGTGACTAGAAGTCTCCCCTTTACTGATCCTACCAAAGATGTTTAAAATCTGTGGATCCTCTCACTGCGAAGCCCCAACATGATCCATAAGAGTAGGTTGCACTTCCTGTGATGCGAGTAAGCCAGGTAACATCTCGGTAGAGGGTCTAAAGTCAAAAGCCGATATAAACTCCAAGCTTTTCCTTTCTACAAACAAAGGACTTAAGACCTTCCTCTGCTTACTCAATGCGTCTGTCACTACATTATCCTTGCCAGGGGTATAAGCAATCTCGAAGTCATAGGATGCTAAGAGTTCCATCCACCATTGCTGCCTCAGATTAAGATCCTTTTGCGAAAACAAGTACTTGAGAGATTTATGATCAGCGTACAACTCGAAGTTCTCTCCAAGAAAATAATGGCACCACGTCTTACGTGCGAATATTATGGCAGCTAGCTCTAAATCATGGGTAGGGTAGTTCTTCTCATGAACTATTAGTTGTCTTCCTCTATAAAATACTACCCTTCCCCCTTGCATTAGAACCGCACCAAGCCCTGTACGACATGCATTAGTGTATGTTATAAACACTTTGTTCCTATCGGGCAGGGTCAAGACTGGGGCTGTTGTCAGAGCCCTCTTTAGTCGTTGGAAAGCAACATCACAATCTATATCCCATGGAAACACCAAGTTCTTCTTTGTCGGCCTGGTGAGTGGGGCCGATATCTTTGCGAAATCCTTAATGAACTTCCTATAGTAGCCTGCAAACCCCAAAAAGATTCTCACCTCCGTTGCATTCCTTGGGATCTGCCAATCTTGAACTGCAACTACTTTTGCAGGTTCTACTGCTGTCCCTTCTTTAGAAACCACATGTCCTAAGAATCTCACCTCATTTCTCCAAAAATGGCATTATGAACATTGCCTTAAGTTGATGCACACGCAGAGTTTTCAAAACCTCCATTATATGTAAGGCATGCTCTTCCTCACTCTTCGAGAAGATCAAGATATCATCAACAAAGACCACGACAAATTTATTTAGAAACTCCCAAAACACCCTACTCATTAGATCAACAAAATAGGCGGGTGCATTCGTCAACCCAAAAGGCATTACGAGCCATTCAAAGAAACCATCTGGAGTCCTAAAAGCGGTCTTATCTATACTGTCCTTGGCCACCCTCAACTGATGGAACCCCGTGGCCAAGTCTAGCTGAGAGAATACTGATGCCCCAACAAGATGGTCAAACAGATCATCTATCCTTGGGAGTGGGTGCCTGTTCTTCCTAGTGAGTTTGTTCAACTCTCTACAGGCCACACATAAGCGAAGCAAACCATCCGCCTTAGTTGCAAAAACCACTGGGGCACCCCATTCAGATATGCTTCACCTAATAAACGCTTTTTCAAGTAGCTCCCCTACATGTTTGCTAAGCTCCCTCTGTAGGATCTAAATTAACCCTAGAGGGGGGTGAATAGGGTTTATTGCAAATTAAATAAATTTAAAATAAAATATCACAGAAAAATTGCAGAAAGAAAAATCACACACAGAAAATACCTAGCTTCGGCAAAACTATTCCTACTGCTGCATTCAGGGTTTCTACTAGGAATTATAAACAATCTCTTCGCTTATAGACTCTTGTAAACTCGCGACCTTCGCTCCCGACTGTTTAAACCCTATGCTCAAGACCTTAACACAACTCGATCTGTTAAGTTGTGATTTTTCTAACTACAGGCACTAGTAGTTATCGACTATAAAGATAGAACTTGAATTTTAAAAACAAGAAAAACATAAAGAATTAATAAACCCTAGGAGTTAGAGTTAAGGGTCATCCTCTTTTATAAAATAATAGCTAGGCTCTTTTCAATTAGGTTGACCAGTTCACTTTTCTTCTGTGAATTGAAAATGGCGGCGCTAGGGTTTCTGTTATCCTTCCATACCGATTCGTGATGATCGATTTTGCTCTGGAATTCCTCTGAGATTTGAATCCTTTGAAGCACCTCGTCTTCGATCGGTTTCCCCTTTGGATAGCGAATGAAATCCTTGGTGAGTACTCTAAAATGAAATGATTTTTCTGAATTATTGTTGGTAGATTCGATTTTCTTCTCTATGATGTTGATGATGTTATGGGTGTAAATTTATAGGGTTTCTAAACCCTTAATACGTTGATTCTAGATGCTTCGTTACTCCTTGAATTGATCTTGCGATTTTTATTCCCAATTTGATTTTTTTTGGACTTGTTCATATATTCTGAGATAAGTATCGATTTTTATTGCCTTCTGGAACTTAGAATCATTCTTGAATTTTTGGAAATTTGCGTGTGACTTCATTGCTTTGAATTGGTCCTGAAAAAATCCGTATATATTTTTCTGGAACTTCGATTATATTTTTAGGTTGACCATTTCTAAATTGATTTTTTCCCTTATTATTCGAATGGAATTTTTTTTAATATTATTTCCTTAAACAAGACTGATATTAACAGATTTTTATTAACTGGTTTGCACAAATCCTTCACATGAACTTGCCATTGCATTGGCATTTGGCATGTTTGATCTTCTTCTATGGTCTGAAACTTAACCTACAGAAATCTGATACTTGACTGATAAGAACTGTTGCATTTAATTTGTTTGTGCACAACACTGTTTTACTATGTGGACTTGTATCACTTGATTTTGAACTGATGCCATTCTTATTAGCCATGACTTGATGAACAGACACTCAACTTGATCTGCAATATATTTGAAATGATATTACTCTTGATACTTTTGTCATTCTTGCACCATCCAAGTGATTATAATTTTTACATGGGTCTGAGTCGCACCATCCATGTATATTTATGCTAAGCTGATCATATTCCACCATATGTATTGCCTGTCTTGATTTTGAAACAATCTGTTCACCAAACTTTGCTCCATTTTGGCTTGTACTCGAGCACTGGTACCTGAACTTGATCACACTATCTTGTATGTTGCCACGTACAGCTGCACATTTTGTCACCTTGACCTATTTACATATGTACTGAACCATTTGCTTGCACTCATGAGTGTTGCTGTTCAGCTGCATCATGCTTTGTTCATTTGCATGTTGTTGTTGTGTCCGTCCATTACACACTTGCTTCATTTCAGCTGCACTTGTTGTCTCTAACTGTACACACTTGTGTTCATTATAGTGTGCATTTTAGTTTTGTAGATGTGTTTGGGGGCTGCATGTGTGTCTTTGAACTGGATCGACCAATTTTCTTGCCACTTGTACTTGAGACTTGAAATATTGCACACACACTTGAAAATTAAAACTGAACTGTTGCATTTAATTGCTCGGCCGTGACATAAACACAATGTTATTTCCACTGGCTTGGCTGCCTTGAAATTTTGGAACTTTTAAAAACAGTTTGACCTCTTCCTTTAACAAGAACAGATGCTCTACTTGATATTTTTTGTACACCTTCTTATATCTCGACTTGTTACTCGAGTTTGATCACTTTGATTTGTCTTTGAATTTGAAACAGTTGCGCCTTTGTGTATTTGCCAATTTCAATTTGTTTTTCTTTGCTGACAATGTATGTATTGACCATTCACATTTGGATTGATTGTACACTGGGTCGAGACGGTCCATGTGGCTACTCCTCAGTCGTACACTGATCGGTGAGGCAATGCACACGTGTATGTATATGCATGTGTGTACATGCAGCCATCAGACGAGATTTTCCTGTTCCTGCATATCAGACAAAGTCTAGAAAAATGATGAGAAACACACCGTAATTCTGAGGCAAATAAATTTTTTTTAAAAAAAAATATTTTTTTTATTATTTTTTATTTATTTATTTGCTTTTATTTAATTTATAGAATGAGCAGAGTTCAATAAAAATTAAATATTTGAATATGAATTTTTAAGATTTTAAATATGCTCAAAAATGTGCTAAGCACTTCCTAACCACGCATAGCCCAAATGTCTTTTAAATGGGTTTAGTAGTAACTTAACTTTATCCTCTCTAATGAGTTACATCCATGCACAGCCCAAAGGTCTTTTAAGTGTGAATGGAAGCACATAGAGATTAAGGTATTTCACTCACGCATAACCGCGAGGACTTTTAAATGGGAGTGAATACCAAGTATAAATTATTATTAATTAATTTAATTTTTTTTAATTCCAAGAATAATTAGAACTCCACAAATTAAATAAATCCATGATGAATGACAGAAGTATGGTAGATATAGAAGATGGTCGTGAAATAAGCTCTAATTCAAAAATATTATAAAATCTGTCCAATCATCATGAGATTTAAAATATTTCCTCATGATATGAAAAATATTATAGTCAATACTCATCACAATTTCATGATCTGACATAATTTCAATGAGTTCCAAAATAGTTCAAATGATCAATCATTTAACTTTTGAATAACCATTTAAGAACATATATATATATATATATATATATATATATATATATATATATTTAAAAAATGGATAATGATCAATCAATTTCTATAATTCCCAAATCTAAGCGTAATCGTGAAAATCTATCTTCGGGAAGGGGTTTTGTAAAAATATCAGCAAGTTGACAATCAGTTGAAATAAACTCAATACAAATATCTTCTCATGAAATTTGATCTCTAATAAAATGGTGTCTCACATCTATGTGTTTAGTGCGTGAATGGTGCACAGGATTATTAGACAAATCTGTAGCACTTTTACTGTCACATTTTAGAGGTACTTTTTTATAAATTAGACCAAAGTCTGAAAGAGTTTGCATCATCCATAGTATTTGCGTACAACAACTTCCTAAAGCAATGTATTCAGCATCAGTTGTGGATAAAGCAACACAATTTTGTTTTCGACTTGACCATTAGACTAACGAGTGTCCAAGCATAAAACAAGTCCCACTAGTGCTCTTTCTATCAGCAAGGGATCCAGCATAATCAGCATCAGAATATCCAATTAATTCAAAATTATTGCATGCGGGGTACCATAAACCAAATTTGTTTGTGTGCAAGAGATATCTTAATATTCTTTTTGTGGCTTTTAAGTGAGATTCTTTTGGATTAGACTGAAAACGTGCACATAAACAGACTGCAAACATAATATCAGGCCTAGATGCGGTGAGATAAAGAAGTAAACCAATTATTCCACGATATTTTTTCTGATCAACTGCAACTCCTTTCTATTCTTTGTCAAGCTTGGTTGAAGGACTCATCAGTGTTCTGAGTGGTTTTGCGTTTTCTAGTCCAAATATTTTCAGCAATTCAGCAATGTATTTTGTTTGTGATATGAAAATACCCTTGGTGCTTTGTTTGATTTGAAATCCAAGGAAGTACTTTAATTCACCTACTATGCTCATTTCAAATTTATCCTGCATGACTTTTTCAAATTTCTCACAAAACAATCATTAGTAGCACCATATATAATATCATCAACATAAATTTGGACTATTAAAAAATCATCACCTTCATGTAATAGAAACAATGTAGTGTCAGCACTGCCTTTTTATAAACCGTTTTCCAAAAGATATGCACTTAAACAATCGTACCAAGCTCTAGGAGTTTGTTTAAGACCATATAATGCTTTTTCAAGTTTAAATACATAATTTGGAAATTCATGATTTTCAAAACCAGGGGGTTGTTCCACAAAAACTTCTTCTTTCAGTTCTTCATTTAAAAACACACTTTTTACGTCCATTTGTTTAAGTTTGAAACCTTTAAAACATGCAAAACTGAGCAAAATTCTAATGGCTTCTAACCTAGCTACTGGTGCAAATGTCTCATCAAAATCAATACCTTCAATTTGATTATATCCTTTTGCAACCAACCTAGCTTTGTTTCTAATTACATTTCCGGATTCATCAAGTTTATTTTTAAATACCCATTTAGTTCCTACTACTGGATAGTCATTTGGTCTAGGAACTAATTTCCAAACTTTATTCCGTTCAAATTGATTAAGTTCTTCTTGCATCGTTAAATCCAACATTTATCATTAAGTGAAATTTCAAAATTTTTACGTTTGGTTTCAGAGATAAAACAACTATGAATACAAAAAGCGCAGATATCTTTATTAAATGATGAACTAGTTCGTATACCTGGCGTTGGATTTCCTATTACCAATTCTGGAGGATGGTTGGCTCTGAATTTCAACTTCTCAACTTCAAATGTTTGTTTTGTTGGATCATCACTGCCAGTCTTCTCATTGCTATTTTCTTTTTCACCCTCATATGTAATTCCCTCATCGTTTTTCTCTTTGTCCATCGTATCCAGATCTGATTCATCAAATTTCACGTTTGTGGTTTCAACAATAGTTTTTGATCGTTTGTTGAAGATTCGATAAGCCTTGCTTCATGAAGAGTAACCCATGAAAATTCCCTCATCAGCTTTTGATTCAAACTTACCAAGATAATCACCTGTATTAAGAAGATAACAAGGGCATTCAAAAACTCTAAAATATGAAATGTTAGGCTTCCTGTCAAACCACAATTCATAGGATGTTTTGTTAAGTATCGGTCTAATCATTACTCTGTTCATTACATGGCAGGATGTATCAACTGCCTCTGCCCAAAAAGTCAAAGGCAATTTATATTCACTTATCATAGATCTAGCCAGTTCCTGTAATGTACGATTTTTCCTTTCGACTTCCCCATTTTGTTGGGGTATTCGAGGAGCAGAAAATTCATGTTTAAAACCATTCTCTTCACAAAAAATTTCAAAATCCGAATTTTCAAATTTACCACTGTGATCCCTTCTTAAAGTTTTTATTGAAACACCTTTTTCATTTTGAACGGGTTTTGCAAACTTTGAAAAGTAATCAAAAGTTTCGGATTTTTTAGCTAGAAAATAAACCGATGTAAATCTAGAATAATCATCAACCAATACATAACAATAACGTTTTCCATTTAAGCTAGCAATTTCATTTGGTCCAAATAAATCCATGTGAATCAATTCAAGTACCCTAGTAGTACTAACAACATTTTTGGGATGAAATTATGAACGAATGAATTTTCCCATAGCACATGATTTACACACTTTATTATTTTTATATTTCTGATGTGGTAGTCCTCTTACCAATTCTTTTAATTCAAGTTTTTCTAAGACACCCATACTAGCGTGACCCAATCTCCTATGCCATAAGAAAACTTCTTCATCCGTAGCTACTAAACATCGTGGGAGAGTCAAATCATCAAATGAAATCGTATAAACATTTCCTTTTCTTTTTCCCATGAACACAGTACTGTTTGTGAATTTTTCAATAATTTTGCAAGATTCACTATCAAATTTTACACTCATTCCTTTGTCACATAGTTGGCTTATGGAAATGAGATTATGATGCAAGTTTTCAACATATAAAACATCAGTTAAGGAGAAAGTACTACTACCTAGTTTACCTTTACCGATAATTTTACATTTTCTGTTATCGCCCATTATCACACTTCCACCTTTATGTTTTTCAAGGCTAAGGAACTTTGATTTATCTCCTGTCATATGTTTGGAACAAGCTGAATCTTAGTACCATTCCCGTTGCTCCTTAGCCCGCCAACATACCTACACACGAGAAAAAGAGATTGACCTAGAGAAACTCATAGGTCTAACAAAATTAGTAACTGAAATTTTTTGATTTTGAACAACAGATCCTTTTGGAATCCAAATTTGTTTATTCTTGCCAAGTCCAAATTTATAACAATTGCTAGTCGACCCTTTTGAAACCCATATTTGTATGAATTTTTTATTATTGTTCCTACTTTCACATTTTTCATAGCTATGTCCAATTTTTCCACATTTTATACATTTAGGAAAAACACTTCTACCCTTCACATTATTATTCATATTTTCCCAAATCCTAATCCTTTTCTATTGTTAGCATATAATTGATTTCCAAGCAGCATCCTAAATGACTTTTCTCCTTTTGAAAACTTACTCAATGTTATTTCAAGATTTTTTACTTTGGTTTTAAGTGCTGCATTTTCATTTACAAGAGAGGTGCATCTGTTGATGAAGTTCTTTCTTTTTGTGTCATCGCTTTCTTTTAAAACAAAGTGTTCTTGTTTCAATTTTTCAAAATTTGCTTTAAATTCTGTTTGCTCTTGTTTTAAAAGCTTGCAATTTTCACAATCACGATTTGTTAATTTTTCAAGCTTAGTTTCTAACCTACTGTTTTCGTGAACCAATTTTAACCTATCAGATTTTAATTTCTTAACTTTTAGTTCAAGATAATCAACGGTTTTGGTAAGATCATGACACATTAAAATTAAATCTTTGTAAGAGTAGTTTGGTACCTCAGTGGAATCTTCTTCGCTACTTTCTGAATCTGACTATGCCATAAGACACAAATTGGCTTCCTCTTTATCACTGTAAGAGTCTTCTTCTTATCCTTCTTCATCGTCCCATGTAGATGCAAAAGCTTTCTTTTTCTTCTTCTTCTTTTTATCTTTCTGAAGTAGTGGACAATTTGTTTTGATATGGCCTGGTTTACTACAGTTATAGCAAATGACTTCATCGTCTGAGTTGTCTGAATTCTTGGATTTGTTGGATCTTGAATTCTTCTTCTGTGACTTGTATTTCTTGTTAGACCACTTTTTAAGAACCATGGCCAATTCTTTGATAGGATTCTCGGCTTCATCATTACTTTCAACAGTGTTACTTAGAGCAATTGTCTTTTTCTTTGATTCTGAATCATCGCGTCCTTCTTTAGCTTTTAACTCCATTTCATAAGCGATCAAGTTTCCAATCAATTCTTCAATTTTCAACTTATTTAGATCTTTTGATTCTTGAATGACTGTTACTTTGGCTTCGAAGTTCATTAGCAGTACTCTCATATTTTGCGTATTAATTCTACTTCAGTGTAGACTTTAGTAAGAGCCCTTGAATTATAAATCAGTGTGGAGAATTGACCATACATCTCTTTTATATCTTCGTCTTTACGCATTGTGAAATTTTCATATTCGTTGCATAGTAGTGCGAGACGAGATTCCTTGATTTGAGATGTTCCTTTATGTGTAACTTCTAAAGTATGCCAAATTTCCTGCGCAGTTGAACAGTGAGATATACGGTTAAACTCAGTTTTATCAAGAGCACAAATTAAAGCGTTCATTGCTTTGGCATCAGTTGAGAATAATTTTTTATCATTAGCATCCCACTTATCTTTTGGCTTAGGAATTTCAATATCATTAATAATCGTAACGGGAGGTTTGTAGCCTGTTTCAACAATATCTCATACATCATAATCAACTGAACTTGAGTAAATTTTCATCCTAGCTTTCCAATAGGCATAATCGGTTCCATTAAACATTGGTGGCCTAACTATGGACTGAGCCTTAGAAAAAGCGTTGTTAGACAAATTCATGACTCTAGAGTTAAAAGTACCCGCTCTGATACCACTTATAGGATCTAAATTAACCCCAGAAGGGGGTGAATAGGGTTTATTGCAAATTAAATAAATTTAAAATAAAATATCACAAAACAATTGCAGAAAGAAAAATCGCGCACAGAAAATACCCAGCTTCGGCAAAATTGTGCCTACTGCTGCATTCAAGGTTTCTACAAGGAATTATAAACAATCTCTTCGCTTACAGACACTTGTAAACTCGCGACCTTCGCTCCTGACTGTTTAAACCCTACGCTCAAGACCTTGACACATCTCGATCTGTTAAGTTGTGATTTTTCTAACTACAGACACTAGTTGTTATCGACTCTAAAGATAGAACTTGAATATTAAAAACAAGATAAACATAAAGAATTAATAAACCCTAGGAGTTAGAGTTAAGGGTCGTCCCCTTTTATAAAATAATAGCGGCGTCTTTTCAATTAGGTTGACCAATTCACTTTTCTTCTGTGAATTGAAAATGGCGGCGCTAGGGTTTCTATTATCCTTCCAAATTGATTCATGATAATTGATTTTGCTCTGGAACTCCTCTATATATTTGAATCCTTTGAAGCACCTCGTCTTCAATTGGTTTCCCCTTTGGATAGCAAATGAAATCCTTGGTGAGTACTCTGAATTGAAATGATTTTTCTGTATTATTGTTGGTTGATTTCGAATTTCTTCTCTATGATGCCGATGATGTTATGGGTGTAAATTTATATGGTTTCTAAACCCTTAAAACTCTGACTATAGATGCTTCGTTCCTCCTTAAATTGCTCTTGCGATTTTTATTCCCAATTTGATTTTTTTTTGGACTTGTTCATGTGTTCTGAGATAAGTATCGATATTTATTGCCTTCTGGAACTTAGAATCAATCTTGAATTTTTGGAAATTTGCGTGTGACTTCATTTCTTTGAATTGGTCCTGAAAAAATCCGTATATACTTTTTCTGGAACTTCGATTATATTTTCAGGTTGACCAATTCTAAATTGATCTTTTCCCTTATTATTTGAATGGAATTTTTTTAATATTGTTTCCTTAAACAAGACTGATATGAAAAGATTTTTATTAACTAGTTTGCATAAATCCTTCACTTGAACTTGCCATTGCATACTCAACTTTGAACCGTTGTTACATGATTTGATAAGAACAGATACTATACTCTGATTTTCCAAACGTTTGAACTGATGCTATATTATTATACTTTGGTAATTTGGCATTCGGCATGTTTGATCTTCTTCTATGGTCTGAAACTTAACCCACAGAAATTTGATACTTGAACTGATAAGAACTGTTGCATTTAATTTGTTTGTGCATAACACTGTTTTACTGTGTGGACTTGTATTACTTGATTTTGAACTGATGCCATTCTTATTAGCCATGACTTGATGAACAGACACTCAACTTGATCTGCCATATATTTGAACTGATATTACTCTTGATACTTTTGTCATTCTTGCACCATCCGAGTGATTGTAATTTTTAATTGGGTCTGATTCGCACCATCCATGTATATTTATGCTGAGATGATCATATTCCACCATATGTGTTGCCTGTCTCGATGTTGAAACAATCTGTGCACCATACTTTGCTCCATTTTGGCTTGTACTCGAGCACTGGTACCTGAACTTGATCACACTATCTTGTATGTTGCCATGTACAGCAACACATTTTGTCACCTTGACCTATTTACATATGTACCGAACCATTTGCTTGCACTCAGTGTGCTGCTGTTCAGCTTCACCATGCTTTGTTCATTTGCATGTTGTTGTTGTGCCCATCCATTACACACTTGCTTCATTTCAGCTACACTTGTTGTCTCTGACTTGCACACACATGTGTTCATTATAGTGTGCATTTTAGTTTTGTAGATGTATTTGGGGGCTGCACTTGTGTCTTTGAACTGGCTCGACCAATTTGCTTGCCACTTGTACTTGAGACTTGAAATATTGCACATACACTTGAAAATTAAAACTGAACTATTGCATTTAATTACTTGGTCGTGTCATAAACACCATGTTATTGCCACTGTCTTGGCTTCCTTGAAATTTTGGAACTTTTAAAAATAGTTTGACCTCTTCCTTTAACAAGAACAGATGCTCTACTCGATATTGTTTGTGCACCTTCTTATATCTCGACTTGTTACTCAAGTTTGATCACTTTGATTTGTCTTTGAATTTTAAACAGTTGCGCCTTTGTGTATTTTCCAGTTTCAATTTTGTTTTTCTTTGCTGACCATGTATGTATTGACCATTCACACTTGGATTGATTGTACACTGGGTCGAGACGGTCCATGTGGCTACTCCTAAGTTGTACACTGATCGGCGAGGTAGTGCACACGTGTATGTATATCCACGTGTGTACATGCAGCCATTAGACGAGATTTTCCTGTTCCTACATATCTGACAAAGTCTAGAAAAATGATGAGAAACACACCGTAATTCTGAGGCAAATAAAATTTAAAAAAAATATTTTTTTTTATTTTTTAATTTATTTATTTGCTTTTATTTAATTTTATTTTTGCTACAGTCTACTGTGTGTATGTTTCTTGTGACAGGTATGAAGACAGGACTTGACTGAAAGCTGTGAAGACAGAAAATGGAAGACAGAAGAAAGTGAAAAATAACAGTGTCAATGTATGAGAGTGTCTGTATATGTGAATGTAAATATATTTGTATAGATTGAGTGACAAAGTTGTAATGAGGATGAATGAAATGTAATATGTCAAACAGAGGAGTTAAAATGATGTACTTTTTGAAATTGAAATAAAATATTTTTATTTAAATAAAATACTGTGTGATTGTTTAAATCTCTGTATAGTTGTATTTTATTTAAATAGAAATATTATATTCCTGTTTGTTGTGAAGTATATCAGTACAGTTACAAACACAATAAATAATAAAAATATATTTGGTTGTTATTATCAGACAAAAATCATATAATTGTGTATACAAAACTGTTATATACAATACCCTCCTTTCTCCTGGAGCCATATGGCGCACAGGTAATGCAACTGGTATGGCATTATCTACTAAATATATGCGAAAATCTATCCCGTGCCTTGGGGGTAAACCCTGAACCTCATCAAAGACATCAGAATATTCACGGACTGCTAGTACCGGTCGCAAATCATCGATAGATGCATCAAGAGACTTTAGGAAACTAAGCATGACAGACCCTTGCAGGTCATAAGAAATTTCGAGGGTCTTCCCATGACAAGTCAGAAGCCAAATGACCCTTCTTTCACAATCCAGAATGGCACCATACATGGTTAGCCAGTCCATCCCTAGAATCAACCCATAGCCCATAAGCCCGAGCATATATGCAACGCATTCAAACTCAACGCCTAACACAGATATTCTCAAACCCTGACAAATCATGGATAAATGAGCCTAACCACTAATAGGGTTTGAGACAACAATGGGATCCACAACCGTACTAGTATTTAAGTTCATAGATTCAACCACAGAACTAGATATAAATGAATGTGAAGCACTAGAATCAAAAAGAGTTCTAATTGGGTGACTGGAAAGAGAAATCGAACCTTCCACGAAAATTTTCCTACCTCTATCTGGAGCACTGGTTGCGAGAGCATGCACCTGCCCTCCAGAAGCTCCTACCTTGTGACCTTGCCCCTGTTTCTTTGGGCACTCCCTAGCAAACTGTTTGACCTCCCCACAATAGAAGCAAGTATTCTTCCTTCTTTTGCAGTCCTTAACCAAGTGACCCTCTCATCCAAAACTGTGACACTTCCTCTTATCCTTAGCCTTGTCATTCTTTCCTCCCTTCTTCTTCTGTTGTTGTTGTTGTCCTTTCTTGGGCCATACCTTCTTGTTTTGCGTGTTTTCCTCAACTTTCACTTCCTTCTTTTCTCCTTTGTCTTCCTCATGCATCAAGGCTATATCAACAAGCCTTTCAAAAGTTTCTCCCATTGGGATATGGGACATAGCTTACCAATGATAGGGTTCATTCAGCCCTTTAGCAAACTACAATGCTTTTTTATGCATAGTATCCACCAGTTGCAATCCAAATCTTGCTAGCTGGTTGAATTTGTTCACATATTCTTTAACAGTCATGTTTCCTTGTATGAACACCAAGAACCTCTCAATTTGCATGCTTTTCTCACTTGAGAAAGAAACTTTATTTCAAACCTCATTCTAAAATCATCCCGTGGCTCCACCGGACGTCCAGCTTAGATTACTTCCCACCAGAATGAAGCTTCATCTTTCAGTAGTCAGCCAGCTAACTAAATCTTCCTTCGGTTTTCCACTTTAAAGACTACAAACAAGTCGTCGATCTCCTTGAGCCAATTACTTGCCTCTACGTATATTTCGGTTCCACAGAATGGCTTCCTTCCCATGGCACAGAAATCTTTGCAATTCTTAGTGAAATTATCTGCTCTTGGAGGAGGAGGAACGACGGGTGTAGCAGGGGGAGGAACGTCAGCTTGACCTCCGGCAGGCGCCGTGGCCTCTAGATACCTATGAAACTAGCTTGGTATCGTAACACCCTAAGGGATATTAGGTTCCCCTGACATGCTGAAAAGAAAAGGAAAGAGATTTTGACAAACGATCGAAGGATATTACATATGGCTTTGGGGAATATGTTTTTCAAAACAGACTTTTCTTTTTGAAAAATGCTTTCTTAAAACCATTTTGAAAATAATTTTCAAAAACCTTTATCTAATCTGGTAAACTTCAGCTCTGATACTAAGTGTGACACCCCACGTTCGTTAATGTCCCTCATTGCATTAAGTTTCGTGAAGCGTTATAGGTAAACAGACACATAACATTACAAGATAGATATAAAAGATAACAGCGGAATTTAAACTATTACTTAAAACATAATTCATAACATCGTGGTCCAAAATATCACAAGTCTGGAACTACATAAAAACCATTACAATAACATAAAACTTCTGTCTTGTACCATCAGAGTACAGAAACACATAAAAAATCATAATTCCCCAAAAGAGACAAAGCTATAGTAGTAAAGACAAGAACTTGAGCAATACTTCAAAAGCAGCTCCTAGCAAGATGATAACGAAGTCTTGATTAAGCCTGGATATTCCTACCCTGCGTACCTGGGAAGAAACGGAAGAGAGAAGAGGAAAAAAAAGGGTCAGACGTAAAGTCTGGCGGTCTAGTTACTTTTACCAAGTAAATAAGTGAAAGTATCATAATAGAAATATAAGGGGGAAAAGAAAGATAACATCATAAAAGGTAAGTATGACAAGGTAAACATGATAGAGTGTGTACGCTTCCCTAATGATTACTCTGCACCAATACTAGTACAACTATAATGAGATGATCCCAACAACTATAAGTGTAACACCCCGTATTTTATGAAAACGGTATAGTAACGAATTAAACAATACTTAATTTAAAATGTGATCATTAAGGGAAACGGGTTACGCCATTGTGTTCGTCTCGGAATTTCGGTTGAGATAGAGTCCAAGTTTGCACAAATTGGACTTCGTATGAAAAAGTTATGGCTGTCGGAAGTTTCCAGAAAATTCAAATAAATTCAAACATCTCGAAAACAAATTCAAATTCAAAACAAAAGAGCGGGCTGGGTGGGAAAATTCCCGCCCAGGACCTAGATCGACCAGGGGGTCGACCCTAGTGTCGACCTCCCCCTACAGGTCGACCTGGGGGTCGACCTGCCCCCCCCCCCCTTAGGGCAGATCTGAAAAGTGACGATTTTCCGACTAAGTGCTGAGTCACTAGGGCTGAGGTGTCACCCAATCTTAATTGAATGGTTGTGGTTAACCCTAGGATCATCTGACGGCTCAAATTGAATTGAAATTATATATAAACAACCCAATGCTCAAACCTAAAAATCACACAAAAATAATCCTAGAACTATCATGCTATCAATATAAAACTTGGAGTAGCCGTCACCAATTCAAAGACAAGATAAGAACCTGAATCAAAAATCAAATTAAAAGTAATCAAATTCAACGATCTACATCAAAGGCGAGCTTAACAATTTCAGAATTCAGATTTCAAAAAGCACGAATTCATTTTTAGTTTGTAAGTTGGTTATTACGCAGATTTAAACGTTCTTTCAAATGAATCATGACATGTTGTAATTTGAATATAGAATGATGCTTATGTATAAGATTTGATTCTCGTTTATCTTAATTAATCATGTCTATATGCTTGTGGTGATGAACATATTATATATTAATCATGTCTATATGCTTGTGGGGATGAACATATTGTATGTTATTGGAATCTATTATGATTGGGTAATGGATTTATTTTGCCAATTAAATGGTGAAACATGTCATGTTATAAATTGGTGTTTACTTGCAAGTTCATGATCTAAAACACTTGCTTATATGTTAGATCAACACTCATGTATATTCATGTTAGGTTGAATCTATTTATGTTGAAAAATTTGGAATTGTAGTCCTCTTTTGTTTTAACACATAAGTATCATGCTAAGTTGTGATTCCATTACGTTTATAACAGCCCTCTTATGTTTAACACACACATAAGTCATCATGCTAAGTTGTGATTCGAATATGTTGATAATAGTTCTCTTATGTTTAACACACATAAGTTAATATGCTAAGTTGCGATTTAAAAATGATTATAGTAGCTTTCTTATGTTTTGACATACATAAGTTAATATGCTAAGTTGTGGGTTGAAACTGTGATTATATGTTAAACCTCCATGCTAGACCATTGTCAAGTTTACATGACAATTAGACCCAACTTAGTCACAAGTTCACCTTCACCCATTTAGTTAAAGTTAATGATACTTCTATGCCAAGTTACACATGACAAGTTCAAATGTATGCTATTTTATGTTTATTTCATGTCCCTTGTTTATTACCCTTTTTGCTTATGGGTTTGGGCTAATTTACTAACCCAACATTGTATGTGATTCATGCGTACGTTCCACGGGGGTAGCGATGGGAAAATATGAAAATTAATGGCATGGATTTGTCTATAAAATAGTTATACCATTTGTGGTGAGCATAATCAAAGGATAATTATGGCATGATTAAATTAAATTTAAGTTACATAAAAAATTAGACATATATAGAAATATGTGAATTTAGAAAAACACGAATATGCCTAACCCGAGGTTAGACTGAGTTGTGGTGTAAATCTGCCCGGAACCGACCGGCATATCCAGTGACCACAACAAGACCTGTCTAATGTATGTGGTTGGTACATCAAGCCCAAAAAGAACCCGAGGTTAGACTGAGTTGTGGTGTAAATCTGCCCGGAACTGACCGGCACATCCAGTGACCACAACAATACCTGTCTAATGTGAGTGGTTGGTTCTTTAATAAATTAAAAGCTAAGTCAAGATTGGTAGGGTTAAGTCAATTAGGGAAACACTTAACCAATTCAATATGTTAACTAAAAGAATGGGTGGGGTTAGGTAAACTTGGAGACTTAACCAAATGAACATGTTGATTAGAAAACCCTAGTAGCGGGGACCCATTTCAGCAATAACCCACATAGATGTATCATGGTATCCTGAAACTAGGCAGGGTGGGGCACGATTACTGGGCTGATTACAAGCGGTCAAAACGTCGGCGGTTGGTGGGCCAGTGTAGGTTCCGACGGGGTATGGGCGTACACATACTCCGAAGTGGAAAAATCAGGCACTGGGCATCAGTAGTATACACTATGCTTCTTGAATCGTGTCGGGTTGCCACCAGAGGGACTGGTACACCCCATGGTGGGACCATCACAGGTATCTACAGTCAAGAACGACCGAATGACACAGGATATGAATGCATACAAGTAGGAGCCGATCATTAAGGGGATCGTTTCTTATGAACACGTAGGGTTGGTTGAATCAATGGTTAAGTAGGTGCAAAGACTATAGTAATGGGTGCGATCACATGTTCCTCTTATCTTATATTAGGGTATTGTCCTTTGTTCTATTATTACTATCATGATCCCTTTCCTTGTTTAAATACTAGTAATCACCAAATTTTCCAGACTTATTGTCCGACCCGTTTTTCTTCATCCTTTTTTCTTTTCCGTTTCCCACCCCCATCCAAGTACACAGGGAGGGAATACTGTAGCTTAGTCAGACTCTTTGCAAGCTTCAAGAAAGTAGATGTATGATTTGGACTCTCTCTCACCTTGGCTAAGTCTCTTGGACAATATCCTTGGGGATTTATGCAGTTTTATTTATGGTTTATGCTTCTTCATTAAATAATCAAGACATAAATTATGTTGTAATGTTTTGGAAGTCATTTTGAGATAATTTGATGTAATACTTTTGTATAGAACCACCTATGAAATAAATAATTGAATTTCGCTGCTTATATTTATCTGTCTTGTAAAGTTTTCTGTGTCTTGTACCTATAACCCTCCACCAAAATTAAGGCATTCCCTTTATGAGTGACCTTAACGGAGGTAGGGTGTTTCACTTGGTATCAGAGCAAAGGTTTGCCAGATCAGATAAGAGTTTTTGAAAAAAAAAATTCAAAAAGGAATATAAAGAAGCATTTTACAAGAAAGAGTGATTTAAATTTAAAAAGGCATAATCCCCAAAGCCATATGCACTATCTTTCTATCCTTCGTTTTGAATCTTTTCTTTTTCGTTTCAGCATGTCTGGGAATCTTAACCTTCCAGAGGGTGTACCGATACCTGGCTAGTTCAGGTGGTACTTAGAGACTAGGGCCAACGACGCAGGCCTAGCAGATATTCCTCCTCCTCCAGCAGCAGCGGTTCCTCCTCCTCGTGCAAATGCTTTCTCAAAGATTTGTAGAGACTTTAGGTCCATGGGTGGAAAGGATTTCAAGGGAACTGAATCATTCGTAGAAGCAAGGAACTAGCCCAAAGAAACTGAGGATATGTTCTTTATCTTCGAGGTAGACGATAGGCAGAAGATATAGTTGGTTGTATGGTTGCTCAAAGATGAAGCTTCCTATTGGTGGGAAGTCACTAACGCTAAAAGACAAGTTGACACATGGATGGATTTCAGAATAAGGTTTGAGATGAAATTCCTCTCACAGGCTGAACAAAGTTTACAACTGGAAAAGTTCTTATCTCTTAAGCAAGGAAGTATGACGGTCAAGGAGTACGTCAATCAATTCAATCAGCTAGCCCGATTTGGACTGGACTTAGTGAATACTCCTCATAAGAAGGCTCTCCGTTTTGTTAAGGGATTGAATGAGCCACTTCACAGCTTGGCTATGACCCATATACCTATGGGGGCTACTTACGAGAGGTTAGTGGACATGACACTCTTACATGAGGAAGACAAGGGAAGGAAAGAGACAAAAGTGGAAGTGCCTCAAGATAAGAAGGGGGAGGGGTCGCAGAACAAGAAGGATGATTCAAAGAAAGGCGGGAAGAATAACAAACCCCGTGACAAGAGAAAGTGTAATTTCTGTGGCATTCCCGGACATCTGATCAAAGACTGCAAGAAGAAGAAAAGGAAGATGGGTGGTTGTTTCCGCTGTGGTGAGACAGGACACATGGCTAGGGCCTGCCCAAGGAAGAAAGGGCAGAGAGCTGGAACGTCTTCTGGAGGACAAGTTCACGCTCTCACGGCACCTCCGCAAGAACGAGGTAGAAATATTTTTGTCAAAAGTTTAGTCTATCTTTTTGATCATCTTGTTCGTACACTATTTGATTCTGGCACATCGCACTCTTTTATATCTACTGATTTAGTAGTATCTTTGCACCTAGACACCGGTATAGTAGAGGATTCCTTGGTTGTTTCAAATCCAATTGGGGGCTCAGCTTATTTGTCAATGGTTTGTTTGGATTTGAAAATATCTATACTAAGCGTTGGGTTTAGATGTAATGCCTTTGTTTTGGCCCTCACGGCCTATGGGTTGATTCTAGGCATGGACTGGCTATCCAGTAATGGTGTCGTCCTCGATTGTGAAAAGTGAGTGGTTAGACTCATGACTCGCCTTGGTAACACTCTCGAAATTTCTTGTAATCCTATGAACTCCGTTATGCTTAGTTATCTAGAATCTCTTGATGCGTCCGTTGAGAACTTGCAGTCTGTAAGGGTAGTCCGTGAATACTCAGATGTGTTTGAAGAGGTAAAAGGCTTACCTCCGAAGCGGGAGATAGACTTCCGCATATACCTCGTGGACAATGCAAAACCCGTTGCTTTACCCGTTAGACACATGGCTCCGAGGGAGAGGAAAGAACTCAGCAAGTAAGTTAAAGAATTGCTTGAGAAGGGGTTTATAAGGCGGAGTATTTCTGAATGGGGTGCTCCAGCGGTGTTCGCAACTAAAGTGGACGGTTCGCTTCGCCTGTGCATTGATTATAAGGAGCTAAGCAAGCTGACCAAGAGGAATAGGCACCCACTCCCGAGAATAGATGATTTGTTCGTTCATCTTGTAGGTGCATCGGTTTTCTCCCAATTAGATTTAGCTACCGGGTTTCATCAGCTAAGAGTGGCTGAAGACAACATTGATAAGACCACGTTCAGAACTCCAGATGGTTTCTTCGAGTGGCTTGTCATGCCTTTCGGCTTGACAAATGCATCCGCTTACTTAGTTGATTTAATGAGCAGGGTGTTCTGATAGTTCCTCAATAAGTTTGTGGTGGTCTTCGTAGACGATATTTTGATCTTCTCAAAGAATGAAGAAGATCATGCTCAACATCTAAAAGAAGTCATGGATACTCTCCATGCACATCAGCTGAAGGCGAAATTCTCCAAATGCCATTTCTAGAGGGAAGAAGTTAGTTTCCTTGGACACGTGGTGTCCAAAGAGGGGATAACTGTGGACCCCACAAAAGTGGTTGCTGTGCAAGATTGGAAGGTTCCTCGAAACGCAACCGAAGTCTGAAGCTTTCTCGGGCTAGCATGCTTTTATCGAAATTTATCAAAGATTTTGCAAAAACCTCAGCCCCACTGACAAAATTGACAAAGAAGAACCTAGCTTTCAATTGGGATTTGGATTGCGATATTGCTTTCCAACGTTTGAAGAAGGCTCTAACAACAGCCCTAGTTCTGACATTGCCTGATGGAAGCAAGATGTTTACAGTATACACAGATGCTTGCGGAACGGGACTAGGCGCTGTTCTGACGCAAGAAGGGAAGGTAGTGGCTTATGGTGGAAGACAATTGAAAGTACAAGAGAAAAACTACCCAACCCATGACCTAGAGTTGGAAGCCATTGTTTTTGTGCTTAAGTCTTGGCGCCATTATCTCCTAGGTGAGAAATTTGAACTGTATACTGACCATAATTTTTTGAAATACCTTTTCTCGTAGAAAGATCTCAATTTGAGGCAGCAAAGATGGATGGAGCTTCTTGCCTCATTCGATTTTGAGATTTCCTGCACTCCTTGCAAGGGCAATGCAGTAGCAGACGCCTTAAGTAGAAAGAAGCTGGCCTTAAGCCCTCTCTTTGTGGAAAGGCAAAGCTTGGAGTTCATAGCAAGCTTTAACTTCAAACACTCCTCTGAGTTTGTACCTTGCTTGCTAGCAACGTTAGAAGTGCGACCAACTCTATTAGACTCAATCGGAGCTGCGTAAAGAGAAGACCCTCAGCTAGTCGATGTGATGGACAAGTTAATTAGGGGTCAGATTTCCAGTCACCTCAATAGATACTCCATTGATGCCAAGGGATGGTTAAGACGAGATGGAAGACTATGTGTCCCACAAGTAAAGGATTTGGTAAAGGCGGTTCTAGAAGAGGCACATCATTACAAGCTGACCATACACCAAGGCGGAGAGAAAATGTATAAAGACATCAAGAGAGTTTTCTTTTGGAATGGCATGAAGCAAGACGTAGCTGAATTTGTTTCTAAGTGTTTAATATGCCAATAAGTCAAAGCGGAGCAGAAGAAGCCTGTGGTATGCTCCATCCTCTAGAGGTCCCACATTGTGAATGGGATAGCATCTCGATGGATTTTATAGATGGTTTGCCTAGGTTAAGAAGGGGCAATACCAACATTTGGGTAATAGTGGAGAGGCTCACAAAAAGCGCCCACTTTATACCCATCAAGAGTAGAAGGACTGCCTCATCTCTAGCATCCATATATCTTAAAGAGATAGTTCGACTCCATGGGATACCCTCCAGCATAGTGAGTGATCGAGACCCTATCCTCACGAGCGAGTTTTGGAAGAGTTTACAAGAGGTTATAGACACACATTTATGCTTAAGCACGGCCTAGCACCCTCAAACCGATGGCCAGACGAAAAGAGTCAACAGAGTATTAGAAGACCTCTTCAGATTATGCATTATTGACTTCGGAGATACATGGGAGGATCATTTACCTTTGGTGGAATTCGCTTACAACAACAGCTACCAAGCCACCATAGGCATGGCGCCTTTTGAAGCTTTATATGGAAGACCGTGCAGGTCACCAACTTGCTGGTGGGAGTCCACAGACAAGCTCATACTTGGACCAAACATGATTAGGGAAACTTCAGAGAAAGTAGACTTGATACGAAGAAGAATGAAGACTGCCCAAGATAGACAGAAGCTCTACGCAGACAAAACAAGAACTGACCTTGAGTTCGAATTTGGAGACAAGGTGTTCCTTAAAGTATCTCCTTTGAGGAACATCGTTCGCTTTGGATCCGCAGGAAAGTTAGCACCAAGATTTGTAGGGCTGTTACCTATCATCGAGAAGATTGGGAAGATGGCTTATAGGGTACGGCTTCCCGAACGGTTGGTCGGGGTTCATAATGTCTTTCATGTCTCTCACCTGCGAAAATTCTTACACGAGTCTGTGGAAGTGGTAAAACCGAATATGCTAGAGGAAATTGAAGTGGAAGGAGAAGCAACTGTGAGGAGAGTTCCAACCTGTATCTTGGGAACATAAGTCAAAAAGCTACACAAGTGTGAAGTTAAGCTCATTAAAGTTCAATGGAGCGACATCGAGGAAGACGCGACTTGGGAAATTGAGGACAGAATACGCGCAACCTACCCATTTCTTTTTTAGGGTACATCCTTAATATCTTTTTCCTTAAGTTTATGCTCGTATCTATCTTTTTTGGTATATCTCCTTGATCCTATCCTTTATCCTTAGGTAGGAACCCATTTGGATGTAAACATGTAATTGAAACATGTTATGATTGATGCTTGTAAGTGGTTGCTAGTGGATACATATACACACACATTAGGTATTAGATCGGCTCAGTCACTTCCATATTGCATATGCATATATGTATTGGTATATGATTGAAACTTGATGTGTTATCATATGGACGTTGTATTTGTATGAATGATTGTGCACTCATGTTGGAAATTCTGAGTAGGAAAAGTTGCATTCATAATGGACTCATGGCACTGACATAATTTGCATTAAGGAGGTCAACTGAATCAGTAGAACGCCTGATTTTGCATTACATAAGGACATGTACACACATAATTCATATGATCATGAAGCATTAGAAATCTTTTAAGGAAAATGGACGCCTGTGTTTGATGGTTGAGTAGATGGGTTATTGGATGGTAGGATATAAGTTCTTCTTGACTTGAAGATTTCGGGGACGAAATCCTAAAAGGAGGGGAGAATGTAACACCCCATATTTTCTGTTAACGGTAGAGTAACGAATTAAACAATACTTAATTTAAAATGTGAGAATTAAGGGAAATGGGTTACGCCATTGTGTTCGTCTCGGAATTCTGGTTGAGATAGAGTCTGAGTTTGCGTAAATTGGACTTCGTATGAAAAAGTTATGGCTGTCGGAAGTTTTCAGAAAATTCAAATAAATTTAAACAGCTTGAAAACAAATTCAAATTCAAAACAAAAGTCAGAAGCGGGCTGGGTGGGAAAATTCCCACCCAGGACCTAGGTCGATCAGGGGGTCGACCCTAGTGTCGACATCCCCTCCTACAGGTCGACCTGGGAGTCGACCTGCCCCCTCCCCCTCCCCCAGGCAGATCTAAAAGGTGACGATTTTGTGACTCAGTGCTGAGTCACTAGGGTTGATCTGTCACTTATCTTGATTGAATGGTGGTGGTTAACCCTAGGATCATCCTACGGCTCGCATTGAATTGAAATTCTATATAAACAACCCAATGCTCATACCTAAAAATCACACAAAAATAATCCTTGAACTATCATGTTGTCAATAAAAAACTTGGAGTAGCCGTCACCAATTCAAAGACAAGATAAGAACCTGAATCAAAAATCAAATTAAAAGTAATCAAATTCAATGATCTACATCAAAGGCAAGCTTACCAATTTTAGAATTCAGATCTCAGAAAGCAAGAATTCCTTTTTAATTTGTAAGTTGGTTAATAGGTAGATTTAAACGTTCTTTCAAATGAATCATGAAATGTTGTAATTTGAATATAGAACGATGCTTATGTATAAGATTTGATTCTCGTTTATCTTAACTAATCATGTCTATATGCTTGTGGTAATGAATATATTATATATTAATCATGTCTATATGCTTGTGGGGGTGAACATATTGTATGTTATTGGAATCTATAATGATTGGGTAATGGATTTATTTTGCCAATTAAATGGTGAAACAAGTCATGTTATAAATTTGTGGTTACTTGCAAGTTCATGATCTAAAACACATGCTTATATGTTAGATCAACACTCATGTATATTCATGTTAGGTTGAATCTATTTATGTTGGAAAATTTGGAATTGTAGTCCTCTTATGTTTTAACACATAAGTATCATGCTAAGTTGTGATTCGAATATGTTTATAATAGTCGTCTTATGTTTAACACACACATAAGTCATCATGCTAAGTTGTGATTCGAATATGTTGATAATAGTTCTCTTATGTTTAACACACATAAGTTAATATGCTAAGTTGCGATTTAAAAATGATTATAGTAGCTTTCTTATGTTTTGACATACATAAGTTAATATGATAAGTTGTGGGTTGAAACTGTGATTATATGTTAAAACTCCATGCTAGACCTTTTTCAAGTTTACATGACAATTAGACCCAACTTAGTCACAAGTTCACCTTTAACCATTTAATTAAAGTTAATGATACTTCTATGCCAAGTTACACATGACAAGTTGAAATGTATGCTATTTTATGTTCATTTCACGTCCCTTGTTTATTACCCTTTTTGTTTATGGGTTTGGGCTAATTTACTAGCCCAACATTGTATGTGATTCATGCGTATGTTCCACGGGGGTAGCGATTGGAAAATATGAAAATTCGTGGCATGGATTTGTTCATAAAATGGTGTATTTGATATACCATTTGCGGTGAGCATAATCAAAGGATAATTATGGCATGATTAAATTTTATTTAATTTACATAAAGAAATTAGACATATATAGAAAATGTGAATTTAGAAAAAGACGAATATGCCTAACCCGATGTTAGACTGAGTTGTGGTGTAAATCTGCCTGGAACAGACCGGCATATCCAGTGACCACAACAAGACCTGTCTAATGTGGGTGGTTAGTGCATCAAGCCCAAAAAGAACCCGAGGTTAGACTGAGTTGTGGTGTAAATCTGCCCAGAACTGACCGGCACATCCAGTGACTACAACAATACCTGTCTAATGTGAGTGGTTGGTGCTTTAATAAATTAAGGCTAAGTCAGGATTGGTAGGGTTAAGTCAATTAGGGAAACACTTAACCGATTCAACAAGTTAACTAAACAAATGGGTGGGGTTAGGTAAACTTGGACACTTAACCAAATAAACATGTTGATTAGAAAATCCTAGTAGCGGGGACCCATTTCAACAGTAACCCACATAGATGTATCATGGTACCCTGAAACTAGGCAGGGTGGGGTACGATTACTGGGCTGATTTAAAGCGGTCAAAACGTCGGCGGTTGGTGGGCCAGTGTAGGTTCCGACGGAGTATGGGCATGCACGTACTCCGGAGTGGAAAAATCAGGCACTAGGCATCAGTAGTATAAACTGTGCATCTTGAATCGTGTCGGGTTGCTACCAGAGGGACTGATACACCCCATAGTGGGAACAGCACAGGTATCTAAAGTCAAGCGGGGCCGAATGACATAGGATATGAATGCATACGAGTAGGAGCCGATCATTAAGGGGATCGTTTGTTATGAACACGTAGAGCTGGTGGAATCAATGGTTAAGTAGGTGCAGAGACTATAGTAATGGGTGCGATCACATGTTCCTCTTATCTTATATTAGGGTATTGTCCTATGTTCTGTTATTACTGTCATGATCCCTTTCCTTGTTTAAATACTAATAATCACCGAACTTACCAGACTTATTGTCTGACCCGTTTTTCTTCGTCCTCTTTTCCTTCATTTCCCCCTCTCAGGTCCACAGGGAGGGAATACTGCAGCTTATTAAGACTCTTTGCAAGCTTCAAGAAAGTAGATGTATGATTTGGACTCTCTCTCACCTTGGCTATGGCTCTTGGACATTATCCTTGGGGATTTATGCAGTTTTATTTATGGTTTGTGCTTCTTTATTAAATAATTAAGACAGAAATTATGTTGTAATGTTTTGGAAGTAATTTTGAGACAATTTGATGTAATGCTTTTGTATTGAACCACGTATGAAATAAATAATTGAACTTCGCTACTTATATTTATCTGTCTTGTAAAGTTTTTTGTGTCTTGTACCTATAACCCTCCACCAAAGTTAAGGCATTCCCTTTGTGAGTGACCTTAACGGAGGTGGGGTGTTTCAATAAGATGGTAAGTTTAGGCGTACTTCTGGTGAGAGGTTTTAACCCCATACAATCCACAGGCATCCCAATCCTAACAGGCTCCAAAACTTTACACCAGGTTCTAGATGTACCCTAACTACTATCCTAATATATCGGATCCCTACTCCGTATATACCTTGTGTCGGTCCCACAGTAGGAGGTATCACTTCCTAAAGTGGCAACCCTTCGTTGATGTGCACAACCGTATCTACTGGTGTTACAGTCGTCTTATCCCTCTCTACCCGGCCCATGCGCACACATGTCCCCGGTTGGTTTGCGCCGCCCACATCATCATCCATGTTTGGTTCTCTTACAATCAGCCTAGTAAGTATGTCCCACTCCGACCTAGGGTGGAGTACTCGTTCGATAACATTATATAGGTTACTGACTGAAACGGGTCCCACACACAAGATGATACAAGCTCTCCCCCTTCTCTTGTATCCCCACTAGGATTTCCATAGGCTATGTATACCTATTGGTGTCTTTAATTACATAACCCCCTCAGGTTAAGTTTGTGGGCCTATATGTAAATATTACCCACCCCTCAGATTTACTTAACCCACCCACTGTTCAACCAAATTTACTTAACCCCTATTCAAGTTCATGTTCATACAATCTCTATTGATTCAACTAGGTTAAGTATTCTAATTCATTACCATGTCCATTTATGGTTATAATGTGCTAGACCTCCCACATTAAGCCTACAATTTGTGGATGCTAAATATGTCGGGCGGGTCCGGGCAGACCTATTCCACAAATCGGGATTAACCTCGTGTCTTGGCATGTCTCGTGTTTGTGCACCTAGACCCCTCACATTAGATTCACCACTTGTGGCTACTGGATATGTTGGGCGGTTCTGAGTAGACTTCCACCACAAGTGTAACCTAAGGCGCAGTTGCAGTTTCTAATTATTGTAATCCCAGACATTTCATTATTAGCCCATTTTACCTATGTTGCTGTAGGTTTTCATGCCTATTTTTCCCAATTATTTTCATAATGAATTATATTCCCAAATTCATGTTCATAAACATTATTCATATTATGCCAAAATTTCTCTTTTCAAGTTATGTCCAATTTTAATGTTTTCCCCTCATTCCAAAACAAAAGTATTCGCATAATTTTAGTGACATGCCTAGCCTCAAAAATAGCCTAGCTATATAAAATAACAGGGAAAGGGTGAATGGAAGATGACAGAAATGATTGTTCTAACAAAATTGACATAAACATATAATGGCATAAAGATAAAGTGGACATATAAGATCAGACTTATGAACTTGTGATTATAAAACTGGTTCTAACATAGTAGGGATGCTATAATAGGCATGATTAGATCTAAATAAGGATTTAGATGTCCAACTAATGACAGATCTAGATTAACCACAATATGATAGGTACAAGATGATCTAAATAGTAAATTAGGTCTATAATCAAAAGTAGATCTGACATGATAAAGGTTGAGATCCAAGTCATAGTTAAATTGGAATATCATAGATTCACAGATTTTAATAGATCTGATATGATTCATTCATAGGCATAGATCCAAATAATAGTCATATCATGTTTCACTTTTAAACATTTAAATCTAAAGGTAACTTAAACTCGCAGTGTTCGGATCTAGAAGAATAGAAGGAGAAAAGCGGAGGTTGAATCACAGATCTACACTTGAATCTCTAAACTTTGATTGCAGTAGAAGAAAGAGAATTTGATTCAGTCCAGGCACCGACAACATTTAGGCCTCCATTGATTTCAATGTGAGAAAACAAGAGAAATGAGGTCGTATATATAGCTGCCAGCCCCCAGAACTGACCTACCACGTCAGCCTTAGGGGTTCGACACCCCCTTGAGGGGCCGACCCAGGGGCCGACACCCACCTTAAGGGGTCGACTCCCTTGGGCGGGAATTTTCCCGTTCACCCGAAATTCTGCGATTTGAACTATTTTGAATTTTCTGAACCTCATTTTGAATTTCTGGACCCTATATGTATATATATATATAATTCTCCTGCATGTATACAAACTTCAAATCTTCATAACTTGTTCATACGTTGTCCGTTTTACGCAAACCAAATGTCTATCTTAACCTGAATTTCGAGACGGGCGCAATGGCATAGTCTTTAATTCTAAATATAAAATTAATTATTATTCAATTTATCCTCTTTTAGTGTTGTTAAAATTACGGGGTGTTACAGTTATTCCTTATTTCCAAAGTACAAATACAAGGATTTAATTAATATCCTTAATTAATTGTTATTCCCTATGATTTTCTCTAAAAATAAAATCGGAATAATTAAATTTAATTTGGGATTTTCCAAAATCACATAAATTCAATAATATCCTTCTCTTCATCGTATAAAAATTTCAATTAATTATTTGAAGTAATTAAAATCCATAATTAACGAATTTTCTACAATAAAAAACCCTAAAATATTCATAATTTCTTAGAAAATTATGAAAATTAAAATCCACGCTAATTAATGTTAAGCATGACATAACAAAATTTTGAACCATGTGAAGCTTAAACCTTAGGTTTCTAGCCACGACATTCTTAAATAAATTCATAATAATTATTATGAATCATTATTTTATCCAAACAATGACTATTCAACCCAAACTTCATAAAAAACATGATGAAATCGATTATTATCCATAGATGTAACAGTCAAGAGGTAAAAGAAATAGTTCTAGCAATATTCACCTTAAATTTAATGTTGAAGTTGAGATGTGATATAACTTGAATTTTTTACGCTTCCGCTTTAGTTTTCCTTTAAATTCTTCTTCTTCTTAGCGAGGGTATATCTAAATTGCTTTCTATATTTAGCGCGTGTAACCGAAAAATGAGACAATGAATGAAAGGATGAATATTTAAGGGATGGAAGGTAGTATTATTTTTGTTTTACCCTTCTCATGAACGCTCTCTTATATTCAAATTTAAACAATTTAGGAGATTGTTAATTAAGGCCAAACCATAATAACTATCAAATCTCATCTCAAAATCGACTACATTATTTTATCTAATATATTACTTTAATTATCATCAATAATGATATGTTAAAAATTATTGATGTTACAGTATTCTTGAAAATGGAATTTATATGATCAATACTGATTATGTATGTTCAACAAATAGTTCTTCTAACAAATAAATGACATTTATAGTTGGCATTTAGACTAGGTCATATTAGTAAGAAACAACTACATAAACTGAAAACTGAAGGTTTTCTCCTATCACTTAATTTTAAATTGTTTGACACATATGAGTCGCGTCTCGAACATAAAATGACGAATCACCCCTTTAAATAGGAGAAACAAAAGAGCTTATGAATTCTTATAATTAATATGTAGTGATATATGTGGTTCAACGTCTATAATCATCAAAGACAACAGTTTTTATATTGTTAAGTTTACTGATGATTTATTAAGGCTAGGATATGAGTATCCTATGAAGAAAAATCAAAGTATAAAAATTTAATAGAAAATTAAATGGGTAGAAGGTCAGGATTCTTTGATATGATCAAGAAGATGAGTACGTTGAATAGGAATTTCAGTGGCACCTAAAATATATTTAGGTTATCTTTTCGATTACTCCACTATATATTTTGTAACAAAATGTTATTGGAGCCATGGAATTGAACCGTATTAGATATTGTTCGTTAATGAGTAAAGCTTAGTTACTTTGTCCTAATAGGACATACACTAGAAGCAATAGTGCATATTTTGAAAAAAAAAACATTAAATATGTGCTTAGAGTATTATAAGTTGTGCTATTGTAAAAAAAACTGACTTAAGTATATGAATGTATCTGATTGTTGGATGTACGTTAAGAATGTTGGTTCGAATAAAAAATATGCAAGATCGTTACCATGTGAATTTATAGGATGCATCAAAAACTCAATGTGATATATTTTCTACAATAGCAAGGAACAAAAATTATTATTTCTTAAATTGTATTTTTTTTTCTAGAGAAAGAACTTCTATTCATGAAAATCAATAATGAAGTTGTATACTTAATGAACAAGTGGGAAAACTGAGTTCACCTATATATAAAGACATATGACCTATTAAAAGGTCGAGTAAAATTGGCGCACTAGAATACTATGGTTTTTTTGGATGGCGAGAATGAGGACTATGTTTTTAATGACAATAGTCCCTTATCTTTCAAATAATTAATATAAAGGAAATAATCTATACACTAGCTTGGAGTAATGAAATTTAGGATGGATTCAACGTTCGAAAAAATGTGAAATTTGTTAATAGTTCCTGAAGAGAAGAACTCATCGACTACAAATGGAGGTAGCTGTTATTATATTATATGACCATGAAATATGGTAAACGGATATAAAGATATCATTTCTAAATTGTAATTAAGAAAAAGACATATATATGTTGAAGCCCAAGGGTTTTGTGGTCATTGGGAATGATGGCAAGGCTGACAAGTTGTTAAATTCCATTTATGGAGCTAAATATGTTTCAAGAAATTTATAACAAATGTTTTGATAGGGTAATCAAGTAGTTTTGTTTTTATAATAACATAAAGGAAGAATGTGTAACACCCCGAATTTTTTACAACACAAAAAGAGGATAAATTAAAAAATAATTAATTAAATATTCAGAATTAGTGGAAATAGGCTACACCATTGCGTCTGTCTCGAAATTCTGGTCAAGATAGACGTTTGTGTAAAACGGACACTGTATGAAGAAGATATGAGGGTTTTAAGTTTGTATAAGCGTAGAAATATTATATATACACATATGAATCAGAGATGAGTCAGAATTTTATCAATAATAGTTCAAATTCGAAAATTGAAAAATAGCGGCAGAATTCCTGCTCTAGGGGGTCGACCCCCCTAGAGGGGTGTCGACACCAGGGTCGACCCCCCTTAGGGGGTGTCGACACCCCTAGGGCTGACGTGGCACTCGGTTTTAGGGGGTCTGGTAGATATATACATGTGTCCTATTCTCCTATTTTCTTCATTGGAAATCATGGAGGCCATATGTTGGAGGGGTGCAAACTAAGACGGAACTGTTTTCTATAACAACATACTCTGCAAATCAAATTCATAAATTCAAGATCCATTCTTTCTCAATTCTCCTAACCTAACGCTGTGAGTTTCTAGTTGCTTTTAGGTTTAGATAAATAAAAGTAAATTGTGAAAGACTGTAAATTGGATATGTTGTAAACTATGATTCTGTGCTAGTGCTAAATCCTATACTATGTCATGATAGATCTGTTTCCCTAGATCTAATACAATTGTGGTTATTCTATTATGTTGCCTATATGATCTTGACTTGTAACTATATTGTGGTGTATGTACATCTATTAAATTGGACAGTTGTAACATGGGTTAGATCTAGTTCTTTATGTAAATCAACTTTCACCTGTCATATTGTGATCAATTTAGATATGTTGTAAACTTGACATGTGAAGCCATCTTTAGATCTAAACATGTTACTATGTCACCCTAATTATTCTAGATCTAAATAGATAGCCATCTAAGTGGTTAATTTAGATCTCATTATGCTTGCTTTGACATCGTAGTTGCCACAAGTTCATCAGCTTTATGTTCACCTTGTTATGATGTTAATTACTTGTCCATTCACCTTCTTATCATGCTAGTTTATGTTTATGACAAGATGATCACGTTAGTTATGTTCCCATTATTTTCCCTATTATCGTTATGACTAGGCTATCGTCTAGCCTAGGCATGCCGCCAGTTTATGAGTACGCTGTTAGGGAACGAGGGAAATGGGTTAATATTGACATAATTTGAATATGAATATTTTTGGACATATAATTCAAATTATTGGATAAAGTAGGCATTAACACTTATAAAGGGAAAGGATTAATTAATAAATTAATTAAAAATGGAATGTCTAGTAATTACAATTAGGAATTGTAATTGCACTTATGACACGAGGTTAGGCTGCATTAGTGGTGTAAGTCTGCCCGGACCCGACCAACATATCCAGCAGCCACTAATGTTGAACCTAATGTGAGAGGTCTAAGTGTGCAAATATGTATCAGGCTAAGACAAGAGGTTAGACCCAACTGTGGAATAAGACTGCCCGTACCCGACTGACATATCCAGCATCCACACGTTTTAGGCCTAATGTGGGAGGTCTAGCCCATTATAACCATAACTGGACATGGTAATGAATTGGACTACTTAACCTAATTTAATCCATATGGATTGTATGATTATGAACTTAAGTTAGGGTTAAGTAAAATTGGATGCGTAGTGGGTAGGTTAAGTAAATTAGAGGGGGTGGGTAATATTTACATATAGGCCCACGAACTTAACCCAATAAGGTTATGTAATTAAAGACAACCAGTGGTATACATAACTGGTGGTAGATATAATAAAGTTATGTAATTAAAGACACCCTTTAGGGTAAGCATAATTGATATAGGGCTATGTAATTAAAGATACCTAGGGGTATACATATTCAGTGAAAAACCTAGTGGGGATAAAAGACAAAAGGAAGAGCTTGTATCACATTGTGTGGGACCCATTTCAGTCAGTAACCCGAAGTAGGTATCAAATAAAGAACTCTGTGCTAGGCGGAGAAGGGGCACGCTTACTGATTGAATATAAGAGATCCAAACGAGACGGACGGTGTGGGCGGCGCAAACCGACTGGGCCATGTACGTGCATGAGCCGGGCAGAGGGGGATAAGACGACCGTGACACCAGTAGATATGGTTGTGCACATGTTGGGAAATGAAGGGTTGCCACTTTAGGAAGTGATACCTCCTATTATGGGGCCAGCACAGGATATCTATGGAGTAGGGAGCTAATCGATTAGGGTGGTGGTTAGGGTACACTTGGACGTATGCCCTAAGTCTACCAACTTATAGTGGAAGGGATATCTCATTTTAGTTATACTAGTAATGGTGCAGAGTAATTATTAGAGAAGTGTATACGCCTTACCCTGTCTACCTTATCACACCTGCAATTTATGTACTGACCTCTCTTATCCACTTTATATGCCTGTCATTTTACTTTTATTTATTTATTGGCTAAAAGTAACCAGACTCGCCAGACTTTATGTCTGACCCTTTTATTTCTCCTTCTTTCTTCCGTCCCCCTCCCCCCTCCAAGGTTTTCAGGAAGGGAACAATCAGGCTTAGTCAAGACTCAGATATCATCTTGCTAGGAGCTACTTCTGACGTATGGCCCAAGTTCTTGTCTCTACTATGGCTTAACTCTTTTAATTGGGGAATTATGCTTTTTATATACTTATGTACTCTGATGGTGCATGATAGAAGTTATTTTATTGTAATGGTTTTTGTGACTTATGGTATTGTGAACCACAGTATTATGATTTATGTTTGAAATAAAAATTTAAATTTCCGCTGCTATCTTATTTATATCTGTCTTGTAATTATTCTATGTCTGTTTACCTATAACGCTTCACGATAATTAATGCATTCCCTTAATGAGTGATATTAAGGGACGTGGGGTGTCACACTTAGTATCAGAGCTGAAGGTTACCATAATAGATGAAAGTTTCTGAAAATTATTTTCAAAAAGGTTTTAAAAGAAAGTATATTCAAAAAGAAAAGTCTGTTTTGAAAATATTTCCCCAAGAAGCCATATGTAATATCGTTCTGTCCTTTATCTAAATTTCTTCCTTTTTACTTTTTCATCATGTCTGAGGAACAAAACATTCCTAATGTCCCCGAGGACATCACAATACCTGAATGGTTCCATATGTATTTGGAGGCCACGGCGCCAGCCGAAGGCCAATGAGACGTTCCCCCACCAGCTGCACCAGTCATTCCTTCTACTCCCCCTCCAAGATCAGATAACTTTGCCAAGATCTGCAAGGACTTCCGCGCTATGGGAGGGAAGCCATTCCATGGGAACGAAACATTGTAGAAGCTAGGAACTGGCTTAAGGAGACCGAGGACTTGTTCGTAATCTTTGAAGTAGAGGATCGAAGAAAGATTCAGTTAACCACCTGGATACTGAAGGACGAAGCCTCATTTTGGTGGGAAGTCACTCAAGCTGGACGTCCAGTGGAAACTTGGGAATATTTTAGATAGAGGCTCAAAATGAAATTTCTTTCCCAAGCCGAGAGAAACATGCAGATGGAGAGGTTCTTATCACTCAAACAAGAAAACTTGACGGTGAAAGAGTATGTGAACAAGTTCAACCAGCTAGCAAGGTTCAGGTTAGAGTTGGTGGATACACCACACAAAATGGCTTTGCGGTTTGCTAAAGTGATGAATGAGCCTCTACATGGTTTAGCCATGTCCCATATTCCAATGGGGGCCACTTTTGAAAAGCATGTTGATATGGCCCTAATGCATGAGGAGGACAAGGGAGAGAAGAAGGAAGCAAAGGCTGAGGGGACATCGCAGAATAGGAAGGTATGGCCTAAGAAGGAGCAACAACAATAGCAGAAGAAAGGAGGGAAAGATGACAAAGGCAGGGATAAGAGAAAATGTCACAATTATGGAAAGGAAGGTCACTTGATCAAGGAATGTAAGAGAAGGAAGGGAAATTGCTTTAATTGCAGAGAGGTCAGACACTTCTCCAAAGAGTGCGCAAAGAAACAGGGATCATAGGGACAAGGTCAAAGAGCAGGAACATTTTGGAGGGCAGGTGCATGTTCTCGCGATCAGCGCTCCTGAAAGAGGTTGAAATTTTTTCCGTAGAAAGTTTAGTTTCTCTTTCAAACCATCTAGTTATAACACTTTTTGATTTTGGCGCTTCACAATCGTTTATATCTAGTTCCATGGTTGAAACTCTGCACTTAATTACTAGTATATTAGTAGATCCGTTTAGCTCATTTATCGATGATTTGTTGGGTTTGAAAATACCTGTGTTAGGCATCGAGTCTGAGTGTGGCGCATGTGCTTGGGTTTATGGCTATGGGTTGATTCTACGAATGGACTGGCTTACACGTATGGGGCCATTCTGGATTGCGAGAGGAGGGTTGTTAAACTCCTGACTTGTCATGGAAAGACCCTCAAAATTTCTTGTGACCCCCAAAGGTCTGTTATGCTTAGCTTCCTAGAGTCTCTAGATGCATCCATAGATGATTTGCAATCTTTTCCAGTGGTTCAAGATTATTCCGATGTTTCTGAGGAGGTACGGGGTTTACCTTCAAGGCGCAAGATCAACTTCCGCATATATCTGGTGGATAATGCAAAGCCAGTTGCATTACCAGTGCGTCACATAGCTCCAAGGGAAAGGAGGGAGCTGGGTAAGCAAGTAGGGGAGCTACTTGAGAAAGGTTTTATCAGACAAAGCATATCTGAATGGGGTGTTCCAGTAGTATTCGCTACTAAGGCGGATGGTTCGCTTTGTTTGTATGTTGAATATAGAGAGTTGAATAAGCTCACCAAGAAGAATAGGCACCCGCTTTCGAGGATTGATGATTTATTTGATCAGCTTGTCGGTACCTCGGTATTTTCTCAATTGGACTTGGCACGGGGTTCCATCAGTTGAGAGCGGCTGAGGACAATATAGATAAGACTGCTTTCAGAACTCCGAACCGTTTCTTTGAATGGCTAGTTATGCCTTTTGGGTTGACAAATGCACCCCCCCTATTTTGTTGATTTGATGAGTAGGGTGTTTCGGGAGTTCCTAAACAAATTTGTCATAGTCTTTGTCGATGATATTTTGATCTTCTCCAAGAGTGATGAAGAGCATGCCCAGCATTTGGGAGAAGTTTTGAAAACTCTCGTGACCATCAGCTAAAGACAAAAATCTCCAAATGCCATTTTTGGAGAAAGGAGGTGAGATTCTTGAGGCTTGTAGTCTCCAAGGAAGGGATAGCTGTAGATCCCGTGAAGGTGCTTGCAGTGCAGGATTTGCAGATTCCTAAAAATGCAACCGAGGTGAGAAGCTTTCTTGGGTTGGCAGGTAATTATAGGAATTTCATTAAGGACTTCGCGAAGACATCAGCCTCTCTCACCATGCTGACAAAGAAGAATTTGGCATTTTAATGGGACATAGACTATGACATTGCTTTCCAATGACTGAAGAGAGCTCTGAGAACAGCCCCAGTCTTGACCTTGCCTGATGGAAGTAAAGTGTTTACTGTTTACACTGATGTGAGCGGTACAGGGCTTGGTGCGGTTCTGATGCAAGAAGGGAAAGTAATATGTTATGGGGCTAAACAGTTGAGAGTGCAAGGGAAGAACTACCCCTCCCATGATCTAGAGCTAGCTGCCATAGCATTCATGTTAAAGATACGGCGTCATTATTTACTTAGAGAAAGGTTCGAGTTATACACCGATCATAAATCTCTCAAGTATTTATTCTCACAGAAGGATCTCAACTTAAGGCAACAACGGTGGGCGGAGTTCTTAGCTTCTTATGATTTTGAAACTTCTTATACCCTTGGCAAGGGTAATGTGGTGGCAGATGCACTATGTAGGCGGAGGATGGCCCTGAGTACTCTGTTTGTGGAAAGAAATAACTTGGAGTTCATATAAGCTTTTGATTTTAGACCCTCCATCGAAGTTTTGCCTGATTGTTTGCATCCTTGGAGATACGACCAACTCTTTTGGACCAGATAGGAGCTTTGCGACAAGATGACCCACAGATTCTAGACATCATGGATAAGCTCAAAAAAGGGGAGACTTCTGGTCACCTCAGTAGATACGCCATAGATGAAAAGGGGTGGTTGCGACGAGATGGAAGGTTTTGTGTTCCTCAAACTGGAAGCTTGATAAAGGCAGTCCTAGAAGAATCCCACCACTCTAAGATGACCATTCATCCAAGCGGTGAGGAGATGTACAGGGACATGAAGAGGGTTTTCTTTTGGGCTGAGATGAAGAAAGATGTGGCCGAATTTGTTTCTCAATGTTTAGTTTGCCAACAAGTCAAAGCTGAGAAAATGAAGCCCGATGGATTACTTCATCCATTGGAGGTTCCGCAGTGGAAATGGGAGAGTCTCTATGGATTTCATAGATGGTTTGCCTAAATCGAAGAAAGGAAACACCAGTATTTATCTTGTGGTGGATAGACTCACTAAGAGTGCCCACTTTATTCCAATTAGGAGTAAGAGGACGGCATCATGGTTGGCAACAATTTATGTTCGTGAGATAGTTCGTCTTCATGGAGTACCTTCCGGCATCGTGAGCGATCGTAACCCCATCTTTACCAGCGAATTTTGGAGGAGCTTACAAGAAGCATTAGGTACATAATTGTGTTTGAGCACCGCTTATCATCCTTAGACCGATGGACAGACGGAGAGGGTGAATAGGATTCTTGAAGATCTTTTGAGGCTGTGTGTAACACCCCACCTCCGTCACTCACAAAAGGAACGCCTTAAATTTGATGGAGCGTTTTAGTAGACAGAATAGAAATTTACAAGATAGATAAAGCAGTACTTGAAAATTTTATAACTTTATTACAACAGAAACAGAAATAAGTTTGATTACCTCTTTTCAAATCACAATATCAGAATTCAAGTACAAAATATCAGTCTTGTACAAAAGCCTTCAGAATGCATAGTTTTAAAGTTGTAATCCCCAACATAAACTGCCATGGAAAGATAGAGCCAAAGCCAAGCAATACTTCAAGCAGAGAGAATCTGAATCAACCTCCTATGTTTCCACCCTAAAAACCTGGGGGTGGGGGAACGGAAAGTAAAGAGGCGAAACAAACTAGGTCAGACATAAGTCTGGTGTGTCCAGTGACTTTCAGCATATAAACAAATAATAGTATCATGACATGTAAATAAAACTGGATGAGAGATAACCGTAACAAGGATAGCAGGTTAACAGAATGATATAGACTAAGCTAAGCTTTTTACTTAGTCCTCACTTCTCTGCACTAATACTAGTATAACAAGATTAGGTGTTTAAGTGTTACCCTGATGTCTAAACTGAAACAGAAACGAAAATAGAATATCTCTACAGAAACAGAATGCTAGTAATGGGCCTTTACCACCCGAACAGACAGAAGGTATAGAAGCAGAATACTAATAATGGGCCTTTACCACCCAACTAATGGGTCTTTACCACCCCAACAGACAGAAGATACGGAAACAGAATCGGAAATGGAATCAGAGATGGAAACAGAATAATCCTTACGGAAACAGAATGTTGGAATTAGATGTACACTAGTAATGGGCTTTTACCACCCCAACAGACGGTACCATGCAGAAACAGACAGGTGTTTCCACCCAACAGAAACAGACAATACCATCAGAAACAGACAGAACTAAATGTACCTTAAGTCCTACCCCCAAGCGATCGACTCCTTAATACATAAATACCCTGTGTCGGCCCCAGAGTAAGGTGTATCACTCCCTAAAGTGGCAACCTACTGGCACAGACCTATTTACATATGTCACGGTGTCTTAAATCCTCAGAGCAGACCGGATCATGCACGCACATGACCCGATTGGAACGCACCATCAACGCCTCTCGCCATTATCAGAATGAACTTCTTATAATTAGTTCAGTAAGCATGCCCGGACCCCTACATAGCCTGGGGTCAAAGTTTTGATACCAGAAAGGGTTACTAACTAATATGGGTCCCAACCAACAAATGACACAAGTATTTCCCCTCCTAAACTTGTGTCCCCAGACTAACAGATTTCAGATTAACTTATTTACAGGTTTCAGACAGAGTTCAGGTTACTAGTTCACAGATCAGACAATCAAGTTAACAAGTTTTCAGACTAACGAATCAGATATACAGATTAACAAGTTCTCATACTAACAGATCAGATATACAGATTAACAGGCTTACAGATAGTTTTACCTAACTTTGTATTGGGCCTACAGATTTACAAAACGGTTTTTTTTTAGATTCATCAGACCGATTGTTTTAACCCTAACAACCCAACACATTTTAGGTATCATATTTATCTTATATTTGCATTAATTAATTATTAATGCATAGACCCCTCACATTAGGTCGGTAGCTTGTGGCCGCTGGATATGCCGAGCGGTTCCGGGCAGACTTCTACCACAAGCCAGACCTAACCTCGTGTCTAAGCATCTTTTAGTTATGCCAACGACCTCTCACATTAGACATACAGTTTGCGGTTTCTGGTTAAGCCGGTTGGTTCCGGGCAGACTTCTACCGCAAACGGAGACTAACCTCGTATCATAGCCACTTTACAGAAAATATCAGACTAATTATGTCTGTTTAGTAGATTTAACTTCTTTACAAGTTACGGTAGGTTATCAAAGTTCTATTAACATGTTTTGCTCAATTTTGGATCGAGCCTTTAATTTATAATTATTCAGCTTTCAACAGATTAAGCAATTCAACAGATTTAGCAGATAACAATTTTAGCAGAATAGGCAATTCAGCGATTTAGCAGATTAGGCAATTCAACAGATTAAGCAGATAACAGATTTAGTAGATTAAGCAATTCAACAGATTAAGCAGATAACAGATTTAGCAGATTAGGCAATTCAATAGATTAAGCAGATAACAGATTAGCAGATTAGGCAATTTAACAGATTTAACAGATTAAATATTTCTTAAAGTTCTATTTACATATCTTGCTTAAATTTACATGCCTAAATCATGGTCATAATTCAAAATACGTCATATGTCCCAAATTTTAATTAAACTTTGCACAGTACATAATTTTCTCTAAAAAGTCCCCAAACAATATGAATTATGCCAAATTATAGCCTATGATGCCAAATATCCAAAAATCCATATTTAGGCGCATTCATGTTAATAGTTAACCTATTGTAATATAGATCTTTACGCCTAAGTCACATATATCTTTTTTTTCTCAAGTCATAGATCGTGATATAAAATATGCCCCAAAATCTAGATCTTCAATTTTAATCATGTATTAAGTCCTCAAAAGCAGATCTTGCCTTATAATATGCATTATATTCCAAATCCCAGTCATATGCTATCATATAATAATTCTTCTTCCAAATCACAGTCTTTAATACATAGTATGCAATGATTCTAGATCTTAATTTACAACCTATGTTCTTTTCTCAAATCAGTCACAGATCAGTCATGTCCAATTATGCAATATTCATTATTTGTCCCAAAAATTAACGTTCATACGTTAATCTCTTATGAGATTTGGCGCAGGCTCGTAGTAGCCTGGCTATAGAACAGAAAGAAAAAGGAGATACAGAATAATCACAGAAAAACAGATCTGACAAACAAGAATATGCATAACCTCAGATTCAGATTTATAACCATGCCAAGATCATAATAAAAGTTTATATCTGAAAATAACTGTAATCACAAAAAGGGAACGATTCTTGTATTCTGGAATCTGTGTTCTGACACTGGCGCTCTTTTGATGTAGACTAGTTGTTCTTTTAATCCTATTAAGTTTGGAAGAAGATGCACTAGATTTATCCTAGGTTTCAGCAGAGTAGCGATGCCATTATTTTATTTTTAATTAGAATAGAGGCTGAGTATAGGCAGAATGAAATTGTGTGGAGAGAAAGCTGGGTTTGGGGGTGTTTAAATAGGTTAGAGCTCATGAATCCGGTCAGAAAGGTGTCAAGGTGCAGAAAAATGGATCTGTCTACAGATCTGGGAAAGGGGGGAGGTCGACCGTAGTGTCGACCTGTTTAGCCAGGTCGACCCCAGGTCGACCCTAGTGTCGACCTGGGCCCTGGGCGGGAATTTTCCCGCCCAGCCCGGGTGCCTGTTTTGAATTTTGAATTTTGAATTTTGAATTCCGGGCTGATTTTTACTACAAGTTCTGAAGGCCATATCTTCTTCACACGGTGTTTGATTTACGCAAACTCAGACTCTATTCCAAGCAGAATTTCGAGACGAACGCAATGGCGTAACCCATTTCCCTTAATTATTATTTTACAATTTAATTATTCTCTGATTTGTTACTCTTATGCTCATAGAAAATACGGGGTGTTACACTCTGTATCCTAGACTTCGGAGGGACTTGGGAAGAGCATCTTCCTTTTTATAGTTTTCCTATAATAACAGTTATCAAGCTGGTATCGGCATGGCACCCTTTGAAGCATTGTATGAGCGGCCCTGTAGATCGCCAACTTGTTGGTGGGAATCTACAGAAAGATTATTACTTGTACTAAATGTGGTTAGGGAAACATCTGAAAAGATTGACCTTATTCGACGGCGGATGAAGGCAGCTCAAGATAGGCAGAAGTCCTGTGCAGAAAAGAGAAGAACTGACATTTAATTTGAAGTGGGAGACTTATTTTTTATCAAAGTATCTCCTCCGAGGAATGTGGTTCGCTTTGGATAGTAGGGAAATTGGCACCTTGGTTTATGGGACCATTTCCCATAACCGGGAGAAATGGCCAAATGGCCTATAGAGTAAAACTCTCAGAAAATCAATCCAGTGTTCATGACGTTTTCCACGTCTCTCATCTGCGGAAGTACCTGCATGACACCGTAGAAGTTGTTAAGCCGAGTATGTTAGAAGAAGTAGAAGTGGAACGGGAGGCGACAGTCAGGCGAGTCCCTACCTGTATTCTTAGGTTAGAAGTTAAGAAGCTGGGCAATAAGGAGATCAAGCTGCTAAAGGTTCCATGGGGAGATAGCCTAGAGGATGCGACATGGAAGACTGAAGACAATATTCGTGCTTCATACCCTTTTCTTTTCGAGGGTATGTTCTTAACTCCTTTGTCAAAGTTTTATCAGTGCTTGTTTCTGCCAATAGAGTATATCTTATCCATAGTATTTTTCGGCCTTTAGATAGGAGTCCTATGGATGTAAACATGTGTTTGAAACATGTTATGTTTGATGGATGCAAGTGTTTGCTAGTGGTTGCCTGTAGACGCATATACACACACATTAGGCACTAGATCGGCTCAATCACTCTCATACTGCATATGGATGTGTGTGCATTTTCTTTTCTTTTATGGATGGAAATGGATGAGTTAGCATATGGATGTTTCGTTTGGACGAATGAATGTGCACACATATAGAACTCACATGATATAATAGGATTATTTGCATACATATTGGATTCATGGAACTAACATACATTGCATTAAGGATGTCAACTGAATCAGTAGACCGCCTGATCTTCGCATTAGTGTTGGTGCATATACACACACCTTTGCATATATTTATATAAGTATTAGAAACCTTTAAGGACAATGGATGTCAGTGGTTGGTGGATGAGTAGATGGATGATGGATGGTAGGATATGCATTCTTCTCAACTTGGAGATTTCGAGGACGAAATCCTTTGAGTAGGGGAGAATGTAACACCCCGAATTTTTAACGACACTGAAAGAGGATAAATTAAATAATAATTAATTCAATATCCATAATTAGAGGAAACGGTTGCACCATTACGTCCATCTCGAAATTCTGGTCAAGATAGACATTTGGTATGCGTAAAACGGACACCGTATGAAGAAGTTTTGAGGGTTTTAAGTTTGTATACGCGCAAAAATATTATGCATACACATATGAGTTAGAGATGAGTGAGAATTTTATTCAGAATAGTTCAAAATCGGAAATTGAAAAATAGTGGCAGAATTCTCGCTCTAGGGGGTCGACCCCCCTAGAGGGGTTTCGACACCGGAGTCGACCCCCCTTAAGGGGTGTCGACCTAGGGGTCGACCCACACATAGTGGTGTCGATATCCCTAAGGATGATATGGCACTTGGTTTCAGGGGGTCCGACAACTATATATATGTGTGTGTGTCCTATTCTCCTATTTTCTTCATTGGAAATCATGGAGGCCATATGCTGCCGGGGCGCGAACTGAGACGGAACCGTTTTCTACAACAAAATACTTTGCAAATCAAATTCAGAAATTCAAGATCCATTCTTTCTCAATTCTCTAAACCTAACGCTATGAGTTTCTAGTTGCTTTTAGGTTTAGATAAATAAAAATAAATTGTGAAAGACTGTAAATTGGATATGTTGTAAACTATGATTCTGTGCTAGAGTTAAATCCTATACTATGTCATGATATATCTATTTCCCTAGATCTAATACAATTGTGGTTATTCTATTATGTTGCCTACGTGGATCTTGACTTGTAACTATATTGTGGTAAATGTACATCTATTAAATTGGACAGTTGTAACATTTGTTAGATCTAGTTATTTATGTAAGTCACCTTTCATTTGTCATATTGTGATCAATTTAGATATGTTATAAAATTGACATGTGAAGCCATCTTTAAATCTAAACATGTTACCATGTCACCCTAATTATGCTAGATCTAAATAGTTGGACATCTAAATGGTTACTTTAGATCTCATTATGCTTGCTTTAACATCGTAGTTGCCACAAGTTCATTAGTCTTATATCCACCTTGTTATGATGATAATTACATGTCCATTCACCTTGTTATCATGCTAGTTTATGTTTATGCCAAGATGATCACTTTAGTTATGTTCCCAATATTTTTCCTATTATCGTTTATGACTAGGCTATTGTCCAGCCTAGGCATGCCGCCAGTTTATGAGTACGCTATTTAGCGAATGGGGGAAAAGGGTTAATACTGACATAATTTGAATATGAACATTTTTTTACATATAATTCAAATTATTGGATAAAGTAGGCATTAACACTTGTAAAGGGAAAGTATTAATTAATTAATTAAAAATGGAATACCTAGTAATTACAATTAAGAATTGTAATTGCACTTATGACACGTGGTTAGTTTTCATTAGTGGTGGAAGTCTGCCCGGACCCGACCGGCATATCCAGCAGCCACTAATGTTGAACCTAATGTGAAAGGTCTGAGTGTGCAAATATGAATCAGGCTAAGACACGAGGTTAGACCCAACTATGGAACAAGACTGCCCGGACCCGACCGGCATATCCAGCATGCACATGTTGTAGGCCTAATGTGGGAAGTCTAGCCCATTATAACCATAATTGGATTTGGTAATGAATTGGACTACTTAACCTAATTTAGTACATAAGGATTGTATGATTATGAACTTAAGTTAGGGTTATATAAAATTGGATGGGTAGTGGGTGGGTTAAGTAAATTAGAGTGGGTGGGTAATATTTACATATAGGCCCACGAACTTAACCCAATATGGTTATGTAATTAAAGATACCTAGTGGTATACATAACCAGTGGAAGATATAATAAAGTTATGTAATTAAAGACACCCTTTAGGGTAAGCATAACTGGCATAGGGCTATGTAATTAAAGACAACTAGGGTTATACATAGTCAGTGAAAAACCTATGGGGGATACAAGTCAAAGGGGAGAGCTTGTATCATATTGTGTGGGACTCATTTCATTCAGTAACTCAGAGTAGGCATCAAATAAAAAACTCCGTGCTAGGCGGAGAAGGGGCATGCTTACTGATTGAATATAAGATATCCAAACGAGACGGATGGTGTGGGCGGCGCAAACCGACCAGGCCATGTGCGTGCATGAGCCGGGCAGAGGGGGATAAGTCGATCGTGACACCAGTAGATATGGTTGTGCACATATTGGGAAATGAAGGGTTGCCACTTTATGAAGTGATACCTTCTGCTGTGGGGCCAGCATAGGATATCTACGGAGTAGGGAGCCGGTCGATTAGGGTAGTGGTTAGGGTACACTTGGACGTATGCCCTAAGTCTACTAACTTATAGTGGAAGGGATCATCTCATTTTAGTTATACTAGCAATGGTGCAGAGTAATCATTAGAGAAGTGTATACACCTTACCCTGTCTACCTTGTCACACCTGCCATTTATGTACTGACCTCTCTTATCCACTTTATATGCCTATCATGTTACTTTTGTTTATTTACTGGCTAAAAGTAACTAGTCTCGCTCTGACCCTTTTGTTTCTCCTTCTTTCTTCCATTCCCCTCCTCCCTAGGTTCCTAGGGAAGAAACACTCAGCTTGGTTAGGACTCAAATATCATCTTGCTAGGAGCTACTTCTGAAGTATGGCTCAAGTTCTTGTCTCTACTATGGCTTAACTCTTTTAATTGGGGAATTATGCTTTTTATATACTTATGTACTCTGATGGTGCAAGACATAAGTTATTTTATTGTAATGGTTTTTGTGACTTATGGTATTGTGAACCACGGTATTATGATTTATGTTTGAAATAAAAATTTAAATTTCCGCTGCTATCTTATTTATATTTGTCTTGTAATTATTCTATGTCTGTTTACCTATAATGCTTCACGAAACTTAATGCATTCCCTTAGTGAGTGATATTAACGGACGTGGGGTGTCACAAAATGCATATGCAGAAAGAACATGGCAACACAATCGTATTCCTAGTGCTTTATGTTGACTTCCATTCATTAGCAATAACATTTCATTATTGAAATTCGTGAAAGCTTAGCTTTCTTTGAACTTATCTGTGAAGGTTTTTGGAGAATCATCTTATATACTAGGTATAAAAACTATAGAGATATATCTAAGGGATTGTTAGAATTATCCCAATCCTTATACATAGACAATACTAAAGAAGGTCAATATGAAAAATCCCAAACGTGAAATGTTCTAGCATACTTTGGATTCTTCCTTTTTAAGAAGGATGCTCCTCACATCGATGACGAGAAAAAGCATATAAAGAAGATTCTCTATGCTTCAACCATAAAATCAATAATGTTTACTATGTTATACCTGGACCGGATGTTGCGTATTCATTTGGACGCGTGAGTTAATACCAGTCTAATCGTGGAGAAAAACATTGGTTGGTCATAAAATGTATATTGAGGTATTTAAAAAGAACTCAGGGACTTATTCTTTATTTACTATGTGACGAAAAAGAATTACGCTCGGTCCGAATCAGTCGCTAAACCGACCCAGACCGCTCGAAACGCCCTATCGTTTGAGAACACGACAAAACAGAATGCATACGAAATAACATTTCATTGTATATTACAACAATGCATCAGATTACAAGAATATATAGAGTATAAATGAATATTACACAGAAATATCAGAGATTTAAATTACATTTAAATACATAGCAGCGGAAAATAATACAATGCACAACTGAAGGAGATATACGGATACAAAGCTTTCCGGATATCGTTCTAGCTGTAAACCAGGATCCTGTGAATATAAATCTGCAAAACCAAAACTACTAGCTGCCCGTGTCGAAAATAGGGGCACCCAGAGTTTAGGTTAAAACAATAGACTCCAGGTCAGTCATGTGATTGGTGTGAGAACTAAAACAGTTAATCTTTATTTTTAAAGTTAGGTAAATCAAGGGACCACGCCGTATAACACAGAATGAGTTTCCTCCCAAGAATACCAGTGCATAAAACAAACAGCGCAATGCTAAATAAAGAAAAATGAAGCTATTATAAGACCCAGGTCCTATCACACAATGCAACGCAAGCCGGGGGATAGGGTTTTTACCTTATAATAGCCAAGAATGCTTGATATGATTAAAACAAATCATTTGATACTATTATAAGTGCATAGTGTATAAAACAACTTCAAATCATAAGTATCAATCATAGGCGGCATGAATGCCCCATAACACTATGTCGCCATATATAGGTTATACAATCAAAATCGCAAAGTCGCGTATTTGGAAATTGGAGTTCCGTCTATGAACCGAGGCAAAAGATAGTCCTCAACCGATTCGAGACTCTCTAGCCCGAGCCTCAGGACCCAGACTCAGGTGGGCCCTTGGAGCGACAGGGCCGGTCCACCGATGTGGATTAAACTTAAACCCTGAACATGCGTTCCCCCGCCCTATGGGTTGTAAATGAGCCAACGAATGACTCCATCGGACCCGGATCGTCCGATCAAACCGAGGCGCCTCGCAACAGCAACAACCACATAAGTCAAACTCGTCAGGGCGTGTAAAACCACTGACGCCACTTCTAACTTGAAAGAAACGCATGCCCTCCCTGAGGTCCGTCTCCCGTTTTTGGTTCATACCGGGTGTGAAACTCGCGAAGTAAACGTTACACAAAGCTACGCCACAAAGGCCATGCTTTGATCATCAACCACAAGACTTTGCTTTTCAACAGAAGCCTTGATCATCTGCCACTTAGGCATGCCACACAGGCAATTCACCCTATGCGTTTGATATCCATCAGTATATAACCCCTGAGCTCGTATGTCTCAGAGAAGGGCATTAAGCAAGAGAATAAATTCTCCGCCTAATAGAAATCAATCACACAGACTAAAATCCAATGTCAAACACACAGTCCATTTACAAGTCCGTTCTGGATCTGAACGAAACCGGAGGCACCTAGTACCCCGCATATCCATCGATCTCCAAGTACGTCTGGACGATCACCAACTGTTTCCATCTTCTTGGGTGTACAGCCCAATCAAGATCATCAGTAATCACCCAAACGACGTGAAGACTTCCGGTCTTCGACCACCGTCTTCACCTTCGACTTGTCGTCATATCAGTTATTCAGAATGGGATAAACCCGGTCTTTCCGAATAACTCGCGTGTATTTTAAATAAGTGTTACACAAACACAACATACGCCTCATTCCAATTCATCAGTCACTATCCGTAAATTAACCAGAGAATAATTCCCCAAATATTAACCCCGAAGGCCGAAACCAACATCAGATCAATATCCAGAAAACCATTCTGCTTGGCTAACCGACAGTTAGTTTCTAAATTTCACATTCATAGGGAAAGGTTCCCATTAATTTTATCAAAGATAAACTCCTTGAATTTATTCCTTAATCTTCTTTTGAATTTTGATTCTACTAGTCGGGATTAACGAACCTTACCGAAGTAATCATTTGTTTTAATTCCCCAATCCCAACATATTCATCCCATGAAGTAAAACTGGTAATACTTCATATCTAACACCACGGTGTTATCGGTAAATTCAATTACCATTTCACGTTCAAATCTAATTAAAGATTTAACTATCGCCTGGAGTAAAACTGGTGATACTCCATTCTCGATTATTTCAATCTAATTAAAGATTCATTAAAACTCCACTTAGTTTTAATCTTTAACTGGGTTAAAGAATCAGTGTCATTTAAAACACAGTTCACGGTAAACCCAAATCACATTCCGTTAATTATCGGGTTAAACAACGAGTGTTATTTAAAACACTGTCCACGATAAACCCAAAAATCAATATCAATTCAATTCCAATTAAATATTATTTAATTGGTACACTTCATTAAATCTAAATAAAAAGATTTAATCTTTTCTCAACTGGGTTCAAGAACAGTGTTAGTGAAGACACCATTCACGACAAACCCAAATCACATTTGATATTCAATACAAGGTTCTGAATAGAAAATATATCGGCTTATATTCAATATCAAATTTTACGATTAACAAATGTCGTATTGGAAATAACGATATAAATATATATCTTTCAAATTTCCATAACAACATCTGTATAACCACGAATTCCAACATCGAAATATTCCGAAGACAATTTCGATTCAAATCCACTCCAATGCAATCATTGGAAATTCTGGTTATTTTCAAAATCCTTTTTAAATCCAATTTATTTATTAAAAATAAATAGAATTTTAATTCTAGTTCAAAACTAGTTCATTTCGATAAAAATTTATTTTTATCTTTTCAAATATGGAGTTTGTCATCCCAATTCTTCACAAATCATTTCTTATGATTTTACACAAATTATTACTATTTTTAATAATTTTATCATGGCCCGTACAGTCGATTTCCATCAACGGTCATCGAACTGCACTTACAGTGACCTTTTTCAAATTTGATTTGGACATAATTCCAAAACCAACCGTTAGATTTCAAATTTCTAATATTCGTTAGAAATCTCTTTTCGATACGAACCCAACGGTTCCGGTTTCAGGAGAATCCGACGGTCGGATCTCCCGCAATATCCATTCGAAGTCAATGGTCGAAATTCGCGAACTGCCGCGGCGCGGCGCGTTCTATTCAGGCCATTTTATTATATATATATAATATATACTTCGTCGATTTCCTTTTAAAACGTGCTTTATAAATCGTTTTAAATTCATTTTCAAAACGGTTTCAACTTCATGTTCAATTTCAAATCAAAATTGAATATTCCAATATAAATTCGTTTTAAATTCATTTCAAATTGATTTCAATTCAAATCGATTTTGAATTCACTTTCAGTTCGTTTTCTATTCAATTCAATTTCAAGTCGAATCCATTTATATTAAATTTCAATTCGAATTCATTTCTATTCTAATTCAATTCGAATTCGTTCCTATTCGAATTTCAAATCATTTCAGTGTATTTCAAATTTCAAATCAATTCAGTTTAATTCGAATTTCAATTCACTTTAAATATAATTCGAATTTCAATTCTTTTCAAAGTATTAGATTTTGAAATCACTTTCGATATTCATTATAAAATGAATAAAATCGATATAAATATCGTTCACGTCAAAATGGCGTCAATCTATCAACGCGGCTTCATATATTTCGATTTTCAAATATTCTATTTCAAATATTTCTAATTCAAATATTTCTATTTCGAAACTGGAATGAGACCCAATCAATTTCCATATAATGTTGATTATATGGGTTTTCTACAACACATGTATACAATAACAACGATGAATAATCAACCATCATCCAATGTGCATTCTACACTGTATAGGCATCGAATATAAATATTCAACGCTTATAACAGTCTGTCAATCAATCGATCGACATACAACTAAACAATCGGGATTAGTGTACGTCAAATATCATCCCAATACCCGTGTGGGGTTTCAAACAATCAAACACAGATTTTTATTTGTGCAGTTGGGCGATGTGTAAAATTTTATCGTCCCAATCAATGTCCTTCAAATAGGTGTACATAAACAAACCGTCCGGTTTGTAAATGAATATTTATTTATTCACATTCACGTTAAAAATTATATTTTTAACGATAAAACATTTTATTCAACCTATGAAAATATTCTATTCAGTTCATTTATTAGATAAAATGATCTCTTTATTTTTCTAACATATTTTAGAAAATTTCGGCGGCATAACGGCACGATACTAGAAACGGGACAAGGCCTAGCCTTATCCCCGGTCTAGTGATGGCCCACGCCATTCACACATCAATCAAATCAATTTCATTTCACCAAACAATTCAATTTCAAACCAAATAATCTAACCAACTACACAACCAAACAATTAAACAAACAAGCCATCCATGGTCTGTGGATGACGGGTGTCGGGTGCTACTAAACACCGTCTGCATCCTAGTATATATATATAACTAGAATATAAAATAAAGGTGAGAAGTTCTCACCGATAGCTATCCTAACTCCACGGCACTTCCAATGCAGGAAATCTTCACTGTTCTCGTCTCTTATCACTTTCTACGCCCGTATTCTCTACATATGTAAAAATCGAATTTTTACTTCGCTATTCAATATATAAAAATCATATTTTTACTTCGATGTTCAATATATAAAAATAATATTTTTACTTCGATGTTCAATATATAAAAATCATATTTTTACTTCGATGTTCAATATATAAAAATCATATTTTTACTTCGATGTTCAATATATAAAAATCATATTTTTACAATCACTTCATATATTTAAAAATCGAATTTTTACTACGCTACTATATAGGTAAAAATTCTATTTTTACAACGCTATTATATAGATTAAAATTCTATTTTTACAACACTATTATATAGATAAAAATTCTATTTTTACTTCGCTATTCAATATGGAAAAATTCTCTTTTCACTTCGCTATTCAATATGGAAAAATCGCATCCTTTCGAACATAAAGGTCATCGCTTTCATGCTTAAAAATCCTAACTTTTAAATAAATAAAAATCAGTTTTTTTCTAAGTAAAAATCGGATTTTTCTACTTGTATAAAAACGGATTTTATAAATGTTAACTAATTATTTAAATTAAATAAAAGTAAAAACTTACTGTGTTTCGATTCACGGAGGAGGGGGAAGTGTAGCTGGTCGGAATGGGGTGGTACGGTGGCAGCAAGGGGTGGATGGAGTGGAGCGTGCCCTCAATCTCGTGCTCGTGGGTTTCTGGGTGTCGAACGTAGCGAGAAGGGGGTGGGGGAGGGTCGCAGGTGGAGAAAAGGGGGCGGAGGTGGTTGGACGCGGGCTTGGGGGGACTGCTTGCAACGCGCGGCGCCGCGGGGGGGGGGGGGGGGGGGGGGTTCGAAGGAGGAGATGGAAACGGAGGAAGGGAAGAAGGAAGGAGGAAGAAGAGGAAGCAGCGGCGGCGGCAGCATCGCTGGGGGGGCGCGATGTGGTGGCGGCGGCTCATCCCCCCCCCCCCGTTTCCCTTCTTTCTCTCTTTTTTTATTTATTTCTGATTCGTGAAAACAAGAAAGAGGGGGGTTTCTGAATATATATATATATATTATATTTAATTCATTTTATTTTTCAAAAAGCAACTTTTTATTTTGACCTCGAAATGAGGCCCACCGCCTGTCGTCCATAGCTAAATACCCTCATTCCGAACACAATGGGATATGTATCGTAAGCTAATTCGATCGTTTCGAATAGTTTCCGTCGAAATCAACATATAACTCTATATATTGAATTTGAACGCGCATTTCATTTTACTGGGGTCACATACTAACTCTAAAAATTCTCGAAAAATATATTCTAGCTTCGTATTGACGATACGGTCCTAACAAAACTAGTTTCGTCGAATTCTGAGACCGTTTGAAAAATGGCCATTTTCCAGTCGATTAAAATCAACTTAAACTGGTCAAACGCGTTTTCCTTTGCCACGCTCACATATTGAATCGAAAAATTACGAAATTTGAAACCTAGCAATAACTTTACACCACGGATCCAACAAAAGTGGTTTCGTCGAAATCCGAGGTCGTTTGCAAAATTTCTATTTTTAAGGGCCTGAATTCCATAGCGACTATTCCGAATTTTCAACTGGACATATCTTTTGATCTCCGCTATGAAATTTTGATTTTTCAGATTCGCTGGAAAGATATTCTCGATTAGATCCTAATGTTTTTGGTTTCACTAAAATCCGGTTTGTTTTGCACCCGGTACATTCAATTGAAGTTTGAAATCGAATTATCGAACTACTTCGCCATTTTCAATTCTATTTATAATTATATATAAATATTTGTATTCTAACGACGACGTATATAACATATACGTTCTAAATATATTCAAAATAAATTTCTCGTCGATATTATTTAAAATGATTCATTTTAAATAATCAAAATTAGCTAAAATTTCCAAAATAAAAATTTTAAACTGGCCCAGATTTTCGGGTTGTTACAATCTCCCCCACTTAAAACTTTTCGTCCCCGAAAAGGAACAAAGTCGAAAGTGGTTTGATTAAACCACTCTACGTTCGATCTGGCTTCCATTCTCCAACTTTTCAGTTTCTGAGAATTTTCAAAAATTTCAAAAATTTGGCTAACACCTGGAATTTTCGAAAAATTTCGCCATAACCTCCCCTGCACCGGGAGCCACGGGAAAATCCCGAAATTGCCATAAAGGCCTTCTGATCTCAAAAAGAAAAAGAAAAAGCCAAGCGGCTAGCCAATAGACTCATAAAATCATCATCACCCAAACAAAACAGAAAATTATGTAGCAAACATTTACCTATTTGTCGGGCAAACAAATTTTATTCTCTGCTCTAGCCTCCTTGCTATGACCTGTTCAATGTAAGTACAAGTATATGCAAGCGAATGCGACCAATTTTCGACACAATTCAATATTTTATTCAGTTAGGCATAATGGTTAAAAATTAGCAAACAAATAAACAAACAACACAAACATCAATCAATTAGTGAATTAGAGTTTCAAATTCATAATTTTGATACATATACATATACAGAAAATCATGTTTTTGATGCCAATTCACAACGATAAGCCCTATCTAATTTTGGTTCTCACACCAGTCAATAGGAAATATATAAATATCACACCTTCGACACTCAAACACTAATTCTGATGATGAAGCTTCAATCATCAGAACCATCTCCGGGCGACTAGAGTGTGATTCTATATCTATCCAGTATATTAAAACTTCAAATACACGTTTGCAAGGCGTATATGCAAAATCTTTATATACTGGACTGTCCAAATCAATAAAAATAAATAATCAAATACGAATGATTGATTTAAATTTTCAAAACAAAATTTGTTTTCACTTTAAAAATATACTCTTCACACTCGTTCTAGGATACTACTGATCCTATCTCTAACGAGTCATTCCCATTGGATATTACTAATCCAATACCTGATGAATTCTTTCGTATGGTTCTAATTTGCCTTGTTCTCTAAGCTTTGTAAACCAAGGCTCTGATACCAACTGTGACGAAAAAGAATTCCGCTCGGTCCGAATCAGTCGCTAAACCGACCCAGACCGCTCGAAACGCCCTATCGTTTGAGAACACGACAAAACAGAACGCATACGAAATAACGTTTCATTGTATATTACAACAATGCATCAGATTACAAGAATATACAGAGTATAAATGAATATTACACAGAAATATCAGAGATTTAAATTACATTTAAATACATAGCAGCGGAAAATAATACAATGCACAACTGAAGGAGATATACGGATACAAAGCTTTCCAGATATCGTTCTAGCTGTAAACCAGGATCCTGTGAATATAAATCTGCAAAACCAAAACTACTAGCTGCCCGTGTCGAAAATAGGGGCACCCAGAGTTTAGGTTAAAACAATAGACTCCAGGTCAGTCATGTGACTGGTGTGCGAACTAAAACAGTTAATCTTTATTTTTAAAGTTAGGTAAATCAAGGGACCACGCCGTATAACACGGAATGGGTTTCCTCCCAAGAATACCAGTGCATAAAACAAACAGCGCAATGCTAAATAAAGAAAAATGAAGCTATTATAAGACCCAGGTCCTATCACACAATGCAACGCAAGCCGGGGGATAGGGTTTTTACCTTATAATAGCCAAGAATGCTTGATACGTTTAAAACAAATCATTTGATACTATTATAAGTGCATAGTGTATAAAACAACTTCAAATCATAAGTATCAATCATAGGCGGCATGAATGCCCCATAACACTATGTCGTCATATATAGGTTATACAATCAAAATCGCAAAGTCGCGTATTTGGAAATTGGATTTCCGTCTATGAACTGAGGCAAAATATAGTCCTCAACCGATTCGAGACTCTCTAGCCCGAGCCTCAGGACCCAGACTCAGGTGGGCCCTTGGAGCGACAGGGCCGGTCCACCGATGTGGATTAAACTTAAACCCTGAACATGCGTTCCCCCGCCCTATGGGGCGTAAATGAGCCAACGAATGACTCCATCGGACCCGGATCGTCCGATCAAACCGAGGCGCCTCGTAACAGCAACAACCACATAAGTCAAACTCGTCAGGGCGTGTAAAACCACTGACGCCACTTCTAACTAGAAAGAAACGCATGCCCTCCCTGAGGTCCGTCTCCCGTTTTTGGTTCATACCGGGTGTGAAACTCGCGAAGTGAACGTTACACAAAGCTATGCCACAAAGGCCATGCTTTGATCATCAACCACAAGACTTTGCTTTTCAAAAGAAGCCTTGATCATCTGCCACTTAGGCATGCCACACAGGCAATTCACCCTATGCGTTTGATATCCATCAGTATATAACCCCTGAGCTCGTATGTCTCAGAGAAGGGCGTTAAGCAAGAGAATAAATTCTCCGCCGCTAAACAGATATATATTTAATAGAAATCAATCACACAGACTAAAATCCAATGTCAAACACACAGTCCATTTACAAGTCCGTTCTGGATCTGAACGAAACCGGAGGCACCTAGTACCCCGCATATCCATCGATCTCCAAGTACGTCTGGACGATCACCAACTGTTTCCATCTTCTTGGGTGTACAGCCCAATCAAGATCATCAGTAATCACCCAAACGACGTGAAGACTTCCGGTCTTCGACCACCGTCTTCATCTTTGACTTGTCGTCATATCAGTTATTCAGAATGGGATAAACCCGGTCTTTCCGAATAACTCGCGTATATTTTAAATAAGTGTTACACAAACACAACATACGCCTCATTCCAATTCATCAGTCACTAACCGTAAATTAACCAGAGAATAATTCCCCAAATATTAACCCCTAAGGCCGAAACCAACATCAGATCAATATCCAGAAAACCATTCTGCTTGGCTAACCGATAGTTAGTTTCTAAATTTCACATTCATAGGGAAAGGTTCCCATTAATTTTATCAAAGATAAACTCCTTGAATTTATTCCTTAATCTTCTTTTGAATTTTGATTCTACTAGTCGGGATTAACGAACCTTACCGAAGTAATCATTTGTTTTAATTCCCCAATCCCAACCTATGAAGTAAAACTGGTAATACTTCATATCTAACACCACAGTGTTATCAGTAAATTCAATTACCATTTCACGTTCAAATCTAATTAAAGATTTAACTATCGCCTGGAGTAAAACTGGTGATACTCCATTCTCGATTATTTCAATCTAATTAAAGATTCATTAAAACTCCACTTAGTTTTAATCTTTAACTGGGTTAAAGAATCAGTGTCATTTAAAACACAGTTCACGATAACCCCAAATCACATTCCATTAATTATCGGGTTAAACAACGAGTGTTATTTAAAACACTGTCCACGATAAACCCAAAAATCAATATCAATTCAATTCCAATTAAATATTATTTAATTGGTACACTTCATTAAATCTAAATAAAAAGATTTAATCTTTTCTCAACTGGGTTCAAGAATAGTGTTAGTGAAGACACCATTCACGACAAACCCAAATCACATTTGATATTCAATACAAGGTTCTGAATAGAATATATATCGGCTTATATTCAATATCAAATTTTACGATTAACAAATGTCGTATTGGAATTAACGATATAAATATATATCTTTCAAATTTCCATAACAACATCTGTATAACCACGAATTCCAACATCGAAATATTCCGAGGACAATTTCGATTCAAATCCACTCCAATGCAATCATTGGAAATTCTGGTTATTTTCAAAATCCTTTTTAAATCCAATTTATTTATTTAAAAATAAATAGAATTTTAATTCTAGTTCAAAACTAGTTCATTTCGATAAAAAAATATTTTTATCTTTTCAAATATGGAGTTTTTCATCCCAATTCTTCACAAATCATTTCTTATGATTTTACACAAATTATTACTATTTTTAATAATTTTATCAAGGTCCATACAGTCGATTTCCATCAACGGTCATCGAACTGCACTTACAGCGACCTTTTTCAAATTTGATTTGGACATAATTCCAAATCCAACCATTAGATTTCAAATTTCTAATATTCGTTAGAAAGCTCTTTTCGATACGAACCCAACGGTTCCGGTTTCAGGAGAATCCGACGGTCGGATCTCCCGCAATGTCCATTCGAAGTCAATGGTCGAAATTCGCGAACTGCCGCGGCGCGGCACATTCTATTCAGGCCATTTTATTATATATATAATATATACTTCATCGATTTCCTTTTAAAACGTGCTTTATAAATCGTTTTAAATTCATTTTCAAAACGATTTCAACTTCATGTTCAATTTCAAATCAAAATTGAATATTCCAATATAAATTCGTTTTAAATTCATTTCAAATTGATTTCAATTCAAATCGATTTTGAATTCACTTTCAGTTCGTTTTCTATTCAATTCAATTTCAATTCGAATCCATTTATATTAAATTTCAATTCGAATTCATTTCTATTCTAATTTAATTCGAATTCGTTCCTATTCGAATTTCAAATCATTTCAGTGTATTTCAAATTTCAAATCAATTCAGTTTAATTCGAATTTCAATTCACTTTAAATATAATTCGAATTTCAATTCTTTTCAAAGTATTAGATTTTGAAATCACTTTCGATATTCATTATAAAATGAATAAAATCGATATAAATATCGTTCACGTCAAAATGGCGTCAATCTATCAACGCGGCTTCATATATTTCGATTTTCAAATATTCTATTTCAAATATTTCTAATTCAAATATTTCTATTTCGAAACTGGAATGAGGCCCAATCAATTACCATATAATGTTGATTATATGGGTTTTCTACAACACATGTATACAATAACAACGATGAATAATCAACCATCATCCAAAGTGCATTCTACACTGTATAGGCATCGAATATAAATATTCAACGCTTATAACAGTCTGTCAATCAATCGATCGACATACAACTAAACAATCGGGATTAGTGTACGTCAAATATCATCCCAATACCCGTGTGGGGTTTCAAACAATCAAACACAGATTTTTATTTGTGCAGTTGGGCGATGTGTAAAATTTTATCGTCCCAATCAATGTCCTTCAAATAGGTGTACATAAACAAACCGTCCGGTTTGTAAATGAATATTTATTTATTCACATTCACGTTAAAAATTATATTTTTAACGATAAAACATTTTATTCAACCTATGAAAATATTCTATTCAGTTCATTTATTAGATAAAATGATCTCTTTATTTTTCTAACATATTTTAGAAAATTTCGGCGGCATAACGGCACGATACTAGAAACGGGACAAGGCCTAGCCTTATCCCCGGTCTAGTGAAGGCCCACGCCATTCACACATCAGTCAAATCAATTTCATTTCACCAAACAATTCAATTTCAAACCAAATAATCTAACCAACTACACAACCAAACAATTAAACAAACAAGCCATCCATGGTCTGTGGATGACGGGTGTCGGGTGCTACTAAACACCGTCTGCATCCTAGTATATATATATAACTAGAACATAAAATAAAGGTGAGAAGTTCTCACCGATAGCTATCCTAACTCCACGGCACTTCCAATGCAGGAAATCTTCACTGTTCTCGTCTCTTATCACTTTCTTCGCCCGTATTCTCTACATATGTAAAAATCGAATTTTTACTTCGCTATTCAATATATAAAAATCATATTTTTACTTCGATGTTCAATATATAAAAATCATATTTTTACTTCGATGTTCAATATATAAAAATCATATTTTTACTTCGATGTTCAATATATAAAAATAATATTTTTACTTCGATGTTCAATATATAAAAATAATATTTTTACTTCGATGTTCAATATATAAAAATCATATTTTTACTTCGATGTTCAATATATAAAAATCATATTTTTACTTCGATGTTCAATATATAAAAATCATATTTTTACAATCACTTCATATATTTAAAAATCGAATTTTTACTACGCTACTATATAGGTAAAAATTCTATTTTTACAACGCTATTATATAGATAAAAATTCTATTTTTACAACACTATTATATAGATAAAAATTCTATTTTTACTTCGCTATTCAATATGGAAAAATTCTCTTTTCACTTCGCTATTCAATATGGAAAAATCGCATCCTTTCGAACATAAAGGTCATCGCTTTCATGCTTAAAAATCCTAACTTTTAAATAAATAAAAATCAGTTTTTTTCTAAGTAAAAATCGGATTTTTCTACTTGTATAAAAACTGATTTTATAAATGTTAACTAATTATTTAAATTAAATAAAAGTAAAAACTTACTGTGTTTCGATTCACGGAGGAGGGGGAAGTGTAGCTGGTCGGAATGGGGTGGTACGGTGGCAGCAAGGGGTGGATGGAGTGGAGCGTGCCCTCAATCTCGTGCTCGTGGGTTTCTGGGTGTCGAACGGAGCGAGAAGGGGGTGGGGGAGGGTCGCAGGTGGAGAAAAGGGGGCGGAGGTGGTTGGACGCGGGCTTGGGGGGAATGCTTGCATCGCGCGGCGCCGCGGGGGGGGGGGGGGGGGGGGGGGGGGTTTCGACGGAGGAGATGGAAACGGAGGAAGGGAAGAAGGAAGAAGAGGAAGCGGCGGCGGCGGCAGCATCGCTGGGGGGGGGGGGCGCGATGTGGTGGCGGCGGCTCATCCCCCCCCCCCCCCGTCGCCCTTCTTTCTCTCTTTTTTTATTTATTTCTGATTCGTGAAAACAAGAAAGAGGGGGGGTTTCTGAATATATATATATATATTATATTTAATTCATTTTATTTTTCAAAAAGCAACTTTTTATTTTGACCTCGAAATGAGGCCCACCGCCTGTCGTCCATAGCTAAATACCCCCATTCCGAACACAATGGGATATGTATCGTAAGCTAATTCGATCGTTTCAAATAGTTTCCGTCGAAATCAACATATAACTATATATATTGAATTTGAACGCGCATTTCATTTTACTGGGGTCACATACTAACTCTAAAAATTCTCGAAAAATATATTCTAGCTTCGTATTGACGATACGGTCCTAACAAAACTAGTTTCGTCGAATTCTGAGACCGTTTGAAAAATGGCCATTTTCCAGTCGATTAAAATCAACTTAAACTGGTCAAACGCGTTTTCCTTTGCCACGCTCACATATTGAATCGAAAAATTACGAAATTTGAAACCTAGCAATAACTTTACACCACGGATCCAACAAAAGTGGTTTCGTCGAAATCCGAGGTCGTTTGCAAAATTTCTATTTTTAAGGGCCTGAATTCCATAGCGACTATTCCGAATTTTCAACTGGACATATCTTTTGATCTCCGCTATGAAATTTTGATTTTTCAGATTCGCTGGAAAGATATTCTCGATTAGATCCTAATGTTTTTGGTTTCACTAAAATCTGGTTTGTTTTGCACCCGGTACATTCAATTGAAGTTTGAAATCGAATTATCGAACTACTTCGCCATTTTCAATTCTATTTATAATTATATATAAATATTTATATTCTAACGACGACGTATATAACATATACGTTCTAAATATATTCAAAATAAATTTCTCGTCGATATTATTTAAAATGATTCATTTTAAATAATCAAAATTCGCTAAAATTGCCAAAATAAAAATTTTAAACTGGCCCAGATTTTCGGGTTGTTACAATCTCCCCCACTTAAAACTTTTCGTCCCCGAAAAGGAACAAAGTCGAAAGTGGTTTGATTAATCCACTCTACATTCGATCTGGCTTCCATTCTCCAACTTTTCAGTTTCTGAGAATTTTCAAAAATTTCGCTAACACCTGGAATTTTCGAAAAATTTCGCCATAACCTCCCCTGCACCGGGAGCCACGGGAAAATCCCGAAATTGCCATAAAGGCCTTCTGATCTCAAAAAGAAAAAGAAAAAGCCAAGCGGCTAGCCAATAGACTCATAAAATCATCATCACCCAAACAAAACAGTAAATTATGTAGCAAACATTTACCTATTTGTCGGGCAAACAAATTTTATTCTCTGCTCTAGCCTCCTTGCTATGACCTGTTCAATGTAAGTACAAGTATATGCAAGCGAATGCGACCAATTTTCGATACAATTCAATATTTTATTCAGTTAGGCATAATGGTTAAAAATTAGCAAACAAATAAACAAACAACACAAACATCAATCAATTAGTGAATTAGAGTTTCAAATTCATAATTTTGATACATATACATATACAGAAAATCATGTTTTTGATGCCAATTCACAACGATAAGCCCTTTTAATTTTGGTTCTCACACCAGTCAATAGGAAATATATAAATATCACACCTTCGACACTCGAACACTAATTCTGATGATGAAGCTTCAATCATCAGAACCATCTCCGGGCGACTAGAGTGTGATTCTATATCTATCCAGTATATTAAAACTTCAAATACACGTTTGCAAGGCGTATATGCAAAATCTTTATATACTGGACTGTCCAAATCAATAAAAATAAATAATCAAATACGAATGATTGATTTAAATTTTCAAAACAAAATTTGTTTTCACTTTAAAAATATACTCTTCACACTCGTTCTAGGATACTACTGATCCTATCTCTAACGAGTCATTCCCATTGGATATTACTAATCCAATACCTGATGAATTCTTTCGTATGGTTCTAATTTGCCTTGTTCTCTAAGCTTTGTAAACCAAGGCTCTGATACCAACTGTGACGAAAAAGAATTCCGCTCGGTCCGAATCAGTCGCTAAACCGACCCAGACCGCTCGAAACGCCCTATCGTTTGAGAACACGACAAAACAGAACGCATACGAAATAACGTTTCATTGTATATTACAACAATGCATCAGATTACAAGAATATACAGAGTATAAATGAATATTACACAGAAATATCAGAGATTTAAATTACATTTAAATACATAGCAGCGGAAAATAATACAATGCACAACTGAAGGAGATATACGGATACAAAGCTTTCCAGATATCGTTCTAGCTGTAAACCAGGATCCTGTGAATATAAATCTGCAAAACCAAAACTACTAGCTGCCCGTGTCGAAAATAGGGGCACCCAGAGTTTAGGTTAAAACAATAGACTCCAGGTCAGTCATGTGACTGGTGTGAGAACTAAAACAGTTAATCTTTATTTTTAAAGTTAGGTAAATCAAGGGACCACGCCGTATAACACGGAACGGGTTTCCTCCCAAGAATACCAGTGCATAAAACAAACAGCGCAATGCTAAATAAAGAAAAATGAAGCTATTATAAGACCCAGGTCCTATCACACAATGCAACGCAAGCCGGGGGATAGGGTTTTTACCTTATAATAGCCAAGAATGCTTGATACGTTTAAAACAAATCATTTGATACTATTATAAGTGCATAGTGTATAAAACAACTTCAAATCATAAGTATCAATCATAGGCGGCATGAATGCCCCATAACACTATGTCGTCATATATAGGTTATACAATCAAAATCGCAAAGTCGCGTATTTTTAAATTGGATTTCCGTCTATGAACTGAGGCAAAAGATAGCCCTCAACCGATTCGAGACTCTCTAGCCCGAGCCTCAGGACCCAGACTCAGGTGAGCCCTTGGAGCGACAGGGCCGGTCCACCGATGTGGATTAAACTTAAACCCTGAACATGCGTTCCCCCGCCATATGGGGCGTAAATGAGCCAACGAATGACTCCATCGGACCCGGATCGTCCGATCAAACCGAGGCGCCTCGCAACAGCAACAACCACATAAGTCAAACTCGTCAGGGCGTGTAAAACCACTGACGCCACTTCTAACTAGAAAGAAACGCATGCCCTCCCTGAGGTCCGTCTCCCGTTTTTGGTTCATACCGGGTGTGAAACTCGCGAAGTAAACGTTACACAAAGCTATGCCACAAAGGCCATGCTTTGATCATCAACCACAAGACTTTTCTTTTCAAAAGAAGCCTTGATCATCTGCCACTTAGGCATGCCACATAGGCAATTCACCCTATGCGTTTGATATCCATCAGTATATAACCCCTGAGCTCGTATGTCTCAGAGAAGGGCGTTAAGCAAGAGAATAAATTCTCCGCCGCTAAACAGATATATATTTAATAGAAATCAATCACACAGACTAAAATCCAATGTCAAACACACAGTCCATTTACAAGTCCGTTCTGGATCTGAACGAAACCGGAGGCACCTAGTACCCCGCATATCCATCGATCTCCAAGTACGTCTGGACGATCACCAACTGTTTCTATCTTCTTGGGTGTACAGCCCAATCAAGATCATCAGTAATCACCCAAACGACGTGAAGACTTCCGGTCTTCGACCACCGTCTTCATCTTCGACTTGTCGTCATATCAGTTATTCAGAATGGGATAAACCCGGTCTTTCCGAATAACTCGCGTATATTTTAAATAAGTGTTACACAAACACAACATACGCCTCATTCCAATTCATCAGTCACTAACCGTAAATTAACCAGAGAATAATTCCCCAAATATTAACCCCGAAGGCCGAAACCAACATCAGATCAATATCCAGAAAACCATTCTGCTTGGCTAACCGACAGTTAGTTTCTAAATTTCACATTCATAGGGAAAGGTTCCCATTAATTTTATCAAAGATAAACTCCTTGAATTTATTCCTTAATCTTCTTTTGAATTTTGATTCTACTAGTCGGGATTAACGAACCTTACCGAAGTAATCATTTGTTTTAATTCCCCAATCCCAACCTATTCATCCCATGAAGTAAAACTGGTAATACTTCATATCTAACACCACGGTGTTATCGGTAAATTCAATTACCATTTCACGTTCAAATCTAATTAAAGATTTAACTATCGCCTGGAGTAAAACTGGTGATACTCCATTCTCGATTATTTCAATCTAATTAAAGATTCATTAAAACTCCACTTAGTTTTAATCTTTAATTGGGTTAAAGAATTAGTGTCATTTAAAACACAGTTCACGATAACCCCAAATCACATTCCATTAATTATCGGGTTAAACAACGAGTGTTATTTAAAACACTGTCCACGATAAACCCAAAAATCAATATCAATTCAATTCCAATTAAATATTATTTAATTGGTACACTTCATTAAATCTAAATAAAAAGATTTAATCTTTTCTCAACTGGGTTCAAGAACAGTGTTAGTGAAGACACCATTCACGACAAACCCAAATCACATTTGATATTCAATACAAGGTTCTGAATAGAAAATATATCGGCTTATATTCAATATCAAATTTTACGATTAACAAATGTCGTATTGGAAATAACGATATAAATATATATCTTTCAAATTTCCATAACAACATCTGTATAACCACGAATTCCAACATCGAAATATTCCGAAGACAATTTCGATTCAAATCCACTCCAATGCAATCATTGGAAATTCTGGTTATTTTCCAAATCCTTTTTAAATCCAATTTATTTATTTAAAAATAAATAGAATTTTAATTCTAGTTCAAAACTAGTTCATTTCGATAAAAAATTATTTTTATCTTTTCAAATATGGAGTTTTTCATCCCAATTCTTCACAAATCATTTCTTATGATTTTACACAAATTATTACTATTTTTAATAATTTTATCAAGGCCCGTACAGTCGATTTCCATCAACGGTCATCGAACTGCACTTACAGCGACCTTTTTCAAATTTGATTTGGACATAATTCCAAATCCAACCATTAGATTTCAAATTTCTAATATTCGTTAGAAAGCTCTTTTCGATACGAACCCAACGGTTCCGGTTTCAGGAGAATCCAACGGTCGGATCTCCCGCAATGTCCATTCGAAGTCAATGGTCGAAATTCGCGAACTACCGCGGCGCGGCACGTTCTATTCAGGCCATTTTATTATATATATAATATATACTTCATCGATTTCCTTTTAAAACGTGCTTTATAAATCGTTTTAAATTCATTTTCAAAACGATTTCAACTTCATGTTCAATTTCAAATCAAAATTGAATATTCCAATATAAATTCGTTTTAAATTCATTTCAAATTGATTTCAATTCAAATCGATTTTGAATTCACTTTCAGTTCGTTTTCTATTCAATTCAATTTCAATTCGAATCCATTTATATTAAATTTCAATTCGAATTCATTTCTATTCTAATTTAATTCGAATTCGTTCCTATTCGAATTTCAAATCATTTCAGTGTATTTCAAATTTCAAATCAATTCAGTTTATTTCGAATTTCAATTCACTTTAAATATAATTCGAATTTCAATTCTTTTCAAAGTATTAGATTTTGAAATCACTTTCGATATTCATTATAAAATGAATAAAATCGATATAAATATCATTCACGTCAAAATGGCGTCAATCTATCAACGCGGCTTCATATATTTCGATTTTCAAATATTCTATTTCAAATATTTCTAATTCAAATATTTCTATTTCGAAACTGGAATGAGGCCCAATCAATTACCATATAATGTTGATTATATGGGTTTTCTACAACACATGTATACAATAACAACGATGAATAATCAACCATCATCCAAAGTGCATTCTACACTGTATAGGCATCGAATATAAATATTCAACGCTTATAACAGTCTGTCAATCAATCGATCGACATACAACTAAACAATCAGGATTAATGTACGTCAAATATAATCCCAATACCCGTGTGGGGTTTCAAACAATCAAACACAGATTTTTATTTGTGCAGTTGGGCGATGTGTAAAATTTTATCGTCCCAATCAATGTCCTTCAAATAGGTGTACATAAACAAACCGTCCGGTTTGTAAATGAATATTTATTTATTCACATTCACGTTAAAAATTATATTTTTAACGATAAAACATTTTATTCAACCTATGAAAATATTCTATTCAGTTCATTTATTAGATAAAATGATCTCTTTATTTTTCTAACATATTTTAGAAAATTTCGGCGGCATAACGGCACAATACTAGAAAAGGGACAAGGCCTAGCCTTATCCCCGGTCTAGTGAAGGCCCACGCCATTCACACATCAGTCAAATCAATTTCATTTCACCAAACAATTCAATTTCAAACCAAATAATCTAACCAACTACACAACCAAACAATTAAACAAACAAGCCATCCATTGTCTGTGGATGACGGGTGTCGGGTGCTACTAAACACCGTCTGCATCCTAGTATATATATATAACTAGAACATAAAATAAAGGTGAGAAGTTCTCACCGATAGCTATCCTAACTCCACGGCACTTCCAATGCAGGAAATCTTCACTGTTCTCGTCTCTTATCACTTTCTTCGCCCGTATTCTCTACATATGTAAAAATCGAATTTTTACTTCAATATTCAATATATAAAAATCATATTTTTACTTCGATGTTCAATATATAAAAATCATATTTTTACTTCGATGTTCAATATATAAAAATCATATTTTTACTTCGATGTTCAATATATAAAAATCATATTTTTACTTCGATGTTCAATATATAAAAATCATATTTTTACTTCGATGTTCAATATATAAAAATCATATTTTTACTTCGATGTTCAATATATAAAAATCATATTTTTACTTCGATGTTCAATATATAAAAATCATATTTTTACAATCACTTCATATATTTAAAAATCGAATTTTTACTACGCTACTATATAGGTAAAAATTCTATTTTTACAACGCTATTATATAGATAAAAATTCTATTTTTACAACACTATTATATAGATAAAAATTCTATTTTTACTTCTCTATTCAATATGGAAAAATTCTATTTTCACTTCGCTATTCAATATGGAAAAATCGCATCCTTTCGAACATAAAGGTCATCGCTTTCATGCTTAAAAATCCTAACTTTTAAATAAATAAAAATCAGTTTTTTTCTAAGTAAAAATCGGATTTTTCTACTTGTATAAAAACTGATTTTATAAATGTTAACTAATTATTTAAATTAAATAAAAGTAAAAACTTACTGTGTTTCGATTCACGGAGGAGGGGGAAGTGTAGCTGGTCGGAATGGGGTGGTACGGTGGCAGCAAGGGGTGGATGGAGTTGAGCGTGCCCTCAATCTCGTGCTCGTGGGTTTCTAGGTGTCGAACGGAGCGAGAAGGGGGTGGGGGAGGGTCGCAGGTGGAGAAAAGGGGGCGGAGGTGGTTGGACGCGGGCTTGGGGGGTACTGCTTGCATCGCGCGGCGCCTAGGGGGGGGGGGGTTCGACGGAGGAGATGGAAACGGAGGAAGGGAAGGAGGAAGAAGAGGAAGCAGCAGCGGCGGCAGCGTCGCTGGGGGGCGCGATGTGGTGGCGGCGGCTCATCCCCCCCTCGCCCTTCTTTCTCTCTTTTTTTTTATTTCTGATTCGTGAAAACAAAAAAGAGGGGGGGGGGGTTCTGAAAATATATATATTTTATATTTAATTCATTTTATTTTTCAAAAAGCAACTTTTTATTTTGACCTCGAAACGAGGCCCACCGCCTGTCGTCCATAGCTAAATACCCCCATTCCGAACACAATGGGATATGTATCGTAAGCTAATTCGATCGTTTCGAATAGTTTCCGTCGAAATCAACATATAACTCTATATATTGAATTTGAACGCGCATTTCATTTTACTGGGGTCACATACTAACTCTAAAAATTCTCGAAAAATATATTCTAGCTTCGTATTGACGATACGGTCCTAACAAAACTAGTTTCGTCGAATTCTGAGACCGTTTGAAAAATGGCCATTTTCCAGTCGATTAAAATCAACTGAAACTGGTCAAACGCGTTTTCCTTTGCCACGCTCACATATTGAATCGAAAAATTACGAAATTTGAAAACTAGCAATAACTTTACACCACGGATCCAACAAAAGTGGTTTCGTCGAAATCCGAGGTCGTTTGCAAAATTTCCATTTTTAAGGGCCTGAATTTCATAGCGACTATTCCGAATTTTCAACTGGACATATCTTTTGATCCCCGTTATGAAATTTTGATTTTTCAGATTCGCTGTAAAGATATTCTCGATTAGATCCTAATGTTTTTGGTTTCACTAAAATCCGGTTTGTTTTGCACCCGGTACATTCAATTGAAGTTTGAAATCGAATTATCGAACTACCGCGCCATTTTCAATTCTATTTATAATTATATATAAATATTTATATTCTAACGACGACGTATATAACATATACGTTCTAAATTTATTCAAAATAAATTTCTCATTGATATTATTTAAAATGATTCATTTTAAATAATCAAAATTCGCTAAAATTGCCAAAATAAAATTTTTAAACTGGCCCAGATTTTCGGGTTGTTACATACTATAATCGGAGCTTCCTTAAGGGTATATGGAGTAGAGCTTTTACAATGTCGTTGACGATAGTAAATCGGTGTCTAGTTATTTCTTTACTCTTAATGTCTAGGCAATTTTTTTAAAAAAATTCTAAATTAGTAACGGTAGGTTATTTGATGCAGAAGCCAAATACATCTATTAGAAATGGATGTCATGTTAGCTTGAGTAGATCTTAAAGTTAATATGATGCCAGAAGGGGGGACTAAAGTTTTTTAACTTTTATAAATCTTTTTGATTTATTTCAATAATTGTATAAAAAAGCAAATAATTGATCATATACACACAGAGAGTATAGGTAATCACCAGAATAAATATAGGAAGTAATGTAAGTAGTAAAGGGCTAGAAAGAAGACACTAGGATTTTTGTACCAGTTCATCTCTTACATTTAGTTCTATACACTTTTGTGTATAACTTCTTTCTAAACGCTAAATTTTTCTAGTAACCAACAAACCAGATGTAATCTCAATGTCTACAAGACACAACCTCCAGTCTTATGAGTCTAGGGAAAACCCAAGTAATTTGAACAAGCTACATTGATTTCTACGGGAAACAAGCTAGTCACATAATTTGAATATGCATCAAGACTACATAAACAAATAATAGTAGAGAGTTGCTAGCATTCAAATACAAGCAGTTGTACTTGGTATACAAGAAACCCTGTGGCCTTTTTGTCAAAAGTTTTATCTTTGAATTGAAAAGTGGTAATGGTAGGTAATCAATTGGTTTTGTAAAAAAGAAAAACATAATTTGAATATGAGAACATAAGTAATGCGAGATCAAAGGAAGAAGATGACATCCATATATGTTGAAAGTGAATTTTATTACCCTTTATATAGTGTTTACAAGATGTGCCTATTCATGAAAGGATGTATTACAAGTTTTTAAACTAAAATGTATCTTTTTACTGGTTTAATTAATTTATAAAAGAATTATCCTTCCATGAAGGGATATCAAAATTAAATTTTAAAATTATCTCCTTAATAGTACATATGTTGACATTTCTAGGTTGTATATTTATGTTTGTTTTCAAAAATAGAAACACCTAAATGATGTTTCAAATATTCTTTTTTTTTGAATTACTACCATAATTTCCAAAAATCTTTAAAATATTTATAAATCTTTTTGACAAGATTTTTGTAAAAAAATACTTTAAATATAAAAACTTGTACTGAATATTTTCAAGAAAAAAATTCAAAGAATTAAATGGTTTCTCTTTAAGGACCTTTACACTTTTGTTCTACCTTATTTCAACCATAGTCTTAAAATCTTTCTATCTTTGACTCTGCATGACTTTTCAAACATTTTTATCATTACTAAATCTTGATCTTTGGTAATTTTAATTATTAGTCTTCAACCACAATTATTCGGCACATGTATAAACATGTATAATATCCTATAAAATATTGTATATAACTTTGCTAAGCATAAGTATATATATGTATATATTTATATAGTTTTCATCATAAAATTAATATCTAAGGTATTAACAGTCCTCCCCACTTTTCATGTTGAGAACTATGTATATATTCTTGTTTATATAATAAAATATAACCTTTTGGATTTAGATAATTCCCTAATAATATATGCATGTTATATTTTATATATTTTTCTCCCCTTTGTCATCAAATAAAATAGAACAAAGATAGTGCTCCCCCTAAATACAATATACTCAGAGAATAAAAATTGATAATCAGTTCTACTGAAGTTGTAGAGACATAACTTTATACATAGTTATTTAAGGAATGATTAATTATTTTCATAAGTGATATTGGATATATATTGAGTAAATTCTAAACTATATGTGTTACATATTGAAGACATTTCGGTTAATGTTTGATTTGTTCAATCGAAGACCAACATCAAACTCAGCTTAAATTCAGAAATATAATCAAACCAATTCAATCACATAATGCAGAAAGTAAAATGATATAGTATTTATAGTTGTTCGACAAATCCTACCAACGTACACTGTGAGGTAATCTTTATCGATTATATTATATGATTACAAATACAGTTAGTTTGATTATAAGAAATGTAGGGATAAGAAAGTAGCAAAGTCCTTGCATATGAGTGCCAATCAAGAAGCCAAAATATCCTTTGAATGTCCAAATTTTCTCCTATTTATAGGTGATACAGTAATTCGGTTCGGCATAGAGTAGTTATTGGAAACCCGGGTAGTGGGAGAAGTAGAGAAAGCCATGTCCAGTAGTGAGAAAGTGGGGGAAGATCAGATCAGTACCAACCTGGATCCAGATAAGTATTGAATTGGGTATGCTAATCCAAATACTGAGTCTTCCCTTTTGCTAATTTCCTTAATTGCCAAACTGATCCCCCTTTCATGAAGTTGCACCATTCCAAGCCTGGCGGTCCCCGTGTCAAACCGAAGAAAGGGAGTAATGTCAAACCACCTCTAAGAGTGAGTGTCGATCTAGAAAGGGAGTAATACCAATCCATGCTTGGGATGGATGTCGAATAGGGATTTGTGATGAATGTTGAACTAAGCTTTAAGGAGTTTCCCGATCCGGCTATAGAGAGTTGTAGGGATCCGAGGATCGGTATACATGTCGATCCGAAGTTTTATAAACCCAATGTCAATTCCAAACTCCATGCTTACGTGAACTCCGCAACTTTGACCAATCCTTTATGTGTTTGTCTAAGTCCATACTCAAGTTTTGATCACTCCAATTAGCCAAGAATTCAAAGTGTGCTTTGCAAAAAGATGGGTCAACAACTTGCCATCTAAAACTTGATTTTCGATGGAGGATGTGTTTTGAACTATCTAAAATTCATAAATAAAAAAGGCATAACCCAATAGAAATCCAATTAGAAATATAATAACTAAAGACCAGAGTTTGAAATCCATTGAAAACCCAATCCGATATTGAATAGGAGCCCATGATCTTTCTGGATCGTATTATAAGAGGAAGCCATATTTGTACTATCTTAAATTCAAGACCAAGAAATCCAAGTGTCCAGGAAACCCAAGAAATTCGATAAATTAAAAAAATCCAAAACCCAGGATATCCAATCCAAAACCCGTATCTGAAATCCTCAAACTTGCGGGGCTAGCCAATGGGGGTATAATCCATACTTGCAAAAACCAAGTTAATGGCTTTGCTGAGTCTTGGAAAAATAACTAAAATTCAATCTAGTATATGTGGGTGCAATGGAAGTGGATCTTAAGGCAAACCTGACACTAGAGTGCGGCGAATAGTTTTGTGGATTTTATATGAAAGTTTTTGAATTACTTTTATTATAGTTATATAGATGAAAACCATTACAAAAATCACAAAAAACCGAACAGAATCAAAATCATAAGAAAAAAGTAAAGTAAAGGAAAGAAAACACTAGATTTTGTACTAGTTCAGAGTCACCAAGTATCCAATTCTACACCAAAGCCTATGCAGATTTTCGGATTTTTATTGTCTGTAATATCTTTTACATTCCTTGATTTCAAAGCTATACGGAGATACCCTCTAGAATTTCTACCTTTTGGCATAGAAGTCTTGTATTTTCAGGCCAACAAGACACATTCAACTTGTTTTCGGGTACAATCAAACCTAACTAGATTTATGGAATAATAAATCACAATCTTTAGAGCATATTTGAGAGGATTTTACAATGAAAGGAGACTTAATCATGTGATCTTAATTACAGTAGCCCTATAACTTTGATCTCCACTCTAATCTTGGGAGAGCATGCAGAGGATGACAGGGAATCAAAAAATAAGTAGTTCGTTTTACTAGATAATAAGCAGAATTTTGTTAAGAAATGATGGTGAAAAAAGAGGAAAGAAGAAGAAATCGGAATTGAAACTCATTTGAAAGCTGGTACTATTTATAGAGAAACATCAGGCATGTTCATTCGCGAAAGGATATGACAAATAGACACTTCTTTTGAAAATTTATATTTTAAAGTAAAGGCACAATGCCAACAACATAACAGTGAACATGTCAACATACTTTGATTTTTAATTATGAAAATCTTGTTCTAAAACTATAAAACTGTATGATTAGGCCTAAAACGTTTGAAAACTATTATTCACAGTAAAAGTGAGTTTTAAATATAAAAATACTTAAGAAAATTTATTAAGATAATTCTAAACAATTTAAACTTAAATATATATTATATAATAAAAATCAATATATAAAGTAAATTTAAAAATCCAAAACTGAATACTCAAAACAATATAGATTAAAATAATAAAATATATCAAACAATAAAGTATATATAATCAAAGATTAAAATATAATATCAAATGTCAAATGTAGTCAAAATCAAAATAGTAAATAAACATAATATTAAATATCACGGATATAAAATATAATTGAATTAGATTTTATACTTAAAATATCAAACTTAAATCACAAATACAATTATAATATATTCTTTGGCAATATTTTGAAAACATTTGAAAAGTTATTTGAAAACCATTTGAGGAGAGATCAAATGAGTGCAATCAAGTTTTAACATATAGAACTAAAACTATAAAATATGTCTTCATTATTCTTGAATTCTTGAACTCTTCATAACCCATGAGTCTAGATTTACATCATCAGTCTTGATCAGCATTTTAGACAGCCTTGTTACTGTATAATATGGAATTTCAACACCTATTATAAAGCCTGTACTTTATACTATATATACAATTATTAATAATAATGGTTAATATAACTGTAAATAACTGTAAATATATGTTATATAATAGTTGTAATACCTCTTATACTTGTTGTGACATCCCACATCCCTTAATGTCACCCATATGAGGATGCATTAAGTTTTGTGACACGCAATAGGTATAAAGAAACAATACAGAGAAAAAATTTACAAGATAGAATATCAAATGCAGCGGAAAACTTTTCAAATTTTTATTATCAAACCAGATACAACATTATAGTATCTAATACGATAAAGTCATAATCACAAACATCTTTCTCGTGGAATCATAAACCATTAGAGTACAAGTACAAAACCATAAAAAAAAATATTCCTCACGAGCCATAAAAATAAACATAGAATGTATACTAAAGCAATACACAGAGTGAGAAATAATCCAAGTCCAAACTGAATCAAAGAATCACAGTCACTGTTGCAATCCGCCACCGTGATAACCAGAGGGAAGGAAGAGAGAAAAGGAAAAACAAGATAGGTTAGACATAAAATCTGCGATTTCCCATGATTTTAAGCTTAAGCATAACGTAAAGAAGTATCAAGACAGATCAATAATGCTGGATATGAAAATACAGTAAAACATGAAAGTACGAAATAAACAATATAAGGTAAGATCAGATACACTTCTCATTCATATTCCAGAACATAATTTCGACACCAACTACCAGAATATCATAATATCATGATTAGGTTTTACCCTAATTACTACCAAGTGATTGGCTCCCTAACAGACACGAATACCTATGCTTGCCATGGCAGTCCGGGATACCAGTCCCGAATCCATCAACTTTAAAGACACAGCCCTATCTGCTAGTGTTATAGCGTCTTATCTTCACTCATGAAATCCAAGCACGCTCATGACTCTGCCGGAACGTGCCTGTAACCACCTCCAAAATTTGAACCTCTAACAATCATCCATTAGTAAAGCATGCCCTAGTCTCTACTTAGTGCTGGACTCGTTTGATAACAAGAGGGTACTGATTGATATGGATTCCAAGCAAACAACATATTGACACAAGCCACCATGAGGCTTGGCCCCCAAACTTGGATTTTAAGAGTCCACGCAAATATTAACAACAAACGTGGACATGTTAGCTTATTAATCAAATAGGTTTAACTTAGTAGGTTTAAGTTCATTAATAAGCATAATATAACCCTATGTAATATTTTACGGTTGTAAATGACATTTATTATTAAATGTAAATTTTTGTACAATTCATTCCCCAAATTAGGTAGGCACATGCTTAGATGTTTACAGATTAAGTTACAGTAACATGTTTTACATAATTTACATCTGATCCCAAATTTTCCGATTACTTGTTTACTTAATATAAAATTAAGTCCAACTTATTCAGATTAACATGTTTGCATATTCTTCCTTTATAATTATCCTAATTATAAAGTCATTAGTTCTCAAATTCCAATATGCCCAAATCTCCTTTTTATTGTTATTACAAATTATTCCAGTTTATCCCATTTTTATGAAATTCAAATTGAAAAGGCCTAGGCTCTCGATGGCCTAGGCTCAACGCAAAATAAAAAGGAAAAGGAGAAAATAGATCCAACTCTTAAATGAACAAACTGAATAAATAGGCATAATAAGATTGTAAATAAAACTAAGACAGATAGGGGATATGGAAGAAAGATGTACGTATAAATTGATAATAACTGAGAAATGAATAAGTGACTGATAGTAATTAAAATAACAATAACATATAATAATAAACTTATAAACATTGATACTTTTCAGATCTGATATATTTACTATCAAAATCTTTTTTAAGTCGCAGATCTAAAAATAATGTAGAACCCACAGATATATGTACTAGATCTAGAAAATGGCCTTTGAAATATTTGTAGAAGAAGAATCATCCCTTCAGTCTATATTTTGTTAGTTCCCTAACCCTTTTCTTATTTTACTTCAGAACATAGCTTTGTTGAGGAAAAAGATAAACATATGTTTGTGTAGGAAAATAGTGAGGGTTGCGTGTGACGACCCCAAACCCCCGTTCCATGGTGGCAAGGGTAATCTTTGGAATATAACACATAAACAAATAACAACAGAGTAGAAATATATAAATACATCAGATAATGTACAATAGAATACACTGGATAAACATAATCATCAGAGTTACACAGTATATAGGATCCTACTTAGTACAAAATACAGGTCAGCTTTACATAAAATGTCTACAACGGAATAAAAACATAATATGTACAATAGGAGATGAATAGCATAAAAAGAAAGAAGTGATAGAATCCATCTTCATCTCCATAGCTATCCAGAAAGAGCCAGCTAAAACCTAAATTGCCAATTGTAAAAACAAGTGAATCATTAAAACATCGCAATGCTTTTAATAAAAACGAAGCCACTATAAGACTCAGTTCCCATCACACAATGCAATGCAAACCGGAGGATAGACTTTTACCTTATAATGGCCAAAATATGCTTGATACGAATAAAACAAAAGCATTTAATATTATTACTAGTGTTTATATGTTTCAAAAACAATTTCAGTCATAAGTATCACTCATAGACGGCATGGGTGCCATATATCATGTCGCCAAATATAGGTTTACAATCAAAACCGCATGATGTCGTATTTGGAAATTGGATTTCTGTCATGAACCAAGGCAAGGGATCGTCCTTACCACTTCGAGACGCTCTAGACTGTGTCTCAGGCAAGTACTATGTCAAGCCTTTGGATCATTAGGACCGGTCTACACGGAGTGGATTAAAATGCCTAAACACTGCGTTTCCCTGCCCTATGGGCGTCAAACTGGTCATATCCCAACCAGACCATTGGCTCCGAAGAGACCGAAATAATCGATGCGTCTCCCTATCCATCATCCACAAAAGTATAATGCCCGAGTGTGTAAAACCCAAGACACCACTCCTAGCTAGAAGGAAACGCATGTCCTCCCTAATGTCTTCTCTCGTTTCTGGCTCATATCGGGGTGTGAGGCCCGCGAATCAATGCCAAACAGAAAGCTAGCTATTTAAAGCCCTGCTTTGATCATCAACCACAAGGCTCTACTTTTCAACAAAAGCCTTGATCACAGCATCTCTGCATGCCACATTGTCAATCTATAACGTCAGACACACATCCATTTACAAGCCGTTTTGGGTCTAAATGAAACCTGAGGCATCTTATTCCTCTCTTGTATGTCCAATATAGGAGAGAGGCCCTCTCACACTTGAATGATCAACAAGTACGTCCGGACAACCACCACTGTAACCCCTTCAGGGCAGCAAGTCCCATCGACGGCACCAGTAGCCGTCCATTCGATGTGAAGATCCTCGGTCTTGCACCGTCTTCATATCTTCCACTCCTAATCGTCGATCAATTATTTGAAATGAGAATTAACTCGGCCTTTTCAAATAATTCACGTATATTTAGAATTCAAATCAATTCATTTCCTAGTTAAATTATTTGACATCTATAATTCAGTTCATTAATGTAATTTTCACGTCAAACACATTCAACCATCAAATATCCAATAAACCAAGTAAATTTAGTTTATTTCCATATCATTTATAATATTTTATAATGATTTATCACTATTTTGTTTGTTTAAATATAGCCAATTTATTCAAACGACGCTTCAGGCCATAACATGGCCATGGCGCTGTTTTTCTTCAGATTTGGTTTACACATATCTGAAAATCTAACCATTGGATCTTTAAAAAAAATTATACCATTAGAAAGATCTTTTCAAAATGGATCAAACGGTTCCAGTTTTGGGAAAATCCGACGGTCGGATCTCCCGGTACAATCTTTTAAAGTTATGATTTCAAAATACGAAATGCAGCATCGTTATTCGATTTATTTTAATTATATTTATATATGTATAAGTATAATTCATTCTGGCGTTGTTTTCATTCATATTTGAATTAAACATTTCACACAATCCAACCATTGGATCTTTACAAATTTGGTATCGTTGGAAGGATATTTCCTAAGCGAACCCAACGGTTTCGGTTTAGTGAAAATCCGACGGTCGGATCTCCCGCAATAATCGTTTAAAATCACGGTTTCAAAATACGAACTGCAGCTTCGTTATTCGACTTATTTTCATTATATTTATATATATATATATATAAATAAATATAATCCACTCTTCGATTTCCAAACCATTTTCATTTCATATATGTGATAAAAATAATATTTTTCTCCAACAAATATTTATTTCAACACATGACTATTTTTAACACTTCATGTATATAATAAAAATGAAATTTTTATCATCAAAACAATTTATTTCAAACATGATTATTTTTAGCGATTCGTATATATTATAAAAATATGATTTTTATTGTTAAAACAATTTATTTCCAACATGAATATTTTATATACTTCATATACATGATAAAAATGTGATTTTTATCTTTCAACCATTTTATTCGTCATATGAATATTTTTCCAAAACATGAATATATTTCAATACATGAATATAAATCATACACATGAATATTTCAGAAAATTTCGACAGCATAACGGCAGGGGGTTTAAAACCGGCACCATCCCGAGTACGGCTCCTCGCACTACCTTACACCTCGCAGCGTTCCCTAAGGGGCTTATCCTTATAATCTAAATATTTCAATCATTTTCATATCCCAATGGATGTTTCCACAAACAATTCCAATTTTGTTTCAACCACAAACAACCATTCGCATTTATCAACCAAAATCCAAACAATCACAACCAATATATATCGTCCATGGTCTGTGGACGAGGGGAGTATATATATATACGCATATAACTATATTTCGATTTCATTTCAATTCCATTCAACGCACATATCAATTTTTTTTTACAACGCATATATAACTTATACATCACACATATAATTTATACAACGCTTATTGTAACGTCCCAGATTTTTGAACATTTATTTATGAATATTTAAATTCGTTTAAATAATGATTTGGTGATATAATGGATTTTATATTCGAATTTACTTAATAAATTGGAGTTAGAATATATATATTTAAAACGAACTCGAAACGTCGCGGTAGTTCGTAATTTACGATTTGAACTTCAATTGAATATACATGATCCGATATAGGACGAAAATTCGTGAAACAAGAAACATTTGAATCGATTTGATTATAATTTTCTTATGAAAGAGAAAAATCGAGATTTCATCGTATAGATTGTAAGATATGTCCAATTCAAATTTTCAAATAGTCGTTATGAAATCGTTAATAAATTATAACGATTTAATTAATAATTATAAAGGAAATTCTATATATTTAGACACTGTTTTAACCTGAATTTCTGGATATGGAGTTTTAAAGTCTGTATTGACCGAGTTTGAAGTTGTATAAGATCTCATTTAAATATATATATACGATAATATTAATTTATTACCATTAAATTGAATTGTTTAGTAATTAAATATTACTTATCGATATTATATAAGCTATAAATTAATTGTTTGTCTAAACGAATTCTCAGTTTTCGGTGAAACCAAATTTATTGGAATACGTATATTAATTATTGCTATATTTCCAGTTTGGAAGTAAATAGAGTTGTTTTGTCAGTAGATGAAATTTTAAATGTGAACCGATAAACACATTGAAATTAAAATAACGTGGTTGTGCAAACAAAGTCGGAATTCAACGAAAATAATTCCATTAGATCCGGAATGCCCAGTCATAACAGCGTGTCTAGTTCCATTATTTTTGGGCTTCATGTGTGACCATACGAAAATTAAACGTCAATATGATAATTGATTAGCACAGAAATGTGTTTATTTTTATGCTTATATCATATCTTTATTGTATATAAATAAATGCTACTTTGGGTATTTTGTGTGTTTTTACAGGTCATTGATTAATTGTCTCCTTCATTAAATAAAAGACCACTGATAAGAAAAAGAAGCTACTTTCCCATCTCAACAAGTTTTTAATCACAAAGGAAGCCGTAGCACATTGGTTAAGGCATGGAAATCTATACAGGAAGACCTGGGTTCAATTCCCATCAAACTCTCTTTTTTGCTGAAGAACGGAACGCGTTCACACTGCCTCCCTTACTTTGAAGAATTTATGGATTAGTGATTTATGGTGTATATATATTTCCATATGTATGAATATATGATATACACTAATAAATATTTCAAGAATTGGAATTATTCTTCATAGATAAATCAAAGGGAATCTTTCATTTTTACTCTCCATAAAGATGAATATTTGATTAGATAGATGCCAATTATGATGCCAATCAATTTACCAATCAACTTCAAATCTCTTGGAAAATGCCAATCAATTTGCCACATGACCAATAAAAAGAGGAAAGCTGCATGGAATATTTCAAGTTTATCTTATCTCTTTTATTTGTGAATATATTATTTTCAAGAGGTTGAGTCATGGCCCATTTGTAATTAGGGTTAGGGTTTGGTTGTGTCATATGAATACCCTTGTAATGTCATTGTAGCCACCATATTATTCTGTATTCTCTTCTCCATTAATAAAAGTTCTTCATTTTTACTATTTCTGCATTTTTCTTTCTTAGCAATAGGTGTTGTCTTCACAATTAGTTTTGGAAGAGCACCAATTGTATTTTACATTTGTTTCATTAGTGATTAGTCGTTTGATTATTTTCAACGACAATCCTAATTTTATTTTTGTTGTTCTTCTTATTCTGCACTTTTATTTTCTGCATTGTTGTTCTTGTTTTGCAATTTACTTTCTTTAGTGATTAATCGTTGATTAGATTCAACGATAATCCTAAGTTCGCAATTTCAGTTTGTTTTTATTTCAACAAAATCTCCAGGCTTCGTCTAACTCACCCAAGAGATTAGATAAATAATTTGATTTTAATTTACCTCCCTGTGTTCGACCTGTATGCTACACACCTGTGCGCTTGCAGAATTTTATTACAAATATCGCGCTTTTTTATTTCATAGATTAGCGACGATCAATAATAAATGGGTATAATGTACATTTATTTATTCAAACAAAAATCTTTTCTCCGCACTGTTACTTCCTTGCTAACCACACTTTCAAGCTCCTTTCGTGCCAATCTTTTACAGCATGCGAGCCAAGAAAATTTTCAAGAATCCCCCTCCACTGTATGCTACCTTATCTTATTTTTCAACTGGCCCATAACCTATGATGCCTTGCATCCCACATATTTTGTCCTTTATAAATATGTTGCTCCATTCTTCTCTGTTTCCATGAGTTTCAGCAATGATGGAACAATGTTTTCCCTTAGCGACCTTAAACCCTAACAAAATTCTTGCTCTGGTCAACCGTGCTATTTCAGTAGCCGCCATTTGCTGAAATGAACGGCAGAAACACAATGATCCTTCATCCATATTTTCGCAAATTTATTCATTTATTTCGAATACTTCCAATGGCAACTTTTTTCAGGGCAGCGAGACCAACCTTCTGGTCGGTGATGATGGAGTTCCGTGGACCGAGGCAGACGCAGCAGGGCCTTAAAGGCCTGATGGTTCTTCCGGATTTGTTGGAAGACGGAGACACATGGCGCTGAGCTACTGGAGGAGTGGACAGAGGAGACTGAGGTGAGCGGGGCGGTGTATTCTGATGAGACTCCGACGATGGATGTAAGGCGTAGAAGTGGCGGATTTGGGCGAGCGTGAGTGCTAAAGCACTAAGGAATGGAGACCGTGATTTTTCCAATCAAAGAAAATGTGGGATTCTGAGCGAAAAGAAGTAAAAACGGAAAATACAAAGAAGACACTGGGAAGGCTAACAAGGACAAAGAAAATAAAATAGGAAGGAGAGTACGGTTAGAAGAAATTAGAGAAAAAGAAGGAGAGTTTCAGGAATTTTCGAATATGTTGAACGAATGAATAAAAAGAGAAAAGAAGACGGGCCTGGAAGTAATTGATCTGTGTGTTTTCCATAATCAATGTAATTAATTAAATTTAATTAACAATTTATTTTAAGTAAAAATTACTATATCATTAAACCATGATCTTGATGCGCGCGCAGATTGTGAAGGAGGAAAATAAATTGGGCTGACCTTTTCACGCGTGCTTTTGGGATTAGAACGTGAGCAGTAGGAAGGTTTCAAAGGATTTTAAAGTTTGGAATGAAGAATTACGGGAACGATGGGTAACTTGACTGTTAAGCTGGTAATAAAAGTAATCCATTATAATTTATTAACCTGTAAATTTAGGGAGGATTAGCCTACTTCAAATCATGTTTGAAACGCAGGAAACTGTAGTGGTTGCCTGGAACAGAACAAAAATACAAGAAATGAACGAAGTACTGAAGCCACAAGTGGTGAAACCGTAACCGATTTTTCCATAACCCAAGTGTTTAGCATGGCCAAATTTGAAAGTAAATAGTTTATTTGTTTTATGATTAACGTTTAAATTAAGGATTAATTATTCTAATAGATCAGCTAATACCCTGCCTTTTGAAATATGCTGGCGTGCAGAAGTTGGACTGTTCTATAAGAGAAATAGGATCGGTCAAGATTCTTTTAATAAAAGTAATTAGCTTTTGCTTAAGTAATTAAGAAATAAAATATTTAATTAAGGAATTAAGCGTTTAAGTTGAAATAGTATATATTAAAATGTTAATAACATATTCACGTGTTATTAGAGCTTGACAAACCAAATGAGGTTGGAGTCAGCCTGACGAACAGAACATCGTGGAACAGAAATGGATGGGAATTGGATTCAACTGATATTTTCAGTTAAATTAACGTTGTTTAATTTAACTGAAACAAGCCATTTTAACAAACGGAATCAAAACAAGGTGAGTTAAACTCAATCAATACTTCTCACTTATATTTTATATAAGTCGGGTTTTTATTTTTGTGTGCTATGCTTGATTATTCGTTATATTCATATATTGATTGAACCCCATAAACGATTATTTGATTTCAGTGAAACACCAAATCATTGTTTAATGGTTGGTTCCAATTATGGTAACTTACCTCATTGGTCACGTTTACAAAATAAACGTGTTGAATTTAATGAATTTGTTTGAATTCCTGTGGTTGAGTGAAATAAATTGGTTGATAATGAATTGTCATTATTGACTGTTATAAAACCCTTATTTTTTTGAATTGAATGTTTATATTGAGATAACATATTTGGATACAGGAAAGAACAGGTTGGAGGGATCCAACGGGATTCCTCAAATATATTTAATGTTGTGTATCATCATTATATGGACTGTTCTGATTAGATGACTGCTTTGGTTGTTGACCGTTCACCTGAATTTCAACATTTGTTTTGTTTAAACCAATGGGCAATATTGGTTGAGTAATTGGCAATATATGGCCTATAAATCAATCATTTTCCAAATATGGGTTTACCGTCACGTGAATCGATATAAATGAAGTTATAAAATTTATTTTTGTAACTGAAGATTTAAATATATTATAAAAGTTATTAAAAGGAAATAAATATTTATTATTTCGATAATTATTAAATGGTTTTATAAAATGAATTCTCATATTAATAAGATGGTTAAGCAAGTAAGCTAAAATTACCAAGACGAGTAATAACCAGGATTAACTGTTAAAATAAAATTATTTTGAATTGATTAATGTTAATCATAGTAATAGGGACTGTTTAAATTAATTATATTAGTAATTAATTTAAATGGAAAGTCCAATTGAATGGATTAACGAGTTAATCAGGTATAGAGTTGAACAAGTCAACTGCGTTAACTGGGACGGATTTGTTAACTTTGTTTGTTAATGTAATGGGAAAGTAAATGATGAGGTAAACCATTTTTGTTTTAATAAAAGTTTGAAACATGATATTATTCACTAAGAATAAAGTGGAAAATCTTAGGATTTAAAGTTTAGTAATGGAGATTATGAAGTTTTAAAGCCTCTTTATGGTTAAATGAATTTTTAAGCGATTTTATATTTTTAAATTAAATTCTTACTCTATTCAATGGGATTATCTGAATCCAAGTCGAACTAATTTGTAAAAAGATCAAATTTATTGAATATGGTTTAAATGATTCCAATTGGTAAAATGTGTTATTAAAATAGTTTACGAATGAAATAAAAAGCTAAAAATGTGGAATGAAAGAAATGGGAACCTAACTGGAGAATCGGTCATGTTAAATGATTTTCTGAATATTGAAATGATGTTGGTTTCGTCCTTCGGGGTTGATATTTAAAATATTATTTTATTACTGATCTACAGTCAGAAACTAAAGTAGGTTTGAAATGAGAAATCAAAATGGAAACCAAAGTTTGAAATAAAGTATTTGAGCGAGTCGAGTGCGAACTAGATTCGCTATATTAAATAAGAGACAAAGTTTAATCGAGGTATAACTGAAATGGAATTTGTTTTGATATTAGAATAAATATTGGTTTTTGATTTATAACTCATGTCTATCTTAAGATAAGAATGTTGTTGATCAAGGTCTGAAAGGTAATTAAAATACCCCAACTTGAACGACTTCAGGATTATCTAAGAAAGATATTAGTTGTAAATGGTAAAGAGGTATAAAATGATATACTATTTCCATATGAGAAATAATAACACACTGATAATAAAAAAGATTTGAAATATGTATAATGAGGTTTCCAAAGTGACGGAAATGATAAGACTGAAGAATATACACATATAATGAATTTCCCGGAGTAAAAGAGATAAATGGAGACTATGTGAATTAAAAGGGATAAAAAGGAAAGTAAAGGGGAGTTTGGAATGGATAAATTCCAAAGGGATAAAAGGGTTGATTAACATTCAAATGATAGAACAAGGAAGATTTCATAACATTGTTTACAAGCAATAAGATGAAGTTATTTTCCCTATTTAAGAAAATGGACAAGGAGCCGGCAAATTTTTTCGAAATGATAGTAAGATAGAAAATTGGATATGATTATAGAATACTTTCCTAAGTATTAATATAAAATAGTTTTGAAAATGGTATTAGGTTAAATAAGAATGATAAGCTATATTTGTGATGTTGAAATATTTAAGAGTTTAAAATTAACTATCGTTAATAGTTTCTAATTAAAGAGGCCAAATAATGCCAAGTACTGAATCAGTAAACACATTTTATTCTCATGATTACTTATATGATAGTTAAATCACCGACTATTAAATTTGACCTATACGATTGTTGGTACGGAAAGATCGGGATCGAATTTATATTCAAAAACCATTCCAAATCAGCAAATACGTGAGGATGTTGATTGAAGACGGAGCATTGAAGACCGGGGATCTTCATAAGCAGAAGGATTACTCAAATTCTCTTGTTAGCCCCCAGAGATAAACTGTGATTCTGTCATGGTTGGAATCTACGGATTGCAAGGACTTCTCGCTATTGGTCCGTGGGGTGATTCCTATATTGGATGCAGTAGGAGAGTACCTTCGGTTCATCCTATTCCTGGATGACTTGTATGGACAAATGTTTGACAGGGTATTTCATAAAAACCATGTACATTGATTTTTACAAACATATCGAGTTGGTGGTGAAGAAGGGCACTTCTTTTATACCTGGAGTATATTTGTGGACGTCAATTAGTGATTTTACGGATCTGACAATATGCCATTCAAAGTGGATGAAGATATACTATTCTGAAGGATAATCTTAACCTCTAGCCTATCAACCGAGAATGGCATAAAATCGGGTAGCCAGTATGGCTATGTTGGTCGCACCCATTAAAAGGGTATGTCATTACCTGATCTGGAGAAATCAAATGCCTTCGGTTCCCTTTTATTTTTATTTGCATGTTATTGGTTCGGTTGGCTGGCCCCCCAACCGTGGTGGTGATATATTCGGTACTCTCAAGAGAAATGAGGGGTCGGTCATGTGTAGCCGGGTTGCAAGACATTCTTGTTGAACCCCAATGTATTCATCTCCGGAGGTACATTATCGGTAGGTGGTCCCATACCTTGCCAGGAAATCCATTCTCCAATAAGCGCCCGTGGTTTTGATTGTATACTATGTATGTGGAGCGTGAGATGCAAGTATTCCGCTAGATTGATATTTACTTGTATTTAGACACTATTATAATATCAGAAAAGATATTAATTTCAAAAACGATTTGGGTTATAGTAAGGTAAAAACCGTCTGTGTTTATGTGTGGGCAGGTCTTACTATTAATTTTTCTTTTGAAAAGATTTTAACTTTAAAATCAAATTGGATGATACCACTAAACTTAGTGTGTTTTTCTCACTCTGGTTCACCAGACTGACCTGGTATTTGTAATGCTCGGGTTAGACCGGGTTGTACAGGTTCAGGTTACCGAATGCAGTAAAGAGACGAGCTGGAAGGATTCAGACGTATAATACCATATAGTTGTGTTCCGCTGTGTGTTGTATATGAGGACAAGTTATATAATTGTCCAGATGTATTGATGTACTCTGATGACTGTAAGTATATTTTTAAAAGCACTCAGTAAAGATTTATTACTATATTATATTTTATTCCGTTGCGATGTGAGACTCTGTTTCTGATGTGTTTCTTCTTCTTCTATTCTTATATTTCTTTCTTTCTTTTCTCACCTCCTAACTTCTTTCTAATAACGTTCCGGCATTTTCTGTACTTGAATATTCGACATGGTGTTATTGTGTCGATTTTCAGGGCCGAAAATCCGTGGTTGTTACAGTGGTATCACAGCTATTGGTTGAGTAGTAACCTTGGCTCTGTGGCGTAACTCAATAGAGATAGGGTTAGGAATACCCTAGATTAAGTTTGAATACCTATACGAGAGAGCGTATTTGTAATTTGAATATAAAATTGTTTTAAATTGTTTTGTTAAAAGGGTAGATGGAATGATTTTAACCAAATTACATTTTTAGAAAAATGAAATAAATTTCCATAGTATAGTAATATTGGCTGATTGGTTATTTGCTCAACTTGATTAAGATTCAAATAGAGTTTTGGAATGAAGTTGAGCTAATTTGGGAAATCCAATACTTAATTGAATTGGATATGAAAATAAGACTTAACCTAGTTTAGTGCATAAATTTGGGTTTTGGAAACCAAATGGACAATAATGGTAATCAATCGGATATTAATCGATTGATATTAATGTATGTTTAACCAAAGTGAATACAGACAAGTAAATATTATATAAATTTGATTAATTGTGTATTAGTTGATTTATTGGCTATTAGTTAGTTAAATGAAATTCATGAACGAGTTAATAAGAAATGGAATGTATTAGAAGCAAGGAAATAAATCCCAGTATAACAAACTGAGAATAAAATCGGTTATGAAACGAACAAAATTGTTAAACCCTGGATTGTTACTTACATTGTGAGCTGAGTGCAGATTTCAGAAGGCCATGGAATTGATTGATTACAGAGATTAAAGTACAGACTGGAAGGCGAAGCAGTTAACTGGAATTGAGTTGCCCGACAAATAGGTAAACCTTAATATTATGAGTTGGTAATTGATTTAATACCCCTGAGTTGGGTAGTCATTTTGTTTTGGTTTTCTTCTGGAGAAGTTGAGGCCCAGAGTGGCAGTTGTAGTTGTTCTGATCGAGCCGTGCAAAGGTTGTGCTGGCGAAGTTTTCGAAAATTTTAATAGTCTGAATTTATTTTGATGATAATTCAAAATATATTTATTTTAAAATAATTAGTTCGTGTCATTCTTCTTACTTTGAAATTTCGGGGACAAAATTCTTTTAAGGGGGAAGAACGTAACGTCCCAGATTTTTGAACATTTATTTATGAATATTTAAATCCGTTTATATATTGATTTGGCGATATAATGGATTTTATATTCGAATTTACTTAATAAATTGAAGTTAGAATATATATATATATTTAAAACGAACTCGAAACGTCGTGGTAGTTCATAATTTACGATTTGAACTTCAATTGAATATACAGGATCCTATATAAGTCGAAAGTTCGTGAAGCAAGAAACGTTTGAATCGATTTGATTATAATTTTCTTATAAAAGAGAAAATTTGAGATTTCATCATATAGACTTTAAGATATGTCCAATTCAGATTTTCAAATAGTCTCTGTGGAATCGTTAATAAATTATAATGATTTAATTAATAATTATAAAGGAAATTCTATATATTTGGACACCGTTTTAACCTGAATTTCTGGATATGGAGTTTTAAAGTCTATATTGACCAAGTTTGAAGCTGTATAAGTTCCCATTTAAATATATATATATACACGATAATATTAATTTATTACCATTAAATTGAATTGTTTAGTAATTAAATATTATTTATCAATATTATATAAGCTTTAAATTAATTATTTGTCCAAACGATCTCTGTTTTCGGCAAAATCAGTTTTATTGGAATGCGTATAATTAATTATTGCTATATTTCCAGTTTGGAAGTAAACAGAGTTGTTTTGTTAGTAGATGAAATTTTAAATGTGAACCGATAAACACATTGAAATTAAAATAACGCCGTTGTGCAAACAAAGTCGGAATTCAATGAAAATAATTCCATTGGATCCGGAACGCCCAGACATAATAGCGTGTCTAGTTCCATTATTTTTGGGGTTCATGTGTGACCATATGAAAATTAAACATCGATGCGATAATAATTGGAATAAATGGGTATAATGTATATTTATTTAATCAAACAAAAATCTTTTCTCCGCACTATTACTTCCTTGCTTACCACACTTTCAAGCTCCTTGCGTGCCAATCTTTTAAAGTCCTGTGAGCCAAGAAAATTTTCGAGAATTCCCCTCCACTGTACGCTACCTTATCTTATTTTGTAATAGGCCCATACCCTATGATGCCTTGCATCCCACGTATTTTGTCCTTTATAAATATGGTGCTCCATTCTTCTCTGTTTCCATGAGTTTCAGCAATGAAGGAACAACGTTTTCCCTTATTGACCTTAAACCGTAACAAAATTCTTGCTTCGGTCAATCATGCTATTTCAGTAGCCGCCATTTGCTGAAATGAACAGCAGAAACACAACGATCCTTCTTCCCATATTTTCGCAAATTTATTCATTGATTTCGAATACTTCCAATGGCAACTTTGTTCAGGGCAATGAGACCGACCTTCTGGTCGGTGATGATGGAGTTCCGTGGACCGAGGCAGACGGAGCAGGGCCTGAAAGGCCTGGAGGTTCGGGAGGATTTGCTAGAAGACGGTGACACATGGCGCTGAGCTAATGGAGGAGTGGACAGAGGAGACTGAGGCGAGTAGGGCGGTGTATTCTGATGAGACTCCGGCGATGGGTGTAAGGGGCAGCAGTGGCGAATTTGGGTGAGCGTGAGTGCTGAAGCACTAAGGAATCGAGACCGTGATTTTTCCAGTCAAAGTAACATGGGATTCTGAACGAACAGAAGTAAAAAGGAAAATACAAAGAAGACATTAGGAAGGCTAACAAGGACAAAGAAGAGAAATAGGAAGGAGGGCACGGTAAGAAGAAATTAGAGAAAAAGAGGGGGAGTTTCAGGAATTTTCGAATATGGTGAACGAATGAATAAAAAGAGAAAAGAAGACGGGCCTGGAAGTAATTGATCTGCGCGTTTTCCATAATCAATATAATTAATTAAATTTAATTAACAATTTATTTAAGTAATAATTACTATATCATTAAACGTTGATCTTGATGCACGCGCGGATTGTGAAGGAGGGAACTAAATTAGGCTGACCTTTTCACGTGCTTTTGGGATTAGAACCTGAACATTAGGAAGGTTTCAAAGGATTCTAAAGTATAGAATGAATACTTACGGGAACGATGGGTAAGTCGACTGTTAAGCTGGTAATAAAAGTAATCCATTATAATTTAATAACTTGTAAATCTAGGGAGGATTAGCCTTAATTCAAATCACGTTTGAAATGCAGGGAACTGTAGTGGTTGCCTGGAACAGAACAAAAATACAAGAAATGAACGAAGTACCGAAGCCCGAAGTGGTGAAACCGTAACTGATTTTTCCATAACCCAAGTGTTTAGTGTGGCCAAATTTGAAAGTAAATATTTTATTTGTTTTATGATTAACGTTTAAATTAAGGATTAATTATTTTAATAAATCAGCTAATACCCTGCCTTTTGTAATATGACGGCGTGCAGAAGTTGGACTGTTCAATAAGAGAAATAGGATCGGTCAAGATTCTTTTAATAAAAGTAATTAGTTTTTGCTTAAGTAATTAAGAAATAAAATATTTAATTAAGAAATTAAACATTTAAGTTAAAATAGTATATATTAAAATGTTAATAACATATTCACGTGTTATCAGAGCTCGACAAACGAAATGAGGTTGGAGTCGTCTTGGCGAACAGAACATCGTCGAACAGAAATGGACAGGAATTAAAATCTAATGATATTTTCAGTTAAATTAATGTTGTTTAATTTAAATGAAACAAGCCATTTCAACAAACGGAATCAAAACAAGGTGAGTTAAACTCACTCTGTACTTCTCACTTATATTTTATATAAGTCGGGTTTTTATTTTTGTGTGCTATGCTTGATTGTTCGTTATATTCATATATTGATTGAACCCCATAAACGGTTGTTTGATTTCAGTGAAACACCAAATCGTTATTTAACGGTTGGTTCCAATTAAGGTAACTTAACTTATTGGTCACGTTTATAAAATAAACATGTTTAATTTAATGAATTTTTTCGAATTGCTACAGTTGAGTTAAATAAATTGGTTGATATTGAATTGTCATTATTGACTTTTATAAAACCCTTATTTATTTGAATTGAATGTTTATATTGAGATAATATATTTGGATACAGGAAAGAAAAGGTTGGAGGGATTCAACGGGATTCCTCAAATACATTTAATGTTGTTTATCATCATTATATGGACAGTTCTGATTAGATGACTACTTTGGTTGTTGACTGTTCACCTGAATTTCAACATTTGTTTTGTTTAAACCAATGGGAAACATTGGTTGAGTAATTGGCAATATATGGCCTACAAATCAATCGTTTTCCAAATATGAGTTTACTGTCAGGTGAATCGATATAAATGAAGTTATAAAATTTATTTTTATAAATGAAGATAGGTTTTTAAATATATTATAAAAGTTACTAAAAGGAAATAAATATTTATTATTTCAGTAATTATTAAATGGTATTATAAAATGAATTCTCATATTAATAAGATAGTTAAGCAAGTAAGCTGAAATTACCAAGACGAGTAATAACCAGGATTAGCTGTTAAAATACGATTGTTTTGAATTGATTAACATTAATCATAGTAATGGGGATTGTGTAAATTAATTATATTAGTAATTAATTTAAATGGAAAGTCCAATTGAATGGATTAACGAGTTAATCAGGTTTAGAGTTGAACAAGTCAACTGCGTTAAATGGGACAGACTTGTTAACTTCGTTTGTTAATGTAATGGGAAAGCAAATGATGCGGTAAACCATTTTTGTTTTGATAAAAAGTTTGAAACATGATATTATTTATTTAATAAGAATAAAGTGGAAAATCTTAGGATTTAAAGTTCAGTAATGAAGATTATGAAGTTTTAAAGCCTGTTTATGGTTAAATGAATTTTTAAGCGATTTTATATTTTTAAATTAAATTCTTACTCTATTCAATGGGATTCTCTAGAATCCAAGTCGAACTAAGTTGTAAAAAGATCAAATTTATTGAATGCAGTTTAAATGATTCCAATTGGTAAAACGAGTTATTAAAATAGTTTATGAATGAAATAAAAAGCTAAAAATGTGGAAAGAAAGAAATGGGAACCTAACTGGAGAATCGATCATGTTAATTGATTTTCTGAATATTGATTTAATGTTGGTTTCGGCCTTCGGGTTGATATTTAGAAGATTATTTTCTTATTGACCTATAGTTAGAAACTAAGGTCTGAAATGAGAAATCAAAATAGAAACCAAAGTTTGAAATAAAGTATTTGGGTGAGTTGAATGCGATCTAGATTCGCTATATTAAATAAGAGACAAAGTTCAATCGAGGTATAACTAAAATGGAATTTGTTTTGATATTAGAATAAATATCGGTTTTTGATTTATAACTCATGTCCATCTTAAGTTGAGAACGTTGTTGATCAAGGTCTGAGAGGTAATTAAAATACCCCAACTTGAACGACTTCAGGATTATCTAAGGAAGATATTAGTTGTAAATGGTAAAGAGGTATAGAATGATATATTATTTCCATATGAGAAATAATAACGCGGATAATTAAAAAGATTTGAAATATGTATGATGAGGTTTCCAAAGTGACGGAAATGATAAGACTAAAGAATATACACATATAATGAATTTCGCGGAGTAAAAGAGATAAATGGAGACTATGTGAATTATAAGGGATAAAAAGGAAAGTAAAGGGGAGTTTGGAATGGATAAATTCCAAAGGGATAAAAGGGATGGTTAACATTCAAATGACAGAACAAGGAAGATTTCATAACATTGTTTACGAGCGATAAGATGAAGTTATTTTCCCCATTTATAGAAATTGGACAAGGAGCCGGCAAATGTTTTCGAAATGATAATAAGATAGAAAATTGGATATGATTACAGAATATTTTCTTAAGTATTAATATAAAATAGTTTTGAAAATGATATTAGGTTAAATAAGAAATGATAAGCTATATTCGTGATGTTGAAATATTTAAGAGTTTAAAATTAACTATCGTTAATCGTTTCTAATCAAAGATGCCAAGTACTGAATCAGTAAACTCATTTTAATGACATGATTATTTGTTTAATAGTTAAATCGTTGACGATCAAGTTTGACCCATACGATTGTTAGTATGGAAAGACCGGGATCGAATTTATATTCGAAAACCATTCTGAATCAGCAAATATGTAAGGATGCTAATTGAAGATGGAGCATTGAAGACTGTGGATCTTCATAAGCGGAAGGATTATTAAAATTCTCTAGTTAGCTCCCAAAGATAAACTGTGATTCTGTCGTGGTTGGAATCTACGGATTGCAAGGACTTCTCCCTATTGGTCCGTGGGGTGATTCCTATATTGGATGCAGTAGGAGAGTACCTTCGGTTCATCCTGTTCCTGGATGACTTGTATGGACGAATGTCTGACAGGGTATTTCATAAAAACCATGTACGTTGATTTTTACAAACTTACCGAGTTGGTGGCGAAGAAGGGCGCTTCTTTTATACTCGGAGTATATTTGTGGATGTCAATTAGTGATTTGACGGATCTGACAATGTGGCATTCAAAGTGGATGGAGATATACTATTCTGAAGGATAAGCTTAACCTCTAGCCTCATTAACCGGGAATGGCATAAAATTGGGTAGGAAGTATGGCTATGTGGGTCGCACCCATTAAAAGGGTATGTCATTACCTGATCTGGAGAAATCAAATGCCTTCGGTTCCCTTTTATTTTTATTTGTATGCTATCGGTTCATTTGGTTGGCCCCCAACCGTGGTGGTGATATACTCGGTACTCTCAAGCGAGATGAAGGGCCGGTCACGTGTAGCCGGGTTGCAAGACATTCTTGTTGAACCCCAATGTATTCATCTCCGGAGGTACATTATCGGTAGGTGGTCCCATATCTTGCCAGGAAATCCATTCTCCAATAAGCGCCCGCTGTTTTGATTGTATACTATGTATGTGGAGCGTGAGATGCAAGTGTTCCGCTAGATTGATATTTACTTGCATTTAGACACTATTATAATATCAGAAAAGATATTAATTTCAAAAACAATTTGGGTTATAGTAAGGTAAAAACCATTCGTGTTTATGTGTGGGCAGGTCTTACTATTACTTTTTCTTTTGAAAATATTTTAACTTTAAAATCAACTTGGATGATACCATCAAACTTAGTGTGTTTTTCTCACTCTGGTTCACCAGACTGACCTGGTATTTGTAATGCTCGAGTTAGACCGGGTTGTATAGGTTCAGGTTACCGAATGCAGTAAAGAGACGAGCTATAAGGATTCAGACTTATGATACCATATAGTTGTGTTCCATTGTGTGTTGTATATGAGGACAAGTTATATAACTATCCTGATGTATTGCTGTACTCTGATGACTGTGAGTATATTTTTAAAAGCTCTCAGTAAACATTTATTTCTATATTATATTTTATTCCGTTGCGATGTGAGACTCTGTTTCTGATGTGTTTCTTCTTCTTCTATTCTAATATTTCTTTCTTACTTATCTCACCTCCTAACTTCTTTCTAATAATGTTCCAATGTTTTTGGTACTTGAATATTCGACATGGTGTTATTTTTTTGATTTTCGGGGCCGAAAATCCGCGATTGTTACACTTATATAACTTATACACCGATTATTTAATTTATACATCGCCATTCCATATCGTTTATAATTTAGAAATATCACTTTGGGTTCCACTCCTTCAAAAATTGTAGGAAGCTCCAAAAAATCTCCGGTCTCTTCAAGAATGTAGAGGACGTCCACACGAGTCCAATGTCTCTTGTTACACTTGATTTCGACCAAATAGCAAAAATATATGATTTTTATAAGTTAATCATATTTCACGACGGTTTTATGGTGTTAAAATCAGTTTAAATTAATAAACCCGTTACCTTCTAAAATGGTTCGAACTAGGGTTTTGATTTTTCGATCAAACCGTTGAACGATGGCAAAATCGAAGTACACTACGCCGAGGAGAGAGGAAAATCGCACCCAGCGCCGGTGGTTTGTTGCTAATCGATGCAGCAGAGGAGGAGATCCGGCGCGCCGAACTTCGTGACTTCGGGTTGTCGATTCTTCTCAGACACTTGGCGATAAATATCCAACCTTGTATCAATTTGTAGAGGAAAGGAGACTCTACAAAATCCCTAACTGAAGCTGGTGATTTTATTGAGTGATTGGAGAGAAAAAGAGGAGAGAAAGGGGGAGCAGAAGTCGTCGTTCATTTCAGACGGGCGTCGGGGAGAGAGAAGTGGAAGATGAAATATGATAGGACCATATATTTTATTTAATTATTTATTTCCAAAAATACCCTTTCCCCTTACGAACTCCAATTCAAACCCAACGACTGTTGTTCCTAGCTAAATGCCCCTATTCCGAACACAATGGAATATGTTTCGTAGGCCCATTCAAATCACTTAAATACTTGATTCAATTTGCATAAATTTACCATTCATTCTCTTTGTTGATTAGATTAATTATTCCAATGTTAATAATTAAACTAAGAATCACACAACACAAACAACAATCACTTTGTTGATTAACTTTTCAAAAATATACTAATTAATTCATATACTCTTTTAAAATCATTCAGACTATATAATTAAAATTTTACATCCATGAAAAGAAAACAACAACCAAGTAGAAAACAATACTGAATGCAAAATATGGTAAATGTACCTTGCACCAGAGTTAATCAGAGATATCCACCCTGCAATCGGGATAGGCTTGCTTAATGCTTTCCTCAGTTTCCAAGTACAGTCTCACATATCTCCACTCCATTGCACTTTGACTAAGTGAACCTTCTTGTTCCTCAGGTCTTTAGTCTCTTTGCCAATAATCTTTATCGGCTCTCTCCTCATAGCTAATTCTGGAGTAATTTCCAAATCTTGCTGTGCAGCTTCTTCCACGACCAAGTCTGGATCATGTACATGCTTTTGAAGTTGGGATACGTGAAACACATCATGTACTCTAGGAAACCAATCAGGTAATTGAACTCTATAAGAGAGAGATCCAATCCTTTCGAGCACAGGAAAGGGGCTAATAAATCTAGGCGCTAACTTCCCTGTTTTACCGATCATATTACTCCTCTCATCGGAGAAACCCTCAAATACACATAGTCACCAACAGAAAAAGACAAATCTCTTCTTCTTGAATCTGCATAGATCTTCTGTCGGCTTTGAGCGGCTAGTAATCGTTTCTTAATGAAATTGATTTTATCCGCAGCTTCACGAATCATATCTGGTCCTAATACAAGTCTATTGCCAGGTTCTACCTAACAAGCGGGAGATTTGCACGGTCTACCATATAGTGCTTTGAATGGTGACATTTCCAAGCTCACTTGGTAACTATTGTTGTATGAGAACTCAGCCAAATGCAAATGGTCTTCCCATAATCCGCCAAAATCAATAACACAAGCCCGCAATAAATCTTCTAGAATACGATTCATCCTCTCAGTTTGACCATCTGTTTGAGGATGGTAAGCGGTGCTCAAGTTCAGCTTTGTTCCCAATTCTGCTTGGAATGCTTCCCAGAATTTACTAGTAAAAATCGGGTCTCGATCACTAACGATACTCATGGGAACTCCATGCAGTTTAACAATTTCTTTGAAATAAATCTGCGCCAGACTCTGAGCGGTTCTATTTGATCTGACAGGTATGAAATGGGTGGTCTTCGTGAAACGGTCTACGATCACCCAAATACTGTCGTTTCCTCCTCGGGTTCTAGGCAAAACATCTATGAAATCCACTGAAATCTGTTCCCACTTCCAACCTCGAATTTCCAACGGTTGCAACAATCTGGCGAGTTTTTGTTGATCGCTATTGACTTGTTGACAAGTAGAACACCTTCTAACGTATAAAGAAATGTCTTGTTTCATAGATCTCCACCAAAAAGTGCGTTTGATATCATTATACATTTTTCTCACTCCTGGATGGATACTCAGTTTGGATCTATGACATTCATCCAACACTTCTCTCCGGAGCTTAGAAATGTCTGGAACACAATCCGGCCTTTTAACCTCAGAATCCCATCGTTATCAATCTGAAAACTCGAGACCTCGCCTTGATGAATTCTCTCTTTGATCTTCTGAATGAAGTGATCATCCTTTTGAAGAGCAGATATGTTATCAATCAAGGAAGGCGTGATTATAAGACTGGCGATGATTACATTCTTCCTGCTGAGCGCATCAGCTACGACATTGGCTTTCCCCCGAGTATACAAAATATCAAGATCATATGCCACGAGAAATTCCAGCTAACGCTGCTGCCTCATATTCAGACCTTTCTGGGTGAATAAATACTTCAAGGATTGATGATCGATATATAATTCGAACTTCTCATCCAATAGATAATGCCTCCATATTTTCATAGCAAACACGATGGCCAATAATTCAAGATCGTGAGTTGCATAGTTCTTCTCATGCGGCTTCAACTGACAGCTAGCATAAGCGACTACTTGGCCTCTTTGCATTAGCACTGCACAAAGACCTTCTTTAGAAGCATCTGTCCAGACTTTCAAGTCCTGATTGGCATCTATAATTATTAACATTGAAGCAGCCGTCAACCTTAACTTCAGCTCTTGGAAAGTTGTCTCACATTCGGGAGTCCAATTGAACCTTGAATTTTTCTTGGTAAGCTTCATTAAGGAACTAGATATCTTCGAAAAAATCTTTAACGAACTTCCAACAATAACTAGAAAATCCAAGGAAACTCCAGACTTCTGTGGGAATAGTTAGCTGCTTCCAATCTCGAATAGCTGTGATCTTACCGGGATCCACAGAAATTCCTTCCTTTGATACAACGTGGCCAAGAAATTTGACTTCTTCTTGCCAGAATATACATTTGGAAAATTTTGCTTTTAAAACATTCTTTCTAAGAATCTATAACGCCTGTTCCAAATATTTTTCATGCTCGCTCTCGGACTTAGAGAAGATTAGAAAATCATCAATGAAGACCAGTACAAAATTTTTCAATACTTCTATGAATACTCTGTTCATTAGATCGACAACATAAGCTTGAGCGTTACATAAGCCGAATGGCATTACTAACCACTCGTAGAATAAATCTGGACCTCTAAATGCTGTCAAAGGAGCACAATCTTCGGCAATACGAAGCTGATGGAAGCCTGTAGCTAGGTCCATTCGTGAAAATACTTGTGCGCCATTCAATCGATCCAACAAATCATCAATTCGCAGCAATGGATATTTATTCTTTAATGCCTGCTTATTCAAGTCACGATAATCAACACACAGTCTGAGAGTACTGTCTGACTTTGGGACAAACACCACTGCTGCTCCCCAATCAGAGAAACTGGGTCTGATCAGACCCTTCCATACTAGCTGTCGAGTTTGATTGTCTAACTTTTCGTTCCTTCAAGGACATTCTTCGAATAGCGTGAACTACTGGCCTTGCATTTGGAATCAAAGAAATTTTGAATTCAATTTCTCTAAGCGGAGGTAAGCTAATAACTTCTTCAAACACATCCACATAATTCTTGAGGATAGAAATATTTTCTACGTCGATTGGAATATTCTCCGTAACGACAGGAACAGGTTCTAATTGAGCAGAAGAAACATCAAGAGCTGACCAAAAGTCTTTTCTATTCGAATTCTGACCTTCACATGGAATGGTTATATACTCCCCGAATTTTGTTTTTTCCTTAACAACTCTCTCGGCATATTTAACCTCAGCTTTATATTCGGTTAACCAATTTAATCCTAAATTAAGATTGAATTCGGTAAAATTCATGATGATCGAGATGGTAGGGAACCGATAATGGGAAAAAGAGACAGGCACCCCCACAAATCCAACTAAGATCAAGGAACCCCCAACCGGATTATGGACAATCATGGGTGCTTTGAGCTTTTTCAAATTCAAATCCAGTTTTTTAACCGCATTCCTTGCAACAAAGCTTCGCGATGCGCCTGTATCAAACATTACTTTAACTGGAATATCATTGACGGTAAGTGTGCCTTCCAAAACATCTGGCTTCGCTTTACTGACTGAGGGTGCTGGGACATATGCCACTTCATTTACATGTACCACTTCGGATCTCCCTGATAACAGGCAATTTCTAGCAAGATGACTTTTCCGGTGACACCTATAGCATTCCCTTGTACCATGAGATTTCTTTTGCTTCTTATTGGGTATAGGTCCATCTTTACTCCACATTTTCAAAGATTTACAATTTCTGGACAAATGGCCTTTCTAATTGTAGTTAAGGCATATGGAAGTCGTTACTGGTTCTTTCTCAGATTTAACATTTTTCCTATTGACTCTAGGCTTCTTTCTGACCCCAGACGCCGTACTTGCCTTAGGCTGTGTACTTGCCTCCGGGCTATTAGTTTCAAATTTCCTTTTGTTGCTAGTACTGACTTCCTCTTCATCGCCCAAAAGACCGTGCTTATCCAGATCTTCATACTGGTAAGCCATGTATATCATTTCAGAAAAAGATTTTGCACATGTGCAGTTACACTACTTTGGTACTTTCTTTGAAGCCCGTTAATAAACCTCAGATTCTTCATCTTTGGATTTTGAATTAGATGCGGGGCAAAACGAGAAAGTTCATTGAATTTCTTATGATATTCTGGAATGGTCATATCTCCTTGTATCAGATAGTAGAATTCATCACTTAATCGCTCAGTTGCTTCTAGAGGAATAAATCTTTCATTGAAAATTTCTTTAAATCTATCCCAAGTAATATTACCTTCTGGATTATCTTTAATAACGGTTTCCCACCAGATTAAAGTTTCGTCTTTGAGTACCCAAGATGCCAGTAATCTTTTCTGATCATCTCTCAGCTTGAAAACTTCAAAAATCCTTTCAGCAGAACGCATCCAAGCCTGAGTTTGAATAATGGACTCATTGCCCGAGAACGGTACTCCATCCAGATTTCGATACCTCTTTAATAGAGCTTCTATATTTGATCCTGGTTGTGGGAGCACAACTGGCTCATTAGATTGTCGAACCATATGATTACTTCTTCTTCTTCTGCCACTCATTTTTCAATGTCTGCAAATAGCAGACAAAGTGTTAGGCCAATAGAAAAAGTTATTTTTAAAGCATAGAGACATATACTTGAATGTAAATGTGTCTACTGGGGTGTATTTCATTCTGCTACACTCATTCTAGGATATTATTGATCCTATCTGAAATGAGTTATTTGGCATAGAACACTTCAGATTCTGTTTCTGACGAGTTCATTAATATGTTATATTCCAAAACTAAGCTTAACCAAAGCTCTGATACCACGTGTGACGATACGACAAAATCCGATAGGCTTTGCAACCATCCCTTCATCCCCTAGTATAACATGTAATACCCACTGTGGCTCACAGATGATCCCCCAGACACCTAGTTTTATGGCTAGCCTCTCGACTGCAACCAACCCTCGCAAGGGACATGTAGGGGTAAGAGCCCACTGTTCGCCACCAAACCATATGGCGAGAACCCCTATCATGTTGCACCCTATTACCAGGCATGCCAAACAAGGACTGGTATGAGAAATCTACTTAACTTATTTTATAATAAAGCCAATCACAGGACCACGCTGCTAACGCGGAACGGGTTTACTCCATTGGATTGCCAATGCTAAAAACAAGTGAATCGTTAAAACATAGCAATGCTTTTTATAAAGATGAAGCCATTATAAGACTCAGTTCCCATCACGCAATGCAACGCAAACCGGAGGATAGAGTTTTACCTTATAATGGTCAAAATATGCTTGATACGAATAAAACAAAAGCATTTAATATTATTACCAGTGTTTATATGTTTCTAAAATAATTTCAATCATAAGTATCAATCATAGACGACATGGGTACCATATATCATGTGGCCAAATATAGGTTTACAATCAAAACCGCACGATGTCGTATTTGGAAATTGGATTTCCATCATGAACCAAGGCAAGGGATCGTCCTTACCACTTCGAGACGCTCTAGCCCGTGTCTCAGGCAAGTACTCTGTAAAGCCTTTGGATCATCAAGGCCGGTCCACACGGAGTGGATTAAAATGTTGAACATTGCGTTCCTTGATCACAGCATCTCTGCATGCCACGTTGTCAATCTACAACGTCAGACACACATCCATTTAGAAGTCCATTCTGGGTCTGAACGAAACCGGAGGCACCTTATTCCTCTCTCGTATATCCAATACAGGAGAGAGGCCCCCACACACCCGAACGATCAACAAGTACATCCGGACAACCACCACTATAACCCCTTTACGGGAGCAACTCCCATCAAAGGCATTAGTAGCCATCCATTCGATGTGAAGATCATCGGTCTTGCACCGTCTTTATATCTTCGACTCCAAATCGTCGATCAAATATTTGAAATGAGAATTAACTCGGCCTTTTCAAATAATTCACGTATATTTAGAATTCAAATCAATTCATTTCCTGGTTAAATTATTTGACATCTATAATTCTGTTCATTAATGTAATTTTCACGTCAAACACATTCAACCATCAAATATCCAATAAACTAAGTAAATTCAATTTATTTCCATTCCATATCTTTTATAATATTTTATAACGACTTATCGCTATTTTTATTTATTTAAATATAGCCAATTTATTCAAACGACGCTTAAGGCCATAACGCGACCATGGCGCTGTTTTTCTTCAGATTTGATTTACATATATCTGGAAATCTAACCGTTGGATCTTTACAAATTTTGTACCATTAGAAATATCTTTTAAATATGGATCCAACGGTAACATTTTTGGGAAAATCCGATGGTCGGATCTCCCGATACAATCGTTTAAAGTTACAATTTCAAAATACGAACTACAGCATTGTTATTCAATTTATTTTAATTGTATATATATATATATATATATATAATTCATTCTAGCGCTGTTTTCATTCAGATTTGAATTAAACATTTCACACAATCCAACCGTTGGATCTTTGCAAATTTGGTATCGTTGGAAAGATATTTCCAAAGCGAACCCAACGGTTTCGGTTCCAGGAAAATCCGACAGTCAATCTCCCGCAATAATCGTTTAAAATCACAGTTTCAAAATACGACCTACAGCTTCGTTATTCGATTTATTTTCATTATATACATATATATATAATCCGTTCTTCAATTTCCAAACTATTTTCATTTCATATATGTGATAAAAATAATATTTTTATCCAATAAATATTTATTTCAACACATGACTATTTTAAACACTTCATATATATAATAAAAATGAAACTTTTATCGTCAAAACAATTTATTTCAAACATGGTTATTTTTTGCGATTCGTATATATTATAAAAATGTGATTTTTATTGTTAAAATAATTTAATTCCAACATGAATATTTTATATACTTCATATACATGATAAAAATGTGATTTTTATCTTTCAACCATTTTATTCGTCATATGAATATTTTTCCAACACATGAATATATTTCAATACATGAATATAAATTATACACATGAATATTTCAGAAAATTTTGACAGCATAACGGCAGGGGGTTTAAAACCGGCACCGTCCCGAGTACGGCTCCTCGCACTACCTTACGCCTCGCAACGTTCCCTAAGGGGCTTATCCTTATAATCTAAATATTTCAATAATTTTCATATCCCAATGGATTTTTCCACAAACAATTCCAATTTTGTTTCAACCACAAACAACTATTATCAACCATTCGCATTTATCAACCAAATTTCATGTCAACCAAAATCCAAATAATCACAACCAATATATATAGTCCATGGCTTGTGGATGAGGGGAGTGTGTATATATATATATACGCATATAAATTTATTTCGATTTCATTTCAATATCATTTCAATTCCATTCAACGCTCATATGATTTTTTTTACAACGCATATATAACTTATTCATCGCACATATAATTTATACAACGCTTGTATAATTTATACGTCGATTGTATAATTTATAAATTGCCATTCCATATCGTTTATAATTTAGAAATCTCACTTTGGGTTCCACTCCTTCGAAAATTGTTGGAAGCTCCAAAAAATCTTCGGTTTCTTCTAGAATGTAGAGGACGTCCACATGAGTCCAATGTCCCTTGTTTCACTGGATTTCGACCACATAGCAAAAAGATATGATTTTTATAAGTTAATTGTATTTCGTGACGGTTTTATGGTGTTAAAATCAATTTAAATTAATAAACCCGTTACCTTCTGAAATGGTTCGAACTAGGGTTTTGATTTTTCGATCAAAACGTTGAACGATGGCAAAATCGAAGTACACTATGCCAAGGAGAGAGGAAAACCACACCTAGCGCCGGTGGTTTGGTGCTGATCGATGTAACAGGGGAGGACATCCGGCGCGCTGAACTTCGTGACTTCAGGTGGCCGATTCTTCTCAGATACTTGACGATAAATATCCAACCTTGTATGGATTTGTAGTGGAGAGGAGACTCTACAAAATCCCTAACTGAAGCTAGTGATTTTATTGAGTGATTGGAAAGAAAAAGAGGAGAGAAGAAGTCATCGTTCGTTTCAGAGGGGCGTTGGGGAGAGAGAAGTGGAAGATGAAATATGATTGGCCCATATATTTTATTTAATTATATATTTCCAAAAATACCCCTTTCTCCTTATGAACTCCAATTCAGACCTAACGACTATCGTTCCTAGTTAAATACCTCTATTCCGAACACAATGGAATATGTTTCATAGGCCCATTCAACTGTTTCAGTCACTTATTCTTCAGATTTATATATGAAACATTCAATATTTGATTTGTATGCACATTTCAATTTGCTGGGGCCATATACTGATCCCAAAAATTTCAGAAAAATAAATCTAGCTATGTTTGGACAATACGGTCCCAAAAAAACTAATTTCGTCGAATTTGAAGACCGTTCGAAAAATGGCCATTTTCTGGTCGATCCAAATTGACTGAAATTAACCACACACATTTTCCTTTTCCATGCTCATATATTAACTCCAAAAATTATGGAATTTGGAATCTAGCAATAATTCGACATCCCGGATACAATAATAGATGTTTCATCGAAAACGGAGGTCATTTGCAAAATGTCTATTTTCAAGGGCTATATAAACTCCATAGCGACCTTTCTGAAATTCATTTGGCCATAACTTTTGATTCCCGCTATGAAATTTCGATTTTTCAGATTCATTAGAAAGATATTCTTAAACAGATTCAAATATTTTTGGTTTTACTAAAATCCGTTTTATTTTGTAGCCCGTACAGTCAGTCAAAGTTTGAATTCAAAATTTCAAACTGCCGCGCCATTTCAGGCCTTGTTTTATAATTAAAATAAATATATTTGCTATAACCTCGACCAAAACAAATTTTTGGTCATTTATTTTTAAAATAATTTATTTTAAATATTCCAAATCCACTAAAATAGCCAAGTTAAAAATTTTAAATTGGTCCTGATTTTCCGGGTTGTTACATTGCTAGTGTGTATATATATAGGTTTGCTAGGATAATACAAGCCATAGGATCTTAGGTTTTAAAATCAAGCTGTAGAATATATATTATGCTGAGTCTGTAGTAAGAATATAACACACAAATCTGTCAAGGTTCAAGCTCAGCACTTGGTTGAAGGTGGGTTGACCCACCTCCTACGTGCGTCGACATTAGTGTTGATCTTTGGGTCGACATAGGGGTCAACCCATGTAGGGTCAGTTCGCCCTATTATCGTTGCATTCTTTTGAATTATGTATTTAATTTATTTAATTTTAGTTCAAATTCTTTTACTCGTAACTTCTTCATACATAGTCCGATTTAAGAAAACCAAAAGTCTGTCTGAATCAGAATTTCGTAACTAATGAAATAGTAAAAAAAATTACCTAGTTCTGAATATTTTATTAATTAATATTAATTTTATTGTCTTCTTTATATGATTATGGTGTATTAAATTATGGGGTGTTACATTCTCCCCTTTTTAAAAGGATTTCATCCCTGAAATCTCTAAGTTAAGAAGAAGAATGTTATTAATGTTATCAATCATTTCCCACACCCATATAATCATCCGTGACCACTAGCATCCATTGTTCTTAAATTTTCTAATGCAAATTGTGTGTATGTCCCTATGCTAATGCGAAAATCAGTAGGTCTACTGATTCAATTGACCTCCTTAATGCAATATATGTTTGTGCTATGTATCCAATATGTATGAAAAAGAATCCTAACGGTACATATAAATTCTATATGTATGCAACAACCATTCACCAAAATGAATCATCCAAGTGATGATTAACCATTTTCATCCATTTTAAAAATTAAAATGCGCACATATCCATATGCAATATGTAAGTGCTCTTGTTTAGTCAATCCCTAATTTAGTGCCTAATGTGTGTGCATATACATCCACTACATCCACTAGAAGACACTTGCATCTACTTGCAACCATCAAACATAACATGTCTCAAACACATGTTTTCAGCCATAGGCTTCTACCTAAGAACCTATTCGAATGATAGAAACAACAGATTCGATTTCAAAAGCTTAGAAAGGAGTTAAGAATGTACTCTTAAAGAGAAAAGGGTAAGAAGCGGGAATCTTATCTTCGGGTTCCCATGCCGCATCGTCACGGTCATCTTCCCATTGTACCTTTACTAGCTTGATCTCCTTGTTGCGTAACTTCTTAACTTCCGATCCAAGTATACAGGTTAGGAACTTTTCTAATTGATGCCTCCTTTTAAACTTCAACATCCTCAAGTGTACTTGGCTCTATTACCTCTGCTGAATCATGTAGACATTTCCACAAGGGAGAAACATGGAATATGTAACACCTCGAATTTTCTATTAACACTAAAGTTGCTAAAATATTAATAAGTGTGTAAGAGAGGGGATGTATCTAATATGAATATAAAAATATTAATAAGTGTGTAAGAGAGGGGATGTATCTAATATGAATATAAAAATATTAATAAGTGTGTAAGAGAGGGGATGTATCTAATATGAATATAAAAACATTAATAAGTGTGTAAGAGAGGGGATGTATCTAATATGAATATAAAAATATTAATAAGTGTGTGAGAGAGGGGATGTATCTAATATGTATATAAAAACAATAATAAGTAAAGGGGGATGTATCTAATATGTACATTGTAGAAAATATATATATATATATTTATGACATGAATAGAAGTTTATTAATATGCTGAGTGTTTGCTGAGTCACTTCTGACTCATTGCTGAGTCAACAAGATAAACCCCATCTTGTCTGAACGGCTGCGGTTATTTCTAGGTTAAATCTAATGGCCTAAATGAATTCTAAAATCTATAAATAAGTGGGTAGACCCTAGACCTAAATCACTTGTAAAATTAGAGAAGCTACCGTCATGCTGCTGCCATGGAGTTCAGCATAGCCGTCACAAACTAAGAAGAGGAAGCCTAATCATCTACAACTAAATCTACACAAATCAAATCAAAAGATCTCTCTTTCTCTAATTCTTTTCTTTTGTTGGTGAGTATGATGATTCTCACAAGACTATTACAAACTAATTTGACTCAGTTATGAATGGATCACAAGAAAGTGATGTGATTTGTAATTGTAAATTCTATATATTGTGGACCTCTTATTATGTTATTATGTTGTCGTATGATGTAAATTATATATGCTATGTCATGCTATGTTGTAAATTCTCTTATGCTATGTCGTGCTATGTTGAGAATCATGTCAAGCTATGTTATACTATCATACTATGTCATGTTATAAATCATGCTATATTATGTTGAAAAATCATGTTGTTGGATCATGCTTAAAGTTATGTTTTTTTTTCTTAATTTAAATGGATCTTGTTTATGGGAATTTGCCTATTAGGTTAGGTGTACCCATAAACTTGAAACTATAATTAAATAAAACTTGATTATGGGAATTTGCCTATTGAGTTAGGTGTACCCATATAAAACCATGTTGTTAAAAAAATTTAGATGATGTTGATTCACACATGTTCATATGTAAGTTTATGAAAATTGATTGAGATTATATTAGGTGAATTTTGAACAAGTTGACACCTTTAGGTCCATGACATGTATAATCTATGCAAGTTGGACATATGCAAGTTTCACCCCTTATTATGATTCATTTGGTCACATATACATGTTGTTATTATGATAATCTCTTTTATGCTATGAGTTAGGCTATTCGAGTCTAACATATATTTTGCGAATAAACGTTCAAACGTGGGGTAGGGGTAATATTAGGAATTAATAAATTGGGTGCAATTTTGTAAGATTTTGCATACCATGAATGGATGTCCATAATTGAGTCAATTATGGACATTGTTAAAAATTGGAAGTAATTAATAATTCAAGTAGGGAATTATTAAAATTGGGGGAAAGTGGATTATTATTAATAATCAATGCTTAGGACACAAGGTTGGACCCGTTTGTGATGTAAACCTGCCCGGACCCGCCCGGCAAATCCAGTAGTCACAAATGTCGGCCCAATGTGAGAGGTCCTAGGCCCAAACTAAAGCATAACAGTTGTAAAGACACGAGGTTAGACTCTTTTATGGTGTAAGACTGCCCGGACCCGCCCGGCAAATCCAGCTGCCATAAATGCCAGTCTAATGTGAGAGGTCTTTATGAGGTTATGGCCTTAATGAACTAAGAAATACTAAACTAGATAATCATGTAAGGTGGGACATGGGGGTTAAGTAGGTGCCTTGGCTGGCATGAGGAATCTGGTGGTTGCCTTTAGAGGCATTTGAAATATGATTAGACTTAACCAAACACACATGTAAATGAACATGACTAAGTGGGTTAAGTGGGATGGACTAATGGGGACAAGCTTAGGTGGAATGCTTGTGGTAAATAGTGGGGGCCCATTTCAACCAGTATCCCAAAACGTATCTTTGTGGGCTCGACCCAAGTCGAGGACGGGATACGCATACTGGGTTTGACTATAAGAGGCCAAAACAGGGAGCGGTGGCAACGCAAGTCCAACGGGTTTCATATGCGTGTGTGGACCCGGGCTGGTAGGTAAGAGTCGTTGCATCGTGTGGGTATAAGCCGTGCATGTCCGTTGTATCAGGTTGCCACTTTAGGGTAGTGATACACCCCACTGTGGGGCCAACACGGGTATCTTTAGGGAGCCGATCGAATAATGGGAAGTAGGGTACACCTAGTGGAGATAGGCGCAGGCGGCACCTATGTAGTCAGCTAGGGGTACGTAAAGCCATTGGGAAAGTTTCTAAGTGAAGCTAAGTGGGATGAACCTTTAGGGTGACTGGTGTGGTGCAGTATAGTGTTTATCCTTTAGTATTTAGGAGCGCCTATAACGTTGCCTTTAGCGATTGTCTATGTCCTTAATCTGCTCTTCATAGACATTTTCTTGTTTTCCAGCTTGTGCCTTAGTCCAGTTATTTTGGTAATAGTATTGTAGAATTATCATATTCACCAGACTTTATGTCTGACCCCCTCTTTTCCATCCTTTTTCTCCCTTCAGGTCCGCAGGTTGGGCCAAGTTCTAGTGGAGTCAAGTTGGATCGCTTATCTTCTGGAAAGCTTGGACTGCTGAAGTAAAGTCCAGCTTGTTATCTTTCTTTTTAATGGCTATTCATGTAATGGGATTATGTACTTGTTTTATCAAGATAGATATTGTACTTGACATTGAATATGGTGTTATGATGTAATCAAACATGTTTTGACTTCTGCTACAATGAAATAAAGTTTTTGAATTTCCAAGTACTATTTTATATCTGTCTTGTTGTAATTTTACTGTTCTATATTCACTTAAACCCTCCATGGAAGTTAATGCATTCCCTTTGTGAGTTACATTAATGGACGTGGGGTGTTACACGTGGTATCAGAGCATAAGGTTACCAGAACAGATAAAAAAAAAATTTAGAAAAATATTTTTTTTTCTAAAGTATTTTTGGAAGAAGTGCTTTCAAAAAAAAAAAAAAAAAAAAAAAACATGTTATTTAAAGAGAGTTTTTATGAAAAACATAATCCCAAATAGCCATATCCTTATCTTTATCTTTCGAATTCTCCATTTTGAATCTTTCCTTTTTCGTTTCAGCATGGCTGAAGATCTTAATCTCCCAGAAGGTGTGACGATTCCAGGGTGGTTTAGGAGATACTTGGAGGCTAGGGCCACCACTGCAAGCCCAGCGGATACTCCTCCACCCCTAGTTGCACCCATTCCTCCTCCTCCTCCTCCTCGTGTTGACACTTTTGCAAAGACGTGCAAGGAATTCAAGGCTATGGGAGGAAAAACTTTTCAAGGGACTGAGACGTTTGTGGAGGCCAGAGATTGGCTTAAGGAGACTGAGGAATTGTTGGATATCTTTGAAGTGGAAGATGGGAGGAAAGTCCGTTTAGCTGCTTGGTTAATGAAGGGAGAGGCCTCGTTTTGGTGGGAGGTCACTAACGGGGAACGTCCAGTTGATTCATGGGCGGATTTCAGACGAAGGTTTGAGGCAAAGTTTCTTTCAAGGGCAGAGGAGAACTTAAATATGGAAAAATTCCTGGCACTAAAGCAAGGGAGATCATCAGTAAAGGAATATGTCAATAAATTTAATCAGTTAGCAAGGTTTGGCTTGGAGTTGGTGAACACGCCAGAGAAGAAAGCTTTGAGGTTCGTTAGAGGCTTGAATGAACCGTTGCAAGGGTTGGCTATGACCCACATCCCTATGGGAGCCACCTTTGAAAAGCTAGTAGAAATGGCACTTATGCATGAGGATAAGGCAGTTGAAAAGAAAGGGGATCAGAAGAAACCCCAACAGCAAAATAAGAAGGGTGGTAAAAACAATAATGGCAAAGGGAAGAAGAAATGCTTCAATTGTGGGACGCCTGGCCATCTCAGCAAAGATTGTAGAAAGAAAAAGAAGACTGGTTGTTTTCATTGTGGAGATGCGGGACATTTAGTGAAGGACTGTCCAAAGAAGGGGCAGAGGGCAGGGTCTACCTCGGGAGGACAGGTGCAGGCTCTCATGGCACCAGGGCAGGCAAGGGGGCAAGTTCAGGCTATTGCGGCCCCACCGCTGCAAGAAAGAGGTAGAACAATTTCTGTTGAAAGCTTAGTTTTTCTGTTTGATCATCCTGTCCGTACCTTATTCGATTCTGGCGCATCTCATTCGTTTATCTCTGCATCATTAGTTGAATCACTGCACTTGAACACCAGTTTAGTAGAGGAACCCTTGGTCGTTTCAAATCCAATTGGGGGTTCGGCTCATTTGACCATGATATGTTTGGATTTGAAAATCTCTATACTTAGCGTTGAATTTAGATGTGATGCTTATGTATTGGGCTTCACGGGCTATGGGCTAATTTTAGGAATGGATTGGTTGTCTAGAAATAGGGCCATTCTTGATTGTGAAAGGAGAGTAGTTAGGCTTGTGACTCGCCTTGGTAATGCTCTCGACATCTTTTGTAATCCCATAAATTCCGTTATGCTAAGTTATCTTGAATCGCTTGACGCGTCTGTAGAGAACCTGCGATCGGTAGAAGTGGTCCAGGAATATCCGGATGTGTTTGAGGAGGTGAAGGGCTTACCTCCAAAGCGGGAGATAGACTTTCGAATTTATCTTGTGGATAATGCTAAACCCGTATCTTTGCCAGTGCGCCACATGGCTCCTCGTGAAAGGAGGGAACTCAATAAGCAAGTAAAGGAGTTGCTTGAGAAGGGGTTCATAAGACGTAGTATATCAGAGTGGGGTGCTCCAGTAGTTTTTGCCACAAAGGCGGATGGGTCTCTTAGACTTTGTATGGACTATAGAGAACTAAACAAGCTTACTAAAAAGAACCGACACCCACTGCCGAGGATTGACGATCTCTTTGATCAGTTAGTTGGCGCCTCAGTGTTTTCGCAGTTGGACTTAGCCACTGGCTTTCATCAACTGAGAGTGGCTGAGGATAGTATAGATAAGACTGCTTTTAGGACTCCTGACGGATTCTATGAATGGCTAGTGATGCCCTTTGGTTTGACAAACGCCCCTGCATATTTTGTTGATTTGATGAGTAGGGTGTTTAGGGAATACCTTAACAAATTCGTGGTAGTCTTTGTGGATGACATCTTAGTCTTTTCTAAGAATAAAGAAGAGCACTCCCTACATCTTAGGGAAGTGTTGGAAACCCTTCGAGCGCATAACCTTAAGGCAAAATTTTCTAAGTGTCACTTCTGGAGGAAGGAAGTACGGTTCTTAGGGCACGTGGTTTCCAAAGAAGGGATAGCAGTGGATCCCGCAAAGGTGGTGGCCATCCAAGATTGGAAGGTCCCTAAAAATGCAACCGAAGTAAGAAGTTTCTTGGGGTTGGCTGGCTATTATAGGAAGTTTATCAAAGACTTCGCAAAAATATCAGCTCCATTAACACGGTTAACGAAGAAGAACCTGGTTTTTACGTGGGACAAAGATTGCGATGATGCGTTCCAATGTTTAAAGAGAGCCTTAACTTCAGCCCCAGTCTTAGTGCTGCCAGACGGGAATAAACCGTTTACCATCTATACTGATGCCTGTGGGACGGGACTTGGCGCGGTCCTCATGCAAGAGGGAAGAGTAATAGCCTATGGTGGAAGGCAGTTGAGGGTTCATGAAAAGAATTACCCCACGCATGACTTAGAGCTAGCCGCAATTGTTTTCGCGCTTAAGTCTTGGCGTCACTATCTTCTTGGTGAGAAATTCGAACTGTTCACTGACCGCAAATCATTAAAATACTTATTCTCTCAGAAGGATTTGAATTTAAGGCAGCAACGGTGGATGGAATTCTTAGCCTCCTACGATTTTGAAATAGCATATACCCCGGGCAAGGGTAACGTGGTGGCAGACGCCTTAAGTAGGAAAAGGTTGTCCTTGAGTCCGTTGTTTGTTGAACGACAAAGCTTAGAATTCATCTCTATGTTTGACTTTAGACCCTCCGTTGACTTAGTACCCGGTCTGTTAGCATCCTTGGAGGTTAGACCTACACTTCTAGGACGGGTTGGTGAGGCACAGCGAGATGACCCACAGTTGGTTGAGATAGTAGAAAAACTCAAAGGGGGGAGTCGTCAAGCCATCTTCGTAGGTATACCCTAGACGATAAGGGTTGGTTACGAAGGGATAATAGACTTTGTGTACCACAAGACGAAGACTTAAGGAAGGCCATTCTTGATGATGCTCATCGCTCAAAAATGACCATTCATCCCGGCGGGGATAAGATGTACAAAGATATGAAGCGGGTTTTCTTTTGGGCCGGTATGAAAAAGGATGTGGCCGAGTACGTCGCTAGATGCTTGGTGTGCCAACGAGTTAAAGCAGAACAAAAGAAACCCGGTGGGTTGCTTCACCCATTAGAAGTTCCACTATGGAAATGGGAAAGCATCTCAATGGATTTTGTGGATGGATTACCAAGATCAAGGAAGGGTAACACGGGGATTTGGGTTATAGTAGATAGACTTACTAAAAGCACCCATTTTATTCCCGTGAAAAGTAAGAGGACTGCTCCGTGGTTGGCTTCTGTATACATTAAGGAGATAGTTCGTTTGCACGGTATTCCTTCTAGTATAGTAAGCGACCGTGACCCCATCTTTACTAGCGAATTTTGGAAGAGTTTACAAGAGGTGGTAGGGACTCAGCTATGTTTGAGCACCGCATATCATCCTCAGACAGACGGCCAGACCGAGAGGGTGAATCGCATTCTAGAGGATCTTTTAAGGCTTTGTATCCTAGACTTTGGGGTACATGGGAAGAGCACCTTCCGTTAGTAGAATTCGCATATAATAATAGCTTTCAGTCTAGTATTGGCATGGCACCTTTCGAAGCTCTTTATGGAAGGCCTTGCCGTTCGCCTACATGTTGGTGGGAATCTACCGATAAAATCCTACTTGGGCCCGATATGGTTAGGGAAACCTCGGAGAAGATTGAGTTGATTCGAAGGAGGATGAAAGCAGCACAAGATAGGCAAAAATCGTATGCTGATAAGAGGAGGACAGATCTTGAGTTTGACATTGGGGACATGGTTTTTATCAAAGTATCTCCGTTACAGAATGTTGTTCGCTTTGGGTCCGTGGGGAAATTAGCACCAAGGTTTGTAGGGTCGTTTCCTGTATAAAACAGGATTGGGAAGATGGCATATAGGGTGGAGTTGCCTGAGAAACTTAGTGGAGTACACGACGTATTCCATGTATCACATTTGAGGAGGTGTTTGCACAAGACCGCGGAGGTGGTAGAGCCGAGCTTGCTTAAAGAGGTGGAAATAGAGCGTGATGCAACAATTAGACGAGCTCCTACATGCACTCTTGGGTCGGAGATCAAAAAGTTGAGGAATCGAGAGGTCAGACTGGTTAAAGTGCAATGGGGAGATGATGAGAGCAACGCAACTTGGGAGACAGAAGAGAAGATGCGTTCGTTGTACCCTTTTCTTTTTGAGGGTATGTCTTTTAATTTCTCCTTTATCGCTTATCTTATCTTATCTTTAGTATGTCCTCTCATTGGTATCTTTGACCTTTAGTTAGGATAATCCTATGGTTGAAACATGTGTTTGAGACATGTTATGTATGATGGATGCAAAATGGATGCAAGTGTTTGCTAGTGGTTGCTCGTGGATGCATATATACACACACTTTAGGCACTAGATCGGCTCAGTCACTTCATATTGCATATTGCATATTGCATATATATGGATGTATTTAGTATAATGGATGTATAATGGTTGTACCATCATATGGATGATGCATTCGGTTGAATGGGTGTGCACGCATATAGAAGTAGTATGTAAGCAATTAGGATCTTTTGCATACATAATGGATTCATGACACTTACATAATTTGCATTAAGGAGGTCAACTGAATCAGTAGACCGCCTGATTTCGCATTAGGTAAGGACATGTACACACACTTTGCATATGATCATAAAGCATTAGAAGTCTTTTAAGGACAATGGATGCCTGTGTATGATGGATGAGTAGATGGACGTTTGGATGGTAGGATATACATTCTTCCAGACTTGAAGATTTCGGGGACGAAATCCTAAAAGGAGGGGAGAATGTAACACCCCGAATTTTCTATTAACACTAAAGTTGCTAAAATATTAATAAGTGTGTAAGAGAGGGGATGTATCTAATATGAATATAAAAATATTAATAAGTGTGTAAGAGAGGGGATGTATCTAATATGAATATAAAAATATTAATAAGTGTGTAAGAGAGGGGATGTATCTAATATGAATATAAAAATATTAATAAGTGTGTAAGAGAGGGGATGTATCTAATATGAATATAAAAATATTAATAAGTGTGTGAGAGAGGGGATGTATCTAATATGTATATAAAAACAATAATAAGTAAAGGGGGATGTATCTAATATGTACATTGTAGAAAATATATATATATTTATGACATGAATAGAAGTTTATTAATATGCTGAGTGTTTGTTGAGTCACTTCTGACTCATTGCTGAGTCAACAAGATAAACCCCATCTTGTCTGAATGGCTGCGGTTATTTCTAGGTTAAATCTAATGGCCTAAATGAATTCTAAAATCTATAAATAAGTGGGTAGACCCTAGACCTAAATCACTTGTAAAATTAGAGAAGCTACCGTCATGCTGCTGCCATGGAGTTCAGCATAGCCGTCACAAACTAAGAAGAGGAAGCCTAATCATCTACAACTAAATCTACACAAATCAAATCAAAAGATCTCTCTTTCTCTAATTCTTTTCTTTTGTTGGTGAGTATGATGATTCTCACAAGACTATTACAAACTAATTTGACTCAGTTATGAATGGATCACAAGAAAGTGATGTGATTTGTAATTGTAAATTCTATATATTGTGGATCTCTTATTATGTTATTATGTTGTCGTATGATGTAAATTATATATGCTATGTCATGCTATGTTGTAAATTCTCTTATGCTATGTCGTGCTATGTTGAGAATCATGTCAAGCTATGTTATACTATCATACTATGTCATGTTATAAATCATGCTATATTATGTTGAAAAATCATGTTGTTGGATCATGCTTAAAGTTATGTTTTTTTTCTTAATTTAAATGGATCTTGTTTATGGGAATTTGCCTATTAGGTTAGGTGTACCCATAAACTTGAAACTATAATTAAATAAAACTTGATTATGGGAATTTGCCTATTGAGTTAGGTGTACCCATATAAAACCATGTTGTTAAAAAAATTTAGATGATGTTGATTCACACATGTTCATATGTAAGTTTATGAAAATTGATTGAGATTATATTAGGTGAATTTTGAACAAGTTGACACCTTTAGGTCCATGACATGTATAATCTATGCAAGTTGGACATATGCAAGTTTCACCCCTTATTATGATTCATTTGGTCACATATACATGTTGTTATTATGATAATCTCTTTTATGCTATGAGTTAGGCTATTCGAGTCTAACATATATTTTGCGAATAAACGTTCAAACGTGGGGTAGGGGTAATATTAGGAATTAATAAATTGGGTGCAATTTTGTAAGATTTTGCATACCATGAATGGATGTCCATAATTGAGTCAATTATGGACATTGTTAAAAATTGGAAGTAATTAATAATTCAAGTAGGGAATTATTAAAATTGGGGGAAAGTGGATTATTATTAATAATCAATGCTTAGGACACGAGGTTGGACCCGTTTGTGATGTAAACCTGCCCGGACCCGCCCGGCAAATCCAGTAGTCACAAATGTCGGCCCAATGTGAGAGGTCCTAGGCCCAAACTAAAGCATAACAGTTGTAAAGACACGAGGTTAGACTCTTTTATGGTGTAAGACTGCCCGGACCCGCCCGGCAAATCCAGCTGCCATAAATGCCAGTCTAATGTGAGAGGTCTTTATGAGGTTATGGCCTTAATGAACTAAGAAATACTAAACCAGATAATCATGTAAGGTGGGACATGGGGGTTAAGTAGGTGCCTTGGGTGGCATGAGGAATCTGGTGGTTGCCTTTAGAGGCATTTGAAATACGATTAGACTTAACCAAACACACATGTAAATGAACATGACTAAGTGGGTTAAGTGGGATGGACTAATGGGGACAAGCTTAGGTGGAATGCTTGTGGTAAATAGTGGGGGCCCATTTCAACCAGTATCCCAAAACGTATCTTTGTGGGCTCGACCCAAGTCGAGGACGGGACACGCATACTGGGTTTGACTATAAGAGGCCAAAACAGGGAGCGGTGGCAACGCAAGTCCAACGGGTTTCATATGCGTGTGTGGACCCGGGCTGGTAGGTAAGACGTTGTTGCATCGTGTAGGTATAAGCCGTGCATGTCCGTTGTATCAGGTTGCCACTTTAGGGGAGTGATACACCCCACTGTGGGGCCAACACGGGTATCTTTAGGGAGCCGATCGAATAATGGGAAGTAGGGTACACCTAGTGGAGATAGGCGCAGGCGGCACCTATGTAGTCAGCTAGGGGTACGTAAAGCCATTGGGAAAGTTTCTAAGTGAATCTAAGTGGGATGAACCTTTAGGGTGACTGGTGTGGTACAGTATAGTGTTTGTCCTTTAGTATTTAGGAGCGCCTATAACGTTGCCTTTAGCGATTGTCTATGTCCTTAATCTGCTCTTCATAGACATTTTCTTGTTTTCCAGCTTATGCCTTAGTCCAGTTATTTTGGTAATAGTATTGTAGAATTATCATATTCACCAGACTTTATGTCTGACCCCCTCTTTTCCATCCTTTTTCTCCCTTCAGGTCCGCAGGTTGGGCCAAGTTCTAGTGGAGTCTAGTTGGATCGCTTATCTTCTGGAAAGCTTGGACTGCTGAAGTAAAGTCCAGCTTGTTATCTTTCTTTTTAATGGCTATTCATGTAATGGGATTATGTACTTGTTTTATCAAGATAGATATTGTACTTGACATTGAATATGGTGTTATGATGTAATCAAACATGTTTTGACTTCTGCTACAATGAAATAAAGGTTTTGAATTTCCAAGTACTATTTTATATCTGTCTTGTTGTAATTTTACTGTTCTATATTCACTTAAACCCTCCATGGAAGTTAATGCATTCCCTTTGTGAGTGACATTAATGGACGTGGGGTGTTACAGAATACGTTGTGAACTCCCACCAGACTCTCTAGTAGTCTAAATCTGTAAGCCATCAGACCTATCCTCTCAACTATGGGGAATGACCCTACAAACCTTGGTGCCAACTTCCCTATTGAGCCAAAGCGAACAACGTTTCTTAGAGGTGACACCTTGATAAAGACCATATCTCCTACCTCAAACTCTAAGTTAGTCCTCCTCCTATCGGCATTTGACTTCTGCTTGTCCTGAGCTACTTTCATCTGTCTGTGAATCAGGTCAATCTTTCAAAGGTCTCTCTAACCATCTAAGGCCTAAGTAATAGTCTGTTTGTAGACTCCCACCAACATGTAGGCAATCTTGGGGTCGTCCACAAAGTGCATCGAAGGGAACCATACCAATACTCAATTGATAACTATATTATAGGCAAACTTTACCAATGGGAGATGCTCCTTCCAAGTACCTCCGAAGTTTAGGATACACAGTCTTAATAAATCCTTGAGAACCCTATTGACCCTCTTAGTCTGTCCATCCGTCTGAGGGTGATAGGTTGTACTAAGTCATAGTTATGTACCTACTGCCTCGTGCAAGCTCCTCCAAGACTCACTCGTAAAGATAGGGTCACAGTCACTAATAATACTGGAGGGTACCCCCATGAAGTCGTACGATCTCTCTAAGGTATACCGATGTTAAACAATCTATTGTCATCTTGCTCTTGACGAGGATGAAATGAGCGCTCTTAGTTAATTTGTCAACTACAACCCATATACTGGTGTTTCCCTTCCTCGATCTAAGAAAACCATCAATAAAATCCATAGAGACTCTCTCTCACTTCCACTGTGGAATGTCCAAAGGCTGAAGTAATCCGCTAGGTTTCCTCTGTTCAGCCTTTACTTGCTGGCAAGTCAAACATCGGGCCACAAACTCTGCAACGCCCTTCTTCATTCCTATCCAATGAAAAAGTCTTTTCATATCTCGGTACATCTTGTCACCTCCCGGATGGATAGTCATCCGAGAGTGATGAGCCTCCTTAAGAACTGATGTCAACAAATCTCTAACTCAGGGAACACAATCTTCCATCTTAACGTTGCTACCCTCTATCATCCACAAAATATCTAGCTAGGAGGCTAGAGGTCCCTGCTCTACTTAGTCTATCCAAGAAGCTCACTAACTGTCAAACCTCTCGCTGTGTGGATCCAGTGCACTCCATAAGAGAAGATCTCACCTCCAATGATTCCAACAAACCAGGCATAAAACCCGTAGATGGTATGGAATCAAAGGACGAGTTGAACTCCAAGCTCTTCCTCTCTATGAATAAAGGACTTAAGGTCATCTTCTGCCTACTCAATGTGTCTACTACCACATTCCCCTTGCATAGGGTATAAGCTATCTCAAAATCATAGGACGCAAGGAACTCCATCCATCGCTGTTGTCGCAAACAGAGATTCTTCTACGTGAACAAATACTTGAGCAACTTGTGATTTGTGAAAAGCTCGAACCTCTCACCAAGTAAGTAGGGTTACCAAGATTTGAGTGCGAACACTATCACTGCCACTCCAAATCGTTGGTTGGGTTGTTCTTCTCATGAACTCTTAACTACCTATTCCCATGCAGACCAAACTAGCTTCTTGCATCAGCACAACACCTAAACCCATGCAACAAGCATCCGTGTAGATGATAAACATCTTGGTATCATCAGGAAGAGTCAGAACAAGGGCAAATGTTAGAGCCTTATTTAATCTCATTGAATGCATCCTCGCAATCAATATCCTATGTAAAATCCAGATTTTTCTTCGTCAAATGGGTGAGCGAAGCTTAGATCTGTGCAAAGTCCTTAATGAACTTTCTATAGTAACTCGCCAACCTCTAGAAACTTCTTACCTTTGTTGCATTCTTAAGGGTTTTCCAAACTTGAACTGCAATAACTTTAGCGGGGTCCACCATTATACCATCCTTGGAGACAACATGCCCTAGGCACCTTACTTCCTTCTGCTAGAAATGACACTTAGAAAACTTAGCCTTAAGCCGATGCGATCTGAGAGTGCGGAGAACCTCTCCTAAGTATATGGCATGCTCTTCCTCGCTCCTCGAGAAAACCAGAATATCATCCATAAAAACCACTACAAACTTGTTCAGGTACTCCCAAAACATCCGACTCATCAAATCCACAAAGTATGTAGGTGCATTGGTCAGTCCAAAAGGCTTGACCAACAATTCAAAGAATCTGTCTAGAGTCCTGAAAGCAGTCTTGCCAATACTGTCATCTGCTATCCAGCTGATGAAAACCCGTGGCTAGATCCAAATGTGAGAAAACTGAAGCACCTAGTAGCTGGTCAAACAAGTCATCAATCTATGGGTGTGGGTGCCTATTCTTTTTTGTGAGCTTATTCAACTCCATATAGTCCACCCATGGACGGAGAGAGCCATCTGCCTTGGTTGCAAAGATGACTAGAGCTCCCTACTTAAGAATGCCCCGTCTAATGAATCCCTTCTTGAATAACTCCCCCACTTGCTTGCCAAGATCCCTCCTCTCTCTTGGACCCATGTGTCGCACTGGTAAAGCATCGGGCTTTGCATTCTCCACCAGGTATATCCGGAAATCTATCTCTAATCTGGGAGGTAATCTTATCATCACATCGAACACGTCCAGAAAGAATCTATGACTATGGGTACTGATCTAAGATCGTCAATAAAAGCATCAAGGGAATGTAGGAAACTGAGTATAACTAACCCCGTGGGTCACAAGAAATCTCGAGAGTCCAATCATGGCATGTTAGAAGCCAAACAACTCTCCTCTCACATTTTAGAATAACACCATACATGGCTAGCCAATCCATTCCTAGAATAATCCCGTGACCCATTAAGGTAAGAACATATGCATTGCACTCAAACTTGACGCCTGTAACTGAAATTCTCAAACCCCTACATATCATAAATAGGTGCATCGTACCTCCTATGGGGTTTAAGGCCACAATAAGATAAAAAAACAATGCAAGTGTCTAGGTACAGACTATCTACCAAAGAATTGGGTATGAATGACTAAGAAGCACCAGAATCAAATAGAGCCCTAATAGAGGAGTCAAAAGTGAAATCGAACCTTTTACGGTGACTATCCTACCTCGATCTAGACCACCGGCCTCAGGTGTCTCTAGCGCATGAACTTGTCCTCCACATGATCTGCCTTCTTACCCTGATTATTAGGGCGCTGCTTGGTGTAATGTTCAACTTGTTAGCAACTGAAACAAACATTCTTAGTCTACCTATTATTTCTAAAAAAGCGCCCTATATTTCCACAACCATGACACTTAACTTCTGTCTTGATTTGTGCCTTATCAGGTTTTTCTCCTTCCATTACGCCATAAATTGCATACTGCAACACCTGAGAAGTGATGCAGGAAGTGCCAAAAAATGTTGCTATAGGCAAAAAATGATCTGTGGCAACACTTTCTCGGTGTTGCATTTTGTTGCGTTGCCATAGAGTCAAAGGCAACACCTTTGCGACCCTATGGCAACATCGGTACAGTTGTTGCCACAAGTACTAAATTTACAAAAGGTGGGGCCCACAATCTGGTCTCCAACATATGGGGCCCACATTTTGGGAACCACTAAAACATGTAGCCTAGGTTTACGGAATCTATGGTGGGGCCCACATTCATTAATCTATGGCAACACTTTTACCATCCAACTACAACACTTTATTAGTTTATTTCAACATTTAACGTCACATACTGCAACACTATATCATAGCTATGACAACACCTTTTGCAATTTAAATTGGCTATGTATTTAAACACAGTATTTTATTCAAATAAATATTTTATTTTAACATTTCAAATAGTGCAAATTTTTTGACTCCACTATTGTACATTCACTGGTATATTACACAATCATTCTTATTTACATACATTCCTAACTAATTTGTCACTCAATTCACTCATATACACATATAACCATAAGCAAGAAAAAAATACATGAAAATGATTATATAAACTACTGTCTTTATTATTTTTCTTTTTGATGATTCACTCGCAAGCTTCTACTCTCCCCAGTCTTCAAGCTATTACACCTGCAAGAACAAGTTAACAAAAATAAAAAGCAAATGTGAATACACAAGAACAGAGATAACAAGATAGAATAAATTGACATGGACTGAGGATCCAAGCATGAAAGATGATTACCTTATATATTGTAGGTAGATTCTGAGTTTGAACATGAAATATGCTTACCTTGTAATATAGAAGAGCTTTGTAGTAATCTCCATACTCCATGAAAAGGCCAGCAATGTTAATCTAGGCAATTGCAAAAGCAGGTTGAATTCTGAGTGCTTCAAAGTAGCAGGCATAAGCCTTCCCAAAAGAGGATACTACGTTACAAATTCAAGGCAATTGACATAACATTAGTAAAAAAAATTAAAGCAACTAAGGAAAAAAGAATAGTAAAATTGGGAGAGCGACAAGGATCAATGTACAGTATGATAAGATAAAAATGGGTGAGGAATAAGGATCAATAGTGTTAACATGGTAAATTTTCATTGCGACATGCATCCTTTAAAATAGATATTTAGTGGACTGATCAACTATGTAAAACTGCAAAAGAATACTCACTTCGTTTCTACTTCCAAGGTTATTATGTGCTTCAACCTCCACAAAGAGTATTTTCATAACCTCAAATCTGAGCAACAATAAACAACCATAAACACTTGATAGAAACACAAAAAGATTAACAAACATGGATTAATGTAAGGGCCTGTCGGCAGCATTAAGCAGTCTCCTTGAATCATCCTTTCCATATGTAAGCACTAGGCAAGTTTTGACCAAGCATCGAAAGAATGGGATGGCGCTAAAATAAGCATTAACTAATGAAGTTAATAATAAAAAAGAAATAATATCATACATCGTATCACATATGCACGAATGATATTGTTGGACAGATCATACTGCATGTGTTGCTAATTATATATTACTGAAAGTCCACTTTGGCTAGGAATACACATTTATCATTTCCTATGACATCTCTATACATTTGATTATACATTTTGTTGGGCTTGAAGAACTACTCTAACACTATGAAATATAAGAAAAAATAATAACAGTGAAGCAAACTGGATAACATAAGGAAAAATGAGTTTAATTTAAAGAACAAAGTTTGATCAGCAATTATAGAAGTAGGATGAGACTAGTTTTGATCAGGTATCCCTTAATTTTGAACAGAACTGCTTTGCACAACAAGTAGACATGCATTGCAGCAAATGAAATGCAGCAGGCATGGACATGTTTGTATTCAAAAATAAATCCGCAAATGCCACTACTAAAACAATTTAATTCCCAACTCAACTATTGTTCCTCCCCTACGCATTTGGCCTAGCTACAACAACAACTAACTTCACATACAATCATTGCTTCTTCTTATCTAATAGGAAAAAACAAACTTGAACCTGTCAAAGATTCCTCATTTCAGCTTAAGGACGATATAAAACAACGAACAATTAATGTCAATTGAACATTCAAACTGAAACTTATAAAAGCAATACCATAGCCGATTCTTTATGATCAATGCATGTAAAAAGTTCCATGATAAAGCAGTCTTGATCCTTTTGGTCCACAGATATGCATCCCAGTGGCCATGGCTACTTATTCCAATCATGAACTATTTGAGAACCTTTATTCTTCTAAATTTATCCTTTCTAGAAGAAGAAAAAAAGGAGCTTCTGGAGTCTTTTGTTGATATCCCTATAACATAAAAATAAAATATATTTGAGCTCGGAATCATTTGAAAGGAATGGCCAATTACAAAGATGTAAAACATTGGATTTTACTGCTGTAAACTATACAGTCGTGTTTTTTCTGTTAGATAACATATCATATATTTGTGTGAAAGACACTAAATGTAGCATAATTACAGAATAATAGAGATACAAGTGTAGATATTGTAATTGGTACACATTTCCATGTAATCACCACAGATTCACATATAATCGGGGAAAAACTTGAAACCCGGAAGCATATTAGTTTGTACCTCATTTTGCAAAGCTAATGTTTCATGACCCCAAAAAACAAAACATAAAGATTGTTCGACCAAGAAAAGATGTACCTGTTAAGGAGTCTCCTCTTTGGGAAATTCATTGATATATTATTTAATTGTTGATTGATTGGATTGCCTTATTATCATATTCCTAGTAAGCTGAAACAATTAAAAGAATTGAAAAAAAGGGTAAAGAACATTAATATGTTGATAGCACACAATCTCATTCCTATGATCCCTATGTTAAAAGAATACAGAGATGAAACTAAAAAAATTACAATTGCATAAATAAACAAGTTACTTAAGATTTTTCTTCCCAAATAACAACTGCATAAATAAATAAACCTTTAATGAACTAAAGAAATAAATTGTGCATTGGATCAAGTTAACTGTTAAATATCCAAAGTGAATGCATAAGAACTATGTTGAAGCTAAACGAACAGTAAAAGATGGAATGGTTTCTTAAGATAACATAAACAAAAGCCAAGTAAAGGGTCATTTGAGTAACAACTACTTGTTTCCGCAGTTGATAAGTCCATAAGGCTGCATTTTCACTTTGTCACGTTGTTAAATTTGACAAAAAGATCATATGGAAAGAGTATCTAGTGCTAAATTCATTTTAAGTTTACCATCAGTAAACTACATCAAGTAGCCAACTTTTATGAAGCATTATTAGTTGATAAGTTACTTTTTGCTACTGAGAAATCTCGGTTCTCACCTCTGACGGATGCATAAGAATATTAGATTGCGCTAATTATTGTAGGATTCTCTGGATATATGTTTTTGATTCATTGACATCACTGGGTGTAGAGATTTAATTTCAGCTGACTTAGAAGAGGTATGCCTTTTTACCTTTTTTCGATTTGGGACTGGAAATTGGAACCAGTTCAGGGGAGAAGTCGAGACAGTCGTCAAGGGTGAAAGCGGGGAAGGAGGTGGAGATTCAGACAAGGCATCACGGCCGGATAGTTGTAGAACGGAGGCGGTGGCTGTTTGACTAGATGTGGACAAGCCGGAGGCAGTTCGGTTAGTGATGGAGATCGGTGAAGCCAGATCTGAATTTCAGGAAAAAGGAAATCGAAAATCCTAGAGATTTGGGAGGAAAGAAAAAGAAAAGCAAGTGGTGAATGAGAATGTTAGCGGGGAACGAGAAACTGAGGAGGTGTAGTAGAGAGTAGATTGATGGTTGGGATTTTGTTTTAACTAAAGGTGTGCAACCCTGAGGTGCATTTTTTTATTTTTATTTTTAATTTGAATATATCTATAGCCACTGCAATATAATTTGATATCTATGCTAACACATTGAATCATGCATTGCGATAGATAAAAATCAGCATAGCTGTGGCAACATTTTAGCTGGAAACACCTTGGATTTTCATTGCAGTAGGCCATCTATGGCGTAGTGCTTCTTTGAGGCCCCCTTCTTGGGACACCAATTCTTCTTCTCAGTCTTGGGTTGGACCTCATCTGTGACGGCCCGCCCCGCACCAGCCGGCATTTCCTCCGAAAGTGCGTTGTACACGTGCCCGACTAGCACGGAACGGTCGCCAAAGAAAGGAAAGAAGAGAGTGAAATAATCGAAAACCTATAGAATGTCTCACAACGCATGGGATAAAATATAATAACAACATACTTGACATAAAGCAGACGAGACAGTGATAAGCTGAAAACTAAACATCATAGCAGCAGAAAATCCAGATACAGCTTATGTTCCACATCTTTATTATTACAACTTTAAAACTGTCTCTAAAGTAAAAGAAAGGAAGGGTGCACTACTAATGCCTAAAGTAGTGACCAGCAGCGACACAGGGAGAATATCTATATATATCATACTTGGAAGCCTCCTTCTCGTTTCCGGTACAGCTACCCGTGCATCACCAGCTAACCTGTCTCTAGTCTGCTTGTGAGAGAACCCAGAGTAATAAAAAAGAGACATAAAACTCTGGGTCAGACAAAAAGTCTAGTATGAGCGATAAGCAGCTAAACAGAACAATAACAGGTATACTAAACCATACCTGAACCTGGACCTGCAACCAAAGAGTTAGCACTACATACCGTACAATACTCTAAGGTGCCACAAAACAAATGGTGTAAAGATACGGGGGTGGGGGGTATATGTCATAGTGAAGGAAAACAAGTCAAGCATAGCAACCATCCTCACATCTCTAACTCAGTGCGTAAAGCATACGATATCCATTTCTCTGGCCACCAAATCTTTGGGGTCATGACGGCAACTCCGTACAACTATTGCTACGACCTACTTTGCTCTTTTGTGGCTATGACGGCAAATCCGTACAAGTATTACACTGTCCCCACTGCACTGGTCCGTAGTCAATAACCCAAATGGGCCAACCAGCCTAGCTTTGGTTCGTCTACATGCCCCCTTTTCTTCAGCGGTGAACCAAAGTTATGGATATCGATAACCCCTTTGCACATATCCCGCAGCAAAGTCCAACTCATGAAGTCAACTCGTTGGCTCCCAACTGGATCTTAAGTACAAACTTCACGTTTGGACTACCTTTGCATCTCGGGTTTTGGTCGTCACCTTCTTCTCCGGATCGGTCTTCCTTTCTTCACTTCTCTTTGCTTCAGGTCGTGGTCATCAGCTCCTCGGTTCGGATCGGAATACCCCATACGGGTCGGGTCGTGCTCCTCTAGCTCGTGACTCATCGTCAGGTCCTACTCGTGATGCAATGCCATTGGTTTGGATCGCGCCACCTTGAGTGGTTCGGGTCGGGGTGACTCATACTCACATGGGCGGATCGGGTCGGAGAAATCCAAACGGATCGGGTCAGTGAACTCCCAACGGATCGGCTTCCTCCACTGGCTTGGATCGTGGCTCCAGGTTGTTGAAGCATGCTTGGCTCGTGAGGGGAATCGGTTCGGATCGGAGTTCCCTCTCACCAGCGGGTCGGATCGTGGAGCTTCCAGGCGAGCAGGTCGGATCAGGCTTTTCCCCTTCGATCCGATCTGGTTCGGGCAATTTCCTGCACTTCTTTCCAACGACTGTTTTACACCATTCGACAGCATTTTCAACCAATCTAACACTTCTAGACAATCACAAATCATACCATACAGTCATAGCAACAAGTACAATCAACCATAGACACCAAAACAACAACCATAGCATGTAAAATGGATCAAACATAGCAAAAACCCCATATTTTCCCTTAAGCATGTTTAGGAAAAACTAATGATATGATTAGTAAAACTTAACCAAATCAAACCAAATTTCCAATAGAGGTCTAAAACATTATTTTCGAATTTATAAATATTTTTCCAAAATTTTATCATGTCTAATTTCGTTAATCTTCACTAATTACCCTTAATTAACCGTAATTAGTGCAAAACTATGCAATCCACTCACCTTGGCCACAAATAAAATACCAAATCTGAAATGAATCTCTGTTTGGCGTTGTTCCCAATGCAACACAGCAGCTCTAACCTTGATTTGGTGCTAATCCTCTTTGATTTGGTGTTGCTAAGCCTAATCCTTGATTAGAAAGTGATTTGGAGATGTTTTAGAGGTTGGAGGCCATTATTAGGGTTCTTAGGAGGTAAATGGCGGCTAGAAAACTGAAATGAAATGAAAACCTAACTCATTTCAGCCTCCCCATAACCCTAATCCCGAAATGGGTTATAGGCCCATTTACTAATCACCTCATTTGGCCCGGTTAAGCAGTTTTTCACCTTCTGAAACTTATTTCAGCCATATCTCCCAAACGGTGAGTCCATTTGGCTAATATGACCACTCTACGGAATTGTAAACCATCATTCGGATCCAATGGAAGTGGTTTCAGGTCAAAACTCCTTTTCGATCAAAAGTTTTGGCCAAAACAATGTCAGCTAGGGGCAAAATAGTCATTTAAAAATTGGCAAAAATCATGAACATGGGAAATGACTCTAATAGTCGTCTCCCAAAGTTACATGACCATACGACTTTGTATGTGAAGGAAATAAATATTCTACGATCCTACGATGCGTAGAATGCGGGTCGTTACACTTCCCCCCCCCCCCCCCCCCCTTAAAAAATTTCGTCCCCGAAATTCCTTAACCCAAAACATACAAAGGATCCCGCATGCCTACCAGCCATATACAACAATCAATCATGACCAGATTCACCCCATTGAACTATGACCGCATGCCTACCAGCCATATCCCGCATGGATACGTCTTCCTAATGTTCTCCTCTATCTCCCAAGTACAGTCATTCTCATTCTCACCCCATTGAACTATGACCAGATTCACCGCTTTCCTTCGAAGTTGCTTCGTATCGCTCCCAACAATATGCATAGGCTTGCGGTTCCCAACCGCCTCGGGTTCAACCTCGATATCATCCAACTGATCAGGTGAAATAGTCACATCTGGGTCATGTATGAACTTCCTTAACTGGGGAACATGAAATACATTGTAAACTCTTGCCACCTTTTCCGGTAATTCAACTTTGTATGCCAAATTCCCAATTTAATCAAGAACTGGGAATGGACCAACAAATCTTGGTGCTAACTTGCCTCTCCTGCCAAATCGTATCACGCTCTTCAACGGAGAAATCTTGACAAACACCAAGTCGCCAATGGAGAACTTTAATTCTCTTCTCCTCTTATCAGCATAACTTCTCTGCCTATCTTGGGCAGCCTTCATTCGCTGTTGGATAACCTTGATCTTGTCTGATGTTTCTCTTATTACTTCTGGTCCAAGCACAGATTTCTCACCGGTCTCTAACCAACAAGACAGTGAGTTACATGGTCTTCCGTACAAAGTTTCAAATGGAGCCATACCAATACTGGATTGATAACTTTTATTATATGCAAACTCTACTAGATGCAAATGGTCATCCCATGATCCACCAAAATCCAATACAGAGGCTCTCAAGAGGTCTTCTAATATACGATTCACCCTCTCTGTTTGACCATCGGTTTGAGGATGATACGCGGTACTGAGATGTAATTCTGATCCTAACGTTTCTTGTAAGCTCTTCTAAAATCCACTAGTGAACAAAGGATCTCTGTCACTCACAATGCCTTTGGGTATTCCATGAAATCTCAATACCCACTTTATATACAGTTCCGCTAACTTAGCTGCCGTCCTGTTTGACTTGACGGGTACAAACCTTGCACTCTTAGTCAATCGGTCCACAATCACCCAAATGCTATCATGGCACCATTTAGTCCTTGGTAACTCATCAATGAAATCCATTGACACTTGTTCCCATTTCCATTCTGGAATTTCTAATGGTTGTAACAAACCACTAGGCTTCTTCTGCTCAGCTTTAACTAGCTGGCAATTCATGCATTTGGATATAAATTTCCCAACGTCTCTTTTCATCCCTTCCCAGTAGTAGGTGTGCTTCATGTCTCGGTATATCTTGTTACCACCGGGATGTATAGTCAGTTTAGAGTGATGAAATTCTCTAAGCACTTCATCTCTCAATCCATTGACATTGGGCACAACAAGTCTTCCATTCTTTCTAAGCCATCCATCTCGATCAAGCCCATACTTGTTCGTCTCTTCATCGATTCCCATCTCTAACTTTGAGATGATTTCCAATAGGTTAGAATCGTCCCTCTGACTGGAACCAATTCGTGAAATCAAAGTGGGTCTGATCGTTAAACTTGCTAACATTTCTGGATCCAATTCGCACTATGGTCTGAAATCATACCCAGCGATGTACTCCAGTTGCTTCCATTCAAGAAACACATCCCCTAAACTGGCATGTCTTCTACTCAACGCATCAGCCACCGCATTGCCCTTTCCTGGTGTATATGCGATGTCGAAATCATAGGAAGCTTAGAATTCTAACCATCTTTGCTACCGGAGATTTAGATCTTTCTAAGAGAAGAGATACTTTAATGACTTATGATCAGTAAACAACTCGAATCTTTCTCCCAAGAGATAACGTCTCCACATCTTCAGTGCGAACACGATCGCTGCCAATTCCAAATCATGGGTAGGGTATCTTTTCTCATGCGGTTTCAGTTGCTGGCTTGCATAAGCTACAACCCTACCTCCTTGCATCAATACAGCACCTAGCCCTGTGCCACAAGCATCTATATATATAGTCATCTCTTCATTCCCCTCAGGAATGACTAACACTGGTGCACATGTCAACTTTTCCTTTAAACTTTTGAATGCATTCTCGCACTTTTCGTCCCAGACTAAAGCTTGATTCTTCTTGGTCAAATGAGTCAACGGTGCTGCTATCTTGGAGAATTCTTGGATAAACTTACGATAATATCCAGCTAACCCCAAGAAACTTCTTACATCTGTTGCATTCTTGGGCGTATACCAATCTTGTACCGTAGCCACCTTCGCAGGGTCCACGGCAATACCATTCTCTGAAACAACATGGCCCAAGAATCTCACTTCCCTCCCCCAGAAGTGACACTTGGAAAACTTTGCTTTCAATTGGTGTTTTCTCAACACCTCCATCACTATTCTTAAATGTTCCTTGTGTTCTTCCTCTATCCTCGAGTAGACCAAAATATCATCCACGAACACAAGGACAAACTTATTCAACTGATCTCTGAATACCCTATTCGTAAGATCCACAAAATATGTTGGGGCATTGGTCAACCCAAATGGCATGACCATCCATTCATAAAATCCAGACGGCGTCCGAAATGTCGTTTTAGCTATACTCTCAGCTTCCACCCTAAGCTGATGAAAACCTGTCGCGAGATCCAACTGGGAAAATACTCTCGTGCCACACAACTGATCAAACAAATCATCTATCCGCGGTAGAGGATACTTATTTTTCCTCGTCGCTTTATTCAATTCGCGGTACTCCACACACAATCGAAGGGAACCATCCGCCTCGATAGCAAACACAACTGGTGCTCCCCATTCAGAAACACTCCTTCTGATAAATCCCTTCTTCAAAAGATCGTTGACTTGCACCCCGAGCTCTCGCTGCTCCCTTGGTGCCATACGACGAAGTGGCATCACTATAGGTCTGGCATCTTTCAATAAATCAATATGGAAAACAATCTCTCGGTGTGGTGGAAGCCCGGTCACTTCCTCGAAGACGTCCGAATACTGGCCAACCATGGGCAAACATGACAACTCACTATGCGGGATGTCGAGGGAATTTAGAAAACTAGCCATTACCCCATCACTAGGTAGACCACCAAACACTACCCTCTGCCCATCATCCGCTCTAGCTGTCGCCAAAAAGCCCTCACAGTCTACCACCACCCCGTGTCTTTGGAGCCATCGACTCCCAAAATAATGCCAAACCCAGTAAAGCCCAAAACAAAGCAATCACAAACAAACATGCATCCATGGCTCGATAAGACCACATTGCGACAAATCATGTTAAGATTAGTCGATAAATAAATATTATGTTGGGTATTATTTTTTGTTTTTACAGATGAATTGTTCAAGCCTTATACAGCCTTAAAAGTGAAGAATTGATGCCATATACATGAAGAATTGCATAAGAAGTTGTCATTGGAGGCTAGTTGTGTTCACATTGGTCAACTTGGATGGAGATTGGTAGAAAAGGTCTTAAATCAATTAGTTGGACACATGTCAAACAAGGATAAGAGGAGGATCGCAGCATAATCTTTGATGAGAAGGCCCATTTTAGGATTAGGGTTTTGCAACTCTGCTATAAATACAGATGTACACCCATTATAAAGATATACTTTCTGTTGTACCTTTTTCTGCCATTATTCTAGTTTGGTTTTCTTTAACTTTTACTTTATTTTATTTTATTACCAGCTAGTGCCATCTACACAACTAGGTTTGGTAGAGTACTAGTTGTATTTTGCACTTATTTTCATTAACTGTCTGATTAGATTCAGTGGTAATCCTAATTTTATTTTATGTTTGTTATTTAATTTCAGCAATTTTAATTTTTGTTTTTTAATTTCTTTCCCAGGCTATCTAACTCGCCTAAGAAATATATAAATAATAAAATTTAATTTTCCTCCTTGTGTTCGACCTGCATACTACACATCTATGCGCTTGCAATTATTTTTACATAATTTGCGCTTTTCTATTTCTTAGAAAGCATTGATCACTCCTTCTTCAAGCCTCTCCAAGTGTATCTATAAAATACTGAAACACTTGACTGTCCATACAAATTTGGGCACCTATGAGTTTAGGGTAAAAAGAAACAAAATAAACTCTGGGTCAATCATGGGACTGGTGTGAGTAAACTCCAACCATATTGTTTAACTCTGAAAATCCTTTTGAAACGAAAGGATTATAGTAAGACCAGCCCACACATAAACATGGACGGTTTTTACCTTACTATAACCCAAAACATTTTTGACATCAAAATCCAGTGATATTGTAGTAATGTCGATATCAAATAAATAACCAAATAGCGGAACGCTTGCTTCCCACGCTCCACATACATAGTATAAAATAAAAAAAGCAGGGCGCTTATTCGAGAATGGATTCCAACTATAACAAGGTATGGGACCACCTTCCGATCAGTGTACTCTAGAGGGGATACACTGGGATTCAGCAAGAACATCTTGCAAGCCGGCCACTCATTTAGCTTGAGTGTACCAAATATATTGTCACCTACGGTTGTCGGCCATCCAACCGTAATCCATAAGGTACATTATCGAAAGAAGAATAAATAATGAATTTTCTCTACATTAGTGACAAATATACGTTGCTTGGGTATGACCCAACTAGCCATATTGCCTGCCCGATTTTTGTCATTTCCCGGTTGTGAGGCTTGAGGCTACGTTAATCTTTCAGAACATTTGGCCACCATTCACTTTGAATGTCACATTGTTAAACCCGTCAAATCACTAGTTGATCTTCTCACAAATATTAGGGGTATAAAAAGCTAAGACAAACGAATTCCTCCACCACCAATATAATACCATGAAAAGATTGTCTATGTGATCTGTTTGGAATTCTCTGTCAGACATTCATTCATACAAGTTGTCCTGGGACTAGACAAACAGAATAGCCCTTGCATTTTATTCTGTCTTCAATTTATCTTCAGCATAATTTAATTTGCAATGCCTATGCCTATACGGAGTGGTTTTTGGATATCAAATCCAACGGGTCTATCCGTATTGACAACAATGGTCAAAAATCTTTGATAGACGGTGATTTAACTATCAATGGAAAACAAACATCCATCAAACAACCACTGGCCCTTTATAATGTTAATTAAACTACTTTCCAAACTCTTTATCGAATTCTATATATTGATATGTTGATTTCTGGTTATCCAAAATTCTTAAAAATATTATAACTCCTTAAATTTCCGGTCCTCTGTACCAGACAATAGCTCAAACCCCAACTCGCCTCTCTAGGCCCTTTCCATTCAAAAAGAAAATCAAAAAAATGCCAAGCAGCTTGACCAGTAGGCTCATAAAATCTCATATGGAAATTTAAACATGTACCATTTTGTCGGGAACTCAAATTAAATTCTTCGTTATCTTCACTCTATACTTGTTAACATATATACACCATTCCCAATTCATTTAAGTCAATTCAACGCCTTTTTGCTTTAAACGGTTGCCATTTGTTAATTAAAATTTTAATTAGCTTCTTTGGTTAATCACGTTCAAATATATTCGCTTACATAAATTAAACACAACTCCTTCCTCACTTCCAAATTCTAATCCAAGTTTCATATCCGAATTCCCAATTTTAATTAACGAGTCCAATTCATTTAAACAAAATTAACTCCGATCCAAAAACTTGATTAACTAATTTCCTTTGAAATTAGTTAACGTCATTCGATAAGTAAAAAATCTGATTTTTGTTCCAAAAATCAATCCATTTACTCCGCTTGAGTTCATATTTATTTTATAACTTAAAGCTGGATTTTTCTAGTGAGGATTCGAATTTTTCACCACTCAAAAACCTTTTATTTAAATTAATAAACCATTATGGTTTATAAACGATTTTACAGCGACTTTTCTAAAATTTGATTTTAACATAACTCAAAATATATAAGGCGAAATCATGATTTTTCTCTTCCATTAGAAATTTATCATTTAATAGGTATGAACGTTTCATTTTTCATCAAATTCAGACTTATATTGAATTTTGTATACTTAATTAAAGTCTGATTCGTCAAACTCGAACTACCGCATCACGACGAGTTCGTTTTAATTATAATTTAAATATAAACGTTAATTTCATATATAAAATAAATTTCAACTGCATTTTCAATGTTTTTTAAAAATACTTGAAACTCAAATTTCTATATCCAAGTCCAATTCAAATGGAATTAGATTATTTATAAAATATCGATATCATCGAATTCCAATCATAAATTACTTTTATGCAAATAATTAATTAATTCAACATCTGTTACCATTACAAACTAATACCATCTCTTGATAATAGTAAAGTCGTTCAAGTTAGGGTATTTTATTTACCTCTCAAACCTTGACTGGCAATGTTCTTATCTTGAGATAGACAAAAGCTTGTAATACAGAAAGTTAACTTAAATCTCACCTTTTATTCCGTTAAAAATATGGTTTTAAAAGCCATACTTACTTTGGAAAAATCTATTCCAAATTATCTGATGAAAATTATTTCATCACTTTTATAAGCCTTGTTATAAATTAACTTCCTTATTTTTATATATTAAAACAACTTCCCATTTAATAATACTATTTGAAACTTGATTCTCATTTTATTATATTATTATAACTTATATATTTAATCTATTTTCATATTAAATTTTAAATTCCATTTTCTCTTAATATAATTTCAATATCCTTACTGAAAATGATTTCCAATACCCTTTTTGAACTCCTACTTGAATTTAATTTTATAAATTATTGAATGATAATTTTTCACATTTATAAATACTGTAACAACCCGAATCTTTATAACATGTTAAAACCATAAATCAAAGCAGAATTAATTTTTAAATTGAGAATTATGGGAAATGAGTTGCGCCATTGCATTCGCCTCGGAATTTTACATGAAATAGAGTCTGAGTTTTCGAAAATCGAAGTCCGGATGAAGAAGTATGGCCTGTAGAAGATTCAGCAAATTTTAAGCAGCACACGACCAGGCAGGTTGACCTGGGGGTCGATCTGGGAGCCAGGTCGACTATGTGGTCAACCTTAGGGTCGACCTACCCCCAGGTCGACCATGTGGTCAACCTCCTCCCCTTACAGGTCGACCTGGTCGGTCTGTTTTGACCCAGAACCCATTTTTGAAGCCTAAGACGTGTTTTGATGGTTTGGATTGATTCTAGGGTTGATCTAAGGGCCTAAACTAGTTACTACCCCTATAAATACATCCTAAGACCTAGGCTAAATCATACAAATCATTCTTACACTGCTATGCTGCTAATTTACCCCTTGAACCATGGCATCTGCCTCCAAATTAAAGCTTAAGCATTCAAACTCGATTCAAACCAAAGATCAACGCTTCTACAATAATTCAAGAGAATAAACCAGCGACACCGCAACGTTCTATGACTAATTTCTAGACTTGACTTTTGCATCTAAATTTCTTAGACCACGATATGTAAGTTCCAGTTACTTTTAGATAAAAACTATAAATCTAATATGGGCATGTTAAATTGGAATTGATTTATGTATGATTCATATCTATTCTTGTTTTCTTCTTGGATCTTGACTATTGGGAATATTGTCTACAACGTTGAAACTATTGTTAATGGCATAAGACTATGACTATGCCTATGACTGTGAACATAAGACTATGACTACGCCTATGACTGTGAACATAAGACCATGACTATGCCTATGACTGTGAACATAAGACAATGCCTATGACTATGACGGTGAACATAAGACTATGCCTATGCCTTTTACTGTGAATATAAGACTATTGCCTATAACTATGACAAGGACAATTGTGGCTAATCACCTATGAGGTTATTGCCTAGGATTATGGCTATGAAATTGGATCAAAGCTTGATTTTCTATTCAGACCTATTTTCTTTATTTGTCCTGATTTTGGGTATTTTTCTATTTAAGTTAGATCTATCCGTGTTCTTGAATCTAGATTATTATTCAAACCTTTTTCATGTTCATAATGTTATGCCTACGATGTTTTAATCAATTTATTCAGTTAGGTCATGCCTTGGAAATAAATTGATAATAGAGCAATGTTTATTATGTTGATCTATGCCTGTGGTTCTATTTTATCATCATGTTGAATTGGGAATTAATGAATAAGTCCATTCATATGTATATGAACTTGGAGTATAACCCGTGATTACAAGTTGTGTAGTTTATCATATTATGCAAGTTTTAGGTTGTGAAATCATATCACATATGTGACCAAATTTTAGATCTACATGTTTATGTGTATATGTTAAACCTATGTCATATTTCAAGTTCACACTTATTCATATGTTCGTGATTGATTTGCAAGTTCACATATATCTAAGTTGATTTAGTCTATGTTGCAAATTCACATATATGTATGTTGGTTTAGTCTACGTTGCAAGTTCACACCTATGATATTCATGTTGATTGTTTTGAAATTACACACCTATGGTGTTCATATTGACTATGCTAAGAATGCCAAGTTTACACCTATGTCATGTTAAAGAATCTCTTTATGCAAATTTTTTGTACGTTAAATTAGGCTAAGTTTTTAGCCTAATATTATGCCAAAAATCATGCGGATGGAAAATTAGGCTAAGATTGTTAGTCTAATATTTAGACGGCGCAACATTGGGAAAAATTGGTAATTATAGGAAACTCCCTATGAAACTTGACATGAACATTGTTATAACTTGAATCTGGATGTGGGCATGAAACTTGCCTTGAAACTTGACACGAACATGACATGAAACTTGAACATGGGCATGACACTAGAATGAACTTGAAAATGGCCAACTCGAGGTTGGGTTGAGTTTGCAGTGTAATTCTGCCCGAAACCGCCCGGCAAATCCACTTACTGCAAACAATAGGATCTAATGTGGGTAGTTGGTCATATCGCACTTGAAAACCCGAGGTCAGACTGAGTTGTGGTGTAATTCTGCCCGGAACTGCCCGGCATATCCAGTGACAACAACAACAGGTCTGATGTGAGAGGTTGGGGTGCATTATTGAATTAATGCCACATGATAGGGTTAAGTCATGAACATGAAAGACAACACTTAACCAACTTGATACATGATTCATAGGCGGGTTAAGTCACGAACTTGAATGACAACACTTAACCTACTTGACATGCTAGACTAATAAGGGTTAAGTCACGAATTTAAATGACAAAACTTAACCTATTGGATGAAAACCCTAGTTATGCAGTCCATTTCAGCAATAACCCACCATATGTATCATGGTACCCTGGAACTAGGCAGGGTGGGGCACGATTACTGGGCTGATTGTAAGCGACCAGAACGAAGGTTGTGTTGGTGCGCCAGAGTAGGTTCAGGTGGGCTATGGTCGTGCACGTGGTCCGGAGTTGAAAAAGCAGGCATCGGGCAACAGTAATATTATCTGTGCATGCTTGATTCGTGTCGGTGGTTGGCACCATAGGGCTTGATACACCCTATGGTGGACCTAGCACAGGCGACTACATTCGTGATAGGGCCGTATGACACAGACACACGACGAGCTAGAACTTGTAGGGAGCCGATCGACTAGTGGATCGTTTCGTTGGACCTTGAAATGGGTCATTTCATGATATTGGGCCAAGGGATTATTTCATGATTTATATAAGACATGGGTTTGGGATTCTAGTACAGTTGATGCAGCGAACCTTGAATATGTGATGCTATACTTGATTTATACTTGATTTATCATGTTATCTTAGTCTATCTTGCCCATCTTGACAGCATCCTTATGTTTACTTTCAGTTTATACATGTCATGTTACCTTTATCTGTTTTTATGCAGAAAGTCACTAGGACTTACCAGTCTTTATGACTGACCCGTTTTCTTTCGCCTCTTTTTCTTCTGTTCCCCCTCTTCCCCCCAGGTTCTTAGGGAGGAAACTCTAGCACTTAGCTTGGATTTCACTTGCTTTTGGTTCATCTCATGTACGAATTGATCTTGAGCTATGCTATGGCTGCATTTCTGCTACCTTTGGGGAATTAAGCTCCTTTTGTTGTTTCAAGTTTATGCTTCTTTATTTATGCAAGACAGAATTTATTGTAATGGAAAATAATGACCTTGGCTATTTGATGTAAAAGGTTTTGACTCTTTTTGAAAGTAATGACATTTAGCTTTTGAATCTTCCGCTGTTTTGTTTATGTTCTATCTTGTAATAATTCTGTGATTGTTTACCTCGATAACGCTCCTCCAAAACTAGTGCATTCCCTTTGTGAGTGACCCTAGCGGAGGTGGGGTGTTACATTTGGTATTAGAGCATAAGGTTACCAGACTTGGCAAAAGTTTTTAGAAAACCTTCTAAAATTATTTTCAAAACCGTTTACAAAGAAGCATTTTTTTCAAGAAAAGTCTTGTTTCATTTAAAGGCTATTCCCCAAAATCCATTAGCACTATCCTTTGTTTCCTCGTTTGAATCTCTTTTCCTTTCTTTTCTACATCTGTAGTCGCAGTAGTTTTTACCTGCGGCTAATCTTCTTTCTAGCTTCGTAGAGGGTTTTCCGTACGATGGAGATAGTTTCCGTGAGGCTTGTTAACGTGTTGCATAGGGAAGGTATGAGTGATAAGTTAAGGCGGATGAGTCTCAGAACGAGAAGAAAGACTTCCAGAAGGGAGGCGAGAACAACGATAACAATAATAACAAGTCACGTGATAAGAGGAAGTGCAACTTCTGTGGTATAGTTGGGCATGTTATCAAGGATTGTAAAAGAAGGAAGAAGAAGATAGGTGTGTGCTTTCAATGTGGTAAGCTTGGACACATTAGCAAGAACTTCCCTAAGAAGCAAGGGAAAGCCCCGCAAGCAGGACCTTCTGGGGGTACATCTTTAACTTCTTCTCCTAGATGCTTTGTTTTATCTTGCTTATCTTCTCAATCCTATCTTGAGAACCTTAGGTAGAACCCTTTTGGATGTAAGCATGTGATTGAAATATGTTATGGTTGATGTTGGCAAATGGTTGCAAGGGGTCGCAAGTGGTTGCTTGTGGTTGCATAACACACATTAGGCACTAGATCGACTCAGACACATTTTCATATTACATATGCATGAGTGTTTATACTTGTTTATGGATGAAATTGAATGTGTTATCATGTGGATGTTTCATATGGATGGATGATTGTGCACATATAGTGTTTATGTGACTAGGACTATTTGCATACATGTTGGATTCATGACACTAAACATATTTTGCATTAGGAAGATCAATCAGGCCTGATCATTTGCATTAGATAAGGAACATATACACACACTTTCTACATATGTTCATATAGCATTAGAAATCTTTTAAGGATAATGGTTTCTTATGGATGATGGTTGAGTAGATGGTTGATTGGATGATAGGATGCATTCTTCTTAACTTGAAGATTTCGGGGACGAAATCCTTTAAGGAGGGAAGAATGTAACAACCCGAATTTTTATAACATGTTAAAACCATAAATCAAGGTAGAATTAATTTTTAAAATGAGAATTATGGGAAAATGGATTGCCCATTGCGTTCGCCTCGGAATTTTACATGAAAGAGTCCGAGTTTTCAAAAATCGGAGTCCGAATGAAGAAGTTATGGCCTGCAGAAGATTCAGCAAATTTTAGGCAACACAGGACCAGGCAGGTCGACCTGGGGGCCAGGTCGACCATGTGGTCGACCTTAGGGTCGACCTACCCCCCAGGTCAACCATGTGGTCGACCTCCCCCCCTTACAGGTCGACCTGGTCGGCCTTTTTTGACCCAGAACCCATTTTTGAAGCCTGAGACGTGTTTTGATGGTACGGATTGATTCTAGGGTTGATCTAAGGGCCTAAACTAGTTACTACCCCTATAAATACATCCTACGACCTAGGCTAATTCATACAAATCATTCTTACACTACTATGCTGCTAATTTACCTCTTGAACCATGGCTGCCGCCTCCAAATTATAGCTTAAGCATTCAAACTCGATTCAAATCAAAGATCAATGCTTCTACAACAATTCAAGAGAATAGATTAGTGACACCGCAACGTTCTATGACAAATTTCTAGACTTGACTTCTGCATCTAAATTTCCTAGATCATGATCTGTAAGTTCCAGTTACTTTTAGATAAAAACTATAAATCTAATATAGGCATGTTAAATTGGAATTGATTTATGTATGATTCATATCTATTCTTGTTTTCTTCTTGGATCTTGACTATTGGGAATATTTTCTACGACGTTGAAACTATTGTTAATGGCATAAGACTATGACTATGCCTATGACTGTGAACATAAGACTATGACTATGCCTATAACTGTGAATATAAGACCATGACTATGCCTATGACTGTGAACAAAAGACTATGCCTATGACTATGACGGTGAGAAAAAGACTATGCTTATGCCTATGACTGTGAATATAAGACTATTGCCTATAACTATGACAAGGACAATTGTGGCTAATCACCTATGAGGTTATTGCCTAGGATTATGACTATGAAATTGGATCTAAGCTTGATTTTATGTTCAGACCTATTTTCTTTATTTGTCTTGATTTTGGGGATTTTTCTATTTAAGTTAGATCTATCCGTGTTCTTGAATCTAGATTATTATTCAAACCTTTTTCATGTTAATAAAGTTATGCCTGCGATGTTTTAATCAATTTAATCAGTTAGGTCAAGCCTTGGAAATAAATTGATAATAGAGCAATGTTTATTATGTTGATCTATGCCTGTGGTTCTATTTTATCATCATGTTGAATTGGGAATTAATGAATAAGTCCATTCATATGTATATGAACTTGGAGTATAACCCGTGATGACAAGTTGTGTAGTTTATCATGTTATGCAAGTTTTAGGTTGTGAAATCATATCACATATGTGACCAAATGTTAGATCTACATGTTTATGTGTATATGTTAAACCTATGTCATATTTCAAGTTCACACTTATTCATATGTTCGTGATTGATTTGCAAGTTCACATATATGTAAGTTGATTTAGTCCATGTTGCAAATTCACATATATGTATGTTGGTTTAGTCTACGTTGCAAATCCACACCTATGATGTTCATGTTGATTGTTTTGAAAGTACACACCTATGGTGTTCATATTGACTATGCCAAGAATGCCAATTTACACCTATGTCATGTTAATGAATCTCTTTATGCAAATTTTGTGTACGTTAAATTAGGCTAAGTTTTTAGTCTAATATTATGCCAAAAATCAAGTGGACAGAAAATTACACTAAGATTGTTAGCCTAACATTTAGACGGGACAACGTTGGGAAAAATTAGTAATTATAGGAAACTTGGTATGAAACTCGCCATGAAACTTGACATGAACATTATTATAACTTGAATCTGGATATGGGCATGAAACTTGCCTTGAAACTTGACACGAACATGACATGAAACTTGAACATGGGCATGACACTAGAATGAACTTGAAAATGGCCAACTCGAGGTTGGATTGAGTTTGCAGTGTAATTCTGCCCGGAACCACCCGGCAAATCCAGTTACTGCAAACAATAGGATCCAATGTGGGTAGTTGGTCATATCACACTTTAAAACCCGAGGTCAGACTGAGTTGTGGTGTAATTCTGCCCGGAACCGCCCGGCATATCCAGTGACCACAACAACAGGTCTGATGTGAGAGGTTGGGGTGCATTAATGAATTAATGCCATGTGATAGGGTAAGTCATGAACATGAAAGACAACACTTAACCAACTTGAAACATGATTCGTAGGCGGGTTAAGTCACGAACTTGAATGACAACACTTAACCAACTTGACATGCTAGACTGATAAGGGTTAAGTCACGAATTTAAATGACAACACTTAACTTATTGGACGAAAACCCTAGTTACGCGGTCCATTTCAGCAGTAACCCACTAGATGTATCATGGTACTCTGGAACTAGGCAGGGTGGGGCACGATTACTGGGCTGATTGTAAGCGACGAGAACGACGGCTGTGTTGGTGCGCCAGTGTAGGTTCAGGCGGGCTATGGTCGTGCACATGGTCCGGAGTTGAAAAAGCAGGCATTGGGCATCAGTAGGTTTATCTGTGCATGCTTGATTCGTGTCGGTGGTTGGCACCATAGCGCTTGATACACCCAATGGTGGACCTAGCACAGGTGACTACATTCGTGATAGGGCCGTATGACACAGACACACGACGAGCTAGAACTTGTAGGGAGCCGATCGACTAGTGGATCGTTTCATTGGACCAAGAAATGGGTCATTTCATGATATTGGGCCAAGGGATTATTTCATGATTTATATAAGACATGGGTTTGGGATTCTAGTACAGTTGATGCAGCGAACCTTGAATATGTGATGCTATACTTGATTTATACTTGATTTATCATGTTATCTTAGTCTATTTTGCCCATCTTGACAGCATCCTTATGTTTACATTCAGTTTATACATGTCATGTTACCTTTATCTGTTTTTATGATGAAAGTCACTAGGACTTACCAGTCTTTATGACTGACCCGTTTTCTTTTGCCTCTTTTTCATCCGTTCCCCCTCTTCCCCCCAGGTTCTTAGGGAGGAAACTCTAGCACTTAGCTTGGATTTCGCTTGCTTTTGGTTCAACTCATGTACGATTTGATCTTGAGCTATGCTATGGCTACATTTCTGCTACCTTTGGGGAATTAAGCTCCTTTTGTTGTTTCAAGTTTATGCTTCTTTATTTATGCAGGACAGAATTTATTGAAATGGAAAATAATGACCTTGGCTATTAAATGTAAAAGGTTTTGACTCTTTTTGAAAGTAATGAAGTTTAGCTTTTGAATCTTCTGCTGTTTTATTTATGTTCTATCTTGTAATAATTCTGTGATTGTTTACCTCGATAACGCTCCTCCAAAACTAGTGCATTCCCTTTGTGAGTGACCCTAGCGGAGGTGGGGTGTTACAAATACCGTATATAAATTACACTTCTTGTTTTAAATATTAAACAAGTCCCTATTTCAAATTCCATTTGAAATCTACCTTGGAAAATAAATTTTCCCTTTTAAAATCATGCTTGAATGTACATTTCCCAATTATCCGACGATAATTTTTCTATTCATTTATAAAGATCATTTATAAAATTTAGCTACTTGTTTTTATTAAAAATAAGTTAATATTTTTCCCAGCTATTCGAAAATTTGGGCTCTATTTCAGAAAAGAAAATTTTCCTTTTAAAACTAAAAATCCTTTTTCATGATATTTTTAAATATCAATATCTAAGGCCAGTGATATTCAAACATCTCAATACACAGACCATCAATCCAATTTAATACATCACACATATATAAATATGCAAACAACAATAAATAAAATTTGAGGAATCCGGTTGTATTCCTCCAACCTGTTTTCCCTGCATCCACAGGTATTAGACAACATAAATAATACACATCCTGCTTCAAGGTAGGATACCGCGGTGTGAAGGTCATCCACTCAATATATCATGGGCTGATAGGGTCATCCGTTAATGACAATGAGGGCAATCGTTAATGGTACTGCGAGAAATATCCAATAATATATAATAGCCATATCCAACAAGCCTAAATAACTAATATATCTAATAACCACAATTTATCAATAAACAGCAATACAACCGATCAACCAACAAACAACATATAAATACTTATATTAAATAAAAATTCGATTAAAATAAATTATAATTGAACCAGAGAGTGAGTTTACTCACCTTGATTTTATTTTTGCTGAATATCCGATTAAATTCCACATCGTCGCAGCTACGACTCTACCCGAATGAATTTATCTTTCACCTACGATGGTTCATTTTTATTTAACGATTAAATGATTATTAATTTAAATTATCTATTAACATAAATAAATAATTATTCCATGTATTCTAAAATTAATAAAAACGTATACCTCGTCACCTTTGATCAAGTATGAAGCCAACTACAATCATCGACCTTAATCAACCCAAAATTCTAGTTTATCCCATTTGGGCATTCCATCAAACATTTCATAGTCGATCGCCATTCCGTTTTCAATCACATAAACTACTGCCACCATCGACTACCCATCACCTTCAGCAATTATTCCTGCTCGCCAGTCCACCCATCCATCTCGACAGTCACAGCAACAGCACCTGTCCAAACCCTGGACTACCCAAAAACTCACTGCAATGTCATAAGATCCAACTGCTCCACTGGACAATCCTCCTCCATTGCCAATTCTCATTTCCCCACGCTTAAGCTCAATATCTCCAAAAACACAGACCGCAATCCACTAATCATCCAACTGTCAAATCTCCTTAACCACCCAGTTCAACACTAAACAGTCGAACTCCACCCTATGGACCCAGTCTTTGTCACGAGTATCCCAAAACAAATTGCGACTCCATTATCGTAAGTCGATGCAAACCTGAGCATCACGGTTTCAAACTCAGATTCAAACGTGCAAATCTGGGTGCGCGTTTTCAAAGGGAAATCGAATAGGAAGTCACAAGTCGGTTTTAATTTGTAAATCAATTTTCGATTTACGGAAAAAGGAAATAGCAGAAAATTGGGTTTGGGGATATTTCGATTTTATAAAAGAGGGAGAATTCGATAATCCCCTGAATTAAGGAACAAAAATAAAATAGAGGAGCAGAAAGAAAAATAAAGGAAAGAAAGAGTGAACCGTGATCTTATTCAATTTCAGAAGGAAACAGTTGTCTCAATTTTATCCTGAAGCTCCCATTTTTCATCGCTGAAGAACGATTTGGTTTGCAGATTATGAAGGAGTTGCGATATATAAAGTGAAGAAGGAAACATATCGTACAAATTTTTAAATGAATGTGGTGAGGTACTGTGACAGCCCGCCCCGCACCAGTCGACATTTCCAATGAAAGTGCACTGTGTCAATGCCCAACCAGCACGGGACGGTCGCCAAAGAAAGAAAAAGAAAGGAATTTGAACTAACAAGGAACCTGTAGAATGTCTCACAACGCATGGAATAAAATATAATAATAATAATAACATACTTTGACATAAACAGATGAGACAGTGCATAAGCTGAAAACTAAACATCATAGCAGCGAAAAATCCAAATGCAGCATATGTTCCACATCATGATTATTACAAATTTTGAAAACTGTCTCTAAAGCAAAGTAAAGGAAAGGTACACTACTAATGCCCAAAGTAGTGACCAGCAGCAATACAGGGAGAATATCTATATATATATATCATACGTAGGTGCCTCCTGCTCATCTCCGGTACAGCTATTTGTGCATATCACCTAACCTGTCACTAGTCTTCCCATTTAAGAGCACCCAGAGTAATAAGAAGAGGTATAAAACTTTGGGTCAGACAAAAGTCTAGTATGAGCGATAAGCAGCAAAATAGAATAATAACAGGTATACTAAACCATACCTGAACCTAGACCTGTATATATCATACGTAGGAGCCTCCTTCTCGTCTCCGGTACAGCTACTCGTGCATATCACCTAACCTGTCTCTAGTCTGTCAATTTAAGAGCACCCAGAGTAATAAGAAGAGACATAAAACTCTGGGTCAGACAAAAGTCTAGTATGAGCGATAAGCAGCAAAATAGAATAATAACAGGTATACTAAACCATACCTGAACCTGGACCTGCAACCAAAGAGTTAGCACAACATATTGCTCAATACTCTAAGATGCCACTAAACATAAGGTAGAAAGATACGGGGGAGGGAGTGTGCATGACATAGTGATGGCAAATAATCAATCATAGCAACCATCCTCACATCTCTCACTCAGTGCGTAAAGCATACCACTTTGATCACTAGACCCATCGAGGTAGTGACGAGTCTGACTTGTATAACTTTTGCTACCACCAAGATTGCCCCATGGAGTCACAACCAAATCCTTACAAATTACCCCACCTCATTGGTATATAGCCAATAGTCCTACCTAGGCCACTGTGGCCCTGAATCCGTCCACATACGCCACACTCCATAGTGATCCAAAGTTATAGACATCGATAACCCCTTTGCACACGTCCCGCAGCAAAGTCCAATCATGAAGTTAACTCGTTGGTTCCCAACTGGATCCTGAATTCTACTTCCTATTTGGACTTCCTTTGCATCTCGGATTTTAGTCATCATCTCCGGATCGGTCTTCATTCAGTTCATGATCATCATCTAGGCTCGGGTTCCCATCGGTTCATAGCACCCTATCCAGATCGGTTCGGATCGTGGTGTCCTTCCTCCTGTGGTTCGGGTCGGAGTCCACATCTCCTGGTGGTTCGGTTCGTGGAGAGCTCCGCTGGTTCGGTCCTCCTTCCCAAGCACTCCGGATCGGGTCGTGGTGCCAACTCCATTGGGTTCGGATCGGATGAAGCAACGGTTCGTGACTTGCTTTCCCAGACGGTTCGTGGTACTTAAGCTGAAGCGGTTCGGTTCGTATCGCTCTCCAGGTGAGCGAGTCGATGCGGTGCCACCATCCACGAGCGGGTCAGTTCGGGGGATCCGATCCGATCTCTGCACATTTCATGCACTTTGTCCAGCGACCTGTTTACGCCATTCGACGACATTTTCGACCAATCTAACTTCTCTAAATAACTACGAATCATTCCAAACATTCATAGCAACTTATATAATCAACCACAAACATCAAAACAACAATATAATGTATTGAAATGGATCAAACATAGCCAAAAACCCATTTTTCCCCTTAATCATGTTTAAGAAAAACTAATGATATGATTAGCAAAACTAAACCAAACTAACCAAATTTTCAAATAGAGGACAAAAATAATATTTCGAAATTTATAAATATTTTTCCTGAATTTAATCATGTTTAAATTCGCTAATCAACACTAATTACCCTTAATTAACCATAATTAGTGAGGAACTATGCAAATCACTCACCTTAGCCAAAATTAAAACTTTCAAAACTGAAACTCCACTGATTTGGGTGAATACTGATGTCTAACAGCAGCTCCAACCTTGCTTTGGTGCTATTTCCCTTTGATTTGACGTAGATTAGGCTAATACTTGATTAGAAAGTGATAAGAGATGATTCTAGATGTTGGAGGCCATTGTTAGAGTTCCTAGGAGGTAAATAGCGGCTAGAAAACTGAAATGAAATGAAAACCTAGCTCATTTCAGTCTCCCCATAACCCATATCCCGATATGAGTTATGGGCCCATTCACTAATCACCTCATTTGGCCTGGTTAAACAGTTTTTCATCTTCTAAACCTTATTTCAGCCATATCTCCTAAACGGTAAGTCCGTTTTTCACTATGACCACTCTACGAAAAGGTAAACCATCATCCAGATCTAATGAAAGTGGTTTCAGGTCAAAATTCCTTTCCAGTCAAAAGTTATGGCCGAAACAATATCAGCTAAGGGCAAAACGGTCCTTTAAAAATCGGCAAAAATCATGATCATGGGAAATGACCCTAATAGTCGTCTCCCAAAGTTACATGACTATATGACTTCGTATGTGAAAGAAATAAACATTCTACGATCCTTCGATGTGTAGAATGCGGGTCATTACATTCTCCCTCCTTAAGAAATTTCATCCCCGAAATTCCTTAACTCAAAACATACAAAGGATCTCGCATGCCTACCAATCATTTACAAAACAATAAAGCAAACCAAACAACACAACAAGCCCATCCTAGCATGCGGTTTACTAATAAGGGAGTACTATACCGATATAAAAAAACTTACCAGGCAAAGAGTTCTGGATACTTCCCCCTTATGTTCTCCTTTGTTTCCCAAGTACAGTCATTCTCATTCTCACCCAACTGAACCTTGACTAGATTCACCGCTTTCCTTCGAAGTTGCTTCATATCGCGCTCGACAGTACGAATCGGCTTGCGGTTCCCAACCGCCTCGGTTCTACTTCGACATCATCCTACTGATCAGGTGAAATAGTCACATCAGGGTCATGCACGAATTTCCTTAATTGGGAAACATGAAATATGTTATGAACTCCTGCCATCTTCTCTGGTAATTCAACTTTATATGCCAAATTCCCAATTTTCTCAAGAACTGAGAATGGACCAACAAATCTTGGTGTTAACTTGCCTCTCCTGCCAAATCGAATCACGCTCTTTAACGGAGTTATCTTGACAAACACTAAGTCGCCAATGGAGAATTTTTAAATCTCTTCTCCTCTTATCAGCATAACTCTTCTGTCTATCTTGAGCAGCCTTCATTCACTATTGGATAACCTTAATCTTATCTGAAGTTTCTCTTATCACATCTGGTCCAAGCACAAACTTCTCAATAGTTTCTAACCAACATGACGGTGAGTTATACGGTCTTCCATACAATGCTTCGAATGGAGCCAGACCACTACTGGATTGATAACTATTGTTATATGCAAACTCTACTAGATGCAAATAGTCTTCCCATGATCCACCAAAATCTAATGTGAAAGATCTTAAGATATCTTCTAATACTCGATTCACCCTCTTTGTTTGACCATCGGTTTGAGATGATACGCGGTACTGAGATGTAATTCTGACCCTAATGCCTCTTGTAAGCTCTTCCAAAATCCACTAGTGAACAACGGATCTCGGTCACTCACAATGCCTTTGGGTATTCCATGAAATCTCACTACCCATTTCATATATAGCTCAGCTAACTTAGCTACCGTTCTATTCGACTTGACGGGTATAAATCTTGCACTCTTGGTCAATCGCCCCACAATCACCCAAATGCTATCATGGCTCGACCTAGTCCTTGGTAACCCATCAATGAAATCCATTGAGACTTGTTCCCATTTCCTTTCTAGAACTTCTAATGGTTACAACAAACCACTAGGCTTCTTTTGCTCAGCTTTAACTAGCTGGCAATTCATGCATTTGTATATAAACTTCCCAACGTCTCTTTTCATTCCTTCCTATTAGTAGGTCTGCTTCATGTCTCGATACATCTTGTTACCGCTGGGGTGTATAGTCATTTTTGAGTGATGACATTCTATAAGCACTTCATCTCTCAATCCATTGACATTGTGTACAAATAGTCTTCCATTCTTTTTAAGCCATCCATCTCGATCAAGCCCATACTCGTTCATCTCCTCATCGATGCCCATCTCTAACTTGGAGATGATTTCCAATAAGTTAGGATCATCCCTTTGGCTAGAACCAATCCGCTCAATCAAAGTGGGTCTGATCATCAAACTTGCTCACATTTCTGGATCCAATTCACACTTTAGTCTGAAATCATACCCAGTGATATACTCCAGTTGCTTCCATTCCAGAAACATAGCCCCTAAACTGGCATGTCTCCTACTCAAGGCATCGTCTACTGCATTGCCTTTTCCTGTTGTATATGTGATATCGAAGTCGTAGGAAGCCAAGAGTTCTAACCATCTTTGTTGTCGGATATTTAGATCCTTCTGAGAGAAAAGATACTTTAACGACTTATGCCCTGTAAAAAACTCGAATCTTTCTCCCAAGAGATAATGTCTCCACATCTTCAACGCGAACACGATCGCTGCCAATTCCAAATCGTAGGTAGGATATCTTTTCTCATGCGGTTTCAGTTGCCGACTAGCATAAGCTACAACCCTACCGCCTTGCATCAATACAACACCTAGTCTGGTATCACATGCATCTGTATATATAGTCATCTCTTCATTCCCCTCAGGAATGACTAACACTGGTGTACATGTCAACTTTTCCTTTAAACTTTTGAATGCATTTTCACACTTTTCGTCCCAGACGAAAGCTTGATTCTTCTTGGTCAAATGAGTCAACGGTGCTGCTATCTTGGAGAATTCTTGGATAAACTTACGATAATATCCAGCTAACCCCAAGAAACTTCTTACATTTGTTGCATTCTTGGGCGTATACCAATCTTGTACCGTAGCCACCTTCGCAGGGTCCACGGCAATACCATTCTCTGAAACAACATGGCCCAAGAATCTCACTTCCCTCCCCCAGAAGTGACACTTGGAAAACTTTGCTTTCAATTGGTGTTTTCTCAACACCTCCATCACTATCCTCAAATGTTCCTTGTGTTCTTCCTCTGTCCTCGAATAAACAAGTATATCATCCACGAACACAAGAAAAAACTTATTCAACTGATCTCTGAATACCCTGTTCATAAGATCTACAAAATATGCTGGTGGTCAACCCGAATGGCATGACCAACCACTCATAAAATCCAGACGGTGTCCGAAAGGTCGTTTTGGCTATACTCTCAGCTTCCACTCTAAGCTGATGAAAACCTATCACAAGATCCAACTAGGAGAACACTCTCGCGCCACTCAACTGATCAAATAAATCATCTATCCGTGGTAGAGGATACTTATTCTTCCTCGTCACCTTATTCAGCTCGCGGTAGTCCACACACAATCGAAGGGAACCATCTGCCTTGGTAGCAAACACAATTGGTGCTCCCCATTCAGAAACACTTCTTCTGATAAATCCCTTCTTCAAAAGATTGCTTACTTGCACCCCGAGCTCTCGCTGCTCCCTTGGTGCCATACGACGTAGTGGCATCACTATAGGTCAAGCATTGTAAAGACCCGCAACTTCCCCGTAAAGGAAAGCGTCGGATAGTTCGAGAACAAGCCACAACAGAATGCATATAAAAGAACATTTCATTGTATATTACAACGATGCATCAGATTACAAGAATATGCAGAGTATAAAAGAATATTACACAGAAATATCAGAGATTTAAATTACATTTAAATACATCGCAGCGGAAAATAATACAATACACAACTAGAAGAAGATATACGGATACAAAGCTTTCCGGATATCGTTCCAGCTGTAAACCAGGATCCTGTGAATATAAATCTGCAAAACCAAAACTACTAGCTGCCCGTGTCAAAATAAGGGCACCCAGAGTTTAGGTTAAAACAATAAACTCCAGGTCAGTCATGTGACTGGTGTGAGAACTAAAATAGTTATTATTCTTTATTTTAAAAGTTAGGTAAATCAAGGGACCACGCCGTATAACACGGAACGGGTTTCCTCCCAAGAATACCAGTGCATAAAACAGCAGCGCAATGCTAAATAAAGAAAGATGAAGCTGTTATAAGACCCAGTTCCTATCACACAATGCAACGCAAACCGGGGGATAGGGTTTTCCCTTATAACAGCCAAAGAATGCTTGATACGTTTAAAACAAATCATTTGATACTATAATAAGTGCATAGTGTATAAAACAACTTCAAATCATAAGTATCAATCATAGGCGGCATGAATGCCCCATACCACTATGTCGCCATATATAGGTTTACAAATAAAACCGCAAATGTCACGTATTTGGAAATTGGGTTTCCATCTATGAACCGAGGCTAGGGGCAAGATCCTCAACCGATTCGAGACGCTCTAGCCCGCCCCTCAGGAACAGCCGCAACTGCCCCTTGGATCGTCAGGGCCGGTCCACACGGAGTGGATTATTATGCCTGAACAATACGTCTCCCCACCCTATGGGGTGTAAGTCTGGTCCGTCAGCCGACCAGAATGCATTCGGCCGAAACCGATATAACCGAGGCGCCTCGCAACAGCAACAACAACATAAGTCAAACTCGTCAGGGCGTGTAAAACCACTGACGCCACTTCTAACTAGAAAGAAACGCATGCCCTCCCTGAGGTCCGTCTCCCGTTTTTGATTCATACCGGGTGTGAAACTCGCGAATCAAACGTTACACAAAGCTACGCCACAAAGGTCGTGCTTTGATCATCAACCACAAGACTTTGCTTTTCAACAGAAGCCTTGATCATTTGCATCTTAGCATGCCACACAGGCAAGCCATCCTATGCAACCGATATCAGTCACACAGAATGAAATCCGATGTCAGACACACAGTCCATTTACAAGTCCGTTCTGGGTCTGAACGAAACCGGAGGCACCTAGTACCCCGCATATCCATCGATCTCCAAGTACGTCTGGACGATCACTAACTGTTTCCATCTTCTTGGGTGTACAGCCCAATCAAGATCATCAGTTATCACCCAAACGACGTGAAGACCTCCGGTCTTCGACCATCGTCTTCGTCTTCGACTTATCGTCGTATCAGTTACTCAGAATGGGATAAACCCGGTCTTTCCGAATAACTCGCGTATATTTTAAATAAGTGTTACACAAACACAACATACGCCTCATTCCAATTCATTAGTCACTAACCGTAAATTAATCAAGAGAATAATTCCCCAAATATTAACCCCGAAGGCCGAAACCAACATCAGATCAATATCCAGAAAACCATTCTGCTTGGCTAACCGCCAGTTAGTTTCTAAATTTCACATTCAAATCTAATTACAGATTTATCTATCGCCTGGAGCAAAACTGGTGATACTCCATTCTCGATCTTTTCAATCTAATTAAAGATTCATTAAAACTCCACTTAGTTTTAATCATTATCTGGGTTAAAGAATCAGTGTCATTTAAAACACGGTTCACGATAAACCCAAAATCACATTCATTAATTATCGGGTTAAAGAACAAGTGTTATTTAAAACACTGTTCACGATAAGCCCAAAAATCAATATCTATTCAATTCCAATTAAATATTATTTAATTGGTACACTTCATTAAATCTAAATAAAAAGATTTAATCTTTTCTCAACTGGGTTCAAGAATAGTGTTAGTGAAGACACCATTCACGACAAACCCAAATCACATTCGATATTCAATACAAGGCTCTGAATAGAAAATATATCGGCTTATATTCAATATCGAATTCTACGACTAACAAATGTCGTATTGGAAATAACGATATCAATATATATCTTTCAAATTTCCATAACAACACCTGTATAATCACGAATTCCAACATCGAAATATTCCGAAGACAATTTCGATTCAAATCCACTCCAATGCAATCATTGGAAATTTTGGTTATTTTTAAAACCCTTTTCGAATTCAATTTATTTATTTAAAAATAAATAGGATTATAATTCTAGTTCAAAACTAGTTCATTTCGATAAAAATTTATTTTTATCTTTTCAAGTATGGAGTTTTTCATCCCAATTCTTTCTAAATCATTTATTATGATTTTACACAAATTATTGCTATTTTTAATAATTTTATCAAGGCCCGTACAGTCGATTTCCATCAATGGCCATCGAACTGCACTTACAGCGACCTTTTTTGAATTTGATTTGGACATATCTCCAAATCCAACCGTTAGATTTCAAATTTCTAACATTCATTAGAAAGCTCTTTTCGATACGAACCCAACGGTTCCGGTTTTAGGAGAATCCGACGGTCGGATCTCCCGTAATGCCCGTTTGAAATAAATGGTCGAAATTCGCGAACTGCCGCGGCGTGGCGCGTTCTATTCAGGCCATTATATTATATATAATATATATATAATATATATATCGTCGATTTCTATTTAAAACGAATTATATAAATAGTTTTGAATTCGTTTCAAAAACATTTTCAACTTCCATTTCAATTCAAATCAAAATTGAATTCTTCTTTATAAATTCGTTTTAAAATCCATTTCTATTCAATTCAAATTTCAATTCAATTTGAATTTATTTCACTTCGCTTTCAATTCAATTCGAATTCGTTTTCAGTTCAATTCATTTCGAAATCGTTCTCAATTCAATTCATTTCGAAATCGTTTTCAATTCAATTCATTTCGAAATATTTCAATTCAATTCATTTCGAAATCGTTTTCAATTCATTTCATAATCGTTTTCAATTCAATTCATTTCGAAATCGTTTTCAATTCAATTCATTTCGAAATATTTTCAATTCAATTCATTTCGAAATCGTTTTCAATTCAATTCATTTCGAAATATTTTCAATTCAATTCATTTCGAAATCGTTTTCAATTCAATTCATTTCGAAATCGTTTTCAATTCATTTCGAAATCGTTTTCAATTCAATTCATTTCGAAATCGTTTTCAATTCAATTCATTTCGAAATCGTTTTCAATTCAATTCATTTCGAAATCGTTTTCAATTCAATTCATTTCGAAATCGTTTTCAATTCAATTCATTTCGAAATCGTTTTCAATTCAATTCATTTCGAAATCGTTTTCAATTCAATTCATTTCGAAATCGTTTTCAATTCAATTCATTTCGAAATATTTTCAATTCAATTCATTTCGAAATATTTGATTTCAAAATTACTTTTCAATATCCATTTCAAAATGAATAAAATCGATAAAAATATCGTTCACGTCAAAATGGCGCATCTAATCAACACGGCTTCATATATTTCCATTTTCAAATATTCTATTTCAAATATTTCTATTATTAAAATATTTCGTTCAACACATGACCAATCTCAATGAATGAGTACTGTCAACACATGAACTTTTATTTTATAATATTCTTTATTTTTCAAATTGGAATGAGGCCCAATCAATTACCATATAAAGTTAATTATATGGATTTTCATACAACACATGTATATCATAGCATTGAAAAATAATCAACCATCAACCAAAGTGCACTACACTGTATAAGCATCAAATATAGATATTCAACGCTTATAACAGCCTGTCAATCGATCGATCGACATATTAATCAATCAGGATGAGTGAACTTCAAATTTCATCCCAACACCCGTGTGGGGTTTCAAACAATCAAACGCATATTTTATTTGTGCAGTTGGGCGATGTGTAAAATTTATCGTCCCAATCAATGTCATTCAAATAGGTGTACATAAACAAACCGTCCGGTTTATAAATGAATATTTTATTTTATTCACTTCACGTTAAAAATTATATTTTTAACGATAAAACATTTTATTTCAACCTATGAATTTCTATTCAATTCATTCTTTAAATAAAATGTTATTTTTATTTTTCTAACATATTTTAGAAAATTTCGGCGGCATAACGGCACGATACTAGAAACGGGACAAGGCCTAGCCTTATCCCCGGTCTAGTGAAGGCCCACGCCATTCACACATCAATCAAATCACTTTCGTTATGCAAACTACAAAATTTGGGGTAAGAATCTAACCTAGTCTTACTCCTTCGCCTTATAACGGCGCACGTCTAATCCTAACCAATTTATCGATTCGATTTTTCACACCACAAACCACATTCAAACCAATATCTCAATCAATCACCAAACATCCAAACAAACAAGTCCATGGTATGTGGACGGGTGTCGGGTGCTTCTAATAAGCACCGTCTGCATCCTAGTATATATATATATCTAGAAAAAGAGAATTAAGAGTGAGAAGTTCTCACATTTAGCTATCCTAGCTCCACGGCCCTTCTAATGCAGGAAACCTTCGCCAACTCGCCTTTTTGTCGCTTTCGTTGTCCGCTTTCACTACATATGTAAAAATCGAATTTTTACTTCGCTATTCAATATATAATAATCATATTATTATTTTTTTTTTTTTTTACTCGAAGTTCAATATATAAAAATCCTATTTTTAACTCGAAGTTCAATATATAAAAATTCTATTTTTAACTCGAAGTTCAATATATAAAAATTCTATTTTTAACTCGAAGTTCAATATATAAAAATTCTATTTTTAACTCGAAGTTCAATATATAAAAATCATATTTTTATGCCGAAGTTCAATATATAAAAATCATATTTTTATGCCGAAGTTCAATATATAAAAATCATATTTTTATGCCGAAGTTCAATATATAAAAATCATATTTTTATGCTTTAAAAATCAATTCTTTTTCCTTTTTAAAAATCAAATCTGTTACTTTTTAAAAAATCAAACCTGTTACTTTTTTTTAAAATCAAATCTGTTTCTTTTTTTTTTTTTTTTTTTTTAAATCAAATTAAAAACAGTTTTCTAACTAAAATAAAAACAGTTTTCTAACTGTAAAAAAAATTCAGTTTTTAAATTCTAAAACAAAGAAACAGTTTTTAAAATTCTTAAAAAAAAATGCAGTTTTGCTCTTTTAAAAAAAAACAGTTTTAAAAACCTTTTTCAAAATTAGAATTACAGAATTGAAAAATAAAAATAAAATAAAGTAAAGTAGAAAAGAAAAAAAAAAAAAAAAAAAAAAAAAAAAAACTTACTGCCGAAGAAACAGGGGGGGGGGGGGGGTCTTCACTGCGTCGGAGGGTTTCGAGGTATGGACGGCGGCTTCATCGTCGTCAGCGAGGGGGAGGGCTTCGTCGGTGATGTCTCGAAGGGGGGGGGGGCTGGCGAATTGAAGGAGGAGGAGGGCGGTGGCTTCCAGGGGGCTCGAACGGGGTGGCGCTGCTTCGGGATGAGGCGGCTTCGGGTTGTCGTTCGGTGGGAGGAGGATGAACGGAGGGCGGCTTCCAGGGTTTTGGCGGCGGCGATGGTTCGATTGCGGTTTTTCTCTTTTTTTTTTTTTTTTTTTTTTTTTTTTTTTATCTGATGGATGAATCAGGTTTTGGGGAAATAGGGGGGGGGCCAGAGTCAAAAGGAGGGAGTTATTATATTTTTTTTTTTTTTTTTTTTTATTTAATTATTTTATTTTCGAAGAAGTTGACTTTTCACACATGACCTCTAAACGAGGCCCACCGCCTGTCGTCCATAGCGTTTCACCCCCATTCCGAACACAATGGGATATGCCACGCAAGCTGATTCGGCTGTTACAATCAGTTTCCGTTAAATTTACATTTAAATCTCTATATTGAATTTTAAACGTACATTTCAAATTACCGGGGTCACATACTAACTAGAAAAATTCCAGAAAAATATTTTCTAGCTTCGTATTGACGATACGGTCCTAACAAAACTAGTTTCGTCGAATTCTGAGACCGTTGGAAAAATGGCCATTTTCCAGTCGATTGAAATCAACTGAAACTGGTCAAACGCGTTTTCCTTTGCCACGCTCACATATTGATTCGAAAAATTATGAAATTTGAAACCTAGTAATAATTCGACATCACGGACCCAACAAAAGTGGTTTCGTCGAAATCCGAGGTCATTTGCAAAATGTCCATTTTTAAGGGCCTGAATTCCATAGCGACTATTCAGAATTTTCAACTGGACATATCTTTTGATTCCTGATATGAAATCTTGATTTTTCGGATTCGTTAGAAAGATATTCACTATTAGATTCCATTATTTTTGGTTTCACTAAAATCCGGATTGTTTTGCACCCGGTACATTCAATTGAAGTTTGAAATCGAATTATCGAACTACCGCGCCATTTTCAATTCCTTTTAATTATATATAATTATTATATATTCTAACGACGACGTATATAATATATACGTTCTAATTCTATTCAAAATAAATTTCACGTCGATATTATTTAAAATAATTCATTTCAAATAATTAAAATTCGCTAATATTGCCAAAATAAAAATTTTAAACTGGCCCAGATTTTACGGGTTGTTACAATCTCCCCCACTTAAAACTTTTCGTCCCCGAAAAGGAACAAAGTCGAAAGTGGTTTGATTAATCAACTCTACGCTCGATCTGGCTTCCATTCTCCAACTCTTTAGTTTCTGAGAATTTTCAAAACTTCAAAAATTTGGCTAACTCCCGAAATTTTTGAAAAATTTCGCCATAACCTCCCCTGCAATGGGAGCATCGGGGAATTTCAAATAGCTTCCCCGGTCCTTCAGATCTTAAAAAAAGAAAAAGAAAAAGCCAAGCGGCTAGCCAATAGGCTCACAAAATCATCATCACCCAAACAAAACAGGAAATTATGTAGTAAACATGTACCTATTTGTCGGGCAAACAAATTTTATTCTCTGGCTCTAGCCTCCTTGCTATGACCTGTTCAAAAGATATACATGTATGCAAGCAAATGCAACCAAACTTCAATACAATTCAATATTTGATTCAATTAGGCTAAATGGTTCAAAATTAGCAAACAACTAAACAAACAACACAAACATCAATCAATTAGTGAATTAGAGTTTCAAATTCATAATTTTGATACATATACAAAAATCATGTTTTTGATACCAAATCACAACAATAGGCCCTATCTAATTTTGGTTCTCACACCAGTCTAATGGAAATATATAGATATCACACATTCGAAACACGAATATAAATACTAATGATGTGGCCACATCATCAGAATTATCCCCGGGTGTCTAGAATGTGACTCTATATCTATCCAATATATTAAAATTTCAAATACACGCGGATCAGACGTATACGCAAAATCTATATATATTGGATTGTCCACATCAATATAAATAGGTAATCAAATACGAATAATTGATTTAAATTTTCAAAACAAAAATTTGTTTTCACTTTCAAAAATATACTCTTCACACTCGTTCTAGGATACTACTGATCCCATCTCTAACGAGTCATTCCCGTTGGATTTTACTAATCCAATATCTGATGTATTCTTTCGTATGGTTCTAATGTGTCTTGTTCTCTAGCTTTGTAAACCAAAGCTCTGATACCAAATGTAAAGACCCGCAACTTCCCCGTAAAGGAAAGCGTCGGATAGTTCGAGAACAAGCCACAACAGAATGCATATAAAAGAACATTTCATTGTATATTACAACGATGCATCAGATTACAAGAATATGCAGAGTATAAAAGAATATTACACAGAAATATCAGAGATTTAAATTACATTTAAATACATCGCAGCGGAAAATAATACAATACACAACTAGAAGAAGATATACGGATACAAAGCTTTCCGGATATCGTTCCAGCTGTAAACCAGGATCCTGTGAATATAAATCTGCAAAACCAAAACTACTAGCTGCCCGTGTCAAAATAAGGGCACCCAGAGTTTAGGTTAAAACAATAAACTCCAGGTCAGTCATGTGACTGGTGTGAGAACTAAAATAGTTATTATTCTTTATTTTAAAAGTTAGGTAAATCAAGGGACCACGCCGTATAACACGGAACGGGTTTCCTCCCAAGAATACCAGTGCATAAAACAGCAGCGCAATGCTAAATAAAGAAAGATGAAGCTGTTATAAGACCCAGTTCCTATCACACAATGCAACGCAAACCGGGGGATAGGGTTTTCCCTTATAACAGCCAAAGAATGCTTGATACGTTTAAAACAAATCATTTGATACTATAATAAGTGCATAGTGTATAAAACAACTTCAAATCATAAGTATCAATCATAGGCGGCATGAATGCCCCATACCACTATGTCGCCATATATAGGTTTACAAATAAAACCGCAAATGTCACGTATTTGGAAATTGGGTTTCCATCTATGAACCGAGGCTAGGGGCAAGATCCTCAACCGATTCGAGACGCTCTAGCCCGCCCCTCAGGAACAGCCGCAACTGCCCCTTGGATCGTCAGGGCCGGTCCACACGGAGTGGATTATTATGCCTGAACAATACGTCTCCCCACCCTATGGGGTGTAAGTCTGGTCCGTCAGCCGACCAGAATGCATTCGGCCGAAACCGATATAACCGAGGCGCCTCGCAACAGCAACAACAACATAAGTCAAACTCGTCAGGGCGTGTAAAACCACTGACGCCACTTCTAACTAGAAAGAAACGCATGCCCTCCCTGAGGTCCGTCTCCCGTTTTTGATTCATACCGGGTGTGAAACTCGCGAATCAAACGTTACACAAAGCTACGCCACAAAGGTCGTGCTTTGATCATCAACCACAAGACTTTGCTTTTCAACAGAAGCCTTGATCATTTGCATCTTAGCATGCCACACAGGCAAGCCATCCTATGCAACCGATATCAGTCACACAGAATGAAATCCGATGTCAGACACACAGTCCATTTACAAGTCCGTTCTGGGTCTGAACGAAACCGGAGGCACCTAGTACCCCGCATATCCATCGATCTCCAAGTACGTCTGGACGATCACTAACTGTTTCCATCTTCTTGGGTGTACAGCCCAATCAAGATCATCAGTTATCACCCAAACGACGTGAAGACCTCCGGTCTTCGACCATCGTCTTCGTCTTCGACTTATCGTCGTATCAGTTACTCAGAATGGGATAAACCCGGTCTTTCCGAATAACTCGCGTATATTTTAAATAAGTGTTACACAAACACAACATACGCCTCATTCCAATTCATTAGTCACTAACCGTAAATTAATCAAGAGAATAATTCCCCAAATATTAACCCCGAAGGCCGAAACCAACATCAGATCAATATCCAGAAAACCATTCTGCTTGGCTAACCGCCAGTTAGTTTCTAAATTTCACATTCAAATCTAATTACAGATTTATCTATCGCCTGGAGCAAAACTGGTGATACTCCATTCTCGATCTTTTCAATCTAATTAAAGATTCATTAAAACTCCACTTAGTTTTAATCATTATCTGGGTTAAAGAATCAGTGTCATTTAAAACACGGTTCACGATAAACCCAAAATCACATTCATTAATTATCGGGTTAAAGAACAAGTGTTATTTAAAACACTGTTCACGATAAGCCCAAAAATCAATATCTATTCAATTCCAATTAAATATTATTTAATTGGTACACTTCATTAAATCTAAATAAAAAGATTTAATCTTTTCTCAACTGGGTTCAAGAATAGTGTTAGTGAAGACACCATTCACGACAAACCCAAATCACATTCGATATTCAATACAAGGCTCTGAATAGAAAATATATCGGCTTATATTCAATATCGAATTCTACGACTAACAAATGTCGTATTGGAAATAACGATATCAATATATATCTTTCAAATTTCCATAACAACACCTGTATAATCACGAATTCCAACATCGAAATATTCCGAAGACAATTTCGATTCAAATCCACTCCAATGCAATCATTGGAAATTTTGGTTATTTTTAAAACCCTTTTCGAATTCAATTTATTTATTTAAAAATAAATAGGATTATAATTCTAGTTCAAAACTAGTTCATTTCGATAAAAATTTATTTTTATCTTTTCAAGTATGGAGTTTTTCATCCCAATTCTTTCTAAATCATTTATTATGATTTTACACAAATTATTGCTATTTTTAATAATTTTATCAAGGCCCGTACAGTCGATTTCCATCAATGGCCATCGAACTGCACTTACAGCGACCTTTTTTGAATTTGATTTGGACATATCTCCAAATCCAACCGTTAGATTTCAAATTTCTAACATTCATTAGAAAGCTCTTTTCGATACGAACCCAACGGTTCCGGTTTTAGGAGAATCCGACGGTCGGATCTCCCGTAATGCCCGTTTGAAATAAATGGTCGAAATTCGCGAACTGCCGCGGCGTGGCGCGTTCTATTCAGGCCATTATATTATATATAATATATATATAATATATATATCGTCGATTTCTATTTAAAACGAATTATATAAATAGTTTTGAATTCGTTTCAAAAACATTTTCAACTTCCATTTCAATTCAAATCAAAATTGAATTCTTCTTTATAAATTCGTTTTAAAATCCATTTCTATTCAATTCAAATTTCAATTCAATTTGAATTTATTTCACTTCGCTTTCAATTCAATTCGAATTCGTTTTCAGTTCAATTCATTTCGAAATCGTTCTCAATTCAATTCATTTCGAAATCGTTTTCAATTCAATTCATTTCGAAATATTTCAATTCAATTCATTTCGAAATCGTTTTCAATTCATTTCATAATCGTTTTCAATTCAATTCATTTCGAAATCGTTTTCAATTCAATTCATTTCGAAATATTTTCAATTCAATTCATTTCGAAATCGTTTTCAATTCAATTCATTTCGAAATATTTTCAATTCAATTCATTTCGAAATCGTTTTCAATTCAATTCATTTCGAAATCGTTTTCAATTCATTTCGAAATCGTTTTCAATTCAATTCATTTCGAAATCGTTTTCAATTCAATTCATTTCGAAATCGTTTTCAATTCAATTCATTTCGAAATCGTTTTCAATTCAATTCATTTCGAAATCGTTTTCAATTCAATTCATTTCGAAATCGTTTTCAATTCAATTCATTTCGAAATCGTTTTCAATTCAATTCATTTCGAAATCGTTTTCAATTCAATTCATTTCGAAATATTTTCAATTCAATTCATTTCGAAATATTTGATTTCAAAATTACTTTTCAATATCCATTTCAAAATGAATAAAATCGATAAAAATATCGTTCACGTCAAAATGGCGCATCTAATCAACACGGCTTCATATATTTCCATTTTCAAATATTCTATTTCAAATATTTCTATTATTAAAATATTTCGTTCAACACATGACCAATCTCAATGAATGAGTACTGTCAACACATGAACTTTTATTTTATAATATTCTTTATTTTTCAAATTGGAATGAGGCCCAATCAATTACCATATAAAGTTAATTATATGGATTTTCATACAACACATGTATATCATAGCATTGAAAAATAATCAACCATCAACCAAAGTGCACTACACTGTATAAGCATCAAATATAGATATTCAACGCTTATAACAGCCTGTCAATCGATCGATCGACATATTAATCAATCAGGATGAGTGAACTTCAAATTTCATCCCAACACCCGTGTGGGGTTTCAAACAATCAAACGCATATTTTATTTGTGCAGTTGGGCGATGTGTAAAATTTATCGTCCCAATCAATGTCATTCAAATAGGTGTACATAAACAAACCGTCCGGTTTATAAATGAATATTTTATTTTATTCACTTCACGTTAAAAATTATATTTTTAACGATAAAACATTTTATTTCAACCTATGAATTTCTATTCAATTCATTCTTTAAATAAAATGTTATTTTTATTTTTCTAACATATTTTAGAAAATTTCGGCGGCATAACGGCACGATACTAGAAACGGGACAAGGCCTAGCCTTATCCCCGGTCTAGTGAAGGCCCACGCCATTCACACATCAATCAAATCACTTTCGTTATGCAAACTACAAAATTTGGGGTAAGAATCTAACCTAGTCTTACTCCTTCGCCTTATAACGGCGCACGTCTAATCCTAACCAATTTATCGATTCGATTTTTCACACCACAAACCACATTCAAACCAATATCTCAATCAATCACCAAACATCCAAACAAACAAGTCCATGGTATGTGGACGGGTGTCGGGTGCTTCTAATAAGCACCGTCTGCATCCTAGTATATATATATATCTAGAAAAAGAGAATTAAGAGTGAGAAGTTCTCACATTTAGCTATCCTAGCTCCACGGCCCTTCTAATGCAGGAAACCTTCGCCAACTCGCCTTTTTGTCGCTTTCGTTGTCCGCTTTCACTACATATGTAAAAATCGAATTTTTACTTCGCTATTCAATATATAATAATCATATTATTATTTTTTTTTTTTTTTACTCGAAGTTCAATATATAAAAATCCTATTTTTAACTCGAAGTTCAATATATAAAAATTCTATTTTTAACTCGAAGTTCAATATATAAAAATTCTATTTTTAACTCGAAGTTCAATATATAAAAATTCTATTTTTAACTCGAAGTTCAATATATAAAAATCATATTTTTATGCCGAAGTTCAATATATAAAAATCATATTTTTATGCCGAAGTTCAATATATAAAAATCATATTTTTATGCCGAAGTTCAATATATAAAAATCATATTTTTATGCTTTAAAAATCAATTCTTTTTCCTTTTTAAAAATCAAATCTGTTACTTTTTAAAAAATCAAACCTGTTACTTTTTTTTAAAATCAAATCTGTTTCTTTTTTTTTTTTTTTTTTTTTAAATCAAATTAAAAACAGTTTTCTAACTAAAATAAAAACAGTTTTCTAACTGTAAAAAAAATTCAGTTTTTAAATTCTAAAACAAAGAAACAGTTTTTAAAATTCTTAAAAAAAAATGCAGTTTTGCTCTTTTAAAAAAAAACAGTTTTAAAAACCTTTTTCAAAATTAGAATTACAGAATTGAAAAATAAAAATAAAATAAAGTAAAGTAGAAAAGAAAAAAAAAAAAAAAAAAAAAAAAAAAAAACTTACTGCCGAAGAAACAGGGGGGGGGGGGGGTCTTCACTGCGTCGGAGGGTTTCGAGGTATGGACGGCGGCTTCATCGTCGTCAGCGAGGGGGAGGGCTTCGTCGGTGATGTCTCGAAGGGGGGGGGGGGGCTGGCGAATTGAAGGAGGAGGAGGGCGGTGGCTTCCAGGGGGCTCGAACGGGGTGGCGCTGCTTCGGGATGAGGCGGCTTCGGGTTGTCGTTCGGTGGGAGGAGGATGAACGGAGGGCGGCTTCCAGGGTTTTGGCGGCGGCGATGGTTCGATTGCGGTTTTTCTCTTTTTTTTTTTTTTTTTTTTTTTTTTTTTTATCTGATGGATGAATCAGGTTTTGGGGAAATAGGGGGGGGGCCAGAGTCAAAAGGAGGGAGTTATTATATTTTTTTTTTTTTTTTTTTTTATTTAATTATTTTATTTTCGAAGAAGTTGACTTTTCACACATGACCTCTAAACGAGGCCCACCGCCTGTCGTCCATAGCGTTTCACCCCCATTCCGAACACAATGGGATATGCCACGCAAGCTGATTCGGCTGTTACAATCAGTTTCCGTTAAATTTACATTTAAATCTCTATATTGAATTTTAAACGTACATTTCAAATTACCGGGGTCACATACTAACTAGAAAAATTCCAGAAAAATATTTTCTAGCTTCGTATTGACGATACGGTCCTAACAAAACTAGTTTCGTCGAATTCTGAGACCGTTGGAAAAATGGCCATTTTCCAGTCGATTGAAATCAACTGAAACTGGTCAAACGCGTTTTCCTTTGCCACGCTCACATATTGATTCGAAAAATTATGAAATTTGAAACCTAGTAATAATTCGACATCACGGACCCAACAAAAGTGGTTTCGTCGAAATCCGAGGTCATTTGCAAAATGTCCATTTTTAAGGGCCTGAATTCCATAGCGACTATTCAGAATTTTCAACTGGACATATCTTTTGATTCCTGATATGAAATCTTGATTTTTCGGATTCGTTAGAAAGATATTCACTATTAGATTCCATTATTTTTGGTTTCACTAAAATCCGGATTGTTTTGCACCCGGTACATTCAATTGAAGTTTGAAATCGAATTATCGAACTACCGCGCCATTTTCAATTCCTTTTAATTATATATAATTATTATATATTCTAACGACGACGTATATAATATATACGTTCTAATTCTATTCAAAATAAATTTCACGTCGATATTATTTAAAATAATTCATTTCAAATAATTAAAATTCGCTAATATTGCCAAAATAAAAATTTTAAACTGGCCCAGATTTTACGGGTTGTTACAATCATCTTTCACTAGATCAATACGGAACTTAATCTCCCGGTGTGGTGGAAGTCCGGTCACTTCCTCGAAGACGTGCGGATACTGTCCAGCCGCGGGCACATCTGACAACTCATCATGCGGGATGTCGAGGGAATTTAGAAAACTAGCCATTACCCCATCACTAGGTAGACCACCAAACACTACCCTCCGCCCATCATCTGCTCTAACTGTCACCAAAAAGCCCTCACAAAGTACCATCACCCCATATCTTTGGAGCCAATCGACTCCCAAAATAATGCCAAACCCAGTAAAGCCCAAAACAAAGCAATCAAAAACAAACATGCATCCATGACTCGATAAGATCACATTACGACAAATCATGATAAGGTTAGTCAAACCACCAATCGGGTTCGTCACTGCTAAAGGTCAATCAAATATCTCGGGTTCCAATCCCAACCTATCTACCAGGTCACTAGATATGAAGGAACGGGAAGCTCCGGTATCAAATAATACTCGAATAGGAACATCATAAACAGAAAGCATACCTTGAATGATGACATTCCTTCCTTTCTCCGCCTCAGTTGTGGCATTCGATGAAGAAGGAACGGCATTGATATCATATGCTTTCACAATCTGCTTTTCTTTAGGAGGTTGCGGACACTTATCCTTGTGATGTCCCACTTAGCCATAGTTTAAGCACTTCCTGTCCGCTGGCTTGGCCCGACATTCTTTGGCATAGTGGCCCTTCTTACCACAGCTGAAGCACTCAACATCTTTCTTATTCTTTTTCTTCTAGCCATCCTTGGTCTGATTTTGTTTTCTCTTATTCTGAGAACTATTCTTGCCTGCACCGCTTGCTTGCCGCTTTGGCTCTTCTGTAGATGCAACCTCGGTCTTTGACTTAGGGTATAGACTCTCTGACCTCAAAGCTTTCCCCACTATCGATTCAAACATCTCATCGATGTGGTTAATAAGCCTTTCCCTCAAGTACTGATCTAAGCCTGTTATGAACTTCTCATTCTTCTTCTCGGAAGTGTCAATAAGAGATAAACCATACTTCGACAAAGTATCGAACTCAGCAATGTACTCCGAGACTGCCCAACCATTCTTCTTAAGCTCTAGAAATTTCCTAAACAACTCTGACTTCTGGGCAGCTGGGATAATTTTTTCACCGAATCGGGCCTTAAACTGATCCCATGTAACTTGATCCTCTAGAGTAGCTACCTTAATAGCGTTCCACCAATTCATTGCCCATCCTTACAGCTGACGGGATGCTAGCTTTCTCTTCATCGCGTCCCCGATATCTACGTCTTCGAAGATACGCTCAGAACTATCCAACCAATCCTGAACTTTTGTAGCCGATTCCGTTCCGTGGAATGGATTTCCACCAAGACTAGTGTAATTCTTGCATAGCCTGGCGAAATCGGCCTTAGGCGCCTGCACCGCAACACCACCACCATTAGCAGCATTAGGAGTTGCCCACTAAACATCCCTAAGCACCTCTCTCATGAAATCAGTGAACATAGTCCTTATGTCAGGAGAATTCACATTATTGGATCCTCTACCAGCACCCCTCGTATATCGGCTCATCGTTCAATCTGCAAAGAGAAACGATTAACCATCCTCATTGTGGTGTCAGTGCAGTGCGACTTCATCCTTAGCTGTAGTAATAGTGTGTATATATATATAGCTTTTGAAAACCAAAATAATCACAAATACGTGCTCTCATATACGTATTATCTCTCCCTGGTGTCTTTCCCTAGGTTAACTACGCAACCTAGAGCTTTAATACCAAATGTGACGGCCCGCCCCGCACCAGTCGACATTTCCAATGGAAGTGCGTTGTGCCAATGCCCGACCAGCACAGGTCGGTCGCCAAAGAAAGAAAAAGAAAGGAATTTGAACTAACAAGGAACCTGTAGAATGTCTCACAGCGCATGGAATAAAATATAATAATAATAACGTACTTTGACATAAACAGACGAGACAGTGCAAAGTTGAAAATTTAACATCATAGCAGTGGAAAATCCAAATACAGCTTATGTTCCACATCATCATTGTTACAACTTTTGAAAACTGTATCTAAAGCAAAGTAAAGGAAAGGCACACTACTAATGCCCAAGGTAGTGACCAGCAGCGACACAGGGAGAATATCTATATATATGTATCATACGTTGGAGCCTCATGCTCGTCTCCGGTACAACTACTCGTGCATATCACCTAACTTATCTCTAGTCTGCCTGTTTAAGAGCACCCAGAGTAATAAGAAGAGACATAAAACTCTGGATCATACAAGAGTCTGGTATGAGCGATAAGCAGCAAAACGGAATAATAACAAGTATACTAAACCATACCTGGACCTGCAACCAAAGAGTTAGCACAGCATATCGCTCAATACTCTAAGGTGCCACTAAACATAAGGTATAAAGATAAGGGGGAGGGGGTGCATGACATAGTGATGGCAAACAATCAATCATAGCAACCATCCTCACATCTCTCACTCCGTGTGCAAAGCATACGATATCCACCACTTTGACCACTAGACCCATCGAGGTAGTGACGGAGTCTGACTTGTATAACTAAGTCTACCACCAAGTTTGCTCCATGGAGTAACGACTAAATCCTTAGAAATGAACCCACCTCATTGATCCATAGCCAATAGTCCTACCAAGGCCACTGTGGCCCTGAATCCGTCCACATACCCCACACTACATAGTGATCCAAAGTTATAGACATCAATAATCCCTTTGCACACGTCCCGCAACAAAGTCCAATCATGAAGTTAACTCATTGGTTCCCAACTAGATCCTGAATTCTACTTCCTATTTGGACTTCCTTTGCATCTCGGGTTTTGGTCATCATCTCCGGATCGGTCTTCATTCAGTTCGTGATCATCATCTACGCTCGGGTTCCCATCGGTTCGTAGCACCCTCTCCAGATCGGTTCGGATCGTGGTGTCCTTCCTCCAACTGTTCGGGTCGGGGTCCACATCTTCTGGCAGTTCGGTTCATGGAGAGCTCCTTTCATTCAGTCCTCCTTCCCAAGCACTCTGGATCGGGTCGTGGTGCCAACTCCATTTGGTTCAGATCGGATGAAGCAACGGTTCGTGACTTTCTTTTCCATACAGCTCGTGGTACTCAAGCTGAATCTGTTCGGATCGTATGGATCTCCAGGTGAGCGGGTCGGTGCGGTGCCACCATCCACGAGCGGGTCGCTTCGGGGTTCGGGGGATCCGATCCGATCTCTACACATTTCCTGCACTTTGTCCAGCGACCTATATACGCCATTCGATGGCGTTTTTGACCAATCTAACTTCTCTAAACAATCACAAATCATTCCAAACAGTCATAGCAACATATATAATCAACCACAAACATCAAAACAACAATATGATGTATTGAAATGGATCAAACATAGCCAAAAACCCATATTTTCCCTTAATCATGTTTAAGCAAAACTAATGATAAGATTAATAAAACTTAACTAAATTAACCAAATTTTCTATTAGAGGCCTAAAACAATATTTCAAAATTTATAAATATTTTTCCAGAAATTAATCATGTTTAAATTCGCTAATCAACACTAATTACCCTTAATTAACCATAATTAGTGAGGAACTATGCAAATCACTCTCCTTAGCCAAAAATTAAAACTTTCAAAACTGAAACTCCACGGATTTGGGTGAATACCGATGTCTAACAACAGCTCCAACCTTGCTTTGGTGTTATTTCCCTTTGATTTGACGTAGATTAGGCTAATACTTGATTAGAAAGTGATTAGAGATGATTCTAGATGTTAGAGGCCATTGTTAGGGTTCCTAGGAGGTAAATAGCGGCTAGTAAACTGAAATGAAATGAAAACCTAGCTCATTTCAGTCTCCCCATAACCCTAGTCCCGAAATGGGTTATGGCCCAATCACTAATCACCTCATTTGGCCCGGTTAAGCAGTTTTTCATCTTTCAAACCTTATTTCAGTCATATCTCCCAAACGATAAGTCCGTTTTTCACATATGACCACTTTATGGAAAGGTAAACCATCATTCGGAACTAATGGAAGCGTTTTAGCTCAAAACTCCTTTCCAATCAAAAGTTATGGCCGAAACAAGATCAGCTAAGGGCAAAACGATCCTTTAAAAATCGGAAAAAATCTTGAACATGGGAAATGACCCTAATAGTCGTCTCCCAAAGTTACATGACTATACGACTTCGTATGTGAAAGAAATAAATATTCTACAATCCTTCGATGCGTAGAATGTGGGTTGTTACAAGTACACAGCATATTAAATACGATTTTATTTGTATTTAATTTGATTTGATTTTGTTCTTATCCATTTAAATTTTATAATAATATATTTCATGATTCTGAACCCCTATTTAATCGTAATGACATATGTTTCTAACATTATCTGATATTCTAAAGTTAACGGAATAGATTCTGAATTTTACTTTGATCATATGTAGAAGATATTAATCTAAACAAAAGATTTAAATTAAACTAATTAAAATATAAATTGATTTCAAACAATTAATTTCATCGATAATAAATAATTGTTATCATTCTAATTTAATACAGAATTTACATTAATCAGTTGAATCATTTTAGATTCAGTTTTTAACTTAAAATCCAATTATTTATCGTTTTCGGTAATTCGGTATCCTTGATATTAAATCGTATATCGATTACTAAATCAATAAATTTAATATAAAATTCTATTTATATTTTTAACTCAACATTTAAAATAAATTTAAATGTTCAAATAAATTGACTAAAAATCCAGGACATTACAGCCCTATTCGCTGGTGTTAGAGTGTCTTTTCTTCCCCTGTAGGATCCACGCACGCTCATGACTCCGCCAGAACGCCCCCATCCCCACTTCCAAATTTTGAACCTCTTACGATGATCCATCAGTAAAGCGTACCCTAGTCCTTACCAAGTGCAGGACTCGTTTGATAACAGGAGGGTACAGATTGATATGGATTCCAGTAATACAGTAGATTGACGCAAGCAACCCCTAGGCTTGGCCACCAACTAGAATTTTAAGAGTCCCCTCAAATATTATCAGTAGAAGTGAACCTCTTAGCTTATTAATCGGACAGTTTTAACTTAGTAGGTTTGAGTTCACTAATAAGCATAATGTAACCCAATATTATATTTCACGATTGTAAATGACATTTCTTATTAAATGTAATTCTATGTATAACCCTTTCCCCAAATTAGACATGCACTTACTCAGATTTTTATAGATTAAGTTACAGTAACATTTTTTACTTAGTTTTCATCTGATTCACAAATTATCCCATAATATGTTTACTTAATATAAAATTAAGTCTAACTTATTCATACTAACATGTTTGCAAATTCATCCTTTATAATTATCCCATTTATACAGTCAATTGTTCTCAAATTACAATATGCCCAAATCTCCTTTTTATTGTTATTACAGATTATTCCAATTTATACCATTATTATGCAATTTAAATTGAAAAGGCTTAGGCTATCGATGGCCTAGGCTCAGCGCAGAATAAAAAGGAAAAGGAGAAAATAGATCCAACTCAGAAATGAACAAACTGAATAAATAGGCATAATAAGACTGTAAATAATACTAACACAGAAAGGGGATAAGGAAGAAAGATGTATATATAAATAGGTAATAACTTAAAAATGAATAGGTGATTGACATTAGTTAGAAGAACAATAACATATAAGAATAAACTTACAAACACTGATACTTTTCAGATCCAACATATTTACTGCCAAAATCCTTTTTAAATTGCATAAAATAACATAGAACTCACAGAGATATGTGTTAGATCCAGAAAAAGGCCTTTGAAATAGTTGTAGAAGAAGAATTATCCTTCAATCTATATTTTGACAGCACCCTAACCCTTCTCTTATTTTATTTCAGAACATAGCTTTATGGAGTAAGAAGATGAAGAAATGTTTGTGTAGGAAAATTGTGAGGGTTGTTAGTCTATATATAGGTGTGCTAGGATAACACAAGCTATAGGATCTTAGGTTTTAAAATCAAATGTAGAATACACATCACGCTTAGTCAACAATAAGAATATAACACACAAATCTGTTTAGGTTTAGGCTCAGCGCCTAGTCAAAGATGGGTCGACCCACCTACTATGATGGTCGGCACTTGTGTTGGCCCATGTAGAGTCAGGTTGCCCTATTACCATTGCATTCTTTTGAATAATTTATTTAATATTAGTTCAAACTTCTTTCACTCATAACTTCTTCATACATAGTCCGATTTACGAAAACCAAAAGTTTATCTGAATCGAAATTTCATAACAAACGCAATAAAAAAGTATATTTTTCCTAGTTTTGAATATTTTATAAATTATTTTCATTTTATAATATTTTTTATATGATTACGGTGTATTAATTTATGGTGTATTACACTTATTGATGCTATCATCAAAACATCCTTGCACTAATAGTATAGTCTATACTCGAGCTAAGATCAAACGACCTTGCCAAGTCCTAATAAAACAATCCAAATCCCATCGTGTATAGACCATATTCGATCCATGACTGAGCGAGCTTGCCAAGTTATGATAAGACAGCCTAGCTTTCCCCAAGAATAGTCCATGCTTAGGGACCAATTTATTAAAGTTTGAAACTTCAGTTATCAATTCCATACTTCGCAAGCATAGTCTTTCAACCGAAGTAATTTTTACTAAAGTTCCAAAAAGTTCTATGTTGTTACAAAACCAAAACAAAACCTAATGATTTATCATTGGGAATTAATCACACCTAAAATTTAAATCCTAACACCATACATGGGTGGCCAACTTAGTCGTTTTAACTACAAATTTATTATTTGAGATAGTGGATGGTTTATTATTAGGTATCGAGCATGCTTAGGGATTAAGTCATATTCTCATACATGGACAGGCCTACATAGCCATCTAAACACAAAGTTCGAAAAATCAGAGTCTGAAATGGTCTTGAAAGCCAAATATTAATAGAATCCAGTGTCTATAGAGAAATCCTGATCAGTTTATGACCAATCCGCACAAGCTAGGTCATGGCTCATTCCTATTCTAAGGAATAGTAGGCAGCTGCACCTGTTCCAATACCATAGTTTGATCCCAAACATAATACACTAGCTCTCCACGTTTGACATGCTCCATATCCCACAAATGCTTACACTCGTTCATATTATCCCCATCCGACACGTGAAACAAATAGTATTTTTCAGACTAAGGCTCTTTGCATTGGTTTGCTCCTAGGAGGCTTTTTGAAAGGAGAAGATTCAGCAGTATCCAAATAAATATCTATCAAAGAAGAATTTGGTTCTGTGTATGAAGAGAATTTGGGTTCTTTCAGGGGTTGAACATTCTAGCCATTTCCGTCGGGCGTTTTTCCTTTGCCCTTATCCTTTACTTTTCTAAATATGAACAGTCCTACTAGTAACACTCCTATTCCCACATCATAGAAGCCTTGTGAAGTGGGTACTTATATAGTCGAGCCCATCTCTTACTAACGCCGAGGCCTTTTGAGAAACAAAACCCCACACCTATACGGTGGCTAAGTTGGGGACAATATCTTGCACGAATGGAGGTGTGGGCTGTTACAGTGGTATCATAGCCAATACCCAGCCGAAATTGTGGCCCCTGTGTGGACCACAATGCCTGGGTGAGGTGTTTGTGAGCCAACAGGGACGTTGGGCTCTGTAGGAGGGGAGAATGTAACACCCCTAAGTCCCCCATCGTGGAAGCCTATGTGAAGTGGGTACTTATATAGTAGAGCCCATCTCTTACTAATGCTGAGGCCTTTTGAGGAATAAAACCCCACACCTATACGGTGGCTAAGTTGGGGACAATATCTTGCGCGAATGGAGGTGCGGGTTGTTACATGCATCCTTAACATCGTTAATCTCGAGAGTTTTTGTCCACTCTCACATCCTCCTCCCATAAAAATCAATCTTCTTCAATGTAGAATTCGCCAAGGTCCCTTGATGATTCCCTTTGTAATGAAACTTTAAGGTACGTTTTGCCCAAAATTCCTAAGGCAATATCCATAAGCACTAAAAATGGTTTTAATCTATCCATGACACCATCGTCGCATTGTAAATTTAAAGTGCTCATAGTTTCTCCAGTCCTTTCTTAATTGTCATGAGGTCGTAAAATTCTTAGGTTGAGAGATGTAGACCCTGAACTGCTCAATAAACCTTCCAGCCAAAGCATTCCGGTTGTCTTTTGATTCCGATTCCAACTACCTAGACCACATGTCAACAATGTCTGTAAGATAAAATGGGAAGCAATTAGACATGACTTTGTTCAATGCCGATATCATTTCAATATGTTGCATGTAACGCATCAAATGGATAGTAGGATCTTTCATACCATCATAAGCATCCAACATCGACAAATTTAAATCTAGTGAGTTTCGAGAATTCCTGATAACTTAAGTGAAGAGACTGCGACTAACACAATCCAAATATAAATGATAGGTCCTGCTTCGATTAAACCATCGAATCACATTCGGATTCGATTCTGATCGCCAAGGAGTTTCCTTCAATCATCTAGATCAACATTGGTAACCCCAACGTTCAATCTAGAAGATGTGAGTTGATTCTTGAAATGAGCATTTAGATTGGCCTCGACCTTAGGATTGGGCATGTCACTGAACCAAGTTCCTTGCATCATAGCAATTCCATTTCCATCAAAGTCACACATCCTCGTGCATTTGCCAAACTTTCAGAACTAATGTGGAAGGTGCGACGAGGCAGAGCGTCGTGAGCTAAACCATTGTCTTCGGGTAGTTGCTCCTCAGTTGAACTAGTTCGATACCAATCCAGATAGGACAAGTACCAATATGGGCAAGTATGGGGGTGCTGCCCTCGAGAAAATTCATGTTGTTGGTCAACTAGGTCCCGCTCGAGAGGTTGCCCCAGTGACTTTTCTATGGCCTCCTGGCCTTCCAAGCTCTCCCATCCTTTAGAAAAATGTAGTCATCATCTCCTCCTTCCATTTAAGGAGTTGGTCCTGCAACATCATGCATGATTCCAATTCTGTAATGGCTTTGCCCATCTCTTCCCAAGTCAGATAGATGGAGGGGTTTCCAATGGAGGAAGCCTCCTAACACAATATTTATAGTGGTTGGGCAAATCATAACTATGTCCACTATGAGGTAATCCTTGTTGATTATACTATATAACTATAAATATAGTTAGCATGATTGTAAGAAATATAGAGATAAGAGTGTTATTGATTAGCACTAGCAAAGTCCTCGCATATGAATGCCAATCAAAAAGCCTAAAGATCCCTTGAAATGTGTCGGTCCTTTCTTATTTATATGTGCCACAATTATCTGGTTCGACATAGAATTGGTTTTTGAAATCTAGATTAATGAGAGCAATAGAGGAAGCCACCTCCAATAGTGGAGAAAGTGAGGGAAACCCAAATTGGTACTGATCTGGATCCGTCCCAAACCGGGTATGCCAATCCGAGGAGTGATTCTTCTCATTTGCCGATTTCCGAAGTTGCCATGCTGATCCCACTTTCATGAAGTTGCACGGATCAGGGCCAGGTGGTGCTGATGCTGAAAGTAAGGGAGTAATGTCGAACCGCGTCAAACAGTGTGTGCCGATCTGGAGTGGAAGTAATGATGGTCCACCTTAGGGATGGATGTCGAACCAGACTTTATGATGGATGTTGAGCTAGGCTTTAAGGAGTTTTCTTATTTGCCTATGGGGAGTTGTGCTGATCGGGGGATCAATGTACATGCCAAGCCAAATTTTTATAAAGAAAATGTTGATTCCAAACTCTGTTCTTTCATGAACTCTATGATTTTGACTAATCCATTCTGAGTTCGTCTAAGTCCGTATTCAGGTCAAGAGCACTCTAATCAACCAGGAATCCAAAGTATGATTGCCACTCAAAAAGGTGGGTTAATAATTTGAATAAGATAATAAGAAACTTTAGTAATATTTATTTTGAATTTTAAAAACTAAATTACGATCATGGTCAATCTAATCAAACTAAATGCTAGCTTGTAGTAATCTAAATCCTAAGTATATTATTTATAGACCAATCAAATATATATATATATGAATTAAAAAATAAATTGAAATATTATGTTTTTTATAAACTTCAACTCATGTGCTAGACCAAAAGATCGAGTTCGTTTTGATAGAATACCAGGAGTGTGAGTATTCATGATTGTTATTCTGATCATCCTTGATAAGAGAAAATTTAGCCAACTAAGATCTTTAAGGTGTCATTTGCAATTAGCTTAGTTTTATTAGACCTCTCTCCTTTTATTTTAATGACAACAAATATACAATCTCAGATTATCAGGTTATCGAACCATTTACAAGTACTAAAGACATGAAGATCAAGCTTTATCTAATAAATAAATTCGTCAAGGGAAGGACTTGTGGAACACTTAAGAAATTTTTGTAAGACAAGTTTATCAAAGTATATGGTGCCTTAGATATCTTGAATGATCTACCTTAAAAAATACGCACATACATGCAAATTCAATTATACATTTCACACATGCATATCATAAAGTTTGTATCAAGTCATATGTCTAGCTCGATAGCTTAAGAATTTGATTACATGGTTAAGAATTTGATTACATGTACACATATGTTTTAGATGTCTAAAACAGGGACTAAACATCTGACTTAATCTCGGGAAACCAATATGAGATTCTGAACTAGATTAGGCATCTGAGTTTCAAGACAGATGTCAGATTCAAGTCTAGGGAATTTTCCCTGACCTAAGTAAGACACCAGACCTATAGAATCAAACATTTGATTTAATGTGTAATTGTGCCACATGAAAAAAACACATCTCTTTACTCAATTGTTGCAAATTTTGATATATAGAATCATATGAAGAGCTATGACTATTGATAGAAACCATTGATTATCTATATAATAAACTAATTCCATTCTTACTTTGTTAATAAAATTATTCTAAAAAGCACTTAAGTGTTCAAATGTCTTTCACATTCATACTCTTTTGCTATCGCCATAAAAACTTCTTCCAACAATTATATGCTCCTTCATGAAATAAACTCAAGGAAGATTACAGGAAGAGCTGTACTAAAATCCAAACATGTTTTTATTAAACATAATCTTTTCAAGGAAGAAATATTGTATAAGCCTACTTATCTGGGAAGTGAGGAGTTTGTTGGTTAGTGAAAAACCAAAGGGGAGCTTCAAGACTAAAGGTAGGATGGGAACTCCAAACCGGTAAAATCCATTTATGTGAACCTTTCTATCTCTTTGCATAATATTTTATGCATTATCCATTTATGTGAACCTTTATATCTCTTTATTTAATATTTTATGCATTATTATTTAAATGCTCACTGTAGTATATTAATATATTTCCAATATGGAAAACCCCTTTCACATGGTCCTATTTATGATATATTTTTAATATGGAAAGCCTATTTCAAGAGGACCAATTTATTGCATGTCCACCTCTTTTCACTAGGTCTAACTATGCTTATTGGACTTCATGTTTGTGAGTAATTATCGAATCCAATATATTTGAAATTTAGTAAGTTGCACAAAATAAATGTAAAGCACCTATGGCCAACAAAAGACATGGACCAATGCATAAATAAGAGGAACTAACAATGTTAAAATTATGAATGTATTATTTTTCTTACTGGGCAAAAATATGTTTTCATGAGTTATGTTATGTCAAATAGCTTACAATATTCAACATACACTTAAAATTACAAATGAAGGTACGATTAAAGTCAAGTAAATTAAGATTTCTACACTTCAAAATCAATTCTCATCATTCAAATTGAAGACAAATAAGTTAATCGCTAATATGTATGCATAATTTCAAACTATTATACATGATCTCATGACTTTTAGAATCAAATTAACTTATTTTGATTTACATACACATATTTTGAATTCTTTTACTAGTGATTGGAAAAAAATACTAGCAATTAAAGAAGACAACGAACTTCCTTAACTCAAAGTTAAAGAAATAGCTAGAAATCTAATGTCATATGAAGCCAAGTTGCAAGAAAGAAAAGAAAAAACACCAGAGCATAAAATCAATGCAATTTAAACAAACAATGATGACTTGGACTTGGATGAAGATGAATGTAATGACCCGGATTTTTAGCCATTTAATTTTGAACACCTAAATTTGTTCTAGAAGTTAAATTGGAAATTAAAAGGATTTTTATAAGGAATTCATTAATTTAGACGACGTTTGAATGTATAATTTATATTTAGATGAATAATGAGCACGTAACATCGTGGTAGTTCCTAATGTTACGTTTTGAAATTTAATTGGCTATACAGAATCCAATATAAATTTGAATTCTTTGAAAGAAGAATCGTCAGAATCTATTTGATTATAATTTTCTAATGAAAGAGAAAAATAGAGATTTTATCTTGTACATTTTGAGTATGTGCAAATCAAATTTTAAGAAAATCGTTATGGAATTGTTTATAAATCATAATGATTTATTAAATAAAAATATAAAGGTTTTAAATAAATTGAATATCGATTTAACTTGAGAATGAAAATATCAAGTTATATTATTTGGAAGTTATATAAATTCTGTTTGAATATATATGATAATAATAATTCATTATCAATATATTTGATTGTTTTGGAATCGATTCATATTACATCAATTTAATACAAAACTTAAGAATAGCTAATTTTCAAACAACCTAGGATTTCAAAGAAACTAATTTTATTAAATCCGTAATGGTTAATTATTGTAGGATTTCAAGTTTCAAATCAATTGGAGTTAAATAAGTGATCGTGTGCGATACAAGTGCGTGTTGGTTTATGTTTTGGAATTAAAATATGAGTTTTTCAAAAGTTCTCGGAATTCGAAGAGACCAGTTCTATCGTGTCTGAAATATTAAGTTATTGTACGATTTCTAATTTTGTTTTAATCGGACATCGTATGTGATCATGCAGATAGAAAACGTTGGGCGATGAATAGTGTTTTTCATCTATAAATATACCCTATACCCCCCAAAATCGAAATCCCTAAATCACGTTTCCCCCAAATTCACACAATCGATACCCCCTTTTTTTATTCGACCATTGCTATCAAACCATCGATTATTTGGCGAGATGCCCAACACGAAAGTCGAAGAGGGAGGCAAGGGCTTTGAGTAGGTGGTGGTCGCTGGCGATGAGCTGGCCTGAGGGAGGAGATATTCGGGGTTAAACGAGGATGTGTGTTGCGGTTTTTCTCTGATTCCCCGAAGGTGGTGCAGTTCCAAGGTCAGGTGTCTGAGGAAGAAAGGTGGGCGAGGAGGAGCCGCACCTAACGGTGGCGGTCCTGTCGGGTCTAGTGGCATGAGGCAGTAGTTTTTCCTGGTTAAACAAAATTAATATTCTGTTGTTTTCTGGTAATTTGACTAAGTGATGGTGGCCAGGGTCACTGGTATAGGAAGATGGATGATCGGCGGTGTCGATAGTGGTAATTCATGAGGTCCGGTGGCGGAGGACAAACGTTGCGTTTATCGATGGTCGGCTTCTTTGTGTTAAACATGAGCATTTAAACGGGATTACAGGTTTTGGTTAACAGCTGGCTAACCGGCGATTACTAGCGATTCCAGCTTCATGCAGGTGAGTTGCAGCAGTTCATATTGCAGGCTACTTCCCTAAACCAATCCTGACTATATCCGCCTTAGCCCCTAACATAATAAGAGGCCTCCCATTAATTAAGAATAAGAAGAAGAAGAAACCCGAGAAAAAGCTTGTTGATCGTTTGAACCTCGCCACTAATATTAAGGATGCACCATCCTAAGGTGCTGCTAAATGGAAGGGTCTTATCAACGTCCATGAATGAAAAATCATAGATCGAACTGCCGAACCGAAAAAATTGGTACCGTGATTTGTTCTGAGGGGAACAGAGGATTAAGGCCTAAATTAATTATTAATCACAATAATTAAGGATAATGAAGGAATTAATGAAATTATATTACTTTAATTCAAATTTAAAATTGTAATAGACGTAACTATTTCATAGTTTATTTGAATCAGACGAAACAAGCTACGTTAGGTTCGTAATCGCGAAGTCTATGCATATGAGGTAGAATGGAACAAATCGGAGCTCATTGGAATTTTATGTAGTTTCGAAAGCTTTTTTAAAACTATATAAAACGATGCTGAAATCGTCAATCAAAATTTATTTTGTTATGATTTATCGCTATTAGCATAAATTGGATGTTTGTTGTTTGATGGTTGTTGATTGTCGTTATTTATATTTCTGTTATTTTTAATGATTTAGAATAGAAATTCTATTTTATATGCATCGACAAAACGATGTTATGATCTGTAATGCAGGGAAGAACAGGTTGGAGTGATCCAACCGAATTCCTCAAATATATTGTATGTTACTTGTTGCTTATATTATTTATATATGAATTGTTTATCTCAAGTAACGTTGCATCTTGTTTGGATGTTAATTGTTGAGTTGGATGTTGTTGGTTGAACTAAATTCAATGTATTGATGTTATTAATCAACGGACAATATTTATTTAGGGATGGGCAACAAATGGCCTAAAATCCATTTTTAAAATCATCGATTCGCAGTTAGGCGAATTGACAAAGTTTGAAGTTATAAAATTTATTTTTATAACTAAAGCTAGACTTTTAACTTATAATTTTTTAAGTTAGTTAAATTAGAAGTTTTATTTATAAACAAATGTTTATTGTTAAATTAGTTTTTTAAAATATTAAAAAATGATTCTTATAGCAAATTCTTATGTTTTAATAAGATTTATATGTAAGAAGTCAGAAATTAACCTACGGGTTAACAATTTGAAATAATTGTTCTTATGAAATAATTAAGTGATTTTTGTTAAATTAATTATATTATTAATTTTTTTAAGGGAAGGAACTAGTTGAGATCAATTAACGAGTAAACTAATGATTTTCAAGTTAACTATGTCAACTATTTTGAATAGAAATTGATTATTAGTTTAATTGGTTTAAAATTTATCTAATAAAAATAATTTTAACAAATAATTATCCAAACTAAATAAATGTACTCAAAAAAATTAATTAATCTTTTAATTTATGGTGTTTAAAGTAATTATTAAAGTAATTATTATTAATAAAGTTAATTATTATTTTAATAACTATTTAAAGTGATTAACTATTCTATTTTTAGTTAATCAAGAAGTTATTATATCTATTGTAGTTAATTCCGAAGTTAATTATTTTTTAGTTAATAATAATTAAAATGATTATCTTTTTAAATGAATATTTATTTAAGAAAGTAATCGAGCTATATGGAGATTCTTAATTGAATCTTTTAAAGAGTTTTTATGAAAGGATTATATAAAAAGCCCAAGTTTTATAAATGAGGTTTATAAAAGGGAATTTAGAACTAATAAGATGAATTCAAACAAATTCTTACTTAATAATTAAATTAAGTAAGGTGATGGTAATTGAATTAAGATTTCAATGCAAAGGAAAAAGATGCTTTGTGTAATTAATCCCAGTTGTAAACGAGTAAAGAAGTTCTTAAGCGAAAAGCAGAGTTTACTTAATAATGAAATTAAGTAAAATGATTTTAATTGAAAGGATATTTTTCAATAATGCAAAAGGGAAGTTTGTTCAAAGAAATATGATTGAAATATTTGTGCAATGAATTTAGGTAAAGGGATTTTGGTAACAAAATCCAAATTTAGTTATACAATATAATGTTATTGGGACTTGGGTAGAAGGTTTATAAATGGACTTTGTTATAAAATCCGAGTTATAAAACAAATTGTACAGAAGGGTTTAGGAATAAACCAACGTATTATAAACAAAAGTTTATAAATAAATATAAAATTAAAACAATGATTTTAAATGAATGTTTACTTAATAATTAAGTTAAGTAAACTAATGTAACGGAAATGAGATTTCAAGTGCAAAAGGAGTTTGTGGTAATAAACCCAAGTTGGGTTTTATAATAGAAAGAATAATGAATTTGTGTAAAGATTCGATAAACGGATTTAAAAATATAAATCAAGTTGTAAATAAAATTATAAAAGAGATTTAAGCTAAGGGTTTGTGTTTATTAAGAGTTTTACTTAATCAATGAGTTAAGTAAAAATAATTATATTTGAAAGGAAAGCTTTTAATCCAAGGAATGGTTTATGGAACCATATTTTAAATGAAATGGTTAAATGAAACTTGTTTTGATATTAGAATTGATATCGGTTTTAGAATTATAAACTCGTCTCTATCTTAAGATAAGAATGTTGTTGATCAAGGTCTGAGAGGTAAATAGAATACCCCAACTTGAACGGTTTCACTATTATCAAGAGATGGTATTAGTTTGCAATGGTAAAGATGTTGGAAATAATTATTATTTCCATAAGGGGAATATTATTGCAATGTTATTTGCAAGGGTTTGAAATATAATAGGACTATCGGTTTTTATGCTAAACAATGTATTACTTGACACTGTTTGGCCTAAATATGAAGTGTGGTTTTTCTTATACCATTTAGTTAAGTAAATGACATTTTTTTCTAAATAATGAAAATAGTACAATTTAGTGAATATGCTTATTTAAAGAAATAAGTAAATGGCTGTAGATTTCAAGGAAATGGGAATGAAAGATTAAACAGGTTTGAAAACGAAAGTAAATCCGGAAATTAAATTATTATTACAATAAATGTTTTTATAAGCCTTATTCGGCAGAGTTTCGAAGTTAATTAAAATCGTTGGGATATACATTATAAATGATGAACCGAATGACATCGTTTGGGCCATATATAAGATTGGTGTTTAAATTTATACAATATAGTTAATAATATATAAAGATATTTACATAGTAATGGAAATAAAAACGGTTTGAGAATATGTTTATTCCAAATATAGCGATATTTTCAAGATAAAAGGAAATAAAGAGAGGAGTTTGGTGAATACGTTTATTCTAAAGATATAAAAATTGAGTAATGTTTTCAAAGTAATGGAAACGGGAGAGATTTGTTGGGATGGGTTATGAAATCAATTTTAAATCGATGAAATGGTTTTTAATAAATGGTTTTTATATTAAAATGGTCTGGCTACCAATGCACTAATCTGTATTGTTCAATTTAGTAGTTAAAAACCCAACTATTGATGAAATGATAATTTTGGGCTATTGACGTATTAGTTCGAAGGGACCAGGATGGGAAATAGACCCAAAGTCACTTCGAACCCACATTGCGTTTGAGAACTAACATTGCAGGATCTTTTGTAATAACCCAGAAATCCGAGCCAATTTAAAATTTTTATTTTGGCTATTTTGATGAATTTTGAATATTTAAAATGAATTATTTTAAATAATGACGATGAGAAATTTATATTGAATAGAATTAGAACGTATATTTTTATTTTGAATCGTCGTTAGGATATAATTATTTATTTTAAATTATAAAAGGAATTGAAAATGGCGCGGTAGTTTGAAATTTCTATTTCAAAGTTCAAATGGATGTTGTAAGGACCCGTTACTTCCCCGTGAAGGAAAGAGCGGATACTTTGATAACAACACACAAATGAACGCAGACGAAAGAACATTTCATTGTTATTACAACAATTCCATCAGAATACAAGAATATACAGAGTATAAATGAATAAATTACATTCGATAAATATCAGAGATTACAATAAATTTCATAGCAGCGGAAAATAATACAAAGCACAACTGAAGGTGATATACGGATACAGAGCTTTCCGGATATCATTCCAGCTGTAAACCAGGATCCTGTGAATATAAATCTGCAAAACCAAAACTACTAGCTGCCCGTGTCAAAAATAAGGGCACCCAGAGTTTAGGTTAAAACAATAAACTCCAGGTCAGTCATGTGACTGGTGTGAGAACTTAAACAGTTATTTAAAGCTTTACTTTAAAAGAGAGTAATTCAAGGGACCACGCCATATAACACGGAACGGGTTTCCTCCCAAGAATACCAGTGCATAGGATAAACAACGCAATGCTTTTCGAAAAATGAAGCTATTATAAGACCCAGGTCCCATCACACAATGCAACGCAAGCCGGAGGATAGGGTTTTACCTTATAACAGCCAAACATGCTTGGTACGTTTAAAACAAATCATTTGATACTATAATAAGTGTATAGTGTCAAAACAATTTCAAACATAAATATAAATCATAGACGGCATAACTGCCCCATACCTCTATGTCGCCATACTAGGCTCTACAAATAAAGACTAAATACACGTATTGGAAATTGGATTTCCATCATGAGTCGAGGCAAGGGGCAAGCTCCTCTCCGCTTTCGAGACCCTCTAGCAAATGTCCCAGGGCTACGCACTCTGGGCAACCCTTGGATCTTCAGGGCCGGTCCTCTCTTACGTTTGAGGATTAGTTACTCCTGAACACACATTTCCCGGTCCTTACAGACCTAAAATCGAGGCGCCTCATCCAACAACCACATAGGTGAAAAGTATATAAATGTCAGGGCTGGTAAGTCACGGACACCACCAAAGCTAGAAAGAAACGTCTTGCTCTCCCCGCAGTCCTTATCCCGTTTTTAACTCATACCGAGGTGTGAGGCTCGCGAATTCACGTTATACACAAAGCTGCCACGTAGGCCGTGCTTTGATCATCAGCCACAAGACTTTGCTTTTCAACAGAAGCCTTGATCCTTGCAACTCAGCGTGCCACACAGGCAATTCATGCCATGCGATTGATATCTATCGATATATAACCTCTAAGCTTGTACGTCTCAGAGAAGGGCGTTAAGCAAGAGAGTAAATTCTCCGCCGCCAAACAGATATATATTTAACAGAAATCAATCAACACAGAATAAAATCCAATGTCAGACACACAATCCATTTACAAGTTCGTTCTGGGTCTGAACGAAACCGTAGGCACTTTCCTCGCATATCCATCGATCTCCAAGTACGTCTGGATGACCACCAACTATTTCCATCCTCTTGGGTGTACAGCCCAATCAGGATCATCAGTAATTATCCAAACGATGTGAAGACTTCCGCTCTTCGACCACCGTCATCATTTTTGACTTATCGTCGAATCGGTTATTCAGAATGGGTATAAACCCAGCCTTTCCAAACAATCCGCGTATATTAAAAACAAATGTTACACAAACACAACATACGCCTCATTCCAATTCATTAGTCACTAACCGTAAATTAGTAAGAGAGCAACTCTCCAAATATTAACCCCGAAGGCCGAAACCAACATCAGATCAATACCCAGGAAACCATTCTTCTAAACTAACCTACAACTAGTTTCTAAATTCCACATTCTTAGGGAAGGGTTCCTATTAATTTTATCCAAGATAAATTCTTTAAAATTTATCCTTTAATCTTCCTTTGGATGTCGTATTAAACCAAATTATGGTTTTCCAAACTAGTCGAGATTAGCGAACCACACCGAAGTAATTATTTATTTTATTTCCCAATCCCAACCAATTCATTCCATGAAGCAAAAATGGTAACACCCCATATCTAATACCACGGTGTTATCGGTAAAATTAATTACCATTTCACGTTCAAATCTAATTAAAGATTTAACTATCGCTTGGAGCAAAACTGGTGATACTCTATTCTCGCTCATTTTCCAAATTTGATAATTTAAATTATCAATTCACATTTCAATCTAATTGCAGATTCATTAAAACTCCTTTTACTGGGTTAAAGAACTAATGTCATTTAAAACACAGTTCACGATAAACCCAAATCACATTCTATTTATTATCGGGTTAAAGAACTAGTGTTATTTAAAACACCGTTCACAATAAACCCACAAATCAATTCTATTTAAAACTCGTTTCAAATCCAATTTATTTATTTAAAAATAAATGGGTTTAATTTTAGTTCAACACTAGTTCATTTCGATAAAAATCTATTTTTATCCTTTCAAATATGGAGTTTTTCATCCCAATTTTTCCCAAATCATTTCTTATGATTTTACACAAATTATTGATATTTTTAAAATTTTTATCAAGGCCCGTACAGTCGATTTCCATCACCGACCATCGAACTGCACTTACAGCGACCTTTTCCAAATTTGATTTCGACGTATCTCCAAATCCAACCGTTAGATTTTAAATTTCTAATATTCGTTAGAAAGCTCTTTTCGATACGAACCCAACGGTTCTGGTTTAGGAGAATCCGACGGTCGGATCTCCCGTAATGTCTGTTCGAAGTCAATGGTCGAAATTTACGAACTGCCGCGGCGCGGCGCATTCTATTCAGGCCATTATATTATATAAATAATATATATTTCGTCGATTTCTGTTTTAAAACGAATTTTATAAATAGTTTTAAATTCGTTTCAAAAACAATTTCAACTTCCATTTCAAATTCAAATCAAAATTGAAATTTTCCTTATAAATTCATTTTAAAATTCATTTAAATTCAATTCAAATTTCAATTCAATTTGAATTCGTTTTCTATTCAATTCAAATTAAATTCGTTTTCTATTCAATTCAAATTAAATTCGTTTTCTACTCAATTCAATTATAAAAACGAATATAATCGATATAAATATCGTTCGCGTCAAAATAGCGCATCTCTAATCAACACAGCTTTATATATTTCAATAATACCGTTATTCTATTCAACAAATGAATATTTATCCTATTCAATACGTGAACCTATATTTTTGTCAACACATGACTAATCTCAACGAATGAGTACTGTCCACGTGTGACTATTATTGTTATTCAATATATTTTATAAAAATTAAGGTATTTATCGTTTGATTTCAAATCAGACTCCAACCATAAATTAGTAAGAGAACGATTCCCTGAATATTAACCCCGAAGGCCGAAACCAACATCAGATCAATATCCAGGAGACCACTCATCTTATCTATTTTCCAATTAGTTTCTAATCTTATATATGATAAAGATGTAAATTTTATTATTAAAATATCTCGTTCAACACATGACTAATCTCAACGGATGAGTACTGTCAACACATGAACCCTTATTTTGAAATATAAAGATGTAAATTTTATTGTTAAAATATTTCGTTCAACAAATGACTAATCTCAACGGATGAGTACTGTTAACACATGAACCCTTATTTTATAATATAAAGATGTAAATTTTATTGTTAAAATATTTCGTTCAACACATGACTAATCTCAACGGATGAGTACTGTCAACACATGAACCTTTATTTTATAATATTCTTTATTTTCCCGATTGGAATGAGGCCCAATCAATTACCATATAAAGTTAATTATATGGATTCCATACAACACATGTATATAATAGCAATGATAAATAATCAACCATCATTCAAAGTGCACTACACTGTATAAGCATCAAATATAGATATCTAACGCTTATAACAGCCTGTCAATCAATCGATCGACATACAACTAGTTATTGGGATTAGTGTATGTCATATATTATCCCAATACCCGTGTGGCGTTTCAAACAGTCAAACGCAGATTTTATTTATGCAGTTGGGCGATGTGTAAAATTTATCGTCCCAATCAATGTCCTTCAAATAGGTGTACATAAACAAACCGTCCGGTTTGTAAATGAATATTTATTTATTCACAATCACGTTAAAAAATATATTTTTAACGATAAAATATTCTATTTTAACACATGAATTTCTATTCAGTTCATTTACAAAATAAAAATGATGTTTTTATTTTTCTAACTCATTTTAGAAAATTTCGGCGGCATAACGGCACGATACTAGAAACGGGACAAGGCCTAGCCTTATCCCCGGTCTACTGATGGCCCACACCATGCACATATCAATCAAATTCATTTCAATTCACCAAACAACCAAATTCAAATCAAATAATCTAACTAATCTATGCAACCAAATAAACATGTCCATGGTCTGTGGATGATTGTGTCGGGTGCTACTAAACACCGTCTGCATCCTAGTATATATTTATAACTAGAAAAGGAAATTTAAAGTGAGAAGTTCTCACCGACTAGCTAAACCAACCGCCACGACTCTTCTTATGTAGAAATCTTCGTCGTGCTCGCCTTTTTGCCAATTTCACTGCCCGTAGTCACTACATATATAAAAATCGCATTTTTATATTGTTGCTATGTATATAAAAATCACATTTTTATTCTACTACTATATAGATAAAAATTCTATTTTTATACCGTTGTTCATATAGTAAAGATCAAATCTTTACTATCTATATAATATAAAAATCGTATTTTTATTATCTCTACTATATAAAAATCATATTTTTATTCTTTCTATAATATAAAAATCATATTTTTATTCTATCTATAATATAAAAATCATATTTTTATTCTACTTCATTCGTCAAAAACCATAGAAGCTTTAAAGCGGAGAAAACTCACATTTTTTCGAACGCCCGGATTCGCTGTTCCGGTTCCAGAATTTGCAAACGAGCTTCAACCTTTACACCAACTTTTTTTTAGCTTAAACGCGCCATTCCGGACAACTTTCGCCTAAGAGACTTTTTGCCAAAAATGCTCCAATTCGCCAGAATTCGCAAAAGTACACGATTTTTTCAGCTTTTGAACAGCAGACTTCGAACGCGTTTTCCGAGCAGCTCCAAACTCCAAAACACGACTTCCATATAGCCAAATCGAAGAGAATTTCGTGCTCTACAACTTTGGTTGAGAGGAACTTTGGCCAAAAACGCACCATTTGAGAGATATAGGCCAAAACAGTCCGGGGTGTTTTGTGCAAAACGGGAATTTTGGTGAAAATGTGTTTTTGGAGGAGGGGGGCCACGGCCGGACTTGGGGTGGACTGATGCGGGGCGCCGGCCTGATGGATGTGGGGGAGGGTGCTGGTGATGGCTGTGGGGCCCGTGGTGGCCGCGGTGGTGGTGGTTGGTGATTTGGGGCTTAGGGTTTGCAAATGGAGAGAGGAGAGAGAGGAGGAGGAAGAGGAGGAGGAGGGTGTGCGGCGGCCTGAGGTGGTGCGGCGGTGGCGGTGGGAGGAGGGGCAGCGGCGGTTTGGGAGCGGTGGTCATTAAAGAGGAAAAATGCAAAAAGAGGAAGAGGAAAAAGTGAAGAAGAAAAGGAAGTAAAAGTGTTTATATGCTAGTTTCTCGCATATCGCCTGAACGCTAACGATCTCCAATCGCCACGGATTTCGGATAAGAGATAGTAGACGTGAAGACGAGTCCAACGAAACAAGTTTCGTCGAATTCCGAGTTCGTTTGACCGTTCAAAAAACATCACGAAAATGCTCAGATAAGCTCTAAAAATGCTATTTTGGCGCACCTTTTCTTCTCGCACGCTCACATGCTAACTCAAAAAATCAAGCCCTCTTTGATTTAACCATTATTAGATGATACGAATCTAGAAAAAAAAATGAAATCGAATTCTGAGGTCGTATCAATAATGTTCCTTTGTAAAATGACTGCTCGTTTTACCCTGTACTGTTTTAGCTCGCACGGCCGCATACTTACTCCATTCGACGCGCCCTTTGGAACATAACAATAATTTGTCATTATGAATCGATAAAAATTTATCTCATCGAATTCTGAGCTCGTATGCAAAATTTTACTTTTTAAGGGCTATGTATTGTTAACCGAACAACTCCAGCTCATAGCCACTATTCCGGATATCGGAATATATCGAAGCTTATACTTTTCGGAGTTCTAAACGGCATTTTAAACTCAATGGAAGTGGTTTCGAGTCCAAATTCATCAATATGCAAAATTTGACTTTTTGGGCCATGTATAATTTGCATAGCGACTATTCTGAATTTTCAACTGAGCATAACTTTTGATTCCCGCTATGAAATTTCAATTTTTCAGATTCGTTGGAAAGATATCCTCAACTAGATTCTAATATTTTTGGTTTCGCTAAAATCTGATTTATTTTGCACCCGGTACATTCAATTGAAGTTTGAAATCGAATTATCGAACTACCGCGCCATTTTCAATTACTTTTATAATTTAAAATAAATATTTATATTCTAACGACGATCTATATAAATATATACGTTCGAATTATATTCAAAATAAATTTCTCGTAGTTATTATTTAAAATAATTCATTTTAAATATTCAAAATTCATTTTAAATATTCAAAATTCATTAAAATTGCCAAAATAAAAATTTTAAACTGGCTCAGAATTTCCGGGTTGGTACAATCTCCCCCACTTAAAACTTTTCGTCCCCGAAAAGGAATGAAGTCGAAAGTGGTTTGATTAATCAACTCTACGTTCGATCTGGCTTCCATTCTCCAACTTTTCAGTTTTTGAGAATTTTCAAATTCTTCAAAAATTTGGCTAACACCCGGAATTTTCGAAAAAATTCGCCATAACCTCCTTTGTACGGGGAGTGGTTTGGAAATTTATTGGGCCGTATTAGGTACCCAATAAATCCTAATAAGCATACACATATTTATAGTGATATATCCTAGTGTTTACAGGGGATCGTGTATTGATAATAACTCCAGAGAATAAATTCTCGTCACCCTGTCAAAGCCTGAGGGAGTGTGTATTTTAAATGCTTCAGAGGATAAATCCTCGTCACCTCGTCCCGTGTGGGAAATAAATAGTCCATGTGCTGTATCTAATAATTAGAGAGACGTGATTATTGTCAACTCTAGACTCGTGTGGAGTTTTTATTAATCTGGCAATTTTACCGTTACAATTTTATATTGTCCATATCAGTCATCAGTTCAACCTGTAATATATAGTCCATATCTGTCATCAATTCAACCTGTAATATATAGTCATCGCCATACAAGCCTCTCACTCGTATGGTAAATCTTCCACCTCGTCACACAAGCTCTAAGTGTTTGTGTGGTATATGACGAAGTTTGCGATATTAAGAAGTATGCCATCTTCAGGAAGTATGCCATGCTGTGTAGTTCAAAATTAATTGTTACTATCCTATGGCAACTTTTATTAATTAAACACAGAATAACCAGCACTCCGCATCCAATGGCACTCACAGGAGTTGATATAATAATAAAAGTGTGCATCCAACTCATTAAGGTTTACCTATTTGTCGGGCACGCAAATAAATTCTTTACTCAACAGCTAATCCGTATACCTGTTCAAACATATATATGTATATGCATGCATTTGCAAATAATTTACAATACAATCCAATATTTGGTTCAATTAAGCCTAAATTCACCATTCATTCACATAATGGTTTAAATAAATAATCATACAACACAACCATCAATCAATTAGTGAATTAGCTTTTCAAATTCATAATTTGATATATATATATATATACAGAAAAACATGTTTTTGATGCCAAATCACAATAATAAACCTATCTAGTTTTGGTTCTCACACTAGTCTAATGGAAATATATAGATATCACACCTTCGTCACTCGAATATAAATACTGATAACGCTGCAGCCTTATCAGAATCATTCCCGGGCAACTAGAGTGTGACTCTATAACTATCCAGTATATTAAAACTTCGAATATACGTTCATGACGCGTATATGCAAACTCTTTATATATTGGATTGTCCAAATTCAATACAAATAAAATATTCAAATACGTAGAATTGATTTAAATTTTCAAAACAATATTGTTTTCATTTGAAAAATATACTCTTCACACTCGTTCTAGGATACTACTGATCCAATCTCTAACGAGTCATTCTAATTGGATATTATTAATCCAATATCTGATGAATTCTTTCGTATGGTTCTAATGTGTCTTGTCCTCGAGCTCTGTAAACCAAAGCTCTGATACCACTGTAAGGACCCGTTACTTCCCCATGAAGGAAAGAGTGGATACTTTGATAACAACACACAAATGAACGCAGACGGAAGAACATTTTATTGTTATTACAACAATTCTATCAGAATACAAGAATATACAGAGTATAAATGAATAAATTACATTCGATAAATCTCAGAGATTACAATAAATTTCATAGCAGCGGAAAATAATACAAAGCACAACTGAAGGTGATATACGGATACAGAGCTTTCCGGATATCATTCCAGCTGTAAACCAGAATCCTGTGAATATAAATCTGCAAAACCAAAACTACTAGCTGCCTGTGTCGAAAATAAGGGCACCCAGAGTTTAGGTTAAAATAATAAACTCCGGGTCAGTCATGTGACTGGTGTGAGAACTTAAACAGTTATTTAAAGCTTTACTTTAAAAGAGAGTAATTCAAGGGACCACGCCGTATAACACGGAACGGGTTTCCTCCCAAGAATACCAGTGCATAGGATAAACAACGCAATGCTTTTTGAAAAATGAAGCTATTATAAGACCCATGTCCCATCACACAATGCAACGTAAGCCGGAAGATAGGGTTTTACCTTATAACAGCCAAACATGCTTGGTATGTTTAAAACAAATCATTTGATAATATAATAAGTGTATAGTGTCAAAACAATTTCAATCATAAATATAAATCATAGACGGCATAAGTGCCCCATACCACTATGTCGCCATACTAGGCTCTACAAATAAAGCCGAAATACACGTATTGGAAATTGGATTTCCGTCATGAGTCGAGGCAAGGGGCAAGCTCCTCTCCGCTTTCGAGACACTCTAGCAAATGTCCCAGGGCTACGCACTCTGGGCAACCATTGGATCTTCAGGGTCGGTCCTCTCTTACGTTTGAGAATTAGTTATTCCTGAACACACATTTCCCGGTCCTTACAGACCTAAAATCGAGGCGCCTCATCCAACAACCACATAGGTGAAAAGTATATAAATGTCAGGGCTGGTAAGTCACTGACACCACCAAAGCTAGAAAGAAACATCGTGCTCTCCCCGTAGTCCTTATCCCGTTTTTAACTCATACCGAGGTGTGAGGCTGGCGAATTCACGTTATACACAAAGCTGCCACGTAGGCCGCGCTTTGATCATCAACCACAAGACTTTGCTTTTCAACAGAAGCCTTGATCCATGCAACTCAGCGTGCCACACAGGCAATTCATGCCATGCGATTGATATCTATCAATATATAACCTCTAAGCTCGTACGTCTCAGAGAAGGGCGTTAAGCAAGAGAATAAATTCTCCGCCGACAAACAGATATATATTTAACAGAAATCAATCAACACAGAATAAAATCCAATGTCAGACACACAATCCATTTACAAGTTCGTTCTGGGTCTGAACGAAACCGGAGGCACTTTCCTCGCATATCCATCGATCTCCAAGTACGTCTGGACGACCACCAACTATTTCCATCCTCTTGGGTGTCCAGCCCAATCAGGATCATCAGTAATTATCCAAACGATGTGAAGACTTCCGGTCTTCGACCACCGTCATCATCTTCGACTTATCGTCGAATCGGTTATTCAGAATGGGTATAAACCCGGCCTTTCCAAACAATCCGCGTATATTAAAAACAAATGTTACAAAAACACAACATATGCCTCATTCCAATTCATTAGTCACTAACCGTAAATCAGTAAGAGAGCAACTCCCCAAATATTAACCCCAAAGGCCAAAACCAACATCAGATCAATACACAGGAAACCATTCTTCTTAACTAACCTACAGTTAGTTTCTAAATTCCACATTCTTAGGGAAGGGTTCCTATTAATTTTATCCAAGATAAATTCATTAAAATTTATCCTTTAATCTTCCTTTGGATGTCGTATTAAACCAAATTATGGTTTTCCAAACTAGTCGAGATTAGCGAACCACACCGAAGTAATTATTTATTTTATTTCCCAATCCCAACCTATTCATCCCATGAAGAAAACTGGTAATACTCCATATCTAATACCACGGTGTTATCGGTAAAATTAATTACCATTTCACGTTTAAATCTAATTAAAGATTTAACTATCGCTTGGAGCAAAACTGGTGATACTCCATTCTCGCTCATTTTCCAAATTTGATAATTTAAATTATCAATTCACATTTCAATCTAATTGCAGATTCATTAAAACTCCTTTTACTGGGTTAAAGAACTAATGTCATTTAAAACGCAGTTCACGATAAACCCAAATCACATTCTATTTATTATCGGGTTAAAGAACTAGTGTTATTTAAAACACCGTTCACGATAAACCCACAAATCAATTCTATTTAAAACCCGTTTCAAATCCAATTTATTTATTAAAAATAAACGGGTTTAATTTTAGTTCAAAACTAGTTCATTTCGATAAAAATCTATTTTTATCCTTTCAAATATGGAGTTTTTCATCCCAATTTTTCCCAAATCATTTCTTATGATTTTACAAAAATTATTGATATTTTTAATAATTTTATCAAGGCCCGCACAGTCGATTTCCATCAACGGCCATCGAACTGCACTTACAGCGACCTTTTCCAAATTTGATTTGGACGTATCTCCAAATCTAACCGTTAGATTTTAAATTTCTAATATTCCTTAGAAAGCTCTTTTCGATACGAACCCAATGGTTCCGGTTTTAGGAGAAACCGACGGTCGGATCTCCCGTAATGTCCGTTCGAAGTCAATGGTCGAAATTTACGAACTGCTGCGGCGCGGCGCGTTCTATTCAGGCCATTATATTATATAAATAATATATATAATATATATTTCGTCGATTTCTTTTTAAAATGAATTTTATAAATAGTTTTAAATTCGTTTCAAAAACAATTTCAACTTCCATTTCAATTTCAAATCAAAATTGAATTTTTCCTTACAAATTCATTTTAAAATTCATTTAAATTCAATTCAAATTTCAATTCAATTTGAATTTGTTTTCTATTCAATTCAAATTAAATTCGTTTTCTATTCAATTCAAATTAAATTCGTTTTCTATTCAATTCAAATTAAATTCGTTTTCTACTCAATTCAATAATAAAAACGAATATAATCGATATAAATATCGTTCGCGTCAAAATAGCGCATCTCTAATCAACACGGCTTTATATATTTCAATAATACCGTTATTCTATTCAACAAATGAATATTTATCCTATTCAATACGTGAATCTATATTTTTGTCAACACATGACTAATCTCAACGAATGAGTACTGTCCACGTGTGACTAATTTTGTTATTCAATATATTTTATAAAAATTAAGGTATCTTTCATTTGATTTCAAATCAGACTCCAACCGTAAATTAGTAAGAGAACGATTCCCTGAATATTAACCCCGAAGGCCGAAACCAACATCAGATCAATATCCAGGAGACCACTCATCTTATCTATTTTCCAATTAGTTTCTAATCTTATATATGATAAAGATGTAAATTTTATTATTAAAATATCTCGTTCAACACATGACTAATCTCAACGGATGAGTACTGTCAACACATGAACCCATATTTTATAATATAAAGATGTAAATTTTATTGTTAAAATATTTCGTTCAACACATGACTAATCTCAACGGATGAGTACTGTCAACACATGAACCCTTATTTTATAATATAAAGATGTAAATTTTATTGTTAAAATATTTCGTTCAACACATGACTAATCTCAACGGATGAGTACTGTCAACACATGAACCTTTATTTTATAATATTCTTTATTTTCCCGATTGGAATGAGGCCCAATCAATTACCATATAAAGTTAATTATATGGATTCCATACAACACATGTATATAATAGCAATGATAAATAATCAACCATCATCCAAAGTGCACTACACTGTATAAGCATCAAATATAGATATCTAACGCTTATAACAGCCTGTCAATCAATCAATCAACATACAACTAATTATTGGGATTAGTGTATGTCATATATTATCCCAATACCAATGTGGGGTTTCAAACAATCAAACGCAGATTTTATTTATGCAGTTGGGCGATGTGTAAAATTTATCGTCCCAATCAATGTCCTTCAAATAGGTGTACATAAACAAACCGTCCGGTTTGTAAATGAATATTTATTTATTCACATTCACGTTAAAAATTATATTTTTAACGATAAAATATTCTATTTTAACACATGAATTTCTATTCAGTTCATTTACAAAATAAAAATGATGTTTTTATTTTTCTAACTCATTTTAGAAAATTTCGGTGGCATAACGGCACGATACTAGAAATGGGACCGGTCTAGTGATGGCCCACGCCATACACATATCAATCAAATTCATTTCAATTCACCAAACAACCAAATTCAAATCAAATAATCTAACTAATCTATGCAACCAAACAAACAAGTCCATGGTCTGTGGACGATTGTGTCGGGTGCTACTAAACACGGTCTGCATCCTAGTATATATTTATAACTAGAAAAGGAAATTTAAAGTGAGAAGTTCTCACCGACTAGCTAAACCAACCGCCATGACTCTTCTTACGTAGAAATCTTCGTCGTGCTCGCCTTTTTGCCAATTTCACTGCCCGTAGTCACTACATATATAAAAATCACATTTTTATATTGTTGCTGTGTATATAAAAATCACTTTTTTATTCTACTACTATATAGATAAAAATTCTACTTTTATACCGCTGTTCATATAGTAAAGATCAAATCTTTACTAACTATATAATATAAAAATCGTATTTTTATTATCTCTACTATATAAAAATCATATTTTTATTCTTTCTATAATATAAAAATCATATTTTTATTCTACCTATAATATAAAAATCATATTTTTATTCTACTTCATTAGTCAAAAACCATAGAAGCTTTAAAGCGGAGAAAACTCACTTTTTTTTCTAACGCCCGGATTCGATGTTCTGGTTCCAGAATTTGCAAACGAGCTTCAACCTTCACACCATCTTTTTTTTAGCTTAAACGCGCCATTCCAGACAACTTTCGCCTAAGAGACTTTTTGCCAAAAATGCTCCAATTCGCCAGAACTCGCAAAAGCACACGATTTTTTCAGCTTTTGAACAGCAAACTTCGAACGCGTTTTCCGAGCAGCTCCGAACTCCAAAACACGACTTCCATATAGGCAAATCGAAGAGAATTTCGTGCTCTACAACTTTCGTCCAGAGGGACTTTGACCAAAAACGCACCGTTTAAGAGATATAGGCCAAAACAGTCCGGGGTGTTTTGTGCAAAACGGGAATTTTGGTGAAAATGAGTTTTTGGAGGAGGGGGGCCCACGTCCGGACTTGGGGTGGACTGAGGGGGGGTGCCGGCCTGATGGACATGAGGGAGGGTGCTGGTGGTGGCGGTGGGGCCCGTGGTGGCCGCGGTGGTGGTGGTTGGTGATTTGGGGCTTAGGGTTTGCAAATGGAGAGAGGAGGAGGAAGAGGAGGAGGAGGGGAAGAGGAGGAGGGGGTGCGGCGGCCTGGGGTGGTGCAGCGGTGGCGGTGGGAGGAGGGGCAGCGGCGGTTTGGGAGCGGTGGCCATTAAGAGGAAAAATGCAAAAAGAGGAAGGGGAAGAAAGTGAAGAAGAAAAGGAAGTAAAAGTGTTTATATGCTAGTTTCTCGCGTATCGCCTGAACGCTAACGATCTCCAATTGCCGCGGATTTCGGACACGAGATAGTAGACGTAAAGACGAGTCCAAGAAACAAGTTTTGTCGAATTCCGAGTTCGTTTGACCGTTCAAAAAAAAATCACGAAAATGCTCAGATAAGCTCTAAAAATGCTATTTTGGCGCACCTTTTCTTCTCGCACGCTCACATGCTAACTCAAAAAATCAAGCCCTCTTGGATTTAACCATTATTAGACGATACGAATCTAGAAAAAAAAAAGAAATCAAATTCTGAGGTCGTATCAAAAATGTTCCTTTGTAAAATGACTGCTCGTTTTACCCTGTACTGTTTTAGCTCGCACGGCCGCATAATGGCTCCGTTCGATGCGCCCTTTGAAACATAACAATAATTTGTCATTATGAATCGATAAAAATTTATCTCGTCGAATTCTGAGCTCGTATGCAAAATTTCACTTTTTAAGGGCTATGTATTGTTAACCGAACAACTCCAGCCCATAGCCACTATTCCGGATATCGGAATATATCGAAGCTTATACTTTTCGGAGTTCTAAACGGCATTTTAAAATCAATGGAAGTGGTTTCGAGTCCAAATTCATCCATATGCAAAATTTGACTTTTTGGGCCATGTATAATTTGCATAGCGACTATACTGAATTTTCAACTGGGCATAACTTTTGATTCCCGCTATGAAATTTCAATTCTTCATATTCCTTGGAAAGATATCCTCAACTAGATTCTAATATTTTTGGTTTCACTAAAATCCGGTTTATTTTGCACCCGGTACATTCAATTGAAGTTTGAAATCGAATTATCTAACTACCGCGCCATTTTCAATTCCTTTTATAATTTAAAATAAATATTTATATTCTAACGACGATCTATATAAATATATACATTCGAATTATATTCAAAATAAATTTCTCGTTGTTTTTATTTAAAATAATTCATTTTAAATATTCAAAATTCATTAAAATTGCCAAAATAAAAATTTTAAACTGGCTCAGAATTTCCGGGTTGTTACAGATGTACAGCATTCAAAATAAACCAGATTTTAGCGAAACCAAAAATATTAGAATCTATTTGAGAATATCTTTCCAACGAATCCGAAAAATTGAAATTTCATAGCGGGGATAAAAAGTATGCCCAGATGAAATTTCAGAATAGTCGCTATGGAAAATATAGCCCTTAAAAAGGGAAATTTTGCAAACGACCTTGGTTTTCGACGAAACCACTTCTGTTGGATCCGTGATGTCAAGTTGTTGCTAGGTTTCAAAATTCGTAATTTTCTGAATCAATATGTGATCGTGGCAATGGAAAACGCGTTTGATCAGTTTTAGTTGATTTTAATCAACTGGAAAATGACCATTTTTCAAACGGTCTCAAAATTCGACGAAATTAGTTTTGTTAGGACAGTATCGTCAATACGAAGCTAGAAAATATTTTTCGGGAATTTTTAGAGTCTGTATGTGGCCCCGGTAAATTGAAATGCGCATCCAAATTCAATATATAGATTTATATTTTGATTTTGACGAAAACTGATCGAAACGATCGAATCAGCTTACGATACATATCCCATTGCGTTCAGAATGGGGGTAATTAGCTATGGACGGCAGTCGATGGGTTTGATTTCGAGTTCAAAATAAAAAGGTACTTTTTGAAAATAAATAATAAAATAAATAAGTAAAAATATCTCCCTCTCTACTTATTCGGTCAACACCCCCCCTCCCCTTGTGCAAATCGTTCAAAATCGATTTTGAGAAGAAAAAAATGATGAGGAGCTCACCGCGCAGCCAGAGACCCCGACGTGATGCCTCCCCATCACGGCGCCGCACCCTCCCTCTTCTCCTCCTCTCGATTATCTCGCTCCCTTTCCTCACCGCGACGCGGGCCCCCCTTGGCCAGCCGTCAGCACTCGAGATTACCCCCCGTCCCCCCCCCCCCCCGACCCCCATCACGTCACCCCCAACGCCACGCAACGCCTCTCCCTCCCTCCAGTCGACGCAAACGGATTCAAACGGTGAGTTTTGTTTAATTTCAGATTTCTTTTTAATATAAAACACAGTTTAAATCTGATTTTTTTTTACTGTAAATAACATTGTAGGATAAACAAAGATTAGACTTATATAAACAAAAAGAATCGATAGATATTATATGAAAAACGTGAAATAAAAATATGATTTTTATATAATGTAGATAATAAAAATATGATTTTTATATAATGTAGATAATAAAAGTATGATTTTTATAAAATGTAGATAATAAAAATATGATTTTTATTTATTGGAATGAAGCAATAAAAATATAATTTTTATTATGAACAGTGTGGCAAGGACTGCATTGGAATTTCAAATAAATCCAAACGGTTCAGAAGTTCAGAAGGAGAGAATGGAGGAGTGGAACCCTCGGTGAGAACTTCTCACTTTTATTTTAATTGCTAGTCGAAATATATACTAGGATGCAGACGGTGCTTAGCAGCACCCGACACCCGTCGTCCACAGACCATGGATGACTTGTTTGTTTGATTGCTGTGTTGTGAAATTTGACTGTTGATTGTGATGTGGGAAATATATATTCATGTTTGAAACAAAATATATATATTCATGTGTTGAAATAATATATATATATATATATATTCCTGTGTTGAAATAAAATATAATTGATGTGTTGAAATAAAATATATATTGATGTATTGAAATAAAATATATATTCATGTGTTGAAATAAAATATATATTCATATGTTGAAATAAAATACATATTCATGTGTTGAAGTAAAATAAATATTCATTTACAAATCGAACGATTTGTTTATGTACACCGATTTGACTGATATTGATTGGGACGATAGATTTTACACATCGCCCAACTGCACAAATAAAAATCTGTGTTTGTTGATTTGAAACCCCACACGGGTATTTGGATGATATTTGACGTACACTAATCCCGATTGTTTAGTTGTATGTCAGTCGATGGGTTGATAGACTGTGTAAGCGTTAATTACTTATATTTAATGCTTATGCAGTTGTGTGGTGCACTCTGGATGATGGTTGATTGTTTATTGTTGTTATTATATACATGTGTTGTATGGAATCCATGTAATTAACATTATATGGTAATTGATTGGGCCTCATTCCAATTTGGAAAATAAGGAATATTGTAAGAACCTGTAACTTCCCCGTGAAGGAAAGAGCGGATTCTTTGAGAACAACACACAAAAAGATGCATACGGAAGAACATTTCATTGTTTTTACAACAATTAAATCAGATACAAGAATATACAGAGTATATATGAATAAATACATTCGATAAATATCAGAGATTACATTTAAATACATCCCAGCGGAAAATATACAAAACACAACTGAAAGTGATACACGGATACAGAGCTTTCCGAGCATCGTTCCAGCTGTAAACCAGGTTCCTGTGAATATAAATCTGCAAAACCAAAACTACTAGCTGCCCGTGCGGAAAATAGGGGCACCCAGAGTTTAGGTTAAAACAATAAACTCCAGGTCAGTCATGTGACTGGTGTGAGAACTAAAACAATTATTAATATTGGTTTTAAAGTTAGGTAAATCAAGGGTCTAAGCCGTATAACACGGAACGGGTTTCCTCCCAAGAATACCAGTGCATAGAACAAACAGCGCAATGCTAAATAAAGAAAAATGAAGCTGTTATAAGACCCAGGTCCCATCACACAATGCAACGCAAGCCGGAGGATAGGGTTTTTACCTTATAACAGCCAAAGCATGCTTGATACGTTAAAACACATTATTTTGATATTACTATAAGTGTATAGTGTCAAAACAATTTCACATCATAAATATCAATCATAGACGGCATGAGTGCCCCATCCCACTATGTCGCCATACTAGGCTCTACAAATAAAGCCGAAATACACGTATTGGAAATTGGATTCCGTCATGAGTCGAGGCAAGGGGCAAGCTCCTCTCCGCGTTCGAGACACTCTAGCAAATGCCTCAGGACCCCACTCTGATCCTTTGGAACCTCCAAGGCCGGTCCTCTCTTACTTTTGAGGATTAGTTATTCCTGAACACACGTTTCCCGGTCCTTACAGACCTATATCCGAGGCGCCTCATATCCAACAACCACACAGGTGAAAAGTATATAAATGTCAGGGCTGGTAGGTCACTGACACCACCCTAGCTAGAAAGAAACGTCGTGCACTCCTTGGGTCCGTATCCCGTTTTTGACTCATACCGAGGTGTGAGGCTCGCGAATTCACGTTATACACAAAGCTATGCCACACAGGCCGTGCTTTGATCATCAACCACAAGACTTTGCTTTTCAACAGAAGCCCTGATCAATTGCCACTTACGCATGCCACACTGGCAATTCACTCCATGCGACTGATGTCCATCGATATACAACCTCTGAGCTCGTACGTCTCAGAGAAGGGCGTTAAGCAAGAGAATAAATTCTCCGCCGCCAAACAGATGTATATTTAATAGAGATCAATTAACACAGAATAAAATCCAATGTCAGACACACAATCCATTTACAAGTTCGTTCTGGGTCTGAACGAAACCGGAGGCACTTTCCTCGCATATCCATCCATCTCCAAGTACGTCTGGAAGATCACCAACTGATTCCCTCATCCTGGGTGTACAGCCCAATCAAGATCATCAGTAATCACCCAAACGATGTGAAGACTTCCGGTCTTCAACCACCGTCTTCATCTTCGACATCTCGTCGAATCGGTTATTCAGAATGGGTATAACCCGGCCTTTCTGGATTACCCACGTATATAATTAACAAATGTTACACAAACACAACGAACGCCTCATTCCAATTCAGAATATTCTTTTATTCACAAAATCACATTCTTAGGGAAAGGTTCCCATTAATTTTATCAAAGATAAATTCTTCTAAATTTATTCTTTAATCTTCCTTTGGATATCATTTCAAACTAGTCGGGATTAGCGAACCACACCGAAGTAATAATTTATTTTATTTCCCAATCCCAACCTATATATCCCATGGAGAAAACTGGTAATACTCCACATCTAACACCACGGTGTTATCGGTAAAATTAATTACCATTTCATGTTTAAATCTAATTAAAGATTTAACTATCGCATTGGAGCAAAACTGGTGGTACTCCATTCTCGATCACCTTTCAGATTTGATAATTTAAATTATCAATCCACATTTTTAATCTAATTAAAGATTCATTAAAACTACACTTAGTTTTAATCTTCACAAAAATCAATATTCTGTCTTTAACTGGGTTAAAGAACCAATGTCTTCTAAAACACGATTCACGACAAACCCAAATCACATTTGATATTAAATACAAGGCTTTGAATAGAAAATATATCGGCTTATATTAAATATCAAATTCTGAAACCAACATATATCGTATTGGAAATAACGATATAAAATATATCTTTCAAATTCTCATAACAATATCTGTATAGTCACGAAATCCAACATCGAAATATCCCGAAGATAATTTCGATTCAACTCCAGTCCAATCCACGTATTGGAAATATCGATTATTTTTAAAATCACTTCCAAATTCAATTTATTTATTTTAAAAATAAATTGATTTTAATTCTAGTTCAAAACTAGTTCTTTTCGATAAAAATCTATTTTTATCTTTTCAAATGTGGAATTCTTCAGCCCAATTTTTCCCAAATCATTTCTTATGATTTTACACAAATTATAGATATTTTTAATAATTTTATCAAGGCCCGTACAGTCGATTTCCATCAACGGCTATCGAACTGCACTTACAGCGACCTTTTTCGAATTTGATTTGGACGTAATTCCAAATCTAACCATTAGATTTCAAATTTCTAATATTCATTGGGAAGCTCTTTTCGATACGAACCCAACGGTTCCGGTTTTAGGAGAATCCGACGGTCGGATCTCCCGCAATGTCCGTTTGAAATAAATGGTCGAAATTCACGAACTGCCGCGGCGCGGCGCGTTCTATTCAGGCCATTATATTATATATAATATATGTAATATATATTTCGTCGATTTCTATTTAAAACGAATTTTATAAATCGTTTTAAATTCGTTTCAAAAACAATTTCAACTTCATCTTCCATTTCAAATCGATTTGATTTCAATTCAATTCGAGTTCATTTCAATTCAATTCAAATTTTAATTCAATTTGAATTCATTTCAATTCACTTTCAATTCAATTTGAATTCGTTTTCAATTCAATTCATTTCGAAATCGTTTTCAATTCAATTCATTTCGAAATCGTTTTCAATTCAATTTAATTCAATTTGAATTCATCTCTATTTTATCCGAATTCAAATTCACTTTCTATTCAATTCGAATCGAATTCATTTTCGATTCGATTCGAATTCATTTCAAATTGATTCAATAAAATTTCCATTTGAATTTTAATCTAATTCAATTTGAATTTCCTTTCAAAATATTAAATTTTGAAATCACTTTTCAATATTCATTATAAAACGAATAAAATCGATATAAACATCGTTAGCGTCAAAATAACGCATCTCTAATCAACACGGCTTTATATTTCAATAATTCGTTATTCTATTCAACAAATGAATATTTGTTCTATTCAACACATGAATCTATATTTCTCTCAACACACGACTAATCTCAACACATGAGTACTGTCAACACCTCACTATTTTTGTTATGTAAAATATTTTATAAAACTATGGTATCTATCGTTTGATTTTTAATTAGACTTCTACTGGGAAGTAGTTCTAATCTTAAATGTGATAAAGATGTAATTTATTTTATTTAAAATATTTTACTCAACACATGAATAGTTTCAACACATGACTATTTTTATATTCAACACATGAATTTTCTTTTATAATATTCCTTATTTTCCCGATTGGAATGAGGCCCAATCAATCACCATATAATGTTAATTATATGGATTCCATACAACACATGTATATCATAGCATTGAAAAATAATCAATCATCAACCAAAGTGCACTACACTGTATAAGCATCAAATATAGATATCTAACGCTTATAACAGCCTGTCAATCAATCAATCGACATATTTAATCAATCAGGATGAGTGAACATCAAATTTCATCCCAACACCCGTGTGGGGTTTCAAACAATCAAACACAGATTTTATTTGTGTAGTTGGGCGACGTGTAAAATTTATCGACCCAATCGATATCAGTCAAATCAGTGTATACAAACAAATCGGCCGATTTGTTTATAAATATTTATTTATTCACTTTCACGTTAAAAATTATATTTTTAACGATCAAACTATTTTATTTTAACACTTGAATTTCTATTCAGTTCATTTATTCAATAAATGATTATTTTTATTTTTCTAACATATTTTAGAAAATTTCGGCGGCATAACGGCACGATACTAGAAACGGGACAAGGCCTAGCCTTATCCCCGGTCTAGTGAAGGCCCACGCCATCCACACATCAATCAAATCATTCCATTTCACCAAACAATTCAATTCAAACCAATTAGACTAACTAACTACACAACCAAACAATTTAACAAACAAGCCATCCATGGTCTGTGGATGACTGGTGTCGGGTGCTACTAAGCACCGTCTACATCCTAGTATATATATATAACTAGAAAAAGAATTTTGAGTGAGAAGTTCTCACTTATAGCTATCCTAGCTCCACGGCTCTTCATTTATAGAAATCTTCTTCGTTATCCCATCTTCGTCATCTTCGTTGCCCGTAGTCACTATATACACAAAAATCACATTTTTATATTTTGATCTCTTTAAAATAAAAATCATATTTTTATTTATTCACTTTCAATTTAAAAATCATATTTTTATAATCACTTCATATATTTAAAAATCGAATTTTTACTATGCTATTCAATATATAAAAATCATATTTCCTTACCGCTAATATATAGATAAAAATTCTATTTCAAAAATATAGATTTCGCCCTTATAAAAATATAGATTTCGCCTTTATAAAAATAGAGTTTTCTCCTTTATAAAAATAAAGTTTTCGCCTTTTCAAAAATATAGATTTCATCATTATAAAAATCATCACTTGATTTCAACGTATATAAAATAAAAATCAGATTTTTATTTCGCTACATATACAAAGATGATATTTTTATATTCTCTATCCTATAAAGATTATATTTTTAATACTTTAAAAATATAAAAATCATTTTTATAATATGCTATTCAATATATAAAAAACATATTTTTACTTCGATGTTCAATATATAAAAATCACACCTTTTCTATCGATTAAAAATCATACCTTGACTATTTTAAAAATCCGATCTTCCCTCTATTATAAATCGTACATTTTCTCTATTCAAAATCGTATCTCTTCATGACTAAAAACCGTAAATTTCCCTAGCATAAAAAAAATTAGATTTTATTGAACAAAATACAATAAAATCAGTTTTTATTTTTAATATATAATATAAACAAAAATAAACAAACTGAAATAAATAAACACTTACAATTTTAATTGCCGGAGAAAGGGGGGAGGAGGAAGGTTTGTTGTTCGTCGCAGGTTGGTGGAGGCTGGCAGGGGGATCGCTGGTCAGCAGGGGGGCTCGATTGGAAAAAGGGAGAGCGTCAGAGAGAGAGTGGGGATCGGAGGGTGTACGCGAGGTGGGGGGGGGGTTCAAGGGAGGTCGCGGCTAGGGTTCCATGGGTTCAGGGGCGTTGGGACGTTCGGCGAGTGGCGGAGGAGGGCAGAGCGACGGGTGGAGGAGATGAAAGGGGGGGGGGGGGCGGAGCGCCTGCGCGACGGCGACGTGAAGAGGAGGGGGCGGTGGCGACTTATAGGGGGAGGCGACGGAGAATTAGGTTTTTTCCCTTTTTTTTCTGATCGAATTTGAAGAATAGAGGGGGGGCAACGGGTTAAGGGGTGAGGAAGAGATATTTTTTTTTAATTATTTTATTTGCTAATAGTTGACTTTTACATATGACCTCGTAACGAGGCCCACCGCCTGTCGCCCATAGCGTTTTACCCCCATTCCGAACACAATGGGATATGTATCGTAGGTTGATTCGATAGTTGCAATCAGTTTCCGTTGAATTTACATTTAAATCATTATATTGAATTTTAAACGTACATTTCAAATTACCGGGGTCACATACTAACTAGAAAAATTCCAGAAAAATATTTTCTAGCTTCGTATTGACGATACGGTCCTAACAAAACTAGTTTCGTCGAATTCTGAGACCGTTTGAAAAATGGCCAATTTCCAGTCGATTAAAATCAACTAAAACTGGTCAAACGCGTTTTCCTTTGCCACGCTCACATATTGATTCGAAATATTATGAAATTTGAAACCTAGCAATAACTTTACATCCCGGACCCAACAAAACTGGTTTCGTCGAAATCCGAGGTCGTTTGCAAAATGTCCATTTTTAAGGGCCTGAATTCCATAGCGACTATTCAGAATTTTCAACTGGACATATCTTTTGATTCTCGCTACGAAATTTTGATTTGTCGGATTCGTTAGAAAGATATTATCAATTAGATCCTAATGTTTTTGGTTTCACTAAAATCCGGATTATTTTGCACCCGGTATGTTCAATTGAAGTTTGAAATCGAATTATCGAACTACCGCGCCATTTTCAATTCTATTATAATTATATATAAATATTTATATTCTAACGACGACGCATATAATATATACGCCGAATTATATTCAAAATAAATTTCACGTCGATATTATTTAAAATAATCTATTTTAAATGTTCAAACTTCGCTAAAATTACCAAAATAAAATTTTCAAACTGGCTCGCATTTTACGGGTTATTACAATCTCCCCCACTTAAAACTTTTCGTCCCCGAAAAGGAACAAAGTCGAAAGTGGTTTGATTATTAAGCTCTACATTCGGTCGGGCTTCCATTCTCCAACTTTTCAGTTTCTGAGAATTTTCAAAATTTCAAAAATTTGGCTAACACCCTAAATTTTCGAAAAATTTCGCCATAACCTCCCCTGCACCGGGAGCATCGGGGAATTTCAAATAGCTTCCCCGGTCCTTCAGATCTCAAAAAGAAAAAGAAAAAGCCAAGCGGCTAGCCAATAGGCTCACAAAATCATCATCACCCAAACAAAACAGGAAATTATGTAGTAAACATGTACCTATTTGTCGGGCAAACAAATTTTATTCTCTGGCTCTAGCCTCCTTGCTATGACCTGTTCAATGTAAGTATATATATATATATATATATATATATATATATATATATATATATATATATATATATATATCCAAGCAAATGCGACCGATTTTCAATACAATTCAATATTTGATTATACTAGGCATAAATGGTTAAAATTTAGCAAACAAATAAACAAACAACACAAACATCAATCAATTAGTGAATTAGAGTTTCAAATTTATAACTTTTGATATATATACAGAAAATCTTGTTTTGGTGCCAAATCACAACAAAATGAATCTATCTATATAAGTTTTGGTTCTCACACCAGTCTAATGGAAATATATAGAAATCACACCTTCGAAACACGAACATAAATACTGATGATGTGGCCACATCACCAGAATTATCCTCGGGTGTCTAGAATGTGATTCTATATCTATCCAATATATTAAAACTTCGAATATACGTTCATGACGCGTATATGCGAAATCTATATATACTCGATTGTCCATATTCAAAATAAATTAATAATCAAATACGTATAAAATGGTTTAAATTTTCAAAACAAAATTGTTTTCATTTGAAAAATATACTCTTCTCACTCGTTCTAGGATACTACTGATCCTATCTCTAACGAGTCATTCTAATTGGATGTTGCTAATCCAATATTTGATGAATTCTTTCGTATGGTTCTAATGTGTCTTGTTCTCGAGCTCTGTAAACCAAAGCTCTGATACCAAATGTAAGAACCCGTAACTTCCCCGTGAAGGAAAGAGCGGATTCTTTGAGAACAACACACAAAAAGATGCATACGGAAGAACATTTCATTGTTTTTACAACAATTCCATCAGATACAAGAATATACATAGTATATATGAATAAATACATTCGATAAATATCAGAGATTACATTTAAATACATCCCAGCGGAAAATATACAAAACACAACTGAAAGTGATACACGGATACAGAGCTTTCCGAGCATCGTTCCAGCTGTAAACCAGGTTCCTGTGAATATAAATCTGCAAAACCAAAACTACTAGCTGCCCGTGCGGAAAATAGGGGCACCCAGAGTTTAGGTTAAAACAATAAACTCCAGGTCAGTCATGTGACTGGTGTGAGAACTAAAACAGTTATTAATATTGGTTTTAAAGTTAGGTAAATCAAGGGACTAAGCCGTATAACACGGAACGGGTTTCCTCCCAAGAATACCAGTGCATAGAACAAACAGCGCAATGCTAAATAAAGAAAAATGAAGCTGTTATAAGACCCAGGTCCCATCACACAATGCAACGCAAGCCGGAGGATAGGGTTTTTACCTTATAACAGCCAAAGCATGCTTGATACGTTAAAACACATTATTTTGATATTACTATAAGTGTATAGTGTCAAAACAATTTCACATCATAAATATCAATCATAGACGGCATGAGTGCCCCATCCCACTATGTCGCCATACTAGGCTCTACAAATAAAGCCGAAATACACGTATTGGAAATTGGATTCCGTCATGAGTCGAGGCAAGGGGCAAGCTCCTCTCCGCGTTCGAGACACTCTAGCAAATGCCTCAGGACCCCACTCTGATCCTTTGGAACCTCCAAGGCCGGTCCTCTCTTACTTTTGAGGATTAGTTATTCCTGAACACACGTTTCCCGGTCCTTACAGACCTATATCCGAGGCGCCTCATATCCAACAACCACACAGGTGAAAAGTATATAAATGTCAGGGCTGGTAGGTCACTGACACCACCCTAGCTAGAAAGAAACGTCGTGCACTCCTTGGGTCCGTATCCCGTTTTTGACTCATACCGAGGTGTGAGGCTCGCGAATTCACGTTATACACAAAGCTATGCCACACAGGCCGTGCTTTGATCATCAACCACAAGACTTTGCTTTTCAACAGAAGCCCTGATCAATTGCCACTTACGCATGCCACACTGGCAATTCACTCCATGCGACTGATGTCCATCGATATACAACCTCTGAGCTCGTACGTCTCAGAGAAGGGCGTTAAGCAAGAGAATAAATTCTCCGCCGCCAAACAGATGTATATTTAATAGAGATCAATTAACACAGAATAAAATCCAATGTCAGACACACAATCCATTTACAAGTTCGTTCTGGGTCTGAACGAAACCTGAGGCACTTTCCTCGCATATCCATCCATCTCCAAGTACGTCTGGAAGATCACCAACTGATTCCCTCATCCTGGGTGTACAGCCCAATCAAGATCATCAGTAATCACCCAAACGATGTGAAGACTTCCGGTCTTCAACCACCGTCTTCATCTTCGACATCTCGTCGAATCGGTTATTCAGAATGGGTATAACCCGGCCTTTCTGGATAACCCACGTATATAATTAACAAATGTTACACAAACACAACGAACGCCTCATTCCAATTCAGAATATTCTTTTATTCACAAAATCACATTCTTAGGGAAAGGTTCCCATTAATTTTATCAAAGATAAATTCTTCTAAATTTATTCTTTAATCTTCCTTTGGATATCATTTCAAACTAGTCGGGATTAGCGAACCACACCGAAGTAATTATTTATTTTATTTCCCAATCCCAACCTATATATCCCATGGAGAAAACTGGTAATACTCCACATCTAACACCACGGTGTTATCGGTAAAATTAATTACCATTCACGTTTAAATCTAATTAAAGATTTAACTATCGCATTGGAGCAAAACTGGTGGTACTCCATTCTCGATCACCTTTCAGATTTGATAATTTAAATTATCAATCCACATTTTTAATCTAATTAAAGATTCATTAAAACTCCACTTAGTTTTAATCTTCACAAAAATCAATATTCTGTCTTTAACTGGGTTAAAGAACCAATGTCTTCTAAAACACGATTCACGACAAACCCAAATCACATTTGATATTAAATACAAGGCTTTGAATAGAAAATATATCGGCTTATATTCAATATCAAAATCTGAAACCAACATATATCGTATTGGAAATAACGATATAAAATATATCTTTCAAATTCCCATAACAATATCTGTATAGTCACGAAATCCAACATCGAAATATCCCGAAGATAATTTCGATTCAACTCCAGTCCAATCCACGTATTGGAAATATCGATTATTTTTAAAATCACTTCCAAATTCAATTTATTTATTTTAAAAATAAATTGATTTTAATTCTAGTTCAAAACTAGTTCTTTTCGATAAAAATCTATTTTTATCTTTTCAAATGTGGAATTCTTCAGCCCAATTTTTCCCAAATCATTTCTTATGATTTTACACAAATTATAGATATTTTTAATAATTTTATCAAGGCCCGTACAGTCGATTTCCATCAACGGCTATCGAACTGCACTTACAACGACCTTTTTCGAATTTGATTTGGACGTAATTCCAAATCTAACTGTTAGATTTCAAATTTCTAATATTCATTGGGAAGCTCTTTTCGATACGAACCCAACGGTTCCAGTTTTAGGAGAATCCGACGGTCGGATCTCCCGCAATGTCCGTTTGAAATAAATGGTCGAAATTCACGAATTACCGCGGCGCGGCGCGTTCTATTCAGGCCATTATATTATATATATAATATATATAATATATATTTCGTCGATTTCTATTTAAAACGAATTTTATAAATCATTTTAAATTCGTTTCAAAAACAATTTCAACTTCATCTTCAATTTCAAATCGATTTGATTTCTATTCAATTCGAGTTCATTTCAATTCAATTCAAATTTTAATTCAATTTGAATTCATTTCAATTCAATTTGAATTCGTTTTCAATTCAATTCATTTCGAAATCGTTTTCAATTCAATTCATTTCGAAATCGTTTTCAATTCAATTTAATTCAATTTGAATTCATCTCTATTTTATTCGAATTCGAATTCACTTTCTATTCAATTCGAATCGAATTCATTTTCGATTCGATTCGAATTCATTTCAAATTGATTCAATAAAATTTCCGTTTGAATTTTAATCTAATTCAATTTGAATTTCCTTTCAAAATATTAAATTTTGAAATCACTTTTCAATATTCATTATAAAACGAATAAAATCGATATAAACATCGTTAGCATCAAAATAACGCATCTCTAATCAACACGGCTTTATATTTCAATAATTCGTTATTCTATTCAACAAATGAATATTTGTTCTATTCAACACATGAATCTATATTTCTCTCAACACACGACTAATCTCAACATATGAGTACTGTCAACACCTCACTATTTTTGTTATGTAAAATATTTTATAAAACTATGGTATCTATCGTTTGATTTTTAATTAGACTTCTACTGGGAAGTAGTTCTAATCTTAAATGTGATAAAGATGTAATTTATTTTATTTAAAATATTTTACTCAACACATGAATAGTTTCAACACATGACTATTTTTATATTCAACACATGAATTTTCTTTTATAATATTCCTTATTTTCTCGATTGGAATGAGGCCCAATCAATCACCATATAATGTTAATTATATGGATTCCATACAACACATGTATATCATAGCATTGAAAAATAATCAATCATCAACCAAAGTGCACTACACTGTATAAGCATCAAATATAGATATCTAACGCTTATAACAGCCTGTCAATCAATCGATCGACATATTTAATCAATCAGGATGAGTGAACATCAAATTTCATCCCAACACCCGTGTGGGGTTTCAAACAATCAAACACAGATTTTATTTGTGCAGTTGGGCGACGTGTAAAATTTATCGACCCAATCGATATCAGTCAAATCAGTGTATACAAACAAATCGGCCGATTTGTTTATAAATATTTATTTATTCACTTTCACGTTAAAAATTATATTTTTAACGATCAAACTATTTTATTTTAACACTTGAATTTCTATTCAGTTCATTTATTCAATAAATGATTATTTTTATTTTTCTAACATATTTTAGAAAATTTCGGCGGCATAACGGCACGATACTAGAAACGGGACAAGGCCTAGCCTTATCCCCGGTCTAGTGAAGGCCCACGCCATCCACACATCTATCAAATCATTCCATTTCACCAGACAATTCAATTCAAACCAATTAGACTAACTAACTACACAACCAAACAATTTAACAAACAAGCCATCCATGGTCTGTGGATGACGGGTGTCGGGTGCTACTAAGCACCGTCTACATCCTAGTATATATATATAACTAGAAAAAGAATTTTGAGTGAGAAGTTCTCACTTATAGCTATCCTAGCTCCACGGCTCTTCATTTATAGAAATCTTCTTCGTTATCCCATCTTCGTCATCTTCGTTGCCCGTAGTCACTATATACACAAAAATCACATTTTTATATTTTGATCTCTTTAAAATAAAAATCATATTTTTATTTATTCACTTTCAATTTAAAAATCATATTTTTATAATCACTTCATATATTTAAAAATCGAATTTTTACTATGCTATTCAATATATAAAAATCATATTTCCTTACCACTAATATATAGCTAAAAATTCTATTTCAAAAATATAGATTTCGCCCTTATAAAAATATAGATTTCGCCTTTATAAAAATAGAGTTTTCTCCTTTATAAAAATAAAGTTTTTGCCTTTTCAAAAATATAGATTTCATCATTATAAAAATCATCACTTGATTTCAACGTATATAAAATAAAAATCAGATTTTTATTTCGCTACATATACAAAGATGATATTTTTATATTCTCTATCCTATAAAGATTATATTTTTAATACTTTAAAAATATAAAAATCATATTTTTAATATGCTATTCAATATATAAAAAACATATTTTTACTTCGATGTTCAATATATAAAAATCACACCTTTTCTATCGATTAAAAATCATACCTTGACTATTTTAAAAATCCGATCTTCCCTCTATTATAAATCGTACATTTTCTCTATTCAAAATCGTATCTCTTCATGACTAAAAACCGTAAATTTCCCTAGCATAAAAAAAATTAGATTTTATTGAACAAAATACAATAAAATCAGTTTTTATTTTTAATATATAATATAAACAAAAATAAACAAACTGAAATAAATAAACACTTACAATTTTAATTGCCGGAGAAAGGGGGGAGGGGGAAGGTTTGCTGTTCGTCGCAGGTTGGTGGAGGCTGGCAGGGGGATCGCTGGTCAGCAGGGGGGCTCGATTGGAAAAAGGGAGAGCGTCAGAGAGAGAGTGGGGATCGGAGGGTGTACGCGAGGTGGGGGGGTTCAAGGGAGGTCGCGGCTAGGGTTCCACGGGTTCAGGGGCGTTGGGAGGTTCGGCGAGTGGCGGAGGAGGGCAGAGCGACGGGTGGAGGAGATGAAAGGGGGGGGGCGGAGCGCCTGCGCGATGGCGACGTGAAGAGGAGGGGGCGGTGGCGACTTATAGGGGGAGGCGACGGAGAATTAGGTTTTTTCCCCTTTTTTTTTTCTGATCGAATTTGAAGAATAGAGGGGGGGGCAACGGGTTAAGGGGTGAGGAAGAGATATTTTTTTAATTATTTTATTTGCTAATAGTTGACTTTTACATATGACCTCGTAACGAGGCCCATCGCCTGTCGCCCATAGCGTTTTACCCCCATTCCGAACACAATGGGATATGTATCGTAGGTTGATTCGATAGTTGCAATCAGTTTCCGTTGAATTTACATTTAAATCATTATATTGAATTTTAAACGTACATTTCAAATTACCGGGGTCACATACTAACTAGAAAAATTCCAGAAAAATATTTTCTAGCTTCGTATTGACGATACGGTCCTAACAAAACTAGTTTCGTCGAATTCTGAGACCGTTTGAAAAATGGCCAATTTCCAGTCGATTAAAATCAACTGAAACTGGTCAAACGCGTTTTCCTTTGCCACGCTCACATATTGATTCGAAATATTATGAAATTTGAAACCTAGCAATAACTTTACATCACGGACCCAACAAAACTGGTTTCGTCGAAATCCGAGGTCGTTTGCAAAATGTCCATTTTTAAGGGCCTGAATTCCATAGCGACTATTCAGAATTTTCAACTGGACATATCTTTTGATTCTCGCTACGAAATTTTGATTTGTCGGATTCGTTAGAAAGATATTATCAATTAGATCCTAATGTTTTTGGTTTCACTAAAATCCGGATTATTTTGCACCCGGTATGTTCAATTGAAGTTTGAAATCGAATTATCGAACTACCGCGCCATTTTCAATTCTATTATAATTATATATAAATATTTATATTCTAACGACGACGCGTATAATATATACGTCGAATTATATTCAAAATAAATTTCACGTCGATATTATTTAAAATAATCTATTTTAAATGTTCAAACTTCGCTAAAATTGCCAAAATAAAAATTTCAAACTGGCTCGCATTTTACGGGTTATTACAAATATTATAAAAGAAAATTCATGTATTGAATAGAAAGAAAATTCATGTGTTGGATAGAAAGAAAATTCATGTGTTGAATAGAAAGAAAATTCATGTGTTGAATAGAAAGAAAATTCATGTGTTGAATAAAATAAATATTCATGTGTTGGATAAAATATATATTCATGTGTTGAATAAAAATATATATTCATGTGTTGAAGAAAATATTCATTTGTTGAAAAGAATAACGAAGTTATTGAAATATATAAAGCCGTGTTGGTTAGATATGCGCCATTTTGACGCGAGCGATATTTATATCGATTTTATAATGAATATCGAATAGGAATTGATTTTAAGATATAACGTTTTGAAAATATTATCATTTATAGAATAATGATATAGAATATTCAATTTTGATTTGAAATTGAATGTGAAGTTGAAATCGTTTAGAAAACGAATTTAAAACGATTTATAAAATACGTTTTGAAAGGAAATTGACGAAATATATAATATATATATATAATGGCCTGAATAGAACGCGCCGCGTCGTGGCAGTTCTCGGATTTCGACCATTGACTTCGAATGGACATTACGGAAGATCCGACCGTCGGATTCTCCTAAAACCAGAACCGGTGGGTTCGTATCGAAAAGATCTTTCCAGTGAATATAAGAGATTTGAAACCTAACAGTTGGATTAGGAATTATGTCAAAATCAAATTTGAAAAAGGTCGCTGTATGTGCAGTTCGATGGCCGTTGATGGAAATCGATTGTACGGGCCTTGATAAAATTATTAAAAATAGTAATAATTTGTGTAAAATCAAAAAAAATGATTTGTGAAGAATTGAGATGAAAAATTCCAAATTTGAAAAGATAAAAATAGATTTTTATCGAAATGAACTAGTTTTGAACTAGAATAATAATTTATTTATTTTTAAATAAATAAATTGGATGTGAAAGGGTTTTAAAAGTAACCAGAGTTTCCAATAATTGAATTGGAATGGATTTGAATCGAATTGTCTTTGGAATATTTCGATGTCGGATTTCGTGATTATACAGATATTGTTATGGAAATTTGAAAGATATATTTATATCGTTATTTCCAATATGATATTTGTTGGTCGTAGAATTTGATATTGAATATAAGCCAATATATTTTTTATTCAGAGCCTTATATTTAATATCAAATGGGAATTAGGTTTATTGTGAACTATGTTTTAACGACATTTGTTCTTTAACCCGATTTACAGAGAAATTTGATTTGGAATTTATAAATCTTTTGTTAAGATTTAAAGGAGGTTTTCCAAAGTAAAGTTTTCCTAATTTAATAAAATAAATTGGAATGGAATGGAATGTGATTTTGGGTTTATCGTGAACCGTGTTTTAAATGACATTGGTTCTTTAACCCAGTTAAAGATAGGATGTGATTTCCCAATTTAAACAATCATTAATATTGAATTTTGGGAAGATTAAAACCAAGTGGAGTTTCAATGAATCTTTAATTAGATTGAAATGATCGAGAATGGAGTATCACCGGTTTTGCTCCAGGCAATAGTTAAATCTTTAATTAGATTTGAACGTGAAATGGTAATTGAATTTACCGATAACACCGTGGTGTTAGATATGAAGTATTACCAGTTTTACTTCATGGGATGAATAGTTTGGGATTGGGAAATAAAATAAATGATTACTTCGGTGTGGTTCGCTAATCCCAATTAGTTTGAATTGATATTCAAAAGAAGATTAAAGAATAAATTTGAGGAATTTATCGTTGATAAAATTAATGGGAACCTTTCCCAAATAAAAGAATATTTGAATAAAAGAATATTCTGAATTGGAATGAGGCGTATGTTGTGTTTGTGTAACACTTGTTTATTATATACGCGAGTTATTCAGAAAGACCGGGTTTATCCCATTCTGAATAACGGATTCGACGATGTGTCGAGGATGAAGATAGTGGTCGAAGACCGGAGGTCTTCACGTCGTTTGGGTGATTACTGACAATCTTGATTGGGTTGTACACCCAAGATGAGGGAATCAGTTGGTGATCGTCCAGACGTACTTGGAGATCGATGGATATGCGAGGTACAAGGTGCCTCCGGTTTTGTTCAGACCCATAACGGACTTGTATGGACTGTGTGCCTGACATTGGATTTTTCTCTGTGTTGATTGATCTCTATTAAATATACATCTGCCTGGGGAAGGGGAATTCATTCCCTTACTTCACCCTTCTCTGAGACGTATGGATCAGAGGTTGTATATCGATAGACTTCAGTCGCATAGTGTGAATTGCCTGTGTGGCATGCCTAAGTGGCAATTGATCAAGGCTTCTGTTAAAAAGCAAAGTCTTGTGGTTGATGATCAAAGCACCGCCTGTGTTGCATAGCTTTTTGTAATGTAATTCGCGAGCCTCACAACCCAGATGTGAACCAAAAACGGGAGAGGACCTCACGGTGGGCATGCGTTTCCTTCTAGCTAGGGTGGTGTCAGTGACCTACCAGCCCTGACATTTATATTATTTTCACCTGTGTGGTTGTTGCTGTTGCGAGGCACCTCGGATATATCGGTGACTATGTGGAGCCGATGAAGTCATTTGGCTCATTTACGCCCCAAAGGGCGGGGAAATGTAGTGTTCAGGCATAATAATCCACATCAGTGGACCGACCCTGACGATCCAAGGGTCGATGCGCTCTGACCCTGAGGCTCGGCCTAGAGAGTCTCGAAGCCAGTGAGGACGATCCCTTACCTCAATTCACATACGGAAATCCAATTTCCAAATACATGACTTTGCGGTTTTGATTGTAGAGCCTAGTATGGCGACATAGTGGTATGGGGCACTTATGCCGTCTATGATTGATACTTATGATTGAAAATGTTTTGGCACTATACACTTATAGTAATAATAAAACTTGAAATTTAGCGTATCAAGCATTCTTTGGCTATTGTAAGGTAAAACCGTATCCTCCGGCTTGTGTTGCATTGTGTGATGAGACCTGGGTCTTATAATAGCTTCTTTGTTCTTTATTTAGCATTGCGGTGTTGTTTTATGCACTGGTATTCTTGGGAGGACACCCATTCCGTGTTATACGGCGTGGTCCCTTGATTTACCTAACTTTAAAATAAAGATTAATAACTGTTTTAGTTCTCACACTAGTCACATGACTGACCTGGAGTTTATTGTTTTAACCTAAACTCTGGGTGCCCATATTTTCCGCATGGGCAGCTAGTAGTTTTGGTTTTGCAGATTTATATTCACAGGACCCTGATTTACAGCTGGAACGATATCCGAAAAGCTCTATATCCGTATATCTCTTTTAGTTGTGTATTGTATTATTTTTCCGCTGCAGTAATGTATTGTAATCTCTGATATTTGGTGATGTATAATATTTATTCATACTCTGTATATTCTTGTAATCCGATGGAATTGTTGTAATATACAATGAAATGTTCTTCTGTTTGCATTCTGATTTGTCGTGTTCTCAAAACAATCAGGGGTTTCGAACGGTCTTGGTCGGTTTAGCTATCGATTTGGATCGAGCGAAATTCCCGATCGTTACATTTGATATTAGAGCTTTGGTTTACAGAGCTCGGAGAATAAGACACGTTAGAACCAAACAAAAGAATTCATCAGAGATTGGATTAGTAAAATCCAATGAGAATGACTCGTTAGAGATAGGATCAGTAGTATCCTAGAACGAGTGTGAAGAGTATATTTTTAAAATGAAAACGAAGTTTGTTTTGAAAATTTAAATCAATTATGCGTATTTGATTATTTATTTGTATTGTTTTGGACAACCCAATATATAAAGATTTTGCATATACGTCTGATCCGCGTGTATTTGAAGTTTTAATATATTGGGTAGATATAGAATCATACCCTAGTCGCCCGGGGACAATTCTGATGATGATTGCAACATCATCAGCATTTGTATTCGAGTTTCGAAAGTGGGATTTCTATATATTTCCAATTGACTGGTGTGAGAACCAAAATTAGATAGGGCTTATTGTTGTGATTTGGCATCAAAAATCTGATTTTTGGACTATGTATCAAAATTATGAATTTGAAACGTTAATCAACTAATTGATTGTTGATTGTGTTGTTTGATTGTTGGTTGGTTAATTAAAATTTGGGCCATTTAGCCAAATTGATCAAATAGTGAATTGTATTGAAAATTTGTCGCATTTGCATACATATACATCTTACATTGAACAGGTCATAGCAAGGAGGCTAGAGAAGAGGAATAAAATTGTTTGCCCGACAAATAGGTACATGTTTATTGTATTTCTTGGGTTTTTGATGATTTTATGTGCCGCTTGGCTGTTTCTTTTTATTTTTGGATTGGTGAGGGCCATGGGAGGCTATTTGAAATATCCCGAAGCTCCCGTGCAGGGGAGGTTATGGCGAAATTTTTCGAAAATTTAGGGTGTTACCCAAATTTTTGAAAAAATTGAAAAGTTCTTAGAAACTGAAAAGTTGAAGAACTTAAGTCGTAACAAAAATAATGAAAGTTGAGTTGGTTTGTAAAACAACTTTCGGCTTCGTTCCTTTTCGGGGACGAAAAGTTTTAAGTGGGGGAGATTGTAATAATCCGAAAATCCGAGCCAATTTAAAAATTTTATTTTGGCGATTTTGATGAATTTTGAATATTTAAAATGAATTATTTTAAATAATGACAACGAGCAATTTATATTGAGTAGAATTAGAACGTATATTTTTATTTTGAATCGTCGTTAGAATATAATTATTTATTTTAAATTATAAAAGGAATTGAAAATGACGCAGTAGTTTGAAATTTCTATTTCAAAGTTCAAATGGATGTACAGGATTCAAAATAAATCGGATTTTAGCGAAACCAAAAATATTAGAATCTATTTGAGAATATCTTTCCAACGAATCCAAAAAATTGAAATTTCATAGCGAAAATAAAAAGTTATGCCCAGATGAAATGTCATAACAGTCGCTATGGAAAATATGGCCCTTAAAGAGGGAAATTTTGCAAACGACCTCGGTTTTCGACGAAACCACTTCTGTTGGATCCATGATGTCAAGTTGTTGCTAGGTTTCAAATTTCGTAATTTTCTGAATCAATATGTGAGCATGGCAAAGGAAAACACGTTTGACCAGTTTCAGTTGATTTTAATCGACTGGAAAATGGTCATTTTTCAAACGGTCTCAAAATTCGATGAAATTAGTTTTGTTAGGACCGTATCATCAATACGAAGCTAGAAAATAATTTTCAGGAATTTTTAGAGTCCGTATGTGGCCCCGGTAAATTGAAATGCGCGTTCAAATTCAATATATAGATTTATATTTTGATTTTGACGAAAAATGAATGAAACGATCGAATCAGCTTACGATACATATTCCATTGTGTTCGGAATGGGGGTAATTAGCTATGGACGACAGTCGGTGGGTTTGATTTCGAGTTCAAAATAAAAAAGTACTTTTTAAAATTAAATAATAAAATAAATAAATAAAATCTCTCCCTCTCTACTTATTGGGTCAACACCACCCCCCTCCCCCCCCCCCCCCACGCGCAAATCATTCAAAATCGATTTTGAGAAGAAAAAAATACCCCGATGCGCCGCCTCCGCCTCCCCATCACGGCGTCGCACCCTCCCTCTTCTCCTCCTCTCGATTATCTCGCTCCCCTTCCTCACCGCGTCGCGGGCCCCCCTGGCCAGCCGTCGGCGCTCGAGATTCCCCTCCCCCTCCCAGACCCGCGTTTTCTCCACCGCACCCCCTCAACATCGGCGAGCCCCCTCCAGTCACCCACAACGCCATGCAACGCCTCTCCCTCCCTCCAGTCGACGCAAACGGATTCAAACAGTGAGTTTTGTTTAATTTTAGATTTCTTTTTAATATAAAACATTGTTTAAATCTTAAAAAAAATTAATGTAAATAACATTGTAGGATAAACAAAGATTAGATTTATATAAACAAAAAGGTTTGGTAGATATTATATGGAAAACGTGAAATAAAAATATGACTTTTATATAATGTAGATAATAAAAATATGATTTTTATATAATGTAGATAATAAAAATATGATTTTTATATAATGTAGATAATAAAAATATGATTTTTATTTAGCAATAAAAATATAATTTTTATTATGAACAGTGTGGCAAGGACTGCATTGGAATTTCAAACAAATCCAAACGGTTCATAAGTTCAGAAGGAGAGAATGGAGGAGTGGAACCCTCGGTGGGAACTTCTCACTTTTATTTTAATTGCTAGTTTGAAATATATACTAGGATGCAGACAGTGCTTAGCAGCACCCGACACCCATCGTCCATAAACCATGGGTGACTTGTTTGATTGATTGCTGTGTTGTGAAATTTGACTGTTGATTGTGATGTGGGAAATATATATTCATGTGTTGAAATAAAATATATATATATCCATGTGTTGAAATAAAATATATATATTCATGTGTTGAAATAAAATATATATTCATGTGTTGAAATAAAATATATATTCATGTATTGAAATAAAATACATATTCATGTGTTGAAGTAAAATAAATGTTCATTTACAAATCGAACGATTTGTTTATGTACACCGATTTGACTGATATTGATTGGGACGATAAATTTCACACATCGCCGAACTGCACAAATAAAAATCTGTGTTTGTTGATTTGAAACCCCATACGGGTATTGGGATGATATTTGACGTACACTAATCCTGATTGTTTAGTTGTATGTCAGTCGATGGGTTGACAGACTGTGTAAGAAAAAATTATTTATATTTAATGCTTATGCAGTTGTGTAGTGCACTCTGGATGATGGTTGATTATTTATCGTTGTTATTATATACATGTGTTGTATGAAATCCATATAATTAACATTAAATGGTAATTGATTGGACCTCATTCCAATCTGGAAAATAAGGAACATTATAAAAGAAAATTCATTTGTTGAATAGAAAGAAAATTCATGGTTCAATAGAAAAAAAAATCATGTATTGAATAGAAAGAAAATTCATGTGTTGAATAGAAAGAAAATTCATGTGTTGAATAGAAAGAAAATTCATGTGTTGAATAAAATAAATATTCATGTGTTGAATAAAATATATATTCATGTGTTGAATAAAAATATATATTCATGTGTTAAAGAAAATATTCATTTGTTGAAAAGAATAACGAAGTTATTGAAATATATAAAGCCGTGTTGGTTATATATGCGCCATTTTGACGCGAACAATATTTATATCGATTTTATAATGAATATCGAATAGGAATTGATTTCAAGATATAACGTTTTGAAAATATTATCATTTATAGATTAATGAGATGGAATATTCAATTTTGATTTGAAATTGAATGTGAAGTTGAAATCATTTTGAAAACGAATTTAAAATGATTTATAAAATACGTTTTGAAAGTAAATCGACGAAATATATATATATATATATATATATATATATATATTATATAATGGCCTGAATAGAACGCGCCACGGCAGTTCGCGAATTTCGACCATTGACTTCGAATGGACATTACGGGAGATCCGACCATCGGATTCTCCTAAAACTGGAACCGCTCAGTTCGTATCGAAAAGAGCTTTCCAATGTATATAAGAGATTTGTAATCTAATGGTTGGATTTGGAATTATGTCCAAATCAAATTTGGAAAAGGTCGCTGTAAGTGCATTATGATGGTCGTTGATGGAAATCGACTGTACGGGCCTTGATAAAATTATTAAAAATACTAATAATTTGTGTAAAATCATAAGAAATGATTTGTGAAGAATTGAGATGAAATCCAAATTTGAAAAGATAAAAATAGATTTTTATCGAAATGAACTAGTTTTGAACTAGAATAATAATTTATTTATTTTTAAATAAATAAATTGGATGTGAAAGGGTTTTAAAAGTAACCAGAGTTTCCAATAATTGAATTGGAATGGATTTGAATCGAAATTGTCTTTGGAATATTTCGATGTTGGATTTCATCATTATACAGATATTGTTATGGAAATTTGAAAGATATATTTATATCGTTATTTCCAATACGATATTTGTTGGTCGTAGAATTTGATATTGAATATAAGCCGATATATTTTTTATTCAGAGCCTTGTATTTAACATCAAATGGGAATTCGGTTTATCGTGAACTGTGTTTTAACGACTTTTGTTCTTTAACCTGATTTACAGTGAAATGTGATTTGGAATTTATAAATCTTTTGTTAAGATTTAAAGGAGGTTTTCCAAAGTAACGTTTTCCCAATTTAATAAAATAAATTGGAATGGAATGGAATGTGATTTTGGGTTTATCGTGAACCATGTTTTAAATGACATTGGTTCTTTAAACCAGTTAAAGACAGGATGTGATTTCCCAAGTTAAACAATCATTAATATTGATTTTTGGGAAGATTAAAACCAAGTGGAGTTTTAATGAATATTTAATTAGATTGAAATGATCGAGAATGGAGTATCACCAGTTTTGCTCCAGGCGATAGTTAAATCTTTAATTAGATTAGAACGTGAAATGGTAATTGAATTTACCGATAACACCGTGGTGTTAAATATGAAGTATTACCAGTTTTACTTCATGGGATGAATAGGTTGGGATTGGGAAATAAAATAAATGATTACTTCGGTGTGGTTCGCTAATCCCAATTAGTTTGAATTGATATTCAAAAGAAGATTAAATAATAAATTTGAGGAATTTATCTTTGATAAAATTAATGGGAACCTTTCCCAAAGTAAAAGAATATTTGAATAAAAGAATAAAAGAATTGGAATGAGGCATATGTTGTGTTTGTGTAACACTTGTTTATTATATACGCGTATTATTCAGAAAGACCGGGCTCATCCCATTCTGAATAACTAATTCAACGATGTGTCGAGGATGAAGACGGGGGTCGAAGACCAGAGGTCTTCAAGTCGTTTGGGTGATTACTGACAATATTGATTGGTCTGTACACCCAAGTGGAGGGAATCTGTTGGAGATTGTCCAGACGTACTAAGAGATTGATGGATATGCGGGGTACAAGGTGCCTCCGGTTTCATTCAGACCCAGAACGGACTTGTATGGACTGTTTGTCTGACATTGGATTTTGCTCTTTGTTGATTGATCTCTATTAAATATACATCTTCCTGGTGAAGGGGAATTATTCCCTTACTTCACCCTTCTCTGAGACGTACGGTATCAGAGGTTGTATATTGATAGACATCAGTCGCATGGTGTGAATTGCATGTGTGGCATGCCTAAGTGGCAATTGACCTAGGCTTCCGTTGAAAAGCAAAGTATTGTGGTTGATGATCAAAGCACCGCCTGTATGGCATAGTGATCGACGCTAGTCTATGAATTAGAAAAGCGCGACATTTGTAATAAATTCTGCAAGCATACAGGTGTGTAGCATACAGGTCGAACACAGGGAGGTGAATTAAATCAAATTATTTATCTAATCTCTTGGGCGAGTTAGACGAAGCTGGAGGTTGATTTTGCAAAACAAAACAAAATTAAAACTGTAATTTGATTTAGAACAGATCTAACTAAACCGACGATCAAATCACAATTTCAATGAAAAGCAAATGAAACTATGAATTAGATTTGAATCTAATCAAACCCAATTTGACCTAAGAAAATAATAAAAGCAGAAATTGAAATTGCAGAAATTGAAATAACAAACAAGAATTAAAATTAGGATTTCCGCTGAATCTAATCAGACGGTAAATCACTAATGCAAATAAGTGCAAAATACAAATAGTGTTCTACCGAATCTAATCGTATAGACAACACTAGTTGCTAAGAAAACAAAAAAATGCAGAAAATAAAAGAGAAAGAAGAACTTTTATTAGAACAATGGAATAAGAGATGAGATATATGATGGTGGCTACAATGCCATTACAAGGGTATATATAGGGTAGATAGCCAAACCCTAACCCTAACCCTAATGGTAAATGGGCCTGGTCATTACACCACTAATTTGTTTACAATGAGAAACATAAATGGGCCTTAGATAAATAAAGCAAATTTGGGCCTTTTCTCTTTTTCCTCTTGCTTCCTTGATATTTCTTCATTGATTTGTGATGTGCAAAGCCTTTTTATCAATCCTTTTCTTGTCCAACAGCAACTAGACGTGATATCTTCATCTACAATTCTTCAAAATGCAAATACACAACAAATTGAACTCTATTTCTCTACATTTCTGGTTGCATGCGGGCTGGGTTGGACTATCTGTAAAAATAACAAAACAATACCCAAGTAATATTTATTTATATACAAAAGATAAGAAATAAGAGCATAAAATAAACATATTTCTATGTCAATCAAATACCCCCACACTTATCTTTTACTCGTCCTCGAGTAAAAAGAAAATGAAAAACTAACTAAATAGGTCGCACTTTCGTAGGAAACACGATTGCATTGAGCGTATGCAACAAGCCGTTAAACCTCTAGGTGTCCCTAGTAGGACGAGTGGTGTCTCGTGAGGGTTTTCAGCGGATACTACCCACAAAATCCACATGCAGTATGCTATGATTCTAATGAAACTACATGAATGCAATGGACATATGCAAAAATAAAAATGAAAAATGACAACACGACTTATTTCAGGAAAGTGGTACAACAAATTAAGTTAATAATTTCTAACTAGTTGAGTTTATTTTAGATACCTCGACTTGTCACAAATTTTCAATATAAATCAAGTTTTCAAATGTTAAATTCCAGTTTGGCCAGTTAGTTCGGTCGATAACATAGTGCAGCCATGAAATAAATTCTTAGTTTGCTTGGCACAGTTTGCAAAGTGGTATTCTAATTTTCTCATGTATGGCTAGTCAAATCAATAAGGTCAAGAAGTGTTTGGGTATCATCGCTTATTCTTTATTCTATAAAATTTTAAGATTTATGATTAAGTACATACACCTAACTAAAAAGACCAAGGTTTACCACCCATGCACTGCCTCGCGGACTAACGGAGAGTGGGTAAAGAGCTTGGCGGATTGTGCAGGCCGACTTTGACTTTGTCAACAACGTGTCGGTAATCCTTAGGTGTCCAATCCCATAAAATGAGACCAAGATATTCCAACTTTGACTTTGTCAACAACGTGTCGGATAGAGCTTGGCGGGTTTGCACACCAACGCTCGATATACAAGCAATGTTGGATACCCTTGGAATACTATTATTATTGTTATCGAAAATATAAGCACAAAAGAAGTTACGCGAATTCAACTTAACACAACTTGGTTTTAAAGATTTGAAAAGCCAATATAAATCTTTTAAGTCCTCCGCTTATTTGAACAAAGTCTACAATATAGAATAGATTTCATGGCCATCACCTAAGAATCTCCCTATGTACCGGTTACACTATTATCCCTCAAAATTAAACTTTTCATTATATTTCAAATTCGATCTAAGTTGAGAGAGAAAAATACTATCAACTAGCTAAAAATTGTAAACTTATTTTGTTGTATCAATTGAAAATGAGTCGTATTTTCCAAAAAAAAATGGTGGTATGTTACTACGATCTAAAATGCATGAGGGTCCTATTTAAATGCATGAAAATAAAAAAGAGAAAAAAATAAAGAAAAATGAATGCAATGCAGACTCCCCCCCACACTAGAACTAAACAGTGTCCACACTGTGAACGTTTCCTAAATTTGAAAGATCGTACCCACAGGTGAATGAGCTGCAAAATTATTTGTAGAATGAAATGAAGTCTAACTATATGTAGGAATGGATCGTATTTACAACGATATATGTGTTTGCGATGCATGCGATGCAAAGAGTTCCACCAACTTTTCCCCCCACACTTGGTTCTAGCCCGATGAGTCCCGTTCCCACTATGTCTAGGCGTGTTTTCTAATAAGCAAAGGTGTTTGAAAACCATCTCATCTTTAAACCTAGATTTATAGTCCAGTAAATGAATGTTCAGGGTCATCCTAACATGAAGTTTTTTAATCAAACTAACATTCCAAAAATAGTTCATGTGTTCAGCGAATTTATCAGTGTAATTGTTCAAAAATTTGTGATCGTATACAAATTCAGTGAAATTTGAATTCTTAGAGTTGTTCAAGAGTATGTGATCACCTTTCTCAATTAACAAGGTATTTTCGACACTGACAAATTCATGTTCGTTTGAAATTTTCTCAAAGTTAAAATTTTCAAAGATGGATTGGTGACTTGATTCTATTTCAGAATCTTGGTCAATCGAAGAAGAAAGTGTCGACAAGGTAAGTGAAGGAGGTACAGGTATAGAGTATGGGATGTTGGGATTGCCAACATTAAAAGAAGAGATATCGTCGGGGTTGCCGACATCAGAAAAAGAGATGTTGGGATTGCCAACATTAAAAGAAGGTGGAGATTCGGAGGATTCGGACGAATTGGCCTTGGGGGCCAACATAAGAGTGTCAAGCTTTTCGATTGGGGTCAGAATCAAATGATTGTCGTGATTGGGGTCAGAATTAAGGCTTTCGTCCTCATATAAACCAAAGAATTCATGTTCATTAAAGTCCTTTTCCAAATTTGAATTGAAAAATTCTACATTTTCGTTCGGTTCAATTTCAAAAATTTCAAGTTTCTTGCAGCCTGAAAGAGGAAGATCAAAATCTGAGCTTAAATCTTTTTTTTGAAAAGAGTTGAAATCCAAATCATTTACTGAATTTTGAACAACTTTATTTAGATCGTTATTCTCAATTTCGAAAGTTGTTGTTTGAAAATTTTCACTATCAGTAAAGAATGGATTATTTTCTGATTCATCGCTTATTTGAATTTGATTTTGTTGCTCTTGTTGCTCTTTCAAAGATGTCAGTAAACAAAGAAGTTCGTCTGCCCTCTCTCTAAGAATTTTAAGATGACATTCTTCAGAATCGTCGAATTGAGAGCTATCGTTTTGGATTCCTTGATTCTCAAAAATATTTGAATTTTCAGAAAGATGATAATGATGTTGGAAATCATTTTGATTTTGAAAATTAGGTTCGTAACCAAAGCTGTCGAAATTCGAGGGAAAATTGCGATTTTGGTCATATTCAAGATGTGGATATGGGTTGTAATTTTGAAAATTCTGATCGAATTGAAAATCATTTTCAAAATTATTTTCGAATTGGTTTCCAACCCCATATTGTTGTGGATCAAAGCTATATTGGGATTCAAAGTCGTTTTGATACGGATGTGGCCCATAATCGAAATTATTGAAATTTGAATTGAAATCGCCATTTCGATTATATTCATGATGTTGAAAATGTTGGTCATTTTGAAAATTTTGAAAATTGTTGGCATTGGGCTCACGAAATTTTGGAAAATCTTGCTTCATGAGTTGTATATCATGCTCATACTCTTCAAGAGGACGTCTACTCCGGTTATTATCCCACAACTCTCTCAACGATTTTTTTGAATCAGACATTGGAATGAAGTTAGGGTAAGACATGAATTATTCTCACTTCAAAATAATATAAAATGTCGAGTAGTGCTCTATTAATTAACTGACTCAATTAGAAGGGGGAAGAGGGTCTTATGGTCGTTCACGTATAGTATAAACTAAGGGATACGACCAATGTTTTACGGGTAGTGTGCAACCTCTTTTACTAATAGTTCAATAAATTGAACTGTTATATATCCGCGATCCAATTATACGAGACAGTCAACTTCACAAAACACCACTTTTCAGTTATATTATTTTGAAAAATCAAAATTTTATTGTTGAAAAACGATGAGATTGATGATAGTAGCAATGGAAATTCGTTTCTCACCAAATATATTCAGAAAATTCAGTCACAGAACAGTCACAGAATAAATTGCAGAAAATTAAAAATTGTACATAGCAAGCCGCTGCCCCTGCAGAAGATTTTTACAACAATTTCTATATTTTCAAAGCAGCTTCAACACCTGTAGAGTTTAGAAAAATATTACTGTGGGGTATTGCGGTCCAACCAGAGCAATTAAGTAATTTGAGCAATTAAAATCCCACTGCCTGCTGGTAGCTTGACTACTGAATTCTTGTTTGCTTTGCTTTGAACTTTCTTCCTTATGTCACACCACGTCCCAAGCCAAAATAAACTCTTAGTGGAAAGTTCCAAAATACTTCTCACGCGCTTTTGTAAACTCAAGCCATTGTTTTCTTTTCTCAAATCAAAGATTATTAACACAGCTTATTGGAAAACCAGAGAAACAACTATCCTCTTTTATTCTTAGAAACCAACCCAAAAATAAAATTTCACACCCTCTTGGTTCTCTTAAAACAATCGTGTCCACAAAATAATAGAAACAAATCACTTTCCAAATATTTTTATCATCACGCAGCTTCAAGAACCATGCACTCAAAAATAGGCAACAATTCGTCAAAATCTACTGATCAGAGCAATAATCTCCCCTCTATAATTTTTTTTGAAGAATAGAAACAAATCGTTCCCAAAAGGAAATAAAATAAAAACAAATTGCACCAAAAACAATGCCACACAGTCAAATTCAAGGCACATAGATTAATAAGCCCCAAATAATTTAAAACGCACTCAGACTCTCTCCTCCACAAAGACTGTTTTATTTCCGAAACCCCACCCTAAAACATGCCCTTCCTTTGTTTTTTTTTTCTCAGTAATAAATTCCTCAAGTTAAAAAATTTCACGCCCCTCCTGAAAGGCAAAAATCCAAGTACCCACGAAAACAAGGAAACGCCACCTTCGTTATTCCAAACCGCAAGTAGCAATTCATGAGATTGATTTCTTATTCCGATTGGGTTTCTCTATGTTCGAATAGGGTAGGAAGATGTTCGAATTTGGAATCTGGGTTTTGATTGTGGATTGAGGGTGTTGGTAAAGGTTTCGGTTGGCTTGGGAAGTGCTTATGTGAGGGAAGAGGGTGATTGAATGGTGACGTTGATGATTATGTGTGGCTTGCGTTGGTAGGTGAGGAACGTGGTTTCGGCAGGGTGTGAATATGTTGAACGGGCAGAAGGCTTGGCACACAGATAATGATTTTATGGGTTTCGGTTTGACTGGTGATTTCTGGTTGTGCGTTTGTGAGAGAAGGGATGGGTGTTTGGTGTTAGTGGATGGCTGGTTGATGTATGGACGGTTTCTTATGGTTTTGTGGTAGAACGTGAGGCTTGATGATCGGTGATGATATGGGTTTGTCTGAGTTGATGGGGTATGTGACAGGAGGGGAATGATTTGCGGGATTTGTAATGAAGATGAGGATTTTGTTGACGAAATTGCGAGGGGAAGGTGCTGTTTGTTTTTGTGTGGAGTGGTACGATGATTTCGACGGTGAAGAGTTGTGAATCGTTGTGGATGGGAAGAGGCAGCACTGTTTTTGCGGATGGGCAGACTTTGGTAGTGGTGAAGTTTGTGGAAACAGGTGATGGTTACGGGATTTGTAATGAAGATGAGAGGTGATCGGATTTGGCAATATGGCAATGTCAAGGCAGGGAATATTACAGAAGAAAAAAAAAAGAACAGTACAAGGAAAGAAATTTGTATTTTTTTTTTTTTGGAAATTGTAGAAATCAGAAAAGGAAGACGTTGAGAAAAAAAAATGTAAAAAGGAAGGAAATAAATAAAGAAAAGGAAAGAGAAATCAAAGAGAATTGGCAAGTTTTTTTTTTCTCTTAGAAGGCCACAATATCAGTAATTAATACCAAATCAAGCAATCAAGATTTTTTTTTATATATATATATATGACAACAAAAAGGAGGAAAATAAAACAAAATTAAAAACTAACACGAATCAGAAATTTAAATAAATAATAAAATTTAATTGTTGCCTTCCCCGGAAACGGCGCCAAAAACTTGATCGACGCTAGTCTATGAATTAGAAAAGCGCGACATTTGTAATAAATTCTGCAAGCATACAGGTGTGTAGCATACAGGTCGAACACAGGGAGGTGAATTAAATCAAATTATTTATCTAATCTCTTGGGCGAGTTAGACGAAGCTGGAGGTTGATTTGCAAAACAAAACAAAATTAAAACTGTAATTTGATTCAAAACAGATCTAACTGAACCGACGATCAAATCACAATTTCAATGGAAAGCAAATGAAACTATGAATTAGATTTGAATCTAATCAAACCCAATTTGACCTAAGAAAATAATAAAAGCAGAAATTGAAATTGCAGAAATTGAAATAACAAACAAGAATTAAATTTAGGATTTCCGCTGAATCTAATCAGACGGTAAATCACTAATGCAAATAAGTGCAAAATACAAATAGTGTTCTACCGAATCTAATCGTATAGACAACACTAGTTGCTAAGAAAACAAAAAAATGCAGAAAATAAAAGAGAAAGAAGAACTTTTATTAGAACAATGGAATAAGAGATGAGATATATGATGGTGGCTACAATGCCATTACAAGGGTATATATAGGGTAGATAGCCAAACCCTAACCCTAACCCTAATGGTAAATGGGCCTGGTCATTACACCACTAATTTGTTTACAATGAGAAACATAAATGGGCCTTAGATAAATAAAGCAAATTTGGGCCTTTTCTCTTTTTCCTCTTGCTTCCTTGATATTTCTTCATTGATTTGTGATGTGCAAAGCCTTTTTATCAATCCTTTTCTTGTCCAACAGCAACTAGACGTGATATCTTCATCTACAATTCTTCAAAATGCAAATACACAGCAAATTGAACTCTATTTCTCTACATTTCTGGTTGCATGCGGGTTGGGTTGGACTATCTGTAAAAATAACAAAACAATACCCAAGTAATATTTATTTATATACAAAAGATAAGAAATAAGAGCATAAAATAAACATATTTCTATGTCAATCACATAGCATTGTGTAACGTGAATTCGCGAGCCTCACTCCCCGGTTGTGAACCAGAAATGGGAGAGGACCTCAGGGAGGGCATGCGTTTCCTTCTAGCTAGGGTGGTGTCAGTGACCTACCAGCCCTGACATTTATATTATTTTCACCTGTGTGGTTGTTGCTGTTGCGAGGCACCTCGGATATATCGGTGACTGTATGGAGCCGATGGAGTCATTTGGCTCATTTACGCCACCAAGGGCGGGGAAACGTAGTGTTCAGGCATAATAATCCACATCGGTGGACCGGCCCTGACGATCCAAGGGTCGATGCGCTCTGACCATGAGGCTCGGGCTAGAGAGTCTCGAAGCCGGTGAGGACGATCCCTTGCCTCGGTTCACAGACGGAAATCCAGTTTCCAAATACATGACTTTGCGGTTTTGATTATAGAGCCTAGTATGGCGACATAGCGGTATGGGGCACTTATGCCATCTATGATTGATACTTATGATTGAAATTGTTTTTGCACTATACACTTATAGTAATAATAAAACATGAAATTTAGCATATCAAACATTCTTTGGCTATTATAAGGTAAAACCCTATCCTCCGGGTTGTGTTGCATTGTGTGATGGGACCTGGGTCTTATAATAGCTTCATTGTTCTTTATTTAGCATTGCGCTGTTGTTTTATGCACTGGTATTCTTGGGAGGAAACCCGTTCCATGTTATACGGCGTGGTCCCTTGATTTACCTAACTTTAAAATAAAGATTAATAACCGTTTTAGTTCTCACACCAGTCACATGACTGACCTAGAGTTTATTGTTTTAACCTAAAATCTGGGTGCCCTTATTTTCCTCACGGGCAGCTAGTAGTTTTGGTTTTACAGATTTATATTCACAGGACCCAGATTTACAGCTGGAGCGATATCCGGAAAGCTCTGTATCCGTATATCTCTTTCAGTTTTGTATTGTATTATTTTTCCACTGCAGTAATGTATTGTAATCTCTGATATTTGGTGATGTATAATATTTATTCATACTCTGTATATTCTTGTAATCCGATGGAATTGTTGTAATATACAATGAAATGTTATTCTATTTGCGTTCCGATTTGTCGTGTTCTCAAAACAATCAGGGGTTTCGAACGGTCTTGGTCAGTTTAGCGATCGATTCGGATTGGGCGAAATTCCCGATTGTTACATCTTTGGCGCAAGAGGGTTGCTCGCTGATGTCTCCTGTTAATTTGCGAGATTAAACTCGTGGCCTTAAACCTCTTGCTCTGAGGTATCTGTAGTTTCGTTTAGTACCATATCGAACTAGATTGGACGAATGTAAGACAGAGTATCTCCTGAAAATCATGTATGTTGATTTATAAATATACCAAGTTTGGTGGCAAAGAAGGAAAATTTATTTAGCATAACACTCATTGTATATTTGTGGACGTCAATTAGTGATTTGATGGATCTGACGTTGTGGCATTCAAATTTTGAATGTGATGTTTTGAAAGCTAATCGTGACCACAAGCCTGATCAACCGGTAAACGAAAGAAATCGGGTAGGCAACATGACTATGTGGGTCATTCTCCTTAGGGTGTACTGTTATTGTCTAAAGAAATTTCATTTTTTTCTTCTTCTATCGCTTCTGTATGCTTACGAAAAACAGTTGTTGATCACAACTGTGGGTGACAATATATTCGATACACTCAAGTTGAATGAGTGGTCAGTCATGTGTGGCTAGGTTGCATGATGTTCTTGTTGAAGCCCAGTGTATCCTCTCTAGAGTACACCGATCGGGAGGTGGTCCCATACCTTTTCATGTTATAAATCCAAACTCCAATTCGAGTCGTATGTTTTTTATTGTATACCAACTATGTTGGAAAGTGAGATGCAAGCCTTTCCGGCTATATTCCTATTTACTTGTGGTTTGATAGACATTATTATAATATCATTGTATTTTGATATAAAAAGTGATTTTGGTTATCATAGGGTAAAAACACGTGCCATGTTTATGTGTGATCGTGTCTTCCTTGATTTCTATTCTTTCAAAGAATTTTCTAAGTTAAGCAAATCATTTGTAATGTGAATTTATCATTGAAAGTATTTCAGACTGATCCCGTTTAATTTTCTTTTCTTCAAATATGCTCGGATCAGACCGAGTATATTTCTAGGTTAGGTTTTACTTGGAGCTTCGAAATAGGAGCTGGATTTGAGATGTATTTTTGTATTATCTAATATTAATTTATTTCCGCTGTGTGTGTTGTATTAATCTAGTGTTGACGGGAAAAAATGTCGCACGCTAACACCCAATGTGCATGTGTAAACAATTATCCAACTAGGCAGTAAATAATGTAAATGCGGGTAGACACAGCTTTTATAGTGGTTCAGAACTAATGCCTACATCCACTTTATAATCATCATTCATCATATCTTTTGTCGATTACAAAGTTGTACAAGTTCGGATAATAGCTAAGTTCAAAGTGTCACAATAGAATAACAAAATATATGTTTGTTTTATATTTTGACTAAATTGCCCTTCTTCTTCTTCGTTGAGAAGCGTTGACTTGGTCAATAATATCCAAGTTTAGTGTTCATGTCCATGAAGTTCAAAAGTAGCATAATAATCCTTGCTAATATTCAAGTGTTGATGGAAAACATGCATGCCATGTTTTAATTATCCATGCCATCTCCAATGGCTATGGTGAAGGTGTTGGAAGTCATTAATGAGTGTTTGGAGCTCTCAAGGTCCAAAAATTCCAAGGGAGAAAGCTCCAAACGAAGGCCAAGGGTTGGGGTCTTTATAGGAAGGATGGTAGGTGGGAGTAAGTAGGAAATGGGACCACAACCCCTTAATTTTGCACCCAAACAAAGGCCTCCTTAAAGAAAATTCGCACCCCCTAGAGCATTGTGAAATTCGCACCCTCCCCCTCCCCTCCGAGGGGTACAAAATTCGTACCTCTCCAGGGAATACAAATTTGATGGAGGAGGGGACCAAAGCCGTGTTGTCGAGGGAGTTGAAGTTTTGGAATGCGAAGTGATGGAATCCGCAGTTTTGATGGTCTGAAGTGAAGGGATCTGGGCTTCTGGCATGGAGAAAATCGGATGAATCGGTCGATCGCCGCTGGGACTGTGGGGCCCTGGACCCCCACCGGCGCTGCGCTTAGACCCGCTTGACAGCTCACCTTCGGGTTGGAGCATGGCTCGCCTTCGGCTCGGATAACGGTTTTCCAAAGAGTTCATTGGGCCCGAAAGAGGCTATCTCATAGAGGTTTCGGGTCTTCTTGTGTTTGCAACGTGACTTCGACCCCACTTATAACAATCCAAGATTTTCAATGATTAATATATGATACAATTTCAATTTTCAGAATATCAAGTGGATTTAAAAAGATTTCAATATAAATTTTGTTTTAAAAATGTTATATATATATATATATATATATATATATATGAGTTGAATAAATATTTTGTTTTGATTTAATATAATATGAGTAAATTATTTTTAAGATTACATTTAAGATTTTATTTAAATAAACATTTTTTTTATATTAATAAGTAATGATATTATTTAGTTTTATAAAATATACTGATTTCCATGAAGATTTGTTGAGTTTCTAAACCTCATTTTAATCATTTATATTTGATAAAATAATATTGAATAAGTATTTTTGAAATATTAAGTATTTTATAAAATCTTAAGTAATATATTGGTTGCATTCATAAACATTGGAAATTTACTACATTTATAAATGTCACTTAAGTGTTGCTAAAAATAAAATTTCATAAATAAATAAGTTGATTTTGGCTTACATGCATTGGTTAAATTTTTAAAGGAAGATTAGGTGACCTCAAGCATGTAATTTAAGTGCCATGTGTTTTGGGCTAAAGAAACAAGTAAATTAAATAAATATAAAAGAGCATTCCCTCTCTTTAACTTCAGCCACTTTCTTTCCTCATGCAAACTCTCCTCTGTCATACTTATCTTCCTCTTTCATTTTCAAGTTACAATAAACTAAAATTCATGTCTCCACCTCAAACAAAAATCCAAATCTCTCAAACCATTCAAAATTAGCTTCTGGCTCCAACACGAAAGTTGTCTGTGTTATCATTTGTGATTTTTAGAAACCAACAGATTCCTATTTCATCCATCATTGGAAGAGAAATCGTTAAATTACAGTAAATATGAGAAATGGGTTCCGAAGCTTTCAAAAATTATAACTCACAATCTACTTCGAATTAGATCGCGTCGTCAGCGCCGTTGCAATCAGCAGGAAGTGTAGTATTTTTGGTGTAAGTTTGAGGCGATTCTATGACGATGATTTTGGATGTTGAAAACTAAGTTTAGAGATTGTCGGTGATTTGAGCAATGATATAAGGAATGGATGATGGAGTTGTGACAAGAATGGAAATAGCTTCAACGTGACAAAAATTGGTGGAACTCGGTGCTTGGATGAGTGGTGCGACGTGTTAATGGTGCGCGGGTTTCCAGCTCCGGGTTTCAGCAGGATTACGTCGGATTTCAAAAGAGGAGGTAGGACTCATGGAGGTGCGGTGCAGTGTGATGAGAAAGAGGAGAGGACTGCGTTGGTGGGTTCGATTTCGAGTATGATGGAGTTTTGGTGATGTATGCGTGCACCACTGTACACGTTTGTTCCAGGAAAAAAGCAAGAGAAGGGGGGAGTGCGGAAAAGAAGAAGAGAGGGAGAGGAGAACGGGTTGGATCAGGCATATCATATTGGGCCGGGCTTTCTCGAATTGGGTATATTCCTTTTATTTCTTTTAAGTTAAATGTAGTGTAAAACTTTGAAAACTAATATCTCATTTATTTTAAATCGGAATGACACACCGTTGGATGCATTAGAATCGTAAGAGAAAATAGAATCCGTTAGTATATAAATGGGTAACTTTAGTTAGATATAAATTATGCTAATTAAAGAGAAACGTCCTTATATATATATATATCAAACAACATTATTAATCCAATTCCAATATATAAAATTAGCAGAACAATCATCGGATGCTAATGGAGTGAATTGGAAAGCAGTACGGGGTAACGGTAGCAGGGTTCGTTGGGTTGTTCATCCAGACAGAAAAGATTTTTGGAGCAGTTTCGGTGGGAATACTTAATTTAATAATTTATTTTAATTAGTAATGATAAACTAATGAGTTGCGATGAAATTATGATAATTGGTCGGATATGAATACTTTTGTGTGAATGGATGTGCATGTAAGTAGATAACGCACTGAACAATGAAAAGCGTTATTGACAGTGTAATGACCCGGGTTTTTTTCGACCTTGGTTATCGCAATAAACTCAATGATGACTAACCAACATCGAAAAATACCGGTCATTTATGAAAGAAATTAGAGGGTGAGGAAAGATAAGATAGAAACTTAGAATAGAAGATGAAGAAGAACACAACATCAGAGTACCATGAATCTCACAGCGGAACGAATAACATATAATATATATATCATAACTTGAAATATACATCTGTACTTGAATATACATCATTATCAAAGTACAACATTTACAACACAGCGGAAATAAATTATAACTATATGATCCTGAAGCCTCTTGCTCCAAGCTCTTCCAGTATATCTGTAAATCCCGACTACTTGACTGCCGGTACAAAATTGGGCACCCAATAGTTTAGGGAAAACAAAATAACTTCGAGTCAGTCATGGGACTGGTGTGAGTAAAACAGTTATAAAACAGTTCAAACAATTAAACGATATCTCATAAGACCACGCCGTATAACGGAACGGGTTTTCCCTTATGAGAATCCGAAATATCTTTATATCAAAAACCTTTTGATATTATAATAATGTCTATCAACCACAATATAATAATCATCTTGTAGAAACGCTTTCATCTCACGTTCTACATACATAGTATACAATCAAAACCACAAGCACGTATTGGGTAATGGATTTCCAACTATGACAAGGTATGGAACCACCTTTCGCTAGTGTACCTCTAGAAAGGAATACACTGGGTTCAACAAGAACATCTTGTAACCCGGCCACACATGACCGACCACTCATTTCGCTTGAGTGTATCGAATGTATATCACCAACAGTTGCGATCAGCAACCGTTTTCCAAATGGAAAAGTATCGACAATAGGTTTTTAGAAGTAAATGAAACTCTAGATCAGGTGATTATACACCCTACTTCGGAGTGACCGACTTAGCCATGTTGTCTGCCCGATTTCTGTCGTTTACCGGATCTGAGGCTAGAAGCTATGCTTTATCATTACACCAGATTCACTTAGAATGCCACATCGTCAAATCCATCAAATCACCGATTGACGTCCTCAACCATACATTATGTGTTAGCTAAAGAAGTTTCCTTCTCCGCTTCCACTCTTGGTACAGTTGGAGAAATCAATATACGTGATCGTCTGGAAATACTTTGTCAGACATCCGTCCATACAAGTCATCCAGGAACAGGATGAACCGAAGGCACTATTCAATACGTCCATCTTAGACACTGTTATCTAAGACTTATACAATAGCCCTTGCACTTTACTCCGTCTTCAATTATCTTTGGCATATATGATTCGCAACGCTTATGCCAATACAGAGTGGTTCTTTGGATAATAATCCAACCGGTCTCTCCATATTAACCACGTTAATGGTCAAAACTTTGATAGTCGGTGAGTTAACTATCAAATGAAAACACGTGTGCAAACAACGATATTATTTCCAGATGGAAATTCTATCAATCAATCATCAATCATATATATATATATATATATATATATATATATATATATGTTTCCTTGTTTTCTATGTTTAGAAAATATACGTTAACATTGGAAAACTTTTCCATTTCTAATCCATATTTCCAATTTTAGTATTTGATTACATTGCTGATTCTATTGGGAAAACATTTCCAAATCTTCTTAACTCGGATTGAAACAGATGTTTAAATCAACATCGCGATGACAACTCGAACCACTATACTTATTTACTAAATTCACTTAACCAGTTTCACTCTCGAACCTTAACCATTTCTAAATTAAAAACGAAGTCAATCAAGTTGGGGTATAACCACCTCTCAGACCTTAACTGAACAACATTTCAAATCTCGAAATAAGGTAAGTTCATCTTTTAACACTTTAACACTTCCTTAAGTAACTCTCATTCGAATAAATCTCTATTCGATAGCTCCTCCCTTCAAATAACTATATTTGATAATCTCTCTTACGAATAACTAGTTCGATAACTCCTTTCGATTAAACTATAATCGATAACTCCTTTCGAATAACTAATTCGATAACTCCTTTCGATTAAACTATAATCGATAACCCCCTTTCGAATACCATATTCGATAACTCCTTTCGAATACCAAATTCGATTTACTGACTTTATTCGCTTTATAAAGATTTCTTTTTTAACAACGTTTATGAAACGACCCGAACTTCCCCGGCCTCCGAAGAGAAAGAGAAAGAACGAATGGTTTTGAGAACACGACAAAATAGAACGCAGACGGAACAACATTTCATTGTATATTACAACAATTCCATCAGAATACAAGAATATACAGAGTATAAATGAATATTATACAACAGAAAATATCAGAGATTACAATTCATTACATAGCAGCGGAAAATAATACAAAACACAACTGAAGGAGATATACGGATACAAAGCTTTCCGGATATCGTTCCAGCTGTAAACCAGGATCCTGTGAATATAAATCTGCAAAACCAAAACTACTAGTTGCCCGTGTCAAAATAAGGGCACCCAGAGTTTAGGTCAAAACAATAAACTCCAGGTCAGTCATGGGACTAGTGTGAGAACTAAAACAGTTATTAATCTTTATTTTCAAAGTAAGGTAAATCAAGGGACCACACCGTATAACACGGAACGGGTTTCCTCCCAAGTACACCAGTGCATAAAACAACAGTGCAATGCTAAATAAAGAACAATGAAGCTATTATAAGACCCAGTTCCCATCACACAATGCAACACAAGCCGGAGGATAGGGTTTTTACCTTATAATAGCCAAGAATGCTTGATACGTTTAAAACAAATCATTTGATACTATTATAAGTGCATAGTGTATAAAACAACTTCAAATCATAAGTATCAATCATAGACGGCATAAGCGCCCCATCCCACTATGTCGCCATACTAGGCTCTACAAATAAAACCGCAGAATCACGTATTTGGAAATTGGATTTCCATCTATGAACCGAGGCAAAAGATAGTCCTCTACCGATTCGAGACGCTCTAGTCCGCCCTCAGGAACAGTCGCAACTGCCCCTTGGATCGTCAGGGCCGGTTCACCGATGTGGATTATTATGCCTGAACACTACGTTTCCCAACCCTATGGTGTGTAAGTCTGGTCCGTCTGCCGACCAGAATGCATCGGCCGAAACCGATATAACCAAGGCACCTCGCAACAGCAACAACCACATAAGTCAAACTCGTCAGGGCGTGTAAAACCACTGACACCACTTCTAACTAGAAAGAAACGCATGTCCTCCTTGAGGTCCGTCTCCCGTTTTTGGTTCATACCGGGTGTGAAACTCGCGAATCAAACGTTACACAAAGTTATGCCACAAAGGTCGTGCTTTGATCATCAACCACAAGACTTTGCTTTTCAACAGAAGCCTTGATCATTTGCCACTTAGGCATGCCACACAGGCAATTCACTCCATGCGTTTGATATCCACCAATATATAACCCCTGAGCTCGTACATCTCAGAGAAGGGCGTTAAGCAAGAGAATAAATTCTCCGCCGCCAAAAAGATATATATTTAATAGAAATCAATCACACAGACTAAAATCCAATGTCAGACACACAGTCCATTTACAAGTCCGTTCTGGGTCTGAACGAAACCGGAGGCACCTAGTACCCCGCATACCCATCGATCTCCAAGTACGTCTGGACGATCACCAACTGTTTCCATCTTCTTGGGTGTACATCCCAATCAAGATCATCAGTAATCACCCAAACGACGTGAAGACCTCCGGTCTTCGACCATCGTCTTCATCTTCGACTTATCGTCGTATCAGTTATTCAGAATGGTATAAACCCGGTCTTTCCGAATAACTCGCGTATATAATAAACATGTGTTACACAAACACAACATACGCCTCATTCCAATTCATCAGTCACTAACCGTAAATTAATAAGAGAATAATTCCCCAAATATTAACCCCGAAGGCCGAAACCAACATCAGATCAATATCCAGAAAACCATTCTGCTTAGCTAACGGACAGTTAGTTTCTAAATTTCACATTCATAGGGAAAGGTTCCCATTAATTTTATCAAAGATAAATTCCTTGAATTTATTCTTTAATCTTCCTTTTGAATATCACTTCAAACTAGTCGGGATTAACGAATCTTACCGGAGTAATCATTTGTTTTAATTTCCCAATCCCATCCTATTCATCCCATGAAGTAAAACTGGTAATACTTCATATCTAACACCACGGTGTTATCGGTAAATTCAATTACCATTTCACGTTCAAATCTAATTAAAGATTTTACTATCGCCTGGAGAAAAACTGGTGATACTCTATTCTCGATCATTTCCATCAAATTAAAGATTCATTAAAACTCCACTTAGTTTTAACCTGTGACTGGGCTAAAGAATCAGTGTCATTTAAAACACGGTTCACGATAAACCCAAAATCACATCACATTTCAATCAGTCCCTAACCGTAAATTAGCAAGTGAGCAGTTCCCTAAGTATTAACCCCGAAGGCCGAAACCAACATCAGATCAATACCTCAGAAACCATTCAACTTAACTAACCTCTGGTTAGTTTCTGATTTTCTTAACTCCTTTAGGTCTAAGAACAGTATTATTGAAGATACCGTTCACGACAACCCAAAATCACATTTCCATTAATTATCGGGTTAAAGAACAAGTGTTATTTAAAACACTGTTCACGATAAACTCAAAAATCAATGCCAATTCAATTCCAGTTAAATATCATTTAATTGGTACACTTCATTAAATCTAAATAAAAAGATTTAATCTTTTCTTTACTAGGCTTAAGAATAGTGTTAATGAAGACACCATTCACGACAAACCCAAATCACATTTGATATTAAATACAAGGCTCTGAATAGGAATTATATCGGCTTATATTCAATATCAAACTCTACGACTAACAAATATCGTATTGGAAATAACGATATAAATATATCTTTCAAATTTCCATAACAATATATGTGTAATCACGAAATCCAACATCGAAATAATCCAAAGACAATTTCGATTCAAATCCATTCCAATTCAATTATTGGAAATTCTGGTTATTTTCAAAACCATTTCAAATTCAATTTATTTATTTGAAAATAAATAGAATTATAATTCTAGTTCAAAACTAGTTCATTTCGATAAAAATCTATTTTTATCTTTTCAAATATGGAGTTTTCCATACCAATTATTCCCAAACCATTTCTTATGATTTTACACAAATTATTGATATTTTTAATAATTTTATCGAGGCCCGTATAGTCGATTTCCATCAATGGCCATCGAACTGCACTTACAGCGACCTTTTCCAAATTTGATTTGGACATAATTCCAAATCCAACCGTTAGATTTCTAATTTCTAATATTTGTTACAAAGCTCTTTTCGATACGAACCCAATGGTTCTGGTTTTAGGAGAATCCGACGGTCGGATCTCCCGTAATATCCGTTCGAAGTCAATGGTCGAAATTCGCGAACTGCCGTAGCGCGGCGCGTTCTATTCAGGCCATTATATTATATATATAATATATACTTCGTCGATTTCAATTCAAAACGTATTTTATAAATCGTTTTAAATTCGTTTTCAAAAGGGTTTCAACTTTATATTCAATTTCAAATCAAAATTGAATTTTTCAATATAAATTCGTTTTAAAATTCATTCCAGATTGATTTCAATTCAAATTCATTTCTATTCAATTTCAATTCGAATTCATTTCTATTCAATTTCAATTCGAATTCATTTCTATTCAATTTCAATTCAAATTCATTTCTATTCAATTTCAATTCGAATTCATTTATATTCAATTTAATTCGAATTTCGATTCTTTTCAAAATATCAGATTTTGAAATCACTTTCGATATTCGTTATAAAATGAATAAAATCGATATAAATATCGTTCACGTCAAAATGGCGTCAATCTAATCAACACGGCTTCATATATTCCTATTCTCAAATATTCTATTTCGAATATTTCTATTTCAAATATTTCCATTCAAATATTTCTTTTCAAATATTTCTTTTTCAAAACTGGAATGAGGCCCAATCAATTACCATATAATGTTAATTATATGGATTTTCCGCAACACATGTATAAAATAACAACGATAAATAATCAACCATCATCCAAAGTGCATTCTACACTGTATAAGCATCAAATATAAATATTCAACGCTTATAACAGTCTGTCAATCAAACGATCGACATACAACTAAACAATCGGGATTAGTGTACGTCAAATATCATCCCAATACCCATGTGGGGTTTTCAAACAATCTAACACAGATTTTGTTTGTGCAGTTGGGCGATGTGTAAAATTTATCGTCCCAATCAATATCAGTCAAATGTGTGTATATAAACAGATCATCCGATTTGTTTATTTTTATTTCATTTCATATACACGTTAAAATTTCTATGTTTAACTATAAAATATTTTAACTATATAAATATTTTATTTCATTTCACATCACATCACACAATCAACTACACAGCAAAATCAAACAAACAAGTATACAAGCCGTCCATGGTCTGTGGACGACGGGTGTCGGGTGCTACTAAACACCGTCTGCATCCTAGTATATATATAACTAGAAAATTAAATTAAAGAGTGAGAAATTCTCACAGATTAGCTAATCCAATCCCATGACTCTTCTTATGTAGAAATCTTCGCTGTTCTTACCTCTTATCACTTTCTTTTTCCGTATTCTTTGCATATGTAAAAATCAAATTTTTACTTCGCTATTCACTATATAAAAATCGAATTTTTACATCGCTATTCAATATATAAAAATCGAATTTTTTCCACTCTATTCAATATATAAAAATAGAATTTTCACTTCGCTATTCAATATATAAAAATCGAATTTTTACTTCGCTATTCAATATATAAAGTTCGAATTTTTACTTCGCTATTCAATATATAAAAATCGAATTTTTACTTCGTTATTCAATATATAAAAATCGAATTTTTACTTCGCTATTCAATATATAAAAATCGAATTTTTACTTCACTTTCTTTTATAAAAATCTTCACTTTCTTTTATAAAAATCTTCACTTTCTTTTTTTATAAAAATCCAAGCTTTTCTATAAAAAAAAATCACATTTACATATACATTTCTAAACAAAACTGAATTTAAAAAGAATTAAAAATCACCTTTGCTGGCTTGGACTTTGAACAGCGTTCGAGGGGAGGGGGAAGTTTGCTGACTAGAGGTGGTAGGTTATAAGGGGACGCAGGCGAGATACGGCAGGTCAGGGAGATGGGGCGCGTCGGCGGCGTCCTTCTGGTGGTCTGCGTGGCTGCTGGCGGACAGGTGACGAGGTGGCGGCTTCTTCTCGTCGAATTGGAGCAAAGGGGGAGGGTCGCGTTCGTTTGGAAGATGGGAGAGGGGACAGGATCAAGAGGAGGGGGAGATCGCCAGTGGCCCGGCCGGAGGGGGGGCATCGCCAGCACGCGGCGACGCTCGAGGAATGGGGGGGCGTCGATGGTGTCGGGTTTCCTAGGGCACAGTTTTATATATATATATATATATATATTCGATCTAAAACTTATGAGAGAGAAGAGGGAAAGGGCAAGGTTTTATAATATATATAATTTAATTATTTTGTTTATTTAATTCTCTTAGATGTTGACTTTTCATTCAAACTCCAATCGGGACCCAACGACTGTCGCCCATAGCTAATTACCCTCATTCCAAACACAATGGGATATGTTTCGTAGGCCAATTTGATCGTTACGATCAGTTTCCGTTGAATTTAAAATATAAATCTTTATATATTCAATTTGAACGTACATTTCAAATTACCGGGGTCACATACGGACTCTAAAAATTCCAGAAAAATATTTTCTAGCTTAGTATTGACGATACGGTCCTATCAAAACTAGTTTCGTCGAATTCAGAGACCGTTTGAAAAATGGCCATTTTCCAGTCGATTAAAATCAACTGAAACTGGTCAAAAACGTTTTCCTTTGCCACACTCACATATTGATTCGAAAAATTATGAAAATTGGAATCTAGAAATACCGGATCCAACAAAAGTGGTTTCGTCGAAAACCGAGGTCGTTTGCAAAATTTCCATTTTTAAGGGCCTGAATTCCATAGCGACTATTCAGAATTTTCAACTGGACATAACTTTTGATTCCCGCTATGAAATTTTGATTTTTCGGATTCGTTGGAAAGATATTTTCAATTATATTCTATAATTTTTGGTTTCACTAAATTCCGGTTTATTTTGCACCCGGTATGTTCCATTGAAGTTTGAAATCGAATTATTGAACTACCGCGCCGTTTTCAATTACTTTTATAAATATAAATAAATATTTATATTCTATCATCGATTCAAACGAATATATACGTTCGAATTATATTCAAAATAAATTTCTCGTCGATATTATTTAAAATAATTCATTTTAAATAATCCAAATTCGCTAAAATTGCCAAAATAAAAATTTTAAACTGGCCCACATTTCCGGGTTATTACAATCTCCCCCACTTAAAACTTTTCGTCCCCGAAAAGGAACGAAGCCGAAAGTTGTTTAACAAATCAGCTCAACTCCCAGTATTTTCATTACGGCTTAAGTTCTTCAACTTTTCAGTTTCTAAGAACTTTTCAAATTTTTCAAACATTTGGCTAACACCCGAAATTTTCGAAAAATTTCGCCATAACCTCCCCTGCACCGGGAGCAACGGGAAAATCCCAAAATTGTCATACAGGCCTTCTGATCTCAAAAAGAAAAAGAAAAAGCCAATAGGCTCATAAAATCATCATCGCCCAAACAAAACAGTAAATTATAGTAAACATGTACCTATTTGTCGGGCAAACAAATTTTATTCTTTGCTCTAGCCTCCTTGCTATGACCTGTTCAATGTAAGTACATGTATATGCATGCATACGCGACCAATTCTTAATATAACTCAATATTTGATTCAATTAGGCTAAATGGTTCAAAATTATTAAACAAATAAACAAACAACACAAACATCAATCAATTAGTGAATTAACGTTTCAAATTCATAATTTTTTGATACATATATACAGAAAATCATGTTCTTGATGCCAAATCACAACAATAAATCTATCTATATAAGTTTTGGTTCTCACACCAGTCTAATGGAAATATATAGAAAATCACACCTTCGAAACTCGAACACACACTACTGATGTTATATAGTCATCAGTAGAATCATCTCCGGAAGACTAGAGTGTGATTCTATATCTATCTAGTATATTAAAATTCCGAATATACGTTCATGACGCGTATATGCAAAACATTTATATACTGGATTGCCCAAATTCAAAATAAATAAACATTCAAATACGTATAAAACGCTTTAAAATTCAAAAAAAAATTGTTTTCATTTGAAAAATATACTCTTCACACTCGTTCTAGGACACTACTGATCCTATCTCTAACGAGTCAATCTAATTGGATATTACTAATCCAATATCTGATGAATTCTTTCGTATGGTTCTAATGTGTCTTGTTCTCGAGCTCTGTAAACCAAAGTTCTGATACCACGCTGAAACGACCCGAACTTCCCCGGCCTCCGAAGAGAAAGAGAAAGAACGAATGGTTTTGAGAGCATGACAAAATAGAACGCAAACGGAAGAACATTTCATTGTATATTACAACAATTCCATCAGAATACAAGAATATACAGAGTATAAATGAATATTATACAACAGAAAATATCAGAGATTACAATTCATTACATAGCAGCGGAAAATGATACAAAACACAACTGAAGGAGATATACGGATACAAAGCTTTCCGGATATCGTTCCAGCTGTAAACCAGGATCCTGTGAATATAAATCTGCAAAACCATAACTACTAGCTGCCCGTGTCAAAATAAGGGCACCTAGAGTTTAGGTCAAAACAGTAAACTCCAGGTCAGTCATGGGACTGGTGTGAGAACTAAAACAGTTATTAATCTTTATTTTCAAAGTAAGGTAAATCAAGGGACCACGCCGTATAACACGGAATGGGTTTCCTCCCAAGAACACCAGTGCATAAAAAAACAGCGCAATGCTAAATAAAGAACAATGAAGCTATTATAAGACCTAGTTCCCACCACACAATGCAACGAAAGCCGGAGGATAGGGTTTTTACCTTATAATAGCCAAGAATGCTTGATACGTTTAAAACAAATCATTTGATACTATTATAAGTGCATAGTGTATAAAACAACTTCAAATCATAAGTATCAATCATAGACGGCATAAGCGCCCCATCCCACTATGTCGCCATACTAGGCTCTACAAATAAAACCGCAGAATCACGTATTTGGAAATTGGATTTCCATCTATGAACCGAGGCAAAAGATAGTCCTCTACCGATTCGAGGCGCTCTAGTCCGCCCCTCAGGAACAGCCGCAACTGCCCCTTGGATAGTCAGGGCCGGTCCACTGATGTGGATTATTATGCCTGAACACTACGTTTCCCAACCCTATGGGGTGTAAGTCTGGTTCGTCTGCCGACCAGAATGCATCGGCCGAAACCGATATAACCGAGGCGCCTCGCAACAGCAACAACCACATAAGTCAAACTCGTCAGGGCGCGTAAAACCACTGACGCCACTTCTAACTAGAAAGAAACGCATGTCCTCCCTGAGGTCCGTCTCCCGTTTTTGGTTCATACCGGGTGTGAAACTCGCGAAGCAAACGTTACACAAAGTTATGCCACAAAGTTCGTGCTTTGATCATCAACCACAAGACTTTGCTTTTCAACAGAAGCCTTGATCATTTGCCACTTAGGCATGCCACACAGGCAATTCACTCCATGCGTTTGATATCCACCAATATATAACCCCTGAGCTCATACGTCTCAGAGAAGGGCGTAAAGCAAGAGAATAAATTCTCCGCCGCCAAACAGATATATATTTAATAGAAATCAATCACACAGACTAAAATCCAATGTCAGACACACGGTCCATTTACAAGTCCGTTCTGGGTCTGAACGAAACCGGAGGCACCTAGTACCCCGCATACCCATCGATCTCCAAGTACGTTTGGACGATCACCAACTGTTTCCATCTTCTTGGGTGTACATCCCAATCAAGATCATCAGTAATCACCCAAACGACGTGAAGACCTCCGGTCTTCGACCATCGTCTTCATCTTTGACTTATCGTCGTATCAGTTATTCAGAATGGTATAAACTCGGTCTTTCCGAATAACTCGCGTATATAATAAACACGTGTTACGCAAACACAACATACGCCTCATTCCAATTCATCGGTCACTAACCGTAAATTAACAAGAGAATAATTCCCCCAATATTAACCCCGAAGGCCGAAACCAACATCAGATCAATATCCAGAAAACCATTCTGCTTAGCTAACCGACAGTTAGTTTCTAAATTTCACATTCAGAGGGAAAGGTTCCCATTAATTTTATCAAAGATAAATTCCTTGAATTTATTCTTTAATCTTCCTTTTGAATATCACTTCAAACTAGTCGGGATTAACGAATCTTACCGGAATAATCATTTGTTTTAATTTCCCAATCCCATCCTATTCATCCCATGAAGTAAAACTGGTAATACTTCATATCTAACACCACGGTGTTATCGGTAAATTCAATTACCATTTCACGTTCAAATCTAATTAAAGATTTTACTATCGCCTGGAGCAAACCTGGTGATACTCTATTCTCGATCATTTCCATCTAATTAAAGATTCATTAAAACTCCACTTAGTTTTAACCTGTGACTGGGCTAAAGAATTAGTGTCATTTAAAACACGGTTCACGATAAACCCAAAATCACATCACATTTCAATCAGTCCCTAACCGTAAATTAGCAAGTGAGTAGTTCCCTAAGTATTAACCCCGAAGGCCGAAACCAACATCAGATCAATACCTCAGAAACCATTCAACTTAACTAACCTCTGGTTAGTTTCTGATTTTCTTAACTCCTTTGGGTCTAAGAACAGTATTATTGAAGATACTGTTCACAACAACCCAAAATCACATTTCCATTAATTATCGGGTTAAAGAACAAGTGTTATTTAAAACACTGTTCACGATAAATCCAAAAATCAATGCCAATTCAATTCCAATTAAATATCATTTAATTGGTACACTTCATTAAATCTAAATAAAAAGATTTAATCTTTTCTCTACTAGGCTTAAGAACAGTGTTAATGAAGACACCATTCACGACAAACCCAAATCACATTTGATATTAAATACAAGGCTCTGAATAGGAATTATATCGGCTTATATTCAATATCAAACTCTATGACTAACAAATATCGTATTGGAAATAACGATATAAACATTTCTTTCAAATTTCCATAACAATATCTGTGTAATCACGAAATCCAACATCGAAATAATCCAAAGACAATTTCGATTCAAATCCATTCCAATTCAATTATTGGAAATTCTGGTTATTTACAAAACCATTTCAAATTCAATTTATTTATTTGAAAATAAATAGAATTATAATTCTAGTTCAAAACTAGTTCATTTCGATAAAAATCTATTTTTATCTTTTCAAATATGGAGTTTTTCATCCCAATTATTCCCAAATCATTTCTTATGATTTTACACAAATTATTGATATTTTTAATAATTTTATCGAGGCCCGTACAGTCGATTTCCATCAATGGCCATCGAACTGCACTTACAGCGACGTTTTCCAAATTTGATTTGGACATAATTCCAAATCCAACCGTTAGATTTCTAATTTCTAATATTCGTTAGAAAGCTCTTTTCGATACGAACCCAACGGTTCCGTTTAGGAGAATCCGACGGTCGGATCTCCCGTAATATCCGTTCGAAGTCAATGGTCGAAATTCGCGAACTGCCGCGGCGCGGCGCGTTCTATTCAGGCCATTATATTATATATATATATAATATATACTTCGCCGATTTCAATTCAAAACGTATTTTATAAATCGTTTTAAATTCATTTTCAAAACGGTTTCAACTTCATATTCAATTTCAAATCAAAATTGAATTTTCCAATATAAATTCGTTTTAAAATTCGTTTCAAATTGATTTCAATTCAAATTCATTTCTATTCAATTTCAATTCGAATTAATTTCTATTCAATTTCAATTCGAATTCATTTCTATTCAATTTCAATTCGAATTCATTTCTATTCAATTTCAATTCGAATTCATTTCTATTCAATTTAATTCGAATTTCAATTCTTTTCAAAATATCAGATTTTGAAATCACTTTTGATATTCGTTATAAAATGAATAAAATCAATATAAATATCGTTCACGTCAAAATGGCGTCAATCTAATCAACATGGCTTCATATATTCCTATTCTCAAATATTCTATTTCGAATATTTCTATTTCAAATATTTCTATTCAAATATTTCTTTTCAAATATTTCTATTCAATTTTATTTTTTCAAAACTGGAATGAGGCCCAATCAATTACCATATAATGTTAATTATATGGATTTTCTACAACACATGTATAAAATAACAAGGATAAATAATCAACCATCATCCAAAGTGCATTCTACACTGTATAAGCATCAAATATAAATATTCAACGCTTATAACAGTCTGTCAATCAAACGATCGACATACAACTAAACAATCGGGATTAGTGTACGTCAAATATCATCCCAATACCCGTGTGGGGTTTTCAAACAATCTAACACAAATTTTATTTGTGCAGTTGGGCGATGTGCATAATTTATCGTCCCAATCAATATTAGTCAAATGTGTGTATATAAACAGATCATCCGATTTGTTTATTTTTATTTCATTTCATATACACGTTAAAATTTCTATGTTTAACTATAAAATATTTTAACTATATACATATTTTATTTCATTTCACATCACATCACACAATCAACTACGCAGCAAAATCAAACAAACAAGCATACAAGCCGTCCATGGTCTGTCGACGACGGGTGTCGAGTGCTACTAAACACCGTCTGCATCCTAGTATATATATATAACTAGAAAATTAAATTAAAGAGTGAGAAATTCTCACATATTAGCTAATCCAATCCCACGACTCTTCTTATGTAGAAATCTTCGTTGTTCTTGCCTCTTGTCACTTTCTTTGTCTGTATTCTCTACATATGTAAAAATCAAATTTTTACTTCGCTATTCACTATATAAAAATCGAATTTTTACATCGCTATTCAATATATAAAAATCGAATTTTTTCCACGCTATTCAATATATAAAAATCGAATTTTTACTTCGCTATTCAATATATAAAAATCGAATTTTTACTTCGCTATTCAATATATAAAAATCGAATTTTTACTTCGTTATTCAATATATAAAAATCGAATTTTTACTTCGCTATTCAATATACAAAAATCGAATTTTTTACTTCGCTATTCAATATATAAAAATTGAATTTTTACTTCGCTTTCTTTTATAAAAATCTTCACTTTCTTTTATAAAAATCTTCACTTTCTTTTTTTATAAAAATCCAAGCTTTTCTATAAACGAAAATCACATTTACATATACATTTCTAAACAAAACTGAAATTAAAAACTGAATTTAAAAAGAATTAAAAATCACCTTTGCTGGCTTGGACTCTGAACAGCGTTCGAGGGGAGGGGGAAGTTTGCTGACCAACGGTGGTAGGTTAGAAGGGGACGCAGGCGAGATACAGCAGGTGAGGGAGATGGGGCGCGTCGGCGGCGTCCTTCTGGTGGTCTGCGTGGCTGCCGGTGGACAGGTGATGAGGTGGCGGCTTCTTCTTGTCGAATTGGGGCAAAGGGGGAGGGTCGCGTTCGTTTGGAAGAAGGGAGAGGGGACAGGATCGAGAGGAAGGGGAGATCGCCAGTGGCCCGGCTAGAGGGGGGGCATCGCCAGCACGCGGCGGCGCTCGAGGAATGGGGTGGGGTGTCGATGGTGTCGGGTTTCCTAGGGCACAGTTTTTTTTTTTTTTTTTCGATCTGAAACTTATGTGAGAGAAGAGGGAAAGGGCAAGGTTTTATAATATATATAATTTAATTATTTTATTTATTTAATTCTCTTAGATGTTGACTTTTCATTCAAACTCCAATCGGGACCCAACGACTGTCGCCCATAACTAATTACCCCAATTCTGAACACAATGGATATGTTTCGTAGGCCAATTTGATCGTTACGATCTGTTTCCGTTGAATTTAAAATATAAATCTTTATATATTCAATTTGAACGTACATTTCAAATTACCGGGGTCACATACGGACTCTAAAAATTCCAGAAAAATATTTTCTAGCTTCGTATTGACGATACGGTCCTATCAAAACTAGTTTCGTCGAATTCAGAGACCTTTTGAAAAATGGGCATTTTCCAGTCGATTAAAATCAACTGAAATTGGTCAAACGCGTTTTCCTTTTCCACGCTCACATATTGATTCGAAAAATTATGAAAATTGGAATCTAGCAATAATTTGACATCCCGGATCCAACAAAAGTGGTTTCGTCGAAAACCGAGGTCGTTTGCAAAATTTCCATTTTTAAGGGCCTGAATTCCATAGCGACTATTCAGAATTTTCAACTGGACATAACTTTTGATTCCCGCTATGAAATATTTATTTTTCGGATGAGTTGGAAAGATATTCTCAATTAGATTCTATTATTTTTGGTTTCACTAAAATTCGGTTTATTTTGTACCCTGTATGTTCCATTGAAGTTTGAAATCGAATTATCGAACTACCGCGCCATTTTCAATTCCTTTTATAAATATAAATAAATATTTATATTCTATCGTAGATTCAAACGAATATATACGTTCGAATTATATTCAAAATAAATTTCTCGTTGATATTATTTAAAATAATTCATTTTAAATAATCCAAATTAGCTAAAATTGCCAAAAAAAAAAATTTTAACTGGCCCAGATTTCTGGGTTATTACAGTTTATTCATTTTTAAAGATTTACCTTTAGTAACGGTTCTCCACTTTAAAAATGATTTCCTTCTTATATCAGTTTCCTTTTTATAACGTTTTCCCTTTTATAACGTCCTATTCCGTTATGAATAAATTTCCCTTTTTAACTCTATTTATTTTCTAAATATTTCCTATCAATTCTATTTGTAAATGATTTTCAAATCTTTCCTTTTCTATTATTCTATTTGCAAATGGTTTGCAAATATTTCCTTTTCAAATCTATTCTTTGATTTTATAATTTCCCTTTTCTAAATATGCTCTATTTATAAATATTCCAATTTATAAATATTTCTTATTTATAAATATTTCATTTATAAATATTTTATTTTCAAATATCACTTTGAAAATATTCCCTTATCAACATTTCGGTATGTTATGGTATTCAACATATCAAATCACGATGTCCAATACCGTCCATACACACACAATCAACAACAGGTTATAATTCACATCATATATCAAAGTATATGAAAAACAATAAAATAATTGTTGAGGAATCCAGTCGGATTCCTCCAACCTGTTTCCCTGCATCCACAGATGTTACATAATAAAATCAACATCACTTTCAGTTCCATATGATATATTCTGTTAAACAGAATCAATATAGAAATTCAACTAACTGACTAGCAGTTCAATCAAACAGTCAACACACAGTCAATCAGCCAATGTTTAACAGTTCTAAAAATACAACATGAAATTATAAACTGTTCAGAGTTAGTGAGATTTACTCACATTGGTGGGTTATCGTTAAATAACGATAAACTGTCGTTACTCAATTCAGGCGTTCTATTTTTTCCAACATTCGAGCGAGCTCTAAATCATTTCAAACTGATCTCATTGTGTAATCTGCATTCTTATGATTCCAGCGGTATCCAAATTTTTCGTAATTCCCTTTGTTCTCCAATCGGCCCAAATGCCCACCAACCAACCCATTTATGAAAATTCAATTCCACTACTGCTCACATTGTACTGGCCCAAACTAATCCAGACCCGCATCCACACTTGTTACCCTTCTTCATACCACCGTTATTTGCATCTGCATATTGTCTTCGAGCCATCCCCTGCATAGTTCTTCCATCTAAAAAGCACGCCCCCAGTATGGTGCCTTCTTCTCCATACTTCACTGCTGACAGACCTTCCTCCTCGCGGTCTACACCCAAACTGACTCCTTTTAGTTTCGGTCCTCCTCAGACTTCCGACACATCACCCCCAGCATCTCCACTGTCCTCAAACAGCAACCACCACTTCTTCTTCCCCAGTGAAATTCCCGTTCTCAGTTGTTCATTCGAAAACCACTGCCAATACTTCAAACCCCATTTTTACTTCACTGCAAATCACGAAATAAACATCACCCAAATATCTCCCTGTACTCAAAACACAGGTCCATACTTATAGTACTCCTCCTTCCTCCCTTTCCCAACGTGCCCTTCTTCCCGAAGGCAAACATGCGAGCTTCAGCTGTAATCCACCTTCTCCGTTGTAACCTTCTCCAGGATATCCAAGTCCAAACCGCAAAGCCTTCACTGTCGATTTTCTCCTTTCAGGAAATAACCCAACGAGTTGGTTAAAACCAATACGAGGTTGGAGCTCTCGCTCCAACGATTTTGAATTTAAATCTCTCGTGATTTATTGTATTTGATTTGATTTTTATTGGGAATTTTGAAGAGATCGGTTTTGTTTTGGAAATGGAATAACTGGAGGCAGAAATCGTTTTGACCTGAGGATCGAAAGTGCTTAGGGTTAGAAACTGTTTGGTTTATTTATAGGAAAAGAATTGAGGAGACGAGGTGATTTCCTGTCCGTTCGTTTGGGTTGCTGATGGCGTGTTTCGGTATTGACCACGCAATGTTTTTGCTGTGCGGAAAATTTTGTTTCCTGACCCCCTTTTATAAAGAGATCTTGGACCAATATTTGTATTTAATTATAAAAAACTAAATGGTGAAGTACCCCCTTCAAAACCAGTTCATACGATTTTTGTTTTTGACAAACTAAGTCAATCCTAGCATAGAAAAAAATATTCCGGACCCAATGGGACATGTTTCGTCGAATTCCGACTTCGTTTGCAAAAGTGGATATTTTTAAAGCTCTAAATAACCCTTTTAAATAATAAATATATTTAAAAACAATTAAATTTAATATTTAAAAATAAATATTATCGTATATATTCATAGTGGAATACCACACAGCTCTCATTAGATTTATAGCTCGATACTTCAAAATTCCCAGTTATATCGATATTCACTTTATATATAAAAACCTTTTAAATATAAATAAATCGATATAAATTATAAAGGAATTCCACAGCGACTTTTCTAAAATTTGATTTGGACATAAATCAAAATCTACATGATGAAATCCTGATTTTTCTCTTCCACTAGAAAGATATACTCCACCAGCTCCACACGTTTCTTGTTTCATAGAAATCCGACTTAAAACGAATCTTGTACATTTAGTTGAAGTTCAAATCGCCAAATTACAAACTGCAGCGCCATTTCGAGCTCTATTTTAACTATAATATAATTATACATTCAAACTATCGTTCAAATAATATATTCGTTATTCAAATTCAAATTCCATGCTGAATTAAATATTATAGATGATCCAGTTCACACCATATCGCCATTTCAGCCAATTCTGATTAATTCAGAATTAAATATATTATTTAATTTATTATTTTAATTAAATATTCATCATTATTTAATTCCACGGCCATTTAATTCACTATATCACTATTTATATAACTAAATAAATTAATTATAATACCTCTGCCAATGTGGGTCATTACAATCTTCCCCACTTAAAATAATTTCGTCCTCGAAATTGCTAAAAGGTAGAGGACGACCCTATCGACTGATTAGAACATATTTGTTCACTTCTTAACTTCAGTTTCAACTGAACCAATTTAATTTCAATTAAATTATTTAGTTCTTATCAACGAAAATTTCCAAAAATCCTGAAAATTTTCTAACGCCTTAACTCTTCGAAAAATTTCGCCAGCACCTCCTTTGTACTGATCAATCGGTCAAACTCCAACTCGCCTCTCTGGGCCATCTCCAACCCAAAAGAAAATCAAACAGCCAAGCGGCTTGCCAATTTGGCTCATAAATCTCATATCCAATAGAAATATAAACTTGTACCTTTTTGTCGGCATATCATTCTATCGTTTCAACCAGTTATCAATTCAGCAGATACAAGGGTCATCCCAATCAAATTCCAATCTACTTTTATCCACAACACAGCCATTCGCTTATATCTGAGCCAAATATCATTTCAACTCGAGTTTCTTCTCGATTCCCAACTCTTAACTCGATTATCCCATTACACTTCAAATTTTAATCTGTAACGACCCGTATTTTTGGTAGTCAAATATTTAATTTAATTTATTATTTTAAATATTTATTTGGGATTTTGAATGGATTTAAAATATATATTCGTTTATATAGTAAAATTTTAAAGTTAATTTAATTATAATATAAATCGAGCTTGAAATGGCGCTGCAGTTCGTAATATGGAGTTTTGAACTTCAACTGAGAATACAGGATCCGATATAAGTCGGATTTCTGTGAAACAAGAAACGTTGGAACCGTATTGACGATAATTTTCATATAGAAGAGAAAAATTCAGATTTCGTATTATAATTTGTTAATTATGGCCAAATCAAATTTTGAAATAGTCGCTATGAAAATCGTTATTTAAATTATACGTGTTAAAATAGCCGTTTTGCAAACGGACTCAGATTTCGATGAAATCAGTTTCATTGGGACCGTATCGTTAAATTATTGTACGGTGTTGAATTGCGTGGCAAACCGATGTCGTATGTGACCACGGTAGCCGTAAACGCTCGTTCAGTGCAATTAAATTAATTCAACTAATAAAGGGATATTTGTAACGACCCGTGTTTTTAGCCGTCAAATATTTTATTTAATTTATTATTTTAGATATTATATTTGGAGTATTAATGATTTTTAATATTTAATTCATTATTTAAACGAAGTTCGAACGTTATATATTACATAAACATAAATCGAGCTCGAAATGGCGCTGCATTTCGCAATATGGAGTTTTGAACTTCAATTGGATATACAGGAGCCGATATAAGTCGGATTTCTGTGAAACAGGAAACGTTGAGAGCGTGTTGATGATAATTTTCATATGAAAGAGAAAAATCTAGATTTCGTGTTATAGATTTGAAGTTATGGCCAAATCAAATTTTAAAATAATCGCTATGAAAATCGTTATTTAAAACATACGCGTAAAAATAGCCGTTTTGCAAACGGACTCAGATTTCGACGTAATCAGTTTCATTGGAACCGTATCGTTGAATTATTGTACGGTGTTGAATGGCGTGGCAAACCGATGTCGTATGGGGCCACGGTAGCCGTAAACGCCCGTTCAATTTCTATAGCGCGTTATTAGTTTAATAAAGAGATATTTTGGTATCACTTGAACAGACGATCGAATTAAGCCACAAAACCACTTCCGATGAGTTCGTATCGTCGATTAGAGTCAGGATAGGTATATGGTTTGTTATTTTTGGAGATCGTGAAATTGGGAGTCCGAAATGGCATTGCGGTGCGCGTAAAAATGACCTACCGGGGGAACAGTCTCAGAATGCGATGAAACTGGTGCCATTGGGTTCATATTGAAGAATTATTATAGGATTGCGAGGTTTCAAGTTGATCGAACTTACCATTTGATCATGAAAAAAATTTAAATGCGTGTTGATTTCCGGTTTCATAAAGGAAATTTTTTTCATACGACCTCGGATTTCGACGAAACTTGTCCCATTGGGTCCGGAACACCTTTTTACACCAAGATTAGCTTTGTTATCAGAAAACAGAAATTTTATATGGTGGCTTTTAACACGATTTCTCCACGACCAAATTGCATACATTATAATATTATTAAAACCATCCAACACTTTCACTGTAGCTATCTTTTGACTGCACAGGTGTTTAATTTATCCCAAATTCTTCATTTACTTGCGTCCAAATGTACCCATTTCTTGCCTATCAAACTATTTAACAATTCCTTGCGCTCCAAATTGTCAGAAGCCTTGTAACTCAATTCAACCAAAAACCTTGGCGGCCAAGTATATCATTGAAAATCCACCCCCACGTGAATGCAGCTACTCTATGCTTCTTATGAACCAATTGAATTTTTAACCGTGCCGACCAAGTTCTGTGATCTGTGTATGTGCTTTCTTTTCAACATTTTCAACCGTGCCGACAAAGGGGCCAAATGAAATGACGTATCAGTTGCTTGTGCGCCACGCCCTTCTAGTCTATAAATATCAACGCACACTTATTCTTTCTTCCCAAAACCAGCTTTGTTCTGTCCATTTGAACCTGAGTGGAATACATACTTTCGAAAAGAAAAAGAAAAAAAAAGAAAAAAAAATAGAAAAGGGCGGAAGGAAGCTGCTCCATGCGACAGGCGGAAAGAAGTGGGATGGTGCTTGTTGTCTCGGACGTGAAGGTGAAAACGTGATGGGAAGGGTCTGTACGTGGATGGTTCCACGAAGATGAAGAGGTGGCGCAGCGTCGGTACGGTGGAGGGTAAGATGTGGTTTCGGAAATCAGTGCTTAATTATATACTAACGTGGCAACTAATAGGAGAGAGGAAGTAAAGGTGGCAGGCTTGTTCTCGATGAAGAAGAAGAGGGTTCGATGCATACGTTCGGGGGAAGTTGGGTACCAAATTAGAAGTAAGTGGCCATCAGGTTATTTATTACTAGAAGAAGAATTCGATCCAGTAGAAACTGCATGGTTTGAAGTGGGTTAGGCCGGTGATGACGTGCTAACATGGCTATGCGAGCATTGTACTTAGAACCAAAGGGAGAACGTGAAGATTGAAACTAATGTGGATTTGGAAGTAGATTAGCAAAGACTAATCACGAATTGGATGAAACAAAAGCAGTTGGGTTCGAATCGACGATACCTATGTGGTTCTGAGACTGTGGAAATTTTTTTATAGTTTTAAACGTTCAGTTTAAAACTATGTAAAGCAACGCAACATCGTCAGAAACAAAACCGGTGAGTTAATTCTCACACCTTCTGAAATCCTGTGATGTGGTAAATGCATATTTAAAATATAATTTACCATTAAAAATATAAATTGGTTGATTGGTTGATTATTGGTTGATTGGTTGCAGTTATTTATAATTCATCGTTTTAAATTCACAGATGATTGAAATTTATTTCATATATTGTTATGAAATGCCTAACGAGCTGTGATGCAGGGAAGGACAGGTTGGAGGGATCCGACCGGATTCCTCAAATATCATATATGTTGTTTGTTTGTTTATATTGTTGATATTGAATTGAGTGAACACCATATGATTGAAAAACCTGTTGAATATGATGGTTGAACAAATAACCACCCGTGTTGTGTTTAGAATCAACCGACAGTTTTGATTTGGTAATTGGCAGTGAATGGCCATAAATGTGCTGTTTTCACGTCGTTCGACCGTTCGGTGAAACGACGTAGTTTTAAAATTTTAAATTATTTTATTGGGACTTTTTCAAGTATCTTATTTAAGTAATTAAATAAGAAGTTTATAATTAAATATTTTAATCAAGTTATAAAAGAACATTTAAGTGGTGAGTGGAAAAATCGTATGATGTATAATTCAGGTTTTCAAAGGAGTTTTGAAAATGAGCTTTTATAAGTAAATGGTGAATTTCAAATGAAGTTCTATTTAATGTTTTATTTAATGAGTAAAGCGAATTCCAATTGAATGAAATTGGATAATTGATTTGAAATAAATCATAACAGTGGGTTAGAATAAGATATAAGAAGTGTGAAAGAGGTTAAATAGATTGTTACAAGTTATAAACCTCGAATAAAAGCTAAGTTTAAAGATGAGGTTTTTAAAAACCAAAGTAATGATTTTAGAGGATTGGATCAAGCGAATAGTGAATTTTGGCTAGGGATTTGAACGAGGATTTCAAATATAAGGAATGTTTTATAAAACGAGATTTGAAATCAAAGTGGTAAACGAGTTTTGGATATAAATGGTTAAGTTACGAACTGATATTATTATGAGATAAGGACGCTGTCGATCAAGGTCTGAGAGGTAAATCGAATACCCCAACTTGAACGGCTTCGTTATTATCGAAGGATGGTATTGGTTTGAAACGAGTGAAAGGTGTTGTGTTTTGGCGTGATGGTCCATATGTGAAGAATTGAAAATGAAGGCGAGACTTGGAAATTAAATAATATCGTAATATTAGTTTTCAAAAGGAATAAGAATATTGTTTTCAAATTATATTGAATATTTGTTTGTTCAATTAGAGTCGATCGAATATCGTATTCGAGATAGAATTAATCAAACATAGTTTTTCATAAAGGTCGCCAACTGCGTACGACTGCTAGCGAACTTCGCAGGGCTGCGGATAGCCTACGGCGGTCGGATGTTTCCTGAGGGAATCAGGCGTAACCATTGTGATCACTGCGATCTAGAGTTAAGCGAATGGAGTAAGTCGAACATTAGGAGTAATCAAGTCAAGTTAATCCAGTTGAGATAAATAAGTCGAGAAAGTCTAATTAGAGTTAATCGATCAAAGTAAATCAGTCGGAGTTAGCCAAGTTAGCCAAGTTAGAGTTAAGTCAAATATGTGAGTTGATTAACGATTTTGTTAAATATATTGTAAAAGGCCAGGTATTGCCAAGTACTGAATCAACAACTCAGTTTATTCACACCTTTGTTATTTGATAGTTAAAACACCGACTATCAAACCTGACCAATACGCTTGTTGGTATGGAAAGACCGGGATCGAATTTATATTCGAAAACCATTCCGACCAACAAATACGTGAAGACGTCATTTGAAGACGGAGCAAGTGAAGACCGTGGATCTTCATAAGCGGAAGGACTACTTGGCGAATTTCTTTGGCTTGCAACCAGGGTTATTTGGTTTGTGATTCTGTCGTGGTTGAATCCACGGATTGCAAGGACTTCTCGCTACTGATCCTTGGGGTGATTCCTATATGAGATGCAGTAGGAGAGTGCCTTCGGTTCATCCTGTTCCTGGATGACTTGTATGGACGAGTGTCTGACAGAGTATTTCCAAAGGGGTCATGTACGTTGATTTCTTCAAACGTATTTCTGTTGATGGCGGAGGAGGCCGTACACCTTCTCTTAGCTAACCGCAGAGTATTTTTGTTGACGTCAATTAGTGATATCTGGCGGATCTGACGATGTGACATTCAAAGTTATGATGACCAGATATCATGAAGATAAATTCTAGCCTCAAGCCTCATCAACCGGGGAATGACAAAAATCGGGCAGGCAGCATGGCTATGTGGGTCGCTCCCATTAGGGTGTATGATCACCTATCTAGAGAAATTCCTTTTGCTTCTTTAATCTGTATTCGATGCTGTCCCTTTTTCGGGCAGGCGGTTGCTGATCCCAACCGCCGGTGATATACATTCGATACACTCAAGCGAAATGAGTGGTCGGTCATGTGAGGGCCGGGTTGCAAGACGTTCTTGTTGAACCCAGTGTATTCGCCTCTAGAGATACACGTGCGGAAGGTGGTCCCATACCTTGTCAAGTTGGAAATCCAATATCCAATAAGTGCCCGGGGTTTTGATTTGTATACTATATATGGGGAGCGTGAGATGCAAGCGTTCCTCTAGATTGTTATTTACTTGTGTTTAGACATTATTATAATATCAGAGAAGTTATGATTTTCAAAAATGTTTTGGGTTATAGTAAGGTAAAAACCATCCGTGTTTATGTGTGGATTGGTCTTACTATTATCCTTTGATTTCAAAAGGATTTTCCAAAGTTAAGCAAGTGCGTGTGTTGTGGATTTATCACTGAATGTATTCCAGACTAACCCGGTGTATTTTTGTTTTAAATCAAATGTGCTCGGGTCAGACCGAGTATTTTCCAGGTTAGGTTTCGCTTGGAGTTTCAGGAGCTAGAAGCAGGCGGCTTCACCGTTAGTCATATAAAGATATTATTCCGCAGTGATGATGAATGTGTACTCTGATGATTGGTATGTATATGCAGTTCTTTGTATAAAGAGATTTGTTATTATATTTTATTCGTTTCGCTGTGAGATTCTGATGTGTTCTTCTTCTTTCTTCTATTCTAACATTCTTTCTTTCTATTCTCACCCTCTAAATTCTTTCTCATGACAATCCAGTGTTTTCGATGCTTGAATAGTCGACATGGTAATTTTATGTCGATTTTCGGAGTCGAAAATCCGCTGGGTCGTTACAATATTAGAGTGTAACTTGAACAGACGATCGAATCAGGCCACGAAACCAGTTCCAGTGAGTTCGTAGCATCGGATATAGTCAGGGTAGGTATATAGTTTGTTATTTTTAGAGATCGGCAAATTTGGTGTTCAGAAGGGCATTGCGGTACGCGCCAAAAACAGTCTACCGGGGCAACGGTCTCAGAATGCGACGAAACTAATGCCGTTGGGTTCGTATCGAAAAGTTATTGTCGGTATTCGCAGTTTCAAGTTGATTTGATTTATCTGGTGATCGTGAAAAATTTAAACGCGTGTTCATTTCTGGTTTTATAAAGGAATTTTTTTCAAACGATGTCGGAATTCGACGAAACTTGTCCCATTTGGTTCAGAATACTTTTTTTTACCAAGATTAGCTTTTTTATCAGTAAACAGACTGTTCATTCATATGATTATTCGTTCATATTCAAGTACACACTTAAACCACAATAAACACTCCAACTTAAGACAGTAGAAAATAAAAAAATATATATATAATAATAAACAGAGAAACCGTGCTTGCCAAACAATTTGAAGAATCGTGCCTCCCAAGCCATCCTATTGCCGTGCATCTCAAGTAATTCAACTCCGTGCTCCTCAAGCCGTTCCCCTTTAAATACTGCTATTTTCCTTTGTTTTTCTTCTTCGGTCTCAGACAAAAGAAATCGTTCAATAAATTCCCACTTAAAAAATCCATAACTCCTCAAATATAATTCTATAATTTACGAAATAAGGTCTGCTGAACTCCTAAAAAAACATTCCCTTCACGCCAGCATCCATCTTTCTTGGCTCGATTAAAATTTTGGGAATAAACCCAAATTGGGGTTTGGCGAATTGGCGGCGAATTGGTGCTTTCCATCTCGAGCGAAGAAAGGAAGAAGGAGGCAAGTTGTTGTCTTTAGTCCGGTGGTTCATGAGGGTGGAAAAGGGATTCAAACGCGAGATCCTCGTGCCCTTTTTCTGGGAAAGTGGCGGATCTGGAAGGGTCGGCAAGATTGGGAAGGGTGCGCCTCAGAAGCATGAAGGGGTCGATGGGGTCAGAACGGACTTCGGTGGCGGAGGATGGTGGTCGCAGGTGTTTGAAGATGAAGTTGAAAGTCAGTGAATGGGTTAGTGAGTAAAGGAAAGTGTGCGAGTACTTCTAGCAGTGGAGTTAGATGATGGAAATGAGGAAAGTCTTGGGTTTCAGCAGAAGATGGTGTACGTTTCAAGAGATATTATGGGTTGGGGAGTCTACACAGTTCATTAGTGATGTCGATTGTTAAGTCAGTGGAGGAAAAAAAGGGGCTATTTTTATGTTGCCTGGGGGAAATCGAAAGAAGGATAATAACATTGGGTTTGTGAAAGAAAAATGGGATGAGGCATTCCAATGATATATGGGATGACGTACATGAAGGAAGAAGTACTAGAGGAGTTAGGTGTTTTACTGGGTTCAAGGATGAACGTGGTATCAGCTATGAGTAGTGCCGTAGGAAATCAACTAATCGGCCTATCATTTTAGTCAAAGTAATTTGCGGTTTTTGGCACAAGGTATGAAGACAAGAACAAAGTTGCGAGAAGGATCGACCATTAAACAATCAGACCAAATCATATCCGTTGGAATCGTAACGACGAGCGCTTCTTTGTGGAACTAATTTCGCTGGGAACAGAGCTATTGGAATTTCGCGATAAAATCAAACTCTTGTTTGATTGTAAACGAAACAAAAGCATAATCATCAACTGCAGAACAAGGTGAGTAAACTCACTAACTCCCTCTCGTTTATATTTTTATATATAAACGAGTCTTAAATTATTTTATAATGTGAAATGGTTGCTTGGTTGAATAGTTGATAAATTGGTTGATATAATCACATCGTTGATTGATTTTTTCATTAATGCGATATTTTTGATGTTACTAACATCTGTGGATGCAGGGAAACAGGTTGGAGGGATCCAACTGGATCCTTCAACATTTTATTTACTGTTTTATTTGATGGTGATATATGTTATGCTACATTGTCCATGGTTGAATTTGTGTGTTTGGTTTACCCTGGCCTTAGGAACCTGGTATTTTAGATACCTTAAAATATCATCGAATGTGAAAAAGGAAATTAGAATTTAAAAACAGAGTTTATTTCCAAATTAAAAACAATTTCTTTTTCATTGAGTTGCAAATGGAAACCTATTCCATTGGGTAAACCAAGAAAAATGTTATAAATAAAGATATAAATTAAGTGGATCATTAACCATTGGATAAATTAAAAGGTGAGTTCAAATATGAATGTATATTTGAAAGTGAGTATCGGTTTTGAAACCAATATTTGGAAATGGATCCGAATTTAGCAAATTACAGAGGAAAGTTTAAAGGAAGATTTTCAAATGCTTAAAATAAAAGAATAAATAGTTTAAAACAAGGAAATATTTTGCAAATTAAATGTATATAAAAAGGGGATTTATAGAAATCGAATTAAGTGGTTAGAAGAATGCATAGTTTATAAATATGTTTAAAGGAGAACTTGAATTGTTTAAAATAAACAGAGTTTATAAATGGACAACGGAAGCGTGTGCGTCGCACACGGTATTTTATTCAAAACAGCAATCATAACGCTGTTGTTATAAGAAATGCTTTTTTAAAATTTTAAACAGCGATTTTAACGCTGTCTTTGTAAGAAATGCTTTTATAAAACTAAACAGCGATTTTAGCGATGTTGTTATAATAGATGTAGAAAATCTATACAGCAAATTTTAGACGCTACTGTTATAATAAATGTCTTGGTAAATCTAAATAGCAATTTTAACGCTGCCGTTATAATAACTGTTTTAATAGCAATTTTAATGCTAGGGTTATGATAAGTGTTCTATAATGCTAGACAACGGTTTTAACGCTGTTGTTGAAAGCAATGTTTTATAAACCAAACATTTGAAGACAGCGATTATAACGCTACCGTTATAATCAATATTTTTATAAAGAAGGTGTGTTCGTAGATCAAATCCGAGAGTCATGTAAGCAATGTTTGGTTTAAAGTTGTGAGCTCTGACTAATTCAAAGTTAAGAATGTCGTTCAGTTAAGGTCTGAGAGGTAATTATACCCCAACTTGACTGACTGCATTATTAACGGAGAAATGGTTAAGGCTCGATAGCAAGGGTTGGTTAGTGATATCGTTAGTTAACGAATGATTTATGATTTGAGTTATAATAACGATGTTTATAACATCAGTAAATTCAAAGGATTTAGAAATGTTTTCTAATTGGAGTAAAAGATATTTTCTCAATAAAGGAATTATATATATTGGAAATGTTTTCCAATACTCAAGAGAGAAAATAGAGCTTTGAAAGAACACGAAAGGTGGAAAATGGGAATTGGAAATGATAATGTAATAAAGAACTAATATAAAAAGGGCCCAGTGTTGTTTGATGCTTGATTGATAGAATTTCCATTTGGAAATAGGATCGTTGATTGTATGGATGTTCTTTGATAGTTAAATCACCGACTATCAAAGTTTTATTTTTTATATATACCTCCGTTGTCAATATGGAGAGACCGGGATCAGATTTGATATCTGAAAACCACTCCGTATTGGCGTAAGCGTAATGAAGCAACTTATGCTAAAGAAAATTGAAGACGGAGTAATGCAAGGGCTATCCTGTTTACGGGATAGTGCCTTCGGTTTGTCCAGACCCAGGATAACTTGTATGGACGAGTGTCTGACAGAGTATTTCCAAAGTGGGTTACGTACGTTGATTCCTTCAAACGTACGAAGTTGATGGCATAGAAGGGAAACTTCTTTAGCCTAACAATCTGAGTATTTTTGTGGGAATCAAATTAGTGATTTCCGATGGATCTGGCGATGTGGCATTCAAAGTGAATGGTGGCTAGATGTTCTGGAAGGTAATTCAAACCTCAAGCCTCACAACCGGGAATTGACAAAAATCGGGCAGGCAGCATGGCTATGTGGGTCGCACCCATTAGGAGGTATAACCACCTATCTAGAGAAATTCCTTTTGCTTCTTAAATCTATCGATGCTGTCCCTTTTCGGGAGGCGGTTGCTGATCCCAACCGTCGGTGGTATACATTCGATACACTCAAGCGGAATGAGTGGTCGGTCATGTGAGGGCCGGGTTGCAAGATGTTCTTGTTGAACCCAGTGTATTCGTCTCTAGAGATACACTATCGGAAGGTGGTCCCATACCTTGTTATGTTGGAAATCCAATCTCCAATAAGCGCCCTGCGGTTTTTGATTTTATATTATATATGGAGCGTGAGATGCAAGCGTTCCGCTAGATTCTAATTATTTGTTGTAGACACTATTATAATATCACTGGATTTGATATCAAAAATATTTTTGGTTATCGTAAGGTAAATACCATCCGTGTTTATGTGTGGATCGGTCTTACGATTATCATTTCTTTTGAAAGGATTTTTGAAAGTTAAACAAATGGTTGGAGTTTACTCACACCAGTCCCATGACTGACCCAGAGTTATTTTGTTTGTTTTCCCTAAACTCTTGGGTGCCCAAATTTGTACGGGCAGTCAAGTAGTCAGGATTTTTCAGATTCACCTGGAGAGGATTGAAACAGGAGGCTTCACCAGTTAGCTATAGACTATCATATTTTCCGCTGTGTACTATGTTGTATCTGGAAACAGGTGTTTATAACTGTTCCAGGGATAATCGTTGTGCTCTGATAATGGTATGTATATACAAATACTGATTTGTGCTTCAAAGTTATATTATCTAATATATTTTATTCGTTCCGCTGTGAGTTTGTGATCTTCGTTTTCTTCTATTCTAATATTTCTTTCTTTCTATTTCTCATCCTCTAACTTCTTTCTTATAATGATTCGTATTTCTGTGCCATCTGGGTTGGACGTATGGTGTTATTAGTCAACTCAAAGGGTACGGATTTGCGGGTCGTTTCAGTTGGTATCAGAGCTGAAAGTTAAGTGATAACCTTGGCTCTGTGGCGTAACTCAATAAGAGATGGGGTTAGTAACACCCTAGGTTGAGTTTGAGTGTATTTGTATGAGCGCGTATTTGTAGATCTGATATAAATTTGTTTTATATTGTGTTGGCTGGTTTGTTGAGTGGTTTATGAATTCTAGTCGATACAGAATGTACAACTGTATCGATAGGTGTTTCTAAACTCTCGAACAAAGCAATTCGATACAGTATTGTTTTAAATTGGGTAAATGAAGTAATTTTGCCCAAAAACTATTTTTGATATAAATGGAATAATTTCTGAAATCTTATATAGACGGGTTGATTGTTATTACAATCAAGTGAAACTATAGAATATTGAAATGGTTATGAAATTTGTATACGGATAATGTATACAAAAGAGATAAGCCAAGATTTAGATCAAACCAGAATGCGAATTCAAATTCCGGGTGATTAGAAGTATCTTCTGAAGTATTTTTTTTAAAAAGCAATATAACATTACTTTGAAGGACTTTTCAATAGAAATTGTTTTAAATAGATTTTGAAAATGATTAAGCACTGAAATCACTTTAGTGGCGAGAAAATAATTCGGATAATGGGTCGCGACATTATCGGTATTCATTTTCAAGTTTCTGAGTGGTGGATTGCTACCATGAAAATTCTTTGATTGGAAATTGGTCTGAAAAGAACAAGTTATTTCTATAAAATCCAAGTATTTGAGTTTGCAAAAAGATTTAAACATATGTGTATAGTTATATGATTTCAAACTAATTTGAAAGAAACCTTAGGAATTCGAATTCTGAATTTAATATAAGTTAAATAGATTAAAAAGGTGGAAGTAAAATCGAATGGATTAAATTTAACTAAAGTTTAGTTAAATGGAGCGGGACAACCCTAAAGAAAACAAAATTTGTTCGAAATCCATTGAAATGGAATCTTTTTGAAATTAAATGGAAAACTTGGCCCGATAAATGGTTTATAAGGAAATGATATGAACCGGGTTATCATTGGACATATACTGAAGCATACAAAATTGTGGGAACCCTTGAAAGGAAATAAACTAGCTAAACCCAATATGCAAGAAATTTGGATTATATACAAACTTGTATTGGATTGGAATTTATTTAAGTTAAATGGAAATTAGAATGGATGGAGATAATCTCGAATGAAATTAAATAAAGAGGAATGTTGAGATTCGAATTATTAATATGAATTCGACGTATGAATAAGCCAGTTGAATATATATATTGGATGATGTTGTCTGGAATTAAACTGTGATGGGGTTGAACTCAAGCAGGATAAGGGGGTTGATTTTTGAAAACAGAACTCAGTTTGGATTAGTGAATGGCAGTGAGCTGATCAGAATTTGATTAGAGTGTTACAAACTGGAAGTTGGATTGATTTTAAACCAAGTGGAAATGATATATGTATGCTGAGCAGATTTTGAATAGAAGCAAATGCAAGAGATAGAATTATGCCCGACAAAAAGGTACATGTTTACAATATTGTTTGGGTTGATGATTTTATGAGCCTATGGGGGCAAGCCACTTGGCTTTTTGATTTTCTTTTGGATTGGACAAGGCCTAGAAAGGCGAGTTGTGCTTGTACCGATTGAGCAGTGCAGAGGAGATGCTGCCGAAATTTTTCAGAATTTAAAGTGTTAGAAAATTTTTAGAGTTTTTTTTTTCGTTAGTAAGAATAAATGAATATTTTAATTGAAATAAATTGGTCCTGTTAAACTGGAGTTAAGAGGTGGAAAAAAACAAAAAGGATTATTGGACCTAGTTAACAGGGTACGTAGCATCTTTTCCTACCTTAGCAATTTCGAGGACAAAATTATTTTAAGGGGGAAAGAATGTAACGACCCGTATTTTTGGTAGTCAAATATTTAATTTAATTTATTATTTTAAATATTTATTTGGGATTTTGAATGGATTTAAAATATATATTCGTTTATATAGTAAAATTTTAAAGTTAATTTAATTATAATATAAATCGAGCTTGAAATGGCGCTGCAGTTCGTAATATGGAGTTTTGAACTTCAACTGAGAATACAGGATCCGATATAAGTCGGATTTCTGTGAAACAAGAAACGTTGGAACCGTATTGACGATAATTTTCATATAGAAGAGAAAAATTCAGATTTCGTATTATAATTTGTTAATTATGGCCAAATCAAATTTTGAAATAGTCGCTATGAAAATCGTTATTTAAATTATACGTGTTAAAATAGCCGTTTTGCAAATGGACTCAGATTTCGATGAAATCAGTTTCATTGGGACCGTATCGTTAAATTATTATACGGTGTTGAATTGCGTGGCAAACCGATGTCGTATGTGACCACGGTAGCCGTAAACGCTTGTTCAGTGCAATTAAATTAATTCAACTGAATAAAGGGATATTAGAGTGTAAATTGAACAGACGATCGAATCAGGCCACGAAACCAGTTCCAGTGAGTTCGTAGCATCGGATATATTCAGGGTAGGTATATAGTTTGTTATTTTTAGAGATCGGCAAATTTGGTGTTCAGAAGGGCATTGCCGTACGCGCCAAAAACAGTCTACCGGGGCAACAGTCTCAGAATGCGACGAAACTAATGCCGTTGGGTTCGTATCGAAAAGTTATTGTCGGTATTCGCAGTTTCAAGTTGATTTGATTTATCTGGTGATCGTGAAAATTTTAAACGCGTGTTCATTTCTGGTTTTATAAAGGAATTTTTTTCAAACGATGTCGGAATTCGACGAAACTTGTCCCATTTGGTTCAGAATACTTTTTTTTTACCAAGATTAGCTTTTTTATCAGTAAACAGACTGTTCATTCATATGATTATTCGTTCATATTCAAGTACACACTTAAACCACAATAAACACTCCAACCTAAGACAGTAGAAAATAAAAATATATATATATATATATATAATAAACAGAGAAACCGTGCTTGCCAAACAATTTGAAGAATCGTGCCTCCCAAGCCATCCTGTTGCCGTGCATCTCAAGTAATTCAACTCCGTGCTCCTCAAGCCGTTCCCCTTTAAATACTGCTATTTTCCTTTGTTTTTCTTCTTCGGTCTCAGACAAAAGAAATCGTTCAATAAATTCCCACTTCAAAAATCCATAACTCCTCAAATATAATTCTATAATTTACGAAATAAGGTCTGCTGAACTCCTAAAAAAACATTGCCTTCACGCCAGCATCCATCTTTCTTGGCTCGATTAAAATTTTGGGAATAAACCCAAATTGGGGTTTGGCGAATTGGCGGCGAATTGGTGCTTTCCATCTCGAGCGAAGAAAGGAAGAAGGAGGCAAGTTGTTGTCTTTGGTCCGGTGGTTCATGAGGGTGGAAAAGGGATTCAAACGCGAGATCCTCGTGCCCTTTTTCTGGGAAAGTGGCGGATCTGGAAGGGTCGGCAAGATTGGGAAGGGTGCGCCTCAGAAGCATGAAGGGGTCGATGGGGTCAGAACGGACTTCGGTGGCGGAGGATGGTGGTCGCAGGTGTTTGAAGATGAAGTTGAAAGTCAGTGAATGGGTTAGTGAGTAAAGGAAAGTGTGCGAGTACTTCTAGCAGTGGAGTTAGATGATGGAAATGAGGAAAGTCTTGGGTTTCAGCAGAAGATGGTGTACGTTTCAAGAGATATTATGGGTTGGGGAGTCTACACAGTTCATTAGTGATGTCGATTGTTAAGTCAGTGGAGGAAAAAAAGGGGCTATTTTTATGTTGCCTGGGGGAAATCGAAAGAAGGGTAATAACATTGGGTTTGTGAAAGAAAAATGGGATGAGGCATTCCAATGATACATGGGATGACGTACATGAAGGAAGAAGTACTAGAGGAGTTAGGTGTTTTACTGGGTTCAAGGATGAACGTGGTATCAGCTATGAGTAGTGCCGTAGGAAATCAACTAATCGGCCTATCATTTTAGTCAAAGTAATTTGCGGTTTTTGGCACAAGGTATGAAGACAAGAACAAAGTTGCGAGAAGGATCGACCATTAAACAATCAGACCAAATCATATCCGTTGGAATCGTAACGACGAGCGCTTCTTTGTGGAACTAATTTCGCTGGGAACAGAGCTATTGGAATTTCGCGATAAAATCAAACTCTTGTTTGATTGTAAACGAAACAAAAGCATAATCATCAACTGCAGAACAAGGTGAGTAAACTCACTAACTCCCTCTCGTTTATATTTTTATATATAAACGAGTGTTAAATTATTTTATAATGTGAAATGGTTGCTTGGTTGAATAGTTGATAAATTGGTTGATATAATCACATCGTTGATTGATTTTTTCATTAATGCGATATTTTTGATGTTACTAACATCTGTGGATGCAGGGAAACAAGTTGGAGGGATCCAACTGGATCCTTCAACATTTTATTTACTGTTTTATTTGATGGTGATATATGTTATGCTACATTGTCCATGGTTGAATTTGTGTGTTTGGTTTACCCTGGCCTTAGGAACCTGGTATTTTAGATACCGTAAAATATCATCGAATGTGAAAAAGGAAATTAGAATTTAAAAACAGAGTTTATTTCCAAATTAGAAATAATTTCTTTTTCATTGAGTTGCAAATGGAAACCTATTCCATTGGGTAAACCAAGAAAAATGTTATAAATAAAGATATAAATTAAGTGGATCATTAACCATTGGATAAATTAAAAGGTGAGTTCAAATATGAATGTATATTTGAAAGTGAGTATCGGTTTTGAAACCAATATTTGGAAATGGATCCGAATTTAGCAAATTACAGAGGAAAGTTTAAAGGAAGATTTTCAAATGCTTAAAATAAAAGAATAAATAGTTTAAAACAAGGAAATATTTTGCAAATAAAATGTATATAAAAAGGGGATTTATAGAAATCGAATTAAGTGGTTAGAAGAATGTATAGTTTATAAATATGTTTAAAGGAGAACTTGAATTGTTTAAAATAAACAGAGTTTATAAATGGACAACGGAAGCGTGTGCGTCGCACACGGTATTTTATTCAAAACAGCAATCATAACGCTGTTGTTATAAGAAATGCTTTTTTAAAATTTTAAACAGCGATTTTAACGCTGTCTTTGTAAGAAATGCTTTTATAAAACTAAACAGCGATTTTAGCGATGTTGTTATAATAGATGTAGAAAATCTATACAGCAAATTTTAGACGCTGCTGTTATAATAAATGTCTTGGTAAATCTAAATAGCAATTTTAACGCTGCCGTTATAATAACTGTTTTAATAGCAATTTTAATGCTAGGGTTATGTGTAATAACCCGGAAAATCTGGGCCAGTTTAAAATTTTTTATTTTGGCAATTTTAGCGAATTTTGATTATTTAAAATGAATTATTTTAAATAATAACGACGAGAAATTTATTTTGAATATAATTCGAACATATATATTTAAACGCGTCGTCGTTAGAAAATAAATATTTATATATAATTATAAATAGAATTGAAAATGGCGCGGTAGTTCCATAATTCGATTTCAAACTTCAATTGAATGTACCGGGTGCAAAACAATCCGGATTTTAGTGAAACCAAAAATCATAGGATCTAATTGATGATATCTTTCCAACGAATCCGAAAAATCAAAAGTTCGTAGCGGGAATCAAAAGATATGTCCAGTTGAAAATTCTGAATAGTCGCTATGGAATTCAGGCCCTTAAAAATGGACATTTTGCAAACGACCTCGGATTTCGACGAAACCAGTTTTGTTGGGTTCGGGATGTAAAGTTATTGCTAGGTTTCAAATTTCATAATTTTTCGAATCAGTATGTGAGCGTGATAAAGGAAAACGCGTTTGACCAGTTTCAGTTGATTTTAATCGACTGGAAATTGGCCATTTTTCCAACGGTCTCGGAATTCGACGAAACTAGTTTTGTTAGGACCGTATCGTCAATACGAAGCTAGAAAATATTTTTCTGAAATTTTTAAGGTTCGTATGCGACCCCGGTAATTCGAAATGTACGTTTAAAATTCAATATAGTGATTTAAATGTAAATTTGACGGAAACTGATTCAAACGATCAAACCAACATACGAAAAATATCCCATTGTGTTCGGAATGGGGGTAAAACGCTATGGACGATCGGCGGTGGGCCTCGTTTCGAGGTCGTATGTAAAAGTCAACCTTTTCAAATTGAATAATTAAATAAAAATATATATATATATATATTTCCTCCTCTCTATACCCTGCGCCCCCCACGTTCTAATTTCACTTTTCAGGAAAAAAAAAAGAAAAGGAAAAAGGGGGACGGAGGAGCTCGTCGCTCCTCCGATGAAGCCGCCGCCGTGCTTGGCGATTCCCACTCCCCATCGCCCTCTCTCCCCTCTTCTCCTGTCGCCGCTGCTCCCTCCATCCTCCTCCACTGTAGCCCTAGCCGCCCACCGCACCTCCCCACGACGCCGCGCCACCAGACCCCCCCCCCCTGTTTGCCCCTTTCCTCCCCTCGATCCACACAGAAACCCCCCCCCCTCTGTAAGTTTTTTTCGTTTTGCTATTTTATTTCTATTTTTAATGATTAAAAACTGATCTTAAAATGATTTTTAAAACTGATTTTTTTTAGGGTTTAAATACTGATTTTAAAAGGGGTTTAAAACTGTTTTTTTTAGAAAATAAAAACTGATTTGTTTAAAATAGTAAAAACTGTTTTTTTTAGAAAGGTTAAAAACTGAATTATGTAAAAGTAAAAAACTGATTTTTTATAAAAGCAAAAACTGATTTTTGTAAAGAAATAAAACTGATTTTATTTTATCCTAAGATTGCAAAAAGGGAAGAAGATTTGAATTTTTAAAAAGGAAAGGATTTAAACTTTAAATAGAAAAAGATCACATCTTTTTTTGAATAGAAAAGATCATATTTTGAAAATAGAAAAGCCGGAATTTTATTAAGTAGAAGGAGAAAAATATGATTCTTATATTTTTAAAGTAATAAAAATATGATTTTTATATTTTTAAAGTATTAAAAATATAATCTTTACTATATAGAAATATTAAAAATATGATTTTTATATTTTTAAAGTATTAAAAATATAATCTTTATAGGATAGAGAATATAAAAATATCATCTTTGTATATGTAACGAAATAAAAATCTGATTTTTATTTTATATACGTTGAGATAAAGTGGTAAATTTTATAATGATGAAAACTTTATTTCTATAAAGGCGAAAACTTTATTTCTATAAAGGCGAAAACTTTATTTCTATAAAGGCAAAATCTTTATATAGAAAATAGCGTGATAAAAATATGATTTTTATATATTGAACATCGTAGTAAATATTCGATTTTTATATATTGAATAGCATAGTAAAAATTCGATTTTTTTTAAATATATGAAGTGATTATGAAATATGACTTTTAAATTGAAAGTGAATAAATAAAAATGTGATTTTTATTTTAAAGACATCGAAATATAAAAATGTGTGATTTTTATATATATAGTGACAACGGGCCATGAAGATGACGAAGATAGGATAACGGCGAAGATTTCTATCAATGAAGTGCCGTGGAGCTAGGATAGCAATATGTGAGAACTTCTCACTCAAATTCTACTTTTCTAGTTATATATATATATATATACTAGGATGCAGACGGTGCTTATTAGAAGCACCCGACACCCGTCCACAGACCATGGACTTGTTTGATTGGTTGTGTAGTTGGTTAGATTATTTGATTTGGATTTGATTGTTTTGGTGAAATTGAAATTAATATGATTGATGTGTGAATGGCGTGGGCCTTCACTAGACCGGGGATAAGGCTAGGCCTCGTCCCGTTTCTAGTATCGTGCCGTTATGCCGCCGAAATTTTCTAAAATAAGTTAGAAAAATAAAAATATCATTTTTATTTAAAGAATGAACTGAATAGAAATTCATATGTTGGAATAAAATGTTTTTATCGTTAAAAATATAATTTTTAACGTGAATGTGAATAAATAAATATTCATTTACAAACCAGACGGTTTGTTTATGTACACCTATTTGAAGGACATTGATTGGGTCGATAAATTTTACACATCGCCCAACTGCACAAATAAAATATGCGTTTGATTGTTTGAAACCCCACACGGGTGTTGGGATGAAATTTGAAGTTCACTCATCCTGATTGATTAAATATGTCGATCGATTGATTGACAGGCTGTTTTAAGCGTTAGATATCTTTATTTGATGCTTATACAGTGTGGTGCACTTTGGTTGATGGTTGATCATTTTTCAATGCTATTATATACATGTGTTATGTGAAAATCCATATAATTAATTTTATATGGTAATTGATTGGGGCTCATTCCAGTTTAGAAATGGAAATATTTGAAATAGAAATATTTGAAATAGAATATTTGAAAATAGAAATTTATGAAGTCGTGTTGATTAGTTTGACGCCATTTTGACGTGAACGATATTTATATCGATTTTAAACGATTTCGAAATGAAGTGAATTGAAAACGATTTCGAAATGAAGTGAATTGAAAACGAATTCAAAGTGAATTGAAAACTATTTCGAAATGAATTGAATTGAAAACGATTTCGAAATGAAGTGAATTGAAAACGATTTCGAAATGAAGTGAATTGAAAACGAATTCAAATTGAATTTGAAATTTGAATTGAATAGAAGTGAATTTTAAAACGAATCTATAAAGAAGAATTCAATTGTGATTTGAATTGAAAAGGAAGTTGAAAATGTTTTTGAAACGAATTTAAAACTATTTATATAATTCGTTTTAAATAGAAATCGACGAAGTATATATTATATATATTATATATATAATATAATGGCCGGAATAGAACGCGCCGCGCCGCGGCAGTTCGTGAATTTCGACCATTTATTTCAAACGGACATTGCGGGAGATCCGACCGTCGGATTCTCCTAAAACCGGAACCGTTGGGTTCGTATCGAAAAGAGCTTTCTAACGAATGTGATAAATTAGAAATCTAACGGTTGGATTTGGAATTATGTCCAAATCAAATTTGAAAAAGGTCGCTGTAAGTGCAGTTCGATGGCCATTGGTGGAAATCGACTGTACGGGCCTTGATAAAATTATTAAAAATAGTAATAATTTGTGTAAAATCATAAGAAATGATTTGTGAAGGATTGGGATGAAAAACTCCATATTTGAAAGGATAAAAATAGATTTTTATTGAAATGAACTAGTTTTGAACTAGAATTATAATTCTATTTATTTTTAAATAAATAAATTGAATATGAAAAGGGTTTTGAAAATAACCAAAATTTCCAATGATTGCATTGGAGTGGATTTGAATCGAAATTGTCTTCGGAATATTTCGATGTTGGAATTCGTGATTATACAGATGTTGTTATGGAAATTTGAAAGATATATATTTATATCGTTATTTCCAATACGACATTTGTTAGTCGTAGAATTTGATATTGAATATAAGCCGATATATTTTCTATTCAGAGCCTTGTATTGAATATCAAATGTGATTTGGGTTTGTCGCGAATGGTGTCTTCACTAACACTGTTCTTGAACCCAGTTGTGAAAAGATTAAATCTTTTTATTTAGATTTAATGAAGTGTACCAATTAAACGATATTTAATTGGAATTGAATCGATATTGATTTTTGGGTTTATCGTGAACAGTGTTTTAAATAACACTCGTTCTTTAACCCGATAATTAATGAATGTGATTTTGGGTTTATCGTGAACCGTGTTTTAAATGACACTGATTCTTTAACCCAGTTAAAGATTAAAACTAAGTGGAGTTTTAATGAATCTTTAATTAGATTGAAAAGATCGAGAATGGAGTATCACCAGTTTTACTCCAGGCGATAGTTAAATCTTTAATTAGATTTGAACGTGAAATGGTAATTGAATTTACCGATAACACTGTGGTGTTAGATATGAAGTATTACCAGTTTTACTTCATGGGATGAATAGGTTGGGATTGGGAAATAAAATAAATGATTACTTCGGTGTGGTTCGCTAATCCCGACTAGTTTGAATTGATATTCAAAGGAGATTAAAGAATAAATTTAAAGAATTTATCTTGGATAAAATTAATGGGAACTTTTCCCAAAGTATAGGAATATTCGAATAAAAGAATATTCTGAATTGGAATGAGGCGTATGTTGTGTTTGTGTAACACTTTTATAATATATACGCGAGTTATTCAGGAAGACCGGGTTTATCCCATTCTGAATAACTGATTCGACGTGGTGTCGAAGATGAAGACGTTGGTCGAAGACCGGAAGTCTTCACGTCGTTTGGGTGATAACTGATGATCTTGATTGGGTTGTACACCCAAGAAGATGGAAACAGTTGGTGATCGTCCAGACGTACTTGGAGATCGATGGATATGCGAGGTACTAGGTGCCTCCGGTTTCGTTCAGCCCCAGAACGGACTTGTAAATGGACTGTGTGTCTGACATTGGATTTTAGTCCGTGTGATTGATCTCTATTAAATATATATCTGTTTGGCGGCGGAGAATTTATTCTCTTGCTTAACGCCCTTCTCTGAGACGTACGAGCTCAGGGGTTATATATTGATGGATATCAAACGCATGGAGTGAATTGCCTGTGTGGCATGCCTAAGTGGAAATTGATCGAGGCTTCTGTTGAAAAGCAAAGTCTTGTGGTGATGATCAAAGCACAGCCTGTGTGGCACAGCTTTGTGTAACGTGAATTCGCGAGCCTCGCACCCCGGTTGTGAACCAAAAACGGGAGAGGACCTCAGGGAGGGCATTCGTTTCTTTCTAGCTAGGGTGGTGTCAGTGACCTACCAGCCCTGACATTTATATACTTTTCACCTGTGTGGTTGTTGCTGTTGCGAGGCGCCTCGGTTTGATCGGACGATCCGGGTCCGATGGAGTCATTCGTTGGCTCATTTACGCCCCAAAGGGCGGGGAAACGTATTGTTCAGGCACTATAATCCACATCGGTGGACCGGTCCTGTCGCTCCAAGGGGCAGTTGCGGCTGTTCCGGTGGCTCGGGCTAGAGAGTCACGAAATCGGTTGAGGACTATCTTTTGCCTCGGTTCATAGACGGAAATCCAATTTCCAAATACGTGACATTTGCGGTTTCATTTGTAAACCTATATATGGCGACATGATATATGGTACCCATGCCGCCTATGATTGATACTTATGATTTGAAGTTGTTTTATACACTATGCACTTATAATAGTATCAAATGATTTGCTTTAAACGTATCAAGCATTCTTTGGCTGTTATAAGGGAAAACCCTATCCTCGGCTGCGTTGCATTGTGTGATGGGACCTGGGTCTTATAACAGCTTCATTTTTCTTTATTTAGCATTGCGCTGTTTGTTTATGCACTGGTATTCTTGGGAGGAAACCCGTTCCGTGTTATACGGCGTGGTCCCTTGATTTACCTAATGATTTAAAATAAAGATTAACTGTTTTAGTTCTCACACCAGTCCCATGACTGAACTGGAGTTTATCGTTTTAACCTAAACTCTGGGTGCCCTTATTTTGACACGGGTAGCTAGTAGTTTTGGTTTTGCAGATTTATATTCACAGGATCCTGGTTTACAGCTGGAACGATATCCGGAAAGCTTTGTATCCGCATATCTCCTTCTAGTTGTGTATTGTATTATTTTCTGCTGCTATGTATTTAAATGTAATTTAAATCTCTGATATTTCTGTGTAATATTCATTTATACTCTGTATATTCTTGTAATCTGATGCATTGTTGTAATATACAATGAAATGTTCTTCTGTATGCGTTCTGCTATGGTTTGTTCTCAAACTATCCGACGCTTTCCTTTACGGGGAAGTTGCGGGCCGTTTCATTTGGTATCAGAGCTTTGGTTTACAAAGCAGAGAATAAGACACATTAGAACCTTACGAAAGAATTCATCAGATATTGGATTAGTAATATCCAATTAGAATGACTCGTTAGAGATAGGATCAGTAGTATCCTAGAACGGGTGTGAAGAGTATATTTTTCAAATGAAAACATTTTTGTTTTGAAAATTTAAATCAACTATTCGTATTTGATTATTTGTTTATATTGATTTTGGACAATTCAGTATATAAAGAATTTGCATATACGCCTTGCAAACGTATATTCAAAGTTTTAATATACTGGATAGATATGGAATCACATTCTAGTCGCCCGGAGATGGTACTGATGATTGTCATGACATCATCAGTATTTATGTTCGTGTTTCGAAGGTGTGATTTTCTATATATTTCCATTAGGCTGGTGTGAGAACCAAAACTTATATATAGTTAGAATACATTGTTGTGATTTGGCATCAAAACATGATTTTTTGTATATATATCAAATTATGAATTTGAAACGTTAAATTCACTAATTGATTGATGTTTGTGTTGTTTGTTTATTTGTTTGCTAATTTTGAACTATTATGCCTAATTGAATCAAATATTGAATTGTATTGAAAATTGGTCGCATCTGCTTGCATATACATGTATATCATTGAACAGGTCATAGCAAGGAGGCTAGAGCAGAGAATAAAATTTGTTTGCCCGACAAATAGGTACATGTTTACTACATAATTTACTGTTTTGTTTGGGTGATGATGATTTTATGAGCCTATTGGCTAGCCGCTTGGCTTTTTCTTTTTCTTTTTGAGATCTGAAGGACCGGGGAAGCTATTTGAAATTCCCCGATGCTCCCATTGCAGGGGAGGTTATGGTGAAATTTTTCAAAAATTTAGGGTGTTAGCCAAATTTTTGAAATTTTGAAAATTCTCAGAAACTGGAAAGTTGGAGAATGGAAGCCAGATCGAATGTAGAGCTGATTAATCAAACCACTTTCGACTTTGTTCCTTTTCGGGGACGAAAAGTTTTAAGTGGGGGAGATTGTAATAACCCGGAAAATCTGGGCCAGTTTAAAATTTTTTATTTTGGCAATTTCAGCGAATTTTGATTATTTAAAATGAATTATTTTAAATAATAACGACGAGAAATTTATTTTGAATATAATTCGAACATATATATTTAAACGCGTCGTCGTTAGAAAATAAATATTTATATATAATTATAAATAGAATTGAAAATGGCGCGGTAGTTCGATAATTCGATTTCAAACTTCAATTGAATGTACCGGGTGCAAAACAATCCGGATTTTAGTGAAACCAAAAATCATAGGATCTAATTGATGATATCTTTCCAACGAATCCGAAAAATCAAAAGTTCGTAGCGGGAATCAAAAGATATGTCCAGTTGAAAATTCTGAATAGTCGCTATGGAATTCAGGCCCTTAAAAATGGACATTTTGCAAACGACCTCGGATTTCGACGAAACCAGTTTTGTTGGGTTCGGGATGTAAAGTTATTGCTAGGTTTCAAATTTCATAATTTTTCGAATCAGTATGTGAGCGTGATAAAGGAAAACGCGTTTGACCAGTTTCAGTTGATTTTAATCGACTGGAAATTGGCCATTTTTCCAACGGTCTCAGAATTCGACGAAACTAGTTTTGTTAGGACCGTATCGTCAATACGAATCTAGAAAATATTTTTCTGAAATTTTTAAGGTTCGTATGCGACCCCGGTAATTCGAAATGTACGTTTAAAATTCAATATAGTGATTTAAATGAAAATTTGACGGAAACTGATTCAAACGATCAAACCAACATACGAAAAATATCCCATTGTGTTCGGAATGGGGGTAAAACGCTATGGACGATCGGCGGTGGGCCTCGTTTCGAGGTCGTATGTAAAAGTCAACCTTTTCAAATTGAATAATTAAATAAAAAATATATATATATATATATATATTTCCTCCTCTCTATACCCTGCGCCCCCCCACGTTCTAATTTCACTTTTCAGGAAAAAAAAAGAAAAGGAAAAAGGGGGACGGAGGAGCTCGTCGCTCCTCCGATGAAGCCGCCGCCGTGCTTGGCGATTCCCACTCCCCATCGCCCTCTCTCCCCTCTTCTCCTGTCGCCGCTGCTCCCTCCATCCTCCTCCACTGTAGCCCTAGCCGCCCACCGCACCTCCCCACGACGCCGCGCCACCAGACCCCCCCCCCCCCCCCCCAGCCGATCTCGACTTCCGCGACCCCCCCCCCCCCCCCGTTTGCCCCTTTCCTCCCCTCGATCCACACAGAACCCCCCCCCCCTCTGTAAGTTTTTTTCGTTTTGCTATTTTATTTTTATTTTTAATGATTAAAAACTGATCTTAAAATGATTTTTAAAATTGATTTTTTTTAGGGTTTAAATACTGATTTTAAAAGGGGTTTAAAACTGTTTTTTTTAGAAAATAAAAACTGATTTGTTTAAAATAGTAAAAACTGTTTTTTTTAGAAAGGTTAAAAACTGAATTATGTAAAAGTAAAAAACTGATTTTTTATAAAAGTAAAAACTGATTTTTGTAAAGAAATAAAACTTATTTTATTTTATCCTAAGATTGCAAAAAGGGAAGAAGATTTGAATTTTTAAAAAGGAAAGGATTTAAACTTTAAATAGAAAAAGATCACATCTTTTTTTGAATAGAAAAGATCATATTTTGAAAATAGAAAAGCCGGAATTTTATTAAGTAGAAGGAGAAAAATATGATTCTTATATTTTTAAAGTAATAAAAATATGATTTTTATATTTTTAAAGTATTAAAAATATAATCTTTACTATATAGAAATATTAAAAATATGATTTTTATATTTTTAAAGTATTAAAAATATAATCTTTATAGGATAGAGAATATAAAAATATCATCTTTGTATATGTAACGAAATAAAAATCTGATTTTTATTTTATATACGTTGAGATAAAGTGGTAAATTTTATAATGATGAAAACTTTATTTCTATAAAGGCGAAAACTTTATTTCTATAAAGGCGAAAACTTTATTTCTATAAAGGCAAAATCTTTATATAGAAAATAGCGTGATAAAAATATGATTTTTATATATTGAACATCGTAGTAAATATTCGATTTTTATATATTGAATAGCATAGTAAAAATTCGATTTTTTTTAAATATATGAAGTGATTATGAAATATGACTTTTAAATTGAAAGTGAATAAATAAAAAATGTGATTTTTATTTTAAAGACATCGAAATATAAAAATGTGTGATTTTTATATATATAGTGACAACGGGCCATGAAGATGACGAAGATAGGATAACGGCGAAGATTTCTATCAATGAAGTGCCGTGGAGCTAGGATAGCAATATGTGAGAACTTCTCACTCAAATTCTACTTTTCTAGTTATATATATATATATATATACTAGGATGCGGACGGTGCTTATTAGAAGCACGCGACACCCGTCCACAGACCATGGACTTGTTTGATTGGTTGTGTAGTTGGTTAGATTATTTGATTTGGATTTGATTGTTTTGGTGAAATTGAAATTGATATGATTGATGTGTGAATGGCGTGGGCCTTCACTAGACCGGGGATAAGGCTAGGCCTCGTCCCGTTTCTAGTATCGTGCCGTTATGCCGCCGAAATTTTCTAAAATAAGTTAGAAAAATAAAAATATCATTTTATTTAAAGAATGAACTGAATAGAAATTCATATGTTGGAATAAAATGTTTTTATCGTTAAAAATATAATTTTTAACGTGAATGTGAATAAATAAATATTCATTTACAAACCAGACGGTTTGTTTATGTACACCTATTTGAAGGACATTGATTGGGTCGATAAATTTTACACATCGCCCAACTGCACAAATAAAATATGCGTTTGATTGTTTAAAACCCCACACGGGTGTTGGGATGAAATTTGAAGTTCACTCATCCTGATTGATTAAATATGTCGATCGATTGATTGACAGGCTATTATAAGCGTTAGATATCTTTATTTGATGCTTATACAGTGTGGTGCACTTTGGTTGATGGTTGATCATTTTTCAATGCTATTATATACATGTGTTGTGTGAAAATCCATATAATTAATTTTATATGGTAATTGATTGGGCCTCATTCCAGTTTAGAAATGGAAATATTTGAAATAGAAATATTTGAAATAGAATATTTGAAAATAGAAATTTATGAAGTCGTGTTGATTAGTTTGACGCCATTTTGACATGAACGATATTTATATCGATTTTAAACGATTTCGAAATGAAGTGAATTGAAAACGATTTCGAAATGAAGTGAATTGAAAACGAATTCAAAGTGAATTGAAAACTATTTCGAAATGAATTGAATTGAAAACGATTTCGAAATGAAGTGAATTGAAAACGATTTCCAAATGAAGTGAATTGAAAACGAATTCAAATTGAATTTGAAATTTGAATTGAATAGAAGTGAATTTTAAAACGAATCAATAAAGAAGAATTCAATTGTGATTTGAATTGAAAAGGAAGTTGAAAATGTTTTTGAAACGAATTTAAAACTATTTATATAATTTGTTTTAAATAGAAATCGACGAAGTATATATTATATATATTATATATATATAATATAATGGCCGGAATAGAACGCGCCGCGCCGCGGCAGTTCGTGAATTTCGACCATTTATTTCAAACGGACATTGCGGGAGATCCGACCGTCGGATTCTCCTAAAACCGGAACCGTTGGGTTTGTATCGAAAAGAGCTTTCTAACAAATGTGATAAATTAGAAATCTAACGGTTGGATTTGGAATTATGTCCAAATCAAATTTGAAAAAGGTCGCTGTAAGTGCAGTTCGATGGCCATTGGTGGAAATCGACTGTACGGGCCTTGATAAAATTATTAAAAATAGTAATAATTTGTGTAAAATCATAAGAAATGATTTGTGAAGGATTGGGATGAAAAACTCCATATTTGAAAGGATAAAAATAGATTTTTACCGAAATGAACTAGTTTTGAACTAGAATTATAATTCTATTTATTTTTAAATAAATAAATTGAATTTGAAAAGGGTTTTGAAAATAACCAAAATTTCCAATGATTGCATTGGAGTGGATTTGAATCGAAATTGTCTTCGGAATATTTCGATGTTGGAATTCGTGATTATACAGATGTTGTTATGGAAATTTGAAAGATATATATTTATATCGTTATTTCCAATACGACATTTGTTAGTCGTAGAATTTGATATTGAATATAAGCCGATATATTTTCTATTCAGAGCCTTGTATTGAATATCAAATGTGATTTGGGTTTGTCGCGAATGGTGTCTTCACTAACACTGTTCTTGAACCCAGTTGTGAAAAGATTAAATCTTTTTATTTAGATTTAATGAAGTGTACCAATTAAACGATATTTAATTGGAATTGAATCGATATTGATTTTTGGGTTTATCGTGAACAGTGTTTTAAATAACACTCGTTCTTTAACCCGATAATTAATGAATGTGATTTTGGGTTTATCGTGAACCGTGTTTTAAATGACACTGATTCTTTAACCTAGTTAAAGATTAAAACTAAGTGGAGTTTTAATGAATCTTTAATTAGATTGACAAGATCGAGAATGGAGTATCACCAGTTTTACTCCAGGCGATAGTTAAATCTTTAATTAGATTTGAACGTGAAATGGTAATTGAATTTACCGATAACACTGTGGTGTTAGATATGAAGTATTACCAGTTTTACTTCATGGGATGAATAGGTTGGGATTGGGAAATAAAATAAATGATTACTTCGGTGTGGTTCGCTAATCCCGACTAGTTTAAATTGATATTCAAAGGAGATTAAAGAATAAATTTAAAGAATTTATCTTGGATAAAATTAATGGGAACTTTTCCCAAAGTATAGGAATATTCGAATAAAAGAATATTCTGAATTGGAATGAGGCGTATGTTGTGTTTGTGTAACACTTTTATAATATATACGCGAGTTATTCAGGAAGACCGGGTTTATCCCATTCTGAATAACTGATTCGACGTGGTGTCGAAGATGAAGACGGTGGTCGAAGACCGGAAGTCTTCACGTCGTTTGGGTGATAACTGATGATCTTGATTGGGCTGTACACCCAAGAAGATGGAAACAGTTGGTGATCGTCCAGACGTACTTGGAGATCGATGGATATGCGAGGTACTAGGTGCCTCCGGTTTCGTTCAGCCCCAGAACGGACTTGTAAATGGACTGTGTGTCTGACATTGGATTTTAGTCCGTGTGATTGATCTCTATTAAATATATATCTGTTTGGCGGCGGAGAATTTATTCTCTTGCTTAACGCCCTTCTCTGAGACGTACGAGCTCAGGGGTTATATATTGATGGATATCAAACGCATGGAGTGAATTGCCTGTGTGGCATGCCTAAGTGGCAATTGATCGAGGCTTCTGTTGAAAAGCAAAGTCTTGTGGTGATGATCAAAGCACAGCCTGTGTGGCACAGCTTTGTGTAACGTGAATTCGCGAGCCTCGCACCCCGGTTGTGAACCAAAAACGGGAGAGGACCTCAGGGAGGGCATGCGTTTCTTTCTAGCTAGGGTGGTGTCAGTGACCTACCAGCCCTGACATTTATATACTTTTCACCTGTGTGGTTGTTGCTGTTGCGAGGCGCCTCGGTTTGATCGGACGATCCGGGTCCGATGGAGTCATTCGTTGGCTCATTTACGCCCCAAAGGGCGGGGAAACGTATTGTTCAGGCACTATAATCCACATCGGTGGACCGGTCCTGTCGCTCCAAGGGGCAGTTGCGGCTGTTCCGGTGGCTCGGGCTAGAGAGTCACGAAATCGGTTGAGGACTATCTTTTGCCTCGGTTCATAGACGGAAATCCAATTTCCAAATACGTGACATTTGCGGTTTCATTTGTAAACCTATATATGGCGACATGATATATGGTACCCATGCCGCCTATGATTGATACTTATGATTTGAAGTTGTTTTATACACTATGCACTTATAATAGTATCAAATGATTTGCTTTAAACGTATCAAGCATTCTTTGGCTGTTATAAGGGAAAACCCTATCCTCGGCTGCGTTGCATTGTGTGATGGGACCTGGGTCTTATAACAGCTTCATTTTTCTTTATTTAGCATTGCGCTGTTTGTTTATGCACTGGTATTCTTGGGAGGAAACCCGTTCCGTGTTATACGGCGTGGTCCCTTGATTTACCTAATGATTTAAAATAAAGATTAACTGTTTTAGTTCTCACACCAGTCCCATGACTGACCTAGAGTTTATCGTTTTAACCTAAACTCTGGGTGCCCTTATTTTGACACGGGCAGCTAGTAGTTTTGGTTTTGCAGATTTATATTCACAGGATCCTGGTTTACAGCTGGAACGATATCCGGAAAGCTTTGTATCCGTATATCTCCTTCTAGTTGTGTATTGTATTATTTTCCGCTGCTATGTATTTAAATGTAATTTAAATCTCTGATATTTCTGTGTAATATTAATTTATACTCTATATATTCTTGTAATCTGATGCATTGTTGTAATATACAATGAAATGTTCTTCTGTATGCGTTCTGCTGTGGTTTGTTCTCAAACTATCCGACGCTTTCCTTTACGGGGAAGCTGCGGGCCGTTTCATTTGGTATCAGAGCTTTGGTTTACAAAGCAGAGAATAAGACACATTAGAACCTTACGAAAGAATTCATCAGATATTGGATTAGTAATATCCAATTAGAATGACTCGTTAGAGATAGGATCAGTAGTATCCTAGAACGGGTGTGAAGAGTATATTTTTCAAATGAAAACATTTTTGTTTTGAAAATTTAAATCAACTATTCGTATTTGATTATTTGTTTATATTGATTTTGGACAATTCAGTATATAAAGAATTTGCATATACGCCTTGCAAACGTATATTCAAAGTTTTAATATACTGGATAGATATGGAATCACATTCTAGTCGCCCGGAGATGGTACTGATGATTGTCATGACATCATCAGTATTTATGTTCGTGTTTCGAAGGTGTGATTTTCTATATATTTCCATTAGGCTGGTGTGAGAACCAAAACTTATATATAGTTAGAATACATTGTTGTGATTTGGCATCAAAACATGATTTTTTGTATATATATCAAATTATGAATTTGAAACGTTAAATTCACTAATTGATTGATGTTTGTGTTGTTTGTTTATTTGTTTGCTAATTTTGAACTATTATGCCTAATTGAATCAAATATTGAATTGTATTGAAAATTGGTCGCATCTGCTTGCATATACATGTATATCATTGAACAGGTCATAGCAAGGAGGCTAGAGCAGAGAATAAAATTTGTTTGCCCGACAAATAGGTACATGTTTACTACATAATTTACTGTTTTGTTTGGGTGATGATGATTTTATGAGCCTATTGGCTAGCCGCTTGGCTTTTTCTTTTTCTTTTTGAGATCTGAAGGACCGGGGAAGCTATTTGAAATTCCCCGATGCTCCCATTGCAGGGGAGGTTATGGTGAAATTTTTCAAAAATTTAGGGTGTTAGCCAAATTTTTGAAATTTTGAAAATTCTTAGAAACTGGAAAGTTGGAGAATGGAAGCCAGATCGAATGTAGAGCTGATTAATCAAACCACTTTCGACTTTGTTCCTTTTCGGGGACGAAAAGTTTTAAGTGGGGGAGATTGTAATAACCCGGAAAATCTGGGCCAGTTTAAAATTTTTTATTTTGGCAATTTTAGCGAATTTTGATTATTTAAAATGAATTATTTTAAATTATAACGACGAGAAATTTATTTTGAATATAATTCGAACATATATATTTAAACGCGTCGTCGTTAGAAAATAAATATTTATATATAATTATAAATAGAATTGAAAATGGCGCGGTAGTTCGATAATTCGATTTCAAACTTCAATTGAATGTACCGGGTGCAAAACAATCCGGATTTTAGTGAAACCAAAAATCATAGGATCTAATTGATGATATCTTTCCAACGAATCCGAAAAATCAAAAGCTCGTAGCGGGAATCAAAAGATATGTCCAGTTGAAAATTCTGAATAGTCGCTATGGAATTCAGGCCCTTAAAAATGGACATTTTGCAAACGACCTCGGATTTCGACGAAACCAGTTTTGTTGGGTCCGGGATGTAAAGTTATTGCTAGGTTTCAAATTTCATAATTTTTCGAATCAGTATGTGAGCGTGATAAAGGAAAACGCGTTTGACCAGTTTCAGTTGATTTTAATCGACTGGAAATTGGCCATTTTTCCAACGGTCTCAGAATTCGACGAAACTAGTTTTGTTAGGACCGTATCGTCAATACGAAGCTAGAAAATATTTTTTTGAAATTTTTAAGGTTCGTATGCGACCCCGGTAATTCGAAATGTACGTTTAAAATTCAATATAGTGATTTAAATGTAAATTTGACGGAAACTGATTCAAACGATCAAACCAACATACGAAACATATCCCATTGTGTTCGGAATGGGGGTAAAACGCTATGGACGATAGGCGGTGGGCCTCATTTCGAGGTCGTATGTAAAAGTCAACCTTTTCAAATTGAATAATTAAATAAAAAATATATATATATATTTCCTCCTCTCTATACCCTGCGCCCCCCCCCCACGTTCTAATTTCACTTTTCAGGAAAAAAAAAGAAAAGGAAAAAGGGGGACGGAGGAGCTCGTCGCTCCTCCGATGAAGCCGCCGCCGTGCTTGGCGATTCCCACTCCCCATCGCCCTCTCTCCCCTCTTCTCCTGCCGCTGCTCCCTCCATCCTCCTCCACTGTAGCCCTAGCCGCCCACCGCACCTCCCCACGACGCCGCGCCACCAGACCCCCCCCCCCTGTTTGCCCCTTTCCTCCCCTCGATCCACACAGAAACCCCCCCCCCTCTGTAAGTTTTTTTCGTTTTGCTATTTTATTTCTATTTTTAATGATTAAAAACTGATCTTAAAATGATTTTTAAAACTGATTTTTTTTAGGGTTTAAATACTGATTTTAAAAGGGGTTTAAAACTGTTTTTTTTAGAAAATAAAAACTGATTTGTTTAAAATAGTAAAAACTGTTTTTTTTAGAAAGGTTAAAAACTGAATTATGTAAAAGTAAAAAACTGATTTTTTATAAAAGCAAAAACTGATTTTTGTAAAGAAATAAAACTGATTTTATTTTATCCTAAGATTGCAAAAAGGGAAGAAGATTTGAATTTTTAAAAAGGAAAGGATTTAAACTTTAAATAGAAAAAGATCACATCTTTTTTTGAATAGAAAAGATCATATTTTGAAAATAGAAAAGCCGGAATTTTATTAAGTAGAAGGAGAAAAATATGATTCTTATATTTTTAAAGTAATAAAAATATGATTTTTATATTTTTAAAGTATTAAAAATATAATCTTTACTATATAGAAATATTAAAAATATGATTTTTATATTTTTAAAGTATTAAAAATATAATCTTTATAGGATAGAGAATATAAAAATATCATCTTTGTATATGTAACGAAATAAAAATCTGATTTTTATTTTATATACGTTGAGATAAAGTGGTAAATTTTATAATGATGAAAACTTTATTTCTATAAAGGCGAAAACTTTATTTCTATAAAGGCGAAAACTTTATTTCTATAAAGGCAAAATCTTTATATAGAAAATAGCGTGATAAAAATATGATTTTTATATATTGAACATCGTAGTAAATATTCGATTTTTATATATTGAATAGCATAGTAAAAATTCGATTTTTTTTAAATATATGAAGTGATTATGAAATATGACTTTTAAATTGAAAGTGAATAAATAAAAAATGTGATTTTTATTTTAAAGACATCGAAATATAAAAATGTGTGATTTTTATATATATAGTGACAACGGGCCATGAAGATGACGAAGATAGGATAACGGCGAAGATTTCTATCAATGAAGTGCCGTGGAGCTAGGATAGCAATATGTGAGAACTTCTCACTCAAATTCTACTTTTCTAGTTATATATATATATATACTAGGATGCGGACGGTGCTTATTAGAAGCACGCGACACCCGTCCACAGACCATGGACTTGTTTGATTGGTTGTGTAGTTGGTTAGATTATTTGATTTGGATTTGATTGTTTTGGTGAAATTGAAATTGATATGATTGATGTGTGAATGGCGTGGGCCTTCACTAGACCGGGGATAAGGCTAGGCCTCGTCCCGTTTCTAGTATCGTGCCGTTATGCCGCTGAAATTTTCTAAAATAAGTTAGAAAAATAAAAATATCATTTTATTTAAAGAATGAACTGAATAGAAATTCATATGTTGGAATAAAATGTTTTTATCATTAAAAATATAATTTTTAACGTGAATGTGAATAAATAAATATTCATTTACAAACCAGACGGTTTGTTTATGTACACCTATTTGAAGGACATTGATTGGGTCGATAAATTTTACACATCGCCCAACTGCACAAATAAAATATGCGTTTGATTGTTTAAAACCCCACACGGGTGTTGGGATGAAATTTGAAGTTCACTCATCCTGATTGATTAAATATGTCGATCGATTGATTGACAGGCTATTATAAGCGTTAGATATCTTTATTTGATGCTTATACAGTGTGGTGCACTTTGGTTGATGGTTGATCATTTTTCAATGCTATTATATACATGTGTTGTGTGAAAATCCATATAATTAATTTTATATGGTAATTGATTGGGCCTCATTCCAGTTTAGAAATGGAAATATTTGAAATAGAAATATTTGAAATAGAATATTTGAAAATAGAAATTTATGAAGTCGTGTTGATTAGTTTGACGCCATTTTGACGTGAACGATATTTATATCGATTTTAAACGATTTCGAAATGAAGTGAATTGAAAACGATTTCGAAATGAAGTGAATTGAAAACGAATTCAAAGTGAATTGAAAACTATTTTGAAATGAATTGAATTGAAAACGATTTCGAAATGAAGTGAATTGAAAACGATTTCGAAATGAAGTGAATTGAAAACGAATTCAAATTGAATTTGAAATTTGAATTGAATAGAAGTGAATTTTAAAACGAATCTATAAAGAAGAATTCAATTGTGATTTGAATTGAAAAGGAAGTTGAAAATGTTTTTGAAACGAATTTAAAACTATTTATATAATTTGTTTTAAATAGAAATCGACGAAGTATATATTATATATATTATATATATAATATAATGGCCGGAATAGAACGCGCCGTGCCGCAGCAGTTCGTGAATTTCGACCATTTATTTCAAACGGACATTGCGGGAGATCCGACCGTCGGATTCTCCTAAAACCGGAACCGTTGGGTTTGTATCGAAAAGAGCTTTCTAACGAATGTGATAAATTAGAAATCTAACGGTTGGATTTGGAATTATGTCCAAATCAAATTTGAAAACGGTCGCTGTAAGTGCAGTTCGATGGCCATTGGTGGAAATCGACTGTACGGGCCTTGATAAAATTATTAAAAATAGTAATAATTTGTGTAAAATCATAAGAAATGATTTGTGAAGGATTGGGATGAAAAACTCCATATTTGAAAGGATAAAAATAGATTTTTATCGAAATGAACTAGTTTTGAACTAGAATTATAATTCTATTTATTTTTAAATAAATAAATTGAATTTGAAAAGGGTTTTGAAAATAACCAAAATTTCCAATGATTGCATTGGAGTGGATTTGAATCGAAATTGTCTTCGGAATATTTCGATGTTGGAATTCGTGATTATACAGATGTTATTATGGAAATTTGAAAGATATATATTTATATCGTTATTTCCAATACGACATTTGTTAGTCGTAGAATTTGATATTGAATATAAGCCGATATATTTTCTATTCAGAGCCTTGTATTGAATATCAAATGTGATTTGGGTTTGTCGCGAATGGTGTCTTCACTAACACTGTTCTTGAACCCAGTTGTGAAAAGATTAAATCTTTTTATTTAGATTTAATGAAGTGTACCAATTAAACGATATTTAATTGGAATTGAATCGATATTGATTTTTGGGTTTATCGTGAACAGTGTTTTAAATAACACTCGTTCTTTAACCCGATAATTAATGAATGTGATTTTGGGTTTATCGTGAACCGTGTTTTAAATGACACTGATTCTTTAACCCAGTTAAAGATTAAAACTAAGTGGAGTTTTAATGAATCTTTAATTAGATTGAAAAGATCGAGAATGGAGTATCACCAGTTTTACTCCAGGCGATAGTTAAATCTTTAATTAGATTTGAACGTGAAATGGTAATTGAATTTACCGATAACACTGTGGTGTTAGATATGAAGTATTACCAGTTTTACTTCATGGGATGAATAGGTTGGGATTGGGAAATAAAATAAATGATTACTTCGGTGTGGTTCGCTAATCCCGACTAGTTTGAATTGATATTCAAAGGAGATTAAAGAATAAATTTAAAGAATTTATCTTGGATAAAATTAATGGGAACTTTTCCCAAAGTACAGGAATATTCGAATAAAAGAATATTCTGAATTGGAATGAGGCGTATGTTGTGTTTGTGTAACACTTTTATAATATATACGCGAGTTATTCAGGAAGACCGGGTTTATCCCATTCTGAATAACTGATTCGACGTGGTGTCGAAGATGAAGACGGTGGTCGAAGACCGGAAGTCTTCACGTCGTTTGGGTGATAACTGATGATCTTGATTGGGCTATACACCCAAGAAGATGGAAACAGTTGGTGATCGTCCAGACGTACTTGGAGATCGATGGATATGCGAGGTACTAGGTGCCTCCGGTTTCGTTCAGCCCTAGAACGGACTTGTAAATGGACTGTGTGTCTTACATTGGATTTTAGTCCGTGTGATTGATCTCTATTAAATATATATCTGTTTGGCGGCGGAGAATTTATTCTCTTGCTTAACGCCCTTCTCTGAGACGTACGAGCTCAGGGGTTATATATTGATGGATATCAAACGCATGGAGTGAATTGCCTGTGTGGCATGCCTAAGTGGCAATTGATCGAGGCTTCTGTTGAAAAGCAAAGTCTTGTGGTGATGATCAAAGCACAGCCTGTGTGGCACAGCTTTGTGTAACGTGAATTCGCGAGCCTCGCACCCCGGTTGTGAACCAAAAACGGGAGAGGACCTCAGGGAGGGCATGCGTTTCTTTCTAGCTAGGGTGGTGTCAGTGACCTACCAGCCCTGACATTTATATACTTTTCACCTGTGTGGTTGTTGCTGTTGCGAGGCGCCTCGGTTTGATCGGACGATCCGGGTCCGATGGAGTCATTCGTTGGCTCATTTACGCCCCAAAGGGCGGGGAAACGTATTGTTCAGGCACTATAATCCACATCGGTGGACCGGCCCTGTCGCTCCAAGGGGCAGTTGCGGCTGTTCCGGTGGCTCGGGCTAGAGAGTCACGAAATCGGTTGAGGACTATCTTTTGCCTCGGTTCATAGACGGAAATCCAATTTCCAAATACGTGACATTTGCGGTTTCATTTGTAAACCTATATATGGCGACATGATATATGGTACCCATGCCGCCTATGATTGATACTTATGATTTGAAGTTGTTTTATACACTATGCACTTATAATAGTATCAAATGATTTGCTTTAAACGTATCAAGCATTCTTTGGCTGTTATAAGGGAAAACCCTATCCTCGGCTGCGTTGCATTGTGTGATGGGACCTGGGTCTTATAACAGCTTCATTTTTCTTTATTTAGCATTGCGCTGTTTGTTTATGCACTGGTATTCTTGGGAGGAAACCCGTTCCGTGTTATACGGCGTGGTCCCTTGATTTACCTAATGATTTAAAATAAAGATTAACTGTTTTAGTTCTCACACCAGTCCCATGACTGACCTGGAGTTTATCGTTTTAACCTAAACTCAGGGTGCCCTTATTTTGACACGGGCAGCTAGTAGTTTTGGTTTTGCAGATTTATATTCACAGGATCCTGGTTTACAGCTGGAACGATATCCGGAAAGCTTTGTATCCGTATATCTCCTTCTAGTTGTGTATTGTATTATTTTCCGCTGCTATGTATTTAAATGTAATTTAAATCTCTGATATTTCTGTGTAATATTCATTTATACTCTGTATATTCTTGTAATCTGATGCATTGTTGTAATATACAATGAAATGTTCTTCTGTATGCGTTTTGCTGTGGTTTGTTCTCAAACTATCCGACGCTTTCCTTTACGGGGAAGTTGCAGGCCGTTTCATTATGATAAGTGTTCTATAATGCTAGACAACGGTTTTAACGCTGTTGTTGAAAGCAATGTTTTATAAACCAAACATTTGAAGACAGCGATTATAACGCTACCGTTATAATCAATATTTTTATAAAGAAGGTGTGTTCGTAGATCAAATCCGAGAGTCATGTAAGCAATGTTTGGTTTAAAGTTGTGAGCTCTGACTAATTCAAAGTTAAGAATGTCGTTCAGTTAAGGTCTGAGAGGTAATTATACCCCAACTTGACTGACTGCATTATTAACGGAGAAATGGTTAAGGCTCGATAGCAAGGGTTGGTTAGTGATATCGTTAGTTAACGAATGATTTATGATTTGAGTTATAATAACGATGTTTATAACATCAGTAAATTCAAAGGACTTAGAAATGTTTTCTAATTGGAGTAAAAGATATTTTCTCAATAAAGGAATTATATATATTGGAAATGTTTTCCAATACTCAAGAGAGAAAATAGAGCTTTGAAAGAACACGAAAGGTGGAAAATGGGAATTGGAAATGATAATGTAATAAAGAACTAATATAAAAAGGGCCCAGTGTTGTTTGATGCTTGATTGATAGAATTTCCATTTGGAAATAGGATCGTTGATTGTACGGATGTTCTTTGATAGTTAAATCACCGACTATCAAAGTTTTATTATTTTATATATACCTCCGTTGTCAATATGGAGAGACCGGGATCAGATTTGATATCTGAAAACCACTCCGTATTGGCGTAAGCGTAATGAAGCAACTTATGCTGAAGAAAATTGAAGACGGAGTAATGCAAGGGCTATCCTGTTTACGGGATAGTGCCTTCGGTTTGTCCAGACCCAGGATAACTTGTATGGACGAGTGTCTGACAGAGTATTTCCAAAGGGGGTTACGTACGTTGATTCCTTCAAACGTACGAAGTTGATGGCATAGAAGGGAAACTTCTTTAGCCTAACAATCTGAGTATTTTTGTGGGAATCAAATTAGTGATTTCCGATGGATCTGGCGATGTGGCATTCAAAGTGAATGGTGGCTAGATGTTCTGGAAGGTAATTCAAACCTCAAGCCTCACAACCGGGAATTGACAAAAATCGGGCAGGCAGCATGGCTATGTGGGTCGCACCCATTAGGAGGTATAACCACCTATCTAGAAAAATTCCTTTTGCTTCTTAAATCTATCGATGCTGTCCCTTTTCGGGAGGCGGTTGCTGATCCCAACCGTCGGTGGTATACATTCGATACACTCAAGCGGAATGAGTGGTCGGTCATGTGAGGGCCGGGTTGCAAGATGTTCTTGTTGAACCCAGTGTATTCGTCTCTAGAGATACACTATCGGAAGGTGGTCCCATACCTTGTTATGTTGGAAATCCAATCTCCAATAAGCGCCCTGCAGTTTTTGATTTTATATTATATACGGAGCGTGAGATGCAAGCGTTCCGCTAGATTCTAATTATTTGTTGTAGACACTATTATAATATCACTGGATTTGATATCAAAAATATTTTTGGTTATCGTAAGGTAAAAACCATCCGTGTTTATGTGTGGATCGGTCTTACGATTATCATTTCTTTTGAAAGGATTTTTGAAAGTTAAACAAATGGTTGGAGTTTACTCACACCAGTCCCATGACTGACCCAGAGTTATTTTGTTTGTTTTCCCTAAACTCTTGGGTGCCCAAATTTGTACGGGCAGTCAAGTAGTCAGGATTTTTCAGATTCACCTGGAGAGGATTGAAACAGGAGGCTTCACCCGTTAGCTATAGACTATCATATTTTCCGCTGTGTACTATGTTGTATCTGGAAACAGGTGTTTATAACTGTTCCAGGGATAATCGTTGTGCTCTGATAATGGTATGTATATACAAATACTGATTTGTGCTTCAAAGTTATATTATCTAATATATTTTATTCGTTCCGCTGTGAGTTTGTGATCTTCGTTTTCTTCTATTCTAATATTTCTTTCTTTCTATTTCTCATCCTCTAACTTCTTTCTTATAATGATTCGTATTTCTGTGCCATCTGGGTTAGACGTATGGTGTTATTAGTCAACTCAAAGGGTACGGATTTGCGGATCGTTTCATAATCTCACAATCCAATTTGTCTTGATATCATTCTAATTCAACCTCAGTTACCACTTTACTGGCTTTACTTTAATTCAATTTTGCTTTCACAAATTTCTGTTAAATTTGTTTTTAATTCATGCAGTCTTTCCCTGGGAGTTTTTAAACAGTTTACTCTTTTCAAAAATCAAATTTTCCTTTGTATTTGTCACTGATCCCTTAATTAATATTCCATTAGTTAAATCACTTCTCTATTTCTCTATCAATATTTGTTAACCAAATATTTTCAATAACCATATTGGCCTTTTATGTTATTTGGAAAACATTTCCGAATATCGCCTTCCATTATTTTCTAAACTTTAGAAAATATATGCTATTTATAATTGGAAAATATTCCCATTACTTATCTCTTTTTCGATCTCATTTATTTCTATACTTAGGAAATATTCTTTGTTATATTTCCAAGCTTACACTAATTTGGGTTAAAACGGATGTTGTGTAAAACATCGTTACGACAACCCAAATACATATTCAACTAACACTTATTCAACATTGATCTTCGAGCCTGAAATCTTACTATTTATTTGTTAATAATGAAATCAATCAAGTTGGGGTATGACTATCTCTCAGACCTTGACTGAATAACATTTATAACGTCAAAACAGATATGACTACTTACTCGAATAATCAATACCATACAACTACTTATTCACTTTTAAACACGTATACGCTTCCTCTTTCTATTCTTACTATATTTTATTCATACTCTTCCTTTTTGATTTTACTATTCTATTTCTAAGTTCGTTTCCTTATCGACTTCTATATATATATATATATATATATATATATATATATCGATACTTTGATTTCTAACTATCAAATTATCTTAAAAATATTCTAACTCCTTAAATTCCCGGAAAAATTCACCATAACCTCCTTTGTACCAGGAGCATTGGGATATTTCAAATAGCCACCCATGGCCCTCACCAATCCAAAAGAAAAAGAAAAAGCCAAGCGGCTAGCCGATACGGTGCATAAAATCTCATATATGAATTAAATACATGCCTTTTCGTCGAGCATTCTATTTATACACCTTCATACCTTATCCATACCTATCTCATGTATATTTATACCTACCCAATCTGTTTTAACTATACCTGATCGTTTTAACTCAATTCGTTAATTAATTTGTTAATTAACTCTTTAGTCTATTTCACTTTTATATTTGAACATGACATTTCAAATATATTTTAACTTGCTTATTAACTAATTTGAATCCAAATTTCAATTTTGAGTTCTATATTCGATTTCGAATATACATTTACAAATCCAATTCACCTTTCAAAGTTCAACTTCAAAACCCAAACTCGATTAACTAATTCCTCTTTGACTTATCAATTCTATTCAATTTCTATTAAAATTTTATATCACTTCTATTATTCAAATATATATATCAAATTCTATTATTCAAATTCTATATTATAAATCCCACTTGAATTCTATATTCGAATTCTATATATTCAAATCCTATATTTGAATTCCTTTTGAATTCTATATTCAAATTCCATTTGAATTTCTATATTCAAATTCCATTTCACTTTCGATATTCAAATCCTATATTTGAATTCCTTTATATTTTCTATATTCAAATTCTATATTTGAATTCCATTTGAATTTCTACTTTCAAATTCCATTTGAATTTCTATATTCAAATTCCATTTGAATTTCAATATTCAAATTCTATATCACTTCCATTGAATTTCATATATTCAAACTCCCTTTGAATTTCTATATTCAATATCTATTTCAAACTTTCTTTATTCATTCTTTATTATAAATCCCATTTTGAAATTCAACACAACTTGTCTTTCCCAAAACAAATTCAAAACAGTATCTCTGGTAGTAATTCGTCACTTACAACTCGAAAATGAATACTGATGATGCAGCTGTCATCATCAAAATCTATTTTCCAGCGATCGAAGTGAGTTCAATAATATAAAACCATTTCTAAACATTTCCACTTTGAAATTCATTTCAAAATATAATTCACACTGCTTGTAAAACAATTTAAAATCTCCCAGTATCTTAAATTTTCCTTATTTTTAATCCAAATTCATTTACAAACACTTATCCAATTCTCCAGAGTTTTAACTCAATTTCTGGTTTAAAATTTCATATTCAACTCATCTGATTTCACGTATTTCACTTATACGAATTCTGATTGGTTATTGACATAACCATTTAATTTATAATCTTACTCGATTATAATAACAACCAATATAAATTCTTTATATCAAAATATAATTTGGGTAAAATTATTTCGTTTACCCTCTTTTCAAAACATATCGTGTCGACCCATCGTATTCAAGTGTTTAGTAACTCCTACCGATACGGTGGATCAAACTGATCGACCAGAACTCATAAACAACTCAACCAATAAATCACCACAATATAAAACAATTTTTATACCAATAACAAATACGCTCACTCGTATATATACACTCAAACTCAATCTAGGGTATAACTAACCCTATCTCTACCGGGTCACGCCACAGAACCAAGGTAATTCACTTAACTTAAGCTCCGATATCAACTGTAATGACCCGGGTTTTTGTCGACCTTGGTTATCGCCATAAACTCAACGATGACTAACCAACATCGAAAAATACCGGTCATTTATGAAAGAAATTAGAGGGTGAGGAAAGATAAGATAGAAACTTAGAATAGAAGAAGAAGAAGAAGAAGAAGAAGAACACAACATCAGAGTACCGCGAATCTCACAGCGGAACGAATAACAAATAATATATATAATATAACTTGAAATATACATTTGCACTTGAATATACATCATTATCAAAGTACAACACTTACAACACAGCAGAAATAAATTATAACTATATGATCCTGAAGCCTCCTGCTCCAAGCTCTTCCAGTATATCTATAACTCTTGACTACTTGACTGCCCATACAAAATTGGGTACCCAAGAGTTTAGGGAAAACAAAACAAAATAACTCCGGGTCAGTCATGGGACTGGTGTGAATAAAACAGTTTTAAAACAGTTCGAACAGTTAAACGATATCTCATAAGACCACGCCGTATAACGGAACGGGTTTTCCCTTATGAGAATCCGAAATATCTTTATATAAAAAACCTTTTGATATTATAATAATGTCTATCAACCACAATATAATAATCATCTAGTAGAAATGCTTTCATCTCATGTTCTACATACATAGTATACAATCAAACCGCAAGCACGTATTGGATAATGGATTTCCAACTATGACAAGGTATGGAACCACCTTTCGCTAGTGTACCTCTAGAAAGGAATACAATGGGTTCAACAAGAACATCTTGTAACCCGGCCATACATGACCGACTACTCATTTCGCTTGAGTGTATCGAATGTATATCACCAACGGTTGGGATCAGCAACCGTTTCCCGAATGGGACAGTATCGACAATAGGTTTTTAGAAGTAAATGAAACTCTAGATCAGGTGATTATACACCCTACTTCGGAGCGACCGACTTAGCCATGCTGCCTGCCCGATTTCTGTCATTTACCGGATGTGAGGCTAGAAGCTACGCTTTATCATCACACCAGATTCACTTCGAATGCCACATCGTCAAATCCATCAAATCACCGATTGACATCCTCAACCATACATTATGTGTTAGCTAAAGAAGTTTCCTTCTCCGCTTCCACTCTTGGTATGGTTGGAGAAATCAATATACGTGATCGTCTGGAAATACTCTGTCGGACATCTATCCATACAAGTCATCCAGGAACAGGGAACCGAAGGCACTATTCAATACAACCATCTTAGACATTGTTATCTAAGAATTATACAATAGCCCTTGTAGTTTACTCCGTCATCAATTATCTTTGGCATATATGATTCGCAACGCTTATGCCAATACATAATGGTTCTTTGGATAATAATCCAACCGGTCACTCCATATTAACAACGTTAAAATGGTCAAAACTTTGATAGTCGGTGAGTTGACTATCAAATGAAAACACGTGTGCAAACAAAGATATTATTTCCAAATGGAAATTCTATCAATCAATCATCAATCATATATATATATATATACATATATATATACATATATATATATATATATACATATATATGTGTGTGTGTGTGTTTCCTTATTTTCTATGTTTAGAAAATATACGTTAACATTGGAAAACGTTTCCATTTCTAATCCATATTTCCAATATCAATATTTGATTACATTGCTGATTCTATTGGGAAAACATTTCCAAATCTTCTTTACTCGGATTGAAACAGATGTTTAAATCAACATCGCGACGACAACTCGAACCACTATACTTATTTACTAAATTCACTTTACCACTTTCACTCTCGAACCTTAACCATTTCTAAATTAAAAACGAAGTCAATCAAGTTGGGGTATAACTACCTCTCAGACCTTAACTGAACAACATTTCAAATCTTGATATAAGGTAAGTTCATCTTTTAACTCTTTAACACTTCCTTACATAACTCTCGTTCGAATAAATCTCTATTCGATAGCTCCTCCCTTCGAATAACTATATTTGATAATCTCTCTTACGAATAACTAGTTCGATAACTCCTTTCGATTAAACTATAATCGATAACCCCTTTCGAATAACTAATTCGATAACTCCTTTCGATTAAACTATAATCGATAACCCCCTTTCGAATACCATATTCGATAACTCCTTTCGAATACCAAATTCGATTTACTGACTTTATTCGCTTTATAAAGATTTCCTTTTTAACAACGTTTATTCATTTTTAAAGATTTACCTTTAGTAACGGTTCTCCACTTTAAAAATGATTTCCTTCTTATAACAGTTTCCTTTTTATAACGTTTTCCCTTTTATAACGTCCTATTCCGTTATAAATAAATTTCCCTTTTTAACTCTATTTATTTTCTAAATATTACCTATCAATTCTATTTGTAAATGATTTTCAAATCTTTCCTTTTCTATTATTCTACTTGTTAATGGTTTGCAAATATTTCCTTTTCAAATCAATTCTTTGATTTAATAATTTCCCTTTTCTAAATATCTCATGTTTATAAATATTCCAATTTATAAATATTTCTTATTTATAAATATTTCATTTATAAATATTTTATTTTCAAATATCACTTTGAAAATATTCCCTTATCAACATTTCGGTATGTTATGGTATTCAACATATCAAATCACGATGTCCAATATCGTCCATACACACACAATCAACAACAGGTTATAATTCACATCATATATCAAAGTATATGAAAAACAATAAAATAATTATTGAGGAATCCAGTCGGATTCCTCCAACCTGTTTCCCTGCATCCACAGATGTTACACAATAAAATTAACATCACTTTCAGTACCATATGATATATTCTGTTAAATAGAATCAATATAGAAATTCAACTGACTAGCTGTTCAATCAAACAGTCAACACACAGTCAATCAGCCAATATTTAACAGTTCTAAAAATACAACATGAAATTATAAACTGTTCAGAGTTAGTGAGATTTACTCACATTGGTGGTTTATCGTTAAATAACGATAAACTGTCGTTACTCAATTCAGGCGTTTTATTTTTTCCAACATTCCAGCGAGCTCTAAATCATTTCAAAATCATCCCATTATGTAGTCTGCGTTCTTATGATTCCAGCGGTATCCAAATTTTTTGTAATTCCCTTTGTTCTCCAATCGGCCCAAATGCCCACCAACCAACCCATTTATGAAAATCCAATTCCACTATTGCTCACGTTGTACTGGCCCAAACTAATCCAGACCCACATCCGCACTTGTTACCCTTCTTCATACTACCGTTCTTTACCTCTGCATATTGTCTTCGAGCCATCCCCTGCACAGTTCTTCCATCTAAAAAGCACGCCCCCAGTATGATGCCTTCTTCTCCAAACTTCACTGCTTACAGACCTTCCTCCTCGCGGTCTACACCCAAACTGACTCCTTTTAGTTTCGGTCCTCCTCAAACTTCCGACACATCACCCCCAGCATCTCCACTGTCCTCAAACAGCAACCACCACTTCTTCTTCCCTAGTGAAATTCCCGTTCTCAGTTGTTCATTCGAAAACCACTGCCAATACTTCAAACCCCATTTTTACTTCACTGCAAATCTGTGACGATCCCAAAATTCGTGTGACGGTATTAAGGATAATCATTGGAATATAACACATCAATCATCATAGCAGAGTACAGATAATAGCAAAAACAGTAAATAGAATAATTTTACATAGATATGACAGCGGAATCATAACATGTAACAACATCAGAATAGCACAACGTAGGATATAACTTAGTAAATAAAAGGGAAATGATCAGTCACCATCGCCATAGGCGGAATATATACATATAGTGAGACATAATAAGGGTATCAGTCTACATCGCCGAAGGCGGTATATATACGTACGATAATAAGTACTGGAAGTAAAACAGTCTGCATCGCCCGTGGCGGAATCATAATATAAATACAATAATGGCGGAAAATGTCAAAGTCATCTCGGTGAAGTCAGCCTCGCCATGAGCCAAAAGTGCACTCCATACTACAGTGTTGAGCCAAAACAACCTGTCACCTATGAACTAGGCTTCCCGTGTGAAAATAAGGGCACCCGCGTTTGCAAAGTGAAACAAACAACGAGTCAGTCATGAGGACTGGTGTGAGAAATCTACTTAACAGTTTAAACAACAGTAATAAGCAAATCATAGGACCACGCCACTTTCGCGGAACGGGTTTACTCCAGTGATTGCTGGTGCATTTAAAACAAAGTAAATTCTTTAAAAACAATGCAATTCTTTTAAAAATAATGAAGCCGTTATAAGACTCAAGTCCCATCATACAATGCAACGCAAGCCGGAGGATAGAGTTTTACCTTATAATGGCCAAATATGCTTAATACGTGTAAAGCAAAATCATTTGATATTACTACTAGTGCATATATGTTTCAAAAACGAATAGCATCATAAATATCAATCATAGACAACATGAGCGTCCCATGCCACTATGTCGCCATACATAAGTTACAATCGAATCCGTTATTTCGTATTGGAAATTGGATTTCCGTCATGAGTCGAGGCAAGGGGCAAGCTCCTCTCCACTTCGAAACATTCTAGCAAATGCCTCAGGACTACACACTCTAGGTAACCCTTGGATCTTTAGGGTCGGTCCTCTCTTACGTTTGAGGATTGGCAATTCCTGAACACACGTTTCCGGGTCCTTACAAACCTAATATCGAGGCGCCTCGCATTCCAACAACCACATAGGTGAAAAGTAGATATAAATGTCAGGGCTGGTAGGTCACTGACACAACCATAGCTAGAAAGAAACGTCGTGCTCTCCCTGCAGTCCTTATCCCGTTTTTAACTCATACCGAGGTGTGAGGCCCGCGAATCAACGCTATAAACAAAGCCAGTCTACGTAGGCCGTGTTTTGATCATCAAACACAAGACTTTGCTTTGCAACAGAAGCCTTGATCACAGCATCTTGGCATGCCACATAGGCAATCCACTCCATACGACTGATTTCTATCGATATATAACCTTTGAGCTCATACGTCTCAGAGAAGGGCGTTAAGCAAAAGAATAAATTCTCCGCCGCCAAACAGATATATATTTAACAGAGATCAATCAGTATAGAACAAAATCCAATGTCAGATACACAGTCCATTTACAAGTCTGTTGTAACAACCCGAAAATCTGGGCCAGTTTAAAATTTTTATTTTGGCAATTTTAGCGAATTTTGATTATTTAAAATGAATTATTTTAAATAATATCGATGAGAAAAATGTTTAGAATTGAATTCGACGTATATATTTATATACGTCGTCGTTAGAATATAAATAATTATATATATAATTATAAATAGAATTGAAAATGGCACGGTAGTTCGATATTTCGATTTCAAACTTCAATTGAATGTACCGGGTGCAAAACAATCCGGATTTTAGTGAAACCAAAAATGATAGGATCTATTTGAGGATATCTTTCCAACAAATCCGAAGAATCGAAATTTAATAACGGGAATCGAAAGATATGTCCAGTTGAAAATTCTGAATAGTCGCTATGGAATTCAGGCCCTTAAAAATAGACATTTTGCAAACGACCTCAGATTTCGATGAAACCAGTTTTGTTGGATCCGCAGTATCAAGTTATTGCTAGATTCCAAATTTCGGAATTTTTCGAATCAATATGTGAGCGTGGCAAAGGAAAACGCGTTTGACCAGTTTTAGTTGATTTTAATCGACTGGAAATTGGCCATTTTTCAAACGGTCTCAGAATTCGACGAAACTAGTTTTGTTAGGACCGTATCGTCAATACGAAGCTAGAAAATATTTTTCTGCAATTTATAGAGTTAATATGTGACCCCGGTAATTTGGAATGTACGTTTAAAATTCAATATAGCGATTTAAATGTAAATTCAACGGAAAATGATCGAAATAGTCGAATCAGCTTACGATATATATTCCATTGTGTTCGGAATGGGGGTAAAACGTTATGGGCGACAGTCAGTGGGCCTCGTTTAGAGGTCGTATGTAAAAGTCAACACTTTGCAAAATAAAATAATTAAATAAATTAAAAAGTAAACTTTCTCTCCCTCCTCCCCTTATAAACCGCTGCCCCCCCCCCCCTTTTCAATCGATTACAGATCGAAATTCAAAAAGAAAAAAAAAGAGAGAACAGAGGGATCGACGGACGACCAAGCCACCGCCGCCCTCTGGTCAGCGCCTCCCCTCGCGCGCACAGCCTCCGACCTCCCCCCCTTCCCGACGTCTTTCCACCTTCCCCTGTCGACCTCACCAGACCACCGCGACGCGAGTTTGCTCCTCCAATCCACCGAGCTCAAGACCGCTCCACCACCGAAGACCCCAGACCTCGGCGGCGCTGAACCCCCCCCTCCGAAGATCAACAGTGGAAACCCCCCCTTCTTCCTCCTTTGATTTACCGTAAGTGATTTATGAATTTTTTTTATTTTATTTATTTATTAATATAAATCAGATTTTTTTTCTATTTTCTTTTATATTTTATCAAAATAGAAAATGCTGTTTTGTGTAATTAGCATGGAAAGAAAAAAAAACTAGATATATATATAGCATAGATTTAAAAATGGGGGTTAAAAATCAAATAGCCTGATATGCTTTGCTATTTGAAAAATATAAAATGTGATTTTTATATTTTTAAAGAATTAAAAATATGATTTTTATATTTTTAAAGTAATAAAAATATGGCTTTTATATTTTTAAAGTATTAAAAATATAATCTTTACTTTATAGAAGATGTAAAAATATGATTTTTATATTTTTAAAGAATTAAAAATATAATTTTTACATGTTAGGAATATTAAAAATATCATCGTTATATAATAGCAAAGTAAAAATTCGATTTTTATATATTGAATAGCAAAGTAAAAATTCGATTTTTATATATTGAATAGCAAAGTAAAAATTCGATTTTTATATATTGACTAGCAAAGTAAAAATGTGATTTTACGTATGTAGAGAATACGGGCAACGAAGATGACAATGGGCGAGAATGGGGATGATTTCTATCAAAGAAGAGTCAAGATGATTGGATAGCAATCGGTGAGAATTTCTCACCTTTCAATTTCTTTTCTATCTATATATATATATATATATACTAGGATGCAGACGGTGCTTAGTAGCACCCGACACAATCGTCCACAGACCATGGACTTGTTTGTTTGGTTGCATAGATTAGTTAGATGATTAGATTTGAAATTGAATTGTTTGGTGAAATGAATAGATTTGATTGATGTGTGAATGGCGTGGGCCTTCACTAGACCGGGGATGAGGCTAGACCTTGTCCCGTTTCTAGTATCGTGCCGTTATGCCGCCGAAATTTTCTAAAATATGTTAGAAAAATAAAAATATCATTTTATTTAAAGAATGAACTGAATAGAAATTCATATGTTAAAATAAAATGTTTTATCGTTAAAAATATAATTTTTAACGTGAAGTGAATAAAATAAAATATTCATTTACAAACCGGACGGTTTGTTTATGTACACCTATTTGAATGACATTGATTGGGACGATAAATTTTACACATCGCCCAACTGCACAAATAAAATCTGTGTTTGATTGTTTGAAAACCCCACACGGGTGTTGGGATGAAATTTGAAGTTCACTCATCCTGATTGACTAAATGTGTCGATCGATTGATTGACAGGTTGTTATAAGCGTTAGATATCTATATTTGATGCTTATACAGTGTAGTGCACTTTGGTTGATGGTTGATTATCTTTCAATGCTGTTATATGTGTGTAATGTATGAAAATCCATATAATTAACTTTATATGGTAATTGATTGGGCCTCATTCCAATTTGAAAAATAAAGAATACTATAAAATAAAGGTTCATGTGTTGACAGTACTCATCCATTGAGATTGGTCATGTGTTGAACGAAATATTTTAGTAATAAAATTTACATCTTTATCGATATAAAATAAAGGTTCATGTGTTGACAGTACTCATCCATTGAGATTGGTCATGTGTTGAACGAAATATTTTAGTAATAAAATTTACATCTTTATCGATATAAAATAAAGGTTTATGTGTTGACAGTACTCATCCATTGAGATTGGTCATGTGTTGAACGAAATATTTTGATAATAACAACTATTTTGAAAAAGAAATATTTGAAATAGAATATTTGAAAATAGAAATTTATGAAGCCGTGTTGATTAGATTGACGCCATTTTGACGTAAACGATATTTATATCGATTTTATTCATTTCGAAATGAATTGAATTGAAAACGATTTCGAAATGAATTGAATTGAAAACGATTTCGAAATGAATTGAATATAAAACGATTTCGAAATGAATTGAATATAAAACGATTTCGAAATGAATTGAATATAAAACGATTTCGAAATGAATTGAATTGAAAAACGATTTCGAAATGAATTGAATTAAAAACGATTTCGAAATGAATTGAATTAAAAACGATTTCGAAATGAATTGAATTGAAAACGATTTCGAAATGAATTGAATTGAAATGAATTCAAATTGAATTGAAATTTGAATTGAATAGAAATGAATTTTAAAACGAATTTATAAAGAAGAATTCAATTTTGATTTGAATTGAAATGGAAGTTGAAAATGTTTTTGAAACGAATTCAAAACTATTTATATAATTCGTTTTAAATAGAAATCGATGAAATATATATTATATATATTATATATATAGTATAATGGCCTGAATAGAACGCGCCGCGCCGCGGCAGTTCGTGAATTTCGACCATTTATTTCAAACGGACATTACGGGAGATCCGACCGTCGGATTCTCCTAAAACCGGAACCGTTGGGTTCGTATCGAAAAGAGCTTTCTAACGAATGCTAGAAATTAGAAATCTAACGGTTGGATTTGGAATTATGTCCAGATCAAATTCGAAAAAGGTCGCTGTAAGTGCAGTTCGATGGCCATTGATGGAAATCGACTGTACGGGCCTTAATAAAATTATTAAAAATAGTAATAATTTATGTAAAATCATAAGAAATGATTTAGAAAGAATTGGGATGAAAAACTCCATATTTGAAAAGATAAAAATAGATTTTTATCGAAATGAACTAGTTTTGAACTAGAATTATAATTCTATTTATTTTTAAATAAATAAATTGAATTCGAAAAGGGTTTTAAAAATAACCAAAATTTCCAATGATTGCATTGGAGTGGATTTGAATCGAAATTGTCTTCGGAATATTTCGATGTTGGAATTCGGGATTATACAGATGTTGTTATGGAAATTTGAAAGATGTAGATATTTATATCGTTATTTCCAATACGACATTTGTTAATCGTAGAATTTGATATTGAATATAAGCCGATATATTTTCTATTCAGAGCCTTATATTGAATATCAAATGTGATTTGGGTTTGTCGTGAATGGTGTCTTCACTAACACTGTTCTTGAACCCAGTTGAGAAAAGATTAAATCTTTTTATTTAGATTTAATGAAGTGTACCAATTAAATGATATTTAAATGGAATTGAATTGGTATTGATTTTTGGGTTTATCGTGAACAGTGTTTTAAATAACACTTGTTCTTTAACCCGATAATTAATGGAATGATTTTTGGGTTTATCGTGAACAGTGTTTTAAATAACACTCGTTCTTTAACCCGATAATTAATGAATGTGATTTTGGGTTTATCGTGAACCGTGTTTTAAATGACACTGATTCTTTAACCCAGTCGAAGATTAAAACTAAGTGGAGTTTTAATGAATCTTTAATTAGATTGAAATGATCGAAAATGGAGTATCACCAGTTTTGCTCCAGGCGATAGTTAAATCTTTAATTAGATTTGAACGTGAAATGGTAATTGAATTTACCAATAACACTGTGGTGTTAGATATGAAGTATTACCAGTTTTACTTCATGGGATGAATAGGTTGGGATGGGGAAATTAAAATAAATAATTACTTCGGTAAGGTTCGCTAATCCCGACTAGTTTGAATTGAGATTCAAAAATAGAATAAAGAATAAATTCAAGGGATTTATCTTGGATAAAATTAATGGGAACCTATCCCTATGAATGTGAAATTTAGAAACTAACTGTCGGTTAGCCAAGCAGAGTGGTTTTCTGGATATTGATCTGATGTTGGTTTCGGCCTTCGGGGTTAATATTTGGGAAATTATTCTCTTGATTAATTTATGGTTAGTGACTGATGAATTGGAATGAGGCGTATGTTGTGTTTATGTAACACTTATTTAAAATATACACGAGTTATTTGGAAAGACCGGGTTTATCCCATTCTGAATAACTGATACGACGATAAGTCGAAGATGAAGACGGTGGTCGAAGACCAGAAGTCTTCACGTCGTTTGGGTGACTACTGATGATCTTGATTGGGCTGTACACCCAAGAAGATGGAAACAGTTAGTGATCGTCCAGACGTAGTTGGAGATCGATGGATATGCGGGGTACTAGGTGCCTCCGGTTTCGTTCAGCCCCAGAACGGACTTGTAAATGGACTGTGTGTCTGACATTGGATTTTAGTCCGTGTGATTGATCTCTATTAAATATATATCGGTTTGGCGGCGGAGAATTTATTCTCTTGCTTAACGCCCTTCTCTGAGACGTACGAGCTCAGGGGTTATATATTGATGGATATCAATCGCATGGAGTGAATTGCCTGTGTGGCATGCCTAAGTGGCAAATGATCAAGGCTTCTGTTGAAAAGCAAAGTCTTGTGGTTAATGATCGAAGCACGGCCTTTGTGGCGTAGCTTTGTGTAACGTTGGTTCGCGAGTTTCACACCCGGTATGAACCAAAAACGGGAGACGGACCTCAGGGAGGGCCTATGTTTCCTCCTAGCTAAAAGTGGCGTCAGTGGTTTTACACGCCCTGACGAGTTTGACTTATGTGGTTGTTGCTGTTGCGAGGCGCCTCGGATTGATCGGTCGTTCTCGAACCGATGGAGTCATTTAGTTGGCTCGCTTACGCCCCAAAGGGCGGCGAAACGTAGTGCTCAGGTATAATAATCCACATCGGTGGACCGGCCCTGACGATCCAAGGGTCGATGCATTCTGATCCTGAGACTCGGGCTAGGCAGTCTCGAATCAGTGAGGATCTTGCCCCTAGCCTCGGTTCATACCATAAATGATAACCCAACTTCCAATACGACGTCTTGTGGTTTTGATTGTAAACTTATATATGGCGACATAGTGTTATGGGGCATTCATGCCGCCTATGATTGATACTTATGATTTGAAGTTGTTTTATACACTATGCACTTATAATAGTATCAAACGATTTGTTTTAACCGTATCAAGCATTCTTTGGCTGTTATAAGGGAAAACCCTATCCTCGGCTGCGTTGCATTGTGTGATGGGACCTGGGTCTTATAACAGCTTCATTTTTCTTTATTTAGCATTGCGCTGTTTGTTTTATGCACTGGTATTCTTGGGAGGAAACCCGTTCCGTGTTATACGGCGTGGTCCCTTGATTTACCGAACTTTAAAAATAAAGATTAATAACTGTTTTAGTTCTCACACCAGTCACATGACTGACCTGGAGTTTATTGTTTTAACCTAAACTCTGGGTGCCCTTATTTTGACACGGGCAGCTAGTAGTTTTGGTTTTGCAGATTTATATTCACAGGATCCTGGATTACAGCTGGAACGATATCCGGAAAGCTTTGTATCCGTATATCTCTTCTAGTTGTGTATTGTATTATTTTCCGCTGCTATGTATTTAAATGTAATTTAAATCTTTGATTTTTGTGTAATATTCATTTATACTCTGTATATTCTTGTAATCTGATGCATTGTTGTAATACACAATGAAGTGTTCTTTTGTCTGCGTTCTGTTTTGTCTTGTTTTCGAACGATAGGGCTTTTCGAACGGTCTGGGTCGGTTTAGCGACTGGTTCGGACCGAGCGAAATTCCTTTTCGTCACATCTGTTCTGGGTCTGAACGAAACCGGAGGCACCAAATTCTTCGTATATCCGTACAATCAACACATACGTTCAGACGGCTACTACATCCGTTCCTTCACGGTAGCTACTCCAATCAGGAACCTCAGCAGCGCCCATCTAACCGATACGAAGATCGTCGGTCTTGAATCGTCTTTGTATTTTCCAATTCGAATCGTTCGATCAATTATTTGAAATGAAGGTTAGCTCGGCCTTTTCAAATAATTTACGTAATTAGAATTCAAATCAATTCTTTCCATGGTTATATTATTCGACATTCATATTTCAGTTCTTTAGTATAATTTTCGTGTCAAACACATACAACCATCAAATATCAAGCAGATCAAGCCAAACTGGTTTATTTCCAATCCATGTTGCTTATAATATTTTATAACGATTTTTCGCCATTTTTATTTATTCAAAAATGGCCATATTTAATTAAATGACGTTTCAGGTCATGCTGTGGCACTAGCACTGTTTTTCCCCCAATTTGTTTTACACATATCGGAAAATCTAACCGTTGGACTTCTACAAAGTCTATGTCCCTTGGAAGATATTCCCAAAGCGAACCCAACGGTTCCATTTTCGTGAAAATCCGACGGTCGGATCTTCCACACTAGTCGTCTGAAGTTACGGTTTCAAAATTCGAACTACAGCGTCGTTATTCGATTTAATTTAATTATATTTATATTTATATATAAATATAAACAATTCTAGTGCTGTTTTTCTTCAGATTTGAATTAAACATTCCAGACAATCCAACCGTTGGATTTTTACAAAGTTGGTGCCGTTGGAAAGATATTTCCAAGGCGAACCCAGCGGTTGCGGTTTTGGGAAGATCCGATGGTCAGATTTCTCGTACAAATCGATTCAAATTATGATTTCAAAACACGAACTGCACGGCTTCGATTCCTTTCCAATTCTATTTATATTTATATATATAAATAGAGTTCATTCTTTTATTTCAAATATAGTTCATTCTTTAATTTCAACATCGTTTTCACTTCAAATATTTCGCTAACGCCTTTATATTGTGAAAATTTTCACCATAACCACCTTTGTATAGGAAGGGGTTTGGAAATTTATTGGGCCGTGTTAGGTACCCAATAAATCTTATAAAGCATCCACATATTTATAGTGATATATTCTGGTGTTTACAGGGGAGCGTGTATAGATAATAACTCCAGAGAATAAATTCTCGTCACCCTGTCAAGCCTGAGGGAGCGTGTATTTTTAATTACTCCAGAGGATAAATCCTCGTCACCTCGTTCCGTGTGGGAATAAATAGTCCATGTGCCGTATCTAATGACTAGAGAGACGTGATTATTGTCAACTCCAGACCCGTGTGGGGTTTTTATTAATTTGGCAATTTATCGTTATATTCCGTATAGTCCATATCAGTCATCAGTTCAACCTGTAGTATATAATCATCGCCATACAAGCCTCTCGCTCGTATGGTAAATCTTCCACCTCGTCACACAAGCTCCAAATGCTTATGTGGAATATGATGAAGTATGCCTATCGTCAAGGAGTATGCCATGTAGTGTAGTTCAAAATTAATTGTTACTATCCTATGGCGATGTTTATTATTTCACACAGAATATCCAGCACTCCGCATCCAATGGTATTCACAGGAGTTGATATAAAAATAAAATTGCGCAGCCAACTCATCAAGGCTTACCTATTTGTCGGGCACGCAAATAATTTCTTTACTCTACATCTAATCCATTTTTCCTGTTCGACACATGTATATATATGCAGAACAAAGCTAATAATAATATTTCTAGTGAACTAATATTTATTTCAACACGTGTGTATTTAACACTTCATATTCACAATAAAAATGTAGTTTTTATTGTTTATTCGTTTTATTTTAAAATACGAATAACATTCAACACATGAATTTCGATTCAACGAATGAATTTCAATTCAACACATGAATATACTCTATAGTTTGTATATATATAAAAATGTGATTTTTATCGTTAAATCTATTTATTTAAAATTCGAATAATATTCAACACATGAATTTCGATTCAACAAATGAATTTCAATTCAACACATGAATATTCTCTATAGTTTGTATATATATAAAAATGTGATTTTTATCGTTAAATCTATTTGTTTAAAATTCGAATAACATTCAACACATGAATTTCGATTCAACGAATGAATTTCAATTCAGCACATGAATATTCTCTATAGTTTGTATATATATAAAAATGTGATTTTTATCGTTAAATCTATTTGTTTAAAATTCGAATAACATTCAACACATGAATTTCAACTCAACGAATGAATTTCAATTCAACACATGAATATTCTCTATAGTTTGTATATATATAAAAATGTGATTTTTATCGTTAAATCTATTTATTTAAAATTCGAATAATATTCAACACATGAATTTCGATTCAACATATGTAATTAATTTCAATAAATGAAAATTATTCTAACACATGAATACTTCAGAAAATTTCGGCAGCATAACGACAGGGTAGTTAAAACCGGGATCGTCCCTAGTACGGCTCCTCGCTCTACCTTTAAACCTCGCAGTTTTTGACAATGGGGATCATGCATCTAGTTTGCACGCAGGCGGCATGTTTTATTTTCATTTCCACAATCCTATTCTAATTTATTTCAACCACAAGAGGGTATTTTTCAACCACAAAGGTATTTTTCAACCATAATATCAACCACAAACAATTATTTCCAACCATTCGTCATACTATATAATTTCACGCCAATCACAAGCAATAAATATCATCTATGGTCCGTGGACGAGGGGAGTGTGTGTGTGTATATATACATATATATATATATATATATATATATATATATATATATATATATATATATTATTTCTATAATTCACTTGCATTTCATCACAATTCAAAGCATATATGTTTCATACAACGCTTGTATAATTTATACATCGCTAATATAACTTATACAACACATGTACATGAGGTATACAATGCGTATATAATTTACACTTCGCTTATATAATTTATACAACACGATTCCATTCACACAATTTAATTTAGATTCCTCACATTGGTTTTTGGAGTGCTAAAAATCATATGAAGATCAGAAAAATCCGCGGCTTCCGCTAGATGGTAGAGAGCCTCCCTGTGGTCCTGATGTTTCATGTTTCATCGAATTTCGTTAACACACTAAAAAGATATGATTTTTCAAAGTTTTGCAACTCTTAAAAGTGTTATTTTCAATTCAGAAATTTCAAAGCAGATAACTTTTCAAACCTTCAAAACTAGGTTTTTAATTCACGATCGATCCGTGCAGTTTCGTCATGATTGGATGCTGCAACGTCGAAGAGCTTCGAACAGGCTTTCCAGCTCCTGTGGTGGCAGCGAACTCGACGGTCCCTACGCGGCTCGGCGGCGCTCCAAAGGTGGTAACTTTCTCGCTGGAATTCGATGTCAATACTGGATGGTTTCAGACGAGGCTTAGGTTGATTGAAAGAGGGGAGAAAGGCGATCGGAAAAGCCAACTGGAGGGGGTGGTGAAAATGCCTGTGGCGGCGGCGATCAGTATTGGAAATTTCGAGCTGGTTTCGCCGTTCGTTCCTGAGGGTTCGACTGATTTTTTTGATGAGAGAGAAAGTGAAGATATTTTCTATTATATTTAATTTTAAATTCCCAAAATATCCCTTTTTAACCAACGTACACCAATTTCAACCCAACGACTGTCGCCCCTAGCTAAATACCCTCATTCCAGACACAATGGGATATGTTTCGCTGACCAATTCGACTGTTACAGTCAGTTATTTTTCAAATTAAAGTATAAAACATTTAATATTCAATTTGAACGTACATTTCAATTTTCCAGGGCCACAAACTGAGTCGAAATATTCCAGAAAAATAAATCTAGCTTTGTTTTGACGATACGGTCCCAACAAAACCAGTTTCGTCGAATTCTGAGATCGTATGCAAAATGTCCATTTTCAGGTCGACCCATTTTAACAGAAATTGACCAATCACATTTTCTTTTTCCCCGCTCACATACTAGCTTCAAAAATTATGAAATTTGAAACCTAGCAATAGTTTGACATCCCGGATCCAACAAAAGTGGTTTCGTCGAATTCCGAGGTAGTATGCAAAATATCTATTTCCAAGGGCTATATATTCTATATAGCGACCTTTCTGAAAAATCATTTGGCCATAACTTTTGATTCCTGCTATGAAACTTCGATTTTTCAGATTCGTTAGAAAGATATTCATAAATAGATTTAAATATTTTTGGTTTCACTAAAATCTGTTATATTTTCCACCCGGTACAGTAAGACAAAGTTTGTATTCAAATTTTCAAACTGCCTCACTATTCCCAATTCATTACTTTATTGAAATATGCTATTTCAATTGTTTTAAATTCTTTGACAATAACCAATTTTAAAAATTTTAAATTGGTTCACATTTTCCGGGTTATTACAATCTCCCCCACTTAAAACTTTTCGTGCTCGAAAAGGAAACAACAGCAAAGTAGGAAACAAAATGTAAATGCAAAGTATTGTAAATGTACCTTGCACCGGAGTTAGTCAGAGATGTCCACTCTGCATTTGGGGTAGGCTTGTTTAATGCTTTCCTCAGTCTCCCAAGTACAGTCTCTAGGATCACTACTCCACTGCACTTTAACTAAATGAATCTTTTTGCTCCTAAGCTCTCTAGTTTCTTTGCCAACGATCTTCAATGGCTCTCTTCTGACTGCTAATTCTAGAGTTATTTCCAAGTCCTGTTGTGCTGCTTCTTCTACAACAAGATCTGGATCATGCACATGTTTTCTGAGTTGAGACACGTGGAACACATCATGCACTCCAATCAACCAATCAGGTAATGAAACCCTATATGCAAGAGTTCCAATCCGTTCAAGTATAGGAAAGGGACCAATAAATCTCGGTGCCAACTTCCCAGTTTTGCCAAATCTGATTACTCCCCGCATCGGAGAAACTCTTAAATAAACATAGTCGCCAACGGCAAATGATAAGTCTCTTCTTCTCGCATCAGCATAACTTTTCTGTCAGCTTTGTGCAGTTTTCAATCGCTTCTTGATGAAATCGACTTTATCAGATGCTTCTCGAATCATATCGGGTCCCAACACAAGTCTATTGCCATGTTCTACCTAACATGTGGGAGATCTACACGGTCTACCGTATAATGCTTCAAATGGAGACATTCCCAAACTTGCTTGATAGCTATTGTTATAAGAGAATTCGGCTAAATGTAAGTGATCTTCCCATGAGCCGCCAAAATCAATAATGCAAGCCCGCAGTAAATCTTCTAGGATTCTATTCACCCGCTCAGTTTGGTCGTCTGTCTGAGGGTGATAAGCGGTGTTTATATTCAATTTGGTTCCTAATTCTGTCTGGAATGCTTCCCAAAATTTGTTAGTAAATAGGGGATCTCTATCACTGACTATATTGAGCGGCACTCCATGTAGTTTAACTATTTCTTTGAAGTAAATCTGTGCTAAACTTTGAGCCGTTCTGTTGGATCGGACAGGTATGAAATGGGCAATCTTCGTGAAGCGATCTACGATCACCCATATACTGTCGTTTCCTTTCTTAGTTCGAGGCAAACCATCAATGAAGTCCATCGAAATTTGCTCCCACTTCCATCCTGGAATTTCTAAAGGTTGTAATAGTCCAGCCAATTTCTGCTGATCGCTCTTAACTAGCTGACAAGTGGAGCATTTGCTAACATATAATGAAATATCTCTTTTCATCGCCTTCCACCAAAAGGTGCGTTTGAGGTCGTTATACATTTTTCTCACACAAGAATGGATACTGAGTTTGGACCTATGACATTCATCAAGCACTTCCCTCTTTAGCTCGGAGATGTCAGGAACACAAATTCTTCCTTTTAATCTCGGAACTCCCTCACTATCCACTTGGAAGCTGGAGTCTATGCCTTCATTGATTCTTTTGACCATCTCCTTTGCAAAATTATCTTCTTTCTGAAGGGTCGAGATACTGTCAATTAATGAAGACGTAATGATAAAACTGGCAATGATTTCATTCTTTCTGCTGAGTGCATCTGCTACAACATTGGCTTTTCCTAGAGTGTATACAATCTCAAAATCATATGCTGCAAGGAATTCTAACCAACGCTGTTGTATCAAGTTTAGATATTTCTGAGTGAATAGATACTTCAATGATTGATGATCGATAAATAGTTCGAACTTCTCGCCCAATAAATAATGCCTCCAGATTCTCAAAGCAAACACGATAGCTAACAACTCAAGATCATGAGTTGCATAGTTTCTTTTATGCGGCTTCAGCTGACGGCTGGCATAAGCGACCACTTGGCCTTTTTGCATTAATACTGCGCCAAGCCCTCTAATAGAAGCGTCTGTCCATACAGTCAAGTCTTGGTTGCCTTCTATAATTGTCAATACCGGAGCAGTTGTCAATTTCAGTTTCAGCTCCTGGAAAGCTTCTTCACATTCGGGAGTCCATTTGAATTTCTCATGCTTCTTTGTAAGCTTTGTCAATACACCAGATATCTTTGAAAAATCCTGAACGGATTTCCTATAGTAACTAGCCAATCCAAGGAAACTTCGAACTTCTGTGGGGTAGTAGGTTGTTTCCAGTTCTGAATCGCTGTAATTTTGCTTGGATCTACAGCAATCCCTTCTTTTGATACGACATGGCCTAGGAACTTAACTTCATCCTGCCAGAAGACACACTTAGAAAATTTAGCTTTCAAGACATTTCTCCTTGGAATTATCAACACTTGTTCTAAATGTTTTGCATGCTCGCCTTCTGACTTGGAGTAGATTAAAATGTCATCGATGAAGACTAGAACAAATTTATTCAATACACCTCGGAGCACTATGTTCATAAGATCGATGAAGTATGCTGGAGCATTACACAGGCCGAACGACATTACTAACCATTCGTAGAATAAATCGGGACCCCTGAAGGCTGTCAAAGGAAAATAGTCTTCGGCTATACGTAATTGGTGGAAACCTGTAGCTAGGTCCATTCTGGAGAATACTGTTGCCCCCATTTAATTGATCTAACAGATCATCTATACGTGGCAAGTGATATTTGTTCTTCAGTGAGACGACCCGATTTCCCGTTCTCACGGAAACAAGGTTATCTTTGGAATATAACACAGAAACAGATAATAGCAGAACAGAATTAAATAAATACACCAGAATGAACAACAAAATATACTGGATAAAAGTAATCATCAGAGTTACACAGTATACAGGATCTTACTTAGTACAAATACAGTTCAGCTATACATAAATGTCTACAGCGGAAATAAACAAAATATGTACAATAGGAGCTGAACAGCATAAAAAGAGATAAATGATAGAATCCATCTTCAGCTCCAGCTCTCCAGAAAAGAACCAGCTAAACCTGAATACAAGGCTGCCCGTGTAGAAAAAGGGGCACCCGAGTTTGAGAGTGAAACAAACTACGAGTCAGTCATGGGACTGGTATGAGAAATCCACTCAACACATATATATAATTGGCTAATCACAGGACCACGCCACTTTCGAGGAACGGGTTTTCTCCATTGGATTGCCAGTGCTTTAAAACAAATCTTTCTTTTAAACATCGCTATGCTTTTTATAAAAATGAAGCCGTTATAAGACTCAGTTCCCATCACACAATGCAACGCAAACCGGAGGATAGAGTTTTACCTTATAACGGCCAAAATATGCTTGATACGAATAAAACAAAGGCATTTGATATTATTGCTAGTGTCTATATGTTTTGAAAACACTTTCAAATCATAACTATCAATCATAGACGGCATGGGTACCATATATCATGTCGCCATATATATATACAAGCAAAACCGCACGATGTCGTATTTAGAAATTTGATTTCCGTCATGAACCAAGGCAAAAGATAGTCCTTACCGAATTCGTGACTCTCTAGCCCGAGCCACCGGAACAGCCGCAACTGCCCCTTGGAGCGACAGGGCCGGTCCACCGATGTGGATTATAGTGCCTGAACAATACGTTTCCCCGCCCTTTGGGGCGTAAATGAGCCAACTAATGACTCCATCGGACCCGGATCGTCCGACCAAACCGAGGCGCCTCGCAACAGCAACAACCACATAGGTGAAAAGTATATAAATGTCAGGGCTGGTAGGTCACTGGCACCACCCTAGCTAGAAAGAAACGCATGCCCTCCCTGAGGTCCTTCTCCCGTTTTAGGTTCATACCGGGGTGTGAGGCTCGCGAATTCACGTTATACACAAAGCTACGCCACACAGGCGGTGCTTTGATCATCACCACAAGACTTTGCTTTTCAACAGAAGCCCTGATCACTGCATCTTAGCATGCCACACAGGCAATTCACGCCATGCGATTGATGTCCATCGATATACAACCTCTGAGCTCGTACGTCTCAGAGAAGGGCGTTAAGCAAAAGAATAAATTCTCCGCCGCCAAACAGATGTATATTTAACAGAGATCAATCAACACAGAATAAAATCCAATGTCGGACACACAGTCCATTTACGAGTCCGTTCTGGGTCTGAACGAAACCGGAGGCACTAAATACCTCGCAAACCCTTCGATCAACACGTACGTCTGAACGATCACCACTCATTATCCATATTTCGGGATGCCTCCCAATCAGGACCTCGGTTACCATCCAAACGAGGTGAAGATCTCCGGTCTTCGACCATCGTCTTCATCTTCGACTTTCAATCGTCGGTCAATTATTCGAAATGAGAATTAACTCGGCCTTTTCAAATAATTCACGTATATTTAGAATTTCAAATCGATTTATTTCAATGGTTAAATTATTTGACAACATCACGTTTGTTCTTTAATGCAATTTTCACACCAAACACATTCAACCATCAAATATCACATAAATCAAGCAAATTCAGTTTATTTCCATTCCATATCGCCTATGATATTTTATAACTATTTATCGCTATTTTTATTTATTTTAAAATAGCCATTTTATTCAAAACGACGCTTCGGGCCATAAGGCGGCCGTGGCGCTGTTTTTCTTCAGATTTGATTTACACTTATCTGAAAATCTAACCGTTGGATCTTCACAAAATTTACATCATTAGAAAGGTCTTTTCAAAACGAATCCAACGGTTCCAGTTTCGGGAAAATCCGACGGTCGGATCTCCCGGTACACTCGTTTGAAATTTCGATTTCAAAATACGAACTGCAGCGGCGTTATTCGATTGAATATAATTATATTTATATATATAAATAAATATAATCGTTTCTGGCGCTGTTTTTCTTCAGATTTGAATTAAACATTCCAGACAATCCAACCGTTGGATTTCTACAAAGTTGGTGTCGTTGGGAAGATATTTCCAAGGCGCACCCGGCGGTTGAGGTTTCGGGAAAATCCAATGGTCGGATTTCCCGCACTAGTCTTTTGAAATCACGGTTTCAAAATACGAACTGCACGGCTTCGTTTCGTTTTAATTTTATTTATATTTATATATTTATATAAATATAGTTCATTCAACAATTTCAATATCGTTTTCACTTCAAATATTTTTCTAACACCTTAAATTTTGGAAAAATTTCGCCATAACCTCCCCTGCACCGGGAGCATCGGGAAATCGCAAATAGCGTTCCCGGTCCTTCTAATCTCAAAAAGAAAAAGAATAAGCCAAGCGGGTAGCCAACAGGCTCAAAATCATCACCCAAACAAATCAGTAAATGTGTACCTATTTGTCGGGCACAAAATTTTATTCCTCTTCTCTAGCCCCTTTGCTATAACCTGTTCAATGAATATTGCATGTACATATATATACAGTTCTTATCATTTATCAATTTCTATTCGACTTCATATTTGATTTCTATTTGGTTTAAAAACTCCATTCATTCTAATGTTACATAAATAGGTGCAAATCATTTCATTAGCTAATTAATGAATATTTCAACTCATATATGTTTATTTTGAACAAGTGGCTATTTTTAACACTTCACATTTCAACGATTACTGCATACAATAAAAATGTGATTTTTATTGTAAAACGATTCATTTCAAAACACTATTTTTCTATATAGTTCATATAGGTGACAAAATAGGATTTTTATCATAAAACAATTTCTTTTTAAAACGAGATTATTTTACACAGTTCATATAGTCGATAAAAGGCGATTTTTATTATCAACCAATTTATTTCAAAATATGAATACCATTCAACACATGAATTTCTAAACAACGAATGAATATCAATTCAACACATGAATGTTTTCTATGGTTTCTATATATAGATAAAAATGTGATTTTTATTATCGAACAATTTATTTCAAAATATGAATACCATTCAACACATGAATTTCTAATCAACGAATGAATATCAATTCAACACATGAATGTTTTCAATAGTTTTTATATATAGATAAAAATGTGATTTTTATTATCGAACAATTTATTTCAAAATATGAATACCATTCAACACATGAATTTCTAAACAACGAATGAATATCAATTCAACACATGAATGTTTTCAATAGTTTTTATATATAGATAAAAATGTGATTTTTATTATCGAACAATTTATTTCAAAATATGAATACCATTCAACACATGAATTTCTAAACAACGAATGAATATCAATTCAACACATGAACGTTTTCTATACAATGAATAAATATAGTTTAAGCATATGAAAATAATTCAAACACACAAATATTATTCAAAATTTCGGCAGCATTACGGCAGGGTAGTTACACCGGCACCGTCCCTAGTACGGCTCCTCGCTCTACCTTAAAACCTCGCGGTTTTTGACAATGGGGATCATGCATCTAGTTCGCACGCAGGCGGCATGTATATATTTATTTCATTTCCACAAACTAATCCTATGTGGTTTCAACCAAATATTTCACAACCACCAATGGGTATTTTTCAACCTCAATCAACCAATATCAATCACAAACAATCCCAAACAATCATTCAATTTTCACAACAATTTCAACCGATAAATATCGTCCATGGTTTGTGGACGAGGGGCGTATATATATATATATATATATATATATATATATATATATATATATTTATATATAGCAATTCACTTTCATTTCACACACATATATTTATATTTTTAAATCAGAAATCTCACCAATAGCTATCCAACTTCACGACACTTCCTTGTATAAAATCTTCGCCTTTTGTCGCTTTCGCCCGTATTCTCTACACATGTAAAAATCGAATTTTTACGATGTTATTCAATATATATAAAAATCGAATTTTGACTTCGCTATTCAATAAATAAAAATATGATTTCTACTTCGACTTTCAATATATAAAGATATGATTTTTACTTCGACTTTCAATATATAAAGACATGATTTTTCTTTTTAAAGAAATCAGTTTTCAATACCTTTTTAAAAAAACAAAATCAGTTTTTACTCTTTTTATAAAATCAGTTTTTAACTTTTTAAAAACCAAATCAGTTTTTACTCTTTTTATAAAATCAGTTTTTAACTTTTTAAAAACCAAATCAGTTTTTACTCTTTTTATAAAATCAGTTTTTAACTTTTTAAAAACCAAATCAGTTTTTACTCTTTTTATAAAATCAGTTTTTAATACTTTATAAAAATTTCAGTTTTATACTTTTTAAAAATTCAGTTTTTAATACTTTATAAAAATTTCAGTTTTATACTAGCTTTTAAAAGTTCAGTTTTTATAAATCTAAAAAAATCAGTTTTTATAAATTTAAAAATTTCAGTTTATATACCTAATAAAATAAATAAAAAACACAGTTTTTAAATTATTAAAATAAAATAGCAAAATACTTACAGAGGGGGGGTTTTCACCGATCGTCGGAGGTGGCAGCAGCTCCGTTCAGGCGACGGTGGCCCACAGTGGTCGGGTCAGTGGGTTTTGGACTTGAATCGGATGAGAGGAGAGAGGAGAAGCAAAGGGGGAGAGGGCTAAGGTGATGGCCGGCGTCGGGGAGTGTGCAGCAGCTCGGTGGAGGCAGCCAAGGCCCTGGCGGCGGCGCTGGTGATCTAGGGCTCGCGGTTTCTCGTTTGAAGAAGGGGAGGGGGTCTTGGGGAGGCCGACGATGGCCGGGGGGGAATCGAGGTGGTGCGGCGCCGATGGGGCTGGCGGTCGTGGCCTGGCGTCGCGAGATCAAGCGCCCTCGTTTTTTTTTTTATTCGGGTTAGATCTGAAGGAGTATAGGAGAGAGAGGAGGGAAGGTGAGGATTATATAAAGTTTAATTATTTAATTTTATTCACCTAGAGTTGACTTTTCATTCCAACACTGAATCGAACCCACCGACTGTCGTCCCTAGCTAATTAGCCCCATTCCGAACACAATGGGATATGTATCGTAGGCCAATTCGACCGTTATATTCAGTTTCCGTTGAATTTAAAATATAAATCTTTATATATTCAATTTGAACGTACATTTTGATTTACCGGGCCCACATACGGACTCTAACAAATTACAGAAAAATATTTTCTAGCTTCTTATTGACGATACGGTCCTAACAAAACTAATTTCGTCGAATTCTGAGACCGTTTGAGAAATGGCCAATTTCCATTCGATTAAAATCAACAGAAACTGGTCAAACGCGTTTTCTTTTGCCACGCTCACATATTGATTCTAAAAATTATGAAATTTGAAACCTAACAATAACTTGACCCTGCGGATCCAACAAAAGTGGTTTCGTCGAAATCCGAGGTCATTTGCAAAATGTCCATTTTTAAGGGCCTGAATTCCATAGCGACTATTCAGAATTTTCAACTGGACATACCTTTTGATTCCCGCTATCAAATTTTGATTGGTCGGATTCGTTAGAAAGATAATACCAATTAGATCCTAATGTTTTTGGTTTCACTAAAATCCGGATTGTTTTGCACCCGGTATATTCAATCGAAGTTTGAAATCGAATTATCGAACTACCGCGCCATTTTCAATTCTATATATAATTATAATTAATTATATTCGTTTTCAAATGTCGATTCAAACTCATTTTTCATTGCCATTATCCAAAATATTTATTTTAAATATTTAAAATCCATTATTTTAGCCAATTTAAAATTTTTAAATTGGTTCAGATTTTCTGGGTCGTTACATTCAGTGTCTGCTTATTGAGATCTCGGTAATCAACACAAAGTCGTAGAGTACCGTCTGATTTCGGGACAAACACTACTGCTGCTCCCCAAGCTGAAAAGCTCGGTCTGATCAGACCTTTCCAAAGCAATTCTCGAGTTTGGCTGCCTAACTCTTCTTTTTCTTTCGGGGTCATCCTTCTAATTGGATGTACTACTGGTCGGGCATTAGGAATTAGATCTATTCTGAATTCAATTTCTCTTTGCGGAGGTAAGTTTTCGACATCTTCAAACACATCCACATAGTTTTTAACGACTGGAATCTTTTCTAATGAAGTGGGAGTAACTTCTAAAGAAGACCAAAATTCTTCTCTATTTGGATCTGAACCGAGACATGGTATAGTGATATGCCCAACTTTTGTTTCAACTTTAACTATTCTTTCGGCACATCTAACTTCGACCTTATATTTTGTCAACCAGTCTAGCCCGAGTATAACATCAAATTCGGGAAAGTGCATGATGATCAAATCAAAAGAGAACTTGTAGCAAGAATAAGAGACATGCAATCTATAATACGAACTGAGAGTGATAGAGCCTCCTATCGGGTTTTGAACTTTAATTGGTTCCTTTAGACTTCTTACTTTTAACTTTAACTTACTAACAGTGTTACTAGAAATGAAGCTACGTGATGCACCAGTATCAAAAAGTACAGAAACTGGAATATTTTTAATGGTAAGGGTACCTCCCAAGACGTCGGGTTTACCTGATCCATCGGTGATAGCTGGCGGGGCATCCCCGTCATACACATGAGCCACCTGTGCATTCTGCTTCAGAGGACAATTCCTGCTATAGTGCCCTTTCTTATGGCAGTTGTAGCATTCGGTTGAGCTACGGTCTGGATTTTCCTTTAGCTTCTTTGGGGCTTTGCACACATTTGAAAAATGTCCTGTCTTTCCATAGTTGTAGCAGCTTCCTTTGGGTATCTTCCTAGATTGCTGAGTAGCGGCCGCTGAAATGCTGGACTCTGGCTGATCTGCTGAAGCTTTGCGCTTGTTTCCAGCTTGGCTTTTGACGCGGTCTTGGTTGGAGTGTCTTTCATCCATATCTTCATAATTGCAGGCCATTTCCACTAATTCTGAGTATGAGAGTTTGATGTTGCTCATGGCCCTGTCATGGTACTTGCGCCGTAGCCCAAATATAAACCTCTTGTTCTTAGCTTTGGTCGTCATAATAACCTCTGGAGCATAGCGCGATAGCTAAGTGAATTTGTTGAGGTAGTCTTGGATACAGAGATCTCCCTGCTGGAGATTAGCAAACTGCTCACGCATCCGCTCTAAGGCCTGCTCAGGTACGAACTTTTCCATGAACATGGTCTTGAATTGCTCCCAGGTCCTAACAGTACCCGCCGCATCTTCGGAGGTGATGGCATCCCACCACAACTCTGCTTCTTCCTGTAAGAGCCAAATGCCTAGACGTGCCTTGTTGTGGGTCCCCAATCCCATGCCCTCAAAAATCTTTTCACAAGTCTTCAACCAAGCAATAGCCTCTGTCACTGTACCAAGGCCAGAAAAGGGCTTTCCTCCCGGGTTCCTATATCTCTTTGCTACTCTGTCAAGCTCAAAGTCCTGGGGTGCTGGTGGCTGTATAATAGGGCCCCCTCGGCTACGGGGATATTCCCCCGTCCTCCTGCTATGCCTGCTCGGCCTCCACGGCCACCTCTGGCTGCTGCTGCTTGTGTAGCCATCAGATAGAGTACTGTATAAGCAAGAAAAGAGTCAAGCTCACAGAAATTATAACTTTCATATATGATAAAGAATGGAAACATAAGGAAAGGTAATGATGTACTGATCAAATTATATTTCTAATCTGCTTAGCTCATTCTAGGACATCGCTAATCCTATCTCTAATGAGCGACTTGCCTTATAACACTACTGATTCTATTCTGACGAGGTGTTTAATATGTTAGACCCGGAACTAAGGTTAACCAAAGCTCTGATACCAACTGTGACGATCCCAAAATCCGTGTGACGGTATTAAGGATAATCATTAGAATATAACACATCATTCATCATAGCAGAGTACAGATAATAGCAAAAACAGAAAATAGAATAATTTTACATAGATATGACAGCGGAATCATAACATGTTGTTACATCAGAATAGCACAACGTATGATATAACTTAGTAAATAAAAGGGAAATGATCAATCACCATCGCCATAGGCGGAATATATACATACAGTGAGACATAATAAGGGTATCAGTCTACATCGCCGAAGGCGGTACATATACATACGATAATAAGTACTGGAAGTAAAACAGTCTGCATCGCCCATTGCGGAATCATAATATAAATACAATAATGGCGGAAAATGTCAAAGTCATCTCGTTGAAGTCGGCCTCGCCATGAGCCAAAAGTGCACTCCATACTACAGTGCTGAGCCAAAACAACCTGTCACCTGTGAACTAGGCTGCCCGTGTGAAAATAAGGGCACCCGCGTTTGCAAAGTGAAACAAACAATGAGTCAGTCATGGGGACTGGTGTGAGAAATCTACTTAACAGTTTAAACAACAGTAATAAGCAAATCATAGGACCATGCCACTTTCGCAGAACGGGTTTACTCCAGTGATTGCTGGTGCATTTAAAACAAAGTAAATTCTTTAAAAACAACGCAATGCTTTTAAAAAGAATGAAGCCGTTATAAGACTCAAGTCCCATCATACAATGCAATGCAAGCCGGAGGATAGAGTTTTACCTTATAATGGCCAAATATGCTTAATATGTGTAAAGCAAAATCATTTGATATTATTACTAGTGCATATATGTTTCAAAAACGAATAGCATCATAAATATCAATCATAGATGACATGAACGTCCCATGCCACTATGTCGCCATACATAAGTTACAATCGAATCCGTTATTTCGTATTGGAAATTGGATTTCCATCATGAGTCGAGGCAAGGGGCAAGCTCCTCTCCGCTTCGAGACATTCTAGCAAATGCCTCAGGACTACACACTAGGTAACCCTTGGATCTTTAGGGCCGGTCCTCTCTTACGTTTGAGGATTGGCAATTCCTGAACACATGTTTCCCGGTCCTTACAAACCTAATATCGAGGCGACTCGCATTCCAACAACCACATAGGTGAAAAGTAGATATAAATGTCAGGGCTGGTAGGTCACTGACACCACCATAGCTAGAAAGAAACGTCGTGCTCTCCCTGCAGTCCTTATCCCGTTTTTAACTCATACCGAGGTGTGAGGCCCGCGAATCAACGCTATACACAAAGCCAGGCTACGTAGGTCATGCTTTGATCATCAAACACAAGACTTTGCTTTGCAACAGAAGCCTTGATCACAACATCTTGGCATGCCACATAGGCAATCCACTCCATACGACTGATTTCTATCGATATATAACCTCTGAGCTCGTACGTCTTAGAGAAGGGCGTTAAGCAAAAGAATAAATTCTCCGTCGCCAAATAGATATATATTTAACAGAGATCAATTAGTATAGAAAAAAATCCAATGTCAGACACACAGTCCATTTACAAGTCCGTTCTGGGTCTGAACGAAACCGAAGGCACCAAATTCCACGTATATCCGTACAATCAACACATACGTTCAGACGGCTACTACATCCGTTCCTTCACGGTAGCTACTCCAATCAGGAACCTCAGCAGCGTCCATCTAACCGATACGAAGATCGTCGGTCTTGAATCGTCTTTGTATTTTCCAATTCGAATCATTCGATCAATTATTTGAAATGAGGGTTAGCTCGGCCTTTTCAAATAATTTACGTAATTAGAATTCAAATCAATTCTTTCCATGGTTATATTATTCGACATTCATATTTCGGTTCTTTAGTATAATTTTCCTGTCAAACACATACAACCATCAAATATCAAGCAGATCAAGCCAAACTGGTTTATTTCCAATCCATGTTGCTTATAATATTTTATAACGATTTTTCGCCATTTTTATTTATTTAAAAATGGCCATATTTAATTAAACGACGTTTCAGGTCGTGCCATGGCACTGGCGCTGTTTTTCCCCTAATTTGTTTTACACATATCGGAAAATCTAACCGTTGGATTTCTACAAAGTCTATGCCCTGGGAAGATATTCCCAAAGCGAACCCAACGGTTCCAGTTTCGTGAAAATCCGACGGTCGGATCTTCCACACTACTCGTCTGACGTTACGGTTTCAAAATTCGAATTGCAGCGTCGTTATTCGATTTAATTTAATTATATTTATATATAAATATAAACGATTCTGGCGTTGTTTTTCCTCAGATTTGAATTAAACATTCCAGACAGTCCAACCGTTGGATTTTTAAAAAGTTGGTGCCGTTGGAAAGGTATTTCCAAGGCGAACCCAGCGGTTGCGGTTTCGGGAAAATCCGATGGTCGGATTTCTCATACTAATCGATTCAAATTACGATTTCAAAACACGAACAGCACGGCTTCGATTCCTTTCCAATTCTATTTGTATATATAAATGTAGTTCATTCTTTTATTTCAAATATAGTTCATTCATTAATTTCAACATCGTTTTCACTTCAAATATTTCACTAACGCCTTTATATTTTGAAAAATTTCGCCATAACCTCCTTTGTACGGGAAGGGGTTTGGAAATTTATTGGGTCATGTTAGGTACCCAATAAATCCTATAAAGCATCCACATATTTATAGTGATATATTCTGGTGTTTACAGGGGAGCGTGTATAGATAATAACTCCAGAGAATAAATTCTCGTCACCCTGTCAAGCCTGAGGGAGCGTGTATTTTTAATTACTCCAGAGGATAAATCCTCGTCACCTCGTCCCGTGTGGGAATAAATAGTCCATGTGCCGTATCTAATGACTAGAGAGATGTGATTATTGTCAACTCCAGACCCATGTGGGGTTTTTATTAATCTGGCAATTTATCGTTATATTCTATATAGTCCATATCAGTCATCAGTTCAACCTATAGTATATAATCATCACCATACAAGCCTCTCGCTCGTATGGTTAATCTTCCACCTCGTCACGCAAGCTCCAAATGCTTATGTGGAATATGATGAAGTATTCCTATCGTCAAGGAGTATGCCATGTAGTGTAGTTCAAAATTAATTGTTACTATCCTATGGCGATGTTTATTATTTCACACAGAATAACCAGCACTCAACATCCAATGGCATTCACAGGAGTTGATATAAAAATAAAATTGCGCAGCCAACTCATCAAGGCTTACCTATTTGTCGGGCATGCAAATAATTTCTTTACTCTACAGCTAATCCATTTTTCCTGTTCGACACATGTATATATATGTTGTACAAAGCTAATAATAATATTTCTAGCGAACTAATATTTATTTCAACACGTGTGTATTTAACACTTCATATTCACAATAAAAATGTAGTTTTTATTGTCTATTCATTTTATTTTAAAATACGAATAACATTCAACACATGAATTTCGATTCAACGAATGAATTTCAATTCAACACATGAATATTCTCTATAGTTTGTATATATATAAAAATGTGATTTTTATCGTTAAATCTATTTATTTAAAATTCGAATAATATTCAACACATGAATTTCGATTCAACGAATGAATTTCAATTCAACACATAAATATTCTCTATAGATTGTATATATATATAAATGTGATTTTTATCGTTAAATCTATTTGTTTAAAATTCGAATAACATTTAACACATGAATTTCGATTCAACGAATGAATTTCAATTCAACACATGAATATTCTCTATAGTTTGTATATATATAAAAATGTGATTTTTATCGTTAAATCTATTTGTTTAAAATTCGAATAACATTCAACACATGAATTTCAACTCAACGAATGAATTTCAATTCAACACATGAATATTCTCTATAGTTTGTATATATATATATATGTGATTTTTATCGTTAAATCTATTTATTTAAAATTCGAATAATATTCAACACATGAATTTCGATTCAACATATGTAATTAATTTCAACAAATGAAAATTATTCTAACACATGAATATTTCAGAAAATTTCGGCAGCATAACGGCAGGGTAGTTAAAACCGGGACCGTCCCTAGTACGGCTCCACGCTCTACCTTAAAAACTCGTGGTTTTTGACAACGGGGATCATGCATCTAGTTCGCATGTAGGCGGCATGTTTTATTTTCATTTCCATAATCCTATTCTAATATGTTTCAACCACAAGAGGGTATTTTTCAAACACAAAGGTATTTTTCAACCACAATATCAACCACAAACAATTATTTCCAGCCATTCGACATACTATATAATTTCATGCCAATCACAAGCAATAAATATCGTCCATGGTTTGTGGACGAGGGGAGTATATATATATGTATATATATATATATATATTATTTCTATAATTCACTTGCATTTCATCACAATTCAAAGCATATATGTTTCAAACAACGCTTGTATAATTTATACATCGCTAATATAACTAATACAACACATGTACATGAGGTATACAATACGTATATAATTTACACTTCGCTTATATAATTTATACAACACGATTCCATTCACACAATTTAATTTAGATTCCTCACATTGGTTTTTGGAGTGCTAAAAATCGTATGAAGATCAGAAAAATCCGCGGCTTCCGCTAGATGGTAGAGAGCCTCCCTGCGGTCCCGATATTTCCTGTTTCATCGAATTTCGTTAACACACTAAAAAGATATGATTTTTCAAAGTTTTGCAACACATAAAGGTGTTATTTTCAATTCAGAAATTTCAAAGCAGATAACTTTTCAAACCTTCAAAACTAGGTTTTTAATTCACGATCGATCCGTGCAGTTTCGTCACGATCGGATGCTGCTACGTCGAAGAGCTTCGAACAGGCTTTCCAGCGCCTGTGGTGGCAGCGAACTCAACGGTCCCTACGCGGCTCGGCGGCGCTCCAAAGGTGGTAACTTTCTCGCTGGAATTCGACGTCAATACTGGATGGTTTCAGACGAGGCTTGGGTTGATTGAAAGAGGAGAGAAAGGCGATCGGAAAAGCCAACTGGAGGGGGTAGCAAAAGCGCCTGTGGCGGCGGCGATCAGTCCTGGAAATTTCGAGCTGGTTTCGCTGTTCGTTCCTGAGGGTTCGACTGATTTTTCTGATGAGAGAGAAAGTGAAGATATTTTCTATTATATTTAAATTTAAATTCCCAAAATATCTCTTTTTAACCAACGTACACCAATTTCAACCCAACGACTGTCACCCAACCTAAATACCCCCATTCCGGACACAATGGGATATGTTTCGTTGGCCAATTCGACTGTTACAGTCAGTTATTTTTCAAATTAAAGTATAAAACATTTAATATTCAATTTGAACGTACATTTCAATTTGCCAGGGCCACAAACTGAATCAAAAAATTCCAGAAAAATAAATCTAGCTTTGTTTTGACGATACGGTCCCAACAAAACCAGTTTCGTCGAATTCTGAGATCGTATGCAAAATGTCCATTTTCAGGTCGACCCATTTTAACAGAAATTGACCAATCACATTTTCTTTTGCCCCGCTCACATACTAGCTTCAAAAATTATGAAATTTGAAACCTAGCAATAGTTTGACATCCCGGATCCAACAAAAGTGGTTTCGTCGAATTCCGAGGTCGTATGCAAAATATCTATTTTCAAGGGCTATATATTCTATATAGCGACCTTTCTGAAAATTCATTTGGCCATAACTTTTGATTCCTGCTATGAAACTTCGATTTTTCAGATTAGTTAGAAAAGTATTCATAAACAGATTTAAATATTTTTGGTTTCACTAAAATCTGTTATATATTCCACCCGGTACAGTCAGACAAAGTTTGTATTCAAATTTTCAAACTGCCTCACTATTCCCAATTCATTACTTTATTGAAATATGCTATTTCAATTGTTTTAAATTCTTTGACAATAACCAATTTTAAAAAATTTAAATTGGTTCACATTTTTCAGTTTATTACAAAATCACGAAATAAACATCACCCAAATATCTCCCTGTACTCAAAACACAGGTCCATACTTATAGTACTCCTCCTTCCTCCCTTTCCCAAAGTGCCCTACTTCCCTAATGCAAACATGCGAGCTTCAGCTGTAATCCACCTTCTCCGTTGTAACCTTCTCCGGGATATCCAAGTCCAACCCGCAAAGCCTTCACTGTAGATTTTCGCCTTTCAGGAAATAACCCACCGAGTTGGTTAAAACCAATATGAGGTTGGAGCTCACGCTCCAGCGATTTCGAATTTAAATCTCTCGTGATTTATTGTGTTTGATTTGATTTTTATTGGGATTTTTGAAGAGATCGGTTTTGTTTTGGAAATGGAATAACTGGAGGCAGAAATCGTTTTGACCTGTGGATCGAAAGTGCTTAGGGTTAGAAACTGTTTAGTTTATTTATTGGAAAAGAATTGAGGAGACGAGGTGATTTCCTGTCCATTCGTTTGGGTAGGTGATGGCGTGTTTCGGTATTAACCACGCAATGTTTTTGCTGTGCGGAAAATTTTGTTTGCTGACTCCCTTTTATAAAGAGATCTTGTACCAATATTTGTATTTAATTATAAAAAAAACTAAATGGTGAAGTACCCCCTTCAAAACCAGTTCATATGATTTTTGTTTTTGACAAACTAAGTTAATCCTAGCATAGATAAAATATTCCGGACCCAATGGGACATGTTTCGTCGAATTCCGACTTCGTTTGCAAAAGTGGCTATTTTTAAAGCTCTAAATAACCCTTTTAAATAATAAATATATTTAGAAACATTTAAATTTAATATTTAAAAATAAATATTATCGTATATATCCACAGTGGAATACCATACAGCTCTCATTGGATTTATAACTCGATACTTCAAAATTCCTAGTTATATCGATATTCACTTTATATATAAAAACCTATTTAAATATAAATAAATCGATATAAATTATAAAGGAATTCCACAGCGACTTTTCAAAAATTTGATTTGGACGTAAATCAAAATCTACACGACGAAATCCCGATTTTTCTCTTCCACTAGAAAGATATACTCCACCAGCTCCACACGTTTCTTGTTTCACAGAAATCCGGCTTAAAACGAATCCTGTACATTCAGTTGAAGTTCAAATCGCCAAATTACAAACTGCAGCGCCATTTCGAGCTCTATTTTAATTATAATATAATTATGTGTTCAAACTGTCATTAAAATAATATATTCGTTATTCAAATTCAAATTCCAAGCTGAATTAAATATTATAGATGATCCAGTTCACACCATATCTCCATTTCAGCCAATTCTGATTATTTCAGAATTAAATATATTATTTAATTTATAATTTTAATTAAATAGTCATCATTATTTAATTCCACGACCATTTAATTCACTATATCACTATTTATATAATTAAATAAATTATTTATAATACCTCTGCCAATGCGGGTCATTACAATCTTCCCCACTTAAAATAATTTCGTCCTAGAAATTGCTAAATGGTAGAGGACGACCCTATCGACTGGTTAGAACATATTTGTTCACTTCTTAACTTCAGTTTCAACTGAACCAATTTAATTTCAATTAAATTATTTAGTTCTTATCAACGAAAATTTCCAAAAATCCTGAAAATTTTCTAACGCCTTAACTCTTCGAAAAATTTCGCCAGCACCTCCTTTGTACTGGTCAATCGGTCAAACTCCAACTCGCCTCTCTGGGCCATCTCCAACCCAAAAGAAAATCAAACAGCCAAGCCGCTTGCCAATTTGGCTCATAAATCTCATATCCAATAGAAATATAAACTTGTACCTTTTTGTCGGCATATCATTATATCCTTTCCACCAGTTATCAATTCAGCAGATACAAGGGTCATCCCAATCAAATTCCAATCTGCTTTTATCCACAACACAACCATTCGCTTATATCCGAGCCAAATATCATTTCAACTCGAGTTTCTTCTCGATTCCCAACTCTTAACTTGATTATCCAATTACACTTAAAATTTGAATCTCACAATCCAATTTGTCTTGATATCATTCTAATTCAACCTCAGTTACCACTTTACTGGCTTTACTTTAATTCAATTTTGTTTTCATAAATTTCTGTTAAATTTGTTTAAATTCAAACAGTCTTTCCCTGGGAGTTTTTAAACAGTTTACTCTTTTCAAAAATCAAATTTTCCTTTGTATTTGTCACTGAGCCCTTAATTAATATTCCATTAGTTAAATCACTTCTCTATTTCTCTATCAATATTTGTTAACCAAATATTTTCAATAACCATATTGGCCTTTTATGTTATTTGGAAAACATTTCCGAATATCGCCTTCCTTTATTTTCTAAACTTTAGAAAATATATGTTATTTATAATTGGAAAGTATTCCAATTACTTATCTCTTTTCCAATTTCGTTTATTTCTATACTTAGGAAATATTCTTTGTTATATTTCCAAGCTTACACTTATTTGGGTTAAAATGGATGTTGTGTAAAACATCGTCACGACAACCCAAATACTATATTCAACTAACTCTTATTCAACATTGATCTTCGAGCCTGAAATCTTACTATTTGTTTGTTAATAATGAAATCAATCAAGTTGGGGTATAACTATCTCTCAGACCTTGACTGAATAACATTTATAACGTCAAAACAGATATGACTACTTACTCGAATAATCAATATCATACAACTACTTATTCACTTTTAAACACGTATACGCTTCCTCTTTCTATTCTTACTAGATTTTATTCTTAGTCTTCCTTTTTGATTTTACTATTCTATTTCTAAGTTCGTTTCCTTATTGACTTCTATATATATATATATATATATATATATCGATACGTTGATTTCTAACTATCAAATTATCTTAAAAATATTCTAACTCCTTAAATTCCCAGAAAAATTCGCCATAACCTCCTTTATACTAGGAGCATCGTGATATTTCAAATAGCCTCACATGGCCCTCACCAATCCAAAAGAAAAAGAAAAAGCCAAGCGGCTAGCCGATACGGCGCATAAAATCTCGTATATGAATTAAATACATACCTTTTCGTCGAGCATTCTATTTATATACCTTCATACCTATCTCATGTATATTTATACCTGCCCAATATATTTTAATTATACCTGATCGTTTTAACTCAATTCGTTAATTAATTTGTTAATTAACTCTTTAGTCTATTTCACTTTTATATTTGAACACGACATTTCAAATATATTTTAACTTGCTTATTAACTAATTTGAATCCAAATTTCAAATTTAAGTTCTATATTCGATTTCGAATATACATTTACAAATCCAATTCACCTTTCAAAGTTCAACTTCAAATTCAAAACTCGATTAACTAATTCCTCTTTGACTTAGTTAATTCTATTCAATTTCTATTCAAATTTTATATCACTTCTATTATTCAAATCTATATATCAAATTCTATTATTCAAATTCTATATTATAAATACCATTTGAATTCTATATTCGAATTCTATATATTCAAATCCTATATTTGAATTCCTTTTGAATTCTTTATTCAAATTCCATTTCAATTTCTATATTCAAATTCCATTTCACTTTCGATATTCAAATCCTATATTTGAATTCCTTTATATTTTCTATATTCAAATTCTATATTTGAATTCCATTTGAATTTCTGTATTCAAATTCCATTTGAATTTCTATATTCAAATTCTATATCACTTCCATTGAATTTCATATATTCAAACTCCCTTTGAATTTCTATATTCAATATTTATTTCAAACTTTCTTTATTCATTCTTTATTATAATTCCCGTTTTGAAATTCAACACAACTTGTCTTTCCCAAAACAAATTCAAAACAGTATCTCTGATAGTAATTTGTCACTTACAACTCGAAAATGAATACTGATGATGTAGCTGTCGTCATCAAAATCTATTTTCCAACGATCGAAGTGAGTTCAATACTATAAAACCATTTCTAAACATTTCCACTTTGAAATTCATTTCAAAATATAATTCACACTGCTTGTAAAACAATTTAAAATCTCCCAGGATCTTAAATTTTCCTTATTTTTAATCCAAATTCATTTACAAACACTTATCCAATTCTCCAGAGTTTTAACTCAATTTCTGGTTTAAAATTTCATATTCAACTCATCTGATTTCACGTATTTCACTTATACGAATTCTGATTGGTTATTTACATAACCATTTAATTTATAATCTTACTCGATTATAATAACAACCAATATAAATTCTTTATATCAAAATATAATTTGGGTAAAATTATTTTGATTACCCTCTTTTCAAAACATATCATGTCGACCCATCGTATTCAAGTGTTTAGTAACTCCTACCGATACAGTGGATCAAACTGATCGACCAGAACTCATAAACAACTCAACCAATAAATCACCACAATATAAAACAATTTTTATATCAATAACAAATACGCTCACTCGTATATATACACTCAAACTCAATCTATGGTATTACTAACCCTATCTCTACCGAGTCACACCACAGAGCCAAGGTAATTCACTTAACTTAAGCTCTGATACCAACTGTAATGACCCGGGTTTTTGTCGACCTTGGTTATCGCCATAAACTCAATGATGACTAACCAACATCAAAAAATACCGGTCATTTATGAAAGAAATTAGAGTGTGAGGAAAGATAAGATAGAAACTTAGAATAGAAGAAGAAGAACACAACATCAGAGTACCACGAATCTCACAGCGGAACGAATAACATATAATATATATAACATAACCTGAAATATACATTTGTATTTGAATATACATCATTATCAAAGTACAACACTTACAACACAGCGGAAATAAATTATAACTATATGATCCTGAAGCCTCCTGCTCCAAGATCTTCCAGTATATCTGTAAATCCTGACTACTTGACTGCCCGTACAAAATTGGGCACTCAAGAGTTTAGGGAAAACAAAACAAACTAACTCCGGGTCAGTCATGGGACTGCTGTGAGTAAAACAGTTTTAAAACAGTTCGAACAATTAAACGATATCTTATAAGACCACGCCATATAACGGAATGGGTTTTCCCTGATGAGAATCTGAAATATCTTTATATCAAAAAGCTTTTGATATTATAATAATGCCTATCAACCACAATATGATAATCATTTAGTAGAAACGCTTTCATCTCACGTTCTACTTACATAGTATACAATCAAAACCGCAAGCACGTATTGGGTAATGGATTTCCAACTATGACAAGGTATGGAACCACCTTTCGCTAGTGTACCTCTAGAAAGGAATACACTGGGTTCAACAAGAACATCTTGTAACCCGGCCACACATGACCGACCACTCATTTCGCTTGAGTGTATCGAATATATATCACCAAAGGTTGGGATCAGCAACCGTTTCCTGAATGGGACAGTATCGACAATAGGTTTTTAGAAGTAAATGAAACTCTAGATCAGGTGATTATACACCCTACTTCGGAGCGACCGACTTAGCCATGCTGCCTTCCCAATTTCTGTCATTTACCGGATGTGAGGCTAGAAGCTACGCTTTATCATCACACCGGATTCACTTCGAATGCCACATCGTCAAATCCATCAAATCACCAATTGACGTCCTCAACCATACATTATGTATTAGCTAAAGAAGTTTCCATCTCCGCTTCCGCTCTTGGTACGGTTGGAGAAATCAACATACGTGATCGTCTGGAAATACTTTGTCAGACATCCGTCCATACAAGTCATCCAGGAACGGGATGAACCGAAGGCACTATTCAATACATCCATCTTAGACACTGTTATCTAAGACTTATACAATAGCCCTTGCACTTTACTCTGTCTTCAATTATCTGTGGCATATATGATTCGCAACTCTTATACCAATACAGAGTGGTTCTTTGGATAATAATCCAACCGGTCTCTCCATAATAACAACGTTAAAATGGTCAAAACTTTGATAGTCGTTGAGTTAACTATCAAATGAAAACACGTGTGCAAACAATGATATTATTTCCAGATGGAAATTCTATCAATCAATCATCAATCATATATATATATATATATATATATATATATATATGTTTCCTTATTTTCTATGTTTAGAAAATATACGTTAACATTGGAAAACGTTTCCATTTCTAATCCATATTTCCAATTTCAATATTTGATTACATTGCTGATTCTATTGGGAAAACATTTCCAAATCTTCTACACTCGGATTGAAAAAGATGTTTAAATCAACATCGCGACGACAACTCGAACCACTATACCTATTTACTAAATTCACTTAACCACTTTCACTCCCGAACCTTAACCATTTCTAAATTAAAAACGAAGTCAATCAAGTTGGGGTATAACTACCTCTCAGACCTTAACTGAACAACATTTCAAATCTCGAAATAAGGTAAATTCATCTTTTAACTCTTTAACACTTCCTTACGTAACTCTCATTCGAATAAATCTCTATTCGATAGCTCCTCCCTTCGAATAACTATATTTGATAATCTCTCTTACGAATAACTAGTTCGATAACTCCTTTCGATTAAACTATAATCGATAACCCCTTTCGAATAACTAATTCGATAAGTCCTTTCGATTAAACTATAATCGATAACCCCCTTTCGAATACCATATTCGATAACTCCTTTTGAATACCAAATTCGATTTACTGAATTTATTGGCTTTCTAAAGATTTCCTTTTTAACAACGTTTATTCATTTTTAAAGATTTACCTTTAGTAATGGTTCTCCACTTTAAAAATGATTTCCTTCTTATAACAGTTTCCTTTTTATAACGTTTTCCCTTTTACAACGTCTTATTCCGTTATAAATAAATTTCCCTTTTTAACTCTATTTATTTTCTAAATATTTCCTATCAATTCTATTTGTAAATGATTTTCAAATCTTTCCTTTTCTATTATTCTATTTGCAAATGGTTTGCAAATATTTCCTTTTCAAATCTATTCTTTGATTTTATAATTTCTCTTTTCTAAATATCTCCTATTTATAAATATTCCAATTTATAAATATTTCTTATTTATAAAAATTTCATTTATAAATATTTTATTTTCAAATATCACTTTGAAAATATTCCCTCATCAACATTTTGGTATGTTATGGTATTCAACATATCAAATCACGATGTCCAATATCGTCCATACACACACAATCAACAACAGGTTATAATTCACATCATATATCAAAGTATATGAAAAACAATAAAATAATTGTTGAGGAATCCAGTCGGATTCCTCCAACCTGTTTCCCTGCATCTGCAGATGTTACACAATAAAATCAACATCACTTTAAGTTCCATATGATATATTCTGTTAAACAGAATCAATATAGAAATTCAACTAACTGACTAGTAGTTCAATCAAACAGTCAACACACAGTCAATCAGCCAATATTAAACAGTTCTAAAAATACAACATGAAATTATAAATTGTTCAGAGTTAGTGAGATTTACTCACATTGGTGGTTTATCATTAAATAACGATAAATTGTCGTTACTCAATTCAGGCGTTATATTTTTTCCAACATTCCAGCGAGCTCTAAATCATTTCGAACAGATCCCATTGTGTAATCTGCATTCTAATGATCCCAGCGGTATCCAAATTTTTCGTAATTCCCTTTGTTCTCCAATCGGCCCAAATGCCCACCAACCAACCCATTTATGAAAATCCAATTCCACTACTGCTCACATTGTACTGGCCCAAACTAATCCAGACCCGCATCCGCACTTGTTACCCTTCTTCATACAACCATTCTTTGCATCTACATATTGTCTTCGAGCCATCCCCTGCACAGTTCTTCCATCTAAAAAGCACGCCCCCAGTATGATGCCTTCTTCTCCATACTTCACTGCTGACAGACCTTCCACCTCGCGGTCTACACCCAAACTGACTCCTTTTAGTTTCGGTCCTCCTAAGACTTCCGACACATCATCCCCAGCATCTCCACTGTCCTCAAACAGCAACCACCACTTCTTCTTCCCTAGTGAAATTCCCGTTCTCAGTTGTTCATTCGAAAACCACTGCCAATACTTCAAACCCCATTTTTACTAAACTGCAAATCACGAAATAAACATCACCCAAATTTCTTCCTGTACTCAAAACACAAGTCCATACTTATAGTACTCCTCCTTCCTCCCTTTCCCAACTTGCCCTTCTACCCTAAGGCAAACATGCGAGCTTCAGCTGTAATCCACCTTCTCCGTTGTAACCTTCTCCAGGATATCCAACTCCAACCCGCAAAGCCTTCACTGTCGATTTTCGCCTTTCAGGAAATAACCCACCGAGTTGGTTGAAACCAATACGAGGTAGGACCTCTCGCTACAATGATTTCAAATATAAATCTCTCATGATTTATTGTATTTGATTTATTTTTATTGGGATTTTTGAAGAGATCGGTTTTGTTTTGGAAATGGAATAAGTGGAGGCGGAAATCGTTTTGACCTGTGGATCGAAAGTGCTTAGGGTTAGAAATTGTTTAGTTTATTTATAGGAAAGTAATTGAGGAGATGAGGTGATTTCCTGTCCATTCGTTTGGGTTGTTGATGGCGTGTTTCGGTATTGACCAGGCAATGGTTTTGCTGCGCGGAAAATTTTGTTTGCTGATTCCCTTTTATAAAGAGATCTTGGACCAATATTTGTAGTTAATTATAAAAAAACTAAATGGTGAAGTACCCCCTTCAAAACCTGTTAATACGATTTTTTCTTTTGACAAACTAAGTCAATCCTAGCATAGAAAAAATATTCCGGACCCAATGGGACATGTTTCGTCGAATTCCGACTTCGTTTGCAAAAGTGGCTATTTTTAAAGCTCTAAATAACACTTTTAAATAATAAATATATTTAAAAACAATTAAATTTAATATTTAAAAATAAATATTATCATATATATTCACAGTGGAATACCATACAGCTCTTATTGGATTTATAACTCGATACATCAAAATTCCCAGTTATATCGATATTCACTTTATATATAAAACCCTTTTAAATATAAATAAATCGATACAAATTATAAAGGAATTCCACAGCGACTTTTCTAAAATTTGATTTGGACGTAAATCAAAATCTACACGACGAAATCCCAATTTTTCTCTTCCACTAGAAAGAAATACTCCACCAGCTCCACACGTTTCTTGTTTCACAGAAATCCGGCTTAAAACGAATCCTGTACATTCAGTTGAGGTTCAAATCGCCAAATTACGAACTGCAGCGCCATTTCGAGCTCTATTTTAATTATAATATAATTATACATTCAAACTGTCATTTAAATAATATATTCATTATTCAAATTCAAATTCAAATTCCAAGCTGAATTAAATATTACAGATGATCCAGTTCACACCATATCGCCATTTCATCCAATTCTGATTATTTCAGAATTAAATATAATATTTAATTTATTATTTTAATTAAATATTCATCATTATTTAATTCCATGACCGTTTAATTCACTATATCACTATTTATATAATTAAATAAATTAATTATAATACCTCTGCCAATGTGGGTCATTACAGACAGTAACGCTTGTGCACGGCTGAATTGTTTGTTTATTGATGATGATTATAACATATGATCATCTGCCTTATATGGTTGACGTATTATGTTTGCATGATGCACACGCAACACCATGGTTGTGGAACCATGCAGAAAATCGATTCTATCCTTCTTCCATATAAATGAAGATTTATTTTCCGAATATTAAAATATTGTTCTTTCAAGTCAAATTTTAATTTGAAAGAGCTTTGGAAATTTAACTATATTATTTTACAATATTGTACCAGACCGTTCTATGATGACAGAGAGGATTGTGTCTAGGCTTGGGTTTGGAAATCCAGTTTTCTGCTCTCCTTGGCTATCCCTAACTGGTCCGACGGACGGAACGGTTAATTCAAATATAATTTGAATTTGAATTTGAAGTTGTTTTAAAACGTAGTAATCAATTGGAACTAAAATAATAAATGTCGCGTAAAGACCATTCATGAGGTTTAAATTTAAATAAAAAGGGTTTTTGAATTCCTATGGTTTTCAACTTATTTAAATTTAAATTTGAAAATTATGTAATGATTTTGGATTTAACTAAGTAATCGGTTTTAAGAATTAGTTATTTTGAATTTTAAATTCAATTCTAATGGGAATTGAACGAATTATATTTAATCGATTTAAAATGCGCTGCGATGCTGGTTTATGAATGCGCTGCGATGTTTGAAATAAAAGGATTGGTAAATCGAATATTGGATTTCAAAGAAGAGTTAAGATGATAAATGGAATTTATAATCGATCAAACCTTGATTTGTAAATGAATGAATGACAGTTGGAAGGGAATTTGAATTGAAACCCTATATGGCCCATAACCATTGTTTTATGAATACGCTTATTACATGGAAAGACCAGGATCGGATTTAAGTCCGAAAACCATTCCAAGTAATAATACGACGCATGAAGCAAATTCAAGACTTGGAATCGATGAATGAAGACCGTGGTTCTTCACAATCGAACAGACTGTCTGCCAGTTGGTTTCTTTACTGAATAGCTACAGTAGAGAGATGCCCCTATTACCAGAGTGACAGGAAGTCCGAACGTATTGAGGGAACTTTCGGATTTTGTTCTGTTCAGACCCAGGATGGACTTGTATGGATTTGGGTGTCTGACATTGTAATTGACGGCATAACACTGATTTCCGTTGATATGTATCCGGTTTGTGATGTATGAGCTCGAAGTGGTTATGTATGGATGGAAATCAATGGTCTTGTTGTGAATGAAAAATGTGACATACTTAAGATATGAAATGAGCTTGTACGATCAAAGCATTACTTCTCAAGACATGCTTTGTGTATGATGTGACATCAACAACCTCACACCCCAGATTGATGAGAAACTGGTGGTTAGGTTGTATACTTATATATGAATTGATGATGAAGCTGCAACCGTGGGAAACCACTTATGAACTTAGGGAAATTGGGTATGTTCGGGGGGCCATGTCTGGTTGAAAACCGTTTGTCTACCCTGCGATTCTTTGTTGGTGTCCGAGATGGACGAAAAAGTCGTGTTACACTTCGCTTCGTATCCCTGATTGATCCTTCGTTCCAGGAATCAAGTTGGAATCCAAATCTCCAATACGAGCCATACGGATTTTGATTGTATACATATATGTCAATATAAACAATTGGGGTTATGGGGGCTATGATTCTATGTTTATTTGTGAAATGATTTTTCACACACTGTATTAATGATAATACTAAAAGAGGATTTTCATGTATGAAGGCATTTTTGGTTATCATAAGATAAAACTCGCCCATTTGGTGTGCGCTTGCATTGTGTGATGTGGGACAAACTTATGATAGCTTCATTTTTCCAAAGTCATTGCGAATTTATGTGCACGGGGATTCACATGGAGTAAACCCGTTCCGTATTAGCGGCGTGGTCCGGTGAATTCCCCAATTTTAAAATAAATCTCAAGGCAACTGTTTTCTGTTCTCACACCAGTCCCATGACTGGCCTGGAGTTTATTGTTCCTTCCTAAACTCTTGGTGCCCACCAATTTTTTCACATGGGCAGCTAGTACTTTAGTTTTGTAGTTATGGTTCGTTGGAGCAAGGTTCGAAGCGCTTTCTGAGTTATAGTCCACGCTAGAGTTGAAGCTTCCGCTTATCTTTTGTTCTTCCGCTGAGAGTATATTTATATTTTATTTCTTCGGTTGTATGTTTATGTTGTAACTCTGATATTCATGTAACTCTGATGTAATATTGTTTTGAGAAATGAAAAGTTCTGTTATTTTGTTAAATGTATGTATGTACCCATAATAATTCGTCTTTCAGAATGGTTTAAATTGGTTTAATCACCAGTGTGAACCGGGCAAAAAGACGGGTCGTTACACCACTGCTTTGTATTTTTTAACGCTTGAGCGCTCGCTCACCAAATACTTGACATGTGGCAGCTTCGACAAAAAAGCATGTCAACGTCTATTGCATATTATGATGTTGTGTAATCATAATATAAATTTTTCTCTATAGAGTATTGATGTATTATATTTTATTTGTTCCACTATGAGATTTTGATCTTCTTGTCCTTCTATTCTAACATTTCTTTCTTCTTCTTACCCTCTAACTTCTTTCCCCTAACTATCCACTTTCTATGCATTTTGGACATGAGTAGTTAAACGTTTAACTTAAATGGTACAGAAAAGTTGAGTCGTTATAATGGAATACTTTTTGTTGCAAAAAGCTATCACAAGTTCAAAATGTCTGAGAAGTTGACCAGTCCACGAGATAAAGGAAATTCAAGCCAAGTTTGTCATGCATACGGTAAAATCATCTATGTTAAGAAACAATGTCCATTGTTCAATGATGAAAAAATGAAAAGCAAGTTCATAAAAATTAAAAAGGAAGAAAAAAATTTCAAGTAACGTGAGATGATTTTAATTCTTCTTCTTCTGAAAGTGACAACAATAATGAATTCGACCAAGTAAATGTATGTTCCATAGAAAATATTGATGAGGTACATTCTAAACTTGCTTACGATGAGATTTTAGAAACTAGTAAGTAACTAGATGGCATATTTACATAATTAAAAAAAGGAAAATAAAGATGTGATAACTATTCTAAAAGTGGAACTAGAAATGGCTCGAAAAGAACATATAAGACTATCATCCCAAATTTCTATCTTGCAAAATGACTTGAAAGATAGTAAACTAGAGATCAAAAAAGTGGATAGTGCTAATGGAAAACTAAAATCTAGTCTAGAAATGGGTAATATTGAAATTGATAATCTTAAAACCAACCTAATAAAAAAAATTAATGGCAATATTTTGAAATTCATCAAAGGGAATCAAAACTGGGAAAACTTGATCAAAAGTTCTAATGCTTTCGAAAATTGAAATGAACTTGGATTTAGGAAAAAGGGTCAAAAGAAATATGGTACAGTAACATCCCTAAGATTTTAGAACAAATTTAAAATTTATTTTTAATATAATTTTATATGAAAATATGTCACAATTTAAACAAATTATTTTTAAGTCATCGCATAGTCCTAAGAGTCACTTTTTGCATATGGACGAATTTGGACTTGAAACCACTTCCATTGAGTTCAAAATGTTGTTTGCATGTTCGAAAACTATAAACTTCGATATATTCCGAGCTTTGAAGTTTTAGTACTTTGGTTGGGTTTTGGTTTGACTAAACCTAGCCCTCTCCTCCTTCATTCATTCTCACATCAACAAAGAAAAAGAAAATGGGGATTGGGAAAGGGAAATAGGAATTCCTAAGCAAGGGTTTTCAATTTGGAGCTCAAATCAAGAAGAAATCAAGTGTAGAAGATTGGGTAAGCCTCCTCTTCATCTTCTCCGTCTTTTCCTACTTGCTTTCTCTCCATTTTCCGAAATTTCCTATGACCTAATTCTTAGGAGACTCATTTGTTTGTGTTTAGATTGGAGATTAGCAAGCTATATTGGATGATAGGTTGATTTGGTAAAGCTTTGATTCAATTTCTTGCTTGTAGCAAGCAAAGATGAGAAACTATTCACTGAAAAGGGCTAGTAGGTCAATTATTTGCTAGTTAGTTGTTTGAGTTATGCATATGAATTTGTTTTATAAGTGTACACTTTCCGGTTCATTAGTTTTAGTTTCGTTAAGTTGGAATTTTTCATTTAGATTGTACATACAATCGTATGCACGTGCTATGAGTTGTTTTGGTGATATTGTCAATCTACGTTGTCGCACCGGCAAGTTTTAAGACTTCACAATTCACTTATATAGCATTTGATTGCTTTAGTTAGAGAATTTAGTCGTTTTGGGGTTTATAATCAAAATCAATGCAATATCATGTATATACGTTTGTGCATGTGTTCTTGAGCGGCTTTACAAGCCATCACCATTGATCCTGGCTCGTCCGAGGCCAATTGCACATTTGTAGGCAAGAAAAATAATTAATTGCTTCAGGTCAAATGCCTAAAACAAAGCAACAGACGTTTGAAAAAGCTCTTAGGCAAGCAAAATAATTAATTACTTCAGGTCAGACGTCTGAACCGAACCAACAGATGTCTAAAATAGTACCAAATTGAACTAAATTCTTGCAGGTTCAAATTAAAGGAAATTCATACGTCTGAATTTTTAAAACAGATGTATGAATCCTATTTTTGGACTGTTGACCAACGGAGACCACAGTCAATAGTTAAGATCCATCCAGGCTCTTTCTCGGCCGAGTTTCGGCCTATTTCGCCCTTGTTTGTGACTTTTCAGTTTCTCTGATTCATAGATTTCAGCAATTAACAATGAAGATATGGTTTGGAATTTATAAACCTTTTAATTGAGATTTAACAAAAAATTTCCAAAATGAAGTTTCCCAATTTAATAAACTAAATTAGAATTGAATGGAATCCGATTTAATAATAATAGAGATGAGCTTCTATTAATGAAGACCACTACTATTTATGGAATTTAAAAGGCCTTGCTAATATTCCACTTATAGTATTAGTCTAATACGGAAATTTATATTGATTACGACTAATTGGATTTCGTGAAGGTTCCATGTTAAATGGAAGATGATTTTGGGTTTATCGTTAACTGTGTTCTAAGTAACATTGGTTCTTTAACCCAGTTAAAGATAGGATAAATTTCCAGAAAGTTGAATTGTCATTAAATAATGGTGTTTAGAGATTAAAACTAAGTAGAGTTTTAATAAATTTTTAATTAGATTTGGAATGAATAAAAGGTAATTAAATTTACCAAAACATGAGATGTGTTATAATCAAATATGCTCGGTTGTTTATATTGATTGTGATTGATTGTTTGGATTGCGCTCGACCAGTTTATGAGCAAAATATGCTTTTACATTTAGCATTGGGTTGGATAGAAATATTGTATGATAACACCTTGTGAAACACTTCACGATTTGACTATGAGGTGTTTAGCGATGTTGTTTGGTTCATTTCAAATTTAATGAATGGTTTTGAAATGAGATTTTCTTAAGTGAAAGGAAATGTTATTCCCTATTTTGGATGGGGAATGTTTTATAAAAATGTTTTATAAAACAGAAAGGATTTCGAGTGCTAAACTCGATATCTCCGAAATGATTTAGAAATGTATTATGTGTTTGACATTGTAGTTCATCACCTAACCGATTAGTTATTATTGATGATATATCTGTTTGGTAGCAGAGAATTTATTCTCTTACTTAACACCATTCTTTGAGAAGTATGAGCTCAAAGGTTATGTGATTAGTTGTGATTGATCATATGTGTGAATTGCTGATGTGAAGTACTATAGTTTAAAAGTACTTGTGATTATTATGTTTTGAAATGTTTTTCCCTACTTCGGGATATAAAATTATTTAGTATGTGGCTAAAGATTCGGGAAACCCTGACGACTAAAAGTATGGAGGAGAGAGGACCTAGGACCTTAAGACTTGGTCAGTGATCAGGTGTAGCCTGCTCCATGTGTGGGAGGTGCACACACACACACACACATACACATATATATATATATATATTGAGTGACTAAGGAACTGACCCTTTGCCTTATTGACGGGAGAACCTATGACGATCCGCCCTGCACCAGCCGACACACACACACACACACATATATATATATATATATATATATTGAGTGACTAAGGAACTGACCCTTTGCCTTATTGATGGGAGAAACTATGACGACCCGCCCTGCACCAGCCGACATTTCCAATGAAAGTGCATTGTACCGTTGTCCAGCCAGCACGGGACGGTCGCCGAAGAAAGGAAAAGAAGGGAATTTGAACTAGCAAGGAACCTGTATGTTTATCTACCAAAGAATCATATATGAATCGATAGAATTAATCAAATAATAATTTAGTTATGAAAACCCTGGTCGGTCGGTCGCACGTAATTAGACTCGGTCGTTCATAATCCCGGTCGCTCATTCTTTCGAACAAGGGAGTCGGTCATCTTCTCATCAATAGCAGGTCGGTCGCATGACCAAGACACAAGTTCCATTGAACATGTTCCGAGTCGTTCTTCCTCTTGCATCAACAAGCATCTGGTCGGTCTCATAAGAGCTCCGACTCGGTCGGAATCCTTTAGACCATTTTGCAAGAAGGGTCGGTCATAATGGACAATATCTCTGGTCGTCCTTTTCCTCACAAGGCTCCTGGTCGCTTTTTCTTCCAAGAAAAGTGATCGGTTCCTTTCCTGCTATCACCCTCGTTGGGTCCGCCATTCATGGAGTCCTGATCGTTCTGCTCTGGATCAAAGCCTTTGGGTCGCTCCAACCTATCATAGCTGGTCGATCTCACCTCCATGCTAGCCTGGTCGCCCCAACCTGCTTCGAAGCCTCAGGGTCGGTCCGCCCTACGTCAAAGACCCCTGGTCGGTATGCTCCGCACCAAAGCCTCCAGGTCGTTAAAATAGGTTTTGGATCGATCAAAGCTGATCTGGTTGGTACAAAAACATGACAGCTTGTAACAGAAAGCAGTGGCATTTCCGTAAATACTCAAAATACCGACCCATAACCTGAAAGTCATATTCCAGCCATTTCGTCACCTATAAATAGGGGATCACTTCCATCATTTTGGAGGGGACTTTTCTGAAAGGAGGACGAAGTGTTGTCGGATCATTCCCTCATTCCTTCCCAATCATATAAACATAGTTCCTTAGTGAATTCGTAAAAGATCAATGAAGTATGTAACCATGGCTTCTATGAATGGTGTGTGAAAGAGCATAAGATCGAAGATTCATTGTAAAATCTTGATAATAAAGAGATCTCCTCGCTGTCCGAGACATTTTCTCCACCATATTCTGTAATTTGAAGTGAAGAATGTGTGTGAGGGAGAGCTTGGTTGAATGTATGATTGATTATACCTTGTAAACAGCTTGTAGATAATAAAATTCTCTCTTCAGAGTGGACGTAGACCCCAATAAGGGTCGAACCACTATAAATTCTTGTCTTCTTTTTATATTTGGATGTTTTCAGATCTTAGATATGGTTTCACACAATTGTAAAGGTATTCTTACACCTTGCCTCTGAAAAGGTGACGTGCTTTCTAAGCATCTCGCCTCCGATTAGGTGACGTGTCAAGCCAGACTTCGGTTGTTTTGCCAAATCTTTGGTTTAACAATTAGGCGCCCACCGTGGGGCCAGATCTACTTTCTGACATCCAATATATTGCGAAGATCTTGAAATCTTTAAGCCCAGTCTCGAAATAGATCATTCGAGTCTACGAGTTGGACCTTCTGACGAACACACCTCAAAGTTCAAGCTACTTTCTGAAATAATGCCGCCAAAAGCAAATAAGGAAGTAAGGGCTAGAGCATCTAATGAGGGAAATCGAGAGGAGACCCCCGCGGTTAACTGGTTTGAAGTAGGTGAAACATCGAATGGAGGCGTGAATGTCACAAGAGGTGAGCTTGATCAAGCCGTCGCTAGACTTACACAATAGCAGGAGATAGCTAACAAAGCCATCTTGGCAAGGCTAGATTCACTCTTTGCTCTTCAAGCCGCAACGGCAAAGGTAGTGTAACGACACGCATTTCGCACGACCTTAATCGATCGCAAAATCGACCAAGACCGTTCAAAATCCGCATACGTTAACTTTGGGAATACAACACATCAGAACAATAACAGCAGACTTTTATTACATCATGATAATATAACATCAGAGTAAGAATATATCAGAGTGCATCGAAATTTAAAATACAGCGGAAGAAAATTTTACAATAAATTTAATACAGTGCAGCGGAAATAAAATAACTAAGGCAGCGGAAGGCTTCCAATGTTCTGGACACAGCTTTAAGCTTCAATCCAGGATCCTGCTAAAAAGATAAACCTGTAGACACTGCTCGACTGCCCGTGTGGAAAGAGGGCACCCGAGTTTGCAAAAAGGTGGAAACAAACAACGGGTCAGTCGTGGGACTGGTGTGAGAATTCTTAACTAATAAATCACTATTAATAGGGCAAATGACCACGCCGCTAATGCGGAACGGGTTTACTCTAATGGATTGCCGTGCATAACTTAAAGTAAATCGTAAAACAACGCAATGCTTTTTCGAAAAATAAAATCACCATAAGACTCAAGTCCCATCACACAATGCAACGCACACCAGAGGATAGAGTTTTACCTTACGGTGATCAAACATGATAAATACGGCAAATACAAGTTTGATATTATTATTAGTGTGTATATGTTTTAAAAACAATTTCAATCATAATGTATCAATCCTAGGAAGCATAGGTACCATATGCTATGCCTCCGTACTAGTAATACAATCAAAACCGTAGGGTCGTATTTGGAATTTGGATTTCCATCTGAGTCAAGGCTAGGGAGGAGCTCCTACCGATTCGAGACACTCTAGCTAATGCCTCAGGATTACCCGCAGTTAACCCATGGAAATGGCAGGGCTGGTCCTCAAATACAGCTTAGAGGATTGGCAATTCCTAAGCACACGTTCCCCGGTCCTATAGGACCTATCCGAGGCGCCTCATTCCATCATCCACATAAGTAAAATGCCAGGGCTGGTAGGTCACTGACACCACTCTAGCTAGAAAGAAACGTGCTGCTCTCCCTGCGTTCCCTTCTCCCGTTTTAGACTCCGCCGGTGTGTGAGGCTCGTGAAGTCACGTCATACACAAAGCTATACCTAAACATGTTATGCTTTGATCATCCCACAAGGCCTGCTTTTCAACAAAGCCTTGATCACATGCATCTTAGCATGCCACATCATCACTCCATATCACACTACCAATCCTTTGCCGAAATATATGAACGGGTGTTAAGCAAGAGAATAAATTCTCCGCCACCAAACATCCATACATTCGACAGAAGATTAATAACATGATATATAATGGAGTACGATGTCAGACACACAATCCATTTATAAGCTTATGCTCTGGGTCTGCGCGAAAACCAAATCCGTTCAATCAACGTGTTCGTTCGGATGACGACCATGACCTTGACTTGGGAGCAAATCAATTCAAAGTCTCAATCGCTGTCCTCCTGAGGGGAAGATTGACGGTCTTCATTAGTTGTCTTCTTCTTCAATTCTCATCGTCGTTTGATTATTTGGAATGAGATTAACTCGGTCTTCCCAAATAATCTTCGTGTATATATATATATATATATATATATATATATATATATGTAGATATATTGAAAACTCTTCCTTATCGTTATTTCTAATTTATAACTAATATTTCCCATTTTATTTAATTAAAAATAATTAAATCTTTTAATCAACGACGATTCAGATCAATGGCGATTCTGACGCTGTTTTCCACCAATTTTGATTTTCACCTATCTCAAAATCTAACCGTTGGATTTTGACGTAATATATATCGTTGGAAAGATTTTTCCAACACGGTCCTAATGGTTTCAGTTTCAAGAAAATCCGACGGTCAGATCTTCTTGTATAGTCATTTAAAGATATAATTTTAAAACGCGAACTACCGCGCTCGATTCGTTTAATTTTATATATATATATATATAAATATATATATAAATAATTCGTTTAATTCATCGTTCTTACATACATCTCCCCTTTTCCTTTATTTTTTTTTCCACTTCTTAATCTTACATGAAAATGTAATTTATAATTAGACGGTGAATTATTCCCTTTTATTTTATTTTTATTTTAAAATCTTTATAATTTACATTAAAATGTAAATTATAATTCATCGCTCTATTTATTCCATTTCATCTTTCAATTATATTATGATTCCATTTACATATATAAAATACTCATTCTCTTTCTAAATGCATTCTCAATCTCAATTACATCTAAAATGTAATTTTATTTTACGATGACATTTCCATTCTATTCACATTATAAATAATGTACATTTCCTACGATGAAAAATTCTCTTTTAATATACATTAAAAATAATGTATTTTTATCCTACGGTATGTTTTTCTTTTTATTAACATTGAAAATAATGTTAACTTAACATACAATGCATTTTCTATTTTTATTAACATTGAAAATAATGTTAATTTTTCTATCTTTACATTACACATGAAAAATGTATATTTTGATACATCGCAAATTCCTACTTTATATTTACAAAATAAAGAGTAAACCTTGTCATGCGGTGATTTCCTACCTTATTTTACAAATAAAAAGTAAATCTTATCATACAGTGAAAATGCCAACTTACTTTTACAAATAAAAGTGTACATTTTATCATGTGGTGAAAATACTCTAATATTAACATTATAAATAAATGTTAATTCCAATTTCTCTTACAATGTAAATTTCTCTTTTTATACATACATTAATAAAAGTGTGTTAATACATACGGTGCAATCTTCTTTTTTAATCAATATCAAAAATAATGTTAAACAATCTTTACTTTTTATATAACATTAAAATAATGTTAATAAATCATATGGTCCATTCTCTTTTAATATTACATTAGAATAATGTAAATTAATCTTTCCTTTTCATATACATTTATAAATAATGTACATTTTTCTTATGAGGTAAATTCTCTTTTGTTTAACATTATAAATAATGTTAATCTTACATACGGTTCAATCCCTTTTTATTAACATTAAAAATAATGTTAAATTTACATACAATGCATTTCCTATTTATTAACAATAAAAATAAAGTTAAATTTACATACAATGCATTTCCAATTTATTAACATTAAAAATAACGTTAACTTTACATACAATGCATTTCCTATTTATTAACATTAAAAATAACGTTAACTTTACATACAATGCATTTCCTATTTATTAACATTAAAAATAACGTTAACTTTACATACAATGCATTTCCTATTTATTAACATTAAAAATAACGTTAAATTTACATACAATGCATTTCCTATTTATTAACATTAAAAATAACGTTAAATTTACATACAATGCATTTCCTATTTATTAACATTAAAAATAATGTTAAATTTACATACAATGCATTTCCTATTTATTAACATTAAAAATAATGTTAAATTTACATACAATGCATTTTAATAAACCATACGGTGTGTTTTCTTTTTAACATTAACATTAGAAATAAATGTTAAAGAATCATACGATGTATTTTTTTTCTTTTTTTCGCTAACATAAATGTCATTTTCCTACGATGAACATTTTCATTCTATAAATTTGATCAATTCAAATCCTGAAACAAGCTATAACATGTGATAGCGATAATCAATTTCTTTGATGATAAATTAAATCAATACAAAATGATAACATGGCAGTGATAACATGACATCGTATAAACATGACATCAAAAGGGATACATCCTAACTACTCAATCATAGAACAAAGCATCACAAACAGATCTGAATCATTCATCCTACTGGAATAGTTTAATTTTATTAAATTTTAAATAAAAGAACTCTCACCTTGTTTGGATAGAATTATAATAAATCCAAGAAATGTTCAGAATGTTCCAGTCAATCACAGCAGGTCTTAATCGTCGTCACGGTTCTAACGGTGTTCTGAAATTTTCAGAATCGAAGTTCATATGCATTAGTTATCAATGTTTTAAACATACTGGTTTTTAACAACTGCTGCAGTCACGCTTAAAAGCGTCGCAATTTCTGAAATGAGAATTACCTTAGAACCCACTTTTGTTCAAAAATTCAAATCCGATTTTCTGGAGTTGTAGTTGATGAAACGACGAGCCGTTTGTTGGAGAAGGACCGGCTCGGAGAGGGCTTCGATCGGCCAGAAGGGGTGGCGTTCGGTGGCGGCGTGTGGGGCCCAGGGGGCGCGAACGGCGGCGGCTTCTTGGCCTTGGTGGCGGTGCTACGGTGTACGGGGAGGGGCGGGACTTGTCGGAGATCGAAGAGCTCGGGAAGAGCTTAGATATGAGTACCAGTTTGTTGAATATCGTTGAGGGATGAGGGAGAAAATGGAGTTCAAAGTTTTGAAGTATTATGGGTTTCGGCGGCCAAAAGAAACGAAGAGGAAGAAGAAGCAACCGTATACGGCCCGTATTTATACCAGTATTTTAGGTTTTTCTAATGATTATTTTATTTAATAATTCCAGAAAATAGGCCTTTTTCCGTCCGATCCCCGATTCGCGCTCAACGACTGTCGAACTTAATGTTTTGATGTCTTCTGAACACGATGGCGCTATTGCCAAGGTCCAATTCTGAAGTTATACGCATGTTTCTTTTATTTTCTAAAATAAATCCTTTATTTTTAATTCAAACGTAAATATAATTTTGCCGGGCCCACATACGAAGTCAGAAAAATCCGGAAAAATTACTTTTGGCTTTCTTATGACGATACGATTCCAACAAAATTTATTTCGTCGAATTCTGAGACTTTTTGAAAAATGACTATTTTTAAGGCCAGTATATTTAATATTAAAAATACATTTTTAAACAAATAATTTCCGAAACTCGAAATATATAAGTGTTTACTGTTTTTCAATGCAGAAACATCATTTCGAACTCAATGGAAGTGGTTTCGAGTTCAAATTCCTTCGTATGCAAAAAGTAGCATTTTTGTCCTATGCAAATTACCCAACGACCTTTCTAAAAATTGAATTGGCCATAACTTTTGATTTCTGCTATGAAATTTTGATTTTTCGGATTCGTTGGAAAGATATTTTTAAATAGATTCTAATATTTTTGGTTTCACTAAAATCCGTTAAATTTTGCGTCCTGTACGGTCAGTCAAAGTTCAAGTTTGACTTTTCAAAATATCGCGCTATTTCTAGCTCTTTTTATAATTAAAATTAAATTATTCATTCTAACTTCGATTTGAACCAAATTTGTGATCATTATTATTTATAATAGATTATTTTAAATATCAAAACTCATTTAAAATCACTTAAAATAAATTTTAAATTGGCCCCAAAATTCAGGGTTGTTACAGTCTCCCCCACTTAAAAACTTTTCGTCCTCGAAAAGGGACGAAGCTAAAAGTTGATTAGTTAACTAACTAATTTATATATATATTTATTCTCCATTGGTTTAAATAATTTCATTAGTTGATTAACTTTCAAATATATAACTTTTTATATATTCAAAATCATATTTTCCAAAATAGAGTATAATTAATCACAAATACGTATATTATAGGCTTACTACTCCCAACTCATTCTAGGGCATTACTAACCCTATCTCTAATGATTTTTCTCATTCTAGGATACTGCTGATCCTATCTCTAATGAGTATTCTTATTGGATGTTACTAATCCAATCTCTGATGAGTCTTTTGTTCAGTTCTAATGAGTTGTACCCCAAAGATTTGAGCTAACCAAAGCTCTGATACCAACTGTAACGACATGCATTTCGCCCGACCTTAATCGATCGCAAAATCGACCAAGACCATTCAAAATCCGCATACGTTAACTTTGGGAATACAACACATCAGAACAATAACAGCAGACTTTTATTATATCATGATAATATAACATCAGAGTACAGAATATATCAGAGTGCATCGAAATTTAAAATACAGCGGAAGAAAATTTTACAATAAATTTAATACAGTGCAGCGGAAATAAAATAACTAAGGCAGCGGAAGGCTTCCAATGTTCTGGACATAGCTTTAAGCTTCAATCCAGGATCCTGCTAAAAAGATAAACCTGTAGACACTGCTCGACTGCCCGTGTGGAAAGAGGGCACCCGAGTTTGCAAAAAGGTGGAAACAAACGACGGGTCAGTCGTGGGACTGGTGTGAGAATTCTTAACTAATAAATCACTATTAATAGGGCAAATCCAAAGACACGCCGCTAATGCGGAACGGGTTTACTCTAATGGATTGCCGTGCATAACTGTGACGGCAAGGAATTCCGCTCGATCCGAATCAGTCGCTAAACCGATCCAGACCGTTCGAAAACGCCCTATCGTTTGAGAACATGACAAAATAGAACGCATACAGAAGAACATTCCATTGCTTATTACCACAATGCATCAGAATACAAGAATATACAGAGTATAAATGAATATTACACAGAAATATCAGAGATTTAAATTACATTTAAATACATAGCAGCGGAAAATAATACAATACACAACTAGAAGTAGATATACGGATACAAAGCTTTCCGGATATCGTTCCAGCTGTAAACCAGGATCCTGCGAATATAAATCTGCAAAACCAAAACTACTAGCTGCCCGTGTCAAAATAAGGGCACCCAGAGTTTAGGTTAAAACAATAAACTCCAGGTCAGTCATGGGACTGGTGTGAGAACTAAAACAGGTATTAATCTTTATTTTAAATCATTAGGTAAATCAAGGGACCACGCCGTATAACACGGAACGGGTTTCCTCCCAAGAATACCAGTGCATAAAACAAACAGCGCAATGCTAAATAAAGAAAAATGAAGCTGTTATAAGACCCGGGTCCTATCACACAATGCAACGCAAGCCGGGGGATAGGGTTTTCCCTTATAACAGCCAAAGAATGCTTTATACGTTTAAAACAAATCATTTGATACTATAATAAGTGTATAGTGTATAAAACAACTTCAAATCATAAGTATCAATCATAGGCGGCATGGGTACAATATATCATGTCGCCATACTAGGCTCTACAAATAAAACCGCAAATGTCACGTATTTGGAAATTGGGTTTCCATCTATGAACCGAGGAAAAAGATAGTCCTCAACCGATTCGTGACTCTCTAGCCCGAGCCATAGGCAAGCGCGCAGGCAAGCCTTTAGATCGTCAGGGCCGGTCCACCGATGTGGATTATTATGCCTGAACACTACGTTTCCCCACCCTATGGGGTGTAAATGAGCCAACTAAATGACTCCACCGGTTCGAGAACGACCGATCAATCCGAGGCGCCTCGCAACAGCAACAACCACATAAGTCAAACTCGTCAGGGCGTGTAAAACCACTGACGCCACTTCTAGCTAGAAAGAAACGCAAGTCCTCCCTGATGTCCTCTCCCGTTTTTGGTTCATACCGGGTGTGAAACACGCGAAGTAAACGTTACACAAAGCTACGCCACAAAGGCCTTGCTTTGATCATCACCACAAGACTTTGCTTTTCAACAGAAGCCTCGATCAATTGCCACTTAGGCATGCCACACAGGCAATTCACTCCATGCGTTTGATATCCATCAATATATAACCCCTGAGCTCGTACGTCTCAGAGAAGGGCGTTAAGCAAGAGAATAAATTCTCCGCCGCCAAACAGATATATATTTAATAGAGATCAATCACACGGACTAAAACCCAATGTCAGACACACAGTCCATTTACAAGTTCGTTCTGGGTCTGAACGAAACCGGAGGCACCTAGTACCCCGCATATCCATCGATCTCCAAGTACGTCTGGACGATCACCAACTGTTTCCATCTTCTTGGGTGTACAGCCCAATCAAGATCATCAGTAATCACCCAAACGACGTTGTGACGGCAAGAAATTTCGCTCGGTCCGAACCGGTCGCTAAACCGACCCAGGCTGTTCGAAACGCCCTATCGTTTTGAGAACAGGACAAAACAGAACGCATACAAAGGGACATTTCATTGTATATTACAACAATGCATCAGATTACAAGAATATACAGAGTATAAATGAATATTACACAGAAATATCAGAGATTTAAATTACATTTAAATACATAGCAGCGGAAAATAATACAATACACAACTAGAAGTAGATATACGGATACAAAGCTTTCCGGATATCGTTCCAGCTGTAAACCCGGATCCTGTGAATATAAATCTGCAAAACCAAAACTACTAGCTGCCCGTGTCAAAATAAGGGCACCCAGAGTTTAGGTTAAAACAATAAACTCCAGGTCAGTCATGGGACTGGTGTGAGAACTAAAACAGTTAATCTTTATTTTAAAGTTAGGTAAATCAAGGGACCACGCCGTATAACACGGAACGGGTTTCCTCCCAAGAATACCAGTGCATAAAACAAACAGCGCAATGCTAAATAAAGAAAAATGAAGCTGTTATAAGACCCAGGTCCCATCACACAATGCAACGCAGCCGAGGATAGGGTTTTCCCTTATAACAGCCAAAGAATGCTTGATACGTTTAAAACAAATCGTTTGATACTCTTATAAGTGCATAGTGTATAAAACAACTTCAAATCATAACTATTAATCATAGGCGGCATAAGCGCCTCATCCCACTATGTCGCCATACTAGGTTATACAATCAAAATCGCAAAGTCACGTATTTGGAAATTGGGTTTCCATCTATGAACCGAGGCAAAAGATAGTCCTCAACCGATTCGAGACGCTCTAGCCCGTGTCTCAGGCACAGCCGCAACCGTACCTTGGATCGTCAGGGCCGGTCCACCGATGTGGATTATAATGCATGAACAATACGTTTCTCCGCCCTTTGGGGCGTAGGTGAGCCAACTAAATGACTCCATCGGACCCGGATCGTCCGATCAAACCGAGGCGCCTCGCAACAGCAACAACTACATAAGTCAAACTCGTCAGGGCGTGTAAAACCACTGACGCCACTTCTAGCTAGAAAGAAAACGCATGTCCCCCCTGAGGTCCGTCTCCCGTTTTTGGTTCATACCGGTGCGAAACTCGCGAAGCAAACGTTACACAAAGCTACGCCACACAGGCCTTGCTTTGATCATCACCACAAGACTTTGCTTTTCAACAGAAGCCTCGATCAATTGCCACTTAGGCATGCCACACAGGCAATTCACTCCATGCGTTTGATATCCATCAATATATAACCCCTGAGCTCGTACGTCTCAGAGAAGGGCGTTAAGCAAGAGAATAAATTCTCCGCCGCCAAACAGATATATATTTAATAGAGATCAATCACACGGACTAAAATCCAATGTCAAACACACAGTCCATTTACCAGTCCGTTCTGGGTCTGAACGAAACCGGAGGCACCTAGTACCCCGCATATCCATCGATCTCCAAGTACGTCTGGACGATCACTAACTGTTTCCATCTTCTTGGGTGTACAGCCCAATCAAGATCATCAGTAATCACCCAAACGACGTGAAGACTTCTGGTCTTCGACCACCGTCTTCATCTTCGACTTATCGTCGTATCAGTTATTCAGAATGGGATAAACCCGGTCTTTCCGAATAACTCGCGTATATTTTAAATAAGTGTTACACAAACACAACATACGCCTCATTCCAATTCATCAGTCACTAACCGTAAATTAATCAAGAGAATAATTTCCCAAATATTAACCCCGAAGGCCGAAACCAACATCAGATCAATATCCAGAAAATCATTCTGCTTAGCTAACCGACAGTTAGTTTCTAGATTTCACATTCACAGGGAAAGGTTCCCATTAATTTTATCCAAGATAAATTTCTTGAATTTATTCTCTAATCTTCCTTTGAATTTCGATTCAAATTAGTCGGGATTAACGAAACTTACCGAAGTAATCATTTGTTTTAATTTCCCAATCCCAACCTATTCATCCCATGAAGTAAAACTGGTTATACTTCATATCTAACACCACGGTGTTATCGGTAAATTCAATTACCATTTCACGTTCAAATCTAATTAAAGATTCAACTATCGCCGGGAGCAAAACTGGTGATACTCCATTTCGATTATTTCAATCTAATTAAAGATTCATTAAAACTCCACTTAGTTTTAATCTTTAACTGGGTTAAAGAATCAGTGTCATTTAAAACACGGTTCACGATAAACCCAAAATCACATTCCATTAATTATCGGGTTAAAGAACGAGTGTTATTTAAAAACACTGTCCACGATAAACCCAAAAATCAATATCAATTCAATTCCAATTAAATATTATTAAATTGGCACACTTCATTAAATCTAAATAAAAAGATTTAATCTTTTCTCAACTGGGTTCAAGAACAGTGTTAGTGAAGACACCATTCACCACAAACCCAAATCGCATTTGATATTAAACACAAGGCTCTGAATAGAAAATATATCGGCTTATATTCAATATCAAATTCTACGATTAACAAATGTCGTATTGGATATAATGATATAAATATCTACATCTTTCAAATTTCCATAACAACATCTGTATAATCCCGAATTCCAACATCGAAATATTCCGAAGGCAATTTCGATTCAAATCCACTCCAATGCAATCATTGGAAATTTTGGTTATTTTTAAAACCCTTTTCGAATTCAATTTATTTATTTAAAAATAAATAGAATTACAATTCTAGTTCAAAACTAGTTCATTTCGATAAAAATCTATTTTTATCTTTTCAAATATGGAGTTTTTTATCCCAATTCTTTCTAAACCATTTCTTATGATTTTACACAAATTATTACTATTTTTAATAATTTTATCAAGGCCTGTACAGTCGATTTCCATCAATGGCCATCGAACTGCACTTATAGCGACCTTTTTCAAATTTGATTTGGACATAATTCCAAATCCAACCATTAGATTTCAAATTTCTAATGTTCATTAGAAAGCTCTTTTCGATACGAACCCAACGGTTCCGGTTTTAGGAGAATCCGACGGTCGGATCTCCCGTAATGTCCGTTTGAAATAAATGGTCGAAATTCGCGAACTGCCGCGGCGCGGCACGTTCTATTCAGGCCATTATATTATATATATAATATATATTTCGTCGATTTCTATTTAAAACGAATTATATAAATAGTTTTAAATTCGTTTCAAAAACAATTTCAACTTCCATTTCAATTCAAATCAAAATTGAATTCTTCTTTATAAATTCGTTTTAAAACTCATTTTTATTCAATTCAAATTTCAATTCAATTGAATTCGTTTTCAATTCAATTCATTTCGAAATCGTTTCCAATTCAATTCATTTCGAAATCGTTTTCAATTCAATTCATTTCGAAATCGTTTTCAATTCAATTCATTTCGAAATCGTTTTCAATTCAATTCATTTCGAAATCGTTTTCAATTCACTTTGAATTCGTTTTCAATTCACTTCATTTCGAAATCGTTTTCAATTCACTTTGAATTCGTTTTCAATTCACTTCATTTCGAAATCGTTTTCAATTCACTTCGAATTCGTTTTCAATTCACTTTATTTCGAAATCGTTTTCAATTCACTTTGAATTCGTTTTCAATTCACTTTATTTCGAAATCGTTTTCAATTCACTTTGAATTCGTTTTCAATTCACTTCATTTCGAAATCGTTTAAAATCGATATAAATATCGTTCACGTCAAAATGGCGTCAAACTAATCAACACGACTTCATAAATTTCTATTTTCAAATATTCTATTTCAAATATTTCCATTTCTAAACTGGAATGAGGCCCAATCAATTACCATATAATGTTAATTATATGGATTTTCTACAACACATGTATATAATAGCATTGAAAAATAATCAACCATCAACCAAAGTGCACTACACTGTATAAGCATCGAATATAAATATCTAACGCTTATAACAGTCTGTCAATCAATCGATCGACATATTTAATCAATCAGGATGAGTGAACTTCAAATTTCATCCTAACACCCGTGTGGGGTTTCAGACAATCAAACACAGATTTTATTTGTGCAGTTGGGCGATGTGTAAAATTTATCGTCCCAATCAATATCATTCAAATAGGTGTATATAAACAAACCGTCCGGTTTGTAAATGAATATTTTATTCACTTTCACTATATTCATATTCACGTTAAAAATTATATTTTTAACGATAAAACATTTTATTCCAACATATGAATTTCTATTATTCATTTACACAATAAAATGATATTTTTTTATTTTCTAACATATTTTAGAAAATTTCGGCGGCATAACGGCACGATACTAGAAACGGGACAAGGCCTAGCCTTATCCCCGGTCTAGTGAAGGCCCACGCCATTCACACATCAATCAAATCAATTTCATCTCACCAAACAATTCAATTCAAACAAATAATTCAACTAATCTATGCAACCAAACAAACAAGTCCATGGTCTGTGGACGATTGTGTCGGGTGCTACTAAGCACCGTCTGCATCCTAGTATATATATATAACTAGAAAAATTAAATTGAAAGGTGAGAAATTCTCACATTATAGCTATCCTAGCTCCATGGCACTTCTTTTTCGAATCTTCGTCAGCTTCGTCGCCCGTAGCCACTACATATATAAAAATCGAATTTTTACTTCGTTATTCACTATATAAAAATCGAATTTTTATTATACTATTCAATATATAAAAATCAAACTTTTACTTTTAAAAATATCTTCTTTTGCATTTTAAAAATCTTATCTTTTGCATTTTAAAAATCTAATCTTTATTTTATAACGCCTAAAGATTATACTTTTATACATAAGAAAAATCCCATTTTCCTTTACATAAAAAATCATATTTTTCTTTCGAAGTTCTACATATAAAAATCATATTTTTATTTCGAAGTTCTACATATAAAAATCATATTTTTATTTCGACTTTCAATATCTAAAAATCTGATTTTTACTTCTAAAACAAAATCAGTTTTTATTACTTTTAAAAATATCAGTTTTAACCTTTAAACATTTTCAGTTTTTATTACTTTTAAAAATATCAGTTTTAACCTTTAAACATTTTCAGTTTTTATTACTTTTAAAAATATCAGTTTTAACCTTTAAACATTTTCAGTTTTTATTACTTTTAAAAATATCAGTTTTAAAATGTTTTGAAAAACCAGTCTTAAGAATTAAAATAAAAATAAAATAAAGTAAAAAAACTTACTGCATCACGAAGAAAACAAAAGGGCGTCGATGTCGGCGGCAGGAGGAGGCGGAGGGTTGGGGCGGCCTTCAGTTCGTCGGCGGTCATCACTGTGGGGGGAGGCTCTGGCGTTTGCGTCTTCGATTCGAAGGGAGGAAGGAGATGAGCGAGAAGGGAGAGGAAGGCGCGAGGTCAGGAGATGGTCGGAGGGGGTGCGCCTGCCCTAGGCGGCGGCGAGGTCCTCCAGGTGGGGCGACGAGCAGATCGGGTTTTCTCCCTTTTTTTTCTTTTTTCTTTTTTTTTTTATTTATTTTGGTTTTGAATCGGTCAACGGGGCTGAGTAGTTAAGGAGGAGAGAGGAGGGTTCCTTTTTATTTTTATTTATTTATTTTTTCTTTCGAAAAAGCAACTTTAAAATTCGAACTCGAAATTGAGCCCACCGACTGTCGTCTACAGCGTTTTACCCCCATTCTGAACACAATGGGATATGTATCGTAAGCTGATTTGGCTGTTACAACCAGTTTTCGTTAAATTTACATTTAAATCACTATATTGAATTTTAAACGTACATTTCAAATTACCGGGGTCACATGATAACTCTATAAATTGCAGAAAAATATTTTCTAGCTTCGTATTGACGATACGGTCCTAACAAAACTAGTTTCGTCGAATTCTGAGACCGTTTGAAAAATGGCCAATTTCCAGTCGATTAAAATCAACTAAAACCGGTCAAACGCGTTTTCCTTTGCCACGCTCACATATTGATTCGAAAAATTATGAAATTTGAAACCTAGCAATAACTTGACATCACGGACCCAACAAAACTGGTTTCGTCGAAATCCGAGGTCGTTTGCAAAATTTCCATTTTTAAGGGCCTGAATTCCATAGCGACTATTCAGAATTTTCAACTGGACATATCTTTTGACTCTCGCTACGAAATTTTGATTTTTCGGATTCGATAGAAAGATATTCACTATTAGATTCCATTATTTTTGGTTTCACTAAAATCCGGATTGTTTTGCACCCGGTACATTCAATTGAAGTTTGAAATCGAATTATCGAACTACCGCGCCATTTTCAATTCTATTTATAATTATATATAAATATTTATATTCTAACGACGACGCGTATAATATATACGTTCGAATTATATTCAAAATAAATTTCTCGTCGATATTATTTAAAATAATCTATTTTAAATATAGAAAATCCGCTACAATTGCCAAAATAAAAAATTTAAACTGGCCCAGATTTTCGGGTTGTTACAATTTCCCCCACTTAAAACTTTTCGTCCCCGAAAAGGAACAAAGTCGAAAGAGGTTTGATTAATTAACTCTACGCTCGATCTGACTTCCATTCTCCAACTCTTTAGTTTCTGAGAATTTTCAAAATTTCAAAAAATTTGGCTAACACCCTAAATTTTTGAAAAATTTCGCCATAACCTCCCCTGCACCGGGAGCATCGGGGAATTTCAAATAGCTTCCCCGGTCCTTCAGATCTCAAAAAGAAAAAGAAAAAGCCAAGCGGCTAGCCAATAGGCTCACAAAATCATCATCACCCAAACAAAACAGGAAATTATGTAGTAAACATGTACCTATTTGTCGGGCAAACAAATTTTATTCTCTGCTCTAGCCTCCTTGCTATGACCTGTTCAATGATATATATGTATATGCAAGCAAATGCGACCAATTTTCAATACAATTCAATATTCGATTCAGTTAGGCTAAATGGCTAAAAATTAGCAAACAAATAAACAAACAACACAAACATCAATCAATTAGTGAATTAGAGTTTCAAATTGATAACTTTGATACATAGTCAAAAATCAGATTTTTGATGCCAAATCACAACAATAGGCCCTAGCTAATTTTGGTTCTCACACCAGTCAATAGGAAATATATAGAAATCTCACTTTCGTCGCTCGAATATAAACACTGATGATGATGCCTCATCATCTGAATCATCTCCGGGCGACTAGAGTGTGATTCTATATCTATCCAGTATATTAAAATTTCGAATACACGCGGATCAGACGTATACGCAAAATCTATATATACTGGACTGTCCTAATCAATATGAAATAAATAACCAAATACGAATAATTGATTTAAATTTTCAAAACAAAATTTGTTTTCATTTGAAAAAAATATACTCTTCACACTCGTTCTAGGATACTGCTGATCCCATCTCTAACGAGTCATTCCCCTAGGATTTTTCTAATCCAATATCTGATGAATTCTTTCGTATGGTTCTAATGTGTCTTGTTCTCTGAGCTTTGTAAACCCAAAGCTCTGATACCAACTGTGACGGCAAGAAATTTCGCTCGGTCCGAACCGGTCGCTAAACCGACCCAGGCCGTTCGAAACGCCCTATCGTTTTGAGAACAGGACAAAACAGAACGCATACAAAGGGACATTTCATTGTATATTACAACAATGCATCAGATTACAAGAATATACAGAGTATAAATGAATATTACACAGAAATATCAGAGATTTAAATTACATTTAAATACATAGCAGCGGAAAATAATACAATACACAACTAGAAGTAGATATACGGATACAAAGCTTTCCGGATATCGTTCCAGCTGTAAACCCGGATCCTGTGAATATAAATCTGCAAAACCAAAACTACTAGCTGCCCGTGTCAAAATAAGGGCACCCAGAGTTTAGGTTAAAACAATAAACTCCAGGTCAGTCATGGGACTGGTGTGAGAACTAAAACAGTTAATCTTTATTTTAAAGTTAGGTAAATCAAGGGACCACGCCGTATAACACGGAACGGGTTTCCTCCCAAGAATACCAGTGCATAAAACAAACAGCGCAATGCTAAATAAAGAAAAATGAAGCTGTTATAAGACCCAGGTCCCATCACACAATGCAACGCAGCCGAGGATAGGGTTTTCCCTTATAACAGCCAAAGAATGCTTGATACGTTTAAAACAAATCGTTTGATACTCTTATAAGTGCATAGTGTATAAAACAACTTCAAATCATAAGTATTAATCATAGGCGGCATAAGCGCCCCATCCCACTATGTCGCCATACTAGGTTATACAATCAAAATCGCAAAGTCACGTATTTGGAAATTGGGTTTCCATCTATGAACCGAGGCAAAAGATAGTCATCAACCGATTCGAGACGCTCTAGCCCGTGTCTCAGGCACAGCCGCAACCGTACCTTGGATCGTCAGGGCCGGTCCACCGATGTGGATTATAATGCCTGAACAATACGTTTCTCCGCCCTTTGGGGCGTAGGTGAGCCAACTAAATGACTCCATCGGACCCGGATCGTCCGATCAAACCGAGGCGCCTCGCAACTGCAACAACCACATAAGTCAAACTCGTCAGGGCGTGTAAAACCACTGACGCCACTTCTAGCTAGAAAGAAAACGCATGTCCCCCCTGAGGTTCGTCTCCCGTTTTTGGTTCATACCGGTGCGAAACTCGCGAAGCAAACGTTACACAAAGCTACGCCACACAGGCCTTGCTTTGATCATCACCACAAGACTTTGCTTTTCAACAGAAGCCTCGATCAATTGCCACTTAGGCATGCCACACAGGCAATTCACTCCATGCGTTTGATATCCATCAATATATAACCCCTGAGCTCGTACGTCTCAGAGAAGGGCGTTAAGCAAGAGAATAAATTCTCCGCCGCCAAACAGATATATATTTAATAGAGATCAATCACACGGACTAAAATCCAATGTCAAACACACAGTCCATTTACCAGTCCGTTCTGGGTCTGAACGAAACCGGAGGCACCTAGTACCCCGCATATCCATCGATCTCCAAGTACGTCTGGACGATCACTAACTGTTTCCATCTTCTTGGGTGTACAGCCCAATCAAGATCATCAGTAATCACCCAAACGACGTGAAGACTTCTGGTCTTCGACCACCGTCTTCATCTTCGACTTATCGTCGTATCAGTTATTCAGAATGGGATAAACCCGGTCTTTCCGAATAACTCGCGTATATTTTAAATAAGTGTTACACAAACACAACATACGCCTCATTCCAATTCATCAGTCACTAACTGTAAATTAATCAAGAGAATAATTTCCTAAATATTAACCCCGAAGGCCGAAACCAACATCAGATCAATATCCAGAAAATCATTCTGCTTAGCTAACCGACAGTTAGTTTCTAGATTTCACATTCACAGGGAAAGGTTCCCATTAATTTTATCCAAGATAAATTTCTTGAATTTATTCTCTAATCTTCCTTTGAATTTCGATTCAAATTAGTCGGGATTAACGAAACTTACCGAAGTAATCATTTGTTTTAATTTCCCAATCCCAACCTATTCATCCCATGAAGTAAAACTGGTTATACTTCATATCTAACACCACGGTGTTATCGGTAAATTCAATTACCATTTCACGTTCAAATCTAATTAAAGATTCAACTATCGCCGGGAGCAAAACTGGTGATACTCCATTTCGATTATTTCAATCTAATTAAAGATTCATTAAAACTCCACTTAGTTTTAATCTTTAACTGGGTTAAAGAATCAGTGTCATTTAAAACACGGTTCACGATAAACCCAAAATCACATTCCATTAATTATCGGGTTAAAGAACGAGTGTTATTTAAAAACACTGTCCACGATAAACCCAAAACCAATATCAATTCAATTCCAATTAAATATTATTTAATTGGCACACTTCATTAAATCTAAATAAAAAGATTTAATCTTTTCTCAACTGGGTTCAAGAACAGTGTTAGTGAAGACACCATTCACGACAAACCCAAATCGCATTTGATATTAAACACAAGGCTCTGAATAGAAAATATATCGGCTTATATTCAATATCAAATTCTACGATTAACAAATGTCGTATTGGATATAACGATATAAATATCTACATCTTTCAAATTTCCATAACAACATCTGTATAATCCCGAATTCCAACATCGAAATATTCCGAAGGCAATTTCGATTCAAATCCACTCCAATGCAATCATTGGAAATTTTGGTTATTTTTAAAACCCTTTTCGAATTCAATTTATTTATTTAAAAATAAATAGAATTACAATTCTAGTTCAAAACTAGTTCATTTTGATAAAAATCTATTTTTATCTTTTCAAATATGGAGTTTTTCATCCCAATTCTTTCTAAACCATTTCTTATGATTTTACACAAATTATTACTATTTTTAATAATTTTATCAAGGCCTGTACAGTCGATTTCCATCAATGGCCATCGAACTGCACTTATAGCGACCTTTTTCAAATTTGATTTGGACATAATTCCAAATCCAACCATTAGATTTCAAATTTCTAATGTTCATTAGAAAGCTCTTTTCAATACGAACCCAACGGTTCCGGTTTTAGGAGAATCCGACGGTCGGATCTCCCGTAATGTCCGTTTGAAATAAATGGTCGAAATTCGCTAACTGCCGCGGCGCGGCACGTTCTATTCATGCCATTATATTATATATATAATATATATTTCGTCGATTTCTATTTAAAACGAATTATATAAATAGTTTTAAATTCGTTTCAAAAACAATTTCAACTTCCATTTCAATTCAAATCAAAATTGAATTCTTCTTTATAAATTCGTTTTAAAACTCATTTTTATTCAATTCAAATTTCAATTCAATTGAATTCGTTTTCAATTCAATTCATTTCGAAATCGTTTCCAATTCAATTCATTTCGAAATCGTTTTCAATTCAATTCATTTCGAAATCGTTTTCAATTCAATTCATTTCGAAATCGTTTTCAATTCAATTCATTTCGAAATCGTTTTCAATTCAATTCATTTCGAAATCGTTTCCAATTCACTTTGAATTCGTTTTCAATTCACTTCATTTCGAAATCGTTTTCAATTCACTTTGAATTCGTTTTCAATTCACTTCATTTCGAAATCGTTTTCAATTCACTTCGAATTCGTTTTCAATTCACTTTATTTCGAAATCGTTTTCAATTCACTTTGAATTCGTTTTCAATTCACTTTATTTCGAAATCGTTTTCAATTCACTTTGAATTCGTTTTCAATTCACTTCATTTCGAAATCGTTTAAAATCGATATAAATATCGTTCACGTCAAAATGGCGTCAAACTAATCAACACGACTTCATAAATTTCTATTTTCAAATATTCTATTTCAAATATTTCTATTTCAAATATTTCCATTTCTAAACTGGAATGAGGCCCAATCAATTACCATATAATGTTAATTATATGGATTTTCTACAACACATGTATATAATAGCATTGAAAAATAATCAACCATCAACCAAAGTGCACTACACTGTATAAGCATCAAATATAAATATCTAACGCTTATAACAGTCTGTCAATCAATCGATCGACATATTTAATCAATCAGGATGAGTGAACTTCAAATTTCATCCTAACACCCGTGTGGGGTTTCAGACAATCAAACACAGATTTTATTTGTGCAGTTGGGCGATGTGTAAAATTTATCGTCCCAATCAATATCATTCAAATAGGTGTACATAAACAAACCGTCCGGTTTGTAAATGAATATTTTATTCACTTTCACTATATTCATATTCACGTTAAAAATTATATTTTTAACGATAAAACATTTTATTCCAACATATGAATTTCTATTATTCATTTACACAATAAAATGATATTTTTTTTATTTTCTAACATATTTTAGAAAATTTCGGCGGCATAACGGCACGATACTAGAAACGGGACAAGGCCTAGCCTTATCCCCGGTCTAGTGAAGGCCCACGCCATTCACACATCAATCAAATCAATTTCATCTCACCAAACAATTCAATTCAAACAAATAATTCAACTAATCTATGCAACCAAACAAACAAGTCCATGGTCTGTGGACGATTGTGTCGGGTGCTACTAAGCACCATCTGCATCCTAGTATATATATATAACTAGAAAAATTAAATTGAAAGGTGAGAAATTCTCACATTATAGCTATCCTAGCTCCACGACACTTCTTTTTCGAATCTTCGTCAGCTTCGTCGCCCGTAGCCACTACATATATAAAAATCGAATTTTTACTTCGTTATTCACTATATAAAAATCGAATTTTTATTATACTATTCAATATATAAAAATCAAACTTTTACTTTTAAAAATATCTTCTTTTGCATTTTAAAAATCTAATCTTTTGCATTTTAAAAATCTAATCTTTATTTTATAACGCCTAAAGATTATACTTTTATACATAAGAAAAATCCCATTTTCCTTTACATAAAAAATCATATTTTTCTTTCGAAGTTCTACATATAAAAATCATATTTTTATTTCGAAGTTCTACATATAAAAATCATATTTTTATTTCGACTTTCAATATCTAAAAATCTGATTTTTACTTCTAAAACAAAATCAGTTTTTATTACTTTTAAAAATATCAGTTTTAACCTTTAAACATTTTCAGTTTTTATTACTTTTAAAAATATCAGTTTTAACCTTTAAACATTTTCAGTTTTTATTACTTTTAAAAATATCAGTTTTAACCTTTAAACATTTTCAGTTTTTATTACTTTTAAAAATATCAGTTTTAAAATGTTTTGAAAAACCAGTCTTAAGAATTAAAATAAAAATAAAATAAAGTAAAAAAACTTACTGCATCACGAAGAAAACAAAAGGGCGTCGATGTCGGCGGCAGGAGGAGGCGGAGGGTTGGGGCGGCCTTCAGTTCGTCGGCGGTCATCACTGTGGGGGGAGGCTCTGGCGTTTGCGTCTTCGATTCGAAGGGAGGAAGGAGATGAGCGAGAGGGGAGAGGAAGGCGCGAGGTCAGGAGATGGTCGGAGGGGGTGCGCCTGCCCTAGGCGGCGGCGAGGTCCTCCAGGTGGGGCGACGAGCAGATCGGGTTTTCTCCCTTTTTTTTTCTTTTTTTTTTTATTTATTTTGGTTTTGAATCGGTCAACGGGGCTGAGTAGTTAAGGAGGAGAGAGGAGGGTTCCTTTTTATTTTTATTTATTTTTTTTTTCTTTCGAAAAAGCAACTTTAAAATTCGAACTCGAAATTGAGCCCACCGACTGTCGTCTACAGCGTTTTACCCCCATTCTGAACACAATGGGATATGTATCGTAAGCTGATTTGGCTGTTACAACCAGTTTTCGTTAAATTTACATTTAAATCACTATATTGAATTTTAAACGTACATTTCAAATTACCGGGGTCACATAATAACTCTATAAATTGCAGAAAAATATTTTCTAGCTTCGTATTGACGATACGGTCCTAACAAAACTAGTTTCGTCGAATTCTGAGACCGTTTGAAAAATGGCCAATTTCCAGTCGATTAAAATCAACTGAAACCGGTCAAACGCGTTTTCCTTTGCCACGCTCACATATTGATTCGAAAAATTATGAAATTTGAAACCTAGCAATAACTTGACATCACGGACCCAACAAAACTGGTTTCGTCGAAATCCGAGGTCGTTTGCAAAATTTCCATTTTTAAGGGCCTGAATTCCATAGCGACTATTCAGAATTTTCAACTGGACATATCTTTTGATTCTCGCTACGAAATTTTGATTTTTCGGATTCGATAGAAAGATATTCACTATTAGATTCCATTATTTTTGGTTTCACTAAAATCCGGATTGTTTTGCACCCGGTACATTCAATTGAAGTTTAAAATCGAATTATCGAACTACCGCGCCATTTTCAATTCTATTTATAATTATATATAAATATTTATATTCTAACGACGACGCGTATAATATATACGTTCGAATTATATTCAAAATAAATTTCTCGTCGATATTATTTAAAATAATCTATTTTAAATATAGAAAATCCGCTATAATTGCCAAAATAAAAATTTTAAACTGGCCCAGATTTTCGGGTTGTTATAGACATGAAGACTTCCGGTCTTCGACCATCGTCTTCATCTTCGACACCACGTCGAATCAGTTATTCAGAATGGGATAAACCCGGTCTTTCTGAATAACTCGCGTATACATTATAAAAGTGTTACACAAACACAACATACGCCTCATTCCAATTCAGAATATTCTTTTATTCAAATATTCCTATACTTTGGGAAAAGTTCCCATTAATTTTATCCAAGATAAATTCTTTAAATTTATTCTTTAATCTCCTTTGAATATCAATTCAAACTAGTCGGGATTAGCGAACCACACCGAAGAAATCATTTATTTTATTTCCCAATCCCAACCTATTCATCCCATGAAGTAAAACTGGTTATACTTCATATCTAACACCACGGTGTTATCGGTAAATTCAATTACCATTTCACGTTCAAATCTAATTAAAGATTTAACTATCGCCTGGAGCAAAACTGGTGATACTCCATTTTCGATCATTTCAATCTAATTAAAGATTCATTAAAACTCCACTTAGTTTTAATCTTTAACTGGGTTAAAGAATCAGTGTCATTTAAAACACGGTTCACGATAAACCCAAAATCACATTCCATTAATTATCGGGTTAAAGAACAAGTGTTATTTAAAACACTGTTCACGATAAACCCAAAAATCAATACCAATTCAATTCCAAATAAATATCGTTTAATTGGTACACTTCATTAAATCTAAATAAAAAGATTTAATTTTTTTTCTCAACTGGGTTCAAGAACAGTGTTAGTGAAGACACCATTCATGACAAACCCAAATCACATTTGATATTCAATACAAGGCTCTGAATAGAAAATATATCGGCTTATATTCAATATCAAATTCTACGGCTAACAAATGTCGTATTGGAAATAACGATATAAATATATATCTTTCAAATTTCCATAACAACATCTGTATAATCACGAATTCCAACATCGAAATATTCCGAAGACAATTTCGATTCAAATCCCCTCCAATGCAATCATTGGAAATTTTGGTTATTTTCAAAACCCTTTTCAAATTCAATTTATTTATTTAAAAATAAATAGAATTATAATTCTAGTTCAAAACTAGTTCATTTCGATAAAAATCTATTTTTATCCTTTCAAATATGGAGTTTTTCATCCCAATCCTCACAAATCATTTCTTATGATTTTTCACAAATTATTACTATTTTTAATAATTTTATCAAGGCCTGTACAGTCGATTTCCATCAATGGCCGTCGAACTGCACTTACAGCGACCTTTTTCAAATTTGATTTGGACATAATTCCAAATCCAACCGTTAGATTTCAAATTCCTAACATTCGTTAGAAAGCTCTTTTCGATACGAACCCAACGGTTCCGGTTTTAGGAGAATCCGACGGTCGGATCTCCCGTAATGTCCGTTTGAAATAAATGGTCGAAATTCACGAACTGCCGCGGCGCGGCGCGTTCTTTTCAGGCCATTATATTATATATATAATATATATAATATATATTTCATCGATTTCTATTTAAAATGAATTATATGAATTTTAATTTCGTTTCAAAAGCAATTTCAACTTCCTTTTCAATTCAAATCAAAATTGAATTCTTCTTTATAAATTCGTTTCAAAATTCATTTCTATTCAATTCAAATTTCAATTCAATTTGAATTCATTTCAATTCGCTTTCAATTCAATTTGAATTCGTTTTCAATTCAATTCATTTCGAAATCGTTTTCAATTCAATTCATTTCGAAATCGTTTTCAATTCAATTCATTTCGAAATCGTTTTCAATTCAATTCATTTCGAAATCGTTTTCAATTCAATTCATTTCGAAATCGTTTTCAATTCGATATAAATATCGATCACGACAAAATGGCGTCAATCTAATCAACACGGCTTCATAAATTTCTACTTTCAAATATTCTATTTCAAACATTTCTTTTTCAAAATAGTTGTTATTATCAAAATATTTCGTTCAACACATGACCAATCTCAATGGATGAGTACTGTCAACACATGAACCTTTATTTTATAATATTCTTTATTCTTGTAAATTGGAATGAGACCCAATCAATTACCATATAAAATTAATTATATGGATTTCCATACAACACATGTAAATAATGGCATTGAAAATAATCAACCATCAGCCAAAGTGCACCACACTGTATAAGCATCAAATATAGATATTCAACGCTTATAACAGCCTGTCAATCAATCGATCGACATATTTAATCAATCAGGATGAGTGAACTTCAAATTTCATCCCAACACCCGTGTGGGGTTTCAAACAATCAAACACATATTTTATTTGTGCTATTGGGCGATGTGTAAAATTTATCGTCCCAATCAATGTCATTCAAATAGGTGTACATAAACAAACCATGCGGTTTATAAATGAATATTTTATTTTATTCATGTCACGTTAAAAATTATATTTTTAACGATAAAACATTTTATTTCAACCTATGAATTTCTATTCAATTCATTTATTCAATAAAATGATATTTTTATTTTTCTAACTTATTTTAGAAAATTTCGGCGGCATAACGGCACGATACTAGAAACGGGACGAGGCGTAGCCTTATCCCCGGTCTAGTGAAGGCCCACGCCATTCACACATCAATCAAATTCACCAAACAACCAAATTCAAATCAAATATCCAACTAATCTATGCAACCAAACAAACAAGTCCATGGTTTGTGGACGATTGTGTCGGGTGCTACTAAGCACCGTCTGCATCCTAGTATATATATATAATTAGAAAAGAAATTGAAAGGTGAGAAATTCTCACCGATAGCTATCCAATATCACGACTCTTCAAATGCAGGAAATCTTCATCGTTATCGCATCTTCGTCATCTTCGTTGCCCGTAGCCACTACATATATAAAAATCGAATTTTTACTTCGCTATTCAATATATAAAAATCATATTTTTACTTCGATGTTCAATATATAAAAATCATATTTTTACTTCGATGTTCAATATATAAAAATCATATTTTTTACTTCGTTGTTCAATATATAAAAATCATATTTTTACTTCGATACTATATAGATAAAAATTATATTTTTATCACGCTATTTTTCATATAAAGATTTCGCCTTTTTTTTATTGTTAAAATCTAACCTTTTCTATTTTAAAAATATCGTCTTTTCACTTTTAAAAATATCGTCTTTTCACTTTTAAAAATATCGTCTTTTTGTTACCATTCAAACAATAAAGATCCAATTTTCATCGGCCATTTATATGAATAAAAAACTAATTTTTACTTTACTAACATATATGGAAAAACGAATTTTTATCGTTACTCTTCAAATAAAAAAAATCCGAGCTTTTTAAAATATAAAAATTCTATTCTTTTAAATATAAAAATTCGATTCTTTTAAATTATGCCTTAAACATATAAAAACAAACTTAAAAATAAAATTAGAAACTAAGGGAACTCACCGAATTGTAGGGGGGAAAGTCTGCTACCGTCGTCTGCAGGAGGGGCTCGGGGATCGGTGCTCTGGAGGGGCTGTAGGAGGCAAAGGAGGCGGTCTGTTGCGCTTTGGACTGGAGGAGGGGGGTTGCGCTCGCTGGTCTGGTGGCGTGGAGACTGCGGTGGGTGAAAGCGACGGGGGGGAGGGTTTGCGTCGCGATTTGAGGAGGAGAAGAGGAGGGCGTCTCGAGGTAGGAGGAGGTTGGCGAAGCAGAGGGGAGAAGGGCGGCGGTCCCCCCTGGTGGCGGCGCCGTCGACGAAGAAGAGAGGGGGGAGGCGATTCCGTCGTTCATCATTTTTTTTCTTTTTTTTCTTTTTTATTCTGTCAGTTTTGATTTCGAAGGGGGGCAGAAGTATTAAAGGGAAGAGAGATATGTTTTTTTTTTATTAATTTAATTTTCCACCCAAAAAGCAACTTTTATTTTCGACCACAAAACAGGGCCCACCGCCTGCCGTCCATAGCTAATTACCCCCATTCCGAACACAATGGGATATGTATCGTAGGCTGATTCGGCTGTTACAATCAGTTTTCGCTGAATTTACATTTAAATCATTATATTGAATTTTAAACGTACATTTCAAATTACCGAGGTCACATACTAACTAGAAAAATTCCAGAAAAATATTTTCTAGCTTCGTATTGACGATACGGTCCTAACAAAACTAGTTTCGCCGAATTCTGAGACCGTTTGAAAAATGGCCATTTTCCAGTCGATTAAAATCAACTGAAACTGGTCAAACGCGTTTTCCTTCGCCACGCTCACATATTGAATCGAAAAATTATGAAATTTGAAACCTAGCAATAACTTGACATCACGGACCCAACAAAACTGGTTTCGTTGAAATCCGAGGTCGTTTGCAAAATGTCCATTTTTAAGGGCCTGAATTCCATAGCGACTATTCAGAATTTTCAACTGGACATAACTTTTGATTCCTGCTATCAAATTTCGATTTGTCGGATTCGTTGGAAAGATATTACCAATTAGATCCTAATGTTTTTGGTTTCACTAAAATCCGGATTGTTTTGCACCCGGTACATTCAATTGAAGTTTGAAATCGAATTATCGAACTACCGCGCCATTTTCAATTCTATTTATATTTATATATAAATATTTATATTCTAACGACGACGCATATAAATATATACGTTCGAATTATATTCAAAATAAATTTCTCGTCGATTTTATTTAAAATAACCTATTTTAAATATTCAAAATTCGCTAAAATGGCCAAAATAAAAATTTTAAACTGGCCCGGATTTTCCGGGTTATTACAATAACTTAAAGTAAATCGTAAAACAACGCAATGCTTTTTAGAAAAATGAAATCACCATAAGACTCAGGTCCCATCACACAATGCAACGCACACCAGAGGATAGAGTTTTACCTTATGGTGATCAAACATGATAAATACGGCAAATACGAGTTTGATATTATTATTAGTGTGTATATGTTTTAAAAACAATTTCAATCATAATGTATCAATCCTAGGAAGCATAGGTACCATATGCTATGCCTCCGTACTAGTAATACAATCAAAACCGTAGGGTCGTATTTGGAATTTGGATTTCCATCTGAGTCAAGGCTAGGGAGGAGCTCCTACTGATTCGAGACACTCTAGCTAATGCCTCAGGATTACCCGCAGTTAACCCTTGGAAATGGCAGGGCCGGTCCTCAAATACAGCTTAGAGGATTGGCAATTCCTAAGCACACGTTCCCCGGTCCTATAGGACCTATCTGAGGCGCCTCATTCCATCATCCACATAAGTAAAATGCCAGGGCTGGTAGGTCACTGACACCACTCTAGCTAGAAAGAAACGTGCTGCTCTCCCTGCGTTCCCTTCTCCCGTTTTAGACTCCGCCGGTGTGTGAGGCTCGTGAAGTCACGTCATACACAAAGCTATACCTAAACAGGTTATGCTTTGATCATCCCACAAGGCCTGCTTTTCAACAAAGCCTTGATCACATGCATCTTAGCATGCCACATCATCACTCCATATCACACTACCAATCCTTTGCCGAAATATATGAACGGGTGTTAAGCAAGAGAATAAATTCTCCGCCACCAAACATCCGTACATTCGATAGAAGATTAATGACAAGATATATAATGGAGTACGATGTCAGACACACAATCCATTTATAAGCTTATGCTCTGGGTCTGCGCGAAAACCAAATCCGTTCAATCAACGTGTTCGTTCGGACGACGACCATGACCTTGATTTGGGAGCAAATCAATTCAAAGTCTCAATCGCTGTCCTCCTGAGGGGAAGATTGACGGTCTTCATTAGTCGTCTTCTTCTTCAATTCTCATCGTCGTTTGATTATTTGGAATGAGATTAACTCGGTCTTCCCAAATAATCTTCGTATATATATAGATATATATATGTAAATATATTGAAAACTCTTCCTTATCGTTATTTCTAATTTATAACGATTATTTCCTATTTTATTTAATTAAAAATAATTAAATCTTTTAATCAACGACGATTCAGATCAATGGCGATTCTGACGCTGTTTTCCACCAATTTTGATTTTCACCTATCTCAAAATCTAACCATTGGATTTTGATGTAATATATATCGTTGGAAAGATTTTTCCAACACGGTCCTAATGGTTTCAGTTTCAAGAAAATCCGACGGTCGGATCTTCTTGTATAGTCATTTAAAGGTATAATTTTAAAACGCGAACTACCGCGCTCGATTCGTTTAATTTTATATATATATAAATATATATATATAAATAATTCGTTTAATTCATCGTTCTTACATACATCTCCCCTTTTCCTTTATTTTTTTTCCACTTCTTAATCTTACATGAAAATGTAATTTATAATTAGACGGTGAATTATTCCCTTTTATTTTATTTTTATTTTAAAATATTTATAATTTACATTAAAATGTAAATTATAATTCATCGCTCTATTTATTCCATTTCGTCTTTCAATTATATTATGATTCCATTTACATATATAAAATACTCATTCTCTTTCTAAATGCATTCTCAATCTCAATTACATCTAAAATGTTATTTTATTTTACGATGACATTTCCATTCTATTCACATTATAAATAATGTACATTTCCTACGATGAAAAATTCTCTTTTAATATACATTAAAAATAATGTATTTTTATCCTACGGTATGTTTTTCTTTTTATTAACATTGAAAATAATGTTTGTAATGGCGCGTTTTGTTAGCTGTAGAACAATTAATTAATTTAATGATTTATATATCGATTTGGCAATATCGATAACTTAAAGTACAACGTTCGAACTTATAATTTATAATTATAATTAAAACGAACCTGAAACGTCGCGGCAGTTCACAATTATGCGATTTGAACTTCAACTGAATGTACATGATTCATTTTAAGCCGGATTTCTGTGAAACAAGAAACGTGTGGAGCTGGTGGAGTATATCTTTCTAGTGGAAGAGAAAAATATGGATTTCGTCGTGTAGATTTTGAGATATGTCAAAATCAAATTTTATAATAGTCGCTATAGAATCGTTTATCGACCATATCGGTTTATTCGATATAACTAGAGATCGGGTTTGAATTTAAACAAGGTTCTTTTGGGAAATAGCGATAATTTAATTTTTAGAATTTTACTGTAATTTTTAATTAATTTAATAAGCGACTTTTTATTTGAAGTATTTCGCACCCTTAAATCAACATTTTTGAAGTTTCAAAATATGAGTCCATCTACCGGTATTAGTATATTTTTGGAATCGGGGAACCTTGCTCGATACAACGATACCTTTATCTCTGTCGATAGCAGTCCGTTCATTTACCATGTTCTAGGCAACGAGTACCGAATAGTGTAACACTTAAAATAAAAATATCCTAATTGATTTAGTGATAAAAGAGAAGGCCACGTCCAAGGTTAAATACACTCCACAAACATATGTATCGATGCCTTAATACAAACGTTTCTTCCTGAGAGCCATTCATCCCAACTACACATACGAAAATTCCAATTGAAAGTATATAAACAACACTTAACCTAATACCATTCTTTCCGCATTTCTCCTTTATCTCAGCCACAACCAGTTCACTCAAAACATGAAGAAATACCAAAAGAAAAAATCCAAAAGCAACTCAAAACAAATCTCTAAAATCATGGAAATAGCATATATGGATTCACGACAGCGTTGGTTTCGACCTCGTACCCATATCTCTGTGTTCGATCTTGTTTTGCCTTCGCTGGGTTTCAGCTGTCGCGACTAGGGTTCGATATTTCGTGAGGGTGGACTATGGTTATTTGAATTGGAGTTTAATTCGGTGTTTAGGATGGATTGTATAAGAGATTGGTGAAAGTTTGGAGGAATGAGGGACAAAAGTTGTCGCTGGTTTCAGCGCAGCGTGAAGATCCTCCAGCGTCGGTTTTTCCTCTGGGAATCCGAGTTGTACATCTTCGATATAGGGTAGAAGAGATTTTAGCAGGGAGTTCGTCGGCGAAATCATTTTTGAGTTTTGTTGAGTGTTGGATGAGATGGGGGAGTATTTACAAGCGGTAATGGCCCTTGAGGAGCTGCTGTGCGTGGGTGTGTAAATCGTGGAAGATGAGGAGCAAAATAACAGTGGTGATTTTGACTAAGCAAATGGATTAGGGAAAGATTTGTGGAATTGTTTGTTGAAGGATTGAGGGGTTTATGATACAGGAAGGCTTCGTATTTTTCCAAGAGGGGGAGGATTGAATTCTAAGGCGTGGGGTTTGAAAGGGGTGTTGGGCCAGGTTCTCATATACATGGTGAAGCCCATTTAGTCAATGGAAAAATATAAAAGAAGGGGGCCATAAAAATGGGCTGACGTGAATCAGAAAGGGGAGGGTTGGGCTGACCGTTTGTGAGGGTGAGCCATTCAAAGGAAAATTTAAGTTTTTATTTAATTTAAAATTTGTACGATAACTTGTAAATATAATATCTCACACATACTATATCAGAATTTCGAACGGTCAAATCCGACAGGATCGTATGGAGGGACATTACAACATGGAACTTACTAGAGGTCCATCGGAGCTCGTTACATTTTATAGCAAAATAAATTGTCCGTCTGAATCAAATCGAGCGATGGTTATCGTTATCAATGATGATCGTCCAATGTGAGTAAATCTCACAAACTCTAAACAGTTTTATTTTCACGTTGTATTCTTAGAACTGTTAAAATATTGTCTGTTTGACTGTGTGTTGATTGTTTGATTGAACTGCTAGTCAGTTAGTTAAATTTCTATATTGATTCTGTTTAACAGAATATATCATATGGAACTGAAAGTGATGTTATCTATATTGTCTAACATCTGTGATGCAGGGAAACAGGTTGGAGGAATCCGACTGGATTCCTCAACAGTTATTTTATTGTTTTTCATATATTGTTATATGATGTGATATAAAATCTGTGGGCGATTATATGTGCTTGGACGATATTGAATATCTGATTTGATATGATTGAATACCATAACATACCGAAATGTTAATAAGGGGATTTTCAATGTTTATATTGAAAATGAATCTTATTTATAAAATCGATAGGATTTTATAAAAGGAAAACATTTATTTAATTAGGAAATAAATAAATGAAAAAGGAAACATTTATTTAGATTATAAATAAATGGAATAAAGGAATATTTATTTAGGAAATAAATAAAGGAACATTTATTTAGATTATAAATAAATGGAATAAAGGAATATTTATTTAGGGAATAAATAAAGGAACACTTGTTCGGAAAATAAATAGAATTATACAAGGATAGATTTAAACACGTGCTTCGCACACGGTATAACACGATATGGATTTAAATGAGATATTAAATAGGAAATCTGTTGTAAACAGATAAATTAAAGTAGATAAATTTATAAATAATGTTTTATAAATTAAATAAATTATTTATCATTGATAAATGGAATATATATAAGTCTGGACTTATATAGAGAAGTAGAAACGTTATTAAAAGGACATTTATAAAGGGAAGAACCGTTACTAAAAGTAAATCTTTATAAATGGATAAACGTTGTAAAAAGTAAATCTTTAGCAATGGATAAACGTTGTAAAAAGGAAATCTTTGGAAATGAATAAACGTTAATAAAAGGAGTTAATCGAATTTAGTTATTCGAAATGAGTTATTCGAATTTGATATTTGAATAGAGTTAAACACATTAGAGTGATTCGAATTACTTATTCGAATAGAGTTAAACAAAGTAATGTGTTAGGTTAACCAAAGCAAGTTAGTCGAGTTAATCAAAGTAATTGGTTAAGTTAACCAAAGTAAATTAGTTAAATTAAACTAATTGGTAAATCAAGTGAATTAGTTGCGTCAAACTAAGTGACTTAGTTAAGTTAAACTAATTTGTAAATCAAAGTGGATTAGTTGCGTCAAACTAAGTGAATTAGTCAAGTTAAACTAATTGGTTAATCGAAGTAAATTAGTTGGGTTAACCAAAGTGAATTAGCTGAGTTAAACTAAGTAAATCGGTTAGAGTTAATCAAAGTGAATTAACTAAGTTAAACTAAGTGGATTAGTTCAGTTAATCGAGACAAGTAAATCAAGTTAGGTTAAACCATTTGAGTTAACCAGTTAGGTTAAACCAGTTGAGTTAACCAGTTAAAGTTTACCAGTTAAAGATAAACAGTTAGAGTTGACCAGTTAGAGTTGACCAGTTAGAGTTATCCAAGTGGAGTTAATCGAGTAGGGTTGCCAAATATCACTTATTCGAAGTAGAGTTATAGAATATAGTATATTCGAGGGAAGAGTAATCGAATATAGTTTATTCGAGTGGAGAAATCAAATGTTATTCATTTGAGAAGAGTTACCGAATATTATTTATTCGAAGAGTAGTTATCGAATATTGGTTATTCGAAGTTAGTTAATCCAAAGGAGTTATTCGAAGTTAGTTAATCCAAAGGAGTTATTCGAAGTTAGTTAATCCAAAGGAGTTATTCGAAGTTAGTTAATCCAAAGGAGATATTCGAAGTTAGTTAATCCGAAGGAGTTAATCGAAGAGTTAATCCGAAGGAGTTAGTCGAAGAGTTAATCGAATATAGTTATTTGAAATATAGTTATTCGAGTAAAGTTAAAAGAGTTAATCGAATATAATTTATTCGAATAGAGTTAGAGAAGTTAATCGAATATGGTTCATTCGAATAGTGTTGGAGGAGATAACAAATATAGTTTATTCGATAGGATATAAGTGAATATAATTTATCAATTAAGTTATTCGAATGAGTTATTCGAAGGAGTAAATCAAATTAAGTTAATCGATTAGAGTTGAGTTAATCGATTTGGGTTAAGTTAAGTAATCGAGTTAAGATTTATCGAGTTAAGAAATCGAGTTGAGCTAATCGAGTAAAGAAAATCAAGTTGAGTTAATCGAATAAGTTATTCGATAAGAGTAAATCCATTTAAGTTAATCGGATGTTAGTTATTCGATAAGAATTGACACATTTAAGAAAATCGAATATTTGTTATTCGATAAGAGCTAATGAAATAGAGCCAACCAAGAAGAGTCATTCGAATATTAGTTATTCGATAGGAGTTAATCGAAATAGAGTTTATCGAATATAAGTTATTAAAAAGGGAGAGTTAATCGAATAGAGATTACTCGAAAGAGAGTTATACGTCGAATTCGATTATATCAAACTCGGGAAAGTACTATTTACCTTCCGGGTTTTAAATCAAGGTATAGTTATAATCAAACGTTTTCATATAAGAAGTGGATTCGTAACCTGAATCCGAGAATTTGCGTAAACAGATGATTGGAAAAAGTGAGTGACGAGCTTCATCTATTTCACAGTAAAGGACGTTGTTCAATTAAGGTCTGAGAGGTAATTATACCCCAACTTGATTGACTTCAGAATTGACAAAGGAATAGTTGTGGTTCGATAGAAAGGTTGATTTGAAATATAGTTAAGTAATAAGCGATTAATGGATTAAGCGTAACGATGTTTTATACAACGTTCATTGGAAATCCGTAAATGAGTTTTGGAAACGTTTTCCAAATATAGTCAGATATGTTTTCTAAACATAGAAAATGAAATGTTTTCATAATAAGAATTTAAGAAATAGAGTTAAGCAAATTCAGAAACTAACTGGAGAGGGTAAGTTGAACGGTTTTCTAAGTGACGATCTGATGTTGGTTTCGACCTTCCGGATTGATACTTAGAGAATTGTTCTCATACTAGTTACAGTTAGGGACTGATAGTTGTGAAATAATAGTGATGTGAAAATAAGCTATGGAAATGTTTTCCGATGATTAATAACATATATTTTCTAAATATATGAAATAAGGAAATATAAACATATGATGATTGATCGATCGAATTCCCATTTGGAAATAAGATCGTTGTTTGTACACCGACATGTTTTCATTTGATAGTTGAATCACAGACTATCAAAGTTTTTACCATTTTAACGATGTTAATATGGAGAGACCGGTGGGATTATTATCCAAAGAACCACTCTGTATTGGCATAAGCGTTGCGAGCAATATCTTCCAAAGATAAATTGAAGACGGAGTAAAGTGCAAGGGCTGTTGTATAAGTCTTAGATAACAGTGACTAAGATGGATATACTGAATAGTGCCTTCGGTTTGTCCAGTCCCAGGACAACGTATATGGAAGAAGGTCTGACAGAGTATATCCAATGGATCGCGTAAGTTGATCTGTTCAAACGTATTCACGTTTGGTGGCGGAGGAATTCGTTTCTCTTAGCTATATACCCGTGTTATTTTTGGATAAGTCAATTTGTGATTTGGCGGGTATGACGATGTGGCATTCAAAGTGAATGGTGATCAGATGTTCTGAAGATAGACGTAGCTTCTAGCCTCACACTAGGAAGTAACAAAAGTTGGGCTAGGCAGCATGGCTAGTTGGGTCATCCCCAAGCAGGGTGTATTGTCACCGATCTAGAGAATATTCATATTTATACTTCTTTTTGATTCTGTATCTTCGGATGACGGTTTGATGGCCTACAACCGTGGTGGCAATATATTCGCGACACTCAAGCTAAATGAGTGAGCGGTCATGTGTGGCCGGGTTGCAAGACGTTCTTGTTGAACCCTGAGTGTATCACCTCTAGAGTACACTATTCAGAAGGTGCTCCCATACCTTGTCTGTTGGAATCCATTCTCCGATAAGCGCCCTGCGGATTATGACTTTATACTATGTATGTAGAACGTGAGATGCAAGCGTTTCTGCTAGATTGATACCTATTTGTACTTAGACATTATTATAATATCACAATGATATTGCTTGTCAAAGTTGTTCAGATACTCATAAGGGAAAAACCCGTTCCGTATTCACGGCGTGGTCTTATGAGATATCCTATACCTGTTTTAAACTATTTTACTCACACCAGTCCCATGACTGACCCGGAGTTTACTTTGTTGTTTTCCCTAAACTCTTGGGTGCCTAAATTTGTACGGGCAGTCAAGTAGTCGGGATTTACAGATATACTTGGAGAGCTTGGAGCAGGAGGCTGCAAGATTTTATAGCTATAGTTATTTCCGCTGTGTTGTAAGTGTTGTACTCTGATAAGTGCTATTGTATATATATAACTGTTTACTTCAAAGTTATGTTATATATTATATGTTATTCGTTCCGCTGTGAGATTCGTGTTACTCTGATGATTCTGATGTTCTTCTTCTTCTATTCTATTAGTTCTATTTTTTCTTTCTCACCTTTTAAATTCTTTCACTAACGTCTCGGAATTTCCGACTCTCGAGGAGTCGGAAATTTCCAGCCGTTACAGTTGGTATCAGAGCTTAAGTTAAGTGATTACCTTGGCTCTGTGGCATAACTCGATAGAGATGGGATTAGTAATATCCTAGATTGAGTTTGAGTGTATATATATGAGCGCGTAATTGTTACTCAATATAAAATGGTTTTATATTGTGGAGACTCATTGGTTGAGTGGCTTATGAATTCTGGTCGACCAGTTGATCCACTGTATCGATAAGGGTTACTAAACACTCGAATACGATGAACCGTCATGGTATGTTTTGAAAGAGGGTAAATGAAATAATTTTTCCCCAAAATATATTTGTTTATAGAAGAAATATATATCTTGAAATTATTATAGTATATTGATGGTGTTGGTTGTTATTATAATCGAATAAGATTATAAAAGGGTGAAATGGTTATAAATGACCAATCAGAATTCATATGAATGTAATATATGAAATAGTTTGAATTAAATATGAATTTAAATCAGAATTTGGAATTTAAAATAAGGAAAATTTAAGTTCCTGGGAGATTTTGAAAATGTTTTTCAAATTGAAAATAATATAGTATTGAACTCACGTCGATAGCTGGAAAATAGATTCTGATGATGAATCTAGACATCATCAGTTTTCATTTTCGAGTTCTAAGTGACGGATTACTACCAAAGATTTTGTTTTTGAATTGTTTTGAGAAAACAAGTTGTTTAGAAATTCAAAGGTTTTGAATTGGCATTATGATTTCAAATTGATTTGAAAGAAACCCAGGAACTTGAGTTCTGGAATTAAAATTTAACTAATGAAGTTAAATAAAATGAGATGGTAAAAATAAATTGAAATTTAACTTGAACCGAGTTAAATAAAATTTGAATTAGATTAGAGATAATCTAGAATGGAACCAAATTGATAAGTCAATAATTTGGGATTTGATATTAGAGTTCGAATGAAATTCGATTTGGATTTGAGGATATGAACTGATTGGAGATCAATTGGAATGGATAACATTGGTATATGTTGAAGTGGTAGCAGATGCAAGGGATAGAGTTGATATGCCCGACAAAAAGGTACCAGTTTATATTATATATGGATATGAGATTTATAAGCCGAATTGGCAAGCCGCTTGGTTGTTTGATTTTCTTTTTGGGATTGGAGGAGGCCAAGAGAGGCGAGTTGTGGTTTGACGTATTGAGCCGTACAAAGGAGGTTATGGCGAAATTTTTCGAAAATTTGAGGTGTTAGAAAATTTTTAGAATTTTTGAAAATTTTAGTTGGTCGGAAATGAATTAATAAATTAATTAAAATTAAATAGGTCCAGTCGAAACTGAAATTTAGAGGTAAAAAAAAAAAAAAAAAAAAAAAAAAAAGAGGATTTTTTAATCTAGTTAGTAGAGTTAGTAGCATTTTTCTAACTTAGCAATTTCGAGGACGAAATTATTTTAAGGGGGGAAGTCTGTAATGGCGCGTTTTGTTAGCTGTAGAACAATTAATTTATTTAATGATTTATATATCGATTTGGCAATATCGATAACTTAAAGTACAACGTTCGAACTTATAATTTATAATTATAATTAAAACGAACCTGAAACGTCGCGGCAGTTCACAATTTGGCGATTTGAACTTCAACTGAATGTACATGATTCATTTTAAGCCGGATTTCTGTGAAACAAGAAACGTGTGGAGCTGGTGGAGTATATCTTTCTAGTGGAAGAGAAAAATCTGGATTTCGTCGTGTAGATTTTGAGATATGTCAAAATCAAATTTTAAAATAGTCGCTATAGAATCGTTTATCGACCATATCGGTTTATTCGATATAACTAGAGATCGGGTTTGAATTTAAACAAGGTTCTTTTGGGAAATAGCGATAATTTAATTTTTAGAATTTTACTGTAATTTTTAATTAATTTAATAAGCGACTTTTTATTTGAAGTATTTCGCACCCTTAAATCAACATTTTTGAAGTTTCAAAATATGAGTCCATCTACCGGTATTAGTATATTTTTGGAATCGGGGAACCTTGCTCGATACAACGATACCTTTATCTCTGTCGATAGCAGTCCGTTCATTTACCATGTTCTAGGCAACGAGTACCGAATAGTGTAACACTTAAAATAAAAATATCCTAATTGATTTAGTGATAAAAGAGAAGGCCACGTCCAAGGTTAAATACACTCCACAAACATATGTATCGATGCCTTAATACAAACGTTTCTTCCTGAGAGCCATTCATCCCAACTACACATACGAAAATTCCAATTGAAAGTATATAAACAACACTTAACCTAATACCATTCTTTCCGCATTTCTCCTTTATCTCAGCCACAACCAGTTCACTCAAAACATGAAGAAATACCAAAAGAAAAAATCCAAAAGCAACTCAAAACAAATCTCTAAAATCATGGAAATAGCATATATGGTGTAACGAACCGAGATTTTCGACTCCGAAAATCAACATCAAACTACCATGTTGACTATTCAGACATCGAACATTCCAGATCATTAATAGAAAGAAGTTAGAGGGTGAGAATAGATAAGATAGAAATATTAGAATAGAAGAAGAAGAAGAACACCACAACACAGAGTCTCACATCGCAGCGGAACAAAATATAATACAGAAATAACCTTTATTGAAAGCTTTTGAAATACTTACAATATCAGAGTACACACCTGGACAGTGATACTAATCTGTCCTCATATAACACACAGCGGAATAGTAATATCATACGTCTGGACTCTTCCAGCTCGTCTCATCACAGCAGTCGATAACCTGAACCTGTACACTCCGGGCTAACCCGAGCATTTACAAAACACCGGGTCAGTCTGGTGAACCAGAGTGAGATAAACTCGCACAGTAATAAGGGTGAACCATCCAATCATGATTTTAAAGTTCAAAATCTTTTCAAAAGAAAAGGATAATCGTAAGACCAAATCCACACATAAATACGGACGGTTTTTACCTTACGATAACCCAAAACATTTTTGAAAACCAATATCTTGTCTGATATTATAATAATGTCTAAATACAAGTAAATAGAAATCTAGTAGAACGCTTGCATCTCACGCTCTACATATATAGTATACAAACGAAAACCGCGGGCGCTTATTGGAGATTGGATTCCAACTTAACAAGGTATGGGTCCACCTTCCTATAGTGTATCTCTAGAGACGAATACACTGGGTTCAACAAGAACTTCTTGCAACCCGGCCCTCACATGACCGACCACCCATTTCGCTTGAGTGTATCGAATGTATATCACCGACGGTTGGGATCAGCAACCGTCTCCCGACAAGGGACAGCATCGAAACATAGATTAAAGAAGCAAATAGGATTTCCTCTAGATAGGTGATCATACACCCTAATGGGAGCGACCCACATAGCCATGCTGCTTGGCCGATTTTTGTCATTTCCCGGTTGATGAGGCTTGAGGCTTAGTTTAGCTTTTGAACATCTGGTCATCATTCACTTTGAATGCCACATCGTCAGATCCGTCAGATATCACTAATTGACGTCCACAAAAATACTCTAGCCGAAAGCTAGAGAATGGCAATTCCCTGCCAACAACCATAGCACGTTTGAAGAAATCAACGTACGTGACCCTTTGGAAATACTCTGTCAGACATTCGTCCATACACGTCATCCAGGAACAGGATGAACCGAAGGCACTCTCCTGCCGCATCCATATAGGAATCACCCCATGGATCAGTAGCGAGTAGTCCTTGCAACCCGTAGATTCCAACCACGACAGAATCACAGTTTATCTCTGCTTGCCAGGCAGAGAATATTAGTGGTTCTTCCGTTTATGAAGATCCACGGTCTTCAATGCTCCATCTCGATCATCTTCTGAGATCTTCACGCATTTGTTGGTCAGAATGGTTTTCGAATATAAATTCGATCCCGGTCTTTCCATACCAACAATCGTATTGGACAGATTTGATAGTTGGTGTTTTAACTATCAAAATAAATAGTGTTTCAAACATGACACTCCAATGAGTTCACTGGTTCAGTATTCAGCATCACTTGGCCTTTAATTAAACTGATTTACTTTTGTTAAATTAAAACTTCTAACTCCTTCAAATATTCAAAAATACGATATTTGAATACTTCTAATTCGATTTAACTCTTAATCGATTAACTCTAATTGATTAACTAATACTTGACTTAAAACCACTCGCTTGACTCTAGATCACAGCGATCACAATGGTTACGCCTGATTCCCTCAGGAAACATCCGACCGCCGTAGGCTATCTGCAGCCCTGCGAATTACGCTAGCAGTCGTACGAAATGGCAACTTAGCCGAATAATTTCGTTTGGCTAATTCTATCTCGAATAAATATATTCAATTTCCCATTTTGAAATCTCATTTAAAATTCTCTTTTTTCTAGATCTCGTTTTCAAATAACGTTAATGTAAAATTAACGTCTTAACACTTTGAAACTTACTTAAAACCTCTGGTTTATAGTAAACCTTTTTATCGTAATCTCCTTTCACTTAATTCATATAATTGAGTACGTTTATTTCCTTTCATCATTCAATTGGCTTGCATCTCACATTCGGTAACTTTTTGAATGAATTCCCATTTAAAAATATATTCCTAACTTTATCATTAATTAAAATAATAACTTATTTCAAACATTAACTACTTTAGTAGTTAATCCCTTTATTAACTAAATTAAATATTAAATCCCTTTTAAATCCTTATTTAAATTCAAACAATATTCATTTAACTATTTTAGTCAAAACACATTAACTTGATAAACAATTCTAATTCCAAACGGTCGATTTAATTAACTCAAAAACTTGACTACCTCATTAATCGATTTCAACAATCCTCGCTTTAAATTAATTAAAAATATAATTAATTTAAATAGATTCTAATTATTTGTTTCTTTACAAAACAAATTTTTAAGGTTTAACCATTTAATTCATTTCTTATTCTTCAACTGGTAAATCTGATTAACATCAGCATTTGCTTTGCAAAATAAATTCATAACAAATCAAAGTCTTAAACAAATAAAATATTTATTTATTTTTCTTAAATAACTTTCATTCAAACAATATAATTCAAATCTGACTCTGGTTATAAAATAAATTTTATAACCTCAACTCTATCGATTCACCTGACGGTGAATAAATATTTATAACTCGATTGATTTTAAAGGCCATACTCTGCCAAACACTTAACCAATATCGCTCATTGGTTTAAACCAAACATATGTTGAATATCCAGTCAATAATCAACCATCAAATCAATCACACAAACAGATCAGTTCATATATGATCATATGAAAATAAATAATACATTTGAGGAATCCGGTTGGATCCCTCCAACCTGTTCTTCCCTGTATTCACAACGGTTATCTCAAATCAGACTATTCAGTTTTGTTTAACTGATAACAATAAATAACGGCCATTTAACATCAACCACACATAATTCAAACAATTCAATCATTTAAACACGTTTATAAATAAACGTGACCAACCAAGGTGAGTTACCTTTATTGGAACCAATCGTTAAAAATAACGATTTGGAATTTCACTGAAATTAAACACGGTTTAATTTCATCGGTTAAATCAACAGATAAATAACTAGCAAAACAGTCAACCATTGGCAAGCAAGGCACACAAAATAATAATACCCAATTTATATAAAATATAAAAAGGGTAACTGAGTGAGTTTAACTCACCTTGATTTTCTTCCGTTGTCACGGTTTGTTTTTCCCAGCTTTCGTCTGCGTTCAATTTCAACAAAACAGCTTTGTAATGCAGTGTTCGTCGTACGGCTTCACCACCTCCGGTCTTGTCGGATTTTGATATGCTACAGAATTTATACACATTTGGTTTTAATTAAATTAATCTAACTTTAATTTAATTTTAATTCACATAATTAACTAAACATATATGTAATCGGTATGGTTGGTATATTAAGATGCAAACTAAATCACACTTACAAATTTTACTTGTCCACGTTATACTGTTAACACCCACTACAAATATTAGTTGAGTTAAATATTAACTTACGTTATTATACTATAATATAAATTTGGACCTTACCCAATTACTCCCTCCTCTTCGTGACCACCTGTCGGCCCCTTCCACCAAACCGCATCTACAGTGTCACTTCCCAGGCACGTACTGTGCACTTCCCCATTTTCTTCCTAGTTTGAACAGTATTTCATCCCTACTGCCCCACTTCCAAATGAAACGGCACCGTCTTCTACTGTCTGCCACTCCAATCCGCACCACATCAAAAAGGAACCAAAACTCCACCAAGTGCCGTACCCATCTACACTCACTGCATGGCCTAAACTGTCCACTATTTCCTTCATGCACCAGTAACGTGACTCCCTTCCGTCTATTTCCCTTTGAATCTTCGAAGTCCAAAATCGCTCCCACTCTACATCGTCCTTGCTACGCCATGTCCCACCGCCGGGTCCTCATCCAACACCACACTCGAGCGCGCCTACGTTGGTCCTCCCCTTGCCTGCTGTCCCGCCTCTCCAAACCCCACTCCAGCTCCGTCAGTAAAGCCCCAACATTCTCTCTCCAGTCCCCTTTCCTTCTCTATTTGTTCCGCAACCTTTTTTTTTTCTTTTTTTTTTTAGTTTCGATCTTCTGGTTTGAAATGAAGGTGAAACCTTCAGTACTTATAGAGGAAAAAATACGTGGGCACCAAGGGAAGTAGGGTATAGGATTCCATGGTTTATAGATAGTTGGCGATGGAAAAGATTTAACACTACGCTTTGTCGGCAAGGTTAAAAAGATTGGCGACCAAGGAATAAGCAATTTAGTACGAAAGGGACTGAAATATGTTGGCGCAGGTTTTCATTTGTTTGTCAGACAAGGAAAAACCACGTTGGTGAAATGAAAGGATGGTGTGTTGTTATTATAATATTATAATGAGACTTCGCGATGAGGTAACATGCCAAAATCACTCCAAACAATTTCTGTCTACTGATAAAAAAGCTGTTCTTGATGTAAAACGATATTCCGGATCCAATGGGACAAGTTTCGTCGAAATCCGAGGTCATTTGAAAAAAATTCCCTTATGAAACCAGAAATGAATACGCGTTTAATTTTTCCACGGTCACTAGATAAATCAAATCAACTTGAAACTGCGAACATCGATAATGACTTTTCGATACGAACCCAACGACACTAGTTTCGTCGCATTCTGAGACGGTTTGCCCGATAGGCTGTTTTTACCCTGAACCGCCCTACCCTTTTTAACGCCAAATTTCTCGATCTCTAAAAATAACAAACTATATACCTATCCTGACTATAATCGATGCTACGAACTCAACGGAACTGGTTTCGTCGAGAACAGAGTCCGTTTGCAAAACGGCTATTTTAAAGGCCTATAATTTAATAACGATTTTTCATAGCGACTATTTCAAAATTTGATTTGGCCATAAATATCAAACTATAACACGGAATCTGGATTTTTCTTTTTCATATGAAAATCATCATCAATACGGTTTCAGAGTTTCTTGTTTCACAGAAATCCGACATAAATCGAATCCTGTATTCTCAGTTGAAGTTCAAAACTTCATTTCACGAACTGCACGCCATTTTCAAGCTCGATTTATATTATATATAAATTATAACGTTCGAACCTCGTTTAAATAACGAATTTAAATATTAAATTCCATTGATATTCCAAAGATAATATTTAAAATAAATAAATTAAATTAATATTTGACGGGCAAAAACACGGGTCGTTACATTCTTCCCCCCTTAAAATAATTTCGTCCTCGAAATTGCTAAGGTAAGAAAGAACGTTATAAACTCACTAACTTTCAAATCCAATTTATTTTTAAATTAGAAACCAATTCAATACTGTAAATAAATATTTTCAAAAATATTGAAAATTTTCTAACATATTAAATTTCCGAAAAATTTCGCCAGCACCTCCTCTGTATGGCTCAACCGGTACAACTACAACTCGCCTTTCTAGGCCTTCTCCAATCCAAAAGAAAATGAAACAGCCAAGCGGCTTGCCAAATAGGCTCATAAATCACCAAACCCATATAAAAATAAACGTGTACCTTTTTGTCGGGCATATCATTTTATCCTTTCATCTGCTGTCCTGTCAGCATATACAAATGCATTCTCCAACCAAAATTCCAAATTTTATCTTCAAAACCAAATTCTTCACGTGTCCAAGCCAAATTCCATTCTTGACTCAATTTCCATCCATCATCCATTTCAACTCTTAACTTACCAGTCCAATACCATTTCAGATTCCTGTCTCCCAGTTCAAATCTGATTCTGCTCGATATATTATCTCCCGATTCAATTTCTAGTTAATTGGTTTCAATTCAATTGATATTTGCTTTCACAAATTTCTACTAAATTTGCCTTTGTTCAAACAATTTTCCCTGGGAGTTTTAAACAGTTCAGTTCTTTCAAAAATCAAACATTTCTTTCCAGGATTCAAAACAACTTGTTTTTCTCAAAGCAATTCAAAACAAAATCTTTGGTAGTAATCCGTCACTTACTACTCGAAAATGAACACCGATAATGGCGCGCACATCATCGGAATCTATTTTCCAGCTATTGAAGTGAGTTCAATACTATATCTTTTCAAAACTTCAATTTTAAACACTGTCATTTTGAAGTCTATTTCAAAATAAAATTCACGATGCTTGTAAACAATTTAAAATCTCCCAGGATTTTAAAATTCTCGTATATTCAATTCAAATCCCTTTATGAACACTTTTCCCAGTTTCAGCATTTTAATTCTAGTTCTGATTTAATTCAGATTCAATTAATCTGCTTTTATATTATACGAATTTGAATTGGTTATTTATATAACCATTTCAATTATAATCAACCAACACAACCAATATATTATAATATTTCCCAATATATATTTTCTTTATATCAAAATATAATTTGGGTAAAATTATTTCATTTACCCTCTTTCAAAACATACTATGTCGGTTTATCGTACTTGAGTGTTTAGAAACCCCTATCGATACAGTGGATCAAACTGATCGATCAGAACTCATAAACAACTCAACCAATAAATCTCCACAATATAAAACATTTTTTTATAAAATCTACAAATACGTTCACTCGTGTATATATACTCAAACTCAATCTAGGGTATTGCTAACCCCATCTCTACTGAGTCACGCCACAGAGCCAAGGTAATTACTTAACCAATAGCTCTGATACCACTGTAACGAACCGAGATTTTCGACTCCGAAAATCAACATCAAACTACCATGTTGACTATTCAGACATCGAACATTCCAGATCATTAATAGAAAGAAGTTAGAGGGTGAGAATAGATAAGATAGAAATATTAGAATAGAAGAAGAAGAAGAAGAACACCACAACACAGAGTCTCACATCGCAGCGGAACAAAATATAACACAGAAATAACCTTTATTGAAAGCTTTTGAAATACTTACAATATCAGAGTACACACCTGGACAGTGATACTAATCTGTCCTCATATAACACACAGCGGAATAGTAATATCATACGTCTGGACTCTTCCAGCTCGTCTCATCACAGCAGTCGATAACCTGAACCTGTACACTCCGGGCTAACCCGAGCATTTACAAAACACCGGGTCAGTCTGGTGAACCAGAGTGAGATAAACTCGCACAGTAATAAGGGTGAACCATCCAATCATGATTTTAAAGTTCAAAATCTTTTCAAAAGAAAAGGATAATCGTAAGACCAAATCCACACATAAATACGGACGGTTTTTACCTTACGATAACCCAAAACATTTTTGAAAACCAATATCTTGTCTGATATTATAATAATGTCTAAATACAAGTAAATAGAAATCTAGTAGAACGCTTGCATCTCACGCTCTACATATATAGTATACAAACGAAAACCGCGGGCGCTTATTGGAGATTGGATTCCAACTTGACAAGGTATGGGTCCATCTTCCTATAGTGTATCTCTAGAGACGAATACACTGGGTTCAACAAGAACTTCTTGCAACCCGGCCCTCACATGACCGACCACCCATTTCGCTTGAGTGTATCGAATGTATATCACCGACGGTTGGGATCAGCAACCGTCTCCCGACAAGGGACAGCATCGAAACATAGATTAAAGAAGCAAATAGGATTTCCTCTAGATAGGTGATCATACACCCTAATGGGAGCGACCCACATAGCCATGCTGCTTGGCCGATTTTTGTCATTTCCCGGTTGATGAGGCTTGAGGCTTAGTTTAGCTTTTGAACATCTGGTCATCATTCACTTTGAATGCCACATCGTCAGATCCGTCAGATATCACTAATTGACGTCCACAAAAATACTCTAGCCGAAAGCTAGAGAATGGCAATTCCCTGCCAACAACCATAGCACGTTTGAAGAAATCAACGTACGTGACCCTTTGGAAATACTCTGTCAGACATTCGTCCATACACGTCATCCAGGAACAGGATGAACCGAAGGCACTCTCCTGCCGCATCCATATAGGAATCACCCCATGGATCAGTAGCGAGTAGTCCTTGCAACCCGTAGATTCCAACCACGACAGAATCACAGTTTATCTCTGCTTGCCAGGCAGAGAATATTAGTGGTTCTTCCGTTTATGAAGATCCAGTCTTCAATGCTCCATCTCGATCATCTTCTGAGATCTTCACGCATTTGTTGGTCAGAATGGTTTTCGAATATAAATTCGATCCCGGTCTTTCCATACCAACAATCGTATTGGACAGATTTGATAGTTGGTGTTTTAACTATCAAAATAAATAGTGTTTCAAACATGACACTCCAATGAGTTCACTGGTTCAGTATTCAGCATCACTTGGCCTTTAATTAAACTGATTTACTTTTGTTAAATTAAAACTTCTAACTCCTTCAAATATTCAAAAATACGATATTTGAATACTTCTAATTCGATTTAACTCTTAATCGATTAACTCTAATTGATTAACTAATACTTGACTTAAAACCACTCGCTTGACTCTAGATCACAGCGATCACAATGGTTACGCCTGATTCCCTCAGGAAACATCCGACCGCCGTAGGCTATCTGCAGCCCTACGAATTACGCTAGCAGTCGTACGAAATGGCAACTTAGCCGAATAATTTCGTTTGGCTAATTCTATCTCGAATAAATATATTCAATTTCCCATTTTGAAATCTCATTTAAAATTCTCTTTTTTCTAGATCTCGTTTTCAAATAACGTTAATGTAAAATTAACGTCTTAACACTTTGAAACTTACTTAAAACCTCTGGTTTATAGTAAAACTTTTTATCGTAATCTCCTTTCACTTAATTCATATAATTGAGTACGTTTATTTCCTTTCATCATTCAATTGGCTTGCATCTCACATTCAGTAACTTTTTGAATGAATTCCCATTTAAAAATATATTCCTAACTTTATCATTAATTAAAATAATAACTTATTTCAAACATTAACTACTTTAGTAGTTAATCCCTTTATTAACTAAATTAAATATTAAATCCCTTTTAAATCCTTATTTAAATTCAAACAATATTCATTTAACTATTTTAGTCAAAACACATTAACTTGATAAACAATTCTAATTCCAAATGGTCGATTTAATTAACTCAAAAACTTGACTACCTCATTAATCGATTTCAACAATCCTCGCTTTAAATTAATTAAAAATATAATTAATTTAAATAGATTCTAATTATTTGTTTCTTTACAAAACAAATTTTTAAGGTTTAACCATTTAATTCATTTCTTATTCTTCAACTGGTAAATCTGATTAACATCAGCATTTGCTTTGCAAAATAAATTCATAACAAATCAAAGTCTTAAACAAATAAAATATTTATTTATTTTTCTTAAATAACTTTCATTCAAACAATATAATTCAAATCTGACTCTGGTTATAAAATAAATTTTATAACCTCAACTCTATCGATTCACCTGACGGTGAATAAATATTTATAACTCGATTGATTTTAAAGGCCATACTCTGCCAAACACTTAACCAATATCGCTCATTGGTTTAAACCAAACATATGTTGAATATCCAGTCAATAATCAACCATCAAATCAATCACACAAACAGATCAGTTCATATATGATCATATGAAAATAAATAATACATTTGAGGAATCCGGTTGGATCCCACCAACCTGTTCTTCCCTGTATTCACAACGGTTATCTCAAATCAGACTATCCAGTTTTGTTTAACTGATAACATTAAATAACGGCCATTTAACATCAACCACACACAATTCAAACAATTCAATCATTTAAACACGTTTATAAATAAACGTGACCAACCAAGGTGAGTTACCTTTATTGGAACCAATCGTTAAAAATAACGATTTGGAATTTCACTGAAATTAAACACGGTTTAATTTCATCGGTTAAATCAACAGATAAATAACTAGCAAAACAGTCAACCATTGGCAAGCAAGGCACACAAAATAAAAATACCCAATTTATATAAAATATAAAAAGGGTAACTGAGTGAGTTTAACTCACCTTGATTTTCTTCCGTTGTCACGGTTTGTTTTTCCCAGCTTTCGTCTGCGTTCAATTTCGACAAAACAGCTTTGTAATGCAGTGTTCGTCGTACGGCTTTCACCACCTCCGGTCTGGTCGGATTTTGATATGCTACAGAATTTATACACATTTGGTTTAAATTAAATTAATCTAACTTTAATTTAATTTTAATTCACATAACTAACTAAACATATATGTAATCGGTATGGTTGGTATATTAAGATGCAAACTAAATCACACTTACAAATTTTACTTGTCCACGTTATACTGTTAACACCTACTACAAATATTAGTTGAGTTAAATATTAACTTACGTTATTATACTATAATATAAATTTGGACCTTACCCAATTACTCCCTCCTCTTCGTGACCACCTGTCGGCCCCTTCCACCAAACCGCATCTACAGTGTCACTTCCCAGGCACGTACTGTGCACTTCCCCATTTTCTTCCTAGTTTGAACAGTATTTCATCCCTACTGCCCCACTTCCAAATGAAACGGCACCGTCTTCTACTGTCTGCCACTCCAATCCGCACCACATCAAAAAGGAACCAAAACTCCACCAAGTGCCGTACCCATCTACACTCACTGCATGGCCTAAACTGTCCACTATTTCCTTCATGCACCAGTAACGTGACTCCCTTCCGTCTATTTCCCTTTGAATCTTTGAAGTCCAAAATCGCTCCCACTCTACATCGTCCTTGCTACGCCATGTCCCACCGCCGGGTCCTCATCCAACACCACACTCGAGCGCGCCTACGTTGGTCCTCCCCTTGCCTGCTGTCCCGCCTCTCCAAACCCCACTCCAGCTCCGTCAGTAAAGCCCCAACATTCTCTCTCCGGTCCCCTTTCCTTCTCTATTTGTTCCGCAACCTTTTTTCTTTTTCTTTTTTTCTTTTTTTTTTTTTTAGTTTCGATCTTCTGGTTTGAAATGAAGGTGAAACCTTCAGTATTTATAGAGGAAAAAATACGTGGGCACCAAGGGAAGTAGGGTATAGGATTCCAGGGTTTATAGATAGCTGGCGATGGAAAAGATTTAACACTATGCTTTGTCGGCAAGGTTAAAAAGATTGGCGACCAAGGAATAAGCAATTTAGTACGAAAGGGACTGAAATATGTTGGCGCAGGTTTTCATTTGTTTGTCAGACAAGGAAAAACCACGTTGGTGAAATGAAAGGATGGTGTGTTGTTATTATAATATTATAATGAGACTTCGCGATGAGGTAACATGCCAAAATCACTCCAAACAATTTCTGTCTACTGATAAAAAAGCTGTTCTTGATGTAAAACGATATTCCGGATCCAATGGGACAAGTTTCGTCGAAATCCGAGGTCATTTGAAAAAATTTCCCTTATGAAACCAGAAATGAATACGCGTTTAATTTTTCCACGGTCACTAGATAAATCAAATCAACTTGAAACTGCGAACATCGATAATGACTTTTCGATACGAACCCAACGACACTAGTTTCGTCGCATTCTGAGACGGTTTGCCCGATAGGCTGTTTTTACCCTGAACCGCCCTACCCTTTTTAACGCCAAATTTCTCGATCTCTAAAAATAACAAACTATATACCTATCCTGACTATAATCGATGCTACGAACTCAACGGAACTGGTTTCGTCGAGAACAGAGTCCGTTTGCAAAACGGCTATTTTAAAGGCCTATAATTTAATAACGATTTTTCATAGCGACTATTTCAAAATTTGATTTGGCCATAAATATCAAACTATAACACGGAATCTGGATTTTTCTTTTTCATATGAAAATCATCATCAATACGGTTTCAGAGTTTCTTGTTTCACAGAAATCCGACATAAATCGAATCCTGTATTCTCAGTTGAAGTTCAAAACTTCATTTCACGAACTGCACGCCATTTTCAAGCTCGATTTATATTATATATAAATTATAACGTTCGAACCTCATTTAAATAACGAATTTAAATATTAAATTCCATTGATATTCCAAAGATAATATTTAAAATAAATAAATTAAATTAATATTTGACGGGCAAAAACACGGGTCGTTACATATGGATTCACGACAGCGTTGGTTTCGACCTCGTACCCATATCTCTGTGTTCGATCTTGTTTTGCCTTCGCTGGGTTTCAGCTGTCACGACTAGGGTTCGATATTTCGTGAGGGTGGACGATGGTTATTTGAATTGGAGTTTAATTCGGTGTTTAGGATGGATAGTATAAGAGATTGGTGAAAGTTTGGAGGAATGAGGGACAAAAGTTGTCGCCGGTTTCAGCGCAGCGTGAAGATCCTCCAGCGTCGGTTTTTCCTCTGGGAATCCGAGCTGTACATCTTCGATATAGGGTAGAAGAGATTTTAGCAGGGAGTTCGTCGGCGAAATCATTTTTGAGTTTTGTTGAGTGTTGGATGAGATGGGGGAGTATTTACAAGCGGTAATGGCCCTTGAGGAGCTGCTGTGCGTGGGTGTGTAAATCGTGGAAGATGAGGAGCAAAATAACAGTGGTGATTTTGACTAAGCAAATGGATTAGGGAAAGATTTGTGGAATTGTTTGTTGAAGGATTGAGGGGTTTATGATACAGGAAGGCTGCGTATTTTTCCAAGAGGGGGAGGATTGAATTCTAAGGCGTGGGGTTTGAAAGGGGTGTTGGGCCAGGTTCTCATATACATGGTGAAGCCCATTTAGTCAATGGAAAAATATAAAAGAAGGGGGCCATAAAAATGGGCTGAGTTAAGTTAAACTAATTGGTAAATCGAAGTAATTGGTTAAGTTAACCAAAGTAAATTAGTTAAGTTAAACTAATTGGTAAATCAAGTGAATTAGTTGCGTCAAACTAAGTGACTTAGTTAAGTTAAACTAATTTGTAAATCAAAGTGGATTAGTTGCGTCAAACTAAGTGAATTAGTCAAGTTAAACTAATTGGTTAATCGAAGTAAACTAGTTGGGTTAACCAAAGTGAATTAGCTGAGTTAAACTAAGTAAATCGGTTAGAGTTAATCAAAGTGAATTAACTAAGTTAAACTAAGTGGATTAGTTCAGTTAATCGAGACAAGTAAATCAAGTTAGGTTAAACCATTTGAGTTAACCAGTTAGGTTAAACCAGTTGAGTTAACCAGTTAAAGTTTACCAGTTAAAGATAAACAAATAGAGTTGACCAGTTAGAGTTGACCAGTTAGAGTTATCCAAGTGGAGTTAATCGAGTAGAGTTGCCAAATATCACTTATTCGAAGTAGAGTTATAGAATATAGTATATTCGAGGGAAGAGTAATCGAATATAGTTTATTCGAGTGGAGAAATCAAATGTTATTCATTTGAGAAGAGTTACCGAATATTATTTATTCGAAGAGTAGTTATCGAATATTGGTTATTCGAAGTTAGTTAATCCAAAGGAGTTATTCGAAGTTAGTTAATCCAAAGGAGTTATTCGAAGTTAGTTAATCCAAAGGAGTTATTCGAAGTTAGTTAATCCAAAGGAGATATTCGAAGTTAGTTAATCCGAAGGAGTTAATCGAAGAGTTAATCCGAAGGAGTTAGTCGAAGAGTTAATCGAATATAGTTATTCGAAATATAGTTATTCGAGTAAAGTTAAAAGAGTTAATCGAATATAATTTATTCGAATAGAGTTAGAGAAGTTAACCGAATATGGTTCATTCGAATAGTGTTGGAGGAGATATCGAATATAGTTTATTCGATATGATAGAAGTGAATATAATTTATCAATTAAGTTATTCGAATGAGTTATTCGAAGGAGTAAATCAAATTAAGTTAATCGATTAGAGTTGAGTTAATCGATTTGGGTTAAGTTAAGTAATCGAGTTAAGATTTATCGAGTTAAGAAATCGAGTTGAGATAATCGAGTAAAGAAAATCGAGTTGAGTTAATCGAATAAGTTATTCGATAAGAGTAAATCCATTTAAGTTAATCGGATGTTAGTTATTCGATAAGAATTGACACATTTAAGAAAATCGAATATTTGTTATTCGATAAGAGCTAATGAAATAGAGCCAACCAAGAAGAGTCATTCGAATATTAGTTATTCGATAGGAGTTAATCGAAATAGGGTTTATCGAATATAAGTTATTAAAAAGGGAGAGTTAATCGAATAGAGATTACTCGAAAGAGAGTTATACGTCGAATTCGATTATATCAAACTCGGGAAAGTACTATTTACCTTCCGGGTTTTAAATCAAGGTATAGTTATAATCAAACGTTTTCATATAAGAAGTGGATTCGTAACCTGAATCCGAGAATTTGCGTAAACAGATGATTGGAAAAAGTGAGTGACGAGCTTCATCTATTTCACAGTAAAGGACGTTGTTCAATTAAGGTCTGAGAGGTAATTATACCCCAACTTGATTGACTTCAGAATTGACAAAGGAATAGTTGTGGTTCGATAGAAAGGTTGATTTGAAATATAGTTAAGTAATAAGCGATTAATGGATTAAGCGTAACGATGTTTTATACAACGTTCATTGGAAATCCGTAAATGAGTTTTGGAAACGTTTTCCAAATATAGTCAGATATGTTTTCTAAACATAGAAAATGAAATGTTTTCATAATAAGAATTTAAGAAATAAAGTTAAGCAAATTCAGAAACTAACTGGAGAGGGTAAGTTGAACGGTTTTCTATGTGACGATCTGATGTTGGTTTCGACCTTCCGGATTGATACTTAGAGAATTGTTCTCATACTAGTTACAGTTAGGGACTGATAGTTGCGAAATAATAGTGATGTGAAAATAAGCTATGGAAATGTTTTCCAATGATTAATAACATATATTTTCTAAATATATGAAATAAGGAAATATGAACATATGATGATTGATCGATCGAATTCCCATTTGGAAATAAGATCGTTGTTTGTACACCGACATGTTTTCATTTGATAGTTGAATCACAGACTATCAAAGTTTTTACCATTTTAACGATGTTAATATGGAGAGACCGGTGGGATTATTATCCAAAGAACCACTCTGTATTGGCATAAGCGTTGCGAGCAATATCTGCCAAAGATAAATTGAGGACGGAGTAAAGTGCAAGGGCTGTTGTATAAGTCTTAGATAACAGTGACTAAGATGGATATACTGAATAGTGCCTTCGGTTTGTCCAGTCCCAGGACAACGTATATGGAAGAAGGTCTGACAGAGTATATCCAATGGATCGCGTAAGTTGATCTGTTCAAACGTATTCACGTTTGGTGGCGGAGGAATTCGTTTCTCTTAGCTATATACCCGTGTTATTTTTGGATAAGTCAATTTGTGATTTGGCGGGTATGACGATGTGGCATTCAAAGTGAATGGTGATCAGATGTTCTGAAGATAGACGTAGCTTCTAGCCTCACACCGGGAGGTAACAAAAGTTGGGCTAGGCAGCATGGCTAGTTGGGTCATCCCCAAGCAGGGTGTATTGTCACCGATCTAGAGAATATTCATATTTATACTTCTTTTTGATTCTGTATCTTCGGATGACGGTTTGATGGCCTACAACCGTGGTGGCAATATATTCGCGACACTCAAGCTAAATGAGTGAGCGGTCATGTGTGGCTGGGTTGCAAGACGTTCTTGTTGAACCCTGAGTGTATCACCTCTAGAGTACACTATTCAGAAGGTGCTCCCATACCTTGTCTGTTGGAATCCATTCTCCGATAAGCGCCCTGCGGATTATGACTTTATACTATGTATGTAGAACGTGAGATGCAAGCGTTTCTGCTAGATTGATACCTATTTGTACTTAGACATTATTATAATATCACAATGATATTGCTTGTCAAAGTTGTTCAGATACTCATAAGGGAAAAACCCGTTCCGTATTCACGGCGTGGTCTTATGAGATATCCTATACCTGTTTTAAACTATTTTACTCACACCAGTCCCATGACTGACCCGGAGTTTACTTTGTTGTTTTCCATAAACTCTTGGGTGCCTAAATTTGTACGGGCAGTCAAGTAGTCGGGATTTACAGATATACTTGGAGAGCTTGGAGCAGGAGGCTGCAAGATTTTATAGCTATAGTTATTTCCGTTGTGTTGTAAGTGTTGTACTCTGATAAGTGCTATTGTATATATATAACTGTTTACTTCAAAGTTATGTTATATATTATATGTTATTCGTTCCGCTGTGAGATTCGTGTTACTCTGATGATTCTGATGTTCTTCTTCTTCTTCTATTCTATTAGTTCTATCTTTTCTTTCTCACCTTCTAAATTCTTTCACTAACGTCTCGGAATTTCCGACTCTCGAGGAGTCGGAAATTTCCAGCCGTTACAATGTTACCTTAACATACAATGCATTTTCTATTTTTATTAACATTGAAAATAATGTTAATTTTTCTATCTTTACATTACACATGAAAAATGTATATTTTGATACATCGCAAATTCCTACTTTATATTTACAAAATAAAGAGTAAACCTTGTCATGCGGTGAATTCCTACCTTATTTTACAAATAAAAAGTAAATCTTATCATACAGTGAAAATGCCAACTTACTTTTACAAATAAAAGTGTACATTTTATCATGTGGTGAAAATACTCTAATATTAACATTATAAATAAATGTTAATGCCAATTTCTCTTACAATGTAAATTTCTCTTTTTATACATACATTAATAAAAGTATGTTAATACATACGGTGCAATCTTCTTTTTAATCAATATCAAAAATAATGTTAAACAATCTTTACTTTTTATATAACATTAAAATAATATTAATAAATCATATGGTCCATTCTCTTTTAATATTACATTAGAATAATGTAAATCAATCTTTCCTTTTCATATACATTTATAAATAATTTACATTTTTCTTACGAGGTAAATTCTCTTTTGTTTAACATTATAAATAATGTTAATCTTACATACGGTTCAATCCCTTTTTATTAACATTAAAAATAATGTTAAATTTACATACAATGCATTTCCTATTTATTAACATTAAAAATAATGTTAAATTTACATACAATGCATTTCCTATTTATTAACATTAAAAATAACGTTAACTTTACATACAATGCATTTCCTATTTATTAACATTAAAAATAACGTTAAATTTACATACAATGCATTTCCTATTTATTAACATTAAAAATAATGTTAAATTTACGTACAATGCATTTCCTATTTATTAACATTAAAAATAACGTTAAATTTACGTACAATGCATTTCCTATTTATTAACATTAAAAATAAAGTTAAATTTACATACAATGCATTTCCTATTTATTAACATTAAAAATAAAGTTAAATTTACATACAATGCATTTCCTATTTATTAACATTAAAAATAACGTTAAATTTACATACAATGCATTTCCTATTTATTAACATTAAAAATAATGTTAAATTTACATACAATGCATTTCCTATTTATTAACATTAAAAATAACGTTAACTTTACATACAATGCATTTCCTATTTATTAACATTAAAAATAACGTTAAATTTACATACAATGCATTTCCTATTTATTAACATTAAAAATAATGTTAAATTTACATACAATGCATTTCCTATTTATTAACATTAAAAATAATGTTAACTTTACATACAGTGCATTTCCTATTTATTAACATTAAAAATAATGTTAAATTTACATACAATGCATTTCCTATTTATTAACATTAAAAATAATGTTAAATTTACATACAATGCATTTTAATAAACCATACGGTGTGTTTTCTTTTTAACATTAACATTAGAAATAAATGTTAAAGAATCATACGATGTATTTTTTTTCTTTTTTTCACTAACATAAATGTCAATTTCCTACGATGAACATTTTCATTCTATAAATTTGATCAATTCAAATCCTGAAACAAGCTATAACATGTGATAGCGATAATCAGTTTCTTTGATGATAAATTAAATCAATACAAAATGATAACATGGCAGTGATAACATGACATCGTATAAACATGACATCAAAAGGGAAACATCCTAACTACTCAATCATAGAACAAAGCATCACAAACAGATCTGAATCATTCATCGTACTGGAATAGTTTAATTTTATTAAATTTTAAATAAAAGAACTCACTAGGGGTGACTACCTAGGTAGTGTGAAGGCGTTGAAAAATCGGGGTATATCACTACCCGTGGGGTTTACTAAGAACGACAAGCAATGGCTTGAGTGAAGTCTTAGATTCCACACGTAAATCAAAAAAAAAAAAAAAAGAACTCTCACCTTGTTTGTATAGAATTATAATAAATCCAAGAAATGTTCAGAATGTTCCAGTCAATCACAGCAGGTCCTAATCGTCGTCACGCTTCTAACGGTTCTAAAATTTTCAGAATCGAAGTTCATATGCATTAGTTATCAATGTTTTAAACATACTGGTTTTTAACAACTGCTGCAGTCACGCTTAAAAGCGTCGCAATTTCTGAAATAAGAATTACCTTAGAACCCACTTTTGTTCAAAAATTCAAATCCGATTTTCTGGAGTTGTAGTTGATGAAACGACGAGCCGTTTGTTGGAGAAGGACCGGCTCGGAGAGGGCTTTGATCGGCCAGAGGGGGGTGGCGTTCGGTGGCGGCGTGTGGGGCCCAGGGGGCGCGAACGGCGGCGGCTTCTTGGCCTTGGTGGCGGCGCTACGGTGTACAGGGAGGGGCGGGACTTGTCGGAGATCGAAGAGCTCGGGAAGAGCTTCGATATGAGTACCAGTTTGCTGAATATCGTTGAGGGATGAGGGAGAAAATGGAGTTCAAAGTTTTGAAGTATTATGGGTTTCGGCGGCCAAAAGAAACGAAGAGGAAGAAGAAGCAACCGTATACGGCCCGTATTTATACCAGTATTTTAGGTTTTTCTAATGATTATTTTATTTAATAATTCCAGAAAATAGGCCTTTTTACGTCCGATCCCCGATTCGCGCTCAACGACTGTCGAACTTAATGTTTTGACGTCTTCTGAACGCGATGGCGCTATTGCCAAGGTCCAATTCTGAAGTTATACGCATGTTTCTTTTATTTTCTAAAATAAATCCTTTATTTTTAATTCAAACGTAAATATAATTTTGCCGGGCCCACATACGAAGTCAGAAAAATCCGGAAAAATTATTTTTGGCTTTCTTATGACGATACGATTCCAACAAAATTTATTTCGTCGAATTCTGAGACTTTTTGAAAATTGACTATTCTTAAGGCCAGTATATTTAATATTAAAAATACATTTTTAAACAAATAATTTCCGAAACTCGAAATATATAACTGTTTACTGTTTTTCAATGCAGAAACATCATTTCGAACTCAATGGAAGTGGTTTCGGGTTCAAATTCCTTCGTATGCAAAAAGTAGCATTTTTGTCCTATGCAAATTACCCAACGACCTTTCTAAAAATTGAATTGGCCATAACTTTTGATTTCCGCTATGAAATTTCGATTTTTCGGATTCGTTGGAAAGATATTTTTAAATAGATTCTAATATTTTTTGTTTCACTAAAATCCGTTAAATTTTGCGTCCTGTACGGTCAGTCAAAGTTCAAGTTTGAGTTTTCAAAATATCGCGCTATTTCTAGCTCTTTTTATAATTAAAATTAAATTATTCATTCTAACTTCGATTTGAACCAAATTTGTGATCATTATTATTTATAATAGATTATTTTAAATATCAAAACTCATTTAAAATCACTTAAAATAAATTTTAAATTGGCCCCAAAATTCAGGGTTGTTACAGGTAGCTTCAAAGCCCGTTCATGCAGAAGATGCCGGTTCCTCCTCTTCTAGTCCGAATCGAGAAAAATCTTTCCAAGAGATCTCTAATCCTGATAAAGGAAAACTTGAGAATTCAAAGCTAGCTGATTGGAACCGTAATGCGGGGATTACTTCTCGTCAAGTTGCTAATTCTGCCAAAGGGGCACTTTCCAATGAAGAAAGGCCAGGACCTCGGAGTCGCAACCGTGATGGTTTGCTTAAGCAAGCTTCTGGTCGAGACAAAAGCGTCCGCCCCGCAGATAGCCTCCACGAGAGGGATCGTCTCTGGAAAATGGTCTGACGGATTATGAAAGAAAGCAAATGTCGAAACGATGATGAGGCTGAATGGGAGTTCGCACCATCAAAAACGAGTTCGCACCATCAAAAACCCCTCTCACTGAAAGAATCAAAAAGGCAACTTTCCCACGGAAATTCAAGCCACCTACAATCCAAGCTTACAATGGGATGGGCGACCCCAATGTGTTTTTGTTTCGAAACGACCAACACATGGATGGTGCCCAAGCAACTGACGAGCTTAAGTGTTTGTACTTCCCAGTGTACTTGGAAGGGGTAGCATCATTATGGTTCACTAAATTGCCTCCCAGGTCTATTGATAATTTTTTCACACTAGCAAGATGCTTCGAAGACCAGTTTCGCCTCCAAACAACAAAAGTTAGAGATATTATGTCCCTCAACGAGTTGGCACAAGGCCCGGGTGAAACGATTAGATCTTTTCTGAATCGTTTTAATGCTACCGCCGCCGAAGTGGGGACCCATGAGCCAAGTCTAATTTTAATGGCTTTAAAGGGGTGCATAGATAAACAGTCTGAATTTGGAAGGTGGTTGAAGAGAAAGAAACCCAATACATTAGAGAAATTCTATGACAAAGCTGAGGAATACATGTGTCTTGAAGATGATCCCATTTATTATGTTGGCAATGTCAAAACCAATGTAGTTCTAGAAAGGAAGGAAGTTTCTACAAAAACCAATCAAGGAAATTCAGGAGGGGGGCAAAAAAGAGGAAACGGTAATGATGCTAGGAACGACAAGGATTCCAAAAAGCGACGCTTCTTCAAGCCAACAGATCTTACTCCGTTGAATGATATAATTGAGCACATATACATGGCAACTAAGGAAACGAAGGATTATCCGAGCCCGAAGCTGATAAAGGTGTCCGAAGAAGCTGCAAATTCAGGAAGGTTCTGTCGATTTCATAATCGACCAGGTCATGATACGAATGAGTGTCGACACTTGAGGAATCTGATTGAAGAGTTCATAAGAAAAAACCGTCTTCAGGAGTATGTGAAGCGTTCATCAGATACTGAGCTTACTCAGGGGTAGCAAGCTCAGCCAAGTCAAGACGGAAGAACACCTACAAACGATTCTCGACCTGTTATCAATACGATTAGTGGTGGACCTCATCCTGCAGGAGATACCTGGGAGGACATTGCCAGATATACAAATGAACTAAGCAGTGGTTCAAAAGAAGATGGATTCGAAGTTTGCAGTAACTCTCTTCGTTGGAAAATTCCAAAAACATCCTGGGAAGATGTGGTGTTCCGAGATCGGGATTCTAATGGAATGCTGACTCCAACTATTGATCCAATGGTGATCACTATTGGCTTGGTCCAGCAATAGTAAAGAAGGTACGGATTGATAATGGGGCATCTGTAAATGTCCTATTTTACAATACTTTCTCTAAGATGGGGTTGTCTATGGATAATGTGCGAGCAAGTAAAAATAAAATACACAGTTTCACTGGTGTACCAACTCATCCTATTGGTGTGGTCGATCTCCTCGTAGAGCTTGGTGAGGGAAAGAAGCAAGTTTCCATGATGCAGCCTTATGTTATAATAGACTCGCTTTCAAGGTATAATGCATTTTGGGAAGGCCAGCACTAGCTGCTTTCAGAATAGCTCTTGCTCCATGGTGCCTGATGATGAAGTTCCCAACTGCAAATGGAGTGGGAGTAATCAAAGGAGATCCTCAAGAGTCAAGAGATTGCTATATGGCAGAATTGATTGAAGCTCGGAAGTATGAAATCAAGAAGGATGTGGAGTCTCCTCTCTGCATCCGTGAAGCCCCCTTATAGCAATTAATGGCCTCCCCCTGTGCTGGAGAATACAACGACATGCAAGAAAATATGGATCCGCGAAAAACCAGTGCAGGGGATGAAAGGGCAGCACTAGCTGAAGCTACCATTTCTATACAGGTTCATGATAATGATCCAGATAAGGTGGTGAAGATAGGCTCTCAGTTGGATCCTTTGATGCAAAAGGAATTGATTGTTTTTCTAAAGTCAAATTTGGATGTCTTTGCTTGGAAGCACTCAGATATGTGCGGAATATCTCCGGAGGTGATGGTGCATAAGCTGAATATTGATCCTAGCATACATCATGTGAAACAGAAAAGACGGATGCAAGGCCCTGAAAGATCTGAGGCTTTGAAAGATGAGGTGGATAGGCTATTGAAGAACAATTTCATTCGCGAATCCACCTATCCTAACTGGGTGTCTAATCCAGTTCTTGTGAAAAAGTCAAACGGTAAATGGCGGATGTATGTTGATTATTCTGATCTAAACAAAGCGTGCCCGAAAGACAGTTTCCCCCTACCTCGAATTGATCAGCTTGTTGATGCAACAGTGGGGCATGAACTATTGTCTTTCATGGATGCGTACTCAGGCTATAATCAGATCATGATGCACGAGCTGGACCAGGATAGTGCTAGTTTCATAACTGATCGTGGGTTGTATTGTTATAAGGTAATGCCGTTTGGTTTGAAAAATGCAGGTGCCACATATCAACGCCTAGTAAATTCAATGTTCAAAGGGCAAATTGGAAAGACCATGGAAGTCTACGTTGATGATATGTTGGTGAAATCCAAAGAGGCAAAAAGTCATATGGAAGACCTTGACGAGATGTTTCAAATCCTAAGGAAATACGGCATGAAGCTGAATCCACTCAAATGTTCATTTGGTGTAGCTTCAGGGAAATTTCTTGGCTTCATGGTAAATGCTCGGGGCATTGAAGCAAACCTAGCGCAAGTGGTTGCCTTGCGGAAAATGCAAGCTCCGCGGACTAAAAAGGAACTCCAAAGCTTGAATGGCAAGGTAGCAGCTTTAAGTCGTTTCATTTCAAAGGCGACGGACAGGTGTATTCCCCTCTTTGATGCATTGAAAATGGAAAGGAAGAGTTTCTAGTGGACTCTTGAGTGCCAGCAAGCATTTGAGGATCTCATCAAGCACATGGAATCACCTCCGATGCTGTCAAAACCAAAGGATAGAGAAAGCCTGTTCCTATATCTTGCAGTATCATCCCATGCTCTAAGCGCAGCCCTCATCAGGGAAGAAGATAAAGTTCAGTGGCCGGTATACTACATCAGTAAAAGGTTTACCGGGGCGGAGAGGAATTATCCGAAGATAGAAAAGCTTGCATATGCCTTGTTTGTCACATCACAGAAGCTCATGCCTTATTTCCAATCTCATTCTATTAAAGTCCTTACAGATCAACCTTTGAAACAAGTGTTGTTCCGTCCAGAAACCTCGGGGACACTACTAAAGTGGAATATTGAGCTCAGCCAATATGATATCACTTATCACCCCAGGAAAGCGATAAATGGGCAAGCTCTGGCTGACTTTATTGCCGAGTTCACTAATAGAGGAGAGGAAATGGAAGAAACCAATGAATTGGTCGCCAGATGGAAGCTTTTTGTTGATGGTGCTAAGAATGAATACTGTGCTGGGGCAGGGATAGTGTTCGAAACTCCAGAAAAACGACAGATATGTTGTGCTCCGTAGTTCGAATTCCCCGTTACCAACAACGAGGCCGAGTATGAAGCTTTGCTTGGAGGATTGAGAGTTGCGAAAGAATTAAGCTTGAAAAGTTTATTAATCTTCAGCGATTCACAGTTGATGGTTTCCCAGATCAAAGGTGAATTTCAGACCAAGATGGGAAAGCTCCGGACGTATCTACGCAAAGCCAAAGAGTTTCTTGACAATCTGGAGTATTATTCTATTTCCCATATCCCTAGAGGAGAAAATTGGAAAGCCGATTCTTTATCAAAGATGGCTAGTACCGGAGATCCTCAAATCTTCGATCTAGTTCCTGTTGAAGTTTAGTTCTAGTATTGAAGAATCTGATGTAGATTGGGTTATGGAGACAACCGACGAGCCAGACTCGTGGATGACCCCCATCAAGAACTATATACTCCATGGAACACTTCCTGAAAACCCGAAGAGTCGCAAGAAGTTGCTCCGAAAGTCTCGCTTGTATCTCGTCCAAGATGGTCGCTTATATAGGAGAGGATATTCAACACCTTTGCTACGATATGTAACAAAGGAAGAATCCAAAGCAATCCTGGCAGAATTACATGAAGGAGATTGTGGAGGGCATGTAGGAGGACAAACTCTTGCCAAAAAAGTTCTCCGATATGGCTACTTTTGGCCTGAAGTGAATCTCGACTCTATGATCTTCGCTAAAAAATGTGACCGATGCCAGAAATTCGCAAAAGTTCCGAGAGCTCCATCGACTGAGTTGACACAAATGTTGAGTCCTTGGCCATTTGCCGTCTGGGGCATAGACTTGATTGGAGTATTACCTACTACAAAATCCAACTTCAATTATGCCATAGTTGTTGTGGATTACTTTACTAAATGGGCTGAAGCTGAACCACTGGCAACCATCACATCAAGAAAGGTGATCAATTTTGTTTTGAAAAATATCATATGCAGATTTGGAATTCCGCAGAAGATTATCACCGACAATGGCACGCAATTTGAAAGTGATGAGTTCAGGGACTTTTGCGACAAATATCATATTCAGAAAAGTTTTGCAGCAGTTGCCCATCCGCAGGCCAACTGGCAAGTCGAGGTAGTTAACAAAATCCTGAAATCTACCATTAAGAAGCGTCTCGAGAAAGCTAAAGGAAACTGGATTGAAGAACTGCCACTTGCGCTATGGGCTTACCGCACGACTCATAAAACCGCAACAGGGCACACTCCATTCTCTTTGGAATTTGTTCGAAAGCAATGACACCTGTGGAGTTAGAGGTTCCTACTCACCGCAGAATCCACTTTGACCAGAAAGAGAATGAAAAGCTGCAACTTGAAGCCCTTGATTTACTCGAAGAAAAAAGGGCCGAGACGGAGCTTAGAATAGTCGCCCATCAAAGAAGAATTGCCCGGCACTTCAATCAAAAGGTTAGGCATAGAACATTCGAAGAGGGAGACTTAGTGTTAAAAAAGATCATGACCGCAACCGGAGTCTTTGGCCCCAATTGGGAAGGACCATTTGTCATCAACCAAAAGCTCCTCGATGGTACCTTTAAACTCAAGACTACAGACGGAGTGGAACTCCCAAGGGCCTGGAACAGTGATCACCTCCGTCGCTATTTCAAATGACATTTTAACTCATATTCCTTTGTATTCTTCTATGAATATAGTAGATACTTTGTATGAGATTACATGAATACGAATAAAACGGTTCTTTTTATTCCTGTCTAAATTATACATTTGCGTACCTTTGATTATATATTCAAAGATGCAAAGTTATGATTTCTGATTACTGGACATAATAAATCCACTGGCTCATTGTCCGATGAAAGCCCGGTGTTAGTTCATAGCATATTCTAAAAGGACAAAATTGCATACATGGATTCATAAAGCACCGCCCGTCAAATACAGGAGTATGAAATGTCTCCATAAGATAAAAAGAAGAACAAAACACCAAGGCCAACCAGCGGGAAAAACCAAAGGAATAAAATCAAGAAAACTCGCTAAAATTCCACCAAAGGAGCATCATCCGAAAGGATCGACTTAGGGTTATGGTTTTACTACTAAGACATCTTGATCAATTTGAATGTCCAATAAAATCAATACCTACTACGTGGAACTAGGCAGACACAAATTTAACCCAAAACCTCTCCGGGGGTGCTCAGTCAAATAACTTAAACTCAGAAAAATCTGAACACGTTATTGCCAAACTGAGTTTTTAACCCAAAACCTCTCCGGGGGTGCTCAGTCAAATAACTTAAAGTCAGAAAAATCTGACCATGTTATTGCCAAACTGAGTTTTTAACCCAAAACCTCTCCGGGGGTGCTCAGTCAAATAACTTAAAGTCAGAAAAATCTGATCACGTTATTGCCAAACTGAGTTTTTAACCCAAAACCTCTCCAGGGGTGCTCAGTCAAATAACTTAAAGTCAGAAAAATCTGACCACGTTATTGCCAAACTGAGTTTTTAACCCAAGACCTCTCCGGGGGTGCTCAGTCAAATAACTTAAAGTCAGAAAAATCTGACCACGTTATTGCCAAACTGAGTTTTTAACCCAAAACCTCTCCGGGGGTGCTCAGTCAAATAACTTAAAGTCAGAAAAATCTGACCACGTTATTGCCAAACTGAGTTTTTAACCCAAAACCTCTCTAGGGGTGCTCAGTCGGATAACTTAAAGTCAGAAAAATCTGACCACGTTATTGTCAAACTGAGTTATTAACCTTAAATCTCTCCGGGAGCCCTCAATCGACTATTAAAGTCAGTAAAAATCTGAACAAACAAAGTCACAAATTGGGTAAAAGCTCTCTTCACGAGGCGTCCACTTATTCAGCAATATCTGGTCCTCCTAGATACAGAGAATATCGGATTAAAGTTAATGCAACTGTTCGCGTAGCATTGGGCCCACCCATTTGTGAAAACAGTTGCCCAGGAAAAAACCTTCATCAGAGGCATTCATTCATACAATATCTGGTCCATCCGGATACCAAAAATAACGGATGTTAATCAATATCTAACAAGTAGGTAAAATGTGTGAAGTGCATATGTAATGTGCAAACAAGAAAGCCATAAGAATAAGGCACATCACATACACATACCAAAACGAAATCACCAGCATCGTAAGTACATCCATAGAGTACTAAAAAAAACAGTCTAGAAGTTAAAGGCGAGGGCTGGCACTCGCTTACTACAAACCAGTCTAGATTAAAAGTTCAGAAAATAGAGATCATCAAACAAAGAGTGCTACACAATCGGGTGCTTCCTAGGCCTCCCGACCTTCCTCTTCGCTGGGACAGAACCTGAAGGGGAAGCACCAGAGGCAGGCCTCTTGTCAGAGGGACCCGCTAGTTCAATATCGCCTTTCGGGAAAGCAGCAATGATGGTATCCCGAGCTCATAAAGCTTGAATCAGTTTCATCTTGTCCTCTTCCAAGACGGCAATTCGCTCAAGATTTTCCCTGTGAAGTCTATCCAAATCTCCGGCCAGTATGTACCAATCTTGAAGTTTCTGAGCAGTCTGATCCTTCAGCATAACCATTTATCTATTAAACTGCTCCAAAGCATCCTCCATTCGGCTCAGTAATCTAGATTTAACAGCGATCATATCACTAGACATAATCTGATGATCAGAAGAAGAGACACCCACATTGGAAGTAACTCCTTGTAAATTCCAATTGGGAAGGCGTCGAGCAAGTCTAGCATTACATACTCCTGGGGAATAACAGGGCCTGTTTATAATAGCCTGGAGTTCAGGATAAGATGGCCGAATAAGTGGAGGGGTGTTCACGGAAGGCTGGACAGTCGTTTCGGCATCCCTATCGAAGTATTTCTTTACAAACTCCTCTCGAGACATGTCTATCCTGCACAAGGATTTCACAAACGTTTGGTCAACAATCAATTTCAAGCGGCGTCGGTTCTGCAAACTAAACTGATGATAAAGTTGGTTAGTACGGATCGCAATTCAAGTTTGTACGACTAGGATCAAGTAAAGCAAACATATGCAGATAATACAGAAGGACACAACGGGATTTACAACACAGACATTCAATCAAATGTCTTATATGCATCAATGTCTCAAATAAGTGTTAAAGATAAATGCAAACCACGGAGGTAAAAAATTGAAAGAAAATCGCCTTCAATTGACAAAAATACCTCAAGTGTCAAGAGATAGCTCCAATAGGACTAGAAGATGATCGGATTTTGACGTGGGGATCGAGTGCAACTGTCGGATTTGAAAGCGTAGAATGATCTAGTGTGATTAAAGCTTGGAAAAAAAATCGGTTGTAAACGATGCTTTGAGGATCTTTAGTGTGAGTGAGAATGAATTGCCACCATGGAAGCTTTTTCTGAAAAACCTAGGGGAAATGATGAAACAGAACTCGGATGGGTACATAAAAAGGGGGAATACGAAAAGACTGATTTAATCCAGTTGATTCAGGATGATCGACCGACTGTACCAATTTGTGGAAGAACCGACCCGACCAGCATTGAGCTTAATTAAAGTATAAAATTTGATTAAATCTTTTGATTGGTATTACGTTTGTTATTTCGAAGCCTGTAAATTCTTCACGAAATCATAACTTACAAACTTCGAGGGGCAAATGTTTATCTACCAAAGAATCATATATGAATCGATAGAATTAATCAAATAATAATTTAGTTATGAAAACCCTGGTCGGTCGGTCGGTCGCACGTAATTAGACTCGGTCGTTCATAATCCCGGTCGCTCATTCTTTCGAACAAGGGGAGTCGGTCATCTTCTCATCAATAGCAGGTCGGTCGCATGACCAAGACACAAGTTCCATTGAACATGTTCCGAGTCGTTCTTCCTCTTGCATCAACAAGCATCTGGTCGGTCTCATAAGAGCTCCTAGTCGGTAGGAATCCTTCAGACCATTTTGCAAGAAGGGTCGGTCATAATGGACAATATCTCTGGTCGTCCTTTTCCTCACAAGGCTCCTGGTCGCATTTTCTTCCAAGAAAAGTAATCGGTTCCTTTCCTTCTATCACCCTCGTTGGGTCCGCCATTCATGGAGTCCTGATCGTTCTGCTCTGGATCAAAGCCTTCGGGTCGCTCCAACCTATCATAGCTGGTCGATCTCACCTCCATGCTAGCCTGGTCGCCCCAACCTGCTTCGAAGCCTCAGGGTCGGTCCGCCCTACGTCAAAGACCCCTAGTCGGTATGCTCCGCACCAAAGCCTCTAGGTCGTTAAAATAGGTTTTGGATTGATCAAAGCTGATCTGGTTGGTACAAAAACATGACAGCTGGTAACAGAAAGCAGTGGCATTTCCGTAAATACTCAAAATGCCGACCCATAACCTGAAAGTCATATTCCAGCCATTTCGTCACCTATAAATAGGGGATCACTTCCATCATTTTGGAGGGGACTTTTCTGAAAGGAGGACGAAGTGCTGTCGGATCATTCCCTCATTCCTTCCCAATCATATAAACACAATTCCTCAGTGAATTTGTAACAGATCAATGAAGTATGTAACTATGGCTTCTATGAATGGCGTGTGAAAGAGCATAAGATCGAAGATTCATTGTAAAAGCTTGATAATAAAGAGATCTCTTTGCTGTTCGAGACATTTTCTCCACCATATTCTGTAATTTGAAGTGAAGAATTGTGTGAGGGAGAGCTTGGTTGAATGTATGAGTGATTATACCTTGTAAACAGCTTGTGGATAATAAAATTCTCTCTTCAGATTGGACGTAGACCCCAATAAGGGTCGAACCACTATAAATTCTTGTCTTCTTTTTATATTTGGATGTTTTCAGATCTTAGATATGGTTTCACACAATTGTAGAGGTATTCTTACACCTTGCCTCTGAAAAGGTGACGTGCTTTCTAAGCATCTCGCCTCCGATTAGGTGACGTGTCAAACAAGACTTCAGTTGTTTTGCCAAATCTTTGGTTTAACATTGTAGAATGTCTCACAGCACATGGAATAACATATAATAATAACATACTTGACATAAAACAAGGCGAGACAGTGCATAAGCTGAAAACTAAACCATCGTAGCAGTGGAAAATCCAAATACAGCTTATGTTCCACATCATCTTTATTGCAACTTTTAAAACTGTCTCTAAAGCAAAGTAAAGGAAAAGTACACTACTAATGTCCAAAGTAGTGACCAGCAGCGACACAAGGAGCATATATATAGAATAGTACGTGTAAGCCTCCTGCTCGTCTCCGGACAGCTACTCGTGCACAACCAGCTAACCTGTCTCTAGTCTGACCATTTAAGCGCACCCAGAGTAATAAGAAGAGACATAAAATTATGGGTTAGACAAGTATGGTATGAGTGATAAGCAACAAAACAGAACAATAACAGGTATACTAAACCATACCTGGACCTGGACCTGCAACCAAAGAATTAGCATAACAAGATGTACAATACTCTAAGGTGACACTAACATGTGGTGTAAAGATACGGGGGAGGGGGTGTGCATGTCATAATGATGGCAAACAATCAAGCATAGCAACCATCCTTACATCTCTCACTCAGTGCGTAAAGCATACGATATCCACCGCTTTGATCACCCAAATCCTTGCTATGATTACTCTGCCCATGGAGTCATGACGACTCCACTGCACTGATCCATAGCCACTAACCCTTGCTATGTCCATTCTGCCCCCATTAAGTCATGATGAGTCCACTGCACTGGCTCACATCCATGCTACGATCACTCTTCCCCCATGGAGTAATAACTACCCCACTGCATTAATACGCAGCCTAACATCTGTCTCGTTGGTGAATCAAAGCTGTAGACGCCGATAACCCCTTTGCACACGTCCCGCAGCAAAGTCCAATCATGAAGTCAACTCGTTGATCCCATTTGGATCCTGAGTAATAACCTCCTATCTGGACCTCCTTTGTATCTCGGGTTTTGGTCGAATTGGAGTTGGTCTTCAGAAGAGTCATCGCGTAGAAGTAGTAGCATGCATCCGGTTTGGTTTGGTGGCTTTCCTTTGGTTCGCTTAGACATGCTTCAGCTCCTGGTCATCCATTCGGTTCAGTTCACTCAACACCCCCAGGTCGGTTCGGTTGTGGCACTCCATCTGGGTCGGTTTGGTCAACATCCTCCAGGTCGGATCGGTTGTGGCACTCCATCCGGGTCGGTTTGGTCATCTCCATCCGTTGCTCCAGTTGCTCTCCTTCGATCTGATCCCATGCTCAGCTCCGATCTGATCCCTACCCAAGTCCAACTTTTTGCAAGTGGACTTCCTTGTTGCCAAGGATCCGCTGGTGCTAAGTTCCGATCCGGTTCGTATTCCCCTTGCCCGATCCACCGATCTGATCCGAGCCCTATAATCCGATCCGATCTGAAACCCTGCACATTTCCTGCAACTTTTCCAGCGACTGTTTTATGCCATACGACGGCGTTTTCGACCATTCTAACTTTTCTAATCAATCTCAAAGCATACCATACAGTCATAGCAATATAGAGAATCAACCATAAGCACCAAAGCAACAATCTGATATGTCAAAACGGATCAAACAAACCGAAAAACCTACGTTTTCCCCTTAATCATTTTTAACAGTAACTAATTTAGGATTAGAAAAACATAACCAAATCAACCCAAACTTCTAACAGAGGCCTAAAACAATATTTCAAAATTTATAAACATTTTTCCAGAATTTAATCATGTTTAAATTCGCTAATTAACACTAATTACTCTTAATTAACCATAATTAGTGTAAAACAATGCAAATCACTCACCTTAGCCACAAATTAACTTTAGATCTGAAACTATCTCTAATTTGAGTTAAATTTCTATGCACACAGCAGCTCTAACTCTGATTTGGTGCTATTTCTCCTTGATTTGACATAGATTAGGCTAAAACTTGATTAGAGAGCGATTTGGGATGAAATTAGAAGGTGGAGGCCATTGTTAGGGTTTCTAAGAGGTAAATGACGGCTAGAAAACTGAAATAGAATGAAAACCTAACTCATTTCAGCCTCCCGATAACCCTAATCCCGAAATGGGTTATGGGCCCATTCGCTAATCACCTTATTTGGCCTGGTTAAGCAGTTTTTCATCTTCTAAACCTTATTTCAGCCATTTCTCCCAAACGATAAGTCCGTTTTTCACATATGACCACTTTACGGAAAGGTAAACCATCATCCGGATCTAATGGAAGTGGTTTCAGGTCAAGACTCTTTACCAGTCAAAAGTTATGACCAAAACAAGATCAGCTAGGAGCAGAACGGTCATTCAAAAATTGGCAAAAATCGTGAACATGGGAAATGACCCCAATAGTCATCCCCCAATGTCACACGACCATAAGACTCCTTATGAGAAAGAAAGAAATATTCTATGATCCTCCGATGCGTAGAATGCGGGTCGTTACATTCTCCCCCCTTAAGAAATTTCATCCCCGAAATTCCTTAACCCAAAACATACAAAGGATCCCGCATGCCTACCAATCATTCATAACAATAAAACATACAAAAACAAACAAACAAGTCTATTCTAGCATGCGGAAAACTAAGTCGCAATTAAAATCTTACCAGACAAAGAACTTTGGATACGTCTTCTTAATGTTTTCCTATGTCTCCCAAGTACAGTCATTCTCATCCTCGCCCCACTGAACTTTGACTAGTTCCACCGCCTTCGTTCGAAGCTGCTTCGTATCATTCCCAACAATACGCGTAGGCCTGCGGTTCCCAACCGCCTCGGGTCCAACCTCGATATCGTCCAACTGATCAGGTGAAATAGTCACACTAGGGTCGTGCACGAATTTCCTTAACTAGGAAACATGAAATACGTTATGAACTCCTGCCATCTTCTCTGGTAATTCAACTTTATATGCCAAATTCCCAACTTGCTCGAGAACTGGGAATGGATCAACAAATCTTGGTGTTAACTTGCCTCTCCTACAAAATCGTATCACGCTCCTTAATGGTGAAATCTTGACAAAAACCAAGTCACTAATGGAGAATTTTAAATCTCTTCTCCTCTTATCAGCATAACTCTTCTGCCTATCTTGGGCAGCCTTCATTCGTTGTCGGATGATCAAAATCTTGTCTGAGGTTTCTCTATCACATCTGGTCCAAGCAAAAACTTCTCACCAGTTTATAACGAACATGACGGTGAGTTGCACGGTCTTTTGTACAAAGCCTTCAAATGGAGCCATACCAATACTGGACTGGTAACTATTATTATATGCAAACTCTACTAGATGCAAAAGGTCATCCCATGATCCACCAAAATTCAATATGCAAGCTCTCAAGAGATCTTATAATACTCGATTCACCCTCTCTGTCTGACCATCGGTTTGAGGATGATACTCGGTACTGAGATGTAATTCTGATCTTAATGCCTCTTGTATGCTCTTCCAAAATCCATTAGTGAACAACGGATCTTGGTCACTCACAATGCCTTTGGGTATTCCATGAAATCTCACTACCCACTTTATATATAGTTCTGCTAACTTAGTTGTTGTTCTATTCGACTTGACGGGTATAAACCTTGCACTCTTGGCTAATCGGTTAACAATCGCCCAAATGCTATCATGGCCTGAACTAGTTCTTGGTAACCCATCAATGAAATCCATTGAGACTTGTTCCTATTTCCATTATGGAACTTCTAATGGAATTATTATGTTGTGAAATGGTTTTCCCTTATTCGGGATATACAATGATTTAGTATGTAGCTAAAGATTCGGGTAACCCTAATGACTAAAAGTATGGGGGAGAGAGGACCCAAGACCATAAGACTTGGTCAGTTGCCAGGTGTAGCCTGCTCCATGTGTGGGAGATGCACATATATATATATATATATATATATATATATATATATTGAGTGACTAAGGAACCAACCCTTAGCCTTGTTAACGGGAGAAACCTCCCGTTATATGGTTACATACTATTTGTATGCATTGAAATGTTTTAGAATTCATACTTCCAAAGATTTTGGTTTCAGATCTCGAAGTGAAATTTACTTTAATATGAAAGCTAGATATGTATTTCAAATGATTTGAAATAAGAAATCAAGAATAAATTCCAAAGGAATAATTTCTGTAAAGTGAACTGGATTTGGAAAATCTAAGTTTGGGGATTAAGCTTAAGTAGATTGAGGGATTGCATGTTGTGTAACACCCCACGTCCATTAATGTCACTCACAAAGGGAATGCATTAACTTCCATGGAGCGTATTTGGTGTATAGAATAGAATATAACAAGACAAATATAAATAATGGTACATGAAAATTTTTAGAACAACTTTTATTGCAGTAGAGAAATAGTTTAATTACAACAACTTCATAAACCAAGTACACTTAATATCCATCTTGATAAATTGTTTCAGAGTACATAAAATAAAAAGCATAAACCACAACACAAGTAGCCATAAAAGAGATGAGTTGAACTTTACTTTCTGCAATCCAAGCACTTCCAAAAGAGAGAGAAAGAGATCCAAGATCAAGCTCCACTTGTACTAGTCCCACCCTGAGAACCTGGGGGGGAGGAAGAAAAGAGGCGAAAACAAGGGGGGTCAGACATAAAGTCTGGCGAGTATAATAACTTTAACAATATAATTATTAAAGTAACTAGGATAAGGCATAAACTTGGTAAGATTAGATATGATCATGAAACAAGTGGGCATGACAAAGCAGTTAAGAGGAATATTCTAGCGTTAATCTCATCCCTAATCACTATACTGTACCACCACTAGTTACCCTAAAAGTTGATCCCGCCTACAGAACTTAATAATGATAATGGTAGTTTCGTGTACCCCTAGCTGCCTTCATAGGTGTCGTCTGCCCCTGTCTCCACTAGTTGTACCCACTACCCCCATTCAATTGGCTCCCTAACTCGCAGATACCCTTGCTGGCCCCACGGTGAGGTGTATCACTCCCCAAAGTGGCAACCCGATACCACCAAAAATGCACGGCTTATATCTACACGATGCAACAACGTCTTACCTACCACCCCGGGCTCACGCACGCACATGACCCTGTTGGACTTGTGTTGCCACCGCTAACCCGTTTTGACCTCTTACAATCAAATCCAGTAAGCATGTCCCGTCCTCTACTTGGGTCGAGCTCACAAAGATACTTAATGGGTTATTGATTTGAAAAGGGCCCCCATGCTTGACACAAACCTTCCACTTATGCTTGGTCCCCACTAAGGTTTTCCCACTTAACCCCATTCTTATTAATGTCTTCTTACATGTTTCAACCTTGGTTAAGTGCATCTAATCGTATTTCACATGCCACATAAGGCACCTCCTTAATTTCACATGCTACCCAAGGCACCCACTTATTCCCTCCACGTCCTACCACATGTTTATCTGGTTAATGGTTACTTAATTCATTAAAACCGTAACCTTGTAAAGACCTCCCAAATTAGACTGGCATTTGCGGTTGCTGGATTTGCCAGGCGGGTCCGGGCAGTCTTATATCGCAAACGAGCCTAACCTCGTGTCTTTACAATTGTTACGCATTTAATTCGTTCCTTTGACCTCTCACACTAGACTGGCATTTGTGGCTGCTGGATTTGTCGGGTGGGTCCGGGCAGTCTTACACCACAAAAGAGTCTAACCTCATGTCTTAGGCGGTTTATTATTACACATCTTTATTTAACCCCAAATTGGATTAATATCCCTATTCAAATTTGTCAACAAATTCCAAATTTATTTATGTCCATAATTGTCTCTTAAAATTATGTCCATAAATACCAATTATGCCAATTAATGTCTCAAATTAATTATCCGCCTTTTTAGGGCCATTTTATGCCAATTCACAATTTTATGTATATTCAATATTATCCCATCATCCCTACGCTATTCGTACGTTTTCATGTGACATATGTTAGACTCGCAAATAGTTTAACTTATAAAAAAGAAAAACAACATAACATAACACATAAAATAGATCTAAGGATCATGACATAAATTTGCATATGAATTTTCATTCAAACTAGCATATGATAGGAAACTAGCTTAGGTAATGGGCATAAACTTGCATAACTTATGTACTGCTATAGATCCAAACATAAAGGTGTGAACTTGCATATGGATCTAAACATAAAGATGTAATCTTTCATATAGATCTAAACATAAAGATGTAAACTTGCATATAGATCCAATCATAACGGTGTAATCTTGCAAATAGATCTAAACATAAAGGTGTAATCTTGCATATAGATCTAAACATGTAGATTAATGTCACATAAACTAGCATATGCATATACATGCTTCACATATATTTCAACAACCCAAACTTGCATAAGATTCATACATGTATATATGATCCAATCATCACAAACTTACACAGGATAGATGATTCAACTTGCATAAAATATATGATTCAACTTGCATAAGATATATGATTCAACTTGCATAAGATTCGCATATGATCCAACTTGCATAAAATTCACATAAGAACTAACATACGATCCAACACCACAAACATACATACAATTTACATCACATGATTCAAAATCATATTCTCATAATCCTAATTATATCTTATCATAATTAAATTAATGAATTATTTTGTGAAAGCTATCATACTCACAATTAAAAAGAATAGTCTTGTCTTTCTGGGATCTGTATTATTAAATTGAATTGCTCGCCTTTGATGTAGACTTAGTTGTTATTTAGATTTGATTTGATTTTGATTCAAGCCTCTATCTTGCTTTAGGGTTGAAAGTGTATGGCGGCTACTCTAGGTTCTCCATTGACGGTATAGCGGCCCTTGGTATGAATTTGTGTGATTAGGGTTAGGGGTTTTAGGGTGTTTTTATAGAAGATTGGTTAATTAAGAGCCGTCAGATTAACCTAGAATCAATCAAGACCATCCAGTCAAGATAGAGTGACACCTCAGCCCTAATGACTCAGCACTGAGTCACAAAATCGTCATCTTTCATATCTGCCTAGGGGGTGCAGGTCGACCCTCAAGTCGACACTAAGGTCGACCTGTATAGGGGAGGTCGACACTAGGGTCGACCCCTGGTCGACCTGGTCCCTATTTTATTTTTTTATTTTTTGAATTCTTGAATCCTGAGTTGTTTTTAATTTAATTAATTTCTGAAACTTCGGAAGGCCATAACTTCTTCATACGAAGTCCAAGTCACACAAACTCGTACTCTATCTCAAGAAGAATTCCGAGACGAACGCAATGGCGCAACCCGTTTCCCTTAATTCCCAAATTTGAAATTAAGCATTCTTTAATTTGTTAACTTTAATATTTAAAATTACGTGGTGTTACATTCTCCCCTCCTTAAAGGATTTCGCCCCCCGAAATCTCCAAGTTAAGGAGAATGCATATCCTAACATCCAATCATCCATCTATTCAACCATCAAACACAGGCATCAATTGTCCTTACAAAATTTCTAATGTTGTATGAACATATGCAAGAAGTGTGTGTATATGTTCCTTATCTAATGCAAAATCAGGCGGTCTATTGATCCAGTTGACATCCTTAATGCAAATCGTGATAATGCCATGTGTCCATTATGTATGCGAAAGAATCCTATCGATACATATTATTTGTACATGTGTGCACAACCATTCATCAAAATGCAGCATCCATATGATAACACAACCATTATACATCCATTAATTTAAATATGCACACACATTTATATGCAACATGAAGGTGTTTGAGCCGATCTAGTGCCTAAGGTGTGTGTACATGCATCCACGAGCAACCACTTGCATCCATTTGCATCCACCAAACATAACATGTCTCAAACACATGTTTGCAACCATAGGGTTCTTCCTAACTAAAGATCGAAGATGTCATTGCAAATATAATACTAAAAGATAGGACAAGTATCAACAACTGTGAAGACCCGCTACTTCCCCGTAAAGGAAAGCGTCGGATAGTTCGAGAACAAACCACAACAGAACGCATATAAAAGAACGTTTCATTGTATATCACAACAATGCATCAGATTACAAGAATATACAGAGTATAAATGAATATTACACAGAAATATCAGAGATTTAAATTACATAGCAGCGGAAAATAATACAATACACAACTAGAAGGAGATATACGGATACAAAGCTTTCCGGATATCGTTCCAGCTGTAAACCAGGATCCTGTGAATATAAATCTGCAAAACCAAAACTACTAGCTGCCCGTGTCAAAATAAGGGCACCCAGAGTTTAGGTTAAAACAATAAACTCCAGGTCAGTCATGTGACTGGTGTGAGAACTAAAACAGTTAATCTTTATATTTTAAAGCTAGGTAAATCAAGGGACCACGCCGTATAACACGGAACGGGTTTCCTCCCAAGAACACCAGTGCATAAAACAAACAGCGCAATGCTAAATAAAGAAAAATGAAGCTGTTATAAGACCCAGGTCCCATCACACAATGCAACGCAGTCGAGGATAGGGTTTTCCCTTATAACAGCCAAAGAATGCTTGATACGTTTAAAACAAATCATTTGATACTATAATAAGTGCATAGTGTATAAAACAACTTCAAATCATAAGTATCAATCATAGGCGGCATGAACGGCCCATAACACTATGTCGCCATATATAGGTTTTACAATCAAAACCGCAAATGTCGTATTGGAAGTTGGGTTATCATTTATGGTATGAACCGAGGCTAGGGGCAAGATCCTCAATGATTCGAGACTGCCTAGCCCGAGTCTCAGGCAAGCGCGCAGGCAAGCCTTGGAGCGACAGGGCCGGTCCACCGATGTGGATTATTATACCTGAGCACTACGTTTCGCCGCCCTTTGGGGCGTAAGCGAGCCAACTAAATGACTCCATCGGTTCGAGAACGACCGATCAATCCGAGGCGCCTCGCAACAGCAACAACAACATAAGTCAAACTCGTCAGGGCGTGTAAAACCACTGACGCCACTTTTAGCTAGGAGGAAACGTAGGCCCTCCCTGAGGTCCGTCTCCCGTTTTTGATTCATACCGGGTGTGATACTCGCGAATCAACGTTACACAAAGCTACGCCACAAAGGCCGTGCTTCGATCATCAACCACAAGACTTTGCTTTTCAACAGAAGCCTTGATCATTTGCCACTTAAGCATGCCACATAGGCAATTCACTCCATGCGATTGATATCCATCAATATATAACCCCTGAGCTCGTACGTCTCAGAGAAGGGCGTTAAGCAAGAGAATAAATTCTCCGCCGCCAAACAGATATATATTTAATAGAGATCAATCACACGGACTAAAATCCAATGTCAGACACACAGTCCATTTACAAGTCCATTCTGGGTCTGAACGAAACCGGGGGCACCTAGTACCCCGCATATCCATCGATCTCCAAGTACGTCTGGACGATCACTAACTGTTTCCATCTTCTTGGGTGTACAGCCCAATCAAGATCATCAGTTATCACCCAAACGACGTGAAGACCTCCGGTCTTCGACCATCGTCTTCATCTTCGACTTATCGTCGTATCAGTTATTCAGAATGGGATAAACCCGGTCTTCCCGAATAACTCGCGTATATTTTAAATAAGTGTTACACAAACACAACATACGCCTCATTCCAATCCATCAGTCACTAACCGTAAATTAATCAAGAGAATAATTCTCCAAATATTAACCCCGAAGGCCGAAACCAACATCAGATCAATATCCAGAAAACCATTCTACTTAGCTAACCGACAGTTAGTTTCTAATTTCACATTCATAGGGAAAGGTTCCCATTAATTTTATCAAAGATAAATTCTTGAATTTATTCTTTAATCAACTTTTGAATATCAATTCAAACTAGTCGGGATTAGCGAACCTTACCGAAGTAATCATTTGTTATAATTTCCCAATCCCAACCTATTCATCCCATGAAGTAAAACTGTGAATACTTCATATCTAACACCACAGTGTTATCGGTAAATTCAATTACCATTTCACGTTCAAATCTAATTAAAGATTTAACTATCGCCTGGAGCAAAACTGGTGATACTCCATTTTCGATCATTTCAATCTAATTAAAGATTCATTAAAACTCCACTTAGTTTTAATCTTCGACTGGGTTAAAGAATCCGTGTCATTTAAAAACACAGTTCACGATAAACCCAAAATCACATTCATTAATTATCAGGTTAAAGAACGAGTGTTGTTTAAAACACTGTTCACGATAAACCCAAAAATCAATATCAATTTAATTCCAATTAAATATCATTTAATTGGTACACTTTATTAAATCTAAATAAAAAGATTTAATCTTTTCTCAACTGGGTTCAAGAACAGTGTTAGTGAAGACACCATTCACGACAAACCCAAATCACATTCGATATTCAATACAAGGCTCTGAATAGAAAATATATCGGCTTATATTCAATATCGAATTCTACGACTAACAAATGTCGTATTGGAAATAACGATATCAATATATATCTTTCAAATTTCCATAACAACACCTGTATAATCACGAATTCCAACATCGAAATATTCCGAAGACAATTTCGATTCAAATCCACTCCAATGCAATCATTGGAAATTTTGGTTATTTTTAAAACCCTTTTCGAATTCAATTTATTTATTTAAAAATAAATAGAATTATAATTCTAGTTCAAAACTAGTTCATTTCGATAAAAATCCATTTTTATCTTTTCAAATATGGAGTTTTTCATCCCAATTCTTTCTAAATCATTTCTTATGATTTTACACAAATTATTGCTATTTTTAATAATTTTATCAAGGCCCGTACAGCCGATTTCCAACAACGGTCATCGAACTGCACTTACAGCGACCTTTTTCGAATTTGATTTGGACATAATTCCAAATCCAACCGTTAGATTTCAAATTTCTAATATTCGTTAGAAAGCTCTTTTCGATACGAACCCAACGGTTCCGGTTTTAGGAGAATCCGACGGTCGGATCTCCCGTAATGTCCGTTTGAAATCAATGGTCGAAATTCGCGAACTGCCGCGACGCGGCGCGTTCTATTCAGGCCATTATATTATATATATAATATATATAATATATATATCGTCGATTTCTATTTAAAACGAATTATATAAATAGTTTTGAATTCGTTTCAAAAACATTTTCAACTTCCATTTCAATTCAAATCAAAATTGAATTCTTCTTTATAAATTCGTTTTAAAATCGATTTCTATTCAATTCAAATTTCAATTCAATTTGAATTCATTTCACTTCGCTTTCAATTCAATTTGAAATTCGTTTTCAATTCAATTCATTTCGAAATCGTTTTCAATTTAATTCATTTCGAAATCGTTTTCAATTCAATTCATTTCGAAATCGTTTTCAATTCAATTCATTTCGAAATCGTTTTCAATTCAATTCATTTCGAAATCGTTTTCAATTCAATTCAATTCGAAATCGTTTTCAATTCAATTCATTTTGAAATCGTTTTCAATTCAATTCATTTCGAAATCGTTTTCAATTCATTTCGAAATCGTTTTCAATTCAATTCATTTCGAAATCGTTTTCAATTCAATTCATTTCGAAATCGTTTTCAATTCAATTCATTTCGAAATCGTTTTCAATTCAATTTATTTCGAAATCGTTTTCAATTCAATTCATTTCGAAATCGTTTTCAATTCAATTCATTTCGAAATCGTTTTCAATTCAATTCATTTCGAAATCGTTTTCAATTCAATTCATTTCGAAATCGTTTTCAATTCAATTCATTTCGAAATCGTTTTCAATTCAATTCATTTCGAAATCGTTATAAATATCGTTCACGTCAAAATGGCGTCAATCTAATCAACACGGCTTCATATATTGATATTTTCAAATATTCCATTTCGAATATTTCTATTTCAAATATTTCTTATTATAAAAATATTCTTTATTTTCACGATTGGAATGAGGCCCAATCAATTACCATATAAAGTTAATTATATGGATTTTCATACAACACATGTATATAATAACATTGAAAATAATCAACCATCAACCAAAGTGCACTACACTGTAAAGGCATCAAATATAGATATTCAACGCCTATAACAGCCTGTCAATCAATCGATCGACATATTCAATCAATCAGGATGAGTGAACTTCAAATTTCATCCCAACACCCGTGTGGGGTTTCAAACAATCAAACACAGATTTTATTTGTGCAGTTGGGCGATGTGTGAAATTTATCGACCCAATCAATATCAGTCAAATCAGTGTATATACAAACAAATCGGTCGATTTGTTTATAACTATTCATTTATTCACATTCACGTTAAAATTTATATTTTTAACGATAAAACATTTTATTTCAACCTATGAATTTCTATTCAATTCATTTACACAATAAAATGATATTTTTATTTTCTAACATATTTTAGAAAATTTCGGCGGCATAACGGCACGATACTAGAAACGGGACAAGGCCTAGCCTTATCCCCGGTCTAGTGAAGGCCCACGCCATTCACACATCAATCAAATCAATTCGTTATGCAAACCACAAAATTTGGAGTAAGGGTCTAACCTAGCCTTACTCCTTCGCCTTATAACGGCGCACGTCTAATCCTAACCAATTTATCGATTCGATTTTTTCACACCACAAACCACATTCAAACCAATATCGCAATCAATAACCAAACAGCCAAACAAACAAGTCCATGGTCTGTGGACGATTGTGTCGGGTGCTACTAAGCACCGTCTGCATCCTAGCATATATATATATAACTAGAAAATGAATTGAAAGGTGAGAAATTCTCACATATAGCTATCCTATCATCTTGACTCTTCTTTGATAGAAATCTTCAACGCTCTCGCCTTTTGTCGCTTTCGTCGCCCGTATTCTCTACATATGTAAAAATCGAATTTTGACTTCAAAGTTCAATATATAAAAATCGAATTTTTAGTTCGCTATTCAATATATAAAAATCGAATTTTTAGTTCGAAGTTCAATATATAAAAATCGAATTTTTAGTTCGCTATTCAATATATAAAAATCGAATTTTTAGTTCGAAGTTCAATATATAAAAATCGAATTTTTAGTTCGCTGTTCAATATATAAAAATCGAATTTTTAGTTCTTCTACCCAATAAAAATTTCGCCTTTTCTATTTTAAAAATATGATCTTTCCTATTCAAAAAAACCGATCTTTTCAATTTTAAAGTTCAAACCTTTTTCTAAAAAAAATCAGTTTTTAAAATCTTATAAAATCAGTTTTTACTTTTATTTTAAAATCAGTTTTAAAACTTAATAAAAAATCAGTTTTTGAACACTTATAAAAATCAGTTTTAAACACTTATAAAAATCAGTTTTAAACACTTATAAAAACAGTTTTAAACACTTATAAAAATCAGTTTTAAACACTTATAAAAACAGTTTTAAACACTTATTAAAAACAGTTTTAAACACTTATTAAAAACAGTTTTTACTTAACTTAAAAAAACAGTTTTTACTTAACCTAAAAAAAAATAGTTTTAATCTTTTTATAAAATTCAGTTTTATTTATTTCTTCTCAAATCAGTTTTTAAAGCTTTAACCAATCAGTTTTTACCTTTTATAAAATCTGTTTTTATCCTTTTTTTTTTTCTTTTTTTTTAAAATCCAGTTTTTTAAAATCCTTTTAAAACAGTTTTAAAATTCCTAAAACAAAAATCAGTTTTTAAAAATCGAAATTAATTTTAAACTCTGAAATAAAAATAAAATAAAAGTAAAAATAGAAATGCTTACCGTATGCGAAGAGGGGGGGCCATCGGCTTCGTCGAGGGTTCGTGCTCGGAGGGTGGGTTTCCTGAGGCGTCGATGGCTGTGTAGCGGCGCGGCGGGGTCCACTTCGTCTGGCGGTGCAGGGTTTGGCTCGATTAGGGGGAAGCTCGGGTTGCGGAGGAGGGGAGGAGCAGGGGAAGGGGAGGGTCGCGCGACGGGGAGGAGGGGCTGATCGCCTTAGAGGCGGCGGTGATAGCAGGCTGGGTGGACGGCGGAGGACGATCGCCAGATCGATTAGGTTTATTTTCTTTTTTTTTTTTTCCTTTTTGATTTTGATTTTGAAATAAATGAACGGGGGGGGCCTAGGTAGTTAAGGAGAAAGGATTTTTTTTTATTTTAATTTAATTATTTAATTCATTTTAAAGTTGACTTTCTGTTTTAACTCGGAATCAAGCCCACCGACTGTCGCCCCTAGCTAATTACCCCTATTCCGAACACAATGGGATATGCATCGCAAGCTGATTCGACTGTTTGAATCAGTTCACGTTATATTTACATTTAAATCACTAAATTGAATTTTAAACGTACATTTCAAATTACCGGGGTCACATACTAACTAGAAAAATTCCAGAAAAATATTTTCTAGCTTCGTATTGACGATACGGTCCTAACAAAACTAGTTTCGTCGAATTCTGAGACCGTTAGAAAAATGGTCAATTTCCAGTCGATTAAAATCAACTGAAATGGTCAAAACACGTTTTCCTTTGCCACGCTCACATATTGATTCGAAAAATTATGAAATTTGAAACCTAGCGATAACTTAACAACACGGACCTAACAAAACTAGTTTCGTCGAAATCCGAGGTCATTTGCAAAATGTCCATTTTTAAGGGCCTTATATATATAAAAATATATATAAATTCCACAGCGACTATTTCTAATTTTAAACTGGACATATCTTATCATTTCTAAGATGAAATCCCAGTTTGTTAACTTCGTTACAAAGATATAGTTATACAGATTCAAATATTTCTTGTTTCGTTCAATTCTGACTTATATTGAATTCTGTATATTCATTTGAAATTAGAAATCGAATTTTCGAACTACCGCGCCATTTTCAATTCCTTTTATAATTATATATAATTATTATATATTCTAACGACGACGTATATAATATATACGTCGAATTTCAATTCAAAATAAATTTCTCGTCGATATTATTTAAAATAATTCATTTTAAATAATCAAGATTCGCTAAAATTGCCAAAATAAAAATTTCAAACTGGCTCGCATTTTACGGGTTGTTACAATCTCCCCCACTTAAAACTTTTCGTCCCCGAAAAGGAATAAAGTCGAAAGTGGTTTGATTATTTAACTCTACGCTCGATCTGGCTTCCATTCTCCAACTCTTTAGTTTCTGAGTATTTTCAAAATTTCAAAAATTTGGCTAACACCCTAAATTTTTGAAAAATTTCGCCATAACCTCCCCTGCACCGGGAGCATCGGGGAATTTCAAATAGCTTCCCCGGTCCTTCAGATCTCAAAAAGAAAAAGAAAAAGCCAAGCGGCTAGCCAATAGGCTCACAAAATCATCATCACCCAAACAAAACAGGAAATTATGTAGTAAACATGTACCTATTTGTCGGGCAAACAAATTTTATTCTCTGGCTCTAGCCTCCTTGCTATGACCTGTTCAATGATATATATGTATATGCAAGCAAATGCGACCAATTTTCAATATAAGTCAATATATGATTCAATCAGGCATAATGGTTCAAAATTAGCAAACAAATGAACAAACAACACAAACATCAATCCATTAGTGAATTAGAGTTTCAAATTCATAAATTTGATACATATACAGAAAATCATGTTTTTGATGCCAATTCACAACAATGTGTTCTAACTATATTAGTTTTGGTTCTCACACCAATCTAATGGAAATATATAGAAAACACACCTTCGAAACACGAACATAAATACTGATGATGCACGTGCTATCATCAGTACCATCTCCGGGCGACTAGAGTGTGATTCTATATCTATCCAATATATTAAAACTTCGAATACACGCGGATCAGACGTATACGCAAAATCTATATATACTGGATTGTCCACATTAATATAAATAAATAATCAAATACGAATAGTTGATTTAAATTTTCAAAACAAAATTTGTTTTTAAAAATATACTCTTCACACTCGTTCTAGGATACTACTGATCCTATCTCTAACGAGTCATTCCCATTGGATATTACTAATCCAATATCTGATGAATTCTTTCGTATGATCTAATGTGCCTTGTTCTCTGAGCTTTGTAAACCAAAGCTCTGATACCAAACTGTGAAGACCCGCTACTTCCCCGTAAAGGAAAGCGTCGGATAGTTCGAGAACAAACCACAACAGAACGCATATAAAAGAACGTTTCATTGTATATCACAACAATGCATCAGATTACAAGAATATACAGAGTATAAATGAATATTACACAGAAATATCAGAGATTTAAATTACATAGCAGCGGAAAATAATACAATACACAACTAGAAGGAGATATACGGATACAAAGCTTTCCGGATATCGTTCCAGCTGTAAACCAGGATCCTGTGAATATAAATCTGCAAAACCAAAACTACTAGCTGCCCGTGTCAAAATAAGGGCACCCAGAGTTTAGGTTAAAACAATAAACTCCAGGTCAGTCATGTGACTGGTGTGAGAACTAAAACAGTTAATCTTTATATTTTAAAGCTAGGTAAATCAAGGGACCACGCCGTATAACACGGAACGGGTTTCCTCCCAAGAACACCAGTGCATAAAACAAACAGCGCAATGCTAAATAAAGAAAAATGAAGATGTTATAAGACCCAGGTCCCATCACACAATGCAACGCAGTCGAGGATAGGGTTTTCCCTTATAACAGCCAAAGAATGCTTGATACGTTTAAAACAAATCATTTGATACTATAATAAGTGCATAGTGTATAAAACAACTTCAAATCATAAGTATCAATCATAGGCGGCATGAACGGCCCATAACACTATGTCGCCATATATAGGTTTTACAATCAAAACCGCAAATGTCGTATTGGAAGTTGGGTTATCATTTATGGTATGAACCGAGGCTAGGGGCAAGATCCTCAATGATTCGAGACTGCCTAGCCCGAGTCTCAGGCAAGCGCGCAGGCAAGCCTTGGAGCGACAGGGCCGGTCCACCGATGTGGATTATTATACCTGAGCACTACGTTTCGCCGCCCTTTGGGGCGTAAGCGAGCCAACTAAATGACTCCATCGGTTCGAGAACGACCGATCAATCCGAGGCGCCTCGCAACAGCAACAACAACATAAGTCAAACTCGTCAGGGCGTGTAAAACCACTGACGCCACTTTTAGCTAGGAGGAAACGTAGGCCCTCCCTGAGGTCCGTCTCCCGTTTTTGATTCATACCGGGTGTGATACTCGCGAATCAACGTTACACAAAGCTACGCCACAAAGGCCGTGCTTCGATCATCAACCACAAGACTTTGCTTTTCAACAGAAGCCTTGATCATTTGCCACTTAAGCATGCCACACAGGCAATTCACTCCATGCGATTGATATCCATCAATATATAACCCCTGAGCTCGTACGTCTCAGAGAAGGGCGTTAAGCAAGAGAATAAATTCTCCGCCGCCAAACAGATATATATTTAATAGAGATCAATCACACGGACTAAAATCCAATGTCAGACACACAGTCCATTTACAAGTCCGTTCTGGGTCTGAACGAAACCGGGGGCACCTAGTACCCCGCATATCCATCGATCTCCAAGTACGTCTGGACGATCACTAACTGTTTCCATCTTCTTGGGTGTACAGCCCAATCAAGATCATCAGTTATCACCCAAACGACGTGAAGACCTCCGGTCTTCGACCATCGTCTTCATCTTCGACTTATCGTCGTATCAGTTATTCAGAATGGGATAAACCCGGTCTTCCCGAATAACTCGCGTATATTTTAAATAAGTGTTACACAAACACAACATACGCCTCATTCCAATCCATCAGTCACTAACCGTAAATTAATCAAGAGAATAATTCCCCAAATATTAACCCCGAAGGCCGAAACCAACATCAGATCAATATCCAGAAAACCATTCTACTTAGCTAACCGACAGTTAGTTTCTAATTTCACATTCATAGGGAAAGGTTCCCATTAATTTTATCAAAGATAAATTCTTGAATTTATTCTTTAATCAACTTTTGAATATCAATTCAAACTAGTCGGGATTAGCGAACCTTACCGAAGTAATCATTTGTTATAATTTCCCAATCCCAACCTATTCATCCCATGAAGTAAAACTGTGAATACTTCATATCTAACACCACAGTGTTATCGGTAAATTCAATTACCATTTCACGTTCAAATCTAATTAAAGATTTAACTATCGCCTGGAGCAAAACTGGTGATACTCCATTTTCGATCATTTCAATCTAATTAAAGATTCATTAAAACTCCACTTAGTTTTAATCTTCGACTGGGTTAAAGAATCCGTGTCATTTAAAAACACAGTTCACGATAAACCCAAAATCACATTCATTAATTATCAGGTTAAAGAACGAGTGTTGTTTAAAACACTGTTCACGATAAACCCAAAAATCAATATCAATTTAATTCCAATTAAATATCATTTAATTGGTACACTTTATTAAATCTAAATAAAAAGATTTAATCTTTTCTCAACTGGGTTCAAGAACAGTGTTAGTGAAGACACCATTCACGACAAACCCAAATCACATTCGATATTCAATACAAGGCTCTGAATAGAAAATATATCGGCTTATATTCAATATCGAATTCTACGACTAACAAATGTCGTATTGGAAATAACGATATCAATATATATCTTTCAAATTTCCATAACAACACCTGTATAATCACGAATTCCAACATCGAAATATTCCGAAGACAATTTCGATTCAAATCCACTCCAATGCAATCATTGGAAATTTTGGTTATTTTTAAAACCCTTTTCGAATTCAATTTATTTATTTAAAAATAAATAGAATTATAATTCTAGTTCAAAACTAGTTCATTTCGATAAAAATCCATTTTTATCTTTTCAAATATGGAGTTTTTCATCCCAATTCTTTCTAAATCATTTCTTATGATTTTACACAAATTATTGCTATTTTTAATAATTTTATCAAGGCCCGTACAGCCGATTTCCAACAACGGTCATCGAACTGCACTTACAGCGACCTTTTTCGAATTTGATTTGGACATAATTCCAAATCCAACCGTTAGATTTCAAATTTCTAATATTCGTTAGAAAGCTCTTTTCGATACGAACCCAACGGTTCCGGTTTTAGGAGAATCCGACGGTCGGATCTCCCGTAATGTCCGTTTGAAATCAATGGTCGAAATTCGCGAACTGCCGCGGCGCGGCGCGTTCTATTCAGGCCATTATATTATATATATAATATATATAATATATATATCGTCGATTTCTATTTAAAACGAATTATATAAATAGTTTTGAATTCGTTTCAAAAACATTTTCAACTTCCATTTCAATTCAAATCAAAATTGAATTCTTCTTTATAAATTCGTTTTAAAATCGATTTCTATTCAATTCAAATTTCAATTCAATTTGAATTCATTTCACTTCGCTTTAAATTCAATTTGAAATTCGTTTTCAATTCAATTCATTTCGAAATCGTTTTCAATTTAATTCATTTCGAAATCGTTTTCAATTCAATTCATTTCGAAATCGTTTTCAATTCAATTCATTTCGAAATCGTTTTCAATTCAATTCATTTCGAAATCGTTTTCAATTCAATTCAATTCGAAATCGTTTTCAATTCAATTCATTTCGAAATCGTTTTCAATTCAATTCATTTCGAAATCGTTTTCAATTCAATTCATTTCGAAATCGTTTTCAATTCAATTTATTTCGAAATCGTTTTCAATTCAATTCATTTCGAAATCGTTTTCAATTCAATTCATTTCGAAATCGTTTTCAATTCAATTCATTTCGAAATCGTTTTCAATTCAATTCATTTCGAAATCGTTTTCAATTCAATTCATTTCGAAATCGTTTTCAATTCAATTCATTTCGAAATCGTTTTCAATTCAATTCATTTCGAAATCGTTATAAATATCGTTCACGTCAAAATGGCGTCAATCTAATCAACACGGCTTCATATATTGATATTTTCAAATATTCCATTTCGAATATTTCTATTTCAAATATTTCTTATTATAAAAATATTCTTTATTTTCACGATTGGAATGAGGCCCAATCAATTACCATATAAAGTTAATTATATGGATTTTCATACAACACATGTATATAATAACATTGAAAATAATCAACCATCAACCAAAGTGCACTACACTGTAAAGGCATCAAATATAGATATTCAACGCCTATAACAGCCTGTTAATCAATCGATCGACATATTCAATCAATCAGGATGAGTGAACTTCAAATTTCATCCCAACACCCGTGTGGGGTTTCAAACAATCAAACACAGATTTTATTTGTGCAGTTGGGCGATGTGTGAAATTTATCGACCCAATCAATATCAGTCAAATCAGTGTATATACAAACAAATCGGCCGATTTGTTTATAACTATTCATTTATTCACATTCACGTTAAAATTTATATTTTTAACGATAAAACATTTTATTTCAACCTATGAATTTCTATTCAATTCATTTACACAATAAAATGATATTTTTATTTTCTAACATATTTTAGAAAATTTCGGCGGCATAATGGCACGATACTAGAAACGGGACAAGGCCTAGCCTTATCCCCGGTCTAGTGAAGGCCCACGCCATTCACACATCAATCAAATCAATTCGTTATGCAAACCACAAAATTTGGAGTAAGGGTCTAACCTAGCCTTACTCCTTCGCCTTATAACGGCGCACGTCTAATCCTAACCAATTTATCGATTCGATTTTTTCACACCACAAACCACATTCAAACCAATATCGCAATCAATAACCAAACAGCCAAACAAACAAGTCCATGGTCTGTGGACGATTGTGTCGGGTGCTACTAAGCACCGTCTGCATCCTAGCATATATATATATAACTAGAAAATGAATTGAAAGGTGAGAAATTCTCACATATAGCTATCCTATCATCTTGACTCTTCTTTGATAGAAATCTTCAACGCTCTCGCCTTTTGTCGCTTTCGTCGCCCGTATTCTCTACATATGTAAAAATCGAATTTTGACTTCAAAGTTCAATATATAAAAATCGAATTTTTAGTTCGCTATTCAATATATAAAAATCGAATTTTTAGTTCGAAGTTCAATATATAAAAATCGAATTTTTAGTTCGCTATTCAATATATAAAAATCGAATTTTTAGTTCGAAGTTCAATATATAAAAATCGAATTTTTAGTTCGCTGTTCAATATATAAAAATCGAATTTTTAGTTCTTCTACCCAATAAAAATTTCGCCTTTTCTATTTTAAAAATATGATCTTTCCTATTCAAAAAAACCGATCTTTTCAATTTTAAAGTTCAAACCTTTTTCTAAAAAAAATCAGTTTTTAAAATCTTATAAAATCAGTTTTTACTTTTATTTTAAAATCAGTTTTAAAACTTAATAAAAAATCAGTTTTTGAACACTTATAAAAATCAGTTTTAAACACTTATAAAAATCAGTTTTAAACACTTATAAAAACAGTTTTAAACACTTATAAAAATCAGTTTTAAACACTTATAAAAACAGTTTTAAACACTTATTAAAAACAGTTTTAAACACTTATTAAAAACAGTTTTTACTTAACTTAAAAAAACAGTTTTTACTTAACCTAAAAAAAAATAGTTTTAATCTTTTTATAAAATTCAGTTTTATTTATTTCTTCTCAAATCAGTTTTTAAAGCTTTAACCAATCAGTTTTTACCTTTTATAAAATCTGTTTTTATCCCTTTTTTTTTTTTTTTTTTAAATCCAGTTTTTTAAAATCCTTTTAAAACAGTTTTAAAATTCCTAAAACAAAAATCAGTTTTTAAAAATCGAAATTAATTTTAAACTCTGAAATAAAAATAAAATAAAAGTAAAAATAGAAATGCTTACCGTATGCGAAGAGGGGGGGCCATCGGCTTCGTCGAGGGTTCGTGCTCGGAGGGGGGGTTTCCTGAGGCGTCGATGGCTGTGTAGCGGCGCGGCGGGGTCCACTTCGTCTGGCGGTGCAGGGTTTGGCTCGATTAGGGGGAAGCTCGGGTTGCGGAGGAGGGGAGGAGCAGGGGAAGGGGAGGGTCGCGCGACGGGGAGGAGGGGCTGATCGCCTTAGAGGCGGCGGTGATAGCAGGCTGGGTGGACGGCGGAGGACGATCGCCAGATCGATTAGGTTTATTTTCTTTTTTTTTTTCCTTTTTGATTTTGATTTTGAAATAAATGAACGGGGGGGGGCCTAGGTAGTTAAGGAGAAAGGATTTTTTTTATTTTAATTTAATTATTTAATTCATTTTAAAGTTGACTTTCTGTTTTAACTCGGAATCAAGCCCACCGACTGTCGCCCCTAGCTAATTACCCCTATTCCGAACACAATGGGATATGCATCGCAAGCTGATTCGACTGTTTGAATCAGTTCACGTTATATTTACATTTAAATCACTAAATTGAATTTTAAACGTACATTTCAAATTACCGGGGTCACATACTAACTAGAAAAATTCCAGAAAAATATTTTCTAGCTTCGTATTGACGATACGGTCCTAACAAAACTAGTTTCGTCGAATTCTGAGACCGTTAGAAAAATGGCCAATTTCCAGTCGATTAAAATCAACTGAAATTGTCAAAACACGTTTTCCTTTGCCACGCTCACATATTGATTCGAAAAATTATGAAATTTGAAACCTAGCGATAACTTAACAACACGGACCTAACAAAACTAGTTTCGTCGAAATCCGAGGTCATTTGCAAAATGTCCATTTTTAAGGGCCTTATATATATAAAAATATATATAAATTCCACAGCGACTATTTCTAATTTTAAACTGGACATATCTTATCATTTCTAAGATGAAATCCCAGTTTGTTAACTTCGTTACAAAGATATAGTTATACAGATTCAAATATTTCTTGTTTCGTTCAATTCTGACTTATATTGAATTCTGTATATTCATTTGAAATTAGAAATCGAATTTTCGAACTACCGCGCCATTTTCAATTCCTTTTATAATTATATATAATTATTATATATTCTAACGACGACGTATATAATATATACGTCGAATTTCAATTCAAAATAAATTTCTCGTCGATATTATTTAAAATAATTCATTTTAAATAATCAAGATTCGCTAAAATTGCCAAAATAAAAATTTCAAACTGGCTCGCATTTTACGGGTTGTTACAACAAAGCAGTATATAAAGAAGAAGTTAAAATCATACCCTCAAAAAGAAAAGGGTACAGCGTACGCATCTTATCTTCCGTCTCCCAAGTCGCTTCTCTTTGATCATCTCCCCATTGCACTTTGACCAACTTGACCTCTTTGTTGCGAAGCTTTTTGACCTCTGATCCGAGAATGCGTGTAGGAGCTCGTCTGATCGTGGAATTGCGCTCTACTTCCACTTCTTCGAGCGTGCTTGGCTCTACCACTTCCGTCGTATCGTGTAAACACTTACGCAAATGCGAAAAGAGAAACACGTCATGAACTCCGCTAAGCTTCTCTGGTAACTTTACTCTATACGCCATCTGCCCAATCCTCTTTGTAATTAGAAAGGGTCCTACGAACCTTGGTGCCAACTTCCCTATTGATCCAAAGTGAACTACATTTCTCAATGGTGACACCTTAATAAAAACCGTGTCCCCAACATTGAACTCAAGATCGGTTCGTCTCCTATCAGCATATGATTTCTGTTGGTCCTGCGCCATCTTCATTCGTCATTGAATCAGGTTTATCTTCTCTGAAGTCTCCCTAATCATGTTGGGTCCAAGCAAAACCTTATCCGTGGATTCCCACCAACATGTAGGTAATCGGCACGGTCGCTCGTAAAGAGCCTCAAAAGGTGTCATGCCAATGCTAGCCTGAAAACTATTATTATAGGCGAACTCTACTAGTGGAAGGTGTTCTTGCCATGTTCCTCCAAAGTCTAGGATGCATAGCCTTAGAAGGTCTTCTAGAATATGATTTACTCTCTCGATCTGGCCGTCCGTCTGAGGATGATAAGCAGTACTTAAGCATAATTGCATTCCAACCGCCTCTTGTAAGCTTTTCCAAAATTCGCTTGTGAAAATGGGATCTCTATCGCTCATAATGCTAGAGGGTATGCCATGCAAACGAACTATCTCTCAAAGGTAAACTGATGCTAACCATGCAGCGGTCCTTCTACTTTTAATGGGAATAAAATGGGCACTTTTAGTAAGTCGGTCTACAATTACCCAAATCCCCGTATTACCCTTCCTTGATCTTGGTAACCCGTCTACAAAATCCATGGAAACGCTTTCCCATTTCCAAAGCGGAATCTCTAAAGGATGGAGCAAACCTCCAGGCTTCTTTTGCTCCGCCTTGACTTGTTGGCACACTAAGCATCTAGCAACGAACTCGGCTACGTCCTTCTTCATTCTGACCCAAAAGAAAACTCGCTTCATATCCCTATACATCTTATCACCACCGGGATGTATGGTCATCTTAGAGCGATGTGAGTCTTCAAGAATTGCCTTCTTCAAACTCTCGTCTTGTGGTACGCAAATTCTTCCATGTCTACGTAGCCAACCTCTTTCATCTATAGCATATCTATCAAAATGTCTTGAGGAATCCCCTACTATAAGCTTGCCTACTATCCCAACCAACTGTGGGTCGTTTCGCTGTGTCTCTCCAACTCGACCCAAAAGTGTAGGTTGCACCTCTAATGATGCCAACAATCCAGGTACATAATCGACGGAGGGTCTAAAGTCAAAGGAAGATATATACTCCAAACTCTGCCATTCTACGAAAAAAGGACTTAAAGTTAACTTCTTTCTACTTAAGGCATCGGCTACAACGTTACCTTTGCCAGGGGTATATGCAATCTCAAAATCGTAGGATGCCAAAAAACCCATCCATCTTTGTTGCCTCAAGTTTAGGTCCTTCTGAGAGAATAAGTACTTTAGCGATTTATGGTCTGTATACAACACAAACCTCTCGCAAAGCAAATAATGACACCATGACTTAAGTGCAAAAACTATGGCCGCCAACTCTAAGTCGTGGGTAGGGTAAATTTTCTCGTGGGCTTTCAACTGTCTTCCACCATAACATATCACCCTTCCCTCTTGCATTGAAACTGCGCCAAGCCCTGTCCTACAAGCATCGGTATATACAGTGAATGTCATACTCCCGTCTGGCAAAACTAAAACTGAAGCTGTCATCAAAGCCCTCTTCAGACGTTGGAAAGCATCATCACAGTCAATATCTCAAGTAAAATTCAAATTCTTCTTCGTTAATCGAGTGAGTGGGGCTGATATCTTCGCAAAGTCCTTAATGAACTTTTTATAATAGCCAGCTAGCCCTAAAAAGCTTCTTACTTCTATTGCGTTCTTAGGCGTTTTCCAATCTTGGATTGCCACTACCTTAGCGGGATCCACAACTATCCCTTCCTTAGAGACCACGTGTCCTAAGAACCTCACTTCTTTTCTCCAAAAATGGCACTTGGAGAACTTAGCTTTAAGTTGATGCGCTCGTAGGGTCTCTAAGACTTCCCTAAGATGTAGGGCATGCTCTTCTTCATTTTTAGAGAAAACCAGAATATCGTCTACAAAGACTACCACAAACTTGTTCAGAAACTCCCTAAACACCCTACACATTAAGTCAACAAAGTATGCGGGTGCATTCGTCAAACCAAAAGGCATGACGAGCCACTCAAAGAAACCATCAGGAGTTCTAAATGCAGTCTTATCGATGCTATCTTTAGCCACCTTAGCTGATGAAACCCTATAGCCAAATCCAGTTGCGAGAAAACCGAAGCACCCACTAACTGATCAAATAAATCGTCTATCCTCGGTAACGGGTGTATGTTCTTCTTTGTTAGCTTATTCAGCTCTCTATAGTCCACGCACAATCTAAGTGAACCATCAGCTTTCGTAGCAAAGACGACTGGAGCACCCCACTCCGAAATACTTCTTCTTATGAATCCCTTCTCAAGCAACTCTTTCACTTGCTTACTGAGTTCTCTTCTCTCTCTCTCTCTCTCTCTCTCTCTCGGAGCCATGTGGCGCACTGGTAATGCAACTGGCTTTGCATTATCTACTAAGTATATTTGAAAGTCTATCTCATGCCTCGGGGGTAAACCTCGAAGCCCATCAAAGACGTCACTATATTCACGGACCACGCGAACAGATTTCAAATCATCATTGGATGTGTCAAGGGATTCTAGGTAGCTAAGCATTACCGGACCTCTAGGGTCACAAGAAATATCAAGGGTCTTTCCACAACGAGTCAACAATCTAACTACCCTTCTTTCACAATCTAGGATAGCCCCATATCTAGTTAGCCAATCCATACCTAGAATCAAGCCATAGCCCATGAAGCCAAGAACGAAGGCGTTGCATTCAAACTCAATGCCCAAGATAGACGCTCTCAAATCCGGACAAATCATAGAAAGATGAGCCGAACCACCAATAGGATTTGAGACTACTGTGGGATCCGTAACTAGACTAGTATTTAGGTGCAGTGTTTCAACTAACGAAGCGGATACAAACGAGTGTGAAGCGCCAAAGTCAAACAAAGTACGAACAGGGTGATCAAACAGAAAAACTAAACTTTCAACGGAAATGTTTCTACCTCTCTCCTGTCCTGGTGCCATAAGAGCCTGAATCTGCCCTCTTGCCTGCCCTGGTGCCATGAGAGCTTGAAGCTGCCCTCTAGAAGTGGACCCTGCTCTTTTCCCTTGCCCCTGTTTCCTTGGGCGGTCTTTAACTAGATGTCCTGCCTCTCCACAGTGGAAGCAGCCAGTCTTCTTCGTTTTCCTACAGTCCTTGCTCAAATGGCCTGGTGTCCCACAATTAAAGCACATTTTCTTTCCCATGCTATTATTGTTCTTCCCGCCTTTCTTGTTTTTTTGTTGTGGTTTCTTTTGGTCTCCTTTCTTCTTCGGTGCCTTATTAGCATTAGCACCCTTCTCTTCTTCATGCATAAGCGCCATGTCAACCAACCTCTCAAAGGTAGCCCTTATCGGTATGTGGGTCATAGCCAACCCATGTAGTGGCTCATTCAAGCCTTTAACGAACCTTAGGGCCTTTTTCTCAGGTGTGTTTACCCATTCCAAGCCAAATCTCGCCAATTGATTGAACTTGTTGACGTACTCCTTTACTGATAAATCCCCTTTCTTTAACGCTAAGAACCTTTCCATATATAAATTTTCTTCTACTCGTGAGAGAAACTTCATTTCGAACCTACGCTTGAAATCGATCCATGTCTCCACCGGACGCTCTCTGTTCGTGACCTCCCACCAAAACGAGGCTTCGTCTTTCATTAACCAAGCAGCCAATTGGACCTTCCTTCCATCTTCTACTTCGAAAATACCGAATAGATCTTCCACCTCCTTAAGCCAGTTTCGAGCTTCAACAAACGTCTCTGATCCGTGAAAAGGTTTTCCGCCCATTTCTCTAAAATCTTTGCATATCTTTGCAAAAGTATCAATGCGGGGAGGAGGAGGAGGAGCATTTGCTGGGCCTGCGACATTTGACCTAGCTTCCAGATACCTTCTAAACCATCCTGGTATCGGTATCCCCTCGGGTAACTCGGGAATTCCAGACATGCTGAAAAGAAAATGAAGAGATTCAAAATGGAGATTTCGAAAGAAAGATATATCGCTCTTGGGGGTTATGTTTTTAAAGCAAACTTTTCTCTTGAAAATACTTTCCTTAAAACATACTTTTGAAAGTATTTCTTTATAAAATGCTTTTTGAAAAATAGTTTTTCAAAATTCATATCTGGTCTGGTAACCTTCAACTATGATACCACGTGTAACACCCCACGTCCATTAATGTCACTCACAAAGGGAATGCATTAACTTCCATGGAGCGTATTTGGTGTATAGAACAGAATATAACAAGACAGACATAAATAATGGTACTTGAAAAAATTTAAAACAACTTTTATTGCAGCAGAGAAATAGTTTGATTACAACAACTTCATAAACCAAGTATACTTAATATCCATCTTGATAAATTGTTTCAGAGTACATAAAATAAAAAGCATAAACCCCAACACAAGTAGCCATAAAAGAGATGAGTTGAACTTTACTTTCAGCAATCCAAGCACTTCCAAAAGAGAGAGAAAGAGATCCAAGATCAAGCTCCACTAGTACTAGTTCCACCTTGAGAACCTAGGGGGGAAAGGAAGAAAAGAGGCGAAAACAAGGGGGGTCTGACATAAAGTCTGGCGAGTATAATAACTTAGACAATATAATTATTAAAGTAACTACGATAAAGCATAAACTTGGTAAGATAAGATATTATCATGAAACAAGTGGGCATGACAAAGCAGTTAAGAGGAATATTCTGGTGTTAATCTCGTCCCTAATCACTATAGGATAATTACTATACTGCACCACCACAAGTCACCCTAAAAGTTGATCCCTCCTACAGAACTTAATAATGATAATTGTAGTTTCATGTACCCCTAGCTGCCTTCATAGGTGCCTTTTGCCCCTATCTCCACTAGTTGTACCCACTACCCCTATTTGATCGGCTCCTTAACTCGTAGATACTCGTGCTGGCCCCACGGTGGGGTGTATCACTCCCCAAAGTGGCAACCTGATACCACCAAAAATGCACGTCTTATATCTACACGATGCAACAACGTCTTACCTACCAGCCCGGGCCCACGCACGAACATGACCCCATTGGACTTGCGTTGCCACCGTTAACCCGTTTTGACCTCTTACAATCAAATCCAGTAGGCGTGTCCCATCCTCGACTTGGGTCGTGCTCACAAAGATACTTAGTGGGTTACTGGTTTGAAAAGGGCCCCCATGCTTGACACAAGCCTTCCACCTATGCTTGGTCCCCACTAAGGTTTCCCCACTTAACCCCATTCTTATTCATGTCTTCTTACATGCTTCAATCTTGGTTAAGTGCATCTAATACTATTTCACATGCCACCCAAGGCACCCCCTTAATTTCACATGCTACCCAAGGCACCCACTTAACCCCCCCCCCCCCATGTCCCACCACATGTTTATCTGGTCAAGTGTTACTTAATTCATTAAAACTATAACCTTGTAAAGCCCTCCCACATTAGACTGGCATTTCCGGTTGCTTGATTTGCCGGGTGGGTCTGGGCAGTCTTATACCGCAAACGTGCCTAACCTCGTGTCTTTACAATTGTTACGCATTTAATTCGTGCCTTTGACCTCTCACATTAGACTGGCATTTGTGGCTGCTGGATTTGTCGGGCGGGTCCGGGCAGTCTTACACCACAAAAGAGTCTAACCTCATGTCTTAGGCGGTTTATTATTACACATCTTTATTTAACCCCAAATTGGATTAATATCCCTATTCAAATTTGTCAACAAATTCCAAATTTATTTATGTCCATAATTGTCTCTTAAAATTATGTCCATAAATACCAATTATGCCAATTAATGTCTCAAATTAATTATATGTCTTTTTAGGGCCATTTTATGCCAATTCACGATTTTATGTATATTCAATATTATCCCATCATCCCCACGCTATTCGTACGTTTTCATATGACATATGTTAGACTCGCAAATAGTTTAACTTATAAAAATGAAAAACAACATCACATAAAACATAAAATAGATCTAAGGATCATGACATAAACTTGCATATGTATTTTCATTCAAACTTGCATATGATAAAAAACTAGCATAGGTAATAGGCATAAACTTGCATAACTTATGTACTGTTATAGATCCAAACATAAAGGTGTGAACTTGCATATGGATCTAAACATAAAGGTGTAATCTTACATATAGATCTAAACATGTAGATTAATGTCACATAAACTAGCATATGCATATACATGCTTCACATATATTTCAACAATCCAAACTTGCATAAGACTCATGCATGTATATATGATCCAATCATCACAAACTTACATAGGATAGATGATTCAACTTGCATAAAATATATGATTCAACTTGCATAAGATATATGATTCAACTTGCATAAGATTCGCATATGATCCAGCTTGCATAAAATTCACATAAGAACTAACATAGGATCCAACACCACAAACATTCATACAATTTACATCACATGATTCAAATTCATATTCTCGTAATCCCAAATTATTTTATCATAATTAAATTAATGAATTATTTTGTGAAAGTTATCATGCTCACAATTAAAAAGAATAGTCTTGTCTTTCTGGGATCTGTATTCTGAAATTGAATTGCTCTCCTTTGATGTAGACTTAGTTGTTATTTAGATTTGATTTGGTTTTGATTCAAGCCTCTATCTTGCTTTAAGGTTGAAAGTGTATGGCGGCAACTCTAGGTTCTCCATTGACGGCATGGCGGCTCTTGGTATGAATTTGTGTGATTAGGGTTAGGGGTTTTAGGGTGTTTTTATAGAAGATTAGTTAATTAAGAGCCGTCAGATTAACCTAGAATCAATCAAGACCATCCAGTCAAGATAGAGTGACACCTCAGCCCTAATGACTCAGCACTGAGTCATAAAATCATCATCTTTCAGATCTGCCCGGGGAGACGGGAGGCAGGTCGACCCCCAGGTCGACACTAAGGTCGACCTGTATAGAGGAGGTCGACACTAGGGTCGACCCCTGGTCGACCTGGTCCCTGTTTCTTTTTATTTTTTTTTATTTTTTTTGAATTCCTGAATCCTGAGCTGTTTTAATTTAATTAATTTATGAAACTTTGGAAGGCCATAACTTCCTCATACAAAGTCCAATTCACACAAACTTGGACTCTACCTCAAGCAGAATTTCGAGACGAACGCAATGGCGCAACCCGTTTCCCTTAATTCCCACATTTGAAATTAAGTATTCTTTAATTTGTTAACTTTAATATTTAAAATTACGGGGTGTTAAATGTTGTCTAATGCATAGTAGATCCATAAGTTCATTATTTATTGCAGTTGTATGTGCAGTGTCAATCTAGTGGAGAAAACCCGTTCTGTGTTATACGGCATGGTCCCGTGATATGCCTTATTTTAAATAGTTAATTATAATTGTAGTGTTTCTCATCTAGTCCCACGACTGACTCGTAGTTTGTTTTTCCCTTGCAAACTCGGGTGCCCATATTTTCCACACGAGCAGTCGAGTAGTTTGTTTTGTAGATTATTTCATTGAGCAGGATTCTGGATTGAAGCTTAAAGTTGTGTCCAGAGCATTGATAGTCTTCTGCTGTGTTAGTTTATATATTTCCTCTGTGCATTGTATTTCATTTACTATAATTTATCTTCCGTTGTATAATTTTCGATGTACTCTGGTATTATATACTCTGATGTAGCATTATTATGATGTTTATAAAAGTCTTCTATTGTTTATTATGATGTGTTGTGCACCCAAAGTTAATAATCCGAGGATTTCCAACCATCAGATCGTGCCTTACAGTGGATTCGGAGGGCGGGAAAATTCGGGTTGTTACAGGTACTCTATATACTAAATTAAGAAAATAAGAAAAGATTAATAAATCCTCTTTTTCCAAAGATATAGAAATTTGAATTCCTGAAAGTAACAATAAGTTGATCAGAAATAAATGCATATATTGCTATTTAATAATGTTGTACATAATAAGTATTATGTTTTAAAAGGTCCTAAACCCTCATCGGTATGACTACCTTCTCTTATAAACCCTTGGGACAAAAATGGAGGGAGTAGGGGCAACTAAATTTTATTTATTTTTTGTAGGTACCCATGACAAAATGCAAGGAGAAATGGATATTCGATAGTAAATACTCCAAACATATGAAATTCTAGGAGGTTATCAAACATAACATATATAAATGGTGGAATGGTAACATTTGGAGAGAAAAAATCTAAGAGATACATCATTTTCATTTGGGACATCATAAATACCAGTATACCTACTTTTTTCCAGATAATTACAAGCCCATCTCCTTGGCTAGGATTGGTAAATTAGTTGAATTTAATGACAACAAGACTGAGATTGATCAACTAGGTATCTACCTCTTCTACCCTAACCTCAGTAGTTCAAAGATTTAGGAATCTGAAAACGACGAAGGATAAATTTGGACGAGAATTAATGGAAAGGTAATTAAGCATAATGCTAATGCAATTACTCTTATTTTAAAATTTTCATATGAGGGTCAATATCTCTGGAGTTTGAACAATCATAATTTCACGTGATGGGATAATGTCATGCATCACTTATTGTAGGATGTTATGTCTAAGTTGAAGACCAAAAATCTTAGACTTTGTGCTTGTTTGGCAAATCGAATGTTGATAATTGTAATGACCCGACTTTTCCCTACCCTTTAAGCTAGCATTTAACCTCACCTATCACACTCAAAAGGCACAGGAAAGCGAATAGTTAGGAGAAAGAAGTTAGAAGGTGAGAAGAAGAAAGAAATGTTAGAATAGAAGAAGAACATCAACACTAGAGAATCAAAGTAGAAGAGAATCTTATAGAAAAACGAATAAAATATAATATATTAAAGCTCTTTACACAAAGAGAAATCTGTGTATATATGATTACACAATTAGAGTACAAAACTAGATCAGACTATAAAATATGATCAACACAACACACACACTTTCCAACATAGTTTGTATACAGCTAAAAACGTACGTCTCTTTGTAATGACCCAGATTCTTATGGGTTAATTTTGAATATTTAATATTTAATTTAAATATTGATTTGATAATATAAGTGAATTTTTATATTAAGTTATCAATTTAATAATCAATTTCAATTTAATATCGAATATATTAAATTATCGTAATACGTCAGTTCGGGAAGTTGAAACTAAATTAGAAATAGTTCAGAAAATCAATTCAAACTCCTGTTTGAATTAGAAGAATAATGTTAATTTATTATGTCAGAAATTAAATTGTTTGAAATTAATTTATATAGGGTTAAATTAATATCTCCTCCAGATGATCGAATTGGACTTCGTGACCTATCCCAGTGTGTCCAAAATAGGGGTATTACCTTAGAATTGACAGTTGTTGGGTTCAGAAAGGAGTTCAGAATCACGCGGTAATTTAATTTTTAAAATATCGGTTTAATTAAATTAAAATAAAATAAAAAGAAAAAAGGAAATTTCTTTCTTTCCTTTTGGTGGACATAAAGCAAAAACGTGTGTTCCCTATATCCACATCAACCAAGCCTTGCTGTTCAAATTCCAAGCCACCCATTCCCTTATAAAACCGAGACTTCATGTTCTCTTTCCCCAAATTGTAATCGAAGCCTATCCCAATTCTAATCCTTCGAGAAAGTAAGATGCGAGTACAAGGGAGGCCGACTTCAAGCTGCAGGCGATTTAGGGCAACGTTGGGTTGCGATTTGTGGAACTCGCGTATGGGTCGAAGGGGACCAACGCTTGCAATTTGAAGCTGGGTACTGATGAGGTTTGGTCTTCGATGTGGGGGTGTTGTTGAAGACCATGATGCTCTTCTGAAGGGTCGCGGGGGATGTTTAGGGGGCGAAGTGAAAGTTGCGATGCAGGCGAAAGGGTAGGCATCGATTTTGGGTTTACTGAGGTTGTAGTTTCCATTTAACGCGGTGGAAGAAAAGGCTCGATCTCGAGCAGATGGATGAACTAAGTGCGACTGGAGGTTGGTCGGAGGTCTGTTGAAAGCGGTGTCCACATTAGGCTATTAGCGAGTTCAGAAATCAATGCAGACAAGGGGTATGAAAGTGCTGTTTGATTTGTACAGCAGTGTTCGAATGGATGGACTGTCATTTGAGGAATGTCTGGACAGTGGTGTTGATGGTGGCCAAGTCTAGGTGGTTCAAAGCAATAAATGGTAAAGACAGATGCCGATTACCTAAGACTTGTGGCAGCCGGATTGTTGATCTCTAGAGTATAGAAGAAGAATTTAAAACAAGGATAAGATAAATTTTATTTTTTACAGATTTAGTTAATGTCTTTATATTAAAATAAATTAGTTTAAATTTATTTAGTAAGTAGTTAATTTAAATAAAATGTTAATCGATAAATAAATAATCGTAGGTATAAACATATTTATTGGAAATGATTCGATGAAGAAAATATGGAAATAACTGGATCAGATTGCAATTAAAAACCCTGGTGAGTAAATTCTCACTCACCTCAATTAGAATTATTTTTATTCGTTAAAAATAATTGTTGTTGCTTGTTTGAATGTTGTTTGGTTGATTTAAAATATATTAGTTATCTAGGATTAGTTGACTATTATATATATATATATATATTGGGTTGATGATTGGTTGGATTCTCGCAGTCTCGTTAGCGGATGCCCGCGGTACCATTAGCGGATGATTACCCTATACGCCCCACGCTATGATAGTGGATGACCTTCTATACCGCGATATCCTGCCTCGAAGCAGGATGGGTATTACTATGTTGACTAACGTCTGTGGATGCAGGAAAACAGGTTGGAGGAATCCAACTGGATTTCTCAAAAATATATTATCTGTTTGTTTATTTATTTGCATATATACTGTCATATATGATGTGTTAGAAATCATGAAATAAATAATTGATTGTTTGGTGTTTAAATATCACTGGGCCTAAGTGTTAATTTATAAAATATCCTGAAAGGGTATTTGAAGGGAAATTCTATTTTTTTTTCTAAAATAGAATTTGAATTTTTAAATAGATTTGAAATATAAAACTTGTTTTGAAAAAATAAAACAAGTGGTTCCTTTATAAACGAAGTTTATAAATAGTTCTTTTATAAACGAAGTTTATAAATAGTTCTTTTATAAACGAAGTTTATAAATGAAGTAAAACGAATTATCATTGGGTAATTCAGAAATAAAAATACAAGTGTGAAATTGAAAAGGGAAATCTATTTTCCAAAAGTAGAAATATCGATTTCAAAAGGAATTGAAATCGAGACTTGTTTAAAGAATGAATAAAGAAAGTTTGAAATAGAAATTGAATATAGAAATTCAAAGGGAGTTTGAATATATGAAATTCAATGGAATTCAAAAATAGAAATTGAATATAGAAATTCAAAGGGAGTTCGAATATATGAAATTCAATGGAATTGAAACAGAGTTTGAATATGGAAATTCAAATGCGGTTTGAATATAGAAATTCAAATGGAATTCAAATATAGAATTTGAATATAGAAAATATAAAGGAATTCAAAAATAGAAATTGAATATAGAAATTCAAAGGGAGTTTGAATATATGAAATTCAATGGAATTGAAATAGAGTTTGAATATAGAAATTCAAATGGGGTTTGAATATAGAATTCAAATGGAATTTAAATTATATACTTTGAATATAGAAATATTCAAATAGAAAAGGAAATGAAATTTTGAATAACATGTCAAGTGATCGGGCAATGATTGCCAAGTTATTTAAAGTGATCGACACTTGGCAAATCATCAGATTTGAAAAGTGATCGGTCACGAGAAAACCAAGTGATCTGGCAATGATTGTCAAGTTATTTAAAATGATCTGGCACTTGGCGAATCACCAGATTTGACAAGTGATCGGACGCAGTAAAATCAAGTGATCTGGCAATGATTACCAAGTTATTCAAGTGATATGGCAAATCGAGTTATAAATCGAATTTGAACTTGGATAAGTAAACTGGACTTGAGAATTCGTAATCGAATTCGAATATGAAACTTAAATGGAAATTGGAATTTTAATTAGTTGTAAACAAGTACAAATATATTTGAACATCTTATGTTCAAATATAAAAGTGAAATAGGCAAATGAGTTAATTAGCAACTAAATTAATGTATTAAGTAAAACGATTGGATTAAGTTGGAAATAAATTGGGCAGGTATAGATATACATGAGACAGGTATGGAATGAAGTAAATGAAGATATACAAATAGAATGCCCAACAAAAAGGTACGTATTTAATTCATATATGAGATTTTACGCGCCGTATCGGCTAGCCGCTTGACTTTTCTTTTTCTTTTTGGATTGGTGAGGGTCTTGGGAGGCTATTTGAAATATCCGGAAGCTCCCGGTACAAAGGAGGTTATGGCGAATTTTTCCAGGAATTTAAGGAGTTAGAATATTTTTAAGATAATTTGATAGTTAGAAATCAACGTATTGATATATATAGAAGTCGATAAGGAAACGAACTTAGAAATAAAATAGTATAATCAAAAAGGAAGACTAGGAATAAAATCTCGAAAGAATAGAAAGAGAAAGTGTATATGTGTTCAAAAGTGAAGAAGTAGTTGTATGACATTGATTATTCGAGCAAGTGGTCTTATCTGTTTTGACGTTATAAATGTTATTCAGTCAAGGTCTGAGAGGTAGTTATACCCCAACTTGATTGGTTTCATTATTAACAAATAAATAGTAAGATTTCAGGCTCGAAGATCAGTGTTGAATAAGAGTTAGTTGAATATAGTATTTGGGTTGTCGTAACGATGTTTTACACAACATCCGTTTTAACCCAAATAAGTGCAAGTTTGGAAATAGAATAATAAATATTTCCTAAGTATAGAAATAAACGAGATCGGAAAAGAGATAAGTAATTGGAATATTTTCCAATTATGAATAGCATATATTTTCTGAAGTTTAGAAAATAAAGGAAGGCGATATTCGGAAATGTTTTCCAAATAACGTAAAAGGCCAATATGGTTATTGAAAATATTTGGTTAACAAATATTGATAAAGAAATAGAGGAGTGATTTAATTAATGGAATATTAATTAAGGGCTCAGTGATTTGTTTCATAATTGGATGAACACTTGTTTTCTTCGATAGTTAAATCATCAACTATTGAAACACTTGTTTTTATTCGATAGTTAAATCACAGACTATCGAAGTTTTTGACCATCGTTGTCAATATGGAGAGACCGGTTGGATTATTATCCGAAGAACCACTCCGTATTGGCAGTAGCGTTGCGAATCAGATTATATGAAGATAATTGAAGACGGAGTAGAGTGCAAGGACTTTTTCTATTAATAGAAATTGTGTCTTCGGTTCATCCTGTTCCTGGGTGACTTGTATGGATGAATGTCTGACAGAGTATTTCCAGAAAGGTCACGTACATCGATTTCTTCAACCGTACCAAGAATGGAAGCGGAGAAGGAAACTTCTTTAGCTAACACGTAATGTACTGTTGTAAACGTCAATTAGTGATTTTCTATGGATCTGACAATGTGGCATTCGAAGTGAATCTGATATGATGATAAAGCGTAGCTTCTAGCCTTACATCCGGTAAATGATAGAAATCGGGCAGGCAGCATGGCTATGTAGGTCGCACCTATTAGGGTGTATAATCACCTGACCTAGAGTTTCATTTACTTCTAAAAATCTATTGTCGATGTTGTCCCATTCGGGAAACGGTTGCTGATCCCAACCGTTGGTGATATACATTCGATACACTCAAGCGAAATGAGTGGTCGGTCATGTGTGGCTGAGTTGCAAGATGTTCTTGTTGAACTCGGTGTATTCTCCTCTAGAGATATAACAGCGGAAGGTGGTTCCATACCTTGTCATAGTTGGAAATTCGTTACCCAATACGTGCTTGCGGTTTTGATTGTATATTATATATGTGGAACGTGAGATGCAAACGTTCCACTAGATTGTTATTACTTGATTTAGACACTATCATAATATCAAAAGAGTTTGATATAAAGATTACCGTTTCTTTCAAAGAGGATTTGAAAGTTAAGTCAAGTGTTTGGATTCTCATAAGGGAAAAACCTGTTCCGTGCTATACGGCGTGGTCTTATGAGATATCATTTAGTTTTCTGAAACTGTTTTAAACTGTTTACTCATACCAGTCCCATGACTGACCCGGAGTTTATTTTGTTTTGTTCTACTTAAACTCTTGGGTGCCTAAATTTGTACGGGCAGTCAAGTAGTTCAGGATTTTACAGATCTATCTAAAGGAGCTTGGAGCAGGCGGCTTCAGCGTTAGTTATATAGAATTTTGTTCCGCTGTGTTGTAAGTGTTGTATTCTGATAAGTGTATGTTATACAGTTGAAATTTTGTATTTCAAAAGTTATGATATATTATATTTTGTTCCGCTGCAATGTGAGATTCTGTGTTGTTGTTTCTGTTCTTCTTCTACCTTTTTCTTCTAAAAAAAATGTTTCGTATTTTCGTGATATTTGGGTTGGACGTATGATGTATATAGTCAACTCTGATGTTGCGGCTCTACGGGTCATTACAGTTGGTATCAGAGCTTAGGTTGAGCGAACACCTAGGCTTGTTGGAATGTGCTCATTAGAGATAGGGTCAATAGTATCCTAGAATGAGTTGAGTGCATATATATATATACGAGAGAGCGTATTTGTTATTTGATATAAAAACTGTTTTATATTGTGTTGACTAGTCTGTTGAGTGAATTATGAATTCTGATCGAATCGTGGGATGCCACGATGTCGATAGGAGTTTATAAACACTTGAACAGAAGATTGGGCACGATATTTTTTAAATGGTTGAGTTGATTGTTAGGATTATAATCGAATAAGATTATAAAACAGAAATAGTTATATATAACAAATAGAATTGGTATAAGAATGAAATATACAAAGGAGATGAAATTGAAAACTGAATTCCAACTAGAATTCAGAATTTAAAATCCTGGGAAGTTGGAAAATATTTTCTGAATTTATTAAAATAATATAGCTTTATTTTGGAAGGATTTTTGAATAAAAATCATTTGAATGGATTTTGAAAGTGATAAAGCACTGAACTCTCTCCGGGACTGGGAAATAATTCTGATGATGGTCGCAACATCATCAGTGTTCATTTTCGAGTTTCTAAGTGATGAATTGCCGCCTTAGAAAAAAATTTGATGGAAATTTGTTTGAAAGGAAAACAAGTAGTTTGAAAATTCAAATGTTCTGAATTTGAGATGGATATAAATATATGTATATTACTTCAAAGGAGTTTTGAAATAAAACCCTGGGAATTTGAATGATTGAAATTAAATTTAACTTAAGTAAGTTAAATGGATCGAAATGAATAAATTGAGTAAAATCAATGTGAATGAAATATGAATTGGGTGTGAATAAAGGAAAAACCAAAAGAGTTAAAAAGAAAATATATTTGTAAAACAAATAAAAAGTAAATATATTTGTAACACAAATACAAGGGAAGTTATGTGCAAACAAATAGAAGGAGAAATATTTGTAAATACATATAAAAACATTTACAAATAGATTAAATGGAAATATTTATTTATAGAATGTTATAGATGAGATATTTATTTGATAAATAAATAGAATTTAATCAAAGGAATATTTAGAAGATGAATAGAAAATGGAAATCTGTATTTAATAGATAAATAGAAAAGATTAATTTATAAATAACAGTTTATAAATTAAATTAAATATTTATCATTCGATAAATGGAATATATAAGTCTGAACTTATATAGAGAAGAGATATTGGTTTTTAACACCGATAGTTTTAAATAGAAGGGGTACACAACACTTGTATAAGTGAAGTAACGTTATTAAAGAGAACATTTATAAAGTGAAGAACCGTTACTAAAAGTAAATCTTTATAAATGAATAAACGTAATCTAATAGGAGTTAATCGAATATTAGTTATTCGAATAGAATTAAAGGAGTTATCGAATATAGTTTATTCGAAAGGAATTATCGAATTTGGTTAATCGAAGGAGTTATCGAATTTAGTTATTCGAAGGAGTAAATAGATAAGAGTTAAATCCAATAGAGTTAATTGAATAGAGTAAATTGAATATAGTTTATTCGAAGAAAGGTTTTCGAATCTAGTTATTCGAAAGAGAGATTATCGAATATAGTTATTCGAAGGGAGGAGCTATCGAATAGGGATTTATTCGAAAGAGAGTTACGTAAGGAAGTTTGAAATGTTGAATATCAACATAAATAAGTTTTGAAAAGATAAATGGGTTTGTAGCACTTTTTCTACCTTAGCAATTTCGAGGACGAAATTATTTTAAGTGGGGAAGATTGTAATGACCCAGATTCTTATGGGTTAATTTTGAATATTTAATATTTAATTTAAATATTGATTTGATAATATAAGTGAATTTTTATATTAAGTTATCAATTTAATAATGAAGATTTAATATCGAATATATTAAATTATCGTAATACGTCAGTTCGAGAAGTTGAAACTAAATTAGAAATAGTTCAGAAAATCAATTCAAACTCATGTTTGAATTAGAAGAATAATATTAATTTGTTATGTCAGAAATTAAATTGTTTGAAAGTAATTTATATAGGGTTAAATTAATATCTCCTCCAGATGATCGAATTGGACTTCGTGACACATCCCAGTGTGTCCGAAATGGGGGTATTACCTTAGAATTGACAGTTGTTGGGTTCAGAAAGGAGTTCAGAATCACGCGGTAATTTAAATTTTTAAAATATCGGTTTAATTAAATTAAAATAAAATAAAAAGGAAAAAGGAAATTTCTTTCTTTCCTTTTGGTGGACATAAAGCAAAAACGTGTGTTCCTTATATCCACACCAACCAAGCCTTGCTGTTCAAATTCCAAGCCACCCATTCCCTTATAAAACCGAGACTTCCTGTTCTCTTTCCCTAAATTGTAATCGAAGCCTATCCGAATTCTAATCCTTCGAGAAAGTAAGATGCGAGTACAGGGGAGGCCGACTTCAAGCTGCAGGCGATTTAGGGCAACGTTGGGTTGCGATTTGAGGAACTCGCGTATGGGTCGAAGGGGACCAATGCTTGCAATTTGAAGCTGGGTACTAATGAGGTTTGGTCTTCGATGTGGGGGTGTTGTTGAAGACCGCGATGCTCTTCTGAAGGGTCGCGAGGGATGTTTGGGGGGTGAAGTGAAAGTCGCGATGCAGGCGAAAGGGTAGGCATCGATTTTGGGTTTACTGAGGTTGTAGTTTCCATTTAACGCGGTGGAAGAAAAGGCTCGATCTCGAGCAGATGGATGAACTAAGTGCGACTGGAGGTTGGTCGGAGGTCTGTTGAAAGCGGTGTCCACATTAGGCCATTAACGAGTTCAGAAATCAATGCAGACAAGGGGTATGAAAGTGTTGTTTGATTTGTACAGCAGTGTTCGAATGGATGGACTGTCATTTGAGGAATGTCTGGACAGTGGTGTTGATGGTGGCCGAGTCTAGGTGGTTAAAGCAATAAATGGTAAAGACAGATGCCGATTAGCTAAGACTTGTGGCAGCCGGATTGTTGATATCTAGAGTATAGAAGAAGAATTTAAAACAAGGATAAGGTAAATTTTATTTTTTATAGATTTAGTTAATGTCTTTATATTGAGATAAATTAGTTTAAATTTATTTAGTAAGTAGTTAATTTAAATAAAATGTTAATCGATAAATAAATAATCGTAGGTATAAACATATTTATTGGAAATGATTCGATGAAGAAAATATGGAAATAACTGGATCAGATTGCAAATAAAACCCTGGTGAGTAAATTCGCACTCGCCTCAATTAGAATTATTTTTATTCGTTAAAGTTAATTGTTGTTGCTTGTTTGAATGTTGTTTGGTTGATTTAAAATATATTAGTTATCTAGGATTGGTTGACTATTATATATATATATATATATATATATATATATATATATATATATATTGGGTTGATGATTGGTTGGATTCCCGCAGTCTCATTAGCGGATGCCCGCGGTACTATTAGCGGATGATTACCCTATACGCCCCACGCTATGATAGTGGATGACCTTCTATACCGCGATATCCTGCCTCGAAGCAGGATGGGTATTACTATGTTGACTAACGTCTGTGGATGCAGGAAAACAGGTTGGAGGAATCCAACTGGATTCCTCAAAAATAAATTATCTGTTTGTTTATTTATTTGCATATATACTGTCATATATGATGTGTTAGAAATCATGAAATAAATAATTGATTGTTTGGTGTTTAAATATCACTGGGCCTAAGTGTTAATTTATAAAATATCCTGAAAGGGTATTTGAGATTTAAAAAGGGAAATTCTATTTTTTTTTTTCTAAAATAGAATTTGAATTTTTAAATAGATTTGAAATATAAAACTTGTTTTGAAAAAATAAAACAAGTGGTTCCTTTATAAAAGAAGTTTATAAATAGTTCTTTTATAAATGAAGTAAATAGAATTATCATTGGATAATTCAGAAATAAAAATACAAGTGTGAAACTGAAAAGGGAAATATATTTTCCAAAAGTAGAAATATCGATTTCAAAAGGAATTGAAATCGAGACTTGTTTAAAGAATGAATAAAGAAAGTTTGAAATAGAAATTGAATATAGAAATTCAAAGGGAGTTTGAATATATGAAATTCAATGGAATTCAAAAATAGAAATTGAATATAGAAATTCAAAGGGAGTTTGAATATATGAAATTCAATGGAATTGAAATAGAGTTTGAATATGGAAATTCAAATGAGGTTTGAATATAGAAATTCAAATGGAATTCAAATATAGAATTTGAATATAGAAAATATAAAGGAATTCAAAAATAGAAATTGAATATAGAAATTCAAAGGGAGTTTGAATATATGAAATTCAATGGAATTGAAATAGAGTTTGAATATAGAAATTCAGATGGGGTTTGAATATAGAATTCAAATGGAATTTAAATTATAGACTTTGAATATAGAAATATTCAAATAGAAAAGGAAATGAAATTTTGAATAACAAGTCAAGTGATCGGGCAATGATTGCCAAGTTATTTAAAGTGATTGACACTTGGCAAATCATCAGATTTGAAAAGTGATCGGCCACGAGAAAACCAAGTGATCTGGCAATGATTGTCAAGTCATTTAAAATGATCTGGCACTTGGCGAATCACCAGATTTGACAAGTGATCGAACGCAGTAAAATCAAGTGATCTGGCAATGATTACCAAGTTATTCAAGTGATATGGCAAATCGAGTTATAAATCGAATTTGAACTTGGATAAGTAAACTGGACTTGAGAATTTGTAATCGAATTCGAATATGAAACTTAAATGGAAATTGGAATTTTAATTAGTTGTAAACAAGTACAAATATATTTGAACATCTTATGTTCAAATATAAAAGTGAAATAGGCAAATGAGTTAATTAGCAACTAAATTAACGTATTAAGTAAAACGATTGGATTAAGTTGGAAATAAATTGGGCAGGTATAGATATACATGAGACAGGTATGGAATGAAGTAAATGAAGATATACAAATAGAATGCCCAACAAAAAGGTACGTATTTAATTCATATATGAGATTTTATGCGCCGTATCGGCTAGCCGCTTGACTTTTCTTTTTCTTTTTGGATTGGTGAGGGCCATGGGAGGCTATTTGAAATATCCCGAAGCTCCCGGTACAAAGGAGGTTATGGCGAATTTTTCTGAGAATTTAAGGAGTTAGAATATTTTTAAGATAATTTGATAGTTAGAAATCAACGTATCGATATATATAGAAGTCGATAAGGAAACGAACTTAGAAATAAAATAGTATAATAAAAAAGGAAGACTAGGAATAAAATCTTGAAAGAATAGAAAGAGAAAGTGTATATGTGTTTAAAAGTGAAGAAGTAGTTGTATGACATTGATTATTCGAGCAAGTGGTCTTATCTGTTTTGACGTTATAAATGATATTCAGTCAAGGTCTGAGGTATAGTTATACCCCAACTTGATTGGTTTCATTATTAACAAATAAATAGTAAGAATTCAGTCTCGAAGATCAATGTTGAATAAGAGTTAGTTGAATATAGTATTTGGGTTGTCGTAACGATGTTTTAAACAACATCTGTTTTAACCTAAATAAGTGTAAGTTTGGAAATAGAATAATAAATATTTCCTAAGTATAGAAATAAATGAGATCGGAAAAGAGATAAGTAATTGGAATATTTTCCAATTATGAATAGCATATATTTTCTAAAGTTTAGAAAATAAAGGAAGGCGGTATTCAGAAATGTTTCCCAAATAACGTAAAAGGCCAATATGGTTATTGAAAATATTTGGTTAACAAATATTGATAAAGAAATAGAGGAGTGATTTAATTAATGGAATATTAATTAAGGGCTCAGTGATTTGTTTGATAATTGGATGAACACTTGTTTTCTTCGATAGTTAAATCATCTACTATTGAAACACTTGTTTTTATTCGATAGTTAAATCACAGACTATCGAAGTTTTTGACCATCGTTGTCAATATGGAGAGACCGGTTGGATTATTATCCGAAGAACCACTCCGTATTGGCAGTAGCGTTGCGAATCAGATTATATGAAGATAATTGAAGACGGAGTAGAGTGCAAGGACTTTTTCTATTAATAGAAATTGTGCCTTCGGTTCATCCTGTTCCTGGGTGACTTGTATGGATGAATGTCTGACAGAGTATTTCCAGAAAGGTCACGTACATTTATTTCTTCAACCGTACCAAGAGTGGAAGCAGAGAAGGAAACTTCTTTAGCTAACACGTAATGTAATGTTGTAGACGTCAATTAGTGATTTTCTATGGATCTGACAATGTGGCATTCGAAGTGAATCTGATATGATGATAAAGCGTAGCTTCTAGCCTTACATTCGGTAAATGACAGAAATCGGGCAGGCAGCATGTCTATGTAAGTCGCACCTATTAGGGTGTATAATCACCTGACCTAGAGTTTCATTTACTTCTAAAAATCTATTGTCGATGCTGTCCCATTCGAGAAACGGTTGTTGATCCCAACCGTTGGTGATATACATTCGATACACTCAAGCGAAATGAGTGGTCGGTCATGTGTGGTTGAGTTGCAAGATGTTCTTGTTGAACTCGGTGTATTCTCCTCTAGAGATATACCAGCGGAAGGTGGTTCCATACCTTGTCATAGTTGTAAATTCATTACCCAATACGTGCTTGCGGTTTTGATTGTATATTATATATGTGGAACGTGAGATGCAAACGTTCCACTAGATTGTTATTTACTTGATTTAGACACTATCATAATATCAAAAGAGTTTGATATAAAGATTACCATTTCTTTCAAAGAGGATTTGAAAGTTAAGTCAAGTGTTTGGATTCTCATAAGGGAAAAACCCGTTCCGTGTTATACGGCGTGGTCTTATGAGATATCATTTAGTTTTCTGAAACTGTTTAAACTGTTTTCTCATACCAGTCCCATGATTGTCCCGGAGTTTATTTTGTTTTGTATTACCTAAACTTTTGGGTGCCTAAATTTGTACGGGCAGTCAAGTAGTTCAGGATTTTACAGATCTATCTAAAGGAGCTTGGAGCAGGAGGCTTCAGCGTTAGTTATATAGAATTTTGTTCCGCTGTGTTGTAAGTGTTCTATTCTGATAAGTGTATGTTATACAGTTGAAATTTTGTATTTCAAAAGTTATGATGTATTATATTTTGTTCCGCTGCGATGTGAGATTCTGTGTTGTTGTTTCTGTTCTTCTTCTACCTTTTTCTTCTAAAAAAAATGTTTCGTATTTTCGTGATATTTGGATTGGACGTATGATGTATATAGTCAACTCTGATGTTGCGGCTCTACGGGTCATTACACTCGTACTGGAGTTTGGATTTCTAACATGACTAGGTATGGAACAACCTTCCAATCAGTGTCCTTTAGCGATGGAACGCTAGGGTTCAACAAGAACATCTTGCAATCCGGCCACATATGACCGGCCACTCATTAAACTTGAGTGTACCAAATATATCATCACCAATGGTTTGGATCAGAAACCATAAATTCTAAAGCATACAAAAATAGGGACAACCAGTTTCTCTAGATTAGGTGATGATATACCTTAATGAGTATGACCCACATAGCCATGTTTCTTGTCCGGTTTCAATCAGTTCCCAGTTGATGAGGCTTAAGGTCACGATTACCTTTTTCAGAACATCACATTCAAAACTTTGAATGCCATATTGTCAGATCCTATAAATCACTGATCGATTCACACATATATACTCTGGGTGTTATGCTAAAAGAGTTCAACTTATCCACCACCATACTCTGTATATTTGTTCAAAACAATGTACGTGATTCTAGGAAATACCTTGTTAGACATTCGTCCATACAAGTTCGTTCTAGGACTGAACGAAACCGAAGATACCTCAAAACAAAGAGGTTTACTGCTACAAGTTTAATCCTGGTTGTTAACTGGAAACATGAACGAGCAACCCTCTTGCTCCGAAGATCTATGTCTTCAAATCATTTCATAAGCATCCCTGCAAATTAGTTTGAACGCAAAATCGATTCGAAGTGGTTTTGGTCCTGTTCCCATCCCGGTCTCTTCGAACTAACACGTCAAAAAGTCAACAAAGGAATATTAATTGGTAGTCAGATTTTTAACTATCAAATCAAAACAGTACAGATCAGTACTTCAGAATCTCAGGCCCTTTTAATTAAAATCAATCATTAAACCAAGTTATTGATTCTTAAAAACTGATCTATATACTCATCTCAACAGAAATCCCCTGTTTTCATTATTTTGAAAACATTAACCATAAACTTTTCTCTTTCATAATAATGTATTCACAAAACTCATCTCTTTGTTTCCTTCACCTAAAAAATATCGCTATATTTTCACAAAGCCCATTTTTATTTCCTTTACTTTGGAAATATCATTATATATTCACAAAACCATTTTTATTTCCTTACTTTGGAAATATCACTATATACTCACAAAACCATTTTCATTTCCTTATTTTGGAAATATCACTATATACTCACAAAACTCTTTTTCTTTTTCATTTTTTTTTGGAAAATATTGCTATATATACATAACCAATTGGTATAATTACATCACTAAACCTATATGAGTTAAATAATGTAATTCAATCACTGTTTATTATATAAAATACCAATCCGTTTTATTTAACATCAAAACTTTATAGATTTAAGTTTAATAATTCAATTTCCAAATCTACTTCCGTTCTCAATCCAATTAAAACCTCTTGATTCATTTTCCTTGAAAATCATAGCTATTTACTCATTTTTTAGAGTAAGTGTATTCGCAAAACCATACTATTTCAATTACTTAGAAGATAATGCTACATACTTAATCAAATGGTATAAGCATAGATCACACTTCATACTAACAAGCTCAAATAATACATTGTTCATTATAAAACCCAATAGTTTTATTATATTTTAAAACCTTGCAAATAACGTTGTAATATTATTTCTCTTTTGCAAATGATAAATTATTTCCAACATCATTACCATTACAAACTAACGTAATCCTTAAATATTCCTGAAGTCGTTCAAGTTGGTGTATTATATTTACATCTCAAACCTTAATCAACAGCGTTCTTATCTTAAGATCGGTACGAGTTTATAACTCAAAAACTGATATTAATTTTAATATCAAAACAAATTTCATTTAACTATTTTAAAATATGGTTTTATAAACCATTTCTTGAATTGAAAGCTTTTCTTTCAAATATAACTATTTTTTACTTAACTCATTGATTAAGTAAATCTCTTTATAAACAGAAACCTTTTGCTTAAATCTCTTTCATAGCTTTATTTACAACTTGGATTTCATTATAAAATCCGTTATCGAATCTTAATACAAATCGATTTACACCAATTCATTAAACAACGATCCATTTTCATTGTAATAACCCGTAAAATGCGAGCCAGTTTGAAATTTTTATTTTGGCAATTTTAGTGAATTTTGAACATTTAAAATAAATTATTTTAAATAATATCGGCGAGAAATTTATTTTGAATATAATTAGAACGTATATATTATATACGTCGTCGTTAGAATATAAATATTTATATATAATTATAAATAGAATTGAAAATGGTGCGGTAGTTCGATAATTCGATTTCAAACTTCAATTGAATGTACCGGGTGCAAAACAATCCAGATCTTAGTGAAACCAAAAACATTATGATCTAATTGATAATATCTTTCCAACGAATCCGAAAGATCAAGATTTCATAGCGGGAATCAAAAGATATGTCCAGTTGAAAATTCTGAATAGTCGCTATGGAATTCAGGCCCTTAAAAATGGACATTTTGCAAACGACCTCGGATTTCGACGAAACCAGTTTTGTTGGGTCCGTGATGTAAAGTTATTGCTAGATTTCAAATTTCATAATTTTTCGATTCAATATGTGAGCGTGGCAAAGGAAAACGCGTTTGACCAGTTTCAGTTGATTTTAATCGACTGGAAAATGGCCATTTTTCCAACGGTCTCAGAATTCGACGAAACTAGTTTTGTTAGGACCGTATTGTCAATACGAAGCTAGGAAATATTTTTCTGGAATTTTTCTAGTTAGTATGTGACCCCGGTAAATTGAAAGGTACGTTAAAAATTCAATATAGCGATTTAAATGTAAATTCAACGGAAACTGATCAAAGCGATCGAATCAGCTTGCGATGCATATCCCATTGTGTTCGGAATGGGGGTTAAACGCTATGGACGACAGGTGGTGGGCCTCGTTTAGATGACGTATGTAAAAGTCAACTTTTAAAGATAATAAAATAATAAATAAAAATAAATAAAAAAGAAAACCCTCTCCCCCTTTAACCGTTCTGCCCCCTCCCCCCCCGATTAAATTCATTCAAAAAAAAAAAAAGAGAGAGATCGCGCCAGGCGATCGACGCCCCCCCCCCCCACCCAATCGACCATCGCGACGCCGCCAGGGGGGAGTAGCCGCCGCCGCCCCCTAGCCGCCTCCCTTTCCTTCCTCCTCCTTCCTGCGCTCGCTACTCCCTCCTCTGCTGAATTGAACCGCCGCCTCCCTCTGGACCCACACCCGACCACCGCAACCCCCAACCCACCCAACTCCGACGCTCCAGCCCTCCCCTTCCGCCGCCTGGACCACCGCCGCACCTCCCTCCCTCCTGAAACCCTAGCCGACAACCCACCGCTACCTCCTACCTCCATTTCCCCTAAACCTGAAACCCCTAAACCCACTAACCAAGTAAAGCTTCGATTTTTACAACAAAGGTGAGTTTTTGATTGAATTTACTTAAAGTAACTAATTTATTTGCTGATTAAACAGTGATTAAATCATGTAAAACATTGTATACGAGAAGGATATGATTTTTATAGAGTAGATTAGCAAGAAAAGTTCATAGTTTTGTTAGTGAAAAGTTATAATTTTTGTTAGTAGAAAAACAGCATTTTTTGTTAGTAGAAAGTAAGGATTTTTAAGATGGCAAAGTTTGAATTTTTAAAAGTGAAAAGACGATATTTTTAGATATGAAAAGACGATATTTTGAGATGAGTAGTAAAGTAAAAATATGATTTTTACTTCGAGAAAAATATGATTTTTATATAAGGAAGATAATCAAAATATGGTTTTTATATTTTTAAAGTATTAAAAATATAATCTTTACTATATAGAAATATTAAAAATATGATTTTTATAATTTTAAAGTATTAAAAATATAATCTTTATAGGATAGGGAATATAAAAATATCATCTTTGTATATGTAGCGAAATAAAAATCTGATTTTTATTTTATATACGTTGAAATAAAGTAGTGATTTTCATAACGAGGAAATCTATATTTTTGTAAGGGTGAAGTCTTTATAGTTAAAAAGGCGAGATCTTTATTTTTAAAAAAAAAAAGTGAAAAGACAAAACTTTATTTTTATAAAGGCGAAAACTTTATTTTTATAAAGGCGAAAACTTTATTTTTTGAAAGGGTGAAATTTTTATATGAAGAATAAGGGGATAAAAATATAATTTTTATCTATATAGTAGCGTTGTGAAAATATGCTTATTTTTATATATTGAATAGCGAAGTGAAAATTCGATTTTTAAATATATGAAGTAATTATAAAAATATGACTTTTAAATTGAAAGTGAATAAATAAAAATGTGATTTTTATTTTAAAGACATCGAAATATAAAAATGTGTGATTTTTATATATATAGTGACAACGGGCCACGAAGATGACGAAGATAGGATAACGACGAAGATTTTCTACAAAAGAAGAGTCGTGAAGTTGGATAGCTATTGGTGAGAACTTCTCACCTTTCAATTTCTTTTTCTAGTTATATATATATACTAGGATGCAGACGGTGCTTAGTAGCACCCGACACCCGTCATCCACAGACCATGGATGGCTTGTTTGTTAAATAGTTTGGTTGTGTAGTTGGTTAGTCTAATTGGTTTGAATTGAATTGTTTGGTGAAATGGAATAAATCTGATTGATGTGTGAATGGCGTGGGCCTTCACTAGACCGGGGATAAGGCTAGGCCTCGTCCCGTTTCTAGTATCGTGCCGTTATGCCGCCGAAATTTTCTAAAATATGTTAGAAAAATAAAAATATCATTTTTATCGTATAAATGAACTGAATAGAAATTCAAGTGTTGAAATAAATATTTTTGTCGTTAAAAATATAATTTTTAACGTGAAAGTAGATAAATGAATATTTATAAACAAATCGGCCGATTTGTTTATATACACTGATTTGACTGATATCGATTGGGTCGATAAATTTTACACATCGCCCAACTGCACAAATAAAATCTGTGTTTGATTGTTTGAAACCCCACATGGGTGTTGGGATGAAATTTGGAAGTTCACTCATCCTGATTTATTAAATATGTCGATCGGTCGATTGACAGGCTGTTATAAGCGTCAGATATCTATATTTGATGCTTATACAGTGTAGTGCACTTTGGTTGATGGTTGATTATTTTTCAATGCTATTATATACATGTGTTGTATGGAATCCATATAATTAACATTATATGGTGATTGATTGGGCCTCATTCCAATCGGGAAAATAAGGAATATTATAAAAGAAAATTCATGTGTTGAATATAAAAATAGTCATGTGTTGACGATGTTCATGTGTTGAGTGAAATATTTTATACAATGAAATTTACATCTTTATCATATTTAAAATTAGAACTACTTCCTAGTAGAAGTCTAATTAAAATCAAACGATAGATACCATAGTTTTATAAAATATTTTACATAACAACAATAGTGATGTGTTGACGGCACTCATGTGTTGAGATTAGTCGTGTGTTGAAAGAAATATAGATTCATGTGTTGAATGGGAAAAATATTCATTTGTTGAATAGAATAAAGAAGTTGTGAAAAATATAAAGCCGTGTTGATTAGTTTTGCGCCATTTTGACGTGAACGATATTTATATCGATTTTATTCAAATTGAAATGAATATTATAGCGAATTCGAATTGAAAAGAAAACGAATTTGAATTGAATATAAAAGGACTTCGAATGGAATTGAATATAAAACAAATTCAAGTTGAATTGAAAACGAACTGAAATTTAATGGAATTCGAATCGAAATTAAATTGAAATCAATTTGAATTGAAACGAATTTGAATTTGAATTGAATTGAAACGAATTTGAATTTGAATTGAATTGAAACGAATTTGAATTTGAATTGAATTGAAACGAATTTGAATTTGAATTGAATTGAAACGAATTTGAATTTGAATTGAATTGAAATGAATTTGAATTCGAATTAAATAAAATGGAAATGAATTCGAGTTGAATTGAAATCCAATCGATTTGAAATTGAATGTAGAAGTTGAATTGTTTTAGAAACGAATTTAAAACGATTTACCAAATTCGTTTTAAATAGAAATCGACGAAATATATATATATATATATATATATATATATATAATGGCCTGAATAGAACGCGCCGCGCCGCGGCAGTTCGTGAATTTCGACCATTTATTTCAAACGGACATTGCGGGAGATCCGACCGTCGGATTCTCCTAAAACCGGAACCGTTGGGTTCGTATCGAAAAGAGCTTTCCAATGAATATTAGAAATTTGAAATCTAACGGTTGGATTTGGAATTATGTCCAAATCAATTTCAGAAAAGGTCGATGTAAGTGCAGTTCGATGGCCGTTGATGGAAATCGACTGTACGGGCCTTGATAAAATTATTAAAAATATTAATAATTTGTGTAAAATTATAATATGTGAATTGGAAAGAATTGGGCTGGAAAATTCCACATTAGAGGATAAAAATAGATTTTTATCGAAATGAACTGGTTTTGAACTAGAATTAAAAACAATTTATTTTTGAAATAAATAAATTGAATTTGAAAGTGATTTTAAAAATAATCAATGTTCCCAATACGTGGATTGGACTGGAGTTGAATCGAAATTATCTTGGGATATTTCGATGTTGGATTTCGTGACTATACAGATATTGTTTTGGGAATTTGAAAGATATATTATATATCGTTATTTCCAATACGATATATGTTGGTTTCAGAATTTGATATTGAATATAAGCTGATATATTTTCTATTCAGAGCCTCGTATTTAATATCAAATGTGATTTGGGTTTATCGTGAATCGTGTTTTAGATGACATTGGTTCTTTAACCCAGTTAAAGGCAAGATATTGATTTTTGAGAAGATTAAAACTAAATGGAGTTTCAATGAATCTTTAATTAGATTAAAAATGTGAATTGATAATTTAAATTATCAAATCTGAAAGGTGATCGGGAATGGAGTACCACCAGTTTTGCTCCAAAGCGATAGTTAAATCTTTAATTAGATTTGAACGTGAAATGGTAATTAATTTTACCGATAACACCGTGGTGTTAGATGTGGAGTATTACCAGTTTTCTCCAGGGGATATATAGGTTGGGATTGGGAAATAAACTAAATAATTACTTTGGTGTGGTTCGTTAATCCCGACTAGTTTGAAAAGATATCCAAAGGAAGATTAAAGAATAAATTTAGAAGAATTTATCTTTGATAAAATTAATGGGAACCTTTCCCTAAGAATGTGATTTTGTGAATAAAAGAATATTCTGAATTGGAATGAGGCGTTCATTGTGTTTGTGTAACATTTGTTAATTATATACGTGGATTATTCAGAAAGGCCGGGTTATACCCATTCTGAATAACCGATTCGACGAGATGTCGAAGATGAAGACGGTGGTTGAAGACCGGAAGTCTTCACATCGTTTGGGTGATTACTGATGATCTTGATTGGGCTGTACACCCAGGATGAGGGAATCAATTGGTGATCGTCCTGACGTACCTAGAGATGGATGGATATGCGAGGAAAGTGCCTCCGGTTTCGTTCAGACCCAGAACGAACTTGTAAATGGATTGTGTGTCTGACATTGGATTTTATTCTGTGTTGATTGATCTCTATTAAATATACATCTGTTTGGCGGCGGAGAATTTATTCTCTTGCTTAACGCCCTTCTCTGAGACGTACGAGCTCAGAGGTTGTATATCGATGGACATCAGTCGCATGGAGTGAATTGCCAATGTGGCATGCGTAAGTGGCAATTGATCAAGGCTTCTGTTGAAAAGCAAAGTCTTGTGGTTGATGATCAAAGCACGGCCTGTGTGGCGTAGCTTTGTGTATAACGTGAATTCGCGAGCCTCACACCTCGGTATGAGTCAAAAACGGGAGATGGACCGCTGGGAGAGCACGACGTTTCTTTCTAGCTAGGGTGGTGTCAGTGACCTACCAGCCCTGACATTTATATACTTTTCACCTGTGTGGTTGTTGGATATGAGGCGCCTCGGATATAGGTCTGTAAGGACCGGGAAACGTGTGTTCAGGAATTGCCAATCCTCAAAAGCAAGAGAGGACCGGCCCAGCCGATTCCAAGGATCATAGTGGGGTCCTGAGGCATTTGCTAGAGTGTCTCGAACGCGGAGAGGAGCTTGCCCCTTGCCTCGACTCATGACGGAAATCCAATTTCCAATACGTGTATTGCGGTTTTAATTGTAGAACTAGTATGGCGACATGATAGATGGTACCCATGCCGCCTATGATTGATATTTATGATTTGAATTGTTTTGACACTATACACTTATTGTAGTATCAAATAATGTGTTTTAAACGTATCAAGCATGCTTTGGCTGTTATAAGGGAAAACCCTATCCTCCGGCTTGCGTTGCATTGTGTGATGGGACCTGGGTCTTATAACAGCTTCATTTTTCTTTATTTAGCATTGCGCTGTTTGTTCTATGCACTGGTATTCTTGGGAGGAAACCCGTTCCGTGTTATACGGCGTGGTCCCTTGATTTACCAAACTTTAAAACCAATATTAATAACTGTTTTAGTTCTCACACCAGTCCCATGACTGACCTGGAGTTTATTGTTTTAACCTAAACTCTGGGTGCCCCTATTTTCCGCACGGCAGCTAGTAGTTTTGGTTTTGCAGATTTATATTCACAGGGTCCTGATTTACAGCTGGAACGATGCTCGGAAAGCTCTGTATCCGTGTATCACTTCTAGTTGTGATTTTGTATTATTTTCCGCTGCTTTGTAATTTATTGTAATCTCTGATATTTGTCGAGTGTAATTTATTCATTTATACTCTGTATATTCTTGTATCTGATGGAATTGTTGTAATAGCAATGAAATGTTCTTCCGTATGCGTCCTTTTGTGTGTTGTTCTCAAAGTATTCGTGCTTTCCTTCACGGGGAAGTTACGGGTTCTTTCAGTTGGTATCAGAGCTTTGGTTTACAGAGCTCGAGAACAAGACACATTAGAACCATACGAAAGAATTCATCAGATATTGGATTAGTAATATCCAATTAGAATGACTCGTTAGAGATAGGATCAGTAGTATCCTAGAACGAGTGTGAAGAGTATATTTTTCAAACGAAAACAATTTTGTTTTGTAAATTTAAATCGTTTTATACGTATTTGAATATTTATTTATTTTGAATATGGACAATCGAGTATATATAGATTTCGCGTATACGCGTCATGAACGTATAGTCGAAGTTTTAATATACTGGATAGATATAGAGTCGCATTCTAGACACCCGGGGATAATTCTGGTGATGTGGCCACATCATCAGTATTTATGTTCGTGTTTCGAAGGTGTGACTCCTATATATTTCCATTAGACTGGTGTGAGAACCAAAACTAATATAACTAGAACACATTGTTGTGAATTGGCCTCAAAACAAGATTTTCTGTATATATATCAAAATTATGAATTTGAAACTCTAATTCACTAATTGATTGATGTTTGTGTTGTTTGTTTAATTGTTTGCTAATTTTAACCATTTATGCCTAATTGAACCAAATATTGAATTGTATTGAAAATTGGTCGCATTTGCTTGCATATGCATATACTTACATTGAACAGGTCATAGCAAGGAGGCTAGAGCAGAGAATAAAATTTGTTTGCCCGACAAATAGGTACATGTTTATTACATAATTTACTGTTTTGTTTGGGTGATGATGATTTTATGAGCCTATTGGCTAGCCGCTTGGCTTTTTCTTTTTCTTTTTGAGATCTGAAGGACCGGGGAAGCTATTTGAAATTCCCCGATGCTCCCAGTGCAGGGGAGGTTATGGCGAAATTTTTCGAAAATTTAGGGTGTTAGCCAAATTTTTGAAAATTTGAAAATTCTCAGAAACTGAAAAGTTGGAGAATGGAAGCCAGATCGAACGTAGAGTTGATTAATCAAACCACTTTCGACTTTGTTCCTTTTCGGGGACGAAAAGTTTTAAGTGGGGGAGATTGTAATAACCCGTAAAATGCGAGCCAGTTTGAAATTTTTATTTTGGCAATTTTAGTGAATTTTGAACATTTAAAATAAATTATTTTAAATAATATCGGCGAGAAATTTATTTTGAATATAATTAGAACGTATATATTATATACGTCGTCGTTAGAATATAAATATTTATATATAATTATAAATAGAATTGAAAATGGCGCGGTAGTTCGATAATTCGATTTCAAACTTCAATTGAATGTACCGGGTGCAAAACAATCCGGATCTTAGTGAAACCAAAAACATTATGATCTAATTGATAATATCTTTCCAACGAATCCGAAAGATCAAGATTTCATAGCGGGAATCAAAAGATATGTCCAGTTGAAAATTCTGAATAGTCGCTATGGAATTCAGGCCCTTAAAAATGGACATTTTGCAAACGACCTCGGATTTCGACGAAACCAGTTTTGTTGGGTCCGTGATGTAAAGTTATTGCTAGATTTCAAATTTCATAATTCTTCGATTCAATATGTGAGCGTGGCAAAGGAAAACGCGTTTGACTAGTTTCAGTTGATTTTAATCGACTGGAAAATGGCCATTTTTCCAACGGTCTCAGAATTCGACGAAACTAGTTTTGTTAGGACCGTATCATCAATACGAAGCTAGGAAATATTTTTCTGGAATTTTTCTAGTTAGTATGTGACCCCGGTAAATTGAAAGGTACGTTAAAAATTCAATATAGCGATTTAAATGTAAATTCAACGGAAACTGATCAAAGCGATCGAATCAGCTTGCGATGCATATCCCATTGTGTTCGGAATGGGGGTTAAACGCTATGGACGACAGGTGGTGGGCCTCGTTTAGATGACGTATGTAAAAGTCAACTTTTAAAGATAATAAAATAATAAATAAAAATAAATAAAAAAGAAAACTCTCTCCCCCTTTAACCGTTCTGCCCCCCCCCCCCCGATTAAATTCATTCAAAAAAAAAAAAGAGAGAGAGAGATCGCGCCAGGCGATCGACGCCCCCCCCCCCCAATCGACCATCGCGACGCCGCCAGGGGGGAGTAGCCGCCGCCGCCCCCTAGCCGCCTCCCTCTCCTTTCCTTCCTCCTCCTTCCTGCGCTCGCTACTCCCTCCTCTGCTGAATTGAACCGCCGCCTCCCTCTGGACCCACACCCGACCACCGCAACCCCCAACCCACCCAACTCCGACGCTCCAGCCCTCCCCTTCCGCCGCCTGGACCACCGCCGCACCTCCCTCCCTCCTGAAACCCTAGCCGACAACCCACCGCTACCTCCTACCTCCATTTCCCCTAAACCCGAAACCCCTAAACCCACTAACCAAGTAAAGCTTCGATTTTTACAACAAAGGTGAGTTTTTGATTGAATTTACTTAAAGTAATTAATTTATTTGCTGATTAAACAGTGATTAAATCATGTATAACATTGTATACGAGAAGGATATGATTTTTATAGAGTAGATTAGCAAGAAAAGTTCATGGTTTTGTTAGTGAAAAGTTATAATTTTTGTTAGTAGAAAAACAGCATTTTTTGTTAGTAGAAAGTAAGGATTTTTAAGATGGCAAAGTTTGAATTTTTAAAAGTGAAAAGACGATATTTTTAGATATGAAAAGACGATATTTTGAGATGAGTAGTAAAGTAAAAATATGATTTTTACTTCGAGAAAAATATGATTTTTATATAAGGAAGATAATCAAAATATGGTTTTTATATTTTTAAAGTATTAAAAATATAATCTTTACTATATAGAAATATTAAAAATATGATTTTTATATTTTTAAAGTATTAAAAATATAATCTTTATAGGATAGGGAATATAAAAATATCATCTTTGTATATGTAGCGAAATAAAAATCTGATTTTTATTTTATATACATTGAAATAAAGTAGTGATTTTCATAACGAGGAAATCTATATTTTTGTAAGGGTGAAGTCTTTATAGTTAAAAAGGCGAGATCTTTATTTTTTTTAAAAAAAGTGAAAAGACAAAACTTTATTTTTATAAAGGCGAAAACTTTATTTTTATAAAGGCGAAAACTTTATTTTTTGAAAGGGTGAAATTTTTATATGAAGAATAAGGGGATAAAAATATAATTTTTATCTATATAGTAGCGTTGTGAAAATATGCTTATTTTTATATATTGAATAGCGAAGTGAAAATTCGATTTTTAAATATATGAAGTAATTATAAAAATATGACTTTTAAATTGAAAGTGAATAAATAAAAATGTGATTTTTATTTTAAAGACATCGAAATATAAAAATGTGTGATTTTTATATATATAGTGACAACGGGCCACGAAGATGACGAAGATAGGATAACGACGAAGATTTTCTACAAAAGAAGAGTCGTGAAGTTGGATAGCTATTGGTGAGAACTTCTCACCTTTCAATTTCTTTTTCTAGTTATATATATATACTAGGATGCAGACGGTGCTTAGTAGCACCCGACACCCGTCATCCACAGACCATGGATGGCTTGTTTGTTAAATAGTTTGGTTGTGTAGTTGGTTAGTCTAATTGGTTTGAATTGAATTGTTTGGTGAAATGGAATAAATCTGATTGATGTGTGAATGGCGTGGGCCTTCACTAGACCGGGGATAAGGCTAGGCCTCGTCCCGTTTCTAGTATCGTGCCGTTATGCCACCGAAATTTTCTAAAATATGTTAGAAAAATAAAAATATCATTTTTATCGTATAAATGAACTGAATAGAAATTCAAGTGTTGAAATAAATATTTTTGTCGTTAAAAATATAATTTTTAACGTGAAAGTAGATAAATGAATATTTATAAACAAATCGGCCGATTTGTTTATATACACTGATTTGACTGATATCGATTGGGTCGATAAATTTTACACATCGCCCAACTGCACAAATAAAATCTGTGTTTGATTGTTTGAAACCCCACATGGGTGTTGGGATGAAATTTGGAAGTTCACTCATCCTGATTTATTAAATATGTCGATCGGTCGATTGACAGGCTGTTATAAGCGTCAGATATCTATATTTGATGCTTATACAGTGTAGTGCACTTTGGTTGATGGTTGATTATTTTTCAATGCTATTATATACATGTGTTGTATGGAATCCATATAATTAACATTATATGGTGATTGATTGGGCCTCATTCCAATCGGGAAAATAAGGAATATTATAAAAGAAAATTCATGTGTTGAATATAAAAATAGTCATGTGTTGACGATGTTCATGTGTTGAGTGAAATATTTTATACAATGAAATTTACATCTTTATCATATTTAAAATTAGAACTACTTCCTAGTAGAAGTCTAATTAAAATCAAACGATAGATACCATAGTTTTATAAAATATTTTACATAACAACAATAGTGATGTGTTGACGGCACTCATGTGTTGAGATTAGTCGTGTGTTGAAAGAAATATAGATTCATGTGTTGAATGGGAAAAATATTCATTTGTTGAATAGAATAAAGAAGTTGTGAAAAATATAAAGCCGTGTTGATTAGTTTTGCGCCATTTTGACGTGAACGATATTTATATCGATTTTATTCAAATTGAAATGAATATTATAGCGAATTCGAATTGAAAAGAAAACGAATTTGAATTGAATATAAAAGGACTTCGAATGGAATTGAATATAAAACAAATTCAAGTTGAATTGAAAACGAACTGAAATTTAATGGAATTCGAATCGAAATTAAATTGAAATCAATTTGAATTGAAACGAATTTGAATTTGAATTGAATTGAAACGAATTTGAATTTGAATTGAATTGAAACGAATTTGAATTTGAATTGAATTGAAACGAATTTGAATTTGAATTGAATTGAAACGAATTTGAATTTGAATTGAATTGAAACGAATTTGAATTCGAATTAAATAAAATGGAAATGAATTCGAGTTGAATTGAAATCCAATCGATTTGAAATTGAATGTAGAAGTTGAATTGTTTTAGAAACGAATTTAAAACGATTTACAAAATTCATTTTAAATAGAAATCGACGAAATATATATATATATATATATATATTATATATATAATGGCCTGAATAGAACCCGCCGCGCCGCGGCAGTTCGTGAATTTCGACCATTTATTTCAAACGGACATTGCGGGAGATCCGACCGTCGGATTCTCCTAAAACCGGAACCGTTGGGTTCGTATCGAAAAGAGCTTTCCAATGAATATTAGAAATTTGAAATCTAACGGTTGGATTTGGAATTATGTCCAAATCAATTTCAGAAAAGGTCGCTGTAAGTGCAGTTCGATGGCCGTTGATGGAAATCGACTGTACGGGCCTTGATAAAATTATTAAAAATATTAATAATTTGTGTAAAATTATAATATGTGAATTGGAAAGAATTGGGCTGGAAAATTCCACATTAGAGGATAAAAATAGATTTTTATCGAAATGAACTGGTTTTGAACTAGAATTAAAAACAATTTATTTTTGAAATAAATAAATTGAATTTGAAAGTGATTTTAAAAATAATCAATGTTCCCAATACGTGGATTGGACTGGAGTTGAATCGAAATTATCTTCGGGATATTTCGATGTTGGATTTCGTGACTATACAGATATTGTTTTGGGAATTTGAAAGATATATTATATATCGTTATTTCCAATACGATATATGTTGGTTTCAGAATTTGATATTGAATATAAGCCGATATATTTTCTATTCAGAGCCTCGTATTTAATATCAAATGTGATTTGGGTTTATCGTGAATCGTGTTTTAGATGACATTGGTTCTTTAACCCAGTTAAAGGCAAGATATTGATTTTTGAGAAGATTAAAACTAAATGGAGTTTCAATGAATCTTTAATTAGATTAAAAATGTGAATTGATAATTTAAATTATCAAATCTGAAAGGTGATCGGGAATGGAGTACCACCAGTTTTGCTCCAAAGCGATAGTTAAATCTTTAATTAGATTTGAACGTGAAATGGTAATTAATTTTACCGATAACACCGTGGTGTTAGATGTGGAGTATTACCAGTTTTCTCCAGGGGATATATAGGTTGGGATTGGGAAATAAACTAAATAATTACTTCGGTGTGGTTCGTTAATCCCGACTAGTTTGAAAAGATATCCAAAGGAAGATTAAAGAATAAATTTAGAAGAATTTATCTTTGATAAAATTAATGGGAACCTTTCCCTAAGAATGTGATTTTGTGAATAAAAGAATATTCTGAATTGGAATGAGGTGTTCATTGTGTTTGTGTAACATTTGTTAATTATATACGTGGGTTATTCAGAAAGGCCGGGTTATACCCATTCTGAATAACCGATTCGACGAGATGTCGAAGATGAAGACGGTGGTTGAAGACCGGAAGTCTTCACATCGTTTGGGTGATTACTGATGATCTTGATTGGGCTGTACACCTAGGATGAGGGAATCAATTGGTGATCGTCCAGACGTACCTGGAGATGGATGGATATGCGAGGAAAGTGCCTCCGGTTTCGTTCAGACCCAGAACGAACTTGTAAATGGATTGTGTGTCTAACATTGGATTTTATTCTATGTTGATTGATCTCTATTAAATATACATCTGTTTGGCGGCGGAGAATTTATTCTCTTGCTTAACGCCCTTCTCTGAGACGTACGAGCTCAGAGGGTGTATATCGATGGACATCAGTCGCATGGAGTGAATTGCCAATGTGGCATGCGTAAGTGGCAATTGATCAAGGCTTCTGTTGAAAAGCAAAGTCTTGTGGTTGATGATCAAAGCACGGCCTGTGTGGCGTAGCTTTGTGTATAACGTGAATTCGCGAGCCTCACACCTCGGTATGAGTCAAAAACGGGAGATGGACCGCTGGGAGAGCACGACGTTTCTTTCTAGCTAGGGTGGTGTCAGTGACCTACCAGCCCTGACATTTATATACTTTTCACCTATGTGGTTGTTGGATATGAGGCGCCTCGGATATAGGTCTGTAAGGACCGGGAAACGTGTGTTCAGGAATTGCCAATCCTCAAAAGCAAGAGAGGACCGGCCCAGCCGATTCCAAGGATCATAGTGGGGTCCTGAGGCATTTGCTAGAGTGTCTCGAACGCGGAGAGGAGCTTGCCCCTTGCCTCGACTCATGACGGAAATCCAATTTCCAATACGTGTATTGCGGTTTTAATTGTAGAACTAGTATGGCGACATGATAGATGGTACCCATGCCGCCTATGATTGATATTTATGATTTGAATTGTTTTGACACTATACACTTATTGTAGTATCAAATAATGTGTTTTAAACGTATCAAGCATGCTTTGGCTGTTATAAGGGAAAACCCTATCCTCCGGCTTGCGTTGCATTGTGTGATGGGACCTGGGTCTTATAACAGCTTCATTTTTCTTTATTTAGCATTGCGCTGTTTGTTCTATGCACTGGTATTCTTGGAAGGAAACCCGTTCCGTGTTATACGGCGTGGTCCCTTGATTTACCAAACTTTAAAACCAATATTAATAACTGTTTTAGTTCTCACACCAGTCCCATGACTGACCTGGAGTTTATTGTTTTAACCTAAACTCTGGGTGACCCTATTTTCCGCACGGCAGCTAGTAGTTTTGGTTTTGCAGATTTATATTCACAGGGTCCTGATTTACAGCTGGAACGATGCTCGGAAAGCTCTGTATCCGTGTATCACTTCTAGTTGTGATTTTGTATTATTTTCCGCTGCTTTGTAATTTATTGTAATCTCTGATATTTGTCGAGTGTAATTTATTCATTTATACTCTGTATATTCTTGTATCTAATGGAATTGTTGTAATAGCAATGAAATGTTCTTCCGTATGCGTCCTTTTGTGTGTTGTTCTCAAAGTATTCGTGCTTTCCTTCACGGGGAAGTTACGGGTTCTTTCATTCATCTTTGAAAATCTCTTTCCAATTAAAATCCTTTTTACTTAATTATATTATCAAGTAAACTCTTATAAAACACATCCTTTTTGCGTTAAATCCATTTTAATATAATTTATTTACAATTGGGATTTTATTACAAAAATCCATTTTTACAATCCTTAACCAAATCCTTTAGGTATCTTATTATATGACTCAACTTGGTTTTACTTTGGAAATCCATGTACCTAATCTTTACATAAATACATTACATTTCTTATTATCAATCTTAGCTTGGATTATTAGAACAAATCCATTTTCTAAATTATTTGCTTTTTGAAAATTTTCTTTCGATTACAATCGTTTTTACTTAAATCGGTTTTTAAGTAAACATCTACACAAAACCATCACGTTAGCTTTTACTCTCTTTTATAAACCTTGTTTATAAAACTTGGGTTTATTATAAAAACCCTTTAAAATTTCAACTAAAAGCTTATTGCAACTCGATTACTTTCTTAAATGAATTTCATTTAAAAAGGTACTCAGTCTATTTATTACTAATTAAAATAATAATTTAACTTCAACACTAACTGAAGTAAAAGTAGTTTACTTCATTAACTATGAACTAAAAAATTGATTTCTTTTTAAAAGATCATTAAAATGATAACTAAATTTATTAATAATAAACAACTCAATGATTATTCTTATAAATATTAAATTAGGAAATTAATTAACTTTTTAAGAAGTCTTATTAAATTTAAGCAACTATTTGTCAAACCCATTTCTATTAGATTAATTGAAAATTAATTAATCTAATAACCAATCTCAATTTAAATAGTTGAATTAGTCAATTTGAAATCATTAGTTAACTTGTTAACTGGTTTTCCGTTAGTTTTTCCTTTTAAATTAATTAATACTTAATTAATGTAATAATATCATACTTAATTGTTTCACAAAAACAATTATCTCACACAATTAACGCTTAGGTTAATTTCTGACTACTAGCCGATAAAACTCACATAAGCACAAGAATTTGCAACATAAAATATTTTGTTATTACTTTATAAAATATGATTATAAATATTGATTTATTTATAAAAAATTATTTTAAATAACTTATAAAAAATATAATTGAAAATCTTGCTTCAGTTATAAAAATAAATTTTATAACTTAACTTTGTCAATTCGCCTAACGACAAATCATTGTTTTAAAAAGACGTAATGTTTGCCATCTACTGCCAATCACTTAATCAATGCCATCTATTGATTAATAAGATCTCAAAATTGAATTTTAATTCAACATCCAACTTCAAATCAACAATCAACATCCAAACAAGATTTAACGTTACTTAGGGTTAAATAGTTCGTACATAAATAACATGAAAAACAAGTAACATACGAAATATTTGAGGAATCCAATTGGATCCCTCCAACCTGTTATTCCCTGCATTATAGCTCTTATTATATAATTGCATAGGAAATAGATATTCTAATCTAATGCACTAAGATGATGAAAATACAAATAACGTCAAACATCAAACAAACAATAAGCATCCAAGCACCCAGATATCCAGTTTATACTAACAACGATAAATTATAACTATATGAATTTAATCACGTCATAAAATTTTAGAAAGCATGAGAGCTAACTCGCATTTCATTTTTAAACAATGATTTCAGATCATTTTATTTGATTTCAAACTAGCGTTTAAAATCAGATAAAATTCTAGCTAGCTCAAATCATTCCGAACCAACTCGTATTCGTAGTATTCATCACCATGATTCCAATGCTCCTTGTTTCGTTGAATTTTTTTCATGTTCGAGCAAGTTGTGTATTTTATAAGTTTTGAATACATTTTAATATAATTATAAACATAGCTATCCCTTAACTACCACATTTAAAACTCTAATCCTCCTTCCCCGATTAAACATACGAAACCCGCTCCTGGAAATGACCAAACACCACGTCGAGCTTCCCTCCTCCCTTTCCCTTTTCTCTGGTCAACTAATCACCATGCTATAACCTCCATTTTCTCCACCTACGTGAGCTCAATCATCTCTATACCTTCATTCCTCCTCCGCATGCCTGACACAAATCGCAACATCCCCAAGACTCACGACTACAAACAAAAACGTGCGACACTTCTTAATCCCAAAAGCCACAAAATTTCATAAAAAACTGCTAAACTCCACTAGAAACACAGCTCCAATCTCCAATTCTTCAAACAATATGTAACGACCTAGATTTTTTTGGTCAATTAATTTTAAACATTTAATATTGTTTAAATGTTGAGTTTATAATAAAAATGGATTTTTATATTGAGTTATCGATTTAATAATTGATTATGATTTAATTTCAAGTGTATCGAATTATCATAATACTGAAAACAACTAATAATTGAATTCAAAGATAAAACTAAATCGAAACGATTCAGATGTTCAATATAAATTGTACTTGATTATAAACGGTAATAGTAATAATAATTTATTATCGAGGAATTTATTGTTTATGAATTTAAATTAATTTATACCGATTTAATATGGTTATTTCATATATACGTTTGAATTAAATTTCAGAATCTATTCCATTAGGTTCAGAATAGTATTATTACAACGAAACGTCGGTCGTCACGTTAAAATAGCGATTCAAGAGTTCATGTTGTGAACCTTGAGATTTTATTAATGGATAAGCTCGAAATCAAATCGATATCATTTTAAATAAAATAAAAATCACTTTATTTCAAATTGAATTTAATTAAAGGTGTACTTGAGCTAGCCCACCTATATACTACAACCAACATATATATGCCTGAATTCCTTAATGCCTAAGTATCCGTTTTCATAAATACGCACATACCTCTTTTCTCCCATTTTCATTCTCTATTCAAATTAAATTTGTTTCCCCTATTTTCATTGAAACCGTGATTCCTTTCCCCTTTCCCATTTCATTTTCAATAAACAAATCGAAGGCGCTATGGCCGATCTCCTCAGATACCCAAATTAGCATCCTCCGAACCCTAACTTGAGCAACCTCAGCGCAGCGTATCGTTACTCTTACCACCACGCCTAACCGACCGCTAGCGCCGCCCTCTACGTGCAACTCTATGTCGTCATTCGCCTCCTCCCTAGATCGCTCATCCCCTTCTGATGCCTCATGAATTACCCAAATAACCACCTCTTCTTTGACGTTGGAGCCGACATCGCTTCCTAGTATTTGCATCAGGATTTACTTCGCCGCCTGCATTGTTCCCTGTCCCAATATTTTTTCCTTGCTCTTCCGACAGTTTTGGAGCCTGCATCACACCTAATGGCTGCATTTCGATAAAAGATGGAGGGCGGAGGCTGAGGATAAAGGTCTGTGTATATTCGATTTAATCCCTCAATATATTCATTGTAACTTGCAAGCCATTGTAGCACCGACAGAAGCAAAGCCTAGCTTCAGAAGAAAAATTGTTGATGCCTAATTCAAATCCTTTGAACCTCTACTTTATCCCTGTAGCTGTTTAGTTTCGTTCGACAGTGGTTGTCCGACATATGGCAGTGATGGGAAAAATCATGGAGCTAGTCATAGTAGTGAAGATGGATTAGAAATTATCAATAGGTAATTAATTTAAATAACTTCATGCTTAAATTCATTAATTTTGTTTATACGTATACAGTCGTGTTAACTAACGAAGGTCATATTAAAATATATACAAGATTTTATCGAATGGAGTCAGTCAAGAAATTCATAGCTGCGGATTTCATAAGCTTCGAATTAAAAATTAAGTGAGTAAGCTCTCTTTGGATTCGTTTATAATTTATTATAAACAAATATTTATTTATTATAATGTTATATGCTAGTTATTAGTTGTTTGGATGCATTTAAATATTTTTGTGGCTATTATATATATTATTTATATTTAGGCGTGGTGGTTGTAGCTATTATATATAATATATATTGGTGGTTGGATATTTCCCACAGTACCATTAGCAGATGCATGCAATACCATTAGCGGATGACCCTATGCGCCCACAATATATTATAGTGGACGACCTTCTATACCGTGATATCCTGCCTTGAAGTAGGATGGGTATTATTTATGTTGGCTAACATCTGTGGATGTAGGAAAACAGATTGGAGGGATCCAACTTGTAACAACCCGCAAATTCTGAACCAATTTAAAATTTTAGTTTTGAAATTTTAATGGATTTTTAATATTTGAAATGGTTTATTTTAAATAATAACAACTAAAAATTTATTTTAATCGAAGTTAAAACGAATAAATTTAATTTAAATAAAAAAGGAGTTAGAAATGGCGCGGTAGTTTGAAAATTTGATTTTAAACTTTAACTGAATGTACATGATTCAGAATAAATCGGATTTCAGTAAAACCAAAAATATTTAAATCTGTTTAACCATATCTTTCTAACGAATGTAAGAAACTGAAATGTCACTTTAAAAATAAATAGTTATGGCTAGTTTAAAATTTAGAAAAGTCGTTATAGAATTTATATATTTTTTAATATATATGGCCCTTAAAAATAGCCATTTTACAAACGACCTCCGTTTTTGACGAAACCACTTCTGTTGGAACCGGAATGTCAAATTATTATTAGATCTCAATTTTCGTAATTTTTTGAATTAATATGTAGGTGTGGCAAAAGAAAATGTGTTTTGTCAATTATAGTCAAATTTAATCGACTTGAAAATGGCCATTTTTCAAACAGTCTCAGAATTCGATGAAATTAGTTTTCTTAGGACCGTATCGTCAAAAAATAGCTAGAAATATTTTTTTTGGATTTTTCTGAGTTTGTATGTGGCCCCGGTGAATTTAAATATACGATTAATTTAATTTAATAAGAGATTTAAATATTAAATTAAAGAATTCAGGCCACATACAGTCGTTTGGGCTGACGAGACCTAGCCCATTACGTTTGGAACGGGGGCTATTGGGTAGGGTCAACTCCTGTTGGACTGAAATTGGATTTGTTTAGGACTTAGGGATTTATTCGTAATATTAATAATTAAAATATTATAAATATTCACAAAAAAATCAAAACCAAAACCCTAATTTTCTATAACCAGCCGTCACCATCTAAACCAAAGGCCACCGTCTACAAATCTTCTTCCTTTATTTTCTCTAAATCGGCTCAATGGATTTCCAAATTTCCTGAAGCAACGTCGAAGAGGGTGTCGAGTTCTAACCGGCAACGGCTATGATCGGGAATGGTGTTCACTAGTGGACGTGGTGGCGCGCCAAAGGGGGCACGCACGTAGGCAATTTTCGGGGCACAGGTCATGGCCGAGCTGGCCATCAAGGAGGACGCCGGGTGGAGCTCGAGGAGGCGGAAAACGTGGAAGTTTCAGATCGGACGACGATCGTTGGTGGGAGGCGCGGTGGTTGATTGAAGAATTCGGTGATGGGTTTCACTGATAACAGAGAGGACGACGGGTCTAAGGAGGGAGGGGGTAATTAAGTGATGTAATTAATAATTAAGTATTTAATTAAATTGTAAATGTTTAAAATGTTGTAACTTCTACAAATCTTAACAGAATTCGATGAAACGAAACCCGTTAGAACCGTATTGACAAGATCTACCTCATGATACTGACCAGATCTGAAATGAAGCACTTTGGAAATTCAGCCAAATTTGAACGCGAATAGAAATTCAGACAAAAATCAACTGTGAGATATCTGATTTTTAAATAATTAATCAAATTATTTATTTTACTTGCGATGTGATGATTGTATGTATATGATTTAGATCTGTTTTGTTTGAAATTTGGATGCTGATTAATCTATTGTTTGGTGATGAATAATTATCGATCTGTATATGTTAGTTAAATAAAATTAAAAATATCACTTTGGATGTAATAACCCGGAAAATGTGAACCAATTTAAAATTTTTAAATTAGGTTATTACCAAAGAATTTGAATGGTTGAAATAGCATATGTCAATAAAATATAGAATTGAGTATAATATTGCAGTTTGAAATTTTGAATATAAACTTTGTCTGACTGCACCGGGTGGAAAATATAACGGATTTTAATGAAACTGGAAATATTTAAATCTGTTTATCAATACCTTTCTAACAAATCTGGAAAATCGAAATTTCATAACGGAAATCAAAAGTTATGGCCAAATGAATTTTCAGAAAGGTCACTATATAGTATATATAGCCCTTGAAAATTGAGATTTTGCATACGACCTCGGAATTCGACGAAACCACTTTTGTTGGGTCCGGGATGTCAAATTATTACTAAGTTTCAAATTTCATAATTTTTGAAGCTAGTATGTGAGCGGGGCAAAAGATAACGTGTTTGGTCAAATTCTGTTAAAATGGGTCGACCTAAAAATGGCCGTTTTTCAAACGAGCTCAGAATTCGACGAAACTGGTTTTGTTAGGACCGTATCGTCAAAACAAAGCTAGATTTATTTTTCTGGAATTTTTCGATTCAGTTTGTGGCCCTGGCAAATTGAAATGTACGTTTAAATTAAATATCGAATGTTTTATATTTTAATTTGAAAAATAACTGAATGTAACAGTCGAAATGGCCAACGAAACATATCCCATTGTGTCCGGAATGGGGATATTTAGCTAGGGGTGATAGTCGTTGGGTTTAAAAGGGAGTCCGTTTGCAAAAACACTATTTAAAATTTTCTATAAAGCTCTGGCCAATAGGAAATTTTCATTAAAAAAAAATATTAAACTCCGAAACCCTAGCCGCCAGAGAAAGATTGGGCGATCCACGTTGCTCGAGACTTCTTCCCCTTTTTCCGACCGCCTCAGGCGATTTCATCGCCGACCCCAGTTGAAGTTTCTGACCGCCATAGTCCCCTCTCCACATCCGACCAACCCACGTCTCCTCCCATCGACTATCGACGCCAGAAATCGAGGAGGAAGGCGCGACCTTCTGAGCGCCGCCGCGACGAGCACAGGCCACCGAACCACTCGCCACCACCGCCGTTCTGGAGGTGCTTCGTAGCTCTTCAACGCAGCGTAGCCTGATCGAAGCATAGAGGTACGGATCGACTGAAATTTTGAGACCTAGTTTCGAAGATTTTAAAAACCTTTCTGAAGAAAATTCTGTATTGAAAATAACACTTTTAAGTGTTGCAAAACTTTGAAAAATAATATCTTTTTCGTTCTTTAACGAAATTCGATGAAACAGGAGACACCGTGACCGCAAGGAGGCTCTCTACATTCTAGAAGAAGCCGCGGATTTTTCTGACCTTCCTACGATTTTTAGCACCGCAATAACCAAGGTGAGGAATCTAAACTATTTGTGTGAATGTAATCGCGTTGTATAAATTATATAAGCGAAGTGTAAATTATATACGCATTGTATACCTCATGTACATGTGTTGTATAAGTTATATTAGCAATGTATAAATTATACAAGCGTTGTTTGAAACATATATGCTTTGAATTGTGATGAAATGCAAGTGAATTACTATATATTATATATATATATATACTCCCCTCGTCCACAGACCATGGACGATATTTATTGCTTGTGATTGACGTGATATTATATAGTATGACGAATGGTTGGGAATAATTGTTTATGGTTGATTTTATGGCTGAAAAATACCTTTGTGGTTGAAAAATACCTTTGTGGTTGAAAAATACCCTCTTGTGGTTGAAACAAAATAGAATAGGATTGTGGAATTGAAAATAAAACATGCCGCCTACGTGCGAACTAGATGCATGGTCCCCATTGTCAAAAACCGCGAGGTTTTAAGGTAGAGCGAGGAGTCGTACTAGGGACGGTCCCGGTTTTAACTACCCTGCCGTTATGCTGCCGAATTTTTCTGAAATATTCATGTGTTAGAATAATTTTCATTCGTTGAAATAAATTATATAAACTATATCGAATATTCATGTGTTGAGTTGCAATTCATTCGTTGAGTTAAAATTCATGTGTTGAATATTATTCGAATTTAAACAAATGGCTTTAGCGATAGAAATCAAATTTTTTTTATATATATATTCAAACTATATCGAATATTCATGTGTTGAGTTGCAATTCATTCGTTGAGTTGAAATTCATGTGTTGAATATTATTCGAATTTAAACAAATGGCTTTAGCGATAGAAATCATATTTTTTATATATATACAAACTATATCGAATATTCATGTGTTGAGTTGCAATTCATTCGTTGAGTTGAAATTCATGTGTTGAATATTATTCGAATTTAAACAAATGGCTTTAGCGATAAAAATCACATTTTTATATATATTCAAACTATATCGAATATTCATGTGTTGAGTTGCAATTCATTCGTTGAGTTGAAATTCATGTGTTGAATATTATTCGAATTTAAACAAATGGCTTTAGCGATAAAAATCACATTTTTATATATATACAAACTATATAGAATATTCATGTTTTGAATTGCAATTCATTCGTTGAGTTGAAGTTCATGTGTTGAATGTTATCATCTTTTAAAAATAAAATGAATCGACAATGAAAACTATATTTTTATAGTGAATATGAAGTGTTAAAAATACACACGTGTCGAATAAATATTTTTGATGATAAAAATATTTCTTTTATCATGTATACGCTTAGTTAAAAATACACACGTGTCGAATAAATATTTTTGATGATAAAAATATTTCTTTTATCATGTATACGCTTAGTTAAAAATACACACGTGTCGAATAAATATTTTTGATGATAAAAATATTTCTTTTATCATGTATACGCTTAGTTAAAAATACACATGTGTTGAAATAAATAATAGTTTGCTAGAAATATTATTATTAGCTTTGTTCTGCATATATATACATGTGTTGAACAGGAAAAATGGATTAGCTGTAGAGTAAAGAAATTATTTGCGTGCCCGACAAATAGGTAAACCTTGATGAGTTGGTTGCGCAATTTTATTTATATATCAACTCCTGTGAATGCCATTGGATGCGGAGTGCTGGTTTTTCTGTGTGAAATAATAAATAACGCCATAGGATAGTAACAATTAATTTTGAACTACACTACATGGCATACTTCTTGATGATAGGCATACTTCATCATATTCCACATAAGCAATTGGAGCTTGTGTGACGAGGTGGAAGATTTACCATATAAACAAGAGGCTTGTATGGCAATGACTATGTACTACAGGTTGAACTGATGACTGATATGGACTATATAAATTATAACGATAAATTGCCAGATTAATAAAAAACCCACACGGGTCTGGAGTTGACAATAATCACGTCGCTCTAGTTATTAGATACGGCACATGGACTATTTATTTCCACACGGAAACGGGGTGACGGGAATTTATTCTCTGGAGTGATTATCAGTACATGCTCCCCCGTAAACACCAGAATATATCACTATAAATATGTGAATGCTTTTTAGGATTTATTGGGTACCTAATACGGCCCAATAAATTTCCAAACCCCTCCCCGTACAAAGGAGGTTATGGCGAAATTTTTCAAAATATTAAGGCGTTAGTGAAATATTTGAAATGAAAACGATGTTGAAATTATAGTATGAACTATAGTTGAAATTATAGAATGAACTATATTTATATATATAAAAATAAATATAATTAAAAGGAATAGAGGCCGTGCAGTTCGCGTTTCGGAATCGTAATTTGAAACGATTAGTACGAGAAATCCGACCATCGGATTTTCCGGAAACTGCAACCGCTGGGTTCGCCTTGGAAATATCTTTCCAACGGCACCAACCTTGTAAAAATCCAACGGTTGGATTGTCCAGAATGTTTAATTCAAATCTGAAGAAAAGCAGCGCCAGAATCGTTTATATTTATATATAAATATAATTTAATTTAATCGAATAACGACGCTGCAGTTCGAATTTTGAAACCGTAATTTCAAACGACTAGTGTGGGAGATCCGACCGTCGGATTCTCACGAAACTGGAACCGTTGGGTTCGCTTTGGGAATATCTTCCCACTGATATAGACTTTGTAGAAATCCAACGGTTAGATTTTCCGATATGTGTAAAACGAATTAGGAGAAAAACAGCGCCAGTGCCACGGCACGACCTGAAACGTCGTTTAATTAAATATGGCCATTTTTAAATAAATAAAAATGGCGAATAATCGTTATAAAATATTATAAGCAACATTGGGGGAAATTAAACCAATTTGGCTCAAATTGTTTGATATTTGATGGTTGTATGTGTTTGATACGAAAATAACACTAAATAACTGAAAGATGGATGTCGAATAATATAACCATAAAAAGAATCGATTTAAATTCTAATGACGTGAATTATTTGAAAAGGCCGAGCTAACCCTCATTTCAAATAATTTATCGAGCGATTCGAATTGGAAAATGCAAAGACGATTCAAGGCCGACGATCTTCGTATCGGTTGGATGGGCGCTACTGAGGTTCCTGACCGGAGTAGCTACCGGAAGGGGACGGAAGTAGTAGCCGTCTGAACGTATGTGTTGATTGGACGGATATACGAGGAATTTGACGCCTCCGGTTTCGTTCAGACCCAGAACGGACTTGTAAATGGACTGTGTGTCTGACATTGGATTTTGTTCTATATTGATTGATCTCTGTTAAATATATATCTGTTTGGCGGCGGAGAATTTATTCTTTTGCTTAACGCCCTTCTCTGAGACGTACGAGCTTAGAGGTTATATATCGATGGAAATCAATCGTATGGAGTGGACTGCCTATGTGGCATGCCAAGATGTTGTGATCAAGGCTTCTGTTGCAAAGCAAAGTCTTGTGGATGATGATCAAAGCAAGGTCTACGTGGCCTAGCTTTGTGTATTTCGTAGATTCGCGAGCCTCACACCCCAGTATGAGTTGAAAACGGGATACGGACTGCAGGGAGAGCACGACGTTTCTTTCTAGCTATGGTGGTGTCAGTGACTTACCAGCCCTGACATATATATCTACTTTTCACCTTTGTGGTTGTTGGAATGCGAGGCGCCTCGATTATAGGTCTGTAAGGACCGGGAAACGTGTGTTCAGGAATATTAATCCTCTAACGTAAGTGAGGACCGGCCCTGAAGCATCCAGGGGTTACCCAAAGTGTGTAGTCCCGAGGCATTTGCTAGAGTGTCTCGAAGCGGAGAGGAGCTTGCCCCTTGCCTCGACTCATGACGGAAATCCAATTTCCAATACGAAATAACGGACTCGATTGTAGAACTAGTATGGCGACATAGTAGATGGTAGTTATGCCGCCTATAATTGATATTTATGATGCTATTCATTTTTGAAACATATATGCACTAGTAATAATATCAAATGATTTTGCTTTATACGTATCAAGCATATTTGGCTATTATAAGGTAAAATTCTATCCTCTGGCTTGCGTTGCATTGTGTGATGGGACCTGAGTCTTATAATGGCTTCATTCTTTCTAAAAGCATTGCGTTGTTTTAAAAGAATTTACTTTGTTTTAAATGCACTAGCAATCACTGGAGTAAACCCGTTCCGCGAAAGTGACGTGGTCCTATGATTTGCTATTACTGTTGTTTAACTGTTAAATAGATTCCTCATACCAGTCCCCATGACTGACTCGTTGTTTGTTTCACTTTGCAAACGCGGGTGCCCTTATTTTCACACGGGCAGCCTAGTACACAGGTGACAGGTTGTTTTTGGCTCTGCACTGCTGCATAGGGTGCATTTTTGGCTCATGGCGAGGCTGACTTCACAGAGACGACTTTGACATTTTCCGCCATTGCTGTACTTATATTATGATTCTGCCACTGGCGATGCAGACTGATTTACTTTCCGTATTCCTTACTATATGTATATGTATTCCGCCTCTGGCGATGATGATTGATCACTTTCCTTTTTATTTACTAAGTTATATCCCACGTTATGCTATTCTGATATTCTTACATGTTGTGATTCCGCTGTCATATCCATGTAAAATTATTCTATTTATTGTTTTTGCTATTATCTGTTCTCTGCTATGATGATTAATGTGTTATTTCCTAATGATTATCCTTAATACCGCCCCTCGGATTTTGGGATCGTCACAGTTGGTATCGGAGCTTTGGTTAACCTTAGTTCCGGGATCTAACACATTAAACACCTCGTCAGATTAGAATCAGTAGTGTTCTATTGCGAGTAGCTCATTAGAGATAGGATTAGCAATGTCCTAGAATGAGCTAAGCAGATTAGCAAAACAATTTGATCAGTACATCATTATTATCTTTCCTTGTATTCCCCTGCTTTATCATATATGAATTTATCAAATCTGTGAGCTTGACTCTTTTCTTGCTTATACAGTATTCTCTTAGATGGCTACACGAGCAGCAGCAGCTAGAGGAGGCCGTGGAGGCCGAGGAGATGCAGCAGGAGGACGGGGGAATATCCCCGTAGTTGTGGAAATCCCTATTGTTCAGCCACTAGCACTTGAGGAATTTGAGCTAGATAAAGTAGCGAAGAGGTACAGAAATCTTGGGGGAAAACCTTTTACTGGCACTGGCACAGTGACCGAGGCAATAGCTTGGCTAAAAACCTGTGAGAAAATCTTCGAAGGCATGGGTATGGGAACTAACAACAAAGCCCGACTTGGCATTTGGCTCCTTCAGGAGGAAGTAGAGCTGTGGTGGGATGCCATTACCTCTGAGGATGCAGCTGGTACTATCCGGACTTGGGAGCAGTTCAAGACTTTGTTCAATGAGAAGTTTGTACCGGAACAGGCTCTAGAGAGGATGAGAGAGCAGTTTGCTAATCTCCAACAGGGAGACCTCTCTATTCAGGATTATCTAAATAAGTTCACTCGGTTATCGCGCTATGCCCCAGAGCTGATTACGACCAACAAAGCAAAGAACAAGAGATTCATATTTGGGCTGAAGCGCAAGTACCACGATAGAGCTATGGGCAACATCAAACTCTCCTTTACAGAACTAGTAGAGATGGCTTGCAATTACGAAGACATGGATGAGAGGCATGCTAGCCAAGACCGCGCTAAAAGCCAAGCAGGAAATAAGCGCAAGGCTTCAACAGATCAACCCGAATCTAGCATTACCGCGGCCGCTACTCAAAAACCCGCAAAGATCCCGAAAGGAAATTGCTATAATTGCGGGAAGCCAGGTCACTTTTCTAATGTATGCAAAGCCCCAAGGAAGCCAAAGGAAAATGACTCAGCCGAATGCTACAACTGCCATAAGAAGGGACACTATAGCAGGAATTGTCCTCTGAAGCAGAATGCTCAAGTGGCTCATGTCTATGACGGGAAGACCCCGCCAGCTATCACCGATGGATCAGGTAAACCCGATGTCTTGGGAGGTACCCTTACTATAAAAAATATTCCTGTTTCTGTACTTTTTGATACTGGTGCATCACGTAGCTTCATTTCTGGTAAAATAGTTCACAAGTTAAAATTGAATCCAAGGAAGCTTAAAGAACCAATTAAAGTTCAAAATCCGATAGGAGGGTCTACTATTCTCGGCTCATATTGTAATGTACCCGCCTCATATTCTTGTTATCGATTTCCTTTTAAAGTAATTGTCATGGACCTTTTTGACTTTGATATTATACTGGGACTTGACTGGTTGACAAAATATAAGGCCGAAGTTAGATGTGCCGAGAGAATCGTTAAAGTCAAAACGAAGCTTGGACCTATATATATACCATGCCATGGCTCAGAAATTAATAGAACAGAATTTTGGTCTTATTTAGAAGTTGTTCCCCCTTCATTAGAAAAGATACCGGTCGTTAAAAACTACGCGGATGTGTTTGAAGAAGTAGAAAACTTACCGCCGCAAAGAGAAATTGAATTTAGGATAGATCTAATTCCTAACGCCCGACCAGTAGTACATCCAATTAGAAGAATGGCCCCGAAAGAAAAAGAAGAGTTAAGTAGTCAAACCCGAGAATTACTTTAGAAGGGTCTGATCAGACCGAGCTTTTCAGCGTGGGGAGCAGCAGTAGTATTTGTCCCGAAATCAGACGGTACTCTAAGACTTTGTGTTGATTACCGAGATCTCAATAAACAAACACTGAAGAACAAATATCCCTTGCCCCGTATAGATGATCTGTTAGATCAATTAAATGGAGCAACAGTATTCTCCCGAATGGACCTAGCAACAGGTTTCCACCAATTGCGTATAGCCGAAGACTGTGTTCCTTTGACAGCCTTCAGGGGTCCCGATTTATTCTACGAATGGTTAGTAATGCCGTTCGGCTTGTGTAACGCTCCGGCATACTTCGTTGATCTTATGAACAGAGTGTTCCGGGGTATGTTGAATAAATTTGTTCTAGTCTTCATCGATGACATTTTAATCTACTCTAAGTCGGAAGATGAACATGCAAAACATTTAGAACAAGTGTTGAAAATTCTAAGGAGAAATGTCTTGAAAGCTAAATTTTCTAAGTGTGTCTTCTGGCAGAATGAAGTTAAATTCCTAGGCCATGTCGTATCAAAAGAAGGAATTGCTGTAGACCCAAGCAAAATTACAGCGATTCAGAACTGGAAACGACCTACTACTCCCACAAAAGTTCGAAGTTTCCTTGGATTGGCTAGTTACTATCGGAAATTCGTTCACGATTTTTCAAAGATATCTGGCGTATTGACAAAGCTTACAAAGAAGCATGAGAAATTCAAATGGACACCCGAATGTGAAGAAGCTTTCCAGGAGCTGAAACTGAAGTTGACAACAGCTCCAGTATTGACCATAATAGAAGGTAATCAAGACTTGACTGTATGGACAGATGCTTCTATTAGAGGGCTAGGCGCAATGTTAATGCAAAAAGGCCAAGTGATCGCTTATGCCAGCCGTCAACTAAAGCCGCATGAGAGAAACTATGCAACTCATGATCTTGAGTTATTAGCTATCGTGTTTGCTTTAAGAATCTGGAGGCATTATTTATTGGGCAAGAAGTTTGAACTATACACCGATCATCAATCATTGAAATATCTGTTCACTCAGAAAGATTTAAACCTGAGGCAACAGCGTTGGTTAGAATTCCTTGTAGCATACGATTTTGAAATTCTATACACTCCAGGGAAAGCCAATGTTGTAGCAGATGCGCTCAGCAGAAAGAATGAGATCATTGCCAGTTTTGTCATCACGTCTTCATTAATAGACAGGATCTCGACCCTTCAGAAAGACGATGAATTTATTCAAAGAATCAGTCAGAGGATCAAAGGAGGTGAATCCACAAGTTTCCGACTCGATGACAAAGGAGTTCTAAAATTAAAGGGCAGAATTTGCATCCCAAACCTTCCAGAGCTTCGAAGAGAAATACTTGATGAGTGCCACAAATCCAAATTAAGTATCCATCCCGGTGTGAGCAAAATGTATAATGATATCAAACGCACATTCTGGTGGAGAGCTATGAAAAGAGATATCTCATTATATGTTAGCAGATGCCCCACTTGTCAGCTAGTTAAGAGTGATCAGCAGAAATTGGCTGGATTATTACAACCATTAGAAATTCCAGGATGGAAGTGGGAACAAATTTCGATGGATTTCATCGATGGCCTGCCTCGAACTAGAAAAGGAAACGACGGTATATGGGTAATCGTAGATCGCTTCACGAAGACTGCCCATTTCATACCTGTCCGATCCAACAGAACGGCTCAAAGTCTAGCACATATTTACTTCAAAGAAATAGTTAAACTTCATGGAGTGCCACTCAATATAGTCAGTGATAGAGATCCCCTGTTCACTAGCAAATTCTGGGAAGCATTCCAGGAAGAATTGGGAACCAAATTAAATCTAAGCACCGCTTATCACCTTCAGACAGATGGCCAAACTGAGCGGGTGAATAGAATTCTAGAAGATTTACTGCGGGCTTGCGTTATCGATTTTGGAGGCTCATGGGAAGATCACTTACATCTAGCCGAGTTCTCTTACAACAATAGCTATCAAGCAAGTTTGGGAATGTCTCCATTTGAAGCATTATACGGTAGACCGTGCAGATCTCCCGCATGTTGGGTAGAACCTGGCAACAGACTTGTGTTAGGGCCCGATATGATTCAAGAAGCATCGGATAAAGTCGATTTCATTAAGAAGAGATTGAAAACAGCGCAGAGCCGACAGAAAAGTTATGCTGATGCGAGAAGAATGGATATATCGTTTGCCCTTGGCGATTATGTATATTTAAGAGTTTCTCCAATGCGAGGAGTAATCAGATTTGGCAAGACTGGGAAGTTGGCACCGAAGTTTATTGGTCCCTTTCCTATACTTGAACGGATTGGAACTCTTGCATATAGGGTTTCATTACCTGATTGGTTGCCTGGTGTACATGATGTGTTCCACGTATCTCAACTCAGAAAACATGTTCATGATCCCGATCTTGTTGTGGAAGAAGCAGCGCAACAGGATATTGACATAACTCCAGAATTAGCACTCAAGAGAGAGCCATTAAAGATAGTTGGCAAAGAAACCAGAGAGCTAAGGAGGAAAAAGATTCATCTAGTCAAAGTGCAGTGGAGTAGTGATCCTAGAGACTGTACTTGGGAAACTGAGGAAAGCATTAAACAAGCCTATCCCAAATGCAGAGTGGACATCTCTGACTAACTCCGGTGCAAGGTACCTTTACAATACTTTGCATTTACATTTTATTTCCTGCTTAACTATTATTTCCTTTTCGAGGACGAAAAGTTTTAAGTGGGGGAGATTGTAATAACCCGGAAAATGTGAACCAATTTAAAAATTTTAAATTAGGTTATTACCAAAGAATTTGAATGGTTGAAATAGCATATGTCAATAAAATATAGAATTGAGCATAATATTGCAGTTTGAAATTTTGAATATAAACTTTGTCTGACTGCACCGGGTGGAAAATATAACGGATTTTAACGAAAATGGAAATATTTAAATCTGTTTATCAATACCTTTCTAACGAATCTGGAAAATCGAAATTTCATAACGGAAATCAAAAGTTATGGCCAAATGAATTTTCAGAAAGGTCGCTATATAGTATATATAGCCCTTGAAAATTGAGATTTTGCATACGACCTCGGAATTCGACGAAACCACTTTTGTTGGGTCCGGGATGTCAAATTATTGCTAAGTTTCAAATTTCATAATTTTTGAAGCTAGTATGTGAGCGGGGCAAAAGATAACGTGTTTGGTCAAATTCTGTTAAAATGGGTCGACCTAAAAATGGCCGTTTTTCAAACGAGCTCAGAATTCGATGAAACTGGTTTTGTTAGGACCGTATCGTCAAAACAAAGCTAGATTTATTTTTCTGGAATTTTTCGATTCAGTTTGTGGCCCTGGCAAATTGAAATGTACGTTTAAATTAAATATCGAATGTTTTATATTTTAATTTGAAAAATAACTGACTGTAACAGTCGAAATGGCCAACGAAACATATCCCATTGTGTCCGGAATGGGGGTATTTAGCTAGGGGCGATAGTCGTTGGGTTTAAAAGGGAGTCCGTTGGCAAAAACACTATTTAAAAATTTCTATAAAGCTCTGGCCAATAGGAAATTTTCATTAAAAAAAAATATTAAACTCCGAAACCCTAGCCGCCAGAGAAAGATTGGGCGATCCACGTTGCTCGAGACTTCTTCCCCTTTTTCCGACCGCCTCAGGCGATTTCACCGCCGACCCCAGTTGAAGTTTCTGACCGCCGTAGTCCCCTCTCCACATCCGACCAACCCACGTCTCCTCCCATCGACTATCGACGCCGGAAATCGAGGAGGAAGGCGCGACCGTCTGAGCGCCGCCGCGACGAGCACAGGCCACCGAACCACTCGCCACCACCGCCGTTCTGGAGGTGCTTCGTAGCTCTTCGACGCAGCTGAGACGACCCGATTTCCCGTTCTCACGGAAACAAGGTTATCTTTGGAATATAACACAGAAACATATAATAGCAGAACAGAATTAAATAAATACACCAGAATGAACGACAAAATATACTGGATAAAAGTAATCATCAGAGTTACACAGTATACAGGATCTTACTTAGTACAAATACAGTTCAGCTATACATAAATGTCTACAGCGGAAATAAACAAAATATGTACAGTAGGAGCTGAACAGCATAAAAAGAAATAAATGATAGAATCCATCTTCAGCTCCAGCTATCCAGAAAGAACCAGCTAAACCTGAATACAAGGCTGCCCGTGTAGAAAAAGGGGCACCCGAGTTTGAGAGTGAAACAAACTACGAGTCAGTCATGGGACTGGTATGAGAAATCTACTCAACACATATATAATTGGCTAATCACAGGACCACGCCACTTTCGTGGAACGGGTTTACTCCATTGGATTGCCAGTGCTTTAAAACAAATCATTCTTTTAAACATCGCTATGCTTTTTATAAAAATGAAGCCGTTATAAGACTCAGTTCCCATCACACAATGCAACGCAAACCGGAGGATAGAGTTTTTACCTTATAACGGCCAAGATATGCTTGATACGAATAAAACAAAGGCATTTGATATTATTGCTAGTGTTTATATGTTTTGAAAACAATTTCAAATCATAACTATCAATCATAGACGACATGAGCGTCCCATGCCACTATGTCGCCAAATATATATATACAATCGAAACCGCATCGTCGCGTATTTGGAAATTGGATTTCCGTCATGAACCAAGGCAAAAGATAGTCCTTACCGAATTCGAGACTGCCTAGCCCGAGCCTCAGGAACAGCCGCAACTGCCCCTTGGATCGTCAGGGCCGGTCCACCGATGTGGATTATTATGCCTGAACAATACGTTTCCCCGCCCTTTGGGGCGTAAACGAGCCAACGAATGACTCCATCGGACCCGGATCGTCCGATCAAACCGAGGCGCCTCGCAACAGCAACAACCACATAGGTGAAAAGTATATAAATGTCAGGGCTGGTAGGTCACTGACACCACCTTAGCTAGGAAGAAACGCATGCCCTCCCTGAGGTCCTTCTCCCGTTTTAGGTTCATACCGGGGTGTGAGGCTCGCGAATTTACGTTATACACAAAGCTACGCCACACAGGCGGTGCTTTGATCACCACCACAAGACTTTGCTTTTCAACAGAAGCCCTGATCACTGCATCTTAGCATGCCACACAGAATAAATCCTATGTCGGACACACAGTCCATTTACAAGTCCGTTCTGGGTCTGAACGAAACCGGAGGCACTAAATACCTCGCAAACCCTTTGATCAACACGTACGTCTGAACGATCACCACTCATTATCCATATTTCGGGATGCCTCCCAATCAGGACCTCGGTTACCATCCAAACGAGGTGAAGATCTCCGGTCTTCGACCATCGTCTTCATCTTCGAATTTCAATCGTCGGTCGATTATTCGAAATGAGAATTAACTCGGCCTTTTCAAATAATTCACGTATATTTAGAATTTCAAATCGATTTATTTCAATGGTTAAATTATTCGACAACATCACGTTTGTTCTTTAGTGTAATTTTCACACCAAACACATTCAACCATCAAACATCACATAAATCAAGCAAATTCAGTTTATTTCCATTCCATATTGCTTATGATATTTTATAACTATTTATCGCTATTTTTATTTATTTTAAAATAGCCATTTTATTCAAAACGACGCTTCGGGCCATAAGGCGGCCGTGGCGCTGTTTTTCTTCAGATTTGATTTACACATATCTGAAAATCTAACCGTTGGATCTTCACAAAATTTACATCATTAGAAAGGTCTTTTCAAAACGAATCCAACGGTTCCAGTTTCGGGAAAATCCGACGGTCGGATCTCCCGGTACAATCGTTTGAATTTTCGATTTCAAAATACGAACTGCAGCGTCGTTATTCGATTAAATATAATTTTATTTATATATATAAATAAATATAATCGTTTCTGGCGCTGTTTTTCTTCAGATTTGAATTAAACATTCCAGACAATCCAACCGTTGGATTTCTACAAGGTTGGTGCCGTTGGAAAGATTATTCCAAGGCGAACCTGACGGTTGAGGTTTCGGGAAAATCCAATGGTCGGATTTCCCGTACTAGTCGTTTGAAATCACGGTTTCGAAATACGAACTGCACGGCCTCGTTTCGTTTTAATTTTATTTATATTTATATAGTTATATAAATATAGTTCATTCAAGGATTTCTATATCGTTTTCACTTCAAAAAAATTTCTAACACCTTAAATTTTGGAAAAATTTCGCCATAACCTCCCCTGCACCGGGAGCGTCGGGAAATCGCAAATAGCGTCCCGGTCCTTCTAATCTCAAAAAGAAAAAAAGAAGAAGCCAAGCGGCTAGCCAATAGGCTCAAAATCATCACCCAAACAAATCAGTAAATGTGTACCTATTTGTCGGGCCCAAAATTTTATTCCTCTTCTCTAGCCCCTTTGCTATAACCTGTTCAATGAATATGCATGTACATATATATACAGTTCATATCATTTTTCATTTTCTATTCAACTTCATATTTGATTTCTATTTGGTTTAAAAACTCCATTCATTCTAATGTTACATAAATAGGTGCAAATCATTTCATTAGCTAATTAATGAATATTTCAACTCATATATGTTTATTTTGAACAAGTGGCTATTTTTAACACTTCACATTTCAACGATTTTATGCATACAATAAAAATATGATTTTTATTGTAAAACAGTTCATTTCAAAACACTACTTTTCTATATAGTTCATATAGTCGATAAAAGGTGATTTTTATCATCAAACAGTTTATTTCAAAATATGAATACCATTCAACACATGAATTTCTAAACAACGAATGAATATCAATTCAACACATGAATGTTTTCTATTGTTTTTATATATAGATAAAAAATGTGATTTTTATTATCTAACAATTTATTTCAAAATATGAATACCATTCAACACATGAATTTCTAAACAACGAATGAATATCAATTCAACACATGAATGTTTTCAATAGTTTTTAGATATAGATAAAAATGTGATTTTTATTATCTAACAATTTATTTCAAAATATGAATACCATTCAACACATGAATTTCTAAACAACGAATGAATATCAATTCAACACATGAATGTTTTCAATAGTTTTTAGATATAGATAAAAATGTGATTTTTATTATCTAACAATTTATTTCAAAATATGAATACCATTCAACACATGAATTTCTAAACAACGAATGAATATCAATTCAACACATGAATGTTTTCAATAGTTTTTAGATATAGATAAAAATGTGATTTTTATTATCTAACAATTTATTTCAAAATATGAATACCATTCAACACATGAATTTCTAAACAACGAATGAATATCAATTCAACACATGAATGTTTTCAATAGTTTTTAGATATAGATAAAAATGTGATTTTTATTATCTAACAATTTATTTCAAAATATGAATACCATTCAACACATGAATTTCTAAACAACGAATGAATATCAATTCAACACATGAATGTTTTCTATATAAGGAATAAATATAGTTTAAGCATATGAAAATAATTCAAACACACAAATATTATTCAAAATTTCGGCAGCATAACGGCAGGGTAGTTACACCGGCACCGTCCCTAGTACGGCTCCTCGCTCTACCTTAAAACCTCGCGGTTTTTGACAATGGGAAACATGCATCTAGTTCGCACGCAGGCGGCATGTATATATATATTTCATTTCCACAAACTAATCCTATGTGGTTTCAACCAAATATTTCTCAACCACAAATGGGTATTTTTCAACCACAATCAACCAATATCAATCACAAACAATCCCAAACAATCATTCAATTTTCACCACAATTTCAACCAATAAATATCGTCCATGGTTTGTGGACGAGGGGCGTATATATATATATATATAGAGATATTTATATATAGCAATTCACTTTTACTTCACATATATAATTTATAAATTTTAAATCAGAAATCTCACCAATAGCTATCCAACTTCAAGACTCTTCTTAATAGAAATCTTCGCCTATTTTTCACTTTCACCCGTATTCTCTGCATATGTAAAAATAGAATTTTTACTATGCTATTCAATATATAAAAATCTGATTACTACCTCGACTTTCGATAAATAAAAATATGATTTTTACTTTCGACTTTCGATATATAAAAAAAATATGATTTTTACTTTTGCTTTCAACATATAAAAATATGATTTCTACTTTTCTAAAAGAAATCAGTTTTATTCTTTTACAAAATCAGTTTTTATCTTTATAAAGAAATCAGTTTTCACTTTTAAAACAATTCAGTTTTCACTTTTAAAACAATTCAGTTTTCTACCCTTCTAAAAGAAATCAGTTTTAATTTCTTTTTAAAATATCAGTTTTAAAATTCCTTAAAAGAAATCAGTTTTAAAAATTCTTTTATAAAAATCTGTTTTACACTTTTAAAACTTTCAGTTTTTATACTTTTAAAAATATTCAGTTTTTACTTTATAAAAATTTCTGTTTTCTATATTCTTTCAAAAATTCTGTTTTTATAATCTTTTAAAAATTTCTGTTTTTAAAATCTTTTAAAAATTCTGTTTTAAAATCCTTTTAAAAATTCTGTTTTAAAATTCTTTTAAAAATTTCTGTTTTTAAAATCTTTTAAAAATTTCTGTTTTTAAAATCTTTTAAAAATTTCTGTTTTTAAAATCTTTTTTAAAAATTCTGTTCTGTTTTTTTTTTTTTATAAAAATATTCAGTTTTAAACTTTATAAAAATTTCTGTTTTAAACTTATAAAAAAAAATTCAGTTCTAAACTTTATAAAAATTCAGTTTTTAATTCTTTTATAAAAAATCTGTTTTTAATTCTCAGTTTTTAAACCTAATTTTATAAATTCAGTTTTTAAATTACGTTTAAATAAAATAAAATAATAAAAATAAAGGAAATACTTACAGGGGGGGGAAAGAAGATCGGCGGCAGGGTTCGAACGGTGGTGTTGCGGCTGCGAACGGGGGAGGCGCTTCAAGGGGGGGCGCGGCCTCTTCGTCGGCGTCGAGGGCTTCAAGGGAGCTCGAGCGATCGGGGGGGCTTCTTCGCAGACGTCGCGACAAGGGAGGGGGGGCGGCTTCTTCGTCGGCGTTCGAGGTTAGGGGGGGGCGGCGGCCAGACGGTTCTAGGGTTTTTGTGTTTTTTTTTTTTTTTCTCTTTCTGTTTGGATCGAATTGAAAAAGGGGGGGGGCCAAGCGGGAGATAAGGGAAGGGAGGGAATTTAAAATATTATATTTTTTTTTTATTTAATTATTCAAAAAGTTGACTTTTACTTACGACCTCGAAACGAGGCCCACCGCCTGTCGTCCATAGCGTTTTACCCCCATTCCGAACACAATGGGATATGTATCGCAAGCTGGTTTGATCGTTACCATCGGTTTCCTTTTGAATTTTCATTTAAATCACTATATTGAATTTTAAACGTACATTTCAAATTACCGGGGCCACATACTGACTAGAAAAATTCCAGAAAAATATTTTCTAGCTTCGTATTGACGATACGGTCCTAACAAAACTAGTTTCGTCGAATTCTGAGACCGTTTGAAAAATGGCCAATTTCCAGTCGATTAAAATCAACGGAAACTGGTCAAACGCGTTTTCCTTTGCCACGCTCACATATTGATTCGAAAAATTATGAAATTTGAAACCTAGCAATAACTTGACACTGCGGATCTAACAAAAGTGGTTTCGTCGAAATCCGAGGTCATTTGCAAAATGTCCAATTTTAAGGGCCTGAATTCCATAGCGACTATTCAGAATTTTCAACTGGACATATCTTTTGATTCCCGCTATCAAACTCCGATTGGTCAGATTCGTTAGAAAGATATTACCAATTAGATTCCATTATTTTTGGTCTCACTAAAATCCGGATTGTTTTGCACCCGGTATATTCAATTGAAGTTTGAAATCGAATTATCGAACTACCGCGCCATTTTCAATTCTATATATAATTATAATTAATTATATTGGTTTTCAAATGTCGATTCAAACCAGTTTTCATCGCCATTGTTTAAAATATTTATTTTAAATATTTAAAATCCATTATTTTAGCCAATTTAAAAAATTTAAATTGGTTCAGATTTTCTGGGTCGTTACAATCTCCCCCACTTAAAACTTTTCGTCCCCGAAAAGGAATAAAGTCGAAAGTGGTTTGATAAATCTACAATCCCACAATATAACAACCAATTTGTTTTTAATATTCAGTGTATAGAATAAACAATGCACATCCATGGGAAGAAAATAGCAACAGAATAGAGAATTAAACGGTAATGCAAAGTAGGGTAAATGTACCTTGCACCAGAGTCAATCAGAGATATCTACTCGGCATCTAGGATAAGCTTTCTGAATGCTCTCCTCTGTTTCCCAAGTACAATCTCGCGGATCTCCACTCCATTGCACCTTGACTAAGTGAACCTTCTTGTTTCTCAGCTCTTTGGTTTCTTTGCCGATAATCTTTAGCGGCTCACGCCTCACAGCTAGTTCTGGAGTAATTTCAATATCCTGCTGAGCTGCTTCTTCCACGATCAAGTCTGGATCATGAACGTGCTTTCGAAGTTGAGATATGTGAAATACATCATGAACTCCAGGCAACCAGTCAGGCAGTTTGACCCTATAAGCGAGAGTTCCAATCCGTTCCAGAATAGGAAACGGACCAATAAATTTAGGCGCTAACTTTCCAGTTTTACCGAACCGGATAACTCCCCTCATCGGCGATACTTTCAAATATACATAGTCGCCTACTTCAAAGGATATATCTCTTCTTCTTTTATCGGCATAACTCTTTTGTCGGCTTTGAGCGGCGAGTAATCGCTTCTTAATAAAATCGACTTTGTCGGCAGCTTCTCGAATCATATCAGGCCCTAACACAAGTCTATTTCCAGGCTCGACCCAACAAGCAGGAGATCGGCACGGTCTACCATACAATGCTTCGAATGGCGACATTGTCAGACTTGCCTGGTAGCTGTTGTTATAAGAGAATTCAGCCAAGTGCAGATGGTCTTCCCATGATCCACCGAAATCTATAACACAAGCCCGCAATAGATCTTCTAAAATGCGATTCACCCTCTCAGTCTGACCGTCTGTCTGAGGATGATAAGCGGTGCTCAAGTTTAACTTCGTTCCCAGCTCGACTTGAAATGCTTCCCAGAATTTACTAGTGAAAATTGTATCTCTATCACTTACTATACTGAGCGGCACTCCATGTAGTCTAACTATTTCCCTGAAGTAAATCTGCGCCAGACTCTGAGCAGTTCTGTTTGATTTGACAGGTATGAAATGGGCGGTCTTCGTGAAGCGATCTACGATCACCCAAATACTGTCATTTCCTTTTCTTGTTCTGGGCAGACCATCAATGAAATCCATAGAAATATGCTCCCACTTCCAGCCAGGAACTTCTAGTGGTTGTAATAATCCAGCCAGTTTCTGTTGGTCACTCTTGACTAGCTGGCAAGTAGGACATCGACTAACATATATTGAGATGTCTCTTTTTAACGACTTCCACCAGAATGTGCGTTTGATGTCGTTATACATTTTATTCACCCCTGGATGGATACTGAGCTTAGATTTGTGACATTCATCAAGCACCTCTCTTCTGAGTTCAGGAATATCTGGAACGCAAATTCGGCCTTCTAACCTCAGAATCCCTTCGCTGTCTAACTGGAAATCCGAAGCATTGCCTTCACGAATTCGCTGACTTATTCCTTTGATAAATTGGTCGTCCTTTTGGAGAGCCGATATCTTATCAATCAATGAAGTCGCAATGATGAAACTGGCGATCATTACATTCTTTCGGCTTAACGCATCGGCCACGACATTGGCTTTTCCTGGAGTATATATAATTTCAAAGTCATATGCTGCAAGAAACTCCAGCCAACGCTGTTGCCTCAGATTCAAGTCCTTCTGAGTGAACAGATACTTTAATGACTGGTGATCTGTAAACAGTTCAAATCTCTCGCCCAGAAGATAGTGTCTCCAGATTTTCAAAGAGAATATGATAGCCAATAACTCAAGATCATGAGTTACATAGTTTTTCTCGTGCGGTTTTAGTTGACGGCTAGCATAAGCAATCACTTGGCCTCTTTGCATTAACACTGCGCCGAGGCCTTCTCTAGACGCATCAGTCCAGACTTTTAAATCTTGGTTGCCATCGATGATGGTTAACACTGGAGCTGTGGTCAGTCTTAGCTTTAGCTCTTCGAAAGCCTCCTCACTCTCTTGAGTCCATTTGAATTTAGAATGCTTCTTTGTAAGCTTCGTTAAGTGGCCAGATATCTTCGAAAAGTCTTTAACGAACTTCCGATAATAGCTAGCCAATCCAAGAAAACTGCGGACTTCAGTGGGAGTACTGGGCTGTTTCCAATTCTGAATGGCTGTGATTTTACTTGGATCCACAGCGATTCCTTCTTTCGATACAACATGGCCCAGAAATTTTACTTCATCTTGCCAGAAGATACATTTGGAAAACTTGGCTTTTAATACATTCCGTCTCAGAATCTCTAGAACCTGTTCCAAATGTTTTTCATGTTCGGCCTTTGATTTAGAGAAGATTAGAATATCGTCAATAAAAACCAGAACAAATTTATTCAAAACCCCTCTGAATACTCTGTTCATCAGATCGACGAAGTAAGCTGGAGCGTTACATAAGCCGAACGGCATTACTAACCACTCGTAGAATAAGTCGGGGCCTCTGAACGCTGTCATTGGAACACACTCTTCGGCAATTCGAAGTTGATGGAATCCTGTAGCTAGGTCCATTCTTGAAAATACTTGTGCTCCATTTAATCGATCCAACAAATCATCAATCCGCGGCAATGGATACTTGTTCTTTATTGTCTGTTTGTTTAGATCACGATAATCCACACATAGCCGTAGAGTACCGTCAGATTTTGGGACAAATACCACTGCTGCACCCCAATCAGAGAAACTAGGCCTGATTAGACCCTTCCACACTAGCTGTCGTGTTTGATTGTCTAATTCCTCCTTCTCTTTCAAGGACATTCTTCGAATAGCGTGAACTACCGGCCTTGCATTGGGAACTAAAGCAATCTTGAAATCTATTTCTCTCTGCGGAGGTAAGCGAACAACTTCTTCAAACACATCCGCATAGTTCTTGACGACAGGAATGTCTTTGATGAGGTCAGGAATATTCTCTGCGACTTCAGGAACATTTTCAATTTGGGCTGAAGAAACATTTAGAGCTGCCCAGAAGTCTTTTCTATTAGCATTCTGACCTTCGCAGGGAATGGTTATATAATCACCTGATTTAATCTTTGCCTTTACGACTCTCTCGGCGCATTTGACTTCAGCTTCATATTTGGTCAACCAGTCTAACCCCAAGATAAGATCGAACTCTTTGAAATTCATGACGACCGCGATGGTAGGAAACTGATAACGAGAGAAAGAAACCGGCACTCCACAAATCCAACTGAGATCTATGGAACCCCCAACCGGATTCTGGACCGTCATTGGTTCCTTAAGCCTTTTCAAATTCAAATCCAGTTTCTTAGCTGCATGCTTTGCAATGAAGCTTCGTGACGCGCCTGTGTCAAACAGTACTTTAACTGGGATGTCTTTGACAGTTAGCGTGCCTTCTAAAACATCTGGCCTTTCCTGAATAGCTGAGGACTCAGAAGTTTCTGCTACTTCATTCACTTGAACTATTTCAGTCTTTTTCAACTGCCAGCAATCTTGCTTTACGTGACCAGCCTGATGGCAGAGATTGCATTTACTATTTCCTTTAACCTTGCTCTTTGATTTAGATCCCTCCTTCTTTTGCAATTTCAAGGACTTACATTTCCGGGACAAATGCCCCCTCTGATTGCAGTTCTTGCATAAGGCAGTCACGCCAGATTCTTTTTCAGATCTAGCCCTTTTTCTCTTGGCACTGGGCTTCTTACTGGCTTCAGGAATTTCAGTTTCTGACTCTGTTTTATCACTAGAATAGACTTCTTCCTCGTTGCGTAACATTCCTTTCTTATGAAGATCTTCATACTGATAAGCCATATAAATCATTTCTGAGAAAGGAAGCTTCACATGCCCCAATACCTTATTCTGGTATTTCCTTTGAAGGCCATGGATAAATCTAAGATTCTTCCTCTTTGGGTTTTGAATTAGATGAGGAGCAAAGTGAGAAAGTTCATTGAATTTCTTATGATATTCGGGAATGGTCATGTCTCCTTGTATTAGATAAGAAAATTCATCGCATAGTCGCTCGGTCGCTTCGGGAGGAGTAAATCTTTCTAAGAAAATCCCTTTGAATCTGTCCCAGGTGATATCACCTTCTGGATTATTCTCTGTAACTGAATCCCACCAGAACAAAGCTTCATCTTTGAGTGCCCAGGAGGCCAGTAATCTTTTCTGGTCATCCCTAAGCTTTAATGCTTCGAAGATCTTCTCAGCCGAACGAATCCAAGCTTGTGTCTTCATAATAGATTCTTCACCAGAGAACGGTATTCCACCCATATTTCGATACTTGATTAATAGGGCCTCAATATCCGGTTCTGCATTCCTTCTGTTTCTGACACTCATTTTCTAGTACTTCTGCAAATGGCAGATCAAGTGTCAGGTCACAGAAAAGGTATTTTAAAATATAGAAACACATACTTCAAATGTAAATGTGTCTATCAAGGTGTAATTTCATTCTGCTTTACTCATACTAGGATATTACTGATCCTATCTGTATTGAGTTACCCGTCCTAGAACACTACTGGTTCTATTTCTGACGAGTTCGTTCAAATGTTATATTCCAGAACTAAGCTTAACCAAAGCTCTGATACCACGTTGAGACGACCCGATTTCCCGTTCTCACGGAAACAAGGTTATCTTTGGAATATAACACAGAAACATATAATAGCAGAACAGAATTAAATAAATACACCAGAATGAACGACAAAATATACTGGATAAAAGTAATCATCAGAGTTACACAGTATACAGGATCTTACTTAGTACAAATACAGTTCAGCTATACATAAATGTCTACAGCGGAAATAAACAAAATATGTACAGTAGGAGCTGAACAGCATAAAAAGAAATAAATGATAGAATCCATCTTCAGCTCCAGCTATCCAGAAAGAACCAGCTAAACCTGAATACAAGGCTGCCCGTGTAGAAAAAGGGGCACCCGAGTTTGAGAGTGAAACAAACTACGAGTCAGTCATGGGACTGGTATGAGAAATCTACTCAACACATATATAATTGGCTAATCACAGGACCACGCCACTTTCGTGGAACGGGTTTACTCCATTGGATTGCCAGTGCTTTAAAACAAATCATTCTTTTAAACATCGCTATGCTTTTTATAAAAATGAAGCCGTTATAAGACTCAGTTCCCATCACACAATGCAACGCAAACCGGAGGATAGAGTTTTTACCTTATAACGGCCAAGATATGCTTGATACGAATAAAACAAAGGCATTTGATATTATTGCTAGTGTTTATATGTTTTGAAAACAATTTCAAATCATAACTATCAATCATAGACGACATGAGCGTCCCATGCCACTATGTCGCCAAATATATATATACAATCGAAACCGCATCGTCGCGTATTTGGAAATTGGATTTCCGTCATGAACCAAGGCAAAAGATAGTCCTTACCGAATTCGAGACTGCCTAGCCCGAGCCTCAGGAACAGCCGCAACTGCCCCTTGGATCGTCAGGGCCGGTCCACCGATGTGGATTATTATGCCTGAACAATACGTTTCCCCGCCCTTTGGGGCGTAAACGAGCCAACGAATGACTCCATCGGACCCGGATCGTCCGATCAAACCGAGGCGCCTCGCAACAGCAACAACCACATAGGTGAAAAGTATATAAATGTCAGGGCTGGTAGGTCACTGACACCACCTTAGCTAGGAAGAAACGCATGCCCTCCCTGAGGTCCTTCTCCCGTTTTAGGTTCATACCGGGGTGTGAGGCTCGCGAATTTACGTTATACACAAAGCTACGCCACACAGGCGGTGCTTTGATCACCACCACAAGACTTTGCTTTTCAACAGAAGCCCTGATCACTGCATCTTAGCATGCCACACAGAATAAATCCTATGTCGGACACACAGTCCATTTACAAGTCCGTTCTGGGTCTGAACGAAACCGGAGGCACTAAATACCTCGCAAACCCTTTGATCAACACGTACGTCTGAACGATCACCACTCATTATCCATATTTCGGGATGCCTCCCAATCAGGACCTCGGTTACCATCCAAACGAGGTGAAGATCTCCGGTCTTCGACCATCGTCTTCATCTTCGAATTTCAATCGTCGGTCGATTATTCGAAATGAGAATTAACTCGGCCTTTTCAAATAATTCACGTATATTTAGAATTTCAAATCGATTTATTTCAATGGTTAAATTATTCGACAACATCACGTTTGTTCTTTAGTGTAATTTTCACACCAAACACATTCAACCATCAAACATCACATAAATCAAGCAAATTCAGTTTATTTCCATTCCATATTGCTTATGATATTTTATAACTATTTATCGCTATTTTTATTTATTTTAAAATAGCCATTTTATTCAAAACGACGCTTCGGGCCATAAGGCGGCCGTGGCGCTGTTTTTCTTCAGATTTGATTTACACATATCTGAAAATCTAACCGTTGGATCTTCACAAAATTTACATCATTAGAAAGGTCTTTTCAAAACGAATCCAACGGTTCCAGTTTCGGGAAAATCCGACGGTCGGATCTCCCGGTACAATCGTTTGAATTTTCGATTTCAAAATACGAACTGCAGCGTCGTTATTCGATTAAATATAATTTTATTTATATATATAAATAAATATAATCGTTTCTGGCGCTGTTTTTCTTCAGATTTGAATTAAACATTCCAGACAATCCAACCGTTGGATTTCTACAAGGTTGGTGCCGTTGGAAAGATTATTCCAAGGCGAACCTGACGGTTGAGGTTTCGGGAAAATCCAATGGTCGGATTTCCCGTACTAGTCGTTTGAAATCACGGTTTCGAAATACGAACTGCACGGCCTCGTTTCGTTTTAATTTTATTTATATTTATATAGTTATATAAATATAGTTCATTCAAGGATTTCTATATCGTTTTCACTTCAAAAAAATTTCTAACACCTTAAATTTTGGAAAAATTTCGCCATAACCTCCCCTGCACCGGGAGCGTCGGGAAATCGCAAATAGCGTCCCGGTCCTTCTAATCTCAAAAAGAAAAAAAGAAGAAGCCAAGCAGCTAGCCAATAGGCTCAAAATCATCACCCAAACAAATCAGTAAATGTGTACCTATTTGTCGGGCCCAAAATTTTATTCCTCTTCTCTAGCCCCTTTGCTATAACCTGTTCAATGAATATGCATGTACATATATATACAGTTCATATCATTTTTCATTTTCTATTCAACTTCATATTTGATTTCTATTTGGTTTAAAAACTCCATTCATTCTAATGTTACATAAATAGGTGCAAATCATTTCATTAGCTAATTAATGAATATTTCAACTCATATATGTTTATTTTGAACAAGTGGCTATTTTTAACACTTCACATTTCAACGATTTTATGCATACAATAAAAATATGATTTTTATTGTAAAACAGTTCATTTCAAAACACTACTTTTCTATATAGTTCATATAGTCGATAAAAGGTGATTTTTATCATCAAACAGTTTATTTCAAAATATGAATACCATTCAACACATGAATTTCTAAACAACGAATGAATATCAATTCAACACATGAATGTTTTCTATTGTTTTTATATATAGATAAAAAATGTGATTTTTATTATCTAACAATTTATTTCAAAATATGAATACCATTCAACACATGAATTTCTAAACAACGAATGAATATCAATTCAACACATGAATGTTTTCAATAGTTTTTAGATATAGATAAAAATGTGATTTTTATTATCTAACAATTTATTTCAAAATATGAATACCATTCAACACATGAATTTCTAAACAACGAATGAATATCAATTCAACACATGAATGTTTTCAATAGTTTTTAGATATAGATAAAAATGTGATTTTTATTATCTAACAATTTATTTCAAAATATGAATACCATTCAACACATGAATTTCTAAACAACGAATGAATATCAATTCAACACATGAATGTTTTCAATAGTTTTTAGATATAGATAAAAATGTGATTTTTATTATCTAACAATTTATTTCAAAATATGAATACCATTCAACACATGAATTTCTAAACAACGAATGAATATCAATTCAACACATGAATGTTTTCAATAGTTTTTAGATATAGATAAAAATGTGATTTTTATTATCTAACAATTTATTTCAAAATATGAATACCATTCAACACATGAATTTCTAAACAACGAATGAATATCAATTCAACACATGAATGTTTTCTATATAAGGAATAAATATAGTTTAAGCATATGAAAATAATTCAAACACACAAATATTATTCAAAATTTCGGCAGCATAACGGCAGGGTAGTTACACCGGCACCGTCCCTAGTACGGCTCCTCGCTCTACCTTAAAACCTCGCGGTTTTTGACAATGGGAAACATGCATCTAGTTCGCACGCAGGCGGCATGTATATATATATTTCATTTCCACAAACTAATCCTATGTGGTTTCAACCAAATATTTCTCAACCACAAATGGGTATTTTTCAACCACAATCAACCAATATCAATCACAAACAATCCCAAACAATCATTCAATTTTCACCACAATTTCAACCAATAAATATCGTCCATGGTTTGTGGACGAGGGGCGTATATATATATATATAGAGAGATATTTATATATAGCAATTCACTTTTACTTCACATATATAATTTATAAATTTTAAATCAGAAATCTCACCAATAGCTATCCAACTTCAAGACTCTTCTTAATAGAAATCTTCGCCTATTTTTCACTTTCACCCGTATTCTCTGCATATGTAAAAATAGAATTTTTACTATGCTATTCAATATATAAAAATCTGATTACTACCTCGACTTTCGATAAATAAAAATATGATTTTTACTTTCGACTTTCGATATATAAAAAAAATATGATTTTTACTTTTGCTTTCAACATATAAAAATATGATTTCTACTTTTCTAAAAGAAATCAGTTTTATTCTTTTACAAAATCAGTTTTTATCTTTATAAAGAAATCAGTTTTCACTTTTAAAACAATTCAGTTTTCACTTTTAAAACAATTCAGTTTTCTACCCTTCTAAAAGAAATCAGTTTTAATTTCTTTTTAAAATATCAGTTTTAAAATTCCTTAAAAGAAATCAGTTTTAAAAATTCTTTTATAAAAATCTGTTTTACACTTTTAAAACTTTCAGTTTTTATACTTTTAAAAATATTCAGTTTTTACTTTATAAAAATTTCTGTTTTCTATATTCTTTCAAAAATTCTGTTTTTATAATCTTTTAAAAATTTCTGTTTTTAAAATCTTTTAAAAATTCTGTTTTAAAATCCTTTTAAAAATTCTGTTTTAAAATTCTTTTAAAAATTTCTGTTTTTAAAATCTTTTAAAAATTTCTGTTTTTAAAATCTTTTAAAAATTTCTGTTTTTAAAATCTTTTTTAAAAATTCTGTTCTGTTTTTTTTTTTATATAAAAATATTCAGTTTTAAACTTTATAAAAATTTCTGTTTTAAACTTATAAAAAAAAATTCAGTTCTAAACTTTATAAAAATTCAGTTTTTAATTCTTTTATAAAAAATCTGTTTTTAATTCTCAGTTTTTAAACCTAATTTTATAAATTCAGTTTTTAAATTACGTTTAAATAAAATAAAATAATAAAAATAAAGGAAATACTTACAGGGGGGGGAAAGAAGATCGGCGGCAGGGTTCGAACGGTGGTGTTGCGGCTGCGAACGGGGGAGGCGCTTCAAGGGGGAGGCGCTTCCTCTTCGTCGGCGTCGAGGGCTTCAAGGGAGCTCGAGCGATCGGGGGGGCTTCTTCGCAGACGTCGCGACAAGGGAGGGGGGGGGCGGCTTCTTCGTCGGCGTTCGAGGTTAGGGGGGGGCGGCGGCCAGACGGTTCTAGGGTTTTTGTGTTTTTTTTTTTTTTTTTTTCTCTTTCTGTTTGGATCGAATTGAAAAAGGGGGGGGGGCCAAGCGGGAGATAAGGGAAGGGAGGGAATTTAAAATATTATATTTTTTTTTTTATTTATTTAATTATTCAAAAAGTTGACTTTTACTTACGACCTCGAAACGAGGCCCACCGCCTGTCGTCCATAGCGTTTTACCCCCATTCCGAACACAATGGGATATGTATCGCAAGCTGGTTTGATCGTTACCATCGGTTTCCTTTTGAATTTTCATTTAAATCACTATATTGAATTTTAAACGTACATTTCAAATTACCGGGGCCACATACTGACTAGAAAAATTCCAGAAAAATATTTTCTAGCTTCGTATTGACGATACGGTCCTAACAAAACTAGTTTCGTCGAATTCTGAGACCGTTTGAAAAATGGCCAATTTCCAGTCGATTAAAATCAACGGAAACTGGTCAAACGCGTTTTCCTTTGCCACGCTCACATATTGATTCGAAAAATTATGAAATTTGAAACCTAGCAATAACTTGACACTGCGGATCTAACAAAAGTGGTTTCGTCGAAATCCGAGGTCATTTGCAAAATGTCCAATTTTAAGGGCCTGAATTCCATAGCGACTATTCAGAATTTTCAACTGGACATATCTTTTGATTCCCGCTATCAAACTCCGATTGGTCAGATTCGTTAGAAAGATATTACCAATTAGATTCCATTATTTTTGGTCTCACTAAAATCCGGATTGTTTTGCACCCGGTATATTCAATTGAAGTTTGAAATCGAATTATCGAACTACCGCGCCATTTTCAATTCTATATATAATTATAATTAATTATATTGGTTTTCAAATGTCGATTCAAACCAGTTTTCATCGCCATTGTTTAAAATATTTATTTTAAATATTTAAAATCCATTATTTTAGCCAATTTAAAAATTTTAAATTGGTTCAGATTTTCTGGGTCGTTACAGCAGCGTAGCCTGATCGAAGCATAAAGGTACGGATCGACTGAAATTTTGAGACCTAGTTTCGAAGATTTTAAAAACCTTTCTAAAGAAAATTCTGTATTGAAAATAACACTTTTAAGTGTTGCAAAACTTTGAAAAATAATATCTTTTTCGTTCTTTAACGAAATGCGATGAAACAGGAGACACCGTGACCGCAAGGAGGCTCTCTACATTCTAGAAGAAGCCGCGGATTTTTCTGACCTTCCTACGATTTTTAGCACCGCAATAACCAAGGTGAGGAATCTAAACTATTTGTGTGAATGTAATCGCGTTGTATAAATTATATAAGCGAAGTGTAAATTATATACGCATTGTATACCTCATGTACATGTGTTGTATAAGTTATATTAGCAATGTATAAATTATACAAGCGTTGTTTGAAACATATATGCTTTGAATTGTGATGAAATGCAAGTGAATTACTATATATTATATATATATATATATATACTCCCCTCGTCCACAGACCATGGACGATATTTATTGCTTGTGATTGACGTGATATTATATAGTATGACGAATGGTTGGGAATAATTGTTTGTGGTTGATTTTATGGTTGAAAAATACCTTTGTGGTTGAAAAATACCCTCTTGTGGTTGAAACAAAATAGAATAGGATTGTGGAATTGAAAATAAAACATGCCGCCTGCGTGCGAACTAGATGCATGATCCCCATTGTCAAAAACCGCGAGGTTTTAAGGTAGAGCGAGGAGCCGTACTAGGGACGGTCCCGGTTTTAACTACCCTGCCGTTATGCTGCCGAATTTTTCTGAAATATTCATGTGTTAGAATAATTTTCATTCGTTGAAATAAATTATATAAACTATATCGAATATTCATGTGTTGAGTTGCAATTCATTCGTTGAGTTGAAATTCATGTGTTGAATATTATTCGAATTTAAAAAAATGGCTTTAGCGATAGAAATCATATTTTTTATATATATATTCAAACTATATCGAATATTCATGTGTTGAGTTGCAATTCATTCGTTGAGTTGAAATTCATGTGTTGAATATTATTCGAATTTAAACAAATGGCTTTAGCTAGGGATGGCAATGGGGCGGGTCTAGGGTCCAAACCCGCTTGACCCGCCCCTGTTTTGACCCATTTAGACCCGCCCCATAGGGTCTTCGGGGCGGGTAGACCCGCGACCCGCTTTTGGAGGTCCGGGTCTAGGGTCGGGTCTGAGGCATGGCTAACCCGCCCCAATCCGACCCGCATGATCGAAACATCATTCAAACTCTTTATAACTATAATTATTACTTGTTAATCTTCTTAGATTTACATGGTTGTAACTTGAATATTATATTCTTTCAATTGACAAACTATAAAAATTTTATTATATTAAGTTGCATCAATGATAATCATACAATAACAAATGCATACATTTTGAACTATTATCTTGCAACTCATTTTATAATATTCTCTTGTCATTGTGAACACATTATAATATGCATATAATTTATCATTTAGTGATAAAAAAATATAAATATATAAATTTGTGTACACTAGAACATAATATCACCGGGTCGCAGGACGGGTCGGGTCTACCCTGACCCGTACGGGTTTCGGGTACGGGGCGAAATTCCAGACCCGCACCGGGTCTACGGGGCGGGTCTGGGGCGAGGTTTAAAAAGTCCGGGTCGGGTCTGGGGCACGAGAAACCCGCCCCAACCCGCCCCATTGCCATTCCTGCCTTTAGCGATAGAAATCATATTTTTTATATATATACAAACTATATCGAATATTCATGTGTTGAGTTGCAATTCATTCGTTGAGTTGAAATTCATGTGTTGAATATTATTCGAATTTAAACAAATGGCTTTAGCGATAAAAATCACATTTTTATATATATTCAAACTATATCGAATATTCATGTGTTGAGTTGCAATTCATTCGTTGAGTTGAAATTCATGTGTTGAATATTATTCGAATTTAAACAAATGGCTTTAGCGATAAAAATCACATTTTATATATATACAAACTATATAGAATATTCATGTTTTGAATTGCAATTCATTCGTTGAGTTGAAGTTCATGTGTTGAATGTTATCATCTTTTAAAAATAAAATGAATCGACAATGAAAACTATATTTTTATAGTGAATATGAAGTGTTAAAAATACACACGTGTCGAATAAATATTTTTGATGATAAAAATATTTCTTTTATCATGTATACGCTTAGTTAAAAATACACACGTGTCGAATAAATATTTTTGATGATAAAAATATTTCTTTTATCATGTATACGCTTAGTTAAAAATACACATGTGTCGAATAAATATTTTTGATGATAAAAATATTTCTTTTATCATGTATACGCTTAGTTGAAAATACACATGTGTTGAAATAAATAATAGTTTGCTAGAAATATTATTATTAGCTTTGTTCTGCATATATATACATGTGTTGAACAGGAAAAATGGATTAGCTGTAGAGTAAAGAAATTATTTGCGTGCCCGACAAATAGGTAAACCTTGATGAGTTGGCTGCGCAATTTTATTTATATATCAACTCCTGTGAATGCCATTGGATGCGGAGTGCTGGTTTTTCTGTGTGAAATAATAAATAACGCCATAGGATAGTAACAATTAATTTTGAACTACACTACATGGCATACTTCTTGATGATAGGCATACTTCATCATATTCCACATAAGCAATTGGAGCTTGTGTGACGAGGTGGAAGATTTACCATACAAACAAGAGGCTTGTATGGCAATGACTATGTACTACAGGTTGAACTGATGACTGATATGGACTATATAAATTATAACGATAAATTGCCAGATTAATAAAAAAAACCACACGGGTCTGGAGTTGACAATAATCACGTCGCTCTAGTTATTAGATACGGCACATGGACTATTTATTTCCACACGGAAACGGGGTGACGGGAATTTATTCTCTGGAGTGATTATTAGTACATGCTCCCCCGTAAACACCAGAATATATCACTATAAATATGTGAATGCTTTTTAGGATTTATTGGGTACCTAATACGGCCCAATAAATTTCCAAACCCCTCCCCGTACAAAGGAGGTTATGGCGAAATTTTTCAAAATATTAAGGCGTTAGTGAAATATTTGAAATGAAAACGATGTTGAAAATATAGTATGAACTATAGTTGAAATTATAGAATGAACTATATTTATATATATAAAAATAAATATAATTAAAAGGAATAGAGGCCGTGCAGTTCGCGTTTCGGAATCGTAATTTGAAACGATTAGTACGAGAAATCCGACCATCGGATTTTCCGGAAACTGCAACCGCTGGGTTCGCCTTGGAAATATCTTTCCAACGGCACCAACCTTGTAAAAATCCAACGGTTGGATTGTCCGGAATGTTTAATTCAAATCTGAAGAAAAGCAGCGCCAGAATCGTTTATATTTATATATAAATATAATTTAATTTAATCGAATAACGACGCTGCAGTTCGAATTTTGAAACCGTAATTTCAAACGACTAGTGTGGGAGATCCGACCGTCGGATTCTCGCGAAACTGGAACCGTTGGGTTCGCTTTGGGAATATCTTCCCACTGATATAGACTTTGTAGAAATCCAACGGTTAGATTTTCCGATATGTGTAAAACGAATTAGGAGAAAAACAGCGCCAGTGCCACGGCACGACCTGAAACGTCGTTTAATTAAATATGGCCATTTTTAAATAAATAAAAATGGCGAATAATCGTTATAAAATATTATAAGCAACATTGGTGGAAATTAAACCAACTGGGCTTAAATTGTTTGATATTTGATGGTTGTATGTGTTTGATACGAAAATAACACTAAATAACTGAAAGATGGATGTCGAATAATATAACCATAAAAAGAATCGATTTAAATTCTAATGACGTGAATTATTTGAAAAGGCCGAGCTAACCCTCATTTCAAATAATTTATCGAGCGATTCGAATTGGAAAATGCAAAGACGATTCAAGGCCGACGATCTTCGTATCGGTTGGATGGGCGCTACTGAGGTTCCTGACCGGAGTAGCTACCGGAAGGGGACGGAAGTAGTAGCCGTCTGAACGTATGTGTTGATTGGACGGATATACGAGGAATTTGACGCCTCCGGTTTCGTTCAGACCCAGAACGGACTTGTAAATGGACTGTGTGTCTGACATTGGATTTTGTTCTATATTGATTGATCTCTGTTAAATATATATCTGTTTGGCGGCGGAGAATTTATTCTTTTGCTTAACGCCCTTCTCTGAGACGTACGAGCTTAGAGGTTATATATCGATGGAAATCAATCGTATGGAGTGGACTGCCTATGTGGCATGCCAAGATGCTGTGATCAAGGCTTCTGTTGCAAAGCAAAGTCTTGTGGATGATGATCAAAGCAAGGTCTACGTGGCCTAGCTTTGTGTATTTCGTAGATTCGCGAGCCTCACACCCCGGTATGAGTTGAAAACGGGATACGGACTGCAGGGAGAGCACGACGTTTCTTTCTAGCTATGGTGGTGTCAGTGACTTACCAGCCCTGACATATATATCTACTTTTCACCTTTGTGGTTGTTGGAATGCGAGGCGCCTCGATTATAGGTCTGTAAGGACCGGGAAACGTGTGTTCAGGAATACTAATCCTCTAACGTAAGTGAGGACCGACCCTGAAGCATCCAGGGGTTACCCAGAGTGTGTAGTCCCGAGGCATTTGCTAGAGTGTCTCGAAGCGGAGAGGAGCTTGCCCCTTGCCTCGACTCATGACAGAAATCCAATTTCCAATACGAAATAACGGACTCGATTGTAGAACTAGTATGGCGACATAGTAGATGGTAGCTATGCCGCCTATAATTGATATTTATGATGCTATTCATTTTTGAAACATATATGCACTAGTAATAATATCAAATGATTTTGCTTTATACGTATCAAGCATATTTGGCTATTATAAGGTAAAACTCTATCCTCCGGCTTGCGTTGCATTGTGTGATGGGACCCGAGTCTTATAATGGCTTCATTCTTTCTAAAAGCATTGCGTTGTTTTAAAAGAATTTACTTTGTTTTAAATGCACTAGCGATCACTGGAGTAAACCCGTTCCGCGAAAGTGGCGTGGTCCTATGATTTGCTATTACTGTTGTTTAACTGTTAAATAGATTCCTCATACCAGTCCCCATAACTGACTCGTTGTTTGTTTCACTTTGCAAACGCGGGTGCCCTTATTTTCACACGGGCAGCCTAGTACACAGGTGACAGGTTGTTTTTGGCTCTGCACTGCTGCATAGGGTGCATTTTTGGCTCATGGCGAGGCTGACTTCACAGAGACGACTTTGACATTTTCCGCCATTGCTGTACTTATATTATGATTCCGCCACTGGCGATGCAGACTGATTTACTTTCCGTATTCCTTACTATATGTATATGTATTCCGCCTCTGGCGATGATGACTGATCACTTTCCTTTTTATTTACTAAGTTATATCCCACGTTATGCTATTCTGATATTCTTACATGTTGTGATTCCGCTGTCATATCCATGTAAAATTATTCTATTTATTGTTTTTGCTATTATCTGTTCTCTGCTATGATGATTAATGTGTTATTTCCTAATGATTATCCTTAATACCGCCCCTCGGATTTTGGGATCGTCACATTGGACATATTTGTTGAATTGAATTTGTTGGTCAATTCAATTAAAAATATCATTTTGGACATATTTGTTGAATTGAATTTATTTGTCAAATCAATGAAAAATATCATTTTGTCATTGTTATTAGATTGAATTAGTTTGTCATAAAATACCATTTTGTTCATTTTATTGAATTGAAATTAGAATTGTCAATTCAGTGAAAAATATCATTTTTTTTCATTTTATTGAATTAAAAATGTTACGTTTTTGTATGCATTCCTCGATGCAAACAAAATATTAAAATAAAAGAGTTACATTTTTATTTGCATTCCTCGATGCAAATAAAAGATAAAATAAAAAGTTACATTTTTATTTGCATTCCTCGATGCAAATAAAACATAAAATAAAAAGTTACAATTTTGTTTGCATTCCCCGATGCAAACAAAACATTAAAATAAAGAGTGGTATTTTTGTTTGCATTCCTCAATGCAAATAAAACATGAAATAAAGAATTACATTTTTTTTATTTGCATTCCCTGATGCAAATGAAACATTAAATTAAAAGTTAAATTTTTATTTGCATTCTTTAGATGCAAGCAAACATTTAAATTAAAAAGTTACATTTTTATTTACATTTTAGATGTAAATAAAAACATGAATTAAAAAGTTATTCTTTTATTTGCATTCCTTGATGCAAATAAACAAAGAATCAAAAAGTTATTCTTTTATTTGCATTCCTTGATGCAAATAAACGATGAATTAAAAAGTTAATCTTTCATTTGTATTCCTTGATTCAAATATACGATGAATTAAAAAGCTGTTCCTTTATTTGCGTTATTTGATGCAAATATACATTGAAATAAAAAGTTGTTCCTTTATTTGCATTCTTTGATGCAAATATGCATTGAAATAAAAAGTTATACTTTCATTTGCATTCTTTGATACAGATAAAATGTTGAAATTGGAAGTTAAATTTTTATTTGCATTTCTTGATGCAAATAAGTCACAGTTTTAAAAAAAAGGTTATATTTTATTTATAATTTAGATACAAATCAAAAACATGATTTGTAAAGTTACTTTTTTTTGCAATTTTAGATAAAAACCAAACATTAAAATAAAGGTTGTATTTTTGTTTGCAATTTTAGATGCAAACAAAACATTAAAATAAAAAGTTACATTTTTATTTACATTTTAGTTGTAATAAAAATGATAGAATTAAAGGTTGCATCTTTATTTTTCAAATTAGATGTAAGTAAAAGAATAAAATAAAAGGTTACATTTTTATTTACATTTTACGTGTATTAAAAATGATAGGACTAAAAGTAATATTTTTATTGTCATTTTGAGATAATAAAAAGATTAGAATTTAATGTACATTTTTATTGTCACTTTCGAGACGATAAAAAGAGTAGGATTATGGGTAAATTTTTAATGTCACTTTGTGCAATGCAAAAAGGATTACATTTCTTATGTAATATAAAGATTACGTTTTTTTTTTTCAATGTAATAAAGATATCATTTTTATGCAATATAAAAAGGTTACATTTCATTGTAAATGAGTCAACATTAGAATTTACATTTTTAATGTAAATGAATCAATAGAAAAGATTCATTGTTTTTTATAAAATATGTTAACATGAGAACCTACATTTTTATTGTATATGAAAATGATTCATTGTTGCATTAAAATGTTTGACCATAAAAGTTCACATTTTTTATTGTAAAAAGAGATTATATGAAAACATTCATGTGTTGAAAATATAATGTAGCGATGCCTTGAAATATATGTTTGTGATGTTGAAATGTTACACTTCCATTTACAAGTTGTCCGACTTGTTTATGTGATTGGGACGATAATTTTTCACACATCACCCGAGTGCACAGATAATCTATTATTATTTGTTGGTTAAAACCCCATACGGGTGTTGGGATAACATTTGATATACACTAGCCCCAATATTTAATTAATTGCCAATCGACGGATTGATAGTCTATGATGAACATTACTTATTTATTTATTTTAATGCTCACACAGTTATAAATCTCACTTTGGATGTGAATGTATTGTTTGATGATTGTTTATCATTATCGTTGGATATATGCATTGTATTAAAGCCATATAACTGTAGTTATATGGTAATTGATTGAGTCGCATTCCGATTCAGAATTATTTTAAAGAAAAAGGTCATTTTAATGTAAAAAACATTTTTATGTAGAAGAACGAAAAGATCATTTTAATGTAAAAATACATTTTTAATGTAAAAGAAAAGTGAACATTTTAGAAAAGGAACACCTTAGAACAAAGAATATTTTAATATAAAGAATATTTAATATAATGAATATTTTAAAATAAAGAATATTTTAAAATAAATTTAGGAAAGAATAAAGTATGATTTTTATGTACGTCTTAGAATGGACACAAGAATATAAAATATGAAGTCATGTTATGTAGGGATGCTATTTTTAACCCGAACGGGTTTATCGATCGATTTATTCCATCTTTAAAATAAATATAAAAGAAGTGGTTTATAAATCTAATATTTTGAAATTTTAAATATTTTAATATAATAAAATATAGAATATTCAATTTTTAATTAAAATTGAAAATGAAGATAAAATCATTATAAATGAATTTATAAATATTTTGAAAAATACATTTTAATAGAAATCGATGAAATATAATAGCCTGAATAGAACGCGCTGCACAGCGACCGTTCGCGAATTTCGACCATTAACTTCAAGTTGATGTAACGGGAGATCCGACCATCAGATTCTCCTAAAACCGAAATCGTTGGGTTCGTATCGAAAAGAGCCTTTCAATGAATATAAGAGTTTTGAAATCTAACGGTTAGATTTGGAGTTATGTCCAAATCGATTTCAGAAAAGGTCGCTACGGATGTAGTTCGATGACCGTTTATAGAAATCGGCTGTAAAGGCCCTAATAAAATTATTTAAAATTATGTAAAATCATAATAAATGATTTAAAATGATTTTAAGATGAAAAACTCCAATTTTTTAAAGGTAAAATATATTTTTATCAAAATGAACTAGTTATTAACTAGAAAGATAATCCAATGTTTAAATTAAATAAATTGGATTTTGGGTTATCATGAATGGTATCTTCAATAAAACTATTCTTAATACCCCGTGTAAAAGGAATAAATCTTTTAATTAAGATTAGTAGAGTTTTTAAATTATATTTAGTAATTGGAATAAAGTGAAATGTGAATTGGGTTTATCGTGAGATGTGTTTTAAAACGACATTTGTTCTTTAACCCAATTAACAGTGAAAATATAATTCGAAATTTATAAATCTTTTATTAAGATTTAATTGGAAAATTTTCCAAAATAAAGTTTTCCAATTTATTACATTAAATTGGAATTGAATGGAATTTGGTTCGGTAATAATCGAGATGAGCTTCTGTAAAAGAAGGTTGTTACTATATATGGAATTTAAAAGGCTTTGCCGTTATTCCATTTATATTATTGGTCTGATACAGAAATTTATATCGATTATATATTGAATCAATTTATGTAAAAATTCCATATTTAATGGAAGATGATTTTGGGTTTATCGTGAACTGTGTTTTAAATGACATCGGTTCTTTAACCCAGTTAAAGATAAGATTAATTTCTTAAATTTGAATAATCTTTAAGTAATGATTTAGAGATTTAAAAGGTAACTTTAAAGGATTTATCTTTGATAAAATTGATGGGGATTCTGCCCTAATATTGTGAATATTTTATTAAAAGAACATTCTGAATTGGAATGAGGCATTGGATGTGCTTTTTTTAGCACTTGATTTTAAATTATGCGAGTTATTCAGAAAGACTGGGTTTAACCCATTCTGAATAATGAATACGATGACTAACAGTCGAAGAAATTGAAGACGGTGCAAGACCGTTGATCTTCACGTTGAATGGATGAGTTGCTACTGATGCTCATGATTGGAGTAGCTATCTTGAAGGGGCTACAGTGGTAGCCGTCCAGACGTACCTGTTGATTGTTTGGATATGCGAGGAATAAGGTACCTTCGGTTTCGTTCAAACCCAGAACGGAGTTGTAAATGGATGGTATATCTGACGTTGTGTTCCTTTACATTGTATCTATTGATTTCTGTTAATATATATCTGTTTGGTAGCGGAGAATTCATTCTCTTGCTTAATACCCTTCTCTGAGACGTATGAGCTCAGAGGTTATATATTGGCAGAAATCAATGGTAGGGATTGACAATGTGGCATACTAAGATGCATGGATCAAGGCTTTTGTTGAAAAGCAGATCCTTGTGGATGATGATCAAAGCATAGCCTATTTAAGCATAGCTTTGTGTATTACGTTACCTCGCGAGCCTCACACCTCGGTAGAGTCAAAAGGGGGACAAGAGAATGCAGGGAGTGCACACGTTTCTTTCTAGCTAGAAGTGGTGTTTGGGTTTTCCCATGGCCCGGCATTTTTACTTATGTGGCTGATGGATTGAGGCGCCTCGGATATTTTTATTGGTCGCCAATGGCCAATTTATTGGTCCAATAGGATCGGGAAGCGTGTGTTCATGAATTGCCAATCCACTAAAGTATTTGTGGACCGGCCCTGCAGGGTCCAATGGTTCGCCAGCGTCCGAATCCTGAGACATTGCTAGAGTGTCTCGAATTGGTTAGGAGATTGTCCCTAGCCTTGACTCATGATGGAAACCAACTTCCAATACGACATCATGCGGTTTTGATTGTATAACTAGACCAGTGACATAGTATATGGTAGCTATGCCATCTATGATTGATACATTATGATTGAAATTGTTTTTAAAACATATATACACTAATAATAATATTAAATCTATTTTATCGTATCAAGCATCTTTTGACCATTATAAGGTAAAACTTTATCCTTCGGTTTACATTGCATTGTGTTATGGGACTTGAGTCTTACAATGGTTTCATTTTTCTAAAAAGCATTGCATTGTTTAACGATTTACTTTATTTATGCACTGGAAATCCAATGGAGTAAACCCGTTCCGCAATGGCGGCGTGGTCCTGTGATTAGCCTTATTATTAAACAAGTTAAATAAGATTTCTCATATCAGTCCCATGACTGACCTATAGCTTGTTTCACTTGCAAACTCGGGTGCCCTCTTTTCAACACAGACAGTCGAGTAGCTTATTTTGCAGATATATTAAGCAGGATTCTGGATCGAAGCTTAAAGTTGTGTCCAGAGTGTTGATAGACTTCCACTGTATCAGTTTAGTTATTTCCGCTGCTTTGTATTAATTATTTTAAATAATCTTTCGTTGTATTATTATTTGTTAATGTACTCTGGTATATTCTGTACTCTGATGTGATATTATCATGATGTAATAAAAGTCTCCTGTTATTTGTTCTAATGTATTGTATTCCCAAAGTTAAAGTATTCGAAGATTTCCGACTTTTGGTTCGGACCTGTGTGGTTTATGGTCGATTCAAAGGGTGGGGATTTTCGGGTTTTAATTCTTAATCAGACTCCAACCGTAAATTAGTAAGAGAACGATTCCCTAAGTATTAACCCCGAAGGCTGAAACCAACATCAGACTAATACCCAGGAAACCACCCATCTTAGCTCGTTTCCAGTTAGTTTCTAATTTTATATACAATCATAAATATCAATAATAGGCGACATGAGCGTCCCATGCCACTATGTCGCCATATGTAGGTTTACAATCAAAACCGCAAAGTCACGTATTTGGAAATTGGATTTCCATCTGTGAACCGAGGCAAAAGATAGTCCTCTACCGATTCGAGTCTGTCTAGCCCGAGTCTCAGGCAGGTATTCAGTCAAGCCTTTGGATCATCAGGGTCGGTCCACCGATGTGGATTAAAATGCCTGAACACTGTGTTTCCCCGCCCTTTGGGGCGTAAATGAGCCAACGAATGACTCCATCGGCTTCTCATAGTCACCGATATATCTGAGGCGCCTCGCAACAGCAACAACCACATAAGTCAAACTCGTCAGGACGTGTAAAACCACTAACGCCACTTCTAGCTAGAAAGAAACGCATGTCCTCCCTGATGTCCTCTCCCATTTCTGGTTCACAACCGGGGTGTGAGGCTCACGAATTAACGCTACACAAAGTTGTGCCACACAGGCTGTGCTTTGATCATCAACCACAAGACTCTGCTTTTCAACAGAAGCCTTGATCATTTGCATCCTAGCATGCCACACAGGCAAACCACTCCATGCAACCGATATACATCAATCACACAGAATGATATCCAATGTCAGACACACAGTCCATTTACAAGTTCGTTCTGGGTCTGAGTGGAACCGGAGGCAAATTGTACCTCGCATATCCATCGATCTCCAAGTACGTCTGGACGATCACCAACTGATTCCCTCCTCTTGGGTGTACGGCCCAATTAAGATCATCAGTAATTATCCAAATGACATGAAGACCTCCGGTCTTCGACCACCGTCTTCATCTTCGACTCATCGTCGAATCAGTTATTCAGAATGGGATAAAACCAGTCTTTCTGAATAACTCGCGTATATAATAAACAAGTGTTACCCGAACACAACATACGCCTCATTCCAATTCATCAGTCACTAACCGCAAATTAGCAAGAGAATAATTCCCTAAACATTAACCCCGAAGGCCGAAACCAACATCAGATCAATACCCGAGAAACCATTCTTCCTAGCTAACCTACAGTTAGTTTCTAATTTTACATTCTTAGGGAAAGGTTCCCATTAATTTTATCAAAGATAAATTCTTTTAAATTTATTCTTTAATCTTCCTTTGAATATCACTTCAAACTAGTCGGGATTAGCGAACCACACCGAAATAATCATTTATTTTATTTCCCATTCCCAACCTATTCATCCCATGAAGTAAAACTGGTCATACTTCATATATAACACCACGGTGTTATCGGTAAATTCAATCACCATTTCACGTTCAAATCTAATTAAAGATTCATTAAAACTCCACTTAGTTTTAATCTTTGACTGGGTTATAGAATCAATGTCATTTAAAACACAGTTCACGATAAACCCAAAATCACATTCCATTCTATTAGCCTTTAACTGTAAAATAGCAAGTGAGCAATTCCCTAAGTATTAACCCCGAAGGCCGAAACCAACATCAGATCAATACCCAAGTAACCATTCAACTCAACTAATCTCTAGTTAGTTTCTGATTTTTCTTAGCTCAGTTGGGTCTAAGAATAGTATTATTAAGATACCGTTCACGACAACCCAAAATCACATTCCATTTATTATCGGGTTAAAGAACAAGTGTTATTTAAAACACCGTTCACGATAAACCCAAGAATCAATTCAAATTCAATTCCAATTAAATACCATTTAATTGGTACACTTCATTAAATCCAAATAAAAAGATTTAATCTTTTTCTCAAATGGGTTTAAGAACAGTGTTAATGAAGACACCATTCACGACAAACCCAAATCCTATTTGATATTAAATACAAGGCTCCGAATAGAAAATATATCGGCTTATATTCAATATCAAATTCTACGACCAACAAATATCGTATGGGAAATAACGATATAAATATATCTATCAAATTTCCATAACAATATCTGTATAATCACAAATTCCAACATCGAAATATTCCAAAGACAAATTCGATTCAAATCCATTCCAATTCAATTATTGGAAATTATGGTTATTTTCAAAACCATTTCAAATCCAATTTATTTATAAAACAAATAAATTATTATTCTAGTTCAAAACTAGTTCATTTCGATAAATAACTACTTTTATCTTTTCAAATATGGAGTTTTTCATCCCAATTCTTCCCAAATCATTTCTTATGATTTCACACAAATTATTACTATTTTAATAATTTTATCAAGGCCCGTACAGTCGATTTCCATCAACAGCCATCGAACTGCACTTACAGCGACCTTTTCCAAATTTGATTTGGACATAATTCCAAATCCAACCATTAGATTTCAAATCCCTAATATTTGTTAGAAAGCTCTTTTCGATACGAACCCAACGGTTCCGGTTTTAGGAGAATCCGACCGTCAGATCTCCCGCAATATCCATTCGAAGTCAATGGTTGAAATTCGCGAACTGCCGCAGCGCGGCACGTTCTATTCAGGCCATTATATATATAATATATATATTATATATATTTCGTCGATTTCCTTTTAAAAACATAATTTTCAAATCGTTTTAAATTCGTTTTCAAAGCAGATTCAACTTTATATTCAATTTCAAATCAAAATTGAATATTCCATATCATTAACATATAAATGATAATATTTTCAAAATGTTATATTTTGAAATCACATCCTTTTCGATATTCGTTATAAAAACGAATAAAATCGATATGAATATCGCTCGCGTCAAAATGGCGCAAATCTAATCAACACGGCTTCATATATTTCTATTTTCAAATATTCTATTTCAAATATTTCTATTCAAATATTTCTTTTTCAAATATTCTATTTCAAATATTTCTATTCAAATATTTCTATTCAAATATTTCTATTCACATATTCTATTTCAAATATTCTATTTCAAAACTGGAATGAGGCCCAATCAATTACGATAGATTTTATTTCTATGGATTTCCATACAACGCATGTATATATCAACAATGACAAATAATCAACCATCATCCAAAGTGCATTCTACAATGTATAAGCATCAAATATAAATATTCAACGCTTATAACAGTCTGTCAATCAATCAATCGACATACAACTAATTATTGGGATTAGTGTATGTCATATATCACCCCTATACCCGTGTAGGGTTTCAAACAATCAAACACAGATTTTATTTGTGCAGTTGGGCAATGTGTAAAATTTATCGTCCCAATCAATATCAGTCAAATGTGTGTATATAAAAATCGTTCGATTTGTTTATATTAATTTATTTCATTTCATATACACGTTAAAAATTCTATTTTTAACTATAAAAATATTTTTTTATTTCATTCCACGTCACACAATCAGATGCACATCAAAATAAAACAAACAAACAAACAAGCCGTCCATGGTCTGTGGACGACGGGTGTCGGGTGCTACTAAGCACCGTTTGCATCCTAGTATATATTTTAACTAGAAAATTAAATTAAAAGTGAGAAGTTCTCACCGATAAGCTAAACCAAACGCCATGACTTTTCGTATGTAGAAGTCTTCGCCGTTCTCGCCCTTTGTCACTTTCGTTGTCCGTAGCCACTACATATATAAAAATCCCATTTTTATATTGTTGCTAGGTATATAAAAATCACATTTTTATAATCACTCTATATGGATAAAAATCACATTTTTATACTGCTACTATATAGATAAAAATTCTATTTTTACACCGCTACTATATAAATGAAAATTCTATTTTTACACCGCTACTATATAGATAAAAATTCTATTTTTACACTGGTGTTCATACAAAATAAAACCATATTTTTCTCTCGCCATTCTCTATATAAAAATCATATTTTTATTCTTCCTATGATGTAAAAATCATATTTTTATTCTATGAAAATCTCATAAAAATTGTATTTTTATCACCACTTTATATATTTTAAAATCAAATTTAAACTATGCTCTCTAATTAAATTCAGTAAACAACAAAAAAAACTCACTGTTGTTGGTTCACCCTCGCGACTGAATGGAGGAGTAGCAGGCAAAGGAAGAGCAGAGGGGCGACTGGGTGATACGACGGTCAGATCTGAAAGGGGACGACATTCTTCTGTGGAAGGAGGGGCTATTGGGTTTGCAAACGGCGAAGGGGAAAAGAGGAAGTGAGGAGCGGTGCTAGGGTGTCTCGGTTGTCTTCGCGGTGGGGAGTTCTGGGTTGGGCGAGGCGTTTAGGGTTCGGAATGGAAGAAAGGGGGGCTCGCGAGATCAGGGGGAGGCGCGGGGTCTTCAGAGGTGGCGGCGCCGGAGGTACGCCGCCCCTGGCGATCGCGGCAATGGCAGGCTCCTCCCGATATCCGTTCGCTTTTTTTTCTTTTTCTTTTTTTTGAAAACGAGGGACTTCTGAAATGAGGAGAGGAGGGTGGGGGTGGGGGCTATTATAATTTAATTAATTTTTTTCCATTATTTCTTCCATATAAGTTGACTTTTCTTTCGAACTCGAAATTGGTCACAACGATTGTCGCCCCTAGCGTATTACCCCCATTTTGAACACGATGGTATATGTATCGTAACCCAATTCCGCCGTTTCGATAGGTTTTTATTGAATTTAAAATATACATCTTTATATATTCAATTTGAACGTACATTTCAATTTACTGGGGCCACATACTAAGTCTAAAAATTCCAGAAAAATATTTTCTAGCTTTGTATTGATGATACGGTCCTAATAAAACTAATTTCGTCAGATTCTGATACCGTTTGAAAAATGGTCATTTTCCAGTTGATTAAAATCAACTGAAACTGGTCAAACGCGTTTTCCTTTGCCACGCTCACATATTAATTCAAAAAATTACGAATTTTGAAACCTAGCCATAACTTGACATCCCGGATCCAACAAAAGTGGTTTCGTCGAAAACCTAGGTCATTTGCAAAATTTCCATTTTTAAGGGCGGAAAATTCCATAGCGACTATTCTGAATTTTCAACTGGACAGATCTTTTGATTCCCGCTATGAAATTTCAATTTTTTAGATTCGTTGTAAAGATATTCTCAAATAGATTCGAATATTTTTGGTTTCGTTAAAATCCGGTTTATTTTGAAACCTGTACATTCATTTGAATTTTGAAATCGAATTATCGAACTACCACGCCATTTTCAATTCCTTTTATAATTAAAATAAAATATTTATATTCTAACAACGACGTATATAAATATAAACGTTCTAATTCTATTCAAAATAAATTTCTCGTCGTTATTATTTAAAATAACTCATTTTAAATATTCAAAATTCATTAAAATCGCCAAAATAAAATTTTTAAATTGGCTTAGATTTCCGGGTTATTACAGCATAGCCTATTTAGGCATAGCTTTGTGTATTACGTTACCTCACGAGCCTCACACCCCGGTAGAGTCAAAAATGGGACAAGGGAACGCAGGGAGTGCACATATTTCTTTCTAGCTAGGAGTGGTGTTTGGGTTTTCACACGGCCCGACATTTTTACTTATGTGGTTGATGGATTGAGGTATATATGATATTTTTTTTGGTCTCCAATGGCCAATTTATAGGTCCAACAGGATCGGGAAGCGTGTGTTCAGGAATTGCCAATCCACTAAAGTATTTGTGGACCGGCCCTACAGAATCCAAGGGTTCGCCGGCGTCTGAATCCTGAGACATTGCTAGAGTGTCTCGAATCAGTTAGGAGATCGTCCCTAGCCTTGACTCATGATGGAAACCAACTTCCAATACGACATCATGCGGTTTTGAATGTATAACTAGTATGGCGACATAGTATATGGTAGCTATGCCGTCTATGATTGATACATTACGATTGAAATTGTTTTTAAAACATATATACACTAATAATAATAATAATATCAAATCCATTTTATCGTATCAATCATCTTTTGACCATTATAAGGTAAAACTCTACCCTCCGGTTTGCGTTGCATTGTGTGATGGGACTTGAGTCTTATAATGGTTTCATTTTTTCTAAAAAGCATTGCGTTGTTTAACGATTTACTTTATTTATGCACTGGCAATCCAATGGAGTAAACCTGTTCCGCAATAGTGGTGTGGTCATGTGATTAGCCTTATTATTAAACAAGTTAAATAAGATTTCTCATACCAGTCCTATGACTGACCTGTAGTTTGTTTCACTTGCAAACTCGGGTGCCCTCTTTTCCACACGGGCAGTCGAGTAGATTATTTTGCAGATATATTAAGCAGGATTTTGGATCGAAGCTTAAAGCTGTGTCTAGAGTGTTGATAGACTTCCACTGTATCATTTTAGTTATTTCCGCTGCTTTGTATTAATTATTGTAAATAATATTTCGTTGTATTATTGTTTATTAATGTACTCTGGTATATTCTGTACTCTGGTGTTATATTATCATGATGTAATAAAAGTCTTCTGTTATCTGTTCTAATGTATTGTTTTCCCAAAGTCAAAATATTCGAAGATTTCCGACTTTTGGTTCAGACCTTTGAGATTTATTGTCAATTCAAAGGGTGGGGATTTTCGGGTCTTTACACAACTGGATTCCTCAAAAATTTATTATTCGTTTCTTTTCATATATATTATCGTATATAATGTGTTAGAAAACCTGTGATTGATAATTGGGTGTTTTGATTTTTTAAATGGAAAGTGTAAATAGACATAAAATGTTGACACAAAGTTAAACACACAAAATTTGAGCCTATTAGATCTCCCCCTGAATTCCACCTCACATATAAAGACAATCAAATCTTGTGGTCCAGATTTTTTGTACATAATTGTGTGGCCAATTTTGTGTCCCTATAGCCACTCCCTTGTTTAAATATCACTGGCCCTAAATATTGAAATACAAAAATATCATGAAAAGGAATTTTTTGTTTTAAAAGGGAAAATCTATTTTTCTAAAATAGAATTTGAATTTCGAATAGACTAGAAATATTTACTTGTTTTCAATAATAAAAACAAGCAGGTCATTTATAAATGAAGTGAAATGAATTATTATTGGATAATCCAGGAAATATAAGTATAAGTGTAAATTTAAAAAGGGAAATTTATTTTTCCAAAGTAGAAATTTAATTTCAATTGGATTTGAAATCAAGACTTATTTAAATATATAAACAAGTAATATAAATGATGTTTGTGAATAAAGGTGAAAATTTATCATTTGGATCATTTAAATATTTAAATTCATGTATGAATTTAAAATGAGAATTGGGAATCGTGTTAAAAAGGAAAAAATGAAATTTATTCCGATGTTCGGAATATCAATTGAATTGAAATAAATCCATGCAGATTTATGATTTGAATTCGACTATGTTGAATTTATAAAAATAAATTATTTCCAGAAAGGATATTTAAATTGTATTAAATAGGAACTGAACTTAAATATGAAAATATATTCAATAATTATATATATATGTTATAATAATAAAATATTCCAAAATAAAAATCAGGTTACAAATAGATTTTGAAATGGAGCCTATTTTAATGTATAAAACAAGAAAGTAAATTTATAAACGATGTTTATAAATAAAGAAGAATAATTATCATGGGATAATTTGGAATTATAAATTCAAGTATCAAATTGAAAGTGAATTAGAAATCATTTTGAAAAAGGGATGACAGATGTTATTCCATTATTCGGAATATAAACTGAATTGAGACAAATCTAAGGAGTTATGTTTGGAATTCGATTTCATCGAATTTTATAAAATAATTTATTTCTATTGGAATGGGAAGTTAACAATAAAAATGGAGTTGTGATTGGATTTATAACCGAACAATGAAATAATCGACGATTAGGAATAATCCAAATATTAAGTTAGATTTGGTAAACTGGTTTAATTTAATATTTAAGAAATGGAATTGGAATTTATTAATAAACAAAGTTTAATTGTTTATATTGAAATTCAATTAAAACGAACTCGCCACAGCACGGTAGTTCGTAATTGACATTTCAAACTTCAATTGAGTATGTAGTGCTCAATTTAAGTCAGAGTTCTTTGAAACAAGAATCGTCAAGACCAACTGAATAATATTTTCCTAGTGGAAGAGAAAAAACTAGATTTCGTCTCAAAGATTTTGAGTTATATCAAAATCAAATTTCCAGAAAACAGTGCTATAATCATTATTAAACCATACTGGTTTATTTAAATTAATAAAAGGATTTTAAGTAAATAAAATCCGAATTTCCATTATAAAAATCCAGACTTGAGTTATAAAATAAATATGAACTCAAGTGAAGTAAATGGATTGATTTTTGAAACAAAATCAGATTTTAATTATTGAATAGAATTAACTAATTTGAAGAGTAATTAGATAATGGAATTTTGAATCGAAATTGGGCTTTGGGTAAGTGAATTGGATTTGTGAATTCATATTTGAAATTGAGTATGAAACTTGAATTGAAAATGGAATTCCATTAGTTTATAAGAAAATTAAAATTATATTTGAACATTTTATGTTCAATAAAATGTGAAACAAGCAAAAGAGCTAATTACAGAATAAATTAGCAAATTGAGTTAGAAATGATTGGATTGAGTTGGAATAAATTAGGGAATGGACGTATATATGTTAAATAGGTATGGAATGAAGAGAATAAAGATTATAATTCGAGTGCCCAACAAAAAGGTACACGTTTAAATTCCATATGAGATTTTATGAGCCTATTTGGCAAGCCAATTGGCTTTTTGATTTCTTTTGAATGGAAAGGGCTTAGAGAGCCGAGTTGGAGTTTGAGCTATTGACCGGTACAAAGGAGGTGCTGGGGTATTTTTTCGGAAATTTAAGGAGTTAGAATATTTTAAAGAAAATTGATAACTAGAAATCAATATATATAGAATTCGATAGGAAACGAACATAAAATAGAATATTATAAACAACAAGAAAAACTATAAATTCAAATCTCGTAAGAATAGAAAGAGAAACGTATACACATTTAAAAAATGAATAATTGGTTTTTATGGTGTTGATTATTCGAGGTAAGTGGTCTTATCTGTTTTGAAGTTAAGGATGTTTTCAGTCAAGGTCTGTGAGGTAATTGTACCCTAACTTGATTGATTTCATTATTAACTGATAAATAGGAAGATTCAGTCTTGAAGATCAATGTTTATATAAGATTTAGTTGAATACAGTATTTTAAGTTGTTGTAACGATGTTTTACATGACGGTTGTTTTAACCCAAGTAAGTGGAATTTTGAAAATATAATAATAAATATTTCCTAAGTATAGAAATTAACGAGTTCGGGAAAGAGATAAGGAATTGGAATATTTTCCAATTATAAATAAAAGATATTTTATAAGTATAGAAAACAAAAAAGGTGATATATGAAAAATGTTTTTCAAATAGCGTAAGAGGTCAAGATGATTGTTGAAAATATTGGGTTAACAAATATTGATAAGGAAAAGGAGAAGTGATTTAATTAATGAAATATTAATTAAGGGGCCCTGTGATTGTTTGATGCTTTGTATGAATGTTTGTTTTTTCTTTAATAGTTAAATAACCGACTATCGAAATATTGGCCAATATCGTGTCAATATGGAGAGACCGGTTGGATTATTATCCGAGAACCACTCCGTATTGGCAATAGTGTTGCGAACAAGATTATATGAAGATAATCAAAGATGGAGTAAAATACAAGGGATTTTTCTGTTAATCCTAGGTAGAAATTGCCTAAAATGGATTAATGGGAATTATGCCTTCGGTTTCATTCAATCCTAGTACGAACGTGTATGGATGAATGTCTAACAGAGTATTTCCAATGATTGCATGTGTTGGTCTATACAAATATACTGTAACAACCCGGAAATTAAAAACCAATTTATAATGGAGTAAACAAAATATATTTTTGATATATAAAAATATATAGACGCTATATAAAATACGTATGTGCGTTGTACAACACGGTGATGTGAAATTGATTGTGGTTGTGAATGATTGGTTGTGGTTGCAATAAAATTGATTTTGTTTATAGTAAATTCATTGTGTTGTGAAAATGAATTGTATTGTGGAAATTATTGGAATGGAATGGTTATGTATGTTGCAAGCCTAGGTTAGAAGAGGAGTAGTACTCAGACACTATGCCGGTGCTACAACACCCTGCCGTTATTATGCCGTAATTTTATGAAATAAAATGTTTGAACAACAAAAATATCATTTTAATTGTATGTATGAACCATTAAAAATATTCATGTGATGAATAAAATGTTTGAACAACAAAAATACATTTTTATTGTATGAACCATTAAAAATATTCATGTGTTGAATAAAATGTTTGAACAATAAAAATATCATTTTTATTGTATGTATGAACCATTAAAAATATTCATGTGTTGAATAAAATGTTTGAACAATAAAAATATCATTTTTTATTGTATGTATAAACCATTAAAAATATTCTTGTGTTGAATAAAATGTTTGGACAATAAAAATATCATTTTTCATTAAAAATATTCATGTGTTGAATAAAATGTTTAAACAATAAAAATATCATTTTTATTGTATGTATGAACCATTAAAAATATTCATGTGTTGAAATAAATGTTTGTTAGTTAAAAATATTATTTTTATCATGTTAATGAAATAATAAAAAAATAGCTATGTGTTGAAATATATTTTTGTTCACCGAAAATATCATTTTTAACATAAGTATGAAGTGTTAAAAATGACCATGGGTTAAAATAAATATTTGTTCGCTAAAAATATTATTTTTAGCTTAAATATGTATATATATATATACGTATGCTAAGCAGGAAAATGGATTTTTTGTTGAGTACAGAATTCATTTTTGTGGCCGACAAATAGGTACACCTTAATGAGTTGGATGTGCAATTTTATTATTATATAAACTCCTGTGAATGAAATTGGATGAGGTGTGATGGTTGTTCTGTATGAGATTATAAAACCACGCCATAGGATAGCAACAATTAAATTTTGAACAACACCACACGACATACTGCATGAAGATAGCATATCATCTCATATTCCATGTAAACATTTAGAGCTTATATGACGAGGTTGGGATTACCATACGAGCGAGATGCTCGTATGGCGATGACTGTATTTTAGGTTGAACAAAAGAATGATTATGGACATAATTAAGGAATAATTATGTACATAATTAAGGAATACATGTAACGATGCTCGGGGAAGGATTAATAAAAACCCCACACGGGTCTGGAGATGACAATAATTCATGTCTCTCTTGATTTTAGATACGACACATGGATTATTTATTTTCCAACACTGGACAATGTAATGAGATATAATATCTAGAGATATGATCTTTACATTCTCCTTGGGCATAGATAGGTCACTAAAAATTGTGCATGCTTTTTATTTATTTATTGGGTGCCTAACATAGCCCAATAAATTTTTCAAACCCTCCCGAACAATGGAGGCTATGGCAAAATTTTCCAAAATTTAAAGGCGTTAGCCAATTATTTGAAGAAATAAATGGTTTCAAAGTCATCGAATAAATTATATAATTTATATATAATATAAATTAAAATAAAACGAATCGAGCAGCTGTAGTTCGCGTTTTGGAATCGTAACTTTAAATGATTATACCGGGAGATCCGACCATCGGATTTTCCCGAAACTGGAAACGTTGGGTTCACTTTGGAAAGATCTTGAGACGACCCGAACTTCCCCGTGAAGGAAAGCACGGATAGAATTGAGGACAAGACAAAATAGAACGCAGATAGAAGAACATTTCATTGTTATTACAACAATTCCATCAGATACAAGAATATACAGAGTATAAATGAATAAATTACATTCGATAAATATCAGAGATTACAATAAATTACATAGCAGCGGAAAAATATACAAAACACAACTAGAAGTGATACACGGATACAGAGCTTTCCGAGCATTGTTCCAGCTGTAAATCAGGACCCTGTAAATATAAATCTGCAAAACCAAAACTACTAGCTGCCCGTGTGGAAAATAGGGGCACCCAGAGTTTAGGTTAAAACAATAAACTCCAGGTCAGTCATGTGACTGGTGTGAGAACTAAAACAGTTATTAATCTTTATTTTTTAAAGTTAGGTAAATCAAGGGACCACGCCGTATAACACGGAACGGGTTTCCTCCCAAGAATACCAGTGCATAAAACAAACAGCGCAATGCTAAATAAAGAAAAATGAAGCTGTTATAAGACCCAGGTCCCATCACACAATGCAACGCAAGCCGGAGGATAGGGTTTTTACCTTATAACAGCCAAAGCATGCTTGATACGTTTAAAACACATTATTTGATACTATAATAAGTGTATAGTGTCAAAACAATTCAAATCATAAATATCAATCATAGGCGGCATGGGTACCATCTATCATGTCGCCATACTAGTTCTACAATTAAAACCGCAATACACGTATTGGAAATTGGATTCCGTCATGAGCCGAGGCAAGGGGCAAGCTCCTCTCCGCGTTCGAGACACTCTAGCAAATGCCTCGGGACCGCACACAGCAATCCCCTGGATCCTCCAAGGCCGGTCCTCTCTTACTTTTGAGGATTGGCAATTCCTGAACACACGTTTCCCGGTCCTTACAGACCTATATCCGAGGCGCCTCGTATCCAACAACCACACAGGTGAGAAGTATATAAATGTCAGGGCTGGTAGGTCACTGACACCACCCTAGCTAGAAAGAAACGTCGTGCACTCCTTGGGTCCGTATCCCGTTTTTGACTCATACCGAGGTGTGAGGCTCGCGAATTCACGTTATACACAAAGCTATGCCACACAGGCCGTGCTTTGATCATCAACCACAAGACTTTGCTTTTCAACAGAAGCCCTGATCAATTGCCACTTACGCGTGCCACATTGGCAATTCACTCCATGCGACTGATGTCCATCGATATACAACCTCTGAGCTCGTACGTCTCAGAGAAGGGCGTTAAGCAAGAGAATAAATTCTCCGCCGCCAAACAGATGTATATTTAATAGAGATCAATCAACACAGAATAAAATCCAATGTCAGACACACAATCCATTTACAAGTTCGTTCTGGGTCTGAACGAAACCGGAGGCACTTTCCTCGCATATCCATCCATCTCCAAGTACGTCTGGACGATCACCAACTGATTCCCTCATCCTGGGTGTACAGCCCAATCAAGATCATCAGTAATCACCCAAACGATGTGAAGACTTCCGGTCTTCAACCACCGTCTTCATCTTCGACATCTCGTCGAATCGGTTATTCAGAATGGGTATAACCCGGCCTTTCTGAATAACCCACGTATATAATTAACAAATGTTACACAAACACAATGAACGCCTCATTCCAATTCAGAATATTCTTTTATTCACAAAATCGCATTCTTAGGGAGAGGTTCCCATTAATTTTATCAAAGATAAATTCTTCTAAATTTATTCTTTGATCTTCCTTTGGATATCTTTCCAAACTAGTCGGGATTAACGAACCACCCCGAAGTAATTATTTATTTTATTTCCCAATCCCAACCTATATATCCCATGGAGCAAAACTGGTAATACTCCATATCTAACACCACAGTGTTATCGGTAAAATTAATTACCATTTCACGTTCAAATCTAATTAAAGATTTAACTATCGCTTTGGAGCAAAACTGGTGGTACTCCACTCTCGATCACCTTTCAGATTTGATAATTTAAATTATCAATTCACATTTTAATCTAATTAAAGATTCATCAAAACTCCACTTAGTTTTAATCTTTTCAAAAATCGATTTCATGCCTTTAACTGGGTTAAAGAACCAATGTCATCTAAAACACGATTCACGATAAACCCAAATCACATTTGATATTAAATACAAGGCTCTGAGTAGAAAATATATCGGCTTATATTCAATATCAAATTCTGAAACCAACAAATATCGTATTGGAAATAACGATATCTAATATATCTTTCAAATTCCCAAAAACAATATCTGTATGGTCACGAAACCCAACATCAAAATATTCCGAAGATAATTTCGATTCAACTCCAGCCCAATTCACGTATTGGAAATATCGATTATTTTTAAAATCACTTTCAAATTCAATTTATTTATTTCAAAAATAAATTGATTTTAATTCTAGTTCAAAACTAGTTCATTTCGATAAAAATCTATTTTTATCCTTCCAAATATGGAGTTTTTTATCCCAGTTCTTTCCAATTCACATATTATAATTTTACACAAATTATAGATATTTTTAATAATTTTATCAAGGCCCGTACAGTCGATTTCCATCAACGGCCATCGAACTGCACTTACAGCGACCTTTTCTGAAATTGATTTGGACATAATTCCAAATCCAACCGTTAGATTTCAAATTTCTAATATTCATTGGAAAGCTCTTTTCGATACGAACCCAACGGTTCCGGTTTTAGGAAAATCCGACGGCCGGATCTCCCGCAATGTCCGTTTGAAATAAATGGTCGAAATTCACGAACTGCCGCGGCGCGGCGTGTTCTATTCAGGCCATTATATTATATATATAATATATATAATATATATTTCGTCGATTTCTATTTAAAACGAATTTTATAAATCGTTTTAAAATCGTTTCAAAAGCAATTTCAACTTTCTTTTCGATTCAAATCAAAATTGAATTCTTCTTTATAAATTCGTTTTAAAATTCATTTCTATTCAATTCAAATTTTAATTCAATTTGAATTCATTTCAATTCAATTTGAATTCGTTTTCAATTCAATTCATTTCGAAATCGTTTTCAATTCAATTCATTTCGAAATCGTTTTCAATTCAATTCATTTCGAAATCGTTTTCAATTCAATTCATTTCGAAATCGTTTTCAATTCAATTCATTTCGAAATCGTTTTCAATTCAATTCATTTCGAAATCGTTTTCAATTCAATTCATTTCGAAATCGTTTTCAATTAATTCGAAATCGTTTTCAATTCAATTCATTTCGAAATCGTTATAATATTCATTTCAATTTGAATAAAATCGATATAAATATCGTTCACGTCAAAATGGCGCAAAACTAATCAACACGGCTTTATATTTTTCACAACTTCTTTATTCTATTCAACAAATGAATATTGTTCCCATTCAACACATGAATCTATGTTTCTTTCAACACACGACTAATCTCAACACATGAGTACGGCCAACACATCACTATTTTTGTTATGTAAAATATTTTATAAAACTATGGTATCTATCGTTTGATTTTTAATTAGACTTCTACTGGGAAGTAGTTCTAATCTTAAATATGATAAAGATGTAAATTTCGTTGTATAAAATATTTCACTCAACACATGAACATCGTCAACACATGACTATTTTTATATTCAACACATGAATTTTCTTTTATAATATTCATTATTTTCCCGATTGGAATGAGGCCCAATCAATCACCATATAACGTTAATTATATGGATTCCATACAACACATGTATATAATAGCATTGAAAAATAATCAACCATCAACCAAAGTGCACTACACTGTATAAGCATCAGAAATAGATATCTAACGCTTATAACAGCCTGTCAATCGACCGATCGACATATTTAATCAATCAGGATGAGTGAACTTCAAATTTCATCCCAACACCCATGTGGGGTTTCAAACAATCAAACACAGATTTTATTTGTGCAGTTGGGCGATGTGTAAAATTTATCGTCCCAATCAATGTCCTTCAAATAGGTGTACATAAACAAACCGTCCGGTTTGTAAATGAATATTTTATTTTATTCACTTCCACGTTAAAAATTATATTTTTAACGATAATATATTCTATTTTAACACATGAATTTCTATTCATTTCATTTATACAATAAAAATGATATTTTCATTTTTCTAACATATTTTAGAAAATTTGGCGGCATAACGGCACGATACTAGAAACGGGACGAGGCCTAGCCTTATCCCCGGTCTAGTGAAGGCACACGCCATTCACACATCAATCAAATCCATTCCATTTCACCAAACAATTCAATTCAAACCAATTAGACTAACCAACTACACAACCAAACAATTTAACAAACAAGTCATCCATGGTCTGTGGATGACGGGTGTCGGGTGCTATTAAGCACCGTCTGCATCCTAGTATATATATAACTAGAAAAAGAAGTTTAGAGTGAGAAGTTCTCACCGAAAGCTATCCAATACCACGACTCTTCATTTATAGAAATCTTCATCGTTATCCCATCTTCGTCTTCTTCGTTGCCCGTAGTCACTATATATGTAAAAATCGAATTTTTATTACTATGTTATATAGATAAAAAAAAATATTTTTATCACGCTATTTTCCATATAAAGATTTCGCCTTTTCTAAAATAAAGATTTCGCCTTTATAAAAACATAGACTTCGCCTTTTCAAATTTAAAGATTTCATCTTTATAAAAATCTCATTTTTATTTTTCTACACATATAAAGATGATATTTTTAATATTCCTAACATGTAAAAATTATATAGTAAAGATCATATTTTTAATACTTTAAAAATATAAAAATCATATTAAAAATCAAATCTTTTATTGTTAAAATTCGAATCACTTTCTTTCTCTATTATATCTAAAATCTATATTTTTATCGCTACTCCCTACGAATGAAAATCTTATTTTTCTCCCCTCTTCTTACGAATAAAAGTCACTCCTTTTTCACCTTATCATATGAATAAAAATCATCCCTTTTTATTTTCAAAAATCGTATTTTCATGTGAATAAAAATCAAAGCTTTTCAAAAATAAAAATCATAACTTTTCAAAAATAAAAATCAAAGCTTTTCAAAAATAAAAATCAAAGCTTTTCAAAAATAAAAATCATAACTTTTATTTAATAAAAATCAAAACTTTTATTTAAACAAAAATCCCTATTTTCAGTTATTATAAATCAAAATTTATAGAAAATTGAAAGGGAGTACTCACCTTTTGGAATGCAGCGTGGGGGAGGGGAAGATGGCGTCGGTGGCGGAGCAAGGGGGTGGCGGCGGTCTGATGGCGGCAGAGGGGCCCAGGGCGTCGGGTTTGGCTGCTTCAAGGCTAGGGTTTTCTCGAATGGGCTGGAGGAGGCTCTGGAGGGGACGACGGCCGGAGGGGGAGGGTGTGGAGACGAGCGGTGGCGCTGGCAGGGAGGGGGGGTCGCGGTGGATGGTGGCGGCTGCTGTAGGGGGGCGGCGCGACGTTGTTTTTTTTTTCGATCTGGATGAATTTAATCGGGGGGGCAGAACGGTTAAAGGGGGAGAGGGTTTTCTTTTTTATTTATTTTTATTTATTATTTTATTATTTTTAAAAGTTGACTTTTACATACGTCATCTAAACGAGGTCCACCACCTGTCGCCCGTAGCGTTTCACCCCCATTCCGAACACAATGGGATATGTATCGTAGGTTGATTCGATCGTTTGAATCAGTTTCCGTTGAATTTACATTTAAATCACCATATTGAATTTTAAACGTACATTTCAAATTACCGGGGTCACATACTAACTAGAAAAATTCCAGAAAAATATTTTCTAGCTTCGTATTGACGATACGGTCCTAACAAAACTAGTTTCGTCGAATTCTGAGATCGTTGGAAAAATGGCCATTTTCCAGTCGATTAAAATCAACTGAAACTGGTCAAACGCGTTTTCCTTTGCCACGCTCACATATTGATTCGAAAAATTATGAAATTTGAAATCTAGCAATAACTTGACATCACGGACCCAACAAAAGTGGTTTCGTCGAAATCCGAGGTCATTTGCAAAATGTCCATTTTTAAGGGCCTGAATTCCATAGCGACTATTCAGAATTTTCAACTGGACATATCTTTTGATTCCCGCTACGAAATCTCAATTTTTCGGATTCGTTAGAAAGATATCATCAATTAGATCCTAATGTTTTTGGTTTCACTAAAATCCGGATTGTTTTGCACCCGGTACATTCAATTGAAGTTTGAAATCGAATTATCGAACTACCGCGCCATTTTCAATTCTATTTATAATTATATATAAATATTTATATTCAAACGACGACGCGTATAATATATACGTCGAATTATATTCAAAACAAATTTCTCGTCGATTTTTTTTTAAAATAATCTATTTTAAATAATCAAAATTCGCTAAAATTGCCAAAATAAAAATTTCAAACTGGCTCGCATTTTCGGGTTATTACAATCTCTCCCACTTAAAACTTTTCGTCCCCGAAAAGGAACAAAGTCGAAAGTGGTTTGATTAATCAACTCTACGTTCGATCTGGCTTCCATTCTCCAACTTTTCAGTTTCTGAGAATTTTCAAATTTTCAAAAATTTGGCTAACACCTGGAATTTTCGAAAAATTTCGCCATAACCTCCCCTGCACCGGGAGCATCGGGGAATTTCAAATAGCTTCCCCGGTCCTTCAGATCTCAAAAAGAAAAAGAAAAAGCCAAGCGGCTAGCCAATAGGCTCACAAAATCATCATCACCCAAACAAAACAGTAAATTATGTAGTAAACATGTACCTATTTGTCGGGCAAACAAATTTTATTCTCTGCTCTAGCCTCCTTGCTATGACCTGTTCAATGTAGTATATGTATATGCAAGCAAATGCGACCAATTTTCAATACAATTCAATATTTGGTACAATTAGGCAAAATGGTTAAAAATTAGCAAACAAATAAACAAACAACACAAACATCAATCAATTAGTGGATTAGAGTTTCAAATTCATAACTTTACTACATATAAAGAAAATCATGTTTTTGATGCCAAATCACAACAATGTGTTCTAACTATATTAATTTTGGTTCTCACACCAGTCTAATGGAAATATATAGATATCACACCTTCGAAACATGAATATAAATACTGATGATGTGGCCACATCACCAAAATTATCCCCGGGTGTCTAGAATGTGACTCTATATCTACCCAGTATATTAAAACTTCGAATATACGTTCATGACGCGTATACGCGAAATCTATATATACTCGATTGTCCATATTCAAAATAAATAAATATTCAAATACGTATAAAGCGATTTAAATTTTAAAACAAAATTGTTTTCATTTGAAAAATATACTCTTCACACTCGTTCTAGGATACTACTGATCCTATCTCTAACGAGTCATTCTAATTGGATATTACTAATCCAATATCTGATGAATTCTTTCGTATGGTTCTAATGTGCCTTGTTCTCGAGCTCTGTAAACCAAAGCTCTGATACCAAACTAAGACGACCCGAACTTCCCCGTGAAGGAAAGCACGGATAGAATTGAGGACAAGACAAAATAGAACGCAGATAGAAGAACATTTCATTGTTATTACAACAATTCCATCAGATACAAGAATATACAGAGTATAAATGAATAAATTACATTCGCTAAAATATACAAAACACAACTAGAAGTGATACACGGATACAGAGCTTTCCGAGCATTGTTCCAGCTGTAAATCAGGACCCTGTTAATATAAATCTGCAAAACCAAAACTACTAGCTGCCCGTGTGGAAAATAGGGGCACCCAGAGTTTAGGTTAAAACAATAAACTCCAGGTCAGTCATGTGATTGGTGTGAGAACTAAAACAGTTATTAATCTTTATTTTTTAAAGTTAGGTAAATCAAGGGACCACGCCGTATAACACGGAACGGGTTTCCTCCCAAGAATACCAGTGCATAAAACAAACAGCGCAATGCTAAATAAAGAAAAATGAAGCTGTTATAAGACCCAGGTCCCATCACACAATGCAACGCAAGCCGGAGGATAGGGTTTTTACCTTATAACAGCCAAAGCATGCTTGATACGTTTAAAACACATTATTTGATACTATAATAAGTGTATAGTGTCAAAACAATTCAAATCATAAATATCAATCATAGGCGGCATGGGTACCATCTATCATGTCGCCATACTAGTTCTACAATTAAAACCGCAATACACGTATTGGAAATTGGATTCCGTCATGAGCCGAGGCAAGGGGCAAGCTCCTCTCCGCGTTCGAGACACTCTAGCAAATGCCTCGGGACCGCACACAGCAATCCCCTGGATCCTCCAAGGCCGGTCCTCTCTTACTTTTGAGGATTGGCAATTCCTGAACACACGTTTCCCGGTCCTTACAGACCTATATCCGAGGCGCCTCGTATCCAACAACCACACAGGTGAGAAGTATATAAATGTCAGGGCTGGTAGGTCACTGACACCACCCTAGCTAGAAAGAAACGTCGTGCACTCCTTGGGTCCGTATCCCGTTTTTGACTCATACCGAGGTGTGAGGCTCGCGAATTCACGTTATACACAAAGCTATGCCACACAGGCCGTGCTTTGATCATCAACCACAAGACTTTGCTTTTCAACAGAAGCCCTGATCAATTGCCACTTACGCGTGCCACATTGGCAATTCACTCCATGCGACTGATGTCCATCGATATACAACCTCTGAGCTCGTACGTCTCAGAGAAGGGCGTTAAGCAAGAGAATAAATTCTCCGCCGCCAAACAGATGTATATTTAATAGAGATCAATCAACACAGAATAAAATCCAATGTCAGACACACAATCCATTTACAAGTTCGTTCTGGGTCTGAACGAAACCGGAGGCACTTTCCTTGCATATCCATCCATCTCCAAGTACGTCTGGACGATCACCAACTGATTCCCTCATCCTGGGTGTACAGCCCAATCAAGATCATCAGTAATCACCCAAACGATGTGAAGACTTCTGGTCTTCAACCACCGTCTTCATCTTCGACATCTCGTTGAATCGGTTATTCAGAATGGGTATAACCCGGCCTTTCTGAATAACCCACGTATATAATTAACAAATGTTACACAAACACAATGAACGCCTCATTCCAATTCAGAATATTCTTTTATTCACAAAATCACATTCTTAGGGAGAGGTTCCCATTAATTTTATCAAAGATAAATTCTTCTAAATTTATTCTTTGATCTTCCTTTGGATATCTTTCCAAACTAGTCGGGATTAACGAACCACACCGAAGTAATTATTTATTTTATTTCCCAATCCCAACCTATATATCCCATGGAGCAAAACTGGTAATACTCCATATCTAACACCACAGTGTTATCGGTAAAATTAATTACCATTTCACGTTCAAATCTAATTAAAGATTTAACTATCGCTTTGGAGCAAAACTGGTGGTACTCCACTCTCGATCACCTTTCATATTTGATAATTTAAATTATCAATTCACATTTTAATCTAATTAAAGATTCATCAAAACTCCACTTAGTTTTAATCTTTTCAAAAATCGATTTCATGCCTTTAACTGGGTTAAAGAACCAATGTCATCTAAAACACGATTCACGATAAACCCAAATCACATTTGATATTAAATACAAGGCTCTGAATAGAAAATATATCGGCTTATATTCAATATCAAATTCTGAAACCAACAAATATCGTATTGGAAATAACGATATCTAATATATCTTTCAAATTCCCAAAAACAATATCTGTATGGTCACGAAACCTAACATCGAAATATTCCGAAGATAATTTCGATTCAACTCCAGCCCAATTCACGTATTGGAAATATCGATTATTTTTAAAATCACTTTCAAATTCAATTTATTTATTTCAAAAATAAATTGATTTTAATTCTAGTTCAAAACTAGTTCATTTCGATAAAAATCGATTTTTATCCTTTCAAATATGGAGTTTTTCATCCCAGTTCTTTCCAATTCACATATTATAATTTTACACAAATTATAGATATTTTTAATAATTTTATCAAGGCCCGTACAGTCAATTTCCATCAACGGCCATCGAACTGCACTTACAGCGACCTTTTCTGAAATTGATTTGGACATAATTCCAAATCCAACCGTTAGATTTCAAATTTCTAATATTCATTGGAAAGCTCTTTTCGATACGAACCCAATGGTTCCGGTTTTAGGAGAATCCGACGGTCGCATCTCCCGCAATGTCCGTTTGAAATAAATGGTCGAAATTCACGAACTGCCGCGGCGCGGCGTGTTCTATTCAGGCCATTATATTACATATATAATATATATAATATATATTTCGTCGATTTCTATTTAAAACGAATTTTATAAATCGTTTCAAAAGCAATTTCAACTTTCTTTTCGATTCAAATCAAAATTGAATTCTTCTTTATAAATTCGTTTTAAAATTCATTTCTATTCAATTCAAATTTTAATTCAATTTGAATTCATTTCAATTCACTTTCAATTCAATTTGAATTCGTTTTCAATTCAATTCATTTCGAAATCGTTTTCAATTCAATTCATTTCGAAATTGTTTTCAATTCAATTCATTTCGAAATCGTTTTCAATTCAATTCATTTCGAAATCGTTTTCAATTCAATTCATTTCGAAATCGTTTTCAATTCAATTCATTTCGAAATCGTTTTCAATTCAATTCATTTCGAAATCGTTTTCAATTCAATTCATTTCGAAATCGTTTTCAATTCAATTCATTTCGAAATCGTTTTCAATTCAATTCATTTCGAAATCGTTTTCAATTCAGTTCATTTCGAAATCGTTTTCAATTCAATTCATTTCGAAATCGTTTTCAATTCAATTCATTTCGAAATCGTTTTCAATTCAATTCATTTCGAAATCGTTATAATATTCATTTCAATTTGAATAAAATCGATATAAATATCGTTCACGTCAAAATGGCGCAAAACTAATCAACACGGCTTTATATTTTTCACAACTTCTTTATTCTATTCAACAAATGAATATTGTTCCCATTCAACACATGAATCTATGTTTCTTTCAACACACGACTAATCTCAACACATGAGTACGGCCAACACATCACTATTTTTGTTATGTAAAATATTTTATAAAACTATGGTATCTATCGTTTGATTTTTAATTAGACTTCTACTGGGAAGTAGTTCTAATCTTAAATATGATAAAGATGTAAATTTCGTTGTATAAAATATTTCACTCAACACATGAACATCGTCAACACATGACTATTTTTATATTCAACACATGAATTTTCTTTTATAATATTCATTATTTTCCCGATTGGAATGAGGCCCAATCAATCACCATATAACGTTAATTATATGGATTCCATACAACACATGTATATAATAGCATTGAAAAATAATCAACCATCAACCAAAGTGCACTACACTGTATAAGCATCAGAAATAGATATCTAACGCTTATAACAGCCTGTCAATCGACCGATCGACATATTTAATCAATCAGGATGAGTGAACTTCAAATTTCATCCCAACACCCGTGTGGGGTTTCAAACAATCAAACACAGATTTTATTTGTGCAGTTGGGCGATGTGTAAAATTTATCGTCCCAATCAATGTCTTTCAAATAGGTGTACATAAACAAACCGTCCGGTTTGTAAATGAATATTTTATTTTATTCACTTCCACGTTAAAAATTATATTTTTAACGATAATATATTCTATTTTAACACATGAATTTCTATTCATTTCATTTATACAATAAAAATGATATTTTCATTTTTCTAACATATTTTAGAAAATTTCGGCGGCATAACGGCACGATACTAGAAACGGGACGAGGCCTAGCCTTATCCCCGGTCTAGTGAAGGCCCACGCCATTCACACATCAATCAAATCCATTCCATTTCACCAAACAATTCAATTCAAACCAATTAGACTAACCAACTACACAACCAAACAATTTAACAAACAAGCCATCCATGGTCTGTGGATGACGGGTGTCGGGTGCTACTAAGCACCGTCTGCATCCTAGTATATATATAACTAGAAAAAGAAGTTTAGAGTGAGAAGTTCTCACCGAAAGCTATCCAATACCACGACTCTTCATTTATAGAAATCTTCATCGTTATCCCATCTTCGTCTTCTTCGTTGCCCGTAGTCACTATATATGTAAAAATCGAATTTTCACTACGCTATTCAATATATAAAAATCGAATTTTTATTACTATGTTATATAGATAAAAAAAAATATTTTTATCACGCTATTTTCCATATAAAGATTTCGCCTTTTCTAAAATAAAGATTTCGCCTTTATAAAAACATAGACTTCGCCTTTTCAAATTTAAAGATTTCATCTTTATAAAAATCTCATTTTTATTTTTCTACACATATAAAGATGATATTTTTAATATTCCTAACATGTAAAAATTATATAGTAAAGATCATATTTTTAATACTTTAAAAATATAAAAATCATATTAAAAATCAAATCTTTTATTGTTAAAATTCGAATCACTTTCTTTCTCTATTATATCTAAAATCTATATTTTTATCGCTACTCCCTACGAATGAAAATCTTATTTTTCTCCCCTCTTCTTACGAATAAAAGTCACTCCTTTTTCACCTTATCATATGAATAAAAATCATCCCTTTTTATTTTCAAAAATCGTATTTTCATGTGAATAAAAATCAAAGCTTTTCAAAAATAAAAATCATAACTTTTCAAAAATAAAAATCAAAGCTTTTCAAAAATAAAAATCAAAGCTTTTCAAAAATAAAAATCATAACTTTTATTTAATAAAAATCAAAACTTTTATTTAAACAAAAATCCCTATTTTCAGTTATTATAAATCAAAATTTATAGAAAATTGAAAGGGAGTACTCACCTTTTGGAATGCAGCGTGGGGGAGGGGAAGATGGCGTCGGTGGCGGAGCAAGGGGGGTGGCGGCGGTCTGATGGCGGCAGAGGGGCCCAGGGCGTCGGGTTTGGCTGCTTCGAGGCTAGGGTTTTCTCGAATGGGCTGGAGGAGGCTCTGGAGGGGACGACGGCCGGAGGGGGAGGGTGTGGAGACGAGCGGTGGCGCTGGCAGGGAGGGGGGGTCGCGGTGGATGGTGGCGGCTGCTGTAGGGGGGCGGCGCGACGTTGTTTTTTTTTTCGATCTGGATGAATTTAATCGGGAGGGGCCAGAACGGTTAAAGGGGGAGAGGGTTTTCTTTTTTATTTATTTTTATTTATTATTTTTAAAAGTTGACTTTTACATACGTCATCTAAACGAGGTCCACCACCTGTCGCCCGTAGCGTTTCACCCCCATTCCGAACACAATGGGATATGTATCGTAGGTTGATTCGATCGTTTGAATCAGTTTCCGTTGAATTTACATTTAAATCACCATATTGAATTTTAAACGTACATTTCAAATTACCGGGGTCACATACTAACTAGAAAAATTCCAGAAAAATATTTTCTAGCTTCGTATTGACGATACGGTCCTAACAAAACTAGTTTCGTCGAATTCTGAGATCGTTGGAAAAATGGCCATTTTCCAGTCGATTAAAATCAACTGAAACTGGTCAAACGCGTTTTCCTTTGCCACGCTCACATATTGATTCGAAAAATTATGAAATTTGAAATCTAGCAATAACTTGACATCACGGACCCAACAAAAGTGGTTTCGTCGAAATCCGAGGTCATTTGCAAAATGTCCATTTTTAAGGGCCTGAATTCCATAGCGACTATTCAGAATTTTCAACTGGACATATCTTTTGATTCCCGCTACGAAATCTCAATTTTTCGGATTCGTTAGAAAGATATCATCAATTAGATCCTAATGTTTTTGGTTTCACTAAAATCCGGATTGTTTTGCACCCGGTACATTCAATTGAAGTTTGAAATCGAATTATCGAACTACCGCGCCATTTTCAATTCTATTTATAATTATATATAAATATTTATATTCAAACGACGACGCGTATAATATATACGTCGAATTATATTCAAAACAAATTTCTCGTCGATTTTTTTTTTAAAATAATCTATTTTAAATAATCAAAATTCGCTAAAATTGCCAAAATAAAATTTTCAAACTGGCTCGCATTTTCGGGTTATTACAGATCTTTCCAACGATATTAAATTTGTTAAGATCCAACAGTTAGATTTTGCGAAATATTTAATTCAAATTTGAATGAAAACAGCGCAAGTATCGTCGAATGACCTGAAACGTCGTTCGACGAAAATGGACTATTTTTTTATAAATAAAAATAGCGATAAATCATTTTAAATTATTATAAACGATGTGGAATGGAAATAAACCGATTTTACTTGGTTATTGTATATATTGATGGTTAGATGTATTTGACATGAAATTATAATAATGAATTGAAACATGAATGTCAAATAATCTAACCAAGGAAAGAATTGATTTGAATTCTGTATATACATGGATTATTTGAAAAGGTCGACTTAATTCTCATTTCAAATAATCAAACAATGACTACAAGTCATAGATATTGAAGACGGTGCAAGACCGATAATCTTCACATTGAATGGATTGTTAGTGATGCCTTTGATTGGAGTTGCTGCCTTGAAAGGGTTACAGTGGTAGTTGTCCGAATGTATTTATTGATTGTTTGGATGTGCGAGGACCTCTCTCCTGCATTGGACATATGGGATGAGGAATATGGTGCCTTTGGTTTCGTTCAGACCCAGAACGGACTTGTAAATGGATGTGTGTCTGACATTCGATTTCATTTTGTGTTGATTAATTTCTATTAAATATATATCTGTTTGGTGGCGGACAATTTATTCTCTTGCTTAGCACCCTTTTCTGAGACGTACGAGCTTAGAGGTTATATATTGATGGACATCAGTCGCATGGCGTGAATTGTCAGTGTAGCATGCTGAGATGCAAATGATCAAGGCTTATCGTTGAAAAGCAGAGCCTTGTGGATGATGATCAAAGCATAGCTTTAATTAGCACAGCTTTGTGTGTAGCGTTAATTCGCGAGCCTTACACCCCGGTATGAACCAGAAACGGGAGAGGGCCCTAGGGAGAACATGCATTTTTTTCTAGTTAGGAGTGGTGTCATGGTATGGAGCCCAGACATTTTACTTATGGTGATGATGGAAACTGAGGTACCTCGGATTCGAGTCCCTAGTAGCTCTTGATACGGTCGACATACTAACCAGATTTTATGCCCCATAGGGCAGGAAAACGTATTGTTCATGAATTACCAATCCACTAACGTAAGTGTGGACCAGCCCTTGCGTTCCTAAGGGTCGATGCGTTCTAATCCCGAGACATGGGCTAGATTGTCTCGAATTCGGTAAGGATTATTCCTTGCATTGGTTGATGATGGAAATCCAATTTCCAATACGACATCGTGCGGTTTGATTGTAAACCTATATGGCGGCATAGTGGCATGGGACACTCATGTCATCTATGATTGATACATTTATGTCGAAAAGTGTTTTTAAACATATATGCACTAATGATAATATCAAATGATTTTGTTTTATACGTATCAAGCATATTTGGCCATTATAAGGTAAAACTATATCCTCCGGGTTGCGTTGCATTATGCGATGGGACTTGAGTCTTATAATGGCTTCATTTTTCTAAAAAGCATTGCCTTGTTCAAATGATTTACTTTATTTCAATCACTGGAAATCCAATGGAGTAAACTCGTTCCGCGTTAGCGGCGTGGTCCTGTGATTGACCTTATTATTAAATCAGTTAAGTAAGAATTCTCATACCAGTCCCATGACTAACTCGTAGTTTGTTTCACTTTGCAAACTCGGGTGCCCTTATTTTCTACACGGGCAGCTTTGTATCCAGGTTTTAGCTAGTCATTCTGGATAGTTATGGAGCTGAAGATGGATTCTCTCATTTCTATTGGACTGTTCAGACCTTATTATGCATATTATGTTTGATTCCACTGTAGACGTTTTATATTAAGCTGAAATTGTATTCTGTACTAAGTGTGATCCTGTTATGCTGTGTAACTCTGATGTTTATAATATTTCCAGTGTAATTTGATGTATATCTGGTGTAATGTTATATTTCTGTTTTGCAGCTATTGTTCATGTGTTATATTCCAATGATTATCCTTACTTCCGTGGCACGGGGGTTTGGGTTATCTCATATACATCTGGTGGCGGAGAATTTATTCTCTTAGCATAATATCTGAAATATCTTTGTGCAAATCAATTAGTGATTAACAGATCTGACAATGTGGCATTCAAAGTGATTGTGCTATCAATGAAAGGTAAGTAATCATAACCTCAAGCCTCGCAACCGGGAAATGGTATAAAATCAGGTAGGTCGCATGGCTAAGTAGGTCGCACCTAAGTAGGGTGTATTGTCACCTGATCTAGAGAAAATCCTTTTGCTTCTTTATCTTATCGCTGTTGTTGCTTCGGAACGGTTGTTGATCCCAACCGTTGGTGAAAATAAATTTGGTACTCTCAAGCGAAGTGAGGGGCCGATCATGTTTAGTCTGTGTTGCAAGATGTTCTTGTTGAACTCGGTGTATTCCTCTCTAGGGATACACTGTCGGAAGGTGGTCCCATACCTTGCCAGTTGGAATTCATTTTCCAATAAGAGCCCACAGTTTTCATTGTATACTATGTATGTAGAGCGTGAGATACAAGCATTTTGCTAGATTGTTATTTACTTGTTTTAGACACTATTATAATATCAGAAAAGTATTGATTGAAAAGAATATTTTAGGTTATCGTAAGGTAAAAAATATCTGTGTTTATGTATGGATCTGTCTTACAATTATCTTTTCCTTTGAAAAGTTTTTTTTTTAAAAGTTAAACCAATGATTGGAGTTTCTAATGTCAGTCCCATGGCGATCCAGAGTTTATTTTGTTTTGTTTACCCTAAGCTCTTGGGTGCCCAAATTCGTACGGGCAGCAAGTAGTTCAGACATTTTAATATAACTTTGGAAGAGCTTAGAGCAGGAGAATTCAATATTAGATATATATATATACATTGAGTTTATTCCGCTGTGTTGTGTATGTGATGAACAAATGCTTTACTCTGATGATGATATGTATATATAGCTAAAATTTTGTATTCAAAATGTTGATATATATATATATATATTATATTATATTCCGTTGCGATGTGAGATTCTGTGTTGTTGTTTCTGTTCTTCTTCTATCTTTTTTCTTCTTATTGCATATTGATTCATATTTCTGTGCAATTTGGGCTGGACGTGTGGTGTATTTAGTCAACTCAGATAGTACGGAAATTCGGGCCATTACACAATACTTGGTTTTCGAGAAAACATTTGCCCTGGATCATCTTTTTTCGAGTTCTAGCAACTCTAATAGGCATCACATACGAGAATAAACATATCCCTTGAAGCTCTCTTTATTACGATTTCAATGTATCCAACCGTCTTTGATTTTATTGAGTACATTATTATATAAAAAAATTGAAGAAAATTTGAAGTGCTGGCTCGTTTTTGTTTGACTAGAGAAATGAAATCGAGGAAGGGTTTTGGATGTTAATGATATTATATATGATAGTTTAATATTATTCTATTTGATTATTTTACTGAATTTTATCATATCGCTATTTGCATTTGATGTTTCTTTATTTATACGATCACATACGAAATCTAATTTCAACGAAAATGGACATCCTGCTATAGTTTGACATTCCGGACCCAACAAAACTTGTTTCGTTGAAATCCGAGTCCATTTGCAAAAATAGCGCTAGTTTGAATTCAAAATTATTAATCGATTCACATTTTAATTTTGTATGCTCATAATATAACTCCGATTGGCACAAAATTCGAAATCCTACAATAATTTAATATTTCGAAATGATGGAACTGGTTTCATCAAATTCCGAGATCATTTGAAGAACTTCTATTTCAATTTAACTTAAAACGATATGCATTTATATCGCGCACGATTACAAAATAACTCCAATTAGCTTGAAACTGGAAATCTTATAATAATTAACCATTAAGGATTTAATAAAATTTGTTTCGCTGAAATCTGAGGTCGTTTGAAAATGTTTTTTTTAAGTTCCATATTAAACTGATAAAATATGAATTGATTTCAAAATAATCAAATCTATTGATATTAAAATATTATTATCATATTTAATTCAAATGGAATTTATATAACTTCAAAACAGACTAATTTGGATTTTGAACTCAAAATTTTAAGTTTCAAGCTAAATCAATATTCAGTTTAATAAAAATACTTTTATTTAATTTAATAAATCGTTATAGTTCACAAACAATTTTATAGCGATTTTTTGAAAAATTTGAGTTTTACATATCTCGAAATCTACCATATTAAATCTTGATTTCTCTCCTCCACTTGAAATTATAATCCAATAGATCCAGAAGATTCTTGTTTCAAAAAATTCCGACATATATTGGATTATATACAATCAATTGAAATTTAAATCTTAAACTACGAACTACGGCGATGTTGTAGGCTCGTTTTAATTAATTTAAATTTATACATTCAAACATCGTTTAATTATTAATTCTACATTATAAATTCAAATCTGAACTAAACTGGGTCTTGATACATTATCAAATTCATACTATACTTCAAATCCAATTTATTCCCACTTATTTCAAAAATTAAATTTATCATGTTACTATTCAAATTAAATTAATACTCAAAATTGTAGATTTAGATTTATTTAATTTCAAAATCAACATTTAAAACTAATTTTAATGTTTAAACTTAACGGCTAAAAACATGGATAGTAACATTCCTCCCGCTTAAAAGAATTTCGGCCTCAAAATTACTAAGGCAGGAAAAGTGTTTCAAACCCATTAACTTTTAAAAAATCCACCTAGTTAAAATCTTCAGTTCCACTTTCTGAACTTTTAGTTGCAAATAGTCTAATTAGTTTCAATCAAAACATTAATTCATTTATGTTAATAAAATTTTCCAAAACTCTTGAAAATTTTCTAACACCTTGAATTCTGAAAATTTCAGCAGAGTCTCCCCTGTACGGAGGGACTTTCGTAATATAACAAGAGAAATAAATATGTATTCAATGACCCACATGGTCAGAAAACAAAATTCATATACCAAATTCTGTATTTTTACATAGATGTACTTTATATAAGCATTATTAAGTAAACTCGCTTAACTCGTATGTAGTTTACACATCCAAAATCAAGCCATGCAGCTCCATGTACCTGTACTTACTCACATTTAAACAAGTGAGTCCTAATATATGAAGTTTTAATCAACGTTCATTCATTTAACCAATATAACCACATATTTAATTTGATTCTAAAAGATTCACAACCAATATTCTCATATCCAATCCATATTTCACACAATACATTCACATTCAACCAAATTGATTCTAGATACATTTATTCGTTTTTTATTGTACGCTACATAATTTAATTTCCTTTAAATCCTTCCATTTAATTTAACTAAACTTAAGTTAAATTTTAATCATTTGATTTACTTAAACCATTTTAATCCATTTAACTTGAACAAATTAAATTTAAATTTCAGAATTCAAATTCCTAGCATTTATTTCAAACTCTTTTGAAATAATATAAATATATATATGCTTATATTTAGTACCATTTGCAAATTCAAAACATTTGAATTCTTTAAAACTTGTTTTTCTCAAATAAAACCCATTAGCAAATAACTATGGTAGCAATCTATCACTTAGAAACTCGAAAATGAATGCCGATAATTTTGTAGTCCATTATCAGAATTATTTTCCGACGATTGAAGTGAGTTCAGTGCTTTATTACTTTCAAAATAAATTAAAAATGAATTTTATATTCAAAAATCCACTAAAGTAGTGTTGTATTACTTTACAATACTTTAGAGAATGTTTTCTAAATATCTGGGATTTAGATTCTCAATTCTGGTATGAATTTAGCTCATTTGTATATTTTATTCTTATACAAATTCATTTGATAATATATATAGCTATCTCAATATTATAATCTAATTTTATTATAATAATAATAATAACCAAACACATCAATAATTTTAGAAAATTATTCCTTTATATCAATATATAATTTTGGGTAAAATTATTTCATTTACCCACTTAAAAACAATACTATGTCAATTTGCTTTATTCAAGTGTTTAGAAACACCTATCGATACAGTTGTTCCTTCTGTATCGACCAGAATTCATAAACCACTCAACAAATCAACTAACACAATATATAAAAATTATAATACCAACAAGTATGGTCTCTCGTGTGCATACATATATACACACACATACACACACTCAAACTCAATCTAGGGAATTACTAACCCCATCTCTATTGAGTTACGCCACGTAGACAAGGTTATTACTCAACCTTCAGTTCTGATACCAACTTTAAGGACCTGATTTTTCCATACCCTTTAAGGTGACATTTAACCTCACCTGTCACACTCAAAAGGCAAAGAAAAGCGGATAGTTAGAAGAAAGAAGTTAGAGGGTGAGAAGAAGAAAGAAAGAAATATTAGAATAGAAGAAGAAGAACATCAACACTACAGAATCAGAGTAGAATAGAATCTCAAAGCAGAACGAAAAAAATATAATATACTAAAACTCTTTACATAAGAGAAAACTATATATATGATTACACAATCAGAGTACGCAACTAGATCAGACTATAAAATCTGACCAATACAACACAAACAACGGAAATAAATTAATACCAAGAAGTATGGGAATATGTATCGACTCCAGCTCCTCTCCTGAAGCTCCAAGTAAAACCCGACCTAGAAAATATATTCAGTCTGACCGAAGCACATTTTGAAGCTAAGAAAAATCAACCGAATTAGTCTGTAAGACTTTCAGTGATAAATTCACATTATAAAACGACTTGCTTAACTTTAGAAATTCCTTTGAAAGAATGGAACTCTCGTAAGACGGGACCACACATAAACTTGACACGTATTTCTACCTTACGATAACCAAAATCACTTTTCATACCAAAATCAGTGATATTATAATAATGTCCACCAAACCTTAAATAAAATAGGAATATAGCCGAAAATCTTGCATCTCACTTTCCAACATAGTTGGTGTACAACTAAAAACATAAGGCTCGTATTGGAGTTTGGATTTCAACATGAATAGGTATAGAACCACATTCCGATCAGTGTTCTCTAGAGATGAAACACTAGGGTTCAATAAGAACATCTTGCAACCCAGCCACACATGGCCGACCACTCATTCAACTTGTATGTACTGAATATATCATCACCAATGGTTGAGATCAGCAACTGTAAATTCTGAAGCATACAAAAATAAGGTCAGCCGGTTTCTCTAGATCGAGTGTTGATATACCCTAATAGGTATGACCAACATAGCCATGATGTCTGCCTGATTTCAGGCATTTCTCGGTTGATGAGGCTTGAGGTCACGATTACCTTTTTCAGAATATCACATTCAAAACTTTGAATGCGGCATTGTTAGATCCAACTAATTACTAATTGATTTGCATAAACATACTCTAAGTGTCAAGCTAAAATAAGTCACCTTCTCCGCCACTATACTCGGTATATTTGTGCAAAACAACGTACGTGATTCTAAGAAATACTCTGTCAGACATTCGTCCATACAAGTTCGTTCTGGGACTAAATGAAACCAAAGATACCACAGACCAAAGATGTTTAATGCTACAAGTTTAATCCTGGTTGTTAACCAAAGACATGAGCGAACAACCCTCTCGCTCCGAAGATTTACGTCTTCATATCATTTCATAAGCATCCCTGTAAATTAGCTCGAACGCAAAGTTGGATCGAATTGGATTTTGGTCCAGTTCCCATCCCGGTCTCTTCGAACTAACACGTCAAAAAGTCAACAAGGGAATTTTCATTGATAGACGACTTTTAACTATCAAATCAAAATAGTACGGATCAGTACTTCAGCAACGCAGGAACTTTTAATAAAAACCAATTTTTTAAACCTTTTTATCGATTCTTAAAAATAAATCCATATACTCATCTCAACAAGACTACCTCGTTTTCATTACTTTAAAAACATTAACCATAAATTTTTCTCTTACATAATAACATATTCATAAAACTCATCTCTTTATTTCCTTCACCTCAAAAACATTGCTAAATTTTCACTAAACCCATTTTTATTTCCTTTACTTTGATAATATCATTATATATTCACAAAACCATTTTTATTCCTTACTTCGGAAATATCACTATATATTCACAAAACCATTTTTGTTTCCTTACTTCGAAATACCACTATATATTCACAAAACTCCTTTTATTTTTCCTTTATTTTGGAAAATATTGCTATATATATAGCCAATTAGTATAGATTACATCACCAAACCTTATATGGGTTAAATAATGTAATTTAATCATTGTTTAATATAAAACCCCAATCTGTCTTGTTTAACATCCAAACTTTGTAGGTTTAAGTTTAATAATTCAATTTCTAAATCTATTTCCATTTCAAAACCAGTTATAACCTCTTGATTTATTTTCCTTGAAAATCTTAGCCATTTACTTATTTCTTGCAATAAGTCTATTCCCAAAACCATACTATTTACAGTACTTAGAATATAGTGCTATATACTTAACTGAATGGTATAAGTATAGATCACACTTCATACTTCGGTCAAACAAGGTCAAATAATACATTGTTTACTATAAAACCCAATAGTTTTATTCTAATTCAAAACTTTGCAAATAATGTTGTAATATTATTTCTCTTATGGAAGTAATAAACTATTTCCAACATCTTTACCATTACAAACTAATATCATCCTCAGATAATCCTGAAGTCGTTCAAGTTGGAGTATTTTATTTATCCCTCAGACCTTAATCAACAACGTTCTTATCTTAAGATAGATACGAGTTTGTAACTTAAAAACTGATATCAAAACAAATCCCATTTAACCATTTTATTTAAAATATGGTTTTATAAATCAGTTATTGAATTGATCTTTTCTTTCAAATATAACTATTTTTACTTAATTCATAGATTAAGTATATCTTTTAATAAACACAAACCCTTAGCTTAAATCTCTTTCTTAACTTTATTTACAACTTGGATTTCATTTTAAAACCGTTTATCGAATATTCACACTAATCCATTTGCACCAAATATATTAAACAACCCTACTTTTCCATCTTTGAAAATCTCTTTCCAATTAAAATCCTTTTTACAAATTATATTATTAAGTAAACTCTTACTAAAACACATCCTTTTTGCATTAAATCCATTTTAATATAATTTATTTACAAGTGGGATTTAATTACAAAAATCCATTTTACCAATCCTTAACCAAACCTTTAGGCATCTTATTATACGACTCAACTTGGTTTTACTTTGGAAAACCATTTACCCAATCTTTACATAAGTCCACTACGTGTCTTATTACCAAACTTTGCTTGAATTATTACAACAAATCCATTTTCTAAATTCCTTGCTTTTTGAAAATCTTCTTCGGTTACAATTGTTTTTACTTAAATCAGTTTTTAAGTAAATGTCTACTCAAAACCACCACATTAGCTTTTACTCTCTTTTATAAACCTTGATTATAAAACTTGGGTTTATTATAAAATTACTTAATAAAAACCCTTTCAAAGTTCAACTAAAAACTTATTACAACTCGATTATTTTCTTAAATTTCATTTAATAAGGTAATCACTTTAATTATTATTAATTAAAATAATAATTAACCTCAACACTAACTGAAGTAAAAGTATTTTACTTCGTTAACTATGAACAGAAACATTGATTTTTTTTAAAAGCATTAAAACAATAATTAATTTTATTAATAATAAACTACTCAAGGATTATTCTTATAAATAATTAATTAGGAAATTAATTAAATTTTTAAGAAGTCTTATTAGGTTTAAACAACTATTTGCCAAACCCATTTCCATTAGATTAACTGAAAACAAAATAATCTAGTAATTAATCTCAATTTAAGCAGTCGACTTAGTCAACTTAAAATCATCAGTTAACTTGTTAACTGATTTTATACTAAATTTTCCTTTTAAATTAATTAATACTTAATTAATTTAATAATATCGTACTTGATTGTTGCATAAAAACTATTATTTCAGACAATTAACGCTTAGGCTAATTTCTGACTACTAGCCAACAAAACTTACATAAAAACAAGAATTTGCAACATAAAATAATTTATAATTACTTTACAAAATATGATTATTAATATTGGCTTATTTATAAAAACTTTTATTTTAAATAACTTAAAAAATAATAATTGAAAATCCTGCTTTAGTTATAAATATAAATTTTATAACTTGACTTTGTCAGTTCGCGTGACGACAAATCAACATTTTAAAAACATGGATTTTAAGCCATTTATTGCCATTCACTTAATCAACACCATCTATTGATTAATAAAACCTTAACGTTGAATTTCAGTTCAACATCCAACATTCAAATCAACATCCAAAGAAGATTTAACGTTACTTGGTGTTAAACAGTTCATATATAAATAATGTGAAAAACAAGAAACATACGAAATATCTGAGGAATCCAGTTGAATCCCTCCTACTTGTTATTCCCTGCATCACAGCTCATAATATTATCATTTTATCGCACATGAAATATATATTATAATCTAATGCATTAAGACGATGAAAATGTAAATAACGTCAATCATCAAACAAACAATAAGCAATCCAAAGCACCCAAACATCCAATTTACGCTAACAACGATAAATTATAATTATATGAACTTAATAACATCGTAGAATTTCAAAAAACATGGGAATTAACTCACATTTTATTTTTGTGACGGCCCGCCCCGCAACAGCTGACATTTCCAATGAAAGTGTGTTGTGCCGATGTCCAACCAGCACGGGACAGCCTTCAAAGAAAGGAAAGGTAAGGAATTTGAACTAACAAGGAACCTATAGCATATCTCACAGCGCATGGAATAAAATATAATAATAACATACTTTGACATAAAATAGGCGAGACAGTGCATAAGTTGAAAACTAAACATCTCAGAAACGGAAAATCCAAATACAGCTTATGTTCCCCTTTATCATTATTACAACTTTAAAACTGTCTCTAAAGCAAAAGAAAGGAAAGGTACACTACTAATGCCCAAAGTAGTGACCAACAGCGACATAGGGAGAATATATAAAGAATAGTACGTGTAAGCCTCATGCTCTTCTCCAGACAGCTACTCGTGCACAACCAGCTAACCTATCTCTAGTCTGCCCATTTAAGAGCACCCAGAGTAATAAGAAGAGACATAAAATTATGGGTCAGACAAAAGTCTGGTATGAGCGATAAGCAACAAAACAGAACAATAACAGGTATACTAAACCATACCTGAACCTGGACCTGCAACCAAAGAGTTAGCACAACATACCGTACAATACTCTAAGGGGCCACTAACATATGGTGTAAAGGATACGGGGGTGGGGGGTGTGCATGTCATAATGATGGCAAATAATCAAGCATAGCAACCATCCTCACATCTCTCATTCAGTGCGTAAAGCATACGATATCCACTACTTTGATCACCTAATTCCTTGTTATGATCACTCTGCCCCATGGAGTCATAACAACCCCACTGCACTGATCCTGTAACAACTGACGAAATCCGGTAGGCTTTGCAACCATATATATATAAATAAAATACTGGTAGGCTAACATCTTGTGAAACACTTCACAATTTGACTATGAGATGTGTAGCGATGTTGTTATGTTCATTTCAAATTTAATGAATGATTGTGAAATGATATTTTTCTTAAGTGAAAAGAATGTATTCCCTATTTTGGACAGGGAATGTTTTATAAAAAAATGTTTTATAAAACAGAAAGGAATTCGAGGGCTAAAACCCGATGATTTCGAAATGATTTGGAAATGTATTATGGTTTTACATTGTAGTTCATCACATATTCAATTAGTTGCTATTAATGATGTATCTGTTTGGTAGCGGAGAATTTATTCTCTTGCTTAACACCCTTCTTTGAGACGTACGAGCTCAAAGGTTATGTGATTAATACTGACTAATCATATGTGTGAATTGCTGATGTGAAGTACTATATTTTGAAAGTACTTGTGATTATTATGTTGTGAAATGATTTTCCCTACTTCGGGATATGAAATGATTTGGTATGTGGCTAGAGATTCGAGTAACCCGGACGACTAAAAGTATAGGTGAGATGGGAGGTGTATGCTTCCATGCGTGGAAGGTGCGTCGTCGGTGTAGCCTGCTCCATAGTGGGAGGTGCACATATATATTGAGTTGCTTAGGTGCGTGCCCTTTGCCTTGTCTAGGAGGAGCTCGATATTTGGTTGCATACTTGTTTGTATGCATTGTTATGTTTTGGAATTCACATTTCCAAACGATTTGATTTGAGATCCCGAAGTGAAATCTATGTTGTTATAGAAAGTTAGATATGTATTTCAAATGATTTGAAATGGAAATCGGAAAATAAAGTCCATAGGAATAATTTCTATAAATTGGATTTGGAAAATCTAAGTATGGTGATTAATCTAAACGGGTAAATTAGGATATTGCATGTTAATTGATGCATAGTAGATCCATATATCTATATTGATTGTTGTTTATACACTGGCATTCATGGGGGTAAACCCGTTCCGCATTAGCGGCGTGGTCCTATGATTTGCCTTATCATAAGTTTATAACTGTTTAAAGTTTCCCACACCAGTCACATGATTGACCTGGAGTTTATTGTTTTAACCTAAACTCTGGGTGCCCCTATTTTCCACACGGGTAGCTAGTAGTTTTGATTTTGCAGATTTATATTCATAGGATCCTGGTTTACAGCTGGAATGATATCCGGAAAGCTCTGTATCTGTATATCTCCTTCACTTGTGTTTTGTATAATTTTCCGCTGCTATGTAATTTATTGTAATCTCTGATATTTACAGAATGTATTTTATTTGTTTATACTCTATATATTCTTGTATTCTGATGAAATTGTTGTAATAAGCAATGAAATGTTCTTCTATTTGCGTTTCGATGTGGCTTGTTCTCAAAACAATCAGGGGTTTCGAACGGTCTTGGTCGGTTTAGCGATCGATTTGGATTGAGCAAAATTCTCAGTTGTTACAGATCCATAGCCACTAATCCTTTGCTATGTCCACTCTGCCCCATGGAGTCACAACGGCTCCACTGCACTGGCTCATAGACTTGCTATGATCACTCTGCCCCATGAAGTCATAAAAACTTCACTGCACTGATCCGTAGCCAATATCCGTCTTTCTGTGGCGAGGCAAAGCTATAGACGTCGATAACCCCTTAGCACACATCCCGCAGCAAAGCCCAACTCATGAAGTTAACCCGTTGGTCCCATTTGTATCCTGAGTAATAACCTCCCATTTGGACTTCCTTTGCATCTCGAGTTTTGGTCGAATTGGAGTTGGTCTTTAGAAGAGTCTTCGCGTCGTAGTAGTGGGAGCTCAAACTCGGTTCGGTTCGTAGTCATTGCCTCGGTTCGGTCGTGAAACTCCGTGGTGCAGTTCGGTTTGGCCCTCAAAGTGTTCCTCCCCAAGTCGATTCGGTTCGGTTCGGTGTTCCTCCATCTCCAGATCCCGGTTCGGTTTGGTGCTCCTGCGTTCATTCAGTACTCCAGTTCTCCAGTTGGCCTGATCCGATCCTCTTCCAAGCTCCGGTCTGATTCCAACAAGTGGTGGCCTTCCTTCTTGCCATAACCCAATCCGATTCAGTTCAGCTCTTCCGACCCGATCCCATGCTCAGCTCCGATCCGGTCCCCAACCTAACTCCAACTCTTTGCAGGTGGCCTTCCTTCTTGCCAAGGCTCCGCTAATGCCAAGTTCCGATCCGGTTCGTATTCCCCTTGCCCGGTCCACTGATTCGATCTGAGCCCTATAATCCGATCCAATCCGAAACCCCGTACATTTCCTCCAACTTTTTTAGTGACTGTTTTACGCCATACGACGACGTTTTCGACCAATCTAACAGTTATAATCAATCACAAAGCATACCATACAGTCATAGCAACATGTATAATCAACCACAAACAACAAAACCACAATTTAACATGTTTATACGGATCAAACATACCCAAAAACCCACGTTCTTCCCTTAATCCCCCTTAATCATGTTTAAGCATACAATTAGAAAAACTTAACCAAATTAACCCAAACTTCTAACAGAGGCTTGAAACAATATTTTGAAATTTATAAATATTTTTCCAAAGTTTAATCATGTTTAAATTCGCTAATTAACGCTAATCACCCTAATTAACTATAATTAATGTAAAAACAATGTTAATCACTCACCTTAGCCACAAACAAAATACCAAATCTAAAATTATCCTCCGTTTGGCGCTATTCCCAAGACTACACAGCAGTTCTAACCTTGCTTTAGTGCTATTTCTCCTTAATTTGATGTAATTTAGCCAAATCTTCAATTAGAAAGTGGTTTAGAGGCGTTTTAGATATTGGAGGCCATTACTAAGTTGAGAGGGATGATAAATGGCAGCTGAAAAATGAGAAAAGAGTGTTCTCTAAACCCTAATAGCCCTTAAATACTCCAAATCCCGAAATCCCCCTCCGGGCCTAGCTGTTAATTACCCAATTAAGCCCGGTTAAGCTGTTTTTCACCTTCTAAACCTTAATTCAGCCATATCTCCCAAACGGTAAGTCCGTTTTTCACATATGACCACTATACGGAAAGGTAAACCATCATCCGGATCTAATGGAAGTGGTTTTAGATCAAAACTTTTTTTCAATCAAAAGTTATGGCCGAAACAAGATCAGTTAGGGGCAAAACGGTCATTTAAAAATCGGCAAAAATCATGAACATGGGAAAGGACCCCAATAGTCGTCTCTCAAAGTTACATGACCATACTACTTCGTATGTGAAAGAAATAAATATTCTACGATCCTTCGAAGCGTAGAATGCGGGTCATTACATTCTCCCCCCCCCCCCCCCCCAAGAAATTTCATCCCCGAAATTCCTTAACCCAAAAAATACAAAGGATCCCGTATGCCTATCAACCATTCACAATAATCAAACATACAAAACAAACAACCAAGTCTATCCTAGCATGCGGAAAACTAAATAGCAATTAGAATCTTACCAGGCAAAGAGTTCTGGATACGTCTTCCTATTGCTCTCCTCTGTCTCCCAGGTACAATCATTCTCATTCTCGCCCCCACTGAACTTTGACTAGATCCATCGCTTTCCTTCGAAGTTGCTTCGTATCACGCTCGATAATACGAATCGGCTTGCGGTTCCCAACCGCCTCGGGTTCTACTTCGATATCATCCAACTGATCAGGTGAAATAGTCACATCGGGGTCGTGCATGAATTTTCTTAACTGGGAAACATGAAATACATTATGAACTCCTGCCATCTTCTCTGGTAATTTAACTTTATATGCCAAATTCCCAACTTGTTCGAGAACTGGGAATGGCCCAACAAATCTTGGTGCTAACTTGCCTCTCCTGCCAAATCGTATCACGCTCTTTAATGGAGAAATCTTGACAAACACCAAGTCGCCAACGGAGAACTTTAAATCCTTTCACCTCATATCATCATAACTCTTCTGCCTATCTTGGCCAGCCTTCATTCATTGTTGAATGATCTTAACCTTATCTGAAGTTTCTCTTATCACATCTGGTCCAAGCACAAACTTCTCACTAGTTTCTAACCAACATGACGGTGAGTTGCACGTCTTTCGTACAAAGCTTCAAATGGAGCCATACCAATACTGGATTGATAACTATTATTATATGCAAATTCTACTAGATGCAAATGGTCATCCCATGATCCACCAAAATCCAATATGCAAGCTCTCAACAGATATTCTAATACTCGATTCACCCTCTCTGTCTGACCGTCGATTTGAGGATGATACGCGGTACTGAGATATAATTCTGATCCTAACGCCTCTTGTAAGCTCTTCCAAAACCCACTAGTAAACAACGGGTCTCAGTCACTCACAATGCTTTTAGGTACTCTATGAAACCTCACTACCATTTCATATATAGCTCAACTAACTTAGTTGCCGTTCTATTTGACTTGATAGGTATAAATCTTGCACTCTTGGTCAGTCGGTCCACAATCACCCAAATGTTATCATGGCCCGACCTAGTCCTTGGTCATCAACGAAATCCATTGAGACTTGTTCCCATTTCCATTCTGGGATTTCTAATGGTTGCAACAAACCACTAGGCTTCTTTTGCTCAGCTTTAACTAGCTGGCAGTTCATGCGTTTGGATATAAACTTCCCAACGTCTCTCTTCATTCCTTCCCAGTAGTAGGTGTTGAGACAAGATTTTGATCGATGCCGACATATAAAGGTGCAATGAAGATCATTTCATAGAGATAAGGTTTTTTACTTTGAGTCATGTTAGAAATATTTTAAAATCTATCCTCAAAGTATAACACGAATGCACAAAACAATATCATATCTTCTTTGCTGAAATCTGTATATTTGAGGAATTGAAAAGTCACAGAAAAAGCTCAAACGGTCCAGGCTCCGACCAGGAAAGAGATCAGAGTGATATAGACTGTGGACCAAGGACCTCCGGTCCACAGCCATAAAACGGTCGACCGCCCAAAAGGACCTGTCGACCGGTTATGTTGTGTTTTTAAAACAGAAACTAAAACGGTCGACCGCCCAAAAAGGACCAGTCGGCCGGTTAATCTGTTTCTGCACACAATGGCTATTTTCTAGAAGTTTTAATTTTTAATCAATTTCAACCAGTCGACTGGTGGTTTTTGACCTGTCCACCGTTTTTGAACAGAGGCAACTTTTCCAATAGTCACTTCCATTTCTCCAAGAGTTGCTTCGCTTTCTCTTCACCAATTATCATGACTATTGTTTGTAACTTTTCACAAACGGTTACAACTGTTTATTTCTTATATAAACATCATGATTTCATCATTTTATAATAAAAAATCATTCTATATTCTCTCTAATTTCCGAATTGCATTTTCATATTCTTTGCAAAACAAAAGTTGTCCAAATTTCAAATACTTGTTGAATCCTTGAATCAATTTAATATCATTTGATTCAACAAGCATTCTACTTCCTTAAATCTACGCATTCAAAGTATATACTCTAGGATCAGATTATAGGAAGATTGTACTCAAACTGTTGACTATCCGTGTTGAATCAAGAACACAAAGCAGAAGTCAAAACCATTGTATTAGTTGAAGTCCTGTGTGTGATCAGGCAAGTGTTGAAGTCCTCCGTGTTGTAAGAGGCAAGTTGTGAAGTCCTCGTGTTGATAGAGGCGTGAAATCCCATTCGGCTGCTCGGGTGTTGTATACATGTTCCTCCGGGTGAAGTGAGGTTGTAGTGAAAATCCAGATATAAGGCTGGGACTGGACGTAGGACGGTGCTTCGAACCATTATAAAAATCCCTGGTGTGATTTTTCCTTTTTACTGCATTTACTATCTTATATTTGTGATTAGCTATTACTTCATACTTGAATATTGTTCGTCATATTACATGATCCTTGTGAGTGTATTATACTTGGCAAGTACACACGCACAATTTCAATTGGTATCAGAGCACGGTTATCTTATAACCGTAACACAGTTATTTGATATATTCTAGTAATATGGCAAATAACCCAAGTAGTAGCACTAACATCACTTACACTGAAGGTCAATCAACACAAAGACCTCCTTTCTTAAATGGTCTTAACTATAGCTATTGGGCAATACGTATGGCTTTTTACATGCAATCAACTAACTATGATGCTTGGAATGCTACTAAGAAAGAAATAGTAAATCCAACAACTGAGTATTCAGAATGGACACCAGCTGAGAAAACAGCAGTAGTCGTAAATACAAAAGCAATAAATAAGTTTTTTTGTGCATTAGACCAAAATGAATATAACCGTGTTAGTATTTGCACCACTGCTTATCAAATTTGGCAAACGCTAAAAACCTCTGATGAAGGTACTAACAAGGTTAAACAAGCCAAAATAGCCATGTTGAAAAGCCAGTTTCAAAATTTCAAAATGAAACCGAATAAGACAATCAATGATATGTATTCACAGTTTCAAACTATTCATCATGCACTTATTGGTTTAAGCAAAAATATTCCGATTTTGATGTTGTTTCGACGGTCCTACATTCTCTAACTAGTGAATGGGAAGGAAAAGTATTAGCAATTGAAGAAGCTAATGACCTTTCCGTCATGAAGCCAGATGAATTGATAGGAACTAATGTCCTATGAAGCAAATTTACAGGCTAGAAAAGAACAGAAAGAAGAAAAGAAAAATGTAGCTTTTCATGCTAAAAAAGACGAAGACAACTCAGATTCCGAAGATGAAGATTTAGCGTACATTGCAAAAGGATTCAAGAAATTCTTAAAGCAACGAAAATCTAGTCGATACAACAAAAAGAAGTTCGGTTCAAATAAACCATCATCATCAAATATAGAATGCTTCAATTGTCACAAAAAGGGGCATATGCAAAAGGACTGTCCGGAGCAAAAGAAGAAGTTAGAAAATGACAAATTCAAATACAAGAAAGACAAGTCAAAGAAACGAGCATTCTCAGTAACATGGGATGATTCATACTCATCTTCACCTGATATTGAAAGTGACTCAGACAATGAACAAGCTAATGTATGTTTCATGGCAACAGAAGATGAGGTACAAATTCCTACATTTGATGAAGTACTTGATATTAGTGCTGAATTGATAGTTAAATTTAAAGACATGAAATGGCAATACAAAGAAGCCAAAGCTGATTTGAGAAGAGCAAAGTTTGAATGAGATATGTTAAAAGACGAGAAGAAAATATTAGAAGAAGAACTTAAAAAACTTCAAGAATCATCATCTAATATTGATTCTCAATTATCTCTTTTGAGTCAAGAAATCAAAACTCAAAAAGAGAAAAATGATGCTCGTACTACTGAAAATCATGAGCTTAAGGCAAAAGTCAAAATTCTAGACCTAAAAAAAGCTAGTCTACAAACTAAGTTAGATGATATTACTCAAAATGTTTCTAACTTCAACAAAGGTCGAGAAAATTTGACAAAAATCATTGAAAGTTCACAAACTGCTTCAAATAAACAAGGTTTGGGATATAAGAAACAAGAAAACAATCATAGAAATAGTACTAGATATGTTTTTATGTACAATAAGAATATCACTGCTAGTACTAATGCACATCCAAAACCCAACTATTATAGAAATTCGAATACTTCTATAACTAGCGATATTTATAATAAATATAGAAGTACGAAAAGGAATATCGCTAGAAATTACTTAAGTATTTGGGTTCCTGTAAGTTGGAAAAACAGAGAAAAATATATCGATGATTATTTTGATTCGGTAGTTAATAATGAAAATTTTATCTTTAAAGGTTCCATTAAACCCTCTTGGGTATGGTTACCTTCCATCTAACCCATGGATCCAAACAAAACAAGTGGGTACCAAAACTATATATGTTATATTTTTTGCAGGTACACCACAACAAAGAGAAGGTTATTTGGTATCTCTAAATATCTTTGAAAACTCAGCTTATCAAAAAATCACATGATTCAATATCCCCTAAAGGTGCTATAATTATTTGTATTCTCTACTACTCTCAATTACTGTGCTTATTATGGTATTTATTCTTTTTAATCAATGACAAAGGGGGAGAAATATTTTCTCTTATGATTATTCATATCATTCATGTTACATACACTATCATTTAAAATTATGTGCTTAACACGGTAATAGTATATGTTTGCTAACATTTGTTAATACATGAATCAAAAGGTAAGATTATTAATATTATGAACTAACAAATGTTGCAGAAATTCAGGGGGAGCTTTATATTTAGAGGGAGAAAATCCAAGGTGTTGTCATCAATCAAAAAGGGGGAGAATGTTGAGACAAGATTTTGATCGATGCAAACATATAAAGGTGCAATGAAGATCATTTCATAGAGATTAAGTTTTTTACTTTGAGTCGTGTTAGAAATATTTTAAAATCTATCCTCAAAGTATAACACGAATGCACAAAACAATATCATATCTTCGTTGCTGAAATCTGTATATTTGAGGAATTGAAAAGTCACAGAAAATGCTCAAACGGTCCAGGCTCCGACCGGGAAAGAGTGCAGAGTGATATAGACTGTGGACCGAGGTCCTCTGGTCCGCAGCCATAAAACGGTCGACCGCCCAAAAAGGGCATGTCGACCGGTTATGTTGTGTTTCTAAAACATAAACTAAAACGGTTGACCGCCCAAAAAGGACCCGTCGACCAGTTAATCTGTTTTTGCACACAACGGCTATTTTCTGGAAGTTTTAATTTTTAATTAATTTCAACCAGTCGACTGGTGGTTTTTGACCTGTCGACCGTTTTCGAACAGAGGCAACTTTTCGAATAGTCACTTCTGTTTCTCCAAGAGCTGCTTCTCTTTCTCTTCACCAACGATCATGACTATTGTTTGTAACTTTTCACAAATGGTTACAACTGTTTATTTCTTATATAAACATCATGATTTCATCATTTTATAATAACGAAATCATTATATATTCTCTCTAATTTCTGAATTGCATTTTCATACTCTTTGCAAAACAAAAGCTCTCCAAATTTCAAATACTTGTTGAATCCTTGAATCAATTTAATATCATTTGATTCAACAAGCATTCTACTTCCTTAAATCTATGCATTCAAAGTATATACTTCAGGATCAGATTATAGGAAGATTGTACTCAAACTGTTGACTATCCGTGTTGAATCAAGAACACAAAGCAGAAGTCAAAACCATTGTATTAGTTGAAGTCCTGTATGTGATCAGGCAAGTGTTGAAGTTCTCCATGTTGTAAAAGGCAAGTTGTAAAGTCCTCGTGTTGATAGAGGCGTGAAATCCCGTTCGGCTTCTCGGGTGTTGTATACTTGTTCCTCCTGGTGAAGTGAGGTTGTTAGTGAAAATCCAGATAGAAGGCTGGGACTGGACGTAGGACGGTGCTCCGAACCAGTATAAAAATCCTTGGTGTGATTTTTCCTTTTTACTGCATTTACTATCTTATATTTGTGATTAGCTATTACTTCATACTTGAATATTGTTCGTCATAATACACGATCCTTGTGAGTGTATTATACTTGGCAAGTACACACGCACACTTTCAGTGGGTCTGCTTCATGTCTCGATACATTTTGTTACTATTGGGATATATAATCAGTCTTGAGTGATGACATTCTCTAAGAACTTCATCTCTCCAACCATTGACATTGGGTACAACTAGTTTATCATCCTTTCGATGCCATCCTTCTCTATATGGTCCACACTTTCTCATATCCTTGCTATCGATATCCATTTCTACCTTGGAGACGATTTCCAATAGGTTAGGATCGTTCCTCTGACTGGAACCAATCCGCTCAATCAAAGTCGGTCTGATTGTCTAACTTGCTAACATTTCTAGATCCAATCCATACTTATGTTTGAGATCATATCCCATGATATACTCCAGCTGCTTCCATTCAAGAAACATAGCATCTAAACTGTCATGTCTCCTATTCAATGCATCAGCTATCGCACCTAGTCCGGTAGCACAGGCATCCGTGTATGCCATCATCTCTTCATTCTTTATCACCGGAATCCTATAGGTGATAGTCTACTCAAGGGAATAAAACAGGAACAAACATAGCAACCATATCATCCATCAAACATGTCTTATCTATCACCTATTAAAGCCATACTAGGGGTGTAAATGGGTCGGACCGGACCGGACGGAGGTATGTCCAAGCTCTGTCCTATAAGAATTCGGACGGACACGGGCTGGACATCATATGCCTCGGACCGAGCCGGACAACGGACTGTCCTGTCCGATATAGCCTTGGATAATAGGAAAACATCGAACATTTTAGATCGGACCGAACACTAGTGTGTCCAAGCTCTGTCCTATAAGAGAATCAGACGGATACGGACCGAACATCTTATAGCTTTGGACCGAGCCGGACAACGGACTGTCCTGTCCGATATACAACCCTAAGCCATACACACATCGATACCAACTTGATTGGTCCAAACAATCCCAAGGCTAACCGAAACCCCGCCTCCATACATACGTCGATGCCTACTTGACTGGTCCAACCAATCCCAAGGCTAATGGAAGCCCCGCCTCCATACGGACTACCGTACGTCCAACATATGTTTATCCTCGAAGGATAACTAGATCACGTCCAACGGATCCAAGGTAACGGGCGTCCCTAGATACCCCTGCTTCTAGTCCGCCTAAAACACTCAAGTCCCACCTAAGTCTATCCATTATCTTGCTGCCCTCTCGAGTCCAACTCAAGCCAATCCATTTCCTTGCAGCCTTCTCGAGTCCAACTCGAGTCAATCTATTACCCATAAACTCAGACCCAGTCTTGAGTATCCATTACCGACAAACTCTAATCCAGAGTGAGTCGTCTCCCTATTTGTTGCATCTCCAAGATCAACAAACACTTATTTTCTTTTACGAGTTCAAGTCCAACTTGAGTCTTCCTAACCTTCGTTGCATCTTCCATGATTAACGAACACATCCTATTCCTTCAAAAAGACATCAACATTGGGTCCTAAACAATCCATTACTTTGCATCTTTCTTGAGTCCCACTCGAGTCATCTCATAACCCTATCAAGTCTAACTCGCATCAGCCCATACCATTGAACAGTCTTATCATGTCATGACTGCACATCACTCCTTGAGTAAGCCGAGATATCATTCAATGGAAATCACAAAAACTACTTATATCTCACGCAAACCATCCTAGTCGAACTCGAATTCCCTAAGAACAATCCCCAAAGGCCTAAACCAATATTAGACAAGCACTCAAGGAACATCTCCTCCGGATTCAGACAATCCACGTGAGATGAAACTAGCAAAACAACTAAGCAATCAAAAGCAAACATACATCCATAACTCGATAAGACCACATTACAACAAATCATGTAAAGACTAGTCGAACCACCAATCGGGTTCGTAACTGCTAAAGGTCTATCGACTATCTCGGGTTCCAATCCCAACCTATCTACCAGGTCACTAGATATGAAGGAAAGGGAAGCTCCGGTATCAAACAATACTCGAACAGGAACATCATAAACAGAGAGCATACCATGAATGACGACATTCTTTCCTTTCTCCGCCATAGTTGGGGCATTCGACGAAGAAGGAACATCGTTATATTATATGCTTTCACAATCTGCTTCTCTTTAGGGGGTTGCGGGAAATTATCCTTGTGATGTCCCACTTGGGCGCAATTGAAGCACTTCCTTTCCCCAGGCTTTTCCTGACAATCTCTAGCATAGTGGCCCTTCTTACCATAGCTGAAGCACTCAACATCTTTCTTATTCTTTTTCTTCTGGCCATCCTTGGTATGATTCTGCTTTCTCTTATTCTGAGAACCATTCTTGCCTCCACCGCTTGCTTGCGGCTTTGGCTCCTCTGCAGATGCAACCTCAGTCTTCGACTTATGGTATAGACTCTCTGATCTCAAAGCTTTCCCCACAATCGATTCAAACGTCTCATGGACATGGTTTATAAGCCTTTCCCCCAAGTACTGATCTAAGCCTGTTATGAACTTCTCGTTCTTCTTCTCAGCAGTGTCAATAAGAGATAATCCATACTTCGATAAAGTATCGAACTCAGCAATATATTCTGAGACTGCCCTACCATTCTGCTTAAGCTCCAAAAATTTCCTAAACAATTCAGATTTGTGAGCAGCTGGAATGAACTTTTCGCTGAAACGAGTCATAAACTGATTCCAAGTAACTCGATCTTCAGGAGTAGCTGCTGTAATAGCATTCCACCAATTCATAGCTCATCCTTGAAGCTGACGCGATGCTAACTTTCTCTTCATGGCATCATCGATTCCCAAGTCCTCGAAGATGCGCTCACAACTATCCAACCAATCTTGGACATCCGTAGCCGACTCCATTCATGGAACAGTTTCCCACCAAGACCAGTGTAGTCCTTACAGAGCTTGGCGAAATCGGACCTAGGCACCTGCACCACCACCATTGGCAGCATTGGGGACTGCCCTCTGAACATCCCTAAGCATCTCTCTCATAAAGTCAGTGAACACAGTCCTCATGTCAGGAGCATTCCCATTGTTGGCTCATGTACCAGCACCCCTCGTATATCGGCTCATCGTTCAATATGTGTAAGGAGAAAACGATTAACCATCTCTTCAGTGGTGCCAGTGCAATGCGACTTCATCCTTAGATATACCAATAGTATATATATAGCTTTTGAAAACTAAAATATCACAAATATGCGCTCTCATATACGTACTATCTCTCCCTGGTGTCTTTCCCTAGGTTAACTATGCAACCTAGAGCTCTGATACCAAGTGTGATGGCCCGCCCCGCACCAGCCGACATTTCCATTGAAAGTGCGTTGTGCCAATGTCCAACCAGCACGGGACAGTCGTCAAAGAAAGGAAAGGTAAGGAATTTGAACTAATAAGGAACCTGTAGCATATCTCACGGCGCATGGAATAAAACATAATAATAACATACTTTGACATAAAACAGGCGAGACAGTGCATAAGATGAAAACTAAACATCTCAGCAGCGGAAAATCCAAATACTGCTTATGTTCCCCTTTATCATTATTACAACTTTAAAACTGTCTCTGAAGCAACAGAAAGGAAAGGTACACTACTAATGCCCAAAGTAGTGAACAGCAACGACACAAGGAGAATATACAAAGAATAGTACGTGTAAGCCTCCTGCTCGTCTCTGGACAGCTATTCGTGCACAACCAGCTAACCTGTCTCTAGTCTGCCCATTTAAGAGCACTCAGAGTAATAAGAAGAGACATAAAACTTTGGGTTAGACAAAAGTCTGGCATAAGCGACAAGCAGCAAAACAGAACAATAACAGGTATACTAAACCATACCTGAACCTGCAACCAAAGAGTTAGCACAACATACCGTACAATACTCTAAGGTGCCATTAACATATGGTGTAAAAGATACGGGGATGAGGGGTGTGCATGTCATAATGATGGCAAACAATAAAGCATAGCAACCATCCTCACATCTCTCACTCAGTGCGTAAAGCATACGATATCCACTACTTTGATCACCCAATTCCTTGCTATGATCACTTTGCCCCCATGGAGTCATAACAACCCCACTGCACTGATCTATAGCCACTAAGCATTTGCTATGTCCACTCTGCCCCATGGAGTCATAACGGCTCCACTGCACTGGCTCATAGCTTTGCTACGATCGCTCTGCCCCATGAAGTCATAACAACTTCACTGCACTAATCCGTAGCCAATATCCGTCTTTCTGTGGTGAGGCAAAGCTATAGACATCGATAACCCCTTAGCACACGTCCCACAGCAAAGCCCAACTCATGAAGTTAACCCGTTGATCCCATTTGGATCCTGAGTAATAACGTCCCATTTAGACTTCCTTTGCATCTTGGGTTTTGGTCGAATTGGAGTTGGTCTTCAGAAGACTCGTCGCGTCGTAGTAGTGGAAGCTCGAACTCGGTTCGGTTCGTAGTCGTTGCCTCGGTTTGGTCGTGAAACTTCGTGGTGCAGTTCGGTTTAGCCCTCAAAGTGTTCCTCCCCAAGTCGGTTCAGTTCGGTGTTCCTCCATCTCCAGATCCCGGTTCGGTTCGGTGCTCCTGCCTGCGTTCGTTCAGTCCTCTAGTTCTCCAGTTGGTCCGATCTGATTCCCTTCCAAGCTCCGGTCCGATTCAAACAAGTGGTGGCCTTCCTTCTTGCCATAACCCAATCCGATTCAGTTCAGCTCTTCCGACCCGATCCCATGCTCAGCTCCGATCTGGTCCCCAACCCAACTCCAACTCTTTGCAGTTGGCCTTCCTTCTTGCCAAGGCTCCGCTAGTGCTAAGTTCCGATCCGATTCGTATTCCCCTTGCCCGATCCACCAATTCGATCCGTGCCCTATAATCCGATCCGATCCGAAACCCTGCACATTTCCTGCAACTTTTCCAGCGACTGTTTTACACCATACGATGGCGTTTTCGACCAATCTAACAGTTCTAATCAATCACAAAGCATACCATACAGTCATCACAACATGTATAATCAACCACAAACAACAAAACCACAATTTAACATGTTTATACGGATCAAACATACCAAAAAAACCCATGTTCTTCCGTTAACCCCCCTTAATCATGTCTAACCATACAATTAGCAAAACTTAACCAAATTAACCCAAACTTCTAATAGAGGCTTAAAATAATATTTTGAAATTTATAAATATTTTTCCAGAGTTTAATCATGTTTAAATTCGCTAATTAACGTTAATCACCCTAATTAACTGTAATTAGTGTAAAAACAATGCTAATCACTCGCCTTAGCCACAAACAAAATACCAAATCTGAAATTATCCTCTGTTTGGCGTTGTTCCCAAGACTACACAGCAGTTCTAACCTTGCTTTGGTGCTATTTCTCCTTAATTTGATGTAATTTAGCCAAATCTTCAATTAGAAAGTGGTTTAGAGGTGTTTTAGATGTTGGAGGCCATTACTAAGTTGAGAGGGATGATAAGTGGCGGCTGAAAAATGAGAAAAGGGAGTTCTCTAAACCCTAACAGCCCTTAAATACTCCAAATCCCGAAATCCCCCTCTGGGCCTAACTGTTAATTATCCAATTAAGCCCGATTAAGTTGTTTTTCACCTTCTAAACCTTAATTTAGCCATATCTCCCAAACAGTAAATCCGTTTTTCACATATGACTACTTTACTGAAAGGTAAACCATCATCCGGATCTAATGGAAGTGGTTTCAGGTCAAAACTCCTTTCCAATCAAAAGTTATTGATGAAACAAGATCAGCTAGGGGCAAAACGGTCATTTAAAAATTGGCAAGAATCATGAACATGGAAAATGACCCCAACAGTCGTCTCCCAAAGTTACATGACCATACGACTTCGTATGTGAAAGAAATAAATATTCTACGATCCTTTGATGCGTAAAATGCGGGTCATTACAATTTTCAATCGACGATTTCAGATTGTTTTATCTGATTTCAAACTAGCGTTTAAAATCGAATAAAATTCCAGCTAGCTCCAAATCATTATGAAGCAGCTCGTATGCGTAGTATTCATCGCCACGATTCTAAAGCTTCATGTTTCGTTGAATTCTGTTCTCGTTCGAGGAAGTTGTGTATTTTATAAGTTTTGAATACATTTTAATATAATTAAAAACATAATTATCCCTTAAGGATCATGTTTTAAACTCTAATCCTCCTTCCCCGATTAAACGTATGAAACACGCTCCTAGAAATGGCCAAACACCACGTTGAGCTTCCCTCCTCCCTTTCCTTTTTCTCTGGTCAACTAATCACCATGCGCTCACCACCATTTTCTCTACCTATGCGAGCTCAATTATCTCTACACCATCAGTCCTCCTCCGCACGCCTGACACAAATCACGACCTCCCCATGACTCACGGCTACAAGCAAAAACGTGCGACACTTCCTAATCCCAAAATCCACAAAATTTCACCAAAAACTGCTAAACTCTACTAGAAACAAAACTCCAATCTCCAATTCTTCGAGCATTACTTGGTTTTCGAGAAAAGATCTTCCTTAGGTAGTCGTTGTTCGAGTTCGAGCAACTCCAGCATCTCACACAACAATACATGTATCCCCTTGAAGCTCTCTTTATTACAATCTCAACGAATCCAGTCATCTTTGATTTCATTGAGTAAATTATTTTATAAGAATTTTCAAAGAAGATTTTAAGTGGCAGCACGTTTTCGTTTGACTAGAGAAGTGAAATTGAAGAAGGGTTTAGGATGTTAACCATATTATATAGGATAGTTTAATATTATTCTATTCGATTATTTTATTGAACTTTATCCTATCGCTATTTGCATTCGGTGTTTCTTTATTCGTACGATCACATACGAAATCTGATTTTGATGAAAATGGACGTCCTGCTATAGTTTGACATTCCGGACCCAATGAAACTTGTTTCATCAAAATTCGAGTTTGTTTGCAAAAACAGTGCTAGTTTGAATTCAAAATTATTAATCGATTCATATTTTAATTTCACACACTCACAAAATAACTTCGATTGGCACGAAATTTGAAATCCTATAATAACTTATTATTTTGGACATGATGGAACCGATTTCGTCAAATTCCGATATACATTGAAAAACTCATATTTTAATTTCACAACTTAAATGATTAACATGTAAAAATGTTTATTTTTATGCTACATCTTATCTTTATTGTTAATAAATAAATATTACTGTGGGTATTTTTGTGTATTTTCGTATATTACCAATAAATGTCTCCTCTATCTCAATTGATGACCAATTACATAGAAAATGCCACTTTTCGGAATCAACAAGTTTCTAATCTGAAAAGATGTTGTAACTCACTGGTAAAAGCCTAAAAATTTGGATAGAGTGTCCTGAGTTCAATCCCAGTCAAGCCCTATTTTTTGCTGAAGAAAGGAACATGAATTCTGCACATCCCGCCTCATGTGATTTGAAGAATATATGGATTAGTGATATATCGTGCATATATATATATACATATATTCATATGTATGTATGATATACAATAATAAATATTTCAGGAATTGGGAATATTCTTCATAAATATTTCAAATTTACTTGCCATATAGAATATGATTTGATAAATCATTACCAAAAGAGAACCCAATCAGCTGCCACATGTCAATAATTAAGGAGGAAGATCTTCAAGGAATATCTCAACCATTATATCATATCTCTTTTGTTTGTAAACATATATATTTAAGATACATTTTCTAGGCCCAATATTCACATAAAGAGGAGCCTACATCTCTTATAAACACACATGATATCCATTGTAAATCTTGTACCATCCTCTGTATTCTTGTCTTTTCCTTGCTAAAGCTTTGTTTTTTCTTTATTCCAGTTTATTGTTTTTCCTTTATAACAATTCAAGTTTTCTACTCAATTTGGTAGAAAACAAATTGTTTTCTTTTTTTTATTTGCATATTAGTGATTGACCGTTTGACTAGATTCAACGACAATCCTAATTTTAATTTTCTGTTGTTGTTTCTGATTGCTGTTTTCTTTTTCCAGTAATTTGTTCTCTTTGTTTTAGTTGTTGAATTTAGAATATATCCGATTAGATTTGAATCAATAGTAAATTCAATAACATTATTTCAATTCTCATCTCCAAACATTTTCTAACTCGCCCATGAAATCACACAAATAATAAATTTAAAATTCCTCTCTGTGTTCGACCTGCATACTACACAATTTGTGCACTTGTAGTTTATAATAAATATGCACATTTCTAATTCATAAAAATGTGCCAAACAATTGATTGCAAAATAGTAAATACTCACATCTCTCATGCCCTACTTGATTGCAAAATAGGAAATACTCATATCTCTCATGCCCTACTTGATCTAAGTGTCAGTGTCATTCTTCCTCCTTACAGTGTTTATCGTCAACATGGATTAGGGGAGATTAAACCAACAAACATCACTCATTAGCTAGCTGATCGATATGTCAAAAAGCAATTGGGCATGATCAAAGAAGTCTTGATACAAATCGAGCAGTTTTACTTCTCTTCAATTTCATAGTTCTAGAAACCGAACCTGTCTCATCCCAATGTTCAAATCCCGTTGATATTAGGACATCCCCTTTTAACAACCTCAAATGCTATCATAAATTGTAGGAATGGTCAACTTTGACTTTCTTTCGGGACCTAACCATTGAGCTAAATATCTTTAATCTTAACAAACAACCCAGGGATTTTGAGATTGATGAAATTGGCATGGTTCAAACAACAGTGGATGGAACCTCTAATGACACTTCTGAAGCCTTGAAAATGTGGCTTGACCATTTCAACTTTGATTTTGATGAAATTAAATACAATACTGAACTAAATGAACTTCTTCACTCGAAACCCTTGTCATTATGTATGTACAATCCTTTCCCAAAACACCTGCGCAGATGTATACAATCCCCAAAGCATTTCAGTTTATTAACATACATCTGGTACATACCATATTTTAACATGTCATTTACTTAATGTTAATTTTAAGTCAAATCTAACATGTCTAATTCATATGCACATTATTTGTCATATGTGTTCCATATTACATATATACAGGTTTATGTGTATTATCCATTTGTAGCAAGTATATACACATTACCCCTTTTACCAGTTTACAGCAAATCTAAGCACATGTATATTATCCCTTTCCCAAAACATGGTTAAACATGCCTAAGTTCCTCTTTTTGTATCATTTATTATTGCCCTAATTATAGCATAATCAGATATAGCCTATGTATCTAAAGGCCTAGGCTTGGCGTAAAATAATAAGGGAAAATAGAGGAAGGAGAACAGAATTAAATCACATAGGCATACATGCAAGGCTGGAAATAAACATAAAACATGGAAAATGGGAAAAGGAAGATAGATACCTATAACTTGTTAATTATCCAACATCACAAACATATGTTTACTTAACGACATATGTGATTGATAGTGAAAACATGTATAACTTCTATCTTATTAACACTGTATATGCTAACCTAATTTTATTTACCTGTCATGGTATAATCTAAGAAATCAGATCTGTAAATGACATGAAACTCACAGTAGGTTTTGGTGAAGATAAATATATATAACACTATGCTGTAGAAAAGTCCAATCCAAGTTATATGTATGCAAGTCCTGATGTTGTCTCTGTTTGATCCAGTCCTCAGTAGCATTCCCCCATTGTATGTTTATAATTTCAGAATAGATTTACAGGGGAAGAAAGCACGAAGAATTAGTGTAAATCAGAATGGTAGAAGCCACCTATTTATAAATTCATAAAGTCAACCTCAACTTTTAGATTCTAGGTTTTCGAACCAAAACCTTACAAGTCAGAAATGAATACAGTCCACAAGACAGTCAGGTACGTCACGTAGAATCTGCTCGAATTTGGGATGGGTCGACCCACCTACCCCATGGGTCGACCCTAGGGTCGTTCCATCCCCATTGGGCCGACCCGAATTGGGCATGAGTCGCCCCCTAACGGGTCTGTCTCCCGCTCGCCTCGTTTTGTCTTTTCTGAAATATATTTTATTTTATACTTATACATAAGTTTCTTATATGTAAATTAACTTTCGATGCTTATAACTTCTTCATATGTTGTGCGTTTATGCAAACTTGGGGTCTATCTTAACCAGAGCTCTGAGACGAATGTAACAGTAATATCGGTTTCACTTAATTCTAAATATATAATTAAGTTATTCCCAATTTATTATCTTTAAGCATGGTTAAAGTGTATTAAGTTTTGGGGTGTTACAAATACTTTAACCTATATCTAATGAAATTATCTACACCTCTATTTTTTACAGTATCCCTACTTTATCCCCGTTATAACTTTTTGCACCTCCATTACAAACTGTGAACCGCTTTAACTACGTAGAGTAGATGTGAAATATTATGTTTCTAATATAGATAATGTACCACGACATGACATATATATATATATAGTACATTGTTTAATCAAATAATTTTTGTAGCTAGATAAGTTTTTATTTTGCATCAAATTTTCATGCAAATATAATAAGAAAAATACTATATAATAATAAACCAAACTAAATTAAAATTTCTATTAAACTAAACACATATGAATACATAAAAATACCATACATGACAGTGTATTGAAAATAAAAGTCGGATGCAACGGTGTAAATAAACATAATCAATAACAATAAACCATCTCTGGATTTATAAAATAGTTACCAAGATATTCCAAAAAGCAAAAAATCCTTAATGTAAAAAATTTACATAATAAATTAATAATTTATAAAATTCAAGAAGTGCCTAAAGCTAATTTCATTTTACTATAAAACAAATTCTTTGGAATCTTTTGGTTAGATAATTTATGTTGCCTCCCACAAAATGGAAAGTTAAAACTTCAGCATCACTTATGTCCATTGCTAGTCTCCATTATTTTCGTGTAATATCTTCTAGAATGTTAGCTGAATGGAAAAAGTTGTAAACCACTTCTTTAACAAATTGACATGGCTTAGTACTAAAGTATACATTCAATCATAACTCATTTTAGTTCAACTCCTGTTTAATAATTCGTCGCCCTTTTCCAAGTTATTTTTCTTCAATCATATTTACTTATCACATGGTATCATTGTCCAAACACGGAATTTTGTTAGAAACAGTTAAATTCAAACATTTGACATGACTTTTCTTAGTAGCACTAACTGAACATCGACTTTAATGCTCGCATTTTTTTTTCAAAGAATGTTAGCTCAGTGTAATTTTAATGTAGTTCATATGTTAGATAACGATTATTAACATGTTTTGTTATGTACTAAATATATGATACATTATTTCGCGCATGCAAAGTACAATTATTATATCACTTACATGATAAAGGAATAAACAAAATGCAAAGTTGTACCAGGTTAAAAAAAATCAATGGAAGTCAATTATTATGCAAAACCTAATAATAAAATAAAAATTTCAACTATATTTATAATCGATTATAATAACCAAAAACAGATTCTATGGTATTCACTTATTAATAAAACCAATTTAATTTTCAATGAGTAAAATAAAGAAAAGTATATCTATAGTCCCAAAAACTTCAAATTAAATCTCAAATTAGACGTTGGAACTAGGAAAAGAAATAATAAAGCAGTCTAAGTTTTTTAGAGGCCTTCATAATATTTTTCCATAGAAACTATATAAAGAAAACATGAGCTTGAAAAAAAAGTCAAGATGAATATGAAGTGAAAAAACTATTAATGAATGCAATCAAAATATAGCTACGCTGAAAGTTTTTAAGTGGCTGAACAAAAATTGTTCGGAAGGAATTTTAATTTTTGTATAGACTGGGAACAAAACTATTTATTGAATCATACCATGTATATGAAGGTTAAAAAAGGAAGGGGATTCTGAGAAAATGAGATGGAAGTAAGAGAATGATTAGATGATAAATGCCTCTATATAAGTAAATTGTATTGAAATAATCAATGCATGATTGTTATATACGGAAATAAGAATACATAAGGTCTAAATTTGTATGTGATTATAAAACATAAAAGATACGTATAATGTTGAGATATTTACGATAAAATTAAGTATTTTAGGGGTTAATGGTACCTTTAATATTTAGTCAATAAGTTATGCATAACACATTACACAACATTTATATTAAATAATGTATATAAAACATGTATTTAGAATCAAACTTCCAACCAATTTCCAAAGTTCCATATTCCATTTTATTCAATAGTTTATTATTTGAATATTCGTTTACTTCATATATACAATGTTCCCACTATGCTTATTTTCCTATATAATTATATACATTAAAATTCGGAAAAGATGAAAATTACAAAAAAGGAGTTGATATCTATGTAGCAATGAACCAATATTATTCGGTACTAAATAAATGAATTCAACATAATGCAAAATCATACAAAAAACAAAAGTTAAGTGAAAACAATTTTTTTTCAAACTTGTGAATAAACAAAAGTTTTTAGCTTTACTTGTAATTTGTGTTACAAATCACTGGAAGATTCTATGCTATCAATTACCATTTATGAAATAGTGATAAATGAATAGAATATATCCATATTCTTAAAAATTGAAAATTTTAACTGTAAAACACGAATAAGAAATTAAAACAAAAACTCTAAAATGAACATTAAACTAAATAAAAAGAAAATAAAAATCTTAACTTTTAATCAAACCCGATCGAACCAATTGCTTAGGCTTTTCATAGGGATCTTCATATTATTATTTTTCTTAAAAAAGCAATAAAATTGAAAACAATATTAGGAATATAATCATTGTAAAGTAAGAATAAAATCTTGAATAATTCACGTTGAATATCAAGCAAAAAACAATTTACCAATTCAATCAAATTCCTATTACAATAAAAAATTAAAGAAATTAACTAAAAATTATAACTTTTATTTGCATCTAAAAATGATTTAGGTTGGGATTAGAATTTTTTTAGAAGCACGCATAGAAAACTAAAAAAAGCGACTATTGTGAGAAAAATCAAATTGAAGTGAAAGAATCAAGAAATAGCAAATGTATATACATTGATATTTCTTTGAATATGTCTAGTAGGAAGATAAGCTACAAAATAATAATGAGTACATTAGAATTCTTTTAAGAAACAATTACATCAAGCAAAATTAATGGCAAATTTAAGACAATAAGACTACAGTGGCACATGGCAACCTGTAGGATTTTGAAAAAATGAAACCGAAAGGTCTTCAGATGAATATTATGCTTTTATTTTGAAAGGAATTTTTTATTTAGCATAGATGGGGATTAGAATTTTATTTAAAAGCACGCGTAGACAATTGGGAAAAGAAAAAGAGAAAATATTGTGCGAGCATGAAATGGAAAATGATAATTGTACACTTATTTTTTTAGATGTCTAATAGGAGAATATGATACAAACCATTAACGAGTCCATTATAATTCCTTAAGAAATAACTGTAATAAAGAAAGTAATGGCAAACTCAATACGATTAAACTACCAACACATATGGCAACATATGAATTTTTTTGAGAAAACTGAAAAATTGAAAGGTCTTCCGATGAATATTGCGCTTTTAGAAGAAAATTTTAATTTAGCTTATATTGGGATTAGAATATTATTTTGAAGCACATGTAAATAATTGGGAAAAGGAAAAGAAGAAATAATAGTAATAAGAAAAAATAATGTCAAACTCAGGGCAATTAAACTACCGAGACACACGACAACATTTGAGATTTTTGAGAAAACTAGAACTGAAAGGTCTTCTGATGAATGCTATGCTTTTGGAAGATTTTTTTTAAAATTTGGCTTATACTAGAATTAAATTTTTATTTAATAGCACGCGTAGATAGGGCTGACAATGGATACCCGAAGAATCTGATATCCATCTGCATCCATATCCGAAAAAGGGATAAATATTCGATATCCGAAAAAATGGATGTGGATACAGATACATAGATATCCGCATCCGAAAATTATTCATCTGATTTTTTTAAAAATATGCTTAAAATTATATGTATTTTAGTACAATAAATCAGATTCGTTTATTGCTTTACTAAGTCGAAGTATTATATTATATGCACTAAATGCATATTAACTACTCAAATCTATTTAATTTTATAATATATGCTTATTTATCACATTTTAGTGATTAAAGAAATTGAAAAACATTTATGTTAGACTATAAATTTTCATTTATATTTCTTGATTTATCGATCATTGGCGGATAAGATAATTATCCGATATCCGTCTGTATCCACTAATACGGATATCCGAAAATGATTTTGGATACAGATACAGATATAGCACTATCCGTATCCGAAAGTATCCATTGACAGCCCTACGCGTAGATAACTAGGAAAAGAAAAAGAGAAAACATTGTGCCAACATGAAATGGAAATGAAAAATGCACAAATTAATATATTTTTTAAAATGTCTAATAGGAAAATAAGCTACAAACCATTAATGTGTCCGTTAGAATTTCTTAAGAAATAACTATAATAAGCAAAAGTAATGACAAACTCAAAACAATCAAACTGCCGAGACACATGGCAACACCTATATTTTTTGAGAAAACTAAAGCTGAACGGTCTTCCGATGAATATTGTGTTTTCATATAATATAATAGATTATTTGTTTGTTATGTTGTTCAATAAATTGTTTTACTAAAATGAAATAACATTACATAAACAGATATACATGCTTATTAATTAAAGTGCGGTTAAAAAATACAATGATAAAATGAAAAAAAAAATATAACTAAAATTCTAATTCTATTTGTTTTCGATACCTCCTCAGATCAGGAAAGATTTATAGTTTGTAGAAATACATTCAGTATTTGTCGTATATGACAACTATTACTGTAACAACCCGTATTTTTGAAGAACATGTTATAACATAAATCAAGGCAGAATTAAACTGTAAAATCTGAATCAAGGGAAACGGGCTGTGCCATTGCGTTCGTCTCGGAAAAATACGCGAAATAGAGTCCGAGTTTTCAAAAAACGGAGTCCGTATGACCCAGATAAGGCCCGAAGAAGTTTTAGAAAAATTCAAAACAGATTTAAATACAAAAATTTCAATTTTCAGAAGTGGCGGGAAAATTCCCGCCAGACCCAGGGGGTCGACTGGGGAGTCGACCTGCCCACCAGGTCGACTGGGGAGTCGACCCTAGGGTCGACCTCCCTGGACGGCCAGGTCGGCCTGGTGCACTTAGTTGGGCTGTTTTGACCTGTTTTGTTGGTTAGTGACGGGATTTGATGGCTCGGATTGAATCTAGGGTTAATCCTATGGCTAATACTATCCTAATCTTCTATAAAAAGACCCCTAAGCCTAGCCTAAATCATCATTATTCAACCCTACAACTAAACTATGTCAAATTTGTTCCTCTCATGGCCTCCACTCTCATGCTAAAATTTCTAAGTTTATTTATATGAGAGATTTTGAGTTCATACAAGTGTTTTCAAGCTTGTATGAGTGTTCTTAGTTTGCATTCAAGTCAAGTTGCAACATTTCTATTTCAAAGCAAGGGTTTTTATTGATTTGGCTCAAGGGTTTTTCATTTGGAGCTTGCATATTTGGGTTTTTTGGTGATTGCATAAGGGCTTCGTCTCAATCTTTATAATAAATATTTATTTGTGTCTTCATAGCATTGTAAGCCCTTTTCTACTTTCTTTTTGAACTCTAAAGTTAAATGAATGATGCAAGTTTGGGGTTGATCATTATGATATGCAAGTTTGGTTGATCATTATGATATGCAAGTTTGGTTGATCATTATGCAAGCTGGTTTAATCATTATGTATGACACATGTTGCTATGTTATGCAAGTTTGGGTTGATCATTATACACATGTTATCATGTTATGCAAGTTAAACTTGAGTTTGAGAGCTTAAAGCTTTAAGCTTTATGTTAAAGGTTGCATTTTGGCAACATGGAAGTTATCATATCCCTTATGATAACTTGCATGTGAGGCTAAATGCGAACTTCTAGCAACTTCTACATGTCATTTATCACCATGTATCACTTATATGCCAAGTTTGGTTTTATGCATACTTTTGAAGCCTAATAATGCAATATGCAAGTATATGAACATATGTACATTTCATATGCCACCATGTTAAACTTGTGGCTTCAACACCTTTTTGTCGTGATTATGCCAAGTTCCCTATTTTATCCTTTATGCGTTGTTGCGATTATGTAAACGATGGGATTACGTTGGGGTTGGGTAACATTATGGCATGAATATGGTTTTTATAACATGACGTGATATGTAATTATGTTTTGAAAACATAATGGACATGACACTTAGAAAATATGATTGTGGCCAACTCGAGGTTGGGTTGAGTTTGTAGCATAAATCTACCCGGACCCGCCCGGCTTAACTAGTGGCTACAAACAATAGGACCCAATGTGAGAAGTTGGTCATGTTGTGCTCGAACCCGAGGTTATACCAAGTTGTGGTGTAAAGCTACCCGGACCCGCCCGGCTTAACTAGTAACCACAACAAGGTCTAATGTGAGAGGTTAAAGCACATTAAGTTAATGAATGCCTCCTGATTAGGGTTAAGTCATGGTCCACTTAATACTTAACCAATTTGGGCTTGATGGGTTAATCGGGGTTAAGTCATGAACCTTGGGTACACTTAACCAATTTAATCCACGTTTGGATCGGGTTAACCACATTTAACCCGTTAAGAAACCCTAGTTGCGTGGTCCTTTTCAGCAGTAACCCTCTTGATAGTATCATAAGACCCTAGGGACTAGGCTAGGGTGGGGCACGATTACTGGGCTGACATGTAAGCGACCAAAACGACGGCTGAGTAGGTACGCCGGTGTAGGTCCAGGCGGACTATGGTCGTGCACATAGTCCGAAGTTGGAAAATCAGGCACGGGTACCAGTAGATCTAGACTTTGCATACTTGATTGGTGTCCGAGGTTGACACCCTATGACTTGATACACCCTAGGGTGGACCTAGCGCAGTTTAACTACATTGCATGTTTGGGCCGTATGACACCGACACTTGACGAGTTAGGCTTATAGGGAGCCGATCAACTAGACCGTGTAGTTGGACCTTGATTTAGGTCACCTCATGATATTGGGCCAAGCTTGGGCCAAGGGATCAATACTTGTTTTTACTTGACATGTTAGAATGCTAGTACAACCGTGGTGCAAAACTTAACCTTGATTATGCGATGACATCTTTATCTATCTTGTTAGTTAATCATCATGCCAATATGTTGTTATCCTTATGTTCATCTCAGCTTCTCATGCCAGTTAACTTTACTAGTTCATGGACTGATAGTAGTAGGGCTTACCAGTCTTTTTGACTGACCTGTTTTCTTTCGCCTCTTTTCTTCCGTTCCCCCCTCCTAGGTCCTCAGGGTGGGAACATTGGAGCTTAGCTTGGATCTTTATAGCTTGCTTACGAGATTTGCTCATGTACGGTTCTGGACATTGAGCTTGCTATGGTTTATCGCTTCACTTTGGGGATAGTACTTTATGTATTTCAGTTTTTTCAGTTTATGTTTTCTCTAGACTTTGTTGTTGGAAAATAATGACCAAGTACTTTGTTGTAACATGACTATGGTTCTGAAATGCTAGTTTTATCCGCTGCTTTACTTACTCTGTTTTACTTATATGTTCTGTCTTGTGATATCTGCATGCATGTTTACCTTGTTAAACGCCCCTCCAAAGCTAGTGTGCTTGCAAGAGTTACCCTGGTGGAGGTGGGGTGTTACATTTGGTATCAGAGCATAAGGTTTACAAGATTTGAACAAAAGTGTTTTTAAAACTTACCTTTTGAAAGACTATTTTCAAAACCAATTAAGTATTTTCCAAGAAAAAGTCTAGTTATTTTAAAAGGCTATTCCCCAAAAGCCATAGCACTATCCTTCGTTTCTTCGTTCTGAATCTATCTTTTTCTTTTTCAGTATGGCCGATCTTAACCTTCCCGAGGGAGTGACCATTCCCGGATGGTTCCGGAGGTACTTGGAAGCTAGGGCCAACGATGTGGGCCCAGCAAATAACCCCAACATAACCGAGGTTCCTCCTCCTCCTCCCCCTCCTCAGAATCCACAAGCGGATTTCGCAAAAGTTTGCAAGGACTTTAAGGCAATGGGTGGCAAGAATTTCATAGGGACGGAGACTTTTGTGGAGGCACGAAATTGGTTGAAAGAAACCGAAGATCTTTTCGCTATCTTTGATGTGGAAGACCATAGAAAGGTTTTATTGGCAGCATGGCTATTAAAAGAAGAAGCTGCTTATTGGTGGGAGGTCACCAATGCTACTAGACCTATTGAGACTTGGGCCGACTTTAGGACAAGATTTGGGCTTAAGTTTCTATCATCAGCTGAGGCGAATCTGCAATTGGAGAAGTTTATATCTTTGAAGCAAGGGGACATGACAGTGAGGGAGTATGTGAATGAGTTTAACAAGCTCGCCCGATTCGGTTTGGACATGGTTAATACTCCCCAGAAGAAGGTTTTACGCTTTGCACGAGGGTTGAATGAGCCATTACAAGGTTTAGCCCTATCGCATATACCCATGGGGGCCACTTTTGAGGGACTAGTAGACATGACATTGCTTCAAGGAGACGATAAGAATGGCAAGAAGGAAGTCAAGGCTAGTGAGACTCAAGCCAAGAAAACAGACTCCAAGTGGGGAGGAAATCAGAGTAATCAGAACAACAAAAACAACAAGAACAACAAGGGCAACAAGGCCAAGGCAAAGGATCCAAGAAAATGCCACCACTATGGGAATGTTGGGCACATAGCTAAAGATTGTAAGAAGAGGAAGAGGAAGTTGGGCGAATGCTTTCATTGTGGAGAGACCGGACACTTTAGCAAGGATTGCCCCAAGAAGCAAGGGCAGAATCAGCGTGCAGGACCTTCTGGAGGGCAAGTGCATGCTCTCAACGCTGCTCCAGTTCAGGACCGAGGTAGTATTTCTGTAGAAAGTCTTGTTTATATTTCTGATTATCCTGTTCGCACCTTATTTGATTCTGGCGCATCGCATAGTTTTATTTCTTCTGATCTTGTTGAAAGTTTGCACCTAAGTACTAGTCTAGTTGAGGATCCCGTTTGTGTTTCAAATCCAATTGGGGGTTCCGCCCATCTATCTATGATTTGTGTGGATTTGAAGATTTCTATCTTGGCCGTAGAATTCATGTGTAATGCTTATGTTCTCGGATTCACGGGATATGGGTTGATCTTGGGCATGGATTGGTTGTCCATTTATGGAGCCATCCTCGATTATGAGCATAGGGTGGTGAGGCTCATGACTCGCCTCGGTAATACCCTAAAAATTTCTTGTAATCCTAGAGGTCCCGTCATGTTATGTTATCTTGAATCTCTCGACTCGTCCATCGATGATCTGCAATCTGTAAAGGTGGTCCGAGACTATCCTGATGTCTTTGAAGAAGTTAAGGGGTTACCCCCTAAACGAGAGATAGATTTTCGCATTTATCTAGTCGATAATGCCAAGCCAGTATCATTGCCCGTTAGGCATATGGCTCCACGAGAAAGAAGAGAGCTCAGTAAGCAAATCAAGGAGCTGCTTGAGAAGAATTTTATTAGGCGAAGCATTTCTGAATGGGGTGCTCCGGTGGTATTCGCTACTAAGGCGGATGGTTCGCTTCGTCTATGTGTTGATTATCGAGAGTTGAACAAGCTGACAAAGAAGAATAGGCACCCTTTACCGAGGATTGATGATCTCTTTGACCAGCTGGTTGGTGCTTCTGTTTTCTCTCAGCTCGATCTAGCCACCGGATTCCATCAGCTTAGAGTAACTGAGGATAGCATTGATAAAACTGCGTTTAGGACTCCAGATGGATTCTTTGAATGGCTTGTCATGCCATTCGGATTGACTAATGCACCCGCCTACTTCGTAGACTTGATGAGTAGGGTGTTCAGGGAGTTCCTTAACAAGTTCGTGGTTGTCTTTGTGGATGACATCTTAGTATTTTCTAAGAGTGAAGAAGAGCATGCCCTACATCTTAGGGAGGTATTGGAGACTCTTCGAGCATATAGCCTTAAGGCTAAATTCTCTAAATGTCACTTCTGGAGGAAGGAAGTGCGGTTCTTAGGGCACGTGGTCTCCAAGGAAGGGATAGCTGTGGATCCCGCGAAGGTAGTATCCATCCAAGATTGGAAGGTTCCGAAGAATGCTACCGAGGTAAGGAGTTTCTTGGGGTTGGCTGGCTACTATAGGAAGTTTATCAAGGACTTCGCGAAGATATCAGCCCCATTAACTCGCTTGACAAAGAAGAATCTAGTCTTCGCATGGGACGTAGATTGTGATGACGCATTCCGACGGTTAAAGAGAGCTTTAACCACAGCTCCAGTCTTAGTGTTGCCAGATGGGAGTAAGCCATTTGTTGTCTATACCGATGCTTGTGGGACGGGACTGGGCGCAGTCTTAATGCAAGAGGGAAGGGTAATAGCCTACGGTGGAAGGCAGTTGAGGGCGCATGAGAAAAATTATTCTACCCATGATTTAGAGTTGGCCGCTATTGTTTTTGCGCTTAAGATTTGGCGCCATTACCTTCTGGGAGAGAGGTTCAAATTGTTCACTGACCACAAATCACCGAAGTACTTGTTTTCTCAGAAGGATTTGAACTTGAGACAACAAAGGTGGATGGAGTTCTTAGCATCCTATGATTTCGAGATAGCGTATACCCCTGGCAAGGGTAACGTGGTGGCAGACGCCTTGAGTAGAAAAAGGTTGTCCTTAAGTCCATTGTTCGTGGAACAACGAAGCTTGGAATTTATCTCGATGTTTGATTTCAGACCTTCCGTTGACTATATACCCGGTTTGATAGCATCCTTGGAGGTCAGGCCTACTCTTTTGGGACAGATTGGTGAGGCACAACGGGACGACCCACAGTTGGTTGAGTTGGTAGAGAGGCTCATAAGGGGGGAGTCGTCCAGCCATTTGAGTAGGTACACCCTAGACGATAGGGGGTGCTTGCGTAGAGACGGTAGACTTTGTGTACCGCAAGATGAGGGGTTGAGGGAGGCTATTCTTAATGATGCACACCGTTCTAGGATGACCATTCATCCCGGTGGGGACAAGATGTACCAAGACATGAAGCAAGTTTTCTTTTGGGCCGGTATGAAGAAAGATGTGGCCGAGTATGTTGCTAGATGCTTGGTGTGCCAACAAGTGAAAGCGGAGCAAAAGAAACCTGGTGGGTTGCTTCACCCATTGGAAGTTCCGCAATGGAAGTGGGATAGCGTCTCGATGGATTTTATTGATGGGTTAACGAGATCAAGGAAGGGTAATACGGGAATTTGGGTTGTGGTAGACAGACTTACTAAGAGCGCCCATTTCATACCCGTGAAGAGCAAGAGGACTGCTCCATGGCTAGCTTCAATTTATCTTCGAGAGATAGTTCGATTGCACGGAGTACCTTCTAGCATAGTGAGTGATCGAGATCCTATCTTCACTAGCGAGTTTTGGAAGAGTTTGCAAGAAGCAGTGGGGACTCAGTTGTGTTTGAGCACCGCATATCATCCTCAGACGGACGGCCAGACCGAGAGGGTGAATCGTGTTCTAGAAGACCTTTTGAGGCTTTGTATCTTGGATTTTGGAGGTACATGGGAAGAGCATCTTCCATTGGTGGAGTTCGCGTATAATAACAGCTTTCAGTCTAGTATTGGTATGGCTCCTTTCAAAGCTCTTTATGGAAGGCCTTGCCGATCACCTACATGTTGGTGGGAATCTACGGATAAGATCTTGCTTGGGCCTGATATGGTTAGAGAGACTTCGGAGAAGATTGATTTGATTCGAAGAAGGATGAAAGCAGCACAAGACAGGCAGAAATCTTACGCGGATAAGAGGAGAACGGATCTAGAGTTTGATGTTGGGGACATGGTCTTTGTCAAAGTATCCCCATTACGGAATGTTGTCCGCTTTGGGTCCGTTGGGAAGTTAGCTCCAAGGTTTGTAGGACCGTTTCTCATTAAGGAAAGGATTGGACGGATGGCATATAAAGTGGATCTACCCGAGAGACTTAGTGGGGTACATGATGTATTCCATGTGTCACATTTGAGGAAGTGCCTTTATGAGACCGCAGAGGTGGTAGAGCCGAGCTTGCTTATAGAAGTGGAGGTAGAGCGTGATGGGACTATTCGACGAGCTCCTACCCGCATCCTTGGGTCAGAGATTAGGAAGTTGAGAAACAGAGAGGTTCGACTAGTCAAAGTGCAATGGGGAGAAGATGAGAGCAATGCTACTTGGGAGACAGAAGCGAAGATGCGTTCACTTTATCCATTCCTTTTTGAGGGTACATTCTCAATCTCCTTTCTTAATTAGCATATCTTTCTATCCGTGTTTATCCTGTTTATCTTATTATCTCGTTAACCTTGTCATGAGAACCTTAGGTAGAAACCCTTTGGATGAAACATGTATTTGAAACATGTTATGCTTGATGGTTGCAAGTGGTTGCAAGTGTTTGCACGTGGATACTCGTGGATGCATGATACACATTAGGCACTAAGATCGGCTCACACACTTTCATGTTGCATATGCATGAGTGCTTATACTTATTCATGGATGAAACTTGTTATGCTATCACGTGGATGTTGCATATGGATGAATGTTATGTGCACTCATGTAGAGATTATAAATTATGTTAGGAATTTGCATACATATGGGCTCATTTCACTAACATGTTTTGCATTAAGGGGGTTTACTGAATTAGTAACCTCCTGATTTTCGCATTAGATAAGTACATATACACACACCTTTGCATATGATCATACAACATTTAGAATCCTTTAAGGACAATGACTGCACGTGGATGATGTTTTGAGTAGATGGATGATGGATGGTAGGATACGTTCTTCCTAACTTGGAGATTTCGGGGACGAAATCCTTTAAGGAGGGGAGAATGTAACAACCCGTATTTTTGAATAACATGTTATAACATAAATTAAGGCAGAATTAAACTGTAAAATCTGAATCAAGGGAAACAGGCTGTTCCATTGCGTTCGTCTCGGAAAAATACGCGAAATAGAGTCCGAGTTTTCGAAAAACGGAGTCCGTATGACCCAGATAAGGCCCGAAGAAGTTTTAGAAAAATTAAAAACAGATTTAAATACAAAAATTTCAATTTTCAGAAGTGGCGGGAAAATTCCCGCCAGACCCAGGGGGTCGACCTGGGGGTCGACTGGGGAGTCGACCTGCCCACCAGGTCGACTCCAGGGTCGACCTGGGGGTCGACTGGGGAGTCGACCTGCCCACCAGGTCGACTGGGGAGTCGACCCTAGGGTCGACCTCCCTGGTCGGCCAGGTCGGCCTGGTGCACTTAGTTGGGCTGGTTTGACCTGTTTTGTTGGTTAGTGACGGGATTTGATGGCTCGGATTGAATCTAGGGTTAATCCTATGGCTAATACTATCCTAATCTTCTATAAAAAGACCCCTAAGCCTAGCCTAAATCATCATTATTCAACCTTACAACTAAACTATGTCAAATTTGTTCCTCTCATGGCCTCCACTCTCATGCTAAAATTTCTAAGTTTATTTATATGAGAGATTTTGAGTTCATACAAGTGTTTTCAAGCTTGTATGAGTGTTCTTAGTTTGCATTCAAGTCAAGTTGCAACATTTCTATTTCAAAGCAAGGGTTTTTATTGATTTGGCTCAAGGGTTTTTCATTTGGAGCTTGCATATTTGGGTTTTTTGGTGATTGCATAAGGGCTTCGTCTCAATCTTTATAATAAATATTTATTTGTGTCTTCATAGCATTGTAAGCCCTTTTCTACTTTCTTTTTGAACTCTAAAGTTAAATGAATGATGCAAGTTTGGGGTTGATCATTATGATATGCAAGTTTGGTTGATCATTATGATATGCAAGTTTGGTTGATCATTATGCAAGTTGGTTTAATCATTATGTATGACACATGTTGCTATGTTATGCAAGTTTGGGTTGATCATTATACACATGTTATCATGTTATGCAAGTTAAACTTGAGTTTGAGAGCTTAAAGCTTCAAGCTTTATGTTAAAGGTTGCATTTTGGCAACATGGAAGTTATCATATCCCTTATGATAACTTGCATGTGAGGCTAAATACGAACTTCTAGCAACTTCTACATGCCATTTATCACCATGTATCACTTATATGCCAAGTTTGGTTTTATGCATACTTTTGAAGCCTAATAATGCAATATGCAAGTATATGAACATATGTACATTTCATATGCCACCATGTTAAACTTGTGGCTTCAACACCTTTTTGTCATGATTATGCCAAGTTCCTTATTTTATCCTTTATGCGTTGTTGCGATTATGTAAACGATGGGATTACGTTGGGGTTGGGTAACATTATGACATGAACATGGTTTTTATAACATGACGTGATATGTAATTATGTTTTGGAAACATAATGGACATGACACTTAGAAAATATGAGTGTGGCCAACTCGAGGTTGGGTTGAGTTTGTAGCATAAATCTACCCGGACCCGCCCGGCTTAACTAGTGGCTACAAACAATAGGACCCAATGTGAGAAGTTGGTCATGTTGTGCTCGAACCCGAGGTTAGACCAAGTTGTGGTGTAAAGCTACCCGGACCCGCCCGGCTTAACTAGTAACCACAACAAGGTCTAATGTGAGAGGTTAAAACACATTAAGTTAATGAATGCCTCCTGATTAGGGTTAAGTCATGGTCCACTTAATACTTAACCAATTTGGGCTTGATGGGTTAATCGGGGTTAAGTCAACCATGGGTACACTTAACCAATTTAATCCACGTTTGGATCGGGTTAACCACATTTAACCCGTTAGGAAACCCTAGTTGCGTGGTCCTTTTCAGCAGTAACTAAAACACCCCACCTCCGTTAGGGTCACTCTCAAAGGGAATGCCCTAATTTTGGTGGAGGTTTATAAGTACAAGTCACAGATATACAAGACAGATATAAGAACACATATTTGTAAACAGCGGAAGAACAACAAACTTTATTTCATAAAGTCAAATACGTGTTACAACAACATCCTTTCCAAAAACATAACATAACACTTCATAATCTGTCTTGAGTACATTATTTTTAAAGAAGCATAAATAAAACATAGACAAACTGCCAAAGCCCCATAGTGGATTGTCCAAAGCCATAGTTCAAAACAGGAAAGTCCAAGCAATACATTTCTCTTCTTCAAGCTGGATGTTGAGGTAGGTCAAGCTGCTGTGTTCCCTCCCTGAGGACCTGGGGGGGGAACGGAAGAAAGAAGACGAAAGAAAAATAGAGTCAGACATAAAGCCTGAGTAAGTCTAGTACTACTTTGTCTATGAATAAAGAACTGGGTATGATAAGTAAAACAGGAAGTGGGCAACATTATAAACTTGGTTAAGTTATCTAGGGTCGAATATACTATCGTACCCCATGTTAATCTCTGAACCCATATAAACTAGTTTCCAATTTGCACCCCATAATCAGGGTGATGTGATCCATTCTACGATGATCGGCTCCTACTCGCATAGTTACATGTGTCTTACGGCCCCCGATGTCTGTAGTTACCTATGCTGGTCCCACCATGGGGTGTATCAAGTCCCATAGTGGCAACCCGACACAACCTTAGAGTGCAAAGGTATGCTACTGGTGTCCAGTGCTTTATTTTTCTGCGCCGGAGTGCGTGCACGCCCGCACACCGTTAGAACCTACACTGCTACACCACCGCCGTCGATTTGACCTCTTACAATCAGCCCAGTAATCGTGCCCCACCCTGCCTAGTTTCAGGGTATCCTGATACACCTTCTAGGGTTACTGCTGAAAAGGGTCCCCCGTTACTAGGTTTTCTATCTCTAGCCAACATGCTAAGTTGGTTAAGTGTTTCCTAACCTAACCCCACCAGTCCGTTTAGTTTAGCATGTTCCATTTTGATTAAGTCTTTAGTTCACTTAATCCTAACAATCCTGACTCAGCCTTAATTGTCTTATTAAGGCCCTGACCTCTCACATTAGACAGGTATTGTTGTGGCTGCCTGTTGCCGGTTGGTTCCGGGCAGTCTTACGCCACAACTCAGTCTAACCTCGGGTCCTTGCTGGGCTCCATGTTTAACCTCCCACATTGGATAGGTATTGTTGTGACTACTGGACAGCCGGGCGGTTCCGGGCAGGTTTACATCACAACTCAATCCAACCTCGGGTTAAACACATCGTCTTTTCTACATTTACATATTTTGTCATTCTTCTTTATTTCTTATATGTAAATATTTGCGGCCCATTATTAAGTTAATGGTGTAAAGGTTACACCAATCACGGGCCCAACCCATACTTGACTTTGGGCCCTTCTATTTCATATTTTCATTAATTAATTAATTTTTAACCCAACGTTATTTTCCCCCGTTTTACACGTCCGTTTATATATATTGGGCTTAGCCTTTTAAAGCCCAATTTAGCCATGCGAAAAGGGGAGGCTTATGGCGTATACACAAAGAGGGGAAAGTGAGCGCATGAACTTGCATATGACGTTGGAAAATACATAATAGAAATTGGTGTACTTGCATAGTGGTGACATGTATTTTGGTCATAAAACATAGGTGACATAAATCAAGGCATGTAAACTTGCATAGGTTTAACTACAACATGAACCTATATTCTTATTTAGGCATAATGTCAAACATAAACATGGCCTAAATACTTCTAGCATAAACATGGCATATTGTCAAACATAAGCATGGCATAAAATACTTCTTGCATAGGCATGGCATATTGTCAAACATAAGCATGGCATAAAATACTTCTAGCATAGGCATGGCATATGGTCAAACATAAGCATGGCATAAGTACTTCTAGCATGAACATAGCATAATTCAACTTAATCATGATTTAAGCCTAATCACATAACGATGGTATAAACATACTTATGCATAAATATTCCTAATCATGGTGTTTGCTTTAAACTTGCAGAAAGGGGATTTTTGAGTCCAACCTAGCCATGTCTCATATATGTCATCATATAAACAAGATAGACTTAATCATAGATTTCAATTATGCCCAATATCATTCATAGCCTAGCCATATTCATAAGCATGACTTAATACATGGATTATGGTGTCAAAATTCCAACATAGATTCATATGAACTATAACAACCAACTTGTTTCAATTGCTTGCAAAACGATTTATGCACAAAATATACATCATGACAACATAATAACAAAGCCCCAAACTTGCATAAATTTCACTCAACTACATACATGTAGTTTCAACATAGATTACATAATTTGCGCAATATTCCAAACGTATATTTGCATAGAACTACCGCATGTAGTTCTTTATAATGAATAACATAATTTTGCACAAACATGAATTACTTTCATTACCACAATTCAAGCATACACATCAACACAGTTGTTTATTATACCAAAGTAATACTCTACTTACAATGGTTTGATGAATTCTCTAGTTTAGGGATTGAAGACGCAAATTCCTTTGTTGAATTGATTAGCTTTAGGTTGCTTGAATTGCTTTAGGCCTTAGAACTTTCTTCCTAATTCTCTCTCCAGTTGGCGGCTATTCTTTGTCGTTCCTCAGCAACATGGCGGTTATGTTCTTAATTTGAATGAATAGATTAGGGTTTAGTCTAGGGTTGTTTATATAGAGGTTAGGAACTAATTAGGACCCTTGATGTTGCTTGGATTGATCATAGCCATTCATTAGGAAGAGAGACCAATCAAAACTTGCCACCTAGCCCTAATGACAAAGCAGACCACTGGAATTCGACCAAACACAGACCTGGCCAGCCAGGTTGACTGGGCTCGACCAGGTCGACACCCCTATCGACAGGGCTGTCGACAGCCCTGTCGACATGGGTAGCCCAGGTCGACAGCCCAGTCGACCTGGGTGGCTAGGCGGGTGTTTTATCCGCCTGGCCCATTGGGCCCCATTTCAAATTATTATTTTATTCTGTTTGAATTTTAAATTTAATTCAAAACTTCCGAAGGCCATATCTTCTTCATACGGACTCCGTTTTTCGAAAACTCGGACTCTATTTCGCGTATTTTTCCGAGACGAACGCAATGGCGTATCCCGTTTCCCTTAGTTCTTTGATTTGAATTTGATTATACTTTAATTCATGAATTTCACAGTTATAGAATTTTCGGGGTGTTACATTCTCCCCCACTTAAAAGGATTTCGTCCCCGAAATCTTCAAGTTAGGAGGAATGTAAATCCTAACATCCAATCATCCATCTACTCATCCATCAAACACGAGCATCCATTGTCCTTAAAAGACTTCTAATGCTTTATGATCATATGCAATGTGTGTGTGTATATGTACTTATCTAATGCAAAATCAGGCGGTCTACTGATTCAGTTGACCTCCTTAATGCGAATTATGTAAGTGCCATGAATCCATTATGTATGCAAATTTTCCTATTCTTGATTCTACATGAGTGCACAATCATTCAATGCAAATGCAACATCCACATGACAACACATTATAGTTCAACCACATACGAAAGCAAACATATATGCATATGCAATATGAAGTGACTGAGCCGATCTAAAACCTAGATTGTGTGTGTATATGCAACCACGAGCAACCACTAGCAATCACTTGCAACCACTTGCAACCATTCATACATAACATGTTTCAACTACATGTTTTCATCCAAAGGTTTTCTACCTAAAAGATACGGTCGAGGAAATATACCTAAAAAGATAGATAAATAATAGCGCAACTTAAGGAAAAGAAAGATCAAGGATGTACCCTCGAACAGAAAAGGGTAGGCAGTACGGATTCTATCTTCAGTTTCCCAAGTCGCGTCTCCCTCGGCGTCGCTCCACTGAACTTTGACGAGCTTGACTTCGCGGTTGCGTAGCCTCTTCACTTCCGTTCCCAAGATGCGGGTTGGAACTTTTCTTATGGTTGCTTCGCGTTCCACTTCGGCCTCTTCGAGGATGTTTGGCTCTACCACTTCAGCTGACTCATGCAGACATTTTCGGAGATGTGAAACGTGAAAAACGTTGTGGACTCCAGCCAACTTCTCGTGTAGCTCTAATCTATAGGCCATTTTCCCAATCTTCTCGATGATAGGGAATGGCCCTACGAACCTTGGTGCTAGCTTCCCTGTGGTTCCAAAACGAACAATGTTCCTTAGCGGTGATACCTTGAGAAAAACTCTGTCTCCAACTTCAAATTCAAGGTCGGTCCTCCTCTTGTCGGCATAGGACTTTTGTCTGTCTTGGGCCGTCTTCATCCTTCTTCGTATTAAGTCTACTTTCTCTGAGGTCTCTCGGATCATGTCTGGTCCAAGTATGAGCTTATCCGTGGACTCCCACCAACAAGTGGGCGATCGGCACGGTCTTCCGTATAAAGCTTCGAAGGGCGCCATTCCGATGGTTGCTTGATAGCTGTTGTTGTAGGCAAATTCCACCAAAGGGAGGTGGTCTTCCCATGTCCCTCCGAAGTCGAGGACGCATAACCTTAAAAGGTCTTCCAAAACTCTGTTCACTCTCTCTGTTTGGCCGTCCGTTTGGGGATGATAGGCTGTGCTCAAGCATAACTGCGTTCCTACTGCTTCTTGCAGACTCCGCCAAAACTCGCTGGTGAAGATGGGGTCTCGGTCACTAACGATGCTAGATGGTATTCCATGGAGTCGCACGATTTCCTTGAGGTAAAGTGATGCTAGGGATGAGGCAGTTCTTTTACTTTTGACAGGTAAAAAGTGGGCGCTTTTAGTAAGCCTATCCACTATTACCCAAATACTAGTGTTGCCTCTCCTAGACCCAGGCAGCCCATCGATGAAGTCCATTGAGATGCTATCCCACTTCCACTGTGGGACCTCCAGAGGATGTAGCAGTCCGCCAGGCTTTTTCTGTTCCGCCTTAACCTGTTGGCACACCATACACTTAGAAACGAATTCTGCCACGTCCTTTTTCATGCCGTTCCAGAAGAAAGTCCTTTTTATGTCTTTGTACATTTTATCTCCGCCTGGGTGTATCGTCATCTTGGAGTGATGTGCTTCCTCGAGAACCTTCTTTATTAAATCGTTTGTCTGTGGGACGCATAGTCTTCCATCTCGCCTTAGTACACCCTTATCGTCAATGGAGTATCTGTTGAGGTGACTTGAAGTCTCACCCCTAATTAGCCTATCAATTATTTCCACAAGCTGAGGGTCTTCGCGTTGTGCCGTCCCTACTGAATCCACTAAAGTTGGGCGCACTTCGAGAGATGCAAGCAAGCCCGGTACGAAATCGGAGGAGGGCCTAAAGTCGAAGCTGGCTATAAACTCTAGGCTTTGTCTTTCAACAAACAACGGGCTTAGGGTCAATTTCTTTCGGCTCAACGCGTCTGCCACTACGTTGCCTTTGCCCGGAGTGTAGGAGATTTCGAAATCGTACGAGGCAAGAAACTCCATCCATCTTTGTTGCCTCAAGTTAAGATCTTTCTGCGAGAAAAGATATTTCAACGATTTATGGTCAGTGTAAAGTTCGAACTTCTCACCTAGGAGATAGTGTCGCCAAGACTTGAGTGCAAAGACGATGGCGGCTAGCTCTAGATCGTGGGTTGGGTAGTTCTTTTCGTGCACCTTCAACTGCCTCCCGCCATAAGCTACTACCCTTCCTTCTTGCATTAAGACGGCGCCTAGCCCTGTCCCACATGCATCCGTATAAACAGTGAACATCTTGCTCCCATCTGGCAGTGTCAAAACTGGGGCTGTTGTGAGAGCCCTTTTCAGTCGTTGGAAAGCAAACTCGCAATCCAAGTCCCAATTAAACACTAGATTCTTCTTGGTCAATTTCGTGAGCGGAGCTGAAATTTTCGCAAAATCCCTTATGAATTTTCGATAGAAACCTGCTAGTCCTAGAAAGCTTCGGACCTCAGTTGCATTCCTTGGTGTCTTCCAATCTTGTACCGCCACTACCTTAGCAGGGTCCACCGCTAACCCTTGTTTGGATACTATGTGCCCAAGGAACCTCACCTCTTCTCTCAAAAAGTGGCATTTGGAGAACTTGGCTTTTAGTTGATGGACTCGCAAAGTTTCCATGATTGCCCTTAAGTGCTGAGCATGTTCCTCTTCACTCTTTGAGAAGATAAGGATATCATCTACGAAGACCACTACGAATTTGTTGAGGAAATCTCTAAATACCCTACTCATCAGGTCCACGAAGTACGCAGGTGCATTTGTCAAGCCGAAAGGCATGACAAGCCATTCAAAGAAGCCGTCTGGGGTTCTGAAAGCCGTTTTATCGATGCTATCTTCAGCCACCCTTAGCTGATGAAAACCGGTTGCTAAATCGAGTTGGGAGAAAACAGACGCTCCTACAAGCTGGTCAAATAAATCGTCAATTCTAGGGAGAGGGTGCCTATTCTTTTTCGTTAACTTGTTGAGCTCCCTATAGTCAACACATAGACGGAGTGAACCATCCGCCTTTGTAGCGAACACCACTGGAGCGCCCCATTCTGAAATGCTCCTCCTAATGAACCCCTTTTCTAGAAGCTCTTTAATCTGTTTACTGAGCTCTTTCCTTTCTCGTGGAGCCATATGTCTAACGGGCAACGCAACGGGCTTTGCATTATCTACAAGATATATGCGGAAGTCTATTTCCCGCTTCGGAGGCAAGCCCTTCACCTCTTCGAAGACATCCGGATATTCCCGGACCACTCTAACTGAATGCAAATTTTCAACAGAGGCATCTAGCGATTCAAGATAACTAAGCATAACCGCATACGAGGGATTACAAGAAATTTCCAAAGTATTACCGAGCTGGGTTAGGAGCCTAACAACCCTTTTCTCACAATCAAGGACGGCCCCATTACTGGATAGCCAATCCATACCCAAAATCAAACCATACCCCGAAAAGCCCAAAACAAAGGCACTACATAGAAATTCAACACTTAGGATAGAAATTTTCAAATCCAAACAGATCATAGACAAATGAGCTGGGCCCCCAATTGGGTTTGAAACAATTAAGGGGTCCTCTACCATACTAGTTTTTAGGTGCAGAGATTCTACTAAAGCAGACGAGATAAAGGAGTGTGATGCGCCAGAATCAAACAAAGTGCGAACGGGGTGATCGTAAAGATAAACTACACTTTCTACAGAAGTATTGGTACCTCGCTGTTGCAATGGTGGCGCTTCTAGCACATGAACCTGTGCCCCTGGGGTGGATCCAGTGCCCTGCCCCTGTCCTCGTTTCCTTGGGCAGTCCTTAGCCCTATGGCCTGTCTGACCGCACGAAAAGCACCCACCATTCTCCTTGGCCTTCTTCTTCCGGCAGTCCTTTACTAAGTGCCCCACTTTGCCACAGAAATTGCACTTCCTCTTCTCTTTGTTGCCTTTTCCGCCCTTCTTAAAGTCTGTTTTCTTAGGCTGCAAACCCTCTTTCTTCCCTTGAGAGCTTTCTGCCTTTGTCTCCTTCTTGCCCTTATCCTCTTCATTCAGCAATGCCATTTGCACCAATCTTTCATACGTGGCTCCCATGGGTATATGGGTCATGGCCAAACTGTGTAATGGCTCATTCAACCCTTTGACGAAACGGAGAGCCTTCTTGTGCGGGGTGTTGACTAGGTCAAGCCCAAACCTAGCCAGCTCATCAAACTGATTCACATACTCTCTAACAGTCTTGTCCCCTTGCTTAAGAAATAAGAATTTTTCCAACTGCAAACTTCTTTCCGCATCTGAGAGAAATTTAGTCTCAAACCTTGCCCTAAAGTCCTCCCATGTCTCCACTGGTCTTTCAGCATTTGTGACTTCCCACCAGTAGGAAGCCTCGCCCTTCAATAGCCATACTGCCAACTGTACTTTTTGCCTATCTTCTACCTCAAAGATAATGAATAGGTCCTCCGTTTCTTTCAGCCAATTTCTAGCTGCCACGAAGGACTCAGTTCCATGGAAATCCCTTCCTCCCATAGCTTTAAAATCTTTACATATCTTAGCGAAAGTGTTTCCCCGTGGAGGAGGTGGAGGAAAAGGTGCTGCTGCAGCTGGATGATTCCCTTCAGCTGGAGGAGGAGGAACGGTAGGACCTGGCTGAGTGGCCCTTGCTTCTAAGAAACGTCTAAACCAACCAGGTATGGGCACCCCTTCCGGCAAGTTAAGTTCTTGGGACATGCTGAAACAAAAAGGATAGATTCAAAACGAAGGATAAGAGATAATACCTATGGCTTTGGGGAGTGGACTTTGCCTTTTTAAAATAAAATAACATTTTTCTTTTAAAAATGCTTCTTTAAATTTCCTTTTTGAAAATATTTTTTTCAAAACTTTTTATCTTATCTGGTAAACCTATGCTCTGATACCAAGTGAAACACCCCACCTCCGTTAGGGTCACTCTCAAAGGGAATGCCCTAATTTTGGTGGAGGTTTATAAGTACAAGTCACAGATATACAAGACAGATATAAGAACACATATTTGTAAACAGCGGAAGAACAACAAACTTTATTTCATAAAGTCAAATACGTGTTACAACAACATCCTTTCCAAAAACATAACATAACACTTCATAATCTGTCTTGAGTACATTATTTTTAAAGAAGCATAAATAAAACATAGACAAACTGCCAAAGCCCCATAGTGGATTGTCCAAAGCCATAGTTCAAAACAGGAAAGTCCAAGCAATACATTTCTCTTCTTCAAGCTGGATGTTGAGGTAGGTCAAGCTGCTGTGTTCCCTCCCTGAGGACCTAGGGGGGGGGGAAACGGAAGAAAGAAGACGAAAGAAAAATAGAGTCAGACATAAAGCCTGAGTAAGTCTAGTACTACTTTGTCTATGAATAAAGAACTGGGTATGATAAGTAAAACAGGAAGTGGGCAACATTATAAACTTGGTTAAGTTATCTAGGGTCGAATATACTATCGTACCCCATGTTAATCTCTGAACCCATATAAACTAGTTTCCAATTTGCACCCCATAATCAGGGTGATGTGATCCATTCTACGATGATCGGCTCCTACTCGCATAGTTACATGTGTCTTACGGCCCCCGATGTCTGTAGTTACCTATGCTGGTCCCACCATGGGGTGTATCAAGTCCCATAGTGGCAACCCGACACAACCTTAGAGTGCAAAGGTATGCTACTGGTGTCCAGTGCTTTATTTTTCTGCGCCGGAGTGCGTGCACGCCCGCACACCGTTAGAACCTACACTGCTACACCACCGCCGTCGATTTGACCTCTTACAATCAGCCCAGTAATCGTGCCCCACCCTGCCTAGTTTCAGGGTATCCTGATACACCTTCTAGGGTTACTGCTGAAAAGGGTCCCCCGTTACTAGGTTTTCTATCTCTAGCCAACATGCTAAGTTGGTTAAGTGTTTCCTAACCTAACCCCACCAGTCCGTTTAGTTTAGCATGTTCCATTTTGATTAAGTCTTTAGTTCACTTAATCCTAACAATCCTGACTCAGCCTTAATTGTCTTATTAAGGCCCTGACCTCTCACATTAGACAGGTATTGTTGTGGCTGCCTGTTGCCGGTTGGTTCCGGGCAGTCTTACGCCACAACTCAGTCTAACCTCGGGTCCTTGCTGGGCTCCATGTTTAACCTCCCACATTGGATAGGTATTGTTGTGACTACTGGACAGCCGGGCGGTTCCGGGCAGGTTTACATCACAACTCAATCCAACCTCGGGTTAAACACATCGTCTTTTCTACATTTACATATTTTGTCATTCTTCTTTATTTCTTATATGTAAATATTTGCGGCCCATTATTAAGTTAATGGTGTAAAGGTTACACCAATCACGGGCCCAACCCATACTTGACTTTGGGCCCTTCTATTTCATATTTTCATTAATTAATTAATTTTTAACCCAACGTTATTTTCCCCCGTTTTACACGTCCGTTTATATATATTGGGCTTAGCCTTTTAAAGCCCAATTTAGCCATGCGAAAAGGGGAGGCTTATGGCGTATACACAAAGAGGGGAAAGTGAGCGCATGAACTTGCATATGACGTTGGAAAATACATAATAGAAATTGGTGTACTTGCATAGTGGTGACATGTATTTTGGTCATAAAACATAGGTGACATAAATCAAGGCATGTAAACTTGCATAGGTTTAACTACAACATGAACCTATATTCTTATTTAGGCATAATGTCAAACATAAACATGGCCTAAATACTTCTAGCATAAACATGGCATATTGTCAAACATAAGCATGGCATAAAATACTTCTTGCATAGGCATGGCATATTGTCAAACATAAGCATGGCATAAAATACTTCTAGCATAGGCATGGCATATGGTCAAACATAAGCATGGCATAAGTACTTCTAGCATGAACATAGCATAATTCAACTTAATCATGATTTAAGCCTAATCACATAACGATGGTATAAACATACTTATGCATAAATATTCCTAATCATGGTGTTTGCTTTAAACTTGCAGAAAGGGGATTTTTGAGTCCAACCTAGCCATGTCTCATATATGTCATCATATAAACAAGATAGACTTAATCATAGATTTCAATTATGCCCAATATCATTCATAGCCTAGCCATATTCATAAGCATGACTTAATACATGGATTATGGTGTCAAAATTCCAACATAGATTCATATGAACTATAACAACCAACTTGTTTCAATTGCTTGCAAAACGATTTATGCACAAAATATACATCATGACAACATAATAACAAAGCCCCAAACTTGCATAAATTTCACTCAACTACATACATGTAGTTTCAACATAGATTACATAATTTGCGCAATATTCCAAACGTATATTTGCATAGAACTACCGCATGTAGTTCTTTATAATGAATAACATAATTTTGCACAAACATGAATTACTTTCATTACCACAATTCAAGCATACACATCAACACAGTTGTTTATTATACCAAAGTAATACTCTACTTACAATGGTTTGATGAATTCTCTAGTTTAGGGATTGAAGACGCAAATTCCTTTGTTGAATTGATTAGCTTTAGGTTGCTTGAATTGCTTTAGGCCTTAGAACTTTCTTCCTAATTCTCTCTCCAGTTGGCGGCTATTCTTTGTCGTTCCTCAGCAACATGGCGGTTATGTTCTTAATTTGAATGAATAGATTAGGGTTTAGTCTAGGGTTGTTTATATAGAGGTTAGGAACTAATTAGGACCCTTGATGTTGCTTGGATTGATCATAGCCATTCATTAGGAAGAGAGACCAATCAAAACTTGCCACCTAGCCCTAATGACAAAGCAGACCACTGGAATTCGACCAAACACAGACCTGGCCAGCCAGGTTGACTGGGCTCGACCAGGTCGACACCCCTATCGACAGGGCTGTCGACAGCCCTGTCGACATGGGTAGCCCAGGTCGACAGCCCAGTCGACCTGGGTGGCTAGGCGGGTGTTTTATCCGCCTGGCCCATTGGGCCTCATTTCAAATTATTATTTTATTCTGTTTGAATTTTAAATTTAATTCAAAACTTCCGAAGGCCATATCTTCTTCATACGGACTCCGTTTTTCGAAAACTCGGACTCTATTTCGCGTATTTTTCCGAGACGAACGCAATGGCGTATCCCGTTTCCCTTAGTTCTTTGATTTGAATTTGATTATACTTTAATTCATGAATTTCACAGTTATAGAATTTTCGGGGTGTTACAGTAACCCTCTTGATAGTATCATAAGACCCTAGGGACTAGGCTAGGGTGGGGCACGATTACTGGGCTGACATGTAAGCGACCAAAACGACGGCTGAGTAGGTACGTCGGTGTAGGTCCAGGCGGACTATGGTCGTGCACATAGTCCGGAGTTGGAAAATCAGGCACGGGTACCAGTAGATCTAGACTGTGCATACTTGATTGGTGTCCGAGGTTGACACCCTGAGACTTGATACACCCTAGGGTGTACCTAGCGCAGTTTAACTACATTGCATGTTTGGGCCGTATGACACCGACACTTGACGAGTTAGGCTTATAGGGAGCCGATCAATTAGACCGTGTAGTTGGACCTTGATTTAGGTCACCTCATGATATTGGGCCAAGCTTGGGCCAAGGGATCAATACTTGTTTTTACTTGACATGTTAGAATGCTAGTACAACCGTGGTGCAAAACTTAACCTTGATTATGCGATGACATCTTTATCTATCTTGTTAGTTAATCGTCATGCCAGTATGTTGTTATCCTTATGTTCATCTCAGCTTCTCATGCCAGTTAACTTTACTAGTTCATGGACTGATAGTAGTAGGGCTTACCAGTCTTTTTGACTGACCTGTTTTCTTTCGCCTCTTTTCTTCCGTTCCCCCCTCCCCCCAGGTCCTCAGGGTGGGAACATTGGAGCTTAGCTTGGATCTTTATAGCTTGCTTACAGGATTTGCTCATGTACGGTTCTGGACATTGAGCTTGCTATGGTTTATCGCTTCACTTTGGGGATAGTACGTTATGTATTTCAGTTTTTTCAGTTTATGTTTTCTCTAGACTTTGTTGTTGGAAAATAATGACCAAGTACTTTGTTGTAACATGACTATGGTTCTGAAATGCTAGTTTTATCCGCTGCTTTACTTACTCTGTTTTACTTATATGTTCTGTCTTGTGATATCTGCATGCATGTTTACCTTGTTTAAACGCCTCTCCGAAGCTAGTGTGCTTGTAAGAGTTACCCTGGCGGAGGTGGGGTGTTACAATTACTTTGTATCATCATCGTTCAACATAAAAATAAATCCGTATTATGCGCAACAACATATAACACTTCAAATAAAGTAAAATTTGCTCGTGTTATTAAATGTTTAACACAAACAATAATATCTGACTGTTTGCCTTAGTGGTTTAAATAAGAGGAAGTAATAATTTGAATAAGTCGAGGGTTCAAATTGGGTCCGGTTGTATCAGACACGTCCGACGTTTAGACGTTAAAGTAGGGTTGTAAATTTTGTAAGAATGTCCGATGTACGTTCGTGTTCGTGATCGAAATAAATCCGTTCGATTTTCATTTAGTACGAGTTAGGACAATAAAATTTATACGAAAAAATTTCATGTTTGATCCATGTTAGTTCAAATTTGTCTGAATTCCACGCAATTCGGTATATTGTTGAAAGAAAATATAGTAAAAAATATAAAATTTGATATAAATAGCCATGTTCGATTGGGTCCGTGTCCGAAAAACACATGTTTGTGTCCGACTGATTTCATTTAGGATATGAGTTAGGACAATAAAATTTGTATGAGAAAAAAATTTGTTCAATCTGCGTCCGACCGATTTTATTTGGAACAGAAGCTGAACACTGTCTCTGTCCAGTCCGGTCCGGTCCGACCTACTTACACCCTACGTTAAAAGCTCGAATTCAGACTTTATCAGTTTGGTTAGAATGGCCGGGCTGAGAAATAGGCTCGTCCGCCAGGCGAAAGCTATCTAATATTTGTCCTATACATGATTTTCGCGAATGCCGCTACCCAAATTTATCTTCTTTTTACAGTTGCCCTAATTATTTGATCTCAAATTTTCATTTCCCTCCTTTTCTGTTTTGACATCTGCCGCCTTTAAACTCATTATATCAATCATTTCTGGTTTAACAACAGATCGCTTCATTTTTGGTTTCTTCTGTTCTGGGTTTAAAATTGTCCTGAAACCCTTTTTGTGGATTTCAATTATGTGCAATATTGGCACTAACTCAGCAGTTAAGGAAGAAGGAAAAGTTGTAAAGAAGAGAACCAAAAATCCGGGAGTAAGAGTTGTCGGAGGTCGAATCTACGATTCCGAGAACGGAAAAACTTGTCATCAGGTTGTTTTCCTTCATAACTTTATATTTATCCCTTTTCCATTATTTGCCAGTTATTCTAGGCCAACTTAATTCGTTATCAAACCTAGAAGGTTCAATGTTTGGCCAGTTCTACTTACATCCTTTAATTTCCTATCACCCACGTTAATAAGAAATAATTTTGATGCCCAAGTGCACCGGTCTCCTACTATCCATGGTTAAAAGGCAAAACACGATGGATTGGAGCTTGGGTAATGAACAAACCACGGACGTAAGCTACATGGTCTCTGACCAAAGCATGCTAAACTGTAGCGGTTTGTATGTTAAACATGCTTATTACTGGGCAGTTACTTCGCATCATATTTCGCGATCTACAAAATACAGGTTCTCCATGTCAGATTCTCAACCGAGTGAAAAATAACCATTTGGTTTTCTAAATCCGTTCCACATTTTAGTTTTCGCTTTGCAGTATTGGTTTCTTGGGTTTGATGGACATTGAGCATGGTGTACTATCAATATATAAGAAAATCATGGAAGCAACATATACTCCATGCAAATTAGTTTTTCTCTGTATAAGTTTGCACTAATTTATTTGAAAATTGTTGCATTTTTGTTTCTATAACATCAAAAATTGTATCTCTGAAGCATTTTAAAGCAACTCTTTTAACGGTGTTTAATGTAAGATTCTTAGATGGAAGAAGAAATAAAATCACTGGGTCAAAATTGTATAAGTTGGAATTGGGAAAAGAATCCATGAGATGTCTTTTCTTCTTCTTCTTCTTCAAGGTTTAAGTTCGGTATTGTTCCATAGTTACTTTCTCAATAAAGTGGTCTATCTGTACTGCAATGTATTTTCAAATTGGTCTAGTAAGCGTTTGAACTTTATATTGTTACTATTTTGAATCGGCAATGTCAGGTTGTGCTTCTTATGTTGCTGATTAGAGCAAATATATACACAAAGTGGTTCTCACTGCTTAAATTTAAAATAGGACCAATGCAATTTTGAGGACAGGTTGACACTTACATGAGTGTGCACATGTTAATACTTAATAATATGTTCTAAAAATAGAAAGTTTTTTATTTATTTATTTAAGTAATTAGTTGGTGGGATTTGATCTAGATTGTAGATCCTCAATTAGCACCTTACTTTAAGCTAGCATCCGCTGATGAAGTTTATTGTATTACTTTGACACGGTTGTGCAATTCTGAAATTTGCTTTTATCTGTTCTATTATGTCTTAGGTCTTCAAGATTTGAATATTTTCCATTTTCAGAGCCTAAATATTGATTTGCATGCTACACTGTTGATCCAAACAGATTAATTTCCATGTCAGTTTTAAAATTTGTCTAGAATGTATTAAGGCCTACAAATGGCGTTTATGAATAGATAAAATGTTGCACTACAAGGGTTCCCTCCATGATCAATATGATACTGTAAATGGAAATTAAAATGTAGGCATGATTTTACAAGATTTCATGTGTGACAATATACAAATTGATATTGCAAATGCCAGTTTTCTTTATTTATATAGTCTCACATCACTTAACGTGAGATGCATAATTCACGTGATATTAAATGTTTGATAACAGTGTAGTCAAGGCATACGCCTAGTTGCAAGGCGTAATTGGTTGGTTTTTTTGCAACCCACGCTGCAATTAGTGGTTTGCTTTTTTTTTTTTTTTGCAACTCAAGTGCGATTGTTAATGAAACAGCCAAATTTTTTTTTGCCTAGGCACAAGAAAATGGGTTCTCATTGTTTTTTAGAAAAGTGAAATATTGTATTTTCAGTCCAGCCCAACTCCAAAGAGGCTTCTCAATTTTTTAATAGAAAAGGCGAACATTCAATATGAAATCGATAAAAGAAAAATTTGTGGTCCAAAAAATAATAAATTAAAATGCGTATTGACAAGTGGTTTTAAGTGTACTTCACTCGCAGTGAAAAAGCGCAACTAAGGCACACCATTGCCATGACTACATAGGTTGATAAGTATATGAACCATTCGGTACTATGTTCTTACATTTTTTTTAAATGAATCTTACTTAGGAGGTTAATTGGAATCTATCTTCACAATTAAAGTTCAAATTTTAAAGTGATTGCCTATATATTGGATTGTAAAATAACTTGATATTATATATGAATGCAATGTCATATATTAAAAAAACCTGGCAGTTAGTTAAGTCCCACATAACCTAATTATTCTATTAGTACATGCTAACTTTTATAGGTGAATTTATTTGATTGGGCTTGCTACGTAGACATGTCGACAAATGTTTTTGTATGTGGATAATGTCATATCGGCATCCACATCTGAAATTATTTCCAGTGTTGAATATCCGCAACCATGAATATGGATGGATATCAGATGACTGTTCCATGAATTTGATATTATGTGCATTTTTTAAAGCTTGATGCAAGCATTTTTCAAACTTGTTGATTATTAAAATGTTAAAGATAAACAGATATGATAATAATAAATAGTTTTGAACAATTAATATGTATTTATTGCATAAAAATATATACTTTTGATTTAATAAACTAATAAATAAATATCTTTTATGGTAGTAAAATACACATAATTTAAACTGTAATTTTGAATAAAACTGGATAGGTAATGTTTAGATGCAGATGTCTTCATATTGCATCCACTTTTCAGATACAAATATTGATGAATTTTGGATTTTTTTGGGTATCCATTAACATCCTTGTTGCTACATTTTGTCACTATACCAAAGTTTGAGCATATATTCTTCTTTAATTTCCCTGCATATGAAAATGAGTAGTTCATAATCCATTTTCAGCATCAGGCCATGTCATTATTTTTCTTGAATTTTCTTAAATTTCACTATGCAAAAGGTTCAATGTCTACCCTTTGCATACTTCCATCCACAATTCATCGCAAAGCAATTTGATATTATGTAAGAGTGCTGTAGGTACCAATCTATTATTAGTACTATGTAAGCCCATGATACCTAATATTTTTAGCCCAGACTCCAGTTAATCTATCATAGAGGATATGCTATTGTCAGATCAGTATCAATAGAGTAGGGACTATGTGTATTTCAGCCTTTATAAATGTAGTTGTGTGTGTATATGTCACATGCAACCTAATATACTGTTCTCTTACAAGTAAGCAAGGTTGAGTTCTATCTAACTGGATATTTGTATTTTGTTGTATAATACCGAAGTTTCAGCTAGGTTGAGTTCCCCACTGGCTCTTAAAAACTGTAGCACTTGAAAAGACACTTCTAATAAGTACTTGTATGTAGGGCTGTCTACGGATACTTTCGGGTATGGATAGTGCCATATCCATATCTGCATCCGAAACTATTTTCGGATATCGGATATCTGTATCCGCGGATACGGACGGATATCGGATAATTATCCTATCTGTTAATGATCGATAATTAAAGAAACGTAAATTGAAATTTTGGGTTTAGCATGATATTTTTTTTAATGTCAAGAATTACAAAAGTATACAAAATCAATAGGTAAAATGATAATAAATATTTCTGAGCAGTTAATATGCATTAAATGCATAAAATACAAACTATTAACTTAAGAAAACAATAAATTGTCATTATTTATTATGTTGAAATACATATAAAATAAGCTATAATTTTGACAAAAAATGGACGGATAATTTTCGGATGTGGATACCATCGTATATGTATAAAGAAACGTAAATTGAAATTTTAGGTTTAATATGATATATTTTTTAATGTCAAGAATTACAAAAGTATACAAAATCAATAGGTAAAATGATAATAAATATTTTTGAGTAGTTAATGTGCATTAAATGCATAAAATACAAACTATTAACTTAAGAAAACAATAAATTGTCATTATTTATTATGCAAATTGTCATTATTTATTATGTTAAAATACATATAAAATATGCTATAATTTTGACAAAAAAACGGACGGATAATTTTCGGATGTGGATACCATCATATCTGCATCTGCATCCGCTTTTTTGGATGTTGGATATTTACCCGCTTTTCGGATACGGATGCAGATGGATTTTGGATTTTTCGGGTACCCATTGACAGCCCTACTTGTATGTTAGACTCATAAATGAGAACAAACAGAAAGTTATGCCTGGTCTCTTCAAAGCATGGTTTACAGATGATTAAATATGTTTTGTTCTAATTGGTCCATGTCATTATATTGATGCTGTCCTAGTATTTAATTTATATTTATATTTATTATCATCTGAGCAGTGTAGGCAGAAGACCAGAGATTTCGCTGCATTTTGCAAGACTGTAAAAAAGGCTAAATCATGTACTCTAATATTTTGCAGTAAATGCCTCCTTAACAGGTAGTTGTTCACTATCTTGCTAGTTTAGCATATATATATATATATATATATATATATATATATATATATAATTTTTTTTATATTAATCTGTCTTGTTTAACTTTAATTGAAACAAGGTATGGGGAGAAGGCAGAAGAAGTTGACAAATTAGATGAATGGAGTTGCCCAAGATGCCGTGAAATATGCAACTGCAGCTTTTGCATGTACGTATCAGTACCATAATGGTACATGTGTTAATGTGTGAATACATACATGCATAGTTACACACATATACGTGTGGGTGGGTGGGGCATGGATTTGCTGCATCTTGATTTTGCTGCACCTCAAATTCCTCTTTGATTTGAACCACATTTGAGTAAATTGAAGTTGTGATTAAATCAGCGGGGGTACGAGGTGTTGTCGATCCTTGCCATACACACACCTCACATTGCTGTCAAAATGTTACAATTTGAATGCCACTTTAGATTTTAGATCTTTCCATTCCAATTTGTATTTTTATTCAAACCCAGTTAAAACTCAATTTGCATTTTTATTCAAACCCAGTAAAAACTCAATTTGCATTTTTATTCAGACCCAGTAAAAACTCAATTTGCATTTTTATTCAGACCCAGTAAAAACTACAGTCTCAATATACTGATTTAGGATCACAATTCCAATTTTAATCTTTCTCAAATAAAATAAAAAAAAAAGATAAGAAAAGAGATATAGTCCTAGGTTTAAATGTTGAAGTTCAAATGATCAAAATCAATCTCAAAATGTGTACTAACCATAAAATAACAATGTTTTGAATTTATGAGTAGTAATTTATTTTTCACTTTGATTTATAGTTTGAACTGTATAATTTATGATTTGAATTTCAAAACCTCAATCTGACTTTTTTGGTTATAATTTCAAGGAAAAGGAAGGGTCAGCAACCAACTGGAATACTAGTTCATGCGGCAAAAGCAACTGGATTCAATTCAGTTCAGGCATTATTACAAAACAAAGGATTTGAAGTTTTAAAAGTTCACAATTTAATGGAAGATGACAATGCTACTCCTAATAGATCTCTTTTGTCTAATAAGGTATAATAGTAAGGGTAAACTGGTTTTAGATAATGTTACTCAGATTGTAAGCAAAAGTTTGCTGTCAGTACATGACCAGATGACTATTTTTGCTATTTGAATGATTCATTATGTTTGAATGTAACTTACGTTGATACTGTGGTTTACAATTTTTATTATACTCAAAGATATCCCAATACTTAGGCAAATTCACATTAACTTCATCCATTCATTAATTTGTGGATTTTATATTTTAGTCATCTAATAAATGTTATATCATGTCTTATTATTAATAAATTGATATTTTTAAGGTATTGACTGGCTCAAAAAGAAAGCATAATCATAAAAGTCAAAGCATTGAGAAGAATGAGTCTGTCTCTGTTTCTACTACTACAACAAAGAAAAAGGAAGGTCTGAAGAAAGTGCAGTCAATACAGTGTGGGGAGGGTCAAGTGCTTACTGCTGATCAAGCTAAATCATCAAATCTAAAGAATTTTCAAAACTACCATACTAATGATAGTAGCCAAACTAGAGATTGTGTCCAAAGCATTGAGAAAGATGGGGCAATATCAATTGAAAAAGTGGCAACCAGGGAAAAGAAGGGTTTGAAAAAAGTTAAGCTAACCAAATGTGGAGAGAGTTGGGTGCCTACTGCTAATCAAGCTAAACCAACGAAACTAGAGTATCGTTCGAAAGAATGCAATGCTAGCGATAGCCAAGCTAAAAAAATTGATGTTCAGAGCATTGAAAAAAATGAGGCCATCTCAATCAATAAAGTGACATCAGGGAAAAAGGAGGGCCTGAAAAAATTTAAGCTAACAGAGTGTGGAGAAAGTCAAGTGCCTTCTGCCAATCATGTTAAGCCATCAACACTTGAGAAATATTTTAAAAAGTCCAATGCTAGAAGTACCAGCCAAACTCTAAAAATTGCTGTTCAAAACATTGAGCAAAATGAGGCCATGTCAATTGATAAAATGGAACCAAGGGAAAAAAAGAGCTTGGTAATAAATAATATAACGAAGTGTGAAGAAGTTCAAGTGCCTATTGCCAATAGATCTAAGCCATCAAAGTTAGAGAGTTATTTTGAAAACTGCTATGCCAGTGATTCTGATCGAACTCAGAAAATTGCAGTTATATCAGAAGTTTCCAAGTTGAAAATTAGTCCGAAACATAATATTGAAAGTAAACAGGAAAATGTTGTGCTTCCTCTAGCCAAGCCTTTATCAGAAGTTGCCCAATACCAATTTCCAGAGCAAGATGTTGGAGCTGCGTTGCAATTTCTGGAATTTTGCAATTCATTTTCTGAGGTAAAATCTTTATTTTGATGGGGAAAAAAGGCTATGTCTTCCATATGCTTTATATTTGCGAATGATCTGTTCATTTTTTTTTTTTTACATGCACACTTTATATGAATACTTTCTCCAACTAAATATTTTTTTATTAGTTATTTTAGGATGTGGAGATGATATAGCTTTCCTGCTAATAAAATGCATGCCTGAAACCCTTTAACTTGCCAAATGTCATGCTTGTAAATATGATTTAATATTGCTTTGCTGCCATGACACTGTATTTGGGAAGTTCATAAGGTATAGGTTTGATTCATTAGCCTGTTATGGCTTGTTGAATTTGATCTTAGGTGCACATAAGTTCATGCAAGACCTGATTTTGGGATTGATATCTTTGCAAACATTCAGATTTCATAATCATAAAATGTATGCAAGATGATTTTTGATTGTCTTTTTTATTTGTTTTGCAGTATCTCCTTTCATTCTTTTTGGCCTGTTGGTTTTCTCTTTTAGTAATTCTATTGTGACTGCACAGTTGATTGATTGGATATTATTTCATCAGATTTTGGACATAAAGAAGGGTCAACCGGAATGTATACTACGAGATATAACTAAGGGGCATGCTAGACCCCGCAGGGGTCATTCAGCACTTGCTCAATTCTGCATCAAATTGTTAGATCTAATATATGATGACGTGAAAAAAGAGTAAATTCTTTCATATTATGTCAATCTTGTGTACAATTTCTTTCCTTTTTCTGACCAGTATGCCTAACAAGCAGGGGGGATGGTTGGCTTCAGTCGTTGAAGAAATGTATTGCGGAATCTGAGTGTGTACTAGAAGAACTATCTCTGGACTTCATTAAAGGTTCATATGGATTTGAAAATCTTGAACCATCACAAAAGCTAATATTATTAAATTTTCTTTGTGATGAGGTTCTTCTTACTGAGTAAGTACATTCCGTGATTCTCTATAATATGCCAACATAATGCTTAATAATTTTACATTGAATTTTTACATAAATGTGGAATTAGCATATTAAGATCACTCTTCACATCTTGTTTATCTCACTGTAGATTTATTTGAGGTCTCATTTTCAAACTTTGGCGAGATGAGATATAGAAAAACAAGGCACTAAATATTGTTTACACCTTATTTTACACTCACCCTGTTAAAGATATTAAAATCTCAATTGAAATTTGCACTAAGATCTCATACTAAACTTTATTTTTTCATTTACATATTTTGTTTACTTCATTTTGTGGGTCAAAAAAGAATTTGACTCCAATGAATTTTTACTGGTATTCTAATTGTATTTTTATTTTCTAGTGGTAAGCAAAAATAAAAGAGTATTTTTTTTATTCATATCTAATATTTGGATGAGTATAATTCATTCAAATCAATATAAATCTATCATGCTATCATTCTTCTCTAATTGTTTTTTGTTTTTGTTTTAGTATTATACATATTTAAATTTCTTTTTATTTAGATAGCACTTAGTACAAAAATCTTTTAAGCTCTAAATGTTCAAGGTACCCTGAGATAGTTTCAAAATAGATTTTAAAATCTGATAACATTGATATGTATTTCAGAAGCTAAGACGCCAATTTGAATTGTACGCTTGAGATGTACTCATCTCATCTTGTACGTTATTGCATGTAAAATTCTTGAGATGAGACACAATTGAAACCTGAAATTTAAAACCTTGATTATGACAATAAATTGGTATGTTGCCAACTCATTCAGATATGGCTAATTACATTTCAATGGTGTTTTCTTGTTAACAAATGCCTATGCAGCTTCATGGAAAGAAAAAAAAGGAGGAAATTTCAATGCACTGTTTGTGAATATATATATATATATATATATATATATATATATATATATATATATACACACACACACACACACACACATATATATATATATATATTATAATAAAGACAATGTAGTTGTAGATATTTGCATTCAATTTTTTTTCCCTTTTTCTGATTTAGGAAGCATGCTTTAAAAATTGAGATAATTATGTAAATTTGTTGTGTTATATGACATGCTGTCAAGACATGGAAATGTTTTGTGACTTAACACAACAGTAGTATCATTGAAGACACTTTTTGGTGCGTACAGGGAACTGTGTAATATATGTATTTATGTTTGCTGAATAGCCATGTAATTCATTTGAAAATTAATAATTTTTACTTATAGCATAAATCAACTAACTAAACCTTGGTCCATTCCAATCAGAGTTATGAGGAAATTTATAGATGAAGCGGAGGCAAAATTGGATGAGAAGAGAAAAGAAGCTAAACAAAAGATTGCTGATGCTAGGAAACAGGTTTGATGCACATTATTATTTTTAGTCTGTGTTATTACCACTAACAACCTTTTTTTTGTAGGAAAAGCTCATGAAACAGAAGGTGAAGGATGAAATGGCAAAAGCTATGCTTTCAGCTCAAGATGGTAAATCGCTTTCTATTTCCGAGTTAGATGAAATTCTTTCGAAAGCAAAGGCTGCGGCAGAAAAAGCACATGCTGAAGTTTCTACATTTCTTGAGCTGAAAACTCAGGGTAAATTTTTTAAGAACTTTATTCCTTAACCTATCAATAAACTTCTTTTTTGACTTCATTTTGTTGTTGCTGCAACTGTGTTGTCTCAATGATAAATCAGTTTGCCAAAACCTGACAACAAAAAGGATGCAAGTGGATTAACCACTTGGACACTAGTGCTTGTTTTGAAAATCAGTTTAGTCATAAATCATTATGTCTTTCCAAATTAGTTCAACTAAACCAAAGGTCTTAGGACCAAATTTATAAAATCCCAATCTTATAATGATGAGGTGGCTTTGTAGTGTGATGATCGGAGTTGCAATCATATTTTCTTCATTGACTCTGTGTTACCTAGGAACCTACTTGCTATTGTTTTCATCTTTGTTACTAAATATCCATGATCCAGCGTGCAATCCATTGTCAACCATTATCCTTTCAATGGTACTATATTGTCAGAATTTGGGAATGACGTCCTCCATCTTCTTCTAGTGAGCTACATTTGAATTGAAAGCCTCAAATATTTATGCTCTCGTTTAACAGTTAACGCACCAAATTTTCTTCTTCTTTTCTTTGAAGTTTCACATTTCCTTTTGAATTCTACACTCAATTGCCTTTTATAACCTTCATGTAATCTTAACACCTTTGGAGTATATTGACTTGAGCTGATCATTACCATCTTAATGTGAATGTGTCAAACTATTAAATACTCAAAGATAACCAAGTATCCTTGATCTTTCAAGCCTTATCTAGACCATGTCACCAATTGTTGTGCTAGGAATGCAATAGATGAAATACATCTAGCTCTCTTTAATAGTCACCATTCTCTTTATGGCTCCATTTGATTACAAATTGTATGGTGCACTTAATTATCTCATGATGTCGTGTTGCTTACAATAATATAGAAGATGCATATTCTAAAATTATTGTTGCTTAACATCTCTTAGATTCTGCTTAGTCTCAGTTTCAACTTTCAACGATGGAGTACTAGGGTTTGATATCTGTTGTGATTTCAGTGGAATCTGACAATCCATAGAAATCAAGTATTAATCAAATGACAACATATACAATAAATTACCTAATAAGGGAATACAAATTATTTCCTAATGTCTTCATGATCACCATGTGGAATATTATCTCAGTATCTGTTGTGATTTCTACAGAATCAGACAATCAACTGTGATATAAAAGTAATCAAATCACAGTAATTTATAAAATAATCAAAATGTTTATGTAGTATATTATAATGCTTTTACAATAACTGTGTTATGTATGCCTATTTGGAGGTTATTGAAGAGAGCTTAATAGATTACTCAGCAAATCTGCTTGCTTAATTTTAACTGAAGATTGGAACTTAAATTTTAATTTACTAGTAAATTCAGTATATCTGAGATACTAAAGATTGTAACGTAGCTTTTGAATTCAATCCGAATAAATCTTCTTTATTGTGAACCAAGCATTGGTAAGAAGCCTAAAGTTTGGTTTGACATAGCAGTATTATGTGAAGCTTTAAACATAAAAAGTTTCAACATTTGATTTGACAACTTTTTAAAGATTCACACTTTGTTTGAACAATGGCTCTTGCTTCTTACAACATTTTGTACTTGACTTTCTACTTCAAGCTAAGAATCTTCCATCCATCAGTGATCTACTCTTCCAAAGTTACATAAATTTTAAATTTTCAAAATTATCATTGTACTTCTACTCAACAGTAAAGTGAAGAATTACTTCCAGTTGAACATGAGCTTTATGCTATTTATTATTTTATTTTAACGAAGTTTGCTATTTGCCACTGTATTTGCCCACAAATTTTATCATTTTCCAGTTTCATGTTAATTTTCATTTCATTTGGCTTTGACTGTTTACTTGATTGATGATTTTTTTCCCTTCTGTTTTTGCGATCATCATTTGCTACCTGATAATTGTCCTCATAACTGCAACTGTGAAATTTCTTTCATATAAGATAAATTTAAGGACAAATTTTTTGTTTAAGCCTCTACAAAAAACTTATTGTATAAACAGGCCTCTTTCATAAATTATTATGAAAGCATGCCTGTTTTTCTATTAGGGCACTTTGCCTTGCGCACTCCATTTTTGCGCAAGAACAAATTTGTTCTTGCGCAAAAATGGAGTGCGCAGATTTTTTCTTTTCTTTTTCAATGTTTGAAGGAAAGCTTATGCAAGCTCACTGTTTTTTTCCTCCTTAAAATAACCTTGCGCATTCCATTTGTGTGCAAGAACAAATTTGTTCTTGCACACAAATGGAATGCTCAAGTATTTACAACAACAACAACAACAACAAAGCTATATATCCCAAACAAGTTGGGGTTGGCTAGATATGGAACCTAAAATTAAGGTAAAATAACTAATAATAATATATAAAAAGAGTTTAAAATAACCAAATAGATTAAAGTAAAAAGGTTCAATAAAAGTGAAATAAAGTCCTAAAAAAAATTTTAAAATTAAAATAATTAAACAGATCTAAAAATAATAATAATTAACATGTACATATATATATATTTAAAAAAAAATCCTAAGGTTCTGGTACATGGAATGCTCAAGTATTTAAAAAAAAAACCCTACGCACTCCATTTTTGCGCAAGAACAAATTTGTTCTTGCGCACTAATGGAATCCGCAAGGTCAGTTCATTGATAGAAAACATGCCTACTTTCATAATAAGTTATGAAAGAGATCTGTTTATATAATAAGTTTTTTCCAGAGGCTTAAACAAAAAATTTGTCCTAAATTTAATGGTTTCTACATTTTAAGATAAATAATAAGATGTCTGAAGCAATACATAAGGTTGCTATATTTGTACGTTTTAGGATTAATAATTAGGTGTCTGAAGCAATTCTTACATAATAAGATGTCCACAAACAGTAAGGATAAATAATAAGGCATGTGTCTGGAGTAAAGTGCTAAGCATGGCTGTTTTTAAAAATGCAAGGTGCCTATAGCTGATTATATAGTGATGGGGGTAGAGTGACAACTTCATTAGGTGTTTGGGCAGCAAGCAAAAAAAATAAAGTTTAGGCAAAATGCAAAATTTGCTTCAAGTGCTGTTTCATTTGTAATTTCAATATTAATGGAGGATTCTAAAACTTCGTCCATAGATTTTAAAGTGCATTTGGTCCAAACAAGGCAGATGCAGCTAAATTCACCCTCTGTGTATATTAAAAAAATGATTTAATTTGGTGTGAGGGTTAAGCACTTTGACTTGACATTTAATATGTTATATATTACACAATGTTTTAAAGCGCAAAAGGCATACGTGAGGCATTTTCGGGTCCGTAAGACGAGGCGTAAGCCTCGAAGTGTTGAGACGTAAACCTTTTGGGTAAAGAAAAAGCGCAACACATATACTTAATTTTTAATATGGAATAACATTAAACTTCAAATAGTAAATAAAAACCATAGATATTAACCTAGCCAACAATAAAAATTAGGAACAAATTAAATAAGGATCGATAAAAAATATATAGTAAAAAACACAGTTAATTGTAAAAAATGGAATCAAGCTCGATTCCATCGCTGGAAACAAACTTGATTCAAGTATATTGGAGTTGAGCTCGATTCCAGTTGGATCGAGTTTTCAATTCGAAAATTTCAAGCTTAGGTTACTTTTTTTTCGTTTGAATATGTGACTGATAGAGCTGAAGACATAGTGATTTGTTTGTTTTTATGTGGAAGTTGAAATTCAGGGGAAGATCTAGTGGTTGAGATTGCTTGTGTTTAAATTTATATCACTATTTTGTGTCTAAATAGTTTTTTTCCATATATATATATATATATATATATATATATATATATATATATATATATCTGTGTGGGTAAAGCGATTAGTGGAACACAAAATTATGCACAAGATTAAAGACACAAATTGTGAATCATTGGATTCATTTATCTTTTTGTGGTGAGTAAAATTCAAAGGAAGTTCTAATGGTTCAAATTGTTTGTGTCATCGTTTGGGGTGCTGCACTGTTTGGGGTGCTCCTGACCCCCCCCCCCCTCTCTCTCTCTCTATATATATATATATATATATATATATATACATATATATATATATATATATATATAGTGCTTGTTATTTGAATACAAAATTAAACATAAATTGAGAGATAAAATCTTGACCGTTGGATTATTTTATTTTTATATGAAATGTCAAATTCAGGGGGATAATCCAATGGTATAGATTCATTGTGTCATCAATTGTGTCTACCTTTTGTGTTCAAATAGATATGTATGAAAATTCTACTTAAACACAAAATTGGATACAATAAATCTCAACCACTAGATTTTTTCCATGAATTACAATTTCCGTAAAAGGATAAACAAATCTAGCGGTTAAGAATTTGTGTATCTAACTTTATGTTCTTTTAGCTTCTGCCATACACACACACAGAGAGATTTTTAAGTTTGTAAAAGTTATCATGTAATCATTTTGGTTGCCTGACAGTATATAAATTGTTTTATAGTCAGCAGCTTCATAATATTTTACTGAACTTATATTGTAGACAATCAACGGGCTGCTGCTGTCAGAACTGATCCTGTGATACTGGAAAGAAATGGGAAAATATTTTGGAAATTAAATAGCTATGGAAATAGGTCATCAACAATTCTTCAAGGTATTTTTTTTAAACTATTTAATTCGATTCTATTTTATGAAACAGATGATCTGATTCAATTTTATTTCCAGAGGTTGGAAGCTGGGACTCTGTTACATTACAAGATAAGTGGTTTGTTTTTAATGAAGAAGAAGAAAATTTGGTAAAGAAATATGTTTGTTCATTGAGGTAAACATGTTTTGACATACTGATTGTTTGTTGACCCCATAAAAACGCTAGAGTAAAGAAAGGATTTAGAATTTTGATCTTTTTCATGTGACAAATATCATCAGCGATTTTCTGAAAGCAGATTGTTAAATCTTCTTCAGCTGGGTTGGCTGTAATTTGAACATCGTAGAACCATACAAGGCTTGGGTATATGCTTAAAGAGCTGCTTTAATTCAACACCGTTCAATTTAATTATGAATTATATACATGCTAAGCATTCAAGTATTCACAGCCTGCACTAAAGTGACCCATCTTTTAGAGAAGTAAATCATTTATGGTTATTTAGTACTAGCACATGTGTAACACTAAGTTTAAGCTGGTAAAAGCCTAACAATATATTCACATTTAAATACAACTAAAATAGAATGACCTGAAACCCGATGTATCTACACTTGATTTAGAACTGTATACGGTGCATTTTTATGTTTGGATCACATTATTATTTCTAATAATAAATAATCCATCAAGTAGATGTATATGTTTCTTTTCATTGTACACAACATGGTTTCCTCGCCTTCATTTTGTTATTTCCAAATTTTTTGTCATTTTTATTTCCTAAATGTTTAATCTCTAGCAGAGGAATCTATTTAATCTCTCTTATTGCTTAGGTCTCCATCCCTTAAAAGGCGCGGTACGGGTGATGCTAAAGATAGCAGCAAGGCTGACCACCAAGCATCTGAAACTGAAGGTGAATTTGATATTACTAGTTCTTTTCTTCGGTATTGTTTCTTTTTTATGTAATAAGAGTGGTACAATAAGCATTTATTTTGATGTTTTAAGCGTTTGGATCCATGACCATATTACCTTAGTCTACGGTGCAACTACCACTTGAGCGAGCTATTTAAATAGCATACCTTTTATATAGCAAATAACTATATTAGTGCTAGTGTTTTTTGTTCGTTTAAAAACAGTTTGTAGTGTAAGACAGTGCTCATTTGACCTATCCATGTATATTTTGGTTGCAGGGCAAATCGAAGTACCTGTAGAGAAATCTGCTGAATAATTTGGACAATGGTTGAAGGGATAGCATACCAAACATCATTTTAACGCATCAAGCTATTATTTACTGTTAATTTTATGAGTATAATCCTAATTTGGGAACTTAGTAAAAGCAATTAGTAATTTTTGTTTAATTGTAAAATTTGCGTTTTGGAAAACAATTTGTGTTTGATCCTTCAATATAAATGAAGATCATTTGGTAGACAATGGATTTGTGCTCTTAATCCTTTTGTTGTTTTTTCGAAGTGGGGAAAAATGAAAAGTAAGTGATGTGAAATAAAGACGGTCTCAAAAGGTAAGGCTCAAAAGTCAAAACTACGTAGAATTTCGTGTGGTCTGGTTTGATTCTCCCATTGCTTTAGAAAGTTTAGTTCATTGTTAAAAATATTTAAACCATTGTTTTTTTTTAATATCACGATATAGTAGTTTAAAGCATAAAATTAGATGTCTTTAGCATAACATTATCATATGAGACTAAAAACATTTGTTTCTACACCTTTTAATATTGCATGATGGTGTTTGAAAGTACAAAATTGAGCATTTTTAGGGACATGGATAAAAGTATATTTTGAAATTCTTTAATAGCCAATTTCTCTTGTCATTAAAATCTTTAATTTACTACAAGGATTGATTTATTATTATCAATATTCTTAATTAATTTGATGTTCAATCATGAATCTGAGCATTGTCTATCCAATTACATTAAAAAGTCAAGCCTTATATACTATAATTAAAATTTCCTTGTTTTAGTTCTTTATTGCTTTTTAATTGAATCCTATAGGTTCTGTTTTTAAAATAAACTTTTTTGAAGAATGCTTTACTTTTTGCCACTTGTGATAATGTTGATAAGAATGAGCAAATTCTACGTTGATATGCAAATTGAAAAATGAAGAATTATAAATAAAAGCATAAGTGAAATAGTGGAGAAATGTATATATGTTAGGTTTGAAAGTAGAGATAAGCTATGGTTGATTCGGTATTAAAAATTGTTAAATCAAACTAAAACCAATAAACATAGAAACCAAATCAAGCTAGTTGAAATAAGTATGGTTTTTTCGGTTAGTTATCCGATTTGCCAAAGTAAAATTGGTTCCCATTTTATGTTTTGGATATTCATTACACTTTGACATAAAACATAAAATATATGATTAAGTTATCTTTTTAGTACACATATACAACAATAAATTTTATTTATTATCGCTAAGCTAATAAAAAGTAATATTGTGACGTTAGTAATTTTGAGTATGTAATAAAAACTCAATTAATTTGGTTAAACATATAACAAAATCAACATTTTTTTTTTTTTGGCTAGATAATAAATCGACCTAGTTTCAAAATTAAACCAAGTCGATTAAACTAAATAGTTTGGTTGGTATATTTAATCTAACCAAAGTTTGCTTGTTATATTTAGAGCTACAGTTTTATCTCAAGTCATTCCATGTAACATATAAGATAAATTGGAATCCCTTGGTTCATTTAAATGAAACAATTTACATGCCTTACCTTCTGTAGTTAGTTTAAAATTTAAAGCAAGATTTATATTCAAATTTCATTATTCTAACTAAATTATAGCATAAAAAATAGTACGTACCTACATAAAAACTTACTGATCAGGAAATCTGCAGGTTTATTTGATCTATGGCAACACTGCTTATCTTAAGCTATTTTCTTGGTTTATCTTATTTTCAAAAAAAAAAAAAAAAAAAAAAGATATCAATGATACTAAAGTTAGATTTCTTATAAGATAAAGGATTAATTGTCAAGAATAATCTGAAATTTAACGTGTCTTTCTGTAATAATCCCAAGTTTGAATTATTTCTGAATAATCCGATGTTTGGGGGGGTGTTTTCCCATAATGATCCCAATGAATTTTTGACGTGCTATTTTAGGATCAATATGGGAAGACACTCCGAAACTTCGGATTAATATGGGAAGACACTAGTAAATGAGATTAATATGGGAAGACACCCCCAAACTTTGGATTATTCTGAAATAATCCAAACTTGGGATTATCATGGGTAGACATGTTAAACTTCGGATTATTCTTGACAATTAATCCTAAGATAAAATGTGCCCTCAGTCAAGTGATCATCAAAATGTTCCACAGTCGAAGCTTTCGAGTTCCAATAGAAATTTTGTATATGTATACAACCTAATCGCCAGTTTTCCATCATTTCAGGTTGCGAGGTTTGCGAGGTTTCGTACCACAAAGCTACGCTCTTACACTAAGTCATGCTTGGTTATTTCATCAACTGCAGCACTTCGCATGCCAGATGTCGTTTCACAATCTCCAACTGATAATCACTGACCAAATAACTTTTAGTCAAGGGAATAAATTCCCATCACCAAAGAGAAATATGTTCGGTAATAATCAGTTAATACACTATAAGATTCAGTGTCAAACACACATCCATATGAGTTCGTTCCGGGTTCGAACGAAACCAAAGGCGCCTTATTCCACGACTCAAGTTTGAGAGCGAAAGCCCTTGTGATCCGAAAGTTCTCCAAATACGTTCGGGCTTACTGCCACTCCGGTGATAGGGTCGTCTCTCTATTGTAGCTATTCAGTAAAGAAACAAATTAACAAGCAGCTCGTTCGATGTGAAGAACGACAGTCTTCAATCGCCGTTTATATGCCTTCAAGTATTACGTCGTATGGTTATTTTGAATGGTTTTCGAAAAGTGAATTCCGATCCTGGTCTTTCCAAATAACCAGCGCTTCATATGGAATACACATTTCAAATTAAGTTCTTTCCATTATAAATATATATTCATAACTTTATTCTTGCTAAATTTAAAATGATCGTTGATATAAATTCAAATAGTTTTCTCTTAATTCTTTACTTCCAAACCATCATTTATAAACCAAGGATCACGATTAACAATATTTCTTTAATTCAAATTCATTATATACATTCAAACACGGATTCATCATATTTGGATCAAAGGATTCACGACTGAAACAATTCCCAATTAAATAAAATATTTGAAAATAATACATTTGTTATAAACTAATTATATATATAAATATAGACTAACTTTAAAATAGAAATGGTAAAATAATTATTTAACATATATTAAACTTTGAAGAAGTATACAAATAGAATATTTTAAACATACACATGTCTTTTAAATCAAATAAGTTTTATTTAAATATTTTTGAAATTAACATACCGTGTTTTTAAATAGTTGAAACCTATATAAATATACAAAAATATTTTAACTGGAATTGCTTCCTTTCCATGCCGGTGACTTGAACTTATATTCACATTCGAAGAGCATAACTGGCTCCGATAATCCTAAGTTAGTTCGATCAATTTCAAAGACATTCCACTATTTACCGTCGTTCACTAGTTCCGTTTTAACTTACATAATTAACCTAAGCCTTACTCAGGTAAAACAATATTATCAACATATCATGTTAGTTGAATACAAACGATTTATGTTAGATATACGATTGGTTAGACATCAAAACTTCTTATATCCAATATATGTTTCCATATTAAACCAATACTATAAGTAGAATTACGATATTTCTACCATTTAATTCCTCAAATAGTATTCGTCATCATCTACAGAACTTATATCAAATATCTGAAGATCACACCCACCCAATCAAATTTTTATCTAAATTTTAAATTGGAAACCAATTTATTATAGTTACCGTTCACAATATTCGAGATTCACTTTCAATTTGTTCTTTTACCATCCTAGATAAGTAAAAGTTGGCCAGGTAAGTTCAGCGCACTGGTGGCTGCATCCCTTGTCTTAATTACACACCCCGTTTACTGTTCCAGAACTGATAACGGAACAACTTATTCGTTAACCTGAATTTAAGTTTCATTTCCTACTTAAGCTTTAAATTCAAATTTTTTATTCAAAGCAATTTATATAATATATTGTTATGAATATTTATCTAAACTTACATCAAATTTCGTAATTAAATAATGCAAGTTTAAATATCTTTTCAAACAATTTTTATAATATTATTTCAAATTATTATTTTACAACCTTACTTGGATCTCAAACCCCAAATAATTCAAATTCAAAGTATGTCGAAACAAAAGTTTAAGTATATTGTTATTTAAAATTTTGATTGGATTCAAGATCAAACAATACAAATTCAAGGCAACTTGCAAAACAAATTATACTACCACATCATATTATAATTTGGATTATAATTTAGGTTCCAAATTTACAGTATACACCATACTTAATTCACAAAATGATTATCATTAACTTAATATTTAACTCACAAAATAATTAACATTACTTAATATTAAATTTACAATGTTATTCACTAAATATTATATTATTTTCATTAAATTGATACTTAAGTAAAGTATCACTCAAATTTCTACTAAATTATAAAATAATACTAACATTTCTACATAATTAAGTTAATAACATTTTGAGATAACAAAGTATTTTTAATCAATATTTTTAAATTTTATAAAACATCACTATAAAGTATTCTAATTTCGAATATTCTTTAATTGATGGAAATTAGCTTAATTATTTACTACTATTCTACATGACATCAATATGACGTCCAAATATATTATCACAACTACAACCATTCATGCACCCATATAACCGATAACTTACTCAATACGCATTATACACTGACGTGTATCGACGTATGGTTTATGTCGACAACAATATTCGTTCACAATCATCAAATACAATACAATATCCATGATCAAAATATTATCAACCAATATCAACATTATTGGCATAATTATTAATTAGCCATCTATGCGACCAATTTTCCAATCAACATGCATTATCTCAAAACCAAATCAATAATATATTCAATTTTAAAATATAAATGGTTCTTTCCACTATTGCTTTCCGGTCATGGGCCTTCTCAAGCTGCGTCGTAGATGCCACTCTATCTTCATACTCCCGACGTTCCTTTCTTTTTGCTCTCTCTTTCTCTTACGTCACCTTCCTTGCTTATTTTTTTTAATAAAACCCAGGCTTTTAACTGAAATTATGCGCATGCCTGAGCAAGCGAGACATGCGCTCGACCTGGTGCAAGGTGAAGGCCGAGTGGATGGATCTTGGTGAGCTCGACCGGACGGTGGTGATGACCGAAGTAGCTAACGTGGTGTAACATCCCGTATTTTTGGAACCAATTTAAAATTTATTTTTAATTGATTTTCATAGAAATTAAGTATTTTAGACGAATCATTTTCAGAGTAAATGATTTAAAATTTAAATAAATCGAAGTTAGAACGTATAAATTTAAAATTTAACTAAAACGAACTCGAAATGGCGCGGTGGTTGAAAATTCGATTTTAAACTTTGAATGAATGTATAGAATTCAATATAAATCAGAATTTGATAAAACAGGAAACATTGGAATATTTTGAATTGTAATTTTATAAGAATGCAAGAAATTGAGATTTCGTTTTATAAATTGTAAGTTATGTCTGAATTAAAATTTAGAATAGCGCTATGGAATTTATATATATTTTAATATTATATATAGCCCATAAAAATAGCCATTTTGCGAACGACTTCCGTTTTCGACGAAACCACTTCCATTGGGTTCAAAATGTCAATTGTGACTTTTAAAACTATAAACATCGATACCTTTGGAGTTAGAGAAATTTGGTCTCTTTCATTGGATGCATGACCATAATATCACTTTTTACATATGGACGAATTTGGACTTGAAACCATTTCCATTGAATTCAAAACATCGTTTATGTGTTTGAAAAGTATAAGCTTCGATATATTTCGAGTTCGCGGATTTTGGTACTTGGGTTGGGTCTTGGTTGAGCTAACCTAGCCCACCATATAACCCTCCAATCATTCACCTTCTCTTCATTCACTTCAACACTTAGACAAAAATTAGAAAATGGAGAGTGGAAAGGGAAATTAAAATTCCTAATCTAGGTTTTGCAAATCCAAGCCCAAATCAAAGGGGAAATCAAAGAAAAAACCTAGATAAGCTTCTCCATCCTCCTCTTCATATTCTCCATCTTCTCTAGCTTGCTTTCTCTTTGATTTTTGAGATTTCCTATGACCAAATTCTTAGGAAATGTGTTCAATACGATTATAGGTTGTTGATTCTAGTGTTTTTATCAAAGAGAGGTTATTCTAGCTTGCTATTAGATGGATTCATTGCTTCCAGCAAACAAAAGTGAGTTCTTTGTGAGTTATTCATGAACCCACATCTATGCCATAAGTTTTTCAACTTGTAAAAGTGTAGTTTAGTATTCATTTGGATTACATATGCATAAGAATTGGTTAGATAAGTATACACTTTCCGGTTCAATAGTTTATGTTCCATTGAATTGAAATTTATGATTAGAACTGTCCACACAATCTAATTCATAAGCTATGAGTTGATTTGGTCATATTGTGAAGCTCCGTTGCCACCCCAACAAAGGTCTAAGTCTTCACAAGTCGCTTGAATCGTATTTGATAGTTTTGGTTAGAAAAATTTGCCTGTTTCGAAATTTATAATAAAGGATCATTGCAAATCTCTTGTATGAATGTTTGTGCATGTGAGTTTGTTGTTATGAGTTGCTTCGGTAAGTTATAGAAGCCTCGTTTGCATGTATATAACATCATAGGCCTTCGGGCATTGGATGATATCATTTCGAACATGTTTTCTAGGCAAAAATGTAAAATTTTTGGGGTTTAACAGCCGTTCGGCTATTAATGGCCGAGCAGAAGGTATTTCCTCGGCCATTAATGGCCGAACAGAGATTTTTTTTTTTAAATTTGTAAACAATCATAACTTTTTCACACGTACTCAGAATTCAGCGAAACAAGATGCGTTGGAACTATATCAACGAGAGCTTTGCATTGAAACTAATTTGGAGTGATTTGGAGCTAATGACAATTTTTGGTGGATATAAACGTCCGAAGTAAACAATCGAATGTTTATCGTTTTTTAACGATTTCAAAACCGATCAAGGTGAGAACTCTCTCATTCAAGTATTTAATACAGTTATTTATTTTTATAACTAAATATATATATATATATATATATATATATATATATTGATTACTATGATTGCAATATTTGTTTGTTGTTTGATGGATGTTTACAGTTCTAATGTTATCATTATTAATCTATGATTATAAACGTTTATAAACGATTGGGATGACAATTTACCCGCCCGTCTCCCAAATATTAGATTAGTTCACATGGATTGTGATGAAAACCCCACACGGGTATTGGAATGATAATTTTAGATGTCGCCCGTTATAAAAATAATGATCATTGGATGTTGATTGAAAACCCCACACGGGTCTGGGGATGATAATAACTTCACACATCTCTCTTGTGTTTAGTTGTATGTCAACAGATTGATTGACAGACTATTATAAGCATTATTTAACTGTTTAATGTTTATACAGTTGCTAATAGCATTCTGGATGTGAACTGAATGTTTAATAGTTGTTTATCACTATTTTTGAATACATGAGATGTACGGAATCCATATAAATAAAATTATATGGTAATCGACTGAGTATGATTCCAATTCAGAAATAACGAATATTTTAAAATAATATTTAGTAAAGAATTAATATGATTTTGATGTCCGATTTCGGATGGACATGAATACATTATGTAAAGTCATAATAAATGATTTGAAAAGATTTTGGATGAAATATTCCACGTTTGTAAAGATAAAGATATTTTTATCTAAATGAACTAGCTAACAACAAGAATAAAGAATTGAAAGGAATTAAAATTCTTTTAATCTAACCAGAGTTTTCCAACGTATGAATTGGAATGGAAATAATCTTCGGAATATTTCGATATTGGATTCCATGATTACACGGATATCGTTGAGGAATTTGGAAGATATAGATATCGTTATTCCCAATATGATATCTGTTGGTTTCAGAATTTAATATTGAACATAAGTCGATATGATTTCAATTCAAAGTCATGTATTTAATATCAAATGGGATTTTGGGTTTGTCGTGAATGGTGTCTTTAATAACACTCTTCTTAAACCCAGTTGGGAAAATAATAAATCTTTTAACTAAGATTTAATGAAGTTTTCCAATTAATAAATATAATTGGAATTAAATGGTAGTTGATTTTGGGTTCATTGTGAACTGTGTTTTAAATGACACTAGTTCTTAAACGTAATTAACCGTGAAGATATTATTTGGAGTTTATAATTATTTAACTAAGATTTAAGGGAATTTGCCAAAGTAAAGTTTTTCCAATCTAATATATTAAATTGGAGTTGAGTGGAACTCGATTTAGTGATAATCGAAATAAGTTTCTGTGAAGGAAGACCATTACTATATATGGAATTTAAAAGGCCTTCCCATTATTCCACTTATAGTATTAGTCTGATATGGAAATTTATATCGATTATATACGGTTATGATTTCCATGAAGGTTCCATCTTTATGGAAGATGATTTTGGGTTTATCGTGAATTGTGTTTTACACGACATTGGTCTTTAACCCAAGTAAAGATATGATTTATTTCCTAAATTTGAATAGTCATTAAGAAATGATTTTTGAGATTAAAACTAAGTGGAGTTTTAATAAATCTTTAATTAGATTGAAATGTGAATGAAGTAATTAAATTTACCGAATTCAAGAAATGATCGAGATATGGAGTACCACCAGTTTTACTCCATGCGATGGTTAAATCTTTCATTAGATTTGAATGTTAGATGGTAATTAAATTTACGGATAACACAGTGGGTGTTAGATATGGAGTACTACCAGTTTGGCTCCGTGGGATTAATAGGTTGGGACTGGGATAATAAAATGAATGATTACTTCGGTAAGGCTCGCTAATCCCGACTAATTGATAAACCTTAATTTGGTTTAAGTTGAGAAAAGATATTATAAAATCTTTTGAAATAATTTCCAAGAATATCCGAATAAAAGAATATTCTGGATTGGAATGAGGCGTATAATGTGTTTTTCATAAGACTTGATTATAAGATACGCGAGTTATTTGGAAAGACTAGGTTTAACCCATTCTGAATAGCTGATATGACGATTAAAAGTCAAAGTTATTGAAGATGGTGGTTAAAGACCGGTGATCTTCACATCGAATGGATTACTACTGATGCCCTGGATTTGGGTAGCTTCCATGAAGGGGTTATAGTGATGGTGGTCCGTACATACTTGTTGATTGTCCGGATGTGCGAGGACCTCTCTCCTGTATTGGACATATGGGATGAGGAATAAGGTGCCTTCAGTTTCGTTCAGACCTAGAACGGACTTGCAAATGGATTGTATGTTTGACATTGTATTCTTTTTGCTATATTTGTTGATCTCTACTAAATATATATCTGTTTGGTGGCGGGGACATTCTCTTGGTTAACACCCTTCTCTGAGACGTACGAGCTTAGAGGTTATATATTGGTAGAAATCAATGATATGGTATGAATGATAATGTGACATGCTGAGTTGCAGTGATCCAAGCTTTTGTTTAATAGCAGAGCTTGGTGGAAGATGATCAAAGCATAGCTTTAATATAGCGTAGCTTTGTGTAGCATTAATTCGCTAACCTCACACATCGGTATGATGGTAAACTGATGGTTAGATCAGTATACTTTCGATATGAGGATGAGCAACCTACGGGTTGAAGACAACTTTTAGGGTTGTCATGGATTCGGTCGACCGAGATGTGCTGGGTGTGGTCGCTCCACACCTAGTACAGATAAGGCTTATACCTGATTCCCAGAAGGATAGAGTAAGCGGTGTTTTCAATGACCTGGACTTAAGCCGCAATGATACTTGTTTCTTGGATATATTGCGGATGTGTATTACGGTGTTTTCCAATGACCTGGACTTAAGCCATTGAGTATTACACTACGTGATCGATCTTTCGATTCCGTAGCCATCATGGTGGAAATCCAACTTCCAAATACAAGCTTTATGGTTTTAGTTGTATACCTATATGGCGACATAATAGGATGAGGTACTATGCTGTCTAGGATTGATACATTTATTTTTGAAATTTATTTCTACACTATGCACTTATAGTAATAAAAGATAAATTTCACGTATCAAGCATATTTGGCTATTATAAGGTAAAACTCTATCCTTCGGCTTGCGTTACATTATGCGATAGGACCTGAGTCTTATAATAACTTCACTTTTCAAAAAGCATTACGTTGTTCATTTTATGGTATTCTTGGGAGAAAACCCGTTCCGTGCTATATATCGTTGTCCCTTGATTTACCTAACATTAAAATAAAGTTTAATAACTGTATTAGTTCTCACACCAGTCCCATGACTGACCTGGAGTTTATTGTTTCAACCTAAATTCTGGGTGGCCTTATTTTCCACATGGGCAGCTAGTAGTTTTGGTTTGCAGATTTCTATTTAGCAGGATCCTGGTTTACGTCTAGAGCTATATTCGGAAAGCTTTGTATCCATGTATCTCTTTCAATTGTGGTAGTTGATGTTTTCCACTGCATATTCAGTTTATGTATTTAAATGTAATTTAAATCTCTGATATTATATTTCCGCTGCATATTATTTATTTCATACTCTGATATCCTGTACTCTGATGTAAATTATTGTAATAGCAACCAAATGTTCTCATGTTTGTGTTCTGATGCATCGTGTTCTCTACACATTCCAGGCTCCTCCGTCTCTTTAGGGATCGTGGAAGTCTAGATCGTGACACGTGGGGTGCTTAGGAGAGCCCGACAGGCTGCTGTTTCAAGGAAGAGGGGAAAGTGAACTGAGTAAGAGCTTTAGTGCGTGAGTGGCTTTCAAGTGGAGGGGAGCTAGGCTGAAGGTTTGCTGCACGTGGAGGAGTGAGAGGAGAAAGGTGGAGTTTGTTAAATGCTTTGGGGAGTCGGATCTTGCATGCGATGGAAAGGGGCACAAGGCAAGTTGGGTTCAGAGATTACAGGTGGATGGGTTCAAGAAGAGGGAAAAACATATATTTTTAATGGAGAAGGAAAGTCTCATTTATGGTGAGGCTCAAATGGCGATGGTAGAACGTAAAATGGGGGAAAGGAAATTAAGTGAAGGAGACGCGATGAGGAGTAGGAGGCATTGGAAAGAGGGGAGCTATGTGCGGTTTGAACAGGACGGTTAAAGAAAATAAAATGGTGAAGAGGATATGACGTAGTATGTAATAACTCAGAAATCTGAGCCAATTTAAAATTTTTATTTTGGCAATTTTAGCGAATTTTAAACATTTAAAATGAATGATTTTAAATAATAACGACGAAAATTTATTTTGAATAGAATTAGAACGTATATATTTATATACGTCGTCGTTAGAATATAAATATTTATCTTAAAATATAAAAGGAATTGAAAATGGCGCGGTAGTTCGATAATTCGATTTCAAATTTCAAATGGATGTACAGGATTCAAAATAAACCGGATTTTAGCGAAACCAAAAATATTAGAATCTAATTGAGAATATCTTTCCAACAAATTCGAAAAATTGAAATTTCATAGCGGGAATCAAAAGATATGTCCAGTTGAAAATTCAGAATAGTCGTTATGGAATTCAGGCCCTTAAAAATAGCCATTTTGCAAACGACCTTGGATTTCGACGAAACCACTTTTGTTGGATCCGTGATGTCAAGTTACTTCTAGATTCCAAAATTCGTAATTTTTCGAATCAATATGTGAGCGTGGCGAAGGAAAACGCATTTGACCAGTTTCAGTTGATTTTAATCGACTGGAAAATGGCCATTTTTCAAACGGTCTCGGAATTCGATGAAACTAGTTTTGTTAGGACCGTATCGTCAATACGAAGCTAGAAAATATTTTTCGGGAATTTTTTTGAGGCTGTATGCGACCCCGGTAATTTGAAATGTACGTTCAAATTGAATATATATAGATTTATGTTTTAATTTAAATGAAAACTGATCGAAACGATAAAATTGGCTAACGAAACATATCCCATTATGTTCAGAATGGGGGTATTGCTCTGGGGGCGATAGTCGGTGGGCTTGATTTCGAGTTCGTATTAAAAAGTTACCTTTTTGTTAATAAAAATAATAAATAAAATAATATATATAATTATATAAATCTCCACCCTCCACTCTCTCTCCCTTCACAAGTCAACTTTGGTCAAAATAAAAAAAACCTGCTCGTTCTTGCCCTCCCCCTCATCGTCGAAGTCGTGCCGCCATGGGTGGGCCAGTGCCACCGCGCCCCTTCCTCACCCTCTCCCTCCTCCTCCACGTCACCTTCTCCTTCCCTCCCTCCTTCTAAAACCGAACGCAACCCAAAACCCGAAGCCCGCACCCAACCCTAGCCCACCAACGACGAGCCAACCCCTGCCTGCGACCTCCCTTGACGCCGACGCCCTCCCCGTTGCCGCCTCAGGCCCCAACCGTGCCCCCACACCACCAAAGTCCGATTATGGCCCTTCCTGGGTTCAAAGATCCAATTTTTATTGTTTCAAAGCGTGTAATTAACGGCCCGAGCCTCCTCCGCAACCCGGCATTGTTTGTAAGTCTTTACCTTTATTTTTATTCATATAGCGAATGAAAATGGGATTTTAATTTGTATGAATAACGAATAAAAGGGAGATTTTAATCTATTTAGATATAGTGTAGAAAAATATAATTTTTATACTATAGAAAGGTTAGAACTATAATTTTTATATCATAGAGAAAGATTAAAAATATGATTTTTATATAATGGCGATAATAAAAATATGATCTTTATATATGTAGCGAAATAAAAATCTGATTTTTATTATATATATGTTGAAGTAGAAATAAAAATACGATTTTTTTATTTATTAGAATGAAGTAATAAAAATATAATTTTCATTATGAACAGCGTGAAAAGGACTGCATGGGAATTTCAAGCAGATCCAGACGGTTCAGCAGTTTAAAAGCAAAGCACGGCGGAGTGGAACCCTCTATGAGAACTTCTCGCTTTAAATTTTATTTTCTAGTTATAAAAATATATACTAGGATGCAGACGGTGCTTTGCAGCACCTGACACCCGTCGTCCACATGGACGGCTTGTTTGTTTGATTGATGTGTTGTGAAAATTGATTGTGATGTGGAATGATTGGAAATAAAATATTCATGTGTTGAAATAAATTAATTATCGTTAAAAATATAAATTTTGACGTGAATGTGAACAAATAAATATTCATTTACAAACTGGACGGTTTGGTTATGAACACCTATTTGAAGGACATTGATTGGGACGATAAATTTTACACATCGCCCAACTGCACAAATAATATTCAGTGTTTGTTGATTTGAAATCCCACACGGGTGTTGGGATGATATTTGGCGTACACTAATCCCAATTATTTAATTGTATGTCGATTGATGGGTCGACAGACTGTGTAAGCGTTAATTATTTATATTTAATGCTTATGCAGTAGTGTGGTGCAAATTGGATGATGGTTGATTGTTGATCGTTGCTATTATATACATGTGTTGTATGGAATCCATATAATTAACGTTATATGGTAATTGATTGGGCCTCATTCCAATTGGAAAAATAAAGAATATTACAAAAAAAAGGGTCATGTGTTGACAGTACTCATTCGTGGAGATTAGTCATGTGTTGAACGAAATATTTTAACAATAAAATTTACATCTTTATCATATATAAAATTTGAAACTAACTGGAAAATAGATAAGATGAGTGGTCTCCTGGATATCGATCTGATGTTGGTTTCGGCCTTCGGGGTTAATATTTAGGGAATTGCTCTCTTGCTAATTTACGGTTAGAGTTTGATTAAAAATTTAACGATAGAAATCATAATTTTATAAAATATATTGAATAAAAAAATAGTCACGTGTTGATGGTACTCATTTGTTGAGATTAGTCTTGTGTTGAAAGAAATATAGATTCATGTGTTGAATAGAATAAATATTCATTTGTTGAATAAAATAACGAAGTTATTGAAAAATATAAAGCCGTGTTGATTAGAGATGCGCTATTTTGACGCGAACGATATTTATATCGATTATATTCGTTTTTATAATGAATATTGAAAAGAGATTTAATTTTTTTGAATATAAAACGAATTCGAATTTTTTTGAATATAAAACTAATTCGAATTGAATTGAATATAAAACGAATTCGAGTTGAATTGAATATAAAACGAATTTGAATTGAATTGAATATAAAACGAATTCGAATTAAATATAAAACGAATTCGAATTGAATTGAATATAAAACGAATTCGAATTGAATTGAATATAAAATGAATTCGAATTGAAATGAATTCAAATCAAATTCAAAACGAACTGAAATTGAATTGAAATCGATTTGAATTGAAATCAAATAGAAATGAATGTAAAAAGAATTTATAATGGAAAATTCAATTTTGATTTGAATTTGAAATGAATGTTGAAATTGTTTTTGAAACAAATTTGAAACGATTTATAAAATTTGTTTTAAAAGGAAATCGACGAAATATATAATATATATATATATATATTATATATAATGGCCTGAATAGAACGCGCTGCGCCGCGGTAGTTCGTGAATTTTGACCATTGAATTCGAACGGACATTACGGGAGATCTGATCGTCGGATTCTCCTAAAACCGGAACCGTTGGGTTCGTATCGAAAAGAGCTTTCTAACGAATACAAGAGATTTGAAATCTGACGGTTGGATTTGGTGATATGTCCAAGTCAATTTCAGAAAAGGTCGATGTAAGTGCAGTTCGATGGCCGATATTGGAAATCGACTGTACATGCCTTGATAAAATTATTAAAAATATCAATAATTGGTGTAGAATCATAAGAAATGATTTGGAAAGAATTAGGCTGAAAAATCCCACATTTGAAAGGACAAAAATAGATTTTTATCAAAATGAACTAGTTTTGAACTAGAATTAAAATCCAATGTAAGTGCAGTTCGATGGCCGATATTGGAAATCGACTGTACAGGCCTTGATAAAATTATTAAAAATATCAATAATTGGTGTAAAATCATAAGAAATGATTTGGAAAGAATTAGGCTGAAAAATCCCACATTTGAAAGGACAAAAATAGATTTTTATCGAAATGAACTAGTTTTGAACTAGAATTAAAATCCAATTATTTTTAAATAAATAAATTGGATTTGAAATGGGTTTTAAATAACCAGAATTTCCAATATATGAATTGGAATGGATTTGAATCGAAATTGTCTTTGGAATACTTCGATATTAGATTCCGCGATTATATAGATATTTTGGAGGAAATTTGGAAGATATATTTTATATCGTTATTTCCAAAGCGATATTTGTGGGTTTCAGGATTTGATATTGGATATAAGCCGATATATTTTCTATTCAGAGCCTTGTATTTAATATCAAATGGGATTTGGGTTTGTCATGAATGGTGTCTTCATCAACACTGTTCTTAAACCCCGTTGAGAAAAGATTAAATCTTTTTATTTAGATTTAAGGAGGTATACAAATTAATTAATATATTTAATTGAAATTGAATTAGAATGTGATTTGGGTTTATCTTGAACGGTGTTTTAAATAACACTTGTTCTTTAACCCGATAATAAATAGAATGTGATTTGGGTTTATCGTGAACTGTGTTTTAAACGACATTAGTTCTTTAACCCAGTAAAAGGAGTTTTAATGAATCTGTAATTAGATTGAATTGTGAATTGATAATTTAAATTATCAAATTTGGAAAGTGAGCGAGAATGGAGTATCACCAGTTTTTCTCCAAAGCGATAGTTAAATCTTTAATTAGATTTGAACGTGAAATGGTAATTAATTTTACCGATAACACCGTGATGTTAGATATGGAGTATTACCAGTTTTGCTTCATGGGATGAATAGGTTGGGATTGGGGAAATAAAATAAATAGTTACTTCGGTATGGTTCGCTAATCCCGACTAGTTTGAAAAACCTTAACATGGTTTGAAATGACATCCAAAGGAAGATTAAAGAATAAATTCAAAAGAATTTATCTTTGATAAAATTAATGGGAACCTTTCTCTAAGAATGTGAAATTTAGAAACTAACTGTAGGTTAGCTAAGAAGGATGGTTTCCTGGGTATTGATCTGATGTTGGTTTCGGCCTTCGGGGTTAATATTTGGGGAATTGTTCTCTTGCTAATTTACGGTTAGTGACTGATGAATTGGAATGAGGCGTATGTTGTGTTTGTGTAACATTTGTTTATTATATACGCGGGTCATTCAGAAAGGCCGGGTTTATAGCCATTCTGAATAACCGATTCAACGATATGTCGAAGATGAAGACGGTGGTTGAGGACCAGAAGTCTTCACATCGTTTGGGTGATTACTGATGATCTTGATTGGGCTGTACACCCAAGATGAGGGAATCAGTTGGTGATCGTCCAGACGTACTCGGAGATCGATGGATATGCGAGGAAAGTGCCTCCGGTTTCGTTCAGACCCAGAACGGACTTGTAAATGGACTGTGTCTGATATTGGATTTTATTCTGTGCTGATTGATCTCTATTAAATATACATCTGTTTGGCGGTGGAGAATTTATTCTCTTGCTTAACGCCCTTCTCTGAGACGTACGAGCTCAGAGGTTGTATATTGATGGACACCAGTCGCATGGAGTGAATTGCCTGTGTGGCATGCCTAAGTGGCGAATGACCAAGGCTTCTGTTGAAAAGCAAAGTCTTGTGGTTGATGATAAAAGCACGACCTATTTGGCATAGCTTTGTGTATAGCGTGGATTCGCGAGCCTCACATCTCGGTATGAGTCAAAAACGGGATAGCGACTGCAGGGAGAACACAACGTTTCTTTCTAGCTAGAGGTAGTGTCAGTGCTTAAACTGGCTGACATTTATATTATTTTTACCTATGTGGTTGTTGGAATGCGAGGCACCTCGATTTTAGGTCTGTTAGTGTAACAACCCGTATTCTACGCATCAGAAGATCGTAGAATATTTATTTCTTTCTTATATGAAGACGTATGGTCATGTAACTTTGGGAAACGACTATTGGGGACATTTCCCATGTTCACGATTTTTCCCGATTTTTAAATGACCATTTTGCCCCTAGCTGGTACTGTTTTGGCCATAACTTTTGATTGGAAAGGAATTTTGACCTAAAACCACTTCCACTGGCTACGGATGATGGCTTACCTTTCCGTAGAGTGGTCACGTTAGCCAAACGGACTCATCGTTTGGGAGATATGGCTGAAACAAGGTTTAGAAGGTGAAAAACAGCTTAACTGGGTCTAATTAGGGTGATTAGCAAGAGGGCCCACGACCCTCTTCGGGATTAGAGATGTATAGGGGCTAATTAGGGTTAGAAAACATTTCTTTCAGCCGCCACTTCCATTCTTGAAACCCTAACAATGGCCTCCATCATCTAAAAACACCCAAATCAACTTCTAGTCAAGTTTTGGCTTAATCAACATCAAATCAAGGAAGATCTTCACCAAATCAGTAGTAGAGATGCTATGTTGCATTGGTATCCACGCCCAAACAGTAGAATTTCAGTTCTAAAGGTTTTATTTGTGGCCAAGGTGAGTGATTTGCTTAGTTCCTCACTAATTAAGGTTAATTAAGGATAATTAGTGAAGATTAGCGAATTTATATATTAATAAATTCTGGAAAAATATTTATAAATTCTTAAATAATGTTTTAGACCTCTGATATGAATTTGGGATAATTTCGTTAAGTTTTGCTAATCATATCATTAGTTTTGCCTAAACATGCTTAAGGGAAAGTATGGGATTTTGGGTAGGTTTGATCCAAATTACATGCTATGGTTGTTGTTTTGATGTCTATGGTTGATTCCCTATGTTGCTATGACTGTATGGTATGTTTTGTGATTGATTAGAACTGTTAGATTGGTCGAAAACGCTGTCGTATGGCGTAAAACAGTCGCTGGAAAGTCACAGGAAATATGCAGGGTTCTGAACCGGATCAGATCAGATAATTGGGCTCGGATCGGATAGGAGAACTGGGCAAGAGGACTCGATTCGGATTGGAACTTAGCATAAGAGGCTTGACGAGAAGGAAGGCCATTTGCTTAGAGTTGGAGTTGGGCAGGGGATCAGATCGGAGAGACAAAAAGGGGGATCGGATCGGAGGGACCAAAAAGGGGGTCGGATCGGGCGAATGGAGAAGGATGGGATCGGATCGGGAAACCTAGAGGGGAGCAACCACCGAACCGAACAGAGGAAGGACACTATACTTCCGAACCGAACCGAGGAGGGATGGAGCACAGATCCAGGCATGGACTAGTACCACCGAACCGAACCGAGCTAAAGGGTTACACCGAACCGAACCGAGCTAGAGGGTTACACCGAACCGAACCGAGCTAGAAGGGAAACCCCGAACCGAAACGTACGTGTGTTATTACTACTACGCGATGACTCTTTTGATGACCAACTCCAATTCGACCAAAACCCGAGATGCAAAGGAAGTCCCAATGAGGAGCTTTGACTCAAGATCCAGTTGGGAACCAATGAGTGGGCTTCATGAGTCGGGCTTTGCTGCGGGACGTGTGCTAAGGGGTTGTCGATGTCCGTAACTTTGGATCACTATGTGTAGGAAGCACGTGAACGGATTCAGGGCCATAGTGGCCTAAGTACGACTAAGGGGCTATAAACCAATAAAGTGGGGTCATTTGTAAATATTTGATCATGACTCCATGTGGTAAGCTTGGTAGTAGCAGTAGTTGTACAAGTCGAACTCCGTCACTACTTCGATGGGTCTAGTGATTGACAGTGGTGGACATCGTAGGCTTTATGCACTGAGTGAGAGATGTGAGGATGGTTGCTATGTTTGATTAGTTTGCCATCACTATGACATGCACACCCCCACCCCCGTATGCTAGTACACCATATGCTAGTGGCACCTTAGAGTGTTGTACAGTATGTAGTGCTAACTCTTTGGTTGCAGGTCGAGGTTCAGGTATGGCTTAGTATACCTGTTATTGTTTTGTTTAGCTGCTTATCGCTCATACCAGAATTTTGGTCTGACCTAGAGTTTTATGTCTCTTCTTATTACTCTGGGTGCTCACACGAGCAGACTAGAAACAGGTTAGCTGGTGATGTGCGAGTAGCGGATTCGGAGGCGAGCAGGAGGCTTCCACGTATGATATGTATAGATATTCTCCCTGTGTCATTGCTGGTCACTACTTTGGGCATTAGTAATGTACCTTTCTTGTTTAACTCTTGAGACAGTTTTAAAAGTTGTAATAATGTTGGCTTTGGATCATAAGCTGTACTTTGGATTTTCCGCTGCTATGATAGTTTGTTTTCAGCTTATGCACTGTCTCACCTGTTTTATGTTAAGTATGTTATTATTATTATGTTTTGTTCCATGCGCTGTGAGACATTCTACAGGTTCCTTGTTGATTCTTCGTCTTCTTCCTTTCCTTTTGACAGTCGTCCCGTGCTAACTGGACATGTGTGCAATGCACTTTTGGAGTAAATGTCGGTTGGTGCGGGACGGGTTGTCACTGTTAGGACCAGGAAATGTGTGTTCAGGAATTGCCAATCCTCAAACGTAAGAGAGGACCGACCCTGAAGATCCAGGGGTTACCCAGAGTGTGTAGTCCTGAGGCATTTGCTAGAGTATCTCGAAGCGGAGAGGAGTTTGCCCCTTGTCTCGACTCATGACGGAAATCCAATTTCCAATACGAGATTTTCGGTTTTATTTGTAGAGCCTAGTATTGGCGACATGATAGATGGTACCCATGCCGCCTATGATTGATATTTATGATTGAAATTGTTTTGAAACTATACACTTATAATAGTATCAAATGATTTGTTTTAAACGTACCAAGCATGTTTGGCTATTATAAGGGAAAACCCTATCCTCCGGCTTGCGTTGCATTGTGTGATGGGACCTGGGTCTTATAATAGCTTCATTTTTCGAAAAAGCATTGCGTTGTTTATTCTATGCACTGGTGTTCTTGGGAGGAAACCCGTTCCGTGTTATACGGCGTGGTCCCTTGAATTACTCTCTTTTAAAGTAAAGTTTTAATAACTGTTTTAGTTCTCACACCAGTCACTTGACTGACCTGGAGTTTATTGTTTTAACCTAAACTCTGGGTGCCATTATTTTCGACATGGGCATCTAGTAGTTTTGGTTTTGCAGATTTATATTCACATGATCCTGATTTACAACTGGAACGATGCTCGGAAATCTCTGAATCCGTGTATCGCCTTCAGTTGTGTTTTGTATTATTTTTCCGCTGCAATACTGTATTTAAATATCTTTTATTATTCGTTGTATAATATTTATTCATACTCTGTATATTCTTGTATTCTGATGGAATTGTTGTAATAAACAATGAAATGTTCTTCTGTCTGCGTTCTATTTTGTCGTGTTCTTAACGCCATCCGTGCTTTCCTTACCGGGGAAGTTCGGGTCGTGTCATAGTAAAAGAAGATAATTGTTGCGCTATATTCTTTCTTTTCTGTAGCATTGTTTTTAACAGTGAAGAGATGATTTTTTTTTTAAAATATTAAAGAAGATGAAGTAGAAATTGTAGAGGCCGTGGAAACGAAGATAAATGGAGTAATCGTGCTTACACGTGGTGGAAGAGTTGATCTGCAAATTTACAAATGTCCAAAATTAAATATACCCACACGTACATTTTTTTCTCTCTACAATTTGCATGCATGACCCCTGACATCCCAGATACCTAGCATGCATTTACCGATAACCCATTACCTTTTATTTTAAATTTGTATACCAAATTTTTTTTTGGATTTCTTTTTGTTTTTTATTATCAATAACCAATAACAACAAAATAACAATATACTCATGTACAATAATGTGCCATAATCCCAAAATAGTAATAAAATAGACCGGTTGATTAATTCTGTAATGTGTCAGAAGGACCACAGTTGCCCAAAAATACAGTAGAAAAATATATGCTTATTTTCCAAATTAAAAATTACAGTACTATAAAATATTTTAAGACTACGCGAACAAAAACTGAACAAAATTTTGAAATGAATATTTAATTATAATTAAATTTCAAACTCTGATCGACTTTAGTAACTGGATTACAAATCGTTTTAAGATTTGACAAATGACAAAACATTTTTCCAAAACAAACATTGGTTTACCTAAATTTCACAATAAAATTAATTTCAATCATTTTAAAATAATACTATTGTCTTAAAATTTTATACAAAATTTATTTAAACCTTCCAAAATGTAACGTCCCGTATTTTTACGGTATTATAATTAATTTATTTGATTATATAAATAGTGATTTAGAGTTTTAAATGGTCGTTGAATTAAATAATAGTGAATATTTAATTAAAATAATAATTAAATAATATATTTAATTCTGAAATATTCAGAATTTGCTGAAATGGCAGTACTGTGTGAGTGGACAATTTAAAATATATAATTCAGTTTAGAATTGAATTATATTAATGGATTTATTTATAAATGGCAGTTGAATGTTTATATTATATTATAATTATAATCGAGCTCGAATTGGCGCTGCAGTTCGTAATTTGGCAATTCGAACTTTAAACAAATATACAGAATCCGTTTTAAGCCGGATTTCTATGAAACAAGAAACGATAGGAGCTAGTAAAGTATATTTTTCTAATGGAGGAGAAAAATCAGGATTTCATTGTGTAGATTTTTAGTTATGTCCAAATAAAATTTTAAAATAGTCGCTATGGAATTCCTTTATAATTTATAGCGATTTAATTTATATTATAAATGGATTTTTCAATATAAATTGAATATCGATTCAACCGGGATTTGAACATCAAGTTATAAATCCAATTGAAGCTGTATGATATTCTATTGTGAATATATACAATAATATAAATTTATTTATATTTAATTTAATTATTTTTAAATATATATATATATATTTAAATGGGTTATTTAGAGATTTAAAAATAGCCAGTTTTGCAAACGACCTTCGTTTTTGATGAAACCAATTTTGTTGCATCCGCAATATTAAATTATTATTAGATTTCAAGTTTCATGATTTTTGAAGTCAGTATGTGACCGTACAGATTTTTAATGTGAAAAACAGTTAGTATTTTGACGATTAAAAATACGCTGTGTGAGCAAACGAAGTCGGAATTTGACAAAACCAATTTCGTTGGGTCGGTAATGTCAATCTGCAGCTATATATCCATTTTCATCAAATTGGGTATTGTGTGTGGTTGTACGAATTTTTAAACAATAAATACATATAGAGTTTGATTAAAACTGAATAAAATAATCGATGTAAAAAATAATATCCCCTCTTTATAAATACCCTTACACACTACCTTAACCCTAAAACAAAAATAGCATGGTCAATGAATCTTCAGTTGCGCCTCCACTTTTAATGAACCACTATATCCTTTCACTAAGAAATCGATTCAATCTCCTAACACAGACGTTATATTGGGATGGTATCTAAAGGGATTTTGTTGCCTGTATGGAGAACTACCTGCAGCCGTCAACTTTGGAACTCCGATGGTGGCTAGGTGTCGGAAATCGATGATGAAGTGCATATGGTTTGGGGGAGGTTACAGGACATGTGGTTATCGCAGGAGGTTGGGACCTGAGGAAATCTAGCGGCATAGGAGCGCGGTCGGAGGGGTGAAACGTGATCAATGTGATGACCCCAAATCCCGTGCTGACGGAGGCAAGGGTACTCTTTGGAATATAACACATAATCAGATAATAGCAGAGCAAAATTAAATAAATACACCAGATAATGTACAATAGAATACACTGGATAAACATAATCATCAGAGTTACACAGTATACAGGATCATACTTAGTACAAATACAGTTCAGCTATACATAAATGTCTACAGTGGAAAACAAACATAATATGTACAATAGGAGCTGAACAGCATAAAAAGAGATAAATAATAGAATCCATCTTCAGCTCCAGCTATCCAGAAAGAGCCAGATAAAACCTGAATACAAGGCTGCCCGGGTAGAAAAAGGGGCACCCGAGTTTGCAAGTGAAACAAACTACGAGTCAGTCATGGGACTGGTATGAGAAATATACTTAACACATTATACAATTTGGCTAATCAAAGGACCACGCCTCTTTCGCGAAACGGGTTTACTCCATTGGATTGCCAGTGCTTTAAAACAAATAAATCTTTTAAACATCGCAATGCTTTTTATAAAAATGAAGCCATTATAAGAATCAGTTCCCATCACACAATGCAACGCAAACCGGAGGATAGAATTTTACCTTATAATGGCCAAAATATGCTTGATACGAATAAACAAAAGAATTTGATATTATTGCTAGTGTTTATATGTTTCAAAACAATTTCGAATCATAACTATCAATCATAGACGGCATGGGTACCATATATCATGTCGCCATATATAGGTATACAATCAAAACCGCACATGTCGTATTTGGAAATTGGATTTCCGTCATGAACCAAGGCAAAAGATAGTCCTTACCGAATTCGAGACTGCCTAGCCCGAGCCTCAGGACCCAGACACAGGTGAGCCCTTGGATTGTCAGGGCCGATCTACCGATGTGGATTAAAATGCCTGAACACTGCGTTTCCCCACCATTTGGGGCGTAAACGATCCGACGAATGACTCCATCGGTCCCGGATCGACCGATATAACCGAGGCGCCTCGCAACAGCAACAACCACATAGGTGAAAATAGTATAAATGTCAGCCAGTTTAAGCACCGACACCACCTCTAGCTAGGAAGAAACACATGCCCTCCCTGATGTCCTCTCCCTTTTCTGGTTCATATCGGGGTGTGAGGCTCGCAAATTAACGTTATACACAAAGCTATGCCGCACAGGCCGTGCTTTGATCATCACCACAAGACTTTGCTTTTCAACATAAGCCTTGATCACTGCAACTTAGCATGCCACACAGACAATTCACACCATGCAACTGATGGCTATCAATCACATAGAATGAATTCCAATGTCAGACACACAGTTCATTTGCAAGTCCGTTCTGGGTCTGAACGAAACCGGAGGCACTATATACCTCGCATCGATCTCCACGTACGTCTGGACGATCACCACTCATTATCCATATTTCGGGATGCCTCCCAATCAGGACATCAGTTACCATCCAAACAAAGTGAAGATCTCTGGTCTTCGACCACCGTCTTCATCTTCGATTTTTTTTTTATCGTCGATTCAGTTATCCAGAATGGGATAAACCCGGTCTTTCTGAGCAACTCACGTATATAAATAACTAGTTCTACACAAATACAACATACGCCTCATTCCAATTCATTAGTCACTTACCGTCAATCAGTAAGAGAACAATTTCCCAAATATTAACCCCGAAGGCCGAAACCAACATCAGATCAAAACCCAGGAAACCATTCGAATTAGCTAACCTTCAGTTAATTTCTAAATTTCACATTCCATATCGTTTATAATATTTTATAACGATTTATCGCTATTTTTATTTATTTTAAAATAGCCAATTTATTCAAACGACGCTTCGGGCCATAACGCGGCCGTGGCGCTGTTTTTCTTCAGATTTGATTTACACATATCTGAAAATCTAACCATTAGATCTTCATAAAATTTATATCATTAGAAAGATCTTTTCAAAACGAATCCAACGGTTCCAATTTTGGGAAAATCCGACGGTCGGATCTCCCGGTACAATCGTTTGAAGTTTCGATTTCAAAATACGAACTGCAGCGTCGTTATTCGATTTAATTTAATTATATATATATAATCGATTCTGGCGCGGTTTTTCTTCAGATTTGAATTAAACATTCCAGACAATCCAACCGTTGGATCTTTACAAAGTTGGTGTCGTTGGAAAGATATTTCCAAAGCGAACCCAACGGTTTCGGTTTCGGGAAAATCCGATGGTCGGATCTCCCGCACTAATCGTTTGAAATCACGGTTTCGAAACACGAACTGCAGCTTCGTTATTCGATATATTTTAATTATATTTATATATATGAATATAAATATAATCGATTCTTAGGTTTTAAAACTATTTTCTTTTCATACATTTGATAAAAATGATATTTTTATCCAACATACATTCACTTCGACATTTCACTATTTTTAACAACTCATGTATATAGTAAAAATGTGATTTTTATTGTAAAACGATTTATTTCAAAACACGACTATTTTATATAGTTCATATAGATGATAAAAATATGATTTTTATTATAAAACAATTTATTTTAAAACACGAATACCATTCAACACATGAATTTCTATTCAATGAATGAATTTCTATTCAACTCATGAATGTTTTCTATAGTTTGTATATATATAGTAGAAATGTGATTTTTATTGTAAAACGATTTATTTCAAAACAGGAATACCATTCAACACATGAATTTCTATTCAACGAATGAATTTATATTCTATACATGAAGGTTTTCTATAGTTTGTATATATATCGTAGAAATGTGATTTTTATTGCAAAACAATTTATTTCAAAACACGACTATTTTATATAGTTCATATAGATGATAAAAATACGATTTTTATGATAAAACAATTTATTTCAAACACGAATACCATTCAACACATGAATTTCTATTCAACGAATGAATTTCTATTCAACACATGAATTTCTATTCAACGAACAAATTTCCATTCAACACATGAAGGTTTTTCAAAATATGAAATAATTTCAACAAATGAAAATAATTATAACACATGAATATTATTCAAAATTTCGGCAGCATAACGCAGGGTAGTTAAAACCGGGGCCGTCCCTAGTACGGCTCCTCGCTCTGCCTTAAAGCCTCGCAGCATTTGACAATGGGGATTTCATGCATCTAGTTCGCACGCAGGCGGCATGTATATTTTTTTTCATTTCCACAAACAAATCCTATGTAAAGACCCGTAACTTCCCCGTTGAGGAAAGCGCGGATAGTTCGAGAACAAGCCACAACAGAACGCAGACGGAAGAACATTTCATTGTTATTACAACAATTCCATCAGATACAAGAATATACAGAGTATAAATGAATATTACACAGAAAAATCAGAGATTTAAATTACATTTAAATACATAGCAGCGGAAAATAATACAATACACAACTAGAAAGAGACATACAGATACAAAGCTTTCCGGATATCGTTCCAGCTGTAAACCAGGATCCTATGAATATAAATCTGCAAAACCAAAACTACTAGCTGCCCGTATCAAAATAGGGGCACCCAGAGTTTAGGTTAAAAACAATAAACTCCAGGTCAGTCATGGGACTGGTGTGAGAACTAAAACAGTTATAAATCTTTATTTTAAAGTTAGGTAAATCAAGGGACCACGCCGTATATCACGGCACGGGTTTCCTCCTAAGGATACCAGTGTATAAAACAAACAGCGCAATGCTAAATAAAGAAAAATGAAGCTGTTATAAGACCCAGGTCCTATCACACAATGCAACGCAAGTCGGGGGATAGGGTTTTCCCTTATAACAGCCAAAGAATGCTTGATACGTTTAAAACAAATCATTTGATACTATTATAAGTGCATAGTGTATAAAACAACTTCAAATCATAAGTATTAATCATAGGCGGCATGGGTACCATATATCATGTCGCCATACTAGTTCTACAATTAAAATCGCAAATGTCATGTATTTGGAAATTGGATTTCCGTCTATGAACCGAGGCAAAAGATAGTCCTCAACCGATTCGAGACGCTCTAGCCCGCCCCTTAGGAACAGCCGCAACTGCCCCTTGGATCGTCAGGGCCGGTCCACCGATGTGGATTATTATGCCTGAACACTAAGTTTCCCCGCCCTTTGGGGCGTAAATGAGCCAACGAATGACTCTATCGGACCCGGATCGTCCGATCAAACCGAGGCGCCTCGCAACAGCAATAACCACACAGGTGAAAAGTATATAAATGTCAGGGCTGGTAGGTCACTGACACCACCCTAGCTAGAAAGAAACGCATGCCCTCCCTGAGGTCCTCTCCCGTTTTTGGTTCACAACCGGGGTGTGAGGCTCACGAATTCACGTTACACAAAGCTTTGCCACACAGGCTGTGCTTTGATCATCAACCACAAGACTTTGCTTTTCAACAGAAGCCTCGATCAATTGCCACTTAAGCATGCCACACAGGCAATTCACTCCATGCGTTTGATATCCATCAATATATTACCCCTAAGCTCGTACGTCTCAGAGAAGGGCGTTAAGCAAGTGAATAAATTCTCTGCCGCCAAACAGATATATATTTAATAGAGATCAATCACACGGACTAAAATCCAATGTCAGACACACAGTCCATTTACAAGTTCGCTCTGGGTCTGAACGAAACCGGAGGCACCTAGTACCCCGCATATCCATCGATCTCCAAGTACGTCTGGACGATCACCAACTGTTTCCATCTTCTTGGGTGTACAACCCAATCAAGATCATCAGTAATTACCCAAACGACGTGAAGACCTCCGGTCTTCAACCACCGCCTTCATCTTCGACTTATCGTCGTATCAATTATTCAGAATGGGATAAACCCGGTCTTTCCGAATAACTCGCGTATATTTTAATTAAGTGTTACACAAACACAACATACGCCTCATTCCAGTTCATCAGTCACTAACCGTAAATTAATCAAGAGAATAATTCCCCAAATATTAACCCCGAAGCCGAAACCAACATCGGATCAATATCCAGAAAACCATTCTGCTTAGCTAACCGACAGTTAGTTTCTAAACTTCACATTCATAGGGAAAGGTTCCTATTAATTTTATCCAAGATAAATTCCTTGAATTTATTCTCTAATCTCCTTTTGAATTTCGATTCGACTAGTCGGAATTAACGAACCTTACCGAAGTAATCATTTGTTTTAATTTCCCAATCCCAACCTATTCATCCCATGAAGTAAAACTGGTTAAACTTCATATCTAACACCACGGTGTTATCGGTAAATTCAATTACCATTTCACGTTTAAATCTAATTAAAGATTTAACTATCGCCTGGAGCAAAACTGGTGCTACTCCATTTTCGATCATTTCAATCTAATTAAAGATTCATTAAAACTCCACTTAGTTTTAATCTTTAACGGGGTTAAAGAATCAGTGTCATTTTAAAACACGGTTCACGATAAACCCAAAATCACATTACATTTCAATCAGTCCCTAACCGTAAAGAGCAGTTCCCTAAGTATTAACCCCGAAGGCCGAAACCAACATCAGATCAATACCACTGAAACCATTCAAATTAACTAACCTCCAGTTAGTTTCTGATTTTCTTAACTCCTTGGGGGTCTAAGAACAGTATTATTGAAGATACCGTTCACAACAACCCAAAATCACGTTCCATTAATTATCGGGTTAAAGAACAAGTGTTATTTAAAACACTGTTCACGATAAACCCCAAAATCAATATCAATTCAATTCCAATTAAATATTATTTAATAGGTACACTTCATTAAATCTAAATAAAAAGATTTAATCTTTTTCTCAACTGGGTTTAAGAACAGTGTTAATGAAGACACCATTCACGACAAACCCAAATCACATTTGATATTCAATACAAGGCTCTGAATAGAAAATATATCGGCTTATATTCAATATCAAATTCTACGATTAACAAATGTCGTATTGGAAATAACGATATAAATATCTTTCAAATTTCCATAACAACATCTGTATAGTCACGAATTCCAACATCGAAATATTCCGAAGACAATTTCGATTCAAATCCACTCCAATGCAATCATTGGAAATTCTGGTTATTTTTAAAACCCTTTTCAAATTCAATTTATTTATTTAAAAACAAATAGAATTTTAATTCTAGTTCAAAACTAGTTCATTTCGATAGAAATCTATTTTTATCTTTCCAAATATGGAGTTTTTCATCCCAATTCTTCCCAAACCATTTCTTATGATTTTACACAAATTATTGACATTTTTAATGATTTTATCAAGGCCCGTACAGTCGATTTCCATCAATGGCCATCGAACTGCACTTACAGCGACCTTTTTTCAAATCTGGTTTGGATATAATTCCAAATCCAACCGTTAGATTTCTAATTTCTCACATTCGTTAGAAAGCTCTTTTCGATACGAACCCAACGGTTCCGGTTTCAGGAGAATCTGACGGTCGGATCTCCCGTAATATCCGTTCGAAGTCAATGGTCGAAATTCGCGAACTGCCGCGGCGCGGCGCGTTCTATTCAGGCCATTATATTATATATATAATATATGATATATACTTCGTCGATTTCCTTTAAAACGTGCTTTATAAATTGTTTTTAAATTCGTTTTCAAAACGGTTTCAACTTCATATTCAATTTCAAATCAAAATTGAATATTCCAATATAAATTCGTTTTAAATTCATTTCAAATCGATTTCAATTCAAATTGATTTCTAATTCAATTTCAGTTCGTTTTCAATTCAATTCAATTTCAATTAGAATTCATTTATATTCAATTTCAATTCGAATTCATTTCTATTCAATTTCCATTCGAATTCATTTCTTTTCAATTCGAATTCATTTCTATTCAATTTCCATTCGAATTCATTTCTATTCAATTTCAATTCGAATTCATTTTTATTTAATTTAATTTGAATTTCAATTCTTTTCAAAATATCAGGTTTTGAAATCACTTTCGATATCCATTATAAAATGAATAAAATCGATATAAACATCGTTCACGTCAAAATGGCGTCAATCTAATCAACACGGCTTGATATATTTCTTATTTTCAAATATTCTATTTCAAATATTTCTATTTTAAAACTGGAATGAGGCCCAATCAATTACCATATAATGTTAATTATATGGATTTTCTACCACACGTATATACAATAACAACGATGAATAATCAACCATCATCCAAAGTGCATTCCACACTGTATAAGCATTGAATATAAATATTCAACGCTTATAGCAGCCTGTCAATCAATCGATCGACATACAACTAATTATTGGGATTAGTGTACGTCAAATATCATCCCAATACCCGTGTGGGGTCTCAAACAATCAAACACAGATTTTATTTGTGCAGTTGGGCGATGTGTAAAATTTATCGTCCCAATCAATATCAGTCAAATGTGTGTATATAAACAAATCGTCCGATTTGTTTATTTTTATTTCTTTTCATATACACATTAAAAATTCTATTTTTAACTACAAAATATTTTATTTTATTTTTCATCACATCACACAATCAACTACACATCAAAATTAAACAACCAAGCATACAAGCCGTCCATGGTCTGTGGACGACGGGTGTTGGGTGCTACTAAACACCATCTGCATCCTAGTATATATTTCAACTAGAAATAAAGAAATTTAGAGTGAGGAGTTCTCACCAAAGCTATCCCAACTTCACGACACTTCATTTAGAGAAATTTTCGTCGTTCTTGCCTCTTGTCAATTTCCACTGCCCGTATTCTCTACATATGTAAAAATCGAATTTTTACTTTGCTATTCAATATATAAAAATCGAATTTTTTACTTTGCTATTCAATATATAAAAATTGAATTTTTACTTTGCTATTCAATATATAAAAATCGAATTTTTACTTTGCTATTCAATATATAAAAATCAAATTTTTTCTTTGCTATTCAATATATAAAAATCGAATTTTTACTTTGCTATTCAATATATAAAAATCGAATTTTTACTCTGTTACTATATAGATAAAAATTCTATTTTTGCCACACTATTCTCTATATAAAGATTTCGCCTTTTTAATTTCAAAAATCTAATCTTTTCTATTTTAAAAATCTAATCTTTTCTATTCTATTCATAAAATAAAAATCGAATTTTTATTCCTTAAACAACTATATAAAAATCACTGATTTTATAAATAAAAATAAAATTAAAAACTTACAGATTTTGGTCGAAGGGGGGTGGGCTGTGCTTCTTCGTCGGAGGTCTTCAGGGTGGAGCGACGCCGGGTGGTGCGCGATGAGGTGCAGGCGGAGGTGGGTTGCGGAGGGGGTGGTCGATGCGGTTAGGGCTGCGGGTTTCGCTAGAGGGGCTGGAGGGGGGGGGGTCGTGTCGCGGTCTGGCGCAAGGGGAGGGGGGGGGGGTCGTGCGGTGGCGCGCCGCCTGGGTGGGGGGGGGGTATCGCAGTAGTTTAGTTTTTTCCTTCCTTTTTTCGATTTCTGATCTGAAGCTAACGGGGGGGGGGGGGGCGCAAGGTATAGAGAGAAAGGGGGGATATTTAATTTATATTTATTATTTTATTTTCAAAAAGTTGACTTTTACATACGACCTCTAAACGAGGCCCACCGCATGTCGTCCATAGCGTTTCACCCCCATTCCGAACACAATGGGATATGTATCGTACGCTGATTCGAACGTTTCGATCAGTTTCCGTTAAAACCAACATATAACTCTATATATTGAATTTGAACACGCATTTCAATTTACTGGGGTCACGTACTAACTCGAAAAATTCCAGAAAAATATTTTCTAGCTTCGTATTGATGATACAGTCCTAATAAAACTAGTTTTGTCGAATTCTGAGACCGTTGGAAAAATGGCCATTTTCCAGTCGATTAAAATCAACAAAAACTGGTCAAACGCGTTTTCCTTTGCCACGCTCACATATTGATTCGAAAAATTATGAAATTTGAAACCTAGTAATAATTTGACATCACAGATCCAACAAAAGTGGTTTCGTCGAAATCCGAGGTCATTTGCAAATTCTCCATTTTTAAGGGCCTGAATTCCATAGCGACTATTCAGAATTTTCAACTGGACATATCTTTTGATTCCCGTTATGAAATTTCAGTTTTTCAGATTCGTTGGAAAGATATTCACAATTAGATTCCGTTATTTTTGGTTTCACTAAAATCCGGTTTATTTTGCACCCGGTACATTCATTTGAAGTTTGAAATCGAATTATCGAACTACCGCGCCATTTTCAATTCCTATTTATAATTATATATAATTATATATATTCTAACGACGACGTGTATAAATATATACGTTCGAATTCATTTCAAAATAAATTTCTCGTCGATATTATTTAAAATAATTCATTTTAAATAGTCAAAATTCGCTAAAATTGCCAAAAATAAAAATTTCAAACTGGTTCAGAATTTCCGGGTTGTTACATCCTATGTGGTTTCAACCAAATAATTCTCAACCACAAACGGGTATTTTTCAACCACAATTAATCAATTCCAACCACAAACAATTCTAGTCAACCATTCGCTATCAATCAATTTTCACACCAATCACAACCAATAAATATCGTCCATGGTTTGTTGACGAGGGCGTGTGTATATATATATATATATGCATTTCACTTCTATTTCAACACATATATAATTTTTACAATGCATATATAACTTATATATCGAACGTACAAATTATACAACGCTTATACAAGAGGTGTACAACGCTTATATAACTCATACATCGACTATATAATTTATACATCGTCGTTTTCCATATCGTTTATAGTTTAGAAATCTCACATTGGGTTCCACTCCACCAAAAATAACAGAAGGCTCAGAAAAATATGCGGTCTCTTCTAGAATGTAGAAGGCGTCCACACGAGTCCACCGTTTCTTGTTTCACTGAATTTCGTCAATAAACGAAAAAGATATGATCTTTACAGTGAAATCAAAAACTGTAGTGCTTTAAAGTGCTATTAAACAGTTTAATATAATTTAAACCGTTACCTCTCTAAACCTGTTCGAAACTAGGTTTTGATTTTAATCCCAATCCGTAGCACTAGGTGGAAATGGGTTGTACCACGCCGTAGGGGGTCGAAGGGCGCACGAATCGAGGGTGGTGCGATTCCGATCAGCGGCGGATCCTGGACGTGGCGGTGCTCGAAAGTCCCAGACTTTCTGGGCTTGGATCTCGCTCCACACGACACGATAGAGGGCAAGGGTTATATGGATTTGACGGTGGTGGAGAGGGCTACAAAATTCTCCAAAGGGGCACTGGGTTTCGTTGAGTGGTTGAGAAGAAATCGGAGGGGGAAGTTTTTAAGGTCAGCCGCCATTCGTAGAGAGCTGTCGGGGAGAGAGAAAATTCAACCGACCAATGAGATTTTTTTTTATATATATAAAATTTTAAAAATCCAAAAATACCCTCTTTCACACACGAGCTCCAATCCAAACCCAACGACTGTCGTCCCTAGCGTTTTACCCCCATTCCGAACACAATGGGATATGTTTCGAAGGCCCATTCGAATGTTTCAGTCAGTTTTCATTCAAATTAAAATATAAAACATTCAATATTTGATTTGAACGTACATTTCAATTTGCCAGGGCCACAAACTAATTTGAATAATTCCCGAAAAATAAATCTAGCTATGTTTTGAAGATACGGTCCTAACAAAACTAGTTTCGTCGAATTCTAAGACCGTTTGAAAAAATGGCCCTTTTCTGGTCGATCCAATTTAATAGAAATCGACCAAACACATTTTCCTTTGCCACGCTCACATTCTAGCTTCAAAAATTACGAAATTTGAAACCTAGCAATAATTTAACATCCCGGATCGAACAAAAGTGGTTTTGTCGAATTCCGAGGTATTTTGCAAAATGGCCATTTTCACGGGCTATATAAACTCTATAACGACCTTTCTGAAAATTCATTTGGCCATAACTTTTGCTTCCTGCTATGAAACTTCGATTTTTCAGATTCATTAGAAAGATATTCCCTAACAAATTTAAATATTTTTGGTTTCGCTCAAATCCGTTTTGTTTTGCACCCGGTACAGTCAGTCAAAGTTTTAATTCAAATTTTGAAACTACCGCGCCATTTCAGGCCTTGTTTATATTTCAAAGTAATTATATTTATTTTCAATATCGATTCAAACTTACTTTTCATCGTTTTCATTCAAAATATTTATTTTAAGTATTTAAAATCCACTAAAATAGCCAATTTAAATTTTTTAAATTGCTTCAGATTTTCCGGGTCGTTACAATCGACGTCCGGTCGGCTCAGGCGTGAGCAACGGTCTTATGCTGAGTTGGGTATTTTCGAAGATGACTGGAACAATATCAGAGAGCCATCTGGGAAATGAAGCATGAAGGGAAGAATTACGTGGCTTGTTAATCACAATGAGATGTATTATGGGAGGCAGTGTTTCAGTTCGAACGAGATATAGGGGAGAGTTTTGGAATGTAGAAGATGGTTACTGTGTTATGGTTTTGAACGAAGTGTCAGGGTTTTTGAACGAAAGTACGAAAATAAACATATATATATATATATATATATATATATATATATTGCGAGTAGAACTATGGTTAAGGGAATATTTGTGGAAGGTTTTGGATTGATCTGTGTATTGGGACTTGAGACCGTTATGATGCTATATCAGTTCAGATATGTTGTCTGATAACCAAAAGCGAACTCAGATGCATATGATACATTCTATCTTCCAGAAAAGAGTGTGTCCTTTGACCAGTTGAATTGGAACTAAGCGAGTTTGTGGCAATATGTTTACGGGAAGGGAAGTCAGCATATTTGCATTGCCTAGAACGAGTTTAACCAGAGAGAGTGAGGAGCTGTCAATGCGCTATCAATGGAGGGATCGAGCTATGTAATTGTGGCGTGAAGAGAAGATGACATGATGATCGATTTTTTTTTATAATGGCCAATTAAACTTTCTAGAGTTGGAATCAAAACGGGGAAGAAGGAGGGATATACCATAGAAGATGGGTGCAGTTTTAATTTGTTTGGGTCGGTGGTGATTAGGTAAATCACAATCATTTGAATTAAATAGAAATTAACTTTCAACTATGTATTCAAAACTTGTTATTGAGTTATATCGGTCATACTTTATTAGTCTTACGAACGGTCGAATCCGTTGGGATCGTATGGACGACGTCTACACAATGAAACTGACTAGGAGTGAATTGGAGCTCATTACAATTTATTGCAAAATAAATTGTCCGTCTGAATCAAAGATAGTTAATCGTTATTTAACGATAACTGTCCAATGTGAGTAAATCTCACTAACTCCGATCAAGTTATATATTTTTAAATATAGTCTAGTAATAATAAATGATAATTGATTGTCATGTGTTGATTGGTTGGTTGAATTGCTGATGTATTGGTTGAAATTATAGATAACGATATATATATATATATATATATATATATATATATATAGTTAATCAAATGTTGATTTTGTTTATCAGAATATTTCATATCGAATTGAAATCGATGTTATTATATTGTTTAACATCTGTGGATACAGGAAAACAGGTTGGAGGGATCCAACTGGATTCCTCAATATTTAAAATACTGTTTTGTTTCATATATTGTGATGTATAATGTGATATATAAAATCTATTGTTGATTATGTGTGTTTGTATGATATTGATCACGGTTATATGGTATTTTAAATACTATAAGAAATACTGGAAAGTATAAAGGAAATTTTCAAAGTATATATTGAGAAGAAAATATTTATAAAATCAAAGGATTTTATATAAAAGGAAATGTTTGTAAACCATTTACAAATAGCATTGAAAAGGAAATATTTATTTGTTAAATAAATAGAATTGAAAAGGGATATTTGTTTGTTAAATAAATATAATTAATAAATAAGTATTTGGAAAATAAATAGAATTATAAAAGGAATTATTTGGAAAATAAATAAAATTTGTAAAAGGGAAATTGGCGAGATATAAAAGAACTATGAAATGGATTTAAAGTAGATTGTAAATAGAAATCTGTTTTAACAGATAAATGGAGTAGATTAATTTATATATAATATTTTATAAATTAAGTGAAATATTTATCATTGGATAAATGGGATATATAAGCCAAGACTTATATAGAGAAGTAAGAATCAATTTCAACATCGGTATTTGAAACTGAATATGAACAAAGAGTGAATCGAATATTACTTATTCGAAAAGGAGTTAATTGAACAGAGTTAATCGAATATAGTTATCCGAATAGAGTTAATCGAATATTAGTTATTCGAAAAAGGGTTAATAGATTAGAGTTAATTGATTAGAGTTAATCAAATAGAGTTAATTAAATAGATTTAATTGATTAGAGTTAATCAATTAGAGTTAGAGTTAATCGATTAGAGTTAGAGTTATTCGATTAGAGTTAGAGTTAATAGATTAGAGTGAGAGTTAATCGAATTAGAGTTAATTGATCTGAGTTAGAGTTAGTTTAAAAGGAGTAACCGAATATAAGTTATTTGAAAGGAGTTATCGAATATTAGTTATTCGAAAGGAGTTATCGAATATTAGTTATTCAAAAGGAGTTATCGAATATTAGTTATTCAAAAGGAGTTATCGAATATTAGTGATTCGAAAGAAATTATCACATATTAGTTCTTTGAAAGGAGTTATCGAATATTAGTGTTTTGATAGGAGTTATCGAATATTAGTTATTCGAAAGGAGTTATCGAATATTAGTTATTCGAAAGGAGTTATCGAATATTAGTTATTCGAAAGGAGTTATCGAATATTAGTTATTTAAAAAGGAGTTAATCGAATATGGTTATTCGAAAGGAGTTAATAGATAAAAGTTAATCGATTAGAGTTAATCGAATAGAGAATCCAATAAGGTTAATCGATTAGAGTTAATCGAATAGAGAATCCAATAGAGTTAATCTATTAAAGTTAATCAAATAGAGAATCCAATAGAGTTAATCAAATAGAGTTAATCCAATAAAGTTAATTGAATAGAGTTAATCGAATATAGTTATTCGAAGAGAGATTATCGAATATAGTTTATTCGAAGAAAAGAGAGATTATCGAATATAGTTTATTCGAAGGAAAGATTTATTGAATAGGGATTATTCGAAAGAGAGTTACTTAAGGAAGTTTGTTAAAGATTTAAAAGGAGAACTTTGTTTATTTCGAGGTTAGAAATGTTTTTCAGTTAAGGTCTGAGAGGTAGTTATACCCCAACTTGATTGACCCCATTTTTAACTAAGGAATGGTTAAGGTTCGATAGTGAAGGTTGGTTAAGTAAGTTTAATTAATGAGGTAATGATTTGAGTTGGCATAGCGTTGTTTTATTTAAACATCTGTTTAAATCCAAAAGTAGGAGTTCTGGAAATGTTTTCCAAATATGAATTTTTAATATAGAAAATAAGAAATGGAAATGTTTTCCAATGTTAATAATGTATATTTTCTAAAATTAGAAGATAAGAAATGTTGAATATATGGAAACAGGAGAGAAAAAATGAACTAAAGAGTTAAATGTTAAATGATGATTGATCGATAGAATTTCCATGTGAAAATAATATCGTTGTTTGCACACAAGTTTTTCTTTGATAGTTAAATCACCGACTATCAAAGTTTTTGTCCATTTTTCTGTCGTCAATACAGAGAGTCCGGGATCAGATTCGTTATCTGAAAACCACTCTGTATGGGCGTTAGCATTGCAATCAAATATGATGAAGAAAATTGAAGACGGAGTTATGCAAGGGCTGTCCTGTTTACAGAATAGTGCCTTCGGTCTGTCCAGTCCCAAGACGACCTATATGGAAGAATGTCTGACAGAGTAAATTTAATGGATCGCGTAAGTTGATCTCTTCAAAGGTATTTACATTTGGTGGCGGAGGAATTCATTTCTCTTAGATGTATACCCGTTGTATTTTTAGGGAAATCCATTTGTGATTTGGCGGGTATGATGATGTGACATTCAAGGTGAATAAATGTGCGATCTATTAGAGATAAGTGTAGCCTCTAGCCTCACAACCGGGGAATGGCAAAAATCGGGCAGGCAGCATGGCTAAGTGGGTTGCTTCCAATTAGGGTGTATTGTCACCTGATTTAGAGTTTCATTTACTTCTTTAATCTATTCGATGCTGTCCCATATGGGAAACGGTTGCTGATCCCAACCATTGGGGATATACATTTGATACACTCAAGCGAAATGAGTGTTCGGTCATGTGTGGCCGGGTTGCAAGATGTTCTTGTTGAACCCAGTGTATTCCTCTCTAGAAGTACACTATCGGAAGGTAGTTCCATACCTTGTCATAGTTGGTAATCCATTATCCAATAAGTGCTCGCGGTTTTAATTGTATACTATATATGTAGAACGTGAGATGAAAGCGTTTCACCTAGATGATTATTATATTGTGGTTGATAGACATTATCATAATATCAAAAGAATTTTGATATAAAGACTACTTTGGATTCTCATAAGTGAAAAACCCATTCCGTTATACGGTGTGATCTTATGAGATATCGTTTAAAATGCTCAAACTGTTTTAAATTGTTTTACTCACACTAGTCCTATGACTGACCCAGAGTTTGTTTTGTTTTGTTTTCCCTAAACTCTTGGGTGCCCAATTTTGTACGGACGGTCAAGTAGTCAGGATTTTACAGATTTACTTGGAGAGCTTAGAGCAGGAAGCTTTAGGAATATATTGCTCTTGTTTATTTCCGCTATGTTGTAAGTGTTGTACTCTGATAATGTTACTGTATACATATACTGATTTTATTTCAAAGATATGTTATCTATTATATGTCGTTCGTTCCGCTGTGAGATTCGTGTTACTCTGATGTTGTAAGTTCTTCTTCTTCTTCTTCTTCTATTCTAAGTTTCTATCTTATCTATTCTCTCCCTCTGTTTTCTTTCTATTAGTTTTCTGGTTTCCAGTGCAATTTGGGTTGGACTTGTGTTATTTGGTCAGCTCAAATGGTACCAGAAATTCGGGACACTACAGTTGGTATCAGAGTTGAAGGTTAAGTAATTACCTTGGCTCTGTGGCGTGACTCAGTAGAGATAGGGTTAGCAATACCCTAGATTGAGTTTGAGTGTATATATAGGAGCGCGTATTTGTTATTCAATATAAAATGGTTTTATATTATGGAGTTTTGTTGATTGAGTTGTTTATGAGTTCTGGTCGATCAGTTTGATCCACTGTATCGGTAGGAGTTTAGAAACACTCGAATACGATGAACCGACATGATATGTTTTGAAAAGATGGTAAATGATATAATTTTACCAAAAATATTTTTTGATATAAACAGATGATTTATATTGATATTATTATTGAATGTATTAGTTGTGTGACGGCCGGGAATTTCGCTCGATCCGAATCAGTCGTTAAACCGATCTAGACCGTTCGAAACCCCTGAACGTTGAGAACAGGACAAATCAGAACACAAACAGAAGAACATTTCATTGTATATTACAACAATTCCATCAGAATACAAGAATATACAGAGTATAATTGAATAAATTACATTCGATAAATATCAGATATTACAATAAATTACATAGCAGCGGAAAAATAATACAAAGCACAACTGAAGGTGATATACGGATACAGAGCTTTCCGGATATCATTCCAGCTGTAAACCAGGATCCTGTGAATATAAATCTGCAAAGCCAAAACTACTAGCTGCCCGTGCGGAAAATAGGGGCACCCAGAGTTTAGGTTAAAACAATAAACTCCAGGTCAGTCATGTGACTGGTGTGAGAACTAAAACAGTTATTAAAACTTTATTTTTAAAAGAGAGTAATTCAAGGGACCACGCCGTATAACACGGAAAGGGTTTCCTCCCAAGGATACCAGTGCATATAGATAAACAGTGCAATGCTTTTTCGAAAAATGAAGCTATTATAAGACTCAGGTCCCATCACACAATGCAACGCAAGCCGGAGGATAGGGTTTTCCCTTATAATAGCCAAACATGCTTGGTACGTTTAAAACAAATCATTTGATACCATAATAAGTGTATAGTGTCAAAACAATTTCAATCATAAATATAAATCATAGACGGCATGAGTACCATATATCATGTCGCCATACTAGTTCTACAATTAAAACCGCAATACACGTATTGGAAATTGGATTTCCGTCATGAGTCGAGGCAAGGGGCAAGCTCCTCTCCGCGTTCGAGACACTCTAGCAAATGCCTCAGGGCTACGCACTCTGGGCAACCCTGGGATCCTCCAAGGCCGGTCCTCACTTACGTTAGAGAATTAATTATGCCTGAACACACGTTTCCCGGTCCTTACAGACCTATAATCGAGGCGCCTCATCCAACAACCACATAGGTGAAAAGTATATAAATGTCAGGGCTGGTAAGTCACTGACACCACCAAAGCTAGAAAGAAACGTCGTGCACTCCTTGGGTCCTCATCCCGTTTTTGACTCATACCGAGGTGTGAGGCTCGCGAATTCACGTCATACACAAAGCTACGCCACAAAGGCCGTGCTTTGATCATCAACCACAAGACTTTTCTTTTCAACAGAAGCCTTGATCATTGCATCTTAGCGTGCCACACAGGCAATTCATGCCATGCGACTGATGTCCATCGATATACAACCTCTGAGCTCGTACGTCTCAGAGAAGGGCGTTAAGCAAAAGAATAAATTCTCCGAATCCAAACAGATGTATATTTAATAGAAATCAATCAACACAGAAATAAATCCAATGTCAGACACACAATCCATTTACAAGTCCGTTCTGGGTCTGAACGAAACCGGAGGCGCTTTCCTCGCATATCCATCCATCTCCAAGTACGTCTGGACGACCACCAACTATTTCCATCCTCTTGGGTGTACAGCCCAATCAGGATTGTCAGTAATTACCCAAACGATGTGAAGACTTCCGGTCTTCGACCACCGTCTTCATCTTCGACTTATCGTCGAATCGGTTATTCAGAATGGGAATAAACCCGGACTTTCTGAACAACCCGCGTATATTAAAACAAATGTTACACAAACACAACATACGCCTCATTCCAATTCATTAGTCACTAACCGCAAATTAGCAAGAGAACAATTTCCCAAACATTAACCCCGAAGGCCGAAACCAACATCAGATCAATACCCAGGAAATCATTCTTCTTAGCCAACCTACAGCTAGTTTCTAAATTCCACATTCTTAGGGAAAGGTTCCCATTAATTTTATCCAAGATAAATTCTTTAACATTTATCCTGTAATCTTCCTTTGGATGTCGTTTCAAACCAAATTATGGTTTTTCTAAACTAGTCGAGATTAGCGAACCACACCGAAGTAATTATTTATTTTATTTCCCAATCCCAACCTATTCATCCCATGAAGCAAAACTGGTAATACCCCACGTCTAACACCACGGTGTTATCGGTAAAATTAATTACCATTTCACGTTCAAATCTAATTAAAGATTTGACTATCGCTTTGGAGTAAAACTGGCGATACTCCATTCTCGCTCATTTCTAAATTTGATAATTTAGATTATAGATTCACATTTCAATCTAATTGCAGATTCGTTAGAACTCCTTTTACTGGGTTAAAGAACTAGGTGTTATTTAAAACACAGTTCACGACAAACCCAAATCACATTCTATTTGTTATCGGGTTAAAGAACTTGTGTTATTTAAAACACTGTTCACGATAAACCCATTTCAAATTCAATCAAATATATTAGAAATTCCGATTATTTAAAACCCCTTTTTAAATCTAATTTATTTATTTAAAAATAATTGGGTTTTAAATTTAGTTCAAAACTAGTTTATTTCGATAAAAATCCATTTTTATCTTTTCAAATATGGAGTTTTTCACCCCAATTTTTCTCAAATCATTTCTTATGATTTTACACAAATTACTACTATTTTTAATAATTTTATCAAGGCCCGTACAATCGATTTCCATCAATGGCCATCGAACTGCACTTACAACGACCTTTTTCAAATTTGATTTGGACATATCTCCAAATCCAACCGTTAGATTTCAAATTTCTAATATTCGTTAGAAAGCTCTTTTCGATACGAACCCAACGGTTCCGGTTTTAGGAGAATCCGACGGTCTGATCTCCCGTAATGTTCGTTTGAAATAAATGGTCGAAATTTATGAACTGCCGCGGCGCGACGCGTTCTATTCAGGCCATTATATTATATATATAATATATATAATATATATTTCGTCGATTCCTATTTAAAAACGAATTTTATAAATAGTTTTGAATTCGTTTCGAAAACATTTTCAACTTCCATTTCATTTCAAATCAAAATTGAATTCTTCTTTATAAATTCGTTTTAAAATTCATTTCTATTCAATTCAATTTGAATTCATTTCAATTTGTTTCCAATTCAATTCGAATTCATTTCACTTTGTTTTAAATTCAATTCGAATTCGTTTTCAATTCGATTCAATTCAAAGTGGTTTCCTATTCGATTCAAATTCGCTATATATTCAATTGAAATCAAATTCGTTTTCTATTCAATTTGAATTCAAATTCGTTATATATTCAATTCAAATTGGTTTTCTATTCAATTCATTTTGAAATCACTTTATATTCAATTCATTTCGAAATCACTTTATATTCTATTCATTTCGAAATCATTTTATATTCTATTCATTTCGAAATCATTTTATATTCTATTCATTTCGAAATCATTTTATATTCTATTCATTTCGAAATCATTTTATATTCTATTCATTCGAAATCATTTTATATTCTATTCATTTCGAAATCACTTTATATTCTATTCATTTCGAAATCACTTTATATTCTATTCATCTCGAAATCACTTTATATTCTATTCATTTCGAAATCACTTTATATTCTATACATTTCGAAATCACTTTATATTCTATTCATCTCGAAATCACTTTATATTCTATTCATTTCGAAATCACTTTATATTCTATTCATCTCGAAATCACTTTATATTCTATTCATTTCGAAATCACTTTATATTCTATTCATCTCGAAATCACTTTATATTCTATTCATTTCGAAATCATTTTATATTCTATTCATTTTGAAATCACTTTATATTCAATTCATTTCATTTCAAAATATTTGATTTCGAAATCACTTTTCAATATTCATTTTAAAATGAATAAAATCGATATAAATATCGTTCACGTCAAAATGGCGTCAATCTAATCAACACGGCTTCATATATTTCTATTTTCAAATATTCTATTTCAAATATCTCATTTTCAAATATTTCTATTTCAAATATTTCTATTATTAAAATATTTCGTTCAACACATGACTAATCTCAACGGATGAGTACAGTCAACACATGAACCTTTACTTTATATTGATAAAGATGTAAATTTTATTATTAAAATATTTCGTTCAACACATGACTAATCTCAACGGATGAGTACAGTCAACACATGAACATTTATTTTATATTGATAAAGATGTAAATTTTATTATTAAAATATTTCGTTCAACACATGACTAATCTCAACGGATGAGTACAGTCAACACATGAACATTTATTTTATATTGATAAAGATGTAAATTTTATTATTAAAATATTTCGTTCAACACATTACTAATCTCAACGGATGAGTACAGTCAACACATGAACATTTATTTTATATTGATAAAGATGTAAATTTTATTATTAAAATATTTCGTTCAACACATGACTAATCTCAACGGATGAGTACAGTCAACACATGAACATTTACTTTATAATACTCTTTATTTTTCAAATTGGAATAAGGCCCAATCAATCACCATATAGCGTTAACTATATGGATTTCCATACAACACATGTATATAATAGCATTGAAAAATAATCAACCATCAACCAAAGTGCACTACACTGTATAAGCATCAAATATAGATATCTAACGCTTATAACAGCCTGTCAATCAATCGATCGACATATTCAATCAATCGGGATGAGTGAACTTCAAATTTCTTCCCAACACCCGTGTGGGGTTTCAATCAATCAATCAAACACAGATTTTATTTGTGCAGTTGGGCGATGTGTAAAATTTATCGTCCCAATCAATGTCATTCAAATAGGTGTACATACACAAACCGTCCGGTTTGTAAATGAATATTTTATTTTATTCACTTCACGTTAAAATTTTTTATTTTTAACGATTAAAACATTTTGTTTTAATATATGAATTTCTATTCAGTTCATTCTTTAAATAAAATGATATTTTTATTTTCTAACATATTTTAGAAAATTTCGGTGGCATAACGACACGATACTAGAAACGGGACAAGGCCTAGCCTTATCCCCGGTCTAGTGAAGGCCCACGCCATTCACACATCAATCAAATCCATTCATTTCACCAAACAATTCAATTTCAATCAAATACTCTAACTAATTTGCAATCAAACAAACAAGTCCATGGTCTGTGGACGATTGTGTCGGGTGCTACTAAGCACCGTCTGCATCCTAGTATATATATATATATATGTATATATATAACTAGAAAAGAAATTGAAGAGTGAGAAATTCTCACGAATAGCTATCCTAGCTCCACGGCTCTTCATTTATAGAGATCTTCATCGTCATCGCATCTTTTTGCTGTAGCCACTACATATGTAAAAATCGAATTTTTACTTCGTTATTCAATATATAAAAATCGAATTTTTACTTCGATGTTCAATATATAAAAATCACATTTTTATTTCGAAGTTCAATATATAAAAATCAAATTTTTATTTCGATGTTCAATATATAAAAATCGAATTTTTTCTACGATGTTCAATATATAAAAATCAAATTTTTACTTCGATGTTCAATATATAAAAATCAAATTTTTACTTCGATGTTCAATATATAAAAATCGAATTTTTACTTCGATGTTCAATATATAAAAATCGAATTTTTATCTACGATGTTCAATATATAAAAATCGAATTTTTACTTCGATGTTCAATATATAAAAATCGAATTTTTACACCGCTACTATATATAAAGATTTCGCCCTTTCCATCTCAAAAATCTAATCTTTTCTATTTTAAAAATCATATCTTTTCTATTTTAAAAATCATATCTTTTCTATTTTTAAACTATTCTACATATAAATTAAAAGTCACATTTTTAATAAACCGTATTATAAATTAAAAACCACATTTTTATATAAACTATATATATATATAAAACTGAGTTTAAACTATGGGTTCAAATTCGAATTGATTAACAAAAACTCACCTTTCTTTCTCCCTTTTTTTTTGCAGCCAGGAGGGGCCCACGGCCGGAGGAAGTCGGAGGCGTGGAAGCTGAGGCGTCGAGGCTGTGGTGGTAGCTCACCAGAGGCGGCGCTCGCTAGGCGTTCGATGGGGTCTGCGGTTTCGATTTGATTTGGAGGCTCGGGGATACAGGGACTCGCGGTTTGTACGAAGGAAAGGGGGGGGGGGGTCTCTGGCCATCGCGCGACGCCTTGGGGAGGAGCGGCGGCGCCATCTCTGGCGGTGGAGAGGGGCGCGATCTGGTGTTCGATCCAGAGCTTCGTCCTTTTTTTTATTCCGGTTTGATTTGTGAACGACGGGAAAAGGGGAAGGAGGGTTGACCGGGTTTTGTGAGAGAGGGCTCGGCCCATTTTCCATTTAATTTATTTAATTTATTTTCAAAAGGTAACTTTTTAATTCGAACTCCAAACGAAACCCAACGACTGTCGCCCCTAGCTAATTACCCCCATTTCGAACACAATGGGATATGTTTTGTAAGCCAACTTGGCCGTTACGATCAGTTTCCGTTAAAATTACAATATAAATTAATAAAACGGTCAATATTTGATTTTAACGCACATTTCAATTTACCGGGGCCACATACAGTCTCTAAAAATTCCCAAAAAATATTTTCTAGCTTCGCATTGACGATACGGTCCTAACAAAACTAATTTCGTCAAATTCTAAGACCGTTTGAAAAATGGTCATTTTCCAGTCGATTAAATTCAACTGAAACTGTTCAAACGCGTTTTCCTTTGCCACGCTCACATATTGAATCGAAAAATTATGAAATCTAAAACCTAGCAATAACTTGACATCACGGACCCAACAAAACTGGTTTCGTCGAAATCCGAGGTCATTTGCAAAATTCCCATTTTTAAGGGCCTGAATTCCACTATTCAGAATTTTCAACTGGACATATCTATTGATTCCCGCTATGAAAATTTGATTTGTCGGATTCGTTGGAAAGATATTATCAATTAGATCCTAATGTTTTTGGTTTCACTAAAATCCGGATTGTTTTGCACCCGGCACATTCAATTGAAGTTTGAAATCGAATTATCGAACTACCGCGCCATTTTCAATTCTATTTATGATTATATATAAATATTTATATTCTAACGACGACGTATATAATATATACGTTCTAATTCTATTCAAAATAAATTTCTCGTCGATATCATTTAAAATAATCTATTTTAAATATTCAAAATTCGCTAAAATTGCCAAAATAAAAATTTTAAACTGGCTCGGATTTTCCGGGTTATTACAAGTTGTAATTATAATCGAATAAGATTATAATTGGAACGGTTATGTAAATAGCCAATCAGAATTCATATGAATATAATACATTAAATAAGATGGAGTAAATCTGAATTGAAATCAAAACCCTGAAATTTGGAAAGGTGTTTGTAAATGGATTTGGATTAAATATACGAGAATTTTAAAATCTTGGGAGATTTTAGAAATGTTTTCCAAGCATTGGAAATAGTTTTGAAATGTATTCCAAAATGGAAATATTTAGAAATGGTTTTGAAAGTGATATAGTATTGAACTCACTTCGATAGCTGGAAAATAACCCTGATGACGAATCGCGACATCATTAGTGTTCATTTTTGAGTTGCTAAGTGACGGATCACAACCAAAGTTTTGTTTTTGAATTGTTTTGAGAAAAGCAAGTTGTTTTGAATCCTGAAAGGGGATATCTGGTTTTGAAAAAGTTAATCTGTTTGAAATTCCCTGGGGAAGATTGTTTGAATTAAAACAAATTAAATTAGAATTTGTAAAAGCAAATAGAAATAGAATTGAAACCAGTTAAGTGGAAAATGAATTGAGATAGAAAATATCGAATTAGACTGGATTAGAGATAATCCAAAATGGATTTTGACTGTTAAATTAGGAGATGAAATGAATATTCGAATCTGAGTTAAGAACAGAATTTGGCTTGACTATAACCGAATGATTGGGATGACATTGGTATATGCAGAATTGGTAACAGATGGAAAGGATGTATTGATATGCCCGACAAAAAGGTACAGTTTATATTTATATTGGGTATGAGAATTTTATGAGCCGAATTGGCAAGTCGCTTGGCTGTTTGATTTTCTTTTGGGTTGAAGAAGGCTAAGTGAGGCGAGTTGGAGTTTGAGCTATTGACCAGTACAAAGAAGGTGCTAGCAAAATTTTTCGAAAAGTTAAGGTGTTAGAAAATTTTCATGATTTTTGAAAGTTTCGTTAGTAAAAATGAATAAATATTTAATTGAAATTAATTGGTTCAGTTAAAACTGAATTAAAGAAGTAAACAAATAATTTTTACCCACTCAATAGGGTTTGTTTTCTACCTTAGCAATTTCGACGAAGAAATTATTTTAAAGGGGGAAGAATGTAACGTCCCGTATTTTTACAGTATTATAATTAATTTATTTAATTATATAAATAGTGATTTAGAGTTTTAAATGGTCATTGAATTAAATAATAGTGAATATTTAATTAATATAATAATTAAATAATATGTTTATTTATGAAATAATCAGAATTTGCTGAAATGGCAATATTGTGTGAGTGGACAATTTAAAATATATAATTCAGTTTAGAATTGAATTATATAAACAAATTTATTTATAAATGGTAGTTGAACGTATATATTATATTATAATTATAATTGATCTCGATTGGCGCTGCAGTTCGTAATTTGGCGATTCAAACTTTAAACGAATATACAAAATCCGTTTTAAGCCGGATTTCTGTGAAACAAGAAACGTTAGGAGCTGGTGAAGTATATTTTTCTAATGGAAGAGAAAAATTGGGATTTCATTATGTAGATTTTTAGTTATGTCCAAATCAAATTTTAAATAGTCGCTATGGAATTCCTTTATAATTTATAGCGATTTAATTTATATTGTAAATGGATTTTTCAATATAAACTGAATATCGATTCAACCGGGACTTGAACATCAAGTTATAAATCCAATTGGAGCCGTATGATATTCTATTGTGAATATATACGATAATATAAATTTATTTATATTTAATTTAATTATTTTTACTTATATACACGTATTTAAATGGGTTATTTAGAGCTTTAAAAATGACCAGTTTTGCAAACGACCTCCGTTTTCGACGAAATCAATTTTGTTGGATCCGTAATATTAAATTATTGTTAGATTTCAAGTTTCATGATTTTTGGAGTCAGTATGTGACCGTACGGATTTTTAATTTGAAAGTATTTTGACGATTAAATATACGCTGTGTGAGCAAACGGAGCCGGAATTCGACGAAACCAGTTTCGTTGGGTCCGTAACATCAAACTACAACTATATATCCATTTTCATCAAAATTGATTATTGTGTGTGGTCGTACGAATTTTTAAACAATAATTACATATAGTGGTTGATTAAAACTGAATAAAATAATCGATATAAAAAATAATATCCCCTCCTTATAAATACCCTTACACACTGCCTTAACCCTAAAACAAAAATAGCATGGTCAATGAATCTTCAGTTGCGCCTCCATTTTTAATGAACCACTACATCCTTTCACTAAGAAATCGATTCAATCTCCTAACACAGACATTATGTTGCGATGGTATCTAGAGAGATTTTATTGCCTGTGTGGAGAGCTACCTGCAGCCGTCAGCTTTGGAACTCCGATGGTGACTAGGTGTCGAAAATCGATGATGAAGGGCGTACGATTTGGGGATGGTTACATATAATAATCCGAAAATCTGAGCCAATTTAAAAACTTTATTTTGGCAATTTTGATGAAGTTTGAATATTTAAAATGAATTATTTTAAATAATGACGATGAGAAATTAATTTTGAATAGAATTAGAACGCATATATTTATTTGAATCGACGTTAGAATATAAATAATTATTTTAATTATAAAAAAATTGAAAATGGCGTGGTAGTTTGAAAATTCGATTTCAAATTTCAAATGAACGTACAGGATTCAAAATAAACCGGATATTAGCGAAACCAAAAATATTTGAAACTTTTGAGAATATCTTTCCAACGAATCCGAAAAATTGAAATTTCATAGCGGGAATTAAAAGATATGTCCAGTTGAAAATTCAGAATAGTCGTTATGGAATTCTAGCCCTTAAAAATGAAAATTTTGCAAACGACCTTGGTTTTCGACGAAACCACTTTTGTTGGATCCGTGATGTCAAGTTATTTCTAGATTCCAAAATCCATAATATTCTGAATCAATATGTGAGCGTGGTAAAAGAAAACATGTTTTAACAGTTTCAGTCAATTTGGATCGACCAGAAAATGACCATTTTTCAAATGATCTTGGAATTTGGCAAAATTAGTTTTGTTAGAACCGTATCGTCAATACGAAGCTAGAAAATATTTTTTGGGAATTTTTAGATTCCATATGTGGCTCCAGTAAATTGAAATGTGCATTCAAATTCAATATATAAAGTTATATTTTGATTACGAAAACTGACTGAAATGGCCGAACTGGCTTGCGATACATATCTCATTGTGTTCAGAATGGGGGTAACTAGCTTGGGACGACAGTCGGTGAGTTTGGATTGGAGTTCAAAATAAAAACTTACCTTTTTGAAAATAAATGGAATTAAAAAATTATAATTTATATATAGCCCCCTTTCCTTTTCCTGTTCTCTCTCTTTCACTTTTTAGGAAATCAATTTTTTAAAAAAGGGGGGGTCGATCGATCTCATCGCTCAGCCGCTTCTCCAGGCGAAGCTCCACCGCGCCATCGTTGCGTCAGGTGCCACCACCCACTCATCTTCTCTCCTCCCCTACTACAAGATCCCCCACGCCCAGCCCCCAAACTCTAATCTCCGACGCCCGATGACCTGCCACCGCCCTTGAGTCGCCGCCAACCCCCACCTCGCTCCTCCCCCGACGCCTTTCCCCTCTCTCTCCCCTCCTTCATCTCCATACCACGTCGACCAAGCCCTGGGCCCCAAAATCGAACCCCGCGCCAGCTGCTTGGAGCCGCCACGCACCCTCTTCGACCCTCGCCACCACCAGCAATCTCCAATGATCGCTGCACCACCTCCGGCGACAGCAAAGTATGCCCCCTTCCATTTCAAGGTAAGTTTTTACTTTTAAAATTTAAATTAGTTTTTATGTGATAAAAATAAATTCTTTTAAATCAGTTTATAAAAGTGAAAAGGCGATATTTTCAAAAGTGAAAAGGTGATTTTTTATAAATAAAAAAATAGGGTCTATACAAATAAAAATATGATTTTTATATTATAGAAAGAATAAAAAATATGATTTTTATATTATAGAAAGAATAAAAATATGAATTATATATTATAGAAAGAATAAAACTATGATTTTTATTTATTGGAATGAAACAATAAAAATATAATTTCTATTATGAACAGCGTGGTAAGGACTGCATTGGAATTTCAAACAAATCCAAACGGTTCAGTAGTTCAAAAGTAAAACCGACGAAGTGGAACCCTCGGTGAGAACTCCTCACTTTTATTTTAATTCCTAGTTTGAAATATATACTAGGATGCAGACGGTTCTTAGTAGCACCCGACACCCGTCGTCCGCAGACCATGGATGACTTGTTTGTTTGATTGATGTGTTGTGAAATTTTATTGTGGGATGTGGAATGAATAAATATTTTATAGTTAAAAATATAATTTTTAACGTGCATATAAAATAAATATTTATAAACAAATTGGACGGTTTGTTCATGTACACCCATTTGACTGATATTGATTGGGATGATAAATTTTACACATCGCCCAACTACACAAATAAAAATATGTGATTGTTGATTTGAAACCCCACACGGGTGTTGGGATGATATTTGGCCTACACAAATCCCAATTATTTAGCTGTATGTCGATCGATTGGTTGACACACTGCGTAAGCGTTAATTATTTATATTTAATGCTTATGCAGTTGTGTGGAGCACTCTGGATGATGGTTGATTATTTATTGTTTCTATTATGTACATGTGTTGTAGGGAATCCCTATAATTAACATTATATAGTACTTGATTGGGCCTCATTCCAATTTGGAAAATAAAGAATATTATAAAATGAAAATTCATGTGTTGAATAAAAAAATTTCATGTGTTGAACGAAATATTTATACAATAAAATTCACATTTTTATTGTAAGTAAGAATTAATAATTATTCATGTGTTGAATAAAGTATATAGTCATGTGTTGAAGAAAATATTCATTTGTAGAATAGAATAACGAAGTTATTGAAATATATAAAGCCGTGTTGATTAGATTTACGCCATTTTGACGTGAATGATATTTATATCGATTTTATTCATTTTTATAACGAATATCGAAAAGGAATTGATTTCAAAATATAATATTTTGGAAAAAATTATCATTTATATATCGATGATATGGAATATTCAATTTTGATTAGAAACAGAATATGAAGTTGAAATTGTTTTGAAAATGAATTTAAAACGATTTATAAAATATGGTTTAAATGGAAATCGACGAAATATATATTATATATATATATATATATAATATAATGGCCTAAATAGAACGCGCCGCGCTGCGGCAGTTCACGAATTTCGACCGTTAACTTCGAATGGACATTACGGGAGATCCGACCGTCGGATTCTCCTAAAACCGAAACCTTGGGCTCATATCGAAAAGAGCTTTATAACGAATATTAGAGATTTGAAATCTAATGGTTGGATTTGGATTTATGTCCAAATCAAAATTGGAAAAGGTCGCTATAAGTGCAGTTCGATGGCCGTTGATGGAAATCGACCGTACGGGCCTGGATAAAATTATTAAAAATAGCAATGATTTGTGTAAAATCATAAGAAATGATTTAGAAAGAATTGGGATGAAAAATTCCATATTTGAAAAGATAAAAATAATTTTTTATCGAAATGAGCTAGTTTTGAACTAGAATTATCATCCAATTATTTTTAAAGACAAATAAATTGGATTTGAATTGGTTTTAAAGATAACCAAAATTTCCAATATATAGATTGGAAATGGATTTGAATCAAAATTGTCTTCGGAATATTTCGATGTTGGATTTCGTGATTATACAGATATTGTTATGGAAATTTTAAAGATATATTTATATCGTTATTTCCAATACAATATTTGTTGGTTATAGTATTTGATATTGAATATAAGCCGATATATTTTCTATTCAGAGCCTTGTATTTAATATCAAATGGATTTTGGGTTTATCGTGAACGGTGTCTTAAATAACACTTGTTCTTTAACCTGATAATTAATGGGATGTGAGTTGGGTTTATTGTGAACTGTGTTTTAACGACATTTGTTCTTTAACCCGATTTACAGTTAAATGTGATTTGGAATTTATAAATCTTTTGTTATGATTTAAAGGAGGTTTTCCAAAGTAAAGTTTTCCAATTTAAAAATAAATAAATTGGAATGGAATGGAATTCGATTTGGTAATAATCGAAGTGAATTTCTGTGGATGAGGACCGCTAATATATATGGAATTTAAAAGGATTTGCCGTTATTCCATTTATATTGTTAGTCGGATATGGAAGTTTATATCGACTATTGTAACAACCCTGAATTTTGGGGCCAATTTAAAATTTATTTTAAGTGATTTTAAATGAGTTTTGATATTTAGAATAATCTATTGTAAATAATAATGATCACAAATTTGGTTCAAATCGAAGTTAGAATGAATAAATTAATTTTAATTATAAAAAGAGTTAGAAATAGCGCGGTAGTTGGGAAAGTCAAACTTGAACTTTGACTGACCATACAGGACACAAAATTTAACGGATTTTAGTGAAACCAAAAATATTAGAATCTACTTAAAATATCTTTCCAACGAATCCGAAAAATCAAAATTTCATAGCGGAAATCAAAAGTTATGGCCAATTCAATTTTTAGAAAGGTCGCTAGGTAATTTGCATAGGTCAATAATGCTACTTTTTGCATATAAAGGAATTTCGACTCGAAACCACTTCCATTGAGTCCAGAATGACGTTTCTGCATTTAAAAAGTATAAACACTTATATATTTGGAGTTTCGAAAATTTTTTTGTTTAAAAATGTATTTTTAATATAAAATATATAGCCATAGAAAATAGTGATTTTTCAAACAGTGTCCGTTTCTGACGAAACCACTTTTTTTGGATTTGGAATATTAAATTAGTGCTAGGTTTCAAATTTTAGAATTTTCCAAGCTAGTACGTGAGCGTGGCAAAAGAAACAGTATTTAGTCAGTTTCGGTCAAAATTAATTGACTGAAAAATAGTCATTTTTCAAAAAGTCTTAGAATTCAACAAAATAAATTTTTTTGGATTCGTATCATCAAAACAAAGCTAAAAATGATTTTTTGGTAATTTTTAGAATTAAAATATAATTATAATTGATTTTTCAGTGTAAACGGGCAAATTTTTGACTTTAAAAATTCATTAAAAATTCATACGGGCTCAGAATTGAACGAAATTAATTTTCTTAGGTCCACAACATCAAAACATAGCTAAATATATTTTTCGAGAATTTTTGAAGTTAATTTGTGACCTCGGTGAATTTTCATGTACGATATACATTAAAATATTAATAAAATAATATAATTATTGCAAAACTCATAATAAATTTCGGAATTGGGTTCTGTAACATGTTCCATTGCGTTCAGAAGGCCTCAAAACCTTAAGAACGACAGTAAGCAGGCCTAAATCGGAGTTCGGACAAAAACTGGCCTTAACCGGCTAATTAAATTATTAAATAATGATTAGGAAAACCTAAATAATATTATAAAAGCCGAAATTTACTGTTCATCGTCCTCTACGTCGTGTTTTTCAGCCGACCTATGCAAGCCAAAGAACCCATCATGGCCGAATTCTTCTAACTCCGATTTCTCTCTCATTTTTCAACGAAATTTAGCGTGTGAGTACTCATTTCGAAGCTCTTTCCGAGCTCTACGATCTCCGACAAGAATCACCTCGAACCGTGCCTCGACGAAGCCGCCATCCCCCCGTGAACAGCCGCCAGTCGTGCCCCCTAGGCCCCACACGCCACCGCCGAACACTCCCACCTTCTGGCCGAACACTCCTCTCACGTAGCCCGACAACCTCCCGCAAACTGTTCCTGAATTCATCAAGTATCTTAGGAGAAAGGTTGGATCAAAGTTTTGAACTCTAGGTAAGGTTCATTTCATATTTTGTCACGCTTTTAAGCGTCGCAGAGTCAGTTGTTAAAGGCTGATTTCTAATTTTTCATATGAATTTGAATGCTAAATGTTTCAGATCCGCAACCGTCTTGAATTCGAACACCAAATCTGATCAAACTCGATTCATCTCAGAACCAACAGCGGTGAGAATTTATTTTTAATTAAATTTAATTTATTTAATTATTAATTCTTTATTATTAAAGAATATTGATTGATTGATATGCTATGTAGTGATATTTGAAATACGAATCTAGGTTGTTTATGACCGTATGATGTTAGATCCGCGAATCTAAATATTAGATCTGAAACTATTGGCTAATTATTATATATATATTATTTGTTAATGATATTGAATCATACTTCGCCGATTTGACATATGCCAAAATATAAACCACCTTGAATATTATCTTGATATGAATTGTTAGATGTATACTTGTTTGGATATTTGAATGTGGTTGTTGATTGGATGATATAAATTTGCATCTTATGTTGTAAAAATATAGAATTTGCGATGATTTACATTTTTATTATGTAAACCAAAATTTTGGAATTTACGATGATTTAAAATTTAGTATGTAAATCAAAATTTTAGAAATTGCGATGATATACATTTTAGTATGCAAATTAAAAGTTAAAAATTAGCGATGACATGAATTGTGTAACAACCCGTATTTTCAATAACCTGTAATAACGTAAATTGAGGCAGAACTTAATTCTAAAATGGGAATCAAGGGAAACGGGCTATGCCATTGCGTTCGTCTCGGAAAAATACGCGAAATAGAATCCGAGTTTTCGAAAATCGGAGTCCGTATGATCCAGTTAAGGCCCATGGAAGTTTTCAGAAATTTCCATAATTAAAACAGATTTAAATTTAAATTAAAAACAAGGATTTGGGCCAGCTGGGCCAAGGCGGGAAAAATCCCGCCAGGACCCGCATGTCGACAGGCATGTCGACAGGGTGCCCAGGGAGTCGACAGCCCTGTCGACAGCCCTGTCGACAGGGGGTGCCCAGGCAGTCTAGCCTGGTGCACCATTTCTGATTTGGGCTTGATTGGGTGGCTTGGTTCTAGAGAGTTCCGAGATCTGACGGGCCAAAACTATCCTAGGGTTAATCCTAGGGCTAAGAACACTCTAATCTTCTATAAATATACCCCTAATCCTACCCTAAAGCCTCATTAATCATTCTAGTAACTAAACTATGCCAAAATCTAAACTCTCATGGCCTCCACCTAAAAACCCTAGCCTCCAATCTCTTCATTAATAATTCCTAAGTGATTTTCCATGCATACAAGCATATTTAGGCTTGTATGATCCTCCTTAGCTTGCATTAAAGGCTTGTTTTTCAATTGGCATCATAAAGGAGGAGTCTTGATCAAGTTGCTTGCATTTGGGGGCTTTAATTAGTTGCATAAGGGGTTTCTTGCATTTGTTATACTCATTTGAGTCCGCATAAGCATTGTAAGCCCTCTTACCTTCATTTTAGAAACTCTAAAGTTAATGTGTGATGAAAGTTGGGGTTTATGCATGTTTAATGAGTTATGCATGTTTATGCAAGTTTGCTAAGCCATGATTTGTATATTGATTGAGTTATGCATGTTTATGCAAGTTTGCTAAGCCATGATTTGTATATTTATTGAGTTATGCATGTTTATGCAAGTTTAAAATGACAAGATGTGCATGTTTGACAAGTTGTGCATGTTTTACAAGTTATGCAAGTTTAAAATGACAAGTTATGCTTGTTTTGACAAGTTGTGCATGTTTTGACAAGTTGTGCATGTTTATGCAAGTTTAAAATGACAAGTTGTGCATGTTTTGACAAGTTGTGCATGTTTTGACAAGTTGTGCATGTTTATGCAAGTTTAAAATGACAAGTTGTGCATGTTTCGACAAGTTGTGCATGTTTTGACAAGTTGTGCATGTTTATGCAAGTTTAAAATGGCAAGTTGTGCATGTTTTGACAAGTTATGCTTGTTTTGACAAGTTGTGCATGTTTTGACAAGTTGTGCATGTTTATGCAAGTTTAAAATGACAAGTTGTGCATGTTTTGACAAGTTGTGCTTGTTTTGACAAGTTGTGCATGTTTTGACAAGTTGTGCATGTTTATGCAAGTTTAAAATGACAAGTTGTGCATGTTTGACAAAGTATGCATGTTTATGGTAATATGCAAGTTCACTATGCTAAGTTGTGCAAGTCTAACATGTTATGCATGATTGTTGTGCAAGTTTATCATGTATGTTGTGCCAAGTTCCCTCTTCCTATCCTTTATGCGTTACTACGAATATGTAAGCGATAGAATGACGTTGGGGGTTTTGGGGTAAACTTAAAAATACATGAAAATATAAGATTGGGAATTTACCTATTAAGTTAGGTCTACCCCTTGGGAATTTACCTATTAAGTTAGGTCTACCCAAGTAATTGTTGACTTGTAATTATGTTTTGAAATAAAGTGGACATGACACTTAGAAAACATAAGTGTGGCCAACTCGAGGTTGGGTTGAGTTTGTAGCGTAATTCTACCCGGAACCGACCGGCTTAACTAGTGGCTACAAACAATAGGACCCAATGTGAGAAGTTGGTCATGGGGTGCCAAGACCCGAGGTTAGACCAAGTTGTGGTGTAAAGCTACCCGGAACCGCCCGGCCTAACTAGTAACCACAACAAGGTCTAATGTGAGAGGTTAAGGTGCATTAAGTTAATTAATGCCTCATGATTAGGGTTAAGTCAGAGTCCACTAATACTTAACCAAATTGGGGATTTAAGGGATGAAAATGGGGTTAAGTTACACTTAACCAATTTAATCAATTTGGGGATACAAGGGATTGGATGGGGTTAAGTGGTGAACCGTTGATTACACTTAACTAATTTAATCCATGATTAGTGAAGGGTTAAATCACACTTAACCTTCTTAGGAAACCCTAGCAGCGGGTCCGTTCCGGCAGTAATCCCAGTTTGGTATCATCACAACCCTAGAGACTAGGCTAGGGCGGGGCACGATTACTGGACGGATGTAAGCGACCAAAGGGCGATGGCCGAGTGGTACAGCGGTGCGGGTCCGGCGGGCTACGGACGTGCACGTAGTCCGATGTTGGACAAACTCGAGGCCCGGGTACCAGTAGGTTAGGGCTGTGCATTATTGCTTAAGTGTCTGGGGTTGACATCCGATGGCTTGATACACCCAAAGGGGGACCCAGCACAGTCTAACTACAACCATACGTGGGCCATATGGACACCAACACTTGACGTGTTAGGTTTATAGGGAGCCGATCGACTAGACCGTGGGGCTGGACCTTATACTAAGGTCACTTCATGTTATTGGGCCAAAGTTTGGGCTAAGGGATCAATACCTGTTATGTTGGTCTGCTAGTACACCGTGGTGCAAAAACTTAACCTTGCTTTATGCGATGACACCTCTATCTATCTTGTAGTTGATTTATTCATGCCAGTATGTTGTTATCTATAATCACCTCAGTTTCCATCATGATGTTAACTTTATTAGTTTATAGACTGATCGTAGCAGGGCTTACTCAGTCTTTTTGACTGACCTGTTTTCTTTCGCCTCTTTTCTTCCGTTTCCCCCCCCAGGTTCTCAGGGAGGGGATACTGGAGCCTAGCTTGGATTTTAGCTGCTTCCTTGGATAGCTCAAGTATGCTTTGGACTTGAGTCGCTATGGTTTATCACTCTTATTTGGGGATAGTACTTATGTATTTTCAGTTTATCAGATGATGTATTTATCTAGACTTGTAAATTTGGGAAAGTGACATTTTGATGTACCAGACTTGTGTTTTGAAATGGTTTATAAATCTTCCGCTGTTTTATTTACTTACTCTGTTTATTTACATATATATATATATATATGTCATGCCCTGCCTTGCTATATCATTATGCATGTTTACCAATAATGCCCCTCCAAAGCTAGTGCATTCCTTTGTGAGTGACCCTAGTGGAGGTGGGGTGTTACATTTGGTATCAGAGCATAAGGTTTACGGGAAGGGATAAAAAGGTTTTTAAAACTTTTGAAAAACTACTTTCAAAACCAAGTATAAAGTATTTTCCAAAGAAAAGTCTAGTTGTTTTTAAAGGCTATTCCCCAAAAAGCCATTAGCACTATCCTTTGACTCCTCGTTTGAACTCTTTTCTTCTCGTTTCCAGCATGTCTGATAATCTCGTCTTGCCCGGAGGAGTAATGATACCCGATTGGTTTCGTCGGTACTTGGAAGTCACGGCACCGGTCCCGGGTGTCCCTAATGTTGTTCCCCCAGTCGAGGCCGCTGTTCCTCCTCCTCCTCCCGTAGCTGATGTTCCTCTTCCCCCTCAGCCTCCACAAGCGGATTTCGCGGAAACTTGCAAGAACTTTAAGAGGATGGGTGGCAAGAATTTTAATGGAACAGAGACTTTTGTAGAAGCAGGGAATTGGTTGAAAGAGACCGAAGATCTTTTAGCCTCCTTTGATATAGGTGACCGCAGGAAGGTTTTATTGGCAGTATGGTTGCTAAAGGAAGAAGCTGCACGTTGGTGGGTAGTCACCACCGCTACTAGGCCAATTGAGACTTGGGATGACTTTAGGGGAAGGTTTGGACTGAGATTCCTATCACTGAAGCAAGGGGACATGACTATTAGGGAATACATAGATAAGTTTAATCAACTGGCTCAGGACGATTTAGACTTGGTTAATACAGCTCAGAAGAAGGCCCTACACTTTGCTCTAGGATTAAACGAGCCATTACGTGATTTGGCCCTGTCTCATATACCCTTGGGGGCGACTTTCGAGAATTTAGTGAATTTGGCCTTACTTCAAGAAGAAGGTAGCAACGATAAGAAAGAGGTCAAGGCAAATGAGTCTCAAGGCAAAAGAGTAAATTCCAGGAAACGGGGCAAGAATATGAAATGTAACTTCTGTGGTGAAGTTGGACATGTAGCCAGGGAATGTAGGAAGAAGAAGAGAAAGCGGGGCGAATGCTTTGATTGTGGTGAGTTTGGACATTTCAGCAAGGATTGCCCGAGGAAACAAGGGCAAGGTCAGGCTCAGTATGCAGGACTATCGGGAGGGCGAGTTCATCCCCTCAACACCGTTTTTCCAGTGCATGATAGAGGTAGTGTTTCTGTTGAAAGTTTTGTTTACATTTTCTGCTCGTACTTTGTTTGATTCTGGCACATCGCATAGTTTTATTTCATCTGATCTAGTTGAAAGTTTGCACCTAAGTACTAGCCTAGTTGAGGATCCCGTCTGTGTTTCAAATCCAATTGGGGGTTCTACCCGCCTGTCTGTGGTCTGAGTGGATTTGAAAATTTCTGTCTTGAGTATAGAATTCTCGTGGGATGTTTATATTCTCGGTTTCGGGGGATATGGGTTGGCTTTGGGCATGGAATGGTTGTCCTATTTTGGAGCCATTCTGGGTTTTTGTATATAGGGTTGTGAGGCTCATGACTCGCCTCAGCCGTACCCTTAGAAATTACTAGCAACCCTAGAGGTCCCGTCGTGTTATGTTATCTTGAATCCCTCAACTCGTCTATCGATAGTTTGCAATCTGTGAGGGTGGTCCGAGAATGTCTTGATATCTTGGGGAAAGTAAAGGGGTTACCCCTAGACGTGGGATAGATTTCCGCATTATCTGGTTGGTAATACCAAGCCAGTTTCGTGGCTGGTTAGGCACGTGACCTCACGAGATGAGAGTTAAGAAGCAAGTCAAGGAGTTGCTTGAGAAGAACTTCCTGAGACGAAGCATTTTCGAGTAGGGTGCTCCAGTAGTATTCGTTACTGATGTGGACAGTTTGTTTCGCTTATGTGTTGATTATCGTAAGATAACCGTTACGAAGGATCAATGATTTGTTTGATCAGCTTGTAGGAGCATCTGTTTTCTTTTGACCTAGCTACCGGACTCCATCAGCTTAGGATGGCTGAGGATGGAATTGACAAAACTGCGTTTAGGACTCTAGATGGGTTTTAGAATGGTTAGTCATACTATTTGGTTTGACTAATGCACCCGCATATTACGTGATCTTGATGGGTAGGGTGTTTAGGGAGTCCTTGAACAAGTTTGTCAGGGTCGTCGTAGATGATATTTGATCTCCTCAAAAGAACGAGGAAGAGCATGTTGGACATCTCAAGAAGGAGATGGATATGCTTAGAGCCACTAGTTGGAGGTCAAGTTCTCCAAATGTCATTTTGGAGGAAAAGTGGGATTTCTTGGGCACATAGTTCCTAAGTAAGGTTTAGCGGTGGATTCCGCTAAAGTGGCTGTGGTTTGAGACCGGAAGGCTCTGAGAAGGGCAATTGAAGTAGGAAGCTTCCTCCGTTTGGCTAATTAGTTAGCATTCCCGGAGCATAGACTTACTCTTCTGGATCAAGAAGGGGGTTTCACAGGAAGAAAACCCGCAGTTGGTCCAGAACATGGACCGGTTGATTCGAGGCGAAATGTTAAGTCACCTCGCTGGATATATTATAGATGACAAAGGATGACTAAGGCGCGACAAGAGATTATGTGTTCCTCGAGTGAAAGACTTGGTAAAGAAGGTTCTTGAAGATGCGCATCACTCGAGGAGGTGGCCGAGTTGGTCTCAGGATGCATGTTGTGCCACCAGGTTGAGGCCAAGTCATAGAAGCCCATTGGGCCATTACCTCCATTGGAAGTTTCGCAAGGGAAGTGTGAAAACATCTCGATAGATTATGTGGATAGACTACCTAGATCAAAGAAAAGGAATACGGGTATGAGGGTCATAATAGGTAGACTCACGAAGAGTGCTCATTTCAGTCCGGTGAAGAGCGAGAGGACTGCATCATGGTCAGCAACGGTTTACCCTCAAGAAGTTGGCCAGTTTTGAAATAGCCTATAGAAAGCCATGGGTAGGCAACTGAATCTAGGTACGGCCTATAGGCGGATGGTTCATGTCGATTAAGCCTGAGTATAGGAAATCACGTTTATAAGGGCAATTGGCAACGTGGAGTGGTATTTCCAAGAAAAGTTCTGCTGCATGGAATACCTTATGGTAAGAAGACGAGATCCAGGATTCACTAGTGAATTTTGGAGAGCTTGCACGAATCATGAGGTTATATTATGTTTAAGCCAAGTATACAGGAAGAAGAATAAGTGGGAAAGAAAGACGAGAGGCGATAATGAAATGCGTTCCAACTCGAATTTGGGAAATAGGAGTTAGGAAGTCAAGGAATCATGAAATGGAAGATGGTCAAAGCACAGTGGAGTTAAGCTCAAGGAAACGTGACTAAGAAGAGTGAAGACTAGATACGCGCAGCATATCTCTTTTTTTAAGAGTGCATCTTTGATCCTTGTTTTCCTGTGGAGCTTGCTTGCAAGTTGTCTTTTGCATATATCCTCTCGGTCCCATTCTCGATCTTATTTCTGTTATAAACTCCATAAGGGGGTTAAGACTCATCGGTTAGTACTATATGTCAAAGTTTGAATGGATTTCTTGTAATCCAAAAAGGAGTTTATCTAGTTTATCTAGTTTATCGTGCCTATCTTGTCATGAGAACCTTAGGTAGAAACCCTTTTGGTTGAAACATGTGTTTGAAACATGTTATGCTTAATGGTTGCAAGTGGCTGCAAGTGTTTGCAAGTGGTTGCTCGTGGATGCATTATACACGATTAGGCACTAGATCGGCTCACACACTCCTCATATTGCATGTGCATGAGTGTTTATGCTTATTCTTGGATGAAATTCGTATGCTATCGCATGGATGTTGCATATGGATGTATGATTGAGCACGCATGTAGATATTATACATTATGTTAGGAATTTGCATACATATGGATTCATTTCACTGACATACATGTGCATTAAGGAGGTTTACTGTATCAGTAACCGCCTGACTTACATACATATGCATTAAGGAGGTTTACTGTATCAGTAACCGCCTGATTTTTGCATTAGGTAAGTACATATACACACACTTTTGCATATGTTCATCCAGCATTTAGAATCTTGTAAGGAAAATGATTGCTCGTGGATGATGCTTTGAGTAGATGGATGATTGGATGGTAGGATACGTTCTTCCTAACTTGAAGATTTCGGGGACGAAATCCTTTAAGGAGGGGAGAATGTAACAACTCGTATTTTCAATAACCTGTAATAACGTAAATTGAGGCAGAACTTAATTCTAAAATGGGAATCAAGGGAAACGGGCTATGCCATTGCGTTCGTCTCGGAAAAATACGCGAAATAGAATCCGAGTTTTCGAAAATCGGAGTCCGTATGATCCAGTTAAGGCCCATGGAAGTTTTCAGAAATTTCCATAATTAAAACAGATTTAAATTTAAATTAAAAACAAGGATTTGGGCCAGCTGGGCCAAGGCGGGAAAAATCCCGCCAGGACCCGCATGTCGACAGGCATGTCGACAGGGTGCCCAGGGAGTCGACAGCCCTGTCGACAGCCCTGTCGACAGGGGGTGCCCAGGCAGTCTAGCCTGGTGCACCATTTCTGATTTGGGCTTGATTGGGTGGCTTGGTTCTAGAGAGTTCCGAGATCTGACGGGCCAAAACTATCCTAGGGTTAATCCTAGGGCTAAGAACACTCTAATCTTCTATAAATATACCCCTAATCCTACCCTAAAGCCTCATTAATCATTCTAGTAACTAAACTATGCCAAAATCTAAACTCTCATGGCCTCCACCTAAAAACCCTAGCCTCCAATCTCTTCATTAATAATTCCTAAGTGATTTTCCATGCATACAAGCATATTTAGGCTTGTATGATCCTCCTTAGCTTGCATTAAAGGCTTGTTTTTCAATTGGCATCATAAAGGAGGAGTCTTGATCAAGTTGCTTGCATTTGGGGGCTTTAATTAGTTGCATAAGGGGTTTCTTGCATTTGTTATACTCATTTGAGTCCGCATAAGCATTGTAAGCCCTCTTACCTTCATTTTAGAAACTCTAAAGTTAATGTGTGATGAAAGTTGGGGTTTATGCATGTTTAATGAGTTATGCATGTTTATGCAAGTTTGCTAAGCCATGATTTGTATATTGATTGAGTTATGCATGTTTATGCAAGTTTGCTAAGCCATGATTTGTATATTTATTGAGTTATGCATGTTTATGCAAGTTTAAAATGACAAGATGTGCATGTTTGACAAGTTGTGCATGTTTGACAAGTTATGCAAGTTTAAAATGACAAGTTATGCTTGTTTTGACAAGTTGTGCATGTTTTGACAAGTTGTGCATGTTTATGCAAGTTTAAAATGACAAGTTGTGCATGTTTTGACAAGTTGTGCATGTTTTGACAAGTTGTGCATGTTTATGCAAGTTTAAAATGACAAGTTGTGCATGTTTCGACAAGTTGTGCATGTTTTGACAAGTTGTGCATGTTTATGCAAGTTTAAAATGGCAAGTTGTGCATGTTTTGACAAGTTATGCTTGTTTTGACAAGTTGTGCATGTTTTGACAAGTTGTGCATGTTTATGCAAGTTTAAAATGACAAGTTGTGCATGTTTTGACAAGTTGTGCTTGTTTTGACAAGTTGTGCATGTTTTGGCAAGTTGTGCATGTTTATGCAAGTTTAAAATGACAAGTTGTGCATGTTTGACAAAGTATGCATGTTTATGGTAATATGCAAGTTCACTATGCTAAGTTGTGCAAGTCTAACATGTTATGCATGATTGTTGTGCAAGTTTATCATGTATGTTGTGCCAAGTTCCCTCTTCCTATCCTTTATGCGTTACTACGAATATGTAAGCGATAGAATGACGTTGGGGGTTTTGGGGTAAACTTAAAAATACATGAAAATATAAGATTGGGAATTTACCTATTAAGTTAGGTCTACCCCTTGGGAATTTACCTATTAAGTTAGGTCTACCCAAGTAATTGTTGACTTGTAATTATGTTTTGAAATAAAGTGGACATGACACTTAGAAAACATAAGTGTGGCCAACTCGAGGTTGGGTTGAGTTTGTAGTGTAATTCTACCCGGAACCGACCGGCTTAACTAGTGGCTACAAACAATAGGACCCAATGTGAGAAGTTGGTCATGGGGTGCCAAGACCCGAGGTTAGACCAAGTTGTGGTGTAAAGCTACCCGGAACCGCCCGGCCTAACTAGTAACCACAACAAGGTCTAATGTGAGAGGTTAAGGTGCATTAAGTTAATTAATGCCTCATGATTAGGGTTAAGTCAGAGTCCACTAATACTTAACCAAATTGGGGATTTAAGGGATGAAAATGGGGTTAAGTTACACTTAACCAATTTAATCAATTTGGGGATACAAGGGATTGGATGGGGTTAAGTGGTGAACCGTTGATTACACTTAACTAATTTAATCCATGATTAGTGAAGGGTTAAATCACACTTAACCTTCTTAGGAAACCCTAGCAGCGGGTCCGTTCCGGCAGTAATCCCAGTTTGGTATCATCACAACCCTAGAGACTAGGCTAGGGCGGGGCACGATTACTGGACGGATGTAAGCGACCAAAGGGCGATGGCCGAGTGGTACAGCGGTGCGGGTCCGGCGGGCTACGGACGTGCACGTAGTCCGATGTTGGACAAACTCGAGGCCCGGGTACCAGTAGGTTAGGGCTGTGCATTATTGCTTAAGTGTCTGGGGTTGACATCCGAGGGCTTGATACACCCAAAGGGGGACCCAGCACAGTCTAACTACAACCATACGTGGGCCATATGGACACCAACACTTGACGTGTTAGGTTTATAGGGAGCCGATCGACTAGACCGTGGGGCTGGACCTTATACTAAGGTCACTTCATGTTATTGGGCCAAAGTTTGGGCTAAGGGATCAATACCTGTTATGTTGGTCTGCTAGTACACCGTGGTGCAAAAACTTAACCTTGCTTTATGCGATGACACCTCTATCTATCTTGTAGTTGATTTATTCATGCCAGTATGTTGTTATCTATAATCACCTCAGTTTCCATCATGATGTTAACTTTATTAGTTTATAGACTGATCGTAGCAGGGCTTACTCAGTCTTTTTGACTGACCTGTTTTCTTTCGCCTCTTTTCTTCCGTTTCCCCCCCAGGTTCTCAGGGAGGGGATACTGGAGCCTAGCTTGGATTTTAGCTGCTTCCTTGGATAGCTCAAGTATGCTTTGGACTTGAGTCGCTATGGTTTATCACTCTTATTTGGGGATAGTACTTATGTATTTTCAGTTTATCAGATGATGTATTTATCTAGACTTGTAAATTTGGGAAAGTGACATTTTGATGTACCAGACTTGTGTTTTGAAATGGTTTATAAATCTTCCGCTGTTTTATTTACTTACTCTGTTTATTTACATATATATATATATGTCATGCCCTGCCTTGCTATATCATTATGCATGTTTACCAATAATGCCCCTCCAAAGCTAGTGCATTCCTTTGTGAGTGACCCTAGTGGAGGTGGGGTGTTACAAATTGACAGTTTATTTTGTAAATTTAATATTAGAATTTTGTGTTGACACGAATTTACATTTTATTGTGTAAATTCAATATTAAAATTTGGCAATGACATGAATTTACATTTTATTTTGTAAATTCAATATTAAAACTTTGTGACGACACAAATTTTACATTTTATTATGTAAATAAAGTTAGAATTGTGCGTTGACATAGAATTTACATTTTTATTTGTAAATTATAGTTAGAATTTTGCGTTGACACAAAAATTATATTTTTTTTCTTTTCTTATGCAAATTAAGGCTAGAATTTTGCGTTGATATAAATTTTACATTTTACCATGTAAATTAAAGTTAGAATTTGGCGATATCGTAAAGTTTACGTTTTATTTTGTAAATTTAAAGTTAGACTTTGCGATGACATTAAAATTACATTTTGTTTTGTAAATTTAAAATTAGAATTTTGCAATGCCATGAAGATGTACATTTTATTATGTAAGTTAAAATTAGAATTTGTGATAACATGAAATTTTACATGTTATTATGTAAATAAAGTATTTTCACCGTATGCATAAATTTACCTTATTTCCAATGTAAATTAAATAGTAAATTTAACCGTAGGATGTTACTAACATTTTTAACGTTAATATAACACTATGGGTTGTCATTAACATTTTTTGTTAATATTTAAAAGGAACGTAACATTTTTGTTAATGATAATAATAAGAGAATTTACATCGTATGAGAATTTAACATTTTTGTTAATGTTGAAAATAAGAAATTTCATCGTATAACAAATTTAACATTTTTGTTAATGTTAAAAATAAGAAATTTCATCGTATGACAAATTTAACATATTTGTTAATGTTAGAATATTGGAATTTATGATGACATAAAATTTACATCTTATTATGTAAATAAAATATTGAAATTTGGAGATGACATAAATTTTACATTTTATTATGTAAATTAACGTTAGAATTTCACCGTATGAAAAGTTTACATTTTTATTAATGTTAATATATATGAACATTCACCGTAGGAGGAGTTTACATTTTTATTTATGTAAATAAAGGAAATTTTTACCGTATGAAAATTCACATATTTATTAATGTAAATTAAAGAGAATATTTAACCGTAGGATTTGTTAACATTATTTTTAATGTTAATATATGTGAATCTAACCATAGGATTTGTTAACATTATCTTTAACGTTAATACATAAAAAATTTCACCGTAGGAAGATTTACATTAATTTTAATGTACTAAAAAGAATGGACTTTACATTGTGTTTAAAGAGTAAATTTTACATTGTAAAGAAGAATGGATTTTATGTTATTTAAAATTAAAATTATATCTTTAAATGACAATACAAGAAGATCCGACCGTCGAATTTTCTTGAGACTGAAACCGCTAGGACCGTCTTGGAAAAATCTTTCCAACTATATATAATACGTAAAAACCCAACGGTTAGATTTTGAGATATGAGAAAATCAAAATTGATTGAAAATAGCACCAGAATCGACATTGACCTGAATCATCGTTTATTAAAGATTTAATCATTTTTAATTAAATAAAATAGGAAATAATCGTTATAAATTAAAAATAACGATAAGGAAGAGTTTTCAATATATATATATATACGAAGATTATTTGGAAAGGCCGAGTTAATCTCATTCCAAATAATCAAACGACGATGAGAATTAAAGAAGAAGACGACTTATGAAGACCGTCAATCTTCCCCTCAGGAGGACAGCGATTGAGGCTTTGAATTGATTTGCTCCCAATTCGAGGTCATGATCGTCGTTCGAACGAACATGTTGATTGAACGGATTTGGCTTTCGCTCAGACCCAGAGCATAAGCGTAAATGGATTGCATGTCTGACGTGGTATTCCTTTACACTGTATCTATTGATCTCTGCTAAACATATATCTGTTTGGTGTCTTTCACCCTTCTCTGAGACGTACGAGCTCAGAGGTTATATGTTGGCGGAAATCAATGATATGGTATGGATTGACGATGTGGCATGCCAAGATGCATGTGATCAAGGCTTAGTTGAAAAGCAGGCCTTGTGGGATGATCAAAGCATAGCCTGTTTAGGCATAGCTTTGTGTATGACGTGACTTCACGAGCCTTACACACCGGCGGAGTCTAAAACGGGAGAAGGGAACGCAGGGAGTGCACATGTTTCTTTCTAGCTAGAGTGGTGCCAGGGACCTACCAGCGCTGGCATTTATTCATTGTGGTTGTTGGATTGTTCGAGGCCTCGGTTTATGCGGTCGCCACTGGCCGTATTATAGGTCCAAAAGGACCGGGAAGTGTGTGTTCAGGCATAACTAATCCACAAAAGTAAGTGTGGACCGGCCCTGCAGGATCCAAGGGTTGGACAGAGTACCAATCCTGGGACACTGGCTAGAGTGTCTCGAATCGGTAAGGAGCTCCTCCCTAGCCTTGACTCAGATGGAAATCCAAATTCCAAATACGACCCTACGGTTTTGATTGTATTACTAGTATGGAGATATAGTAGGATGGGGTACTATGTTTCCTAGGATTGATACATTTATTTTGAAATGTTTTTATTATACACTAATAATAATATTAAACTCGTATTTGCCGTATTTAGCATGTTTAATCACCATAAGGGAAAACTCTATCCTCTGGTGTGCGTTGCATTGTGTGATGGGACTTGAGTCTTATGGTGATTCCATTTTTCTAAAAAGCATTGCGATGTTGTACGTTCTGACACTTTAAATTATGCACGACAATCCATTGAGCAAACCCGTTCCGCATTAGCGGCGTGGTCTTTGGATTTGTCATATTATTATTACTAAACTAGTTATGAATTCTCATACCAGTCCCCCGACTGACCCGTAGTTTGTTTCACCTTTTTGCAAACTCGGGTGCCCTCTTTTCTACACGGGCAGCCAAGTAAACAGGTTCATTCTTTGCTTGGAGTCTTCTTGGAGTTGCTCATTATCTTTGCTTGGATTTGCTTTTGCGGAGAGGTGATGACTTGGAGCTTTGAGGACAGCTATCATTTACTTCTATTGCATTTTTCTATCTTTAAGTTCAGTCATTAGACTTGTTTCATTTTGTATTGCTTATTTTGGGAGTTGGAACTTATTTTCATTTCTGCAAACTTGATGTAATAATTTGGATTCTGTGACTGTTGGGATTCTGTGATTTATGACATTATATTTCCGCTGCTATGATGTTATTATGCTATGGTTTTCCTCTGCTATATTGTATCAGTGATATGTATTGTTATATTTATGTTGTATTCCATATGATTATTCCTTACTTTCACCTAGTGGAAGTTTGGGGTCATCACAACTATATATATCGATTTGTTTTCCATGAAGATTCCATGGAATGGAATGTGATTTTGGGTTTATAGTGAACCATGTTTTAATTGACATTGGTTCTTTAACCCAGTTAAAGTGAATTTTCAAAGTATATATTGAGAAGAAAATATTTATAAATTCAAAGGATTTTATATAAAAGGAAATATTTGTAAACCATTTACAAATAGAATTGAAAAGAAAATATTTATTTATTAAATAAATAGAATTGAAAAGGGATATTTGTTTGTTAAATAAATATAATTAAGAAATAAGTATTTGGAAAATAAATAGAATTATAAAAGGAATTATTCGGAAAATAAATAAATTTTGTAAAAGGGAAATTGGCGAGATATAAAAGAACTATGAAATGGATTTAAAGTAGATTGTAAATAGAAATCTGTTTTAACAGATAAGTGGAACAAATTAATTTATATATAATATTTTATAAATTAGGTGAAATATTTATCATTGGATAAATGGGATATATAAGTCAGGACTTATATAGAGAAGTAATAAGAATTAATTTCAATATCAATATTTGAAACTAAATATGAACGAAGAGTGAATCGAATATTACTTATTCGAAAAGGAGTTAATAGAAAGGAGTTAATCGAAATGAGTTAATCGAATATAGTTATTCGAATAGAGTTAATCGAATATTAGTTATTCGAAAAAGGGTTAATCGATTAGAGTTAATCAAATAGAGTTAGTCAAATAGAGTTAATTAAATAGAGTTAATTGATTAGAGTTAATCGATTAGAGTTAGAGTTAAACAATTTGAGTTAGAGTTAATCGATTAGAGTTAGTGTTAATCGATTAGAGTTATAGTTAATCGATTAGAGTTAGAGTTAATTGATTTGAGTTAGAGTTAATTGAAAAGAAGTTATCGAATATTAGTTATTCGAAAGGAGTTATCGACTATTAGTTATTCGAAAGGAGTTATCGAATATTAGTGATTCGAAAGGAGTTATTCGAATATTAGTGATTCGAAAGGAGTTATCGAATATTAGTGATTCGAAAGGAGCTATCGAATATTAGTTATTCGAAAGGAGTTATCGAATATTAGTTATTAGAAAGGAGTTATTGAATATTAGTTATTCGAAAGGAGTTATCGAATACTATTATTCGAAAAGGAGTTAATCGAATATAGTTATTCGAAAGGAGTTAATTGATAAGAGTTAATCGATTAGAGTTAATTGAATAGAGAATCCAATAGGTTTAATCGATTAGAGTTAATCGAATAGAGTATCCAATAGAGTTAATCGCTTAGTGTTAATCGAATAGAGAATCCAATAGAGTTAATCAAATAGAGTTAATCCAATAGAGTTAATTGAATAGAGTTAATCGAATATAATTATTCGAAGAGAGATTATCGAATATAGTTTATTCGAAAAAAAGAGAGATTATCGAATATAGTTTATTCGAAGGAAAGATTTATTGAATAGAGATTATTCGGAAGATAGTTACTTAAGGAAGTTTGTTAAAGATTTAAAAGGAGAACTTTGTCTATTTCGAGGTTAGAAATGTTGTTCAGTTAAGGTCTGAGAGGTAGTTATGCCCCAACTTGATTGACCCATTTTTAACTAAGGAATGGTTAAGATTCGATAGTGAAGGTTGGTTAAGTAAATTTAGTTAATAAGGTAATGATTTGAGTTGGCATAGCGATGTTTTATTTAAACATTTGTTTAAATCCAAAAGTAGGAATTTTGGAAATGTTTTCCAAATAAGAATCAGAAATGTTTTCTAATATAGAAAATAAGAAATGGAAATGTTTTCCAATGTTAATAAAATATATTTTCTAAAATTAGAAGATAAGAAATGTTGAATATATGGAAACAGGAGATGAAAAATGAACTAAAGAGATAAATGTTAAATGATGATTGATCGATAGAATTTCCATCTGGAAATAATATCGTTGTTTGCACACATGTTTTTCTATGATAATTAAATCATCGACTATCAAAGTTTTTGACCATTTTTCTGTCGTTAATACGGAGAGACTGGGATTAGTTTCATTATCTGAAAACCACTCTGTATGGGCATTAGCATTGCAATCAAATATGATGAAGAAAATTGAAGACGGAGTTATGCAAGGGCTGTCCTGTTTACAGAATAGTGCCTTCGGTCTGTCCAGTCCCGGGACGACCTGTATGGAAGAATGTCTGACAGAATATATTTAATGGATCGCGTGAGTTGATCTCTTCAAACGTATTTACGTTTCACGGCGGAGGAATTCGTTTCTCTTGGCTCTATACCCATTGTACTTTTGGGGAAATTAATTTGTGATTTGGCGGTATGACGATGTGACATTCAAAGTGAATAAATGTGTGATCTGTCAGAGATAAGCGTAGCCTCTAGCCTCACAACCGGGAAATGACAAAAATCAGGCAGGCAGCATGGCTAAGTGGGTTGTTTCCAATTAGGGTGTATTGTCACCTGATCTAGAGTTTCATTTACTTCTTTGATCTATTCGATGCTGTCCCATTCGGGAAACGGTTGCTGATCCCAACTATTGGTGATATACATTCGATACACTCAAGCAAAATGAGTGGTCAGTCATGTCTAGCCGGGTTGCAAGATATTCTTGTTGAACCCAGTGTATTCCTCTCTAGAGGTACACTACCGGAAGGTGGTCCCATACCTTGTCATAGTTGGTAATCCATTATCCAATAAGTGCTCGCGGTTTTGATTGTATACTATATATGTAGAACGTGAGATGAAAGAATTTCTACTAGATGATTATTATATTGTGGTTGATAGACACTATCATAATATCAAAAGAATTTTGATATAAAGACTATTTTGGATTCTCATAAGGGAAAAACCCGTTCCGTTATACAGCGTGTGTGACGGCAAGGAATTTCGCTCGGTCCGAACCAGTCGCTAAACCGACCCAGACCGTTCGAAACGCCCTATCGTTTGAGAACAAGACAAAATAGAACGCATACAGAAGAACATTTCATTGTATATAACAACAATGCATCAGATTACAAGAATATACAGAGTATAAAAGAATATTACACAGAAATATCAGAGATTTAAATTACATTTAAACACAAAGCAGCGGAAAATAATACAATACACAACTAGAATGAGATATACGGATACAAAGCTTTCCGGATATCGTTCCAGCTGTAAACCAGGATCCTGTGAATATAAATCTGCAAAACCAAAACTACTAGCTGCCCGTGTCGAAAATAAGGGCACCCAGAGTTTAGGTTAAAACAATAAACTCCAGGTCAGTCATGTGACTGGTGTGAGAACTAAAACAGTTATTAATCTTTATTTTAAATCATTAGGTAAATCAAGGGACCACGCCGTATAACACGGAACGGGTTTCCTCCCAAGAATACCAGTGCATAAAACAAACAGCGCAATGCTAAATAAAGAAAAATGAAGCTGTTATAAGACCCAGGTCCCATCACACAATGCAACGCAGCCGAGGATAGGGTTTTCCCTTATAACAGCCAAAGAATGCTTGATACGGTTAAAACAAATCATTTGATACTATTATAAGTGCATAGTGTATAAAACACTTCAAATCATAAGTATCAATCATAGACGGCATGAATGGCCCATAACACTATGTCGCCATATATAAGTTTACAATCAAAACCGCAAATGTCGTATTGGAAGTTGGGTTATCATTTATGGTATGAACCGAGGCTAGGGGCAAGATCCTCTACCGATTTTAGACAATCTAGCCCATGTCTAGGAATAGCCGCAACTGCCCCTTGGATCGTCAGGGCTGGTCCACCGATGTGGATTATTATGCCTGAACACTACGTTTCTCCGCCCTTTGGGGCGTAAATCTGGCCCGTCAGCCGACCAGAAGCATCGGCCGAAACCGATATCACGAGGCGCCTCGCCTTTCAGCAAGTAATAATAAGTAACATCCACATGAGTCAAACTCGTCAGCCAGTTCAAGCACTGACGCCACTCATAACTAGAAAGAAACGCATGCCCTCCCTGAGGTCCGTCTCCCGTTTTTGATTCATACCGGGTGTGATACTCGCGAATCAACGTTACACAAAGCTACGCCACAAAGGCCATGCTTCGATCATCAACCACAAGACTTTGCTTTTCAACAGAAGCCTTGATCATTTGCCACTTAGGCATGCCACACAGGCAATTCACTCCATGCGATTGATATCCATCAATATATAACCCCTGAGCTCGTACGTCTCAGAGAAGGGCGTTAAGCAAGAGAATAAATTCTCCGCCGCCAAATAGATATATATTTAATAGAGATCAATCACACGGACTAAAATCCAATGTCAGACACACAGTCCATTTACAAGTCCGTTCTGGGTCTGAACGAAACCGGAGGCACCTAGTATCCCGCATATCCATCGATCTCCAAGTACGTCTGGACGATCACTAACTGTTTCCATCTTCTTGGGTGTACAGCCCAATCAAGATCATCAGTAATTACCCAAACGACGTGAAGACTTCCGGTCTTCGACCACCGTCTTCATCTTCGACTTATCGTCGTATCAGTTATTCAGAATGGGATAAACCCGGTCTTTCCGAATAACTCGCGTATATTTTAAATAAGTGTTACACAAACACAACATACGCCTCATTCCAATCCATTAGTCACTAACCGTAAATTAATCAAGAGAATAATTCCCCAAATATTAACCCCGAAGGCCGAAACCAACATCAGATCAATATCCAGAAAACCATTCTGCTTAGCTAACCGACAGTTAGTTTCTAAATTTCACATTCATAGGGAAAGGTTCCCATTAATCTTATCAAAGATAAATTCTTGAATTTATTCTTTAATCTACTTTTGAATTTCGATTCAACTAGCCGGGATTAACGAAACTTACCGAAGTAATCATTTGTTTTAATTTCCCAATCCCAACCAATTTATCCCATGAAGTAAAACTGGTAATACTTCATATCTAACACCACAGTGTTATCGGTAAATTCAATTACCATTTCACGTTCAAATCTAATTAAAGATTTAACTATCGCCTGGAGCAAAACTGGTGATACTCCATTCTCGATTATTTCAATCTAATTAAAGATTCATTAAAACTCCACTTAGTTTTAATCGTTAACTGGGTTAAAGAATCAGTGTCATTTAAAACACGGCTCACGGTAAACCCAAAGTCACATTCATTAATTATCGGGTTAAAGAACGAGTGTTATTTAAAACACTGTTCACGATAAACCCAAAAATCAATATCAATTCAATTCCAATTAAATATTATTTAATTGGTACACTTCATTAAATCTAAATAAAAAGATTTAACCTTTTCTCAACTGGGTTCAAGAACAGTGTTAGTGAAGACACCACTCACGACAAACCTAAATCACATTCGATATTCAATACAAGGCTCTGAATAGAAAATGTATCGGCTTATATTCAATATCGAATTCTACGACTAACAAATGTCGTATTGGAAATAACGATATAAATATATATCTTTCAAATTTCCATAACAACATCTGTATAATCACGAATTCCAACATCGAAATATTCCGAAGACAATTTCGATTCAAAGCCACTCCAATGCAATCATTGGATATTCTGGTTATTTTTAAAAACCCTTTTTAAATTCAATTTATTTATTTAAAAATAAATAGAATTATAATTCTAGTTCAAAACCAGTTCATTTCGATAAAAATCTATTTTTATCTTTTCAAACATGAAGTTTTTCATCCCAAATCTTTCTAAATCATTTCTTATGATTTTACACAAATTATTACTATTTTTAATAATTTTATCAAGGCCTGTACAGTCGATTTCCATCAACGGTCATCGAACTGCACTTACATCGACCTTTTTCGAATTTGATTTGGACGTATCTCCAAATCCAACCGTTAGATTTCAAATTTCTAACATTAATTAGAAAGCTCTTTTCGATACGAACCCAACGGTTCCGGTTTTAGGAGAATCCGACGGTCGAATCTCCCGTAATGTCCGTTTGAAATAAATGGTCGAAATTCACGAACTGCCGCGGCGCGGCGCGTTCTATTCAGGCCATTATATATTATATATATAATATATATAATATATATACTTCGTCGATTTCTATTTAAAACGAATTATATAAATAGTTTTGAATTCGTTTCAAAAACATTTTCAACTTCCTTTTCAATTCAAATCACAATTGAATTCTTCTTTATAGATTCGTTTTAAAATTCATTTCTATTCAATTCAAATTTCAAATTTAATTTGAATTTGTTTTCAATTCACTTCATTTCGAAATCGTTTTCAATTCAATTCATTTCGAAATCGTTTTCAATTCAATTCATTTCGAAATCGTTTTCAATTCAATTCATTTCGAAATCGTTTTCAATTCACTTTGAATTCGTTTTCAATTCAATTCATTTCGAAATCGTTTTCAATTCAATTCATTTCGAAATCGTTTTCAATTCAATTCATTTCGAAATCGTTTTCAATTCATTTCATTTCGAAATCATTTTCAATTCACTTTGAATTCGTTTTCAATTCAATTCATTTCAAAATCGTTTTCAATTCAATTCATTTCGAAATCGTTTTCAATTCAATTCATTTCGAAATCGTTTTCAATTCATTTCATTTCGAAATCGTTTTCAATTCACTTTGAATTCGTTTTCAATTCAATTCATTTCGAAATCGTTTTCAATTCAATTCATTTCGAAATCGTTTTCAATTCATTTTGAATTCGTTTTCAATTCAATTCATTTCGAAATCGTTTTCAATTCACTTTGAATTCGTTTTCAATTCAATTCATTTCGAAATCGTTTTCAATTCAATTCATTTCGAAATCGTTTTCAATTCATTTTGAATTCGTTTTCAATTCAATTCATTTCGAAATCGTTTTCAATTCAATTCATTTCGAAATCGTTTTCAATTCAATTCATTTCGAAATCGTTTTCAATTCATTTCATTTCGAAATCGTTTTAAAATCGTTTTGAATTCGTTTTCAATTCAATTCATTTCGAAATCGTTTTCAATTCACTTTGAATTCGTTTTCAATTCAATTCATTTCGAAATCGTTTTCAATTCAATTCATTTCGAAATCGTTTTCAATTCATTTTGAATTCGTTTTCAATTCAATTCATTTCGAAATCGTTTTCAATTCATTTTGAATTCGTTTTCAATTCAATTCATTTCGAAATCGTTTTAAATTCAATTCATTTCGAAATCGTTTTCAATTCAATTCAGTTCAAAATCGTTTTCAATTCATTTCATTTCGAAATCGTTTAAAATCGATATAAATATCGTTTACGTCAAAATGGCGTCAATCTAATCAACACGGCTTCATAAATTTCTATTTTCAAATATTCTTTATTTCAAATATTTCTTATTATCAAAATATTCTTTATTTTCACGATTGGAATGAGGTCCAATCAATTACCATATAAAGTTAATTATATGGATTTTCATACAACACATGTATATAATAGCATTGAAAAATAATCAACCATCAACCAAAGTGCACTACACTGTATAAGCATTAAATATAGATATTCAACGCTTATAACAGCCTGTCAATCAATCGATCGACATATTTAATCAATCAGGATGAGTGAACTTCAAATTTCATCCCAACACCCGTGTGGGGTTTCAAACAATCACACGCATATTTTATTTGTGCAGTTGGGCGATGTGTAAAATTTATCGTTCCAATCAATGTCATTCAAATAGGTGTACATAAACAAACCGTTCGGTTTATAAATGAATATTTTATTTTATTCACTTCACGTTAAAAATTATATTTTTAACGATAACATTTTATTCCAACCTATGAATTTCTATTCAATTCATTTATTCAATAAAATGGTATTTTTATTTTTCTAACTTATTTTAGAAAATTTCGGCGGCATAACGGCACGATACTAGAAACGGGACGAGGCCTAGCCTTATCCCCGGTCTAGTGAAGGCCCACGCCATTCACACATCAATCAAATCCATTCATCTCACCAAACAATTCAATTTCAATCAAATAATCTAACTAACTATTCAACCAAACAATTTAACAAACAAGCCATCCATGGTTTGTGGATGACGGGTGTCGGGTGCTACTAAACACCGTCTGCATCCTAGCATATATATATAACTAAAAAAATTAAATTGAAAGGTGAGAAGTTCTCACGTATAGCTATCCTAGCTCCACGGCACTTCTTTTGCAGAAGTCTTCGTCGTTCTGCCTCTTTTCACTTTCTTTGCCCGTATTCTCTACATATGTAAAAAATCACATTTTTACTTCGCTATTCAATATATAAAAATTGAATTTTTATTTCGAAGTTCAATATATAAAAACCATATTTTTATTTCGAAGTTCAATATATAAAAATCATATTTTTCTTTCGAAGTTCAATATATAAAAATCATATTTTTCTTTCGAAGTTCAATATATAAAAATCATATTTTTCTTTCGAAGTTCAATATATAAAAATCATATTTTTATTTCGAAGTTCAATATATAAAAACTATATTTTTATTTCGAAGTTCAATATATAAAAACTATATTTTTATTTCGAAGTTCAATATATAAAAACTATATTTTTATTTCGAAGTTCAATATATAAAAACTATATTTTTATTTCGAAGTTCAATATATAAAAATCATATTTTCATTTATATAAAAATCGAATCTTTTTGTTCTCAAAAATCATAACTTTACGCATTTAGAAATCTAAGCTTTCGTATTTACAAATGTAATCTTCTTATGATGAAAAATCCTATTTTTACCTCACTAAAAATCATACCTTTATATAATGAAAATTATATTTCCATGTTTAAAAATCATAACTTCATATTAAAAATCCTATTTTTGTAATTAAAAACTGAATTAAAAACATCATGTTAAAAACATCATGTTAAAAACCATATTTTACTTTTATAACAATGCCATTTTTCTTGAAAACAAGGCTATATATATTTTATTCGATATTTTAAAATAATGCTTTCTACATTAATTATTTTATATTTTAAAGCCAATGATAATTTTAAATAAAATAGTAATAAATAAATAAAAAAAACTTAACTAACCTTCCTTTTGAAATCAGGCCGTTGCCTTTTTCTTCCTTCTTCTTTGCTCATCTGCTTCAGACAAAACCCGCTCCTATGCTCCAACCCTCCAACTCGATTTGCGCGCGCCATCAGGTCACTGGAAGATGATCGGAGCACGCCGCTGCGACGGCCCCCCTGCCACGCACCTCCGCCCGCCACGTTGCTCCGTCCGATGGCCCACGGCGGCGCAGATCTTGTCTTGAACGGCGACACTTCCAATCGCAATTTCGAGCAATATTCACAACGAAATTTGCTCATCTTGGTATTGATTCAAAGAGCGTGAAAAGCTCTTTAATTTCTGCTTTGGGGATATGGATTAATTCGAATTAGGTTTGGAGACTTCGGGGTTTTAATTTCTGAGTTTCTTGGCCTTTGATATCGGCGGCTATTGAATGAGGGTTGGGCTAGGGTTTGGCTCCTTATTTAAATATATAATATAATTTTAATAATATTTTATTTCGTTAAAATGAGAATTTACATACGAATCCCAAATCAAACTCAATAACTATCGCCCCTAGCCAAATACCCCCATTCCGAACACAATGGGATGTGTTTCGTAAGCCAATCCTATCGTTTCGACTAGTTTCGATTTAAATTAAAGTATAAATCTTTATATATTCAATTTAAACGCACATTTCCAATTACCGAGGCCACATACTAACTCTAAAAATTCTCGAAAAACATTTTCTAGCTTCGTATTGACGATACGGTCCTAACAAAACTAGTTTCGTCGAATTCCGAGACCGTTGGAAAAAATGGCCATTTTCCAATCGATTAAAATCAACTGAAACCGGTCAAACGCGTTTTCCTTTGCCACGCTCACATATTGATTCGAAAAATTATGAAATTTGGAATCTAGCAATAACTCGACATCACGGACCCAACAAAACTGGTTTCGTCGAAATCCGAGGTCATTTGCAAAATGTCCATTTTTAAGGGCCTGAATTCCATAGCGACTATTCAGAATTTTCAACTGGACATATCTTTTGATTCCCGCTACGAACTTTTGATTTTTCGGATTCGTTGGAAAGATATTCACTATTAGATTCCATTATTTTTGGTTTCACTAAAATCCGGATTATTTTGCACCCGGTACATTCAATTGAAGTTTGAAATCGAATTATCGAACTACCGCGCCATTTTCAATTCCTTTTATAATTATATATAAATATTTATATTCTAACGACGACGCGTATAATATATACGTTCAAATTATATTCAAAATAAATTTCTCGTTGATTTTATTTAAAATAATCTATTTTAAATAATCAAAATTCGCTATAATTGCCAAAATAAAAATTTCAAACTGGCCCAGATTTTCGGGTTGTTACAATCTCCCCCACTTAAAACTTTTCGTCCCCGAAAAGGAACAAAGTCGAAAGTGGTTTGATTAATCAACTCTACGCTCGATCTGGCTTCTATTCTCCAACTCTTCAGTTTCTGAGAATTTCCCAAAATTTCAAAAATTTGGCTAACACCCTAAATTTTTGAAAAATTTCGCCATAACCTCCCCTGCAATGGGAGCATCGGGGAATTTCAAATAGCTTCCCCGGTCCTTCAGATCTCAAAAAGAAAAAGAAAAAGCCAAGCGGCTAGCCAATAGGCTCACAAAATCATCATCACCCAAACAAAACAGGAAATTATGTAGTAAACATGTACCTATTTGTCGGGCAAACAAATTTTATTCTCTGGCTCTAGCCTCCTTGCTATGACCTGTTCAATGTAATATATGCATATGCAAGCAAATGTGACCAATTTCAATACAAGTCAATATTTGATTCAGTTAGGCATAATGATTAAAAATTATCAAACAATTAAATAAACAACACAAACATCAATCAATTAGTGGATTAACGTTTCAAATTCATAATTTTGATATATAGTCAAAAATCAGATTTTTGATGCCAAATCACAACAATAGGCCCTATCTAATTTTGGTTCTCACACCAGTCTAATGGAAATATATAGATATCACACCTTCGTCACACGAATATAAATTCTGACGATGAGTACTCAACCATCAGAATCATCTTCGGGCCACTAGAGTATGATTCTATATCTATCCAATATATTAAAACTTCGAATACACGCGGATCAGACGTATACGCAAAATCTATATACACTGGATTGTCCACACCAATATAAATAAATAACCAAATACGAATAATTGATTTAAATTTTCAAAACAAAACTTGTTTTCACTTTTATTTTAAAAATTTACTCTTCACACTCGTTCTAGGATACTACTGATCCTATCTCTAACGAGTCATTCTAATTGGATATTACTAATCCAATATCTGATGAATTCTTTCGTATGGTTCTAATGTGCCTTGTTATCTGCTTTGTAAACCAAAGCTCTGATACCAACTATGACGGCAAGGAATTTCGCTCGGCCCGAACCAGTCGCTAAACCGACCCAGACCGTTCGAAACGCCCTATCGTTTGAGAACACGACAAAATAGAACGCATACAGAAGAACATTTCATTGTATATAACAACAATGCATCAGATTACAAGAATATACAGAGTATAAAAGAATATTACACATAAATATCAGAGATTTAAATTACATTTAAACACAAAGCAGCGGAAAATAATACAATACACAACTAGAATGAGATATACGTATACAAAGCTTTCCGGATATCGTTCCAGCTGTAAACCAGGATCCTGTGAATATAAATCTGCAAAACCAAAACTACTAGCTGCCCGTGTCGAAAATAAGGGCACCCAGAGTTTAGGTTAAAACAATAAACTCCAGGTCAGTCATGTGACTGGTGTGAGAACTAAAACAGTTATTAATCTTTATTTTAAATCATTAGGTAAATCAAGGGACCACGCCGTATAACACGGAACGGGTTTCCTCCCAAGAATACCAGTGCATAAAACAAACAGCGCAATGCTAAATAAAGAAAAATGAAGCTGTTATAAGACCCAGGTCCCATCACACAATGCAACGCAGCCGAGGATAGGGTTTTCCCTTATAACAACCAAAGAATGCTTGATACGGTTAAAACAAATCATTTGATACTATTATAAGTGCATAGTGTATAAAACACTTCAAATCATAAGTATCAATCATAGACGGCATGAATGGCCTATAACACTATGTCGCCATATATAAGTTTACAATCAAAACCGCAAATGTCGTATTGGAAGTTGGGTTATCATTTATGGTATGAACCGAGGCTAGGGGCAAGATCCTCTACCGATTTTAGACAATCTAGCCCATGTCTAGGAACAGCCGCAACTGCCCCTTGGATCGTCAGGGCCGGTCCACCGATGTGGATTATTATGCCTGAACACTACGTTTCTCCGCCCTTTGGGGCGTAAATCTGGCCCGTCAGCCGACCAGAAGCATCGGCCGAAACCGATATCACGAGGCGCCTCGCCTTTCAGCAAGTAATAATAAGTAACATCCACATGAGTCAAACTCGTCAGCCAGTTCAAGCACCGACGCCACTCATAACTAGAAAGAAACGCATGCCCTCCCTGAGGTCCGTCTCCCGTTTTTGATTCATACCGGGTGTGATACTCGCGAATCAACGTTACACAAAGCTACGCCACAAAGGCCGTGCTTCGATCATCAACCACAAGACTTTGCTTTTCAACAGAGGCCTTGATCATTTGCCACTTAGGCATGCCACACAGGCAATTCACTCCATGCGATTGATATCCATCAATATATAACCCCTGAGCTCGTACGTCTCAGAGAAGGGCGTTAAGCAAGAGAATAAATTCTCCGCCGCCAAATAGATATATATTTAATAGAGATCAATCACACGGACTAAAATCCAATGTCAGACACACAGTCCATTTACAAGTCCGTTCTGGGTCTGAACGAAACCGGAGGCACCTAGTACCCCGCATATCCATCGATCTCCAAGTACGTCTGGACGATCACTAACTGTTTCCATCTTCTTGGGTGTACAGCCCAATCAAGATCATCAGTAATTACCCAAACGACGTGAAGACTTCCGGTCTTCGACCACCGTCTTCATCTTCGACTTATCGTCGTATCAGTTATTCAGAATGGGATAAACCCGGTCTTTCCGAATAACTCGCGTATATTTTAAATAAGTGTTACACAAACACAACATACGCCTCATTCCAATCCATTAGTCACTAACCGTAAATTAATCAAGAGAATAATTCCCCAAATATTAACCCCGAAGGCCGAAACCAACATCAGATCAATATCCAGAAAACCATTCTGCTTAGCTAACCGACAGTTAGTTTCTAAATTTCACATTCATAGGGAAAGGTTCCCATTAATCTTATCAAAGATAAATTCTTGAATTTATTCTTTAATCTACTTTTGAATTTCGATTCAACTAGCCGGGATTAACGAAACTTACCGAAGTAATCATTTGTTTTAATTTCCCAATCCCAACCTATTTATCCCATGAAGTAAAACTGGTAATACTTCATATCTAACACCACAGTGTTATCGGTAAATTCAATTACCATTTCACGTTCAAATCTAATTAAAGATTTAACTATCGCCTGGAGCAAAACTGGTGATACTCCATTCTCGATTATTTCAATCTAATTAAAGATTCATTAAAACTCCACTTAGTTTTAATCGTTAACTGGGTTAAAGAATCAGTGTCATTTAAAACACGGCTCACGGTAAACCCAAAGTCACATTCATTAATTATCGGGTTAAAGAACGAGTGTTATTTAAAACACTGTTCACGATAAACCCAAAAATCAATATCAATTCAATTCCAATTAAATATTATTTAATTGGTACACTTCATTAAATCTAAATAAAAATATTTAACCTTTTCTCAACTGGGTTCAAGAACAGTGTTAGTGAAGACACCACTCACGACAAACCCAAATCACATTCGATATTCAATACAAGGCTCTGAATAGAAAATGTGTCGGCTTATATTCAATATCGAATTCTACGACTAACAAATGTCGTATTGGAAATAACGATATAAATATATATCTTTCAAATTTCCATAACAACATCTGTATAATCACGAATTCCAACATCGAAATATTCCGAAGACAATTTCGATTCAAAGCCACTCCAATGCAATCATTGGATATTCTGGTTATTTTTAAAAACCCTTTTTAAATTCAATTTATTTATTTAAAAATAAATAGAATTATAATTCTAGTTCAAAACCAGTTCATTTCGATAAAAATCTATTTTTATCTTTTCAAACATGAAGTTTTTCATCCCAAATCTTTCTAAATCATTTCTTATGATTTTACACAAATTATTACTATTTTTAATAATTTTATCAAGGCCTGTACAGTCGATTTCCATCAACGGTCATCGAACTGCACTTACAGCGACCTTTTTCGAATTTGATTTGGACGTATCTCCAAATCCAACCGTTAGATTTCAAATTTCTAACATTCATTAGAAAGCTCTTTTCGATACGAACCCAACGGTTCTGGTTTTAGGAGAATCCGACGGTCGAATCTCCCGTAATGTCCGTTTGAAATAAATGGTCGAAATTCACGAACTGCCGCGGCGCGGCGCGTTCTATTCAGGCCATTATATATTATATATATAATATATATAATATATATACTTCGTCGATTTCTATTTAAAACGAATTATATAAATAGTTTTGAATTCGTTTCAAAAACATTTTCAACTTCCTTTTCAATTCAAATCACAATTGAATTCTTCTTTATAGATTCGTTTTAAAATTCATTTCTATTCAATTCAAATTTCAAATTTAATTTGAATTTGTTTTCAATTCACTTCATTTCGAAATCGTTTTCAATTCAATTCATTTCGAAATCGTTTTCAATTCAATTCATTTCGAAATCGTTTTCAATTCAATTCATTTCGAAATCGTTTTCAATTCACTTTGAATTCGTTTTCAATTCAATTCATTTCGAAATCGTTTTCAATTCAATTCATTTCGAAATCGTTTTCAATTCAATTCATTTCGAAATCGTTTTCAATTCATTTCATTTCGAAATCGTTTTCAATTCACTTTGAATTCGTTTTCAATTCAATTCATTTCGAAATCGTTTTCAATTCAATTCATTTCGAAATCGTTTTCAATTCAATTCATTTCGAAATCGTTTTCAATTCATTTCATTTCGAAATCGTTTTCAATTCACTTTGAATTCGTTTTCAATTCAATTCATTTCGAAATCGTTTTCAATTCAATTCATTTCGAAATCGTTTTCAATTCATTTTGAATTCGTTTTCAATTCAATTCATTTCGAAATCGTTTTCAATTCACTTTGAATTCGTTTTCAATTCAATTCATTTCGAAATCGTTTTCAATTCAATTCATTTCGAAATCGTTTTCAATTCATTTTGAATTCGTTTTCAATTCAATTCATTTCGAAATCGTTTTCAATTCAATTCATTTCGAAATCGTTTTCAATTCATTTCATTTCGAAATCGTTTTAAAATCGTTTTGAATTCGTTTTCAATTCAATTCATTTCGAAATCGTTTTCAATTCACTTTGAATTCGTTTTCAATTCAATTCATTTCGAAATCGTTTTCAATTCAATTCATTTCGAAATCGTTTTCAATTCATTTTGAATTCGTTTTCAATTCAGTTCATTTCGAAATCATTTTCAATTCATTTTGAATTCGTTTTCAATTCAATTCATTTCGAAATCGTTTTCAATTCAATTCATTTCAAAATCGTTTTCAATTCAATTCATTTCGAAATCGTTTTCAATTCATTTCATTTCGAAATCGTTTAAAATCGATATAAATATCGTTTACGTCAAAATGGCGTCAATCTAATCAACACGGCTTCATAAATTTCTATTTTCAAATATTCTTTATTTCAAATATTTCTTATTATCAAAATATTCTTTATTTTCACGATTGGAATGAGGCCCAATCAATTACCATATAAAGTTAATTATATGGATTTTCATACAACACATGTATATAATAGCATTGAAAAATAATCAACCATCAACCAAAGTGCACTACACTGTATAAGCATCAAATATAGATATTCAACGCTTATAACAGCCTGTCAATCAATCGATCGACATATTTAATCAATCAGGATGAGTGAACTTCAAATTTCATCCCAACACCCGTGTGGGGTTTCAAACAATCACACGCATATTTTATTTGTGCAGTTGGGCGATGTGTAAAATTTATCGTTCCAATCAATGTCATTCAAATAGGTGTACATAAACAAACCGTTCGGTTTATAAATGAATATTTTATTTTATTCACTTCACGTTAAAAATTATATTTTTAACGATAACATTTTATTCCAACCTATGAATTTCTATTCAATTCATTTATTCAATAAAATGGTATTTTTATTTTTCTAACTTATTTTAGAAAATTTCGGCGGCATAACGGCACGATACTAGAAACGGGACGAGGCCTAGCCTTATCCCCGGTCTAGTGAAGGCCCACGCCATTCACACATCAATCAAATCCATTCATCTCACCAAACAATTCAATTTCAATCAAATAATCTAACTAACTATTCAACCAAACAATTTAACAAACAAGCCATCCATGGTCTGTGGATGACGGGTGTCGGGTGCTACTAAACACCGTCTGCATCCTAGCATATATATATATAACTAAAAAAATTAAATTGAAAGGTGAGAAGTTCTCACGTATAGCTATCCTAGCTCCACGGCACTTCTTTTGCAGAAGTCTTCGTCGTTCTGCCTCTTTTCACTTTCTTTGCCCGTATTCTCTACATATGTAAAAATCACATTTTTACTTCGCTATTCAATATATAAAAATTGAATTTTTATTTCGAAGTTCAATATATAAAAACCATAATTTTATTTCGAAGTTCAATATATAAAAATCATATTTTTCTTTCGAAGTTCAATATATAAAAATCATATTTTTCTTTCGAAGTTCAATATATAAAAATCATATTTTTCTTTCGAAGTTCAATATATAAAAATCATATTTTTATTTCGAAGTTCAATATATAAAAATCATATTTTTATTTCGAAGTTCAATATATAAAAACTATATTTTTATTTCGAAGTTCAATATATAAAAACTATATTTTTATTTCGAAGTTCAATATATAAAAACTATATTTTTATTTCGAAGTTCAATATATAAAAATCATATTTTCATTTATATAAAAATCGAATCTTTTTGTTCTCAAAAATCATAACTTTACGCATTTAGAAATCTAAGCTTTCGTATTTACAAATGTAATCTTCTTATGATGAAAAATCCTATTTTTACCTCACTAAAAATCATACCTTTATATAATGAAAATTATATTTCCATGTTTAAAAATCATAACTTCATATTAAAAATCCTATTTTTGTAATTAAAAACTGAATTAAAAACATCATGTTAAAAACCATATTTTACTTTTATAACAATGCCATTTTTCTTGAAAACAAGGCTATATATATTTTATTCGATATTTTAAAATAATGCTTTCTACATTAATTATTTTATATTTTAAAGCCAATGATAATTTTAAATAAAATAATAACAAATAAATAAAAAAACTTAACTAACCTTCCTTTTGAAATCAGGCCGTTGCCTTTTTCTTCCTTCTTCTTTGCTCATCTGCTTCAGACAAAACCCGCTCCTATGCTCCAACCCTCCAACTCGATTTGCGCGCGCCATCAGGTCACTGGAAGATGATCGGAGCACGCCGCTGCGACGGCCCCCCTGCCACGCACCTCCGCCCGCCACGTTGCTCCGTCCGATGGCCCACGACGGCGCAGATCTTGTCTTGAACGGCGACACTTCCAATCGCAATTTCGAGCAATATTCACAACGAAATTTGCTCATCTTGGTATTGATTCAAAGAGCGTGAAAAGCTCTTTAATTTCTGCTTTGGGGATATGGATTAATTCGAATTAGGTTTGGAGACTTCGGGGTTTTAATTTCTGAGTTTCTTGGCCTTTGATATCAGCGGCTATTGAATGAGGGTTGGGCTAGGGTTTGGCTCCTTATTTAAATATATAATATAATTTTAATAATATTTTATTTCGTTAAAATGAGAATTTACATACGAATCCCAAATCAAACTCAATAACTATCGCCCCTAGCCAAATACCCCCATTCCGAACACAATGGGATGTGTTTCGTAAGCCAATCCTATCGTTTCGACTAGTTTCGATTTAAATTAAAGTATAAATCTTTATATATTCAATTTAAACGCACATTTCCAATTACCGAGGCCACATACTAACTCTAAAAATTCTCGAAAAACATTTTCTAGCTTCGTATTGACGATACAGTCCTAACAAAACTAGTTTCGTCGAATTCCGAGACCGTTGGAAAAAATGGCCATTTTCCAATCGATTAAAATCAACTGAAACCGGTCAAACGCGTTTTCCTTTGCCACGCTCACATATTGATTCGAAAAATTATGAAATTTGGAATCTAGCAATAACTCGACATCACGGACCCAACAAAACTGGTTTCGTCGAAATCCGAGGTCATTTGCAAAATGTCCATTTTTAAGGGCCTGAATTCCATAGCGACTATTCAGAATTTTCAACTGGACATATCTTTTGATTCCCGCTACGAACTTTTGATTTTTCGGATTCGTTGGAAAGATATTCACTATTAGATTCCATTATTTTTGGTTTCACTAAAATCCGGATTATTTTGCACCCGGTACATTCAATTGAAGTTTGAAATCGAATTATCGAACTACCGCGCCATTTTCAATTCCTTTTATAATTATATATAAATATTTATATTCTAACGACGACGCGTATAATATATACGTTCAAATTATATTCAAAATAAATTTCTCGTTGATTTTATTTAAAATAATCTATTTTAAATAATCAAAATTCGCTATAATTGCCAAAATAAAAATTTTAAACTGGCCCAGATTTTCGGGTTGTTACAATCTCCCCCACTTAAAACTTTTCGTCCCCGAAAAGGAACAAAGTCGAAAGTGGTTTGATTAATCAACTCTACGCTCGATCTGGCTTCTATTCTCCAACTCTTCAGTTTCTGAGAATTTCCCAAAATTTCAAAAATTTGGCTAACACCCTAAATTTTTGAAAAATTTCGCCATAACCTCCCCTGCAATGGGAGCATCGGGGAATTTCAAATAGCTTCCCCGGTCCTTCAGATCTCAAAAAGAAAAAGAAAAAGCCAAGCGGCTAGCCAATAGGCTCACAAAATCATCATCACCCAAACAAAACAGGAAATTATGTAGTAAACATGTACCTATTTGTCGGGCAAACAAATTTTATTCTCTGGCTCTAGCCTCCTTGCTATGACCTGTTCAATGTAATATATGCATATGCAAGCAAATGTGACCAATTTCAATACAAGTCAATATTTGATTCAGTTAGGCATAATGGTTAAAAATTATCAAACAATTAAATAAACAACACAAACATCAATCAATTAGTGGATTAACGTTTCAAATTCATAATTTTGATATATAGTCAAAAATCAGATTTTTGATGCCAAATCACAACAATAGGCCCTATCTAATTTTGGTTCTCACACCAGTCTAATGGAAATATATAGATATCACACCTTCGTCACATGAATATAAATTCTGACGATGAGTACTCAACCATCAGAATCATCTTCGGGCCACTAGAGTATGATTCTATATCTATCCAATATATTAAAACTTCGAATACACGCGGATCAGACGTATACGCAAAATCTATATACACTGGATTGTCCACACCAATATAAATAAATAACCAAATACGAATAATTGATTTAAATTTTCAAAACAAAACTTGTTTTCACTTTTATTTTAAAAATTTACTCTTCACACTCGTTCTAGGATACTACTGATCCTATCTCTAACGAGTCATTCTAATTGGATATTACTAATCCAATATCTGATGAATTCTTTCGTATGGTTCTAATGTGCCTTGTTATCTGCTTTGTAAACCAAAGCTCTGATACCAACTATGACGGCAAGGAATTTCGCTCGGCCCGAACCAGTCGCTAAACCGACCCAGACCGTTCGAAACGCCCTATCGTTTGAGAACACGACAAAATAGAACGCATACAGAAGAACATTTCATTGTATATAACAACAATGCATCAGATTACAAGAATATACAGAGTATAAAAGAATATTACACATAAATATCAGAGATTTAAATTACATTTAAACACAAAGCAGCGGAAAATAATACAATACACAACTAGAATGAGATATACGTATACAAAGCTTTCCGGATATCGTTCCAGCTGTAAACCAGGATCCTGTGAATATAAATCTGCAAAACCAAAACTACTAGCTGCCCGTGTCGAAAATAAGGGCACCCAGAGTTTAGGTTAAAACAATAAACTCCAGGTCAGTCATGTGACTGGTGTGAGAACTAAAACAGTTATTAATCTTTATTTTAAATCATTAGGTAAATCAAGGGACCACGCCGTATAACACGGAACGGGTTTCCTCCCAAGAATACCAGTGCATAAAACAAACAGCGCAATGCTAAATAAAGAAAAATGAAGCTGTTATAAGACCCAGGTCCCATCACACAATGCAACGCAGCCGAGGATAGGGTTTTCCCTTATAACAACCAAAGAATGCTTGATACGGTTAAAACAAATCATTTGATACTATTATAAGTGCATAGTGTATAAAACACTTCAAATCATAAGTATCAATCATAGACGGCATGAATGGCCTATAACACTATGTCGCCATATATAAGTTTACAATCAAAACCGCAAATGTCGTATTGGAAGTTGGGTTATCATTTATGGTATGAACCGAGGCTAGGGGCAAGATCCTCTACCGATTTTAGACAATCTAGCCCATGTCTAGGAACAGCCGCAACTGCCCCTTGGATCGTCAGGGCCGGTCCACCGATGTGGATTATTGTGACGGCAAGGAATTTCGCTCGGTCCGAACCAGTCGCTAAACCGACCCAGACCGTTCGAAACGCCCTATCGTTTGAGAACAGGACAAAATAGAACGCATACAGAAGAACGTTTCACTATATACAACAACAGTGCATCAGATTACAAGAATATACAGAGTAGAAATGAATATTACACAGAAATATCAGAGATTTAAATTACATTTAAATACATAGCAGCGGAAAATAATACAATACACAACTAGAAGAGATATACGGATACAAAGCTTTCCGGATATCGTTCCAGCTGTAAACCAGGATCCTGTGAATAAAAATCTGCAAAACCAAAACTACTAGCTGCCCGTGTCAAAATAAGGGCACCCAGAGTTTAGGTTAAAACAATAAACTCCAGGTCAGTCATGTGACTGGTGTGAGAACTAAAACAGTTATTAATCTTTATTTTAAATCATTAGGTAAAATCAAGGGACCACGCCGTATAACACGGAACGGGTTTCCTCCCAAGGATACCAGTGCCTAAAACAAACAGCGCAATGCTAAATAAAGAAAAATGAAGCTGTTATAAGACCCAGGTCCTATCACACAATGCAAACGCAAGCCGGGGGATAGGGTTTTCCCTTATAACAGCCAAAGAATGCTTGATACGTTTAAAACAAATCATTTGATACTATAATAAGTGCATAGTGCATAAAACAACTTCAAATCATAAGTATCAATCATAGGCGGCATGGGTACCATATATCATGTCGCCATATGTAGGTTTACAAATAAAACCGCAAATGTCACGTATTTGGAAATTGGATTTCCATCTATGAACCGAGGCAAAAGATAGTCCTCAACCGATTCGAGACGCTCTAGCCCGCCCCTCAGGCAAGCGCGCAGGCAAGCCTTGGATCGTCAGGGCCGGTCCACACGGAGTGGATTATTATGCCTGAACAATACGTCTCCCCACCCTATGGGGTGTAAGTCTGGTCCGTCAGCCGACCAGAATGCATTCGGCCGAAACCGATATAACCGAGGCGCCTCGCAACCGCAACAACCACATAAGTCAAACTCGTCAGGGCGTGTAAAACCACTGACGCCACTTCTAGCTAGAAAGAAACGCAAGTCCTCCCTGATGTCCTCTCCCGTTTTTGGTTCATACCGGGTGCGAAACTCGCGAAGTAAACGTTACACAAAGCTACGCCACAAAGGCCGTGCTTTGATCATCACCACAAGACTTTGCTTTTCAACAGAAGCCTTGATCATTTGCATCTTAGCATGCCACACAGGCAAACCACTCTATGCAACCGATATCAGTCACACAGAATGAAATCCAGTGTCAGACACACAGTCCATTTACAAGTCCGTTCTGGGCCTGAACGAAACCGGAGGCACCTAGTACCCCGCATATCCATCGATCTCCAAGTACGTCTGGACGATCACTAACTGTTTCCATCTTCTTGGGTGTACAGCCCAATCAAGATCATCAGCTATCACCCAAACGACGTGAAGACCTCCGGTCTTCGACCATCGTCTTCATCTTCGACTTATCGTCGTATCAGTTATTCAGAATGGGATAAACCCGGTCTTTCCGAATAACTCGCGTATATTTTAAATAAGTGTTACACAAACACAACATACGCCTCATTCCAATTCATTAGTCACTAACCATAAATTAATCAAGAGAATAATTCCCCAAATATTAACCCCGAAGGCCGAAACCAACATCAGATCAATATTCAGAAAACCATTCTGCTTGGCTAACCGACAGTTAGTTTCTAAATTTCACGTTCAAATCTAATTAAAGATTTAACTATCGCCTGGAGCAAAACTGGTGATACTCCATTCTCGATCTTTTCAATCTAATTAAAGATTCATTAAAACTCCACTTAGTTTTAATCATTATCTGGGTTAAAGAATCAGTGTCATTTAAAACACGGTTCACGATAAACCCAAAATCACATTCATTAATTATCGGGTTAAAGAACGAGTGTTATTTAAAACACTGTTCACGATAAACCCAAAAATCAATATCAATTCAATTCCAATTAAATATCATTTAATTGGTACACTTCATTAAATCTAAATAAAAAGATTTAATCTTTTCTCAACTGGGTCCAAGAACAGTGTTAGTGAAGACACCATTCACGACAAACCCAAATCACATTTGATATTAAATACAAGGCTCTGAATAGAAAATATATCGGCCTATATTCAATACCAAATTCTACGATTAACAAATGTCGTATTGGAAATAACGATATAAAAATATATCTTTCAAATTTCCATAACAACACCTGTATAATCACGAATTCCAACATCGAAATATTCCGAAGACAATTTCGATTCAAATCCACTCCAATGCAATCATTGGAAATTTTGGTTATTTTCAAAACCCTTTTCGAATTCAATTTATTTATTTAAAAATAAATAGAATTATAATTCTAGTTCAAAACTAGTTCATTTCGATAAAAATCTATTTTTATCTTTTCAAATATGGAGTTTTTCATCCCAAGTCTTCACAAATCATTTCTTATGATTTTACATAAATTATTACTATTTTTAATAATTTTATCAAGGCCCGTACAGTCGATTTCCATCAACGGCCATCGAACTGCACTTACAGCGACCTTTTTCGAATTTGATTTGGATGTATCTCCAAATCCAACCGTTAGATTTCAAATTTCTAACCTTCTTTAGAAAGCTCTTTTCGATACGAACCCAACGGTTCCGGTTTTAGGAGAATCCGACGGTCGGATCTCCCGTAATGTCCGTTTGAAATAAATGGTCGAAATTCGCGAACTGCCGCGGCGCGGCGCGTTCTATTCAGGCCATTATATTATATATATAATATATATAATATATATTTCGTCGATTTCTATTTAAAACGAATTATATAAATAGTTTTAAATTCGTTTCAAATTCTATTTCAACTTCTATTTCAATTCAAAGCAAAATTGAATTCTTCTTTATAAATTCGTTTAAAAATTCATTTCTATTCAATTCGAATTTCAATTCAATTTGAATTCATTTCAATTCGCTTTCTATTCCATTCGAATTCGTTTTCAATTCAATTCATTTCGAAATCGTTTTCAATTCAATTCATTTCGAAATCGTTTTCAATTCATTTTGAATTCGTTTTCAATTCAATTCATTTCGAAATCGTTTTCAATTCAATTCATTTCGAAATCGTTTTCAATTCATTTTGAATTCGTTTTCAATTCAATTCATTTGGAAATCGTTTTCAATTCATTTTGAATTCGTTTTCCATTCAATTTATTTCGAAATCGTTTTCAACTCAATTCATTTCGAAATCGTTTTCAATTCATTTTGAATTCGTTTTCAATTCAATTCATTTCGAAATCGTTTTCAATCCATTTTGAATTCGTTTTCAATTCAATTCATTTCGAAATCGTTTTCAATTCATTTTAAATTCGTTTTCAATTCAATTCATTTCGAAATCGTTTTCAATTCATTTTGAATTCGTTTTCAATTCAATTCATTTCGAAATCGTTTTCAATTCATTTTAAATTCGTTTTCAATTCAATTCATTTCGAAATCGTTTTCAATTCATTTTGAATTCGTTTTCAATTCAATTCATTTCGAAATCGTTTTAAAATCGATATAAATATCGTTCACGTCAAAATGGCTTCAATCTAATCAATACGGCTTCATAAATTTCTATTTTCAAATATTCTATTTCAAATATTTCTATTTCAAGTATTTCTATTTCTAAACTGGAATGAGGCCCAATCGATTACCATATAAAATTAATTATATGGATTTTCATACAACACATGTATATAATAGCATTGAAAAATAATCAACCATCAACCAAAGTGCACTACACTGTATAAGCATCAAATAAAGATATCTAACGCTTATAACAGCATGTAAATCAATCGATCGACATATTTAATCAATCAGGATGAGTGAACTTCAAATTTCATCCTAACACCCGTGTGGGGTTTCAAACAATCAAACAACTATTTTATTCGTGCAGTTGGGCGATGTGTAAAATTTATCGTCCCAATCAATGTCATTCAAATAAGTGTACATAAACAAACCATCTGGTTTGTAAATGAATATTTATTTATTCACTTCACTATTTTCATATTCACGTTAAAAATTATATTTTTAACGATAAAACATTTATTTCGACATATGAATTTCTATTCAATTCATTTATTCTATAAAATGATGTTTTTATTTTTCTAACATATTTTAGAAAATTTCGGCGGCATAACGGCACGATACTAGAAACGGGACAAGGCCTAGCCTTATCCCCGGTCTAGTGAAGGCCCACGCCATTCACACATCAATCAAACCATTCAATTTCACCAAACAATTCAAATTCAAATAAATAATTCAACTAATCTATGCAACCAAACAAACAAGTCCATGGTCTGTGGACGATTGTGTCGGGTGCTACTAAGCACCGTCTGCATCCTAGTATATATATATATGACTAGAAAAATTAAATTGAAAGGTGAGAAATTCTCACAGATAGCTATCCTAGCTCCACGGCTCTTCTAATGCAGGAAATCTTCGCCAACTCGCCTTTCGTCGCTTTCGCCCGCATTCTCTACATATGTAAAAATCGAATTTTTACTATGTTATTCAATATATAAAAATCGAATTTTTATTCTGTTATTCAATATATAAAAATCGAATTTTTATTCTACTAAAAAATCTTATCATTATATTTTGCTTTCTAAAACAAAATATAATTTTCTTTCAAAACACAGGTATATTTTCTCCTTTCAAAACAATGTTTCTTTTATATAGAAAATCCTCCTTTTGAAACAATATATATCCATATATAATTTCTGATCTTCGTGACTCACAATGTCATCTTTATATGATAAAAATATCATTTTTATCATATTATAAAAATATAATCTTTTAACTTATAAAGTTTAAATCTTTTCAAAAGTTAGTTTTTAAACTTTTCAAAAATCAGTTTAAAAATCATTTTTAAAAATCATTTTTCAAAATCAGCTTTTTTAAAAAAAAAAACAAAATCAGTTTTCTATTTTAAAAACAAAATCAGTTTTATATTTTTAAACCTAAAATCAGTTTTCAATTTAATCTAAAATTAGTTTTATATGCTTTATATAATTCAGTTTTAAATCTTTATAAAAATTCAGTTTTTATTTCTTTAAAAAAACAAAATCAGTCTTTTTCTTTGTAAAGCAAAAGCAGTTTTTGTTATTTTTATTTTAATTAAATTCAAAATAAAATAAAATAAGAAAATAAATTAAAATAAAAACATACCAGCGAGAAAAAGGGGGGTGTCTGCGCTTCGAGGAGGCGGAGGAGTTGCGTCGGAGGTCGTAAGGAGGGAGCTGGGAAGCTGGGCGTGGTTTTGGGGGTACGGGCTTTTCAACAGCGGAGGGATGAAGAGGAGGACGGGGCTGAGGGAGGTCGCGGCGGCAAAAGGTGGGGCGGAAGGGTTTTCGCGGCGCCTGGCGCCTGGGGGGGGGGGGTTTCTCCGATTCGACGAGGAGGAAGGGCTTGTCGAAGATCGGCGGCGCCTGGGGGGGTTTCCTCCGATTCGATCGGTTGCCTTCTTTTTTTTTTTTTTCTTTTTTTTTTTGAAATCGGAAATGAAGGAATAAAAGGGGGGGGGCCAGAAGATAAAGAGGGAAGGGTTTATTTTATTATTATTTTATTTTATTTTAATTATTTTATTTGCCAATAGTTGACTTTTACATACGACCTCGAAACGAGGTCCACCGACTGTCGCCCATAGCGTTTCACCCCCATTCCGAACACAATGGGATATGTATCGTAAGCTGATTCGGTTGTTACAATCAGTTTTCGTTAAATTTACATTTAAATTACTATATTGAATTTTAAACGTACATTTCAAATTACCGGGGTCACATACTAACTAGAAAAATTCCAGAAAAATATTTTCTAGCTTCGTATTGACGATACGGTCCTAACAAAACTAGTTTCGTCGAATTCTGAGACCGTATGAAAAATGGCCAATTTCCAGTCGATTAAAATCAACTGAAACTGGTCAAACGCGTTTTCCTTCGCCACGCTCACATATTGATTCGAAAAATTATGAAATTTGGAATCTAGCAATAATTTGACACTGCGGATCCAACAAAACTGGTTTCGTCGAAATCCGAGGTCATTTGCAAAATGTCCATTTTTAAGGGCCTGAATTCCATAGCGACTATTCAGAATTTTCAACTGGACATATCTTTTGATTCCCGATATGAAATCTTGATTTTTCGGATTCGTTGGAAAGATATTCACGAATAGATCCTAATGTTTTTGGTTTCACTAAAATCCGGATTGTTTTGCACCCGGTACATTCAATTGAAGTTTGAAATCGAATTATCGAACTACCGCGCCATTTTCAATTCTATTTATAATTATATATAATTATTTATATTATAACGACGACGCGTATAATATATACGTTCGAATTATATTCAAAATAAATTTCCGTCGATATTATTTAAAATAATTCATTTTAAATAATCAAAATTCGCTAAAATTGCCAAAATAAAAATTTTAAACTGGCCCAGATTTTCGGGTTGTTACAATCTCCCCCACTTAAAACTTTTCGTCCCCGAAAAGGAACAAAGTCGAAAGTGGTTTGATAATTCAACTCTACGTTCGTTCTGGCTTCCATTCTCCAACTTTTCAGTTTCTGAGAATTTTCAAAATTTCAAAAATTTGGCTAACACCCTAAATTTTCGAAAAATTTCGCCATAACCTCCCCTGCACCGGGAGCATCGGGGAATTTCAAATAGCTTCCCCGGTCCTTCAGATCTCAAAAAGAAAAAGAAAAAGCCAAGCGGCTAGCCAATAGGCTCACAAAATCATCATCACCCAAACAAAACAGGAAATTATGTAATAAACATGTACCTATTTGTCGGGCAAACAAATTTTATTCTCTGCTCTAGCCTCCTTGCTATGACCTGTTCAAAGATATATATGTATATGCAAGCAAATGCGACCAATTTTCAATATAACCCAATATTTGATGCTATTAGGCATAATGGTTCAAAATTAGCAAACAAATAAACAAACAACACAAACATCAATCAATTAGTGAATTTAACGTTTCAAATTCATAATTTTGATACATATACAAAAATCATGTTTTTGATGCCAATTCACAACAAAGTGTTCTAGCTATATAAGATTTGGTTCTCACACCAGTCTAATGGAAATATATAGATATCACACCTTCGAAACACGAATATAAATACTGATGATGTGGCCACATCATCAGAATTATCCCCGAGTGTCTAGAATGTGACTCTATATCTATCCAGTATATTAAAATTTCAAATACACGTGGATCAGACGTATACGCAAAATCTTTATATACTGGACTGTCCAACTCAATATAAAGAGATAATCAAATACGAATAATTGATTTAAATTTTCAAAACAAAAATTTGTTTTCATTTTGAAAAATATACTCTTCACACTCGTTCTAGGATACTACTGATCCCATCTCTAACGAGTCATCCCCATTGGATATTACTAATCCAATATCTGATGAATTCTTTCGTATGGTTCTAATGTGTCTTGTTCTCTGAGCTTTGTAAACCAAAGCTCTGATACCAACTGTGACGGCAAGGAATTTCGCTCGGTCCGAACCAGTCGCTAAACCGACCCAGACCGTTCGAAACGCCCTATCGTTTGAGAACAGGACAAAATAGAACGCATACAGAAGAACGTTTCACTATATACAACAACAGTGCATCAGATTACAAGAATATACAGAGTAGAAATGAATATTACACAGAAATATCAGAGATTTAAATTACATTTAAATACATAGCAGCGGAAAATAATACAATACACAACTAGAAGAGATATACGGATACAAAGCTTTCCGGATATCGTTCCAGCTGTAAACCAGGATCCTGTGAATAAAAATCTGCAAAACCAAAACTACTAGCTGCCCGTGTCAAAATAAGGGCACCCAGAGTTTAGGTTAAAACAATAAACTCCAGGTCAGTCATGTGACTGGTGTGAGAACTAAAACAGTTATTAATCTTTATTTTAAATCATTAGGTAAAATCAAGGGACCACGCCGTATAACACGGAACGGGTTTCCTCCCAAGGATACCAGTGCCTAAAACAAACAGCGCAATGCTAAATAAAGAAAAATGAAGCTGTTATAAGACCCAGGTCCTATCACACAATGCAAACGCAAGCCGGGGGATAGGGTTTTCCCTTATAACAGCCAAAGAATGCTTGATACGTTTAAAACAAATCATTTGATACTATAATAAGTGCATAGTGCATAAAACAACTTCAAATCATAAGTATCAATCATAGGCGGCATGGGTACCATATATCATGTCGCCATATGTAGGTTTACAAATAAAACCGCAAATGTCACGTATTTGGAAATTGGATTTCCATCTATGAACCGAGGCAAAAGATAGTCCTCAACCGATTCGAGACGCTCTAGCCCGCCCCTCAGGCAAGCGCGCAGGCAAGCCTTGGATCGTCAGGGCCGGTCCACACGGAGTGGATTATTATGCCTGAACAATACGTCTCCCCACCCTATGGGGTGTAAGTCTGGTCCGTCAGCCGACCAGAATGCATTCGGCCGAAACCGATATAACCGAGGCGCCTCGCAACCGCAACAACCACATAAGTCAAACTCGTCAGGGCGTGTAAAACCACTGACGCCACTTCTAGCTAGAAAGAAACGCAAGTCCTCCCTGATGTCCTCTCCCGTTTTTGGTTCATACCGGGTGCGAAACTCGCGAAGTAAACGTTACACAAAGCTACGCCACAAAGGCCGTGCTTTGATCATCACCACAAGACTTTGCTTTTCAACAGAAGCCTTGATCATTTGCATCTTAGCATGCCACACAGGCAAACCACTCTATGCAACCGATATCAGTCACACAGAATGAAATCCAGTGTCAGACACACAGTCCATTTACAAGTCCGTTCTGGGCCTGAACGAAACCGGAGGCACCTAGTACCCCGCATATCCATCGATCTCCAAGTACGTCTGGACGATCACTAACTGTTTCCATCTTCTTGGGTGTACAGCCCAATCAAGATCATCAGCTATCACCCAAACGACGTGAAGACCTCCGGTCTTCGACCATCGTCTTCATCTTCGACTTATCGTCGTATCAGTTATTCAGAATGGGATAAACCCGGTCTTTCCGAATAACTCGCGTATATTTTAAATAAGTGTTACACAAACACAACATACGCCTCATTCCAATTCATTAGTCACTAACCATAAATTAATCAAGAGAATAATTCCCCAAATATTAACCCCGAAGGCCGAAACCAACATCAGATCAATATTCAGAAAACCATTCTGCTTGGCTAACCGACAGTTAGTTTCTAAATTTCACGTTCAAATCTAATTAAAGATTTAACTATCGCCTGGAGCAAAACTGGTGATACTCCATTCTCGATCTTTTCAATCTAATTAAAGATTCATTAAAACTCCACTTAGTTTTAATCATTATCTGGGTTAAAGAATCAGTGTCATTTAAAACACGGTTCACGATAAACCCAAAATCACATTCATTAATTATCGGGTTAAAGAACGAGTGTTATTTAAAACACTGTTCACGATAAACCCAAAAATCAATATCAATTCAATTCCAATTAAATATCATTTAATTGGTACACTTCATTAAATCTAAATAAAAAGATTTAATCTTTTCTCAACTGGGTCCAAGAACAGTGTTAGTGAAGACACCATTCACGACAAACCCAAATCACATTTGATATTAAATACAAGGCTCTGAATAGAAAATATATCGGCCTATATTCAATACCAAATTCTACGATTAACAAATGTCGTATTGGAAATAACGATATAAAAATATATCTTTCAAATTTCCATAACAACACCTGTATAATCACGAATTCCAACATCGAAATATTCCGAAGACAATTTCGATTCAAATCCACTCCAATGCAATCATTGGAAATTTTGGTTATTTTCAAAACCCTTTTCGAATTCAATTTATTTATTTAAAAATAAATAGAATTATAATTCTAGTTCAAAACTAGTTCATTTCGATAAAAATCTATTTTTATCTTTTCAAATATGGAGTTTTTCATCCCAAATCTTCACAAATCATTTCTTATGATTTTACATAAATTATTACTATTTTTAATAATTTTATCAAGGCCCGTACAGTCGATTTCCATCAACGGCCATCGAACTGCACTTACAGCGACCTTTTTCGAATTTGATTTGGACGTATCTCCAAATCCAACCGTTAGATTTCAAATTTCTAACCTTCTTTAGAAAGCTCTTTTCGATACGAACCCAACGGTTCCGGTTTTAGGAGAATCCGACGGTCGGATCTCCCGTAATGTCCGTTTGAAATAAATGGTCGAAATTCGCGAACTGCCGCGGCGCGGCGCGTTCTATTCAGGCCATTATATTATATATATAATATATATAATATATATTTCGTCGATTTCTATTTAAAACGAATTATATACATAGTTTTAAATTCGTTTCAAATTCTATTTCAACTTCTATTTCAATTCAAAGCAAAATTGAATTCTTCTTTATAAATTCGTTTAAAAATTCATTTCTATTCAATTCGAATTTCAATTCAATTTGAATTCATTTCAATTCGCTTTCTATTCCATTCGAATTCGTTTTCAATTCAATTCATTTCGAAATCGTTTTCAATTCAATTCATTTCGAAATCGTTTTCAATTCATTTTGAATTCGTTTTCAATTCAATTCATTTCGAAATCGTTTTCAATTCAATTCATTTCGAAATCGTTTTCAATTCATTTTGAATTCGTTTTCAATTCAATTCATTTCGAAATCGTTTTCAATTCATTTTGAATTCGTTTTCCATTCAATTTATTTCGAAATCGTTTTCAACTCAATTCATTTCGAAATCGTTTTCAATTCATTTTGAATTCGTTTTCAATTCAATTCATTTCGAAATCGTTTTCAATCCATTTTGAATTCGTTTTCAATTCAATTCATTTCGAAATCGTTTTCAATTCATTTTAAATTCGTTTTCAATTCAATTCATTTCGAAATCGTTTTCAATTCATTTTGAATTCGTTTTCAATTCAATTCATTTCGAAATCGTTTTCAATTCATTTTAAATTCGTTTTCAATTCAATTCATTTCGAAATCGTTTTCAATTCATTTTGAATTCGTTTTCAATTCAATTCATTTCGAAATCGTTTTAAAATCGATATAAATATCGTTCACGTCAAAATGGCTTCAATCTAATCAATACGGCTTCATAAATTTCTATTTTCAAATATTCTATTTCAAATATTTCTATTTCAAGTATTTCTATTTCTAAACTGGAATGAGGCCCAATCGATTACCATATAAAATTAATTATATGGATTTTCATACAACACATGTATATAATAGCATTGAAAAATAATCAACCATCAACCAAAGTGCACTACACTGTATAAGCATCAAATAAAGATATCTAACGCTTATAACAGCATGTAAATCAATCGATCGACATATTTAATCAATCAGGATGAGTGAACTTCAAATTTCATCCTAACACCCGTGTGGGGTTTCAAACAATCAAACAACTATTTTATTCGTGCAGTTGGGCGATGTGTAAAATTTATCGTCCCAATCAATGTCATTCAAATAAGTGTACATAAACAAACCATCTGGTTTGTAAATGAATATTTATTTATTCACTTCACTATTTTCATATTCACGTTAAAAATTATATTTTTAACGATAAAACATTTATTTCGACATATGAATTTCTATTCAATTCATTTATTCTATAAAATGATGTTTTTATTTTTCTAACATATTTTAGAAAATTTCGGCGGCATAACGGCACGATACTAGAAACGGGACAAGGCCTAGCCTTATCCCCGGTCTAGTGAAGGCCCACGCCATTCACACATCAATCAAACCATTCAATTTCACCAAACAATTCAAATTCAAATAAATAATTCAACTAATCTATGCAACCAAACAAACAAGTCCATGGTCTGTGGACGATTGTGTCGGGTGCTACTAAGCACCGTCTGCATCCTAGTATATATATATATGACTAGAAAAATTAAATTGAAAGGTGAGAAATTCTCACAGATAGCTATCCTAGCTCCACGGCTCTTCTAATGCAGGAAATCTTCGCCAACTCGCCTTTCGTCGCTTTCGCCCGCATTCTCTACATATGTAAAAATCGAATTTTTACTATGTTATTCAATATATAAAAATCGAATTTTTATTCTGTTATTCAATATATAAAAATCGAATTTTTATTCTACTAAAAAATCTTATCATTATATTTTGCTTTCTAAAACAAAATATAATTTTCTTTCAAAACACAGGTATATTTTCTCCTTTCAAAACAATGTTTCTTTTATATAGAAAATCCTCCTTTTGAAACAATATATATCCATATATAATTTCTGATCTTCGTGACTCACAATGTCATCTTTATATGATAAAAATATCATTTTTATCATATTATAAAAATATAATCTTTTAACTTATAAAGTTTAAATCTTTTCAAAAGTTAGTTTTTAAACTTTTCAAAAATCAGTTTAAAAATCATTTTTAAAAATCATTTTTCAAAATCAGCTTTTTTAAAAAAAAAAACAAAATCAGTTTTCTATTTTAAAAACAAAATCAGTTTTATATTTTTAAACCTAAAATCAGTTTTCAATTTAATCTAAAATTAGTTTTATATGCTTTATATAATTCAGTTTTAAATCTTTATAAAAATTCAGTTTTTATTTCTTTAAAAAAACAAAATCAGTCTTTTTCTTTGTAAAGCAAAAGCAGTTTTTGTTATTTTTATTTTAATTAAATTCAAAATAAAATAAAATAAGAAAATAAATTAAAATAAAAACATACCAGCGAGAAAAAGGGGGGTGTCTGCGCTTCGAGGAGGCGGAGGAGTTGCGTCGGAGGTCGTAAGGAGGGAGTTGGGAAGCTGGGCGTGGTTTTGGGGGTACGGGCTTTTCAACAGCGGAGGGATGAAGAGGAGGACGGGGCTGAGGGAGGTCGCGGCGGCAAAAGGTGGGGCGGAAGGGTTTTCGCGGCGCCTGGCGCCTGGGGGGGGGGGGGGGTTTCTCCGATTCGACGAGGAGGAGGGGCTTGTCGAAGATCGGCGGCGCCTGGGGGGGTTTCCTCCGATTCGATCGGTTGCCTTCTTTTTTTTTTTTTTCTTTTTTTTTTTGAAATCGGAAATGAAGGAATAAAAGGGGGGGTCCAGAAGATAAAGAGGGAAGGGTTTATTTTATTATTATTTTATTTTATTTTAATTATTTTATTTGCCAATAGTTGACTTTTACATACGACCTCGAAACGAGGTCCACCGACTGTCGCCCATAGCGTTTCACCCCCATTCCGAACACAATGGGATATGTATCGTAAGCTGATTCGGTTGTTACAATCAGTTTTCGTTAAATTTACATTTAAATTACTATATTGAATTTTAAACGTACATTTCAAATTACCGGGGTCACATACTAACTAGAAAAATTCCAGAAAAATATTTTCTAGCTTCGTATTGACGATACGGTCCTAACAAAACTAGTTTCGTCGAATTCTGAGACCGTATGAAAAATGGCCAATTTCCAGTCGATTAAAATCAACTGAAACTGGTCAAACGCGTTTTCCTTCGCCACGCTCACATATTGATTCGAAAAATTATGAAATTTGGAATCTAGCAATAATTTGACACTGCGGATCCAACAAAACTGGTTTCGTCGAAATCCGAGGTCATTTGCAAAATGTCCATTTTTAAGGGCCTGAATTCCATAGCGACTATTCAGAATTTTCAACTGGACATATCTTTTGATTCCCGATATGAAATCTTGATTTTTCGGATTCGTTGGAAAGATATTCACGAATAGATCCTAATGTTTTTGGTTTCACTAAAATCCGGATTGTTTTGCACCCGGTACATTCAATTGAAGTTTGAAATCGAATTATCGAACTACCGCGCCATTTTCAATTCTATTTATAATTATATATAATTATTTATATTATAACGACGACGCGTATAATATATACGTTCGAATTATATTCAAAATAAATTTCCGTCGATATTATTTAAAATAATTCATTTTAAATAATCAAAATTCGCTAAAATTGCCAAAATAAAAATTTTAAACTGGCCCAGATTTTCGGGTTGTTACAATTATTATGCCTGAACACTACGTTTCTCCGCCCTTTGGGGCGTAAATCTGGCCCGTCAGCCGACCAGAAGCATCGGCCGAAACCGATATCACGAGGCGCCTCGCCTTTCAGCAAGTAATAATAAGTAACATCCACATGAGTCAAACTCGTCAGCCAGTTCAAGCACCGACGCCACTCATAACTAGAAAGAAACGCATGCCCTCCCTGAGGTCCGTCTCCCGTTTTTGATTCATACCGGGTGTGATACTCGCGAATCAACGTTACACAAAGCTACGCCACAAAGGCCGTGCTTCGATCATCAACCACAAGACTTTGCTTTTCAACATAGCCTTGATCATTTGCCACTTAGGCATGCCACACAGGCAATTCACTCCATGCGATTGATATCCATCAATATATAACCCCTGAGCTCGTACGTCTCAGAGAAGGGCGTTAAGCAAGAGAATAAATTCTCCGCCGCCAAATAGATATATATTTAATAGAGATCAATCACACGGACTAAAATCCAATGTCAGACACACAGTCCATTTACAAGTCCGTTCTGGGTCTGAACGAAACCGGAGGCACCTAGTACCCCGCATATCCATCGATCTCCAAGTACGTCTGGACGATCACTAACTGTTTCCATCTTCTTGGGTGTACAGCCCAATCAAGATCATCAGTAATTACCCAAACGACGTGAAGACTTCCGGTCTTCGACCACCGTCTTCATCTTCGACTTATCGTCGTATCAGTTATTCAGAATGGGATAAACCCGGTCTTTCCGAATAACTCGCGTATATTTTAAATAAGTGTTACACAAACACAACATACGCCTCATTCCAATCCATTAGTCACTAACCGTAAATTAATCAAGAGAATAATTCCCCAAATATTAACCCCGAAGGCCGAAACCAACATCAGATCAATATCCAGAAAACCATTCTGCTTAGCTAACCGACAGTTAGTTTCTAAATTTCACATTCATAGGGAAAGGTTCCCATTAATCTTATCAAAGATAAATTCTTGAATTTATTCTTTAATCTACTTTTGAATTTCGATTCAACTAGCCGGGATTAACGAAACTTACCGAAGTAATCATTTGTTTTAATTTCCCAATCCCAACCTATTTATCCCATGAAGTAAAACTGGTAATACTTCATATCTAACACCACAGTGTTATCGGTAAATTCAATTACCATTTCACGTTCAAATCTAATTAAAGATTTAACTATCGCCTGGAGCAAAACTGGTGATACTCCATTCTCGATTATTTCAATCTAATTAAAGATTCATTAAAACTCCACTTAGTTTTAATCGTTAACTGGGTTAAAGAATCAGTGTCATTTAAAACACGGCTCACGGTAAACCCAAAGTCACATTCATTAATTATCGGGTTAAAGAACGAGTGTTATTTAAAACACTGTTCACGATAAACCCAAAAATCAATATCAATTCAATTCCAATTAAATATTATTTAATTGGTACACTTCATTAAATCTAAATAAAAATATTTAACCTTTTCTCAACTGGGTTCAAGAACAGTGTTAGTGAAGACACCACTCACGACAAACCCAAATCACATTCGATATTCAATACAAGGCTCTGAATAGAAAATGTGTCGGCTTATATTCAATATCGAATTCTACGACTAACAAATGTCGTATTGGAAATAACGATATAAATATATATCTTTCAAATTTCCATAACAACATCTGTATAATCACGAATTCCAACATCGAAATATTCCGAAGACAATTTCGATTCAAAGCCACTCCAATGCAATCATTGGATATTCTGGTTATTTTTAAAAACCCTTTTTAAATTCAATTTATTTATTTAAAAATAAATAGAATTATAATTCTAGTTCAAAACCAGTTCATTTCGATAAAAATCTATTTTTATCTTTTCAAACATGAAGTTTTTCATCCCAAATCTTTCTAAATCATTTCTTATGATTTTACACAAATTATTACTATTTTTAATAATTTTATCAAGGCCTGTACAGTCGATTTCCATCAACGGTCATCGAACTGCACTTACAGCGACCTTTTTCGAATTTGATTTGGACGTATCTCCAAATCCAACCGTTAGATTTCAAATTTCTAACATTCATTAGAAAGCTCTTTTCGATACGAACCCAACGGTTCTGGTTTTAGGAGAATCCGACGGTCGAATCTCCCGTAATGTCCGTTTGAAATAAATGGTCGAAATTCACGAACTGCCGCGGCGCGGCGCGTTCTATTCAGGCCATTATATATTATATATATAATATATATAATATATATACTTCGTCGATTTCTATTTAAAACGAATTATATAAATAGTTTTGAATTCGTTTCAAAAACATTTTCAACTTCCTTTTCAATTCAAATCACAATTGAATTCTTCTTTATAGATTCGTTTTAAAATTCATTTCTATTCAATTCAAATTTCAAATTTAATTTGAATTTGTTTTCAATTCACTTCATTTCGAAATCGTTTTCAATTCAATTCATTTCGAAATCGTTTTCAATTCAATTCATTTCGAAATCGTTTTCAATTCAATTCATTTCGAAATCGTTTTCAATTCACTTTGAATTCGTTTTCAATTCAATTCATTTCGAAATCGTTTTCAATTCAATTCATTTCGAAATCGTTTTCAATTCAATTCATTTCGAAATCGTTTTCAATTCATTTCATTTCGAAATCGTTTTCAATTCACTTTGAATTCGTTTTCAATTCAATTCATTTCGAAATCGTTTTCAATTCAATTCATTTCGAAATCGTTTTCAATTCAATTCATTTCGAAATCGTTTTCAATTCATTTCATTTCGAAATCGTTTTCAATTCACTTTGAATTCGTTTTCAATTCAATTCATTTCGAAATCGTTTTCAATTCAATTCATTTCGAAATCGTTTTCAATTCATTTTGAATTCGTTTTCAATTCAATTCATTTCGAAATCGTTTTCAATTCACTTTGAATTCGTTTTCAATTCAATTCATTTCGAAATCGTTTTCAATTCAATTCATTTCGAAATCATTTTCAATTCATTTTGAATTCGTTTTCAATTCAATTCATTTCGAAATCGTTTTCAATTCAATTCATTTCGAAATCGTTTTCAATTCAATTCATTTCGAAATCGTTTTCAATTCATTTCATTTCGAAATCGTTTTAAAATCGTTTTGAATTCGTTTTCAATTCAATTCATTTCGAAATCGTTTTCAATTCACTTTGAATTCGTTTTCAATTCAATTCATTTCGAAATCGTTTTCAATTCAATTCATTTCGAAATCGTTTTCAATTCATTTTGAATTCGTTTTCAATTCAGTTCATTTCGAAATCGTTTTCAATTCAATTCATTTCGAAATCGTTTTCAATTCAATTCATTTCGAAATCGTTTTCAATTCAATTCATTTCGAAATCGTTTTCAATTCATTTCATTTCGAAATCGTTTAAAATCGATATAAATATCGTTTACGTCAAAATGGCGTCAATCTAATCAACACGGCTTCATAAATTTCTATTTTCAAATATTCTTTATTTCAAATATTTCTTATTATCAAAATATTCTTTATTTTCACGATTGGAATGAGGCCCAATCAATTACCATATAAAGTTAATTATATGGATTTTCATACAACACATGTATATAATAGCATTGAAAAATAATCAACCATCAACCAAAGTGCACTACACTGTATAAGCATCAAATATAGATATTCAACGCTTATAACAGCCTGTCAATCAATCGATCGACATATTTAATCAATCAGGATGAGTGAACTTCAAATTTCATCCCAACACCCCTGTGGGGTTTCAAACAATCACACGCATATTTTATTTGTGCAGTTGGGCGATGTGTAAAATTTATCGTTCCAATCAATGTCATTCAAATAGGTGTACATAAACAAACCGTTCGGTTTATAAATGAATATTTTATTTTATTCACTTCACGTTAAAAATTATATTTTTAACGATAACATTTTATTCCAACCTATGAATTTCTATTCAATTCATTTATTCAATAAAATGGTATTTTTATTTTTCTAACTTATTTTAGAAAATTTCGGCGGCATAACGGCACGATACTAGAAACGGGACGAGGCCTAGCCTTATCCCCGGTCTAGTGAAGGCCCACACCATTCACACATCAATCAAATCCATTCATCTCACCAAACAATTCAATTTCAATCAAATAATCTAACTAACTATTCAACCAAACAATTTAACAAACAAGCCATCCATGGTCTGTGGATGACGGGTGTCGGGTGCTACTAAACACCGTCTGCATCCTAGCATATATATATAACTAGAAAAATTAAATTGAAAGGTGAGAAGTTCTCACGTATAGCTATCCTAGCTCCACGGCACTTCTTTTGCAGAAGTCTTCGTCGTTCTGCCTCTTTTCACTTTCTTTGCCCGTATTCTCTACATATGTAAAAATCACATTTTTACTTCGCTATTCAATATATAAAAATCGAATTTTTATTTCGAAGTTCAATATATAAAAACCATATTTTTATTTCGAAGTTCAATATATAAAAATCATATTTTTCTTTCGAAGTTCAATATATAAAAATCATATTTTTCTTTCGAAGTTCAATATATAAAAATCATATTTTTCTTTCGAAGTTCAATATATAAAAATCATATTTTTATTTCGAAGTTCAATATATAAAAACTATATTTTTATTTCGAAGTTCAATATATAAAAACTATATTTTTATTTCGAAGTTCAATATATAAAAACTATATTTTTATTTCGAAGTTCAATATATAAAAACTATATTTTTATTTCGAAGTTCAATATATAAAAATCATATTTTCATTTATATAAAAATCGAATCTTTTTGTTCTCAAAAATCATAACTTTACGCATTTAGAAATCTAAGCTTTCGTATTTACAAATGTAATCTTCTTATGATGAAAAATCCTATTTTTACCTCACTAAAAATCATACCTTTATATAATGAAAATTATATTTCCATGTTTAAAAATCATAACTTCATATTAAAAATCCTATTTTTGTAATTAAAAACTGAATTAAAAACATCATGTTAAAAACCATATTTTACTTTTATAACAATGCCATTTTTCTTGAAAACAAGGCTATATATATTTTATTCGATATTTTAAAATAATGCTTTCTACATTAATTATTTTATATTTTAAAGCCAATGATAATTTTAAATAAAATAATAATAAATAAATAAAAAAAACTTAACTAACCTTCCTTTTGAAATCAGGCCGTTGCCTTTTTCTTCCTTCTTCTTTGCTCATCTGCTTCAGACAAAACCCGCTCCTATGCTCCAACCCTCCAACTCGATTTGCGCGCGCCATCAGGTCACTGGAAGATGATCGGAGCACGCCGCTGCGACGGCCCCCCTGCCACGCACCTCCGCCCGCCACGTTGCTCCGTCCGATGGCCCACGGCGGCGCAGATCTTGTCTTGAACGGCGACACTTCCAATCGCAATTTCGAGCAATATTCACAACGAAATTTGCTCATCTTGGTATTGATTCAAAGAGCGTGAAAAGCTCTTTAATTTCTGCTTTGGGGATATGGATTAATTCGAATTAGGTTTGGAGACTTCGGGGTTTTAATTTCTGAGTTTCTTGGCCTTTGATATCGGCGGCTATTGAATGAGGGTTGGGCTAGGGTTTGGCTCCTTATTTAAATATATAATATAATTTTAATAATATTTTATTTCATTAAAATGAGAATTTACATACGAATCCCAAATCAAACTCAATAACTATCGCCCCTAGCCAAATACCCCCATTCCGAACACAATGGGATGTGTTTCGTAAGCCAATTCTATCGTTTCGACTAGTTTCGATTTAAATTAAAGTATAAATCTTTATATATTCAATTTAAACGCACATTTCCAATTACCGAGGCCACATACTAACTCTAAAAATTCTCGAAAAACATTTTCTAGCTTCGTATTGACGATACGGTCCTAACAAAACTAGTTTCGTCGAATTCCGAGACCGTTGGAAAAAATGGCCATTTTCCAATCGATTAAAATCAACTGAAACCGGTCAAACGCGTTTTCCTTTGCCACGCTCACATATTGATTCGAAAAATTATGAAATTTGGAATCTAGCAATAACTCGACATCACGGACCCAACAAAACTGGTTTCGTCGAAATCCGAGGTCATTTGCAAAATGTCCATTTTTAAGGGCCTGAATTCCATAGCGACTATTCAGAATTTTCAACTGGACATATCTTTTGATTCCCGCTACGAACTTTTGATTTTTCGGATTCGTTGGAAAGATATTCACTATTAGATTCCATTATTTTTGGTTTCACTAAAATCCGGATTATTTTTCACCCGGTACATTCAATTGAAGTTTGAAATCGAATTATCGAACTACCGCGCCATTTTCAATTCCTTTTATAATTATATATAAATATTTATATTCTAACGACGACGCGTATAATATATACGTTCGAATTATATTCAAAATAAATTTCTCGTTGATTTTATTTAAAATAATCTATTTTAAATAATCAAAATTCGCTATAATTGCCAAAATAAAAATTTTAAACTGGCCCAGATTTTCGGGTTGTTACAGCGTGGTCTTATGAATATCGTTTAAAATGCTCAAACTGTTTTAAACTGTTTTACTCACACCAGTCCCATGACTGACCCAGAGTTTGTTTTGTTTTGTTTTCCCTAAACTCTTGGGTGCCCAATTTTGTACGGGCAGTCAAGTAGTCAGGATTTTACAAATATACTTGGAGAGCTTGGAGCAGGAGTCTTCAGGAATATATAGCTATTGTTTATTTCCGCTGTGTTGTAAGTGTTGTACTATGATAATGTTACTGTATACATATACTGATTTTATTCCAAAGATATGTTATCTATTATATGTCGTTCGTTCCGCTGTGAGATTCGTGTTACTCTGATGTTGTATGTTTTTCTTCTTCTATTCTAAGTTTCTATCTTATCTATTCTCACCCTTTGTTTTCTTTCTATTAGTTTTCTGGTTTCCAGTGCAATTTGGGTTGGACTTGTGTTATTTGGTCAGCCCAAATGGTACCAGAAATTCGGGACACTACACAAAATTTATTTAAAATTATATTAAATTTCAAAATCCTGAGTCGTTACATTCTCGATTCCTTAAGACAATTTCGTCCCATGAAATTGGAACGGTGTTTAGAGAAGAACATAAGTTACCATAATTTTATAATTTTTTCCTGAAAAGCCTTTTTCAAAATTGAATTAGGGTGTAGCGACCGGATATTTAGTCAATTTATTTTAAATATTTAATATGGTTTTAAATATTGAGTTGATAATAAAAATCGATTTTTATGTTGAATTATCGATTTTATAATCGAAATACAATTTATTTAGAATATACATATATATATAATTATCATAATCCGAGAATCTGAAATAATTCAGATGATTTATAGAAATTCTATTTAAATGGAAACAACGATAATAATAATTTATTATCAAGGGATTAATTGTTTTTGAATTTAAATTATATTATATCGATTAAATATTGTTATTTTATATATATGTTCAAATTAAATTTCAGAATATATTATGTTGAGTTTATAATAGCGTTATAACATTGAAATGTCAGTCGTCACGTTAAAATAGGGGTTCATTATTTCAAGTTATGGACTCCAAGATATTTGATTAATGGATAATCTCAAAATCAAATCGAAATCGTTTTAAATAAAATAAAAAATCTCTTTATTTCAAATTAATTTAAATCAAAGATCAAATCGCATTTAAAACTATGTACTTATCATACCCTAACCTATCTCCTATAATGTACTAATGCAGTTTATTCCTTAAAGCTTAAGCTTCTTCCTCTATAAATCGTGACCCCTCACTCTTGTTTTTATTTTCTCTTCAGAAACCAAAATCGCGCAAAGCTTCAGAAAGAAAAATGTCTGTTACCAAATAAAGTTTCCCTCGTTTTCATTTGTAAAACCACACGCCTTCTCCCATCCTCATTTCATTTCGTTCACGATAATAAAAGTAAATCAAGCCTTTCCTCCATTCGAAATTTTTCAATGATTTGTATAAAATCTTATACATAGTAAAATCCAATAATTTGAAATCCTAAATCTCTAAGTCATTCCCGTTCACTGTTGAAAATCGGAAAAAGGGTGAAGCCACTTTCATTTCGTACTCTTCTAAAATATCACGATAATGAAATCCTCAGCGAAATTAAATCGCGCTCCAAATCAAATCTAGATTTCCTCGTTCAAAGTCGAGCTTTACTGTAGGATTGAAGCACACAAATTAAGGAGGAGCTTGATGATCATTTGAGGGGGGGTTCCGTGTTTCAGTGGTAGCAAGGTAGAAGCTGAAGTCGTGATGGTTGCTGGAGAGGTGGGCGCATCAGGTGTGGCATCGAGGAGGTGAAAGGCCGATAGTGGTTTGGTTGCGATGGAAATAATGCGAACGTACAGATGGATGGGCGAGGTTATGGAATGCGGTTCAATTGTTTGTCATGACAGGAAATTTGCATCATGATTTGACCCAATGGCATTGAAGCAGAAGTGATGATTGGGTGATTTTCGAACTGATGCGTGAGCTATGTGAATTCAGGATTCGACAGTGGAGCAATAGGAAGTACGGGTCTATGATTTTTGGGAGTTCGGATCCGTGGAGTTTGAAGTTCGGATGGTGTACTAGTGGAGTGAAAATGTGATGGTGAAGACTAGAGGGTGGTTAGCTATAGATAGAGATGAAGCAGGATAGTGAAGAGTAGAAGCAGCAACAAAGGTACTGGGTTTGAACAGTGGCTGATCAATGAAGGTGAATTAATTTAAATAAATTCATTAATTATATACATATACAAGTTTTGTTAACTAATAAATGTCGTATTAAATATACACAAGATTTTGTCGAACAAAGTCAGTCGACTAGTTCGTAGCTGAGGATTGCATAAATTGGAATCAGAATGGGTCGGAAAAAAATCAAGGTGAGTAATTCTCACTCAGAAATTTATTTAAATTTATTTTTGTCATTAAAAATATATTGTTGGCTGCTTGGATGCATTTATAAATTGTTTATTTGTTGTGGCTATTATATACATATATGTATTAGTTACTTAGGCTTGGTGATTGTGGTTATTATATATATATACATATATATATATATATATATATATATATATATATTGGTGGTTGGATATTTCCCGCAGTATCATTAATGGATGTCCGCATTATCATTAGCAGATGACCCAATGCACCCCACAATATGATAGTAGATGACCTTCTATACCTTAATATCTTGCCCTAAACTAGGATGGGTATTATTTATGTTAGCTAACGTCTGTGGATGTAGGAAAGATAGGTTGGAGGGATTCAACTGGATTCCTCAAAAATATTATTATTTGTTTGTTTTCATATATATATTATCATATATGATGTGTAGAAAATCTGGGATTTATAATTGGTTGTTTCAGATGTTTGAATATCACTGGGTCTGAATGTTAATTTATAAAAATATCTTGAAATGATGATTTTGAGATTTAAAAGAAAAATCTATTTTCTTTAAATAGAATTTGAAGTTCGAATGGGCTAGGAAATATTAACTTGTTTTGAATAATAAAAACAAGCAGTTCATTTGTAAACGATGTTTACAAATGAAGTGAAATGAATTATCATTGGATAATTCAGAAATGTAAATACAAGTGTAAATTTAAAAAGGGAAATTTATTTTTCCAAAGTAGAAATTTAATTTCAATGGATTTGAAATTGAGACTTGTTTAAATATATAAACAAGCAATATAAATGATGTTTATAAAGAAAGGTGAAAAATTATCATTTGGATAATTTAAATATTTAAATTCAAATTGGAATTTACAATGAGGATTGGGAATTGTGTTAAAAAGGGAAATAATAAAATCTATTATGTTGTTCAGAACGTAAACTGAATTAAAATAAATCCGTATGGATTTATGATTTGAATTCGATTAGATCAAATTTACTTAAATAAAATATTTCCAGAAAAAATAGGATTGTATTAAATGGAAGTTTAAAATTAAATATGAAAATAGATTAACTGTTTTTACATGTATATCTACATAAGTTAAAATCAATAAAATATTCCAGAATAGGAATTGGGTTTCGAATGGATTTGAAAATGGGAACTTGTTTTAAATTATAAAACAAGGAAGTTAAATTTAAAAAGGACGTTTATAAAATAAGGGAGATAAATTATCATTAGATAATTTGGAGGTTTAAATTCAAGTATGAATTTAAAAGTGAAATTGGAAATCGTTTCGAAGAAGAAATGACGAGTTTTATTCCAGAATTTGGAATATAAGCTAAATTGAAATAAATCATATAATTTGAACTTGATTTTTATTAATTTTATAAAAAAATTTATCTCCAAAGGAATTGGAATATTATATATAAGATTGGATTGTAAATAAATTTGTAACTGAGTTATGAATAAAACGACGACTTAGGGTAATCGGGAAATTTAAGTTAAATTTGGAAAATTGGAAATTTAAGTCAGATTTGGTAAATGGGATGAATTTATATTAAAATGGAGTTGAAATTTATTTATAAAAAAGTTTGAACGTTTATATTTAAATATAATTAAAACGAACTCGCCGCAATGCGGTAGTTCATAATTTGGCGTTTTAGACTTCAATCGAGTATATGCAACTAAATTTAAATCGGAATTCTTTAAAATAAGAATAGCCAGAACCATTTGAATTATAGTTTTCTAATGGAAGAGAAAAATCTAAATTTTGTCTTTAAGATTTTGAGTGATGTCAAAATCAAATTTTAAGAAAAACAATGTCGTAATCGTTATTAAACCATAACGGTTTATTTAAATTAATAAAAGGATTTTAAACAAATAAAATTCGAATTTCCATTAGAAATATCTAGATTTGTGTTTTAAAATAAATATGAACTCAAGTGAAATAAATGAATTTATTTTTGAAATAAAAATTTAAATTTTTAATAATTGACATGGATTTTATGTCAATTTTCGGGGTCGAAAATACCGGTTCGTTCCAGTGGTATTAGAGCTTAGGTTGAGCGAATACCTAGGCTTTGGTGGGGGTTTACTCATTAGAGATAGGGTTAGAAGTACCCTAGAATGAGTTGAGTGTATATACACGAGAGCATTTGTTAATTGATATAAAATTGTTTTATATTGTGTTGTCTAGTATGTTGAGTAACTTATGAATTCTGATCGAATTGTGGGACGCCACAAAGTCGATAGGAATTTCTGAACACTTGAACAGGAAAATTCGACAAGATATTGTTTTAAAGTGGGTATATGAAATAATTTTTACCTATAATTATATTTTTATATAAAAAAAACAATTTTCTGAAATTATTATAATATATAGATGGGTTGGTTGTCATTATTATAATTAAATGAGATTATAAAATTGAAATGGTTATATATGACCAAATAGAATTTGTATATAAATAATATATACAAATAAAATGAATTAAAACTAGATTTAGAACTAGAAATTGGAATTTTAAATCCTAGGAGTTTGGAAAAATATTTTTTGAAGTATGTTTAAATAATATAGCTTTGTTTTAGAAGGATTTTTGAATAGAAATAATTTTAAATGGATTTTGAAATTGTTATTACACTAAACTCACTTTATTTGCTGGGAAATAATTCTGATGATGACTACAACATCATCAGTGTTCATTTTCGAATTTCAAAGTCATGGGTTGCTAACTTAGAAAGGTATTGAAGGAAATTTATTTGAATGAAAACAAGTTGGTTTGAAAATTCAAATGTTTAAATTTGGGATGATTGTAAATATATGTATATATTTATATGATTTCTAAAGGATTTGAAATGGAAACCGGGAATTTTTGTAATGGCCCGAATTTCTACACACTTTGGGTCGACTAATAACACTACACATCCAACCCAAATTGCACAGAAATACGCATTAGTAGAAAGAAGTTAGAGGATGAGAAATAGAAAGAGAGAAATTAGAATAGAAGAAAACGAAGAACACAAATCTCACAGTAGAATGAAATAAATATAATAAGTAACATAACTTTTTGATATACAAATTAGTAAGTATATATATACATACCATTATCAGAGCAAAACAACTATTTCTGGAATAGTTATAAACACCTGTTTCCAGATACAAACACAGTACACAACGGAAAACAAGATAATCTACAACTAACTGGTGAAGCCTCGAGCTCCTCCAAGTGAATCTAAAAAATTCCGACTACTTGATTGCCCGTACAAATTTTGGGCACCTAAGAGTTTAGGGTGAAACAAAACAAATTAACTTTGGGTCAGTCATAGGACTGGTGTGAGTAAACTCCAACCATTTGATTTAACTTTCAATTTTTTTTTCCGAAAGAAATGATAATCGTAAAACCGATCGACACATAAACAAGGATGGTTTTTTACCTCACGATAACCAAAAATATTTTTGATATCAAAATTCAGTGATATTATAATAGTGTCTACATCAAATAAATAGAATCTAGCGGAACACTTGCATCTCATGCTCCATATATAATATAAAATCAAAATATGCAAGGCGCTTATTGGAGATTGAATTCCGACTATGACAAGGCATGGAACCACCTTCCGATCATTGTACTCTAGAGGGGATACACTGGGGTTAAACAAGAACATCTTGCAACCCGGCCACATATGGTTGGCCACTCATTTAACTTGAGTGTACCGAGCATATTATCACCAACGGTTGTGATCAGCAACCATTACCGAAAGCATACAACAACGAATAGAATAAGAAACAAACGGAATTTCTTTAGATCAGTGGATAATACCCCTAATGGGAATGACCCACTTGGCCATGCTGCCTACCCGATTTCTGTCATTTCCCGGTTGATGAGGCTTGAGGCTGCGATTAGCTTTAGAACATCTTGCCGCCATTCACTTTAAATGTCGCATTATCAGAACCATCAAAATACGTTGTCCTGGAACTGGACAAACCGAAGGCACCATCCCATCAATCTGTAACAACCCGTAAAATGCGAGCCAGTTTGAAAATTTTATTTTGGCAATTTTAGCGAATTTTGATTATTTAAAAGGAATTATTTTAAATAATATCGACGAGAGATTTATTTTGAATACAATTCGATCGTATATATTTTACGCGTCGTCGTTAGAATATATAATAATTATATATAATTATAAATAGAATTGAAAATGGCGCGGTAGTTCGATAATTCGATTTCAAACTTCAATTGAATGTACCGGGTGCAAAACAATCCGGATTTTAGTGAAACCAAAAATCATAGGATCTATTTGATAGTATCTTTCCAACGAATCCGAGGAATCGAGATTTCACTTTAGAAATGATAAGATACGTCCAGTTGAAAATTCAGAATAGTCGCTATGGAATTTATATATATTTTATATAATATAAGGCCCTTAAAAATGGACATTTTGCAAATGACCTCGGATTTCGACGAAACCACTTTTGTTGGGTCCGTGATGTCAAGTTATTGCTAGATTCCAAATTTCATAATTTTTCGAATCAATATGTGAGCGTGGCAAAGGAAAACGCGTTTGACCAGTTTCAGTTGATTTTAATCGACTGGAAATTGGCCATTTTTCAAACGGTCTCAGAATTCGACGAAACTAGTTTTGTTAGGACCGTATCGTCAATACGAAGCTAGAAAATATTTTTATGAAATTTTTCTAGTTAATATGTGGCCTCGGTAATTTGAAATGTACGTTTAAAATTCAATATAATGGTTTAAATGTAAATTCAACGGAAACTGATTCAAACGATCAAATCAGTTTACGATACATATCCCATTGTGTCCGGCATGGGGGTATTTAGCTAGAGGCGACAGTCGTTGGGTTTGATTTTGAGTTCTAGAATTAGACAAGTTAAGTTGGAAATTAAATAATATTAATTAATTAAAATATTTTCTATAAAAGGGTCAAACCCCTACCCCTAAGTCTTCACAGCCGCCACTTCAAACCGAGGCTTGAAATCATCCGACTTTCTTCCCCTAAAATCGCGCATTTCAGTTCGAAATAAACTCCCAGCCCAAATCGAAAATTAAAGAGTAAAGTGAGGGCTACGAATTGGTATGGGTTTGATGCTCTGTCGTCGTGGGGTTTGCTCAATTTCAGGGCTTAAAGCCCCGTCGTTCGAAGGTTGATTGGGGGCGCATGGGTCCACCGAGTTGGCCGAGATTGTAGTCGAAGAAGGAGGGTATGGCGGCGCATCTCGTGGAGGTCTCAGATCATGGGTCGGCGCCTCGGATTGGGTGTCAGGGGAAGCCCTAGAAGGCGGCGCTCCTGGGTATCGGCTCATTCCAGTGTAAACGAAGAGGACAAGGGTTTTAAAGACCCAAATTGCATGGCTAAGTGATTAAGAAGGTAATTTAAAATTACTAATTACTTTGTTAATTAAATTTTATTCATTTACTTAGGTAATTAAAGAAAAAATTTGATTTTTGAAAATATTTAAAGCATGAAAAATATATACATTGTTTTGATAATAAAACATTGTTTTAAAATATAGTTTTAAAGAAATAAAATTATACATCATTTTTGAAATTCTAAATATACATTGTTTTTAAATTTGTACATAGAATTGTTTTTTTAGAAAAAAATATATATACAACTTGTTATAAAAATAAAATAATAAGTGTTTGAGAAGTATAAAGATGCGACTTTGAAAAATAGAAAAATATAGTTTTTATGTTTTGAACTTCGAAAGAAAAATATAGTTTTTATGTTTTGAACTTCGAAAGAAAATAGGATTTTTATATATTGAACTTTGAAATAAAAATTCGATTTTTATATATTGAACTTTGAAATAAAAATTCGATTTTTATATATTGAACTTTGAAATAAAAATTCGATTTTTATATATTGAACTTTGAAATAAAAATTCGATTTTTATATATTGAACTTTGAAATAAAAATTCGATTTTTATATATTGAACTTTGAAATAAAAATTCGATTTTTATATATTGAATAGCGAACTAAAAATTCGATTTTTATATATTGAACTATGAACTAAAAATTCGATTTTTATATATTGAACTTTGAAATAAAAATTCGATTTTTATATATTGAATAGCGAACTAAAAATTCGATTTTTATATATTGAATAGCGAAGTAAAAATGTGATTTTTACGTATGTAGTGAAAGCAGCAACGAAGATGACGAAGAGGCGATAACGAGGAAGACTTCTGCAGATGAAGAGCCGTGGAGCTAGGATAGCTATATGTGAGAATTTCTCACCTTTCAATTTCTTTTCTATTTATATATATATATACTAGGATGCAGACGGTGCTTAGTAGCACCCGACACAATCGTCCACAAACCATGGACTTGTTTGTTTGGTTGCATAGATTAGTTGAATTATTTGTTTGAAATGAATTGAATTGTTTGGTGAGATGAAATTGATTTGATTGATGTGTGAATGGCGTGGGCCTTCACTAGACCGGGGATAAGGCTAGGCCTTGTCCCGTTTCTAGTATCGTGCCGTTATGCCGCCGAAATTTTCTAAAATATGTTAGAGAAATAAAAATATCATTTTATTGTGTAAATGAATTGAATAGAAATTCATAGGTTGAAATAAAATGTTTTATCGTTAAAAATATAATTTTTAACGTGAAGTGAATAAAATAAAATATTCATTTATAAACCGGACGGTTTGTTTATGTACACCTATTTGAATGACATTGATTGGGACGATAAATTTTACACATCGCCCAACTGCACAAATAAAATATGCGTTTGATTGTTTGAAACCCCACACGGGTGTTGGGATGAAATTTGAAGTTCACTCATCCTGATTGGTTAAATGTGTCGATCGATTGATTGACAGGCTGTTATAAGCGTTGAATATCTATATTTGATGCTTATACAGTGTAGTGCACTTTGGTTGATGGTTGATTATTTTTCAAAGTAATTATATACATGTGTTGTATGAAAATCCATATAATTAACTTTATATGGTAATTGATTGGGCCTCATTCCAATTTGAAAAATAAAGAATATTATAAAATAAAAGTTCATGTGTTGACAGTACTCATTCATTGAGATTGGTCATGTGTTGAACGAAATATTTTAGTAATAAAATTTACATCTTTATCGATATTATAAAATAAAAGTTCATGTGTTGACATTACTCATTCATTGAGATTGGTCATGTGTTGAACGAAATATTTTGATAATAACAACTATTTTGAAAAAGAAATATTTGAAATAGAATATTTGAAAATAGAAATTTAGGAAGCCGTGTTGATTAGATTGACGCCATTTTGACGTGAACGATATTTATATCGTTTTTATTCATCTTAAAAATGAATATTGAAAAGTGATTTCGAAATCGAATATTTTGAATTGAATTGAAAACGATTTCGAAATGAATTGAATTGGAAACGATTTCGAAATGAATTGAATTGAAAACGATTTCGAAATAAATTGAATTGAAAACGATTTCGAAATGAATTGAATTGAAAACGAATTCAAATGGAATTGAAAGCGAATTGAAATGAATTCAAATTGAATTGAAATTCGAATTGAATAGAAATGAATTTTAAAACGAATTTGTAAAGAAGAATTCAATTTTTCTTTGAATTGAAATAGAAGTTGAAATAGAATTTGAAACGAATTTAAAACTATTTATATAATTCGTTTTAAATAGAAATCGACGAAATATATATTATATATATTATATATAATATAATGGCCTGAATAGAACGCGCCGCGCCGCGGCAGTTCGCGAATTTCGACCATTTATTTCAAACGGACTTTACGGGAGATCCGACCGTCGGATTCTCCTAAAACCGGAACCGTTGGGTTCGTATCGAAAAGAGCTTTCTAATGAATATTAGAAATTTAAAATCTAACGGTTGGATTTGGAGATACTTCCAAATCAAATTCGAAAAAGGTCGCTGTAAGTGCAGTTCGATAGCCATTGATGGAAATCGACTGTACGGGCCTTGATAAAATTATTAAAAATAGTAATAATTTGTGTAAAATCATAAGAAATGATTTGTGAAGATTTGGGATGAAAAACTCCATATTTGAAAAGATAAAAATAGATTTTTATCGAATTGAACTAGTTTTGAACTAGAATTATAATTCTATTTATTTTTAAATAAATAAATTGAATTTGAAAAGGGTTTTAAAGATAACCAAAATTTCCAATGATTGCATTGGAGTGGATTTGAATCGAAATTGTCTTCGGAATATTTCGATGTTGGAATTCGTGATTATACAGATGTTATTATGGAAATTTGAAAGGTATATCTTTATATCGTTATTTCCAATACGACATTTGTTAGTCGTAGAATTTGATATTGAATATAAGCCGATATATTTTCTATTCAGAGCCTTGTATTGAATATCGAATGTGATTTGGGTTTGTCGTGAATGGTGTCTTCACTAACACTGTTCTTGAATCCAGTTGAGAAAAGATTAAATCTTTTTATTTAGATTTAATGAAGTGTACCAATTAAACAATATTTAATTGGAATTGAATTGATATTGATTTTTGGGTTTATCGTGGACAGTGTTTTAAATAACGCTCGTTCTTTAACCCGATAATTAATGAATGTGACTCTGGGTTTATCGTGAACCGTGTTTTAAATGACACGGATTCTTTAACCCGGTTAAAGATTAAAACTAAGTGGAGTTTTAATGAATCTTTAATTAGATTGAATTGATCGAAAATGGAGTATCACCAGTTTTGCTCCAGGCGATAGTTAAATCTTTAATTAGATTTGAACGTGAAATGGTAATTGAATTTACCGATAACACTGTGGTGTTAGATATGAAGTATTACCAGTTTTACTTCATGGGATGAATAGGTTGGGATTGGGGAATTAAAACAAATGATTACTTCGATAAGTTTCGTTAATCCCGACTAGTTGAATCGAAATTCAAAGGATGATAAAAGAATAAATTCAGGAAATTACCTTGGATAAAATTAATGGGAACCTTTCCCTATGAATGTGAAAATTAGAAACTAACTGTCGGTTAGCTAAGCAGAATGGTTTTCTGAATATTGATCTGATGTTGGTTTCGGCCTTCGGGGTTAATGTTTGGGGAATTATTCTCTTGATTAATTTACGGTTAGTGACTGATGAATTGGAATGAGGCGTATGTTGTGTTTGTGTAACACTTATTTAAAATATACGCGAGTTATTCGGAAAGTCCGGGTTTATCCCATTCTGAATAACTGATACGACGATAAGTCGAAGATGAAGACGATGGTCGAAGACCGGAGGTCTTCACGTCGTTTGGGTAATTACTGATGATCTTGATTGGGTTGTACACCCAAGAAGATGGAAACAGTTAGTGATCGTCCAGACGTACTTGGAGATCGATGGATATGCGGGGTACTAGGTGCCTCCGGTTTCGTTCAGACCTGGAACGGACTTGTAAATGGATGGTGTGTCTGACATTGTATTCCTTTATATTGTATTTGTTGATCTCTGCTAAATATATATCTGTTTGGCGGCGGAGAATTTATTCTCTTGCTTAACGCCCTTCTCTGAGACATATGAGCTCAGAGGTTATATATTGGCAGAAATCAGTGGTACGATATGGATTGATAGTGTGGGCATACTGAGATGCAGTGATCCAAACTTTTGTTGAAAAGCAAAGTTTGGTGGTTGATGATCAAAGCGCAGCTGATATAGCATGGCTTTGTGTATAGCGTTGATCCGCGAGCCTCACAGCCCGGGATGGTGGTAAACTGATGGTTTGATCAGTATACATTTTTTTTAGTGTAGTGGATTCGGTCGACCGATATTGAGCTTCGTGCTCGGAGGGATAGAGTAAGCGGTGTTTTCTCTTGCTGGGACGTAAGCCGCGGTGATACTTGAGTCCCCAAAAGTGCGGATGTGCATAGCGGTGTTTTCTCTCGCTGAGACGTAAGCCGCGGTGATTTGTACTACGCGAGCGATCTTTCGAATCAGGAGCCACCGTGATGGAAATCCAATTTCCGATACGTGTATTTCGGCTTTATTTGTAGAGCCTAGTATGGCGACATAGTGGGATGGGGCACTCATGCCGTCTATGATTTATATTTATGATTGAAGTTGTTTTTGACACTATACACTTATTATAGTATCAAATGATTTGTTTTAAACGTATCAAGCATGTTTGGCTGTTATAAGGGAAAACCCTATCCTCGGCTGCGTTGCATTGTGTGATGGGACCTGGGTCTTATAACAGCTTCATTTTTTCTTTATTTAGCATTGCGCTGCTGGTTTTATGCACTGGTATTCTTGGGAGGAAACCCGTTCCGTGTTATACGGCGTGGTCCCTTGATTTACCTAGCTTTAAAAATAAAGATTAATAACTGTTTTAGTTCTCACACCAGTCACATGACTGACCTGGAGTTTATTGTTTTAACCTAAACTCTGGGTGCCCTTATTTTCGACACGGGCAGCTAGTAGTTTTGGTTTTGCAGATTTATATTCACAGGATCCTGGTTTACAGCTGGAACGATATCCGGAAAGCTTTGTATCCGTATATCTACTTCTAGTTGTATATTGTATTATTTTCCGCTGCCATGTATTTAAATGTAATTTAAATCTCTGATATTTCTGTGTAATATTCATTTATACTCTGTATATTCTTGTAATCTGATGCATTGTTGTAATATACAGTGAAATGTTCTTTTATATGTGTTCTGTTGTGGCTTGTTCTCGAACTATCCGACGCTTTCCTTTACGGGGAAGTTGCGGGTCTTTACACAATCCATCTTAGGCAATTTCTACCTAGGATTAATGGAAAAGACCTTTCACTTAACTCCGTCTTCAATTATCTTCAACATGAGTTGATTCGTAACGCTTATGAAACACCCCACCTTCGTTAAGGTCACTCACAAAGGGAATGCCTTAACTTCGATGGAGTATTATAGGTAAAAGACACAGATAATTTACAAGACAGAAATATAAGCAGCAGAAAAGAACATATATTTCATACGTGGTTCATAACAAAAGCATTACAACAAACTGTCTCAAAGCAACTTCCAAATTATTACATTAAAATATCTGTCTTGCTTAAAACATAAAGAAGCATAAAACATAAATAAAACTGCATAAATCCCCAAGTCTAGTGTGTCCCAAGCCATAGCCAAAGATAATAGGTTCCAAGTCGTACATCACAGAGTCTTCAAGCTTGGAAAGATGAACAGTCCAAATTAATGTCACGACCCGAAATCCCCCATACCGAAAATCACAGATTGTACTGAGGACAAGACGAATCAGAACACAAACAGAAGAACATTTCATTGCTTATTACAACAATTCCATCAGAATACAAGAATATACAGAGTATAAATAAATATTATACATCAGAAAAATATCAGAGATTTAAAAACATTACTGCAGTGGAAAATAATACAAAACCCAACTGAAGGAGATATACAGATACAGAGCTTTCCGAATATCATTCCAGTTGTAAATCAGGATCCTGTGAATATAAATCTGCAAATCCAAAACTACTAGCTGCCCGTGTCAAAATAAGGGCACCCAGAGTTTATGTTAAAACAATAAACTCCAGGTCAGTCATGTGACTGGTGTGAGAACTAAAACAGTTATTTAAAACTTTACTTTAAATCAGATATATCAAGGGACCACGCCATATAACACGCAATGGGTTTCCTCCCAAGAATATCAGTGCATATAACAAAACAACGCAATGCTTTTTGGAAAAATGAAGCTATTATAAGACCCAAGTCTCATCACACAATGCAATGCAAGCCGGAGGATAGGGTTTTCCCTTGTAATAACCAAACATGCTTGGTACATTTAAAATAAATCATTTGATACTATTATAAGTGTATAGTGTATAAAACAACTTCAAATATAAATGTATCAATCCTAGACGGCATGGGTACCATATATCATGTCGCCAATACTAGGTTCTACAATCAAAACCGCAATTGTCACGTATTGGAGGTTGGATTTCCATCTGTGAACCAAGGCAAGGGATCGTCCTAGCCCGCTTCGAGACTGTCTAGCTGAGCCTCAGGAACATCTGCAACTGCACCTTGGATCATCAGGGCTGGTCCACACAGAGTGGATTAATAATACCATAAATGATATGCTAGCCTGCCCTATGGGGCATAAATGAGCCAAATGACTCCATCGGTCCTGGATCGACCGATATAACCCAGGCGCCTCGCAATCAATCATCCACATAAGTAAAATGTCCGGGCATGTAAAACCCAAAACACCACTCCTACCTAGAAACCAGCATACGTCCATTTCCCTGAGGTCCTTCTCCCGTTTCTGGTTCACACAAGGGTGTGGAGCTCGCGAATTAACGCTACACAAAGCTATGCTATATTAAAGCCGTGCTTTGATCATCAACCACAAGACTGCTTTTCAACAGAAGCCTTGATCATTTGCATCTCAGCATGCCACATAGACAATTCATGCCATGCGACTGATATCTATCGGTATATAACCTCTGAGCTCGTATGTCTCAGAGAAGGGCGTTAAGTAAGAGAATAAATTCTCCGCCGCCAAACAGATATATATTGAATAGAAATCAATCAACACAGAATAAAATACAATGTCAGGCACACATCCATTTAAAAGTCTGTTCTGGGTCTGAACGAAACTGGAGGAACCTTATTCCTCGCATATCCATCGATCTCCAAGTACGTCTGGACGATCACCAACTGATTCCCTCCTCTTAGGTGTACAACACAATCTAGATCATCAGTAATTATCCAAATGATGTGAAGACCGCCAAACGATGTGAAGACCTCCAGTCTTCAACCACTGTCTTCATAGTCGACTTCTCGTCGATTCACTTATTCAGAATGGGATAAACCCGGTCTTTCTGAATAGCTCGCGTATATAATAAACAAGTGTTATAAAATCACAACATATTTCTTATTCCAATCCAGAATATTCCTTTATTCAAATATTCTTCTACTTTGGGAAAGGTTCCCATTAATTTTATCAAAGATAAATTCTTTAAATTTATTCTTTAATCTTCCTTTGAATATCAATTCAAACCAAATTATGGTTTATCCAAACTAGTCGGGATTAACGAACCTTACCGAAGTAATCATTGTTTTAATTTCTCAACCCCAACCTATTCATCCCATGAAGTAAAACTGGAAATACTTCATATCTAACACCACGGTTTTATCGGTAAATTCAATTACCATTTCACGTTCAAATCTAATTAAAGATTTGACTATCGCCTGGAGCAAAACTGGTGATACTCCATTCTCGATCATTTCTTGAATTTGATAATTTTAGTTATCAAATCCACCTTTCAATCTATTTAAAGATTCATTAAAACTCTAATTCAGTTTTAATTTCCAAAAATCATTACTTAATGATTATTCAAATCCAGGAAATAAATCGTGTCTTTAACTGGGTTAAAGAACCAGTGTCATTTAAAATACAGTTCACGATAAACCCAAAACCTCATTCCATTAACAATGGAATCTTCACGGAAAACAGATCGACATATATAATTGATATAAACTTCCATATCCGACTAATTATATAAATGGAATAGCGGCAAAGCCTTTTAATTTCCATATATATTAGCAGTCTTCCTCCACAGAAATTCACTTCGATTATTACCAAATCGAATTCCATTCCAATTTATTTTGTTAAATCGGAAAACTTTACTTTGGAAAATCTCCTTTAAATCTTAACAAAAGATTTATAAATTCCAAATCAACTTTCATTGTAAATTGGGTTAAAGAATGAATGTCGTTAAAACAGTTCACAACAAACCCAATTCACATTCCATTAATTATCGGGTTAAAGAACAAGTGTTATTTAAAACACCATTCACGATAAACCCAAAATTCAATTCTAATTAAATATCATTTAATTGGTATACTTCATTAAATCTAAATAAAAAGATGTAATATTTTTCTCAACTGGGTTTAAGAACAGTGTAAATGAAGACACCATCCACGACAAATCCAAATCCCATTTGATATTAAATACAAAGCTATGAATAGAAAATATATCGGCTTATATTCAATATCAAATTCTACAACCAACAAATATCGTATTGGAAATAACGATATAAATATATCTTTCAAATTTCCATAACAATATCTATATAATCACAAAATCCAACATCGAAATATTTCGAAGACAATTACGATTCAAATCCATTCCAATTTAGATATTGGAAATTCAGGTTATTTTTAAAACCATTTCAAATCCAATTTATTTATTTTAAAAATAAATGGATTATAATTCTAGTTCAAAACTAGTTCATTTCGATAAAAATCTATTTTTATCTTTTCAAATATGGAATTTTTCATCCCAGTTCTTTCCAAATCATTTCTTATGATTTTACACTAATTATTGATATTTTTAATAATTTTATCAAGGCCCGTACAGTCGATTTCCATAAATGGTCATCGAACTGCACTTACAGCGACCTTTTCCAAATTTGATTTGGACGTAATTCCAAATCCAACCATTAGATTTTGAATATATAATATTCGTTAGAAAGCTCTTTTCGATACGAACCAAATGGTTCTGATTTTAGGAGAATCCGACGGTCGGATCTCTCATAATGACCATTCAAAGTCAATGGTCAAAATTCTCGAACTGCCGCGGCGCGGCGCGTTCTATTCAGGCCATTATATATATATATATACATATTATATATTTTGTCGATCTCCTTTCAAAACGTATTTTATAAATCGTTTTAAATTCGTTTTCAAAACGATTTCAACTTCCTATTCAATTTCTAATCAAAATTGAATATTCCATATCATCGATATATAAATGATAATATTTTCAAAACATTATATTTTGAAATCAATTTCTTTTCGATATTCATTATAAAAATGAATAAAACCGATATAAATATCGTTCACGTCAAAATGGCGTCATTCTAATCGACACGGTTTTATATATTTAAATACATTCTTATCCATCCCAAATCGGACATCAAAATCATATTTTGATTCTTTTCAGCATATTGTTTGAAAATATTCGTTATTTTAAAATAATCATTATCTTAAAATATTCTTTCTTTCTGAACTGGAATCAGACACAGTCAATTACCATATAATTTGATTATATGGATTTCACACAACAAATGTGTATAACAACAATGAAAAAAGCATTCCATCATCCAGATTGCATTCTACACCGTATAAGCATTGAATATAAATATTTAATGCTTATAACAGCCTGTCAATCAATCGATCGACATACAGCTAATTATTGGGATTAGTGTATGTCCAATTTCATCCCAATACCTGTGTGGGGTTTCAAACAATCAAACACAGGGTTTATTTGTGCAGTTGGGCGATATGTAAAGTTTATCGTCCCAATCAATATCAGTCAAATCAGTGTATATAAACAAATCGTCTGATTTGTAAATGTATTTATTTTATTCACATACACATTAAAAATTATATTTTTAACGATAAAACATTCATTCGGTTCATTTACACAATAAAAATAATATTTTTATTGTTCTAATATATTTTTATTGTTCTAATATATTTTAGAAAATTTCGGCGGCATAACGACACGATACTAGAAACGGGATATGGCCTAGCCTTATCCTCGGTCTAATAATGGCCATGCCATATACATGCCAATCTAATCAATTCCCTTTCACCCAAACAACCAAATTCAAACCAATAATCCAATCAACTACACAACCAAACAAACAAGTCGTCCATGGTATGTGGACGACAGGGAACAGTTCATATATGCAGTTACATAATAAATATCTGTATAAAGAAAATTATAGTGAGGAGTTCTCACCTTGGGGATCCACTCCGCCATTCTTTATTTCTGAACGGTTTGAATTTTGATTTGTTTTCCACCAGTTCCATCGCAATTCTTTTCACGCTGTTCATAGTAAAAATCATATTTTTATCGCTTTATCCCAATAAATAAAAATCATATTTTTATTTCTACTTCCTATATTTTTACAACGCTTCTTTCTATATAAAAATTATATTTTTATATTTCTACTTCTTATACAAAGATCGAATTTTTTTCGTTATTCAAATAACAAAAATCATATTTTTATATCGTTAAAAATCATATCTTTAAACAGTTAAAAATCTTAACTACATATGAACAAAGATCAAAACTTTATATTAATAAAAATCTAATCTTTAACTTGATCAAAAACCATATTCATATTCAAAGAAAAACCATGTTCATATTCAAAGAAAAACCAGTTTTTGTATCAAAGAAAAATCGGTTTTTAAATCAAAGAAAAACCAGTTTTTAAATCAAAGAAAAATCCGTTTTTAAATCAAAGAAAAATCAGTTTTTAAATCAAAGAAAAATCAGTTTTTAAATCAAAGAAAAATCAGTTTTAATCATTAAAGAAAAACAAATTCAAAGAGAAAATAAAAAGAAACTCACAGCGCATTGGGGGGTAGGGGGTGGGTGGGGGTTTGCTGCGATCGAGGGAGAGGAGGAGATCCGACGCGGCGGTGGGACCCTGGTGCGGCGGCGGTGGCCCTCAGGCACGGTGGCCATGGACTTCATCCATTTGGGGGCGCTGGAGGAAGCGTGACCGCCGGAGGAAAGATGGGGGCGGCCAGTGAGGTCGTCGATGGAAGGGGACGGCCGCGGTCACGCCAGCGGCGCCTGGAGGAAGGCGGTGACGCGGTTTCCTTTCTCCCGTGCCCCTTTTTTTTATTTCGAAATGAATCCGAGAATAACGAAGTGAGGGAAGAGAGAATAGAGAGTTGACTTTATAAATTAATATATATTAAATTATTTTAATTTTCCATAAAGTCACTTTCTAATTCGAACCCCAAATCGAACCCACTGACTGTCGTCCCTAGCTAATTACCCCCATTCCAAACACAATGGGATATGTTTCGCTAGCCAATTCAGCCGTTACAATCAGTTTTCATCAAAATTAAATATAAATCATTATACTGAATTTTAAACGTACATTTCAATTTACTGGGGTCACATACGGACCCTAAAATTTCCCGAAAAATTATTTCTAGCTTCGTATCGATGACATGGTTCCAACAAAACTAATTTCATCAAATTTTGAGACTATCAAAACACGTTTTCTTTTGCCATGCTCACATATTGATTTCAAAAATTATGAATTTTGAAATCTAGCAATAATTCGACATCCCGGATCCAACAAGTGGTTTCGTCAGAAACAAAGATCGTTTGCAAAATTTCCATTTTTAAGGGCCAAAATTCCATAGCGACTATTCTGAAATTTCAACTGGGCATAGCTTTTTATTCCCGCTATGAAATTTCAATTTTTCGGATTCGTTGGAAATATATTCTCAAATAGATTCTAATATTTTTGGTTTCGCTAAAATCCGGTTTATGTTGAATCTTGTACATTCATTTGAAATTTGAAATCGAATTTTCGAACTACCACGCCATTTTCAATTCCTTTTATAATTAAAATAAAATATTAATATTCTAAAGACGATCTATATAAATATACACGTTCTAATTCTATTTAAAATAAATCACTCGCCGTTGTTGTTTAAAATAATTCATTTTAAATATTCAAAATTCATCAAAATTGCCAAAATAAAATATTTTAATTGGTTCAAATTTTCCGGGTTATTACAATCTCCCCCACTTAAAACTTTTCGTCCCTGAGAAGGAACGAAGCTGAAAGTTGTTTTACAAACCAACTCAACTTTCATTATCTTTATTATGGCTTAAGTTCTTCAACTTTCCAGTTTCTAAGAACTTTTCAAATTCTTCAAAAATTTGGCTAACTCCCTAGATTTTTGAAAAATTTCGCCATAACCTCCCCTACAAGGGAGCACTGGGAAAATCCCGAAATTGACGTATATGCCTTTCCAATCCAAAAAGAAAAAGAAACAGCCAAGCGGCCAGCCAATCGGCTCATAAAATCATCAAAAACCCCAAGAAATACAATAAACATGTACCTATTTATCGGGCAAACAATTTTATTCTTTTGCTCTAGCCTGTTTGCAATGACCTATTCAATGGATACACATGTACATGCATGCATTTTCAAACAATTTTCAATACAGTCCAAGATTTGGTACAATGTGGCCTAAATTTACCATTCTTATTCATAACTTCGATATATATATATATATATATATATATATATATATACAAAATCATGTTTTTGATGCCAAGTCACAACAATATATTCTAACTATATTTTGGTTCTCACACCAGTCAATTGGAAATATATAGAAATCCCACTTTCGAAACTCGAACATAAACACTAATGATGCCCGGGCATCACCAGAATCATGTCCGGGCGACTAGAGCATGATTCTATATCTATCCAGTATATTTGAGACTTCAATACACGTGGATCAGACCTATATGAAAAATCTTTATATATTGGATTGTCCAAATTCAATACAAATAAATATTCAAATACGTTGAATAAGGTTTAATTTTTCAAAACAAAATTCGTTTTCATTTTTAAAAATATACTCTTCACACTTGTTCTAGGATTCTACTGATCCTATCTCTAACGAGCCATTCTCATTGGATATTACTAATCCAATCTCTGATGAATTCTTTTGTTTGGTTCTAATGCGTCTTGTTCTCGAGCTCTGTAAACCAGAGCTCTGATACCACAATGTAACAACTCGAAATCCCCCTTACCGGAAAACACGGATTGTACTAAGGACAAGACGAATAAGAACACAAATAGAAGAAAATTTCATTTCTTATTACAACAATTCCATCAGAATACAAGAATATACAGAGTATAAATAAATATTATACATCAGAAAAATATCAGAGATTTAAATACATTACTGCAGCGAAAAATAATACAAAACCAAACTGAAGGAGATATACGAATACAGAGCTTTCCGAATATCAGTCCAGTTGTAAATCAGGATCCTGTGAATATAAATCTGCAAAACAAAAACTACTAGCTGCCCATGTCAAAATAAGGGTACCCAGAGTGTAACGACCCGCATTTTTCAGCAAGATAATTTATTTATTTAACTACTTAAATAGTGAATTAGAGAATTTAAATCGTCAGTTAATTAATATTGAATATTTAATTAAAATAAATAATAGAATAATATATTTAATTAAGAAATAATCAAAAATAATGGAATTCACAATATTGTGTGAATTGGATTATTTAAAATATATAATTCAGTTTAGAGTTGAATTATATTCACGAATAAATCTAAATAATGACAGTTTGAACATATAATTCTATTATAATTAAATTCGAGCTTTAAATGGCGTGGCAGTTCACTATTTGGCGATTTGAACTACGACTAGATATACAGGGTCCGTTTTAAATCGGATTTCTGTGAAACAAGAAACGTTAGGAGCTGGTGAAGTATATTTTCTCGTGGAAAATAAAAATTGAGATTTCATCGTGTAGATTTTGATTTATGTCCAAATCAAATTTTAGAAAAGTCGCTGTGGAATTCCTTTGAAATTTATAAATATTTATTTATATTTATAAAAGGAATTTCATTATAAATCGAATATCGATTTAAAGCGGGATTTGAAATATCGAGTTAGAAATTCATATAGGAATATTCTAGAGCTGTATGATATTCGATTGTGAATATATACGATAATATTTATTTTTAAATATTTAATTTAATTATTTTTAAATATACTTATATATTTAAAAGGATTATTTAGGGCTTTAAAAATAGCCAGTTTTGCAAACGACCTCAGAATTCGACGAAACCAATTTTGTTGGATTTGTAATGTCAAATTAGTGTTAGATTTCAATTTCCGTGATTTTTGAAGTCAGTATGTGGCCGTACCAATTTTATTCTGAAAAACAGTCAGTATTCTGATGAATAAAAATACGCTGTATGAGCATACGGAGTCGAAATTCGATGAAACCAGTTTCATTGGGACCGTAACGTCGAACTGTAGCTACGTAACCGTTTTCGCAATTTTTGAATATCGTGTGTGATCATATGGATTTTCAGAGTGCAGAGACAAACATAAAACAATATAAAAAATATATATGTGAACCTAACCAAGGCCACACGTCCTCTTTTTCAGCCACACAAGATCATGTTCCCCGTTATAAATTCACTCTTAAGGCCGCCACCAGTTTTTCTCAAATCGTTGAAAACATCCTCAGAAGAAAATCAGAATAAAATCAAAGTAAAATCCATAAATCTTGAAATACTTATATCTAAGACCCTGTTTAAATTCTCGTCAGGATGGTGTTCCTTTTTGTGAGATCGTCGCTTGCCTTTCCGTTGGGTTTTGCGAAAGCAACATTTAGGGTTGAGGTGCGAGTGAAATGGAAGCAACGATTGTTGATTTGGGGTATGAGGCTAGTCTTAGTGTATCGTTTAGCATTAGTTGGCAATTTTGGGTGAAGTTCGGTGGAACTTTGGGTTGCGACTGGGTCTGGGAGCAGCGAGAACGCCTCATGACAGAGGGCGTCGAGTTCAATTTTTCTGGTATAAGAAGATGGAGATTTAGGGGAAGAGCATTTCGGTGTAATCGAATGGTGGAATTATGGAGTAGAATGGGAGCGGTAGTGGAAGGAGCGATGGTCGTTGTTCCTCTTTGATAAGACCGTGAGTCTGCTGGTAGAAGGAGATGAGTACAGGAGTTATGAGCTAAACGTGATTAGTGATGTAATTAAGGGAAAGTTGATTTTTTTCTATTTTCATGGTGAAATGAAAGGGAATGAGAGGTGCCATGTTGGGGAAAAAGGTAGCAAAGCGTGCGGAGTTAATCTGGAGGAGGAAGAAGGACCCTGTTCAAGCGGGTGCGGGTTATTATAAGGTAATGGGCCAGTTGATGGTGGGTAAGGCCTGAATATTTAACTAAATCTAAGTTATATTTTAAATTAAATAGTGTATAAAATTGTAACGTTCATAACTTGTTCGTTTAATATCAGAATTCTGCAAAACAAGATCCATTGGGATCGTATGGACGGACACTACATGATGAAACTGACTGGAAGTCCATCGGAGCTCGTTACAATTTATAGAAAAATAAATTGTTCGTCAAAATCAAATCAAGCGATGGTTATCGTTATTAACGATGATCGTCCAATGTGAGTAAAACTCACCAACTCTGAACAGTTTTATTTTTATAACGTATTCTTAGAACTGATAATGATCTGTTGATTGCTGTGTGTTAACTGTTTGGTTGAATTGTTTGTGTATTGGTTGAAATTATAGATAACAATATATATATATATAAATCGTTAATCTAATATTGATTATGTTTATCAGAATATTTTATACTCGTGTTGTTTAACATCTGTGATGCAGGGAAACATGTCAGAGGGGTCCAACTGGACTCCTCAATATTTATAATACTGTTCTGTTCATACATTGTGTTATATGATGTGATATAAAATCTGTTGATGATTTTATATGTTTGAATGATACCCATCAATGTTATATGGTACGTTAAATACCATAAGGAATACTGGAAAGTAAAAAAGGAACTTTCAAAGTATATTGAAAATAAAATATTTATAAAATCGAAGGATTTTATAAAAGGAATATTTATTTAGGAAATAAATAGGTGTAACGACCCAACTTTCGAACACATCTCAAGTTGTGCCATTAATAAGAAATAAGAGTAGATAGAAGATAAATCATAGAAACATCAAAATCTCACAGCGGAATTTTTCACAAAAAGATAATACTTTAATATTACTCAACAATACTTAATACATCAGATCATCACATGTCTAGTGATACAACCATTCATAGTACATCAATAATTATACATAACATGGTTGATCAACTGACAGACTTAATTATACAGTAGATAGGGTGGATGGACCAGCACACTGATAATCTTCATTCAGCTTCTCAAGTTTCTACATCCTGATTCACTTGTCTATTCATAACAAGTGTTATGAATACCCAAGAGTTTAAGGGAAAACACAGAAAACAGTTTAAAAGCAGTTTAAAGAAATCAAAAGATCTCATAAGACCACGCCGTAAATACGGAACGGGTTTTTACCTTATGAGATTGAAAACACTTTGTATACTTGAAATCAGATATTTTCATATAAATTTCCACAAATAATTTAGAATCTAGAAGAATGCTTGCATATCACATTCTCCTATATAGTATACAAAATAAAAACCGCTTAGCACTTAGGGAATTGGATTTCCAACTCTGACAAGGTATGGGACCACCTTCCGATGATGTATCTCTAGAGGCAAATACACCTGGGTTCAACAAGAACGTCTTGCAACCCGACCCTCACATGACCGACCACTCATTTCTCTTGAGTGTATCGAATGTATATCACCGATGATTGTGCGTGACAACCATCCCCGAATGGGCAGAATCGATAGATTTAGAAACAAAAGGAATCTCTCTAGATAGGTGATGCTACACCCTAATGGGAGCGACCCATATAGCCATGCTGCCTGCCCGATTTTTGTCATTTCCTGGGTGTGAGGCTTGAGGTTAGACTCACGTCTCATCATCACTGGTTCATTTCCTTTGAATGCCACATCGTCCTACCCGTCAGAAATACTCATTCGATTACCCAAATATATCACGGGCACTAAAGCTAAGAGAAACGAATTCCTCCGCCACCAACGTAATATACTTACGTAAACTCGATGTGTAAATTCTGACTGATATACACTGTCAGACACTCGTCCATTCAGGTTTTTTCTGGGACTGAACAGACCAAAGATATTGTTTACGATCATCGTCTTCAGTTTTGAACATCTCTGACGTGCGACGTCTAATCAAATCAAAGTGGAAAATTTATCCGGTCTCTTTGAAATGATTACGAACATTTTTCTTTTAAATTATTGATCTGATGTGATTAAAAATCAACTACATATATAATCAAATCAAACAGTACGATCATCTTGCTTATATCTGGCATTTTGATCATAATTTAGAATTGGACAATTTCAGTGTGCGCGCTGCACGGGTTTTTCTTTTCATTTTGTCCGTCACTTCTACAAAATAAATTCTTACTTTATTTATTCTTAGAAAAATATTTCTTATCATGATTTCTAAAGTTGATTATCATAAATGACTTAAACTATACTTTAATCATTTATGTCACACCTTAACACTTCGTATCTTCTCGTCAAATTTTCCCTTGGATCTTTAATTCTTGATCAACTTATTCCCTTTCTATACTGATAAAATTCCTTCTTTATATTTATTCCGTCTAAACATGATTAAACCATTATCTACAGTTCTTGTTTTAATAAGGTTCAGAACTGTTCATGATTAGTTCTTATATCCGATATTGTAGATTTCAGATAAAACCGACAAATTCTACCATATTTGTTACATGCGGTTTCTTACCTTGTTAAAAACCTTAAATATCTCATTAGAAAATAGATTATAATTTTAAATTATAAAATAAATTTATAATTTAACCAAAATAACAGCTTTTGTGCTGATTCCTCGTCGGCTGTAAAAATCATGCTCGATCTGTTATTCTTGAACGACTTTTCTTTGTTTGACTTTACAATTTAAAATATTTTATTAGAAAATCATTTCTAATTATCATTTCAAATTAAATTTATAATTTAATTTAAATTACAATTTCTGTATTATTTTATAGTCTTTGACGAAAACTGTATTTCCATGTCCTGATTCACTTTCTTTTCTATTTTCTAGTAAATTAAATAAAAATATTACTTTTATTTAAATATTTATTTTTCCCCTTCTTAATTAAACCCTTATTTAATTTAAAACCAAGTTTAAATTAAAATTATGGTTTAAAATCTTCATTTTAAATTTGAATTGGTAAAGTACCACTTTAGGAAAGTACCAGGCCTACAAAACCCCATGTTTTCCTTGCCAAATCAACCTGGACACCATGCGCAGGTCAAAACACCCGGCTCCCTGGTACTTACCAAGTACCAAAGTACCATGTAGATTTTCCAGTGTTTTCCTTTGCCCGATCTCAAAACCCACGGTGGCCACTCCTCCTTTTCTTCTTCCTTCTCCGTCCATAGTTGTGCACGTGCACACGTGTCAGGGGCCCCAACAGCCACCACCGGCCGTCGCCACCAACCCCACTCCTCCACCTGATCACGCCACCACCTACCAGTCCTCCTCCCTTTGCCTGAATCAAATTTTGGCCGTACATCTCTTCTTTCAGAACTAAAACACCATCAATGAAAACACCTCAGCCCTCCTCCCCTCGACCACCGGACGCCACCATCTCGCTGCCACGTCACCACTGGACCAGGACGCCCCTATCCCCCTCTGACCGCACCTCCCCATCCCCTTTGACGAAGAGCAGTTCGGCCGAGACCACCATGAACCCAAAACAATTTTTAAAACCCTATTTCTCTTAATTTACAAAAACTTATTCATTTAAAAATTTAATTTACATTTTCCCTACAATCTACCCCCTGCCATGCTCCTCCAAGCCGAACACCACTCCCCCAAGTCAAATGATATGCCGGAAATTGACCAAAGTTGAATTTGCGGCCATAATTTAAATTCTCAAGGTTTACAACCTTAAAAATCTTGTTTTCAGTTTTAAAAATCATCATTTGATTTACTGATCCTGTTTATGTACCCAAACATAGTTTTTGAACGATTTGAAAATCCACTTTTTTGTTTGAGAAACAGAAACCTGAATGTTGTTTTCTTTTTGATGAAAGTGAAGCTTTAGCAAGGTTTAATTTCTTTTTACATTCTGGTATGATTTGTTAGAAAGGTATTAACATCAGCATTGACCCTATACTCGACATCCCCTACCCTGTGTTACTGATCTAGTTAAGTAAAAAAAATCAATCAAAAGAAAACCATGTCTAATGACAGTAACATGTCGTAGGACTTTAACCTATGGCACTTAAGGGTATCACATATAAATCAGTGTTCATTACATCATAACAACAACCAACTCATACATGAAAGAGTACTTAAACGAGATCATAAAGGAAATCCATAACCATTTCATAGTTCAATCACTAAACTGCAGTAATTAAAAAACAGGTAATATAATGCATGTTTACTCACTTTAAAAGCTTCCCAAAATCCTTGCTTTTTCTTTGCTAAAACTTGTGAACTTGCTGTGTGTTTGAGTGTGTGAGATGAGTGCAAGGATGGGTCCTTATATAGGGGTGAGAAATTGATAAAACCTGGTGCATTTAAGGTTTGATGTGAAATAACAAAACAGCTTTCTAACCTGATAATGAAAGACCACACCACCCACCACTTTTCCCTCTCAAAATGCTTGAAAATTCACATCCATTCACATGGAAAATCTCAGTCTAGCCATTTCTGAAAATACCCTAGGTCTAGCACTAAAACTCTTCTCATTGGTGAACCATGAACCATCACATTTATTATGCTACGTACAATCCTTCCTTCTATCATCTTTTCCTTAGCTTTTAAACAAAATATTGAGATCAATTGTGTACTAAAACTGTTTAGTTTTTTATTGAGTTTGCACATCAAACTTTTCATATGTCAAAACTTGATTTTATAAGAATTTATTTAAATACAACCTTGCCTTGCAAGGATAGTTAAAAATCTGAAATGTTGTAGTATGAAAATCCATTGTCATGTGGTGAAATCACATAGGAAAACACTTAGCAATATCCATGATTTGAAATCTACTAATACGTGAGATGATGATGATGCTATCTCTACATGATTTGCTACTCCTTTTATATATGTGTTTATTTGACAAAATTGCCAAAGTCTTGAAAAATGCAATAGGGATTTTATTTTCAGAAATTACATTGCAAAGAAAGGAAAAGATTGCAAAATTGAAAATGACATCATCTACATAGATCTTGCCATGTGCCTAGAGCTCTTTCTAAGGCCTACTTGCTAGCATGATCTATCACGTGTGTGTTTCATGAGTGAGATCATGAAATGAAATAGATTTTGACAATTCGAGTCCTAGTTCCAATGTAAAGATGCAAATGAATTTTCATGACATTGATTTGTCATTCATGTTCTTGTTTTAATGCAAATGAGATTTGATTTTGCTATCATTCAAATCTATGGTGACGAGATCATGAAAGAAGATTAGACAATGCAAGTTTTCAAATTTTAAAACATATAAAAGTTCACATAATTTCTTGCATAAGTTTTGAGACAAAGAGGTGTTTTAAATCATACTTTAGGCAAGGTGTTTGATTGTGTTTAAAAGCAAGGAGCTAGCTAAAATAATGTTTTAAAGCTTTTGAAAACATGAACAAAATATTTGCAAAGCCATAGCATTTAAAAATTGCTATGTAAAAGTGTTATATATCATATACGTGTTAAATATAAATCTAAACAACACTTTAAAATATGCTATCATATATAAGAGCAAAATGTTAATATACCCTTTGACATGTTTAAATATTCTGAAGTCTTGAATTAAAAATCATATCTGAAAATACGTACTCACGATCAATCTGTGTCAGTGATCAGTGCAAAAATCCCGGGTCATTACAATAGGATTAATAAAAGGAATACTTATTTAGGAAATAAATAGAATAAAGAAATATTTACTTAGAAAATAAATAGAATAAAGGGATATTTATTTAGGAAGTAAATAGAATTATAAAAGGAATATTTATTGGGAAAATAAGCAGGATTTATAAAAAGGGAAGTTGACGAGATATAAAAGAGTTAATCGAATTTAGTTATTCGAAGTCGAGTTAATCAAATATGGTTAGTTGAATAGAGTTAGTCAAACATAGTTATTCAGGATAAATTACCATTTTGCACGACTACTAGCGTAATTCGCAGGGCTGCAGATAGCCTATGGCGATCGGATGTTTCCTGAGGGAATCAGGCGTAACCATTGTGATCGCTGCGATCTAGAGTTAAGCGAATGGAGTTAAATCGAATATTAGTTATTCAGATAAGAGTTAAGTAACTAGAGTAAATCGAATATTAGTTAATCGAATAAGAGTTAAGCAAATAGAGTTATTCAATTAGAGTTAATCGAAATAGAGTTAAACAAGATTAGAAACTGACTAGAGATTAGTTAAGTTGAATAGTTTGCTGAGTATCGATCTGATGTTGGTTTCGGCCTTCGGGGTTTATACATAGAGAATTGTTCTCTTACTAGTTTACGGTTAGGGACTAATAGTTGTGGAATGGCAGTGATGCGTGAATAAGCTACGGAAATGTTCCCAATGTTAATAACGTATGTTTTCTAAATGTTGTAAATAAGGCAATATGAATATATATCTATGGTTGATGATTGATCGATATAATTTCCATTTGGAAATAATATCGTTGTTTGCACACGTGTTTTTCTTTGATAGTTAACTCATCGACTATCGAAGTTTTCGACCATTTTAACGTTGTTAATACGGAGAGACCAGTTGGATTATTATCCGAAGAACTACTCCGTATTGGCATAAGCGTTGTGAATCATATATGCCAAAGATAATTGAAGACGGAGTAAAGTGCAAGGGTTGTTGTATAAATCTTAGGTAAAGATTGCCTAAGATGGTTGTACTGAATAGTGCCTTCGGTTTGTCCAGTCCCAGGACGACCTGTATGGAAGAATGTCTGACAGAGTATATTTAATAGATCGCGTAAGTTGATCTCTTCAAACGTATTTACGTTTGGTGGCAGAGGAATTTGTTTCTCTTAGCTGTATACCCATGGTAGTTTTGGGGAAATCAATTTGTGATTTGGAGGGTATGACGATGTGACATTCAAAGTGGATAAACGTGTGATCTGTCAGAGATAAGCGTGGCCTCTAGCCTCACAACCGGGAAATGATAGAAATCAGGCAGGCAACATGGCTATGTAGGTCGCACCCATTAAGGTGTATAATCACCTGATCTGGAGTTTTCATTTACTTTTAAAAATCTATTGTTGATGCTATCCCATTCGGTAAACGGTTGCTGATCCCAACCGTTGGTGATATACATTCGATACACTCAAAGGAAATGAGTGGTCGGTCATGTGTGGCCGGGTTGCAATATGTTCTTGTTGAACCCAGTGTATTCCTCTCTAGAGGTACACTAGCGAAACGTGGTTCCATACCTTGTCATAGTTGGAAATCCATTACCCAATACGTTCTTGCGGTTTTGGTTATATACTATATATGTAGAATGTGAGATGAAAGCGTTCTGCTAGATGATTATTATATTGTGGTTGATAGACATTATTATAATATCAAAAGGTTTTTGATATAAAGATATCTCGGATTCTCATAAGGGAAAAACTCGTTCCGTTATATGGCGTGGTCTTATGAGATATCGTTTAGTGGCTTAAACTGTTTAAACTGTTTTACTCATACCAGTCCCATGACTGACCCGGAGATTATTTTGTTTTGTCTTCCCTAAACTCTTGGGTGCCCAATTTTGTACGGGCAGTCAAGTAGTCGGGATTTACAGATGCTTGAAGAGCTGGAGCAGGAGGCTTCAAAATTATATAGCTATGGTTATTTTCCGCTGTGTTGTAAGTGCTATACATTGGAAATGATATGTATATTCAAGTACAGATTTATATTTCAAAGTTATGTTAAATATTATATGTTATTTGTTCCGCCGCGAGGTTCGTGTTACTCTGATGTTGTGTTATTCTTCTCCTTCTATTCTAAGTTTCTATCTTATCTATTCTCACCCTCTAATTTCTTTCATTAACTACCGGTATTTTTCGATGTTTGGTTAGTCGTCATTGAGTTTATGTCGATAACCAAAGTCGCTAAATCCGGGTCGTTACAGTTGGTATCAGAGCTTAAGGTTAAGTAATTACCTTGGCTCTGTGGCGTGACTTAGTAGAGATATGGTTAGTAATACCCTAGATTGAGTTTGAGTGTATATATACGAGAGCATATTTGTTATTCAATATAAAATGGTTTTATATTGTGGAGATTTATTGATTGAGTGGCTTATGAATTTCTGGTCGATGGTGGGGCACCACAATATCGATAGGAGTTACTAAACACTTGAATACGATGAACCGACACTGTATGTTTTGAAAAGAGGGTAAACGAAATAATTTTACCCAAATTATATTTTGATATAAAGGATTTATATTGAAATGACTATAATATATTGGATGTGTTAGTCACTATTATAATTGAATAAGATTATAAAATGTGAAATGGTTATGTAAATAGCCAATCAGAATTCGTATAAGTGAAATACATGAAATCAGATGAATTAAATCTGAAATTAAAATCAGAATTGAAATTAAAACCCTGGAAATTGGAAAGGTGTTTGTAAATGGATTTGAATTGAATATATGAGAATTTTAAAATCCTGGGAGATTTTAAATTGTTTTACAAGTACTGTGAATGGTATTTTAAAATGTATTTCAAAATAGAAATGTTTAGATATGGTTTTGAAAGTAATATAGTATTGAGCTCACTTCGATAGCTGGGAAATAACCCTGATGATGAATCGCGACATCATTAGTATTCATTTTCGAGTGGTAAGTGACGGATTACTACCAAAGATATTGATTTCGAATTGTTTTAGGAAAATAAGTTGTTTTGAATCCTGAAAAGGGAAGTTTGATTTTTGATATAGTAAACTGTTTAAAACTCCCAGGAAAGACCGTTTGAATTAAAAACAAATTTAACAGAAATTTGTGAAAGCAAATTGGAATTAAAAATAAAGCCAGTTAAGTGGTAACTGAATTGGATTAGAATGATATCAAGTAAGTTGGATTGATAAGAATTTGGAATCAAGGATAACACTTGAATTTGAAATGAAGTTTGGCTCGGATAAAACCAAACAATTGAGTTGAAAATGGAATTTGGCTTAGTTAAAAGCGAATGGTTGTATTGAGATAAAATTTATTGGAGTTTGACTGGAAGGGCTTTGGTATATGCTAAATTGGTAGCAGGTGTAAAGGATATAACGATATGCCCGACAAAAAGGTACCAGTTTATATTTTATATGGATATGAGATTTATGAGCCGATTTGGCAAGCCGCTTGGCTGTTTGATTTTCTTTTGTATTGGAGATGGCCCAGAGAGATGAGTTGGAGTTTGAGCTATTAACCAGTACAAATGAGGTGCTGGCGAAATTTTTCGAAAATTTCGAGTATTAGAAACTTTTTAGGATTTTTGAAATTTTCGTTGAAAAGAATTAATTAATATTTAATTGAAATGAAATTACTTTAATGGAAACTGAAGTTGAGAAGTGAACAATATAGTCTAGCCAGTCGATAGGGTTTGTTTTCTACCTTTGCAATTTCGAGGACGAAATTATTTTAAGTGGAGAAGAATGTAACGACCCGCATTTTTCAGCAAAATAATTTATTTATTTAACTATTTAAATAGTGAATTAGAGAATTTAAATGGTCGGTAAATTAAATAATATTGAATATTTAATTAAAATAAATAGTAGAATAATATATTTAATTCAGAAATAATCAAAAATAGTGGAATTCACAATATTGTGTGAATTGGATTATTTAAAATATATAATTCAGTTTAGAGTTGAATTATATTCACGTATAAATTTAAATAATGACAGTTTGAACATATAATTCTATTATAATTAAATTCGAGCTTGAAATGGCGCGGTAGTTCGCTATTTGACGATTTAAACTTCGATTGGATATACAAGGTCCATCTTAAATCGGATTTCTGTGAAACAAGAAACGTTAGGAGCCGGTGAAGTATATTTTTCTAGTGGAAAATAAAAATCGAGATATCGTCGTGTAGATTTTGATTTATGTCCAAATCAAATTGTAGAAAAGTCGCTGTGGAATTCCTTTGAAATTTATAAATATTTATTTATATTTATAAAAGGAATTTCATTATAAATCGAATATCGATTTAAAGCTGGATTTGAAATATCGAGTTAGAAATTCATATAGGAATATTCTAGAGCTGTATGGTATTCCACTGTGAATATATACGATAATATTTATTTTTAAATATTTAATTTAATTGTTTTTAAATATATTTATATATTTAAAAGGGTTATTTAGGGCTTTAAAAATAGCCAATTTTGCGAACGACCTCAAAATTCAACGAAACCAATTTTGTTGGATTCGTAATGTCAAATTATTGTTAGATTTCAATTTCCGTGATTTTTGAAGTAAGTATGTGGCCGTACCGATTTTAATGTGAAAAACAGTCAGTATTCTGATGGTTAAAAATACGCTTGTGAGCATACAGAGTCGGAATTCGACGAAACAGGTTTTGTTGCGTCCGTAATGTCGAACTGTAGCTACGTAACCATTTTCGCGATTTTTGAATATCGTGTGTGATCACACGGATTTTTAGAGTGCAGAGACAAACATAAAATAATATAAAAAAAATGTGAACCTAACCAAGGCCACACGTCCTCTTTTTCGGCCACACAAGATCATGTTCCCTGTTATAAAATCACTCTTAAGGTTGCCACCAGTTTTTCTCAAATCGTTGAAAACATCCTCAAAAGAAAATCAAAATAAAATCAAAGTAAAATCCATAAATCTTGAAATACTTATATCTAAGACCCTGTTTAAATTCTCGTCAGGATGGTGTTCCTTTTTGTGAGATCGACGCTTGCCTTTCCATTGGGTTTTGTGACAACAACATTTAGGGTTGAGGTTCGAGTGAAATGGAAGCAACGATTGTTGATCTGGGGTATGAGGCTAGTCTTAATGTATCGTTTAGCGTTAGTTGGCAATTTTGGGTGAAGTGCGGTGGTACTTTTGGGTCGCGACTGGGTCTGGGAGCAGCGAGAACGCCTCATGACAGAGGGCGTCGAGTTCAATTTTTATGGTATAGGAAGATGGAGATTTAGGGGAAGAGCATTTCGGTGTAATCGGATGGTGGAATTGTGGAGTAGAATGGGAGCGATGGCCGTTGTTCCTCTTTGATAGGATCGTGAGTCTGCTGGTAGAAGGAGACGAGTACGGGAGTTAAGACCTAAACGTGATTAGTGATGTAATTAAGGGAAAGTCGATTTTTTTTTCTATTTTCATGGTGAAATGAAAGGGAATGAGAGGTGCCACGTTGGGGAAAAAGGTCGCGAAGCGTGCGGAGTTAATCTGGAGGAGGAAGAAGGACCCTGTTCAAGCGGGTGTGGGTTATTATAAGGTAATGGGCCGGTTGATGGTGGGTAAGATCCGAATATTTAACTAAATCTAAGTCATATTTTAAATTAAATAGTGTATAAAATTGTAGTGTTGATAACTTGTTCGTTCGATATCAGAATTCCGCAAAACAAGATCCGTTGGGATCGTATGGACGGACACTACACGATGGAATTGACTGGAAGTCCATCGGAGCTCATTACAATTTATAGCAAAATAAATTGTCCATCAGAATCAAATCAAGCGATGGTTATCGTTATTAACGATGATCGTCCAATGTGAGTAAAACTCACCAACTCTGAACAGTTCTATTTTTGTAACGTATTCTTAGAACTGATAATGATCTGTTGATTGCTATGTGTTAACTGTTTGGTTGAATTATTTGTGTATTGGTTGAAATTATAGATAACGATATATATAAATCGTTAATCGAATATTGATTCTTTTTATTAGAATATTTTATACTCGTGTTGTTTAACATCTGTGATGCAGGGAAACAGGTCGGAGGGGTCCAACTGGACTCCTCAATATTTATAATACCGTTCTGTTCATATATTGTGTTATATGATGTGATATGAAATCAGTTGATGATTTTATATGTTTGAATGATACCGATCATTGTTATATGGTACGTTTAATACCATAAGGAATACTGGAAAGTAAAAAAGGAATTTTCAAAGTATATTGATAATAAAATATTTATAAAATTGAAGGATTTTATAAAAGGAATATTTATTTAGGCAATAAGTAGGATTAATAAAAGGAATATTTATTTAGGAAATAAATAGAATAAATAACTATTTATTTAGGAAATAAATATAATAAAGGGATATTTATTTAGGAAGTAAATAGAATTATAAAAGGAATATTTATTGGGAAAATAAACATGATTTATAAAAAGGGAAGTTGATGAGATATAAAAGAGTTAATCGAATTTAGTTATTCGAAGTCGAGTTAATCAAATATGGCTAGTCGAATAGAGTTAGTCAAACATAGTTATTCAGGATAAATTGCCATTTTGCATGACTACTAGCGTAATTCGTAGGGCTGCAGACAGCTTACGGCGGTCGGATGATTCCTGAGGGAATCAGGCGTAACCATTGTGATCGCTACGATCTAGAGTTAAGCGAATGGAGTTAAATCGAATATTAGTTATTCGAATAAGAGTTAAGTAACTAGAGTAAATAAAATATTAGTTAATCGAATAAGAGTTAAGCAAATAGAGTTATTCAATTAGAGTTAATTGAAATAGAGTTAAACAAGATTAGAAATTGACTAGAGATTAGTTAAGTTGAATAGTTTTCTGAGTATCGATCTGATGTTGGTTTCGGCCTTCGGGGATTATACTTAGAGAATTGTTCTCTTACTAGTTTACGGTTAGGGACTAATAGTTGTGGAATGGTAGTGATGCGTGAATAAGCTATGGAAATGTTTCCATTGTTAATAACGTATATTTTCTAAATGTAGAAAATAAGGGAATATATATATATATATATATATATATATATATATATGGTTAATGATTGATCGATATAATTTCCATTTGGAAATAATATCGTTGTTTGCACACGTGTTTTTCTTTGATAGTTAACTCATCGACTATCGAAGTTTTCGACCATTTTAACGTTGTTAATATGGAGAGACCGGTCGGGTTATTATCCGAAGAACCACTCCGTATTGGCATAAGCGTTGCAAATCATATATGCCAAAGATAATTGAAGACGGAGTAAAGTGCAAGGGCTGTTGTATAAATCTTAGGTAAAGATTGCCTAAGATGGTTGTACTGAATAGTGCCTTCGGTTTGTCTAGTCCCAGGACGACCTGTATGGAAGAATGTCTAACAGAGTATATTTAATAGATTGCGTAATTTGTTCTCTTCTAACGTATTTACGTTTGGTAGCGGAGGAATTCGTTTCTCTTAGCTGTATACCTGTGGTATTTTTGGGGAAATCAATTTGTGATTTGGAGGGTATGACGATGTGACATTCAAAGTGGATAAACGTGTGATCTGTCAGAGATAAGCGTGGCCTCTAGCCTCACAACCGGGAAATGATAGAAATCGGGCAGGCAACATGGCTATGTAGGTCGCACCTATTAGGGGGTATAATCACCTAATCTGGAGTTTTCATTTACTTCTAAAAATCAATTGTTGATGCTGTCCCATTTGGGAAACGGTTGCTGATCCCAACCGTTGGTGATATACATTCGATACACTCAAGCGAAATGAGTGGTCGGTCATGTGTGGCCGGGTTGCAAGATGTTCTTGTTGAACCCATTGTTTTCCTCTCTAGAGGTACACTAGCGAGACATGGTTCCATACCTTATCATAGTTGGAAATCCATTACCCAATACGTGCTTGCGGTTTTGATTGTATACTATATATGTAGAACGTGAGATGAAAGCGTTCTGCTAGATGATTATTATATTGTGGTTGATAGACATTATTATAATATCAAAAGGTTTTTGATATAAAGATATCTTGGATTCTTATAAGGGAAAAACCCGTTCCATTATACGGCGTGGTCTTATGAGATATCTTTTAATGGCTTAAACTGTTTAAACTGTTTTACTCATACCAGTCCCATGACTGACCCGGAGTTTATTTTGTTTTGTCTTCCCTAAACTCTTGGGTGCCCAATTTTGTACGGGCAGTCAAGTAGTCGGGATTTACAGATACTTGAAGAGCTGGAGCAGGGGGCTTTGGAATTATATAGCTATGGTTATTTTCTGCTGTGTTGTAAGTGCTGTACTTTGGAAATGACATGTATATTCAAGTACAGATTTATATTTCAAAGTTATGTTATATATTATATGTTATTCGTTCCGCCGTGAGGTTCGCGTTACTCTGATGTTGTGTTGTTCTTCTTCTTCTATTCTAAGTTTTTATCTTATCTATTCTCACTTTCTAATTTCTTTCATTAACTGAGATGACCCGAACTTCTCCGTGAAGGAAAGCACGGATAGAATTGAGGACAAGACAAAATAGAACGCAGACGGAAGAACATTTCATTGTTATTACAACAATTCCATCAGATACAAGAATATACAGAGTATAAATGAATAAATTACATTCGATAAATATCTGAGATTACAATAAATTACATAGCAGTGGAAAATAATACAAAGCACAACTGAAGGTGATATACAGATACAGAGCTTTCCGGATATCGTCCCAGCTGTAAACCAGGATCCTGTTGATATAAATCTGCAAAACCAAAACTACTAGCTGCCCGTGCGGAAAATAGGGGCACCCAGAGTTTAGGTTAAAACAATAAACTCCAGGTCAGTCATGTGACTGGTGTGAGAACTAAAACAGTTTAATATTGGTTTTAAAGTTTGGTAAATCAAGGGACCACGCCGTATAACACGGAACGGGTTTCCTCCCAAGAATACCAATGCATAGAACAAATAGCGAAATGCTAAATAAAGAAAAATGAAGCTGTTATAAGACCCAGGTCCCATCACACAATGCAACGCAAGCCGGAGGATAGGGTTTCCCCTTATAACAGCCAAAGCATGCTTGATACGTTTAAAACACATTCTTTGATACTATTATAGGTGTATAGTCTCAAAACAATTTCAATCATAAATATCAATCATAGACGACATGGGTACCATATATCATGTCGCCATACTAGTTCTACAATTAAAACCGCAATATCACGTATTGGAAATTGGATTCCATCATGAGTCGAAGCAAGGGGCAAGCTCCTCTCCGTGTTCGAGACACTCTGGCAAATGTCCCAGGACCCCACTTTGATCCTTGGAATCGGCTGGGCCGGTCCTCTCTTACTTTTGAGGATTAGTTATTCCTGAACACACGTTTCCCAGTCCTTACAGACCTATATCCGAGGCGCCTCGCATTCCAACAACCACACAGGTGAAAAGTATAAAAATGTCAGGGCTGGTAGGTCACTGACACCACCCTAGCTAGAAAGAAACGTCGTGCTCTCCCAGCGGTCCATCTCCCGTTTTTGACTCATACCGAGGTGTGAGGCTCGTGAATTCACGTTATACACAAAGCTACGCAACACAGGCCATGCTTTAATCACCAACCACAAGACTTTTTTTTTAACAGAAGCCCTGATCAATTGCTACTTATGCGTGCCACACTGGCAATTCACTCCATGCGACTGATGTCCATCGATATACAACCTCTGAGCTCGTACGTCTCAGAGAAGGGCGTTAAGCAAGAGAATAAATTCTCTGCCGCCAAACAGATGTATATTTAATAGAGACCAATCAACACAGAATAAAATCCAATGTCAGACACACAATCCATTTACAAGTTCATTCTGGGTCTGAACGAAACCGGAGGCACTTTCCTCGCATATCCATCCATCTCCAGGTACGTCTGGACGATCACCAACTGATTCCCTCATCCTGGGTGTACAACCCAATCAAGATCATCAGTAATCACCCAAACGATGTGAAGACTTCCGGTCTTCAACCACCGTCTTCATCTTCGACATCTCGTCGAATCGGTTATTCAGAATGGGTATAAACCCGACCTTTCTGAATAACCCACGTATATAATAAACGAATGTTACACAAACACAACAAACGCCTCATTCCAATTCAGAATATTCTTTTATTCAAAAAATCACATTCTTAGGGAAATGTTCCCATTAATTTTATCCAAGATAAATTCTTCTAAATTTATCCTATAATCTTCCTTTGGATATCATTTCAAACCATTTTATTGTTTTCCAAACTAGTCGGGATTAGCGAACCACACCGAAGTAATTATTTATTTTATTTCCCAATCCCAACCTATATATCCCATGGAGCAAAACTGGTGATACTCCATTCCTAACACCACGGTGTTATCAGTAAAATTAATTGCCATTTCACGTTCAAATCTAATTAAAGATTTAACAATCGCTTTGGAGCAAAACTGGTGATACTCCACTCTCGATCACTTTTCAGATTTGATAATTTAAATTATCAATTCACATTTTAATCTAATTAAAGATTCATTAAAACTCCACTTAGTTTTAATCTTCTCAAAAATCGATATCTTGCCTTTAACTGGGTTAAAGAACCAATGTCATCTAAAACACGATTCACGATAAACCCAAATCACATTTGATATTAAATACAAGGCTCTGAATAGAAAATATATCGGCTTATATTCAATATCAAATTCTGAAACCAACATATATCGTATTGGAAATAACGATATAAAATATATCTTTCAAATTCCCATAACAATATCTGTATAGTCACGAAATCCAACATCGAAATATCCCGAAGATAAATTCGATTCAACTCCAGTCCAATCCACGTATTGGGAATATTGATTATTTTTAAAATCACTTTCAAATTCAATTTATTTATGTCAAAAATAAATTGATTTTAATTCTAGTTCAAAACTAGTTTATTTCGATAAAAATCTATTTTTATCTTTTCGATTGTGCAATTCTCCAGCTCAATTCTTTCCAATCCATATATTATGATTTTACACAAATTATAGATATTTTTAATAATTTTATCAAGGCCTGTACAGTCGATTTCCATAAACGGCCATCGAACTGCACTTACAACGACCTTTTTCGAATTTGATTTGGACATAATTTCAAATCCAATCGTTAGATTTCAAATTTCAAATATTCATTGGAAAGCACTTTTCGATACGAACCCAATGGTTCCGGTTTTAGGAGAATCCGACTGTCGGATCTCCCGTAATATCAATTTGAAGTCAATGGTCGAAATTCACGAACTGCCGTGGCGCGGCGCGTTCTATTAAGGCCATTACATATATAATATATATATATATATATATTATATATATTTCGTCGATTTCCTTTTTAAAATGTATTTTATAAATCGTTTTAAATTCTTTTTCAAAACCATTTCAACACTATATTCAATTTCAAATCGATTTGATTTCAATTCAATTTTAGTTTGTTTTAAATGCCATTCAAGACGATTTCAATTCGTTTTAATTCATTCAATTCAAATTCTAATTCGTTTTCTATTCAATTCGAATCGAATTCATTTTCTATTCAATTCAAATTAATTCAATAAAATTTCAATTTGAATTTTTATCCAATTCAATTTTATTTCATTTCAAAATATCAGATTTTGAAATCACTTTTCAATATTCAGTGTAAAACGAATAAAATCGATATAAATATCGTTCACGTCAAAATAGCGCATCTCTAATCCACACGGCTTTATATTTTTCAAATACTTCTTTATTCTATTCAACAAATGAATATTTATTCTATTCAACACATGAATCTATATTTCTTTCAGCACGCGACTATTTTTGTTATGTAAATTTTTTTTTAAAACTATGGTATCTATCGTTTGATTTTTAATTAGACTCCATCGTAAAGTAGTTCTAATTTTAAATATGATAAAGATGTGAATTTTATTATTAAAATATTTTACTCAACACATAAATATTTTCAACTCAGGAACATCGTCAACACATGACTATTTTTATATTCAACACATGAATCTTCTTTTATAATATTCATTATTTTCCCGATTGGAATGAGGCCCAATCAATCACCATATAATGTTAATTATATGGATTCCATACAACACATGTATATAATAGCATTGAAAAATAATCAACCATCAACCAAAGTGCACTACACAACTGCATAAGTATCAAATATAGATAATCAACGCTTATACAATCTGTCGACCAATCGATCTACATACAATTTAATAATTGGGATTAGTGTACGCCAAATTTCATCCCAACACCCGTGTGGGGTTTCAAATCAACAAACATAGATTTTTATTTGTGCAGTTGGGCAATGTGTAAAATTTATCGACCCAATCAATATCAGTCAAATCAGTGTATATAAACAAATCGGCCGATTTGTTTATAAATATTTATTTATTCACTTTCACGTTAAAAATTATATTTTTAACGATAAAATATTTTTAACTATATAAATATTTTATTCGGTTCATTTATTCAATAAAATGATATTTTTATTTCTCTAACATATTTTAGAAAATTTCGGTGGCATAACGACACGATACTAGAAACGGGACGAGGCCTAGCCTTATCCCCGGTCTAGTGAAGGCCCACGCCATTCACACATCAATCAAATCCATTCATTTCACCAAACAATTCAAATTCAAACCAAATAAACTAATCAACTACTCAACCAAACAATTTAACAAACAAGCCATCCATGGTCTGTGGATGACGGGTGTCGGGTGCTACTAAACACCGTCTGCATCCTAGTATATATATAACTAGAAAAAGGAATTTAGAGTGAGAAGTTCTCACCGAAAGCTATCCAACTTCACGACACTTCATTAATAGAAATCTTCATCGTTCTCGCCTTTTTATCCCCTTCGTTTCCCGTATTCTCTACATATGTAAAAATCGAATTTTTAATTCGCTATTCAATATATAAAAATCGAATTTTTACTATGCTATTCAATATATAAAAATCGAATTTTTACTATGCTATTCAATATATAAAAATCGCGCCCTTTCAACTATAAAGATTTTATTTTTACTATCTATATAATATAAAAATTATATTTTTAACCCTTTTACATTATAAAAATTATATTTTTCTCGAAGTAAAAATCATACTTTTACTTCACTACTCATATCAAAATATCGTCTTTTCATATTTAAAAATATCGTCTTTTCATATTTAAAAATATCATCTTTTCATATTTAAAAATATCGTCTTTTCATATTTAAAAATATTTTATATTCTGAATCAAAAATATGATCTTTGTTTAAAAATCAAAATTTTTCTACTTTAAATATCAATCCTTTTTCCGCTAACTTCATATCAGTAAAAATCTCATTTTTGAAACTAAATTTAAACCAGGTTTTTATATTTAAATTAACTTAACTAAAATGAACAAATTCAAAGAAGAAATAAATTAAAATAAATAAAGGGAAGACTTACAGTCGTTCAAAAGGGGAGGGAGTTGCTCGCGGGGCTTGCTGGTGGTTCGTCGGAGGTCGGCTGGGCTGTCGGAGGTCGGGGTTTGGGCCAAGGGAGGGGTGCGGTGGGGTCTGGGCTCGGATTGGGGGTGGGTCTTCGCGTCTGGAAGGAGCAGGGGAGGAGGGGGAAGAAGGAGGGCGGCGCAGCAGCGAATGGGGGGGGGGGGGGGGGTTGCCTCGCGCGGCGGTGCGATTGCTGAGGGGGGGGGGGGGCTCGCGCGGGCGCGCCACCTGGGGCGCGATACGGTGGCGGCGGCGGTTAACCCCCCCGTCGCCCCTTTCGTCTTTTTTTTCCTTTTTCTCTCTGCTAAAACGAAGAATAAGGGGGGGGGGGCAGAGCGGGTTAAGGGGATGAAGGGTTGACCTTTTTTTTATTATTTAATTTTAATTTATATTCTCATAAAGTAACTTTTTCTATCGACTTCAGAATCGAACCCACCGCCTGTCGTCCATAGCGTTTTACCCCCATTCCGAACACAATGGGATATGTATCGCAAGCTGATTCGATCGTTTCGATCAGTTTCCGTCAAAATCCACGTATAACTCTATATATTGAATTTGAACGCGCATTTCAATTTACCGGGGTCACATACTAACTAGAAAAATTCCAGAAAAATATTTTCTAGCTTCGTATTGACGATATGGTCCTAACAAAACTAGTTTCGTCGAATTCTGAAATCGTTGGAAAAATGGCCATTTTCCAGTCGATTAAAATCAACTGAAAATGGTCAAACGCGTTTTCCTTTGCCACGCTCACATATTGATTCGAAAAATTATGAAATTTGGAATCTAACAATCACAGTTCCAACAAAAGTGGTTTCGTCGAAATCCGAGGTCGTTTGCAAAATTCCCATTTTTAAGGGCATGAATTCCATAACGACTATTCAGAATTTTCAACTGGACATATCTTTTGATTCCCGCTATGAAATTTGATTTTTTGGATTCGTTGGAAAGATATCATCAATTAGATCCTATTATTTTTGGTTTCATTAAAATCCGGTTTGTTTTGCACCCAGTACGTTCAATTGAAGTTTGAAATCGAATTATCGAACTACCGCGCCATTTTCAATTCCTTTTTATAATTATATATAAATATTTATATTCTAACGACGACGTATATAATATATATGTTCGAATTATATCCAAAATAAATTCCTCGTCGATATTATTTAAAATAATTCATTTTAAATGTTCAAAATTCGCTAAAATTGCCAAAATAAAAATGTTAAACTGGCCCAGATTTTCGGGTTGTTACATTAACTACCGATATTTTTCGATGTTTGGTTAGTCGTCATTGAGTTTATGTCGATAACCAAAGTCGCTAAAACCGGGTCGTTACACAGAGTTTAGGTTAAAACAATAAACTCCAGGTCAGTCATGTGACTGGTATGAGAACTAAAACAGTTATTTAAAACTTTACTTTTGATCGGATATATCAAGGGACCACGCCGTATAACAAGGAATGAGTTTCCTCCCAAGAATACCAGTGCATATAACAAAACAGCGCAATGCGTTTTTGGAAAAATGAAGCTATTATAAGACCCAGGTCCCATCACACAATGCAACGCAAGCCGGAGGATAGGGTTTTCCCTTATAATAGCCAAACATGCTTGGTACGTTTGAAATAGATCATTTGATACTATTTTAAGTGCATAGTGTATAAAACAACTTCAAATATAAATGTATCAATCCTAGACGGCATGAGTACCATATATCATGTCGCCAATACTTGGTTCTACAATCAAAACCGCAATTGTCACGTATTGGAAGTTGGATTTCCATATGTGAACCAAGGCAAGGGATCGTCCTTGCCCGCTTCAAGACTGTCTAGACCGAGCCTCAGGAACAGCCGCAACTGCACCTTGGATCGTCAGGCCGGTCCACACGGAGTGGATTAATAATACCGTAAACGATATGCTAGCCTACCTTATGGGGCATAAATGGTCCAAATGACCCCATCGGTCCCGGATCGACCGATATAACCGAGGCGCCTCGCAATCCATCATCCACATAAGTAAAATGTCCAGGCGTGTAAAACCCAAAACACCACTCTTAGCTAGAAACCAGCATATATCCATTTCCCTGAGGTCCTTCTCCCGTTTCTGGTTCACACCGGGGTGTGGAGCTCGCGAATTAACGCTACACAAAGCTACGCTGTATTAAAGCCATGCTTTGATCATCAAGCACAAGACTGCTTTTCAATAGAAGCCTTGATCATTTGCATCTCAGCATGCCATACAGGCAATTCATGCCATGCGACTGATATCTATCGATATATAACCTTTGAGCTCGTACGTCTTAGAGAAGGGCGTTAAAGAAGAGAATAAATTCTCCGCCGCCAAATAGATATATATTTAATAGAAATTAATCAACACAGAATAAAATCCAATGTCAGACACACATCCATTTACAAGTCCGTTCTGGGTCTGAACAAAACCGGAGGAACCTTATTCCTCGCATATCCATCGATCTCCAAGTACGTCTGGACGATCACCAACTAATTCCCTCCTCTTGGGTGTACAGCCCAATCAAGATCATCAGTAATTATCCAAACGATGTGAAGACCTCCAGTCTTCAACCACCGTCTTCATCGTCGACTTCTCGTCGATTCAGTTATTCAGAATGGGATAAACCCAGTCTTTCCGAATAGCTCGCGTATATAATAAACAAATGTTATAAAAACACAACATATGCCTTATTCCAATCCACAATATTCCTTTATTCAAATATTCTTTTACTTTGGGAATGGTTCCCATTAATTTTATCAAAAATAAATTCTTTAAATTTATTCTTTAATCTTCCTTTGAATATCAATTCAGACCAAATTATGGTTTGTCCAAACTAGTCGGGATTAACAAACCTTACCGAAGTAATCATTTGTTTTAATTTCCGAACCCCAACCTATTCATCCCATGAAGTAAAAATGGTAATACTTCATATCTAACACCACGGTGTTATCAGTAAATTCAATTACCATTTCACGTTCAAATCTAATTAAAGATTTGACTATCACCTGGAGCAAAACTGATGATACTCCATTCTCGATCATTTCTTGAATTTGACAATTTTAGTTATCAAATTCACCTTTCAATCTATTTAAAGATTCATTAAAACTCTAATTCAGTTTTAATTTCCAAAAATCATTACTTAATGATTATTCAAATCCAGGAAATAAATCCTGTCTTTAACTAGGTTAAAGAACCAATGTCATTTAAAACTCAGTTCACGGTAAACCCAAAACCTCATTCCATTAACAATGGGATCTTCTCGAAAAATAGATCAATATATATAATCGATATAAACTTCCATATCCGACTAATAATACAAATGGAATAATGACAAAGCCTTTTAAATTCCATATATATTAACAGTCTTCCTCCACAGAAATTCACTTCGATTATTACCAAATCAAATTCTATTCCAATTTATTTTATTAAATCGGAAAACTTTACTTTGGAAAATCTCCTTTAAATCTTAACAAAAGTTTTATAAATTCCAAATCAACTTTCACTGTAAATTGGGTTAAAGAACGAATGTCGTTAAAACACAGTTCACAACAAACCCAATTCACATTCCATTAATTATCGGGTAAAAGAACAAGTGTTATTTAAAACAACGTTCACGATAAACCCAAAAATCAATTCCAATTAAACATCATTTAATTGGTATACTTTATTAAATCTAAATAAAAAGATGTAATCTTTTTCTCAACTGGGTTTAAGAACAGTGTAAATGAAGACACCATCCACGACAAACCTAAATCCCATTTGATATTAAATACATAGCTCTGAATAGATAATATATCGGCTTATATTCAATATCAAATTCTACGACCAACAAATATCCTATTGGAAATAACGATATAAATATATCTTTCAAATTTCCATAACAATATCTGTATAATCACGAAATCCAACATCAAAATATTCCGAAGACAATTTCGATTTAAATCCATTCCAATTTATATATTGGAAATTCAGGTTACTTTTAAAACCATTTCAAATCCAATTTATTTATTTTAAAAATAAATGGGTAATAATTCTAGTTCAAAACTAGTTCATTTCGATAAAAATCTATTTTTATCTTTTCAAATATGGAATTTTTCATCCCAGTTCTTTCCAAATCATTTCTTATGATTTTACACTAATTATTGATATTTTTAATAATTTTATCGAGGCCCGTACAGTCGATTTCCATGAATGGTCATCGAACTGCACTTACAGCGACCTTTTCCAAATTTGATTTGGACGTAATTCCAAATCCAATCGTTAGATTTTAAATCTCTAATATTCGTTAGAAATCTCTTTTCGATACAAACCCAATGGTTCTAATTTTAGGAGAATTCGACAGTCGGATCTCCCGTAATGCCCATTCGAAGTCAATGGTCGAAATTTGCGAACTGCCGCGGCGCGACGCGTTCTATTCAGGCCATTATATATATAATATATATGTTATATATTTCGTCGATCTCCTTTCAAAACGTATTTTATAAATCGTTTTAAATTCGTTTTCAAAATGATTTCTACTTCCTATTCAATTTCTAATCAAAATTGAATATTCCATATCATCGATATATAAACGATAATATTTTCAAAACATTATATTTTGAAATCAATTTCTTTTTGATATTCATTATAAAAATGAATAAAACCGATATAAATATCGTTCACGTCAAAATGGCGTCAATCTAGCCGACACGAGTTTATATATTTAAATATATTCGTGTCCATCCCAAATTGGACTTCAAAATCATATTTTGATTCTTTTCTGCATATTATTTGAAAATATTCGTTATTTTGAAATAATTGTTATTTTAAAATGTTCTTTCTTTCTGAACTGGAATCAGACACAGTCAATTACCAAATAATTTGATTAGATGGATTTCACACAACAAATGTGTATAACAACAATGAAAACAACAATCCATCATCCAGAGTGCATTCTACACTGTATAAGCATTAAATATAAATATTTAACGCTTATAACAGCCTGTTAACCAACCGATCGATATACAACTAATTATTGGGATTAGTGTATGTCCAATTTCATCCCAATACCCGTGTGGGGTTTCAAACAATCAAACACAAGGTTTATTTGTGCAGTTGGGCGATGTGTAAAATTTATCGTCCCAATCAATATCAGTCAAATCAGTGTACATAAACAAATCATTTGATTTGTAAATGAATATTTATTTTATTCACATACACGTTAAAAATTATATTTTTAACGATAAAACATTCATTCGGTTCATTTACACAATAAAAATAATATTTTTATTGCTCTAATATATTTTAGAAAATTTCGGTGGCATAACGACATGATACTAGAAACGGGATAATGCCTAGTCTTATCCCCGGTCTAATAATGGCCCACGTCATACACAAGCTAATCTAATCAATTCCCTTTCACCCAAACAACCAATTAAAACCAATAATCCAATCAACTACACAACCAAACAAATAAGTAGTCCATGGTCTGTGGACGACGGGGAACGGTACATATATGCAGTTACATAATAAATAACTGTATAAAGAAAATTATAGTGAGGAGTTCTCACCTTGGGGATCCACTCTGCCATTCTTTATTTCTGAACGGTTCGAATTTTGATTCGTTTCCCCCTAGTTCCATCGCAATTCTTTTCACGCTGTTCATAGTAAAAATCATATTTTTATTGCTTTATCCCAACAAATAAAGATCATATTTTTATTTCTACTTCTTATATTTTTACAACGCTTCTTTCTATATAAAAGTTATATTTTTATATTTCTACTTCTTATATAAATATCGAATTTTTTCGTTATTCAAATAACAAAAATCATATTTTTATATCGTTAAAAATCATATCTTTAAAGTGTTAAAAATCTTAACTTCATATGAACCAAGATCAAAACTTTATATTAATAAAAATCTAATCTTTAGCCTAATCAAAAACCATGTTCATACTCAAAGAAAAACCATGTTCATATTCAAAGAAAAACCAGTTTTTTTATCAAAGAAAAATCGGTTTTTAAATCAAAGAAAAATCAGTTTTTAAATCAAAGAAAAATCAGTTTTTAAATCAATGAAAAATCAGTTTTAATCATTAAAGAAAAACAAATTCAGAGAGAAAAAAAAACTCACAGCGCATTGGGGAGGGGGGTTGCTGCGATCGAGGGGGAGGAGGAGACCGGCGCGGCGGTGGGACCCTGGTGCGGCGGCGGTGGCTCTCAGGCGCAGTGGCGGCGGACTTCATCCATTTGGGGGCACTGGAGGAAGCGTGACTGCCGGAGGAAAGGGGGGAGGGCAGCCAGTGAGGTCGGCGATGGAAAGGGGGAAGGCCGTGGTCGCGCCAACGGCGCCTGGAGAGAGGCGGCGGTGCAGTTTCCTTTCTCGCATGCCCCCTTTTTTTAATTTCTAAATGATCTGAGAATAACGAAGTGTGGGAAGAGAGAATAGAGAGTTGACTTTATAAATTAATATATATTAAATTATTTTAATTTTCCATAAAGTCACTTTCTAATTCGAACCCCAAATCGAACCCACCGATTGTCGTCCTTGGCTAATTACCACCATTCCAAACACAATGGGATATGTTTTGCTAGCAATTCGGCCTTTACAATCAGTTTTCATCAAAATTAAATATAAATCATTATATTGAATTTTAAAGGTACATTTCAATTTATTGGTGTCACATACGGACCCTAAAAATTCCCGAAAAATTATTTCTAGCTTCGTATTGACGATACGGTCCCAACAAAACTAATTTCATCAAATTCTAAGACCGTTAGAAAAATGGCCATTTTCCGGTTGATCGAAATTGACTGAAACTGTCAAAACATATTTTCTTTTGCCATGCTCACATATTGATTTCAAAAAGTATGAATATTGAAATCTAGCGATAATTCGACATCCCGGATCCAACGAAAGTAGTTTCGTCGAAAACAGAGATCCTTTGCAAAATTTCCATTTTTAAGAGCCAAAATTCCATAGCGACTATTCTGAAATTTCGACTGGGCATAGCTTTTTATTCCCGCTATGAAATTTCAATTTTTCGGATTGGTTGGAAATATATTCTCAAATAGATTCTAATATTTTTGGTTTCGCTAAAATCCGGTTTATTTCGAATCCTGTACATTCATTTGAAATTTGAAATCAAATTTTCGAACTAGCACGCCATTTTCAATTCCTTTTATAATTAAAATAAAATATTTATATTCTACGACGATCTACATAAATATGAACGTTCTTATTCTATTCAAAATAAATCTCTCGTCGTTATTATTTAAAATAATTCATTTTAAATATTCAGAATTCATCAAAATTGCCAAAATAAATTTTTTTAATTGGTTCAGATTTTCCGGGTTATTACAATTAAGCTGAGCTATTCCCTCCCTGGCTACCTGAGGGGGGGGGGGGGGAAACGGAAGAAAAGAAGACAAAAGAAAAATGGTTCAGACATAAGCCTGAATAAGTCCAGTGACTTTTCAGTGTGTGAATAAGGAAACGGTCATGATAGGAATAAACTGAAAATAGGACAGTACCAGGACAACAAACTAACATAGAACTATATAAGACAGGATAAACCAAACATACATCGCACCCATGTCTAATTCTCTGCACCTACTTATACCTGTCCAATTAGCACCACGTGTTCATGGTGAAATGATCCCCTTATATTGATCGACTCCGACTCGCATGCATTTATCCCGTGTGTCATTCGGCCCCCGCTTGACTGTAGATACCTGTGCTACCCACCACGGGGTGTATCAAATCCTATGGTGGCAACCCGACATGATTCAAGACGACTACTATTGCCCATTGCCTGCTTTTTCCACTCCGGAGTACGTGCATGCCCGTACTCCGTCAGAACCTACACTGACGCACCACCCGCCGACGTTTTGACCGCTTACAATTCAGCCCTGTAATCATGCCCACCCTGCCTAGTTCAGGGTTCCATGATACATTTATGTGGGTTACTGCTGAAATGGGTCCCCGTTACTAGGGTTTTCTAGCCAACATGTTAAATTGGTTAAGTGTCCTAACCCCACCCATCAGTTTAGTTAACATGTTGAATTGGTTAAGTGTTTCCTTAATTGACTTAACCCTACCAATCTTGACTTAGCTTTATTAAAGCACCAACTGCTCACATTAGACATGTATTGTTTTGGTCACTGGATGTGCCGGTCGGTTCCGGGCAGTTTTACACCATAACTCAGTCTAAGCTCAGGTCCTTTTCAGGCTCAATGCACTAACCACCCACATTAGACAGGTATTGTTGTGGTCACTGGATGTGTCGGTCGATTCCGGGCAGTTTTACACCACAACTCAGTCTAACCTCGAGTTAGGCATATTCGTCTTTTCTAAATTTACATATTTATCCTTTTATACTCATATGCAAATTTGTCAACAATTTATTGTCATGTGCCATTTTCCTTCTAAATCAAATTCATAATTTTTGGTATGTAAATTATACCATTTTAATGCTATACCATTTACATGGTTATGAGCCAAATATGTCAATTACATGTAGTTTCATGTTTTCCCCCAACGTTACCCCCGTTGTACATTCGCAAAGTTTCATAGAATGTTAGGCTCGACATTTTAGCCTAACTTATAAACTAAAGGGGAAAAAGAGGAACTTGCAACATTCCACATTATACAAAAATATGGATTTCACTACAGATGTGTCACATGAACTTGGCATAATATACTTTTAATTATGAACTTGCAAACTAGATCTATGCAACATGAATCATAAAATAATAGTTTTACATAGAACTACCAAAACTTAATTAGCCATGTAGTGGTGAAATTGCATAGGGGTTGAATCATGCTAACATAGATCTAATATAGAGGCATATGGATCTAACATATAAAGTGTAGGTCTAAACATATAGGTTTACATAATCATGTTTTTAACCTATAAACTTGCATGTATTCATAACATGATAGCATCACCTAACTTGCATAAACATGGCATAATTTCCAAATTGACATACAACATATAGATGTCATCACCAAGTTATACAACATGACATGTCATCGCCCATTTAACATACAACACATAGGTTCATTGCCAAGCCTTTAACAATGGTAGCTTTATCATCAAACTACATACAACATGTTCGCAAATTCAACATGATAAACCACAATATAGTTCATAGGCAAACATGATAGAATGGACATGAATAGACATGAATCAACATCACATGTAACTTGGTTCAAATTCTATTTCACAATTAATTACAAATCATGTCTTTAATTTATTCACATCTGAAAGGTAGCTACACTTACAACCAAAAAGGAATTCTTGAGTTCTGGGATTTGTATTCTGAAACTGAATTGCTCACCTTTGATGTAGATCGTTGAATTCTCTTAGTTGAATTAGATTAGATTTGATTTGATTTTGATGTAGCTTCTATCTTGCCTTTGAGTTGAAAGAGATGACGGCTATTCTAGGTTCACCATTGGCGGCATGACGGCTTTCGGAATATTTTTGTGTGGCTTAGGGTTTAGATTTAGGTTGCTTATATAGAAGTTTGATTAATTTAGAGTTATCAGATCAACCTAGAAGCGATCAAGACCATCCAGACAAGATAGAACAGTCAAATCAGCCTTAATGACTCAGTAGGGAGTCAGAACACATCACTTTTCAGATCTTCCCGATGGAGTAGGTTGACCCCAGGTCGACCCCCAGGTCGACCTGTATGGGGGGAGGTCGACCCCCTGGTTTACCTAGTCTTGGGCGGGAAATTTCCCGCCCGCTTCTATGTTTGAATTTTGATTTTCGAAATTCTGAACTTTAATCCGAACTATTTATTTAAATTACTGAAACTTCTGAAGGCCATAACTACTTCATACGGAGTCCAATTCACGCAAACTCGGACTCTATCCCAAGCAGAATTCCTAGACGAACGCAATGGCATAACCCTTTTCCCTTAATTCTCACATTTGAAATTAGATATTCTTTAATTCGTAACTTTAATGTTAACAGAAAATACGGGGTGTTACATTCTCCCCTCCTTAAAGGATTTCATCCCCGAAATCTTCAAGTCAAGAAGAATGTATATCCTACCATCCAATCATCCATCTATTCAACCATCAAACACGGGCATCCATTGTCCTTAAAAGACTTCTAATGCTTCATGATCATGTGCATATTGTGTGTACATGTCCCTATCTAATGCAAAATCAGGCGGTCTACTGATTCAGTTGACCTCCTTAATGCAAATTATGTTAGTACCATGAGTCCATTATGTATGCAATTATTCCTAATCATACTTTCTACATGAGTGCACAATCATTCATACAAATGCAACTTCCATGTGATGACACATCAAGTTTCAATCATATACAAATACATATATGCGTATGCAATATGAAAAGTGACTGAGCCAGTCTAACACCTAATGTGTGTGTATATGCACCACGAGCAACCACTGACAACCACTTGCAACCATCAATCATAACATGTTTCAAATACATGTTTACATCCATTGGTTTCTACCTAAGGATAAGGATGGGACTGAGGAGATATACTTAAAAAGATAGGTACAAGCATAAACTTAAGGAAAAAGAGAGTTCAAGGATGTACCCTCAAAAAGATAAGGGTAGGCTGCACATATTCTTTCCTCAGTTTCCTAAGTCGCGTCTTCCTCGGCGTCGCTCCACTGAACTTTAATGAGCTTGACTTCACGGTTGCATAGCTTTTTGACTTCTGTACCCAAGATACGAGTTGGAGCTCTTCTCATAGTTGCCTCTCGTTCTACTTCTACCTCCTCTAATATGCTTAGTTCCACCACTTCCGCAGACTCATGTAGTCACTTTCGTAAGTGAGAAATGTGAAAGACATTATGAACTCCAGCCAATCTTTCGGGCAACTCTACTTTGTAAGCCATCTTCCTAATCCTTTCAATGATAGGAAACGACCCTACAAATCTTGGTGCCAACTTTCCTGCGGATCTGAAGAGAACGACGTTCTTCAAAGGAGATACTTTAAGGAAAACCCTGTCCCCAACTTCAAACTCAAGGTCGGTCCTTCTTTTGTCTGCGTAGGATTTCTGTCTATCTTGGGCAGTCTTCATTCTTCTTCGTATCAAGTCCGCTTTCTCTGAAGTTTCTCTAATCATATCTGGTCCAAGTATGAGCTTATCTGTAGACTCCCACCACTAAGTTGGTGATCGGCATGGTCTTCCATATAAAACTTCGAAGGGTGCCATGCCTATGGTGGCTTGGAAGCTATTGTTGTAGGCAAACTCCACCAAAGGAAGATGATCCTCCCATGTTCCTCCAAAGTCAAGAATGCATAATCTCAAGAGGTCTTCTAACACTCTATTCACCCTTTCCGTCTGACCATTGGTTTGGGGGTGATAGGCCGTGTTTAAGCATAGCTGTGTGCCTACAGCCTCTTGTAAGCTCTTCCAAAGCTCGCTTGTAAAGATAGGATCTCAGTCACTAACAATGCTGGAGGGTATCCCATGGAGTCGAACTATCTCTTTAAGGTAAATGAATGCTAAAGATGAGGCAGTCCTCCTACTTTTAACGGGTATAAAATGAGCGCTTTTTGTGAGCCTGTCCACTATTACCCAAATACTGGTATTGCCCCTTCTTGATCTAGGCAGCCTATCAATAAAGTCCATTGAAATGCTATCCCATTTTCACTGCTGGACTTCTAGAGGATGAAGCAAACCACCATGCTTCTTTTGCTCCGCCTTGACTTGTTGGCATACTAAGCACTTCGAGACGAATTCAGCTAAGTCTCTACCGGGGTGTATGGTCAACTAGGAATGCTGTGCCTCTTCGATAACCTTCTTCACTAAATCCCTTTCTTGTGGGACGCATAGCCTTCCATCCCGCCTCAACCATCCTTTATCATCGATGGAGTATCTATTGAGGTGACTAGAAGTCTCATCCCTAACTAGCTTGTCCATCACATCAACTAGCTAATGGTCTTCACGTTGCACGGTTCCTATTGAGTCCAAAAGAGTAATCCGCACCTCTAGCGATGCTAACAAACCAGTCACATGATCCCTAGAGGGTCTAAAGTCAAAATTGGCTATGTACTCCAAGCTCTGCCTTTCAACAAAGAGAGGGCTTAAGCTCAGCTTCTTTCTACTCAAGGCGTCTGCTACTACATTGCCCTTGCCAGGGGTATAGGAAATCTCGAAATCGTAGGATGCCAAGAATTCCATCCACCTTTGTTGCCTCAAGTTAAGATCTTTCTACGAGAAAAGGTACTTCAACGATTTATGGTTAGTATATAATTCAAACTTCTCACCTAGGAGATAATGGTGCCAAGACTTAAGCGCAAAGACGATGGCAGCCAACTCTAGGTCATGGGTTGGGTAGTTTTTCTCGTGTGCTTTCAACTGCCTGCCTCTATAAGCTACTACCTTCCCTTCTTGCATCAAGACAACACCTAATCCCATACCACATGCATCCGTGTATACGGTAAACATCTTGCTCCCATCTGGCAATGTCAGAACTGGAGCTGTTGTTAGAGCACTCTTTACTCGTTGGAAAGCAATATCGCAATCCAAATCCCAAATGAAAATTAGGTTCTTCTTCGTCAACTTTGTAAGCGGAGCTGAGATTTTTGCAAAGTCTTTGATGAACTTTCGGTAAAAGCCCGCTAGCCCGAGGAAGCTTCGGACCTCGGTCGCATTCCGTGGAACCTTCCAATCTTGCACCACAACTACTTTTGCAGGGTCCATGGCTAACCCTTCCTTGGATACCACGTGTCCAAGAAATCTTACTTCCTCTCTCCAAAAATGACATTTAGAGAATTTGGCTTTCAACTGATGTGCTCGAAGAGTATTGTAACGACCTAGAAAATCTGAACCAATTTAAAAATTTTAAATTGGATATTTTAGTGAATTTTAAATATTTAAAATAAATATTTTAAATAAAAATGATGAAAAGTAAGTTTGAATCGACAATTGAAAAGGAATATAATTATTTCTAATTATAAACAAGGCCTGAAATGGCACGACAGTTTCAAATTTTCATTTCAAACTTTGACTGACTGTACCGGGTGCAAAACAAAACGGATTTGAGTGAAACCAAAAATATTTAAATCTGTTAGTGAATATCTTTCTAACGAATCTGAAAAATTGAAGTTTCATAGCAGGAAGCAAAAGTTATGGCCAAACGAAATTTCAGAAATGTCGCTATGGAGTTTATATAGCCCGTTAAAATGGCCATTTTGCAAACGACCTCGGAATTTGACGAAACCACTTTTGTTGGATCCGGGAAGTTAAACTATTGCTAGGTTTCAAATTTCATAATTTTTGAATCTAGTATGTGAGCATGGCAAAGGAAAATGTGTTTGGTCGATTTCTATTAAATTAGATCGACCAGAAAAGGGCCATTTTTCAAACGGTCTCAGAATTCGACGAAACTAGTTTTGTTGAGACCATGTCGTCAAAACATAGCTAGATCTATTATTCAGGATTTTTTAGAATCAGTATGTGGCCCTGGCAAATTGAAATGTACGTTCAATTTGAATATTTAATATTTTATATTTTAATTTGATGGAAAACCGACTGAAACAGTCGAATGGGCCTACGAAACATATCCCATTATGTTCAGAATGGGGGTAAAACGCTAGGGACGACAGTCATTGGGTTTGGATTGGAGTTCGTAGGAGGCAAGGGGTATTTTTGTATTTTTAAAACTTTATAAATAAATAAAAAAGAGATTGGTCCACATCAGAACCCCCCACCCGATTTTCTCTCTCCCTGATCTCGACGGCAGCCAGTATTCAAACTTTCCCGACCACATTCCGGCGATTCCATGCATCGTTAGCCCTTGCTCCTTTTGAGCTTTTTGAAGCTCTCCCCTCCCTCTTCAAATCCATACTAGTGGCACCCCCTATCATAGCCTGTGCCTCATGAATCGTGCCCCCAAACCTCTGGGTTTTCGAGCGCTGCCACCCCTTAACCGTGCCACCGAACTGAGAGCCACTACCACGCGCGAGAAGCCCCTTCCAAGCTCTTCGACGCTGCGTAGTCCGATCGTCATGACACTACACAGATTTGAAGTTATTGCAAAACCTAGTTTTGAACATTCAAAGAAAGGTATAACTATATAATAACACTTCTAAGTGCTACCGTTTTTGATTTCACTGTAAAAATCATATCTTTTTTGTTTCTTGACGAAATTCAGTGAAACAAGAGACAGAGGACTCGTGTGGACGTCTTCTACATTCTAGAAGAGAACGCATATTTTTCTGAGCCTTCTGATATTTTTGGTGGAGTGGAGCCCAATGTGAGATTCCTAAATTATAAACGATATGGAAAACGACGATGTATAAATTATATAGTCGATGTATGAGTTATATAAGCGTTGTACACCTCAAGTATAAGCGTTGTATAAGTTGTACGCTCGATATATAAGTTAAATATGCGTTGGCAAAATTATATATGTGTTGAATAGAAGTGAAATGCTTATATATACATATACATATACATATACATATATATATATATATATATATATATATATATATATATATACCCCTCGTCCACGAACCATGGACGATATTTGTTGGTTGTGATTGTTGTGAAAATTGATTGATAGCGAATGGTTGATTAGAATTGTTTGTGGTTGAAATTGATTGATTGTGGTTGAAAAATACCCGTTTGTGGTTGAGAATTATTTGGTTGAAACCACATAGGATTAGTTTGTGGAAATGAAAAAAAAATACATGCCGCCTGCGTGCGAATTAGATGCATGAAATCCCTATTGTCAAAAGCTACGAGGCTTTAAGGTAGAGCGAGGAGCCGTACTAGGGACGACCCCGGTTTTAACTACCCTGCAGTTATGCTGCCGAAATTTTCTGAAATATTCATGTGTTAGAATTATTTTCATTTGTTGAAATTATTTCCATATGTTGAAACCGTTCATGTGTTGAATGGAAATTCATTCGTTGAATAGAAATTCATATGTTGAATGGTATTCGTGTTTGAAATAAATTGTTTTATAATAAAACTCATATTTTTATCATCTATATGAAACATATAAAATAGTCGTGTTTTGAAATAAATTGTTTTGCAATAAAAATCACATTTTTACTATATATATACAAACTATAGAAAACCATTCATGTGTTGAATAGAAATTCATTCGTTGAATGAAATTCATGTGTTGAATGGTATTCGTGTTTGAAATAAATTGTTTTATAATAAAAATCATATTTTTTTCATCTATATGAAACATATAAAATAGTCGTGTTTTGAAATTAATTGTTTTGCAATAAAAATCACATTTTTACTATATATATATACAAACTATAGAAAACCATTCATGTGTTGAATAGAAATTCATTCGTTGAATAGAAATTCATGTGTTGAATGGTATTCGTGTTTGAAATAAATTGTTTTATAATAAAAATCATATTTTGTCATCTGTATGAAACATATAAAATAGTCGTGTTTTGAAATGAATTGTTTTACAATAAAAAAGCACAATTTTACAATACACATGAATAGTTAAAAATAGCGAAGTGTTGAAATAATTGTCGGTTGGATAAAAATATCATTTTTATCAAATGTATGAAAAGAATATAGTTTTGAAATCGAAGAATCGATATTTATATATAAATGGAAGTGAAATATATCGAATAACGAAGCTGCAGTTTGTGTTTTGAAACCGTGATTTCAAATGATTAGTGCGGGTGATCCGACCATTGGATTTTCCCGAAACCAAAACCGTTGGGTTCGCTTTGGAATTATCTTTCCAACGACACAACTTTGTAAAGATCCAACGTTTGGATTGTCTGGAATTTTTAATTCAAATCTGAAGAAAAACAGCGCCAGAATCAATTATATATATATAATTATATTAAATCGAATAACGATGTTGCAGTTCGTATTTTGAAATCGAAACTTCAAACGATTGTACCGGGAGATCCGACCGTCGGATTTTCCCAAAACTGGAACCGTTGGATTCGTTTTGAAAAGATCTTTCTAATGATATAAATTTTGTGAAGATCCAACGGTTAGATTTTCAGATATATGTAAATCAAATCTGAAGAAAAACAGCGCCACGGCCGCGTTATGGCCCGAAGCGTCGTTTAATTAAATTGGCTATTTTAAAATAAATAAAAATAGCTATAAATCATTATAAATGATACAGAATGTGAAATTTAGAAATTAACTGAAGTTTAGCTAAGTCAAATGGTTTCCTGGGTTTCGATCTGATGTTTGTTTCGGCCTTCGGGTTTAATATTTGGGAAATCGTTCTCTTACTGATTGACGATTAGTGACTAATGAATTGGAATGAGGCGTATGTTGTGTTTGTGTAGCACTAGTTATTTATATACACGAGTTGCTCAGAAAGACCGGGTTTATCCCATTCTGAACAACTGAATGGACGATAAGAAATCGAAGATGAAGACAGTGGTAGAAGACTGGAGATCTTCACCTCGTTTGGATGGTAACTGATGTCCTGATTGGGAGGCATCCCGAAATATGGATAATGAGTGGTGATCGTCCAGACGTACGTGGAGATCGATGGGTATGCGAGGTATATAGTGCCTCCGGTTTCGTTCAGACCCAGAACGGACTTGCAAATGGACAGTGTGTCTAACATTGGAATTCATTCTGTGTGATTGATAGCCATCAGTCGCATGGTGTGAATTGCCTGTGTGGCATGCTAAGATGCAGTGATCAGGGCTTCTGTTGAAAAGCAAAGTCTTGTGGTGATGATCAAAGCACCGCCTGTGTGGCATAGCTTTGTGTATAACGTGAATTCACGAGCCTCACACCCCGAAATGAACCAGAAACGGGAGAGGACCTCAGGGAGGGCATGCGTTTCCTTCTAGTTAGAGGTGGTGTCGGTGCTTAAACTGGCTGACATTTTATTTTTCACCTATGTGGTTGTTGCTGTTGCGAGGCGCCTCGGTTATATCGGTCGATCCGGGACCGATGGAATCATTCGTTGGCTCATTTACGCCCCAAAGGGCGGGGAAATGTAGTGTTCAGGAATTTTAATCCACATCGGTGGACCGGCCCTGTCGCTCCAAGGGTCAGTCGAGCTCTGATCCTGAGACATGGGCTAGATTGTCTCGAAGTCGGTAAGGACTATCTTTTGCCTTGGTTCATGACGGAAATCCAATTTCCAAATACGTGACTGTGCGGTTTTGATTGTATACCTATATATGGTGACATAGTGGTATGGGGGCATTAATGCCGTCTATGATTGATACTTATGATTTGAAATTGTTTTTGAAACATATAAACACTTGTAATAATATCAAATGCTTTTGTTTTATTCGTATCAAGCATATTTTGGCCGTTATAGGGTAAAAACTCTATCCTTCGGTTTGCGTTGCATTGTGTGATGGGAACTGTTTCTTATAATGGCTTCATTTTTATAAAAAGCATTGGGATGTTTAAAAGAATGATTTGTTTTAAAGCACTGGCAATCCAATCGAGTAAACCCATTCCGCGAAAGTGGCGTGGTCCCGTGATTAGCCATATTTTAAATGTGTTAAGTAGATTTCTCATACTAGTCCCAAGACTGAGTCGTAGTTTGTTTCACTTGCAAACTCGGGTGCCCCTTTTTCTACACGGGCAGCCTAGTATTCAGGTTTTATCAGGCTCTTTCTGAATAGCTGGAGCTGAAGATGGATTCTATCATTTATCTCTTTTTGTGCTGTTCAGCTCCTATTGTGCATTATGTTTTGTTTGCCGATGTAGACATTTATGTATAGCTGAATTGTATTTGTTCTAAGTATGATCCTGTATACTGTGTAACTCTGATGATTACATTTATCCAGTGTATTATTTGTACATTATCTGGTGTATTTATTTAATTCTGCTCTGCTGTTATCTGTTTATGTGTTATATTCCAAAGATTACCCTTGTCACTGTCAGTACGGGATTTGGGGTCGTCACAACGTGGTATCAGAGCTTTGGTTAAGCTTAGTGCTGGAATATAACATATTAACGAACTCGTCAGAAATAAAACCAGTAGTGTTCTTGGACGGGTATCTCATTTCAGATAGGATTAGTAATATCCTAGTATGAGTATAGCAGAATGAAATAAACCCCAATAGACACACTTACATTTGAAGTATTTGTCTCTATATTTTGAAATATCTTTTCTGTTGACTTGACACTTTGTCTGCTAATTGCAGACGCTCTAGAAAATGAGTGCCAGAAATAGAAGAAGTAATACTGACCCGGATATAGAAGCTCTATTTATGAAATATAGAAATCTGGGTGGAAAGCTGTTCTCGGGCGAAGACTCTATTATGAAAACACAAGCTTGGATTCATTCAGCTGAGAAAATATTTGAAGGATTAAAGCTGAGGGATGACCAGAAAAGATTACTGGCCTCCTGGGCACTCAAAGACGAAGTTTTGTTCTGGTGGGATTCAGTTATTAAGGATAATCCAGGAGGTGATATCACCTGGGATAGATTCAAAGTGATTTTACTGGTAAGATTTACTCCTCCTGAAGCGATTGAGCGACTATGTGATGAATTTTCTTATCTGATACAAGGAGATATGACCATTCCAGAATATCATAAGAAATTCTATGAACTTTCTCACTTTGCCCCTCATCTAATTCAAAATCTGAAGAGAAAGAATCTGAGATTTATCAACGGGCTTCAAAGAAAATATCAGAATAGTGTAATGAGGAATGTGAAGCTTCCTTTTTCTGAAATGATATACATGGCTTACCAGTACGAAGATCTAGACAAGAAAGGTATGTTATGCTACGAAGAGGAGGTCAGTTCTAGTAATAAAGTTGATTCTGAAGATGATCGTCCTGAGGCCAGTACGATGTCTGAGGTCAGTAAGGAGCCTAAAATCAATCGGAAAAGGGCCAGATCTGAAAAAGAACCAGCAACGACTGCCATATGCAATAACTGCCATAAGCCAGGGCATTTTCAGGGGAATTGCAAACCCTCGAAGAAGCGAATAAAGAGTGTATCTAAATCCAAGGAGAAGTTTCAAGAGAATAGAAAGTGCAGTAAATGCCAGCAGACCGGCCATCTTTCAAAGGCCTGCCCGCTATTCAGAAAGCCTGAAGCAGTACAAGTAAATGAAGTGGCAGAAATGCCTGCATCTTCGTCTGCTCAGGAAAGGGCTGATGTTTTAGAAGGCATGCTCAATGTCAACATTCCAGTTAAAGTGTTGTTTGATACAGGCGCGTCGCGAAGCTTTATTGCAAAGAACGCAGCTAAGAAGCTAGATTTGAATTTGAAAAGACTCAAAGAACCCATCACTATCCATAATCCGGTTGGAAGTTCTCTCGATCTTAGCTGGATTTGTGCGGTGCCTATCTCTTTTTCCTGTTATAAATTCCCTACTATCTCTATTGTCATGAATTTTACTGAATTCGATCTTATTTTGGGATTGGATTGGTTAACCAAATATGAGGCAGAGGTGAGATGCGCCGAAAGAGTTGTTAAGGCAAAGGCCCAATCCGGGAATTATATAACCATACCCTGCGAAGGCCCGAATTCAAATAGAAAAGACTTTTGGTCGGCTCTAGATGTTTCTCCTGCTCAAATAGAAAATATCCCTATAGTTACAGAGAATATTCCGGACCTCATCAAAGATATTCCTGTCGTAAAGAATTACGCAGATGTGTTCGAAGTAGTCGTTAGTCTACCTACGCAGAGAGAAATTGATTTCAGGATCGCTTTAATTCCGAACGCAAGGCCAGTAGTGTACGCCATTCGGAGGATGACCCTAAAGGAGAAAGAAGAACTAGACAATCAAACTCGACAGCAAGTATGGAAGGGTCTGATCAGGCCTAGTTTCTCTGATTGGGGAGCAGCAGTGGTGTTTGTCCCAAAATCTGACGGTACTCTGCGACTATGTGTGGATTATCGTGATTTGAACAAGAAGACAATAAAGAATAAATATCCATTGCCACAAATCGATGATTTATTGGATCGTCTGAATGGAGCACAAGTATTTTCAAGGATGAACCTAGCTACAGGCTTCCATCAGCTTCGAATTGCCGAATAGTGTGTTCCCATAACAGCATTCAGAGGTTTAGACTTATTCTATGAGTGGATAGTAATGCCGTTCGACTTATGTAACGCTCCAGCATACTTCGTCGATTTGATGAATAGGGTGTTCAGAGGAGTTTTGAATAAGTTTGTTATGGTTTTTATTGACGATATTCTAATCTTCTCTAAATCAAAAGCCGAACATGAAAAGCATTTGGAACAGGTTCTAGAAATTCTCAGAAAGAAGGTATTGAAAGCCAAACTGTCCAAATGTATATTCTGGCAAGATGAAGTAAAGTTTCTTGGCCATGTCGTATCAAAAGAAGGAATTGCTGTGGATCCAAGTAAAATCACGGCTATTCAAAATTGGAAACAGCCCAGTACTCCTACAGAAGTCCGCAGTTTTCTCGGATTGGCTAGTTATTACCGGAAGTTCGTCCAAGATTTTTCGAAGATATCTAGTCACTTAACGAAGCTTACAAAGAAGCACTCAAAATTCAAGTGGACTCCAGAATGTGAGGAGGCTTTTGAAGAGCTAAAATTAAGATTAACTACGACTCCAGTGTTAACGATAATCGACGGCAATCAGGATTTAAAAGTCTGGATAGATGCCTCTAGAGAAGGCCTTGGTGCAGTATTAATGCAAAGGGGTCAGGTTGTTGCTTATGCTAGCCGTCAGCTGAAGCCACATGAAAAGAACTACGTCACTCATGATCTTGAGTAGTTGGCTATCGTATTCGCTTTGAAAATCTGGAGACACTATCTTCTGGGTGAGAAATTCGAACTGTTTACAGACCACCAGTCGTTAAAGTATCGGTTCACCCAGAAAGACTTGAATCTGAGGCAGCAACATTGGCTAGAGTTCCTTGCAGCATACGATTTTGAGATTCTATACACTCCAGGGAAAGCCAATGTCGTGGTCGATGCGTTAAGCCGAAAGAATGTAATGATCGCCATTTTTATTATTACGACTTCCTTGATTGACAAAATATCAATTCTTCAGAAGGAGGATAACTTTATTAAGGATATGATCAAAAGGATTCAGAAAGGCGAACCCTCGTGTTTTCAAATAGATAACGAAGGGACCTTGAGATTGAAAGGAAGGATTTGTGTTCCCGACATCCCAGAGTTAAAAAGGGAAGTGTTAGACGAGTGTCACAAATCCAAGTTGAGTATCCATCCCGGTGTGGCCAAAATGTATAACGATCTCAAGCGAACATTCTAGTGGAAGGCTATGAAAAGAGACGTTTCAATATATGTTAGCCGATGCCCTACTTGCCAGCTAGTCAAAAGCGACCAACAGAAACTGGGTGGATTGTTGCAACCGCTGGACGTTCCAGGTTGGAAGTGGGAACATATTTCCATGGACTTCATAGATGGTTTGCCCAGAACCAGGAAAGGAAATGACAGTATTTGGGTGATCGTAGATCGCTTCACGAAGACCGCCCATTTCATACCTGTCAGATCAAACAGAACTGCTCAGAGTCTGGCGCATATATACTTCAAGGAAATTGTTAGTCAGCACAGAGTGCCGATCAGTATAGTTAGTGATAGAGATCCAATATTCACTAGCAAATTCTGGGAGGCATTTCAAGTAGAACTGGGAACGAAGCTGAACTTGAGCACCGCTTATCATCCTCAGACAGATGGTCAGACTGAGAGGGTGAATCGTATACTAGAAGATTTATTGCGGGCTTGTGTTCTCGATTTCGGTGGATCATGGGAAGACCATTTACATTTGGCAGAGTTCTCATATAACAACAGCTACCAGGCGAGCCTGACAATGTCACCATTCGAAGCATTGTATGGTAGACCGTGCCGATCTCCTGCTTGTTGGGTCGAACCTGGTAATAGACTTGTATTGGGACCTGATATGATCCGAGAGGCTGCCGACAAAGTCGATTTCGTTAAGAAACGATTACTTGTCGCTCAAAGCCGACAAAAGAGCTATGCTGATTCGAGAAAAAGGGATTTGGATTTTTCTGTTGGTGATTATGTGTATATAAAGGTTTCTCCGATGAGAGGAGTGATTCGATTTGGCAAAACTGGAAAGTTGGTGCCCAGATTTATTGGTCCATTCCCTATTCTTGAACGGATTGGAACCCTCGCTTATAGAGTTAAATTGCTTGATTGACTGCCTGGATTGCATGATGTATTTCACATATCTCAACTTCGAAAGCATGTTCATGACCCAGACTTGGTTGTGGAAGAGGCCGCACAGCAAGATATTGAAATTACTCTAGAACTAGCTGTGAGAAGAGAGCCGCTAAAGATCATTAGCAAAGAAACCAAAGAGCTGAGGAACAAGAAAGTTCACTTAGTCAAAGTGCAATGGAGTGGAGATCCGCCAGATTGTACTTGGGAAACTGAGGAGAGCATTCAGAAAGCCTATCGTAAGCGTCGAGTGGATATCTCTGATTGATTACGGTGCAAGGTACATTTACCATACTTTGCATTACCATTTAGTCCTCTACTTTGTTGTTATTTTCTTTCCATGGATGTGCACTTTTAATTCTATAGTCTGATTAATTTAAAAAGAGTGTATGAATTAATTTGTATGATTTTGAAAAGTTAAAAAAAATTGCTTGTTGTTTGCTTTGTGTGATAGTACATTTGATTAATTAAATTATTAGAATGATAGTTAATTTAATCAATAAGAGAATGAATGGTAGAATTTATTTGATTAAATCACACATTGAACTGATATGAAAATAGATAGAAATATATACATGTGCAACATATATGTTTGAACAGGTAAATGGATAGCTGTTGAGTAAAGAATTTATTTGCGTGCTCGACAAATAGGTAAACCTTAATGAGTTGGATGCGAAATGTTATTATATCAGCTCCTGTGAATGCCATTGGATGCGGAGTGCTAATTATTCTGTGTGTAATAATAAACGTCACTATAGGATAGTAACAATTAATTTTGAACTACACTACATGGCATACTTCTTCAAGATAGGCATACTTCATCATATACCACATAAGCATTTGGAGCTTGTGTGACGAGGTTGAAGATTTACCATACGAGCGAGAGGCTTGTATGGTGATGACTATATATTACAGGTTGAACTGATGACTGATATGGACCATATAAATTGTAACGATAAATTGCCAGATTAATAAAAACCCCACACGGGCCTGGAGTTGACAATAATCATGTCTCTCTAGTCATTAGATACAACACATGGATTATTTATTTCCCACAAGGGATGAGGTGACGAGAATTTATTCTCTGGAGCAATTAAAAATACACACTCCCTCAGGCTTAGACAGGGTGACGAGAATTTATTCTCTGGAGTTATTATCTATACACACTCCCCTGTAAACACCAGAATATATCACTATAAATATGTGTATGCTTTATAGGATTTATTGGGTACCTAATACGGCTCAATAATTTTCCAAACCCCTCCCCGTACAAAGGAGGTTATGGAGAAATTTTTCGAAAATTCCGGGTGTTAGCCATATTTTTGAAGAATTTGAAAATTCTCAGAAACTGAAAAGTTGGAGAATGGAAGCCAGATTGAACGTAGAGTTGATTAATCAAACCACTTTCGACTTTGTTCCTTTTCGGGGATGAAAAGTTTTAAGTGGGGGAGATTGTAACGACCCGGAAAATCTGAACCAATTTAAAATTTTTAAATTGGATATTTTAGTGGATTTTAAATATTTAAAATAAATATTTTAAATAATAATGATGAAAAGTAAGTTTGAATCGACAATTGAAAAGGAATATAATTATTTCTAATTATAAACGAGGCCTGAAATGGCGCGGTAGTTTCAAATTTTCATTTCAAACTTTGACTGACTGTACCGGGTGCAAAACAAAACGGATTTGAGTGAAACCAAAAATATTTAAATCTGTTAGTGAATATCTTTCTAACGAATCTGAAAAATCGAAGTTTCATAGCAGGAAGCAAAAGTTATGGCCAAACAAATTTTCAGAAAGGTCGCTATGGAGTTTATATAGCCCATGAAAATGGCCATTTTGCAAACGACCTCGGAATTCGACGAAACCACTTTTGTTGGATCTGGGATGTTAAACTATTTCTAGGTTTCAAATTTCATAATTTTTGAAGCTAGTATGTGAGCGTGGCAAATGAAAATGTGTTTGGTCGATTTCTATTAAATTGGATCGACCAGAAAAGGGCCAATTTTCAAATGGTCTCAGAATTCGATGAAACTAGTTTTGCTGGGACCGTGTCATCAAAACATAGCTAGATCTATTATTCGGGAATTTTTAGAATCAGTATGTGGCCCCGGCAAATTGAAATGTACGTTCAAATTAAATATTTAATATTTAATATTTTAATTTGAAGGAAAACTGACTGAAACAGTCGAATGGGCCTACGAAACATATCCCATTGTGTTCAGAATGGGGGTAAAACGCTAGGAACGACAGTCTTTGGGTTTGGATTGGAGTTCGTAGGAGGCAAGGGGTATTTTTGGATTTTTAAAACTTTATAAAAAAAAAGAGATTGGTCCACATCAGAACCCCCCCTCGATTTTCTCTCTCCCCGATCTCGACGGCGGCCAGTATTCAAACTTTCCCGACCACATTCCGGCGATTCCGTTCATCGTTAGCCCTTGCTCCTTTGGAGCTTTTTGAAGCTCTCCCCTCCCTCTTCAAATCCATACTAGTGGCACCCCCTATCATAGCATGTGCCTCGCGAATCGTGCCCCCAAACCTCCGGGTTTTCGAGCGCCGCCACCCCTTAACCGCGCCACCGAACTGAGAGCCACCACCACCGCGAGAAGCCCCTTCCAAGCTCTTCGACGCTGCGTAGTCCGATCGTCAATACACTACACGGATTTGAAGTTATTGCAAAACCTAGTTTTGAACATTCAAAGAAAGGTAACGGCCTATTTTTAAATTAACTATATAATAGCACTTCTAAGCACTACCATTTTTGATTTCACTGTAAAAATCATATCTTTTTCGTTTCTTGACGAAATTCAGTGAAACAAGAGACAGTGGACTCGTGTGGACGTCTTCTACATTCTAGAAGAGACCGCATATTTTTCTGAGCCTTCTGCCATTTTTGGTGGAGTGGAACCCAATATGAGATTTCTAAATTATAAACGATATGGAAGACGACGGTGTATAAATTATATAGTCGATGTATGAGTTATATAAGCGTTGTACACCTCATGTATAAGCGTTGTATAAGTTGTACGTTCGATATATAAGTTATATATGCGTTGGCAAAATTATATATGTGTTGAATAGAAGTGAAATGCATATATATATATATATATATATATATATATATATATATATATACGCCCTTCGTCCACAAACCATGGACGATATTTATTGGTTGTGGTTGGTGTGAAAATTGATTGATAGCGAATGGTTGATTAGAATTGTTTGTGGTTGAAATTGATTGATTGTCGTTGAAAAATACCCGTTTGTGGTTGAGAATTATTTGGTTGAAACCACATAGGACTAGTTTGTGGAAATGAAAAAAATATACATGCCGCCTGCGTGCGAACTAGATGCATGAAATCCCCATTGTCAAAAGCTGTGAGGCTTTAAGGTAGAGCGAGGAGCCGTACTTGGGACGGCCCCGGTTTTAACTACCCTGCCGTTATGCTGCCGAAATTTTATGAAATATTCATGTGTTAGAATTGTTTTCATTTGTTAAAATTATTTCCATATGTTGAAACCGTTCATGTGTTGAATAGAAATTCATTCGTTGAATAGAAATTCATGTGTTGAATGGCATTCGTGTTTGAAATAAATTGTTTTATAATAAAAATCATATTTTTATCATCTATATGAAACATATAAAATAGTCGTGTTTGGAAATTAATTGTTTTGCAATAAAAAATCACATTTTTACTATATATATACAAACTATAGAAAACCGTTTATGTGTTGAATAGAAATTCATTCGTTGAATAGAAATTCATGTGTTGAATGGTATTCGTGTTTGAAATAAATTGTTTTATAATAAAAATCATATTTTTATCATCTATATGAAACATATAAAATAGTCGTGTTTTGAAATAAATTGTTTTGCAATAAAAATCACATTTTTACTATATATATACAAACTATAGAAAACCGTTCATTCGTTGAATAGAAATTCATTCGTTGAATAGAAATTCATGTGTTGAATGGTATTCGTGTTTGAAATAAATTGTTTTATAATAAAAATCATATTTTTGTCATCTATATGAAACATATAAAATAGTCGTGTTTTGAAATGAATTGTTTTACAATAAAAAAGCACATTTTTACTATATACATGAATAGTTAAAAATAGCGAAGCGTTGAAATAATTGTCGGTTGGATAAAAATATCATTTTTATCAAATGTATGAAAAGAATATAGTTTTGAAATCGAAGAATCAATATTTATATATAGATAGAATTGAAATATATCAAATAATGAAGCTGCAGTTCATGTTTTGAAACCTTGATTTCAAACGATTAGTGCGGGAGATCCGACCATCGGATTTTCCCAAAATCGAAACCGTTGGGTTCGCTTTGGAAATATCTTTCCAACAACACCAACTTTGTAAAGATCCAACGGTTGGATTGTCTGGAATATTTAATTCAAATCTGAAGAAAAACAGCGCCAGAATCGATTATATTTATATATATGTAAATATAATTATATTAAATCGAATAACGACGCTGCAGTTCGTATTTTGAAATCGAAACTTCAAACGATTGTACCGGGAGATCCGACCGTCGGATTTTCCCAAAACTGGAACCGTTGGATTCGTTTTGAAAAGATCTTTCTAATGATATAAATTTTGTGAAGGTCCAATGGTTAGATTTTCAGATATGTGTAAATTAAATCTGAAGAAAAACAGCGCCACGACCGCTTTATGGCCCGAAGCGCCGTTTGAATAAATTGGCTATTTTAAAATAAATAAAAATAGCGATAAATCGTTATAAAATATTATAAACGATATGGAATGTGAAATTTTGAAATTAACTAAAGGTTATCTAAGTCAAATGGTTTCTTGGGTTTTGATCTGATGTTGGTTTTGGCCTTCGGGGTTAATATTTAGGAAATCATTCTCTTACTGATTGAAAGTTAGTGACTAATGAATTGGAATGAGGCATATGTTGTGTTTGTGTAGCACTAGTTATTTATATACGCGAGTTGCTCAGAAAGACCGGGTTTATCCCATTCTGAATAACTGAATCGACGATAAGAAATCGAAGATGAAGACGGTGGTAGAAGACCGGAGATCTTCACCTCGTTTGGATGGTAACTGATGTCCTGATTGGGAGGCATCCCGAAATATGGATAATGAGTGGTGATCGTCCAGACGTACGTGGAGATCGATGGGTATGCGAGGTATATAGTGCCTCCGGTTTCGTTCAGACCCAAAGCGGACTTGTAAATGGACTGTGTGTCTGACATTGGAATTCATTCTGTGTGATTAATAGCCATCAGTTGCATGGTGTGAATTGCCTGTGTGGCATGCCAAGATGCAGTGATCAAGGCTTATATTGAAAAGCAAATTCTTGTGGTGATGATCAAAGCACCGCCTGTGTGGCGTAGATTTGTGTATAACGTGAGTTCGCGAGCCTCACACCCCGGTATGAACCAGAAACGGGAGAGGACCTCAAGGAGGGCATGCATTTCCTTCTAGCTAGAGGTGGTGTCGGTGCTTAAACTGGCTGACATTTTATTTTTCACCTATGTGTTTGTTGCTGTTGCGAGGCACCTCGGTTATATCGGTTGATCCGGGACCGATGGAGTCATTCGTTGGCTCATTTACGCCCCAAAGGGCGGGGAAACATAGTGTTCAGGAATTTTAATCCACATCGGTGGACCGGCCCTGTCGCTTCAAGGGTCACTCGAGCTCTGATCCTGAGACATGGGCTAGATTGTCTCGAAGTCGGTAAGGACTATCTTTTGCCTTGGTTTATGACGGAAATCCAATTTCCAAATACGTGACTGTGCGGTTTTGATTGTATAACTATATATGGCGACATAGTGGTATGGGGCATTAATGCCATCTATGATTGATACTTATGATTTGAAATTGTTTTTGAAACATATAAACACTAGTAATAATATCAAATGCTTTTGTTTTATTCGTATCAAGCATATTTTGGCCGTTATAAGGTAAAAACTCTATCCTCCGGTTTGCGTTGCATTGTCTGATGGGAACTGAGTCTTATAATGGCTTCATTTTTATAAAAAGAATTGCGATGTTTAAAAGAATGATTTGATTTAAAGCACTGGAAGTCCCATGACTGACTTGTAGTTTGTTTCACTTGCAAACTCAGGTGCCCCTTTTTCTACATGGACAGCCTTGTATTCAGGTTTTAGCAGGCTCTTTCTGGATAGCTGGAGCTGAAGATGGATTCTATCATTTATCTCTTTTTATGCTGTTCCACTCCTATTGTACATTATGTTTTGTTTGCCGCTGTAGACATTTATGTGTAGCTGAACTGTATTTGTTCTAAGTATGATCCTGTATACTGTGTAACTCTGATGATTACGTATATCCAGTGTATTATTTGTACATTATCTGGTGTATTTATTTAATTCTGTTCTGCTGTTATCTGTTTATGTGTTATATTCCAAAGATTACCCTTGTCACCATCAGTACGGGATTTGGGGTAGTCACAAGTATCCATGACTTCTTTTAAATGCCGAGCATGCTCTTCCTCACTCCTTGAGAAAATTAAGATATCATCTATGAAGACCACCACAAACTTATTGAGGAACTCCCTGAACACCGTGCTCATCAAATCGACGAAGTAAGCGGGTGCGTTTTTCAGGCCGAAAGGAATGATAAGCCACTCGAAGAAACCATCCAGAGTTCTGAACGCGGTCTTCTCAATGCTGTCTTCAGCCACTCTCAGTTGATGAAACCTGGTAGCTAAATCTAGTTGGGAGAAAACCGATGCACCTACAAGCTGATCGAACACGTCATCTATTCTTGGAAGTGAGTGCCTATTCTTCTTGGTCAAGTTGTTTAGCGCCCTATAATCAATGCATAGGCGAAGCGAATCGTCTGCTTTAGTTGCGAACACTACTGGAGCACCCCATTCAGAAATACTCCGCATTATAAACCCCTTCTCAAGCAACTCTTTAACATGCTTGCTGAGTTCTTTCCTTTCCTATGGAGCCATGTGTCTAATGGGTAAAGCGATGGGTTTTGCTTTATCAACGAGGTATATGCTGAAGTTTATCTCCTGCTTCGGAGGTAACCCTTTAACCTCTTCAAAGACATCCGAGTATTCACGGACTACTCTAACTGTAACACCCCGTAATTTTAGAACATTAAAATTCACAAATTAAAGTATACTTAATTTTTAGAAGAAAATTTTGGGTCAAGATAGACATTTGGTTTGCATAAAACAGATAACTTATGAAGAAGTTATTAAGCCTTGAAGTTTGCACGCATATGATATATATATATATATATATATATATATATAAATAAAAGTTCAAAACAGTGAATCGGGAGGGGGAATAGCCGAACCGCACCATTTTTGGAGTCGACCCAAGCCCCGCTGGGTCGACTAGGGGTCAATCCAGGGTGACTATCAACCCGTGGCCTGATTCGCCCTAAGGGCTGATGTGGCATCTGAGTGGTCCTGATGGTTTTGGTTATCCCTAGGTTAATCTGATGGCTCTTATTAAATTAAACTTCTATAAAAACACTCCTAAACTCCTAACCCTAATCACATTAATTCATAACAAGAGCCGCCATGCCGTCAATGGAGAACCTAGAGTAGCCGCCATACACTTTCAACCCTAAAGCAAGATCGAAGCTTGAATCAAAATCAAATCAAATCTAAATAACGATTAGTCTACATCAAAGGCGAGCAATTCAGTTTCAAAATACAGATCCTAGAAAGACAAGACTATTCTTTTTAATTGTGAGTATGATAGCTTTCACAAAACAATTAATTAATTTAATTATGATAAGATATAATTGGGATTATAAGAATATGATTTTGAATCATGTGATGTAAATTATATGTATGTTTGTGGTGTTGAATCATATGTTAGTCTTATGCAAGTTGGATCATATGTTAGTTCTTATGTGAATCTTATGAAAATTGAATCATATATCTTATGCAAGTTTGTGATGATTGGATCATATATTCATGTATGAATCTTATGCCAGTTTGGGTTGTTAAAATATATGTGAGACATGTATATGCATATGCTAGTTTATGTAACATTAACCTTTATGTCTAGATCCATATGCAAATTTACATCTTTATGTTTAGACCCATATGCAAGTTTACATCTTTATGTTTAGATCTATATGCAAGTTTACATCTTTATGTTTAGATCTATATGCAAGTTTACATCTTTATGTTTATATCCATATGCAAGTTCACACCTTTATGTTTGGATCTATAGCAGTACATAAGTTATGCAAGTTTGTGCCCATTACCTGTGCTAGTTTTGTATCATATGCTAGTTTGAATGAAATTCATATGCAATTTATTGGCTATGTAATCTTATGTCATGATCCTTAGATCTATTTTATGGGTTATGTGATGTTGTTTTTCTTTTTATAAGTTAGACTATTTGCGAGTCTAACATATGTCATATGAAAACGTACGAATAGCATGAGGATGATGGGGGTAATATTGAATATACATAAATTGTGAATTGGCATAAAATGGCCTTAAAAGGAATATAATTAATTTGAGACATAATTGACATAATTGTTATTTATGGACATAATTTTAAGAGACAATTATGGACATAAATAAATTTGGATTTTATTGACAAATTTGAATAGGGATATTAATCCAATTTGGGGTCAAATAAAGATGTGTAATAATTAACCGCCTAAGACACGAGGTCAGACCCTTTTGTGGTGTAAAACTGCCTGGACCTACCCGGCAAATCCAGCAGCCACAAATGCCAGTCTAATATGAGAGGTCAAAGGCACGAATTAAATGCGTAACAAGTGTAAAGACACGAGGTCAGGCTCATTGGCGGTATAAGACTGCCCTCCCGCCCGACAAATCCAGCAACCGCAAATGTCAGCCTAATGTGCGAGGTCTTTACAAGGTTACGGTTCTAATGAATTAAGTAACACTTAACTAAACAAACATGTGGTGGGACATGGGGGGTTAAGTGGGTGCCTTGGGTGGCATGTGAAATTAAGTGGGTGCCTTGGGTGGCATGTGAAATAAGATTAGATGCACTTAACCAAGATTTAAACATGTAAGAAGACATTAATAAGAATAGGGTTAAGTGGGGAAACCTTAGTGGGGACCAAGCATAGGTGGAAGGCTTGTGTCAAGAATGGGGGCCCTTTTCAAACCAGTAACCCATTAAGTATCTTTGTGAGCTCGACCCAAGTCGAGGACGGGACACGCTTACTGGATTTGATTGTAAGAGGTCAAAACGGGTTAGAGGTGGCAACGCAAGTCCAACGGGGTCATATGCGTGCGTGGGCCCGGGCGGTAAGACGTTGTTGCATCGTGTAGATATAAGCCATGCATCTTTGGTGGTATCGGGTTTCCACTTTGGGGAGTGATACACCCCACTATGGGACCAGCACGGGTATCTACGACTTAGGGAGCCGATCGAATGGGGGTAGTGAGTGCAACTAGTGGAGATAGGGGCAGACGACACCTATGAAGGCAGCCAGGGGTACACAAAACTACCATTATCATTATTAATTTCTGTAGGCGGGATCAAATTTTAGGGTGACTAGTGGTGGTGCAGTATAGTAATTATCCTATGGTGATTAGGAACGAGATTAACGCCAGAATATTCCTCTTATTTGCTTTGTCATGCCCACTTGTTTCATGGTCATATCTTATCTTACCAGTTTATGCCTTATCCTAGTTACTTTAATAATTATATTGTTAAAGTTATTATACTCGCCAGACTTTATGTCTGACCCCCTTGTTTTCGCCTCTTTTCTTCCTTTCCCCCCCAGGTTCTCAGGGTGGGACTAGTACTAGTGGGGCTTGATCTCGGATCTCTTTCTCTCTCTTTTGGAAGTGCTTAGATTGCTGAAAGCAAAGTTTAGCTCATCTCTTTTATGGCTACTTGTGTTGGGGTTTATGCTTTTTATTTTATGTACTCTGAAACAATATATCAAGATGGATATTAAGTGTACTTGGTTTATGAAGTTGTTGTAATCAAACTATTTCTCCACTGCAATAAAAGTTGTTTTAAAATTTTCAAGTACCATTATTTATATCTGTCTTGTTATATTCTGTTCTATACACTAAATACGCTCCATGGAAGTTAATGCATTCCCTTTGTGAGTGACATTAATGGACGTGGGGTGTTACACGTGGTATCTGAGCGAGGTTACCAGACCAGATATGAATTTTGAAAAACTATTTTTCAAAAAGCATTTTATAAAGAAATACTTTAAAAAGTATGTTTTAAGGAAAGTATTTTAAAGAGAAAAGTTTGTTTTAAAACATAACCCCCAAGAGCCATATATCTTTCTTTAAAATTATCCGTTTTGAATCTCTTCATTTTCTTTTCAGAATGTATGGAATTCCCGAGATACCCGAGGGGATACCGATACCAGGATGGTTTAGAAGGTATCTGGAAGCTAGGGCCAATGTCGCAGGCCCAACAAATGCTCCTCCTCCTCCCCGTGTTGATACTTTTGCAAAGATATGCAAAGATTTTTGGGCAATGGGCGGGAAACCTTTTCACGGATCAGAGACGTTTGTTGAAGCTCGAAATTGGCTTAAGGAGGTGGAAGATCTATTTGGTATTTTCGAAGTAGAAGATGGAAGGTCCAATTGGCGGCTTGGTTAATTAAAGATGAAGCCTCGTTTTGGTGGGAGGTCACGAACGGAAAGCGTCCGGTGGAGACATAGATGGATTTCAAGCGTAGGTTCGAAATGAAGTTTCTCTCATGAGCAGAAGAGAATTTATATATGGAAAGATTCTTAGCGTTGAAGCAAGGGGATTTATCAGTAAAAGAGTACATCAACAAGTTCAATCAGTTGGCGAAATTTGGCTTGGAATTGGTAAACACACCTGAAAAGAAGGCCCTGGGGTTCGTTAAAGATTTGAATGAGCCACTACATGGGTTGGCGATGACCCACATTCCGATGGGGGATACCTTTGAGAAACTGGTTGACATAGCACTTATGCATAAGGAAGAGAAAGGTGCGAATGCTATTAAGGCATTGGAGAAGAAAGGAGACCAGAAGAAGCCACAAAAGCATAGCAAGAAAGGCGGGAAGAACAATAATGGAAAAGGAAAGAAGTGCTTTAATTGTGGGACACCAGGCCATCTAAGCAAAGACTGTAGGAAAAAGAAGAAGACTGGCTGTTTCCACTGTAGAGAGGCAGGTCATCTAGTTAAGGACTGCCCAAGGAAACAGGGGCAAGGGCAAAGAACTTCTGGAGGGTAGCTTCAGGCTCTCATGGAATTAGGGCAGGCGAGAGGGCAAATTCAGGCTCTCATGGCACCAGGACAGGAGAGAGGTAGAAACATTTCCGTTGAAAGTTTAGTTTTTCTGTTTGATCATCCTGTTCGTACTTTGTTTGACTCTGGCGCTTCACACTCATTTGTATCTGCTTCGTTAGTGAAACACTGCACCTAAATACTAGTCTAGTTACGAATCCCACAATAGTCTCAAATCCTATTGGTGGTTCATCTCATCTTTCTATGATTTGTCGGGATTTGAGAGTGTCTATCTTGGGTGTTGGGTTTGAATGCAACGCCTTTGTTCTTGGCTTCATGGGCTACGGCTTGATTCTAGGTATGGATTGGCTAACTAGATACGGTGCCATCCTAGATTTTGAAAGAAGGGTAGTTAGATTGTTGACTCGTTGTGGAAAGACCCTTGATATTTCTTGTGACCCTAAGGGTACGGTAATGCTTAGCTACCTAGAATCCCTAGACGCATCCAATGATGATTTGAAATCTATTCGTGTGGTACGTGAATATAGTGACGTCTTCGATGAAGTTCGAGGTTAGCCCCGAGGCACGAGATCGACTTTCGAATATATCTAGTAGATAATGCAAAGCCAGTTGCATTATCAGTGCGCCACATGGCTCCGAGAGAGAGAAGAGAACTCAGTAAGCAAGTGAAAGAATTGCTTGAGAAGGGGTTCATAAGAAGAAGTATTTCAAAGTGGGGTGTTCCAGTCGTTTTTGCTACAAAAGCTGATGGATCACTTAGATTGTGTGTGGACTATAGAGAGCTGAATAAGCTAACAAAGAAGAACATGCACCCATTGCCGAGGATAGACGATTTATTCGATCAATTGGTGGGTGCTTCAGTTTTCTCGCAACTGGATTTAGCTATAGGGTTTCATCAGCTAAGGGTGGCTGAAGATAGCATTGATAAGACATCCTTTAGAACTCCTGACGGTTTCTTTGAGTGGCTCGTCATGCCTTTTGGTTTGATGAGTGCACCCTCATACTTCGTTAACTTATTGAGTAGGACGTTTAGGGAGTTTCTAAACAAGTTTGTGGTAGTCTTTGTAGACGATATTTTGGTTTTCTCTAAAAATGAAGAAAAGCATGCCCTACATCTTAGGGAAGTCTTAGAGACCCTATGAGCGCATCAACTAAAAGCTAAGTTCTCCAAGTGCCATTTTTGGAGAAAAGAAGTAAGGTTCTTAGGACACGTGGTCTCTAAGGAAGGGATAGCTGTGGATCCCGCCAAGGTGGTGGCAATCCAAGATTGGAAAACTCCTAAGAATGCAACAGAAGTAAGAAGCTTTTTAGGGCTGACTGGCTATTATAGGAAGTTCATTAAGGACTTCGTGAAGATATCAGCCCCTCTCACTCGATTAACGAAGAAGAATTTGAATTTTACTTGGGACGTTGACTGTGACGATGCTTTCCAACGTCTGAAGAGGGCTTTGACGAGAGCTCCAGTTTTAGTTTTGCCAGACGGGAGTAAGACATTCACTGTATATACCGATGCTTGCGGGACAGGGCTTGGCGCATTTTTAATGCTAGAGGGAAGGGTGATATGCTATGGTGGAAGACAGTTGAAAGCGCACGAGAAAAATTACCCTACCCACGACTTAGAGTTGGTGGCCATAGTTTTTGCACTTAATTCATGGCGTTATTATTTTCTTGGCGAGGGGTTTGAGTTGTATACAGACCATAAGTCGCTAAAGTACTTATTCTCTTAGAAGGACCTAAACTTTAAGCAACAGAGATGGATGGAGTTTTTGGCATCCTACGATTTTGAGATCGCATATACCCCTGGCAAGGGCAACGTTGTAGCCGACGCCTTAAGTAGAAATAAGTTAACTTTAAGTCCTTTGTTCGTAGAGCGGCATAGTTTGGAGTATATATCTTCCTTTGACTTCAGACCCTCTGTTGATTATGTACCTGGATTATTGGCATCGTTAGAGACCTACACTTTTGGGTCGAGTTGGAGAGGCACAGCGAAATGACCCACAGTTGGTTGAGATAGTAGGCAAGCTTATAGGAGTGGAGTCCTCGAGTCATCTTGATAGATATGCTATAGATAAGAGAGGTTGGCTACGTAGAGATGGAAGACTTTGCGTACCACAAGACGAGAGTTTGAAGAAGGCAATTCTTGAAGACTCACATCGCTCTAAGATGACCATACATCCCGGTGGTGATAAGATGTATATGGATATGAAGCGAGTTTTCTTTTGGGCCGGAATGAAAAAGGACGTCGCCGAGTTTGTTGCTAGATGCTTACTGTGCCAATAAGTCAAGGTGGAGCAAAAGAAGCCTGGAGGTTTGCTCCATCCCTTAGAGATTCTGCTTTGGAAATGGGAAAGCGTTTCCACAGATTTTGTAGATGGGTTACTAAGATCAAGGAAGGGTAATACGGGGATTTGGGTAATTGTAGACAGACTTACCAAAAGTGCCCATTTTATTCCCGTTAATAGTAGAAGGACTGCCGCGTGGTTAGCATCTTTTTACCTTCGAGAGATAGTTTGTTTGCACGGCATACCCTCTAGCATTTTGAGCGATAGAGATCCCATTTTCACAAGCGAATTCTGGAAAAGCTTACAAGAGGCGGTTGGAGCGCAATTATGGTTAAGTACCGCTTATCACCCTCAAACGGACGGCCAGACCGAGAGAGTAAATTGGGTTCTAGAAGACCTTCTGAGACTATGCATCCTAGACTTTGGAGGAACGTGGGAAGAACACCTTCCACTAGTGGAGTTCGCCTATAATAATAGTTTTCAGGCTAGCATTGGCATGGCACCCTTTGAGGATCTTTATGGACGACCGTGCCGATCACCTACATGTTGGTGGGAATCCACTGATAAGGTTTTGCTTGGACCTGACATGATTAGGGAGACTTCGGAGAAGATAGACCAGATTCGACGGCGAATGAAGACGGCGTAGGACCGACAGAAGTCATATGCTGATAGGAGATGAACCGATCTTGAATTCAATATTGGGGACATGGTTTTGGTTAAGGTGTCACCATTAAGAAACGTATTTCGTTTTGGATCAGTAGGGAAGTTGGCACCGAAGTTCGTAGGACCCTTTCCAATTACGGAGAGGATTGGAAAGATGGCGTATAGAGTAAAGTTACCAGAGAAGCTCAGCGGAGTTCATGATGTGTTTCACGTTTCGCATTTGCATAAGTGTTTACACGATACGACGGAAGTGGTAGAGCCGAGCACGCTCGAAGAAGTGGAAGTAGAGCGCAATGCCACGTTCAGACGAGCTCCTACACGCATTCTCGGATCGGAGGTCAAAAAGCTTCGCAACAAAGAGGTCAAGTTGGTCAAAGTGCAATGAGGAGATGATCAAAGAGACGCGACTTGGGAGACGGAAGACAAAATGCATACGCTGTACCCTTTCCTTTTTGAGGGTATGTTTTAATTTCTCCTTTTTCTACAGCTTTGTTGACACTTGTCCTACCTTTTAGTATTATCTTTGCGAGGACATCTCCGATCTTTAGTTTGGAAGAACCCTATGGTAGCAAACATGTGTTTGAGACATGTTATGTTTGGTGGATGCAAATGGATGCAAGTGTTTGCTAGTGGTTGCTCGTGGATGCATGTACACACACATTAGGCACTAGATCAGCTCAATCACCTTCGTGTTGCATATAAATGCGTGTGCATATCTAAATTAATGGATGTATAATGGTTGTGTTATCATATGGATGCCGCATTTTGATGAATGGTTGTGCACACATGTAGAAATAATATGTATCGATAGGATTCTTTCGCATACATAATGGACATATATCACTATCATGATTTGCATTAAGGAGGTCAACTGAATCAGTGGACCGCCTGATCTTTGCACTAGATAAGGAACATATACACACATTTTTGCATAAGTTCATATAGCATTAGAAATTTCTTTAAGGATAATGGATGCTTGTGGATGATGGTTGAGTAGATGGATTATTGGTTGGTAGGATACGTTCTTCTAAACTAAGAGATTTCGGGGATGAAATCCTTTAAGGAGGGGAGAATGTAACACTCCGTAATTTTATAACATTAAAATTCACAAATTAAAGTATACTTAATTTTTAGAATAAGAATTAAGTGAAATGAGTTGCGCTCTTATGTTCGTCTCAAAATTTTGGGTCAAGATAGACATTTGGTTTGCATAAAACGGATAACTTATGAAGAATTTTTAAGCCTTGAAGTTTATATACATATGAGAGAAATATATATAGATATATATAAAAAAAGGTTCAAAACAACGAATCGGGAGGGGGAATAGCCGAACCGCACCATTTTTGGAGTTGACCCGAGCCTTGCTGTGTCGAGTAGGGGTCGATCCAGGGTGTTTGGCTGTCAACTCGTGGCCCGATTAGCCCTAAGGCTGATGTGGCATCTTTGTGGTCCTGATGGTTCTGGTTGTCCCTAGGTTAATCTGACGGCTCTTATTAAATTAAACTTCTATAAAAACACTCCTAAACCCCTAACCCTAATCACATTAATTCATAACAAAAGCCGCCATGCCGTCAATGGAGAACCTAGAGTAGCTACCATACACTTTCAACCCTAAAGCAAGATAGAAGCTTGAATCAAAATCAAATCTAAATATTGATTAGTCTACATCAAAGGCGAGCAATTCAGTTTCAAAATACAGATCCCAGAAAGACAAGACTATTCATTTTAATTGTGAGTACGATAGCTTTCACAAAATAACTAATTAATTTAATTATGATAAGATATAATTGGGATTATGAGAATATGATTTTTATTCATGCGATGTAAATTATATGTATGTTTGTGGTGTTGAATCATATGTTAGTCTTATGCAAGTTGGATCATATGTTAGTTCTTATGTGAATCTTATGCAAGTTGAATCATATATCTTATGCAAGTTTGTGATGATTGGATCATATATTCATGTATGAACTTTATGCAAGTTTGTGTTGTTAAAATATATGTGAGACATGTATATGCATATGCTAGTTTATGTGACATTAACCTTTATGTCTAGATCCATATGCAAGTTTACATCTTTATGTTTAGACTCATATGCAAGTTTACATTTTATGTTTAGATCTATATGCAAGTTTACATATTTATGTTTAGATCTATTACATCTTTATGTTTAGATCCATATGCAAGTTCACACCTTTATGTTTGGATCTATAGCAGTACATAAGTTATGCAAGTTTATGCCCATTACCTATGCTAGTTTTGTATCATATGTTAGTTTGAATGAAATTCATATGCAAGTTATTGGCCATGTAATCTTATGTCATGATCCTTAGATCTATTTTATGTGTTATGTGATGTTGTTTTTCTTTTTATAAGTTAGACTATTTGCGAGTCTAGCATATGTCATATGTAAACGTGAATAGCATGGGGATGATGGGATAATATTGAATATACATAAATTGTGAATTGGCATAAAATGGCCTTATAAAAGGCATATAATTAATTTGAGACATTAACTGGCATAATTGGTATTTATGGACATAATTTTAAGAGACAATTATGAACATAAATAAATTTGGAATTTATTGACAAATTTGAATAGGGATATTAATCTAATTTGGGGTTAAATAAAGATGTGTAATAATTAACCGCCTAAGACATGAGGTTAGACTCTTTTGTGATGTAAGACTGCCCGGACCCGCCCGACAAATCCAGCAGCCACAAATGCCAGTCTAATGTGAGAGGTTAAAGGCACGAATTAAACGCGTAACAATTGTAAAGACACGAGGTTAGGCTCCTTTGCGGTATAAGACTTCCCGGACCCGCCTGGCAAATCCAGCAACCGCAAATGTTAGCCTAATGTGGGAGGTCTTTACAAGGTTACGGTTCAAATGAATTTAGTAACACTTAACCAAATAAACATGTGGTGGGACATGGGGGGTTAAGTGGGTGCCTTGGGTGGTATGTGAAATCCGATTAGATGCACTTAACCAAGGTTGAAACATGTAAGAAGACATGAATACGAATAGGGTTAAGTGGGGAAACCTTAGTGGGGACCAAGCATAGGTGGAAGGCTTGTGTCAAGAATGGGGGCCCTTTTCAAACCAGTAACCCATTAAGTATCTTTGTGAGCTCGACCCAAGTCGAGGACGGGACACGCTTACTGGATTTGATTGTAAGAGGTCAAAACGGGTTAGAGGTGGCAACGCAAGTCCAACGGGGTCATGTGTGTGCGTGGGCCCGGGCTGGTAGGTAAGACGTTGTTGCATCGTGTAGATATAAGCCGTGCATCTTTGGTGGTATCGGGTTGCCACTTTGGGGAGTGATACACCCCACTGTGGGACCAGCACGGGTATCTACGAGTTAGGGAGCTGATCGAATGGGGGTAGTGGGTACAACTAGTGGAGATAGGGGCAGATAACACCTATGAAGGCAGCTAGGGGTATACGAAACTACCATTATCATTATTAAGTTCTGTAGACGGGATCAACTTTTAGGGTGACTAGTGGTGGTGCAGTATAGTAATTATCCTATAGTGATTAGGAACGAGATTAACGCCAGAATATTCCTCTTATTTTCTTTGTCATGCCCACTTGTTTCATGGTCATATCTTATCTTACCAGTTTATGCCTTATCCTAGTTACTTTAATAATTATATTGTTAAAGTTGTTATATTCGCCAGACTTTATGTCTGACCCCCTTGTTTTCACCTCTTTTCTTCCTTTTCCCACCAGGTTCTCAGGGTGGGACTAGTACTAGTGGAGCTTGATCTCGGATCTCTTTCTCTCTCTTTTGGAAGTGCTTGGATTGCTGAAAGTAAAGTTCAGCTCATCTCTTTTATGGCTACTTGTGTTGGGGTTTATGCTTTTTATTTTATGTACTCTGAAACAATTTATCAAGATGGATATTAAGTGTACTTGGTTTATGAAGTTGTTGTAATCAAACTATTTCTCCACTGCAATAAAAGTTGTTTTAAAATTTTCAAGTACCATTATTTATTTCTGTCTTGTTATATTCTGTTTTATACACTAAATACGCTCCATGGAAGTTAATGCATTCCCTTTGTGAGTGACATTAATGGACGTGGGGTGTTACACTAACAGACTGCAAATCCTCAATAGACGTATCAAGAGATTCCAGATAGCTAAGCATAACAGAGTTCATGGGATTATAAGAAATTTCGGGAGTGTTCCCGAGGAGAGTCATGAGTCTAACCACTCTCCTTTCGCAATCTAGGATGGCACCATTACTGGATAGCCAGTCCATGCCTAGAATCAACCCATAGCCCGTGAAGCCCAAAACATAGGCATTGCATCTAAACCCCACACTTAGTATAGAAATTTCCAAATCTAAACAAATCATCGACAAATAAGTTGAGCCCCCAATTAGATTTGAAACAACCAAGGGATCCTCTACTAAACTGTTGTCTAGGTGCAGAGATTCAACTAAAGCAGTGGATATAAAAGAGTGCGATGCGCCAGAATCAAAGAGTGCACGAACAGGATGATAAAAAAGATAAACTAAACTCTCAACTGAAAAATTTCAACCTCGTTCTTGCGGAGGTGCCATAAGAGCGTGAACCTACCCTCTAGATGTAGATCCAGCTCTCTGCCCTTGCACTTGCTTTCTTGGCAGTCCCTAGCCATGTGTCATGCCTCGCCATAATGGAAACAGCCACCCATCTTCCTCTTCTTGCAGTCCTTAACCAGATGTCCAGGAATGCCACAGAAATTGCATTTCCTCTTGTCACGGGTTTTGTTGTTCTTCCCGTCTTTCTTTGAATATGTTTTCTTGTTCTGTGATCCTTCCCCTTTCTTATCTTGAGATGCTTCCACCTTTGTCTCCTCCTTGCCAACCTTATCTTCTTCTTGTAACAGTACCATACCCACCAGTGTCTCATAAGTCGCACCCATAGGTATATGGGACATAGCTACACTGTGCAGTGGCTCATTCAATCCTTTAACAAAGTAGAGAGCCTTCTTACGTGGAGTGTTCACTAACTCCAATCTGAACCTAGCCTGCTGATTGAATTGGTTAACGTATTCCTTGACCGACATACTTCCCTATTTGAGAGCTAAGAATTTCTCCATCTGTAGGCTTCGTTCAGCTTGTGAGAGGAATTTCATTTCAAACCTCATTCTAAAATCCATCCAAGTTTCAATTGGTCTTTCAGCGTTAGTGACTTCCCACCAATAGGAGGCTTCGTCTTTGAGCAACCGTACCGCCAACTGTATTTTCTGCCTATCTTCCACTTCGAAGATATTGAACAAATCCTCAGTTTCTTTGAGCCAGTTTCTTGCTTCCACGAAGGATTCATTTTCATTGAAGTTCTTTCCACCCATAGCCCGAAAGTCCCTACATATTTTTGAGAAAGCACTTGCACGAGGAGGAGGAACCACGGCAGCTGGGGGAGGAGGAACGTCTGCTGGGCCTGCGGCGTTAGCCATAGCCTCTAGGTACCTTCTGAACCAGCCAGGTACCGGCACGCCCTCTGGAAGGTTAAGATCCCCAAACATGCTTAAAAAAGGAGAGATTCAAAACAAAGGATAAAAAGATAGTGCATATGGCTTTGGGGGATTATGCCTTTTTTAAAATAAAACATTTTTTTCTTCTTGAAAATTTCTTCTTTAAACTTCTTTTTGAAAAACAGTTTTCAAAAGTTTTATCTGATTTGGTAAACCTTTTGCTCTGATACCAAGTGAAAGACCCCACCTCCGTTAAGGTCACTCACAAAGGGAATGCCTTAACTTCGATGGAGTATTATAGGTAAAAGACACAGATAATTTACAAGACAGAAATATAAGCAGTGGAAGAACATTTATTTCATACGTGGTTCATAACAAAAGCATTACAACAAACTATCTCAAAGCAACTTCCAAATCATTACATCAAAATATATGTCTTACTTAAACATAAAGAAGCATAAAACATAAATAAAACTGCATAAATCCCTAAGTATAATGTGTCAAAAGCCATAGCCAAAGATAATAGGTTCCAAGCCGTGCATTACAGAGTCTTCAAGCTTGGAATGATGAACGGTCCAAATTAAGCTGTGCTATTCCCTCCCTGGCTACCTGAGGGGGGGATAGAAGAAAAGAATACAAAAGAAAAATGGGTCAGACATAAGTCTGAGTAAGTCCAATGACTTTTCAGTGTGTGAATAAGGAAAAGGTCATGATAGGAATAAACTGAAAATAGGACAGTACCGGGACATCAAACGAACATAAAACTATATAAGGCAGGATAAACCGAACATACATCGCACCCATGTCTAATTCTCTGCACCTACTTATACTTGTCCAACTAGCACCACGTGTTCATGGTAAAATGATCCCCTTATATCGATCGGCTCCTACTCGCATGCATTTATCACATGTGTCATTCGACCCCCGCTTGACTGTAGATACCTGTGCTGGTCCCACCACGGGGTGTATCAAATCCTATGGTGGCAACCCAACACGATTCAAGATGCATAGTGTATTACTTTTGGTGCCCAGTGCCTGCTTTTTCCACTCCAGAGTACGTGCACGCCCGTACTCCGTCGGAACCTACACTGACGCACCACCTACTGACGTTTTGACCGCTTACAATTCAGCCCAGTAATCGTGCCCCACCATGCATAGTTCAGGGTTCCATGATACATCTATGTGGGCTACTGCTGAAATGGATCCCCGTTACTAGGGTTTTCTAGCTAACGTGTTAAATTGGTTAAGTGTCCTAACTACACCCATCAGTTTAGTTAACATGTTGAATTAGTTAAGTGTTTCCTTAATTGACTTAACCCTACCAATCTTGACTTAGCTTTATTAAAGCACCAACCACTCACATTAGACAGGTATTGTTGTGGCCACTGGATGTGCCGGTCGGTTCCGGGCAATTTTACACCACAACTCAGTCTAACCTCGGGTCCTTTTTGGGCTCAATGCACTAACCACCCACATTAGACAGGTGTTGTTGTGGTCATTGGATGTGCCGGTCGGTTCCGGGCAGTTTTACACCACAACTCAGTCTAACCTCGGGTTAGGTATATTCGTCTTTTCTAAATTTACATATTTATCCTTTTATACTCATATGCAAATTTGTCAACAATTTATTGTCATGTGCCACTTTCCTTCTTAATTAAATTCATAATTTCTGGTATGTAAATTATACCATTTACCATTTACATGGTTATGAGCCAAATATGTCAATTACATGTAGTTTCATGTTTTCCCCCAACTTTACCCTCGTTGTACGTTCGCAAAGTTTCATAGAATGTTAGGCTCGAAATTTTAGCCTAATTTATAAACTAAAGGGAAAAAAGAGGAACTTGCAACATTCCACATCATACAAAAATATGGATCTCACTACAGATGTGTGACATGAACTTGGCATAATATACTTTTAATTATGAACTTGCAAACTAGATCTATGCAACATAAATCGTAAAATAATATTTTTACATAGAACTACCAAAACTTAATTAGCCATGTAGTGGTGAACTTGCATAGGGGTTGAATCACGCTAACATAGATCTAATATAGAGGCATATGGATCTAACATATAAAGTGTAGGTCTAAACATATAGGTTTACATAATCATGTTTTTAACCTATAAACTTGCATGTATTCATAACATGATAGCATCACCTAACTTGCATAAACATGGCATAATTCCAAATTGACATACAACATATAGATGTCATCACCAAGTTATACAACATGACATGTCATCGCCCATTTAACATACAACACATAGGTTCATTGCAAAGCCTTTAACAATGGTAGCTTTATCATCAAACTACATACAACATGATCACAAATTCAACATGATAAACTACAATAGTTCATAGGAAAACATGATTGAATGGACATGAATAGACACGAATCAGCATCATATGTAACTTGGTTCAAATTTTATTTCAAAATTCATTACAAATTATGTCTTTAATTTATTCACTTCTGAAAGGTAACTACACTTACAATCAAAAAGGAATTCTTGAGTTCTGGGATCTGTATTCTGAAACTGAATTGCTCGCCTTTGATGTAGATCATTGAATTCTCTTAGTTGAATTAGATTTGATTTGATTTGATTTTTATGTAGCTTCTATCTTGCCTCTGAGTTGAAAGAGATGACGGCTATTCTAGGTTCACCATTGGTGGCATGACGACTCTAGGAATATTTTTGTGTGGCTTAAGGTTTAGATTTAGGTTAATTATATAGAAGTTTGATTAATTTAGAGCCGTCAGATCAACCTAGAAGCCATCAAGACCATCCAGACAAGATAGAACAGCCAAATCAGCCCAAATGACTCAGCAGGGAGTCAGAACACATCAGTTTTCAGATCTGCCCGAGGGGGTAGGTCGACCCCTAGGTCGACTCCCAGGTCGACCCCTGGGTCGACCTATATGGGGGGAGGTCGACCCTCTGGTCGACCTGGCCTTGGGCGGGAAATTTCCCGCCCAGCCCGCTTCTGTGTTCGAATTTTGATTTTCGAATTTCTGAACTTTAATCCGAACTGTTTATTTAAATTACTGAAACTTCTAAAGGCCATAACTCCTTCATATGGGGTCCAATTCACGCAAACCCGGACTCTATCCCAAGCAGAATTCTGAGATGAACGCAATGGCGTAACCGTTTCCCTTAATTATCACATTTGAAATTAGATATTCTTTAATTCGTAACTTTAATGTTAACAGAAAATAGGTGTTACAGCTTATGCCAATACAGAGTGGTTTTCAGATATTAAACCTGATCCCTGTCTCTCCACATTGACAACGAAGGTATAAAATAAATTAAGACTTTGATAGTTGGTGGTTTGCTAAGTTCATAATTTCCTTTATAATTTGCTAAGTTCAAATCCCATTTCAAATATTGGTTTTGAAATCAATTTCCATTTTTTCATATAAATTCAAATTTGAATTTATATTTCAGTTTATCCAATGATAAATAATTCACTTAGTTTATACTCTCGTTTATGAACAATTTCTTATTTTCTTCACTAACCTATGCTTAATTTCAACTCTATTTGAAATCACATTTCCATTTTTGGAAATAAATTTCCTTTTTAAAATCTAAAAATTACTTTTTATACATTGGAAAACATTTTACAATATTTAAATACCAAAAATTCTTGGGCCAGGGTAATTCAAACACAACATGATCAATCACCGATCATATATCATATATCACAATAAATAAATAAAACAGTAAATAAAATGTTGAGGAATCCAGTTGGATCCCTCCAACCTGTTTCCCTGCGTCCACAAATGTTAATCAACATCAATAATATTAATCTCACATCAATATGAAAATATCATAGTGAACAGAATTAATAATCGATCAACGATATAACTATATAAACTATTTCAACCAATTTTATCAACCATTCATCCAAACAACCATCACACAGTATTAAATTACTGTAAATAAATTTAAAACTCGTTTATATAAAAATATAAATGAGTCAGATTTAGTGAGTTTACTCATCTAGTTTTTCAGTAGACGATTCTTCTTTTATTTCGTTAAAATCAAACAAGCATTTGATTTTATCACGAAATTCCTGTAGCTTGGTTCTCAACGAAATCGATTCCACAATGTAGACCTCTTCGCTATGATTCCAAGGGTCCGGTGGCATTCAATTCTGTTCACAAATGGACAGGTCATTATTATTACAAGATTACAATCGTTAAATGTTTATTTCATTCTCTAATCACAATTATATAACTAATTAGCTTTTAAATTTATCATTAATTAAGTTTAACCACCCATACTTATAATAAAAATACTTTTTCCACTAACAACATCTCTCTGGTAAAACACAGTGACATAGCCGAAAATTCACTTTCGTTACCGTGCTTCCAGTCACTAACCATCCTCTCGCCTGATTCAAAATATTTAACCCAAAACCTTACTCCACCCAGGTACCTTAATACGACCGTTGATCTATTTCCTCTCTCCCCATACAATCTACATGCAAGACATTTCCACTTTACGTATTTTGCCACTTCGACATGATCATTGTAACATATAACTTGAATTAAAATAGAATAATTCCATTAATTATTCATTAACTTATAATTACCATTTGAAATGAATACCCAGGTCATTGTCTTCTTCACGCAGGCAAACGCTGAACCCTCTGTAGCCGTTCACGACCACTCTCATGCTTCCTCCCTTCCGGTTTCTTCACGAAATCAACTTATGAAAGCTCCATCCTTCTTCCATAAATAAACTTAGTGTCCCTTCTTCCCTAAGAATAAAATCACGCACCAAATCTCCTCAATACTTTTCCCACTTCCAGACAAAAGTCATAATCTTAATTACTATTAACAATAAATCCCCGTTTGACCTATATTCTAAGGATGACTTTCTACCATGCCCTTTATCATGCATCGATCTTATTTTAATAACCATCACGCATCCTTTCTACTGATCAACGCTCTGTCCTCACACATTCGGGGATCCATCATAGGTCACCGGCCGACTCGTCTAGTCCTCCTTCAGCGACGCCGTGAGCTACGATCCCCTAGACTCAACTGTTCGCCCCCAGGAAACCCTAAAGCGTGCCAGCCTTTGAGTGGAATTGTGGCAATTACGACAGCTCGAATTCGATCACAACCATTGATATTTAGGGATCTCGATGAGCTATTTTTTTTCATGTTAGCGGTTTTTGATTTTGATTATCAGATCTGGAGATGTGAGGGGAGAAAGCTTGGGTATTCTCTGCTGTTCGAATGTAAATGGAGGCGCAGGATTTGTTTTAACCACGTGATTTCAAGAATTCTTGTTTGATATTTTCGAAGCTCACGTATTTAGAAGAGGTTAGTTCGGATTTTTAAGTTTCCTCCAGAGAAAAGGATAAGCAAATGGGTTTCCTGTGTATTTATAACATCTTAATCGTGTTTGCCAAGGAAAAGTAGTACACGTAGGTCAGTAAGAATGCACATGTCTAGTGTGATAGTGGTATAGGCTTTGTACGCTTCCATTTAATGGATTCAGTAGCTTTTTCTCCACGTTTTGCTGTAGGTACAAATACATCCTGCCCATGTAGCTTTTTAGGTCTACTGTTTATAAGTGGCCAGGTACTCGAGGTGCAAGAAAACATGGTTACAATATATGGGGTTTGTATAGGTCTACGTGAAAGCGGTAAGGTACATTGTTCTTTATTTTATATGCCCTTTTTTTTGCTTTCTAATTCAGTTAACATACTCATTGAGAATATTGTGAAATTTAGTTGTTGAACTTGGTGATGCAACAAAGATGTAGGATGTGCTGCCTAGTAGCGTGAAGTTTCAGGACTATGTAGTGTGAAATTCATTTCGCTTGTGGGTTGTATATGAATCTTGCGTAATTCCATTGTGATGTAACTATCTGACGGTTTTATCTCGTCATGTGCTGCTTGGTCTATTAACTCGATGTGCATGTACCTGCACTTGTTATTTCTTGAGTGGATAACGATTCCAACAATTTTCCACAAGTTTGTGCTATTGCATATCAAAGTGGACTTATCGTTTCACACCCAGCTTTTTAGCAATCTAGTCAACTCCTTTTTTTGAATGTTCCTTAAACGGGCCATACAACCAAAACCGATGACAAGATACCGATTTTTAGTTATAAAGTTAAATGCACCCGCTACGAGAAAATTCTGTTCACATACGGGCTACTATGAACAAAAATAAAAATATTGTTGTGTCAAGCGATGTGCCATGACCCCAAAAATATAATGATATAAACAAGTTAATTTATATTGTGATATCCCAAAACACTGATATAGAGTGTAAAATACTTCAAATAAAAAGTTGCTTATTTTTCAAAATAAAAGTTATAGAAAAACTCTATAAATGAAATTATAACTACATCTCAAAAATCTTGTCCAAATTCGAAACCAATATTTAATTACATTAAATAAACCGTTATGGCATATACACGACTCCATGATGACTATTTCTAATCTTGATTTGGACATAAAACAAAATCTACAATATGAAAAATTGACTTTTCCCTCCATTAGAAAAATATAACCAAATAGATCCAAATGTTTCTTGTTTCAAAGAAATCTGACTTATATTGGATCCTGTATATCCAAATGAAGTTCAAAATGTTTAATTACGAACTATCGCGACATTACGAGCTCGTTTTAAATTTAATAAATTATACGTCCAAACTCTGTTAAATTAAGAAATTCATTAATATAATTCGAATTTAAACGAATTTAAACTCGATTAATATCTTCAATTATCCAATTTATCTAATATTGCGAATTCAACTTATTTTCGATTATTTCAGAATTAAATTTATTATTCCACTATAAATTAAATATCAAAATATTGAATTCAAGTTATTTAAATTACTAAACCATTATACAAGTAATTAAATTAATTAATTATTAAATTGCCAAAATTCTGGGTTGTTACGTTCCTTCCCCCTCAAAATAATTTCGTCCTCGAAATTGCTAAGCTGCAACGACCCGCATTCTACGCATCGAAGGATCGTAGAATATTTATTTCTTCCACATACGAAGTTGTATGGTCATGTACCTTTGGGAGACGACTATTCGGGTCATTTCCCATATTCATGATTTTTGCTGATTTTTAAATGACCATTTTGCCCTTAGCTGATCTTGTTTTGGCCATAACTTTTGATTGGTAAGGAGTTTTGACCTGAAATCACTTCCATTAGATCCGGGTGATGGCTTACCTTTTCGTAGAGTTGTCACATTAGCCAAACGGACTCACTGTTTGGGAGATATGGATGAAACAAGGTTTAGAAGGTTAAAAAAACAACTTAACCGGGCCTAATTAGGGTGATTAGCAAGAGGGCCCATAACCCATTTCAGGATTAGGGTTATGGGGAGGCTGAGAACAGTTAGGAAATGAAATTTATTTCATTTTTCAGCTGCCTAAGACCTTCCTCTAACCCTAGCCATGGCCTCCACCTTCTAATTTCATCACAAATTGCTCCTAATCTCTTTCTAATTGAAGATTAAGCCAAGCTACGTCAAATCAAGGGGAAATAACACCAAATCAGAGTTGGAGCAGCTGTGTTGCATTAGAATTTGAGCTAAAACAGAAGTAAAGTTCATATCTAGAATTTATTTGTGGCAAAGGTGATGATTTGCATTGTTGTTCGCTAATTACGATTAATTAGGGGTGATTAGTGATAATTATGGCTCAGAAAAATCTGGAAAAATTTGCAAAATTCTAAAATATTATTTTAGGCGTCTATTAGAAATTTGGGTTACTTTGGTTAAGTTTTGCTAACCCTATCATTAGTTATGCTTAAACATGATTAGAGGAAAATATGGGCTCTTGGGTACGTTTGATCTATATTATCATGATTATTTATTGTTTCGGTGTTTGTGGATGACTATACATGTTGCTATGACCGTTTGGAATGTTTTGTAATTGTTTAGAACAGTTAGAATAGTCGAAAATGCCGTCGTGTGTAGTAAAAATGGTCGCTGGAAGTTGCAGGAAAAATATGCAGTAGCCAGACCAGATCGGATCGCCCCTACCCGAACCGATCCGTTCGTGAAGCACATGCCACGACCCGACCCGATCGTAGAGCACACCCCTATCACGAATCAAAACACCCTTCATGAACTGCCTATGCCACGAGTTGGTGCAACACCCACGAGCCAACCTGGAGCATCGCGAACTGAACTATGGGCCACGAGTGGACCTAGACACCACGAACTGCCACTACAACTAGCGAACTAGAGGGAGGGCTACGAACCGATCACGAAGGCCACGAATCGGAGCCTGGAGTTACGATGTCACGAGTCGAAGGGGAATCACGAATTGATGGCCACTAGCAGGAGTCACGAGCCGATGTCAAGAGGGCGAACCACGAATCGAAGCATAGACATGAATGGAAGCTTGGAGCTTCGAACTGAAGAAACACGAACGGGAAGAGACCAAAACCCAAGATGCAAAGGTAGTTCAAATGAGAAGTTAGAACTCGGGATCCAGATGGGAACCAACAAGTTAACTTCATGATTGGACTTTGTTGCGGGACGAGTGCAAAGGGGTTATCGATATCCATAACTTTAGCTCACCACTTAGAGACGAATTAGTGGCTATGGATCAGTGCAATGGGGTCATAGTGACTCTATGGAGCAAAGTGATCGTAGCGAAGGATTAGGTGATTGGGTGGTGGATATCATATGCTTTACACACTGAGTGAGAGATGTGAGGATGATTGCTATGTTTGATGTTTGCTATCACCATGACCCACACCCCCATTTACACTTTATGATAGTATTACCTTAGAGTACTGTACGTCTTGTTGTGCTAACTCTTTGGTTGCAGGAACAGGTTCAGGTATGATTGGATTATACCTGTTATTGTTTTGTTTTGTTGCTTATCGCTCATTCCAGACTTTTGTCTGACCCAGAGTTTTATGTCTCTTCTTATTACTTTAGGTGCTCTTAAACGGGCAGACTAGAGATAAGTCAAGTGATTATGCAAGAGTATCTATACCGGAGATAAGCAGGAGGCTTCCACGTATGATATATACATATGTCTCCCTGTGTTGTTGTTGGTCACTACTTTGGGCATTAGTAGGACACCTTTCTATTTTGCCTTAGAGACAATATTTTGAAGTTGTAATAATGATGTGGATCATAAGCTGTATTTTGAATTTCCACTGCTATGATGATTATGGTTTAGTTTTCAGCTTATGCACTGTCTCGCCTGTTTTATGTCAAGTATGTTATTATTATGTTTTATTCCATATGCTGTGAGACATTCTACAGGTTCCTTTGGTAGTTTAGCTTCAAACCCTTTTTCTTTGGCGACCGTCCCGTGCTAGTCGGGAATCAGTACAGCGCATTTCAGGGAAATGTCGGCTGGTGCGGGGCGGGCCATCACATTTGGTACCAGAGCTCTAGGTTGCATAGTTAACCTAGGGAAAGACACTAGGGAGAGATAGTATACGTATATGAGAGAGCATATTTATGATATTTTGGTTTTCAAAAGCTATATATATACACACTATTAGTATATCTAAGATGGAGTCGCACTGCACTGGCACCACTATGGAGATGGTTAATCGTTTTCTCTTTACAGACTGAACGATGAGCCGGTATACGAGGAGTACAGGTTCAGGACCAAACAATAGGGATGCTCCAGATATGAGGATAATGTTTACTACCTTCATGCGAGAGATGCTTAGGGATGCTCAGGGAGAAGTTCCTAATGCTGCTAACGGTGGTAGTGCAGTAGTGCAGGCGCCTAGGGCCGATTTCGCCAAGCTTAACATGGATTATACTAGTCTTGGCGGGAAGCCGTTCCACGGAACGGAGTCGGCTACAGATGTTCAAGATTGGTTGGATAGTTGTGAGCGCATCTTCGAGGATTTGGAATCGATGACGCCATGAAGAGAAAGTTAGCATCGCGTCAGCTTCAAGGACGAGCTATGAATTGGTGGAATGCTATAAAAGCAGCTACTCCTGAAGATCAAGTTACTTGGAATCAGTTTATGACTCGTTTTAGCGAAAAGTTCATTTCAGCTACTCACAAATCTGAACTGTTTAGGAAATTTTTGGAGCTTAAGAAGAATGGTAGGGTAGTCTCAGAATATATTGCTGAGTTTGATACTTTATTGAAGTATGGATTATCTCTTATCGACACTGCCGAGAAGAAGAATGAGAAGTTCATAATCGGCTTAGATGAGTACTTAGGGGAAAGGCTGATAGCCCACATCGACGAGACGTTTGAATCTATTGTGGGAAAGGCATTGAGATCAGAGAGTCTTTACCCTAAGCCAAAGACTGAAGTTGCCATTGCATCTACAGAGGAACCAAAGCCGCAAACAAGAGGTGGAGGCAAGGAGAAGTCCCAGAATAAGAGGAAACAGAACCAAACCAAGGATGGTCAAAATAAGAAGAATAAGAAAGATGGCGAGTGCTTTAGCTGCAGCAAGAAGGGCCACTATGCTAGAGATTGTTAGGAAAAGCCTGGGGAAAGGAAATGCTTCAATTGCGGCCAAGTGGGATATCACAAGGATAATTGCTCGCAACCCCCTAAAGAGAAGCAAATTGTGAAAGCATATGCTATCAACGCTGTTCCTTCTTCGTCGAATGCCCCAATTGCGGCGGAGAAGGGAAAGGGTGTTGTTATTCGAGGTATGCTTTCTACTTATGATGTTCCTATTTTAGTTTTGTTGATAGCGAGGCATCCTATTCCTTCATATCTAGTGACCTGGTAGATAAGTTGGGATTGGAACATGAGATAGTCGATAAATCTTTGGAACTCGATAGGTGGTTCGACTAGCCTTTACATGATTTTTTGTAATGTGGTCCTATCGAGTCATGGATGTATGTTTGCTTGTGATTGCTTAGTTGCTTTGCTAGTATCATCTCACGTAGAATGTCTGAATTCGGAGGATACGTTCCTTGAGTGCTTGTCTAATATTGGTTTAGGCCTTTGGGGCTTGTGCTTAGGGGATGTCGAGTTCGACTCGGATGGTTTGCGCGAGAGATAAATAGTTGTTACGATTTTTCATTGGATGATATCTTGGTTTACTCGGGGTGTGATGGGAAGTGTGACATAATAAGACTATTCGATGGTATGGACTGCCCCGAGTTAGACTCGATAGGGTTATGAGATGACTCGAGTAGGACTCGAGAAAGGTGCAAAGTAATGGATTGTTTAGGACCCTATGTTGATATTCTTTTTGAAGGAATATGATGTGTTCATTGATCATGGAAGATGCAACGAAGGTTAAGACGATTCAAGTTGGACTTGAACTCGTAAAAGAAAATAGGTGTTCGTTGATCTGGGAGATGCAATGAGTAGGGAGACGACTCACGCTGGATTAGAGTTTGTCGGTAATGGATACTCAAGACTTGGTCTGAGTATATGGGTAATAGATTGACTCGAGTTGGACTCGAGAAGGCTGCAAGGAAATGGATTGGCTCGAGTTGGACTCAAGAAGGCAGCAGATAATTGATAGACTTGGGTGGGACTCGAGTGTTTTAGGCGGACTAGAAGCAGAGGTATCTGGGGACGCCCGTTACCTTGGATCCGTTGGACGTGATCTAGTTATCCTTGGAGGATAAACGTACGTTGGACGTACGGTAGTCCGTATGGAGGCGGGGCTTCCATTAGCCTTGAGATTGGTTGGACCAATCAAGTGGGCATCGACATATGTATGGAGGCGGGGCTTCCGTTAGCCTTGGGATTAGTTGGACCAGTCAAGTAGGTATCGACATGTGTATGGCTTTAGCAGGTGATAGATAAGACATGTTTGTTGGATGCTATGGTTGCTATGTTTGTTCCTATTTTATTCCCTTGAGTAGACTATCACCTGTAGGATTCTGGTAATAGAGAACGAAGAGTTGACGGTATACACAGATGCATGTGGTACCAGACTAGGTGCTGACTGATGCATTGAGTAAGAAACATGCCAGTTTAGATGCTATGTTTCTTGAATGGAAGTAATTGGAGTATATCATGGGAGATGATTTCAAACCTAAATATGGATTGAATCTAGAAATATTGGCAAGTTTGACGGTTAGATCGACTTAATTGTGCGGATTGGTTCCATTTAGAGGGACGATCCTAAAACCTAATAGAAATCATCTCCAAGGAAGAGATGAATACCGATGGTGAGAAAATGAACAAGTATGGACCAGATTTGAGAAGGATGGCTTCGAAAGGATGATAAACTGGTTGTACCCAATGTCAATGGATGGAGAGATGAAGTTCTTAGAGAATGTCATCACTCAAGACTGACTATACATCCCGGTGGTAACAAAATGTATCGAGACATGAAGCAGACCTACTACTGGGAAGGGATGAAGAGAGACGTTGGGAAGTTTATCTCCAAGAGTATTAATTGCCAGTTAGTTAAAGCTGAGCAAAGGAAGCCTAGTGGTTTGTTACAACGTTGAAAATTCCCGAATGGAACTGATAATAAGTCTCGATGGATTTCATAGATGGTTTACCAAGGATTAGATCGGGCCATGACAGTATTTGGGTGATTGTGGATAGATTAACCAAGAGTGTAAGGTTTATACCAGTCAAGTCAAATAGAATGACAACTAAGTTAGTAAAACTGTATATGTAGTGGGTAGTGAGATTTCATGGAGTACCCAAAGGCATTATGAATGACCGAGATCCATTATTTACTAGTGGGTTTTGGAAGAGCTTACAAGAGGCTTTAGGATCAGAATTACATCTTAGTACCGCGTGTCATCCTCGAACCAATGGTCAAACAGAGAGGGTGAATTAAGTATTAGAAGTTCTCTTAAGAGCTTGTATATTGGATTTTAGTGGATCATAGGATGATATTTGCATCTAGTTGGATTCACATATAATAATAGTTATCAGTCTAGTATTGGAGTGGCTCCATCTGAAGCTTTGTATGGAAGACCGTGCAACTCACCATCATGTTGGTTAGAAAACAGTGGGAAATTTGTGCTTAAACTAGAATTAATAAGAAAAACTTCAGATAAGAACAAGGTTGTCCAACAGCGAATGAAGGCTGCCCAAGATAGGCAGAAGGGTTAGGCTGATAGAAGACGAAGAGATTTGGAATTCTTCGTTAACGACTTGGTATTCGTCAATATCTCTTCATCAAAGAGCATGGTACGATTTGGTAGGTGAGGCAAGTTAACAGCAAGATTTGTTGGTCCATTCCTAATCTTCGAGCAAATTGGATTTTGGCATATAAAGTTGAATTACCAGAGAAGATGGCAGGAGTTCATAACGTGTTTCATGTTTCCCAGTTAAGGAAATTCGTGCACGACCCCGATATGACTATTTCACCTGATCATTTGGGTGATATCGAAGTAGAACCCGAGGCAGTTGGGAACTGCAAGCCGATTCGTATTGTCGAGCAAGATACGAAGCAACTTTGAAGGAAAGCAGTGGATCTAGTCAAAGTTCAGTTGGGCGAGAATGAGAATGACTGTACTTAGGAGACAGAGGAGAGCATTAGGAAGATGTATCCAGAACTCTTTGCCTAGTAAGATTTTAATTACGACTTAGTTTTCCGCATGCTAGGATAGACTTGTTTGTTTGTTTTTGTATGTTTGATTGTTGTGAATGGTTGGTAGGCATGCGGGATCCTTTGCTTGTTTCTTAGTTATGGAATTTCGGGGGCGAAATTTCTTAAGGGGGGAAGAATGTAACGACCCGCATTCTACGCATCGAAGGATCGTAGAATTATTTCTTTCACATACGAAGTCGTATGATCATGTAACTTTGGGTGACGACTATTGGAGTCATTTCCCATATTCATGATTTTTGCCAATTTTTAAATGACCGTTTTGCCCTTAGCTGATCTTGTTTTGGCTATAACTTTTGATTGGTAAGGAGTTTTGACCTGAAACCACTTCCATTAGATTCAAATGATGGTTTACCTTTCCATAGAGTGGTCACATTAGCCAAACGGACTCACCGTTTGGGAGATATGGCTGAAACAAGGTTTAGAAGGTTAAAAAAACCGCTTAATCAGGCCTAATTAGGGTGATTAGCAAGAGGGCCCATAACCCATTTCGGGATTAGGGTTATGGGGAGGCTGAGAATAGTTAGGAAACAAATTTTATTTCATTTTTCAGCCGCCTAAAACATTCCTTTAACCCTAGCCATGGCCTCCACCTTCTAATTTCATCCCAAATCGCTCCTAATCGCTTTCTAATTGAAGATTAAGCCAAGCTACGTCAAATCAAGGGGAAACAACACCAAATCAGAGTTGGAGCTGCTGTGTTGCATTAGAATTCGACTCAAAATAGTAGAAAAGTTCAGATCTATAATTTATTTGTGGCAAAGGTGAGTGATTTACATTGTTTTTCACTAATTATGGCTAATTAGGGGTGATTAGTGATAATAGTGAAATTATGGCTCAGAAAAATCTGGAAAAATTTGTAAAATTCTAAAATATTATTTTAGGTCTCTGTTAGAAATTTGAGTTAATTTTGTTAAGTTTTGCTAACCCTATCATTAGTTATGTTTAAACATGATTAGGGGAAAACATGGGTTCTTGGGTATGTTTGATCTATACATGTTGCTATGACTGTTTGGAATGTTTTGTAATTGTTTAGAACAGTTAGAATAGTCGAAAACACCGTCGTGTGTTGTAAAAACAGTTGTTGGAAGTTGCAGGAAAAATATGCAGAAGCCAGACCAGATCGGATCGCCCCTACCCGAACCGACCCGTTCGTGAAGCACATGCCACGACCCGACCCGATCGTAGAGCACGCCCCCATCACGAATCAGACCAACCTTCATGAACCGCCTATGCCGCGAGCTGGTGCAACACCCATGAGCCGACCTGGAGCATTGCGAACTGAACTATGGGTCACGAGTGGACCTAGACACCACGAACTGCCACTACAACTCGTGAACTAGAGGGAGGACTATGAACCGATCATGAAGGCCACGAATCGGAGCCTGGAGTCACAATGTCACAAGCCGCGATTCGAAGGGGGATCACGAATCGATGGCCACTAGGAGGAGTCACAAGCCGATGTCAGGAGGTCGAACCACGAATCGAAGCATGGACATGAATGGAAGCTTGGAGCTATGAACTGAAGAAACACGAATGGCAAGAGACCAAAACTCGAGATGCAAAGGTAGTTCAAATGAGAAATTAGAACTCGGGATCCATATGGGAACCAACGAGTTAACTTCACAATTGGACTTTGCTGCGGGACGAGTGCAAAGGGGTTATCGATATCCATAACTTTAGCTCACCACTTAGAGATAGATTAGTGGCTATGGATCAATGCAATGGGTTCATAGTGACTCTATGGAGCAAGGTGATCGTAGCTAAGGATTGGGTGATCGGGTGGTGGATATCGTTTACTTTACGCACTAAGTGAGAGATGTGAGGATGATTGCTATGTTTGATGTTTGCTATCACCATGACCCACACCCCCATTTACACTTTATGATAGTATTACTTTAGAGTACTATACATCTTGTTGTGCTAACTCTTTGGTTACAGGAACAGGTTCATATATGATTGGATTATACCTGTTATTGTTTTGTTTTGTTGCTTATCGCTTATACCAGACTTTTGTCTGACCCAAAATTTTATGTCTCTTCTTATTGCTCTGGGTGCTCTTAAACGGGCAAACTAGAGACATGTCAGGTGATTATGCACGAGTAGCTGTACCGGAGACAAGCAGGAGGCTTCCACTTATGATATATACATATATCTCCCTGTGTTGTCATTGGTCACTACTTTGGGCATTAGTAGTGCACCTTTTTATTTTGCCTTAGAGACAGTATTTTGAAGTTGTAATAATGATGTGGATCATAAGCTGTATTTTGAATTTCCGCTGCTATGATGATTATGGTTTAGTTTACAGCTTATGCACTGCCTCACCTGTTTTATGTCAAATATGTTATTATTATATTTTGTTCCATGCACTGTGAGACATTCTACAGCCTCCTTTGGTAGTTTAGCTTCAAACCCTTTTTCTTTGGCAACCGTCCCGTACTAGTCGGGAATCAGTACAGTGCATTTCAGGGAAATGTCGGCTGGTGCGGGGCGGGCCGTCACATAAGCAGTAATGCTATAACTCTCACCTTATAACCTACTTAGTTGAAATCTTATATTCCATATCTTCATAACCTAGTTCTTACCCGACCTTTGAATTCTCATACCAATACTAGCCCATTCATAATTCTTTCCAAATGATATGTCTACCATTTTTGAACAATCAATCATCACTTTCTCATCTTCAATCCATATGCTCTTCTGCATATCCACACTAATTCCAATTGATTTCAAATCCATTTATCAATTTCATTATTCCACTTGTAGTTTTATTAACCAATTCTGGTTTTCTTATTTCAACTACAATTAACAACTCGATTTTAAATTATCAAAAATTTCTTGAAAATTTTCTAACTTTTTAAATTTTCGAAAATTTTCGCCAGCATCTCCTTTACGCGGATCAATCGGTACAACCATAACTCGCTTTTCTAGGCCTTCTCCAATCTAAAAGAAAATCAAAAGGCCAAACGACTTGCCTTATAGGCTCATAAAACCATCAAACCCAAGTAATATTGTAAACATGTACCTTTTTGTCGGGCATAAATTCTTTCTCTTGCATTTGCTTCCATTCAATATCTGCTCACCATCCATTTCCTGTTGGTTTCAATTCAATCCAACTTCCAGTTTTTAATTCTCTAATTAACTTATGATTAGTTCACTTCCATTCTATCAATTAAAATCTGATTTCTATTTAAGTCAATCCACTTATTTTACTTGAATCCAAATTTATCACAATTCAATTTCAATTAACAACATTCAATATATATTCAACTTGCTTATTCATAAGTTGAATTCACATTAATGATTAGAATCCCAATATTTCTCTTTATTTAATTTCATTCGAGATTATTTCATTCATTTGATACATTTTAACCATTTCAATCTATTCTACTATACAAGTTAAATTTTAATTTCAGAATTCAAATTCCTGGGTTTTATTTCAAATTAGTTTGAAATCATACATATTTATACATATATACAACCATAATAATTCAAAACTTTTGAATTCTCAAAGAAACTTGTTTCTCAACCCAATTTCATTTAAAATATTCATTTGGTAGCAATTCATCACTTAGTAACTCGAAAATAGATACAAATGATGTGGCCATCATCATCTGAATTATTTTCTAGCGACTGAAGTGATTACAGTGCTTTAAAAATTTTAAAATCCTTTTAAAACAATTTTTATTCAAATCCTTTCAAAATACCTCTTTATTATTTTCAAAACACTTCAAAAATATTCTTTAACTTCCAGGATTCAAATTCCATATTCTTGTTTGGATTCAATTTCAATTTTTCACATTTGTATATTTTATCCATATACAAATCATATTTGATTATATATAAGCAAATCTACTTCATTTGATTGTAATAAAAATCAACACATCCATATATTATAAGAATTTAGAAAATTATTTCTTTTTATATCAAAATACAATTTTGGGTAAAATTATTTCATTTACCCACTTTTTAAATAATACTTTGTCGAATTGTTCTATTCGAGAGTTTAGAAACACCTATTGATACAATTGTACATTCTGCATCGACCAGAATTCATAAACTACTCAATAAACCAGCCAACAAAATATAAAACCATTTTTATATCAAATCTACAAATACGCTCTCTCATTATATACTCAAACTCAATCTAGGGTAGTACTAACCCCATCTCAATTGAGATACGCCACAGAGCCAAGGTTACTACTCAACCTTTAACTCTGATACCAAATGTAATGGCCCGAATTTCCATACCCTTTGGGTCGACTAATAACACTACACATCCAGCCCAAATTGCACAGAAATACGAATCATTAGTTAGAGGATAAGAAAAAGAAATAAAGAGAAATGATAATAGAAGAAAATGAAGAACACAAATCTCACAACATAACGAAATAAATATATTAAGTAACATAACTTTTTGAAATACAAATCAGTAAGTATATATATACATACAATCATCAGAGCACAACAGCTATTTCTCGAACAGTTATAAATACATGTTTCCAGATACAAACATAGTACACAACGAGAAACATGATAGTCTATAACTAACTGGTGAAGCCTCCTTTTTTTGAGCTCCTCCAAGTAAATCTGAAAAATCCCGACTAGTTGACTGCCCGTACAAATTTTGGGCACCCAAGAGTTTAGGATGAGATAAAACAAATAAGCTCTGGGTCAGTCATGGGACTGGTGTGAGTAATCTCCAACCATTTGATTTAACTTTCAAATTTTTTTTCGAAAGAAATGATAACCGTAAGACCAATCCACACATAAACATGGGTGGTTTTTACCTTACGATAACCAGAAACATTTTTGATATCAAAATCCAGTGATATTATGACAGTGTCTACATCAAATAAATAGAATCTAGCGGAACGCTTGCATCTCATACTCCATATATAATATAAAATAAAAATCCTCAAGGCGCTTATTGGATATTGGATTCCGATAATGACAAGGTATGGAACCACCTTTCGATCAATGTACTCTAGAGGGGATACACTGGGGTTCAACAAGAACATCTTGCAACCCGAACACACAAGGCTGACCACTCATTTAACTTGAGTGTACCGAGCATATTATCACCAAAGGTTGTGATCAACAACCATTGCCGAAAGCATACATCAACGAATATAATAAGAAACAAATGGAATTTCTCTAGATCGGGTGATAATACCCTTAATGAGAATGACCCACTTGGCCATGTTGCCTGCCCGATTTCTGTCATTTCCCGGTTGATGAGGCTTGAGGCTACGATTAGATTTAAAACATCTTTCCACCATTCACTTTAAATGACATATTATCAGACCCATCAAAATACGTTGTCCTGGGACTGGAAAAATCGAAAGCACCATCCTTTTAACCCATTTTGGGCAATTTCTACCTAGGATTAACGAAAATGCCCTTTCACTTTACTCTGTCTTCAATTATCTTCAGCATGAGTTGATTCGTAACGCTTATGCCAATATAGAGTGGTTTTCAGATATTAAACCTAATCCTGGTCTCTCCGTATTGACAACGGAGGTATAAAATAAATTAAGACTTTGATAGTCGATGGTTTAACTATCAAAGAGAACATCCATACAACCAACGATCCTATTTCCAAATGAAAATTTTGTCAATCAACCATCAAACAACACTGGCCCCCTTTTAAATTAATTTCTTATTATATTATCATTTCCAATTCCCATTTCCCATCTTTCGTATCCCTTCAAAGTTCTATTTTCTCTCTTGATTCTTGGGAAAATATTTCCAATATCCTAATTTCTTTATTCGAGAAAATATCTCTTGTTCCAATTAGAAAACATTTCTAAATATTCACGAATCCTTATTCTCTATATTTAAAAAATATACCTTATTAATATCGGAAAATGTTTCCATATTCCATTTATTAATTACTCGTTGACCAATTCCTTTCATTTTCTATGCATAGAAAATATCTCTCATTTTATTTGGGAAACATTTCAAAATCCTTTAAACTAACGCGATGTTATTAAATTACATCATTATTATAATTCAAACCATTAATCATTTATTAACTAGCCATATTGCTAACCAGTCTTCACTATCGAACCTTAACCATTCCTCCATCAATCATGAAGACAATCAGGTTGGTGTATAATTACCTCTCAGACCTTAATTGAGCAACATTCTAAATTTTAAATAGTCAAAACTCACAACTTCAAACAAAACATCGCTTACGCGACTCTCAGTTTCAATCTAAGCATCCACTTCTTTCACGGAAAAATATTGATTATAACGGTAGCGTTATAATTGCAGTTTCCAAATATTTGATTTATAAAACATTTATTATAATGGTAGCGTTAAAATCTCTATTTAGATTTATAAAACATTTATTATAACCGTAGCATTATAAATCGCTATTTAGATTACAAAACATTTATTATAACGGTAGCGTTATAATCGTTGTTTCCGAATATTTGGTTGATAAAAATATAACTTGTACTTATTAATTTCAATGAATAAATTAATAAGTAAATAATTAAATAATTAAATTTGATTCCAATGGAAAGTAAAAACAACTACTTTCATTAAATTTGATATAATCAAATTCCAACAAATAACTTTCTCTCGAATAATCTATATTCGATTTATATTCCGAACTTCGGAATTTATCTACTATTAAAGGTTAATTCAAATTCCAAATTCACTTTTGAATTTATTATTTCCAAATCATTACCAAATTCCTCTATAACCATTCCAGTTTACGAAACGTTATCACACTTTATTTTATATTCCGAATTTTGAACTAAAACTCATTGTTTCTTTTAAAACGATAACCCATTTCCCTTTTCATTCAATTTCCAATCTGGATTCATATTTCAAATCTAAATTTCCTTTAGAGATATTTCATTTACAATATATTTCCTTTAAACCATTATTCACTTTAAACGTGAATATATTTCTTTTATATACAATCAAACCAGTTTGATTTCGTACTTAAAAATAATATATTTAATCCAAATTCTATGTATAACATCTATTCAGATTTTTCCATACTAATCTCATTTGTATTACAATCATTTAAAATCTTGTTCATAATTTCCTTTATAATTTCCTAAGTTCAAATCTCATTTCAAATATTGGTTTCAAAATTGATTTCCACTTTTTCATATAAATTCAAATTTGAATTTATATTTAAATTTATTTAATGATAAATATTTCACTTAATTTATACTCTCATTTATAAACAACTTCTAGTTTTCTTCATTAATCTGTTTTTAATTTCAAATCTATTTGAAATTACATTTCCATTTTTGGAAATAAATTTCCTTTTTATATATTCGAAAATATTTTACTGTATTTAAATACTAAAAATTCTAGGGCCAAGGTAATCCTAACGCAACATGATCAATCACCGATCATACATCATATATCACAATAAATAAACAAAACAATAAATAAAATGTTGAGGAATCCAGTTGGATCCCTCCAACCTGTTTCCCTACATCAACAAATGTTAATCAACATCAATAATATTAATTTCACATCATTATGAAAATATCATAGTGAACATAATTAATAATCGATCAACGTTATGACAATATCAACTATTTTAACCAATTTTATCAATTATTCATCCAAACAATCATCACATAGTATTAAATTACTGTAAATAAATTTAAAACTCGTTTAAATAAAAATATAAACGAGTTAGAGTTAGTGAGTTTACGCACCTAGTTTTCCAGTTGACGATTCTGCTTTTATTTCGGTAAAATCAAACAAGCGTTTGGTTTTATCACGAAATTCCTGTAGCTTGGTTCTCAACGAAATCGATTCCACAATGTAGACCTCTTCACTATGATTCAAAGGGCCCGGTGGCGTTCAATTCTATTGACAAATGGGCTAGTCTTTATTATTACAAGATTACAATCACTAAATGTTTATTTAATTCCCTAATCACAATTGTATAACTAATTTGATTTTAAATTTATCATTAATTAAGTTTTACCACCTTACTTATAATAAAAATACTTCTTCCACTAACAGCATCCTCTCTGGTCAAACACGACATAGCCGGAAATTCTCTTTCACTAATGTGCTTCCGGTCACTAGCCATCCTCTCGCCTAATTCAAAGTATTTATTCCAAAACCTTACACCACCTTAAGTCCCATAATACAACCGTTAATCTCTTTCCTCCCTCTCCATATAATATACACGCAAGACATTTCTACTTTCAGTATTTTCCCACTACGGCATGATTATTATAACATATAACTTGAATTAAAATAGAATAATTCAATTAATTATTCATTAACTTATAATTACCATTTGAAACGAATACCCAGGTCATTCTCTTCTTCACGCAGACAAACACCGAACCCTTTATAGCCGTTCATGACCACTCTCATGCTTCCTCCCTTATGGCGTGTAATAACCCGGAAATCTGAGGCAGTTTAAAATTTTTATTTTGGCAATTATAGTGAATTGAATATTTAAAATGTATTATTTTAAATAATAACGACGAGAAATTTATTTTGAATAGAATTAGAACGTGTATATTTATTTGAATCATCGTTAGAATATAATTATTTATTTTTAATTATAAAAGGAATTGAAAATGGCGCAGTAGTTTGAAATTTCGATTTCAAATTTCAAATTTCAAATGAATGTACAGGATTCAAAATAAACCGGATTTTAGCGAAACCGGAAATATTAGAATCTATTTGAGAATACCTTTCCAGCGAATCCGAAAAATTGAAATTTCATAGCGGGGATAAAAAGTTATGCCCAGATGAAAATTCAGAATAGTCGCTATGGAATTTTGGCCCTTAAAATGGTAATTTTACAAACGACCTCGTTTTTCGACGAAACCACTTTTGTTGGATCCGGGATGTCAAATTATTGCTAGGTTTAAAAATTCATAATTATCCGAAGCAGTATGTGAGCGTCGCGAAAGAAAACGTGTTTTGTCAGTTTTAGTCAATTTTGATCGACCAGAAAATGACCATTTTTCAAACGGTCTCAGAATTTGATGTAATTAGTTTTTTAGAACCGTATGGTTAATATGAAGCCAGAAATATTTTTTCTGGAATTTTTAAAGTTAGTATGTGGCACCGGTAAATTAAAATGTACGTTCAAATTCAATATATATTGATTTATATTTTGAATTTGATGAAAATTGTTCGAAACAGTTGAATTGGCTTACATGGCATATCCCATTGCGTTCGGAATGGGGGTATTTAGCTAGTGACGATAATCGTTGGGCCTCATTTGAAGCTCAAAAGAAAAATCAACTTTATAGGAGAATTAAATAAATTAATTAAATAAATATATACTCTCTTTTCCCCTAAACCCCTCTCTCTCCCTTCAGTGTTAATCGACAGAACAAATAAAGAAAAAAATGCTCGAGATTCACCACCGTGGCCCCCTGGCCATCGCCACCACCGCCAGAGGCGACCTCCGGCCTCCCCCATCGTCCTGCCGACCCCGCCCCCAGTCGCCCCCTGCTACAACCTCTCCCCTCTTCTTTAATCCCAAACCCCCGCCAATACCTAAAACCACCACCGTAGGGCCTGCCATCGTCACCACAATCTCCTGCTACCACCAGCACCCCGGCACCGCCCCTCCTCAGTCGCCTCCAGCCGCTGGTGGCCCTCCTCCAACCAAGAATTAATTCTTACAAGAAAACAGTCGGTTTTTATTTAAATAACATTGATTTTAGATCTGATTTTGTAATGTATATAAGCTTAGGTAAAGTTGAGATTTCTAATTAGATAAAGATTAGATTTTTAATCGTAGAAAGATTATATTTTTGTTTATAAAATCATAAGATTTTTGTTCATGAAAAGAGGAGATTTTTAAATATAAAAAGTTAGAATTTTTAAACCTGAAAGCTATGATTTTTATGCTAGAAAAGAAGTGATTTTTATTTTTATGAAAGTTATGGTTTTTATTAGAGAAAGATTCGATTTCTAAACACATAAAGATAGGATCTTTAAGTATGTAAAAATATGATTTTTACCATCACATGAAAGCGAAGAAAAATATGATTTTTCATAATATAAAGATTCGATTTTTATATATGTAGTAGAGAAAAGATTTGATTTTTAATTATATAAAAAAAATTCGATTTTTGGCACTATAAAAATTTGATTTTTATCCTCATAGCATTAAAATAAAAATGTGATTTTTATTATGAACAGTGTGAAAAGGATTGCGATGGGACCGTTTAGAAATGAATCAAAACTCAGACCGTTCAGAAAATAAAGAACTGGCGGAGTGGGTCCCGAAGCGGTGAGAACTCCTCACTTTTGTTTTATTTTCTAGTTAAAATATATACTAGGATGCAAACGGTGCTTAGTAGCACCCGACACCCGTCGTCCACAGACCATGGATGACTTGTTTGTTTAATTGATGTGTTGTGAAAGTTGATTGTGTGAAGTGGAATGAATAAAATATTTTATTGTAAAAATATGATTTTTAACGTGTATATAAAATAAATATTTATAATCAAATCGGACGATTTGTTTACGTACACCCATTTGACTGATATTGATTGGGACAATAAATTTTACACATCGCCCAACGACACAAATAAAAATTTGTGTTTGTTGATTTGAAACCCCACACAGGTATTAGGATGATATTTGACGTACACTAATCTCGATTGTTTAGTTGTACGTCAATCGATGGGTTGACAGACTGTGTAAGCGTTAATTATTTATATTTAATGCTTATGCAGTTGTGTGGTGAACTTTGCATGATGGTTGACTATTTATCATTGCTATTATATACATGTGTTGTATAGAACCCATATAAACAACGTTATATGGTAATTGAGTGGGTCTTATTCCAATTTAGAAAATAAATTATATTCATGCGTTAAATAAACAAAATAGTCATGTGTTGACAATACTCATGTGTTGAGAATATTCATGTGTTGAAACTATTCATGTGTTGAATGAAATAATTATACAATAAAATTCACATTTTTATTTTAAGAAATAAATAAAAGAAAATTCATGTGTTGAAGAACATATTCATTTGTTGAATAGAATAACGAAGTTATTGAAATATATAGAGCCGTGTTGATTAGATATGCACCATTTTGACGCGAACGATATTTATATCGATTTTATTCATTTTTATAATGAATATCGAAAAGGAATTGATTTCAAAATCTAATGTTTTGAAAATATTATCATTTATATATCAATGATATGGAATATTCAATTTTGGTTAGAAATTGAACAGGAAGTTGAAATCATTTTGAAAACGAATTTAAAACGATTTATAAAATACGTTTTGAAAGGAAATCGATGAACTATATATATAATATATATACTATATGTATATAATGGCCTGAATAGAATGCGCCGCGCTGCGGCAATTCGCGAATTTCGACCATTGACTTCGAATGGATATTACGGGAGATCCGACCGTCGGATTCTCCTAAAACTGGAACCGTTGGGTTTGTATCGAAAAGAGCTTTCTAGCGAATATTATAGATTTGAAATCTAATGGTTGGATTTGGAATTATGTCCAAATCAAATTTGGAAAAGGTCGCCGTAAATGCAGTTCGATGGCCGTTTATGGAAATCGACTGTACGGGCCTTGATAAAATTATTAAAAATAGTAATAATTTGTGTAAAATCATAAGAAATGATTTGGAAAGAATTAGGATGAAAAATTCCATATTTGAAAAGATAAAAATAGATTTTTATCAAAATGAACTAGTTTTGAACTAGAATTATAATCCACTCATTTTTGAAATAAATAAATTGGATTTGAAAGGGGTTTTAAAAGTAACCAGAATTTCCAATAATTGATTTTGAATTGATTTTTGAGTTTATCGTGAACAGTGTTTTAAATAACACTTGTTCTTTAATCCAATAATTAATGGAATGTGATTTGGTTTGTCGTGAATCGTATCTTTAGTAATACCATTCTTAGACCCAACAGAGTTAAGAGAATCAGAAACTAAGTGGAGATTAGTTAAGTTGAATGGTTTCCTGGGTATTGATCTGATGTTGGTTTCGGCCTTCGGGGTTAACACTTAGGGAATTATTCACTTGCTAATTTACGGTTAAAGGCTGATGGAATAGAATGTGATTTTGGGTTTATTGTGAACCTTGTTTAAATGACATTGGTTCTTTAACCCAATTAAAGACAGGATATGATTTCCCAAGTTAAATAATCCTTAATAGTGATTTTTGGGAAGATTAAAACCAAGTGGAGTTTTAATGAATATTTAATTAGATTGAAATGATCAAGAATGGAGTATCACCAGTTTTGCTCTAGGCGATAGTTAAATCTTTAATTAGATTTGAACGTGAAATGGTAATTGAATTTACCTATAACACCGTGGTGTTAGATATGAAGTATTACTAGTTTTGCTTCATGGTATGAATAGGTTCGGGTTGGGAAATTTGACAAATGATTTCTTCAGTAAGGTTCGTTAATCCCGACTAGTTTGGATAAACCATAGTTTGGTTTGAATTGATATTCAAAAGAAGATTAAAGAATAAATTTAAAGAATTTATCTTTGATAAAATTAATGGGAACCTTTCCCAAAATATAAGAATATTTGAATAAAAGAATATTCTGAATTGGAATGAGGCGTATGTTGTGTTTGTGTAACACTTGTTTATTATATAAGCGAGTTATTCAGAAAAACCGGGTTTATCCCATTTAGAATAACTGATTCGACGATGTGTCGAGGATGAAGACGGTGGTCAAAGACTGGAGGTCTTCACGTCGTTTAAATAATTACTGATGATGTTGATTGGGCTGTACACCCAAGAGGAGGGAATCAGTTAGTGATCGTCCAGACTTACTTGGAGATCGATGGATGTGCGAGGTACTAGGTGCCTTCGGTTTCGTTCAGACCCAGAACGAACTTGTAAATGGACAGTGTGTCTGACATTGGATTTTATTCTGTGTGATTGATTTCTATTAAATATATATCTGTTTGGCAGCAGAGAATTTATTCTCTTGCTTAACGCCCTTCTCTGAGACATATGAGCTCAGAGGTTATATATTGATGGATATCAATAACATGGAGTGAATTGCCTGTGTGGCATGCCTAAGTGGCAAATGATCAAGGCTTTTGTTGAAAAGCAAAGTCTTGTGGTTGATGATCAAAGCACGGCCTATGTGGCATAGCTTTGTGTATGGCGTTAATTCGCGAGCCTCACACCCCGGTATGAACCAGAAACGGGAGAAGGTCCAGGGAGAACATGCGTCTCTTTCTAGTTAGAGGTGGTGTCAGTGACCTACCAGCCCTGACATTTATATATTTTTCACCTGTGTGGTTTGAGGCACCTCGGATATTGAGTCATTTGGCTCATTTACGCCCCATAGGGCGGGGAGACATATTGTTCAGGGTTTCATTTTTATCCGCTACATGTGGACCGGCCCTGTGGCTCCTAGGGGCAGTTGCGGCTGTAGCCTGAGACACGGACTAGAGCGTCTCGGATTCGGTGAGGACTATCTTTTGCCTTGGTTCGTAGATGGAAATCCAATTACCAATATGACACTTTGCGGTTTTAATTGCAAACAAATATTTGGTGGCATAGTGGTATGGGGCATTCATGTCGTCTATGATTGATACTTATGATTGAAAATGTTTTTGACACTATACACTTATAGTACAATCAAAATAATCTATTTTAAACGTATCAACCATTCTTTGGCTATTATAAGGTAAAAACCCTATCCTCCGGCTTGCGTTGCATTGTGTGATGGGACCTGGGTCTTATAATAGCTTCATTGTTCTTTATTTAGCATTGCGCTGTTTGTTTTATGCGCTGGAATTCTTGGGAGGAAACTCGTTCCGTGTTATACGGCGTGGTCCCTTGATTTACCTAACTTTAAAAATAAAGAATAATAACTATTTTAGTTCTCACACCAGTCACATGACTGACCTGGAGTTTATTATTTTAACCTAAACTCTGGGTGCCCTTATTTTCCGCACGGGTAGCTAGTAGTTGGGTTTTGCATATTTATATTCACAGGAACCTGGTTTACAGCTGGAATGATATCCGGAAAGCTCTGTATCCATATATTCTTTTTAGTTGTGTTTTTTATTATTTTCCGTTGCTATGTAATGTATTGTAAATCTCTGATATTTATTGAATGTATTTTATTCATTCATACTCTGTATATTCTTGTATTCTGATGTAATTGTTGTAATAAACAATGAAATGTTATTTTGTTTGCGTTCCGATTTGTCGTGTTCTCAAAACAATCAGAGGTTTAGAACGGTCTTGGTCGGTTCAACGATCGATTCAGATCAAGCGAAATTCCATATCGTCACATTTGGTATCAGAGCTTTGGTTTACAGAGCTCTGAGAACAAGGCACATTAGAACCATACGAAAGAATTCCTCAGAGATTGGATTAGTAATATCCAATAAGAATGACTCGTTAGAGATAGGATCAGTAGCATCCTAGAACGAGTGCAAAGAGTATATTTTTAAAATGAAAACGAATTTTGTTTTGAAAATTTAAACTTTATTCAACGTATTTGAATATTTATTTGTATTGAATTTGGACAATCAGGTATATAAAGATTTTGTATATACGTCTGATCCACGTGTGTACGAAGTTTTAATATACTAGATAGATATAGAATCACACTCTAGTCTCCCGGAGATGATGCCGATAATGACCATGGCATCATCAGTATTTGTGTTCGAGTTTCGAAAGTGGGATTTCTATATGATTCCAATTGACTGGTGTGAGAACCAAAACTAGATAGGGATTATTGCTGTGATTTGGCATCAAAAATCTGATTTTTGGACTATGTATCAAAGTTATGAATTTGAAAAGCTAATCAACTAATTGATTGCTGATTGTGTTGTTTGATTATTGTTTTGACTAATTAAAAATGTTGAATCATTAGCCAAATTGAACCAAATATTAAACTGTATTGGAAATTGTTTGGAATTGCATGCATGCATGTACATATATATGTGTATCCATTGAACAGGTCATAGCAAGGAGGCTAAAGAAGAGGAATAAAATTGTTTGCCCGACAAATAGGTAAATGTTTACTAATTTCTTGGGTTTTGGAAGACTTTATGAGCCGATTGGCTAGCCGCTTGGGTTTTTCTATTTCTTTTGGATTGGTGAGGGACATGGGAGGCTATTTGAAATATCCCGAAGCACCCGGTGCAGGGATGGTTATGGCGAAATTTTTTGAAAATTTAGGGTGTTTGCCAAATTTTTGGAAAATTTGTTAAGTTCGTAGAAACTGAAAATTTGAAGAACTTAAGCCATAATTAAAATAATGAAAGTTGAGTTGATTAGTTAAACAACTTTCAGCTTCGTTCCTTTTCGGGGACAAAAAGTTTTAAGTGGGGGATATTGTAAAAACCCGGAAATCTGAGCCAATTTAAAATTTTTATTTTGGCAATTTTAGTGAATTTTAAGTATTTAAAATGAATTATTTTAAAAAATAACGATGAGAAATTTATTTTGAATAGAATTAGAACGTGTATATTTATTTGAATCGTCATTAGAATATAATTATTTATTTTTAATTATAAAAGGAATTGAAAATGGTGCGGTAGTTTGAAATTTCGATTTCAAATTTCAAATGAATGTACAGGATCCAAAATAAACCAGATTTTAGCGAAACCAGAAATATTGGAATCTATTTGAGAATATCTTTCCAGCGAATCCGAAAATTTGAAATTTCATTGCAGGGATAAAAAGTTATGCCCAGATGAAAATTCAGAATAGTCGCTATGGAATTTTGGCCCTTAAAAATGGAAATTTTACAAACGACCTCGATTTTCGATGAAACCACTTTTGTTGGATCCGGGATGTCAAATTATTGCTAGGTTTCAAAATTCATAATTTTATGAAGTAGTATGTGAGCGTGGTGAAAGAAAACGTGTTGCAGTTTCAATCAATTATGATCGACCAAAAAATGACCATTTTTCAAACTGTCTCAGAATTTGATGAAATTAGTTTTGTTAGGACCATATCGTCAATACGAAGCAAGAAATAATTTTTCTGGAATTTTTAAAGTTAGTATGTGGCACCGGTAAATTTAAATGTATATTCAAATTCAATATATACTGATTTATATTTTGAATTTGATGAAAATTGTTCGAAACAGTCGAACTGGCTTACGTGGCATATCCCATTGCGTTCGGAATGGGGGCCTCATTTGTAGTTCAAAAGAAAAGTCAACTTTATGGGAGAATTAAATAATTTAAATAAATAAATATATACTCTCTTTTCCCCTAAACCCCTCTATCTCCCCCTTCAGTATTAATCGACAGAACACATAAAGAAAAAAATGCTCGAGATTCACCACCTTGGCCCCCTGGCCATCGCCACCCACCGCTGGAGGTGAACCTCCGGCCTTCCCCATCGTCCTGCCGACCCCGCCCCCAGTTGCCCCCCGCTACAACCTCTCCCCTCTTCTTTAATCCCAAACCCCCGCCAATACCTAAAACCGCCACCGTAGGGCCTGCCATCGCCACCGCAATCTCCTGCTACTACCAGCACCCCGGTGCCACCCCTCCTCAGTTGCCTCCAGCCGCCGGTAGCCCTCCTCCAACCAAGAATTAATTCTTACAAGAAAACAATGAGTTTTTATTTAAATAACATTGATTTTAGATATGATTTTGTAATGTATATAAGCTTACTTAAAGTTGAGATTTCTAATTAGATAAAGATTAGATTTATAATCGTAAAAAGATTATATTTTTATTTATAAAATCGTAAGATTTTTGTTCATGAAAAGAGGAGATTTTTAAATATAAAAAGTTAGGATTTTTAAACCTGAAAGCTGTTATTTTTATGCTAGAAAAGAAGTGATTTTTATTTTTATGAAAGTTATGGTTTTTATTAGAGAAAGATTCGATTTCTAAACACATAAAGATAGGATCTTTAAGTATGTAAAAATATGATTTTTACTATCACAAGAATGAGAAGAAAAATATGTTTTTTTATAATATAAAGATTCGATTTTTATATATGTAGTAGAGAAAAGATTTGATTTTTAGTTATATAAAAAAAAAATTGATTTTTGGCGCTATAAAAATTTGTTTTTTATCCTCATAGCATTAAAATAAAAATGTGATTTTTATTATGAACATCGTGAAAAGGATTGCGATGGGATCGATTGGAAACGAATCAAAACTCAGACCGTTCAAAAAATAAAGAACTGGCGGAGTGGATCCCGAAGCGGTGAGAACTCCTCACTTTTGTTTTATTTTCTAGTTAAAATATATACTAGGATGCAGACGGTGCTTAGTAGCACCCGACACCCATCGTCCACAGACCATGGATTACTTGTTCGTTTAATTGATGTGTTGTGAAAGTTGATTGTGTGAAGTGGAATGAATAAAATATTTTATAGTTAAAAATATGATTTTTAATGTGTATATAAAATAAATATTTATAAACAAATCGGACGATTTGTTTATGTACAACCATTTGACTGATATTGATTAGGACGATAAATTTTACACATCGCCAAACAACACAAATAAAAATCTATGTTTGTTGATCTGAAACCCCACACGGGTATTGGGATGATATTTGATGTTCACTAATCCTGATTGTTTAGTTGTATGCCAATCGATGGGTTGACAGACTGTGTAAGCGTTAATTATTTGTATTTAATGCTTATGCAGTTGTGTGGTGCACTTTGGATGATGGTTGACTATTTATCATTGCTATTATATACATGTGTTGTATAGAACCCATATAAGTAACGTATATGGTAATTGAGTGGGTCTCATTCCAATTTAGAAAATAAATTATATTCATATGTTGAATAAACAAAATAGTCATGTGTTGACAATACTCATGTGTTGAGAATATTCATGTGTTGAACGAAATATTTATACAATAAAATTCACATTTTTATTGTATGAAAGAAATAAAAGAAAATTCATGTGTTAAAGAAAATATTCATTTGTTGAATAGAATAACGAAGTTATTGAATTATATAAAGCCGTGTTGATTAGATATGCGCCATTTTGACGTGAACGATATTTATATCGATTTTATTCATTTTAATAATGAATATCGAAAAGGAATTGATTTTAAAATCTAATGTTTTGAAAATATTATCATTTATATATCGATGATATGGAATATTCAATTTTGATTAGAAATTGAATGGGAAGTTGAAATCGTTTGGAAAACGAATTTAAAATGATTTATAAAATACGTTTCGAAAGGAAATCGATGAATTATATATAATATATATACTATATATATAATGGGAAGAATAGAACGCGCCGCGCTGTGGTAGTTCGCGAATTTCGACCATTGACTTCGAATGGACATTACGGGAGATCCGATCGTCGGATTCTCCTAAAAACGGAACCGTTGGGTTCGTATCGAAAATATATTTCTAACGAATATTTGAGATTTGAAATCTAAGGTTGGATTTGGAATTATGTCCAAATCAAATTTGGAAAAGGTCGATGTAAGTGCAGTTCGATGGCCGTTTGTGGATATCGACTGTACTGGCCTTGATAAAATTATTAAAATAGTAATAATTTGTGTAAAATCATAAGAAATGATTTGGAAAGAATTAGGATGAAAAATTCCATATTTGAAAAGATAAAAATAGATTTTTATCGAAATGAACTAGTTTTGAGCTAGAATTATTTATTTTTGAAATAAATAAATTGGGATTTGAATCGAAATTGTCTTTGGAATATTTCATGTCGGATTTCATGATTATATAGATATTGTTATGGAAATTTGAAAGATATATTGATATCGTTATTTCCAATACGATATTTGTTAGTCGTAGAATTTGATATTGAATATAAGCCGATATACTTTCTATTCAGAGCCATGTATTTAATATCAAATGGGATTTGGGTTTGTCGTGAATGGTGTCTTCATTAACACTGTTCTTAAACCCAGTTGAGAAAAAGATTAAATCTTTTCATTTAGATTTAATGAAGTATACCAATTAAATGATATTTAATTGGAATTGAATTGGAATTGATTTTTGGGTTTATCGTGAACGGTGTTTTAAATAACACTTGTTCTTTAACCTGATAATTAAAGGAATGTGATTTTGGGTTTATCATGAACCGTGTTTTAGATGACATTGGTTCTTTAACCCAGTTAAAGACAGGGTATTGATTTTTGGGAAGATTAAAACTAAGTGTAGTTTTAATGAATCTTTAATTAGATTGAAGTGATCGAGAATGGAGTATCACCAGTTTTGCTCCAGGCGATAGTTAAATCTTTAATTAGATTTGAACGTGAAATGGTAATTAAATTTACCGATAACACCGTGGTGTTAGATATGAAGTATGACCAGTTTTACTTCATGGGATGAATAGGTTAGGATTGGGAAATAAAATAAATGATTACTTCGGTGTGGTTCACTAATCCCGACTAGTTTGAATTGATATTCAAAGAGGATTAAAGAATAAATTTAAAGAATTTATCTTTGATAAAATTAATGGGAACCTTTCCCAAAGTATTAGAATATTTGAATAAAAGAATATTATTAATAGGAATGAGGCGTATGTTGTGTTTGTGTAACACTTATTTATTATATACGCGAGTTATTCAGAAAGACCGGGTTTATCCCATTCTGAATAACTGATTCGACGTGGTGTCGAGGATGAAGACGGTGGTTGAATACCAGAGGTCTTCACATCGTTTGGGTGATTACTGATGATCTTGATTGGGCTGTACACCCAAGAGGAGGGAATCAGTTGGTGATCGTTCAGACGTACTTGGAGATCGATGGATATGCGAGGTACAAGCCACATCAGAACGCAAACTTTGAGGACAAGCCACATCGGAACGCAAACAGAAGAACTTTTCATTGCTTATTACAACAATTCCATCAGAATACAAGAATATTACATAGTATGAATAAATATTACACAGAAAATATCAGAGATTTAAATTACATTTAAATACATCGCAGCGGAAAAATAATACAAAACACAACTGAAAGTAGTACACGGATATAGAGCTTTCCGAGTATCGTTCCAGCTATAAATCAGGATCCTGTGAATATAAATCTGCAAAACCAAAACTACTACCTGCCCGCGTCAAAATAAGGGCACTCAGAGTTTAGGTTAAAACAATAAACTCCAGGTCAGTCATGTGACTGGTGTGAGAACTAAAACAGTTATTAATCTTTGTTTTAAAGTTAGGTTAATCATGGGACCACGCCGTATAACACGGAACGGGTTTCCTTCCAAGAATACCAGTGCATAAACAACAGTGCAATGCTAAATAAAGAAAAATGAAGCTATTATAAGAGCCAAGTCCCATCACACAATGCAACGCAAGCCGGAGGATAGGGTTTTTACCTTATAATAGCCAAAGAATGCTTGATACACTAAATTTCATCTTTTATTATTACTATAAGTGAAGAAAACAATTTCAATCATAAGTATCAATCATAGACGGCACAAGTGCCCCCATACCACTATGTCGCCCTATTAGGCTCTAAAAATAAAACCACAAAGTCACGTATTGGAAGCTGGATTTCCATCTGTGAACCGAGGCAAGGGATCGTCCTCTACCGAATTCAAGACTGTCTAGCCCGAGTCGCAGGCAAGCGTGCAGACAAGCCTTGGATCGTCAGGGCCGGTCCACCGATGTGAATTACTATGCCTGAACACTACGTTTCCCTACCCTTTGGGGCGTAAATGAGCCAAATGACTCCATTGGCTCCACACAGTCACCGATATATCCGAGGCGCCTCACAACAGCAACAAACACACAAGTGAAAATAATATAAATGTTAGGGCTGGTAGGTCACTGACACCACCCTAGCTAGAAAGAAACACATGCCCTCCCTTAGGTACTCTCCCGTTTCTGGTTCACAACCGGGGTGTGAGGCTCGCGAATCAACGTTACACAAAGCTATGCCACACATGCGGTGCTTTGATCATCAACCACAAGACTTTGCTTTTCAACAGAAGCCTTGATCAATTGCCACTTAGGCATGCCACATAGGCAATTCACTCCATGCGATTGATATCCATCAATATATAACCCCTAAGTTCGTACGTCTCAGAGAAAGGCATTAAGCAAGAGAATAAATTCTCCGCTGCCAAACAGATATACATTTAATAGAAATCAATCACACAGAATAAAATCCAATGTCAGACACACAGTCCATTTAAAGTTCGTTCTGGGTCTGAACGAAACCGGAGGCACCTTGTACCTCGCATATCCATCAATCCCCAAGTACGTCTGGACGATCACCAATTGATTCCCTCCTCTTGGGTGTACAACCCAATCAAGATCATCAGTAATCACCCAAACGATGTGAATACATTCTGTCTTCAACCACTGTCTTTATCCTCGACACCACGTCGAATCAGTTATTCAGAATGGGATAAACCCGGTCTTTCTGAATAACTCGCGTATATAATAAACAAGTGTTACACAAACACAACTTACGCTTCATTCCTATTCAGAATATTCTTTTATTCAAATATTCTTATACTTTGGGGAAGGTTCCCATTAATTTTATCAAAGATAAATTCTTTAAATTTATTCTTTAATCTTCTTTGAATATCAATTCAAACTAGTCGGGATTAGCGAACCACACCGTAATAATCATTTATTTTATTTCCCAATCCCAACCTATTAATCCCATGAAGTAAAACTGGTCATACTTCATATCTAACACCACGGTGTTATCGGTAAATTTAATTACCATTTCACGTTCAAATCTAATTAATGATTTAACTATCGCCTGGAGCAAAACTAGTGATACTCCATTCTCGATCACTTCAATCTAATTAAAGATTCATTAAAACTCCACTTAGTTTTAATCTTCCCAAAAAATAAATACCTTGTCTTTAACTGGGTTAAAGAACCAATGTCATCTAAAACACGTTCACGATAAACACAAAATCACATTCCATTAATGATCGGGTTAAAGAACAAGTGTTATTTAAAACACCATTCACGATAAACACAAAAATCAATTCCAGTTCAATTCCAATTAAATATCATTTAATTGGTATACTTCATTAAATCTAAATAAAAAGTTTTAATCTTTTTCTCAACTGGGTTTAAGAACAGTGTTAATGAAGACACCATTCACGACAAACCCAAATCCCATTTGATATTAAATACAAGGCTCTGAATAGAAAATATATCGGCTTAAATTCAATATCAAATTCTATGACCAACAAATATCGTATTGGAAATAACGATATCAATATATCTTTCAAATTTCCATAACTATATCCATATAATCACGAAATCCAACATCGAAATATTCCAAAGACAATTTCGATTCAAATCCATTCCAATTTAATTATTGGAATTTCTGGTAACATTTAAAACCCCTTTCAAATCCAATTTATTTATTTCAAAAATAAATGGTTTATAATTCTAGTTCAAAACTAGTTTGTTTCGATAAAAATCTATTTTTATCTTTTCAAATATGGAATTTTTCATCCAAATTCTTCACAAATCATTTCTTATGATTTTACACAAACTATTACTATTTTTAATAATTTTATCAAGGCCCGTACAGTCGATTTCCATCAACGGCCATCAAACTGCACTTACAGCGACCTTTTCCAAATTTTATTTGGACATATTTCCAAATCCAACCATTAGATTTCAAATCTCTAATACTCTTTTCGATACGAAGCCAACGGTTCCGGTTTTAGGAGAATCCGACGGTCGGATCTCCCGCAATGTCCACTCGAAGTCAATGGTCGAAATTCGCGAACTGCCGCGGCACAACGCGTTCTATTCAGGCCATAATATATATATATATATTACATATATTTCGTCGATTTCCTTTCAAAACGTATTTTATAAATCGTTCTAAATTCGTTTTCGAAACAATTTCAACTTCATATTCAATTTCGAATCAAAATTGAATATTCCACATCATCGTTATGCAAATGATAATATTTTCAAAACGTTATAATTTGAAATCACTTTCTTTTCTATATTCACTATAAAAACGAATAAAATCGATATAAATATCGTTCCCATCAAAATGGCGTCAATCTAATCAACATGGCTTTTATTCAACACATGAATGTTTATTCTATTCAACACATGAAAATTTATTCTATTCAACACATGAATATTTATATTATTCAACACATGAATTTTTATTCTATTCAACACATGAATTTTTATTCTATTCAACACTTGAATATTTATTCTATTCAACACATGAATTTATTCTATTCAACACATGAATTTATTTTCTATTCAACACATGAATTTTTATTCTATTCAACACATGAATTTATTTTCTATTCAACTTATGAATTTTTATTCTATTCAACATATGAATTTATTTTTATAATATTCCTTATTTTCCAAATTGGAATGAGGCCCAATCAATTACCATATAATGTTAATTATACGGACTTTCTACAACACATGTAGGTAACAACAACGATAAATCATCAACCATCATCCAGAGTGCACCACACAATTGCATAAGCATTAAATATCAATAATTAATGCTTACACAGTCTGTCAATCCATCGATTGACATACAACTAAACAACCGGGATTAGTGTACGTCAAATCTCATCCCAATACCCGTGTGGGGTTTCAAATCAACAAACACATATTTTTTTTGTGCGGTTGGGCGATGTGTAAAATTTATCGTCCCAATCAATATCAGTCAAATCGTTGTACATAAACAAATTGTTCGATTTGTAAATGAATATTTATTTTACTTCAACACATGAATATATATTTTATTTCAACACATGAATATATATTTTATTTCAACACATGAATATATATTTTATTTCAACACAATCAACTGTCAAATTTCACAACACAATCAATCAAACAAAAAGCCGTCCATGGTTTATGGACGACGGGTGTCGGGTGCTGCTAAGCAGCATTTGCATCCTAGTATATATTTCAACTAGAAATTAAAATAAAAGTGAGGAGTTCTCACCGAGGGTTCCACTCTTCCATTTTATTTTTGAAATTTAGAACATATGGATTTGGCCGTACTTCCAACGCAGTCCTCTCCGCGCTGTTCATATTAAAATCACATTTTTAATACGATGTTCTATACATTAATAATCATATTTTTAATACTCCACCAATAAAAAAAATCATATTTTTATTCTTTCTATAATATAGAAATCAAATTTTTATTCTATCTATAATATAAAAATCATATTTTGATTACTTAATAATATAAAAATCATATTTTTATTCTCTACATTATATAAAAATTATATTTTTATTCTATCTATAATATAAAAATCATATTTTGATTATCTTAATAATATAAAAATATGATTTTTATTCTCTACATTATATAAAAATTATATTTTTACTCTATCTATAATATAAAAATCATATTTTTACTTATCTAATCTTCATGATAAAAATTCTATTTTTACTACATATTAAAATCTAAACTTTACTCCTATAAAAATGTGAACTTTCATTATGTAATAATGTGAACTTTCCTTATGTGAAAATATGAACTTTCCTTATGTAAAATATGAACATAAATTTCAAATTGTATTTACTTACTTTGATCGGAAAAGGAGGAGGTGTCGTGGTGGTTGTTGAGAGAGGGAGAGGCGGCGGATGGCTGTTGGCGGCGCCGTTGGTGGCGGTTGCAGTCAGCAGGGGAGACGATGGTTCTAGGGTTCGCGTTGCTCGTGGGTTTGGGGGATTACGCCTTCAATTGGATGGAGAGGAGCGTAGCTGAGAGGGGGCGGTGGGGCCAGCAGCGCGACATCGATCGGATGGGGGGTCATCCACCTCCGGCGTCTGGTGATTGGAGGAGAGCGCGGGACGAACGAGATCCGCTTTTATATTTTTTTTTCTATTCTCCAGAAACGAACTGCGGGGAGAGAGAAAAGGAGGGAAAAGGAGGGGGTTGTTATATAGATAATTTAATTAGTTAATATTATATCCACCAAAGTTGACTTTTAATCTCGACCTCTAAACGAGGCCCAACGAATGTCTCCCATAGCTAATTTACCTCCATTCCGAGCACAATGGGATATGTTTCGTAAGCCAGTTCGGCCGTTTCGATTAGTTTCCGTCAAAATTTCAATATAAATTATATATTGAATTTGAATGCACATTTCAATTCCATGGGGCCACGTATGCACTCTAAAAATTATAGAAAAATTATTTCTAGCTTCGTATCGACAATACGGTCCTAACAAAACTAATTTCGTTGAATTCTGAGACCGTATGAAAAATGGCCATTTTCCAGTCGATTGAATTCAACTAGAATTGGTCAAACACGTTTTCTTCTACCACGCTCACATATTGACTTCAAAAATTATGAATTTTTAAACCTAGCAATAATTTGACATCACGGATCCTACAAAAGTGGTTTCGTCGAAAACGAAGGTTGTTTGCAAAATTTCCATTTTAAGGGCCAGAATTCCATAGCAACTATTCTGAATTTTCAATTGGACATAACTTTTTATCCCCGCTATGAAATTTTGATTTTTCGGATTCATTGGAAATATATTCTCAATTAGATTCAAATATTTTTGGTTTCGCCAAAATCCTGTTTACTTTGAATCCTGTACATTCATTTGAACTTTGAAATCAAATTTTCAAACAACCGCGCCATTTTCAATTCCTTTTTAAAATAAAAATAAATATTTATATTCTAACTGCGATTCAAATAAATATATACGTTCTAATTCTATTCAAAATAAATTTCTCGTCGTTTTTATATAAAATAATCCATTTTAAATGTTCAAAATTCACCAAAATTGCCAAAATTAAAATTTTAAATTGGCTCATATTTCCGGGTTATTACAATCTCCCCCACTTAAAACTTTTCGTCCCCGAAAAGGAACTAAGACGAAAATTGTTTACTAATCAACTCAACTTCCATTATTTTCATTACAGCTTAAGTTCTTCAACTTTTCAGTTTCTAAGAACTTTTCAAATTTTTCAAAAATTTGGCTAACACCCTAAATTTTCGAAAATTTTCGCCATAACCTCCGCTGCACTGGGAGCTTCGGGATATTTCAAATAGCCTCCCATGGCCCTCACCATTCCAAAAAGAAAAAGAAACAGCCAAGCGGCTAGCCAATTGGCTCATAAAATCATCAAAAACCCAAGAAATACAATAAACATGTACCTATTTGTCGGGCAAACAATTTTATTCCTCTGCTCTAGCCTCCGTGCTATGACCTGTTCAATGTAAGTACATATACATGCATGCAAATGCGACTAATTTTCAATACAACTCACTATTTGGTTCAATTTGGCTAAAGGTTCAACATTCAATTAATCGAACAACAATTAAACAACACAACCAGCAATCAATTAATTGATTAACGTTTCAAATTCATAATTTTGATATATAGTCAAAAAACGCATTTTTGATGCCAAATCACAACAATAAGCCCTATCTAGCTTTGGTTCTCACACCAGTCTAATAGAAATATATAGATATCACACTTTCGAAACTCGAACATAAATACTGATGATGTGGCCACATCATCAGAATCATCCCCGGGTGTCTAGAGTGTGACTCTATATCCATCCAGTATATTGGAGGCATCCAATACACGTGGATCAGACATATATTAAAATATCTATATACGTGATAGTCCAAATCAATATAAATAAATATTCAAATACGAATAATTGAATTAGATTTTCAAAACAAAATTCGTTTTTAGTTTAAAAATATACTCTTCACACTCGTTCTAGGATACTACTGATCTCATCTCTAACGAGTCATTCCCATTGGATATTACTAATCCAATTTCTGATGAATTCTTTCGTTTGGTTCGAATATGCCTTGTTCTCCGAGCTCTGTAAACCAAAGCTCTGATACCACTATCAGGACCCGTAACTTCCCCGTGAAGGAAAGAGCGGATACTTTGAGGACAAGCCACATCGGAAGACAAACAAAATAACTTTTCATTGCTTATCACAACAATTCCATCAGAATACAAGAATATTACAGAGTATGAATAAATATTACACAGAAAATATCAGAGATTTAAATTACATTTAAATACATCGCAGCGGAAAATTAATACAAAACACAACTGAAAGTAATACATAGATACAGAGCATTCCGAGTATCGTTCCAGCTATAAATCAGGATCATGTGAATATAAATCTGCAAAACCAAAACTACTAGCTGCCCATGTCAAAATAAGGGCACCTAGAGTTTAGGTTAAAACAATAAACTCCAGGTCAGTCATGTGACTGGTATGAGAACTAAAACAGTTATTAATCTTTATTATAAAGCTAGGTAAATCAAGGGACCACGCCGTATAATACGGAACGGGTTTCCTCCCAAGAATACTAGTGCGTAAAACAACAGCGCAATGCTAAATAAAGAAAATGAAGCTCTTATTAGACCCAGGTCCCATCACACAATGCAACGCAAGCCGGAGGATAGGGTTTTTACCTTATAATAGCCAAAGAATTCTTGATACGCTAAATTTCATCTTTTATTATTACTATAAGTGAAGAAAACAATTTCAATCATAAGTATCAATCATAGACGGCATAAGTGCCCCATATCACTATGTCGCCATACTAGGCTCTACAAATAAAACCGCAAAGTCACGTATTGGAAGCTGGATTTCCATCTGTGAACCAAGGCAAGGGATTGTCCTCTACCGAATTCGAGACTGTCTAGCCCGAGTCTTAGGAAAGCGCGCAGACAAGCCTTGGATCGTCAGGGCCGGTCCACCGATGCGGATTATTCAGCCTGAACACTACGTTTCCCCGCCCTTTGAGGCCTAAATGAGCCAAATGACTCCATCGGCTCCACATAGTCACCGATATATCCGAGGCGCCTCGCAACAGCAACAACCACATATGTGAAAATAAAATAAATGTCAGGGCTGGTAGGCCACTGACACCTTAGCTAGAAGGAAATGCATGCCCTCCCCGAGGTCCTCTCCCATTTCTGGTTCACAACTGGGGCGTGAGGCTCGCAAATCAACGTTACACAAAGCTATGCCACAAAGGCGGTGCTTTGATCATCAACCACAAGATTTTGTTTTTCAACAGAAGCCATGATCAATTGCCACTTAGGCATGCCACACAGGCAATTCACTCCATGCGATTGATATCCATCAATATATAACCCCTAAGCTCGTACGTCTCAAAGAAGAGCGTTAAGCAAGAGAATAAATTCTCCGATGCCAAACAGATATATATTTAATAGAAATAAATCACATAGAATAAAATCCAATGTCAGACACACAGTCCATTTACAAGTTCGTTCTAGGTCTGAACGAAACCGGAGGCACCTTGTACCTCATATATCCATCGATCTCCAAGTACGTCTGGACGATCACCAACTAATTCCCTCCTCTTGGGTGTACAGTCCAATCAAGATCATCAGTAATCACCCAAACGATGTGAAGACCTCTGGTCTTCAACCACCGTCTTCATCCTCGATGACACCACGTCGAATCAGTTATTCAGAATGGGATAAACCCGGTCTTTCTGAACAACTCGCGTATATAATAAACAAGTGTTACACAAACACAACATACGCCTCATTCCTATTCAGAATATTCTTTTATTCAAATATTCTTATACTTTGGGAAAGGTTCCCATTAATTTTATCAAAGATAAATTCTTTAAATTTATTATTTAATCTTCTTTGAATATCAATTCAAACTAGTCGGGATTAGCGAACCACATCGAAGTAATCATTTATTTTATTTCCCAATCCCAACCTATTCATCCATGAAGTAAAACTGGTCATACTTCATATCTAACACCACGGTGTTATCGGTAAATTTAATCACCATTTCATGTTCAAATCTAATTAAAGATTTAACTATCGCCTGGAGCAAAACTGGTGGTACTCCATTCTCGATCACTTCAATCTAATTAAAGATTCATTAAAACTCCATTTAGTTTTAATCTTCCCAAAAATCAATACCCTGTCTTTAACTGGGTTAAAGAACCAATGTCATCTAAAACATGGTTCACGATAAACCCAAAATCACATTCCATTAATTATTGGGTTAAAAAACAAGTGTTATTCAAAACACCGTTCACGATAAACCCAAAAATCAATTCCAATTCAATTCCAATTAAATATCATTTAATTGGTATACTTCATTAAATCTAAATAAAAAGATTTAATCTTTTTCTCAACTGGGTTTAAGAACAGTGTTAATGAAGACACCATTCACGACAAACCCAAATCCCATTTGATATTAAATACAAGGCTCTGAATAGAAAATATATCGGCTTATATTCAATATCAAATTCTATGACCAACAAATATCGCATTGGAAATAACGATATCAATATAACTTTCAAATTTCCATAACAATATCTATATAATCACGAAATCCAACATCGAAATATTCCAAAGACAATTTCGATTCAAATCCATTCCAATTCAATTATTGGAAATTCTGGTTACATTTAAAACCCCTTTCAAATCCAATTTATTTATTTCAAAAATAAATGGTTTATAATTCTAGTTCAAAACTAGTTCATTTCGATAAAAATCTATTTTTATCTTTTCAAATATGGAAGTTTTCATCCCAATTCTTCACAAATCATTTCTATGATTTTACACAAATTATTACTATTTTTAATAATTTATCAAGGCCCGTACAGTCGATTTCCATCAACGACCATCGAACTGCACTTACAATGACCTTTTCCAAATTTGATTTGGGCTTAATTCCAAATCCAACCGTTAGATTTCAAATCTATAATATTCGTTAGAAAGATCTTTTCGATAGGAACCCAACGGTTCTGGTTTTAGGAGAATCCGACGGTCGGATCTCCCGTAATGTCCACTCGAAGTCAATGGTCGAAATTCGTGAACTGCCGCGGTTTCGACGCGTTCTATTCAGGCCATTTAATATATATAATATATATATTATATATATTTCATCGATTTCCTTTCAAAACGTATTTTATAAATCGTTTTAAATTCATTTTCGAAACGATTTCAACTTCATATTCAATTTCGAATAAAAATTGAATATTCCACATCATCGATATGCAAATGATAATATTTTCAAAATGTTATAATTTGAAATCACTTTCTTTTCAATATTCATTATAAAAATGAATAAAATCGATATAAATATCGTTCCCGTCAAAATGGCCTCAATCTAATCAACACGGCTTTTATTCAACACATGAATGTTTATTCTATTCAATATATGAATATTTATTCTATTCAACACATGAATATTTATATTATTCAACACATGAATTTTTATTCTATTCAACACATGAATTTTTATTCAATTCAACACATGAATTTATTCTATTCAACACACGAATTTATTTTCTATTCAACACATGAATTTTTATTCTATTCAACACATGAATTTATTTTCTATTCAACACATGAATTTTTATTCTATTCAACACATGAATTTATTTTTATAATATTCCTTATTTTCCAAATTGGAATGAGGCCCAATCAATTACCATATAATGTTAATTATATGGATTTCTACAATACATGTAGGTAACAACAACGATAAATCATCTACCATCATCCAGAGTGCACCACACAACTGCATAAGCATTAAATATCAATAATTAACGCTTACACCGTCTGTCAATCCATCGATTGACATACAACTAAACAATCGGAATTAGTGTACGTCAAATCTCATCCCAATACCCGTGTAGGGTTTCAAATCAGCAAACATAGATTTTATTTGTGCGGTTGGGCGATGTGTAAAATTTATCGTCCCAATCAATATCAGTCAAATCGGTGTACATAAACAAATCGTTCGATTTGTAAATGAATATTTATTTTACTTCAACACATGAATATATATTTTATTTCAACACATAAATATATATTTTATTTCAACACATGAATATATATTTTATTTCAACACATGAATATATATTTTATTTCAACACAATCAACAGTCAAATTTCACAACATAATCAATCAAACAAACAAGCCGTCCATGGTCTGTGGACGACGGGTGTCGGGTGCTGCTAAGCACCGTCTGCATCCTAGTATATATTTCAACTAGAAATTAAAATAAAAGTGAGGAGTTCTCACCGAGGGTTCCACTCTTCCATTTTATTTCTGAAATTCAGAACATCTAGATTTGGCTGTACTTCCAACGCAGTCCTCTCCGCGCTGTTCATATTAAAATCACATTTTTATTACGATGTTCTATACATTAAAAATCATATTTTTAATACTCCATCAATATAAAAATCATATTTTTATTCTTTCTATAGTATAAAAATCATATTCTTATTCTATCTATAATATAAAAATCATATTTTGATTATCTTAATAATATAAAAATCATATTTTTATTCTCTACATTATATAAAAATTATATTTTTATTCTATCTGTAATGTAAAAATCATATTTTGATTATCTTAATAATATAAAAATCATATTTTTATTCTCTACATTATATAAAAATTATATTTTTACTCTATCTATAATATAAAAATCATATTTTTATTTATCTAATCTTCATGATAAAAATTCTATTTTTACTACATATTAAAATCTAAACTTTACTCCTATAAAAATGTGAACTTTCTTTATGTAAAAATGTGAACTTTCCTTATGTGAAAATATGAACTTTCCTTATGTAAAATATGAACATAAATTTCAAATTTGATTTACTTACTTCGATCAGAAAAGGAGGAGGTGTCGTGGTGGTTGTTGAGAGAGGGAGAGGCGGCGGATGGCTGTTGGCGACGCCATTGGTGGCGGTTGCAGTCAGTAGGGGAGACAGAGGTTCTAGGGTTCGCGTTGCTCGCGGATTTGGGGGATTATGCCTTCAACTGGATGGAGAGGAGCGTAGCTAAGAGGGGGCGGCGGGGCAAGCAGCGCAGCGTCGATCGGAGTGGGGTCATCCACCTCCGGCGTCTGGCGATTGGAGGAGAGCGCGGGTCGAACGAGATCTGCTTTTATATTTTTTTCTGTTCTCCAGAAACGAACTACGGGGAGAGAGAAAAGGAGGAAAAAGGAGGGGGCTGTTATATAAAAAATTTAATTAATTAATATTATATCCACCAAAGTTGACTTTTAATCTCGACCTCTAAACGAGGCCCAACGACTGTCGCCCATAGCTAATTACCCCCATTCTGAACACAATGGGATATGTTTCGTAATCCAGTTCGGCCGTTTCGATCAGATTCCGTCAAAATTTCAATATAAATTATATATTGAATTTGAACGCACATTTCAATTCACTGGGACCACGTACGCACTCTAAAAATTCCAGAAAAATCATTTCTAGCTTCATATCGATGATACGGTCCTAACAAAACTAATTTCGTTGAATTCTAAGACCGTTTGAAAAATGGCCATTTTCCAGTCGATTGAATTCAACAGGAATTGGTCAAACACGTTTTCTTCTGCCACGCTCACATATTGACTTCAAAAATTATGAATTTTGAAACCTAGCAATAATTTGACATCATAGATACTACTAAAGTGGTTTCGTCAAAAACGAATGTCGCTTGTAAAATTTCCATTTTTAAGGGCCAGAATTCCATAGCGACTATTCTGAATTTTCAATTGGACATAACTTTTTATCCCCGCTATGAAATTTTGATTTTTCGGATTCATTGGAATGATATTCTCAATTAGATTCTAATATTTTTGGTTTTGCCAAAATCCGGATTATTTTGAATCCTGTACATTCATTTGAACTTTGAAATCGAATTTTCAAACTACCGCGCCATTTTCAATTCCTTTTTAAAATAAAAATAAATATTTATATTCTAACGACGATTCAAATAAATATATACGTTCTAATTCTATTCAAAATAAATTTCTCGTCATTTTTATTTAAAATAATTCATTTTAAATATTCAAAATTCACCAAAATTGCGAAAAAATAAAATTTTTAAATTGGCTCAGATTTCGGGGTTATTACATCATAAATCATTTTAAATTCATTTTCAAAACGATTTCAACTTCATATTCAATTTCTAATCAAAATCGAATATTCCTTATCATCGATATATAAATGATAATATTTTCATAATGTATATTTTGAAATCCCTTCCTTTTCTATAATCATTATAAAAATGAATATAATCGATATAAATATCGTTCGCGTCAAAATGAAGCATATCTAACCAACACGGGTTTATATATTTCAATACCTTCGTTATTCTATTCAACAAATGAATATTTTCTTCAACACATGAATATATATTTTTATTCAATACATGAATATTTATTCTATTCAACACATGAATATTTATTCTATTCAACACATGAATTTATATTCTTATTCAACACATGAATATTTTTATTTTATTCAACACATGAATATTTATTCTATTTAAGACATGAATTTATATTTTTATTCAACACATGAATATTTTCTTTTATAATATTCTTTATTTTCCAAATTAGAATGATGCCCAATCAATTACAATATAATGTTAATTATACGGATTCCATACAACACATGTATATAATAGCAACGATAAATAATCAACCATCATCAAGAGTGCACCACACAACTGCATAAGCATTAAATATCAATAATTAATGCTTACACAGTCTGTCAACCCATCGATTGACATACAACTAAACAATCAGGATTAGTGTACGTCAAATATCATCCCAATACCCGTGTGGGGTTTCAAATCAACAAACACAGATTTTTATTTGTGAAGTGTGGGGTTTCAAATTTACCATCCCAATCAGTATCAGTCAAATGGATGTACATAAACAAATCGTTCGATTTGTAAATGAATATTTATATTATTTCAATACATGAATATATATTTGATTTTAGCACATGAATATATATTTTACATCACAACCAACAACCAATTTTCACCACACAAACGATCACACAAGTCGTGCATGGTCTGTGGACGACAGGAAGCAGTTTATATATGTAGTTATAAAATAAATAACTAAACAGAAAATTTTAGTGAGGAGTTCCCACTTTTGGGATCCACTCCTCCATTCTTTATCTCTGAATGGTTCAGATTCGCCCGACATTCGACTCAACCTTTTCACGCTGCTCATAATAAAAATCACATTTTTTATATTGTTGCTATATAATAAAAATCGCATTTTTATTTACTTTTCATACATATAAAATCCTATTTTTACTACACTTTCTAGATAATAAAAATCATATCTTTATTAATCTACATAAATAAAAAAATCATATTTTTATATCTTTTACATAATAAAAATTATATTTTTATTTCAAGTAAAAATCTTATCTTTATTTCGAATAAAAATCTCGTCTTTAATCGAAGAGATTGCGTATAAAAATCTAAACTTCACTTATATAAATATCTAAACTTTTTATGTTAATGTATATATTTAAAAATATAATCTTTTTCATGTCAATGTACATATTTAAAAATATAATCTTTTTCTAATTAATGTACATATTTAAAGATATAATCTTTATCTAATTAATGTACATATTTAAAAATATAATCTTTTTCTAATTAATGTACATATTTAAAAATATAATCTTTTTCTAATTAAAATTAGTTTAAAATATATTACCTTAATCTTCTTCTAGATCCAAACAGCGAGCGAAGTGGAAAAGGTTGGCACAACAACCATTGTTGGATTTTTCTTCTCAGAGGAGGCTTTATCTTTGTAGTGGAGGGCTGTCGGGGCGGCGGGGGCGTCACTGGTGGCCGAGGAGGTAGTGGGGGTGTTGCGGTGGTTGGCGGTGGGTCTGAGGCTAAGACGGTTGGGGCTAGGTTTTGGGGCTGTACGGGTTTCACTCGAGGGTAGAAGAGGAGAGGGAGGTCACGGAGAGAGGGGGGAGGCAGAGAGGTCATCGTCGGTGTGGGAGCAACTCCAGTGGTGGTGGAGGCGCGGGCTCGGGGTCAGCGACGTGATCGTTTTTCTCTTTTTTTCCTTGAAAATTGAGTTGAGAATCAACCGGGGTGGGGGGGGGGGGGGAGGAGGGGCTGAGAGGGTAAGGAGATGAAAAGGAGGAATTTAAAATTAATTTATTATTTATTCTCCCGAAAAGTTGGCTTTTTATTTCGAACTCCAAACGAGACCCACCGACTGTCGTCCCTAGCTCATTACCCCCATTTCGAACACAATGGGATATATTTCATAAGCCAATTCGGAAATTACAATAGGTTTTCATCAAAATTAAAATATATATATATATATATTCAATTTGAATATACATTTCAATTTACCGGAGCCACATACGAACTCTAAAAATTCCAGAAAATTTATTTCTAGCTTCGTATTGACGATACGGTCCTAACAAAAGTAATTTCATCAAATTTGAAGACCGTTTGAAAAATGATCATTTTCCAGTCGATCGAAATTGACTGAAACTGTTAAAACACGTTTAACCTCGCCACACTCACATATTGATTCAGAAAATTATGAATTTCGTAATCTAGCAATAACTTGACATCACGGATCCAACAAAAGTGGTTTCGTTGAAAACCGAGGTCGTTTGCAACAATTCCATTTTTAAGGCCAAAATTCCATAGCGACTATTCTGAATTTTCAACTGGTCATAACTTTTTATTCCGCTATGAAATTTTGATTTTTCGGATTCGTTGGAAAGATATTTTCAAATAGATCCAAATATTTTTTATTTCGCTAAAATCCGGTTTATTTTGAATCCTGTACATTCATTTGAAATTTGAAATCGAATTTTCGAACTTCCACGCCATTTTCAATTCCTTTTATATTTAAAATAAAATATTTATATTCTAACGACGATCTATATAAATATATACGTTCTACTTCTATTCAAAATAAATTTCTCATCGTTATTATTTAAAATAAACCATTTTAAATATTCAAAATTCACTAAAATTGCCAAAATATTTTTTTTTTTAATTGGCTCAGATTTCTGGGTTATTACAATCTCCCCCACTTAAAACTTTTCGTCCCCGAAAAGGAACAAAGCTGAAAGTTGTTTAACTAATCAACTCAACTTTCATTTTTTTCATTACGGCTTAAATTCTTTAACTTTTCAGTTTCTAAGAACTTTTCAAATTTCTAAAATTTTTGGCTAACACCCAAAATTTTCGAAAATTTTCGCCATAACCTCCCCTCACTGGAAGCTTCGGGATATTTCAAATAGCCTCCCATGGCCTTCACCAATTCAAAAAGAAAAAGAAACAGCCAAGCGACTGGCCAATCGGCTCATAAAATCATAAAAAATCCAAGAAATACAATAAATATGTACCTATTTGTTGGGCAAACAATTTTATTCCTCTTTTCTAGCCTCCTTGCTATGACCTGTTCAATGTAAGTACATGTACAAGCATGCAAATGCGACTAATTTTCAATACAACACAATATTTGGTTTAATTTGGCTAAAGGTTCAACATTTAAATTAATCAACCAATAATCAAACAACACAATCAGCAATCAATTAGTTGATTAGCTTTTCAAATTCATAACTTGGATACATAGTCAAAAAATCAGATTTTTGATGCAAAATCACAACAATAAGCCCTATCTAGCTTTGGTTCTCACACCAGTCAATTGGAATCATATAGAAATGCCACTTTCGAAACTCGAACATAAATACTGATAGCGCTGCAGCATTATCAAAATCATCCCTGGGCGACTAGAGTGTGATTCAATATCTGTACAGTATATTAAAATTTCGAATATACATGGATCAGATGTATACGCAAAATCTTTATATACTGGATTGTCCGAATTCAATATAAAATAAATAATCAAATACGAATAATAAAGTTTAAATTTTCAACACAAAATTGGTTTTCAATTTTATTTTAAAAACATCACTCTTCACACTCGTTCTAGGATACTATTGATCCTATCTCTAACGAGTCATTCTCATTGGATAATAGTAATACAATCTCTGATGAATTCTTTTTTTTGGTTTTAACGTGTCTTGTTCTCCGAGATCTGTAAACCAAAGCTCTGATACCAAGCTGTTACGACCCGAACTTGCCCGGTAAGGAAAGCACGGATTGAATTGAGAACAAGCCACATCCGAACGCAAACAGAATAACATTTCATTTCTTATTACAACAATTCCATCAGAATACAAGAATATACATAGTATAAACAAATAATATACATTCGATAAATATTAGAGATTCAAATTACATTTAAATACATAGCAGCGGAAAGAGAATAGAAAACACTACTTAAAGTAATACACGGATACAAAGCTTTCCGAGTATCGTTCCAGCTGTAAATCAGGATCCTGTGAATATAAATCTGCAAAACCAAAACTACTAGCTGCCCGTGTGGAAAATAAGGACATCCAGAGTTTAGGTTAAAACAATAAACTCCAGGTCAGTCATGTGACTGGTGTGAGAACTAAAACAGTTATTTAAAGCTTTACTTTAAATATGATATATCAAGGGACCATGCCGTATAACACGGAACGGGTTTCCTCCCAAGAATACCGATGCATATAACAAAACAACGCAATGCTTTTTGTAAAAAATGAAGCTATTATAAGACCCAGGTCCCATCACACAATGTAACACAAGCCAGAGGATAGGGTTTTCCCTTTTAATAGCCAATCATGCTTGGTATGTTAAAAACAAATCATTTGATACTATAATAAGTGTATAGTGTCAAAACAATTTCAATCATAAATATCAATCATAGATGGCATGGGTACCATATATCATGTCGCCATACTAGGCTCTACAATCAAAACCACAAATGTCACGTATTGGAATTTGGGTTTCCATCTGTGAACCGAGGCAAAAGATAGTCCTCTACCAATTTGAGACGCTCTAGCCCGTGTCTCAGGATCAGAGCTCGAGTGACCCTGGGATCGTCAGGGTCAGTCCACCGATGTGGATTAAAATGCCTGAACACTGCGTTTCCCCGCCCTATGGGGCGTCAATGAGCCAAATGACTCCATCGGCTCCACACAATCACCGATATATCCGAGGCGCCTCGCAATAGCAACAACCACACAGGTGAAAATAATATAAGTGTCAGGGCTGGTAGGTCACTGACACCACCCTAGCTAGAGGAAACGCATGCTCTCCCTGAGGTCCTCTCCCGTTTCTGGTTAACAACCGAGGTGTGAGGCTCGCGAATCAACGTTACACAAAGCTATGCCACACAGGCCGTGCTTTGATCATCAACCACAAGACTTTGCTTTTCAACAGAAGCCTTGATCATTTGCCACTTAGGCATGCCACACAGGCAGTTCTCTCCATGCGATTGATATCCACCAATATATAACCCCTGAGCTCGTACGTCTAAGAGAAGGGCGTTAAGCAAGAGAATAAATTCTCCGCCGCCAAACAAATATATATTTAATAGAAATCAATAACGTAGAATAAAATCCAATGTCAGACACATAGTCCATTTACAACTTCGTTCTGGGTCTGAACGAAACCGGAGGCACCTTGTACCTCGCATAACCATCGATCTCCAAGTACGTCTCGACGATCACCAACTGATTCCCTCCTCTTGGGTGTACAACCCAATCAAGATCATCAGTAATCACCCAAACGATGTGAAGACCTCCGATCTTCGACCACCGTCTTCATCCTCGACACCCCGTCGAATCAGTTATTCAGAATGGGATAAACCCGGTCTTTCTGAATAACTCGCGTATATAATAAACAAGTGTTACACAAACACAACATACGGCTCATTCCAATTCAGAATATTCTTTTATTCAAATATTCTTATATTTTCGGACAGGTTCCCAATAATTTTATCAAAGATAAATTCTTTAAATTTATTCTTTAATCTTCTTTTGAATATCAATTCAAACTAGTCGGGATTAGCGAACCACACCGAAGTAATCATTTATTTTATTTTCCAAATCCCAACCTATTCATCCCATGAAGTAAAACTGGTAATACTTCATATCTAACACCACAGTGTTATCGGTAAATTCAATTACCATTTCACGTTCAAATCTAATTAAAAATTTAACTATCACCTGGAGCAAAACTGGTGATACTCCATTCTCGATCATTTCAATCTAATTAAAGATTCATTAAAACTCCACTTGGTTTTAATATTCCCAAAAATCAATATTAATGATTGTTTAACTTGGGAAACCGTATCCTGTCTTTAACTTGGTTAAAGAACCAATGTCACTTAAAACACGGTTCACTATAAACCCAAAATCACATTCTAATTCAATTCCAATTAAACATCATTTGATTGGTATACTTCATTAAATCTAAATAAAAAGTTTTAATCTTTTTCTCAACTGGGTTTAAGAACAGTGTTAATGAAGACACTTTTCACGACAAACCCAAATCCCATTTGATATTAAATACAAGGCTCTGAATAGAAAATATATCGGCTTATATTCCATATCAAATTCTACGACCAACAAATATCGTATTGGAAATAACGATATAAATATCTTTCAAATTTCCTTAACAATATCTATATAATCACGAAATCCAACATCAAAATATTCCAAAGACATTTTCGATTCAAATCCATTACAATTCAATTATTGGAAATTCTGGTTACTTTTAAAACCATTTCAAATCCAATTTATTTATTTTTAAAAATAAATGGTTTTAATTCTAGTTCGAAACTAGTTCATTTCGATAAAAATCTATTTTTATCTTTTCAAATATGGAATTTTTCATTCCAATTCTTCCCAAATCATTTCTTATGATTTTACACAAATTATTACTATTTTTAATAATTTTATCAAGGCCCGTAGAGTCGATTTCCACAAACGACCATCGAACTGCACTTACAACGACCTTTTCCAAATTTTATTTGGACATAATTTCAAATCCAACCGTTAGATTTCTAATATCTAATATTCGTCAGAAAGCTTTTTTCGATACGAACCCAACGGTTCTGGTTTTAGGAGAATCCGATGGTCGGATCTCCCGTAATATCCATTCGAAGTCGATGGTCGAAATTCGCGAACTACCGTGGCGCGTTCTATTCAGGCCATTATATTATATATATAATATATACTTCGTCGATTTCCTTTTAAAACTTATTTTATAAATCGTTTTAAATTTGTTTTCAAAACGATTTCAATTTCATATTCAATTTCTAATCAAAATTGAATATTCCATATCATCGATATATAAATGATAATATTTTCAAAATGTTATATTTTGAAATCACTTCCTTTTCTATAATCATTATAAAAACGAATATAATCGATATAAATATCGTTCGCATCAAAATGGCGCATATCTAACCAACACGGCTTTATATATTTCAATACCTTCGTTATTCTATTCAACAAATGAATATTTTCTTCAACACATGAATATATATTTTTATTCAACACATGAATATTTATTTTATTCAACACATGAATATTTATTCTATTCAACACATGAATTTATATTCTTATTCAACACATGAATATTTTTATTTTATTCAACACATGAATATTTATTCTATTCAACACATGAATTTATATTTTTATTCAACACATGAATATTTTTTTAATAATATTCTTTATTTTCCAAATTAGAATGAGGCCCAATCAATTACCATATAATGCTAATTATATGGATTCCATACAACACATATATATAATAGCAACGATAAATAATCAACCATCTTCTAGAGTGAACCACACAATTGCATTAGCATTAAATATCAATAATTAACGCTTACACAGTCTGTCAACCCATCGATTGACATACAACTAAACAATCGGGATTAGTGTACATCAAATATCATCCCAATAGCCGTGTGGGGTTTCAAATCAACAAACATAGATTTTTATTTGTGCAGTTGGGCGATGTGTAAAATTTATCGTCCCAATCAATATCAGTCAAATGGGTGTACATAAACAAATCGTTCGATTTGTAAATGAATATTTATTTTATTCCAACACATGAATATATATTTGATTTCAACACATGAATATATATTTTACATCACAACCAACAACCAATTTTCACAACACAAACGATCACACAAGTCGTCCATGGTCTGTGGACGACGGGGAGCAGTTTATATATGCAGTTATAAAACAAATAACTGAACAGAAAATTTTAGTGAGGAGGTCCCACCTTTGGGATCCACTCCTCCATTCTTTATGTCTGAACGGTTCGGATTCGCCCGACATTCTGACTCAACCTTTTCACGCTGCTCATAATAAAAATCACATTTTTTATACCACTGCTATATAATAAAAATCGTATTTTTATTTACTTTTCATACATATAAAAATCCTATTTTTACTTCTCTTTCTAGATAATAAAAATCATATCTTTATTACTCTACATAAATAAAAAAAATCATATTTTTATATCTTCTACATAATAAAAATTATATTTTTATTTCAAGCAAAAATCTTATCTTTATTTCGAATAAAAATCTCGTCTTTAATCGAAGAGATTGCATATAAAAATCTAAACTTCACTTGTATAAAAATCTAAACTTTTTATGTCAATGTATATATTTAAAAATATAATCTTTTTCATGTCAATGTACATATTTAAAAATATAATCTTTTTCTAATTAATGTACATATTTAAAAAATATAATCTTTTTCTAATTAATGTACATATTTAAAAATATAATCTTTTTCTAATTAATGTACATATTTAAAAAATAATCTTTTTCTAATTAAAATTAGTTTAAAATATATTACCTTAATCATCTTCTAGATCCAAATAGCGAGCGAAGTGGAAAAGGTTGGCACAACAACCATTGTTGGATTTTCTTCTCAAAGGAGGCTTCATCTTTGTAGTGGAGGGCTGTCGGGGCAGCGGTGGCGTCACTGGTGGCCGAGGAGGCGGTGGGGGTGTTACGGTGTTCGGCGGTGGATCAAAGGCTAAGGCAGCTGGGGCTTGGGGCTGTACGGGTTTCACTCGAGGGTAGAAGAGGAGAGGGAGGTCGTAGAGAGAGGGAGGGAGGCAGAGAGGTCATCGTCGGCGAGGGAGCAACTCCGGTGGTGGTGGGGGCGCGGGCTCGCGGTCAGTGACGCGATCATTTTTCTCTTTTTTTTCCTGAAAATTGATTTGAGAATCAAAGGGGGGGGGGGGGGGGGGCTGAGAGGGTAAGGAGATGAAAAGGGGGAATTTAAAATTATTTATTTATTTTCCCGAAAAGTTGACTTTTTATTGCGAACTCCAAACGAGACCCACTGACTGTCGTCCCTAGCTCATTACCCCCATTTCGAACACAATGGGATATGTTTCATAAGCCAATTCGGCCATTACGATAGGTTTTCATCAAAATTAAAATATAAATATATATATATTCAATTTGAATGTATATTTCAATTTACCGGAGCCACATACGAACTCTAAAAATTCCAAAAAATTTATTTCTAGCTTCGTATTGACGATACATTCCTAACAAAACTAATTTTGTTAAATTTGAAGACCGTTTGAAAAATGGTCATTTTCCAGTCGATCGAAATTGACTGAAACTGTTAAAACACGTTTAACCTTGCCACGCTCACATATTGATTCAGAAAATTATGAATTTTGGAATCTAGCAATAACTTGACATCACGGATCCAACAAAAGTGGTTTTGTCGAAAACCAAGGTCGTTTGCAACAATTCCATTTTTAAGGGCCAGAATTCCATAGCGACTTTTCTGAATTTTCAACTGGGCATAACTTTTTATTCCCGCTATGAAATTTTGATTTTTCGTATTCGTTGGAAAGATATTTTCAAATAGATCCAAATATTTTTAATTTCGCTAAAATCCGGTTTATTTTGAATCCTGTACATTCATTTGAAATTTGAAATCGAATTTTCGAATTACCGCGCCATTTTCAATTCCTTTTATATTTAAAATAAAATATTTATATTCTAACGACGATCTATATAAATATATACGTTCTAATTCTATTCAAAATAAATTTCTCATCGTTATTATTTAAAATAAAGCATTTTAAATGTTAAAAATTCACTATAATTGCCAAAATAAAAATTTTAAATCGGCTCAGATTTTCGGGTTATTACATTCCCCCAAGCTTAAAACACCATCGTTACTCCACCATTCAACTTCAACCAAATACCATTACAATCCTCTTCGAAAATGCACTAACCCCATATCCAAAATGTTCAACTCGATCAGCATATCTGAAATGCGTCGGAGCGGTCACTTCGGGCATGAACAGTATCAAGATCGACATTTTTCTACACCGCACCTTCCCAAATTTTGCACGCCAGTTCCAGTCGAGCAAAAAACCCAAATGTAAAACCAAAGTCTTTTATCGTTGCTCAAAACCCAGGATTTCATCGAACCCTAGTCTCGCTAGAAATCTGCAATGAACTCTGAACTCCTCAGGGGATGTCGGACCTTGCAAATGATGTATAAAATCAAATCTTTCCATCCCAGGATTTTAACGAGCCAATGTGTAACTACCCGGGTTTTTGACGACTTTGGTTATCACCATAAACTCACTGATGACTAACCAAACATCGGAAAATACCGGTCATTAATGAAAGAAGACAGAGGGTGAGAATAGATAAGATAGAAACTTAGAATAGAAGAAGAAGAACACAACATCAGAGTAACGCGAACCTCACAGCGGAGCGAATAACATATAATATATATAACATAACTTGCAATATACATATGTACTTGAATATACATCATTATCAAAGTACAACACTTACAACACAACGGAAATAACTATAGCTATATGATCCTGAAGCCTCTTGCTCCAAGCTCTTCGAGTATCTATAAATCCTGACTACTTGACTGCCCGTACAAAATTGGGCACCCAAGAGTTTAGGGAAAACAAAACAAAATAAACTCCGGGTCTGTCATGGGACTGGTATGAGTAAAACAGTTCAAGCAGGTAAATGAAATATAAGGACCCGTAACTTCCCCGTGAAGGAAAGAGCGGATACTTTGAGGACAAGACCAATCAGAACGCAAACGGAGGAACATTTCATTGTTATTACAACAATTCCATCAGATACAAGAATATACAGAGTATGAATAAATATAATACATTCAATAAATATCAGAGATTACAATAAATTACATAGCAGCGGAAAATAATACAAAACACAACTGAAAGTAATGCACGGATAGAGAGCTTTCCAAGCATCGTTCCAGCTGTAAATCATGATCCTGTGAATATAAATCTGCAAAACCAAAACTACTAGTTGCCCGTGTCAAAAATAAGGGCACCCAGAGTTTAGGTTAAAACAATAAACTCCAGGTCAGTCATGTGACTGGTGTGAGAACTAAAACAGTTATTAATCTTTATTTTAAAGTTCGGTAAATCAAGGGACGACGCCGTATAACACGGAACGGGTTTCCTCCCAAGAATACCAGTGCATATCAGTAAACAGCGCGATGCTTTTTCTAAAAATGAAGCTATTATAAGACCCAGGTCCCATCACACAATGCAACGCAAGCCGGAGGATAGGGTTTTCCCTTATAATAGCCAAACATGCTTGGTACGTTTTAAAACCAAATCATTTGATACTATAATAAGTGTATAGTGTCAAAACAATTTCAATCATAAATATCAATCATAGACGGCATGGGTACCATATATCATGTCGCCATACTAGGCTCTACAAATAAAGCCGAAATACACGTATTGGAAAGTTGGATTTCCATCATGGTGGCTCCTGATTCGAAAGATCGATCGCGTAGTGCAATTCCCCATGGCTTACGTCCCAGCAAGAGAAAACACCGTAATGCACATCCGCACTTTTGGGACTAGATTATCACCGCGGCTTACGTCGTAGTGAGAGAAAACACCTCTTACTCTATCCTCTGAGCACTAAGCTCATCTCGGTCAACCGAATCCACGACACCACTAAGGTGCCCATCCACTAAAAAGCATACTGATCAAACCATCAGTTTACCACCATACCGGGGTGTGAGGCTCGCGAATCAACGCTATACACAAAGCCATGCTATATTAAAGCTGCGCTTTGATCATCATCCACCAAACTTTTCTTTTCAACAAAAGTCTTGATCACTGCATCTCAGAATTCCACACTATCAATCCATATCGTACCACTGATTTCTGCCAATATATAACCTCTAAGCTCGTATGTCTCAGAGAAGGGCGTTAAGAAAGAGAATAAATTCTCCACCGCCAAACAGATATATATATATATTTAGCAGAGATCAAAGAATACAATATAAAGGAATACAATGTCAGACACACCATCCATTTATAGGTCCGTTCTAGGTCTGAACGAAACCGGAGGCACTTTCCTCGCATATCCATCGATCTCCAAGTACGTCTGGACGATCACCAACTGATTCCCTCATCTTGGGTGTACAGCCCAATCAAGATCATCAGCAATCACCCAAACGATGTGAAGATTTCCGGTCTTCAACCACCGTCTTCATCTTCGGCATATCGTCGAATCGATTATTCAGAATGGATATAAACCCAGCCTTTCTGAATAACCCGCGTATATAGTAAACAAATGTTACACAAACACAACATACGCCTCATTCCAATTTAACAGCCACTAACCGTAAATCAACAAGAGAACAATTTCCCAAATATTAACCCCGAAGGCCGAAACCAACATCAGATCAATACCCAGGAAACCATTCTTCTTAGCTAACCTACAGCTAGTTTCTAAATTTCATATTCTTAGGGAAAGGTTCCCATTAATTTTATCAAAGATAAATTCTTTAAATTTATTCTTTATTCTTCCTTTGGATGTCATTTCAAACCATAACAGGGTTTTCCAAACTAGTCGGGATTAGCGAACCACACCGAAGTAATTATTTATTTTATTTCCCAATCCCAACCTATTCATCCCATGAAGCAAAACTGGTAATACTCCATATCTAACACCACGGTGTTATCGGTAAATTTAATTACCATCTCACGTTCAAATCTAATTAAAGATTTAACTATCGCTTTGGAGCAAAACTGGTAATACTCCATTCTCGCTCACTTTCCAAATTTGATAATTTTCATTATCAATTTACATTTCAATCTAATTACAGATTCATTAAAACTCCTTTTACTGGGTTAAAGAACTAATGTCTTTTAAAACACAATTCATGATAAACCCAAATCACATTCTATTTGTTATCGGGTTAAAGAACAAGTGTCATTTAAAACACCGTTCACGATAAACCCAAATCACATTCTATTTGTTATCGGGTTAAAGAACAAGTGTCATTTAAAACATCGTTCACGATAAACCCAAATCACATTCTATTTGTTTTTGGGTTAAAGAACAAGTGTTATTTAAAACACCGTTCACGATAAACCCACAAATTAATTCTAATTCAATTCCAATCAAATATATTTGAAATTCCGATTATTTAAAACCTCATTCAAATCCAATTTATTTATTTAAAAATAATTGGGTTTCAAATTTAGTTCAAACTAGTTCATATTGATAAAAATCCATTTTTACCTTTACAAATGTGGGATTTTTCATCCCAGTTCTTCACAAATCATTTCTTATGATTTTACACAAATTATTACTATTTTTAAAAATTTTATCGAGGCCTGTACAGTCGATTTCCAACAACGGCCATTGAACTGCACTTACAGCGACCTTTTCCAAATTTGATTTGGACGTATCTCCAAATCCAACCGTTAGATTTCAAATTTCTAATATTCGTTAGAAATCTCTTTTCGATTCGAACCCAAGGTTCTGGTTTTAGGAGAATCCGGTAGTCGGATCTCCCGTAATGTCCGTTCGAAATAAATGGTCAAAATTCACGAACTGCCACGGCGCGGCGCGTTCTATTCAGGCTATTATGTTATATATATATATATAATATATTTCATCAATTTCTACTTAAAACGAATTTTATAAATAGTTTTGAATTCGTTTCAAAAACATTTCAACTTCCATTTCCAATTCAAATCAAAATTGATTTTTTCCTCATAAATCCGTTTTAAAATTCATTTCAATTCAATTCAAATTTCAATTCAATTTGAATTCATTTTCTATTCGAATTCATTTTATATTAAATTCAATTCGAATTCGTTATATATTCAATTCAATTCGAATTCGTTATATATTCAATTCAATTCTATAAAAACGAATATAATCGATATAAATATCTTTCGCGTCAGAATAGCGCATCTCTAATCAACACGGCTTTATATATTTCAATAATTCCGTTATTCTATTCAACAAATGAATATTTATCCTATTCAATACATGAATCTATATTTTTGTCAACACATGACTAATCTCAACGAATGAGTACTGTCCACGTGTGACTATTTTTGTTATTAAATATATTTTATAAAAATTATGGTATCTATCGTTTGATTTCAAATCAGACTCCAACCGTAAATTAGTAAGAGAACGATTCCCTGAATATTAACCCCGAAGGCCGAAACCAACATCAGAACAATATCCAGGAGACCACTCATCTTATCTATTTTCCAATTAGTTTCTAATTTTATATATGATAAAGATGTAAATTTTATTGTTAAAATATTTCGTTCAACACATGACTAATCTCAACGGATGAGTACGGTCAACACATGAACCTTTATTTTATAATGATAAAGAGGTAAATTTTATTGTTAAAATATTTCATTCAACACATGACTAATCTCAACAGATGAGTACGGTCAACACATGAACCTTTATTTTATAATATTCTTTATTTTCTAAATTGGAATGAGGCCCAATCAATCACCATATAAAGTTAATTATATGGATCCCATACAACACATGTATATAATAGAAATGATAAATAATCAACCATCATCCAAAGTGCACTACACTGTATAAGCATCAGATATAGATATCTAACGCTTATAACAGCCTGTCAATCAATCGATCGACATACAACTAATTACTGGGATTTGTGTATGCCGTATTTTATCCCAATACCCGTGTGGGATTTCAAACAATCAAACATAGATTTTATTTGTGCAGTTGGACGATGTGTAAAATTTATCGTCCCAATCAATATCAGTCAAATCAGTGTATATAAACAAATCGTCCGATTTGTTTATATTTATTTATTTCATTTCATATACACGTTAAAAATTCCATTTTTAACTATACAATATTTATTTTCTATATAAATATTTTATTTCATTTCACATCACACAATCAACCACACATCAAAATCAATCAAACAAACAAGCCGTCCATGGTCTGTGGACGACGGGTGTCGGGTGCTGCTAAGCACCGTCTGCATCCTAGTATATATATATATATATATATATAACTAGAAAAAGAAATTTAGAGTGAGAAGTTATCACCAAAGCTATCCCAACTCCACGACACTTCTAATGTAGAAATCTTCGCCGTTCTCGCCTTTTGCCACTTTTGTTGTCGTAGCCACTACATATATAAAAATCACATTTTTATATTCTTGCTATGTATATAAAAATCATATTTTTATAATTATTCCATATGGATAAATATTCTATCTCTACATCGCTACTATATAGATAAAAATTCTATTTTTACACCGCTACTATATAGATAAAAATTCTATTTTTACACCGCTACTATATAGATAAAAATTCTGTTTTTACACCGCTACTATATAGATAAAAATTCTATTTTTATACCGGTGTTCATATAATATATTTTTTTATAACGCTCCTCTCTATATAAAGATTTCGCCTTTTCAAATATAAAGATTTCGCCTTTTCGAATATAAAGATTTCGCCTTTTCAAATATAAAGATTTTACCTTATCAAATATAAAGATTTTGCCTTTACTTCATGAAAAATAAATTCTTTATAAATGCATGCCATTCATATAAAAATTATATTTTTACTATCTGTACTATATAAAAATTATATTTTCTAATTAAAAACCACTGCCTCCTTTGATTAAAAATCACTTCTTTGCTAGATTAAAAATCAAATCTTATCTTGTTTAGAAATCTCTACTTTACTAATTTAAAAATCTCTACTTCATGTAAAATAAAAAATCTAATCTTGATGTAAAATAAAGATCCAATCTTTTTAAAGAAGAACACATATATAAATTCCCTTAACAACTAAAAATCGAATTTTTATTTTAAAGCTTCCTACAAAAAAAACACACTTTTATTATTTTAAATCTATACTATAAAAATCGTGTTTTTATTTTCTTCTTTGTCCTCAAAGATCATATTTTTATAATAAAAATCCGTTCTTTATTCAATGTTATTTACAAAAAAATGGAAAGGGAAGGAGGAAAAAGAAACACTCACAATGATCGAAGGAAGAGGGAGCGCTGAGGCAAGGGGGTGCTCGCGGATCGGTGCTCGTCGGAGTTGCTGGCGTGCGGCAGAGGAAGGTCGGCGGTGCTGCGGTGGTGGAGGGAGTGCGGCGAGGAGGAAAGGGGGTTTGGGGATCTCGTTGGAGGGGGGCTCGGTCGGTTGGCTGCGCGCGGTGGGGGTCGCGTACGAGGGAAGGAGAGAGGGTTAGAGGAGAGAGGAGGAATAGAGGCGGTAGGGAGAGGAGGATGGGGTAGCGCGCCTCCTTGGGGGCCTGGGGTAAAAGGAAGAGAGATAAAGGGTGTGGGTTCCTTTCTTATTAATTTAATTTTTATATTAAATCCATAAAGTAACTTTTTATTTCGACCTCTAAACGAGGCCCACCGCCTGTCATCCATAGTTAATTACCCCCATTCCGAGCACAATGGGATATGTATCGTAGGCTGATTCGACCATTTCAATCAGTTTCCATCAAAATCAACACATAACTTTATATATTGAATTTGAATGCGCATTTCAATTTACTGGGGTCACAAACTAACTCTAAAAATTCCCGAAAAATATTTTCTAGCTTTGTATTGACGATATGGTCCTAACAAAACTAATTTTGCCAAATTCTGAGACTATTGGAAAAATGGCCATTTTCCAGTCGATTAAAATCAAGTGAAACTGGTCAAACGCGTTTTCCTTTGCCACTCCCACATATTGATTCAGAAAATTATAAAATTTGGAATCTAGCAATAACTTTACATCACGGACCCAACAAAAGTGGTTTCGTCGAAATCCGAGGTCGTTTGCAAAATGGCTATTTTTAAGGGCCTGAATTCCATAGCGACTATTCTGAATTTTCAAGGCATATCTTTTTATCCCCGCTATGAAATTTTGATTTTTCGGATTCGTGAAAAGATAGTCACAATTAGATTCCAATATTTTTGGTTTCACTAAAATCCGGTTTATTTTGCACCCGGTACATTCAATTGAAATTTGAAATTGAATTATCGAACTACCGCGCCATTTTCAATTCCTTTAATATATAAATAAATATTTATATTCTAACGACGACGTATATAACTATACACGTTCTAATTCTATTCAAAATAAATTTCTTGTCGACATTATTTAAAATAATTCATTTTAAATATTCAAAATTCACTAAAATTGCCAAAATAAAAATTTTAGACTGGCTCGCATTTCCGGGTTATTACAATCTCCCCCACTTAAAACTTTTCATCCCCGAAAAGGAACGAAGCCGAAAGTTGTTTAACAAATCAACTCAACTTCCAGTAGTTTGATTACGGCTTAAGTTCTTCAACTTTTCAGTTTCTAAGAACTTTTCAAAATTTTAAAATTTTTGGCTAACACCCTAAATTTTCGAAAAATTTCGCCATAACCTCCCCTGCACTGGGAGCACCGGGAAAATCCTGAAATTGCCATACAGGCCCTCTGATCTCAAAAAGAAAAAGAAAAATCCAAGCGGCTAGCCAATCGGCTCATAAAATCATCATCACCCAAACAAAATAGTAAATTATGGTAAACATGTACCTATTTGTCGGGCAAACAAATTTTATTCTTCTGCTCTAGCCTCTTTGCTATGACTTGTTCAATGTAAGTACATGTATATGCAAGCAAATGCGACCAATTTTCAATACAATTCAATATTTGATTCAATTAGGCATAATGGTTCAAAATTATCAAACAAATAAACAAACAACACAAACATCAATCAATTAGTGAATTAACGTTTCAAATTTATAATTTTGATACATATACAAAAAAATCATGTTTTTGATGCCAAATCACAACAAATAAATCTATCTATATAAGTTTTGGTTCTCACACCAGTCTAATGGAAATATATAGATATCACACCTTCGTCACACGAATATAAATACTGATAACGCTGCAGCCTTATCAGAATCATCCCTGGGCAATTAGAGTGTGATTCTATGTCTATCCAGTATATTAAAACTTCGAATATACGTTCATGACGCATATACGCAAAATCTTTATATATTGGATTGTCCAAATTCAATATAAATAAATATTCAAATACGTATGAAATGGTTTAAATTTTCGAAACAAAAATTGTTTTCATTTGAAAAATATACTCTTCACACTCGTTCTAGGATACTACTGATCCCATCTCTAACGAGTCATTCTAATTGGATATTAATAATCCAATATCTGATGAATTCTTTCATATGGTTCTAATGTGTTTTGTTCTCGAGCTCTGTAAACCAAAGCTCTGATACTAAATGTAAGGACCCGTAACTTCCCCGTGAAGGAAAGAGCGGATACTTTGAGGACAAGACCAATCAGAACGCAAACGGAAGAACATTTCATTGTTATTACAACAATTCCATCAGATACAAGAATATACAGAGTATGAATAAATATAATACATTCAATAAATATCAGAGATTACAATAAATTACATAGCAGCGGAAAGTAATACAAAACACAACTGAAAGTAATGCACGGATACAGAGCTTTCCGAGCATCGTTCCAGCTGTAAATCAGGATCCTGTGAATATAAATCTGCAAAACCAAAACTACTAGCTGCTCGTGTCAAAAATAAGGGCACCTAGAGTTTAGGTTAAAACAATAAACTCCAGGTCAGTCATGTGACTGGTGTGAGAACTAAAACAGTTATTGATCTTTATTTTAAAGTTCGGTAAATTAAGGGACCACGCCGTATAACACGGAACGGGTTTCCTCCCAAGAATACCAGTGCATATAAGTAAACAGCGCAATGCTTTTTCTAAAAATGAAGCTATTATAAGACCCAGGTCCCATCACACAATGCAACGCAAGCCGAAGGATAGGGTTTTCCCTTATAATAGCGAAACATGCTTGGTACATTTTAAAACCAAATCATTTGATACTATATTAAGTGTATATTGTCAAAAAAATTTCAATCATAAATATCAATCATAGACGGCATGGGTACCATATATTATGTCGCCATACTAGGCTCTACAAATAAAGCCGAAATACACGTATTGGAAAGTTGGATTTCCATCATGGTGGCTCCTGATTCGAAAGATCGATCGCGTAGTGCAATTCCCCACGGCTTACGTCCTAGCAAGAGAAAACACCGTAATGCACATCCGCACTTTTGGGACTAGAGTATCACCGCGGCTTACGTCCCAGCGAGAGAAAACACCGCTTACTCTATCCTCTGAGCACTAAGCTCATCTCGGTCGACCGAATCCACGACACCACTATGGTGCCCATCCACTAAAAAGCATACTGATCAAACCATCAGTTTACCACCATACCGGGATGTGAGGCTCGCGAATCAACGCTATACACAAAGCCATGCTATATTAAAGCTGCGCTTTGATCATCATCCACCAAACTTTGCTTTTCAACAAAAGTCTGGATCACTGCATCTTAGCATGCCACACTATTAATCCATATCGTACCACTGATTTCTGCCAATATATAACCTCTGAGCTCGTATGTCTCAGAGAAGGGCGTTAAGAAAGAGGATAAATTCTCCGCCGCCAAACAGATATATATTTAGCAGAGATCAACGAATACAATATAAAGGAATACAATGTCAGACACACCATCCATTTACAAGTCCATTCTGGGTCTGAACGAAATCGGAGGCACTTTCCTCGCATATCCATCGATCTCCAAGTACGTATGGACGATCACCAACTGATTCCCTCATCTTGGGTGTACAATCCAATCAAGATCATCAGTAATCACCCAAATGATGTGAAGACTTCCGATCTTCAACCACCGTCTTCATCTTCGACATATCGTCGAATCGGTTATTCAGAATGGATATAAACCCGACCTTTCTGAATAACCCGCGTATATAGTAAACAAATGTTACACAAACACAACATACGCCTCATTCCAATTTAACAGCCACTAACCGTAAATCAACAAGAGAAAAATTCCCAAATATTAACCCCGAAGGCCGAAACCAACATCAAATCAATACCCAGGAAACCATTCTTCTTAGCTAACCTACAGCTGGTTTCTAAATTTCATATTCTTAGGGAAAGGTTCCCATTAATTTTATCAAAGATAAATTCTTTAAATTTATTCTTTAATCTTCCTTTGGATGTCATTTCAAACCATATCAGGGTTTTCCAAACTAGTCGGGATTAGCGAACTACACCGAAGTAATTATTTATTTTATTTCCCAATCCCAACCTATTCATCCCATGAAGCAAAACTGGTAATACTCCATATCTAACACCACGGTGTTATCGGTAAATTTAATTACCATCTCACGTTCAAATCTAATTAAAGATTTAACTATCGCTTTGGTGCAAAACTGGTAATACTCCATTCTCTCTCACTTTCCAAATTTGATAATTTTCATTATCAATTTACATTTCAATCTAATTACAGATTCATTAAAACTCCTTTTACGGGGTTAAAGAACTAATGTCTTTTAAAATACAATTCACGATAAACCCAAATCACATTCTATTTGTTATCGGGTTAAAGAACAAGTGTCATTTAAAACACCGTTCACGATAAACCCAAATCACATTCTATTTGTTATTGGGTTAAAGAACAAGTGTCATTTAAAACACCGTTCACGATAAACCCAAATCACATTCTATTTGTTTTTGGGTTAAAGAACAAGTGTTATTTAAAACACCGTTTACGATAAACCTACAAATCAATTCTAATTCAATTCTAATCAAATATATTAGAAATTCCGATTATTTAAAACCTTTTTCAAATCCAATTTATTTATTTAAAAATAATTGGGTTTCAAATTTAGTTCAAACTAGTTCATCTGGATAAAAATCCATTTTTACCTTTACAAATGTGGGATTTTTCATCCCAGTTCTTCACAAATCATTTCTTATGATTTACACAAATTATTACTATTTTTAATAATTTTATCGAGGCCTGTACAGTCGATTTCCAACAACGGCCATCGAACTGCACTTACAACGACCTTTTCCAAATTTGATTTGGACGTATCTCCAAATCCAACCGTTAGATTTCAAATTTCTAATATTCATTAGAAAGCTCTTTTCGATTCGAACCCAATGGTTCTAGTTTTAGGAGAATCCGACGGTCGGATCTCCCGTAATGTCCGTTCAAAATAAATGGTCGAAATTCACGAACTGCCGCAGCGCGGCGCGTTCTATTCTGGCCATTATATTATATATATAATATATATTTCGTCGATTTCCATTTAAAACGAATTTTATAAATAGTTTTGAATTCGTTTCAAAAAAATTTCAACTTCCATTTCCAATTCAAATCAAAATTGAATTTTTCCTTATAAATACGTTTTAAAATTCATTTCAATTCAATTCAAATTTCAATTCAATTTGAATTCATTTTCTATTCGAATTCATTTTACATTCAATTCAATTCGTTATATATTCAATTCAATTCGAATTCGTTATTATTCAATTCAATTCTATAAAAACGAATATAATCGATAGAAATATCGTTCGCGTCAAATTAGCGCATCTCTAATCAACACGGCTTTATATATTTCAATAATTCCGTTATTCTATTCAACAAATGAATATTTATCCTATTCAATACATGAATCTATATTTTTGTCAACACATGACTAATCTCAACGAATGAGTCATGTCGACGTGTGACTATTTTTGTTATTTAATATATTTTATAAAAATTATGGTATCTATCGTTTGATTTCGAATCAGACTCCAACCGTAAATTAGTAAGAGAACGATTCCCTGAATATTAACCCCGATGGCCGAAACCAACATCAGATCAATATCCAGGAGACCACTCATCTTATCTATTTTTCAATTAGTTTGTAATTTTATATATGATAAAGATGTAAATTTTATTGTTAAAATATTTCGTTCAACACATGACTAATCTCAACGGATGAGTACGGTCAACACATGAACCTTGATTTTATAATGATAAAGACGTAAATTTTATTGTTAAAATATTTCGTTCAACACATGACTAATCTCAACAGATGAGTACGGTCAACACATGAACCTTTATTTTATAATATTCTTTATTTTCTAAATTGGAATGAGGCCCAATCAATCACCATATAAAGTTAATTATATGGATTCCATACAACACATGTATATAATAGCAATGATAAATAATCAACCATCATCCAAAGTGCACTACACTGTATAAGCATCAAATATAGATATCTAACGCTTATAACATCCTGTCAATCAATCGATCGACATACAACTAATTACTGGGATTTGTGTATGCCGTATTTTATCCCAATACCCGTGTGGGGTTTCAAACAATCAAACATAGATTTTATTTGTGCAGTTAGGCGATGTGTAAAATTTATCGTCCCAATCAATATCAGTCAAATCAGTGTATATAAACAAATCATCCGATTTGTTTATATTTATTTATTTCATTTCATATACACGTAAAAAATTCCATTTTTAACTATACAATATTTATTTTCTATACAAATATTTTATTTCATTTCACATCACACAATCAACTACACATCAAAATCAATCAAACAAACAAGCCGTCCATGGTCTATGGACGACGGGTGTCGGGTGCTGCTAAGCACCGTCTGCATCCTAGTATATATATATATATATATATAAAGAAAAATAAATTTTGAGTGAGAAGCTCTCACCAAAGCTATCCCAAGTCCACGACACTTCTAATGTAGAAATCTTCGCCGTTCTCGCCTTTTGCCACTTTTGTTGCCGTAGTCACTACATATATAAAAATCACATTTTTATATTCTTGCTATGTATATAAAAATCATATTTTTATAATTACTCCATATGGATAAAAATTCTATTTTTACATCACTACTATATAGATAAAAATTCTATTTTTACACCGCTACTATATAGATAAAAATTCTATTTTTACACGATATCTCATAAGACCACGCTGTATAACGGAACCGGTTTTTCCCTTATGAGAACCCAAATTATCTTTATATCAAAAACCATTTGATATTATTATAATGTATATCAATCACAATATAATAATCATCTAGCAGAAACGCTTTCATCTCACGTTCTACATATATAGTATACAATCAAAACTGCAAGCACGTATTGGTTAATGGATTTCCAACTATGACAAGGTATGGAACCACCTTTCGCTAGTGTACCTCTAGAAAGGAATACACTGGATTCAACAAGAATATCTTGCAACCCGGCCACACATGACCGACCACTCATTTCGCTTGAGTATCGAATGTATATCACCAACGGTTGCGATCAGCAACCGTTTCCCGAATGGGACAACATCAACAATAGATTTTTAGAAGTAAATAAAACTCTAGATCAGGTGATTATACACCCTATTTCGGAGTGACCGACTTAGCCATGCAGCCTGCCCGATTTCTGTCATTTACCGGTTGATGAGGCTAGAAGTTACGCTTTATCATCACACCAGATTTACTTTGAATGCCACATCGTCAAATCCATCAAATCACCGATTGACGTCCTCAACCATACATTATGTGTTAGCTAAAAGAAGTTTCCTTCTCCGCTTCCACTCTTCGTACGATTGGAGAAATCAATATATGTGATCGTCTGGAAATACTCAGTCAGACATCCGTCCATACAAGTCATCCAGGAACAGGATGAACCGAAGGCACTATTCTGTAAACAGGATAGCCCTTGCATAACTCCGTCTTCAATTTCCTTTGGCATATATGATTCGCAACGCTTATGCCAATACAGAGTGGTTCTTTGGATAATAATCCAACCGGTCTCTCCATATTAACAATGTTAAAATGGCCAAAACTTCAATAGTCTGTGATTTAACTATCGAAGAAAAACAGGTGTGCAAACAACGATATTATTTCCAAATGGAAATTTATATCGATCAAACATCATTCAACATTTATCTCTTTATTTCATTAATTTACTTATCTCCTGTTTCCCTATATTCAATATTTCTTATTTTCTAAATTTGGAAAATATACGTTATTAACAATGGAAAACATTTTCATTTCTTGTTTTCTTTATTAGAAAAACATTTCTGGTTTCTTATTTGGAAAACATTTCCAAAGCTTCTTCATTGGACTTAGACAGATGTTTAAACAAACCATCGCGATGCCAACTCAAACCATTTCCTTTAATTACTAAATTCACTTAACCATCCTTTACTATCGAACCTTAACCATTCCTTAGTTAAAAATGAAGTCAATCAAGTTGGGGTAATACTACCTCTCAGACCTTAACTGAACAACGTTTCTAACCTTGAAAATAGACAAAGTTCACCCTTCTAATTCTTTAACAAACTTCCCTATGTAAATCTCTTTCAAATATTTCTATTCGATAATTGTTTCCTTCGATAAGGTATATTCGATAACTCTATTCAATTTATTATATTCACTTAACTCTTTTGATTTAACTCTAACTCTATTCACTTAACTCCTATCGAATAAACTATATTCGATAACTCTTTTAATTCTATTTGAATAAACTATATATTCTATTAACTTCTTTTACTCTATTCGAATAAACTATATTCGATTAACTCCTTTATTCTATTTGAATAAACTATATTCGATTAACTCATTTGATTTAACTCTAATCGATTAAACTAACATCGATTAACTCCTCTAACTCTATTCGAATAAACTATATTCGATAACTACTTTCAAATAACGAGATTTGATAACTCATTTCGAATAACTAGATTCGATAACTCCTTTTGCTTTATTCGAAATCTCCATTTGAATAACTCTAGTTCGATTTACTTTAACTGATTAACTCTAACCGGTTTAACTCTAACTGGTTAACTCTAATTGATTAACTCTAATTGGTTAACTCTAATTTGAATAACAAATATTCGATTAACTCTATTCAACTAACTCGACTCGACTAACCCCTTTCGAATAACTTATTCGATTTACTAACTTTCGAATACCATATTCGATTTAACTCCTTTATCCGCTTTATAAAGATTTCCCCTTTTAACAACGTTTATTCATTTTTAAAGATTTACTTTTAGTAACGGTTCTCCACTTTAAAATGATTTCCTTCTTATAACAGTTTTCTTTTTATAACGTTTTCCCTTTTATCTAAATATCTCTTATTTATAAATATTCCAATTTATAAATATTTCTTATTTATAAATATCTACTATTATAAATATTTTATTTTCAAATATCACTTTGAAAATATTTCCTTATCAACATTTTGGTATGTTATGGTATTCAACATATCAAATCACGATGATCAGTATCGTTCAAACACATAATCGACAACAGATTATATATCACATCATATATCACAATATATGAAAAATAGTAAAATAACTGTTGAGGAATTTAGTTGGATTCCTCCAATCTGTCTCCCTGCATCACAGATGTTATACAATATAATCAACATCACTTTCAGTTCCATATGATATATTATGTTAAACTGAATCAATATAGAAATTCAACTAACTGACTAGCAATTCAATCAAACAGTCAACACACAGTCAATCAGCCAATATTTAACAGTTCTAAAAATACAACATGAAATTATAAACTGTTCAGAGTTAGTGAGATTTACTCACATTACACGTTAACCGTTAAATAACGATTTACATTAGCTGATTCAGACGGACAATTTATTTTGCAATAAATTGTAACAGGCTCCAATCCACTCCCAGTTAGTTCCACTCGGTAGTGTCCGTCCATACGATCCTGATGGATCTTGTTTCGCTGAATTCTGATCTCGTATGACTGAATTATAAAAATTAGAAGTTTACGTACTATTTTAAACTATAATAAACTTAAGATTTCCATATATAATTTCTTAGTTGGGCTTCACCTTCCTCTCCTGGCCCACATATAATTAAAACCCGTTGAACCCTTCTTCCTTCTTCCCCTTTTCAGTTCAAACTCCAGCACATCCATTTCCACATTGTTGCCACCCTCGTCCTTACCAAACCTCCCACGGAAACAACCGAGACTTCCACCATTAATCCCCTCTTCATATCCTCTTTCCGCGATACCATTTTTGTCCACTTCGATCACCGATGATAACCGGCGATTCCCATTTGAAACTCACGGTTACTGTACCAGTTCTGACCCCCTTTCGCCGCCAATATCTCCTCCACCGTTCCACAATTCCACAATCCGATTTTACCATCAACTTCTCCTTTGAAATCTCCTCCATACTAATCCCATTTCCATGAACTCGAAATACAACACCCAGTCGCGACATCGAAGTCCCTGCAGCACTGTACAACTATCATGCGACACTTTCGAGCACGAATCTTCACCACAGTTTCACACGAGTTGCTGGACGACCTCACAATCACCAAAACAATATCGAATTCGTGAGTTACAACCCCAAATCCAAGAATTTCTTAACCCTAGGTTACTGCCTAAAACCGATGAGCAGCAAATGTTGATCGCAACACTTAAAAGTGACTCTAGATCGAAGAGCATCACTCATATAATCCATTTATATAAGTATTTTGATTCGTGGGATTTTATTTGATTTTATTAGAAATTTTGAAGATGAGAATTGTTTTACTGTGAAAGTAAAAATATCACAGCGGATTTTTCTTGCTTGTTGACCACCGTAGAGAATAGAATTAGGTTTAGTTAGGATTTTGATGTTATATTTATAAGAAAAATAAATATCTAGATATTTTCGTAGAAGGAATATTCCCGGTATATTCTCCATCGTTAATTCGTTTTTGACTTCTAAAAATTCGTGTGATCACACACGATACCCAAAAATAACCAAACCGGACATGCAGCTAGAGTTCGACATTTCGGTCCAAATGAAACTGGTTTCGTTAAATTCCGACTTCGTTTGCAAAAGTGGCTATTTTTAAAGCTCTGAATGACCCATTTAAATATATAAATATATTTAAATATAATTAAATTAAATATACATAAATTTACATTATCGTATATCTTCACATATGATATCGTACAGCTCCAGAATATCATATCAGAATTTACAGCTTGATATTTCAAATCTGGGTCAACCCGATATTCAACTTATATTGAAATTCCTTTTTAAAATATAAATAATTCCTTTATAAATTATAAAGGAATTCCACAGCGACTATGACGGCCGAGAATTTCGCTCGATCCGAATCAGTCGTTAAACCGATCTAGACCATTCGAAACCCCTGATCGTTTTGAGAACAGGACAAAATAGAACGCAGACGGAAGAACATTTCATTGTTATTACAACAATTCCATCAGATACAAGAATATACAGAGTATAAATGAATAAATTACATTCGATAAATATCAGAGATTACAATAAATTACATAGCAGTGGAAAATAATACAAGCACAACTGAAGGTGATATACGGATACAGAGCTTTCCGGATATCATTCCAGCTGTAAATCAGGATCCCGTGAATATAAATCTGCAAAACCAAAACTACTAGCTGCCCGTGTCGAAAATAAGGGCACCCAGAGTTTAGGTTAAAACAATAAACTCCAGGTTAGTCATGTGACTAGTGTGAGAACTAAAACAGTTATTTAAAGCTTTACTTTAAAAGAGAGTAATTCAAGGGACCACGCCGTATAACACGGAACGGGTTTCCTCCCAAGAATACCAGTGCATAGAATAAACAGCGCAATGCTTTTTCGAAAAATGAAGCTATTATAAGACCCAGATCCCATCACACAATGCAATGCAAGCCGGAGGATAGGGTTTTCCCTTATAATAGCCAAACATGCTTGGTACGTTTAAAACAAATCATTTGATACTATAATAAGTGTATAGTGTCAAAACAATTTCAATCATAAATATAAATCATAGACGGCATGGGTACCACATATCATGTCGCCATACTAGTTCTACAATTAAAACCGCAATATCACGTATTGGAAATTGGATTTCCATCATGAGTCGAGGCAAGGGGCAAGCTCCTCTCTGCTTCGAGACTCTCTAGCAAATGCCTTGGGACTACACACTCTGGGTAACCCCTGGATGCTTCAGGGTCGGTCCTCTCTTACGTTTGAGGATTAGTTATTCCTGAACACACGTTTCCTGGTCCTTACAGACCTAAAATCAAGGCGCCTCATCCAACAACCACATAGGTGAAAAGTATATAAATGTCAGGGCTGGTAAGTCACTGACACCACCAAAGCTAGAAAGAAACGTCGTGCTCTCCCTGCAGTCCATATCCCGTTTTTAACTCATACCGAGGTGTGAGGCTCACGAATTCACATTATACACAAAGCTGCAACGTAGGCCGTACTTTGATCATCAACAACAAGACTTTGCTTTTCAACAGAAGCCTTGATCTATGCAACTCAGCGTGCCACACAGGCAATTCATGCCATGCGATTGATATCTATCGATATATAACCTCTAAGCTCGTACGTCTCAAAGAAGGGCGTTAAGCAAGAGAATAAATTCTCCACCGCCAAACAGATATATATTTAACAGAAATCAATCAACACAGAATAAAATCCAATGTCAGACACACAATCCATTTACAAGTTCGTTTTGGGTCTGAATGAAACTTGAGGCACTTTCCTCGCATATCCATCGATCTCCAAGTACGTCTGGACGACCACAAACTGATTCCCTCATCTTGGGTGTATAGCCCTATCAAGATCATCAGTAATCACCCAAACGATGTGAAAACTTCCGGTCTTCAACCACCGTCTTCATCTTAGACATATCGTCGAATCGGTTATTCAGAATGGGTATAAACCCGGCCTTTTCGAACAACACGCGTATATTAAAAACAAATGTTACACAAACACAACATACGCCTCATTCCAATTCATCAGTCACTAACCGAAAATTAGCAAGAGAACAATTTCCCAAATATTAACCCCGAAGGCCGAAACCAACATCAGATCAATACACAGGAAACCATTCTTCTTAACTAACCTACAGCTAGTTTCTAAATTTCATATTCTTAGGGAAAGGTTCCCATTAATTTTATCCAAGATAAATTCTTTGAATTTATTCTTTAATCTTCCTTTGGATGTCATTTCAAACCAAATTATGGTTTTCCAATCTAGTCGAGATTAGCGAACCACACCGAAAAAATTATTTATTTTATTTCCCAATCCCAACCTATTCATCCCTTGAAGCAAAACTAGTAATACTCCATATCTAACACCACAGTGTTATCGGTAAATTTAATTACCATCCCACGTTCAAATCTAATTAAATATTTAACTATCGCTTTGGAGCAAAACTGGTCATACTCCATTCTCGCTCAATTTCTAAATTTGATAATTTAGATTATCAATTCACATTCCAATCTAATTGCCGATTCATTAAAACTCCTTTTACTGGGTTAAAGAACTAATGTCTTTTAAAACACAGTTCACGACAAACCCAAATCACATTCTATTTATTTATCGGGTTAAAGAACAAGTGTCATTTAAGACACCCTTCACGATAAACCCACTAATCAATTCTATTTAAAACCCGTTTCAAATCCAATTTATTTATTTAAAAATAAACGGGTTTAATTTAAGTTCAAAACTTGTTCATTTCGATAAAAATCTATTTTTATCTTTACAAATGTGGAGTTTTTCATCCCAATTTTTCCTAAATCATTTCTTATGATTTTACACAAATTACTACTATTTTTAATAATTTTATCAAGGCTCGTACAGTCGATTTCCATCAATGGCCATCGAACTGCACTTACAACGACCTTTTCCAAATTTGATTTGGACGTATCTCCAAATCCAACCGTTAGATTTCAAATTTCTAATATTCGTTAGAAAGCTTTTTCGATACAAACCCAACGGTTCCGGTTTTAGGAGAATCCGACGGTCGGATCTCCCGTAATGTCCGTTCGAAATCAATGGTTGAAATTTACGAACTGCCGCAATGCGGCGCGTTCTATTCAGGCCATTATATTATATATATATAATATATATTTCGTCGATTCCTATTTGAAACGAATTTTATAAATAGTTTTAAATTCGTTTCAAAAACAATTTCAACTTCCATTTCAATTTAAATCAAAACTGAATTTTTCCTTATAAACTCGTTTTAAAATTCATTTCTATTCAATTCAAATTTCAATTCAATTTGAATTCATTTCAATTAATTTTCAATTCAATTCGAATTCGTTTTCAATTCAATTCGAATTCGTTTTATATTCAATTCATTTCGAATTGGTTTTCTATTCGATTCAATTCAAATTGGTTTTCTATTCAACTCAATTCAAATTGGTTTTCTATTCGATTCAATTCAAATTGGTTTTCTATTCGATTCAATTCAAATTGGTTTTCTATTCGATTCAATTCAAATTTTCTATTCGATTCAATTCAAATTGGTTTTCTATTCGATTCAATTCGAATTGGTTTTCTATTCGATTCAATTCGAATTGGTTTTCTATTCGATTCAATTCGAATTGGTTTTCTATTCGATTCAAATCAAATTGGTTTTCTATTCGATTCAATTCAAATTGGTTTCCTATTCGATTCAATTCAAATTGGTTTTCTATTCGATTCAATTCAAATTGGTTTTCTATTCGATTCAATTCAAATTGGTTTTCTATTCGATTCAATTCAAATTGGTTTTCTATTCGATTCAATTCAAATTGGTTTCCTATTCGATTCAATTCAAATTGGTTTTCTATTCGATTCAATTCAAATTGGTTTTCTATTCGATTCAATTCAAATTGGTTTTCTATTCAATTTATAAAAACGAATATAATCGATATAAATATCGTTCGCGTCCAAATAGCGCATCTCTAACCAACACGGCTTTATATATTTCAATAATTCCGTTATTCTATTCAACAAACGAATATTTATTCTTGTCAATACATGACTAATCCCAACGAATGAGTACTGTCCACGTGTGACTATTTTTGTTATTTAATATATTTTTTGAAAATTAAGGTATCGTTTGATATTAAATCAGACTCCAACCATAAATTAGTAAGAGAACGATTCCCTGAATATTAACCCCGAAGGCCGAAATCAACATCATATCAATATCCAGGAGACCACTCATCTTATCTATTTTCCAGTTAATTTCTAATTTCATATAGGATAAAGATGTAAATTTTATTGTTAAAATATTTCGTTCAACACATGACTAATCTCAACGGATGAGTACTGTCAACACATGAACCTTTATTTTATACATTCTTTATTTTCTAAATTGGAATGAGGCCCAATCAATTACCATACAAAGTTAATTATATGGATTCCATACAACACATGTATATAATAGCAACGATGAACAATCAACCATCATCCAAAGTGCACTACACTGTATAAGCATCAAATATAGATATCTAACGCTTATGACAGCCTGTCAATCAATCGAACGACATACAACTAATTATTGGGATTAGTGTATGTCATATTTCGTCCCAGTACCCTTGTGGGGTTTCAAACAATCAAACGAAGATTTTATTTGTGCAGTTGAGCGATGTGTAAAATTTATCGTCCAATCAATATCAGTCAAATCACTGTCTATAAACTAATCGGCCGATTTGTTTATAAATATTTATTTATTCACATCCATGTTAAAAATTATATTTTTAACGTTAATTTATTTATTTCAACCACCTACATTTATTATCGATTTCACATCAATAACACAAACAAATTTCACAACACAACAATTAAACAAACAAGCCATCCATGGTCTGTGGATGACGGGTGTCGGGTGCTACTAAATACCGACTGCATCCTAGTATATATATATAACTAGAAAAATAAATTTAGAGTGAGGAGTTCTCACCGATAGCTATTCCAACTCCACGACACTTCTTCCATAGAAATCTCCATCGTTCTCGCCTTTTTGTCATTTTCGTCGCCCGTACTCACTACATATATAAAAATCGAATCCTTACTTTGCTATTCAATATATAAAAATCGAATTTTTACTTCGCTATTCAATATATAAAAATCGAATTTTTACTTCACTATTCAATATAAAAGGATTATATTTATTTTTATCGCTAATCCTATAATGTAAAAATCTAATTTTCCTACAATGAAAAATCTATTTTTTCTTCTATGAAAAATCAAATCTTTTGAATGAACAAAATCAAATCTGTATACTTAACAAAAATCTATTCTTTAATTCTATAGAAATCCATTCTTCACTTCTATATAAAAATATAACTCACCTTTTCTATTATCAAAAATTCCACCTTTCGTATATTAAAATTTTCAACTTTTCAACGTTAAAAATATATTCTTTATTTTAAAAATCAAATCTAATTTTTATAAAATCAAAAATCATTTCTCTTCCTTATTAAAAATTCGATCTTTAACCCTATAAAAATTCGGTCTTTAGCCTTATAAAAATTCGATCTTTCCCCTTATAAAAATTTGATCTTTCACCTTTTAAAAATTCGATCTTCTTACTTAGTAAAAGTCGTATATTTCTTTTCATAAAAATTTTATTTTCTATAAACTGAAAATCACAACTTTAGGTAATGAAGTTTATAACTTTATATAATAAAATTCATAAAAACCATATTTTTAATTTATTACTACATGTATAAAAATCCCGTCTTTAACTTGCTAAAAATGATATCTTTCCCTAACAAAAATGATTTCCTCGTACGACTATTTTTTTTATAGCTTCACTTAAATAAAAAAAACATATTTTTAATGTGTTAAAAAAAATTATGTCTTTATCGCGTTAAAAATCCAATCTTTCATGAATTAAAAATCAAACCTTAACTTCGTTAAAAATCCCACCTTTGTATTTTTAAAATCTCACCTCTATGTTTTATTTTACTTTTAAATCTAACCTTTATGTTTTTTTATAAATCTAACCTTTACATAAAAATCAGAAAATAAAAATAACCAAATTGAAAACTCACATTGAAAGTTGAAGGGGGGGCTGCTCGCCGGCGCTTAGGCGAAGGAGGTGCTGGCGCAGGCGTTGGTGGCTCGAGGCTGTGCGGTGGGGTTCCATTTTGGTGGCGGTTTGATTTGAGGAGGGGGCCTAGGTCTTTGAAGACGGAAAGAAAAGGGGTGGAGGCTGGGGATCGTGGTGACGGGCTGGAGGTGCGGCGCTGGGTACAGAGGCGGGTGGCGCGAGGAGGCGGGGTTCCGATGGGAGCGACGGGTCTGAAGCAGCATCGGGTGTTCTTTTTTTTTTAATTTCCTTTTTCTATTTCTGATCGAACTGATGTATAAGGGGGGGCAGAGAGAAAAGGGAGAGGAGAGGGTTTTAATTTTTTTTTTTTTTAAATTTCAAAAAGTTGACTTTTTCATTTGACCTTTAAACGAGGCCCACCACCTGTCGTCCCTAGCGTTTTACCCCTATTCCGAACACAATGGGATATGTATCGTAGGCTGATTCGATCGTTTCGATCTGTTTCCGTTAAAATCAACATATAACTCTATATATTGATTTTGAACGCGCATTTCAATTTACCGGGGTCACATACTAACTCTAAAAATTTCAGAAAAATATTTTCTAGCTTTGTATTGACGATACGGTCCTAACAAAACTAGTTTCGTCGAATTCTGAGACCGTTGGAAAAATGGCCATTTTCCAGTCGATTAAAATCAACTGAAACTGGTCAAACACGTTTTCCTTTGCCACGCTCACATATTGATTCGAAAAAATATGAAAAGAATCTAGCAATAATTTGACATCACGGACCCAACAAAAGTGGTTTCGTCGAAATCCGAGGTCGTTTGCAAAATTCCCATTTTTAAGGGCCTGAATTCCATAACGACTATTCAGAATTTTCAACTGGACATATCTTTTTATCCCCGCTATGAAATTTTGTTTTTTTGGATTCGTTGGAAAGATATTCTCAATTAGATCCTAACGTTTTTGGTTTCACTAAAATCCGGATTGTTTTGCACCCGGTACATTCAATTGAAGTTTGAAATCGAATTATCGAACTACCGCGCCATTTTCAATTCTATTTATAATTATATATAAATATTTATATTCTAACGACGACGTATATAATATATACATTTGAATTCTATTCAAAATAAATTTCTTGTTGATATTATTTAAAATAATTCATTTTAAATATTCAAAATTCGCCAAAATTGCCAAAATAAAAATTTTAAACTAGCCCAGATTTTCGGATTGTTACAGCGACTTTTCTAAAATTTGATTTGGACGTAAATCAAAATCTACCCGACGAAATCCCGATTTTTCTCTTCCACTAGAAAGATATACTTCACCAGCTCCATACGTTTCTTGTTTCACAGAAATCCGGCTTGAAACGAATCCTGTACATTCAGTTGAAGTTCAAATCGCCAATTTACGAACTATAGCGCCATTTCGAGCTCGTTTATAATTATATTATAAACTATACGTTCAACTGTCGATGATTGAATATATTCGTTATTCAAATTCAATTCCTAGTTGAATTAAATATAACAGATGATCCAGTTCACACCATATCGCCATTTCAACCAATTCTGATTATTTCAGAATTAAATATATTATTTAATTTATTATTTAAACTAAATATTCACCATTATTTAATTAAACCACCATTTAATTCACTATATCACTATTTATATAATTAAATAAATTAATTATAATACCTCTGCCAATGCGGGTCATTACAATCTTTCCCACTTAAAATAATTTCGTCCTCGAAATTGCTAAAAGGTAGAGAACGACCCTATCGACTGGTTAAAACATATTTGTTCACTTCTTAACTTCAGTTTCAACTGAACCAATTTAATTTCAATTAAGTTATTAATTAATTCTTATCAACGAAAATTTTCAAAAATCCTGAAAATTTTCTAACTCCTTAACTTTTCGAAAATTCGCGAGCACCTCCTTTGTACTGGTCAATCGGTCAAACACCAACTCGCCTCTCTTGGCCATCTCCAACCCAAAGAAAAACCAAACGGCCAAGCGGCTTGCCAATTCGGCTCATAAATCTTATATCCAATAGAAATATAAACTTGTACCTTTTGTCGGCATATCATTATATCCTTTCCACCTGTTATCAATTCAGCAGATACAAGGGTCATCCCAATCAAATTCCAATCTGCTTTTATCCACAACACAACCATTCGCTTATATCCAAGCCAAATATCATTTCAACTCGAGTTTTCTTCTCGATTCCCAACTCTTAACTTGATTATCACATTACACTTCAAATTTGAATCTCATAATCCAATTTGTCTTGATATCATTCTAATTCAATCTCAGTAACCACTTTACTGGCTTTACTTTAATTCAAATTTGCTTTCACAAATTTCTGTTAAATTTGTTTTTAATTCAAACAGTCTTTCCCTGGGAGTTTTTTTAAACAGTTTACTCTTTTCAAAAATCAAATTTTCCTTTTGAACATGTCACTGAGCCCTTAATTAATATTCCATTAGTTAAATCACTTCTCTATTTCTTTGTCAATATTTGTTAACCAAATATTTTCAATAACCATCTTGGCCTTTTATGTTATTTGGAAAACATTTTCGAATATCGCCTTCCTTTATTTTCTAAACTTTAGAAAATAAAAGCTATTTATAATTGAAAGATATTCCAATTTCTTATCTCTTTTCCGAGCTCGTTTATTTCTATACTTAGGAGATATTCTTTATTATATTTCCAAGCTTACACTTATTTGGGTTAAAACGGATGTTGTGTAAAACATCGTTACGACAACCCAAATACTATATTCAACTAACTCTTATTCAACATTGATCTTCGAGCCTGAAATCTTACTATTTATTTGTTAATAATGAAATCAATCGAGTTGGGGTATAACTACCTCTCAGACCTTGATTGAATAACATTTATAACGTCAAAACAGATATGACTACTTACTCGAATGATCAATACCATACAACTACTTATTCACTTTAAACACGTATACGCTTCCTCTTTCTATTCTTACTAGATTTTATTCTTAGTCTTCCTTTTTGATTTTACTATTCTATTTCTAAGTTCGTTTCCTTATCGACTTCTATATATATATATATATCGATACGTTGATTTCTAACTATCAAATTATCTTAAAAATATTCTAACTCCTTAAATTCCCAGAAAAATTTGCCATAACCTCCTTTGTACCAGGAGCATCAGGATATTTCAAACAGCCTCCCATGGCCCTCACCAATCCAAAAAAAAAGAAAAAGAAGCCAAGCTGCTAGCCGATACGGTGCATAAAATCTCATATATGAATTAAATACATACCTTTTCGTCGAGCATTCTTTTTATATACCTTCATACCTTATCCATACCTATCTCATGTATATTTAAACCTGCCCAATCTATTTTAACTATACCTGATCGTTTTAAATCAATTCGTTAATTAATTTGTTAATTAACTCTTTTGTCTATTTCACTTTTATATTTGAACATGACATGTTCGAATATATTTTAACTTGCTTATTAACTAATTTGAATCCAAATTTTAAATTTAAGTTCTATGTTCAATTTCGAATATCCATTTACAAATCCAATTCACCTTTCAAAGTTCAACTTCAAATTCTATATTATAAATCCCATTTGAATTTCTATATCCAAATTATATATATTCAAATTCTATAGTTTAAATTCCATTTGAATTCTATATTCAAATTCTATATATTTTTCTATATTCAAACTCTATTTCAATTCCATTGAATTTCATATATTCAAACTCCCTTTTGAATTTCTATATTCAATTCTATTTGAATTCTCTTTATTCAAATTCTATATTCAATTCTATTTTTGAAATTCAAAAAAACTTGTCTTTCCCAAAACAAATTCAAAACAGTATCTCTGGTAGTAATTCGTCACTTACAACTCGAAAATGAATACTGATGATGCAGCTGTCATCATTAGAATCTATTTTCCAGCGATCGAAGTGAGTTCAATACTATAAAACTATTTCTAAACATTGCCACTTTGAAATTCATTTCAAAATATAATTCACACTGCTTGTAAAACAATTTAAAATCTCCCAGGATCTTAAATTTTCCTTATTTTTAATCCAAATCCATTTACAAACACTTATCCAATTCTCCAGAGTTTTAACTCAATTTCTGGTTTAAAATTTCAGATTCAACTCATCTGATTTCACGTATTTCACTTATATGAATTCTGATTGGTTATTTACATAACCATTTAATTTATAATCTTACTCGATTATAATAACAACCAATATATCCAATATATTATAATTTTGATATATATATCTTCTTTATATCAAGATATACCTTGGGTAAACTTATTTTAATTTACCCTCCTTTCAAAACATATTGTGACGACCCATCGTATTCGAGTGTTTAGTAACTCCTACCGATACAGTGGATCAAACTGATCGACCAGAACTCATAAACAACTCAACCAATAAATCTCCACAATATAAAACAATTTTTATATCAATAACAAATACGCTCACTCGTGTATATACACTCAACTCAATTTAGGGTATTACTAACACTATCTTTACTGAGTCACGCCACAGAGCCAAGGTAATTCACTTAACTTAAGCTCTGATACCAACTGTCACGACCCGGGTTTTTGATGACTTTGGTTATCACCATAAACTCACTGATGACTAACCAAACATCGGAAAATACCGGTCATTAATGAAAGAAGACAGAGGGTGAGAATAGATAAGATAGAAACTTAGAATAGAAGAAGAAGAAGAACACAACATCAGAGTAACACGAACCCCATAGCGGAACGAATAACATATAATATATATAACATAACTTGAAATATACATCTGTACTTGAATATACATCATAATCAAAGTACAACACTTACAACACAACGGAAATAGCTATAGCTATATGATCCTGAAGCCTCCTGCTCCAAGCTCTTCTAGTATCTGTAAATCCTGACTACTTGACTGCCCGTACAAAATTGGGCACCCAAGATTTTAGGGAAAACAAAACAAAATAAACTCCGGGTCAGTCATGGGACTGGTATGAGTAGAACAGTTTAAAACAGTTCAAGCAGGTAAATGATATCTCATAAGACCACGCTGTATAACGGAATGGGTTTTTCCCTTATGAGAATCCAAATTATCTTTATATCAAAAACCTTTTGATATTATTATAATGTCTATTAATCACAATATAATAATCATCTAGCAGAAACGCTTTCATCTCACGTTCTACATATATAGTATGCAATCAAAACCGCAAGCACGTATTGGGTAATGGATTTCCAACTATGACAAGGTATGGAACCACCTTTCGCTAGTGTACCTCTAGAAAGGAATACACTGGATTCAACAAGAACATCTTGCAACCCGGCTACACATGACCGACCACTCATTTCGCTTGAGTGTATCGAATGTATATCACCAACGGTTGGGATCAACAACCATTTCCCGAATGGGACAACATCAACAATAGATTTTTAGAAGTAAATGAAACTCTAGATCAGGTGATTATACACCCTACTTCGGTGCGATCGACTTAGCCATGCTGCCTGCCCGATTTCTGTCATTTACCGGTTGACGAGGCTAGAAGTTATGCTTTATCATCACACCAGATTCACTTTGATTGCCACATCGTCAAATCCATCAAATCACCGATTGACGTCCTCAACCATACATTATGTGTTAGATAAAAGAAGTTTCCTTCTCCGCTTCCACTCTTGGTATGATTGGAGAAATCAATATACGTGATCGTCTGGAAATACTCTGTCAGACATCTGTCCATACAAGTCATCCAGGAACAGGATGAACCGAAGGCACTATTCTGTATACAGGATAGCCCTTGCATAACTCCGTCTTCAATTTCCTTTGGCATATATGATTCGCAACGCTTATGCCAATACAAAGTGGTTCTTTGGATAATAATCCAACCGGTCTCTCCATATTAACAACTTTAAAATGGTCAAAACTTCGATAGTCTGTGATTTAACTATCGAAGAAAAACAGGTGTGCAAACAACGATATTATTTCCAAATGGAAATTTATATCGATCAAACATCATTCAACATTTATCTCTTTATTTCATTAATTTACTTATCTCCTGTTTCCCTATATTCAATATATCTTATTTTCTAAATTTGGGAAATATACGTTATTAACAATGGAAAACATTTCCATTTCTTGTTTTCTTTGTTAGAAAACATTTCTGGTTTCTTATTTGGAAAACATTTCCAAAGCTTCTTCATTGGACATAGAAAAATGTTTAAACAAACCATCGCGATGCCAACTCAAACCATTTCCTTTAATTACTAAATTCACTTAACCATCCTTTACTATCGAACCTTAACCATTCCTTAGTTAAAAATGAAGACAATCAAGTTGGGGTAATACTACCTCTCAGACCTTAACTGAACAACGTTTCTAACCTTGAAATAGACAAAGTTCACCCTTCTAATTCTTCAACAAACTTCCCTACGTAACTCTCTTTCAAATCTTTTCTATTCGATAATTCTTTCCTTCGATAAGGTATATTCGATAACTCTATTCAATTTATTCTATTCACTTAACTCTTTTGATTTAACTCGAACTCTATTCACTTAACTCCTATCGAATAAACTATATTCGATAACTCTTTTAATTCTATTTGAACAAACTATATATTCGATTAACTTCTTTTACTCTATTCGAATAAACTATATTCGATTAAATCCTTTATTCTATTTGAATAAACTATATTCGATAAACTCATTTGCTTTAACTCTAATCGATTAAACTAACATCGATTAACTCCTCTAACTCTATTCGAATAAACTATATTCAATAACTACTTTCAAATAACAAGATTTGATAACTCATTTCGAATAACTAGATTCGATAACTCCTTTTGCTTTATTCGAATCACTAATATTCGATATCTCCATTTGAATAACTCTAGTTCGATTTATTTTAACTGATTAACTCTAACTGGTTTAACTCTAATTGGTTAACTCTAATTGATTAACTCTAACTGGTTAACTCTAATTTGAATAACAAATATTCGATTAACCCTATTCAACTAACTCGACTAACCCCTTTCGAATAACTTATTCGATTTACTAACTTTCGAATACCATATTCGATTTAACTCCTTTATTCGCTTTATAAAGATTTCCCATTTTAACAACGTTTATTCATTTTTAAAGATTTACTTTTAGTAACGGTTCTCCACTTTAAAATGATTTCCTTCTTATAACAGTTTTCTTTTTGTAACGTTTTCCCTTTTTTCTATATATCTCCTATTTATAAATATTCCAATTTATAAATATTTCTTATTTTTAAATATCTCCTATTATAAATATTTTATTTTCAAATATCACTTTGAAAATATTTCCTTATCAACATTTTGGTATGTTATGGTATTCAACATATCAAATCACGATGATCAGTATCGTTCAAACACATAATCGACAACAGATTATATATCACATCATATATCACAATATATGAAAAATAGTAAAATAACTGTTGAGGAATCCAGTTGGATTCCTCCAACCTGTCTCCATGCATCACAGATGTTATACAATATAATCAACATCACTTTTAGTTCCATATGATATATTCTGTTAAACAGAATCAATATAGAAATTCAACTAACCGACTAGCAATTCAATCAAACAGTCAACACACAGTCAATCAGCCAATATTTAACAGTTCTAAAAATACAACATGAAATTATAAACTGTTCAGAGTTAGTGAGATTTACTCACATTACGCGTTAACCGTTAAATAATGATTTACGTTAGCTGATTCATACGGACAATTTATTTTGCAATAAATTGTAATAGGCTCCAATCCACTCCCAGTCAGTTCCATTGGGTAGTGTCCGTCCATACGATCCCGACGGATCTTGTTTCGCTGAATTCTGATCTCGTATGATTGAATTATAAAAATTAGAAGTTTACGTACTATTTTAAACTAAAATAAACTTAAGATTTCCATATATAGTTTCTTAGTTGGGCTTCACCTTCCTCTCTTAGACCACATATAATTAAAACCTGTTGAACCCTTCTTCCTTCTTCCCCTTTTCAGTTCAAACTCCAGCACATCCATTTCCACTTTGTTGCCACCCTCGTCCTTACCAAACCTCCCACAGAAACAACTGAGACTTCCCCCATTAATCCCCTCTTCATCTCCTCTTTCCGTCGATACCATTTTTGTTCACTTCGATCACCGATGATAACCGGCAATTCCCAGTTGAAACTCACGGTTACTGTACCAGTTCTGAGCCCCTTTCGCCGCCAATATCTCCTTCACCGTTTCACGATTCCACAATCTGATTTTACCATCTACTTCTCCTTCTAAATCTCCTCCATACTAACCCCATTTCCATGAACTCGCAATACAACACCCTGTCGCGACATCGAAGTCCCTGAAGCACTGTACAACTATCGTGCGACACTTTTGAGCATGAATCTTCACCACAGTTTCACACGAGTTGCTGGACGACCTCACAATCACTAAAAAGATATTGAATTCATGAGTTACAACCCCAAATCCAAGAATTTCTTAACCCTAGTTTACTGCCTAAAACCGACGAGCAACAAATGTTGATCGCACCACTTAAAGGTGACTCCAGATCAAAGAGCATCACTCATATAATCCATGTATATAAGTATTTTGATTTGTGGGATTTTATTTGATTTTATTAGAAATTTTGAAGATGAGAATTGTTTTACTGTGAAAGCAAAAATATCACGACAGATTTTTCTTGCTTGTTGACCACCGTAGATAATAGAATTAGGTTTAGTTAGGATTTTGATGTTATATTTATAGGCAAAATAAATATCTAGATATTTTTGTAGAAGGAATATTCCCGGTATGTTCTCCATCGTTAATTCGTTTTTGACTTCTAAAAATTCGTGTGATCACACACGATACCCAAAAATCACCAAACTGGACATGCAGCTAGAGTTCGACATTTCTGTCCCAATGAAACTGGTTTCGCCGAATTCCAATTTCATTTGCAAAAGTGGCTATTTTTAAAGCTATGAATGACCCATTTAAATATATAAATATATATAAATATAATTAAATTAAATATTCATAAATTTACATTATCGTATATCTTCACATATGATATCGTACAGCTCTAGAATATCATATCAGAATTTACAGCTTGATATTTCAAATCTGGGTCAACCCGATATTCGATTTATATTGAAATTCCTTTTTAAAATATAAATAATTCCTTTATAAATTATAAAGGAATTCCACAGCGACTTTTCTAAAATTTGATTTGGACGTAAATCAAAATCTACCCAATGAAATCCCGATTTTTCTCTTCCACTAGAAAGATATACTTCACCAGCTCCATACGTTTCTTGTTTCACAGAAATCCAGCTTAAAACGAATCCTGTACATTCGGTTGAAGTTCAAATCGCCAATTTACGAACTATAGCGCCATTTTGAGCTCGTTTATAATTATATTATAAGCTATACGTTCAACTGTCGACGATTGAATATATTCGTTATTCAAATTCAATTCCAAGCTGAATTAAATATCACAGATGATCCAGTTCACACCATATCGCCATTTCATCCAATTCTGATTATTTCAGAATTAAATATATTATTTAATTTATTATCTAAACTAAATATTCACCATTATTTAATTAAACCACCATTTAATTCACTATATCACTATTTATATGATTAAATAAATTAATTATAATACCTCTGCCAATGCGGGTCATTACACAATGATTGGATTTTTCTATGTAGTAATTGGTTTTTAATTGATTTTAGTAGTGGCGATTTTTTTTTGTTGTTGAGAAAAACCGATGGCGGATTTTTATATTTGACTGAGGAATGAAATTAGGGTTAGGGTAAGGTATGGTATTTGTAGGATAAATTTTGGCTTGCTTAAGAAGCTTCGTATATTTTAATATTAATGTATATCGTATCGTTATTCTTATTTATCATTTAAAATTTCCTATGATTACATACAATATCCAAATTCGAAGAAAATGGACATGCAACTATAGTTTGATATTACGGATCTAATGAAACTAGTTTCGTCGAATTCCGACTTTGTTTGCTTACACAACGTATTTTTAACTGTAAAAATACTTATTTTTTTCACATTAAAAATCCTTTCGGCCACACACTGACTTCAAAAATCACGAAACTTGAAATATAACAATAACTTAATATTACAGATCCAACAAAATTGGTTTCGTCGAAAACGGAGGTCATTTGCAAAACTGGCTATTTTTAAAGCTCTAAATAACCCTTTTATATATTAAATATATTTAAAAATAATTAAATTAAATATAAATAAATAAATTTTGGGGTCATTTGGGGTTATGCATGTTTTTGAGGCTTAATAATGTAGCATGCAAGTTAATGAACACACTTACGCCTCATATGCCACCATGATTAACTTGTGGCCTTATACCCTTTTTGTCATGCCTTTGCCAAGTTCCTTCTTTAATCCATTATGCGTTATTGTGAATGTATATGCGAGTTTAAAAGCGTTGGGGTTAGGTTATGGGGAAACTTTAATGACATGAAACATGATTTGGGTAAATTGGTATAAACGTGACAACATGTAACTTTGGCTATGAGCATGGGACTTGGAAACTTGACACGTATGGGTTGTAAGTGTAACAAGACACTATACCAAACATGAAAATGGCCAACTCGAGGTTGGGTTGAGTTTGTAGCATAAATCTACCCGGACCCGCCCGGCTTAACTAGTGGCTACAAACAATAGGATCCAATGTGAGAAGTTGGTCATGTCGCGCTTAAGACCCGAGGTTAGACTAGGTTGTGGTGTAAAACTACCCGGACCCGCCCGACTTAACTAGTAACCACAACAAGGTCTAATGTGAGAGGTTAAGAGTGCATTAATTAAATTAATGCCACATGATAAGGTTAAGTAAATTTGACTAATGACACTTAAACGATATGACACGAATGGGTAGGTTAAGTGGGACCGGGCTTGATTTCTTAATGACACTTAACCATACAAGACAATTAGGGGATGGAGTTAAGTAATTTACGCTTAACTAATCCGACTTGGTAATTAGATGGGTTTAAGTAATCCACACCTAATTAATCTAAACACGGTAAATTCGATGAGGTTAAGTAATCCATACTTAACTAATCTAACATGGTAATTAGATGGGGTTAAGTAACTTAGACTTAACTAATCTAAACACGGTAATTAGATGGGGTTAGGTAACTTAGACTTAACTAATCTAAACACGGTAATTAGATGGGGTTAAGTAACCTTCACTTAACTAATCTAAACACGGTAATTCGATGGGGTTAAGTTAAACACTTAACCAATCTAAACATGGTAATTCAATGAGGTTAAGTAACCAATACTTAACCAACTTAACACGGTAATTTAATGGGGTTAAGTAACTTATACTTAACCAATTATACATGATGATTTGATGAGGTTGAGTAACCTATACTTAACGAATCTAATATGCGGACCTAATAGGGTTAGGTCACAAGATCTTTTAAATAAACTTAACCATTGTAATACGATTAGTGGATGGGGTTAAGCTAACCCATGCTTAACCAATCCGACCCGATAATCTGATGGGATTAAGATAATCTATGCTTAATCAATCTAACATGATAATCTGATAGGGTTAAGACAAATAAATACTTAACCAATTTGACTTGATAGGGTTAAGTCACGAGCTTCCTGGTACACTTAACCTACTTGTAGGGCTAAGCCTCGAACTTGAGTACTTAGCCAATCTTGACATGATTCGTAGGTGGGTTAAGTCATGAACTTGGATAACAACACTTAACCCATTTGACAAAACCCTAGCTCGGGGGACTAGGTTGGAAATCGTAGTTAACAAGGATATTGGAAAGAGGGGCTAAGTGGTAAACCTTAGTTAAGGGTAACTAAGTAATAATTCTTAGCTAAGGACATGGGACTAGTTCATAAAGAGATGAGTAACCTGGTACGGTAGGTCATCGCTTAGTATACGAGGAGGAGCAAGTTATCTCACTTGGATAAAAGCTCCAGCGAACTGGGTGACGAAGCGGAAGCTTCGGAGAACGTGAGGTTACTCTTGGTATCCCTCTGTGAGGTGGCAAGTGGTCCATGAAACCCGGCTTCACAGAGGTTAAGGTCTGCGGTAGAAGAGCCAAGAGTATGCCTTGGTTGCTATGCGAGCGACCTAAAGACTGGGATGGATTAGCGTGGAGTCGACGATACTTGATTTTGCCCCGGGATAGCATGTCGTCGACTACCTACCATCTTTAGTCAATCGTGTACGTACGGAAAGGCAGGGAACTCCCAAAAGACCATATACTAGCTATCGAGTTATGGGTGAGGTTGGCTATCTGGAAGTGGGCATCGATGGGCCATAGTGTAGTTCTCATACATGATTTTTCTTGGATTGCCTTTCAGTAGTTGAGGGAGGGGTCACGTGGGACCATAGCCACGGGTACAAAAACAGACCTTGATATCTGCATCAGCAGACGACTTAAAGCTCCCGACCGAGTTCCGTATTTCTTGATTTGCCCTGACACGGAACTCGGATGGCACATTGAGGAACATGTGCGTCTAGACATGGAAAACGGTTCACGATACATACGTGGGATAAAGGGCACTGTTGACGGGTGGCATAATCCCTAGTGGCCCTAGGTGGCTGAACCCAAACCAAGACACGGAAACGTTCATTAGGTAGCATAATCCCTAGTGGTCCTAGGTGGCATAAATCCTAAGTGGACGCGCGATAGTTCAGGGTAAGGAAACATAACTAGATCAAGGGTAGCAGTCCTATATAACCTCAAGGATAAAATGTTTACATGGGAAAGCCCGTATGGCCTACGGCAAAGGACTGAACTTATACATGGAAAGAAACATACGAGTTGGGAAAACCTACATATGCTATATATTAGGTTGACATGGACCATTACATGACATTGGACAAGGGACATTCATAGTTAACACATGACGCGGGTTGGGATACTAGTACGAGAGGTGCAGAGCAAATATACATGTTAGAACCAGGGGAAATATACATGATAGATACCGTGGGATGTTATACAGGATAGATACTTGGGATAGTATACGTGATAGAAACCTGACAATGTGATACCTTGATTTATCTTGACACCGTAGTCTATCATGACACACTCGTGTATCTTGGTACAATAGTGCATCCTGTTATTTTGGTTTAGCTTATCTATCTTGTCATCATACTTATGTTCATCTCAGTTCCTCATGCCAGTCAACTTTACAAGTTTATATTCTGATAGTAGATAGGGCTTACCAGTCTTTATGACTGACCTCGTTTTGTTTCGCCTCTTGTCTTCCGTTTCCCCCCAGGTTACAGGGAGGAAATGCTATTGTTAGTTTGGACTTCTTCTGTTTGAAGGTCATCACGCATGGCTTGGACTTTTCTTGGCTATGGCTATTTTATTGTTTTACTTGGGGAATAATTGATGAAAAGGTTTTTATGTTTCTGTACTATTGCAAGACAGGTTTTCATGTAAGAAATTCTCTGATGTAAAAGGCTTTAGACCTTATTTATTAATGATATGAAAGTTGATTTTACATCCGCTATTTTATATGTTCTGTCTTGTAATATTTCTGTACATGTTTACCAATAATACCCCTCTAAAGCTAGTGCATTCCTTTGCGAGTGACCCTAGCGGAGGTGGGGTGTTACATTTGGTATCAGAGCAGAAGGTTACCAGACTGGGCAAAAGTTTTTAAAACCTTCTGAAAACTATTTGAAAAACCGTTTACAAAGAAGCATTTTTCAAGAAAAGGTTGTTTTAAAAGGCTATTCCCCAAAGGCCATTAGCATTATCCTTTGATTTCCTGGATTGAATCTCTTTTCCTTTCTTTCCTCCATCGGTAGTCACAGTAGTTCTAACTGTGACTAATCTTTGTCTAGCCACGTAGGTGTTTTCCGTACGATGGAGGTGGTTCTCGAGAGACCTGTTGCCGTGGTACAAGGAAGGATAATAAGAGTAAGGATAAAGGACGCGAGCTTAAGGATAAGCAACTGTTGGTATGGCTTAGTCCATCAAGGAGGACAAGGACAAGATCATCGGGGAGAGCAATCGTACGTTCCCATTTCTAGGGTACCTAAAAGAAATGGTATCGTTTCTGGTAAAGGTTTAGTCATTATTTTCTATCATCCCGTCCAGACTTTGTCTTGACCATCGTATCATTTAAGTCTACTTGGATAGTTGAGTCTCTGCACCTTAGTACTAGCATGGTAAAGGATCCCAGTTTTTGTCCCAAAAATCTGATTGGAGAGTTGGTCCATTTCTTTATGACTTGTTTGGATTTGAGAATGACATGTCTCAGCTATGGATGGATTCTAGGGGTAAAGTGGTTATCCAGTAAGGGATACCATTCTCGGTCTTGAAAAGAGGGTAGTCATACTCTTGGCTTGCTTTGGTAATACCTTCGAAGTCTCGTGTAACCTTTTGGGTTCTGTCATGGTTAGTTACCTAGAATCTCTTGATGCATTTGTCGGAAATCTCTGATCCGATCGAGTGAACGTTCGCCACTAAGGCGGATGGTCCGTTCCGCTTAAGCATGGGTTATAGGAATCACCCTAGTAAGTGCACGTGGTAACATGGATTGGCATTGGTAAACGAGATCCAGAATTCACTGGTGAATTTTGGAGAGCTTGCATGAGTACATAGATATGGTTGAGCCAAGTATACTAGGGAAAGAATAAGTGTAAGTGGAACGAGAGGCGACGACGAAATGAGTTCCAACTCATACCTTGGAAATAGGAATCAAGGAGCTACGAAATCATGAAGTCAAAGGCGGTCAAGGCACAATGGAATTAAGTTCGTGGAAATGCGGCTCAGACGCACGCATCATGTCTCTTTTTAAGAGTGTATCTTTGATCCTTGGTCCACCTGTAGGGCTTACTTGCATGCTATCGCTAGGTGGATATCCTCTCGGTCCTGTTTCTGTTACAAACCCCGTAAGGAGTTTGTCTTGTTTATCCCCTCGATCTTATCGTGAGAACCTTAGGTATAATCCTATGGATGTAAACATGTATTTGAAACATGTTATGATTGGTATGGTTGCAAATGGTTGCAAGTGGTTGCTCGTGGATGCGCGAATACACATTAGGTACTAGATTGACGCGGTTACGATTCATGTTGCATATGCACGAGTATTTATATTTGTTTATGGATGAAATTAAATGTGTTATCATGCGGATGTTGCATATGAATGAATGTTTGTGCACGCATATAGTACTTATATGACTAGGACTATTCGCATACATGTTGGACTCATGGCACTAAACATATTTTGCATTAGAAAGATCATTCAGGCCTGATCATTAGCATTAGCTAAGGAGCATATACACACACGTTCTGCATATGTTCATATGGCATTAGAAATCGTCTAAGGACAATGGTTGCCTGTGGATGATGTTTTGAGTAGATGGATGATGGATGGTAGGATACGTTCTTCCTAACTTGGAGATTTCGGGGACGAAATCCTTAAAGGAGAGGAGAATGTAACAAACCGAAATTTAACAACATGTTAAATAAAGAATCAAGGCAGAATCATATTATAAAATCTGAATCAGGAGAAACGAGCTGTGCCATTGCGTTCGTCTCGGAAAAATACGCGAAATAGAGTCCGAAATTTCGTAAATCGGAGTCCGTATGGCCGAGATATGGCCTTCAGAAGTTTCACGAAAAATTCGAAAACGAAAACAGATTCAAATTTCAGAATTCAGAAGAGGCGGGAAAATTTCCCGCCAGACCAGGGGAAGTCGACTGGGGAGTTGACCCCCCTACCCCGGGTCGACCTGGGGGTCGACCTGCCTGGTCGGACCCAGGCAGCCTGGTGCACCTGTTTTGCTGTTTGGCTCAGTATTGGAGGCTTGTGACGATTTTTGAAGGCTTGGATCTATCCTAGGGTTAATCTAACGGCCTAAACTACTCCTAATCTCTATAAAAACACCCTAGGACCTAACCTAAATCACTAAAAATCATTCTAGCAACTAAACTATGCCAAAATTTCTAATGATCATGGCCTCCACTCAAAACCCTAGCCTCCATCCTCTTGTCATAAATTCTATCTTCATTCTCATGAGAGATTAGATGTTCATTTGAGTGTTTCTAAGTTACATGAGAGTTGCTAAGCTCGATTCAAGGCTAAAATTGCAACCTTTATACTTCAAAGCAAGGATCTTTCTTATTATTTTCTCAAGGGTTATATTGGAGCTTATTGATTTGGGGGTTTTTGCTAGTGTGGCTTCGTCTCAATCTTTTTATATGTCGATTTGTGCCTTCATAGCATTGTAAGCCCCCTCCTACTATTAGATATTAACTATGAAGTTAAATGAATGTTGCAAGTTGGGTTTGAACATTAAGTACCATACATGCTATCATGTTATGTATCCCATCATGTTTGTAAAGACACCATCTTGATCTTATGGGCTAAAAGCTATAAGCTTTATGTTGAATGTTGCATTATGCAACATGAGAGCTATCATATCCCTTATGATAACTTGCATGTAATGCTATATGCGAACTTCTAGGCATCTTTCTATGTCACCTATCATCATGATTCGCCTATGTGCTAAGTTTGGGGTTATGCATGTTTTTGAGGCTTAATAATGTAGCATGCAAATTAATGAACACACTTACGCCTCATATGCCACCATGATTAACTTGTGGCCTTATACCCATTTTGTCATGCCTTTGCCAAGTTCCTTCTTTAATCCATTATGCGTTATTGTGAATGTATATACGAGTTTAAAAGCGTTGGGGTTAGGTTATGGGGAAACTTTAATGACATGAAACATGATTTGGGTAAATTGGTATAAACGTGACAACATGTAACTTTGGCTATGAGCATGGGACTTGGAAACTTGACACGTATGGGTTGTAAGTGTAACAATACACTAGACCAAACATGAAAATGGCCAACTCGAGGTTGGGTTGAGTTTGTAGCATAAATCTACCCGAACCCGCCCGGCTTAACTAGTGGCTACAAACAATAGGATCCAATGTGAGAAGTTGGTCATGTCGCGCTTAAGACCCGAGGTTAGACTAGGTTGTGGTGTAAAACTACCCGGACCCGCCCGGCTTAACTAGTAACCAGAACAAGGTCTAATATGAGAGGTTAAGAGTGCATTAATTAAATTAATGCCACATGATAAGGTTAAGTAAATTTGACTAATGACACTTAACCGATATGACACGAATGGGTAGGTTAAGTGGGACCGGGCTTGATTTCTTAATGACACTTAACCATACAAGACAATTAGGGGATGGGGTTAAGTAATTTACGCTTAACTAATCCGACTTGGTAATTAGATGGGTTTAAGTAATCCACACCTAACTAATCTAAACACGGTAAATTCGATGAGGTTAAGTAATCCATACTTAACTAATCTAACATGGTAATTAGATGGGGTTAAGTAACTTAGACTTAACTAATCTAAACACGGTAATTAGATGGGGTTAGGTAACTTAGACTTAACTAATCTAAACACGGTAATTGGATGGGGTTAAGTAACCTTCACTTAACTAATCTAAACACGGTAATTCGATGGGGTTAAGTTAAACACTTAACCAATCTAAACATGGTAATTCAATGAGGTTAAGTAACCAATACTTAACCAACTTAACACGGTAATTTAATGGGGTTAAGTAACTTATACTTAACCAATTATACATGATGATTTGATGAGGTTGAGTAACCTATACTTAACCAATCTAATATGCGGACCTAATAGGGTTAGGTCACAAGATCTTTTAAATAAACTTAACCATTGTAATACGATTAGTGGATGGGGTTAAGCTAACTCATGCATAACAAATCCGACCCGATAATCTGATGGGATTAAGATAATCTATGCTGAATCAATCTAACATGATAATCTGATAGGGTTAAGACAAATAAATACTTAACCAATTTGACTTGATAGGGTTAAGTCACGAGCTTCCTGGTACACTTAACCAACTTGTAGGGCTAAGCCTTGAACATGAGTACTTAGCCAATCTTGACATGATTCGTAGGCGGGTTAAGTCATGAACTTGGATAACAACACTTAACCCATTTGACAAAACCTAGCTCGGGGGACTAGGTTGGAAATCGTAGTTAACAAGGATAGTGGAAAGAGGGGCTAAGTGGTAAACCTTAGTTAAGGGTAACTAAGTAATAATTCTTAGCTAAGGACATGGGACTAGTTCATAAAGAGATGAGTAACCTGGTACGGTAGGTCATCGCTTAGTATACGAGGAGGAGCAAGTTATCTCACTTGGATAAAAGCTCCAGCGAACTGGGTGACGAAGCGGAAGCTTCGGGGAACGTGAGGGTACTCTTGGTATCCCTCTGTGAGGTGGCAAGTGGTCCATGAAACCCGACTTCACAGAGGTTAAGGTCTGCGGTAGAAGAGCCAAGAGTATGCCTTGGTTGCTATGCGAGCGACCTAAAGACTGGGATGGATTAGCGTGGAGTCGACGATACTTGATTTTGCCCCGGGATAGCTTGTCGCCGACTACCTACCATCTTTAGTCAATCGTGTACGTACGGAAAGGCAGGGAACTCCCAAAAGACCATATACTAGCTATCGAGTTATGGGTGAGGTTGGCTATCTGGAAGTGGGCATCGATGGGCCATAGTGTAGTTCTCATACATGATTTTTCTTGGATTGCCTTTCAGTAGTTGAGGGAGGGGTCACGTGGGACCATAGCCACGGGTACAAAAACAGACCTTGATATCTGCATCAGCAGACGACTTAAAGCTCCCGACCGAGTTCCGTATTTCTTGATTTGCCCTGACACGGAACTCGGATGGCACATTGAGGAACATGTGCGTCTAGACATGGAAAACGGTTCACGATACATACGTGGGATAAAGGGCGCGGTTGATGGGTGGCATAATCCCTAGTGGCCCTAGATGGCTGAACCCAAACCGAGACACGGAAACGTTCATTAGGTAGCATAATCCCTAGTGGTCCTAGGTGGCATAAATCCTAAGTGGACGCGCGATGGTTCAGGGTAAGGAAACATAACTAGATCAAGGGTAGCAGTCCTATATAACCTCAAGGATAAAACGTTTACATGGGAAAGCCCGTATGGCCTACGGCAAAGGACTGAACTTATACATGGAAAGAAACATACGAGTTGGGAAAACCTACATATGATATATATTAGGTTGACATGGACCATTACATGACATTGGGCAAGGGGCATTCATAGTTAACACATGATGTGGGTTGGGATACTAGTACGAGAGGTGCAGAGCAAATATACATGTTAGAACCAGGGGAAATATACATGATAGATACCGTGGGATGTTATACAGGATAGATACCTTGGGATAGTATACGTGATAGAAACCTGACAATGTGATACCTTGATTTATCTTGACACCGTAGTCTATCATGACACACTCGTGTATCTTGGTACAGTAGTGCATCCTGTTATTTTGGTTTAGCTTATCTATCTTGTCATCATACTTATGTTCATCTCAGTTCCTCATGCCAGTTAACTTTACTAGTTTATATTCTGATAGTAGATAGGGCTTAGCAGTCTTTATGACTGACCCCGTTTTGTTTCGCCTCTTGTCTTCCGTTCCCCCCCAGGTTACAGGGAGGAAATGCTATTGTTAGTTTGGACTTCTTCTGTTTGAAGGTCATCACGCATGGCTTGGACTTTTCTTGGCTATGGCTATTTTATTGTTTTACTTGGGGAATAATTGATGAAAAGGTTTTTATGTTTCTGTACTATTGCAAGACAGGTTTTCATGTAAGAAATTCTCTGATGTAAAAGGCTTTAGACCTTATTTATTAATGATATGAAAGTTGATTTTACTTCCGCTATTTTATATGTTCTGTCTTGTAATATTTCTGTACATGTTTACCAATAATACCCCTCTAAAGCTAGTGCATTCCTTTGCGAGTGACCCTAGCGGAGGTGGGGTGTTACACCAAACCACTCCAAATTAGTTTAATTTTGAAAGCACTCGTCGAGATGGTTCCAACGCACCTGATTTAGCTCAATTCCGAGTTCGTATGAAGAAGTTATGGCCGTTTAAAGATTGAACATTTTTTTCTTCTGTTCGGCCATTAATGGCCGAACAGAAGGCATTTGCTCAGCCATTAAAGGCCGAACGGCTGTTAAACCCCAAAAATTACATTTTTGCCTACCAAACATCTCCAAAATGATACCGGCCATGTGCCCGAAGGCCTATGATGTTAAATACATGCAAATGAGGCGTCTAAAACTCACCGGAGCAACTCATAACACCAAATTCACTTGCACAAACATTCACACAAGAGATTTGCAATGATTCTTGATTATAAACCCCAAAACAATTAAATTCTCTAACGAAAGAAATCACATGCGATATAAGTGAATTGTGAAGTCTTAGAACTTGCCAGGTGCGACAATGGTACTTCACAACACCATATTCACATGCATAAGCATATATACATAAGATTGCAATGATTCGGTTTATAAATTCAAGTATGAACAAAATTCCAAACCAAAGCACACTAAAGAGATCTAGGCGACTTGTGAAGATTTAGAAATTTGCTGGGGCAACGGAGCTTCACAACATCACAAAATCAACTCATAACATATGCATTAGATCGTATGAACAATCCTTATCCTAATTTTCAACTCAATGAAACATAAAAACATGAAATCGGCTAAGTTACACTAACATAACCAATTCACTAGCACATGCAAACTCATATGAACACTAAATTACACTTGTACAAGCCAATGGCTTGTGGCATAGATGTGAGTTCAAAAAGAACCCACCTTTGGCTCTTGAATGACAAGAACAAGCTCCAACAAGGAAGGACAAGCACAAATCCAAGCAAAGAAGCTTTCTTTCTTCAATCACTCCTCTCTAATCACCATATAAACCCACATTCAAACTCATGGATGTTAGAATATATAAAAACCTGAAATTGAGAGGAGAGAAAGGTAGAGAGGAAGAGTAGAGAGCTTACCCATGTAATAGAATTGGATTTGCACAAGAATTGAGCTCTAGATTAAAGGCCCTAGCTTAGGGAATTTTTATTTCCCATTCCCTTCCCCATTTTCTATTTTCTTTGAGTGTTTGGAAAGAATGAGAGGAAGAGGGGCTGATTTGGTTATATGGAGTGAGCTAGGTTTAGCTAACCAAGCCCAAGCCCAAAGTTCCAAAATTCGAAGCTTGGAAAATATCGATGCTTATAGTCAAAAAGGTTGTAAACTACGTTTTGAACTCAATGGAAGTGGTTCCGAGTCCTAATTTTATCATTTGTGAAAAACGACATTTTGAGTGACACATAAGATACGACGATATATTTAGATAAAATATCTAAATTTAACATCATCGAATGAGCGGGCTGTTACAGGCTTCCCCCCTTAAAAGAATTGCGTCCCCACAATTCCTTAAGAATGAAGTAATAAGTAACAACAAAAAATGATACCACGGAGTAATACCATAAGAACCGACACGAAATGAAAAAATCATAACAACGGCTAGGTGAGATCCCAATTTCGTGTCACAAGATCATAAAAACTTGAGTTCAATCTCGAAGTTCATTACCCATGAAGGTAGTCATCCCAAACGGGTAAAATAATTCCAGAAAAATTCATAAGCGCTATGAATTCAAATAGACTCGCCTTTCTTCGTATGATTCTCAAGGGAATGAGAATCAATAGAATGCACAAAAACCAACCGAATATAATTTGGAATTTCAAGGATCAATGGGATTGCGTTGTACAGACGCGAGATATCAATAGTAGATATTTCTCTTAGGATATGAAATGGGAAATTACGGTGGTTGACCACTCCATTCCCAAAACTCATCACGACGATGTAGCGAACATCGAACCTGAGCACTTTAGTCTTGCAACAAGGTGGCTGACACCAAAAAAAGAACAACACATAGATTCCAACGAATTTAGCTAAGGAGAGAAATTCTCGAATTAATAATCAATTTTAACATCAATGATTCAAGGTTGGTAATGGAATACCAACGAGCTAGAAATCGATAATAAATATTGGTAACGGAATACCAATGAACTACTTGGGGAAATCGATTCTTAATCAGGTACTAAATATCATTTAGTAACCATAAAGACGAATCATTAGGAACTATACGAAATTCCCAATATTCAGAAACTCGAGTATCAATTTTAGAAAATCGGAAACATCGAGAAGATGAAGTATAAGTAGTGCACAACTTACCACTTCGGGACAACAAGATTTAAGATAATTTTTCACCAAAAATATCAAATCGCAAAAACATCAACAATTAGTCAAAAAGAAATAGAAAATTTCTATAACAAAATGAGATTAAACCAAAGAGGTCAAAATCCCTGAAAAAGAAAATTTGATTCACAAGGGTTAACAAACGTGTAGAGACAATTGTCAATCCAAATGATTCAAACAAACAAAGGAGGAATATCGAAAGAGCTCATCCTTTTGATATTCATTTCTAAGAACAACACAAGGCTAAGTCCATAAGTGAATTGACTATAGCACTTCCGGATGATCGACTAGATCATGGATTCGAAGAAAGGAATTATTGAGTTCGCCGTGGATAGCAAAAACTCAAATTTCCCTTCCACACGGGATTCCCATTCTCTCAAGTGATCGTTCACTAGAGAAAATAAGGAGACCCACGGAATCACAAGAATACTAAATTCTCTTTAGCAAATTGAAACAAGGATTAAGAACTAGGCGAGATTCTCAATCACTAAAAATTCTCAAAAATCAAAGATCTGAAATCCAGCAACATGAGACATAAATGAATAACTCTTTGGGTTGTTCCTGGAGTTATTTAATTTACTCAAAGAAAAGATTCAAGATAATTTGTAATTGAAAATCTTGAACCACTCAAATTCTTGGAATTGCTTTAAGGAAATCTAGAAATATATTATCTAGAAAGATAACAAACAATTACGAAAAGTCGCAAAAACCCCAAACTATTATTATTTTGATTAACTTATTAGGAGAATTTTAATTTTAAGAATCATTTCGAATGTTGGATTGCCACATAATGGTGTTTAGGAATTCCGAACTACAACATGGCGTCCCATGTCTCGTTCGAGATCCTTAACGCACCCGATGGACAAGTTAGCACAAGAAAGTCCTCACAACTTATAACGTTCATTCAAATCTCGTGAAAATATAAAAGTTCAATAAATCATTCGGGATGGCATAAAGGAAATAAAATTCCTTTATCAACTTACGAATAAAACACGAATGATATCTTTTGATAACGAAGAACACGATCGACGTATATCTAAAGAACATAAATAAAATAATCTCTAAACAAGGCGAATGACATTAAGGAATTAATGACACGTACCTTTGTGACGGCAAGGAATTTCGCTCGGTCTGAACCAGTCGCTAAACCGACCCAGACCATTCGAAACGCCCTATCGTTTGAGAACACGACAAAACAGAACGCATACAGAAGAACATTTCATTGTATATTACAACAATGCATCAGATTACGAGAATATACAGAGTAAAAAGGAATAAATATTACACAGAAATATCAGAGATTTAAATTACATTTAAATACATAGCAGCGGAAAATAATACAATACACAACTAGAAGTAGATATACGGATACAAAGCTTTCCGGATATCGTTCCAGCTGTAAACCAGGATCCTGTGAATATAAATCTGCAAAACCAAAACTACTAGCTGCCCGTGTCAAAATAGGGGCACCCAGAGTTTAGGTTAAAACAATAAACTCCAGGTCAGTCATGTGACTGGTGTGAGAACTAAAAACAGTTATTAATCTTTATTTTCAAAGTTAGGTAAATCAAGGGACCACGCCGTATAACACGGAACGGGTTTCCTCCCAAGAATACCAGTGCATAAAACAAACAGCGCAATGCTAAATAAAGAAAAATGAAGCTGTTATAAGACCCAGGTCCCATCACACAATGCAACGCAGTCGAGGATAGGGTTTTCCCTTATAACAGCCAAAGAATGCTTGATACGTTTAAAACAAATCATTTGATACTATAATAAGTGTACAGTGTATAAAACAACTTCAAATCATAAGTATCAATCATAGGCGGCATGGGTACCATATATCATGTCGCCATATATAGGTTTACAAATAAAACCGCAAAGTCACGTATTTGGAAATTGGATTTCCGTCTATGAACCGAGGCTAGGGGCAAGATCCTCAACCGATTCGTGACTGTCTAGCCCGAGCCACAGGACCCAGACTCAGGTGGGCCCTTGGATCGTCAGGGCCGGTCCACCGATGTGGATTAAAATGCCTGAACACTACGTTTCCCCACCCTATGGGGTGTAAGTCTGGTCCGTCAGCCGACCAGAATGCATCGGCCGAAACCGATATAACCGAGGCGCCTCGCAACAGCAACAACCACATAAGTCAAACTCGTCAGGGCGTGTAAAACCACTGACGCCACTTCTAACTAGAAAGAAACGCAAGTCCTCCCTGAGGTCCGTCTCCCGTTTTTGGTTCATACCGGGTGTGAAACACGCGAGGTAAACGTTACACAAAGCTACGCCACAAAGGCCGTGCTTTGATCATCAACCACAAGACTCTGCTTTTCAACAGAAGCCTTGATCATTTGCATCTTAGCATGCCACACAGGCAAGCCATCCTATGCAACCGATATCAGTCACACAGAATGAAATCCGATGTCAGACACACAGTCCATTTACAAGTCCGTTCTAGGTCTGAACGAAACCGGAGGCACCTAGTACCCCGCATATCCATCGATCTCCAAGTACGTCTGGACGATCACTAACTGTTTCCATCTTCTTGGGTGTACAGCCCAATCAAGATCATCAGTTATCACCCAAACGACGTGAAAACCTCCGGTCTTCGACCATCGTCTTCATCTTCGACTTACCGTCGTATCAGTTATTCAGAATGGGATAAACCCGGTCTTTCCGAATAACTCGCGTATATATTATAAAAGTGTTACACAAACACAACATACGCCTCATTCCAATTCATTAGTCACTAACCGTAAATTAATCAAGAGAATAATTCCCCAAATATTAACCCCGAAGGCCGAAACCAACATCAGATCAATATCCAGAAAACCCTTCTGCTTGGCTAACCGACAGTTAGTTTCTAAATTTCACATTCATAGGGAAAGGTTCCCATTAATTTTATCTAAGATAAATTCCTTGAATTTATTCTTAAATCTATTTTTGAATATCAATTCAAACTAGTCGGGATTAACGAAACTTACCGAAGTAATCACTTGTTTTAATTTTCCAATCCCAACCTATTCATCCCATGAAGTAAAACTGGTAATACTTCATATCTAACACCACAGTGTTATCGGTAAATTCAATTACCATTTCACGTTCAAATCTAATTAAAGATTTAACTATCGCCTGGAGCAAAACTGGTGATACTCCATTTTCGATCTTTCAATCTAATTAAAGATTCATTAAAACTCCACTTAGTTTTAATCTTCGACTGGGTTAAAGAATCAGTGTCATTTAAAACACGGTTCACGATAAACCCAAATCACATTCATTAATCATCGGGTTAAAGAACAAGTGTTATTTAAAACACTGTTCACGATAAACCCAAATCACATTCGATATTCAATACAAGGCTCTGAATAGAAAATATATCGGCTTATATTCAATATCGAATTCTACGACTAACAAATGTCGTATTGGAAATAGCGATATAAATATATATCTTTCAAATTTCCATAACAACACATGTATAATCACGAATTCCAACATCGAAATATTCCGAAGACAATTTCGATTCAAATCCACTCCAATGCAATCATTGGAAATTTTGGTTATTTTCAAAACCCTTTTCAAATTCAATTTATTTATTTAAAAATAAATAGAATTATAATTCTAGTTCAAAACTAGTTCATTTCGATAAAAATCTATTTTTATCTTTTCAAATATGGAGTTTTTCATCCCAAATCTTCACAAATCATTTCTTATGATTTTACACAAATTATTACTATTTTTAATAATTTTATCAAGGCCCGTACAGTCGATTTCCACCAATGGCCATCGAACTGCACTTACAGCGACCTTTTTCAAATTTGATTTGGACATAATTCCAAATCCAACCGTTAGATTTCTAATTTCTCACATTCGTTAGAAAGCTCTCTTCGATACGAACCCAACGGTTCCGGTTTTAGGAGAATCCGACGGTCGGATCTCCCGTAATGTCCGTTTGAAATCAATGGTCGAAATTCGCGAACTGCCGCGGCGCGGCGCGTTCTATTCAGGCCATTATATTATATATATAATATATATATAATATATTTCGTCGATTTCTATTAAAAAACGAATTATATAAACAGTTTTAAATTCATTTCAAAATCTATTTCAACTTCCATTTCAATTCAAAGCAAAATTGAATTCTTCTTTATAAATTCGTTTCAAAATTCCTTTCTGTTCAATTCAAATTTCAATTCAATTTGAATTCATATTCAATTCAATTCATCTCGAAATCGTTTTCAATTCAATTCATTTCGAAATCGTTTTCAATTCAATTCATTTCGAAATCGTTTTCAATTCAATTCATTTCGAAATCGTTTTCAATTCAATTCATTTCGAAATCGTTTTCAATTCAATTCATTTCGAAATCGTTTTCAATTCAATTCATTTCGAAATCGTTTTCAATTCAATTCATTTCGAAATCGTTTTCAATTCAATTCATTTCGAAATCGTTTTCAATTCAATTCATTTCGAAATCGTTTTCAATTCAATTCATTTCGAAATCGTTTTCAATTCAATTCATTTCGAAATCGTTTTCAATTCAATTCATTTCGAAATCGTTTTCAAAATCGATATAAATATCGATCACGTCAAAATGGCGTCAATCTAATCAACACGGCTTCATAAATTTCTAATTTCAAATATTCTATTTCAAATATTTCTATTTCAAATATTCTATTTTAAAACTGGAATGAGGCCCAATCCATTACCATATAAAGTTAATTATATGGATTTTCATACAACACATGTATATAATAGCATGGAAAAATAATCAACCATCAACCAAAGTGCACTACACTGTATAAGCATCAAATATAGATATCCAACGCTTAAAACAGCCTGTCAATCCACCGATCGACATATTCAATCAATCGGGATGAGTGAACTTCAAATTTCATCCCAACACCCGTGTGGGGTTTCAAACAATCAACCACATATTTTATTTGTGCCGTTGGGCGATGTGTAAAATTTATCGACCCAATCAATGTCCTTCAAATAGGTGTACATAAACAAACCATCTGGTTTGTAAATGAATATTTTATTTTATTCACTTTCACTATATTCATTCTCACGTTAAAAATTATATTTTTAACGATAAAACATTTTATTCCAACATATGAATTTCTATTATTCATTTACACAATAAAATGATATTTTTATTTTCTAACATATTTTAGAAAATTTCGGCGGCATAACGGCACGATACTAGAAACGGGACAAGGCCTCGCCTTATCCCCGGTCTAGTGAAGGCCCACGCCATTCACACATCAATCAAATCAATTTCATCTCACCAAACAATTCAATCCCAACAAATAATTCAACTAATCAACTACACAACCAATCAAACAAGTCCATGGTCTGTGGACGGGTGTCGGGTGCTTCTAATAAGCACCGTCTGCATCCTAGTATATATATATATATATAACTAGAAAAGTAGAATTTGAGTGAGAAGTTCTCACCTATAGCTATCCTAGCTCCACGGCCCTTCATTAGCAGAAGTCTTCGTCGTTTCGCCTTTTTGTCACCTTCGCTGCCCAAGGCCACTATATATATAAAAATCGAATTTTTATTTCGCTATTCAATAAATAAAAATCGAATTTTTATTTCAAAGTTCAATATATAAAAATCGAATTTTCATTTCAACAATATAAAAGATTATATTGTTATAACTTTACAACATAACTAAAAACCAGTTTTTAAAGTAAATAAAATTCGGTTTTTAAAACAAAATAATATTCAGATTTTAAACAAAATCAAATTCAGTTTTTCAAACAAAATCATATTCAGATTTTAAACAAAATAAAGTTCAGTTTTAACATTAAACAAAATCAGTTTTCTACTTTAAAAACAAAATCAGGTTTTGCTACTTCTCTAAAAAAAATCAGTTTTCTACCTTAAAAACAAAATCAGGTTTTGCTACTTCTCTAAAAAAAATCAGTTTTCTACCTTAAAAACAAAATCAGGTTTTTTTTTCTTTCGAAGTTCAACATATAAAAATCATATTTTTCCATTTTCAAATATTGTCTTTTCAGTTTTAAAAAGTCTAATTTTCTATTCGGTCTTAAAAAAAATAATCAACCTAAGCTAATCATTTTTTTTAATGAATTAAAACAAAACAAAAAAAAAAAAAATTTAAATGAAATGAATAAAAATAAAATAAAAAAAATAAAATAAAAACTTACTGCTTCGTTTTCTGTGGGGGGGCAAGGGGGCCTGCTGCTCGCGGTGGCTCGTAGGGGGGGGGCTCGACCTCTGGCGGCGGAGGCAGGTGATGCGGCGGTTAGGGTTTCTCGATGGGCGGCGGTTAAAAGGGTAGGGGCTGTGATGTCGCGATGGAGGAGAAGGAAGGAAGGAGGAGGTGAAGATCGGAGGGAGGGGGAGTGCGACGGGGCGTGGCTGCCTGGCGCGAGGCGCGGCGGCGCGACGCTGGGGGGGGGGGGGGGGCTCGCGATTCGTCGGCCAGGGGTTTTAGGGTTTTTTTTTTTTTTTTATATGAAGCGTTGACTGGTAAAAGGGAAGAGAAGAGGGAAATAAAAGGGGGAATTTTTATATATATATATATATAAATATATTATTTTATTAATATTTAAATTTCGAAATATGTGCTTTCACATACGGACTCAAAACCGGACCCAACGACTGTCGCCCCTAGCTAAATACCCCCATTCCGAACCCAATAGGATATGCTTCGTAACCCAATACGGCTGTTACGATCTGTTATTCTTTAAATTAAAATATAAATCAATATATATTCAATTTAAACGCACATTTCAAATTACTGGGGTCACATACTAACTAGAAAAATTCCATAAAAATATTTTCTAGCTTCGTATTGACGATACGGTCCTAACAAAACTAGTTTCGTCGAATTCTGAGACCGTTGGAAAAATGGCCATTTCCAGTCGATTAAAATTAACTGAAACTGGTCAAACGCGTTTTCCTTCGCCACGCTCACATATTGATTCGAAAAATTATGAAATTTGGAATCTAGCAATAATTCGACATCACAGACCCAACAAAACTGGTTTCGTCGAAATCCGAGGTCATTTGCAAAATGTCCATTTTTAAGGGCCTGAATTCCATAGCGACTATTCAGAATTTTCAACTGGACATATCTCTCAATTTTTAAAGTGAAATCTCAGTTTCTTACATCCGTTAGAAAGATGTTATCAATTAGATCCCATTATTTTTGGTTTCACTAAAATCCAGATTGTTTTGCACCCGGTACATTCAATTGAAGTTTGAAATCGAATTATCGAACTACCGCGCCATTTTCAATTCTATTTATAATTATATATAATTATTATATATTCTAACGACGACGCGTATAATATATACGTCGAATTCTATTAAAAATAAATTTCTCGTCGATATTATTTAAAATAATTCATTTTAAATAATTAAAATTCGCCAAAATTGCCAAAATAAAAAATTTTAAACTGGCCCAGATTTTCGGGTTGTTACAATCTCCCCCACTTAAAACTTTTCGTCCCCGAAAAGGAACAAAGTCGAAAGTGGTTTGATTAATTAACTCTACGCTCGATCAGGCTTGTATTCTCCAACTTTTCAGTTTCTGAGAATTTTCAAATTCTTCAGAAATTTGGCTAACACCCTAAATTTCCGAAAAATTTCGCCATAACCTCCCCTGCACCGGGAGCATCGGGGAATTTCAAATAGCTTCCCCGGTCCTTCAGATCTCAAAAAGAAAAAGAAAAAGCCAAGCGGCTAGCCAATAGGCTCACAAAATCATCATCACCCAAACAAAAGAGGAAATTATGTAGTAAACATGTACCTATTTGTCGGGCAAACAAATTTTATTCTCTGCTCTAGCCTCCTTGCTATGACCTGTTCAAAAGATATACATGTATGCAAGCAAATGTAACCAATTTTCAATATCGCTCAATATTTGGTTGAACTAGGCAAAATGGTTAAAATTTAGCAAACAAATAAGCAAACAACACAAACATCAATCAATTAGTGAATTAGAGTTTCAAATTCATAACTTTGATACATACACAAAAAATCATGTTTTTGATGCCAAATCACAACAATAAGCCCTATCTAATTTTGGTTCTCACACCAGCCTAATGGAAATATATAGATATCACACCTTCGTCACTCGAAAATAAATACTGGTAACGCTGCAGCATTATCAGAATCATCCTCGGGCAACTAGAATGTGATTCTATATCTACCCAATATATTAAAACTTTGAATACACGCGGATCAGACGTATACGCAAAACCTATATATACTGGATTGTCCAACTCAATATAAATAGATAATCAAATACGAATAATTGATTTAAATTTGCAAAACAAAATTTGTTTTCATTTTAAAAATATACTCTTCACACTCGTTCTAGGATACTACTGATCCCATCTCTAACGAGTCATTCTAATTGGATATTACTAATCCAATATCTGATGAATTCTTTCGTATGTTTCTAATGTGCCTTGTTCTCTGCTTTGTAAACCAAAGCTCTGATACCAAATGTGACGGCAAGGAATTTCGCTCGGTCTGAACCAGTCGCTAAACCGACCCAGACCATTCGAAACGCCCTATCGTTTGAGAACACGACAAAACAGAACGCATACAGAAGAACATTTCATTGTATATTACAACAATGCATCAGATTACGAGAATATACAGAGTAAAAAGGAATAAATATTACACAGAAATATCAGAGATTTAAATTACATTTAAATACATAGCAGCGGAAAATAATACAATACACAACTAGAAGTAGATATACGGATACAAAGCTTTCCGGATATCGTTCCAGCTGTAAACCAGGATCCTGTGAATATAAATCTGCAAAACCAAAACTACTAGCTGCCCGTGTCAAAATAGGGGCACCCAGAGTTTAGGTTAAAACAATAAACTCCAGGTCAGTCATGTGACTGGTGTGAGAACTAAAAACAGTTATTAATCTTTATTTTCAAAGTTAGGTAAATCAAGGGACCACGCCGTATAACACGGAACGGGTTTCCTCCCAAGAATACCAGTGCATAAAACAAACAGCGCAATGCTAAATAAAGAAAAATGAAGCTGTTATAAGACCCAGGTCCCATCACACAATGCAACGCAGTCGAGGATAGGGTTTTCCCTTATAACAGCCAAAGAATGCTTGATACGTTTAAAACAAATCATTTGATACTATAATAAGTGTACAGTGTATAAAACAACTTCAAATCATAAGTATCAATCATAGGCGGCATGGGTACCATATATCATGTCGCCATATATAGGTTTACAAATAAAACCGCAAAGTCACGTATTTGGAAATTGGATTTCCGTCTATGAACCGAGGCTAGGGGCAAGATCCTCAACCGATTCGTGACTGTCTAGCCCGAGCCACAGGACCCAGACTCAGGTGGGCCCTTGGATCGTCAGGGCCGGTCCACCGATGTGGATTAAAATGCCTGAACACTACGTTTCCCCACCCTATGGGGTGTAAGTCTGGTCCGTCAGCCGACCAGAATGCATCGGCCGAAACCGATATAACCGAGGCGCCTCGCAACAGCAACAACCACATAAGTCAAACTCGTCAGGGCGTGTAAAACCACTGACGCCACTTCTAACTAGAAAGAAACGCAAGTCCTCCCTGAGGTCCGTCTCCCGTTTTTGGTTCATACCGGGTGTGAAACACGCGAGGTAAACGTTACACAAAGCTACGCCACAAAGGCCGTGCTTTGATCATCAACCACAAGACTCTGCTTTTCAACAGAAGCCTTGATCATTTGCATCTTAGCATGCCACACAGGCAAGCCATCCTATGCAACCGATATCAGTCACACAGAATGAAATCCGATGTCAGACACACAGTCCATTTACAAGTCCGTTCTGGGTCTGAACGAAACCGGAGGCACCTAGTACCCCGCATATCCATCGATCTCCAAGTACGTCTGGACGATCACTAACTGTTTCCATCTTCTTGGGTGTACAGCCCAATCAAGATCATCAGTTATCACCCAAACGACGTGAAAACCTCCGGTCTTCGACCATCGTCTTCATCTTCGACTTACCGTCGTATCAGTTATTCAGAATGGGATAAACCCGGTCTTTCCGAATAACTCGCGTATATATTATAAAAGTGTTACACAAACACAACATACGCCTCATTCCAATTCATTAGTCACTAACCGTAAATTAATCAAGAGAATAATTCCCCAAATATTAACCCCGAAGGCCGAAACCAACATCAGATCAATATCCAGAAAACCCTTCTGCTTGGCTAACCGACAGTTAGTTTCTAAATTTCACATTCATAGGGAAAGGTTCCCATTAATTTTATCTAAGATAAATTCCTTGAATTTATTCTTAAATCTATTTTTGAATATCAATTCAAACTAGTCGGGATTAACGAAACTTACCGAAGTAATCACTTGTTTTAATTTTCCAATCCCAACCTATTCATCCCATGAAGTAAAACTGGTAATACTTCATATCTAACACCACAGTGTTATCGGTAAATTCAATTACCATTTCACGTTCAAATCTAATTAAAGATTTAACTATCGCCTGGAGCAAAACTGGTGATACTCCATTTTCGATCTTTCAATCTAATTAAAGATTCATTAAAACTCCACTTAGTTTTAATCTTCGACTGGGTTAAAGAATCAGTGTCATTTAAAACACGGTTCACGATAAACCCAAATCACATTCATTAATCATCGGGTTAAAGAACAAGTGTTATTTAAAACACTGTTCACGATAAACCCAAATCACATTCGATATTCAATACAAGGCTCTGAATAGAAAATATATCGGCTTATATTCAATATCGAATTCTACGACTAACAAATGTCGTATTGGAAATAGCGATATAAATATATATCTTTCAAATTTCCATAACAACACATGTATAATCACGAATTCCAACATCGAAATATTCCGAAGACAATTTCGATTCAAATCCACTCCAATGCAATCATTGGAAATTTTGGTTATTTTCAAAACCCTTTTCAAATTCAATTTATTTATTTAAAAATAAATAGAATTATAATTCTAGTTCAAAACTAGTTCATTTCGATAAAAATCTATTTTTATCTTTTCAAATATGGAGTTTTTCATCCCAAATCTTCACAAATCATTTCTTATGATTTTACACAAATTATTACTATTTTTAATAATTTTATCAAGGCCCGTACAGTCGATTTCCACCAATGGCCATCGAACTGCACTTACAGCGACCTTTTTCAAATTTGATTTGGACATAATTCCAAATCCAACCGTTAGATTTCTAATTTCTCACATTCGTTAGAAAGCTCTCTTCGATACGAACCCAACGGTTCCGGTTTTAGGAGAATCCGACGGTCGGATCTCCCGTAATGTCCGTTTGAAATCAATGGTCGAAATTCGCGAACTGCCGCGGCGCGGCGCGTTCTATTCAGGCCATTATATTATATATATAATATATATATAATATATTTCGTCGATTTCTATTAAAAAACGAATTATATAAACAGTTTTAAATTCATTTCAAAATCTATTTCAACTTCCATTTCAATTCAAAGCAAAATTGAATTCTTCTTTATAAATTCGTTTCAAAATTCCTTTCTGTTCAATTCAAATTTCAATTCAATTTGAATTCATATTCAATTCAATTCATCTCGAAATCGTTTTCAATTCAATTCATTTCGAAATCGTTTTCAATTCAATTCATTTCGAAATCGTTTTCAATTCAATTCATTTCGAAATCGTTTTCAATTCAATTCATTTCGAAATCGTTTTCAATTCAATTCATTTCGAAATCGTTTTCAATTCAATTCATTTCGAAATCGTTTTCAATTCAATTCATTTCGAAATCGTTTTCAATTCAATTCATTTCGAAATCGTTTTCAATTCAATTCATTTCGAAATCGTTTTCAATTCAATTCATTTCGAAATCGTTTTCAATTCAATTCATTTCGAAATCGTTTTCAATTCAATTCATTTCGAAATCGTTTTCAAAATCGATATAAATATCGATCACGTCAAAATGGCGTCAATCTAATCAACACGGCTTCATAAATTTCTAATTTCAAATATTCTATTTCAAATATTTCTATTTCAAATATTCTATTTTAAAACTGGAATGAGGCCCAATCCATTACCATATAAAGTTAATTATATGGATTTTCATACAACACATGTATATAATAGCATGGAAAAATAATCAACCATCAACCAAAGTGCACTACACTGTATAAGCATCAAATATAGATATCCAACGCTTAAAACAGCCTGTCAATCCACCGATCGACATATTCAATCAATCGGGATGAGTGAACTTCAAATTTCATCCCAACACCCGTGTGGGGTTTCAAACAATCAACCACATATTTTATTTGTGCCGTTGGGCGATGTGTAAAATTTATCGACCCAATCAATGTCCTTCAAATAGGTGTACATAAACAAACCATCTGGTTTGTAAATGAATATTTTATTTTATTCACTTTCACTATATTCATTCTCACGTTAAAAATTATATTTTTAACGATAAAACATTTTATTCCAACATATGAATTTCTATTATTCATTTACACAATAAAATGATATTTTTATTTTCTAACATATTTTAGAAAATTTCGGCGGCATAACGGCACGATACTAGAAACGGGACAAGGCCTCGCCTTATCCCCGGTCTAGTGAAGGCCCACGCCATTCACACATCAATCAAATCAATTTCATCTCACCAAACAATTCAATTCCAACAAATAATTCAACTAATCAACTACACAACCAATCAAACAAGTCCATGGTCTGTGGACGGGTGTCGGGTGCTTCTAATAAGCACCGTCTGCATCCTAGTATATATATATATATAACTAGAAAAGTAGAATTTGAGTGAGAAGTTCTCACCTATAGCTATCCTAGCTCCACGGCCCTTCATTAGCAGAAGTCTTCGTCGTTTCGCCTTTTTGTCACCTTCGCTGCCCAAGGCCACTATATATATAAAAATCGAATTTTTATTTCGCTATTCAATAAATAAAAATCGAATTTTTATTTCAAAGTTCAATATATAAAAATCGAATTTTCATTTCAACAATATAAAAGATTATATTGTTATAACTTTACAACATAACTAAAAACCAGTTTTTAAAGTAAATAAAATTCGGTTTTTAAAACAAAATAATATTCAGATTTTAAACAAAATCAAATTCAGTTTTTCAAACAAAATCATATTCAGATTTTAAACAAAATAAAGTTCAGTTTTAACATTAAACAAAATCAGTTTTCTACTTTAAAAACAAAATCAGGTTTTGCTACTTCTCTAAAAAAAATCAGTTTTCTACCTTAAAAACAAAATCAGGTTTTGCTACTTCTCTAAAAAAAATCAGTTTTCTACCTTAAAAACAAAATCAGGTTTTTTTTTCTTTCGAAGTTCAACATATAAAAATCATATTTTTCCATTTTCAAATATTGTCTTTTCAGTTTTAAAAAGTCTAATTTTCTATTCGGTCTTAAAAAAAATAATCAACCTAAGCTAATCATTTTTTTTTAATGAATTAAAACAAAACAAAAATAAAAAAAAAATTTAAATGAAATGAATAAAAATAAAATAAAAAAAAATAAAATAAAAACTTACTGCTTCGTTTTCTGTGGGGGGGCAAGGGGGCCTGCTGCTCGCGGTGGCTCGTAGGGGGGGGGCTCGACCTCTGGCGGCGGAGGCAGGTGATGCGGCGGTTAGGGTTTCTCGATGGGCGGCGGTTAAAAGGGTAGGGGCTGTGATGTCGCGATGGAGGAGAAGGAAGGAAGGAGGAGGTGAAGATCGGAGGGAGGGGGAGTGCGACGGGGCGTGGCTGCCTGGCGCGAGGCGCGGCGGCGCGACGCTGGGGGGGGGGGGGGCTCGCGATTCGTCGGCCAGGGGTTTTAGGGTTTTTTTTTTTTTTATATGAAGCGTTGACTGGTAAAAGGGAAGAGAAGAGGGAAATAAAAGGGGGAATTTTTATATATATATATATAAATATATTATTTTATTAATATTTAAATTTCGAAATATGTGCTTTCACATACGGACTCAAAACCGGACCCAACGACTGTCGCCCCTAGCTAAATACCCCCATTCCGAACCCAATAGGATATGCTTCGTAACCCAATACGGCTGTTACGATCTGTTATTCTTTAAATTAAAATATAAATCAATATATATTCAATTTAAACGCACATTTCAAATTACTGGGGTCACATACTAACTAGAAAAATTCCATAAAAATATTTTCTAGCTTCGTATTGACGATACGGTCCTAACAAAACTAGTTTCGTCGAATTCTGAGACCGTTGGAAAAATGGCCATTTCCAGTCGATTAAAATTAACTGAAACTGGTCAAACGCGTTTTCCTTCGCCACGCTCACATATTGATTCGAAAAATTATGAAATTTGGAATCTAGCAATAATTCGACATCACGGACCCAACAAAACTGGTTTCGTCGAAATCCGAGGTCATTTGCAAAATGTCCATTTTTAAGGGCCTGAATTCCATAGCGACTATTCAGAATTTTCAACTGGACATATCTCTCAATTTTTAAAGTGAAATCTCAGTTTCTTACATCCGTTAGAAAGATGTTATCAATTAGATCCCATTATTTTTGGTTTCACTAAAATCCAGATTGTTTTGCACCCGGTACATTCAATTGAAGTTTGAAATCGAATTATCGAACTACCGCGCCATTTTCAATTCTATTTATAATTATATATAATTATTATATATTCTAACGACGACGCGTATAATATATACGTCGAATTCTATTAAAAATAAATTTCTCGTCGATATTATTTAAAATAATTCATTTTAAATAATTAAAATTCGCCAAAATTGCCAAAATAAAAAATTTTAAACTGGCCCAGATTTTCGGGTTGTTACAACCTTGACTCAGGAAGAGGGATCACAAGAAGCAGGATGCTTTCCCTCATTCTTGGTCTTGAGTTTGGAACGCAATGATGCATTTGTTGAGTTAATTTAGCACAAATGCTTGGTGACTCACACCGCACAACGAGGTAACAAATGAGTTGTTTTATCCCGAAGGCTTGGGGATCTCACACCAAACTAGAACTCTATAGCTGACAACAAGGGAGTAGATTTAGTCACAAAGACATGGTATCTCCATACCGACCAACAAGTGATCAATAGACCATGCTAGTTACGTAACGACGTACGAAACAATCTTACTAAAGATCAATCAACAACAGGGATCATAAATGATCAATAAGATAAGTGTTATACCATTTATACAAAAACAGACATCGGTTAGCAACTCGAGTAAAAGAATAAAACATAAGCACCACTAGAGCACACGGGCCCTAGATGGACTATAGAAATCAACCCGAAGAGGACGAGTCGATAACTATTCTAAAAGACTAAAGATAGGCGACTTGAGACATAATCACCCCTCACGTAGGAGGTACACGGGGTGAACTGACACTTGGACGACTACGACCAACTATTTCGATTCTTTAAGGAAAAAGAAGGAGGAAAAAAGTTAGTCTCAAGTTGAATTCAAACGGCGCGAATTCAAAAAATGGAACCGTATAGGAAGATAAGCTATGACGGGTCTGAAGACACTAACTAAAACCCTAAAGCATGATCCCCGAGAGAGGCTCAAGACAATACCATCGTCATACTATCTTACACTGTTCCGGAAAGTGGCTCTGATACCAACTATAGCGCCCTAACTCTATACCCACTATAGTCCAGTTCATTTCAGAGAAATGTCATAGACCATAACGGAGAATGAGGTTTGTGAAGAGCGACCAATTGTATAATTACTCCATATGGGGAATGCATATCGAATTCTGAGACTGATTAAAATTTCGACATGACCATTCGGCACATAGGGCAACTACACAACGGTTATAAATAATCCGGTAAGTAGTATAAAATAGACAACAATAATATAAATATGGTATATCTCAGCCAGACACAGAATAGTCATATTACAAAGGCATAATATATATGAATAAACCAAGGATGTGTACAACAATCTAGTGGTCAACAATGATCCACTAATCCCGAATGAACAGATACATGTACCATGATCTAAATAAAAGACTATGTATACAACGGTAGATAATGTCATAGGTACAAAAGTACATAAAGCTACAGAGACAGAGTAGCAAGCTGAAAGCGGAAGATCAATCATGCGAGGAGTCCCAGAGGAGTTCCTAAAATGACTCGGTCTGACCCGAGTATTATTTATAGGAATAAACAATAAACGGATCAGTCTAGCTGTACTTATCAAATAAACTGAGATAACAAGAGATATAACAAAGGACGACATGATTCTAGTAATAATAGCTAATCATGAATAAATATGAAATAGGGCATGTCAAGACAATCAGGAAATGACAACGAAATGTCAGCACACAAATATCTCTAAATAATCTCCTAGCTAATGTAGATTGCAACATTCAAATACTAGCACACAACAGGAAATGATAGAGGAACACCAAACATAAATCCAATTGATGCGCATTGCATCAAAGTAAACATAAGTCAAATTGACACGTATCGCATCAAAGTAATCATAAATCATCAAAGTAAACATAAATTAAATTGACGCGTATCGCATTAAAGTAATCATAAATCAAATTGATGCACATCACATGAAAGTAATAAAGAATCCAGAAATCACTAGAAATCCAGAAAACATCATAAAAAGTGGATACTCCTAGATGAGATACGATCTCTAGGTAGCGAACCTATGTGTTTGAGCCGAAGCTCCCCACAGAGCCTGGTCGTGACCCTGGAAGAGAGAAAACACATAAAACGTGAAATCTCTAGAAAACATCATAAATCATAGAAAGTTGGACCGAAGTCCCATAGGTGAAATCCAAGAATCGTAAATCCCACTCGGGCAATCGAGGACCACAAAACATAAGTCATAGAGGCGGATACCATGGATCCGGGTGAAAAGAAATTACTCCGAGCTAGTTAATATAAGAAAATAGCAACATATCCCGTAACCACATACTTTTCTCGAATATTTACACACTCGTAATTAGTTCCTATTCAAAATAGAGAAAATCATAGAAGGAGCATTGCCACGGTTTTCAATCGAACGAGTCCAAAAATTAACCATCGAAGCAAAAGCAAGGATTCATAGTCCTTGATTTTATTAAGACGTTTAATTAGATTTCTCATATGAATGGGAAAAAGGTTTATAAAATATATACTAGTAAATTTGAAGAAGGTTCATAAAATGATTTCGTAAATTAGCTTGGTATAAAGAAGTAAGATTGGAAACATTTTATTACAAGAATTTGATATCTACTGATAATATAAAACCTCTTTATATAATTTCAAAGTGGCAATAAACAATAGTACGATTGCCGAGGCAAATCGATCAAGGGGAATCACGTCAAAATGACATAAATCCAAATCATAAATCACCAAATGTAAATTCGATAAATCGAATATACATATAGCTCATTAGTGAATCCAATGATGTTAATAAACGGCTAGAAATCACCTTGGAGCAACAAGAAACAAAGACACAAAATCATATGCCATAGATCAAAGATTGATCACCAAGGTGATCGCTAATGCGTAATTCACATTACAACAACATACAGTAAATCAAAGGGATAATGGTTGTAATTTCGATCAATGTATGAATCAAAATCCCAAACTATCACCCAAAGGTTTTAAACTATATCGGAATAGACTCGAAGGATATCGAGTCGATAATTCACGTTTTATAGTCGTGAATCATAATCGAACTAATATCGAGGGTCAAAGCCGAATTAACAAGTAAATAGATTCAAATTACTCCAAAATTTGTTTCATTTTGAAGCTCTCGTCGATACGGTTCCAACGCATCTTGTTTTGCTGAATTCTGAGTTCGTACGAAAAAGTTATGATCGTTTTAAAGTGGATAATTATTTCACCCTTTGTTTTTCACTATTCAGTTATTTACATTGGATGTTTTCCTCCACCAAAAATTTCCATTTGCTCCAAATCACTCCAAAATTAGTTTCATTGGAAAGCCCTCGTCGAGGCGGTTCCAACGCACCTGAGTTTGCTCAATTCCGAGTTCGTATGAAGAAGTTATGGTTGTTTAAAGATTGAACATTTTTTTCTTCTGTTCGGCCATTAATGGCCGAACAGTAGGCATTTGCTCGGCCATTAATGGCCGAACGGCTGTTAAACCCCAAAAAATTACATTTTTGCCTACCAAACATCTCCAAAATGATACCGGCCAATGCCTGAAGGCCTATGATGTTAAATACATGCAAATGTGGCGTCTAAAACTCACCGGAGCAACTCATAACATGAAATTCACATGCACAAACATTAACACAAGAGATTTGCAATGATTCTTGATTATAAACCCCAAAACGATTAAATTCTATAACGAAAGAAATCAGATGCAATATAAGTGAATTGTGAAGTCTAAGAACTTGCCGGATGCAACAATGGTACTTCACAACACCATATTCACATGCATAAGCATATATACATAAGACTGCAATGATTCGGTTTATAAATTCAAGTATGAACAAAATTCCAAACCAAAGCACACTAAAGCGATTCAAGCAACTTGTGAAAACATAGAAATTTGCCGGGGCAACGGAACTTCACAACATCACCAAATCAACTCATAACATATGCATTAGATCGTATGAACAATCCTTATCATAATTTTCAACTCAATGAAACATAAAAACATGAAATCGGCTAAGTTATACTAACATAACCAATTCACTAGCACATGCAAACTCATATGAACACTAAATTACACTTGTATAAGCCAATGGCTTGTGACATAGATGTGAGTTCAAAAAGAACTCACATTTGGCTCTTGAATGATAAGAACAAGCTCCAACAAGGAAGGACAAGGACAAATCCAAGCAAAGAAGCTTTCTTTCTTCAATCACTCCTCTCTAATCACCATATAAACCACATTCAAACTCATGGATGTTAGAACATCATAAAAACCCGAAATTGAGAGGAGAGAAAGGTAGAGAGGGAGAGTAGAGAGCTTACCCATGTCATAGAATTGGATTTGCACAAGAATTGAGCTCTAGATTAAAGTCTCTAGCTTAGGGAATTTCTATTTCCCATTCCCTTCCCCATTTTCTATTTTCTTTGAGTGTTTGGAAAGAATGAGAGGAAGAGGGGCTGATTTGGTTATATAGAGTGAGCTAGGTTTAGCTAACCATGCCCAAGCCCAAAGTGCCAAAATTCCGAAGCTCAGAACATATCGATGCTTATAGTCAAAATGGTCGTAAACGACGTTTTGAACTCAATGGAAGTAGTCCCGAGTCCTAATTTTATCGTTTGTGAAAAACAACATTTTGAGTGACACATAAGATACGACGATATATTTAGATAAAATATCTAAATCTAAAATCGTCGAATGAGCGGGTTGTTATACGATATTCGATTTATAATGAAATTCCTTTTATATAAAATTATAAATTATATATGAATTCCATAACGACTTTTCTAAAATTTGATTTGGATATAATTAAAATCTTCACGATGAAATTCCGATTTTTCCCTTCCATTAGAAAAATATACATCACCAGCTCCGAATGTTTCTTGTTTCACAGTAATCCTGCTTAAAACGGATTCTGTATATTTGTTTAAACTCCGAATCGCCAAATTACGAACTGCTGTGCCATTTTGAGCTCGATTATAATTATATTAAAATTCTACGTTCAAACTTCGTTTAAATCATATATTCGTTATTCAAATTCAATTCCAAACTGAATTATATATTTTGAATTGCCCAATTCACACAATATTGCCAATTTTACTATTTTCGACTATTTCACAAATTAAATATATTATTCTATTTTTTAATTTAATTAAATATTCAATATTATTTAATTAAACGACCATATAAATCTCTAAGCCATTATTTAAATAATTAAATAAATTTATTATTACACCGTAAAAATACGGGACATTACATTCTTCCCCCCTTAAAAATAATTTCGTCTTCGAAATTGCTATGGTAGAAAACTAACCCTATTAACTTGGTTAAAAATTATTTGTTTACTTCTTAAATTTCAATTTCAACTGAACAAAGAAACTTCAATTAAAATATTAATTAATTCTTATCAATGAAAATTTTCAAAAATCCTGAAAATTTTCTAACACCCGAAATTTTCGAAAAATTTCGCCAGCACCTCCTTTGTATTGGTCAATTGGTACAACTACAACTCGACTCTCTAGGCCTTCTCCAACCCAAAAGAAAATCAAACAACCAAGCGGCTTGCCAATTCGGCTCATCAAATCTCAAACCCATATATAATATAAACTGGTACCTTTTTGTTGGGCATATCAATATATCCTTTCCATGTGTTACCAATTCTGCATATACCAATGTCATCCCCATTATTCAGTTATACCCAAGCCAAATTCTGTTCTTAACTCAGATTTCATTTTTAATTTCAACTCTTAACTTACCAGTCTAATTCCATTTCAAATTATCTCTAGTTTAATTCGATATTTTCTATATCAATTCATTTTCCACTTAACTGGTTTCAATTCAATTTCTATCTTTATTTGCTTTTACAAATTCTAATTTAACTTGTTTTTAATTCAAACAGTATTTCCTTGGAGTTTTAACAGTTCACCATATCGAAAATCAAAATTTCCTTTTCAGGATTCAAAACAACTTGCTTTTCTCAAATCAATTCAAAAACAAAATCCTTGGTTTTAATCCGTTACTTAGCAACTCGAAAATGAACACTGATGATGTAGTTGTCATCATCAGAATTTATTTTCCAGTGATAGAAGTGAGTTCAATACTATATCACTTTTAAAACCATTTCTAAACACTTCCATTTTGAAATACATTTCAAAATACCATTCACAGTGCTTGTAAAATATTATAAAATCTCCTAGGATTTTAAATTTCTCATATATTCAATCCAAATCCATTTACAAACACTTTTCCAAACCGAAGAAATTTAAATTTCAATTCTGGTTTAAATTCAGTTTTAATTCACGTCGTAACACTTATACGAATTTTGATTGGTTATTTACATATTCGTTTCAATTACAATCTTATCTGATTATAATCACAACCAACACATCCAATACTATAATATTTCAAATATATATATTTTCTTTATATCAAAATATATTTGGGTAAAATTATTTCGTTTACCCTCTTTTCAAAACATATCATGTCGGTTCATCGTATTCAAGCGTTTAGAAACTCCAATCGATACAGTGGATCAAACTGATCGACCAGAACCCATAAAAAACTCAACCAATAAATCTCCACAATATAAAACAATTTTTATATCAATAACAAACACGCTCTCTCGTATATATACACTCAACTCAATCTAGGGTATTGCTAACCACATTTCTACTGAGTCACGCCACAGAGCTAAGGTAATTACTTAACCTTTAGCTCTGATACCAACTGTAGTGTCCTGAAATTCCAGTACCATTTAAGCTGACCAAATAACACAAGTCCAACCCAAATTGCACTAGAAACCAGAAAACTAATAGAAAGAAAACAGAGGGTGAGAATAAATAAGATAAAAACTTAGAATAGAAGAAGAAGAAGAAAAACATACAACATCATCAGAGTAACACGAATATCTCAGCGGAGCGAACAATATATAATACATACATAACTTTGAAATAAAATCAGTATATGTATACAATAACATTATCAGAGTACAACACTTACAATACACCGAAAATAACAATAGCTACTTAATCCTAAAGCCTCCTGCTCCAAGTTCTCAGTATATCTGTAAAATCCTGACTACTTGACTGCTCGTACAAAATTGGGCACCCAAGAATTTAGGGAAAACAAAACAAAATAAACTATGGGTCAGTCATGGGATTGGTATGAGTAAAACCATTTAAAACAGTTTGAGAAATTAAACGATATCTCATAAGACCACGCCGTATAACGGAATGGGGTTTTCCCTTCTGAGAATCCAAAACTTTTGATTTAACTTTCAAAATCCTTTTGAAAGAAATGATAAATTTTACATCAAAACTCTTTTGACATTATAATAATGTCTATCGACCACAACTAAATAACCATCTAGCAGAAACGCTTTCATCTCATGTTCTACGTATGTAGCATACAATCAAAACCGCGAGCACTTATTGGATAATGGATTACCAACTATGACAAGGTATGGAACCTCCTTCCGATAGTGTACCTCTAGAGAGGAATACACTGGGTTCAACAAGAACATCTTGCAACCCGGCCACACATGACCGACCACTCATTTCGCTTGAGTGTATCGAATTTACATCACCAACGATTGGGATCAGCAACCGTTTCCCGAATGGTACAACATCGAATATATTAAAGAAGTAAATAAAACTCTAGATCAGGTGACAATACACCCTAATTGGAAGCAACCCACTTAGCCTTGTTGCCTGCCCGATTTTTTTCATTTCCCGGTTGTAAGGCTAGAGGCCATGCTTATCTCTGACAGATCACCCATTTATTCACTTTGAATGTCACATCGTCATACCCAATCACAAATTGATTTCCTCAAAAATACAACGGGTATACAGCTAAGAGAAACAAATTCCTCCACCACCAAATGTAAATACATTTGAAGAGATCAACTTACGCGATCTATTAAATATACTCCGTCAGGCAGTCTTCCATATAGGTCGTCCTGGGACTGGACAAACCGAAGGCACAATTCTTTAAATCCATCTTAGGCAATTTCTACCTAGGATTGCCAGAACATCCCTTGCATGACTCCGTCTTCAATTATCTTCATCATATTTGATTCACAATGATAATGCCCATATGGAGTGATTTTCATATAATGAATTTGATCCAGGTCTCTCCGTATTGACAACGGAAAAATGGTCAAAAACTTCGATAGTCGGTGAGTTAACTATCAAAGAAAAACAGTTGCAAACAACAATATTATTTCCAGATGGAAATTATATCGATCAATCATCATTTAACATTTATCTCATTAGTTCATTAATTTATTCATTTTTCATCTCCTGTTTCCATATATTCAACATTTCTTATTTTCTAAATTTAGAAAATACACATTATTAACATTGGAAAACATTTCCACTTCTTGTTTTCTATATATATTGAAAACATTTCTGATTCTTATTTGGAATGCATTTCCAAAACTCCTACATTTGGATTTAAACAGATGTTTAAATAAAACATCGCGACGCCAACTCAAACCATTGCACTCACTAACTAAATTCACTTAACCAACCTTCACTATTGAACCTTAAACATTGCTTAGTTAAAAACGAAGTCAATCAAGTTGGGGTATAACTACCTCTCAGACCATAAGTGAACAACATTTCTAACTTCGAAATAGACAAGGTTCACCTTTTAAACCTCTAATAAACTTCATTACGTAACTCCCGGATTCTATGTACGAATCCACTTCTTTTACAGAAATCATTGATTATAACTATAGCATTATAATCCCTACTTCTGAAATATCTAACTTCAAAATATAACTTTTGTTCTTTAATTTAACTAAATAACTAAATAGACAATTTATAAATAAATCATTAAATCTTAATTAAAAACGGAAAGTGTACTTTCCCGAATTCGATATAATCGAATTTCAACGTATTCGAATAATCTCTATTCGTAACTCCTTTTCGAATAAACTATATTCGAAAATCTTCTTTCGAATAAACTATATTCGATAACTCCTTTCGAATAAACTATATTTGATAACTCCTTTCAAATAAACTGTATTCAATAACTCCATTCGAATAAACTATATTTGATAACTCTGTAGCAACCCGAACTTCCCCGATCTCCAAAGAGAAGAGAAAGAACGAATTACTTTGAGAACAAGATGAATCAGAACACAAACAGAAGAACATTTCATTGCTTATCACAACAATTCCATCAGAATACAAGAATATACAGAGTATGAATAAATATTACATGTTCGATAAATATCAGAGATTAAAATAAATTACATAGTAGCGGAAAAATGATACAAAACACAACTGAAAGTAATACACGGATACAGAGCTTTCCGAGCATCGTTCCACTTGTAAATCAGGATCCTGTGAATATAAATCTGCAAAACCAAAACTACTAGCTTCCCGTGTCGAAAATAGGGGCACCTAGAGTTTAGGTTAAAACAATAAACTCCAGGTCAGTCATGTGACTGATGTGAGAACTAAAACAGTTATTAATCTTTACTTTTAAAGTTAGGTAAATCAAGGGACCACGCTGTATAACTCGGAACGGGTTTCCTCCCAAGAATACCAGTGCATAAAAAAAAACAACGCAATGCTAAATAAAGAAAATGAAGCTATTATGAGACCCAGGTCCCATCACACAATGCAATGCAAGCCGAAGGACAGGGTTTTACCTTATAATAGCCAAAGAATGCTTGATACGTTTAAAAACAGATTATTTTGATATTACTATAAGTGTATAGTTTCAAAACAATTTCAATCATAACTATCAATCATAGACGGCATAAGTGTCCCATACCACTATGTCGCCATACTAGGCTCTACAAATAAAACCGAAATATCACGTGTTGGAAATTGGATTCCATCATGAGTCGAGGCAAGGGGAAAGCTCCTCTCCGTTCGAGACACGCTAGAAAATGTCTCAGGACCACACACAGCGATCCTTGGATCTTCAGGGCCGGTCCTCTCTTACTTTTGAGGATTGGTAATTCCTGAACACACGTTTCTTGGTCCTATAGGATATATATAATGGTTTGTATGTCGGCTCACATAGTGCCAGTTATCGACCATATATTCAAGGCGCCTCCCATTCCAACAACCACACAGGTAAAAAGTATATAAATGTCTGCCAGTTTAAGCACTGACACCACCACTAGCTAAAAAGAAACGTCATGCTCTCCCTACAGTCACTATCCCATCTTTGACTCATACCGAGCTGTGAGGCTCGCGAATTAATGCTATACACAAAGTTGCGCCACACAGGCCGTGCTTTGATCATTGTAACGACCCGGGAAATCTGAACCAATTTAAAAAATTTAAATTGGCTATTTCAGTAGATTTTAAATATTTAAAATAAATATTTTGAATAATAGCGATGAAACATATGTTTGAATCGATGTTGAAAATGAAAGTAATTAATTTGAATTATAAACAAGGCCTGAAATGGCGCGGTAGTTTCAAAATTTGAATTCAAACTTTGACTGACTGTACCGGGTGCAAAACAAAACAGATTTGAGTGAAACCAAAAATATTTAAATTTGTTAGTGAATACATTTCTAACGAATCTGAAAAATCGAAGTTTCATAGCGGGAAGCAAAAGTTATGGCCAAATTAATTTTCTGAAAGATCGCTATAGAAATTATATAGCCCGTGAAAATGGACATTTTGCAAACGACCTCGGAATTCGACGAAACCACTTTTGTTGAATCCGGGATGTTAAGTTATTGCTAGGTTTCAAACTTCATAATTTTTAAAGCTAGTATGTAAGCGTGGAAAAGGAAAATGAGTTTTGGTCAATTATAGTTAAATTCGATCGACCAGAAATGGGCCATTTTGCAAACGGTCTCGGAATTCGAAGAAACTAGTTTTGTTTGGACCATATCGTCAAAACATAGCTAGATTTATTTTTCTGGAATTTTTCGAATCAGTTTGTGGCCCTAGCAAATTGAAATGTACGTTCAGATCGAATATTGAATGTCATATATTTTAAATTGAAGGAAAACTGACTGAAACAGTCGAATGGACCTACGAAACATATCCCATTATGTTCGGAATGGGGGTAGAACGCTAGGGGTGATAGTCGTTGGGTTTGGATTGGTGTTCGTATGAGACAAGGGGTATTTTTGAGAAAAAAATTTATAAAATAAAATAAAATTTCTCATTGGTCGTTGGATTTTCTCTCTCCCCGATAAGATCTCGACGAGGGCGGATATTGCTCAAAACTTCCCCCTCCGATTCCTCCTCCTACACGCAATAAAAACCCATGCCCCAGTTGAAGTTTTTGTAGATCGTCTCGAGATCTTCAAATCCATATAGGGATTGTAATTTATCGCTCAGTATTTTGGGAGATCGGGCACCCCGAAGTCACGTCGTTGAAACCGCCGCCGGAGCTCCTCCTCGCCATCGATCTGAGCATCGAGCACGGCGCCAGGAAGCTCTCTCCTAGCCCTACGCTGTGGCGCTGGCCGATCGTTCTGAAGTGGCATAGATTTCGAGAAAAGTGCAAACCTTGTTTTGAATGAACGTGAGAGGTAACGGCTGAAACTATATTATTGCAGTTTAAAGCGCTACCGTTTTTGATTTCACTGTAAAAATCATATATTTTTCGTTTCTTGACGAAATTCAGTGAAACAAGAGACAGTTGACACATGTGGACGTCTTCTACATTCTAGAAGAGACCGCATATTTTTTGAGCCTTCTGCTATTTTTGGTGGAGTGGAACCCAATGTGAGACTTCTAATTAATAAACGATATGGAAAACGACGATGTATAAATTATATAGTCGATGTATGAGTTATGTAAGCATTGTACACCTATTGTATAAGCGTTTTATAAGTTGTACGTTCAATATATAAGTTATATATGCGTTGTAAAAATTATATATGTGTTGAAATAGAAGTGAAATGTTTATATATATATATATATATGCCCCTCATCCACAAACCATGGATGATATTTATTGGTTGTGATTGGTGTGAAAAATGGTTGATTACGAATGGTTGATTAGAATTGTTTGTGGTTGAAAAATACCCATTTGTGGTTGAGAAATATTTGGTTGGAACCACATAGGATTAGTTTGTGGAAATGAAAATAAAATAAAATACATACATGCCGCCTGCGTGCAAACTAGATGCATGATTCCCCATTGTCAAAAGCTGCGAGGATTTAAGGTAGAGCGAGGAGCCGTACTAGGGAAGGCCCCGGTTTTAACTACCCTGCCATTATGCTGCCGAGATTTTGAATAACATTCATGTGTTAGAATTATTTTCCTGTGTTTAAACTATATTCATGTGTTGAATAGAAATTCATTCGTTGAATCATATTCATGTGTTGAATGGTATTCGTGTTTTAAATATAAAAATCACCGTTTTATCTATATATATAAACTATAGAAAACATTCATGTGTTGAATCAAAATTCATTCGTTGAATAGAAATTCATGTGTTGAATGGTATTCGTGTTTTAAATATAAAAATCACCTTTATATATATATATATATATAAACTATAGAAATTCATGTGTTGAATGGTATTCGTATTTTAAATATAAAAATCACCTTTTTATCTATATATATAAACTATAGAAAACCTTCATGTGTTGAATTGAAATTCATTCGTTGAATTGAAATTCATGTGTTGAATGGTATTCATATTTTGAACGAAATTGTTTTATAATAAAAATCCTATTTTTATCATCAATATGAACTACATAAAATAATCTTGTTTTGAAATAAATTGTTTTATAATAAAAATTATATTTTTATTACCCATATGAACTATATAAAATAATCGTGTTTTGAAATGAATTGTTTTACAATAAAAATCACATTTCTACTATACACATGAGTTGTTAAAAATAGTGAAGTGTCGAAGTGAATGTTTGTTGGATAAAAATATCATTTTTATCAAATGTATGAAAAGAATATAGCTTTGAAATCGAAGAATCGATATATAAATGGAATTGAAATATATCGAATAATGAAGCTGTAGTTCGTGTTTTGAAACCGTGATTTCAAATGATTAGTGCGGGAGATCCGACCATCGGATTTTCCCGAAACCGAAACCGTTGGGTTCGTTTTGTAAATATCTTTCCAACGACACCAACTTTGTAAAGATCCAACGGTTAGATTGTCTGGAATGTTTGTGACGAAAAGGAATTTCGCTCGGTCCGAACCGGTCGCTAAACCGACCCAGACCGTTCGAAACGCCCTATCGTTTGAGAACACGACAAAATCAGAACGCATACAAAAGAACATTTCATTGTATATTACAACAATGCATCAGATTACAAGAATATACAGAGTATAAATGAATAAATTACATTCGACAAATATCAGAGATTATAATAAATTACATAGCAGCGGAAAATAATACAAAGCACAACTGAAGGTGATATACGGATACAGAGATTTCCGGATATCATTCCAGCTGTAAACCAGGATCCTGTGAATATAAATCTGCAAAGACCAAAACTTCTAGCTGCCCGTGCGGAAAATAAGGGCACCCAGAGTTTAGGTTAAAACAATAAACTCCAGGTCAGTCATGTGACTGGTGCGAGAACTAAAACAGTTATAAATCTTTATTTTAAAGTTAGGTAAATCAAGGGACCACGCCGTATAACACGGAACGGGTTTCCTCCCAAGAACACCAGTGCATAAAACAAACAGCGCAATGCTAAATAAGGAAAAATGAAGCTATTATAAGACCCAGTTCCCATCACACAATGCAACGCAAGCCGGAGGATAGGGTTTTTACCTTATAATAGCCAAGAATGCTTGATACGTTTTAAAACAAATCATTTTGATATACTATAAGTGTATAGTGCCAAAACAATTTCAAATCATAAGTATCAATCATAGACGGCATGAATGACCCATACCACTATGTCGCCATATATAAGTTTACAATCAAAACCGCAATGTCGTATTGGAAGTTGGGTTATCATTTATGGTATGAACCGAGGCTAGGGGCAAGATCCTCACCGATTCGAGACTGTCTAGTCCGAGTCTCAGGAAAGCGCGCAGACAAGCCTTGGATCGTCAGGGTCGGTCCACCGATGTGGATTATTATGCCTGAACACTGCGTTTCCCCACCCTTTGGGGCGTAAGCCTGGCCCGTCAACCGACCAGAAGCATCGGCCGAAACCGATATCACGAGGCGCCTCGCTTTTCAGCAAGTAATAATAATAAGCAACATCCACATGAGTCAAACTCGTCAGCCAGTTCAAGCACTGACGCCACTCCTAACTAGAAGAAAACGCATGTCCTCCCTGATGTCTGTATCCCGTTTTTGGTTCATACCGGGTGTGATACTCGCGAATAAACGTTACACAAAGCTACGCCACAAAGGTCGTGCTTTGATCATCAACCACAAGACTTTGCTTTTCAACAAAAGCCTTGATCCATGCAACTCAGCTTGCCACATTGTCAGTCCATACTGTACCACTGATTTCTACCAATATATAACCTCTAGGCTCGTATGTCTCAGAGAAGGGTGTAAAACAAGAGAATAAATTCTCTGCCACCAAACAGATATATATTTAGCAGGGATCACCAAATACAGTATAAAGGAATACAACGTCAGACACACTATCCATTTACAAGTCCGTTCTGGGTCTGAACGAAACCAGAGGCACTTTCCTCGCATATCCATCCATCTCCAAGTACGTCTGGACGACCACCAACTATTTCCATCCTCTTGGGTGTACAGCCCAATCAGGATCGTCAGTAATTACCCAAACGATGTGAAGACATCCGGTCTTCAGCCACCGTCTTCATCTTCGACATATCGTCGAATCGGTTATTCAGAATGGGTATAAACCCGGCCTTTCCGAACAACCCGCGTATATTAAAACAAATGTTACATAAACACAACATACGCCTCATTCCAATTCAGAATATTCTTTTTTTCACAAAATCACATTTTTAGGGAAAGGTTCCCATTAATTTTATCCAAGATAAATTCTTTAAAATTTATCCTTTAATCTTCCTTTGGATGTCATTTCAAACCAGATTATGGTTTTCTAAACTAGTCGAGATTAACGAACCACACCGAAGTAATTATTTATTTTATTTCCCAATCCCAACCTATTCATCCCATGAAGCAAAACTAGTAATACTCCATATTTAACACCATAGTGTTGTCGGTAAAATTAATTACCTTTTCACGTTCAAATCTGATTAAAGATTTAACTATCGCTTTGGAGAAAAACTGGTGATACTCCATTCTCGCTTATTTTCTAAAGTTGATAATTTAAATTATCAATTTAATTGAAGATTCATCAAAATTCTTTTTACTGGGTTAAAGAACTTGTGTCATTTAAAACATAGTTCACGATAAACCTAAATCACATTCTATTTATTATCGGGTTAAAGAACTAGTGTTATTTAAAACACAGTTCACGATAAACCCATGAATCAATTCTGTTTATTATCGGGTTAAAGAACTAGTGTTATTTAAAACACAGTTCACGATAAACCCATGAATCAATTCTGTTTTAAACCCATTTCAAATCCAATTTATTTATTTAAAAATAAATGGGTTTTAATTTTAGTTCAAAACTAGTTCATTTTGATAAAAATCTATTTTTATCTTTTCAAATATGGAGCTTTTCATCCCAATTTTTTTCCAAATCATTTCTTATGATTTTACACTAATTACTACTATTTTTAATAATTTTATCAAGGCCCGTACAGTCGATTTCCATCAACGGCCATCGAACTACACTTACAGCGACCTTTTCCAAATTTGATTTGGACGTATCTCCAAATCCAACCGTTAGATTTCAAATTTCTAATATTCGTTAGAAAGCTCTTTTCGATACGAACCCAACGGTTCCGGTTTTAGGAGAATCCGACGGTCAGATCTCCCGTAATGTCCGTTTGAAATAAATGGTCGAAATTCACGAACTGCCGCGGCGCGGCGCGTTCTTTTCAGGCCATTATATTATATATATAATATATATAATATATATTTCGTCGATTTCTATTTAAAACGAATTATATAGATAGTTTTAAATTTGTTTCAAAAACAATTTCAACTTCCATTTCAATCCAAAGCAAAATTGAATTCTTCTTTATAAATTCGTTTTAAAATTCATTTCTATTCAATTCAAATTTCAATTCAATTTGAATTCAATTCAATTCGCTTTCAATTCAATTTGAATTCGTTTTCCATTCAATTTGAATTCGTTTTCAATTCAATTCATTTTCTAAATCGTTTTCTATTCGATTCAAATTGGTTTTCTATTCGATTCAATTCAAATTGGTTTTCTATTCAATTCAATTCAAATTGGTTTTCTATTCGATTCAATTCAAATTGGTTTTCTATTCAATTCATTTCGAAATCGTTTTCAATTCACTTCATTTCGAAATCGTTTTCAATTCAATTCATTTCAAAATCGTTTTCAATTCATTTCATTTCGAAATATTTCAATTCATTTCATTTCGAAATCGTTTTCAATTCATTTCATTTCGAAATCGTTTTCAATTCATTTCATTTCATTTCGAAATCGTTTTCAATTCATTTCATTTCGAAATCGTTTTATATTCAATTCATTTCGAAATCGTTTTATATTCAATTCATTTCGAAATCGTTTTCAATTCATTTCATTTCGAAATCGTTTTCAATTCACTTCATTTCGAAATCGTTTTCAATTCATTTCATTTCGAAATATTTGATTTCAAAATTACTTTTCAATATTCATTTTAAAATGAATAAAATCGATATAAATATCGTTCACGTCAAAATGGCGTCAATCTAATCAACACGGCTTCATATATTCCTTTATTCTATTCAACAAATGAATATTTATTTTTGTCAACACACGACTAATCTCAACGAATGAGTACTGTCCACGTGTGACTATTTTTGTTAAATTATTTCGTTCAATACATGATTAATCTCAACGGATGAGTACAGTCAACACATGAACCTTTATTTTATATTGATAAAGATGTAAATTTTATTATTAAAATATTTCGTTCAACACATGACTAATCTCAACGGATGAGTACAGTCAACACATGAACCTTTATTTTATAATATTCTTTATTCTCTAAATTGAATGAGGCCCAATCAATCACCATATAAAATTAATTATATGGATTTTCATACAACACATGTATATAATAGCATTGAAAAATAATCAACCATCACCCAAAGTGCACTACACTGTATAAGCATCAAATATAGATATCTAACGCTTATAACAGCATGTCAATCAATCGATCGACATATTTAATCAATCAGGATGAGTGAACTTCATATTTCATCCCAACACCCATGTGGGGTTTCAAACAATCAAACACAAATTTTATTTGTGTAGTTGGGCGATGTGTAAAATTTATCGTCCCAATCAATGTCAGTCAAATCGGCGTACATAAACAAACCGTCCGGTTTGTAAATGAATATTTATTTATTCACATTCACTATATTCATATTCACGTTAAAAATTATATTTTTAACGATAAAACATTTTATTTTAACATATGAATTTCTATTCAGTTCATTCTTTAAATAAAATGATAATTTTATTTTCTAACTTATTTTAGAAAATTTCGGCGGCATAACGACACGATACTAGAAACGGGACAAGGCCTAGCCTTATCCCTGGTCTAGTGAAGGCCCACGCTATTCACACATCAATCAAATCAATTTCATTTCACCAAACGATTCAATCCAAACCAAATAATCTAGCCAACTACACAACCAAACAATTTAACAAACAAGCCATCCATGGTCTGTGGATGACGGGTGTCGGGTGCTACTAAACACCGTCTGCATCCTAGTATATATATATAACTAGAAAAAGAAATTTGAAGAGTGAGAAGTTCTCACCTTTGGGATCCACTCCGCCATTCTTTATTTCTGAATGGTTTAGGTTTCGTTTTGATTTCAGTCGATACCATCCCTATCTTTTCCCGCTACTTCATATGTAAAAATCATATTTTTAACCCGCTACTCATATAAAAATCGAATCTTTATATTGCTACTTCATATTTGTATTTCACTAAAAATTATATTTTTATAAAACTAGAAATATTTTTCTTTTATACGATAAAACCCTTATTTTTATGCGACTAAAAATTATATTTTTAGCAACTAAAAATATTCCTACATAGAATAAAAAATCACATTTTGATCTAATCTAAAAATCACATCTCTATGATAATAAAAATCAAATCTTTTTATATTTAAAATCATTTCTTTTATAATAAAAATCTTTTCCTTCTACTTAGAAAAAAAACAAATCTTTCTAATCTTAAAAATCTAACCTTTCTAGTGTATAAAATCCAATCCTTCTTTATAAAAATCCTAACGTTCTTTTATAAAAATTTCTAACTTTCTTTTGTAAAATAAAAACCAAAGCTTTATGTAAAATAAAAAAACAAGATTTAGGTAAAATAAAAAAAATCATATTTTTATTATCTAAAACATATAGTAAAAATCGGGTCTTTCTAAGTTAAAACACATATTAAAAATCGGGTTTTCTTTTAAGCTAAAACCTATGTGAAATATCAGATTTTCTATATACAAATAAATAAGACTTACTTTCTTATCGGTTGAAAAAAAAGGCTTTCTACGCAGCATCGAAGGTGGAAGGGGTGCTGAGGAGCGGTGCCGGGACATGGTCAGTCAACGGCGGAGGTCTCAATGACCGGAGGCGGCGCTGATTAATGGTGGATGCAGGTTTCAATCGGCCTCAGGCCAGCATCGAGGGGGGATTCAGTCGCGAGGGAGGGGAAAGGAGGATCGGTGGCCAGTGGAGCCAACCACGGTGGCGGCGCTGGACTGGTGGCGCCGGCGTGCTCTGGTGGATCGATTTGCGGGGTCTGGGGCTACGGCCTAAACCTGAGGAGGAAGGAGAGAAGGAGGTTCGGAGGGACTGGGGAGGATCGGCGTTAGGAGGAGGTGGCGGCCGTCGACGTGAGGGGCGCGAGGTCGAGCAATGACGGGAGCTTTTCTTCCCTTTTTTTTTATTTCGATCTGAAGTGGTTTGAACGGGGGGCCTGTTTGACTAAGCAAGGAGGGAGAGAGAAAGGTAGTTTAATATAATTTTTTATTAATTTATTCCAAATAAAAGTCCATTTTTATTTGAACCCCAAACCGAACCCAACGACTGTCGTCCATAGCTAATTACCCCCATTCCAAACACAATGGGATATGTATCGTAAGCCAATTCGGCCGTTACGATAGGTTTTCACGTAAATTAAAATATAAATCCTTATATATTTAATTTAAACTTACATTTTCAATTACCGGGGTCACATACTGACTCTAAAAATTCCCGAAAAATATTTTCTAACTTCGTATTAACGATACGATTCTAACAAAACTAATTTCGTCAAATTCTGAGACGGTTTGAAAAATGGCCAATTTCCAGTCGTTTAAATTCAACTGAAACTGGTCAAACGCGTTTAACTGCGCCATGCTCACATATTGATTCGAAAAAAATATGAAAATTGGAATCTAGTAATAATTTGACATCACGGATCCAACAAAACTGGTTTCGTCGAAAACCGAGGTCGTTTGCAAAATGGCTATTTTTAAGGGCTATATATTATATAAAATATATATAATTTCTACAACGACTATTTCAAATTTTCAACTAGACATATCTTTCACTCTATAAAGTGAAATCTCAGTTTCTCAGCTTCGTTAGAAAGATATAGTTCATCAGATTCAAATATTTCTTGTTTCGTTCAATTCCGGCTTATAACGAATTCTGTATATCAAATTGAAATTAGAAATCGAATTTTCAAACTACCGCGCCATTTCAGGCTCGTTATATAATTAAATAAAATTATTCTTTTTCACTTCGTCGATAATAAATTTTTAGTCGTTATTATTTAAAATAATTCATTTTAAATAATCAAAATTCATTAAAATAGCTAAAATAAAAAATTTAAACTGGCTCAGATTTTATGGTTGTTACAATGTTTAGTTCAAATATGAAGAAAAACAGCGCCAGAATCGATTATATATATATATATATATATACACATATATAAACATAATTAAATTAAATCGAATAACGACGCTGCAGTTCGTATTTTGAAATCGAAACTTCAAACGATTATACCGGGAGATCCGACCGTCGGATTTTCCCGAAACTGGATCCGTTAGATTCGTTTTGAAAAGATCTTTCTAATGATGTAAATTTTGTGAAGATCCAACGGTTAGATTTTCAGATATGTGCAAATCAAGTCTGAAGAAAAAACAGCGCCACGGCCGCGTTATGGCTGAAGCGTCGTTTGAATAAATTGGCTATTTTAAACTAAATAAAAATAGCGATAAATTGTTATAAAATATTATAAACGATATAGATGTGAAATTTAGAAACTAACTGAAGGTTGGCTAAGTCGAATGGTTTCCTGGATTTTGATCTGATGTTGGTTTCGGCCTTCGGGGTTAATATTTGGGAAATAGTTCTCTTACTGATTTACGGTTAGTGACTAATGAACTGGAATATGGCGTATGTGTGTTTGTGTTGCACTTGTTTATTATATACGCGAGTTGCTCAGAAATACCGGGTTTATCGCATTCTGAATAACTGAATCGACGATAAGAAATCGAAGATGAAGACGGCGGTCGAAGACCGGAGATCTTCACCTCGTTTGGATGGTAACTGATGTCCTGATTGGGAGGCATCCCGAAATATGGATAATGAGTGGTGATCGTCCAGACGTACATGGAGATCGATGGGTTTGCGAGGTTTATAGTGCCTCCGGTTTCGTTCAGACCCAGAACGGACTTGCAAATGGACGGTGTGTCTGACATTGGAATTTATGTTGTGTGATTGATAGCCATCAGTTGCATGGTGTGAATTGCCTGTGTGGCATGCTAAGATGCAGTGATCAGGGCTTCTGTTAAAAATCAAAGTCTTGTGGTGATGATCAAAGCATCGCCTGTGTGGCGTAGCTTTGTGTATAACGTGAATTCGCGAGCATCACACCCCAGTATGAACCAGAAACGGGAGAAGGACCTCAGGGAGGACATGCGTTTCTTTCTAGCTAGAAGTGGCGTCAGTGGTTTCACACGCCCTGACGAGTTTGACTTGTGTGGATGTTGCTGTTGCAAGGCGCCTCGGATATATCGGTGACTATGTGGAGTCCAGGGAGTCATTTGTTTGCTCATTTACACCACAAAGGGTGGGGAAACGCAGTGTTCAGGAATTTTAATCCACATCGGTGGACCGGCCCTGACGATCCAAGGACCCACCTGAGTCTGGGTCCTGAGGCTCGGGCTAAAGAGTCTCGAATTCGGTAAGGACTATCTTTTGCCTTGTGTGACGGCAAGGAATTTCGCTCGATCTGAATCAGTCGTTAAACCGATCAAGACCGTTCGAAACCCCTGTTCGTTTGAGAACAGGACAAATCAGAACGCAAACGGAAGAACATTTCATTGCTATTACAACAATTCCATAAGATAAAAGAATATACAGAGTATAAATGAATAAATTACATTCGATAAATATCAGAGATTACAATAAATTACATAGCAGCGGAAAATAATACAAAGCACAATTGAAGGTGATATACGGATACAGAGCTTTCCGGATATCATTCCAGCTGTAAACCAGGATCCTGTGAATATAAATCTGCAAAACCAAAACAACTAGCTGCCCGTGCGGAAAATAAGGGCACCCAGAGTTTAGGTTAAAACAATAAACTCCAGGTCAGTCATGTGACTGGTGTGAGAACTAAAACAGTTATTTAAAACATTACTTTAAAAGAAAGTAATTCAAGGGACCACGCCGTATAACAAGGAACGGGTTTCCTCCCAAGAATACCAGTGCATAGAATAAACAACGCAATGCTTTTTCGAAAAATGAAGCTATTATAAGACCCAGGTCCCATCACACAATGCAACGCAAGCCGGAGGATAGGGTTTTCCCTTATAATAGCCAAACATGCTTGGTACGTTTAAAACAAATCATTTGATACTATAATAAGTGTATAGTGTCAAAACAATTTCAATCATAAATATAAATCATAGACGGCATAACATCCCATGCTACTATGTCGCCATACTAGGCTCTACAAATAAAGCCGAAATATCTCGTATTGGAAATTGGATTTCCGTCATGAGTCGAGGCAAGGGGCAAGCTCCTCTCCGCTTCGAGACACTCTAGCAAATGCTCAGGACTACACACTCTGGGCAGCCACTTGGATCGGTTGGGTCGGTCCTCACTTACGTTAGAGGATTGGCAATTCCTGAACACACGTTTCCCGGTCCTTACAGACCTATAATCGAGGCACCTCATTCCAACAACCACAAAGGTGAAAAGTATATAAATGTCAGGGCTGGTAAGTCACTGACACCACCAAAGCTAGAAAGAAACGTCGTGTTCTCCCAACGGCCCGTATCCCCTTTTTAACTCATACCGAGGTGTGAGGCTCGCGAATTCACGTTATACGCAAAGCTGCCACGTAGGCGTGCTTTGATCATCGACCACAAGACTTTGCTTTTCAATAGAAGCCTTGATCATTGCATCTTAGCGTGCCACACAGGCAATTCATGCCATGCGATTGATATCTATCGATATATAACCTCTAAGCTCGTACGTCTCAGAGAAGGGCGTTAAGCAAGAGAATAAATTCTCCGCCGCCAAATAGATATATATTTAACAGAAATCAATCAACACAGAATAAAATCCAATGTCAGACACACAATCCATTTACAAGTTCGTTCTGGGTCTGAACGAAACCGGAGGCACTTTCCTCGCATATCCATCCATCTCCAAGTATGTCTGGACGACCACCAACTATTTCCATCCTCTTGGGTGTACAGCCCAATCAGGATTGTCAGTAATTACCCAAACGATGTGAAGACTTCCAGTCTTCGACCACCGTCTTCATCTTCGACTTATCGTCGAATCGGTTATTCAGAATGGGTATAAGCCCGGACTTTCCGAACAACCCGCGTGTATTAAAAACAAATGTAACACAAACACGACATACGCCTCATTTCAATTCAGAATCCTTTTATTCACGAAATCACATTCTTAGGGAAAGGTTCCCATTAATTTTATCCAAGACAAATTCTTTAAAATTTATCCTTTAATCTTCCTTTGGATGTCATTTCAAACCAAATTATGGTTTTCCAAACTAGTCGAGATTAGCGAACCACACCGAAGTAATTATTTATTTTATTTCCCAATCCCAACCTATTCATCCCATGAAGCAAAACTGGCAATACTCCATATCTAACACCACGATGTTATCGGTAAAATTAATTAACATTTCACGTTCAAATCTAATTAAAGATTTAACTATCGCTTTGGAGCAAAACTGGTGATACTCCATTCTCGCTCAATTTTTAAGTTTGATAATTTATATTATCAATTCACATTTCAATTTAATTGCAGATTCATTAAAACTCCTTTTACTGGGTTAAAGAACTAATGTCATTAAAACACAGTTCACGACAAACCCAACTCACATTCTATTTATTATCGGGTTAAAGAACAAATGTTATTTAAAACACCGTTCACGATAAACCCACAAATCAATTTTGTTTAAAACCCATTTCAAATCCAGTTTATTTATTTAAAAATAAACGGGTTTAATTTTAGTTCAAAACTAGTTCATTTCGATAAAAATCTATTTTTATCTTTTCAAATGTGGAGTTTTTCATTCCAATTTTTCCCAAATCATTTCTTATGATTTTACACAAATTATTACTATTTTTAATAATTTTATCAAGGCCCGTACAGTCGATTTCCATCAACGGCCATCGAACTGCACTTACAGCGACCTTTTTCGAATTTGATTTGGACGTGTCTCCAAATCCAACCGTTAGATTTCAAATTTCTAATATTCGTTAGAAAGATCTTTTCGACACGAACCCAACGGTTCCGGTTTCAGGAGAATCCGACGGTCGGATCTCCCGTAATGTCCGTTTGAAATAAATGGTCGAAATTCACGAACTGCCGCGGCGCGACGCGTTCTATTCAGGCCATTATATTATATATATAATATATATAATAAATATTTCGTCGATTTCTATTTGAAACGAATTATATAAATAGTTTTGAATTCGTTTCAAAAACATTTTCAACTTCCATTTCAATTCAAATCAAAATTAAATTTTTCCTTATAAATTCATTTTAAAATTCATATCTATTTAATTCAAATTTCCATTCAATTTGAATTCATTTCTCTTCGTTTTAAATTCAATTCGAATTCGTTTTCAATTCGATTCAATTCAAAGTGGTTTTCTATTCGATTCTGTTCAAATTGGTTTTCTATTCGATTCAAATTCGTTATATATTCAATTGAAATCAAATTTGTTTTCTATTCAAATCAAATTCGTTATATATGCAATTGAAATCAAATTCGTTTTCTATTCAAATCAAATTCGTTATATATGCAATTGAAATCAAATTCGTTTTCTATTCAAATCAAATTCGTTATATATGCAATTGAAATCAAATTCGTTATATAGTCAAATCAAATTCGTTATATATGCAATTGAAATCAAATTCGTTATATATTCAATTCATTTCGAATTCGTTTTCTATTCAATTCATTTCGAAATCGTTTTCTATTCAATTTATTTCGAAATCGTTTTCTATTCAATTCATTTCGAAATTGTTTTTCAATATTCATTTTAAAATGAATAAAATCGATATAAATATCGTTTACGTCAAAATGGTGTCAATCTAATCAACACGGCTTCATATATTTCTATTTTCAAATATTCTATTTCAAATATTTCTTATTATCAAAATATTTCTATTTCAAATATTTCTATTTCAAATATTCTATTTCAAATATTTCGTTCAACACATGACTAATCTCAACGGATGAGTACAGTCAACACATGAACTTTTATTTTATATTGATAAAGATGTAAATTTTATTATTAAAATATTCGTTCAACACATGACTAATCTCAACGGATGAGTACAGTCAACACATGAACCTTTATTTTATATTATCCTTTATTTTCTAAATGGGAATGAGGCCCAATCAATCACCATATAATATTAATTATATGGATTTTCATACATCACACGCATACAATAGCATTGAAAAATAATCAACCATCAACCAAAGTGTACTACACTGTATAAGCATCAAATATAGATATCTACGCTTATAACAGTCTGTCAATCAATTGATCGACATATTTAATCAATCAGGATGAGTGAACTTCAAATTTCATCCCAACACCCGTGTGGGGTTTCAAACAATCAAACACAGATTTTATTCGTGCAGTTGGGCGATGTGTAAAATTTATCGACCTAATCAATGTCCTTCAAATAGGTGTACATAAACAAACCGTTCGGTTTGTAAATGAATACTTTATTTTATTCACTTCCACGTTAAAAATTATATTTTTAACGACAAAATATTTTATTTCCACACATGAATTTCTATTCAGTTCATTTACACAATAAAAATGATATTTTTATTTTTCTAACATATTTTAGAAAATTTCTGCGGCATAACGGCACGATACTAGAAACGGGACGAGGCCTAGCCTTATCCCCGGTCTAGTGAAGGCCCACGCCATTCACAAATCAATCCAATCAATTTCATTTCACCAAACCATCAATTTCAATCAAATAATCTAACTAATTTTGGAATCAAACAAACAAGTCCAAGGTCTGTGGACGATTGTGTCGGGTGCTACTAAACACCGTCTGGATCCTAGTATATATATATAACTAGAAAAAGAAATTGAAAGGTGAGAAATTCTCACAGATAGCTATCCAACTTCACGACACTTCATTTAGAGAAATCTTCGTCGTTCTCGCCTTTTTGTCGCTTTCGTTGCCCGTAGCCACTACATATATAAAAATCGAATTTTTACTTCGCTATTCAATATATAAAAATCGAATTTTTATTATACTATTCAATATATAAAAATCAAATTTTTATTATACTATTCAATATATAAAAATCAAATTTTTATTACCTCGCTATATGGATAAAAATTTCATTTTCACACCGCTACTATATAGATAAAAATTCTATTTTTACCTCGCTATTCTATATATAAAGATTTCGCCCTTTCAAATATATCATTATGAAAATCACATTTTTATTTTTCTACACATATAAAGATGGTATTTCTAACATTCCTATCATGTAAAAATTATATTTTTACTTCTCTACATAAACAAAAATCATATTTTTACATCATTTATATAGTAAAGACTATATTTTTAATACTTTAAAAATATAGAAATCATATTTTTACATCTCCCACATAATAAAGATCGAATTTTTATTATCTATACTATATAAAAATTATATTTTTAGCCTTTCTATAATATAAAAATATTGCCTTTTCAATTTCAAAAATCCAATCTTTTCTATTTAATCTTTCAATCTTTTCTATTTAATCTTTCACAACGTTATATTATATATAAAAATTATCCTACATACTCACATAAAAAAAAAATCTTATGTCTTTATATTAATTAAAAATACGAACTTTATATAATAAAGGAAATCAAGTTTTATAAAATAAAGAAAATCAGAAAAACTTACATTCAATCGAAGAAGGGGGTGCGTTTTCCGTTCAGTTGGACGTGGGAGGGCACGGGGTGGTGCAACGAGGCCCGAGGCGGTGGTGGGATCCGCAGTTGGTCGGAGACTGGGTGGTGGCGCCTGAGCTGGAGGGGGGGGGGGATGATGGGGAGGCGCGGTGGATTTGGGTCTCGTTCGAGTGCTGGAAGGGGTGCGCGAGGTAAGGGGAAGAGGGGGAGGGGCAGATCGGAGGCGCTCCGACTTGGAGCAGGCGGCGCGAAGGGCGAGGGTGGCGGCTGGAGTGTGGCTTCGACGGGTTTAGGCTAGGTTTTTTTTTCTTTTATCTGCTGAAATCGAAGAATGAGGGGGGGAGGCCAGAGCGAAGTTAAGGGGAGAGGAAAGAGTTTTAATTTTATTATTTAATTATTTTATTTTAAACCAAAAAGCAACTTTTATTTTCGACCTCTAAACGAGGCCCACCGCCTGTCGTCCATAGCGTTTTACCCCTATTCCGAACACAATGGGATATGTATCGTAGGCTGATTCGGCTGTTACAATCAGTTTCCGTTAAATTTACATTTAAATCACTATATTGAATTTTAAACGTACATTTCAAATTACCAGGGTCAAATACTAACTAGAAAAATTCCAGAAAAATATTTTCTAGCTTCGTATTGACGATACGGTCCTAACAAAACTAGTTTCGTTGAATTCCGAGACCGTGGGAAAAATGGCCATTTTCCAGTCGATTAAAATCAACTGAAACTGGTCAAACGCGTTTTCCTTTGCCACGCTCACATATTGATTCGAAAAATTATGAAATTTGAAACCTAGCAATAATTTGACACTGCGGATCCAACAAAAGTGGTTTCGTCGAAATCCGAGGTCGTTTGCAAAATTCCCATTTTTAAGGGCCTGAATTCCATAGCGACTATTCAGAATTTTCAACTGGACATATCTTTTGATTCCCGCTATGAAATTTCGATTTTTCGGATTCGTTGGAAAGATATTCTCAATTAGATTCTAATGTTTTTGGTTTCACTAAAATCCAGATTGTTTTGCACCCGGTACATTTAATTGAAGTTTGAAATCGAATTATCGAACTACCGCGCCATTTTCAATTCTATTTATAATTACATATAATTATTTATTCTAACGACGACGTATATAATATATACGTTCTAATTATATTCAAAATAAATTCCTCGTTGATATTATTTAAAATAATCTATTTTAAATATTCAAAATTCGCTAAAATTGCCAAAATAAAAATTTTAAACTGGTTCAAAATTTCCGGGTTATTACACCTTGGTTCATGACGGAAATCCAATTTCCAAATACGTGACTGTGCGGTTTTGATTGTATATATATATATGGCGACATGATATATGGCACCCATGTCGTCGATGATTGGTAGTTATGATTTGAAATTGTTTTTGAAACATATAAACACTAGTAATAATATCAAATGCTTTTGTTTTATTCGTATCAAGCATATTTTGGCCATTATAAGGTAAAACTCTATCCTCCGGTTTGCGTTGCATTGTGTGATGGGAACTGAGTCTTATAATGGCTTCATTTTATAAAAAGCATTGCGATGTTTAAAAGAATTGTTTGTTTTAAAGCACTGGCAATCCAATGGAGTAAACCCGTTCCACGGCGTGGTCCTGTGATAGCCATATTTTAATTGTGTTAAGTAGATTTCTCATACTAGTCCCATGACTGACTCGTAGTTTGTTTCACTTTCAAACTCGGGTGCCCTTTTTTCTACACGGGCAGCCTTGTATTTAGGTTTTAGCTGGCTTTCTCTGGATAGCTGGAGTTGAAGATGGATTCTATCATTTGTGTCTTTTTATGCTGTTCAACTCCTGTTGTACATATTATGTTTGTTTCCGCTGTAGACATTTACGTATAGCTGAAATGTATTTGTACTATGTATGATCCTGTATACTGTGTAACTCTGATGATTACGTTTATTCTGTGTATTATTTGTACGTTATCTGGTTTATTTATTTATTTCTGTTCTGCTGTTATCTGTTTATGTGTTATATTCCAAAGATTACCCTTGCCACCGTCAGTATGGGGTTTGGGGTCGTCACAACGTGGTATCAGAGCTTTGGTTAAGCTTAGCTCTAGAATATAACATATTAACGAACTCGTCAGAGATAGAACTTGTTGTGTTCTAGGACGAGTAACTCAGTGCAGATAGGATCACCAATATCTTAGTATGAGTACAGCAGAATCAGTACAACTCGTTAGAGATGGGGTCAGAAGTGCCTCAGAACGAGTCGAGGGTAATATGTTTTTATATAACGTATTTGTGATTATATATATAGCCTGGTTTTAGAAATATGATTTTTGAATACATAAAGGATATATTTTTGAAAAGTTAAAAACAAATTGATTGCTGTTTGTGTTGTGTGATAGTAGAATTGGATTAACTAAATTATTAAAACGATAGTTCATTTAATCAATAATAGAATGAATGGTAGAATTTCTTCGATTAAATCACACATTGAACTGATATGAAAATAGATAGAAATATATACATATGCATTATATATGTTTGAATAGGTAAATGGATTAGCTGTTGAGTAAAGAAATTATTTGCATGCCCGACAAATAGGTAAACCTTAATGAGTTGGATGCGAAATATTATTATATCAACTCCTGTGAATGCCATTGGATGCGGAGTGCTGGTTATTCTGTGTGTAATAATAAACATCGCCATAGGATAGTAACAATTAATTTTGAACTACACACATGGCATACTTCTGGAAGATAAGCATACTTCATCATATACCACATAAGCATTTGGAGCTTGTGTGACGAGGTGGAAGATTTACCATATGAGCGAGAGGCTTGTATGGCGATGACTATATTTTACAGGTTGAACTGATGACTGATATGACCATATAAAATTGTAATGATAAATTGCCAGATTAATAAAAACCCCACACGGGTCTGGAGTTGACAATAATCACGTATCTCTAGTCATTAGATACAGCACATGGATTATTTATTTCCCACACGGGACGAGGTGATGAGGATTTATCCTCTGGAGCAATTAAAATACACACTCCCTCAGGCTTTGACAGGGTGACGAGAATTTATTCTCTGGAGTTATTATCAATACACGCTCCCCTGTAAACACCAGAATATATCACTATAAATATGTGTATGCTTTATTGGATTTATTGGGTACCTAATACGGCCCAATAAATTTCAAAACCTCTCCCCGTACAAAGGAGGTTGTGGCGAAATTTTTCGAAAATTCCGGGTGTTAGCCAAATTTTTGAAGAATTTGAAAATTCTCAGAAATTAAAAAGTTGGAGAATGGAAGCCAGATTGAATGTAGAGTTGATTAATCAAACCAGTTTTGACTTTGTTCCTTTTCGGGGACGAAAAGTTTTAAGTGGGGGAGATTGTAACGACCCAGAAAATCTGAACCAATTTAAAAATTTTAAATTGGCTATTTCAGTGAATTTTAAATATTTAAAATAAATATTTTGAATTATAGCGATGAAATGTATGTTTGAATCGATGTTGAAAATGAAAGTAATTAATTTGAATTATAAACAAGGCCTGAAATGGCGTGGTTGTTTCAAAATTTGAATTCAAACTTTGACTGACTGTACCGGGTGCAAAACAAAACGGATTTGAGTGAAACCAAAAATATTTAAATCTGTTAGTGAATACATTTCTAACGAATCTGAAAAATCAAAGTTTCATAGCGGGAATCAAAAGTTATGTCCAAATGAATTTTCTGAAAGGTCGCTATAGAAATTATATAGCCCGTAAAAATGACATTTTTCCGACGACCTCGGAATTCGATGAAAACACTTTTGTTGGATCCGGGATGTGAAGTTATTGCTAGGTTTCAAATTTCATAATTTTTGAAGCTAGTATGTGAGCGTGGCAAAGGAAAATGAGTTTTGGTCAATTATAGTTAAATTGGATCGACCAGAAATGGGCCATTTTGCAAACGGTCTAGGAATTCGACGAAACTAGTTTTGTTGGGACCGTATCGTCAAAACATAGCTAGATTTATTTTTCTGGAATTTTTTGAATCAGTTTGTGGCCCTGGCAAATTGAAATGTACGTTCAGATCGAATATTGAATGTCATATATTTTAAATTGAAGGAAAACTGACTGAAACAGTCGAATGGGCCTACGAAACATATACCATTGTTTTCGGAATGGGGCTAAAACGCTAGGGACGACAGTCGTTTGGTTTGGATTGGTGTTCGTGTGAGACAAGGGGTATTTTTGAGAAAAAAATTTATAAAATTAAATTAAATTTCTCATTGGTCGTTGGATTTTCTCTCTCCCCGATAAGCTCTCAACGACGGCGGATATTGCTCAAAACTTCCCCCTCCGATTCCTCCTCCTACACGCAATAAAAACCCATGCCCCAGTTGAAGTTTTTGTAGATCGTCTTGAGATCTTCAAATCCATATAGGGATTGCAATTTATCGCTCAATATTTTGGGAGATCGGGCACCCCGAAGTCGCGTCGTTGAAACCGCCACCGGAGCTCCTCCTCGCCATCGATCTGAGCATCGAGCACGGCGCCAGGAAGCTCTCTCCTAGCCCTACGCTGTGGCGCTGGCCGATCATTCTGAAGTGGCACGGATTTTGAGAAAAGTGCAAACCTAGTTTTGAACGAACGTGAGAGGTAACGGCTGAAACTATGTTATAGCAGTTTAAAGCGCTACCGTTTTTGGTTTCACTTTAAAAATCATATCTTTTTCGTTTCTTGACGAAATTCAGTGAAACAAGAGACAGTGGACTCGTGTGGACGTCTTCCACATTCTAGAAGAGACCACATATTTTTCTGAGCCTTCTACTATTTTTGGTGGAGTGGAACCCAATGTGAAACTTCTAATTAATAAACGATATGGAAAACGACGATGTATAAATTATATAGTCGATGTATGAGTTATATAAGCATTGTACACCTCTTGTATAAGCGTTGTATAAGTTGTACGTTCGATATATAAGTTATATATGCATTGTAAAAATTATATATGTGTTGAAATAGAAGTGAAATGTTTATAAATAATATATATATATATACACCCCTCGTCCACAAACCATGGACAATATTTATTGGTTGTGATTGGTGTGAAAATTGGTTGATTACGAATGGTTGATTAGAATTGTTTGTGGTTGAAATTGATTGATTGTGGTTGAAAAATACCCGTTTGTGGTTAAGAAATATTTGGTTGGAACCACATAGGATTAGTTTGTGGAAATGAAAAAAAAACAATATACATGCCGCCTGCGTGCGAACTAGATGCATGATTCCCCATTGTCAATAGCTGCGAGGCTTTAAGGTAGAGCGAGGAGCCATACTAGGGATGACCCCGGTTTTAACTACCCTGCCGTTATGCCGCCGAAATTTTGAATAATATTCATGTGTTAGAATTATTTTCCTGTGTTGAAACTATATTCGTGCGTTGAATAGAAAACCTTCATGTGTTGGATAGAAATTCATTCGTTGAATCATATTCATGTGTTGAATGGTATTCATGTTTCAAATATAAAAATCACCTTTTTATCTATATATATAAACTATAGAAAACATTCATGTGTTGAATCGAAATTCATTCGTTGAATAGAAATTCATGTGTTGAATGGTATTCGGGTTTTAAATATAAAAATCACCTTTTTATCTATATATATAAACTATAGAAATTCATGTGTTGAATGGTATTCGTGTTTTAAATATAAAAATCACCTTTTTATCTATATATATAAACTATAGAAAACCTTCATGTGTTGAATCGAAATTCATTCGTTGAATTGAAATTCATGTGTTGAATGGTATTCATATTTTGAAAGAAATTATTTTATAATAAAAATCCTATTTTTATCATCAATATGAACTATATAAAATAATCTTGGTTTAAAATAAATTTTTTTATAATAAAAATCATATTTTTATTACCTATATGAACTATATAAAATAATCGTGTTTTGAAATGAATTGTTTTACAATAAAAATCACATTTCTACTGTACACATGAGTTGTTAAAAATAGTGAAGTGTCGAAGTGAATGTTTGTTGGATAAAAATATCATTTTTATCAAATGTATGAAAAGAATATAGCTTTGAAATCGAAGAATCGATATATATATATATATATATATATATATATATGAAATTGAAATATATCGAATAACGAAGCTGCAGTTTGTGTTTTGAAACTGTGATTTCAAACGATTAGTGCGGGAGATCCGACCATCGGAATTTCCCAAAACCGAAACCGTCGGGTTCGCTTTAGAAATATCATTCCAACGACACCAACTTTGTAAAGATCCAACGATTGGATTATCTGGAATGTTTAGTTCAAATCTGAAGAAAAACAGCGCCAGAATCGATTATATATATATATATATGTATATATATATATAAACATAATTAAATTAAATCAAATAACGACGTTGCAGTTCGTATTTTGAAATCGAAACTTCAAGCAATTATACCGGGAGATCCGACCGTCGGATTTTCCCGAAACTAGAACCGTTGGATTCGTTTTGAAAAGATCTTTCTAATGATGTAAATTTTGTGAAGATCAACCGGTTAGATTTTCAGATATGTGCAAATCAAATATGAAGAAAAACAGCGCCACGGCCGCGTTATGGCCGAAGCGTCGTTTGAATAAATTGGCTATTTTAAATTAAATAAAATAGCGATAAATCGTTATAAAATATTATAAACGATATAGATGTGAAATTTATAAACTAACTGAATGTTGGATAAGTCGAATGGTTTCCTGGATTTTGATCTGATGTTGGTTTCGGCCTTCGGGGTTAATATTTGGGAATTAGTTCTCTTACTGATTTACGGTTAGTGACTAATGAACTAGAATATGGCGTATGTGTGTTTGTGTTTCACTTGTTTATTATATACGTGAGTTGCTCAGAAAGACCGGGTTTATCGCATTCTGAATAACTGAATCGACGATAAGAAATCGAAGATGAAGACGGCGGTCGAAGACCGGAGATCTTCACCTCGTTTGGATGGTAAATGATGTCCTAATTGGGAGGCATCCTGAAATATGGATAATGAGTGGTGATCGTCCAGATGTGCATGGAGATCGATGGGTTTGCGAGGTATGTAGTGCCTCCGATTTCGTTCAGACCCAGAACGGACTTGCAAATGGACGGTGTGTCTGACATTGGAATTTATTCTGTGTGATTGATAGCCATCAGTTGCATGGTGTGAATTGCCTATGTGGCATGCTAAGATGCAGTGATCAGGGCTTCTGTTGAAAAGCAAAGTTTTGTGGTGATGATCAAAGCATCGCCTGTGTAGCGTAGCTTTATGTATAACGTGAATTCGCGAGCCTCACACTCCGGTATGAACCAGAAACGGGAGAAGGACCTCAGGGAGGACATGCATTTCTTTCTAGCTAGAAGAGGCGTCAGTGGTTTTACACGCCCTGACGAGTTTGACTTATGTGTTTTTGCTGTTGCGAGGCGCCTCAGATATATCGGTGACTATGTGGAGCCGAGGGTGTCATTTGTTGGCTTATTTACACCCCCAAAGAGTGGGGAAACACAGTGTTCAGGAATTTTAATCCACATCGGTGGACCGGCCCTGACGATCCAAGGGCCCACCTGAGTCTGGGTCCTGAGGCTCGGGCTAGAGAGTCTCGAATTCAGTAAGGACTATCTTTTGCCTTGGTTCATGATGGAAATCCTATTTCCAAATACGTGACTGTGCGGTTTTGATTGTATATATATATATATATATATATATATATATATATATATATATATATATAGCGACATGATATATGGTACCCATGTCGTCTATGATTGATAGTTATGATTTGAAATTGTTTTTGAAACATATAAACACTAGTAATAATATCAAATGCTTTTGTTTTATTCGTATCAAGCATATTTTGGCCATTATAAGGTAAAACTCTATCCTCTGGTTTGCGTTGCATTGTGTGATGGGAACTGAGTCTTATAATGGCTTCATTTTTATAAAAAGCATTGCGATGTTTAAAAGAATTGTTTGTTTTAAAGCACTGGCAACCCAATGGAGTAGACCCGTTCCACGAAAGTGGCGTGGTCCTGTGATTAGCCATATTTTAATTGTGTTAAGTAGATTTCTCATCCCAGTCCCATGACTGACTCGTACTTTGTTTCACTTTCAAACTCGGGTGCCCTTTTTTCTACACGGGCAGCCTTGTATTCAGGTTTTAGCTGGCTTTCTCTGGATAGCTGGAGCTGAAGATGGATTCTATCATTTATCTCTTTTTATGCTGTTCAGCTCCTGTTGTACATATTATGTTTGTTTCCGCTGTAGACATTTATGTATAGCTGAACTGTATTTGTACTAAGTATGATCCTGTATATTGTATAACTCTGATGATTACGTTTATTCAGTGTATTATTTGTATGTTATCTGGTGTATTTATTTATTTCTGTTCTACTGTTATCTGTTTATGTGTTATATTCCAGAGATTACCCTTGCCACCGTCAGTACGGGGTTTGGGGTTGTCACAATCATCAACCACAAGACTTTGCTTTTCAATGGAAGCCTTGATCATCTGCCACTTAGGCATGCCACACAGGCAATTCACTCCATGCGACTGATGTCCATCGATATATAACCTCTGAGCTCATACGTCTCAGAGAAGGGCGTTAAGCAAGAGAATAAATTCTCCGCCGCCAAACAGATGTATATTTAATAGAGATCAATCAACATAGAATAAAATCCATTGTCAGACACACAGTCCATTTACAAGTTCATTCTGGGTCTGAACGAAACCGGAGGCACTTTCCTTGCATATCCATCGATCTCCAAGTACGTCTGGACGATCACCAACTGTTTCCCTCCTTTTGGGTGTACAGCCGAATCAAGATCATCAATAATCATCCAAACGATGTGAAGACTTCCGATCTTCAACCACCGTCTTTATCTTTGATTTATCGTCGAATCGGTTATTCAGAATGGGTATAAACCCGACCTTTCCGAATAACCCGCGTATATAATAAACATGTGTTACACAAACCCAACATACGCCTCATTCCAATTCAGAATATTCTTTTATTAAAATTTTCACATTCCTAGGGAAAGATTCCCATTAATTTTATCAAAGATAAATTCTTCTAAATTTATTCTTTAATCTTCCTTTGGATATCTTTTCAAACCATATTATGGTTTTCCAAACTAGTCGGGATTAGCGAACCACACCGAAGTAGTTATTTGTTTTATTTCCCAATCCCAACCTATTCATCCCATGGGGCAAAACTGGTAATACTCCATATCTAACACCACGGTATTATCGGTAAATATCAATTACCATTTCACATTCAAATCTAATTAAAGATTTAACTATCGCCTTGGAGTAAAACTGGTGATACTACATTCTCGATCACTTTCCAAATTTGATAATTTAAATTATCAATTCGCATTTCAATCAAATTACAGATTCATTAAAACTCCACTTAGTTTTAATCTTCTCAAAAATCAATATCCTGTCTTTAACTGGGTTAAAGAACCAATGTCATCTAAAACACGATTCATGATAAACCAAAAATCACTTCCCATTGTTAATCGGGTTAAAGAACAGGTGTAATTCAAAACACCGCTCACGGTAAACCCAAAAACCAGTTTAAGTTCAACTCCAATTAATATTATTTAATTGGTACACTTCATTAAATCTAAATAGAAAGATTTAATCTTTTATACACTAGATCCAAGAACAGTGTTATTTAAGACACCATTCACGACGAATCAGCAATCCCATTTGATATTAAATACAAGGCTCTGAATAGAAAATATATCGGCTTATATTCAATATCAAATTCTGAAACCAACAAATATCGTACTGGAAATAACGATGTAAATATATCTTTCCAATTTCCACATCCATGTTTGTATAATCATGAAATCTAACATCGAAATATTCCAAAGATAATTTTGATTCAAATCCATTCCAATTCACGTATTGGAAATTTCTGATTATTTTTAAAACCACTTCAAATCCAATTTATTTACTCGAAAATAATGGATTATAATTCTAGTTCAAAACTAGTTCATTTCGAGAAAAAAAATCTATTTTTATCTTTACAAATGTGGAATTTTTCATCCCAGTTCTCTCCAATTCATATATTATGATTTTACACAAATTATTAATATTTTTAATAATTTTATCAAGGCCCGTATAGTCGGTTTTCAATAACTACCACCGAACTTCACTTACAGCGACCATTTCCAAATTTGATTTGGACATAATTCCAAATGCAACCGTTAGATTTCAAATTTCTAATATTCCTTAGAAAGCTCTTTTCGATCCGAACCCAATGGTTCCGGTTTTAGGAGAATCCGATGGTCGGTCTCCCATAATGTCCATTCGAAGTCATTGGTCGAAATTCACGAACTACCGCAGCGCGACGCGCTCTATTCAGGCCATTATATAAATAATATATATGTATATATATATATATTATATTTTGTTGATTTCCTTTTAAAACGTATTATATAAATCGTTTTAAATTTGTTTTCGAAATGATTTCAACTTCATATTTGAGAATATCTTTCCAACAAATTCGAAAAATTGAAATTTCATAGCGGGGATATAAAGTTATGCCCAGTTGAAAATTCAGAATAGTCGCTATGGAATTCTGGCCCTTAAAAATGAAAATTTTGCAAATGACCTCGGTTTTCGACGAAACCACTTTTGTTGGATCCGTGATGTCAAATTATTACTAGATTCCAAAATTCGTAATTTTTTGAATCGATATGTGAGCGTGGCGAAGTAAAACGCGTTTGACTAGTTTCAGTTGATTTTAATCAACCGGAAAATGGCCATTTTTCAAACGGTCTCAGAATTTGACGAAACTAGTTTTGTTAGGACCATATCGTCAATACGAAGCTAGAAAATATTTTTTGGGAATTTTTAGAGTCCGTATGTGGCCCCAGTAAATTGAAATGCGCATTCAAATTCAATATAGAGATTTATATTTTGATTTTGATGAAAACTGATCAAAACCATCGAATCAGCTTACGATACATATCCCATTGTGTTTGGAATGCGGGTAATTAGCTATGGACGACAGTCGGTGGGTTCGATTTCGAGGTCAAAAGTAAAAGTTTCTTTTTGAAAGCAAATAATTAAATAAAAAAAAAGAGAAAAAGGGCGGAGCCCTAACGCGCCGCCGCCGTGGCCACCTGGGCCACCGCGCCTCCAGCGCTGCCCATGCCAGAGCCCCCCCTCCATCGCTCCTCCTTACCCCCTCCTTCCTCCCCAGTTGAAAATCGAGGCCCCACTCCACGCAATTCAACCCCAGCCCGATGCGCAGGCCACCGCGCCTCCCCAACCCCGAAGCACCTCGATCCCCTCTGTCTCCCACTCCTCTCCTCGGTCGTTCGAAGACCGCACCTCTCTTCCCCCTATGCCAAGACCACCATGCTGCCATTGATAGGGCCCTACCGCCGCGCCTAGGGCTGCCGCCCCCCCGAGCCCCTCCACCGAGCCCTCTCCGCCACCAAACAACCACAAGTAAGTTTTTATTTGTTTTATTTTTAAAATCTGAGCTTATTTGAGTTAAAATCATATTTTAAAAATCAGTTTTATATATGTATTTAGCATTAAATTAAAAATAGGATTTTTATATATTGTAACAATCCGGAAAATCTGAGCCTATTTAAAATTTTATTTTGGCAATTTTGATGAATTTTGAATATTTAAAATGAATTATTTTAAATAATAACGACGAGAAATTTATTTTTAATAGAATTAGAACGTATTTATTTATTTGAATCATCGTTAGAGTATAAATATTAATTTTTTTAATTATAAAAGGAATTGAAAATGGCGCGGTAGTTCGATAATTCGATTTCAAAATTCGAATGAAATGTTCTTCTGTTTGTGTTCTGATTCGTCTTGTTCTAAAAGTAATTCGTTCTTTCTCTTCACTTCGGAGATCGGGAAGTTCGGGTCGCTACATTTTGTATCAGAGCTTTGGTTTACAGAGCTCGAGAACAAGACATATTAGAACCAAATGAAAGAATTCATCAGAAATTGGACTAGTAATGTCCAATAAGAATAACTCGTTAGAGATAGGATCAGTAGTATCCTAGAACGAGTGTAAAGAGTGAAATTTTTGAAAGATAAAAATGAAAACAAGTTTTGTTTTGAAAATTAAATTCATGTATACGTATTTGAATAATTACTTGTATAGAATTTGGACAATCGAGTATATAAAGATTTTGCATAAACGCGTCATGAACGTATATTCAAAGTTTTAATATACAGGATAGATATAGGATCACACTCTAGTCGCTCGGACTTGATGTCTATATATTTCCATTAGACTGGTGTGAGAACCAAAACTAATAGGGCTTATTGTTGTGATTTGGCACCAAAAACATTATTTTCTGTATATGTATCAAAGTTATGAATTTGAAATATTAATCCACTAATTGATTGATGGTTGTGTTGTTTGATTATTGGTTTGAAATTTTGAACCATTTAGCCTAATTGAACCGAATATTGAACTGTATTGAAAAATGATTACAAATGCATGCAGATACATGTACTTACATTGAACAGGTCATAGCAAGGAGGCTAGAACAGAAGAATAAAATTGTTTGCCCGACAAATATGTACATGTTTATTGTATTTCTTTGGGTTTGGATGATTTTATGAGCCGATTGGCTAGCTGCTTGGCTTTTTCTTTTTCTTTTGGATTGATGATGGCCATTGGAGGCTATTTGAAATATCCGAAGTCCCAGGTGCAGGGGAGGTTATGGCGATTTTTTTTGAAAATTTAGGGTTTTAGCCAAATTTTTGGAGAATTTGAAAAGTTCTTAGAAACTGAAAAGTTGAAGAACTTAAGCCATAAAGAAAATAATGAAAGTTGGGTTAGTTTGTTAAACAACTTTCAGCTTCGTTCCTTTTCGGGGACGAAAAGTTTTAAGTGGGGGAGATTGTAACAATCCGGAAAATATGAGCCAATTAAAATTTTTTATTTTGGCAATTTTGATGAATTTTGAATATTTAAACTGAATTATGTTAAATAATAAGGACAAGAAATTTATTTTGAATAGAATTAGAACGTATATATTTATTTGAATCGTCGTTAGAATATAAATATCGATTTTTAATTATAAAAGGAATTAAAAATGGCGCGGTAGTTCAATAATTCGATTTCAAAATTCGAATGAAATGTTCTTCTGTTTGTGTTCTGATTCGTCTTGTTGTCAAAGTAATTCGTTCTTTCTCTTCTCTTCGGAGATCGGGGAAGTTCGGGTCACTACATTGAAATCGAATTATCGAACTACCGCGCCATTTTTAATTCCTTTTATAATCAAAAATAAATATTTATATTCTAACGACGATTCAAATAAATATATACGTTCTAATTCTATTCAAAATAAGTTTCTCTTCGTTATTATTTAAAATAATTCATTTTAAATATTCAAAATTCATCAAAATTTCCAAAATAATTTTTTTAAATTGGCTCGGATTTTCCGGATTATTACAAACTCCTTTCGATAACTCCTTTTTCAATTAACTCTATTCGAATAACTAATATTCGACTAACTCTTGTTCGATTAACTCTGTTCGAATAACTCCTTTTTCAGTTAACTCTATTCGAATAAATAACATTCGACTAACTCTTGTTCGATTAACTCTATTCAATTAACTCTAAATCGATTAACTCTAAACGATTAACTCTAATTCGATTTAACTCTAATCGATTAACTCTAACCGATTAACTCTAACTCGATTAACTCCTTTCAATTAACTCTAACTCGATTAACTCTAATCGATTTAACTCTAATCGATTAACTCTAACCGACGTCCACTTTAAACAATCTTCTCATAACTCTTTTATATCTCGTTAATTCCCTTTTATAATCCTATTTATTTTCCAAATAAATATTCCTTTTATAATTTTATTTAAATAACAAATAAATATTTGTTTTTCAATTCTATTTGTAAATGTTTTACAAATATTTCCTTTTCAATTCTATTTGTAAATGTTTTACAAATATTTCCTTTTCAATTCTATTTGTAAATGTTTTACAAATATTTCCTTTTCTATTTTTTTCACAAATATTTTCCTTTTATATTGGTTTTACAAATATTTTCCTTTTATATTTTTCTTTGATTTTGTAATTTTCTTTATAAAATTCTTTTCCTTTTATATATAAAGTCCATTGATTTTATATAAATAATTCATTTTCAAAATACACTTTGAAAATCCCCTTTTCTACATCCTAGTATTTCTTACGGTATTTGAAATACCAAATAACAATGATCTATATCCTTCAAACACACATAATCAACACAGATTATATACCACATCATATATTATAATATATGAAAACAACAGTATTATAAATATTGAGGAATCATGTAATGACCCGGATATTTGACGGTGTAATGATTAACTTATTTAATTATTTAAATAATGGATATATTATTTAATCGTCGACGTTAGAACGTATAATTATATTATAATTAAAATAGAGCTTGAAATGGCGCTGCAGTTCGTAAATTGGCGATTTGAACTTCAACTGAATGTACAGGATTCGTTTTAAATCGGATTTCTGTGAAACAAGAAATGTGTGGAGCTGGTGGAGTATATCTTTCTAGTGGAAGAGAAAAATCAGGATTTTATCGTGTAGATTTTGAGATAAGTCCAAATCAAATTTTAAAATAGTCGCTATAGAATCGTTTATCGACCATATCGGTTTATTTGATATAACTAGAGATCGGTTTGAATTTAGACAAGGTTCTTTTGGGACATAACAATAATTTAATATTTAGAATTTTACTATAATTTTTAATTAATTAAATAAGCAACTTTTATTTGGAGTATTTTGCACCCTTAATCAACGATTTTGGGGTTTCACAATAAGAGTTAATCTACCGGTATTATTATATCTTTGGGATCGGGGTACGTTGGTCGTCACAATGGTATGATCAATTCTGTCTATAGCAGTTGTATATGAATGGGATTTACGAAAATGGATTTACAAAAATATCTAAGTCCCCTGTGATAACTTTAACTAACGTATCACCCAAAAACAAAGGTCCACGCACCCTTTTCCTCAACCGCCAGTTTTCCCTTGGCCTCAAAACAAACTCATGTCCAACTTAAAACTTATAAATAGCACCATCCGCATTCTGTACTTCGATTTTTGCTAAAACCTAATGCAAACGAGCAGCCACCCAATTAAAAAAAAAGTAGAAGGCGTAGGGAAGAAGATGCAAGAAGGAGAGTTCGAAGGCTGGAAAGAGGGTGTTTACGCACGGGAACTATGGAGCTTTGTTTACTGGAGTTCACGAACAGTTTTAGTTTCATGAAGAAGGAGTTGGTAATGCATGGGAAGGAGGCTTGGATCTTGTGATGGGAGAATGGAAGTGCTTTGCAGAAAAACGTATACTGATGTATGCTTGCGGGTCTTCTCATGCTTGTAACTAAGCATGTATGGTTAACATAGGAAGCATGGAAGAGGGTTGAGCTACGGATGGTAGGTACTAGATGGTGAGAACGTTGGGATATGAAAGGATACTGTGCATGGTTTAGTTACTGTGCGCGAGGGGGGTGTGTGTTTGAATGAAATACTGAGGAAGTAAGTTCGGTGCTCCATTTTCGGAAATGGAACGCTGAAGTGATTCAGCGGGTTCCAACTGAAAGAAGGATGGATGTTCCGAGAGTTCGTATGGCCATGAATCCTCGTACTGGAGATCGCGTCTTAAAGCATTTGAAGAGGAAGGTTCTAACGGGCGGAAGGAACAACAGTGAGGAGCAGGTCACGGTTTAATATTGAGGGAGAAGGACTGTTTGTTTCCGTGTCTGGTTATAACGTATGGATATTGGGCCAATTGGGGTCAGCCCAACTATAAAAAGAAAAAAACAAAGAAAAAGGGCTGAGTACGAAATTCAAAGAGTTGGGGGAAAAGGCAGCTAAGGATGGACGTGAACGAGCGACATGGACGTATACAGGGTATCAAGTTTGTAATATAGAAGAAGTAGGTCAAGGTTTTATGCGAATGGCTTTGAATATGGGCATGGGCCGGATCTCAAAGGTGAAAGCCCAATTAATTTAATTAATTAAGTTTAAATTAAATTTAATATTTGTATAATAACGTGTAAAGGCAATATCTCATCCATATGAGGTCAGAATCGAGAACCGTGAGTTGCATTGGGATCGTATGGACGGGAGCAACACAATGAGACTGACCGGGAGTGAATCCGAGCTCGTTACAATTTATGGAAAAATAAATTGTCCATCTGAATCAAGCGATGGTTATCGTTATTAACGATGATCGTCCAATGTGAGTAAATCTCACTAACTCTGAACAGTTTATAATTTCATGCTGTATTTTTTGAACTGTTAGATATTGGCTGATTGACTGTGTGTTGACTGTTTGATTGAACTGCTAGTCAATTAGTTAAATTTCTATATTGATTCTGTTTAACAGAATATATCATATGGAACTGAAAAGTGATGTTATCTATATTGTTTAACATCTGTGATGCAGGGAAACAGGTTGGAGGAATCCGACTGGATTCCTCAACATTTATTTTACTGTTTTCATATATTGTGATATATGATGTGTTATATAATCTGTTATGGATTATGTGTGTTAGAATGATGTTGATCATTGTTATTCGATATTTTTAAATATCATAAACGACCCTGGGATGTAAAAAGAAGTATTACAATGTATATTGAAATAAAGAGATTTTATAAAATCAACAGATTTTATAAAAGGAAATATTTCGAAAAGTAAATAAAAGGGAAAATGTTTTTAAAACAAATAGAATATTATAAAAGGAATATTTCAATGTATATTGAAATAAAGGAATTTTATAAAATCACAGGATTTTATAAAAAGAAATTTATTTATAAAACGAACACGGTTTTATAAAAGGAAGTATTTATAAAACAAATAGAGTTTTATAAAAGGGGTATTTATTTAGAAAATAAATAGAATTGAAAAGGAGAATATTTATTTAGAAAATGAATAGGAATAAGGAATATTTATTTAGATGATAAATAAACCGTTGTAAATAGGAAATATTTGTAACGGTAAATAGAAGTTGTAAATAGGAAATATTTGTAACGGTAAATAGAAGTTGTAAATAGGAAATATTTGTAACGGTAAGTAAACGTTAAAAAATAAGGGAAATAGTTGTAACGGAAAACGTAGTTTATCAAAAGGAGTTAATCAAACGTAGTTTATAAAAAGGGGTTAATCGAATATAGAAATTAAGAAGTGAAGTTAAACAAAAATTAGAAACTGACTAGAGATTAGTAAGTTGAATAGTTTTCTGAGTGTTGATCTGATGTTGGTTTCGGCCTTCGGGGTTTATACTTAGAGAATTGTTCTCTTACTAGTTTACAGTTAGGGACTAATAGTTGTGGAATGATAGTGATGCGTAAATGAGGATTGGAAATGTTTTCCAGTGTTGAAAATGTATATTTTCTAGTTTTAGAAAATAAGGAAATATGAATATATATATATATATATATATATGATTGATGATTGGATCGATAATTCCATTTGGAATTAAGATCGTTGTTTGTACACCGACATATTTTCATTTGATAGTTAAATCACAGACTATCGAAGTTTTGACCATTTTACGTTGTTAATATGGAGAGACCGGTTGGATTATTATCCGAAGAACCACTCCGTATCGACATAAGCGTCGTGATCAAATACGATGAAGAAATTGAAGACGGAGTAAAGTGCAAGGGCTGTCCTGTTTACAGGATAGTGCCTTCGGTTTCGTTCAGTCCCAGAACGAACGTATATGGACGAATGTCTGACAGAATAGTTCCAATGATCGAAAGAGTTGGACTGTACAAATATATATGGTGGCCAACGGATTTATTCCCTTCGCATAATATCCAGAATCTATTTGTGCAGATCCAACTAATGATTAACGGATCTGATAATGTGGCATTCAAAGTGATCGTGTTATCAATGAATGGAAAGTAAGCGTAGCTTCTAGCCTCACATCGGGTAAATGACAAAAATCGGGCAGGCAGCGTGGCTAAGTCGGTCGCACCGAAGTAGGGTGTATAATCACCTATCTAGAGAATATTCATTTGCTTCTTTAATCTATCAATGCTGTCCCATATATATACGGGAAACGGTTATGTCATATTTTTACTTCGAAGTTCAACATATAAAAATCATATTTTTATTTCGAAGTTCAACATATAAAAATCGTATTTTTACTTCGAAGTTCAACATATAAAAATCATATTTTTACTTCGAAGTTCAACATATAAAAATCATATTTTTACTTCGCAAATCAACGAACAAAAATCCTTCTTTTACTTTGCCACATATTCAAAAATCATGTTTTTTTCTTTCCTTTTATTTTCTTTAATCCTTAACGCATATAAAGATCCTACTTTTAGTCACATACATGTATATAAAAAAAATCAGACCTTTAAGTTACATGAATAATTGAAAACGAAATTAAAACTCACGATGGAGTTTAAAGTGGAGATGACGGCTTCGGAGACTGACGGGGCTAGAGGAGCTGCGCCTGTGGTCGGGGATGGAGCTGAGGAGGCTCGGCGGCGTTAGAGGAGGTCGAAGAGGGCTCGGTGGCGCTTAGGGTTTGTGGGCCTTCAATGCACCGAGGAGAGAGGATCAAGAGGAAGAGGGGGGGGGGGGCGCCTGGGCGGATGCGGGGTGGCGACGCGGAGGGGCACCGCCAACAGGAGCAGCGCGCGATGGCGCTTCTTTTTTTTTTCATTTTCTCTGGAATGAATTTTCAACGCGGGGGGGGGGGGGGGGGGGGGGGGAGGGGGGCAGATGAGTTATAGAGGGGAGAGAAGGAATTTTAATTATTTTATTTAATTATTTTAATTCCTAAAAAGTTGACTTTTACATACGACCTCTAAACGAGGTCCACCGCCTGTCGTCCATAGCGTTTTACCCCCATTCCGAACACAATGGGATATGTATCGCAAGCTGATTCGATCGTTTGAATCGGTTTCTGTTAAATTTACATTTAAATCACTATATTGAATTTTAAACGTACATTTCAAATTACCGGGGTCACATACTAACTTGAAAAATTCCAGAAAAATATTTTCTAGCTTCGTATTGACGATACGGTCCTAACAAAACTAGTTTCGTCGAATTCTGAGACCTTTGGAAAAATGGCCAATTTCCAGTCGATTAAAATCAACTGAAACCGGTCAAACGCGTTTTCCTTTGCCACGCTCACATATTGATTCGAAAAATTATGAAATTTGAAACCTAGCAATATCTTAACATCACGGACCCAACAAAACTGGTTTCGTCGAAATCCGAGGTCGTTTGCAAAATGTCCATTTTTAAGGGCCTGAATTCCATAGCGACTATTCAGAATTTTCAACTGGACATATCTTTTGATTCCCGCTATGAAATCTCAATTTGTCAGATTCGTTGGAAAGATATTCTCAATTAGATCCTAATGTTTTTGGTTTCACTAAAATCCGGATTGTTCTGCACCCGGTACATTCAATTGAAGTTTGAAATCGAATTATCGAACTACCGCGCCATTTTCAATTCTATTTATAATTATATATAAATATTTATATTCTAACGACGACGCGTATAATATATACGTTTGAATTCTCTTCAAAATAAATTTTCTCGACGTTATTATTTAAAATAATTCATTTTAAATAATCAAAATTCGCTAAAATTGCCAAAATAAAAATTTTAAACTGGCCCAGATTTTCGGGTTGTTACAATCTCCCCCACTTAAAACTTTTCGTCCCCGAAAAGGAACAAAGTCGAAAGTGGTTTGATCATTCAACTCTACGTTCGATCTGGCTTCCATTCTCCAACTTTTCAGTTTCTGAGAATTTTCAAATTTTCAAAAATTTGGCTAACACCCTAAATTTTCGAAAAATTTCGCCATAACCTCCCCTGCACCGGGAGCATCGGGGAATTTCAAATAGCTTCCTCGGTCCTTTAGATCTCAAAAAGAAAAAGAAAAAGCCAATAGGCTCATAAAATCATCATCACCCAAACAAAACAGTAAATTATGTAGTAAATATGTACCTATTTGTCGGGCAAACAAATTTTATTCTCTGCTCTAGCCTCCTTGCTATGACCTGTTCAATATAAGTATATGTATATACAAGCAAATGCGACCAATTTTCAATATAATTCAATATTTGATTCAATTAGGCTAAATGGCAAAAAAATTAGCAAACAAATAAACAAACAACCCAAACATCAATCAATTAGTGGATTAGAGTTTCAAATTCATAATTTTGATACATATACAAAAATCATGTTTTTGATACCAAATCACAACAATAAGCCCTATCTAATTTTGGTTCTCACACCAGTCAATAGGAGATATATAGATATTACACGTTCGCCACTCGAATATAAATTCTAATGATGGAGCTCCATCATCAAAATCATCTCCAGGCGATTAGAGGGTAATTCTATATCTATCCAGTATATTAAAACTTCAAATACACGTTTGCAAGGCGTATATGCAAAATCTTTGTATACTGGACTGTCCTAATCAATATAAATAGATAATCAAATACGAATAATTGATTTAAATTTTCAAAACAAAATTGTTTTCATTTGAAAATGTACTCTTCACACTCATTCTAGGATACTACTGATCCCATCTCTAACGAGTCATTCCCATTGGATTTTACTAATCCAATATCTGATGAATTCTTTCATATGGTTCTAATGTGCCTTGTTCTCTGAGCCTTGTAAACCAAAGCTCCGATACCAACTGTGACGACCGGTAACTTCCTCGTAAAGGAAAGCATCGGATAGTTCGAGAACAAGCCACAACAGAACGCACACGGAAGAACATTTCATTGTATATTACAACAATGCACCAGATTACAAGAATATACAGGGTATAAATGAATATTACACAGAAATATCAGAGATTTAAATTACATTTAAATACATAGCAGCGGAAAATAATACAATACACAACTAGAAGTAGATATACGGATACAAAGCTTTCCGGATATCGTTCCAGCTGTAAACCAGGATCCTGTGAATATAAATCTGCAAAACCAAAACTACTAGCTGCCCGTGTCAAAATAAGGGCACCCAGAGTTTAGGTTAAAACAATAAACTCCAGGTTAGTCATGTGACTGGTGTGAGAACTAAAACAGTTATTAATCTTTATTTTCAAAGGTAAATCAAGGGACCACGCCGTATAACCCGGAACGGGTTTCCTCCCAAGAATACCAGTGCATAAAACAAACAACGCAATGCTAAATAAAGAAAGATGAAGCTGTTATAAGACACAGGTCCTATCACACAATGCAACGCAAGCCGGGGGATAGGGTTTTCCCTTATAACAGCCAAAGAATGCTTGATACGGTTAAAACAAATCGTTTGATACTATTATAAGTGCATAGTGTATAAAACAACTTCAAATCATAAGTATCAATCATAGGCGGCATGAATACCATATATCATGTCGCCATACTAGGCTCTACAAATAAAACCGCAAATGTCACGTATTTGGAAATTGGATTTCCATCTATGAACCGAGGCAAAAGATAGTCCTCAACTGATTCGAGACGCTCTAGCCCGCCCCTCAGGATCAGAGCTCGAGTGACCCTTGGATCCTCAGGGCCGGTCCACCGATGTGGATTAAAATGCCTGAACATGCGTTTCCCCGCCCTATGGGGCGTAGGTGAGCCAACTAAATGACTCCATCGGACCCGGATCGTCCGATCAAACCGAGGCGCCTCGCAACAGCAACAACCACATAAGTCAAACTCGTCAGGGCATGTAAAACCACTGACGCCACTTTTTAGCTAGAAAGAGACGCATGCCCTCCCTGACGTCCTCTCCCGTTTTTGGTTCATACCGGGTGTGAAACACGCGAAGTAAACGTTACACAAAGCTACGCCACAAAGGCCTTGCTTTGATCATCACCACAAGACTTTGCTTTTCAACAGAAGCCTCGATCAATTGCCACTTAGGCATGCCACACAGGCAATTCACTCCATGTGTTTGATATCCATCAATATATAACCCCTGAGCTCGTACGTCTCAGAGAAGGGCGTTAAGCAAGAGAATAAATTCTCCGCCGCCAAGCAGATATATATTTAATAGAGATCAATCACACGGACTAAAATCCAATGTCAGACACACAGTCCATTTACAAGTCCGTTCTGGGGCTGAACGAAACCGGAGGCACCTAGTACCCCACATATACATCGATCTCCAAGTACGTCTGGACGATCACTAACTGTTTCCATCTTCTTGGGTGTACAGCCCAATCAAGATCATCAGTAATTACCCAAACGACGTGAAGACTTCTGGTCTTCGACCACCGTCTTCATCTTCGACTTATCGTCGTATCAGTTATTCAGAATGGGATAAACCCGGTCTTTCCGAATAACTCGCGTATATTTTAAATAAGTGTTACACAAACACAACATACGCCTCATTCCAATTCATTAGTCACTAACCGTAAATTAATCAAGAGAATAATTCCCCAAATATTAACCCCGAAGGCCGAAACCAACATCAGATCAATATTCAGAAAACCATTCTGCTTGGCTAACCGACAGTTAGTTTCTAAATTTCACATTCATAGGGAAAGGTTCCCATTAATTTTATTCAAGATAAATTCCTTGAATTTATTCTTTATTCTATTTTTGAATCTCAATTCAAACTAGTCGGGATTAGCGAACCTTACCGAAGTAATTATTTATTTTAATTTCCCCATCCCAACCTATTCATCCCATGAAGTAAAACTGGTAATACTTCATATCTAACACCACAGTGTTATCGGTAAATTCAATTACCATTTCACGTTCAAATCTAATTAAAGATTTAACTATCGCCTGGAGCAAAACTGGTGATACTCCATTTTCGAACATTTCAATCTAATTAAAGATTCATTAAAACTCCACTTAGTTTTAATCTTCGACTGGGTTGAAGAATCAGTGTCATTTAAAACACGGTTCACGATAAACCCAAAATCACATTCCATTAATTATCGGGTTAAAGAACAAGTGTTATTTAAAACACTGTTCACGATAAACCCAAAAATCATAACCAATTCAATTCCAATTAAATATCATTTAATTGGTACACTTCGTTAAATCTAAATAAAAAGATTTAATATTTTCTCAACTGGGTTCAAGAACAGTGTTAGTGAAGACACCACTCACGACAAACCCAAATCACATTTGATATTCAATATAAGGCTCTGAATAGAAAATATATCGGCTTATATTCAATATCAAATTCTACGATTAACAAATGTCGTATTGGAAATAACGATATATATATCTATATCTTTCAAATTTCCATAACAACATCTGTATAATCACGAAATCCAACATCGAAATATTCCGAAGATAATTTCGATTCAAATCCATTCCAATGCAATCATTGGAAATTCTGGTTATTTTTAAAACCCTTTTCTAATTCAATTTATTTATTTAAAAATAAATAGAATTATATTTCTAGTTCAAAACTAGTTCATTTCGATAAAAATCTATTTTTATCTTTTCAAGTATGGAGTTTTTCATCCCAATTCTTTCTAAATCATTTCTCATGATTTTATACAAATTATTACTATTTTTAATAATTTTATCAAGGCCCGTACAGTCGATTTCCATCAATGGCCATCGAACTGCACTTACAGCGACCTTTTTCAAATTTGATTTGGACGTAACTCCAAATCCAACCGTTAGATTTTGAATTTCTAATATTCGTTAGAAAGCTCTTTTCGATACGAACCCAACGGTTCCGGTTTTAGGAGAATCCGACGGTCGGATCTCCCGTAATGTCCGTTTGAAATAAATGGTCAAAATTCACGAACTGCCGCGGCGCGGCGCGTTCTATTCAGGCCATTATATTATATATATAATATATATAATATATATTTCGTCGATTTCTATTTAAAACGAATTATATAAATAGTTTTAAATTCGTTTCAAAAGCAATTTCAACTTCCTTTTCAATTCAAATCAAAATTGAATTCTTCTTTATAAATTCGTTTTAAAATTCATTTCTATTCAATTCAAATTTCAATTCAATTTGAATTCATTTCAATTCGCTTTCAATTCTATTTGAATTCGTTTTGAATTCAATTTGAATTCATTTCAATTCGCTTTCAATTCTATTTGAATTCGTTTTCAATTCAATTCATTTCGAAATCGTTTTCAATTCAATTCATTTCGAAATCGTTTTCAATTCAATTCATTTCGAAATCGTTTTCAATTCATTTCGAAATCGTTTTCAATTCAATTCATTTCGAAATCGTTTTCAATTCAATTCATTTCGAAATCGTTTTCAATTCAATTCATTTCGAAATCGTTTTCAATTCAATTCATTTCGAAATCGTTTTCATCAAAATGGCGTCAATCTAATCAACACGGCTTCATAAATTTCTATTTTCAAATATTCTATTTCAAATATTTCTTTTTCAAAATAGTTGTTATTACTAAAATATTTCGTTCAACACATGACCAATCTCAATGGATGAGTACTGTCAACACATGAACTTTTATTTTATATCGATAAAGATGTAAATTTTATTACTAAAATATTTCGTTCAACACATGACCAATCTCAATGGATGAGGACTGTCAACACTTGAACTTTTATTTTATATCGATAAAGATGTAAATTTTATTACTAAAATATTTCGTTCAACACATGACCAATCTTAATGGATGAGTACTGTCAACACATGAACTTTTATTTTATAATATTCTTTATTTTTCAAATTGGAATGAGGCCCAATCAATTACCATATAAAGTTAATTATATGGAATTTCATACATTACACGCATATAATAGCATTGAAAAATAATCAACCATCAACAAAAGTGCACTACACTGTATAAGCATCAAATATAGATATCTAACGCTTATAACAGCCTGTCAATCAATCGATCGACATATTTAATCAATCAGGATGAGTGAACTTCAAATTTCATCCCAACACCCGTGTGGGGTTTCAAATAATCAAACGCATATTTTATTTGTGCAGTTGGGCGATGTGTAAAATTTATCGACCCAATCAATGTCCTTCAAATAGGTGTACATAAATAAACCGTCTGGTTTGTAAACGAATATTTATTTATTCACATTCACGTTAAAAATTATATTTTTAACGATAAAACATTTTATTCCAACATATGAATTTCTATTCAGTTCATTCTTTAAATAAAATGATATTTTTATTTATCTAACTTATTTTAGAAAATTTCGGCGGCATAACGGCACGATACTAGAAACGGGACAAGGCCTAGCCTTATCCCCGGTCTAGTGAAGGCCCACGCCATTCACACATCAATCAAATTCACCAAACAACCAAATTCAAATCAAATATCCAACTAATCTATGCAACCAAACAAACAAGTCCATGGTCTGTGGACGATTGTGTCGGGTGCTACTAAGCACCGTCTGCATCCTAGTATATATATAACTAGAAAAAGAAATTGAAAGGTGAGAAATTCTCACCGAAATCTATCCAAACATCTTGACTCTTCTTTGATATAAATCTTCTTCGTTCTCGCCTTTTTGTCGCTTTCGCCCGTATTCACTACATATGTAAAAATCGAATTTTTACTTCGCTATTCAATATATAAAAATCATATTTTTACTTCGAAGTTCAACATATAAAAATCATATTTTTATTTCGAAGTTCAACATATAAAAATCATATTTTTACTTCGAAGTTCAACATATAAAAATCATATTTTTACTTCGAAGTTCAACATATAAAAATCATATTTTTATTTCGAAGTTCAACATATAAAAATCATATTTTTACTTCGAAGTTCAACATATAAAAATCATATTTTTACTTCGAAGTTCAACATATAAAAAATCATATTTTTACTTCGCAAATCAACGAACAAAAATCCTTCTTTTACTTTGCCACATATTCAAAAATCATGTTTTTTTCTTTCCTTTTATTTTCTTTAATACTTAACGCATATAAAGATCCTACTTTTAGTCACATACATGTATATAAAAAAAATCAGACCTTTAAGTTACATGAATAATTGAAAACGAAATTAAAACTCGCGATGGAGTTTAAAGTGGAGATGACGGCTTCGGAGACTGACGGGGCTAGAGGAGCTGCGCCTGTGGTCGGGGATGGAGCTGAGGAGGCTCGGCGGCGTTAGAGGAGGTCGAAGAGGGCTCGGTGGCGCTTAGGGTTTGTGGGCCTTCAATGCACCGAGGAGAGAAAGGATCAAGAGGAAGAGGGGGGGGGGGGGCGCCTGGGCGGATGCGGGGTGGCGACGCGGAGGGGCAACGCCGACAGGAGCAGCGCGCGATGGCGCTTTTTTTTTCATTTTCTCTGGAATGAATTTTCAACGGGGGGGGGGGGGGGGGGGCAGATGAGTTATAGAGGGGAGAGAAGGAATTTTAATTATTTTATTTAATTATTTTAATTCCTAAAAAGTTGACTTTTACATACGACCTCTAAACGAGGTCCACTGCCTGTCGTCCATAGCGTTTTACCCCTATTCCGAACACAATGGGATATGTATCGCAAGCTGATTCGATCGTTTGAATCGGTTTCCGTTAAATTTACATTTAAATCACTATATTGAATTTTAAACGTACATTTCAAATTACCGGGGTCACATACTAACTTGAAAAATTCCAGAAAAATATTTTCTAGCTTCGTATTGACGATACGGTCCTAACAAAACTAGTTTCGTCGAATTCTGAGACCGTTGGAAAAATGGCCAATTTCCAGTCGATTAAAATCAACTGAAACCGGTCAAACGCGTTTTCCTTTGCCACGCTCACATATTGATTCGAAAAATTATGAAATTTGAAACCTAGCAATATCTTAACATCACAGACCCAACAAAACTGGTTTCGTCGAAATTCGAGGTCGTTTGCAAAATGTCCATTTTTAAGGGCCTGAATTCCATAGCGACTATTCAGAATTTTCAACTGGACATATCTTTTGATTCCCGCTATGAAATCTCAATTTGTCGGATTCGTTGGAAAGATATTCTCAATTAGATCCTAATGTTTTTGGTTTCACTAAAATCCGGATTGTTCTGCACCCGGTACATTCAATTGAAGTTTGAAATCGAATTATCGAACTACCGCGCCATTTTCAATTCTATTTATAATTATATATAAATATTTATATTCTAACGACGACGCGTATAATATATACGTTTGAATTCTCTTCAAAATAAATTTTCTCGACGTTATTATTTAAAATAATTCATTTTAAATAATCAAAATTCGCTAAAATTGCCAAAATAAAAATTTTAAACTGGCCCAGATTTTCGGGTTGTTACATGGTTCAGGTGAAATACGATTTGGATGTAAAATCATTTGAATGAAATGGATGGAAACCAAAAGTTTTTGTTCGAAATAAAATTTTTGGAAATTTAAAAGGTTGGGTTTCAACATCAGTGTATTTTTTAGAAACTAAATGGATTTGTAGCATTTTTTCCTACTTTAGTAATTTCAGGGACGAAATTCTTTTAAGGAGGAAGAATGTAACATCCCGGATTGTTGGTCAAATTATTTTAAAAATTTAATATGGTTTTAAATATTGAGTTGATAATATAAATTGATTTTTATTTTGAATCATCGATTTAATAATCGAAATACGATTTATTCCAAATATATATAATTATCGTAATATGAGAATCTGAAGTAATTCAAAGGATTTATAGAAATTCTATTTAAATAAAAATGACGATAATAATTTATTATCAAGGAATTAATTGTTTCTGAATTTAAATTATATTATATCGATTAATTATGGTTATTTTATATATACGTTCAAATTAAATTTTAGAATATATATTCTGTTGAGTTCAGAATAACATTATAACATTGAAATGTTGGTCGTTACGATAAAATAGGGGTTCGTTATTTCAGGTTATGAACCTCGAGATATCTGATTAATGGATAAGCACAAAATCAAATCGATATCGTTTTAAATAAAATAAAAAATCTCTTTATTTCAAATCAGATTAAATCAAAGATCAAATCGCCTTTAAAACTATGTACTTATCCTACCCTATGCTATCTCCTATAATGTACTGATGTAAACCATTTCTTAAAGCTTAAGCTTCTTCCTCTATAAATCGTGACCCCTCACCCTTGTTTTTCTTTTCTCCTTAGAAACCAAAATCGTGCAAAGCTTGAGAAAGAAAAAAAATGACTGTTACCAAATAAAGTTTCCCTCATTTTCATTTGTAAAAACACATGCCTTCTTCCACCCTCATTTCATTTCATTCACGACAATAAAAGTAAATCAAGCCTTACCTCCATTTGAAATTCTTCAGTGATTTGTATAAAATCGTATACATAGTAAAATCCAATAATTTGAAATCATAGATCACTATATCATTCCCGTTCACTATTGAAAATCAGAAGAAGGGCGAAGCCACTTTAATTCCATACTGTTCTAAAATATCATGATAATGAAATCCTCAGCGAAATCAAATTGCGCTCCAAATCAGACCTAGATCTCCTCGTTCAAAGCCGAGCTTGACAGCAGGATTGAAGCATAGAAATTAAGGTGGAGCTTGATGATCGTTTGAGGGGGGTTCCGCGTTTCTGTGGTAGCAAGGTAGAAGCTGAAGTCGCGGTGGTTGCTGGAGAGGTGAGCGCATCAGGTGTGGCATCGAGGAGGTGAAAGGCCAACAATGGTTTGGTTGCGATGGAAATAATGTGAACGTGCAGATGGATGGACAAGGTTGTGGAGTGTGGTTCAATTGTTTGTCATGATAGGAAATTTGCATCATGATTTGACCCAAAGGCATTGAAGTAGAAGTGATGATTGGGTGATGTTCAACCTGATGTGTGAGCTATGTGAATTCAGGATTCGGCAGTGGAGCAATAGGAAGTACGATTCTGTGAATTTTAGGAGTTCGGATCTATGGAGTTTGAAGTTCGAATGGTGTACTGGTGGAGTGCAAATGTGATGATGAAAACTATAGGGTGGTTAGCTATAGGTAGAGCTGAAGTAGGATAGTGAAGAGTAGAAGCAACGACAAGGGCACTCGGCTCGAACAGTGGATGATTTATAAAGGTGAATTAATTTAAATAAATTCATTAATTATATACACATACAAGTTAACTAATAAATGTCATATTAAATATACACAAGATTTTGTCGAATGAAGTCAGTCGAGTAGTTCGTAGTTGAGGGTTGCATAAATTGGAATCGAAATCGATCGAAAAAAAATCACGTGGAGTAATTCCCACTCAAAAATTTATTTAAATATATTTTTATCGTTAAAAATATATTGTTGGCTGCTTGGATGCATTAATAAATTGTTTATTAGTTTTGGCTATTATATACGTGTGTGTATATATATATCAGTTATCTAGGCTTAGTGATTGTGGTTAGTATATATATTGGTGGTTGGATATTTCCCACAGTATCATTAGAGGATGCTCAAAGTATCCTTAGCGGATGACCTTATGCTCCCCATAATATGATACTGGATGACCTTCTATACCGCGATATCCTGCCTTGAAGCAGAATGGATATTATTTATGTTAGCCAACGTCTGTGGATGCAGAAAAAACAGGTTAGAGGGATCCAACTGGATTCCTCAAAAATATTATTATTTGTTTGTTTTCATATATATTATCATATATGATGTGTAGAAAATATGTGATTTATAATTGGTTGTTTTGGATGTTTGAATATCACTGGGTCTGAATGTTGATTTATAAAAATATCGTGAAAAAGGGATTTTGAGATTTAAAAGGAAAAATCCATTTTTTTTAAAATAAAATTTGAATTTCGAATGGGCTAGGAAACATTAACTTGTTTTGAATAATAAAATCCAACAGTTCATTTATAAACGTTGTTTATAAATGAAGTGAAATGAATTATCATTGGATAATTCGGAAATGTAAATACAAGTGTAAATTTAAAAAGGGAAATTAATTTTTCCAAAGTAGAAATTTAATTTTAAATGGATTTGAAATCGAGACTTGTTTAAATATATAAACGATGTTTATAACGAAAGGTGAAAAATTATCATTTGGATAATTTAAATATTAAATTCAAATATGAATTTAAAATAAGGATTGGAAATCGTGTTAAAAGGGAAACAATAAAATATATTCTGATGTTCAGAATGTAAATTGATTTAAAATAAATCCATATGGATTTATGATTTGAATTCGATTAGATAGAATTTATTTAAATAAAATATTTTCAAAAAAATATATTAGGATTGTATTAAATAGAAGTTCAAACTTAAATACGAAAATAGATTCATTGTTTTTACATTTATATCTATATAAGTTAAAATCAATAAAATATTCCAGAATAGGAATTGGGTTTCAAATGGATTTGAAATGGGAACTTGTTTTAAATTATAAAACAAGGAAGTTAAATTTATAAATGATGTTTATAAAATAAGCAAGATAGATTACCATTAGATAATTTAGAGGTTTAAATTCAAGTATGAATTTAAAAGTGAAATTGGAAATTGTTTTGAAGAAATGGCGAGTTTTATTCCAGAATTCAGAATATAAACTAGACTGAAATAAATCCAAAGGGTTTTTAATTAGAACTTGATTTTTATTAATTTTATAAAATAATTTATCTCCAAAGGAATTGGAATATAATGTATAAGATTGGATTGTAAATAAATTTGTAACTGAGTTATGAAATATATCGACGATTTAGGATAATCGCGAAATTTAAGTTAAATTTGGAAAATTGGAATTTTAAGTTAGAATTGGTAAATGGGCTGAATTTATTTTAAAATGGATTTGAAATTTATTTATAAACGAAGTTTAAACGTTTATATTTAAATATAATTAAAACGAACTCGCCGCAGTGCGGTAGTTCGTAGTTTGGCATTTTAGACTTCAATCGAGTATATAGAACTCAATTTAAGTCGGAATTCTTTAAAATAAGAATCGTCAGAACCGATTGAATAATAGTTTTCTAATGGAAGAGAAAATTCTGGATTTCGTCTTAAAGATTTTGAGTTATGTCAAAATCAAATTTTCAAAAAAACAGCATTGTAATCCTTATTAAACCATAACAGTTTATTTAAATTAATAAAAGAATTTTAAGCAAATAAAATCCGAATTTCCATTTGAAAAATCAAGATTTGAGTTATAGAATAAATATGAACTCAAGTGAAGCAAATGAATTGATTTTTGAAATAAAAAAAATTAGATTCTAATAATTGATGTGGATTTTATGTCGATTTTCGGGGTCAAAAATCCCAGTTCGTTACATAGGGTTTATATTCTAATATCTCATTTAACAAATTAAATTTATGAGAAAATAAACAAATGACAGTATTATACTAAAATTTTGATTAACACAAATGCCCATACATTGATTCTTGACTCATATACATTAGTTTCTTCATCCTATATACATTCACTTCTTAGCCTTATATAACTTTTAGAGTTAACCTTACGGATTAGAAAAATTCTTCCTTGTAATACTTCCGATGTGGACGATGCTTCTCCCGATGGATTATCCCATTTCATTAACAGACAATCAAACTATATGCCCCCTTTTCATACATCGATGTCATTTCTTTTCCATTGCCGGACCCTTGGGTTCTTCGTTGGTCTTTGGACATTTATCCACAAAATGTCCTATTCCTTTGCACTTGAAACAACATATATCCTTCCAAACTACTTTCTTCTTCTTTTTAGACTTGCTTGGGCAGAAAGCTGCATGATGACCTTTTTTAATACATCTATAACACTGAATATCCTTAACTTTCCCAAACCTCAAAGCCTCTTCTTTTTCCTTTTGAGATAGTGCTCTTTTTGCTTGCTTCGGAGTCATCCAAAACTCACCCTTGATATCCCAAATTTCATTTTGTTTTACGTGACAATCTACAATTTTTATCAAAAGGGTCATACTATATTTCACTCATATAATTTATCTAACTAGCATACTTATATTTTAACAATTGAATCTCGAATATAACCTAAATATCAAATTGCACTATTTATTTACCAGCCATTTATTATTTACCAAGCCCTATCCAGATTTTATGAGTTTAAGGTCATTCAAATTCTAAAATATTTCAAACTATTTAATTTCACCCCTTTTCCAACTCAAACCTTATAGTTTTGTTCCACTTCCGAATTTCAAACTTATATCTTTTTCCAAATTACCATATTTCATTTTCTTAACCCATCTTAAGTGGTTACTAACCCTATCGTTTTCAAATTATCCCCACTTTATTATTTATCAAAACCTATCGACTGTCTAAAATCGTCGATAAATTCAAACTCTATTCTTTAGATTAAATTCTTCTTAATTTGAGTCATTATTGTACCATAATTCATTTGTGAATTCAGTTTATGATCTATAACAAGGAATTCATCACTTATTTTAAATTTCTACTTATCTATTTCAATTTATATTTAATTTTTATCTAAACATTTCATTAGAATTTATGTAAACAATTTAAAACACTTATTTGAATAGTTTAAGTATTTCTCAATGTCTTATTCAGAATCATATAGTCATCCCATTCTCGAGACTCGAAAATAAATACTGATGATGATCGACCAATCAACAGAATTATCTTCCATTGATTAGAATGTGATTCTATACCTATCTAGTCTATATTGGATTTCGTATATACGTTAGCTAGGCATGTATTCAAAATCCGTATATACTTAACAGTCCAATCTTGATGTCAAGTAAATTATTCAAAACTCTTATCATCAATTGTATTTCAAAACAATCACACATCTCAAAATGGTTTATTAAATATCAAAATACTTTATATTTCCAAAATACGCTCAACTAGTTTCAAAACCATCCTTTATATATATGTGTGTGTGTGTATATATATATATATATATATATATATCCTACTAAATTCTTTAATCTTCACTTATTCCTTTTTGGACTATTTAATCTATTCCTCGGGTTATTTATCTTATTTTTAACATCCATAATAAAGTTATACAAATTAACCATTCCAAAAGCAATTTTTTTTAATATTCAAAGTATATTCTTTTAGGTTTATTTTAACTTTCAAATATCGTCCTCACATAGGAAACACTCTTAAACTCATTCTAAAGTATTATCTACCCTATCTCTAATGAGTTTCTTACTCCGTTAACTTCTGAACTAATGTATATACCCCTTGAGCGGGGTTCAACCACAACTCTGATACCACATGTGACGACCCAACTTCCAATCACCTTAAGTCGATGTTTAAACCAACTATAGACATTTGAAAATCAGATTTGCCGGGGTAGTACACATTAGAACAGAATAAAATAAACCTTTATTTCTCAACATTTGATTACAATAGAGTTTATGCTACCAGAGTTGCAATAAAATACACAACAGAAAAGAAAACTACAGAAAAAAATAGTACGATATAGCAGAAGAACTCCAAATCCAGCTCGAAGCTCCAACCCAAAAATGCTTCGAATCTTGCTCCAAGGATTTATAATTGTAAAACTAAACCACTAGCTTCCCATGTGAAAATTTGTGGGAACCCAAAGTTTAGGAAGGAACAATAAACTCCAGGCCAGTCATGGGACTGGTGTGAGAACATAAAACATAATTTACTTATAATTAAGGTAAATCAGAGGACCACGCCATATAATACGGAACAAGTTTACTCCCTATGATTGCCGGTGCATAAGTCATACATAAGTTCAAAAAAGTGAGTATTATAAGGCCCTCCCCAATACATACCAAACAATAAATGCAAGTGCACACGTGGACGAGTTTTAGCTTTATAAATCCAACTCAATGATATATGTCAATGGTGTTTATTATTACTACTAATAAAATATTTTGCAAATAAATTTATAGATCTAGTAAGCATAGTAACTATGCCTACATACATTGTTTACAAACAAAGCAAAGGGATCGTATTGGTTATTGGGTTTCCAACAAGATGGTTCCTGGCATGAAATATTATTCGAGGCCACAAGCTAAGTATCTCCTAGTTAACATTCAGACTCGGACACCAAATATAGAGCAAAGTATATATCCTAGTTTTCATTCAGACATTGGACACCGTATATAATTTATTTCCTCAGGTTTCACAGGTGGTTCCATCTCCGAAGCTTTTGAGTTCCAATAATTTTTTTGAATATGTATGCACCTAACTGCCAGTTTCCCATCATTTCGGGTCGTGAGGTTCGTGAGGTTTCGTACCACAAAGTATGCACTTACACTAAGCCATGCTTTGATTATTTCATCAACTGTAGCACTTCGTATGCCACACTGTCATTTCATAATCTACAGCTGATAATCACTGACTAAATAACTTTTGGTCAAGGGAATAAATTCCTATCCCCAAACAGAGATACATTCAGTAATAATCAGTTAATACCCTATAAGATACAGTGTCAAACACACATCCATACGAGTTCATTTCAGGTTCGAACGAAACCGAAGGCGCCTTATTCCACAACTCAAGTTTGAGTGCAAATTCCCTTGCAATCCGAAAGTTCTCCGAATACGTTCGGGCTTACTGCCACTCCGGTAATAGGGTCATCTCTCTACTGTAGCTATTCAGTAAAGAAACAAATCAGGAGGTAGCCCATTCGATGTGAAGAACCACGGTCTTCAATCGTCGTTTATATGTCTTCATCTATTACATCGTATGGTTATTCTGAACGACTTTCGGAAAGTAAATTCCGATCTCGGTCTTTCCAAGTAACTAGTGCTTCAAATGGAATACACATTTCAAATTAAGTGCTTTCCATTATGAATATATATTCACAACTTAATTCTTGCTAAATTTAAAATGACCGTTGATACAAACTCAAATAGTTTTCTCTTAACTCTTTACTTCTGAACCATCATTTATAAACAAAGGATCACGATTAACAATATTTCTTTAATTCAAAATCGTTGTATTCATTCAAACATGGATTCATTATATCCAGAACAAAGGATTCAGGACTAAACCAATTCCCTGTTTAATTAAATAATATATTTGAAAATAAAACATTTGTTATAAACTAATTATATATATAAATATAGACTAACTTTAAAATAGAAAAGTTTAAAATAATTATTTAACATATATTAAACTTTGAAGAAGTATACAAATAGAATATTTTAAACATATACATACTTTTAAATAAAATAAATTTTATTTAATACTTATGAAATTAACATACCGTGTTTTTAAATAGTTGAAACCTATATAAATATAAAAAAATATTTTAACTGGAATTGTTTCCTTTCCATGCCGATGAATTGAACTTATTTTCACATTCGAAGAGCATAACTGGCTTTGATAATCTTGAGTTAGTTCAATCAATTTCAAAGACATTCCACTATTTACTGTCGTTCACTAGTTCCGTATTAACTTACATTATTAACCTAAGCCTTACTCAGGTAAAACAATATTATTAATATATCATTCAGGTTAATTCCAAACGATTTATATTAGATATATGATTGGTTAGACATAGAAACTTCTTATATACAATATATGTTTCCATATTAAACCAAAACTATAAGTAGAATTACAATATTTCTACCATTTAATTCCTTAAATAGTATTCGTCATTATTTGCAGAACTTATATAAAATATCTGAAGATCACACCCACCCAATCCAATTTTTATCTGAATTTTGAATTGGAAAACCATTTATTATAGTTACCGTTCACAATTCGAGAATCACTTTTAATTTGTTCTTTTACTAGCTTAGATAAGTAAACATTGGCCAGGTAAGTTCAGCACACTGGTGGTTGCATCCCTTGCCTTAGTTACATACCTTGTTTACTGTTCCAGAACTAATAACGAAACATCTTACTCCTTAACCCAAATTTAAGTTTCATTTCTTACTTAAGCTTTAAATTCTGTATTTTTTTATTCTAAGCAACTTATATAAAATATTGTTATAAAAATTTATCTAAACTTACATCAAGTTTCATAACTAAATATGCTAGTTTAAATATCTTTTCAAACAATTTTTATAATAGTATTTCAAAATTTTATTTTGCAACCTTACTTGGATCTCAAACCCCAAATAATTCAAATTCAAAGTCCGTCGAAGCAAAATTTTAAGTATATTGTTATTCAAAATTTTGATTGGATTCAAGATCAAATAATACAAATTCAAGGCAACTTGCAAAACAAATTATGCCACCACATCAAATTATAATTTGGATTATAATTGAGGTTCCAAATTTACATTATACACCATACTTAATTCATAAAATAATATTTAATTCACAAAATGATTATCATTAACTTAATATTTAACTCACAAAATAATTAACATTACTTTATATTAAATTTACAATGTTATTCACAAAATATTTTATCATTTTCATTAAATTGATACTTAAGTAAAGTATCACTCAAATTTCTACCTAAATTATAAAATAATACTAACATTTTCTTCATAATTAAGATAATAACATTTTGCGATCAAAGTATTTTTAATCAATATTTTTAAATTTTATAAAAAATCATCATAAAGTATTCTAATTTTGAATATTCTTTAATTAATGTAAATTAGCTTAATTATTTACTACTATTCTATGTGACATCAATATGACGTCCAAATATATTATCACAACTACAACTATTCATGCACCCATATAATCGATAACTTACTCAACACGCATTATACATCGACGCATATCGATGTATGGTTTATGTCGACAACCATATTCGTTCACAACCATATACGTCAACTTCCTTTATTAATTTTTTATATAAAACTAGGCTTTTAACTAAAATTATGCGCATGACTGAGCATGCGAGGCATTCACTCGGCCTGGTGCAAGGTAAAGGCTGACTGGATGGATTTTGGTGAGCTCAGCCGGACGGGTGTGATGACAGAAGTAGCTGACATGGGGTGCTTAGAGGAGGTCGACATGTTGCTGTTTCGAGGAAGAGGGGAAAGTGAACGTGAGTGGAAGCTTCAGTGCGTGAGTGGATTTCAGGTGGAGGGGAGCTAGGTCAAAGGTTCGCTGCACATGGAGGAGTGAGAGGAGCTAGGTGGAGCTTGCTAAATGCTGTAGGGAGTCGGATCTTGCATGCAACGAAGAGGGGCACAAGGCTAGCTCAGTTCAGAGAGTACATGCGGATGTGTTCAAGAAAAGGGCATAACGTATTTTAATGGATAAGGGAAGTCTCGTTTATGATGAGGGTCAAATGGCGATGGCAGAACGTAAAAATGGGGAAATGAAATTACGTGAAGGGGATGTGGTGAGGAGTAGGAGGCATTGGAAAGAGGAGAGCTATGTGCAGTCTCGAATAGGATACAGTTAAGGCAAACAAAATGGTGAAGAGGATATCATGTAGTAGAAGAAGATAACCGTTGCACTATATTCTTTCTTTTCTGTAGCATTGGTTTAACAGTGAAGAGACACACGTTTTTTTTTTAAGATTTAAGAAGACGAAGTAGAAATTGCAGAGGCTGAGGAAAAAAAGAAAAATGGAGAAATCTTGCTTACATGTGGTGGAAAAATTTACAAATGTCACAAATTAAATATACCCACACATGCATTTTCTTTTTTATTTCTACAGTTTGCATGCGTGACTCCTGGCATCCCATACACCTAGCATGCATTTGCCGAGAACCCATTACCTTTTATTTATAATTTGTATACTAAAAATTTTTCTCGATTTCTTTTTGTTTTTAATTATCAGTAATCAATAACAACAAACTAACAATATAATCGTGTACAGTAATGTGGCACGATCTCAAAACAGTAATAAAATAGACCGGTTGATTAGTTCTGTAATGTGTCAAAAGGACCACAGTTGCCCAACAGTACATTAGAAAAATATATGCTTATTTTCCAAAATAAAATTTACAATAAAATTTTATAAAATATTTTAAGACTATGAGAATAGAAACTGAACAAAATTTTGAATGGATGTTTAATTATAATTTAATCTCAAACTCTGATCGACTTTAGCAACTGGATTACAAATCGTTTTAAAGATTTGACTAATGATGAAACGTTTTTTCAAAACAAACATTAGTTTACCCAAATTTTAAGATAAAATTAATTTCAATCGTTTTAAAATATTATTATGGCCTTAAAATTTTATACATATTTATTTAAACCTTCCAAAATTTATTTCCTGATTCATTATAGCAAATTCTCATAACCATAATGGTTTTTAAGATGCTTAATGGTTATATAAATTTCAATGTCCTGATTCATTATAGCAAATTCAAATAAATTTTAAGATGCTTAATGGTTTTCGGGTAAAGGATGTGGTAAATGGGATTTTGGTAATAAAGCCAAGACGAAAACGAATTGTATTAGAGAAGTTTAAAGCTAAGGGTTCGTGCTTAAGTAAGGGTTTGCTTAATAAATGAATTAAATAAAAATGATTATAATTGACAGAGGTTTTCAAAAGTAAAGAATGGTTTATAAAACCATGTTTTAAATACAATAGTAAATGAAATTTTGTGATATTATAATTAATACCAGTCTTGGAGTTACAAACTTTTATCTATCTCAAGATAAGAACGTTGTCGAATCAAGGTCTGAGAGGTAATTAAAATAAACCAACTTGAACGACTTTATTTTTATCCAAAGGATGATACTAGTTTGAAATGGTAAAATATTTTGGAAATAAATTATTATTTCCATAAGTGATATTTCTACTTATTTTGAAAAGTTTTAGAAATTTAGTAAAACTATTGGATTTTATGTTAAACAATGTATTACTTGACATTGTTTGGCCCAGATATGGAGTGTGACTATACTTATATCATTGGACTAAGTATATAGCGCTAATTTCCAAACAATGAAAATAATATGGTTTTGTGAATGCACTTAATTAAAGAAATAAGTAAATGGCTACGGATTTTTGAGAAAATGAAAATAAGAAGTTAAACTGGTTTGGAAACAGAAGTTGATATGGAAATTTAATTATTTCCCTAAGCATTATTATAATCTTTGTTCGACAGAGTTTTGAAGTTAAATACAACCATTTGGATTTATATTATAAACAATGTGTCGAATGACATCGTTTTTGCCAATATGTAAGATTAGTAATTAGATTCATACCATTTGGTTAAGTATATAACGATATTTCCAAATTAAAGGAAATAAAAAGAGCATTTGTGAATAAAGAGTGATATTTTCGAAGTAAAGTAAATAAAGAGGAGGTTTGGTGAATACGTTTATTTTAAAGATATAAGTGTTGGATATTTTTTTCAAAGTAACGATAGCAGAAGAGATTTAATGAGATAAGTTTATGAAATCGATTTGTAACAATCAATTAAAGGATTTTAATGAATGTTTTTTAATTAAAAGGGACTGAGTTGCTGAAGTACTTAACTGTACTCTTTGATTTAATAGTTAAAAAAACCGACTATCAATGAATTCCCTTTGTGACCATTGACGTGTTAGTTCTAGGTTGCTGAGATGGGAACTGGACCTAAAACTACTTCGAACCAACTTTGCATTCGAAAACTATTTGTGGGGTTGCTTATGCATATTGAGATGATTTGAAGGCATAGACCTTTGTAGTAAGAGGAGTGCTCACTGATGTCTCTGGTTAACTAGCAGGATTAAACTTGTAGCAGTAATCCTTACATTTTATGGCATCTTCAGTTTCGTTTAGTCCCAGAACGAACCTGTACGAACGAATGTTTGACAGAGTATTTCCTAAAATTCACAAACATTGACTTTTACAAATAAACTGAGTTTGGTGGCGGGAGGGAAAATTCTTTTAGTTTAACACCCAGAGTATGTTTGTGCAAATCGATTTATTATTAATGGATATGACAATGTGGCATTCAAAATGTGATGTTTCTAAAAAGGTAATTGTGACCTCAAGCTTCATCAACCGAGAAATGACAGAAATGGGGCAGGCAGCAGGGCTATATGGGTCATACTCATTAGGGTATATCATCACCTCATCTTGAGAAACCGGTTATCTCATTTCGTATGCTTCAGAATCTTATGTTTGTTGATCCCAACCATGGTGATGATATATTCGATACACTCAAGTTGAATGAGTGGCCAATCTGTGTTGTCTGGTTGCAAGATGTTCTGATTGAACCCCAATGTTTTATCTCTAGAGAACACTGATCAAAAAATGATTTCATAGCTAGTCATGTTGAAAATCCAAACAGCAATACAAGCCGTATGTTTTTAGATGTAAAACTACTATGTTTGTGACGATCTAGAATTTTTGAGTATTTAAATAATTAGTTTAATCAAATTTATAAATTAAATAGGCTGCATTTGAATTACTATAAATAAAAATAAGTCGTTTAGAATTATAAAATATATTTGGGAGCCATTTTGTCAAAATATATTAGCTTTTGATTTCTAACATTAAACTATACATTGAAATATAGCTACACTTATAAGCATTGCAAAGTAGAAACACTTTAAAAGTGCAACAAAGATGTGGTAAATGGGTAGGTAGAAACCACATGCATGTGCTCATGGTTTTATTGGGTGGTTTCATTGTTTTAATATGATAAGGACAAGTGTCCTAAGATGTGTCCTTACCTCCACATTTTCATTCACTCCACTCATTTTCTCACTTCCTCCTTTCTCACCTTAGTGCCCATCACTTCCATGACATAAAATTCTCATCCTCCCTTTTTTCTTTCCCCTCCTTCTTCTCCTCCATTAATTCAGCCTTGTCTCCTCCTCTTTCCCCCTCCGTTTGGTTTTCCCTCTCCTTCTCTCCTTGCGCTTCCATCCACCTCCAACCCAACGCCACCACTGCCTCATCCTTCCCTACCCTCGGCCCCACCTCCTCCACACCTTGTGCCACCTTCTAACAACCACCACCACCCCCTATCTTGGCCCAAAATACCACCTTTCCCCCTACCAAAGTTTGGACACCCTATCACCACCACCATACCCTACTTCGACCTCCTAAAAAATTTATTTAATAATAGTAATAATATTATTATTATTTTTCAAGTCAGTGAAGATCGAAGGTCAATCTGTAGCGGTCCGATACATCTAGGCAGACCTACAATAAAGATTGGTGGAGCGGAACCCTAGGTGAGAAATCCGCACTTATATTTTCTTATTATGGTTGTTATGTTAATGGATGATTAATTAGCTATTAAACATAGTGTAAGCGTTCATTACTAAACACTTATACGTACATACAAAGATATACATATTACGTGATTGATGAATGGATGCTGTGAATGTTGTAATAGTTGTTAGTAGTGATACTAGTTCATATTACACATGTTACATCGACCATTTTGGAGATATTTGGGTATTGCTTAAGTCTCATGCTTATCGGGTTATATAAATGAATATTTAAATTTAATGGGAAAATGAAAGTTGGAATCTAATATTCGAAATTTGTTAGAAATGAAATTAAAGTAATTTTGATTTTTTGTAAAGGTTGGAATTTTATTGAACGCAGTTTTGTCAGTAAATAGTGTGTTCAAGTTTAAATCATTAAATTGAATTTTGTTTTGAAATTAAAGTTCAGATTTGCTATATTGAAAGTGTTTTAACTCAAAACGTTTGTTTCATATAGCTTATATATTATTTAATTTGAGTTATGGAAGATTTTGTTCTAAAAGGTTAAATTTTTGAAAATAATAATATTTTAGTAATTGAATAATATTAATTAAAAATGAATATTTTAATTTTAAGTTGAAATCATGAAATATTATTTTGAAATACTCTTATATATGTTTTAAAAGGTTTTCTGAACTATTTTGAAGTGAAACGGATTATTTTTATTATAAACATAAAATACGATTAGAAAAGAGCTACCACACAGCGGTAGTTCACGAATTTTGACCATAGCTTTATATTGTCATAACAGATTCATTTTAAATCAGATTTTCCTAAAAAAACATTTGTTAGCCTATAACAATAGTGTTCAAATGGAAAAAGTATTTACCAATTTTGATGAATAATTTTAAGGTTATGTCCAAAATAGTTTTCAACAAAAATCATGGCACTGTAGTTTAGTTAGGAATCAACTGAAACGACTTTATAAAAATGACTAAAAATATGATTTTTTTTGATAAATCATAATAAATGATTTCAAAGTGGTTTGGATTAAAATTATAAAGTTTTAAGGTTATTTTCATCAAACTAGTATAAATAACCTATTCGTAATGCTTTTAAAAAGCTTTTATTTAATAATTGATTTTGAAGGGTTTAGACTTAATAATTGATATCCAAATTTTGTTAATCCATTTTAAAGGGATAATGAAATGGTTTTGATGATGAATGGAACTTTCAGAAGTTGAGATGGGTTGAGACTTAACTAAAATCTAGTATATTCATACCATTTTAAATGACACTTGTTATTTTTAAAGGCCAGGATCAGAATTTGTGTCTGAAAACCATTCCGAATAATAATAAGACATGATGAGGAAGAGTTAATTGAAGATGATGATTGAAAGTCTGGAATCTTTACATCGTAGGATTGCTTGTTGATGTCTTAGATAGGTGACCACCTATTATGAGATTATATTGTAGCAGTGGTGCGGATGTATTTGGAGATTTTTTGAATTTGCAAGAACCTCTCTCCATTATGGATGAGCAATAAGGTGACTTCGTTTTTGTTTACATTCAGAATGCACTTGTATGGATGTGTGTCTGACATTCTATTTTGTGATGTATGATTAGTTTTACTGAACATATTTTTGATTAGTGGAGGAGAATTTATTCTCTTAGTGTAACACCCCACCTCCGCTAGGGTCACTCACAAAGGGAATGCACTAATTTTGGTGGAGCATTATCTAGGTAAACATACACAGAGATATCACAAGACAGAACATAAATAAAGCAGCGGTAGAAATTAAAAACCAAATCTTATTACTTTCAAGAAAAGAGTCAAAACCTCATATATCCAAAGTACAAGTTGCCATTATTCCATTACATCAAGTTCTAAATAAAGAAGCATAAACTTAAAAATAACATAAGTAAATTATTCCCCAAAAATAGCAGACGTGTAGCCATAGCATAGCTCAAGACCAAACCGTACATGAGCGGACAGAAAGAAAGCTAAATCCAAGCTAAGAGCTAGAGTTTCCTCCTTGAGAACCTGGGGGAAGAAACGAAAGAAAAAGAGGCAAAAGGAAACGGGTCAGTCATAAAGACTGGTAAGTCCAAGTGACTTTCAGCATAAAAAAGGTAAAGGTAACATGACATGTATAACTGAAAGTAAACATAAGTATGATGTCAAGATGGATAAGATAGACTAAGATAACATGATGAATCAAGTATAGGTCAAGTATAGCATCGCTTGTTCAAGGTTCGCTGCACCAACTGTACTAGTAGCCCAACCCATGTCAAGTATTAATCATGAAATGATCCCTTGGCCCAAAATCGTGAATGACCCATTACTAGGTCCAACGGAACGATCCACTAATCGATCGGCTCCCTACAAGTTCTAGCTCGTTGTGTTTCTGTGTCATACGGCCCTATCACGAATGTAGTCACCTGTGCTTGGTCCACCATAGGTGTATCAAGCCCTATGGTGCCAACCACCGACACGAATCAAGCATGCACAGATAAACCTACTAATGCCCAATGCCTGCTTCTTCAACTCCGCACCACGTGCACGACCATAGCCCGCCTGAACCTACACTGGCGCACCCACACAGCCGTCGTTCTGGTCGCTTACAATCAGCCCAGTAATCGTGCCCCACCCTGCCTGGTTCCAGGGTACCATGATACATCTAGTGGGTTACTGCTGAAATGGACCGCGTAACTAGGGTTTCCGTCTAGTAGGTTAAGTGTTGTCATTTAAATTCGAGACTTAACCCCATCAGTCTAGCATATCAAGTTGGATAAGTGTTGTCATTTAAGTTCGTGACTTAGCCCTACCATTCACGTGTTAAGTTGGTTAGTTGTTGTCGTTCAAGTTCATAACCTAACCCTACCAATCATATTTCAAGTTGGTTAAGTGTTGTCTTTCATGTTCATGACTTTACCCTATCATGTGGCATTAATTCATTAATGCACCCTAACCTCTCACATCAGACCTGTTGTTATGGTCACTGGATATGCCGGGCGGTTCCAGGTAGATTTACACCACAACTCGGTCTGACCTCGGGTTTCTAGCGCGATATGACCAACTACCCACATTGGATCATATTGTATGCCGTAACTGGATTTGTCTGGCGGTTCCGGGCAGATTTACACTGCAAACTCAACCCAACCTCGAGTTGGCCATTTTCAAGTTCATTCTAGTGTCATGACCATGTTCAAGTTTCATTTCAAGTTCGTGTCAAGTTTCATGTTTCAATTTATGCCTATTATCAAGCTCATGATTCATGTTTATAACTAGTTCATGTTTTGCCTAATCTACCCAAATCGTATTCCCATCGCATGTAAACGTTAATCGATCTAAATTACAAGCAAATCTAAATCTAGAGATAAAGGGAATAACATCAAAACTATGATAGACAGAAGGGACAAGCATAAAGCGATAAAAGAGATTACAAGACTGGCATGATATAACTTGAGATAATCGGTTACAATATCACTAGCATATAGAAATTAATAGGGTTTTCAAATCTGGCAAAATAAGGCGATAGTCCTTATAAAAACTTGACATAAAAGAATAGTCATGCACAAGCAAGCCAAATACAAGGATAATGGGTCAATGGTTTTTGGTGTACATAATAACGAATAAACTAAGCAAGTCACACCCTAGGTATGGGATCCAACTAAATGCCAATTCGGTGTTCAACATGGTTTTCAACTATAGTGATATGAGCAATCAACTATAATAGTCAATTAACCACAATAGTTATAAAATAGTCATGGATAATTATCCAAAAGAGTTCTAGGCAACTACATTAATAGTCATAGGCAATTAACTGTAATAGTTTCAAAGTCATGGTCATAGTTTTATGTTCATAATCATAGGCAGTAATTCATAGTCACGAGTCATAGGTGACTAGCCACAATTGTCCTTGTCATAGTCATAGGCAATGGTCTTATGTTCTCAGTCATAGGCATAAGCATAGTCTTACGTTCTCAGTCATAGTCCTTGGCCATTAACAATGGTTTCAATGTCATAGGCATGATAACGTTTTATTTTTAATGTGAATAGCCCCATGCTGATTTCAAAGCAATATTCCCAAATGTCAAGATCCAAGAAGAACTAGAATAGATATGAATCGATTATCACGCTTAAGTCAAATTTCACTTTATCTCATGCCCAAATTACAATCAACAAGTTTAGATCTCAAAGTATCTAGAACTTACAGTGCGTGGATCGAGAATTAGAAAGCAGAATTTGATTGTTGAATCTCTATTTGATTGATCGTGTTCTAATTGAAATCCCCCAATTTGCAAATCTCTAAGCGTAGTCTTGATGGAGAAGGAGCAGTCCTTTTCTTCATTTTTATCTTATTATTTTGATTATCTCAGAAGCAGCATAAGGACAGAATGAAATGGTGTGGAGAGAATGAGGTAGGGGTGAGTTTATATAGGATTAGGCAGACGAATATGGACAGAAAACGAGTCTAAATATATCAGGATGCATCTGGTTCAAGAAGTGGGTTCGGGAGGCAGGTCGACCCCCAGGTCGACTCCCCAGTCGACCTGGTCATGGGGAGGTCGACACCCCAGTCGACCTGGTTGGGGGGGTCGACTCCCCAGTCGACCTGGGTATATGGGCGGGAATTTTCCCGCTAGCCTTCTCTGGGTTTGAATTTCGAATTTCTGGCTTTATTTTCGAGCTGTTTTATTTTATTTAAATTCCTGAAACTTCGGAGGGTCATATCTTGGTCATACGGACTCCGATTTTCGAAAACTCAGACTCGATTTCATGTAGAATTCCGTGACGAACGCAATGGCGCTAACTGTTTCCCCTGATTCTTATTTTAAAATTTAATTCTGCCTTGATTTATGACTTTAACATGTTATAAAAATACGGGTCGTTACATTCTCCCCTCCTTAAAGGATTTCGTCCCCGAAATCTCTAAGTTAGGAAGAATATATCCTACCATCCAATCATCCATCTACTCAACCATCATTCACGAGCAATCATTGTCCTTAAAAGATTCCTAATGCTATATGAACATATGCAGAAAGTTTGTGTATATGTTCTTTATCTAATGTAAATGATCAGGCCTTTTTGATCTTCTTAATGCAAAATATGTTTAGTGTCATGAACCAACATGTATGCAAATAATCCTAGTCACATAAACACTATATGTGTGCACAAACATTCATCCATATGCAACATCTACATGATAACACATTAAATTTCATCCATAAACAAGTATAAACACTCATGCATATGCAATATGAAAACGTGTCTGAGCCGATCTAGTGCCTAATGTGTGTTATGCAACCATGAGCAACCACTTGCGACCACTTGCAAGCATTTGCAAACATCAACCATAACATGTTTCAAATACATGTTTCCATCCGTATGGTTCTATCTAAGGTTCTCAAGATAGGACCGAGAAGATAAGCAAGATAAAACAAAGCATCAAGGAGGAGAAGTTAAAGATGTACCCCCAGAAGGTCCTGCTTGCGAGGCTTGCCCTTGCTTCTTAGGGCAGTTCTTGTTGATATGTCCAGTTTCACCACACTGAAAGCATGCTCCCATCTTCATCTTCTTCTTTCTACAATCCTGGACTATAAGCCCCTCAATACCACAGAAGTTGCACTTTTCTTTTCTCACGTGTCTTGTTGTCTTTATTTTTGTTGTTGTTCTTGCCTCCTTTCTCTGAGTCTTTCTTCTTGTTTTGAGAATCATTCGCCTTGATCTCCTTCTTGCCATTCTCATCTTCTTCATGAAGTAGGGCCATACACACCAAGCTCTCAAAGGTCACCCCCATGGGGACATGAGTCATAGCAAGGCTGTGTAGTGGCTCATTCAAACCTCTGACGAAGCGAAGAGCCTTCTAGTGTTGGGTGTTCACTAAATCCAGCCCAAATCTGGCCAGCTGATTAAACTGATTAACGTACTCCCTGACTTTCATGCTTCCTTGCTTAAGAGTTAGGAACTTATCCATCCGCAGGCTTCTTTCAGCTTGGGAGAGAAATTTCATCTCAAATCTCATCCAGAAGTCTTCCCAAGTTTCCACTGGCCTCTCAGCATGGGTAATCTCCCACCAATATGAAGCTTCATCTTTAAGAAACCACACTGCTAGCTGTATCTTTTGCATGTCGTCAACTTCGAAGATGACGAACAAATCTTCGGTTTCCTTCAGCCAGTTCCTCGCTTCCACAAAGGATTCAGTCCCATAGAAGTCCTTTCCACCCATAGCCTTGAAGTCTCTACATGTCTTTGCGAAATCATTTCCACGAGGAGGAGGAGGAGGAGGAATCGCTGCAGCTGGAGGAGGAATATCTGCTGGGCCTGCATCGTTGGCCCTAGCCTCTAAGTACCTCCTGAACCAGCCAGGTATTGGCATGCCCTCTGGAAAGTTAAGATTCCCAAACATGATGAAAAATGAAAAGATAGAGATTCAAACGAGGAAACAAAGGAAAGTGCTAATGGATTTTGGGGAATAGCCTTTTCAAAATAAACTTTTCTTGAAAAATGCTTCTTTATAAACGGTTTTGAAAATAGTTTCAGAAGGTTTTTAAAAGCTTTTGCCCAGTCTGGTAACCTTCTACTCTGATACCAAATGTAACACCCCACCTCCGCTAGGGTCACTCACAAAGGGAATGCACTAGTTTTGGTGGAGCATTATCTAGGTAAACATACACAGAGATATCACAAGACAGAACATAAATAAAGCAGCGGTAGAAATTAAAAACCAAATCTTATTACTTTCAAGAAAAGAGTCAAAACCTCATATATCCAAAGTACAAGTTGCCATTATTCCATTACATCAAGTTCTAAATAAAGAAGCATAAACTTAAAAATAACAAAAGTAAATTATTCCCCAAAAATAGCAGACGTGCAGCCATAGCATAGCTCAAAACCAAACCGTACATGAGCCGACATAAAGCAAGCTAAATCCAAGCTAAGAGCTAGAGTTTCCTCCATGAGAACCTGGGGGAAGAAATGAAAGAAAAAGAGGCGAAAGGAAATGGGTCAGTCATAAAGACTGGTAAGTCCAAGTGACTTTCAGCATAAAAACAGGTAAAGGTAACATGACATGTATAAACTGAAAGTAAACATAAGTATGATGTCAAGATGGATAAGATAGACTAAGATAACATCATGAATCAAGTATAGGTCAAGTATAGCATCGCATGTTCAAGGTTCGCTGCACCAACTGTACTAGTAACCCAACCCATGTCAAGCATTAATCATGAAATGATCCCTTGGCCCAAAATCGTGAATGAGCCATTACTAAGTCCAATGGAATGATCCACTAATCGATAAGCTCCCTACAAATTCTAGCTCATTGTGTTTCTGTGTCATACGGCCCTATCACGAATGTAGTCACCTATGCTAGGTCCACCATAGGGTGTATCAAGCCCTATGGTGCCACCCACCGACACGAATCAAGCATGCACAGATAAACCTACTGATGCCCAATGCCTTCTTTTTCAACTACGGACCACGTGCATGACCATAGCCCGCCTGAACCTACACTGGCGCACCCACACAGCCGTCGTTCTGGTCGCTTACAATCAGCCCAGTAATCGTGCCCCACCCTGTCTAGTTCCAGGGTACCATGATACATCTAGTGGGTTACTGCTGAAATGGACCGCGTAACTAGGGTTTCCGTCTAGTAGGTTAAGTGTTGTCATTTAAATTCGAGACTTAACCCCATCAGTCTAGCATATCAAGTTGGCTAAGTGTTGTCATTTAAGTTCGTGACTTAGCCCTACCATTCACGTGTTAAGTTGGTTAGGTATTGTCATTCAAGTTCATGACCTAACCCTACCAATCATATTTCAAGTTGGTTAAGTGTTGTCTTCCATGTTCATGACTTTAGCCTATCATGTGGCATTAATTCATTAATGCACCCAAACCTCTCACATCAGACCTGTTGTTGTGGTCACTGGATATGCCGGGCGGTTCCGGGCAGATTTACACCATAACTCAGTCTGACCTCGGGTTTCAAGCGCGATATGACCAACTACCCACATTGGATCCTATTGTTTGCAGTAACTGGATTTGCTGGGCGGTTCCGGGCAGATTTACACTGCAAACTCAACCCAACCTCGAGTTGGCCATTTTCAAGTTCATTCTAATGTCATAACCATGTTCAAGTTTCATGTCAAGTTCGTATCAAGATTCATGTTTCAACTTATTCCCATTATCAAGTTCATGATTCATGTATATAACCAGTTCATGTTTTGCCTATTCTACCCAAATCATATTCCCATTGCATGTAAACGTTAATCGATCTAAATTTCAAGCAAATCTAAATCTAGAGATAAAGGGAATAACATCAAAACTATGGTAGGCAGAAGGGACAAGCATAAAGCGATAAAGAGATTAAAAGACTTGCATGATATAACTTGAGATAATCGGTTACAACATCACTGGCATATAGAAATTAATAGCGTTTTCAAATCTAGCAAAAAAAGGCGATAGTCCTGATAAAAACTTGACATAAAAGAATAGGCATGCACAAGCAAGCCAAATACAAGGATAATGGGTCAATGGTTATTGGTGTACATAATAACGAATAAACTAAGCAAGTCACACCCTAGGTATGGGATCCAACTAAATGCCAATTCGGTGTTCAACATGGTTTTCAACTATAGTGTTGTAACACCCCACGCCCGCTAGGGTCACTCACAAAGGGAATGCCATAGCATCGGTGGAGTATTTTAGTGAATATAGAACAGAAAAATTACAACAAGACAGATATAAATAATACTTGAAATTTTAAAACATCATCTCATAACAACGGAAATAAACATGTCTGGTTACATCATAAAACCACGATAAAAGTCAAGTACAATATCCATCAAAATAAAGAAGTACATAATCCCACTCTCTCATACAATAGCCATAACAAAAGAAAAGATAACTGGATAACTGGAGCTTTACATCTACCCAAGCTCCTAAAGACTGGAACAACAATCCGATCAAGCTCTACTACCGCTAGGATCCACCGTAGGACCTGAGGGTTGGGAAAAAGATAAAAACAACGGGGTCAGACATAAGTCTGAGTGAGCCCTATAACTTTAACAATATAATCATTAAAGTAACCAGAGAAGACATAAACTTGACCTATGGTAATATCTGGGGATGAATGGCTACACTAAGTAGCTTGGTAGACTTAGGATAAACTAAGATAACCGTCAGGACGCATCTACCCACCCAAGGATAATTACTAACTGCACCACACCAGTCATTCCTACTTAAAGGTTGATCCCTTCCAAGAACTTAGAAAATTTCCCCAGTAGTTTCATGTACCCCTAGCCCACTACATAGGTGCCGTCTGCCCCTATCTCCACTAGGTGTACCCAGTAATTCTTACCCAGTAGTTTCGTGTACCCCTACATAGGTGCCGTCTGCCCCTATCTTCATTAGGTGTACCCACTACTCCCCAAGCGATCGGCTCCCTACCGTAGATACCCGTGCTGGTCCCACAGTGGGGTGTATCACTCCCCTAAAGTGGCTACCAAATACTAACGGTGCACGGCTTTATATCTACACGATGCAACAACGGCTTATCTACCAGCCCGGGCCCACACACGCATATGAAACCCGTTGGACTTGCGTTGCCACCGCTAACCCGTTTTGGCCTCTTATAATCAAGCCCAATATGCGTGTCCCGTCACTCGACATGGGTCGAGCCCACAAAGATACGTTTGGGATATTGGTTGAAATGGGCCCCCACAAGCTACCCACTTAAGCTTGTCAAATATCTAGTGTATCCCACTTAACCCTTTAATCATGTTTAATTACATGTTTCCACTTGGTTAAGTATTCTAATCGTATTTTCTATTGCCACCCAAGGCAACCCACTAGATTCCACATGCCACCCAAGGCAACCACCAAATTTCCTCATGCCACCCAAGGCACCCACTTAACCCCTCATGTCCCACTACATGCTATTATGGTTAAGTGTTTCTTAATTAATTAAGACCGTGATCTCCCGTAAAGACCTCCCACATTAGACTGGCTGTTATGACCGCCTGGTTAAGCCGGTAGAATCCGGGCAGTCTTACGTCATAACAGAGTCTAACCTCGTGTCTTTACCTTAATCACGTATTTAATTTATGGCTAAGACCTCTCACATTGGGCTGACATTTGTAGCAACTGGTTAAGCCGGTCGGGTCCGGGCAGTTTTACACTACAAATGAGTCCAACCTCGTGTCTTAGTCGATTAATTACACCTAATTAATCACCCCATATTAATTATCCCTAATTAATATCAAGTTTTCCATAACATGGGTAGACCTAACTCAATAGGTAAATTCCCATGGGGTAGACCTAACTCAATAGGTAAATTCCCACTTATGGTAATTTATTTTTTTATGGTATGCTTAATCATACCCAAACATTCATTTATTAACATATTTACCAACCCCATCGTTCCCCACGTAAATCGTTCTCGTTACATGACATAATAAGGGGAAGATCATCACAAATATCATGGGTTTAACATACAACTTTGTCATGGGTTAAGAGGATGTCAACTTGCATATATGAGCATATATTAACCCAACTACATATAACCCAAACTTGCATATTATCATACACATGATTTGCATAACATGTTGCATATGAGCTTGCATATTATCATACACATATCTTGCATAACATGTTGAACTTGCATATAGGCATTCTCATAACTTGTATAACATGTTAAACATGCATTTAAGCATACACATAACTTGCATAAGCATTCACATACTTGCATAAGCATCCACATACTTGCATAAGCATTCACATACTTGCATAACTTGCATATCATGTCATTTAAGCATATACATATCTTGTAAAAGCATTCATATACTCGCATAAGCATGCATAACTTGCATATCACATAAATCTTGCATTTAAACATATACATGACTTGCATAAGCATCCATACACTTGCATAAGCATGCATAACTTGCATATCACTTTCAACTTGCATTTAAACATATACTTAACTTGCATATCACTTTCAACTTGCATAACTCACTTTGCTAAACATGCATAATTCCACTTATTAAATATGCATAAATCCACTTATTAAACATGCATATATCAACTTGTTAAACATGCATAAATCAACTTATTAAGCATGCATAAACCAACTTATCAAATATGCATAAACATAGAACAACATAGAGTAACATATCATTATACATGATTCAAACTCACTAATCCGCATTTAAGACCATAGGTCTCATTACACCCAATCTACTTACTTTAACAATTGATGTTAAAGTGATAGAAACTCACCAAACTCAAGATTAGCAACCTTATGAAGTAGAATTAGTTGCTAACTATGAAGATAATGATGATTAAAGATTGATTAGAGAGGGATTAGCTTGCAACTTTCTTTATGAACTAGTGGAGGCCATGCTCAAATTTCATTTTGCCATAGTTTAGTTACAAGACTTAATTATGAATGAATTAGGGTAGGGTTGGGGTCTTATTTATAGGATTAGGTGAGTGTTTTAGGCCCTTGGATTAACCCTAGATTAATTTAGGTCCATTAGATTTAGGAAACCTCTAGAACCAAGCCCAGCCCTAGCCAGAAAACCAGATCTGGTGCACCCAAGCACCCTGGCTCGACACGCCATGTCGACAGGCAAGTCGACAGGCATGTCGACACCCCTGTCGACAGGCCTGTCGACAGCCCTGTCGACATGCTTAGGCGGGAATCTTCCCGCCTGGCCCCGCTGGTTCTAAATTTAAATTTAAATTTAAATTCCTAAATCTGTTTTTAGCTCTAATTTTTCTGCAAACTTCTTTGGGCCATAACCGGGCCATACGGACTCCGATTTTCGAAAACTCGGACTCTATTTCGCGTATTTTTCCAAGACGAACGCAATAACGCAGCCCGTTACCCCCAATTCCCACGTCTGAGATTATTTATCCTATAATTAGCGAATTTTAGTATTAACTAAAATTCGGGGTGTTACATTCTCCCCTCCTTAAAGGATTTCGTCCCCGAAATCTCTAGGCTAAGGAGAATGCATATCCTACCATCCAAACAACCATCTACTCAAATCATCAACCACAGGCATCCATTGTCCTTAAACAGTTTCTAATGATGTATGAGCATATGCAAAAAGTGTGTGTATATGTTCCCTATCTAATGTATGAACATATGCAAACCATGATAGTGCCATGCATCCATTATGTATGCGAGAGAACCCTATCGACACATACAATATCTACATGAGTGCACAATCATTCACCAAAATGCATCATGCATGTGATAACACAACCATTATACATCCATAAATATATCTTCCTACACACAATCTTATGCAATATGCAATATGAAGTGACTGAGCCGATCTAGTGCCTAGAGTGTGTGTATATGCATCCACGAGCAACCACTAGCAAACACTTGCATCCATCAACCATAACATGTCTCAAACACATGTTTCAACCATAGGTTTACCCTATCTAAAGGTCAAAGGTACTAACGAGAGGACATACCAAAGATAAGATAAGTACTAGGCAAGCGATAAAGGAGAAAGTAAGGACATACCCTCAAAAAGAAATGGGTACAATGAACGCATCTTCGCTTCCGTCTCCCAAGTCGCGTTGCTCTCATCTTCTCCCCATTGCACTTTGACTAGCTGAACCTCTCGATTCCTCAATTTCCTAGTCTCTGACCCAAGGATGCGAGTAGGAGCTCGTCGAATCGTCGCATCACGCTCTACCTCTACATCTCTAAGCAAGCTTGGCTCTACCACCTCTGCGGTCTCATGTAAGAACTTCCTCAAATGGGACACATGGAATACATCATGAACACCACTAAGTCTGTCGGGCAACTCCACCCTATATGCCATCCGTCCAATCCTTTCCTTGATAGGAAACGGCCCAACAAACCTCGGTGCTAACTTCCCAACGGATCCGAAGCGAACCACTTTTCTCAACGGAGATACCTTAACAAAAACCATATCCCCAACCTCAAATTCAAGATCCATCCTTCTCTTGTCCGCATAAGATTTTTGCCTATCCTGCGCTGCTTTCATCCTTCTTCGAATCAAGTCAATCTTCTCAGAAGTCTCCCTAACCATATCGGGCCCAAGCAAGATCTTATCCGTAGATTCCCACCAACATGTAGGTGATCGACAAGGCCTTCCATAGAGAGCTTCGAAAGGAGCCATACCAATACTGGACTGAAAGCTGTTATTATATGCGAACTCCACCAGTGGAAGATGCTCTTCCCATGTACCTCCAAAATCTAAGATACAAAGCCTCAAAAGGTCTTCTAGAACACGATTCACCCTCTCAGTCTGGCCGTCTGTTTGAGGATGATATGCGGTGCTCAGACACAATTGAGTCCCCACTGCTTCTTGCAAACTTCTCCAGAACTCGCTAGTGAAGATAGGATCTCGATCACTAACTATGCTAGAGGGTACCCCATGCAATCGAACTATCTCTCGAAGATATACAGAAGCTAGCCATGGAGCGGTCCTCTTGCTCTTCACAGGTATGAAATGGGCGCTCTTAGTAAGTCTATCTACCACCACCCAAATTCCTGTATTACCTTTCCTCGACCTGGGTAACCCGTCAATAAAATCCATCGAGACGCTATCCCACTTCCATTGCGGAACCTCCAATGGGTGAAGCAACCCACCTGGTTTCCTTTGCTCCGCCTTCACTTGCTGGCACACCAAACATCGAGCGACATATTCGGCCACGTCTTTCTTCATACCGGCCCAGAAGAAAACCCTCTTCATGTCTTGGTACATCTTGTCCCCACCGGGATGAATGGTCATCCTAGAATGGTGTGCGTCATCAAGAATAGCCTTCCTCAAACCCTCGTCTTGCGGTACACAAAGTCTACCGTCTCTACGCAAGCACCCCTATCGTCTAGGGTGTACCTACTCAAATGGCTGGACGACTCCCCCCTCATGAGCTTCTCTACTAACTCAACCAACTGTGGGTCGCCCCTCTGTGCTTCTCCAATCCGCCCCAAAAGAGTAGGCCTAACTTCCAAGGAAGCTAGCAAACCGGGTACATAATCAATGGAAGGTCTGAAATCAAACATCGAGATAAACTCCAAGTTTCGTCGTTCCACGAACAATGGACTCAAGGACAACCTCTTCCTACTCAAGGCGTCCGCCACCACGTTACCCTTGCTAGGGGTATACGCTATCTCGAAATCATAAGATGCTAAGAACTCCATCCACCTTTGTTGTCTTAAGTTTAAATCTTTCTGAGAGAACAAGTACTTCAAAGATTTATGGTCAGTGAACAACTCGAATCTCTCACCAAGAAGATAATGGCGCCAAATCTTAAGCGCAAAAACAATAGCGGCCAGCTCTAGATCATGGGTAGGGTAATTTTTCTCATGTGCCCTCAACTGCCTTCCACCATAGGCTATTACCCTTCCCTCTTGCATTAAGACTGCGCCAAGTCCTGTCCCACAGGCATCGGTATAGACAACAAATGGCTTGCTCCCATCTGGCAACACTAAAACTGGAGCGGTGGTTAAAGCTCTCTTTAACCGTCGGAACGCATCATCACAATCTACGTCCCATGTGAAAACAAGATTCTTCTTTGTTAAGCGGGTTAATGGGGCTGATATCTTCGCGAAGTCTTTAATAAACTTCCTATAATAACCCGCCAACCCCAAGAAACTTCTTACTTCGGTAGCATTCTTCGGAACCTTCCAATCCTGAATTGATACTACCTTCGCGGGATCCACAACTATCCCTTCCTTGGAGACCACGTGCCCCAAGAATCGTACTTCCTTCCTCCAGAAGTGACATTTAGAGAATTTAGCCTTAAGGCTATGTGCTCGAAGAGTCCTCAACACTTCCCCAAGATGTAGGGCATGCTCTTCTTCACTCTTAGAAAATACTAAGATATCATCCACAAAGACCACCACGAATTTATTAAGGAACTCCCTGAACACCCTACTCATCAAATCAACAAAGTATGCAGGGGCGTTCGTCAACCCAAATGGCATCACCAGCCACTCATAGAAACCATCCGGAGTTCTAAAGGCAGTCTTGTCTATGCTATCCTCAGCCACCCTCAACTGATGAAACCCCGTGGCCAAGTCCAACTGAGAAAATACTGAAGCGCCAACCAACTGATCGAAAAGATCATCTATCCTCGGCAATGGGTGTCTATTCTTCTTTGTGAGCTTGTTGAGTTCTCTATAGTCTACGCAAAGTCCGAGGGACCCATCCGCCTTCGTAGCAAATACTACTGGAGCACCCCACTCCGATATGCTCCGTCTTATGAACCCCTTCTCAAGCAACTCCCCTACTTGCTTATGGAGTTCCCTCCTCTCACGAGGAGCCATGTGGCGCACTGGTAAAGATACCGGTTTAGCATTATCCACCAAATATATTCGGAAGTCAATCTCCCGCTTCGGAGGTAAGCCCTTCACCTCCTCAAACACATCCAGATATTCCCGGACCACTCTAACAGATTGTAAACTCTCGACCGAAGCGTCAAGCGATTCAAGATAACTTAGCATAACAGAGTCCATGGGATTACAAGAAATCTCGAGAGTGTTACCCAAGCGGGTCATGAGCCTAACAACTCTCCTTTCGCAATCAAGAACGGCACCATTACTGGATAACCAGTCCATGCCCAAAATCAACCCATAGCCCATGAAGCCCAATACAAAAGCATCACATCTAAACTCAATGCAAAGTATAGAAATCTTCAAACCCAAACATATCATGGACAAATAAGTGGAGCCCCCAATTGGGTTTGAAACAACCAAGGGATCATCTACCAGACTGGTGTCTAAGTGCAGTAACTCAACTAATGATGATGAAATAAACGAATGCGATGCGCCTGAATCAAACAATGTACGGACAGGATGGTCAAATAGAAAAACCAGACTTTCAACGGAAATAGTTCTACCTCTCTCCTGAATCGGTGGAACCGCGAGAGCCTGTACTTGCCCCCTAGCCTGACTCGGTGCCATAAGAGCTTGCACCTGTCCTACTGAGGTAGATCCCGTCCTTTGCCCCTTCTTAGGGCAATCCTTCACTAAGTGCCCTGCTTCGCCACAGTGGAAGCAGCCGGTCTTCTTCTTCTTGCGACAATCCTTGCTTAGGTGGCCAGGTGTCCCACAATTGAAACACTTCTTCTTCTTGCCCTTGCCACCGTTGCCTTTCCCACCTTTGCTTTGCTGTTGTTGCTGAGGTCTCTTTTGATCTCCCTTCTTCTCGGGTGCCTTATTAGCATTAGGACCCTTCTCTTCCTCATACATGAGTGCCATGTCAACTAGCTTCTCAAAGGTGGCCCCCATAGGGATATGAGTCATAGCCAACCCATGCATAGGTTCATTCAAGCCTTTCACGAACCGCAAAGCCTTCTTCTCTGGTGTATTCACCATGTCTAGGCCAAACCTTGCCAATTGATTAAATTTGTTAACATATTCCTTCACCGAAAGATTTCCTTGCTTTAGAGTCAAGAATCTTTCCATATACAAGTTTTCCTCCGCCCTTGAGAGAAACTTTGCCACAAATCTCTGCCTAAAATCCGCCCAAGAGTCAACGGGGCGTTCTCCATTAGTGACCTCCCACCAGAATGAGGCCTCTCCCTTCATTAACCAGGCAGCCAACTTGACTTTCTTCCCTTCTTCCATCTCAAAGATATCTATCAACTCTTCCACCTCCTTAAGCCAATCTCTAGCCTCCACAAAGGTTTCAGATCCTTGAAAAGGTTTCCCTCCCATAGCTTTAAATTCCTTGCAAGTCTTAGCAAAAGTATTCGTGCGAGGAGGAGGGGGAAGAGGAAGATCGGGTGCTACGGTTGGTGGGGGAATATTTGCTGGACCCGCAGTGGTGGCCCTAGCCTCCATCAATCTCCTATACCATACTGGTACCGTCACACCCTCTGGAAGATTAAGATTCTCGGCCATGCTGAAACGAAAAAGGAAAGATTCAAAACGGAGAATTCGAAGGATATAGATATGGCTATTGGGGATTATGCTTTTCTTTCAAAAACTTTTCTCTTAAAAGACATGTTTTTGAAAATATCTTTTCCAAAAATGTTTTAGAAAAATAGTTTTCTAAAAATTTTATCTGTTCCGGTAACCTTTGCTCTGATACCACGTGTAACACCCCACGCCCGCTAGGGTCACTCACAAAGGGAATGCCATAGCATCGGTGGAGTATTTTAGTGAATATAGAACAGAAAAATTACAACAAGACAGATATAAATAGTACTTGAAATTTTAAAACATCATCTCATAACAGCGGAAATAAACATGTCTGGTTACATCATAAAACCACGATAGAAGTCAAGTACAATATCCATCAAAATAAAGAAGTACATAATCCCACTCTCTCATACAATAGCCATAACAAAAGAAAAGATAACTGGATAACTGGAGCTTTACATCTACCCAAGCTCCTAAAGACTGGAACAGCAATCCGATCAAGCTCTACTACCGCTAGGATCCACCGTAGGACCTGAGGGTTGGGAAAAAGATAAAAACAACGGGGTCAGACATAAGTCTGAGTGAGCCCTATAACTTTAACAATATAATCATTAAAGTAACCAGAGAAGACATAAACTTGACCTACGGTAATATCTGGGGATGAATGGCTACACTAAGTAGCTTGGTAGACTTAGGATAAACTAAGATAACCGTCAGGACGCATCTACCCACCCAAGGATAATTACTAACTGCACCACACCAGTCATTCCTACTTAAAGGTTGATCCCTTCCAAGAACTTAGAAAATTTCCCCATAGTTTCATGTACCCCTAGCCCACTACATAGGTGTCGTCTGCCCCTATCTCCACTAGGTGTACCCAGTAATTCTTACCCAGTAGTTTCGTGTACCCCTACATAGGTGCCGTCTGCCCCTATCTTCATTAGGTGTACCCACTACTCCCCAAGCGATCGGCTCCCTACCGTAGATACCCGTGCTGGTCCCACAGTGGGGTGTATCACTCCCCTAAAGTGGCTACCCAATACTAACGGTGCACGGCTTTATATCTACACGATGCAACAACGGCTTATCGACCAGCCCGGGCCCACACACGCATATGAAACCCGTTGGACTTGCGTTGCCACCGCTAACCCGTTTTGGCCTCTTATAATCAAGCCAAATATGCGTGTCCCGTCACTCGACATGGGTCGAGCCCACAAAGATACGTTTGGGATATTGGTTGAAATGGGCCCCCACAAGCTACCCACTTAAGCTTGTCAAATATCTAGTGTATCCCACTTAACCCTTTAATCATGTTTAATTACATGTTTCCACTTGGTTAAGTATTCTAATCGTATTTTCTATTGCCACCCAAGGCAACCCACTAGATTCCACATGCCACCCAAGGCAACCACCAAATTTCCTCATGCCACCCAAGGCACCCACTTAACCCCTCATGTCCCACTACATGCTATTATGGTTAAGTGTTTCTTAATTAATTAAGACCGTGATCTCCCGTAAAGACCTCCCACAATAGACTGGCTGTTATGACCGCCTGGTTAAGCCGGTAGAATCCGGGCAGTCTTACGTCATAACAGAGTCTAACCTCGTGTCTTTACCTTAATCACGTATTTAATTTATGGCTAAGACCTCTCACATTGGGCTGACATTTGTAGCAACTGGTTAAGCCGGTCGGGTCCGGGCAGTTTTACACTACAAATGAGTCCAACCTCGTGTCTTAGTCGATTAATTACACCTAATTAATCACCCCCATATTAATTATCCCTAATTAATATCAAGTTTTCCATAACATGGGTAGACCTAACTCAATAGGTAAATTCCCATGGGGTAGACCTAACTCAATAGGTAAATTCCCACTTATGGTAATTTATTTTTTTATGGTATGCTTAATCATACCCAAACATTCATTTATTAACATATTTACCAACCCCATCGTTCCCCACGTAAATCGTTCTCGTTACATGACATAATAAGGGGAAGATCATCACAAATATCATGGGTTTAACATACAACTTTGTCATGGGTTAAGAGGATGTCAACTTGCACATATGAGCATATATTAACCCAACTACATATAACCCAAACTTGCATATTATCATACACATGATTTGCATAACATGTTGCATATGAGCTTGCATATTATCATACACATATCTTGCATAACATGTTGAACTTGCATATAGGCATTCTCATAACTTGCATAACATGTCAAACATGCATTTAAGCATACACATAACTTGCATAAGCATTCACATACTTGCATAAGCATCCACATACTTGCATAAGCATTCACATACTTGCATAACTTGCATATCATGTCATTTAAGCATATACATATCTTGTAAAAGCATTCATATACTCGCATAAGCATGCATAACTTGCATATCACATAAATCTTGCATTTAAACATATACATGACTTGCATAAGCATCCATACACTTGCATAAGCATGCATAACTTGCATATCACTTTCAACTTGCATTTAAACATATACTTAACTTGCATATCACTTTCAACTTGCATAACTCACTTTGCTAAACATGCATAATTCCACTTATTAAATATGCATAAATCCACTTATTAAACATGCATATATCAACTTGTTAAACATGCATAAATAAACTTATTAAGCATGCATAAACCAACTTATCAAATATGCATAAACATAGAACAACATAGAGTAACATATCATTATACATGATTCAAACTCACTAATCCGCATTTAAGACCATAGGTCTCATTACACCCAATCTACTTACTTTAACAATTGATGTTAAAGTGATAGAAACTCACCAAACTCAAGATTAGCAACCTTATGAAGTAGAATTAGTTGCTAACTATGAAGATAATGATGATTAAAGATTGATTAGAGAGGGATTAGCTTGCAACTTTCTTTATGAACTAGTGGAGGCCATGCTCAAATTTCATTTTGCCATAGTTTAGTTACAAGACTTAATTATGAATGAATTAGGGTAGGGTTGGGGTCTTATTTATAGGATTAGGTGAGTGTTTTAGGCCCTTGGATTAACCCTAGATTAATTTAGGTCCATTAGATTTAGGAAACCTCTAGAACCAAGCCCAGCCCTAGCCAGAAAACCAGATCTTTGCACCCAAGCACCCTGGCTCGACACGCCATGTCGACAGGCAAGTCGACAGGCATGTCGACACCCCTGTCGACAGGCCTGTCGACAGCCCTGTCGACATGCTTAGGCGGGAATCTTCCCGCCTGGCCCCGCTGGTTCTAAATTTAAATTTAAATTTAAATTCCTAAATCTGTTTTTAGCTCTAATTTTTCTGCAAACTTCTTTGGGCCATAACCGGGCCATACGGACTCCGATTTTCGAAAACTCGGACTCTATTTCGCGTATTTTTCCGAGACGAACGCAATAACGCAGCCCGTTACCCCCAATTCCCACGTCTGAGATTATTTATCCTATAATTAGCGAATTTTAGTATTAACTAAAATTCGGGGTGTTACAAGTGTTATGAGCAATCAACTATAACAGTCAATTAACCACAATAGTTATGCAATAGTCATGGATAATTATCCAAAAGAGTTCTAGGCAACTACCTTAATAGTCATAGGCAATTAACTGTAATAGTTTCAAAGTCATGGTCATAGTCTTATGTTCATAATCATAGGCAGTAATTCATAGTCACGAGTCATAGGTGATTAGCCACAATTGTCCTTGTCATAGTCATAGGCAATGGTCTTATGTTCTCAGTCATGGGCATAGGCATAGTCTTATGTTCTTAGTCATAGTCCTTGGCCATTAACAATGGTTTCAATGTCATAGGCATGATAACGTTTGATTTTTAATGCGAATAGCCCCAAACTAATTTCAAAGCAATATTCTCAAATGTCAAGATCCAAGAAGAACAAGAATAGATATGAATCGATTATCATGCTTAAGTCAAATTTCACTTTATCTCATGCCCAAATTACAATTAACAAGTTTAGATCTCAAAGTAACTAGAACTTACAGTGCATGGATCGAGAATTAGAAAGCAGAATTTGATTGTTGAATCTCTATTTGATTGATCGTGTTCTAACTGAAATCCCCCAATTTGCAAATCTCTAAGCATAGTCTTGATGGAGAAGGAGCAGTCCTTTTTTCCTTTTTATCTTATTATTTTGATTATCTCAGAAGCAGCATAAGGATAGAATGAAATGGCGTGGAGAGAATGAGGCTAGGGGTGAGTTTATATAGGATTAGGCAGACGAATCTGGACAGAAAACGAGTCTAAATACATCAGGATGCATCTGGTTCAAGAAGTGGGTTCGGGAGGCAGGTCGACTCCCCAGTCGACCTGGTCATGGGGAGGTCGACACCCCAGTCGACCTGGTTGGGGGGGGGGGGGGGTTCGACTCCCTAGTCGACCTGGGTATATGGGCGGGAATTTTCCCGCCAGCCTTCTCTGGGTTTGAATTTCGAATTTTTGGCTTTATTTTCGAGCTGTTTTATTTTACTTAAATTCCTGAAACTTCGGAGGGTCATATCTTGGTCATACGGACTCCGATTTTCGAAAACTCGGACTTAATTTCATGCAGAATTCCGAGACGAACGCAATGGCGCAAACCGTTTCCCCTGATTCTTATTTTAAAATTTAATTCTGCCTTAATTTATGACTTTAACATGTTATAAAAATACGGGTTATTACACTTAGCTTAACACCCTTCTTTGCGACGTATAAGCTCAAAGTTTATATGGTTAGTGATTATCAATTATATGTGACATAATGACAGTATGACATACTAAATGATGAGTTATTGATGATCAAAGCATGTCTTGGTGACGCGTATCTTTTTGTAATGGGACTTCGGCAAGCCTCACACCCCGAAAATGGCCAAAACAGGAACAATGTAGTGAGGATATGGGGTGTCATCTCCATCTAGATAAAAAGTGTGCCATAGTAAGAGCCCAGGTGTTACTTATGTGGCAACTTCTACTTATGTGGATGTTGATGTTACGAGGTCCCGGTTAGAGGTTGGTAACGACCGGGAGATGGCATACTCAGGCGTGCTCTAAGTTATTCTATTAAGGGATAACCTGACCTTACGTTAATATAGAGCTAGTGAGTTCTCAGGACATCCAACTAGAGGTGTACCCATAAGATACGGAAGTTCCTCAACCTGGTCATTTGTTGGAAATCCAATATCTACTAGGAACCCATACGGTTTCAATTATATGCTATATATATCATCATAGTATATGGTACCTATATTCGCTAGAATTGATACATTTAATTGCGAAAAAAAATTCAACACTAAGAATAATATCAAATGGTTTTCACGTATCAAGCATTTTTGGTTATCATAAGGAGAAACCTCGCTCAAGTGTGCAATGCATTGTGTGTGTGTTGCGAGACCTTATAGTAGCTTCATTTTCCAAAAACCATTTCGAATTTTATTGCACATAACAAATATATTGAGTTTTTCACACTTGTCCCATGACTGGCCTGAAGTCTATTTGTTTCCCTTAAACTCTAAGTGCTCATAATTTTCCACACAGATAGCATAGTGTCAGGTTCTAGTAGCAGCATCTTAGAGTATTCTGTCAGGTCTTTGTTTGGAGCATTTTGGAATCTTTCTATTGGGTTTTGTTGAGTTGTCTTTTTGGAGCTTTTGCGGTTTGGAGCTGTTTGAAGGGAAGATGGATGTTTTTGGATTCATCTTGTAACAATGTGAAATTTTGGACCAATTTAAATTTTAAATTCCAAGTTTAAATAGTTTAGATAAGATATATAGTCAATAGAAAATTCAATATTTTAATATTATTTACATAGCCTAAAAAATATAAATTTTGCAAACGATCATGAAATTCTACGAAATCACTTTTATTAGATCCGAAATGTCAAAATGCGGTAAGGTTTTAAAATTCGCGTCAATCGGAGTTCGTATGTAACCGGGTGAAATTTAAATATAACTGGTAGATAATTTAAATTCGAAATGATTCACGAGAACATTATTTGCCTATATATATAAGCCTTCCCTTCCATTATTCACTTTGTTTTCCATTCTTTCTCTGCTCTCCGTCTCCATTTCTTGCTCCACCACACCCCCAATAGCCCATCACCGTTGTACCAGCCGACTCCGCCCCTCCCTCTGTCTGGCCTAACGTCATCCACCCTTCCCCTCCTCCTCGTGGTTCCCACTAATCTCCAAACGCCTTAAAACCCCTTCTTTGGCCTCCTCCACCCAAAATCGGCCCAATACAGCCTAAAGTGGACCCCGCCAGTTCCCTTCGGCCCAAACAGCCCACCCGTGGGTCCCACCTCACACCCAAACCCAATATGAATTAGGTTCAGAAATTCTGGTCAAGATAGGTACCTTGTTTGTGAAAATCGAACACCGTATAGAGAAGTTATTAAGGTTAGGATTCGTATACACGCACGAAGAATATATATATGTATGTATGTATGTATGTATGTATATGTATTAGGTTCAGAAATTTAAAATTCGAATTTGGGATGGCGACATTTTTTCCCACCCAGGGGTGTCGACCCTCTAGGGGGGGAGGGTCGACCCCCCTAGGCAGATTTTGGCATATTATTGTTTTTTGAGACGTAGGCATTTCTGATGGTTTTTAATCAAATTTGAGGGTCCTGGATTCTCTGAAACACCTATGAATAAATCTTTAGATCTAACCCTAAACCTCATATTTTTGAGGCTACACTGAAGCTCTGTTGTTTTCCCTCTTCCTCCCCTAATCTATTCAGAAAATTTAGGTTATTAGTTTAGGAAAAATTCTTAATCTAAATCTAGAGGAAATGAGCATATGCTTGTAAATGGGTGTTCAGATCTCTTAACGAAGTAAGGTAACTTTCTAGATCCGATCTATTCAAATCATTCCTCCTTCTTTCCTTTCTCTTTTAATGAAAATAATCAATCCATGGTCATTAGGTTTTGAAACCGATTAAGGGAAAAACCATGGATACTAAAGCTGGATCAGATCCAGAATTGGGAAGGTGTACGAGTTGAGTGGGTTTAAGTTATAGCATTTTAGATAATAATATATTATCGTTTACCATTCCCCATTTTTTATAATCGATTTTGCCAGAATAATTAAGAATCACTATTATAACAAGTTGACATGTTAATACGAATAATTCATATGTTGAATCAGCTAAAGTGTTCGAATGATTGCACGTTGAAAACAAACTTGTTTGAAAAAGGGTAATGACTATTGTTGTTATAATCACATGATTCACTTGTGGTATATTATTGAGTAAATGACATGTTTAGCTTGTTGGATTTGAACAATTACCCGATTAAATGTTTAAATGTCAAAATGGAATTAGACGCATGTTAAAAAGGACATGCAACAAAATAGGCATAATTTGGCGACATGTAAATTTGATTATAGTAAACATATGAAAAGAAGAATATGCCTAAAATTTACATGAAATAGGAATAATGGTTAAAGAACAAACATGCCTAGATTCACATTAATTTGACACTGTAATTCTCTTAGGCACGATGTTAGATTGCACTTGTGATAGAAGTCTGCCAGGAATTGGACGGCCTATCCAGCATTCACAAGTGGTAAATCTAATGTGAGGGGACCAAGTGCATAATTAAAACAAGCAATGGTACTAAGACACGAGATTAAGTCAAGTTGTGGTAGAAATCTGCCCGGACCCTATAACGGCCCAGATTTTTAACCGTTTTGTTTAAACATTTAATTTGATTTTAAATGTTGATTTGGAAATATAAATAATAAAGTTTGAACATGTAATTTATATATAATTATAAAAAGAGCTAAAGCAACATGGCAGTTGGTAATATAGCGTTTTAAACTTCAAATGGTTATATATGATCCAATATAATTCGGATTTCTTCGAAATAAGAAACGTCTGTATCTATTGAATAGTATTTTTCTAACGAAGAAGAAAAATCAAGATTTCATATTGTAGATTTTGTTTTATGTCCAAATTAAGTTTTTCAAATAGTCGCTATAGAATGGTTAATAAACCATAATGATTTATTATATTAAATATATGAATTTTTAATATATTAGATATCGTTCAAACTAAGAATGTAAATGATCGAGTTTCAAATCAATGTATATTATATCGATTCCATTGTATTCGAAAAATTTAATTATTATGTAATTTTTCAATTCGGTACAACTGGAATTTCTGTAAGTTTATACGAACCTCGAACGTAATACGTTATATACCGAAAATATCGTTGGTCATTTCCACGCAAAAATCGTCAGTCATGTCAAATTAAAAACTCTGCTTGTTGCCCACTTGTTCAGCATTCTTTTCGGTTGATTGAGATGCCATGTACAAAAATGTGATCAGCAAACATAATAAAGAATTTATTATTATTATAATATATAAATAGATGTAATGCAGGCATAGCCATATGTTTTTCTTCAATTCTATGTATGCAGAAAGGGAAAAAAATCCCTATACAACATTTAATTCATCATGTGCTAGTCTGAAAACTTTGTTTCCTCCGTACATAATCCATTTTCTTCTGTTTCAAACCCGAGAACAGACAAGTGCATGCTAAAATAAAAATCTCTGCAAACATCTGATTTTGCTCATGCACGATGCTACTTGGCCGCCACGAAATTTATATCTGTTTATATGAGCACAACCTTCATCCTTTTCTCCCAAAAACTTCTCCTACACCCTTCGCATATCCTCAGCCACAAGCAAACAAAACCATGAGAAATGATCTTCAAAAAAAAAAAAAAAAGAATGAATGAAAAGAAAAGAAAAGCCAAATATTTTGGAGAAATTATAAGAAGGGCCACCTCCTCAAAACTGCATAAACCAACAGCCGAACTATGGTACATAAATAAAAAGAAGAAAGAAAACTAAAAAGAGATTGTTTATTCTCTTCTGTTCAAAGATGAAGTTATGATATTATCGGGTGGTCGAGGGTTCCCAGCGCTACCTAGGGTTCTGGAGTTCGAATGTTTCCTAGTCGGAAGGGATGGTTGGATTTGCCGAGGTGTCAGTAGGAGTTAAGGCGTGGCATACGGAGGCAGTGGTCTTAATGGTCGGGCCAGGTGATGTCTCAGGCGGACGAGGGTGGGGGTCAGTTTCGGATTCCTAAACCATGGTGATAGACTTTTGGGTGGCGAAGCTTTAGGGTAGAACGGAGTAGGGTTGATGGTACTAAAGTAGTGTAGCTCACTATGACAAGGTTATGGGTCGTGGCGGTGAAAGGTTGGTGAGAAGGAGCTGGCTGTAGAGATTCATATAGGTAGAAGGAGGTTATTGGGGCGAGTTGGCTATAGTGTTAGTAGGAGAACACGTGAGGACGATGCAAAGGTTTAAACTGTGTTTAATCTTCGAAATGTTTTATTTCTCTCATTTCTTTGGATTGATGGTTGTTATTGGGGTGGCGATGACTTTCAGTGACCAAGGAGGACGGTGGTTTGGTGGCTCACACAGGCAGCGGCGGTGGAAGATTTAAATCGTGGACAGGGGTTTTTGCTTTCTGGGTATCTCGCAATAGAAGAAAAATAGTGGGAAGGATGAGTTTAAGTGGGGGCGAAAGATGTAGTTCGAAACATTCATTTAAGGGGGAAAAGGATGTTGCAAAATGGAAATGAGGTGTTAGGAGGTGGCAAACTCAGTAGGATGGATTGTATTGTTTACTGCATGGCGTATGTTTGCTTGCATGGAGTTACTGTAGGGTGGAGTAATCTGTTCACGCAGAAGAAGTAAGACGAAGGTGACAGGGTAGTGACAACACGTATGAACGGACTGAACAGGGAAGGGCGGACTGGCCTACTGTGACGACAGACGCGAGCTTTAAAGCTCCAAGAAGTTGCAGGTCGGAGGGTTTTAGTGGCGTCGAGTGTGTGTTGTGGTGGACAGACAAACGTGTGAGGTGAGTTTTGTTTTGGTGTATGGGATCAATGACAGCATGAATAATCAGCATGATTTGTTTTTATGGTTAATGTAGCACCTAGTATTCTGAAGTATGGTTCTCGAAGAGGAGTATCAGGGGGAAACGAAGGGTACTGTGTTTGGCTCATGTGATTTTGGAACAAGAGGAAAGCAATAGTATTTGGCCAAAATTTGTAAGGGTAATGCAAGTAAATCAATTATGTTTTGAAATGACCCGAACTTCCCCAGGAAGGAAAGAGCGGATTACTTTGAGAACAGGTCAAATTGGATCACAAAAAAAAGAACATTTCATTGTTAATTACAACAATTCCATCAGAATACAAGAATATACAGAGTATGAATAAATATTATACATCAGAGAAATTCAGAGATTTAAATACATTACTGCAGCGGGAAAATAATATAATACACAACTGAAAGAGATATACAGATACAGAGCTTTCCGGATATCATTCAAGCTATAAAACAGGTTCCTGTGAATATAAATCTGCAAAACCAAAACTACTAGCTGCCTGTGTCAAAATAAGGGCACCCAGAGTTTAGGTTAAAACAATAAACTCCAGGTCAGTCATGTGACTGGTGTGAGAACTAAAACAGTTATTAATCTTTATTTTGAAGTTAGATAAATCAAGGGACCACGCCATATAACTCGGAATGGGTTTCCTCCCAAGAATACCAGTGCATAAAACAACAGCACAATGCTAAAAAAAGAACAATGAAGCTATTATAAGACCCAGGTCCCATCACACACAATGCAACACAAGCCGGAGGATAGGGTTTTTACCTTATAATAGCCACGAATGCTTGGTACGTGAAATTTCATGTTTTATTATTACTATAAGTGTATAGTGTCAAAACAATTTCAGTCATAAGTATCAATCATAGACGGCATAAGTGCCCCATACCACTATGTCGCCATATATAGGTTCTACAATCAAAACCGCAAAGTGTCGTATTGGAAGTTGGATTTCCATCTGTGAACCAAGGCAAAAGATAGTCCTCTACCGATTTCAAGACAATCTAGCCCACCTCTCAGGCAAGTACTTAGTCAAGCCTTTGGATCGTCAGGGCCGGTGTGTAATAACCCGGAAATTCTGAGGCAATTTAAAATTTTTATTTTGGCAATTTTGATAAATTTTGAATATTTAAAATTAATTATTTTAAATAATAACGACGAGAAATTTATTTTGAATAGAATTCGAACGTATATATTTATATAGTTCGTCGTTAGAATATAAATATTTATTTTTAATTATAAAAGGAATTGAAAATGGCGCGGTAGTTTGAAAATTCGATTTCTAATTTAAAATGAATGTATAGTATGCAAAATAAACCGGATTTTAGCAAAACCAAAAATATTAGAATCTATTTGAGAATATCTTTCCAACAAATTCGAAAAATCAAAATTTCATAGTGGGAATAAAAAGTTACGTTCAGTTGAAAATTCAAAATAGTTGCTATGGAATTATGGCCCATAAAAATGGAAATTTTGCAAAAGACTTCGGTTTTCGAAGAAACAACTTTTGTTGGATCCGGGATGTCAAAATATTGCTAGGTTTCAAAATTCATAATTTTCTGAATCAATATGTGAGCGTAGCGAAGTTAAACGTGTTTTAACAGTTCTAGTCAATTTTGATCGACTAGAAAAAGGTCACTTTTCAAACGGTCTCAGAATTTAACGAAATTAGTTTTGTTAGGACCGTATCGTCAATATGAAGCTAGAAAATATTTTTTTGGGAATTTTTCTGGTTAGTATGTGGCCCCGGTAAATTGAAATGTACATTCAAATTTAATATATAGATTTATATTTTGATTTTGATGGAAACTGATCGAAACAGCCGAACTAGCTTATGATACATATCCCATTGTGTTCGGAATGGGGGTAAGGACGATAGTCGGTGGGATCGATTTCGAGGTCGAAATAAAAAGTAACTTTATGGAGATTAATTAAATATTATATATTAATTTATAAATAAAAGGGGCCCGTTTTTCTCTTACTCAGTCAACACGCTCCCCTCTCCGTTCATTTTTCTTCAGAAGCAAATAAAAAAAGGGGGAAAATCGCTCGTTAAAGCCCGTCGCTCCCTCCGCTCCAGCCTACGCCGCGACCGCCGCTAGGGCACTCCATCACCGTGCCGCCCTCTCCACAGGCCACACACCTCCTCTCTCCTTCCACCGCTCCTCCTCTTCTCCCTTCTGAAAAATCCTAGCCCCCTCAAAACATGGAAACCGCCGCCGTTACCCCCCTAGGGCCCACTGCACCCTCACCACCACCGGCGCCTCCGACTGCGCCCCGCCTCCTTCTTCCCCTTCGCCCTTCTCTTCATTCAAGACCCGCGGTAAGATTTTAAACCTCATATGATTTTGATTTTGTTTATAAAACATAGATTTTTATAAATCCAAAGATTTGATTTTTCATATGTGAAAGGAGAGATTTTTAAAGATAAAAAGGAGAGATTTTTTTAAAGTGAAATGAAATGATTTTTAACTTGAAAAGCTTTGAATTTTTGAATGGGTAAAGGTTTGATTTTTACCGTGTTTTCATAGAGATGAAAGGTGATATCTTTATATATGAAAGGAGATTTTTATATATATAGAAAGACGAGATTTTTATATACATGAAGTTAAGATTTTTATGTTAATCAAGTTATGATTTTTAGAAACATAAAAAATAAATTTTTGATTATAGAAAAGATAAGATTTTTATCATACAAAGAAATAATTTTTATACAAGTAAAGATTCGATTTTTAATTAACTAAAGATGCGATTTTTACAGTGTAAACACCGTAGGAAAAATATGATTTTTGTTCAAGTAAAAGCTTAGATTTTTAAAAGTAAAAAGATTTGATTTTTATTTTATTATGAAGTTAGAGAAATAAAAATATGATTTTTATATTATATAGATAATAAAATTTCGATCTTTATTATGTACGAGATATAAAAATATGATTTTTATTATATAGAAGAAACAAAGATGTGATTTTTATATGAGTGGCGATATAAAAATATGATCTTTATTGTATGAACACCGGTATAAGAATAGAATTTTTTATCTATATAGTAGCAGTGTAAAAATAGTTTTTTATCTATATAGTAGCAGTGTAAAAATAGAATTTTTATCTATATAGTAGCGGTGTAAAAATAGAATTTTTATCTATATAGTAACAATACAAAAATGAGATTTTTATATATGTAGTGAAAACGGGCAACGAAAGTGATGAAAGGCGAGCACGACGAAGATTTCTACATATGAAGAGTCGCGGTGAATTGGTTTAGCTAGTCGATGAGAACTCCTCACTTAAAATCCTGTTTTATAGTTAAAATATATACTAGGATGCAGACGGTGTTTAGCAGCACCCGACACCCATCGTCCACAGACCATGGACGACTTGTATACTTGTTTGATGTGTTGTGAAGTTGTTTGTGATGTTGATGTGAAATGGATAATATAGATTCATGTGTTGAAATAAATTAATTATCGTTAAAAATATAATATTTAACGTGAATGTGAATAAATAAATATTCATTTACAAACCGAACGGTTTGTTTATGTACACCCATTTGAAGGATATTTATTGGGATGATAAATTTTACACATCGCCCAACTGCACAGATATTATTCAGTGTTTGTTGATTTGAAACCCCACACGGGTGTTGGGATTATATTGGACGTACACTAATCCCAATTGTTTAGTGGTATGTCGATCGTTGGATTGACAGACTGTATGAGCGTTAATTATTTATATTTAATGCTTATGCAGTTGTGTGGTGCACTTTGAATGATGGCTGGTTATTTATCGTTGTTATTATATACATGTGTTGTATGGAATCCATGTAATTAACATTATATGGTAATTGATTGTGCCTCATTCCAATTGGGAAAATAAAGAATATTAAAATATAGATTCATGTGTTGAATAGAATAAATAGTCATGTGTTGACAGTACTCATGTGTTGAGAATATTCATGTGTTGAAGAAATATAGATTCATGTGTTGAATAGAATAAATATTTATTTATTGAATAGAATAACGAAGTTATTGAAATATATAAAGCCATGTTGATTAGAGATGCGCCATTTTGACGTGAACGATATTTATATCGATTACATTCGTTTTTGTAATGAATATAGAAAAAGGAAGTGATTTCAAAATATAACGTTTTGAAAATATTATCATTTGTATATCGATGATGTGGAATATTCAATTTTGATTCGAAATTGAATATGAAGTTGAAATCGTTTCGAAAGAGAATTTAAAACGATTTATAAAATAAATTTTGAATTGAAATCGATGAAATATATATAATATATATATTAAATGGCCTGAATAGAACGCGCCACGCCGCAGCAGTTCGCGAATTTCGACCATTGACTTCAAGTTGACGTTACGGGAGATTCGACCGTCGGATTCTCCTGAAACAAGAACCGTTGGGTTCGTATCGAAAAGAGCTTTCCAGTGAATATTAGAAATTTGAAATCTAACGGTTGGATTTGGAATTATGTCCAAATCAAATTTGGAAAACGTCACTGTAAGTGCAGTTCGGTGGCCGTTATTGAAAACCGACTGTACGGGCCTTGAAAAAATTATTAATAATTTGTGTAAAATCATAATATATGAATTGGAAAGAACTGGGATGAAAAATTCCACATTTGAAAAGATAAAAATATATTTTTATTGAAATAAACTTGTTTTGAACTAGAATTAAAATCCAATTATTTTTAAATAAATAAAATTGGATTTGAACTGGTTTTAAAAATAATCAGAATTTCCAATATGTGAATTGGAATGGATTTGAGTCAAAATTATCTTCGGGATATTTCGATGTTGGATTTCGGGATTATACAGATATGGTGGTGGAAATTTGAAAGATATATTTATATCATTATTTCCAATACGATATTAGTTGGTTTCATAATTTGAAATTGAATATAAGCCGGTATATTTTCTATTCAGAGCCTTGTATTTAATATCAAATTGGATTTTGAGTTCATTGTGAATGGTATCTTAAACAACACTGTTCTTGAACCCAGTTTAGAAAAGAATAAATCTTTTAATTAAGATCTAGTGAAATTGTCCAGTTAATTAGTATTTAATTGGAATTGAATTGGTTTTTGGTGTTTATCGTGAGCGGTGTTTTGAATAACACCTGTTCTTTAACCCGATTAACAATAGAAAGTGATTTTGGGTTTATCGTGAATCGTAATTTACATGACATTGGTTCTTTAACCCAGTTAAAGACAGGATATTGATTTTTGCGAAGATTAAAACTAAGTGGAGTTTTAATGAATCTTTAATTAGACTAAAGTGATCGAGGATGGAGTATCACCAGTTTTGCTCCAAAGTGATAGTTAAATCTTTAATTAGATTTGAACGTGAAATGGTAATTAATATTTACCGATAACACCGTGGTGTTAGATACGAAGTATTACCAGTTTTTCTCCATGGGATGAATAGGTTGGGATTGGGAAATAAAATAAATGATTACTTCGGTGTGGTTCGCTAATCCCGACTAGTTTGGAAAACCTTAACATGGTTTGAAATGATATCCAAAGGAAGATTAAAGAATAAATTTAGAAGAATTTATCTTTGATAAAATTAATGGGAACTTTTCCCTAAGAATGTGAAAATTTGAATAAAAGAATATTCTGAATTGGAATGAGGCGTATGTTGTGTTTGTGTAACACGTGTTTATTATATACGTGGGTTATTCGGAAAGGCCGGGTTTATACCCATTCTGAATAACCGATTCGACGATATGTTGAAGGTGAAGATGGTGGTTGAAGACCGGGGGTCTTCACGTCGTTTGGATGATTCCTGGAAATCTTGATTGGGTTGTACACCCAAGAGGAGGGAATCAGTTGGTGATCGTCCAGACGTACTTGGAGATCGATGGATATGCGAGGAAAGTGCCTCCGGTTTCGTTCAGACCCAGAACGAACTTGTAAATGGACCGTGTTTCTAAAATTGGATTTTATTTTGTGTTGATTGATCTCTATTAAATATACATCTATTTGGCGGCGGAGAATTTATTCTCTTGCTTAACGCCCTTCTCTGAGACGTACGAGCTCAGAGGTTGTATATCGATGGACATCAGTCGCATGGAGTGAATTGCCTGTGTGGCACGCCTAAGTGGCAAATAATCTGTAACACCCCACCTCCGCCAGGGCCACACTCACGAGTGCTGGCACTAGCTTTGAAGGGGTGTTGCCTAGGTAAACATGCACAGAGATATCACAAGACAGAACATAGATAAATAAATAAGTAAAGCAGCGGTAGAAGTTTAGAAACCATCATTTCAAAACCAAATAGTCAACTTACATCAAAGTACTTAGTCATTATTTTCAACTACCACAAGTATAGAAAACATAAACTGAAAATAACATAAAGTAAACTATCCTCAAGATAGATGTGGTGAAGCCATAGCAAGCTCAAGTCCAAACCGTACATGAGCTGTCAAGAAAGCAAGCCAACTGTCCAAGCTAAGCACTGGTATTCCCTCCCTTAGAACCTGGGGGGAAACGGAAGAAAAGAGGCGAAAGAAAAGGGTCAGTCATAAAGACTGGTAAGTCCTACCTACTATTAGTATAAAAACTAATGAAGTTAACTAAACATGAGGAACTGAGATGAAACATAAACATAGTAACTAACTGGCATGATAAATAGATAACAAGGTAGATCAGTGTGGCATTACATATACAAGGTTTAGTTTTGCACCAAAAGTACTAGTATCCTGGCCCATGTCAAGTATAAACAAGAAATGATCCCTTGGCCCAATATCATGTGATGACCCAAGTCGGGGTCCAACTACACGGTCTAGTCGATTGACTCCCTATAAGCCTAACTCGTCGAGTGTCGGTGTCATACGGCCCAATCACGAAATGTAGTCAAACTGTGCTAGGTCAACCTTCGGGTGTATCAAGTCCTAAGGTGCCAAACACTGACACAAATCAAGCACGCACAGTCTGAACCTACTGGTGCCCGTGCCTGGTTTTTCAACTCCGGACTATGTGCACGACCATAGTCCGCCTGAACCTACACCGGCGCACCTACGCAGCCGTCGTTCTGGTCGCTTACAATCAGCCCAGTAATCGCGCCCCACCCTAGCCTAGTCCCTAGGGTAACGTGATACATCCAAGAGGGTTACTGCTGAAAAGGACCACGTAACTAGGGTTTCTAACGGGTTAAGTGTGGTTAACCTTATCCAATCATGTTTCAAGTTGGTTAAGTGTATCCAAGTGGCTCATGACTTAACCCTAACATGTGGCATTAATTAATTTAATGCACCTAACCTCTCACATTAGACTTTGTTGTGGTTACTGGATATGCCGGGCGGGTCCGGGCAGAATTACACCACAACCTAGTCTAACCTCGGGTTTCAAGCGCGATGTGACCAACTTCTCACATTGAGTCCTATTGTTTGTAGCCACTGGATTTGCCAGGCGGTTCCGAGCAGATTTACGCTTCAAACTCAACCCAACCTCGAGTTGGCCACTTTATGGTTTTCTACATGTCATGACCACTTTCAAGTTTTCAAGCATAATCAAGTTTCATGTCATATTTTCAAGTCATGTTTTTCATGTTATTTCAAGTTTGCCTAACTACCCATAACGTATTCTCATTCGCACGTAAACTCGCATTAACACAAGTGCATCAAGGAATATAAAAATATGACCAAGGTGGGCATAAGATGGTAAAGTTGGTCATAGGTTAAACATGATGATATTTGAGGCAAAGGGGTTCATCACAACTAGCATATAGGGTTATTGGCCTCAAAACATGCATGACATCAAACTTAGCAAATAAACTAGCATGTAGCTCAACATCATAGGCAAAGGTGAAACATGATAATAGTTGACATAGAGTGATAAACTTGTGGGTAGCATGTAGTTCAACATCATATGCAAGTTAACATCAAGGTTATGAGGGGTTCTATGTTGCATTATGCATAACCACCAAATAAAGCTCATAGCTTTCTACCCAAAAATCAAGATGAACGGTACTAGGTTCATGATAGTTCCACAATCATAGATCAAAAGTGTCATAAATGGATCTATGCATACAAATATAGCCCCAAGACAAGTATTACACCAAAAATCCCATTTCAACTTGCTACATGTTCATATTAACTTCATAGTTTAAATCTAAGAGTAGAGTGGGGCTTACAAAGCGTGGCTATGAGAACTAGAAACCAAATAGAAAAAGATAGAGATGTTGTAGAAGCTCTAGGAATGATGTAGCAACACTAGAAGCCTTGAGAATAAGTAGCTCCTTTGATTTGATGAAGAAAGATGGCTTCTTTTTGCCTTAGAAGCTCTCAAGATGAAGATAGAGGCCATGATTTGGGAGAATTTTGGCAGAATTTAGTTGTTAGGATGATTTGTGATGGTTTAGGCTAGGTATTAGGGTGTTTTTATAGGTGTAGAGACTAGTTCAGGCCATAGGATTAACCTAATTTAGATCTGAACCATCAAATCCCGTCACAGGCTAGTTGAGCAGACCAAAGGAGCAAACAGGTGCACCAGGGAAAACCTGGCCGACCAGGGAGGTCGACCCCCAGGTCAACTCCCCAGTCGACCTGGGGGGTGGGGGGCAGGTCGACACCCCAGTCGACCCCCCAGTCGACCTGGGGTAGGGCGGGAAATTTTCCCGCCCAATCTTCTTCTAGCTTAATTTGAATTTAAGGCTGAATTTTGAATTTTCTGAAATCTTCTATGGGCCATAACTTGGTCATACGGACTCCAATTTACGAAATTTCGGACTCGTTTTCAAGCAGAATTTCAAGACGAACGCAATGGCGTAACCCGTTCCCATTGATTTTTAACTTATGATTTAATTCTGCCCTGATTTCTTGTTTTAACATGTTATTAAAAATTCGGGTTGTTACATTCTCCCCACCTTAAAGGATTTCGTCCCTGAAATCTCCAAGTTAGGAAGAACGTATCCTACCATCCATCATTCATCTACTCAAACATCATCCATAGGCAATCATTGTCCTTAAAAGATTTCTAATGCTGTATGAACATATGCAAAAGTGTGTATATGCACCTATCTAATGCAAAAATTAGCCGGTTACTGACTCAGTAAACCTCCTTAATGCAGAATAAGTTAGTGCAATGAGTCCAAATGTATGCAAATTCCTAACATAATTTATAATCTCTACATGAGTGCACATAACATTCAATCATATGCAACATCCACGTGATAGCATAACAAGTTTCATCCATGAATAAGCATAAACACTCATGCATATGCAATATGAAAGTGTGTGAGCCGATCTTAGTGCCTAACGTGTATCATGCATCCACGAGTAACCACTTACAAACACTTGCAGCCATTTGCAACCATCAAGCATAACATGTTTCAAATACATGTTTCATCCAAAGGGTTTCTACCTAAGGTTCTTATGACAAGATTAACGGAATAACAAGATAAACATGGATAGCCAAAGAAAGATATGCTAACTAGGAAAGGAGATTGAGAATGTACCCTAAAAAAGGAATGGATAAAGCCCACGCATCTTCTCCTCGGTTTCCCAAGTTACATCTTCATCGGCTTCACTCCACTGAACCTTACTAACTTGACTTCTCGATTCCTCAGTTTCTTGATCTCCGTTCCCAAGATACGAATCGGAGCTCGCCTCAGGGTTGCCTCTTTCTCTACCTCCACGTCTTCAAGAATACTAGGCTCAACTACTTCGGCTGATTTATGTAGGCATTTTCGGAGATGTGAGACATGAAAGACATTGTGCACTCCAGCTAGCTTCTCGGGAAGTTCCACTCTATAAGCCATTTGCCCAATCCTCTTGATGATAGGGAAGGGTCCTACGAACCTTGGTGCTAGCTTTCCGAATGCTCCAAAACGAACCACATTTCGCAAGGGAGAAACCTTCACAAAGACCATATCTCCAACTTCAAATTCTAAGTCCGTCCTTCGCTTGTCTGCATAGGATTTCTATCTGTCTTTGGCCGCTTTCATCCACCTTCGAATCAACTCAACCTTCTCGGATGTGTCCCTTATCATGTCGGGCCCAAGTATAAGCTTATCCGTCATCTCCCACCAACATGTTGGTGACCTGCATGACCTCCCATACAAAGCTTCGAATGGTGCCATCCCTATGCTTGCTTGATAGCTGTTATTATAAGCAAACTCTACGAGAGGAAGGTGGTCTTCCCATGTGCCACCAAAGTCAAGAATGCATAGCCTCAACAGACCTTCTAGTACCCTATTCACCCTTTCGGTCTGGCCATCCGTCTGTGGGTGATAGGCTGTACTTAGATTCAATCGCGTACCCATTGCTTCTTGCAAACTGTTCCAAAATTGGCTAGTGAAGATTGGGTCACGATCACTCACTATGCTAGAAGGAACTCCATGCAATCGCATTATCTCTTGAAGATAAACAGATGCTAGCCATGATGCGGTTTTCTTGCTCTTTACTGGAATGAAATGAGCGCTCTTCGTGAGTCTATCCACTATGACCCATAAGCTAGTATTCCCCTTCCTTGATCTCGGCAATCCATCCACAAAATCCCTAGAGATATTTTCCCATTTCCATTGCGGGACCTCCAATGGATGCAGTAGCCCACCGGGCTTCTTCGACTCGGCCTTTACTTGTTGGCAAACAATGCATCTAGAAACAAACTCTGCAACATCCTTTTTCATCCCATCCCAAAATAAAATGCGCTTCATGTCCCGTTACATCTTATCCCCTCCGTGATGTATGGTCATCCTCGAGCGATGCGCCTCCTCAAGAACTTTATTTACCAAGTCTCCCACTCGTGGGACACATAGTCTTCCATCACGCCTTAGCCATCCCTTGTCATCAATAGTATGTCTAGAGAGGTGACTTGACATCTCACCCCGAATCAACTTGTCCATGATCTCGACTATCTGCGGGTCTTCCCTCTGTGAATCCCCAACTTGATCAAGAAGTGTAGGTCTAAGCTCAAGGGATGCTAACGAACCAGTCATCAACTCAACATCAGGTGTAAAATCAAAGATTGCCAAGAATCTAGGCTCTTCATCTCAACAAACAAGGGACTCAAAGTCAACCTTCTTCTACTTAGCGCATCTGCTACAACATTACCCTTGCTAGGGGTATAAGCTATCTCGAAGTCATATGATGCCAAGAATTCCATCCACCTATGCTGCCTCAGATTCAGATCTTTCTGCGAGAAGAGGTACTTGAGCAACTTGTGATCAGTATATAACTCAAACCTTTCACCTAGAAGATAATGGCGCCAAGATTTGAGTGCAAAGACGATCGCCGCCAACTCCAAATCATGAGTGGGATAGTTCTTCTCATAAACCTTGAGTTGCCTACCCCCAAAGCATATCACTCTCCCTTATTGCATCAGGACAACGCCTAATCCCGTGCCACGTGCATCGGTGTACACGGTAAACAACTTCCCTCTATCGGGTAATGCTAGAACTGGAGCTGTGGTGAGGGCTTTCTTGAGCCTTTGAAAAGCAAGCTCACACTCTAAGTCCCATGCAAAGACTAAGTTCTTCTTCGTTAACTTAGTGAGAGGGGCTGAAATCTTAGCGAAGTCCTTAATAAACTTCCTATAAAATCCTGCCAGACCAAGAAAGCTTCTCACTTCAGTTGCATTCTTCGGAACTTTCCAGTCTTGTACCGCCACTACTTTAGCGGGATCCACAGCTATGCCCTGCTTAGAAACTATATGCCCAAGGAACCGAACTTCAGTTCTCCAGAAGTGGCATTTGGAGAACTTGGCTTTTAACTGATGAGCTCTAAGCGTCATAACCTCCTTGAGATGTATAGCATGCTCTTCCTCATCCTTAGAGAAGATCAGAATATCATCCACGAAGACAACCACGAACTTGTTAAGGAACTCCCTAAACACCCTACTCATCAAATCAACGAAGTATGCGGGTGCATTAGTCAAACTGAACGGCATGACGAGCCATTCAACGAATCCATCTGGAGTCCTAAACGCAGTCTTATCAATACTATCCTCAGCCACTCTAAGCTGATGGAATCCGGTGGCTAGATCGAGCTGAGAGAAAACGGAAGCACCTACAAGCTGGTCAAAGAGATCATCAATCCTCGGTAACGGGTGCCTATTCTTCTTTGTCGGCTTGTTTAACTAACGATAATCAATACATAGACGAAGCGAACCATCCGCCTTAGTAGCGAATACCACAGGAGCAACCCATTCAGAAATGCTTCGCCTAATGAAATTTTTCTCAAGCAACTCCTTGATTTGGTTGCTAAGCTCTCTTCTTTCTCGCGGGGCCATATGCCTAACAGGCAATGAAACTGGCTTGGCATTATCAACAAGATAAATACGGAAGTCTATCTCGCGTTTAGGGGGTAACCCCTTCACCTCATCAAAAACATTAGGATATTCTCGGACCACCCTCACAGATTGAAGATTGTCAATAGACGAGTCGAGGGATTCAAGATAACATAACATGACGGGATCCAGAGGGTTACAAGAAATCTCTAGGGTAATGCCAAGGCGAGTCATAAGCCTCACTACCCTATGCTCACAATCGAGAATGGCTCCATAACTGGACAGCCAATCCATGCCCAAAATCAACCCGTATCCCATGAACCCGAGAACATAAGCATTACATGTGAATTCTACGGTCAAGATAAAAATCCTCAAATCCATACAAATCATAGATAGATGGGCGGAACCCCCAATTGGATTTGAAACACTAACGGGATCCTCAACTAGACTAGTACTTAGGTGCAAACTTTCAACAATGTCAGAAGAAATAAAGGTATGCGATGCGCCAGAATCAAATAAAGTTCGAAAAGGAAAACCAGAAATGTAAACAAGGCTTTCTACAGAAACACTACCTCGGTCCGGAGCTGGAGTAGTGTTGAGAGCATGCATCTGCCCTCCAGAAGGTCCTACTCGCTGAGTCTGTCCTTGCCCCTGCCCTTGCTTCTTTGGGCAATCCTTACTGAAGTGTCCAGTCTCTCCGCAATGAAAGAATTCTCCCAACTTCCTCTTCTTCTTGCTACAATCTTTGGCTATGTGTCCAGTGATCCCACAGAAGTTGCACTTCCTTATCTCCTTTGCCTTGTTGTTGGCCTTGTTACCCTTGTTGTTCTTGTTGTTCTTGTTGTTCTGGTTGCTCTGATTGCCTCCCCACTTGGAGTCCACCTTCTTGGTTTGAGTCTCATTAAGCTTAACTTCTTTCTTGCCATTCTTATCATCTCCTTGAAGCAAGGCCATATCCACTAAGCTCTCAAAAGTGGTCCCCATGGGTATATGAGACATGTCCAATCCTTGTAATGGCTCATTCAATCCTCGAGCAAAGCATAAAGCCTTCTTCTGAGGTGTGTTAACCATGTCTAAACCGAATCGAGCAAGCTAGTTAAACTTATTCACATACTCCCTCACGGTCATGTCCCCTTGCTTCAAAGATATAAACTTCTCCATTTGCAGATTCTCCTCAGCAGATGATAGTAACATAAGCCCAAACCTCATCCAAAAGTCGGCCCAAGTCTCTATAGGCCTAGTAGCGTTGGTGACTTCCCACCAATAAGCAGCTTCCTCTTTCAATAGCCATACTGCCAATAGAACTTTCCTACGGTCTTCTACTTCAAAGATAGCAAAAAGATCTCCAGTTTCCTTTAACCAGTTTCTTTCCTCAACATAAGTCTCTGTCCCAACAAAATTCATGCCACCCATCGCCTTAAAGTCCTTGCAAATCTTTGCGAAATCCGCTTGTTGACGCTGAGGAGGAGGAGGAGGAACCTCAGGTACGGGAGGAGGAGTGGGAGTGTTTGCTGGGCCCACATCGTTGGCCCTAGCTTCCAAGTACCTTCGGAACCATCCAGGTATGGGTACTCCCTCGGGAAGGTTAAGATCGGCCATGCTGAAAAAGGAAAAGATAGATTTAGAACGAGGAAACAAAGGATAATGCTAATGGCTTTTTGGGGAATAGCCTTTTAAAATAAACTGGACTTTTCTTGGAAAAATACTTAATTGGTTTAGAAAATAGTTTTTCAAAAGGGGTTTTTTAAAACTTTTGTCCAGTCTAGTAAAACCTGGCTCTGATACCAAATGTAACACCCCACCTCCGCCAGGGCCACACTCACGAGTGCTAGCACTAGCTTTGAAGGGGTGTTGTCTAGGTAAACATGCACAGAGATATCACAAGACAGAACATAGATAAATAAATAAGTAAAGCAGCAGTATAAGTTTAAAAACCATCATTTCAAAACCAAATAGTCAACTTACATCAAAGAACTTAGTTATTATTTTCCAACTACCACAAGTCTAGAAAACATAAACTGAAAATAACATAAAGTAAACTATCCCCAAGATAGATGTGGTGAAGCCATAGCAAGCTCAAGTCCAAACCGTACATGAGCTGTCAAGAAAGCAAGCCAACTGTCCAAGCTAAGCACTGGTATTCCCTCCCTGAGAACCTGGGGGGGGGGGAACGGAAGAAAAGAGGAGGAAGAAAAAGGGATAGTCATAAAGACTGGTAAGTCCTACCTACTATTAGTATAAAAACTAATGAAGTTAACTAAACATGAGGAACTGAGATGAAACATAAAGATGGTAACTAACTGGCATGATAAATAGATAACAAGGTAGATCAGTGTGGCATCGCATATACAAGGTTTAGTTTTGCACCAAAAGTACTAGTATCCTGGCCCATGTGAAGTATAAACAAGAAATGATCCCTTGGCCTAATATCATGTGATGACCCAATTTGGGGTCCAGCTACACGGTCTAGTCGATCGGCTCCCTATAAGCCTAACTCGTCGAGTGTTGGTGTCATACAGCCCAATCACGAAATGTAGTCAAACTGTGCTAGGTCCACCTTAGGGTGTATCAAGTCCTAATGTGCCAACCACTGACACAAATCAAGCACGCACAGTCTGAACCTACTGGTGCCCATGCCTGCTTTTTCAACTCCGGACTATGTGCACGACCATAGTCCGCTTGAACCTACACCGGTGCACCTACTCAGCCGTCGTTCTGGTCGCTTACAATCAGCCCAGTAATCGTGCCCCACCTTAGCCTAGTCCATAGGGTATCGTGATACATCCAAGAGGGTTACTGCTGAAAAGGACCACGCAACTAGGGTTTCTAACGGGATAAGTGTGGTTAACCCTATCCAATCATGTTTCAAGTTGGTTAAGTGTATCCAAGTGGCTCATGACTTAAACCTAACATGTGGCATTAATTAATTTAATGCACCCAACCTCTCATATTAGACTTTGTTGTGGTTACTGGATATGTCGGGAGGGTCCGGGCAGATTTACACCACAACCTAGTCTAACCTCGGGTTTCAAGTGCGTTGTGACAAACTTCTCACATTGGGTCCTATTGTTTGTAGCCACTGGATTTGTCAGGCGGTTCCAGGCAGATTTGCGCTACAAACTCAACCCAACCTCGAGTTGGCCACTTTATGGTTTTCTACATGTCATGACCACATTCAAGTTTTCAAGCATAATCAAGTTTCATGTCATATTTTCAAGTCATGTTTTTCATGTTATTTCAAGTTTGCCTAACTACCCATAACGTATTCCCATTCGCACGTAAACTCGCATCAACACAAGTGAATCAAGGAACATAAAAATACGACCAAGGTGGGCATAAGATGGTAAAGTTGGTCATAGGTTAAACATGATGATATTTTAGGCAAAGGTGTTCATCACAACTAGCATATAGGGTTATTGGCCTCAAAACATGCATGACATCAAACTTAGCAAATAAACTAGCATGTAGTTCAACATCATAGGCAAAGGTGAAACATGATAATAGTTGACATAGAGTGATAAACTTGTGGGTAGCATGTAGTTCAACATCATATGCAAGTTAACATCAAGGTTATGAGGGGTTCTATGTTGCATTATGCATAACCACCAAATAAAGCTCATAGCTTTCTACCCAAAAATCAAGATGAACGGTACTAGGTTCATGATAGTTCCACAATCATAGATCAAAAGTGTCATAAATGGATCTATGCATACAAATATAGCCCCAAGACAAGTATTACACCAAAAATCCCATTTCAACTTGCTACATGTTCATATTAACTTCATAGTTTAAATCTAAGAGTAGAGTGGGGCTTATAAAGCGTGGCTATGAGAACTAGAAACCAAATAGAACAAGATAGAGACATTGTAGAAGCTCTAGGAATGATGTAGCAACACTAGAAGCCTTGAGAATAAGTAGCTCCTTTGTTTTGATGAAGAAAGATGGCTTCTTTTTGCCTTAGAAGATCTCAAGATGAAGATGGAGGCCATGATTAGGGAGCATTTTGGCAGAATTTAGTTGTTAGGATGATTTGTGATGGTTTAGGCTAGGTATTAGGGTGTTTTTATAGGTGTAGAGATTAGTTTTAGGCCATAGGATTAACCCTAATTTAGATCTGAACCATCAAATCCCGTCACAGGCTAGCTGAGCAGACCAAAGGAGCAAACAGGTGCACCAGGGAAAACCTGGCCGACCAGGGAGGTCGACCCCCAGGTCGACACCCAGGTCGACTCCCCAGTCGACCTGGGGGGGGCAGGTCGACACACCAGTTGACCTGGGGTTGGGCGGGAAATTTTCCCGCCCAATCTTCTTCTGGCTGAATTTGAATTTCAGGTTGAATTTTGAATTTTCTGAAATCTTCTATGGGCCATAACTTGGTCATACGGACTCCGATTTACGAAATTTCGGACTCGTTTTCAAGCAGAATTTCGAGACGAACACAATGGCGTAACCCGTTCCCCTTGATTCTTAACTTATGATTTAATTCTGCCCTGATTTCTTGTTTTAACATGTTATTAAAAATTCGGGTTGTTACATGATCAAGGCTTCTGTTGAAAAGCAACGTCTTGTGGTTGATGATCAAATCACAGCCTGTGTGGCATAGCTTTGTGTATAGCGTTAATTCGCGAGCCTCACACCTCGGTATGAGTCAAAAACGAGATAAGGACCCAAGGAGTGCATGACGTTTCTTTCTAGCTATGGGTGATGTCAGTGACCTACCAGCCCTGACATTTATATGCTTTTTACGTGTGTGGTTGTTGGATGCGAGGCGCCTCAAATATATGGTCGATAACTGGCACTATGTGAGCCGACGTGCAGACCATTATATAGGTCCTATAGGACCGGGAAACGTGTGTTCAGGAATTGCCAATCCTCAAAAGTAAGAGAGGACCGGCCTTGGATGACACGACCCGAACTTCCCCGTGAAGGAAAGCACGAATTGCGTTGAGGACAAGACAAATTAGAACGCAGACGGAAGAACATTTCATTGTCATTACAACAATTCCATCAGATACAAGAATATACAGAGTATAAATGAATAAATTACATTCAACAAATATCAGAGATTTAAATTACTTTTAAATACATCGCAGCGGAAAATAATACAAAAGCACAACTAGAAGTAATGCACGGATACAGAGCTTTCCGAGCATCGTTCCAGCTGTAAATCCGGATCCTGTGAATATAAATCTGCAAAACCAAAACTACTAGATGCCCGTGTCGAAAATAAGGGCACCCAGAGTTTAGGTTAAAACAATAAACTCCAGGTCAGTCATGTGACTGGTGTGAGAACTAAAACAGTTATTAATCTTTATTGTTAAATTTAGGTAAATCAAGGGACCACGCCGTATAACACGGAACGGGTTTCCTCCCAAGAATACCAGTGCATAAAACAAACAGCGCAATGCTAAATAAAGAAAAATGAAGCTGTTATAAGACCCAGGTCCCATCACACAATGCAACGCAAGCCGGAGGATAGGGTTTTTACCTTATAACAGCCAAACCATGCTTGATACGTTTAAAACACATTATTTGATACTATTATAAGTGTATAGTGTCAAAACAATTTCAATCATAAATATAAATCATAGACGGCATAAGCGCCCCATCCCACTATGTCGCCATACTAGGCTCTACAAATAAAACCGAAACACACGTATTGGAAATGTGATTCCATCATGAGTCGAGGCAAGGGGCAAGCTCCTCTCCGTTCGAGACACTCTAGCAAATGTCTAAGGACCCCACTTTGATCCTGAGAATCAGCTGGGCCGGTCCTCTCTTACTTTTGAGGATTGGCAATTCCTGAACACATGTTTCCCGGTCCTTACAGAACTATATCCGAGGCGCCTCGTATCCAACAACCACACAAGTGAAAAGTATATAAATGTCAGGGCTGGTAGGTCACTGACACGACCCTAGCTAGAAAGAAACGTCGTGCTCTCCCAGCGGTCCGTCTCCCGTTTTTGACTCATACTGAGGTGTGAGGCTCGCGAATTCACGTTATACACAAAGCTACGCCACACAGGCCGTGCTTTGATCATCAACCACAAGACTTTGCTTTTCAATAGAAGCCTTGATCAATTGCCACTTACGCGTGCCACACTGGCAATTCACTCCATGCGACTGATGTCCATCGATATACAACCACTGAGCTCGTACGTCTCAGAGAAGGGCGTTAAGCAAGAGAATAAATTCTCCGCCGCCAAAAAGATGTATATTTAATAGAGATCAATCAACACAGAATAAAATCCAATGTCAGACACACAATCCATTTACAAGTTCGTTCTGGGTCTGAACGAAACCGGAGGCCCTTTCCTCGCATATCCATCCATCTCCAAGTACGTCTAGACGATCACCAACTGTTTCCCTCATCTTGGGTGTACAGCCCAATCGAGATCATCAGTAATCACCCAAACGATGTGAAGACTTCCGGTCTTCAACCATCGTCTTCATCTTCGACATCTCGTCGAATCGGTTATTCAGAATGGGTATAAACCCGGCCTTTCTGAATAACCCACGTATATGATAAACAAATGTTACACAAACACAACAAATGCCTCATTCCAATTCAGAATATCCTTTTATTCACGAAATCACATTCTTAGGGAAAGGTTCCCATTAATTTTATCCAAGATAAATTCTTCTAAATTTATTCTTTAATCTACCTTTGGATATCATTTCAAACTAGTTGGCATTAGCGAACCACACCGAAGTAATTATTTATTTTATTTCCCAATCCCAACCTATTCATCACCTGGAGCAAAACTGGTAATACTCCATCCCTAACACCACGGTGTTATCGGTAAAATTAATTACCATTTCACGTTCAAATCTAATTAAATATTTAACTATCGCTTTGGAGCAAAACTGGTGATACTCCACTCTCGATCACTTTTCAGATTTGATAATTTAAATTATCAATTCACATTTTAATCTAATTAAAGATTCATTAAAACTCCACTTAGTTTTAATCCTTTCAAAAATCAACATCTTGCCTTTAACTGGGTTAAAGAACCAATGTCATCTAAAACACGATTAACGATAAACCCAAATCACATTTGATATTAAATACAAGGCTCTGAATAGAAAATATACCGGCTTATATTCAATATCAAATTCTAAAACCAACAAATATCGTATTGGAAATAACGATATAAAATATATCTTTCAAATTCCCATAACAATATCTGTATAGTAACGAAATCCAATATCGAAATATTCCGAAGATAATTTCGATTCAACTCCAGTCCAATCCACGTATTGGGAATATTGATTATTTTTAAAATCACTTTCAAATTCAATTTATTTATTTCAAAAATAAATTGATTTTAATTCTAGTTCAAAACTAGTTCATTTCGATAAAAATTTATTTTTATCTTTTCAAATATGGAATTTTTCAGCCCAATTTTTCCCAAATCATTTCTTATGATTTTACACAAATTATAGATATTTTTAATAATTTTATCAAGGCCCGTACAATCGATTTCCTTCAACGGCCATCGAACTGCACTTACAACGACCTTTTCCAAATTTGATTTGGACATAATTCCAAATCCAACCGTTAGATTTCAAATTTCTAATATTCATTGGAAAGCTATTTTCGATACGAATCCAACGGTTCCGGTTTAGGAGAATCCGACGGTCGGATCTCCCGCAACGTCAATTCAAAGTCAATGGTCGAAATTCACGAACTGCCGCGGCGCGGCGCGTTCTATTCAGGCCATTATATATATAATATAATATATATTATATATATTTCGTCGATTTCCTTTTTAAAACGTATTTTATAAATCGTTTTAAATTCGTTTTCAAAACCATTTCAATTTTATATTCAATTTCAAATCAAAATTGAATATTTCATATCATTACTATATAAATGATAATATTTTCAAAACGTTATATTTTTAAATTACTACCTTTTCTATATTCATTATAAAAACGAATAAAATCGATCTAAATATCTTTCACGTCAAAATAGCGCAACTCTAATCAAAACGGCTTTATATATTTCAATAAATTCGTTATTCTATTCAACAAAGGAATATTTATCCCATTCAACACATGAATCTATATTTCTTTCAACACACGACCAATCTCAACACATGAGTACTGTCAACAAACAACTATTTTTGCATTCAACACATGAATTTTCTTTTATAATATTCATTATTTTCCCGATTGGAATGAGGCCCAATCAATCACCATATAACGTTAATTATATGGATTCCATACAACACATGTATATACTAGCAATGATAAACAATCAACCATCATCCAAAGTGCACCACACAACTGCCTAAGCATCAAATATAAATAATTCATGCTTACACAGTCTGTCGACCAATCGATCGACGTATAATTAAATAATTGGGATTAGTGTACGCGAAATATCATCCCAACACCCGTGTGGTGTTTCAAATCAACAAACACTGAATATTATTTGTGCAGTTGGGCGATGTGTAAAATTTATCATCCCAGTCAATATCAGTCAAATCAGTGTATATAAACAAATCGGCCGATTTGTTTATAAATATCCATTTATTCACATTCACGTCAAAAATTATATTTTTAACGATAATTAATTTATTTCAACCATCTACGATTTATTATCGATTTCACATCAATATCACAAACTATTTTCACAACACATCAATCAAACAAACAAGCCATCCATGGTCTGTGGATGACGTGTGTCGGGTGCTGCTAAGCACCGTCTGCATCCTAGTATACATATATAACTAGAAAAAGAAATTTAGAGTGAGGAGTTCTCACCAAAGCTATCCCAACTCCACGACTCTTCCTATGTAGGAAATCTTCGTCGTGCTCGCCTTTTGTCACTTTCGTTGCCCGTAGCCACTACATATATAAAAATCACATTTTTATATTGTTACTATGTATATAAAAATCATATTTTTATAATCACTTCATATGGATAAAATTCTATTTTTACATCGCTACTATATAGATAAAAATTCTATTTTTACATCGCTATTATATAGATAAATATTCTATTTTTACATCGCTACTATATAGATAAATATTTTATTTTTACATCGCTACTATATAGATAAATATTCTATTTTTACACCGCTACTATATAGATAAATATTCTATTTTTACATCGCTACTATATAGATAAAAATTCTATTTTTACATCGCTATTATATAGATAAAAATTCTATTTTTACATCGCTACAATATAGATAAAAATTCTATTTTTACATCGCTACTATATAGATAAAAATTCTATTTTACATCGCTACTATATAGATAAAAATTCTATTTTTACATCGCTACTATATAGATAAAAATTCTATTTTTACATCGCTACTCTCTACATAAAGGTTTCGCCTTTTCAAATATAAAGATTTCGCCTTTTCAAATATGAAGATTTCGCCTTTTTAAATATAAAGATTTTTATATTTTCAAAAGTAAAGATTTCGCCTTTTCCTTACATCACTATATATATAATAAAAATCAGATTTTTATTTCGCTACATATATAAAGATCATATTTTTATATTCTCTATTATATAGAAATCTTATTTTCAATACACTACTTATATAAAAATAGTATTTTTATATCTTCTATTATATAAAGATCACATTTTTAATGTGCCACTAGTATAAAAATTATATTTTTAACATTCCTTTCATATAAAAATTCAGTTTTTAACTTTCCTATCATATAAAAATTCAGTTTTTAACTTAAGAAAAAAAATAAAACTTGAATCTAAAACTTACATTGTTTTCGAACGGAGAGGAGGGGTTCATTGCGCATTTTAGAACCGAAGGAGGAAACGGAGGGAGTAAGAGGGTCAGAGGGGATGTGGTGGCGGCGCAGGGTCGAGGAGAGGGCGGAGGTGGTCGGGGATGGCCGCAAGCCATCGGCGGTGTGGGAGAAGGGGTGGTCTGCGTCGGGTTTCAGGGGGGCGGAGGGTCTTTGCGCGTTGGAGGTAGGAGAAAGAAGAGGAGGTGGAGGAGGGTACGCGGCAGGAGGAGGAGGGGCTTCGGCAACCCACCTGGGAGGCGGCGGGGCTCCGATCGGAGGAGCGGCGGCTGCTCCTCCGTCCTCTTCCCTTTTTCTTTTTTTTATTTCGATTTGGGAAAACTGACGGGGGGGGGGGGGGGCAATATAAGGAGAGAGGGATTTCTATATTTATTTATTTTTTATTTGAAAAAGTTGACTTTTCATACTAACTCGAAATCAAGCCCACTACCTGTCGTTCATAGCTAATTACCCCCATTCCGAACACAATGGGATAAGTATCGTAGGCTGATTCGACCGTCTCGATCAGTTTCCGTTAAAATCACCATATAACTCTATATATTGAATTTGAACGCACATTTCAATTTACCGGGGTCACATACGAGCTCTAAAAATTCTAAAAAAATATTTTCTAGCTTCGTATTGACGTTACAGTCCTAATAAAACTAGTTTCGTCGAATTCTGAGACCGTTGGAAAAATGGCCATTTTCCAGTCGATTAAAATCAACTGAAACTGGTCAAACACGTTTTCTTTTGCCATGCTCACATATTGATTCGAATTTTTTTGAAATTTGGAATCTAGCAATCTCTTGGCATCACGGATCCAACAAAAGTGGTTTCGTTGAAATCCGAGGTCGTTTGCAAAATTCCCAATTTTAAGGGCCTGAATTCCATAGCGACTATTCAGAATTTTCAACTGGACATATCTTTTGATTCCCGCTATGAAATTTTGATTTTTCGGATCCGTTGGAAAGATATCCTCAATTGGATCCTATTTCTTTTGGTTTCACTAAAATCCGATTTATTTTGCACCCGGTACATTCAATTGAAGTTTGAAATCGAATTATCGAACTACAGGGTCATTTTCAATTCCTTTTATAATTATACATAATTACTTACATTCTAACGACGACGTGTGTAAATATATACGTTCGAATTCTATTCAAATTAAATTTCTCGTTGATATTATTTAAAATAATCTATTTTAAATGTTCAAAATTCGCTAAAATTGCCAAAATAAAAATTTTAAACTGGCCCGCATTTCCGGGTTGTTACAATCTCCACCGCTTAAAACTTTTCGTCCCCAAAAAGGAACAAAGTCGAAAGTGGTTTGATTAATCAACTCTACGTTCGATCTGGCTTCCATTCTCCAACTTTTCGGTTTCTGAGAATTTTCAAATTCTTCAAAAATTTGGCTAACACCCGGAATTTTCGAAAAATTTCGCCATAACCTCCTTTGTACGGGGAGAGGTTTGGAAATTTATTGGGCCGTATTAGGTACCCAATAAATCCTAATAAGCATACACATATTTATAATGATATATTCTGGTGTTTACAGGGGAGCGTGTATTGATAATAACTCCAGAGAATAAATTCTCGTCACCCTGTCAAAGCCTGAGGGAGTATGTATTTTAAATGCTCCAGAGGATAAATCCTCGTCACCTTGTCCCGTGTGGGAAATAAATAGTCCATATGTCGTATCTAATAACTAGAGAGACGTGATTATTGTCAACTCTAGACCCGTGTGGGGTTTTTATTAATCTGGCAATTTTACCGTTACAATTTTATATTGTCCATATCAGTCATTAGTTCAACCTATAATATATAGTCATCGCCATACAAGCCTCTCGTTCGTATGGTAAATATTCCACCTCGTCACACAAGCTCCAAATGCTTATGTGGTATATGATGAAGTATGCCTATCTTCCAGAAGTATGCCATGTAATGTAGTTCAAAATTAATTGTTGCTATCCTATGGCGATGTTTATTATTTCACACAGAATAACCAGCACTCCGCATCCAATGGCATTCACAGGAGTTGATATAATAATATTTCGCATCCAACTCATTAAGGTTTACCTATTTGTAGGGCACGCAAATAAAATCTTTACTCAACAGCTATCCAATTTCCTGTTCAAACATATATAATGCACAAGTATATATTTCTAACTATTTTCTAATCAGTTCAATGCGTGATTTAATTGAATAAATTTGTTCTGGTTTTAATTGATGATATTCTAATCTTCTCTAAATCAAAGGCCGAAAAGGAACATAACAATGGAAGACGAAAAGGAACGAAGCCGAAAGTTGTTTAACAAATCAACTCAACTTCCATTATTTTGACTACGGCTTAAGTTCTTCAACTTTTCAGTTTCTAAGAACTTTTCAATTTTTTCAAAAAATTGGCTAACACCCTAAATTTTCGAAAATTTTCGCCATAACCTCCCCTGCACCGAGAGCAACGGGAAAATCTCGAAATTTCCATATAGGCCTTCTGATCTCAAAAAGAAAAAGAAAAGGCCAAGCGGCTAGCCAATAGGCTCATAAAATCATCATCACCCAAACAAAACAGTAAATTGTAGTAAACATGTACCTATTTATCGGGCAAACAATTTTATTCTTCTGCTCTAGCCTCCTTGCTATGACCTGTTAAATGTAAGTACATGTTTATGCAAGCAAATGCGACCAATTTTCAATACAATTCAATATTTGATTCTATTAGGCTAAATGGTTCAAAATTATCAAACAACTCAAACATCAATCAATTAGTGAATTATAATTCAAATTCATAATTGGATATATATACAGAAAATCATGTTTTTGATGCCAATTCACAATAATGTATTCTAGCTATATTTTGGTTCCCACACCAGTCTAATGGAAATATATAGAAATCACACCTTCGTCACTCGAAAATAAATACTGGTAACGCTGCAGCATTATCAGAACCATCCCAGGCAACTGGAGTGTGATCCTATATCTATCTAGTATATTAAAACTTCGAATATACGTTCATGACGCGTATACGTGAAATCTTTATATACTAGATTGTCCATATTCAAAATAAATAAATATTCAAATACGTATAAAGCGATTTAAATTTTAAAACAAAATTGTTTTCATTTGAAAAATATACTCTTCACACTCATTCAAGGATAATACTGAACCTATCTCTAACGAGTCATTCTAATTGGATATTACTAATCCAATATCTGATGAATTCTTTCGTATGGTTCTAATGTGTCTTGTTCTCGAGCTCTGTAAACCAAAGCTCTGATACCAAACTGACACGACCCGAACTTCCCCGTAAAGGAAAGCACGGATTGCGTTGAGGAAAAGACAAATTAGAACGCAGACGGAAGAACATTTCATTACCATTACAACAATTCCATCAGATACAAGAATATACAGAGTATAAATGAATAAATTACATTCAACAAATATCATAGATTTAAATTACATTTAAATACATCGCAGCGGAATATAATACAAAAGCACAACTAGAAGTAATGCACGAATACAGAGCTTTCCGAGCATCGTTCCAGTTGTAAATCCATATCCTGTGAATATAAATCTGCAAAACCAAAACTACTAGCTGCCCGTGTCGAAAATAAGGGCACCCAGAGTTTAGGTTAAAACAATAAACTCCAGGTCAGTCATGTGACTGGTGTGAGAACTAAAACAGTTATTAATCTTTATTTTTAAAGTTAGGTAAATCAAGGGACCACGCCGTATAACATGGAACGGGTTTCCTCCCAAGAATACCAGTGCATAAAACAAACAGCACAATGCTAAATAAAGAAAAATGAAGTTGTTATAAGACCCAGGTCCCATCACACAATGCAACGCAAGTCGGAGGATAGGGTTTTTACCTTATAACAGCCAAAGCATGCTTGATACGTTTAAAACACATTATTTGATACTATTATAAGTGTATAGTGTCAAAACAATTTCAATCATAAATATAAATCATAGACGGCATAAGCGCCCCATCCCACTATGTCGCCATACTAGGCTCTACAAATAAAACCGAAACACACGTATTGGAAATTGGATTCCATCATGAGTCGAGGCAAGGGGAAAGCTCCTCTCCGTTCGAGACACTCTAGCAAATGTCTCAGGACCCCACTTTGATCCTTGGAATCGGCTGGGTCGGTCCTCTCTTACTTTTGAGGATTGGCAATTCCTGAACACACGTTTCCCGGTCCTTACAGACCTATATCTGAGGCGCCTTGTATCCAACAACCACACAGGTGAAAAGTATATAAATGTCAGGGCTGGTAGGTCACTGACACCACCCTAGCTAGAAAGAAACGTCGTGCTCTCCCAGCGGTCCATCTCCCGTTTTTGACTCATACCGAGGTGTGAGGCTCACGAATTCACGTTATACACAAAGCTATGCCATACAGGTCGTGCTTGGATCATCAACCAAAAGACTTTGCTTTTCAACAGAAGCCTTGATCAATTGCCACTTACGCGTGCCACACTGGCAATTCACTCCATGCGACTGATGTCCATCGATATACAACCTCTGAGCTCGTACGTCTTAAAGAAGGGCGTTAAGCAAGAGAATAAATTCTCCGCCGCCAAATAGATGTATATTTAATAGAGATCAATCAACACAGAATAAAATCCAATGTCAGACACACAATCCATTTACAAGTTCGTTCTGGGTCTGAACGAAACCGGAGGCACTTTCCTCGCATATCCATCCATCTCCAAGTACGTCTAGACGATCACCAACTGTTTCCCTCATCTTGGGTGTACAGCCCAATCGAGATCATCAGTAATCACCCAAACGATGTGAAGACTTCCGGTCTTCAACCATCGTCTTCATCTTCGACATCTCGTCGAATCGGTTATTCAGAATGGGTATAAACCCGGCCTTTCTGAATAACCCACGTATATGTTAAACAAATGTTACACAAACACAACAAACGCCTCATTCCAATTCAGAATATCCTTTTATTCACGAAATCACATTCTTAGGGAAAGGTTCCCATTAATTTTATCCAAGATAAATTCTTCTAAATTTATTCTTTAATCTTCCTTTGGATATCATTTCAAACTAGCCGGGATTAGCGAACCACACCGAAGTAATTATTTATTTTATTTCCCAATCCCAACCTATTCATCCCCTAGAGCAAAACTGGTAATACTCCATCCCTAACACCACGGTGTTATCGGTAAAATTAATTACCATTTCACGTTCAAATCTAATTAAAGATTTAACTATCGCTTTGGAGCAAAACTGGTGATACTCCACTCTCGATCACTTTTCAGATTTGATAATTTAACTTATCAATTCACATTTTAATCTAATTAAAGATTCATTAAAACTCCACTTAGTTTTAATCCTTTTAAAAATCAACATCTTGCCTTTAACTGGGTTAAAGAACCAATGTCATCTAAAACACGATTCACGATAAACCCAAATCACATTTGATATTAAATACAAGGCTCTGAATAGAAAATATACCGGCTTATATTCAATATCAAATTTTGAAACCAACAAATGTCGTATTGGAAATAACGATATAAAATATATCTTTCAAATTCCCATAACAATATCTGCATAGTCACGAAATCCAATATCAAAATATTCCGAAGATAATTTCGATTCAACTCCAGTCCAATCCACGTATTGGGAATATTGATTATTTTTAAAATCACTTTCAAATTCAATTTATTTATTTCAAAAATAAATTGATTTTAATTCTAGTTCAAAACTAGTTCATTTCGATAAAAATTTATTTTTATCTTTTCAAATATGGAATTTTTTAGCCCAATTTTTCCCAAATCATTTCTTATGATTTTACACAAATTATAGATATTTTTAATAATTTTATCAAGGCCCGTACAGTCCATTTCCATCAACGACCATCGAACTGCACTTACAGCGACCTTTTCCAAATTTGATTTGGACATAATTCCAAATCCAACCGTTAGATTTCAAATTTCTAATATTCATTGGAAAGCTCTTTTCGATATGAATCCAACGGTTCCAGTTTTAGGAGAATCCGACGGTCAGATCTCCCGCAACGTCAATTCGAAGTCAATGGTCGAAATTCACGAACTACCGCGGCGCGACGCGTTCTATTCAGGCCATTATATATATAATATAATATATATTATATATATTTCGTCGATTTCCTTTTTAAAACGTATTTTATAAATCGTTTTAAATTCGTTTTCAAAACCATTTCAACTTTATATTCAATTTCAAATCAAAATTGAATATTTCACTTCATTACTATATAAATGATAATATTTTCAAAACGTTATATTTTGAAATCACTACCTTTTCTATATTCATTATAAAAACGAATATAATCGATCTAAATATCGTTCACGTCAAAATAGCGCATCTCTAATCAAAACGGCTTTATATATTTCAATAAATTCGTTATTCTATTCAACAAATGAATATTTATCCCATTCAACACATGAATCTATATTTCTTTCAACACACGACCAATCTCAACACATGAGTACTGTCAACACACAACTATTTTTACATTCAGCACATGAATTTTCTTTTATAATATTCATTATTTTCCCGATTGGAATGAGGCCCAATCAATCACCATATAACGTTAATTATATGGATTCCATACAACACATGTATATACTAGCAATGATAAACAATCAACCATCATCCAAAGTGCACCACACAACTGTATAAGCATCAAATATAAATAATTAATGCTTACACAGTCTGTCGACCAATCGATCGATGTATAATTAAATAATTGGGATTAGTGTACGCCAAATATCATCCCAACACCCGTGTGGGGTTTCAAATCAACAAACACTGAATATTATTTGTGCAGTAGGGCGATGTGTAAAATTTATCATCCCAATCAATATCAGTCGAATCAGTGTATATAAACAAATCGGCCAATTTGTTTATAAATATCCATTTATTCACATTCACGTCAAAAATTATATTTTTAACGATAATTAATTTATTTCAACCATCTACGATTTATTATCGATTTCACATCAACATCACAAACTATTTTCACAACACATCAATCAAACAAACAAGCCATCCATGGTCTGTGGATGACGGGTGTCGGGTGCTGCTAAGCACCGTCTGCATCCTAGTATACATATATAACTTGAAAAAGAAATTTAGAGTGAGGAGTTCTCACCAAAGCTATCCCAACTCCACGACACTTCCTATGTAGGAAATCTTCGTCGTGCTCGCCTTTTGTCACTTTCGTTGCCCGCAGCCACTACATATATAAAAATCACATTTTTATATTGTTGCTATGTACATAAAAATCATATTTTTATAATCACTCCATATGGATAAAATTCTATTTTTACATCGCTACTATATAGATAAAAATTCTATTTTTACATCGCTACTATATAGATAAATATTCTATTTTTACATCACTGCTATATAGATAAATATTCTATTTTTACATCGCTACTATATAGATAAATATTATATTTTTACATCGCTACTATATAGATAAATATTCTATTTTTACATCGCTACTATATAGACAAAAATTCTATTTTTACATCGCTACTATATAGATAAAAATTCTATTTTTACATCGCTACTCTCTACATAAAGGTTTCGCCTTTTCAAATATAAAGATTTCGCCTTTTCAAATATGAAGATTTCGCCTTTTCAAATATAAAGATTTTTATATTTTCAAAAGTAAAGATTTCGCCTTTTCCTTACATCACTATATATATAATAAAAATCAGATTTTTATTTCGCTACATATATAAAGATCATATTTTTATATTCTCTATTATATAGAAATCTTATTTTCAATACACTACTTATATAAAAATAGTATTTTTATATCTTCCATTATATAAAGATCACATTTTTAATGTGCCACTAGTATAAAAATTATATTTTTAACATTCCTATCATATAAAAATTCAGTTTTTAACTTAAGAAAAATAAATAAAACTTGAATTTAAAACTTACATTGTTTTCGAACGGAGAGGAGGGGTTCATTGCGCATTCTAGAACCGAAGGAGGAAACGGAGGGAGTAAGAAGGTCAGAGGGGATGTGTTGGCGGCGCAGGGTCGAGGAGAGGGCGGCGGTGGTCGGGGATGGCCGCAGGCCGTCGGCGGTGGGGGAGAAGGGGTGGTCAGTGTCGGGTTTCAGGGGGGGCGGAGGGTCTTTGCGCGTCGAAGGTAGGAGAAAGAAGAGGAGGTGGAGGAGGGTACGCGACAGGAGGAGGAGGGGCTTCGGCGGCCCACCTGGTGCGCGGCGGCTGCGCTCCGATCGGAGGAGCGGCGGCTGCTCCTCCGTCCTCTTCCCTTTTTCTTTTTTTTATTTCGATTTGGGAAAACTGACGAGGGGGGGGGGGGTAATATAAGGAGAGAGAGGGTTTTCTATATTTTTTTTATTTCAAAAAGTTGACTTTTCATACTAACTCGAAATCAAGCCCACCGCCTGTCGTTCATAGCTAATTACCCCCATTCCGAACACAATGGGATATGTATCGTAGGCTGATTCGACCATCTCGATCAGTTTCCGTTAAAATCAACATATAACTCTATATATTGAATTTGAACGCGCATTTCAATTTACTGGGGTCACATACAAGCTCTAAAAATACCAAAAAATATTTTCTAGCTTCGTATTGACGATACGGTCCTAACAAAACTAGTTTCGTCGAATTCTGAGACCGTTGGAAAAATGGTCATTTTCCAGTCGATTAAAATCAACTAAAACTGGTCAAACACGTTTTCTTTTGCCACGCTCACATATTGATTCGAATTTTTTTGAAATTTGGAATCTAGCAATCTCTTGACATCACGGATCCAACAAAAGTGGTTTCGTCGAAATCCGAGGTCGTTTGTAAAATTCCCATTTTTAAGGGCCTGAATTCTATAGCGACTATTCAGAATTTTCAACTGGACATATCTTTTGATTCCTGCTATGAAATTTTGATTTTTCAGATTCGTTGGAAAGATATCCTCAATTGGATCCTATTCTTTTGGTTTCACTAAAATCCGGTTTATTTTGCGCTCGGTACATTCAATTGAAGTTTGAAATCGAATTATCGAACTGCAGGGCCATTTTCAATTCCTTTTATAATTATATATAATTATTTGTACTCTAATGACGACGTGTATAAATATATACATTCGAATTCTATTCAAATTAAATTTCTCGTCAATATTATTTAAAATAATCTGTTTTAAATGTTCAAAATTCGCTAAAATTGCCAAAATAAAATTTTTAAACTGGCCCGCATTTCCGGGTTGTTACATTGGAGGTTCCAAGGGATCGCTGTGTGGGGTCCTAAGGCATTTGCTAGAGTGTCTCGAACGGAGAGGAGCTTGCCCCTTGCCTCAACTCATGATGGAATCCAATTTCCAATACGTGATAATTCGGCTTTATTTGTAGAACCTAGTATGGCGACATAGTAGATGGTAGCTATGCCACCTATGATTGATACTTATGATTGAAATTGTTTTGACACTATACACTTATAGTAATATCAAAATAATGTGTTTTTAGACGTATCAAGCATTCTTTGGCTATTATAAGGTAAAACTCTATCCTCCGGCTTGCGTTGCATTGTGTGATGGGACCTGGGTCTTATAACAACTTCATTTTTCTTTATTTAGCATTGCGTTGTTTGTTTTATGCACTGGTATTCTTGGGAGGAAACCCATTCCGTGTCATACGGCGTAGTCACTTGATTTATCTAACTTTAAAAATAAAGATTAATAACTGTTTTAGTTCTCACACCAGTCACGTGTCTGACCTGGAGTTTATTGTTTTAACCTAAACTCTAGGTGCCCCTATTTTCCACACGGGCAGCTAGTAGTTTTGGTTTTGCAGATTTATATTCACAGGATCCTAGTTTACAACTAGAATGATACTCGGAAAGCTCTGTATCCATGTATCTACTTTCAGTTGTTTTTTGTATTATTTTCCACTGCTTTGTAATTTATTGCAATCTCTGATATTTAGTAAATGTGTAATATTTATTCATACTTTGTATATTCTTGTGTTCTGATGGAATTGTTGTAATAAGCAATGAAATGTTCTTCTGTTTGCATTCTAATTCGTCTAGTCCTCAAAGCAATCCGCGCTTTCCTTCATGGGGAAGTTCAGGTCGTTATAGAGTGGTATCGGAGCTTTGGTTTACAGAGCTCGAGAACAAGACATATTAGAACCATACGAAGGAATTCATCAGATATTGGATTAGTAATATCCAATTAGAATGACTCATTAGAGATGGGATCATTAGTATCCTAGAACGAGTGTGAAGTGTATATTTTTAAAATAAAATTGAAAACAAGTTTTGTTATGAAAATTTAAACCATATTGTGCATATTTGATTATTAATTTATATTGAATTTGGACAATCGAGTATATAAAGATTTTGCATATACGCATCATGAACGTATATTCAAAGTTTTAATATACTGGATAGATATAGAATCACACTCTTGTCGGTCGGAGATAATTTTGGTAATGCGGCCGCATTATCAGTATTTGTGTTCGAGTTTCGAAAAGTGAGATATCTATATATTTCCATTAGACTGGTGTGAGAACCAAAACTAGATAGGATCTATTGTTGTGATTTGGCATCAAAAACATGATTTTCTGTATATATATCAAAATTATGAATTTGAAACGATAATCCACTAATTGATTGATTGTTGTGTTGTTTGATTATTGTTTTGATTAATTAAAATTTGAACCATTTAGCCTAATGTAACCGAATATTGAACTGTATTGAAAAATGATTACAATTGCATGCATATACATGTATGTTTGTTGAACAGGTCATAGCAAGGAGGCTAGAGAAGAGGAATAAAATTGTTTGCCCGACAAATAGGTACATGTTTATTGTATTTCTTGGGTTTGTGATGATTTTATGAGCCGATTGGCTAGCCGCTTGGATATTTCATTATCTTTTTGGATTGATGAGGGCCATGGGAGGCAATTTGAAATATCTCGAAGTCCTCGGTGTAGGGGAGGTTATGGCGAAATTTTTCGAAAATTTAGGGTGTTAGCCAAATATTTAAGAAATTTGAAAAGTTCTTAGAAATTGAAAAGTTGAAGAACTTAAGCAGTAAGGAAAATAATGGAAGTTGAGTTGATTAGTAAAACAACTTTCAGCTTCGTTCCTTTTCGGGGATGAAAAGTTTTAAGTGGGGGAGATTGTAATAACCCAGAAATTATGAGCCAATTTAAAAAATTTATTTTGGAAATTTTGATAAATTTTGAATATTTAAAATGAATTATTTTAATAATAACGACGAGAAATTTATTTTGAATAGAATTCGAACGTATATATTTATATAGTTCGTCGTTAGAATATAAATATTTATTTTTAATTATAAAAGGAATTGAAAATGGCGCGGTAGTTTGAAAATTCGATTTCTAATTTTCAAATGAATGTACAGGATTCAAGATAAACCGGATTTTAGCGAAACCAAAAATATTAGAATCTATTTGAGAATATCTTTCCAATGAATCCGAAAAATCAAAATTTCATAGCGGGAATAAAAAGTTACGTCTAGTTGAAAATTCAGAATAGTCACTATGGAATTCTAGCCCTTAAAAAATGGAAATTTTGCAAACGGCAAACCAATTTTGTTGGATCTGGGATGTTAAATTATTGCTAGGTTTCAAATTCAAAATTTTCTGAATCAATATGTGAGTGTGGCGAAGTTAAACATGTTTTGACAGTTTCAGTCAATTTTGATCGACCAAAAAATGGTCATTTTTCAAACGATCTCAGAATTTGACGAAATTAGTTTTGTTAGGACCGTATCGTCAATATGAAGCTAGAAAATATTTTTTTGGGAATTTTTCTATTTAGTATGTGGCCCCGATAAATTGAAATGTGCATTAAAATTAAATATATAGATTTATATTTTGATTTTGACGGAAACTGATCGAAACACCCGAATAGCTTACGATACATCCCATTGTGCTCGAAATGGGGGTAATTAACTATGGACGACAGTCGGTGGGCTTGATTTCGAGGTTGAAATAAAAAGTAACTTTATGGAGAATAATTAAATATTAGATATTAATTTATAAATAAAAGGGGCCCCTTTTTCTCTTACTCAGTCAACACGCTCCCCTCTCTGTTCATTTTTCTTCAGAAGCGAATAAAAAAATGGGAAAACCGCTCGTTAAACCCGTCGCTCCCTCCGCTCCAGCCTCTACCGCGACCGCCACCAAGGCACTCCATCACCGCGCCGCCCTCTTCCCAGGCCACGCCCCTCCTCTCTCCTTCCACCGCTCCTCTTATTCTCCCTTCTGAAAAACCCTAACCCCCTCAAAACATGGAAACTGCCATCGTTACCTGCCTAGGGCCCACCGCACCCTCACCACCACCGGTGCCTCCGACAGCGCCCCTCCTCCTTCTTCCCCTTCACCCTTCTCTTCGTTCAAGACCCGCGGTAAGCTTTTAAACCTCATATGATTTTGATTTTGTTTATAAACCATAGATTTATATAAATCCAAAGATTTGATTTTTCATATGTGAAAGGAGAGATTTTTAAAGAGATAAGGGAGCGATTTTTTTTAAAGTGAAAAGAAATGATTTTTAACTCGAAAAGCTTTGAATTTTTGAACGGGTAAAGGTTTGATTTTTACTGTGTTTTCATGGAGATGAAAGGCGATATCTTTAAATATGAAAGGAGATTTTTATATATATATAGAAAGATGAGATTTTTATATAATGAAGTTAAGATTTTTTATGTTAATCAAGTTATGATTTTTAGAAATATAAAAATATAAATTTTTGATTATAGAAAAGATAACATTTTTATCATACAAAGAAATAATTTTTATACAAGTAAAGATTCGATTTTTAATTAACTAAAGATGCGAATTTTACAGTGTAAACACCGTAGGAAAAATACGATTTTTGTTCAAGTAAAAGTTTATATTTTTATAAGTAAAAAGATTTGATTTTTATTTTATTATGAAGTTAGAGAAATAAAAATATGATTTTTATATTATATAGATAATAAAAATTCGATCTTTATTATGTAGGAGATATAAAAATATGATTTTAATTATGTAGAAGAAACAAAGTGTGATTTTTATATGAGTGGCGATATAAAAATATGATCTTTATTATATGAACACCGTATAAGAATAGATTTTTTATCTATATAGTAGCGGTGTAAAAATAGAATTTTTATCTATATAGTAACAATATAAAAATGTGATTTTTATATATGTCGTGAATACGGGTAACGAAAGTGACGAAAGGCGAGCACGGCGATGATTTCTACATATGAAGAGTCGCGGTGAATCAGTTTAGCTAGTCGGTGAGAACTCCTCACTTTAAATCTTGTTTTCTAGTTAAAATATATACTAGGATGCAGATGGTGCTTAGCAGCACCGGACACCCATCGTCCATAGATCATGGATGACTTGTATGCTTGTTTGATGTGTTGTGAAGTTGTTTGTGTGTAACGACCCAGAAAATCTGAACCAATTTAAAAAATTTTAATTGGCTAAAATAATGGATTTTAAATATTTAAAATAAATATTTTAAATAATAACAATGAAAATTGAGTTTGAATCGACGATTGAAAACGAATATAATTAATTCTAATTATAAACAAGGCCTGAAATGGCGCTGCAGTTTCAAAAATTGAATTCAAACTTTGTCGGACTGTACTGTTTGCAAAACAAAACGGATTTGAGTGAAACCAAAAATATTTAAATCTGTTAGTGAATACCTTTCTAACGAATCTAAAAAATCGAATTTTCATAGCGGAAAGCAAAATTTATGGCCAAATGAATTTTCAGAAAGGTCGCTATGGAATTTATATAGCCCGTGAAATTGGCCATTTTGCATACGACCTCAGAATTCGACGAAACCACTTTTGTTGGATCCGGGATGTGAAGTTATTGCTAGATTTCAAATTTCATAATTTTTGAAGCTAGTATTTGAGTGGGGCAAAGGAAACTGTGATTGGTCAATTTCTGTTAAAATGGGTCGACCTGAAAATGGACATTTTGCATACGAGCTCAGAATTCGACGAAACTAGTTTTGTTGGGACCGTATCGTCAAAACAAAGCTAGATTTATATTTATGGAATTTTTCGATTCAGTTTATGGCCCTGGAAAATTGAAATGTATGTTCAAATTGAATATAAAATGTTTTATACTTTAATTTGAAAAATAACTGAATGTAACAGTCGAATTGGCCAACGAAACATATCCCATTGTGTCCGGAATGAGGGTATTTAGCTAGGGGCGACAGTCGTTGGGTTGAAATTGGTGTACGTTGGCTAGAAAGGATATTATAGGAATTTAAAATTTTAATATAATAGAAAATACCCTTCATTTCTCTCTCATCTGAAAAAGGTCGGTCAACCCCCACGAACGAACGACGCAAATCGCTCGAATTTTCCCAGCTCGATCGCCGCCGCCACAGACCATTTCGCCACCGCCTCCAGTTGGCAATTCCGACCGCCTTCCTCCCCTCTTCCAATCAAACCAACCCTCGACTGAAACCATCCCCTATCGACGTCGTTCTACCTCGAGGAATTTCGCACCTTTGGAGCGCCGCCGATCGCCATAGGAGCCGCCGAGTTCGCTGCCACCACAGGCACTGGGAAGCCTGCTCGAAGCTCTTCGACGTCGCAGCATCTGATCATGACGAAACAGCACGGATTGTTCGAGAATTTAAAACCTAGTTTTGAAGGTTTGCAAAACTTCTGCTTTGAAATTTCTGAATTGAAAATAACACTTTTAAGTGTTGCAAAACTTTGAAAAATCATATCTTTTTAGTGTGTTAACGAAATTCAATGAAACAGGAAACATCGTGACCGTGTGGACGTCTTCTACATTTTAGAAGAGACCGCATATTTTTCTGAGCCTTCTGCTATTTTTGGTGGAGTGGAACCCAATGTGATATTTCTAATTTATAAACGATATGGAAAACGACGATGTATAAATTATATGATTGATGTATGAGTTATATAAGCGTTGTACACCTCTTGTATTAGCGTTGTATAAGTTGTACGTTCGATGTATAAGTTATATATGCGTTGTAAAAATTATGTATGTGTTGAAATAGAAGTGATTGCTATATATAAATATATATATATGCCCCTCGTCCACAAACCATGGACGATATTTATTGGTTGTGATTGGTGTGAAAATTGATTGATAGTGAATGGTTGATTGGGATTGTTTGTGGTTGATATTGATTGATTGTGGTTGAAAAATACCCATTTGTGGTTGAGAAATATTTGGTTGAAACCACATAGGATTAGTTTGTGGAAATGAAATAAATATATACATGCCGCATGCGTGCGAACTAGATGCATGATCCCCATTGTCAAAAACCGCGAGGTTTTAAGGTAGAGCGGGGAGCCGTACTAGGGACGGTCTCGGTTTTAACTACCCTGCCGTTATGCTGCCAAAATTTTGAATAATATTCATGTGTTTGAATTATTTTCATTTGCTGAAACTATATTTTTTCGTTGAATAGAAAACCTTCATGTGTTGAATCGATATTCATTCGTTGGATTGAAATTCATGTGTTGAATGGTATTCGTGTTTTAATTATAAAAATCACATTTTTATCTATATATGTAAACTATAGAAAACCTTCATGTGTTGAATCGATATTCATTCGTTGAATAGAAATTCATGTGTTGAATGGTATTCGTGTTTTAAATATAAAAATCACATTTTTATCTATATATATAAACTATAGAAAACCTTCATGTGTTGAATCGATATTCATTCGTTAATAGAAATTCATGTGTTGAATGGTGTTCGTGTTTTAAATATAAAAATCACATTTTTATCTATATATAGAAACTATAAAAAACCTTCATGTGTTGAATTGAAATTCATTCGTTGAATTGAAATTCATGTGTTGAATGGTATTCATATTTTGAAATAAATTATTTTATAATAAAAATCACATTTTTATCATCTATATGAACTATATAAAATAATCTCCTTTTGAAATAAATTGTTTTATAATAAAAATCCTATTTTTATTACCTATATGAACTATGTAAAATAATCTCCTTTTGTAATAAATTGTTTTATAATATAAATCATATTTTTATTACCTATATGAACTACATAAAATAATAGTGTTTTGAAATGAATTGTTTTACAATAAAAATCACATTTTTATTATATACACGAATTGTTAAATATAGTGAAGTGTTGAAATAGAAGACAGTTAGATAAAAATATCATTTTTATCAAATGTATGAAAAGAATATAGCTTTGAAATCGAAGAATCGATATATATATATATAGAAATAGAGTTAAAATATATCGAATAACGACGCTGCAGTTCGTATTTTGAAACCGTGATTTCAAACGATTATACCGGGAGATCCGACCATCGGATTTTCCTGAAATCGCAACCGTTGGGTTCGCTTTGGAAATATCTTTCCAACGGCATGTAAAAATCCAACGGTTGGATTGTCTGGAATGTTTAATTCAAATCTGAAGAAAAACAGTGCCAGAATCTATTATATTTATATATATATATAAATATAATTATATTTAATCGAATAACGACGCTGCAATTCGTATTTTGAAATCGAAACTTCAAACGATTATACTAGGAGATCCGACCGTCGGATTTTCCCGAAACTAACCGTTGGATTCGTTTGGAAAAGACCTTTCTAATGATGTAAATTTTGTGAAGATCCAACGGTTAGATTTTCAGATATGTGTAAATCAAATCTGAAGAAAAACAGCGCCAAGGTCGCGTTATGGCCCGAAGCGTCGTTTTGAATAAATTGGCTATTTTAAAATAAATAAAAATAGCGATAAATCATTATAAAATATTATAAACGATATGGATGTGATTTAGAAATTAGCTGAAGGTTGGCTAAGTCGAATGGTTTCCTGGGTGTTGATCTGATGTTGGTTTCAGCCTTCGGGGTTAATATTTGGGAAACCGTTCTCTTACTGATTGACGGTTAGTGACTAATGAATTGAAATGATGTGTGTGCATGTTAGTTTTGCACTTGTTTATTATATATGTGAGTTGCTCAGAAAGACCAGGTTCATCCCATTCTGAATAACTGAATTGACGATAAGGAATCGAAGAAGAAGACGATGGTCGAAGACCGGAGATCTTCACCTCGTTTGGATGGTAACCGAGGTCCTGATTGGGAGGCATCCCGAAATATGGATAATGAGTGGTGATCGTCCAGACGTACGTGGTGATCGATGGGTTTGCGAGGTATATAGTGCCTCCGGTTTCGTTCGGACCCAGAACGAACTTGTAAATGGATAGTGTGTCTGACATTGGATTTTATTCTGTGTTGGTTGATCTCTATTAAATATACATCTGTTTGGCGGTGGAGAATTTATTCTTTTGCTTAACGCCCTTCTCTGAAATGCACGAGTTCAGAGGTTGTATATCGATGGACATCAGTTGCATGGTATGAATTTCTAGTGTGGCATGCCTAAATGGCAAATGATCAGGGCTTCCGTTGAAAAGCAAAGTCTTGTGGTGATGATCAAAGCACTGCCTGTGTGGCGTAGCTTTGTGTATAAAGTAAATTCGCGAGCCTCACACCCCGGTATGAACCAGAAACGGGAGAAGGACCTCAGGGAGGGCATGCATTTCTTTCTAGCTAGGAGTTGTGTCAGTGTTTTTACACGGCCTGACATTTTACTTATGTGGTTGTTACTGTTGCGAGGCGCCTCGGTTAGATCGGACGATCCGGGTCCAATGGAGTCATTCGTTGGCTCATTTGCGCCCCATAGGGCGGGGAGACGTATTGCTCAGGCATTTTAATCCACATCGGTGGACCGGCCCTGTCGATCCAAGGGTCACTCGAGCTCTGATCCTGAGACATGGTAGGCTAGATTGTCTCGAATCCGGTAAGGACTATCTTTTGCCTTGGTTCATGACGGAAATCCAATTTCCAAATACGACATCGTGCGGTTTTGATTGTAAATATATATGGCGACATGATATATGGTACCCATGTCGTCTATGATTGATAGTTATGATTCGAAATTGTTTTTGAAACATATAAACACTAGTAGTGCTATCAAATGCTTTTGTTTTATTCGTATCAAGCATATTTTGGCCGTTATAAGGTAAAAACTCTATCCTCCGGTTTGCGTTGCATTGTGTGATGGAAATGAGTCTTATAATGGCTTCATTTTTATAAAAAGCATTGCGATGTTCAAAAGAAAGATTTTTTTTAAAGCACTGACAATCCAATGGAGTAAACCCGTTCCACAAAAGTGGCGTGGTCCTGTGATTAGCCATATTTTGAATGTGTTGAGTAGATTTCTCATACTAGTCCCATGACTGACTCGTAGTTTGTTTCACTTTCAAACTCGGGTGCCCCTTTTTCTACATGGGCAGCCTTGTATTCAGGTTTAGCTAGTTCTTTCTGGATAGCTGGAGCTAAAGATGGATTCTATCATTTATCTCTTTTTATGTTATTCAGCTCCTATTGTACATTATGTTTGTTTTCCGCTGTAGACATTTATGTATATCTGAACTGTATTTGTACTAAGTATGATCCTGTATACTGTGTAACTCTGATGATTACGTTTATCCAGTGTATTCTATTGTACATTATCTGGTATATTTATTTAATTCTGTTCTGCTATTATCTGTTTCTGTGTTATATTCCAAAGATAACCCTTGTCTCCGTCTGTATGGGAAATGGGGTCGTCACAACGTGATGTTGACGTGAAATGGATAATATAGATTCATGTGTTGAAATAAATTAATTATCATTAAAAATATAATTTTTAACGTGAATGTGAATAAATAAATATCCATTTACAAACTGGACGGTTTGTTTATGTACACCCATTTGAAGGATATTAATTGGGACGATAAATTTTACACGTCGCCCAACTGCACAGATAATATTCAGTGTTTGTTGATTTGAAACCCCACACGGGTGTTGGGATGATATTGGACGTACACTAATCCCAATTGTTTAGTGGTATGTTGATCGTTTGATTGATAGACTGTATGAGCGTTAATTATTTATATTTAATGCTTATGCAGTTGTGTGGTGCACTTTGGATGATGGTTGATTATTTATCGTTGTTATTATATACATGTGTTGTATGGAATCCATGTAATTTACATTATATGGTAATTGATTGGGCCTCATTCAAATTGAGAAAATAAAGAATATTAAAATATAGATTCATGTGTTGAATAGAATAAATAGTCATGCGTTGACAGTACTCATGTGTTGATAATATTCATGTGTTGAAGAAATATAGATTCATGTGTTGAATAGAATAAATATTCATTTGTTGAATATAATAACGAAGTTATTGAAATATATAAAGCCGTGTTGATTAGAGATGTGCCATTTTGATGCGAACGACATTTATATCGATTACATTCGTTTTTGTAATGAATATAGAAAAAGGAAGTGATTTCAAAATATAACATTTTGAAAATATTATCATTTGTATATCAATGATGTGGAATATTCAATTTTGATTCGAAATTGAATATGAAGTTGAAATCATTTCGAAAACGAATTTAAAACGATTTATAAAATACGTTTTGAATTGAAATCGACGAAATATAAATAATATATATACATATGTTATATATATTAAATGGCCTGAATAGAACGCGCCGCGCCGCGGCAGTTCGCAAATTTCGACCATTGACTTCGAATTGACGTTACGGGGGATCCGACCATTGGATTCTCCTGAAACCGGAACCGTTGGGTTCATATCGAAAATAGCTTTTCAGTGAAAATTAGAAATTTGAAATCTAACGGTTGGATTTGGAATTATGTTCAAATCAAATTTGGAAAAGGTCGCTGTAAGTGCAGTTCGGTGGCCGTTATTGAAAACCGATTGTACGGGCCTTGATAAAATTATTAAAAATATTAATAATTTGTGTAAAATCATAATATATGAATTAAAAATAACTGGGATGAAAAATTCCACATTTGAAAGGATAAAAATATATTTTTATCGAAATGAACTAGTTTTGAACTAGAATTAAAATCCAGTTATTTTTAAATAAGTAAAATTGGATTTGAACTGGTTTTAAAAATAATTAGAATTTCCAATACGTGAATTGGAATGGATTTGAGTCAAAATTATCTTCGGGATATTTCGATGTTGGATTTTGGGATTATACAGATATGGTGGTGGAAATTTGAAAGATATATTTATATCGTTATTTCCAATACGATATTAGTTGGTTTCAGAATTTGATATTGAATATAAGCCGGTATATTTTCTATTCAGAGCCTTGTATTTAATATCAAATGGGATTTTGGGTTCGTCGTGAATGGTGTCTTAAATAACAATGTTCTTGAACCCAGTTTAGAAAAGAATAAATCTTTTAATTAAGATTTAGTGAAATTGTCTAGTTAATTAGTATTTAATTGGAATTGAATTTGAATTGAATTTGAATTGGTTTTTGGGGTTTATCGTGAGCGGTGTTTTGAATAACACCTGTTCGTTAACCCGACTAACAATAGAAAGTGATATTGGGTTTATCGTGAATCGTGTTTTACATGACATTGGTTCTTTAACCCAGTTAAAGAGAGGATATTGATTTTTGGGAAGATTAAAACTAAGTGGAGTTTTAATGAATCTTTAATTAGACTAAAGTGATCGAGGATGGAGTATCACCAGTTTTGCTTCAAAGCGATAATTAAATCTTTAATTATATTTGAACGTGAAATGGTAATTAATATTTACCGATAACACCGTGGTGTTAGATATGGAGTATTACCAGTTTTGCTCCATGGGATGAATAGGTTGGGACTGGGAAATAAAATAAATGATTACTTCGGTGTGGTTCGCTAATCCCGACTAGTTTGGAAAATCTTAACATGGTTTGAAATGATATCCAAAGGAAGATTAAAGAATAAATTTAGAAGAATTTATCTTTGATAAAATTAATGAGAACCTTTCCCTAAGAATGTGAAAATTAGAATAAAAGAATATTCTGAATTGGAATGAGGCGTATGTTGTGTTTGTGTAACACGTGTTTATTATATACGCGGGTTATTCGGAAAGGCCGAGTTTATACCCATTCTGAATAACCGATTTGACGATACGTCGAAGGTGAAGACGGTGGTTGAAGACCAGGGGTCTTCACGTTGTTTGGATGATTCCTGGCAATCTTGATTGGGCTGTACACCCAAGAGGAGGGAATCAGTTGGTGATTGTCCAGACGTACTTGGAGATCGATGGATATGCGAGGAAAGTGCCTCCGGTTTCGTTCAGACCCAGAACGAACTTGTAAATGGACTGTGTGTCTGACATTGGACTTTATTCTGTGTTGATTGATCTCTATTAAATATACATCTGTTTGGCGGCGGAGAATTTATTCTCTTGCTTAACGCCCTTCCCTAAGACGTACAAGCTCAGAGGTTGTATATCGATGGACATCGGTCGCATGGAGTGAATTGCCTGTGTGGCACGCCTAAGTGTTAAATGATCAAGGCTTCTGTTGAAAAGCAAAGTCTTGTGGTTGATGATCAAAGCACAGCCTATGTGGCATAGCATTGTGTATAGCATTAAAACGCGAGCCACACACCTCGGTATGAGTCAAAAACGGGATAAGGATCCAAGGAGTGCACGATGTTTCTTTCTAGTTATGGGTGATGTCAGTGACCTTCCATCCCTGACATTTATACACTTTTTACCTGTGTGGTTATTGGATGCGAGGCGCCTCGAATATATGGTCGATAACTGGCGCTATGTGAGCCGACGTACAGACCATTATATAGGTCCTATAGGACCGGGAAACGTGTGTTCAGGAATTGCCAATCCTCAAAAGTAAGAGAGGACCGGCCTTGGAGGTTCCAAGCGATCGCTGTGTGTGGTCCTGAGGCATTTGCTAGAGTGTCTCGAACGGAGAGGAGCTTGCCCCTTGCCTCCACTCATGATGGAATCCAATTTCCAATACGTGATAATTCTGCTTTATTTGTAGAACTAGTATGGCGACAAAGTAGATGGTAGCTATGCCGCCTATGATTGATACTTATGATTGAAATTGTTTTGACACTATAAACTTATCGTAATATCAAAATAATTTGTTTTTAAATGTATCAAACATTCTTTGGCTATTATAAGGTAAAAATCTATCCTCCGGCTTGCGTTGCATTGTGTGATGGGACCTGGGTCTTATAATAGCTTCATTTTTTCTTTATTTAGCATTGCGCTGTTTGCTTTATGCACTGGTATTCTTGGGAGGAAACCCGTTCCGTGTTATACGGCGTGGTCCCTTGATTTACCTTACTTTAAAAATAAAGATTAATAACTGTTTTAGTTCTCACACCAGTCACATGACTGACCTGGAGTTTATTGTTTTAACCAAACTCTGGGTGCCCCTATTTTCCACACGGGCAGCTAGTAGTTTTGGTTTTGCAGATTTATATTCACAGGATCCTGGTTTACAGTTAGAATGATACTCGGAAAGCTCTGTATCCGTGTATCTCCTTTAAGTTGAGTTTTGTATTATTTTCCGTTGCTTTGTAATTTATTGCAACCTCCGATATTTAGTAAATGTGTACTATTTATTCATACTCTGTATATTCTTGTATTCTGATGGAATTGTTGTAATAAGCAATGAAATGTTCTTCTGTTTACGTTCTGATTCGTCTTTTCCTCAAAGCAATCCGCGCTTTCCTTCACGGGGAAGTTCAGGTCATTATACTGTGCTTTGATCATCAACCACAAGACTCTGCTTTTCAACAAAAGCCTTGATCATTTGCCACTTAGGCATGCCACACAGGCAATTCACTCCATGCGATTGATAACCATCAATATATAACCTCTGAGCTCGTACGTCTCAGAGAAGGGTGTTAAGCAAGAGAATAAATTCTCCGCCGCCAAACAGATATATATTTAATAGAAATCAATCACACAGAATAAAATCCAATGTTAGACACACAGTCCATTTACAAGTTCGTTCTGGGCCTGAACGAAACCGGAGGCACCTTGTACCTCGCATATCCATCAATCTCCAAGTACGTCTGGACGATCACCAACTGATTCCCTCCTCTTGGGTGTACAGCCCAATCAAGATCATCAGTAATTATCCAAATGATGTGAAGACCTCCGGTCTTCGACCACCGTCTTCATCCTCGACACATCGACGAATCAGTTATATAGAATGGGATAAACCTGGTCTTTCTGAATAACTCGCGTATATGATAAACAAGTGTTACACAAACACAACATACGCCTCATTCCAATTCAGAATATTCTTTTATTCAAATATTCTTAAACCTTAGGAAAGGTTCCCACAAATTTTGTCAAAGATAAATTCTTTAAATTTATTCTTTAATATTCCTTTGAATATCAATTCAAATCAAATTATGGTTTATCTAAACTAGCCGGGATTAATGAACCTTACCGAAGTAATCATTTGTTTTAATTTCCCAATCCCAACCTATTCATCCCATGAAGTAAAACTGGTAATACTTCATATCTAACATCACGGTGTTATCGTTAAATTCAATTACCATTTCATGTTCAAATCTAATTAAAGATTTAACTATCGCCTGGAGCAAAACCGGTGATACTCCATTCTCTATCATTTCAATCTAATTAATGATTCATTAAAACTCCACTTGGTTTTAATCTTCCCAAAATATCACTATCAATGATTATTTAACTTCGGAAATCATATCATGTCTTTAACTGGGTTAAATAACCAATGTCATCTAAAACTCGGTTCACGATAAACCTAAAATCACATTCCATTCCATCAGCCTTTAATCGTAAATTATCAAGTGAACAATTCCCTAAGTAATAACCCTGAAGGCCGAAACCAACATCAGATCAATACCCAATAAACAATTCAACTTAACAAATCTCCAGTTAGTTTCTGATTTTCTTAACTCCGTTGGGCCTAAGAACGGTATTATTAAAGATACCATTCACGACAACCCAAAATCACATTTAATATTAAATATAAGGCTCTGAATAGAAAATATATCGGCTTATATTCAATATCAAATTCTACGACCAACAAATATCGTATCGGAAATAACGATATATATATATATATATATATATATATATATCTTTCAAATTTCCATAACAACATCTGTATAATTTCAAAATCCAACATCGAAATATTCCAAAGACAATTTTGATTCAAATCCATTCTAATTCAATTATTGGAAATTCTGGTTACTTTTAAAACCATTTCCAACCCAATTTATTTATTTTAAAAACAAATGGATTTTTAATTCTAGTTCAAAACTAGTTCATTTCAATAAAAATCTATTTTTATCTTTTCAAATATGGAGTTTTTCATCCCAATTCGTTCCAAATCATTTCTTATGATTTTACACAAAGTATTACTATTTTTAATAATTTTATCAAGGCCCGTACAGTCGATTTCCATCAACGGCCATCGAACTGCACTTACAGCAACCTTTTCCAAATTTGATTTGGACATAATTCCAAATCCAGACGTTAGATTTCAAATCTCTAATATTCGTTGGAAAGCTCTTTTCGATACGAACCCAACGGTTCCGGTTTTACGAGAATCCGACGGTCGGATCTCCCGTAATATCCGTTCGAAGTCAATGGTCGAAATTCGCGAACTGCCGCAGCGCGTTCTATTCAGGCCATTCTATATATATATATATAATATATATATTTCATCGATTTCCTTTTAAAACGTATTTTATAAATTATTTTAAATTCATTTTCGAAACGATTTCAACTTCATATTCAATTTCGAATCAAAATTGAATATTCACTTCATCGATATACAAATGATAATATTTTCAAAACGTTATATTTTGAAATCACTTCCTTTTCTATAATCATCATAAAAACGAATATAATCGATATAAATATCATTCGCGTCAAAATGGCGCATATCTAACCAACACGACTGTATATATTTCAATAACTTCGTTATTCTATTCAACAAATGAATATTTTCTTCAACACATGAATATATATTTTTATTCAACACATGAATATATATTTTATTAAACACATGAATTTATATTTTTATTCAACACATGAATTTATATATTTATTCAACACATGAATATTTATTTTATTCAACACATGAATATTTACTTTATTCAACACATGAATTTTCGTTTATTCAACACATGAATATTCTTTTATAATATTCCTTATTTTCCCAATTGGAATGAGGCCCAATCAATTACCATATAATGTTATTTACATGGATTCTATACAACACATATATATAATAGCAATGATAAATAATCAACCATCATCCAAAGTGCACCACACAACTGCATAAGCATTAGATATAAATAATTAATGCTTACACAGTCTGTCAACCGATCGATTGACATACAACTAAACAATTAGGATTAGTTTATGTCAAATATCATCCCAATACCCGTGTGGGGTTTCAGTCAACAAACACAGATTTTTATTTGTGCAGTTGGGCGATGTGTAAAATTTATCGTCCCAATTAATATCCTTCAAATGGGTGTACATAAACAAACCGTCCGATTTGTTTATAAATATTTATTTTATATATACGTTAAAAATTATATTTTTAACTATAAAATATTTATTCAATCCACATCACACAATCAATTTTCACAACACACCAATCAAACAAACAAGTCATCCATGGTCTGTGGACGATGGGTGTCGGGTGCTGCTAAGCACCGTCTGCATCCTAGTACATATTTCAAACTAGAAATTAAAATAAAAGTGAGGAGTTCTCACATTTGGGTTCCACTTCTCCTTTCTGTATTTCTGAACGGTTCGAATTTTGATTTGTTTCCCGTTGGTTCCATCGTAATCTGTTTCACGAAATTCATGTTAAAAATCGTATTTTTAACAACGCTATTATATACATAAAAAACACATTTTTACTATATTGTATTTTTTAATAAAACATATTTTTATATACGTTATTTATATATAAAAGAACATATTTTTATATTGCTAATTTTATTTTTGAAAATTCACGCTATTTATATTTTTAAGAACAAAGCTATTCATATTTTTAAAACAATTATACACATGTGAAAATTCTATTTTAAAAACAATAATATACATGTAAACAATAGAAGATAATTAACTTTAATTAACTCTTCATTAACCTGTCAATGAATAATTAGGCCGTCCTTAACCCTTCTGCCCTGTTGCCTAGACCTCGTCGAACAAGAACCCAACCACTTCGACTTCAAAACCACTGCGTCGCTCCTCCCACGGTCCATCTGATGCCGATCCATGAGCACCCCGAGGTGCACAAACGCGAGAGCTCCCCACGGCGGCCTCCTTAGCCAACTCGGTCATTTCCATTCGCTGCAAATCGAGGCCGACGCCCTGAAATTTGGTCACCAAAATCAAGCACGACGTCACACGATGGAGGATAAAGCTCACACCATTTTGAAGAGATGAAGAATCCCTCGATATTTCACGTTGGAAGATCGTAATGATATTGAGTGGATTGAATTGTTTTGAGGGAGGAAGCTAGGAGCTTTCTGATCGTCGAAGAAAATGGGAGGCACCTTCGTTAGTTTGACCAGGCGTTGAAATCACTCAGGATTTTGACCCGATGGAGGAATACATATATTATAATATATTTTATTTAATTATTTCTTAAAAGTGAAATTTTCATACGAACACGAAACGAACTCCAACGACTATCGCCCCTAGCTAAATACCCTCATTCCGAACACAATTTGATATGTCCCATAAGCCAATTCGACCAATTCGATCAGTTTTCTTCTAAATTGAATTACAAATCAATATATATTGAATTTAAATGTACAATTTAATTTACCGGGGCCACATATGGACTCTGGAAATTCCCGAAAAATATTTTCCAGCTTCGTATTGACGATACAGTCTTAACAAAACTAATTTCATCAAACTCTGAAATCGTTTGAAAAATGGCTATTTTCTGGTCGATCGAAATTGACTGAAACTATTAAAAACACATTTTAGTGTGCCACGCTCACATATTGATTCAGAAAATTATGCAAATTGAAATCTAGGAATAATTTGACATCACAGATCCAACAAAAGTGGTTTCATCGAAAACAGAGATAATTTTCAAAATTTCCATTTTTAAAGGCTAGAATTGCATAGCAACTATTCTGAATTTTCAATTAAACATAACTTTTTATCCTCGCTATGAAATTTTGATTTTTTGGATTCGTTGGAAAGACATTTTCAAATAGATTCTTATATTTTTGATTTCGCTAAAATCCGGTTTATTTTGAATCCTGTACATTCATTTGAAATTTGAAATCGAATTTTTGAACTTCCGCGCCATTTTCAATTCCATTTATAATTTAAAACAAAATATTTATATTCTAACGACGATTCAAATATTCCTTGTCGTTATTATTTAAAATAAATCATTTTAAATAATCAAAATTATTTAAAATTTCCAAAATAAATTTTTTAAATTGGCTCAGATTTCCGGGTTATTACAATCTCCCCCACTTAAAACTTTTCGTCCCCGAAAAGGAACGAAGCCGAAAGTTGTTTTACAAATTAACTCAACTTTCATTATTTTCATTGTGGCTTAAGTTCTTCAACTTTTCAGTTTCTAAGAACTTTTCAAATTTATCAAAAATTTGGCTAACACCCTAAATTTTCGAAAAATTTCGCCATAACCTACCCTGCACCGGGAGCTTCAGGATATTTCAAATAGTCTCCCATGGCCCTCACCAATCCAAAAAGAAAAAGAAACAGCCAAGCGGCTAGCCAATCGGCTCATAAAATCATCAAATCCCAAAGAAATACAATAAACATGTACCTATTTGTCGGGCAAACAATTTCATTCCTCTTCTCTAGCCTCCTTGCTATGACCTGTTCAATGTAAGTACATGTATATGCATGCAAATGCGACTAATTTTCAATACAACTCACTATTTGGTTCAATTTGGCTAAAGGTTCAACATTTTATTTAATCAAACAATAATCAAACAACACCACCAGCAATCAATTAGTTGATTAGCTTTTCAAACACATAATTTTGATACATATACAGAAAATCATGTTTTTGGGTGCCAATTCACAACAATAAGCCCTACCTAGTTTTGGTTCTCACACCAGTCAATTGGTAACATATAGAAATCCCACTTTCGTCACTCGAACATAAATTCTGATGATGTTTCAAACCACATCAGAACATCCACGGGCAACTAGAGTGTGATTATATATCTATCCAGTATATTAAAACTTCAAATACACGCGGATCAGACGTACACGCAAAATCTTTATATGCTTGATTGTCCAAATCAATATAAAATAAATAATCAAATACGTATAATTGATTTAGATTTTTTTTCAAAACAAAATTTGTTTTCATTTTAAAAATATACTCTTCACACTCGTTCTAGGATACTACTGATCCCATCTCTAACGAGTCATTCCTATTGGATATTACTAATCCAACCTATGATGAATTCTTTCGTTTGGTTCTAACGTGTCTTATTCTCCGAGCTCTATAAACCAAAGCTCTGATACCAAAATGAAACGACTCGAACTTCCCCGGGAAGGAAAGAGAGGATTGCTTTGAGAACAAGCCACATCAGAACACAAACATAAGAACATTTCATTGTTAATTACAACAATTCCATCAGAATATAAGAATATACAGAGTATGAATAAATATTATACATCAGAGAAATATAAGAGATTTAAATATATTACTATAGCGGGAAAATAATACAATACAAAACTGAAAGAGATATACGGATGCAGAGCTTTCCGGATATCATTCCAACTATAAACCAGGTTCCTGTGAATATAAATCTGCAAAACCAAAACTACTATCTGCCCGTGTCAAAATAAGGGCACCCAAAGTTTATGTTAAAACAATAAACTCCAAGTCAGTCATGTGACTGGTGTGAGAACTAAAACAGTTATTAATCTTTATTTTAAAGTTAGGTAAATCAAGGGACCACACCGTATAACACGGAACGAGTTTCCTTCTAAGAATACCAGTGCATAAAACAACAACACAATGCTAAATAAAGAACAATGAAGCTATTTTAAGACCCAGGTCCCATCACACAATGCAACACAAGCCGTAGGATAGGGTTTTTACCTTATAATAGCCAAAAATGCTTGGTACGTGAAATTTCATGTTTTATTATTACTATAAGTGTATAGTGTCAAAACAATTTCAATCATAAGTATCAATCATAGACGGCATAAGTGCCCCCATACCACTATGTCGCCATATATAGGTTCTATAATCAAAACCGCAAAGTGTCGTATTGGTAGTTGGATTTCCATCTGTGAACCGAGACAAAGGATAGTCCTCTACCGATTTCAAGACAATCTAGCCCATGTCTCAGGCAAGTACTCAGTAAAGCCTTTGGATCGTCTAGGCCGGTCCACCGATGTGGATTAAAATGCCTGAACACTGCGTTTCCACACCCTTTGGGGGCGTAAATGAGCCAAACGACCCCATCGGCTCCATGTAATCACCGATATATCCGAAGCGCCTCGCAATCCAACAACCACACAGGTGAAAATAATATAAATGTCAGGGCGGGTAGGTCACTGACACCACCCAAGCTAGAAGGAAACGCATACCCTCCCTGATGTCCTCTCCCGTTTCTGGTTCACAACCGAGGTGTGAGGCTCGCGAATTAACGCTACACAAAGCTGTGCCACACAGGCCGTGCTTTGATCATCAACCACAAGACTCTACTTTTCAACAAAAGCCTTGATCATTTGCCACATAGGCATGACACACAGGCAATTCACTCCATGCGATTGATATCCGTCAATATATAACCTCTGAGCTCGTACGTCTCAGAGAAGGGCGTTAATCAATTGAATAAATTCTCCACCGCCAAACAGATATATATTTAATAGAAATCAATCACACAGAATAAAATCCAATGTCAGACACCCAGTCCATTTACAAGTTCGTTCTGAGTCTGAACGAAACCGGAGGCACCTTGTACCTTGCATATCCATCGATCTCCAAGTACGTCTGGACGATCACCAATTGATTCCCTCCTCTTGGGTGTACATCCCAATCAAGATCAACAGTAATTATCCAAACGATGTGAAGACCTCTGGTCTTCGACCACCGTCTTCATCCTCGACACATCGTCGAAACAGTTATTCAGAATGGGATAAACCCGGTCTTTCTGAATAACTCGCGTATATGATAAACAAGTGTTACACAAACACAACATATTCCAGATTCCAATTCAGAATATATTTTTATTCAAATATTCTTATACCTTGGGAAAGGTTCCCATAAATTTTGTCAAAGATAAATTCTTTAAATTTATTCTTTAATCTTCCTTTGAATATCAATTCAAATCAAATTATGGTTTATTCAAACTAGTTGGGATTAACGAACCTTATCGAAGTAATCATTTGTTTTAATTTGCCAATCCCAACCTATTCATCCCATGAAGTAAAACTGGTAATACTTCACATCTAACACCACGGTGTTATCGGTAAATTCAATTACCATTTCACGTTCAAATCTAATTAAAGATTTAACTATCGCCTGGAGCAAAACTGGTGATTCTCCATTCTCGATCATTTCAATCTAATTAAAGATTCAATAAAAATCCACTTGGTTTTAATCTTCCCAAAAATCACTATCAATGACTATTTAACTTGGGAAATCATATCATGTCTTTAACCGGGTTAAAGAGCCATTGTCATTGAAAACACGGTTCACGATAAACCCAAAATCACATTCCATTCCATCAGCTTTTAACCGTAAATTAGCAAGTGAACAATTCCCTAAGTAATAACCCCGAAGGCCGAAACCAACATCAGATCAATACCCAAGAAACCATTCAACTTAACTAATCTCCAGTTAGTTTCTGATTTTCTAAACTCCATTGGGCCTAAGAACGGTATTATTAAAGATACCATTCACGACAACCCAAAATCACATTTGATATTAAATACAAGGCTCTGAATAGAAAATATATTGGCTTATATTCAATATCAAATTCTATGACCAACAAATATCTTATTGGAAATAATCATATATACATATACATACATACATACATACATATATATATATATATATATATATATATATATATATATATCTTTCAAATTTCCATAACAATACCTGTATAATCTCGAAATCCAACATCGAAATATTCCAAAGAAAATTTCGATTCAAATCCATTCCAATTTAATTATTGGAAATTCTGGTTACTTTTAAAACCATTTCAAATCCAATTTATTTATTTTCAAAACAAATGGATTTTTAATTCTAGTTCAAAACTAGTTCATTTCGATAAAAATCTATTTTTATCTTTTCAAATATGGAATTTTTCATCCCAATTCTTTCCAAATCATTTCTTATGATTTTACACAAATTATTACTATTTTTAATAATTTTATCAAGGCCTGTACAGTCGATTTCAATGGCCATCGAACTGCAATTACAACGACTTTTTCCAAATTTGATTTAGACATAATTCCAAATCCAACCGTTAGATTTCAAATCTCTAATATTCGTTAGAAAGATCTTTTCGATGTGAACCCAAAGGTTCTAGATTTAGGAGAATCTGACGGTCGGATCTCCCATAATATCCGTTCAAAGTCAATGGCCGAAATTCGCGAACTGCCGCAGCGCGGCGCGTTCTATTCAGGCCATTCTATATATATATATATATAATATTATATATATTTCATCGATTTCCTTTTAAAATATATTTTATAAATCGTTTTAAATTCGTTTTCGAAACGATTTCAACTTCATATTCAAATTCGAATCAAAATTGAATCTTCCACTTCATCGATATACAAATTATAAAATTTTCAAAACGTTATATTTTGAAATCACTTCCTTTTCTATAACCATCATAAAAATGAATATAATCGATATAAATATCGTTCGCGTCAAAATGGCGCATATATAACCAACATGGCTTTATATATTTCAATAACTTCGTTATTCCATTCAACAAATGAATATTTTCTTCAACACATATATTTTTATTCAACACACGAATATATATTTTATTCAACACATGAATTTATATTTTTATTCAACACATGAATTTATATTTTTATTCAACACATGAATTTATATTTTTATTCAACACATGAATATTTATTTTATTCAAAACATGAATATTTACTTTATTCAACAAATGATTTTTCTTTTATTCAACACATGAAAATTCTTTTATAATATTCCTTATTTTCCCAATTGGAATGAGGCCCAATCAATTACCGTATAATGTTATTTATATGGATTCTATACAACACATGTATATAATAGCAATGATAAATAATCAACCATCATCCAAAGTGCACCACACAACTGCATAAGCATTAAATATAAATAATTAACGCTTACACAGTTTGTTAACCCATCGATTGACATACAACTAAATAATCGGGATTAGTGTACGTCAAATATCATCCCAATACCCGTGTGGGGTTTCAGTCAACAAACACAGATTTGTATTTGTGCAGTTGGGCGATGTGTAAAATTTATCGTCCCAATCAATATCCTTCAAATGGGCGTACATAAAAAAACCGTCTGATTTGTTTATAAATATTTATTTTATATATACATTAAAAATTATATTTTTAACGATAAAATACTTATTCAATCCACATCACACAATCAATTTTCACAACACACCAATCAAACAAACAAGTCATCCATGGTCTGTGGACGACGGGTGTCTGGTGCTGCTAAGCACCGTCTGCATCCTAGTATATATTTGAAACTAGAAATTAAAATAAAAGTGAGGAGTTCTCACATTTGGGTTCCACTTCTCCTTTCTGTATTTCTGAACGATTCGAATTTTGATTTGTTTCCCATTGGTTCCATCGTAATCCGTTTCACGAAATTCATATTAAAAATCGTATTTTTGACAAAGCTATTATATACATAAAAATCACATTTTTACTATATTGTATATTTAATAAAACATACTTTTATATACATTATTTATATATAAAAGAACATATTTTTATATTGGTAATTTTATTTTTGAAAATTCACGCTATTTATATTTTTAAAAACAAAGCTATTTATATTTTTAAAACAATTATATACATGTGAAAATTCTATTTTAAAAATAATTATATACATGTAAATAATAAAAGTTAATTAACTTTAATTAACTCTTCATTAACCTGTCAATGAATAATTAGGCCGTCCTTAACCCTTCTGCCCCGTTGCCCGGACCTCGTCGAACAAGAACCCAACCACTTCGACTTCAAAACCATTGCGTCACTCCTTCCACGGTCCATCTAAAGTTGATCCGTGAGCACCCCGAGGTGCACGAACGCGAGAGCCCCCCGCGGCGGCCTCCATGGCCAACTCGGTCATTTCCATTCGTTGCAAATCGAGGCCGACGCCCTGAACTTTTGGCACCAAAATCAAGCACGACGTCGCACGATGGAGGATACAGCTCACACCATTTTGAAGAGATGAAGAATCCCTCGATTTTTCACGTTGGATGATCGTAATGATATTGAGTGGATTGAATTGTTTTGCGGGAGGAAGCTAGGAGCTTTCTGATCGTTGAAGAAAATGGGAGGCGCCTTCGTTAGTTTGACCAGGCATTGAAATCACTTAGGGTTTTGACCCAATGGAGGAATACATATATTACAATATATTTTATTTATTTATTTCTTAAAAGTGAAATTTTTATATGAACATGAAACGAACTCGAACGACTGTCGCCCCTAGCTAAACACCCTCATTCCAAACACAATGGGATATGTCCCGTAAGCCAATTCGACCATTTCGATCAGTTTTCATCTAAATTGAATTATAAATCAATATATATATTGAATTTAATCGTACATTTTAATTTACCGGGGCCACATACTAACTCTTGAAATTCCCGAAAAATATTTTCCAGCTTCGTATTGATGATACGGTCCTAACAAAACTAATTTTGTCAAATTCTGAGATCGTTTGAAAAATGGCCATTTTCTGGTCGATCGAAATTGATTGAAACTGTTAAAAACACATTTTAGTGTGCCACGCTCACATATTAATTCAGAAAATTATGCAAATTGAAATCTAGCAATAATTTGACATCAGGATCCAACAAAAATGGTTTCGCCAAAAACAGAGATCATTTGCAAAATTTCCATTTTTATGGGCCAGAATTCCGTAGCGACTATTCTGAATTTTCAATTAGACATAACTTTTTATCCCCGCTGTGAAATTTTGATTTTTCGGATTCGTTGGAAAGATATTTTCAAATAGATTCTAATATTTTTGATTTCGCTAAAATCCGGTTTATTTTGAATCCTGTACATTCATTTGAAATTTGAAATTTGAAATCGAATTTTCGAACTACCGCGCTTAAAATAAAATATTTATATTCTATAGATGATTCAAATATTCCTCGTTGTTATTATTTAAAATAAATCATTTTAAATAATCAAAATTCATTAAAATTGGCAAAATAAAATTTTTAAATTGGCTCAGATTTCCGGGTTATTACATGTTTAATTAAGGGTTATTAGTTAAATTATATATAATATGAACTTAATTAAGTATTGTAGGTAAAAGAAATGAAATCAGGTTCTGAGCTGTTGTATATCGCAATGGAACCTGGAGCAGAAAGATGGGAAGGAAGCAAAGCCATGTGATCGGGTCCTGGGCATCTGCAAATCAAAGTAATTAAAAATAAAAGTTAAATAATTAAGTTATAATCAAAGGATTATTATTATAATTTAACCCGTGCGCTCATAATGCTTATAACGTGTGCGTTGTTACCAGATTTTGACGAAATCAAGGACATTGGAATTACGATGGAGTATACAACACTGATGAACTAATTCAGAAGGGTCCAGAATCAATGGGGATTTTCGTTTAATTTTAAACATTGGTTTAAAATTAAATGAAATAATGCTGAAATCAGGAAATCAAAATAAGATGAGTTAATTCTCACGCCTTCTGAAATACTGTGATGTGACGGCCCGCCCCGCACCAGCCTGCATTTCCTCCGAAAGTGCGCTGTACACATGCCCGACTAGCACAGGACGGTCATCAGAAGAAAGGAAAGAAGGGAACGAACTAATCAAGAACCTGTAGAATGTCTCACAGCGCATGGAGTAAAATATAATAATAATAACATACTTGACATAAAACAGGTGAGACAGTGCATAAGCTGAAAACTAAAATCAACATCAACATCAGAGCAGCGGAAATCCAAATACAGCTTATTACAACTTTCCAAATTTACTGTCTCTAAACAAAAGAAAGCTAAAGTAGAAGATGCACCACTAATGCCCAAGCAATGATCTTCAACAACACAGGGAGAATACTATATATATATTACGTGGAAGCCTCCTGCTCGTCTCCGGATCATCTACCCGTGCATCACCAGCTAACCTGTCTCTAGTCTGCTCGTGTGAGCACCTAGAGTAATAAGAGGAGACATAAAACTCTAGGTCAGACATAAAGCCTGGTATGAGCGATAAGCATCTAAACAGAACAATAACAGGTATACTAAACCATACCTGAATCTGGACCTGCAACCAAGAGTTAGTACCACATACCGTACAATACTCTAAGGTGCCATAATAGATAGTGTAAAGAATACGGGGGTGAGGTGTGTACATCATAATGATGGCAGACAAATCAACCTTAGCAACCATCCTCACATCTCTCACTCAGTGCGTAAAGCATATGATGTCCACCACTGTCAATCACTAGACCCATCGAAGTAGTGATGGTGTTCAACTTGTACAACTACTGCTACTACCAAGCTTACCACATGGAGTCATGACCAAACCTTTACAAATGACCCCACTTCATTGGTCTATAGCCCTTTAGTCGTACCTAGGCCACTGTGGCCCTGAATCCGTTCACGTACCTCCCATACATAGTGATCCAAAGTCATAGACATCGACAGCCCCTTGGCACACGTCCCGCATCAAAGCCCAATCATTGGTTCCCAGTTGGATTCTGAGTCAAGGCTCCTCATTTGGACTTCCTTTGCATCTCGGATTTTGATTGAATTGTAGTTGGTCTTCAGAAAAGTCATCGCGTAGTAGTACTAGCCCACGTACGGCTGAGTTCGGTGCTCCTCATCTAGCTCGGTTCGGTTCGGTGTAACCTTCCTACTCGGTTCGGTTCGGTGGTCCTAGTCCATGCCTGGATCAGTGCTCCATCCCTTCTTGGTTCGGTTCGGAAGTGCCCATCCTCTGCTCGGTTCGGTGGTTGCTCTCCTCTAAGTTCCACGATTTGATCCAGTTCTTCTCCATTTGCCCGATCCGATCCCGCTCGCTTGCTTGTTCCGATCCGATTCACTCCCTAGCTCCGATCCGATCCGCTCCCTAGCCTACTCCGATCCGATCCTGCTCCATAGCTCCGATCCGATTCTCTGTCCAACTCCAACTCTAAGCAGTGGCCTTCCTTCTTGCCAAACTTCTTTGTGCTAGATTCCAGTTCGGGTCGGGTTCCTTGCCCAGGTCTCCTATCCGATCCGAGCCCATATCCGATCCGATCCGAAACCCTGCACAACTTTCTGCAACTTTTTCCAGCAACTTGTTTACGCCATTCGACGACGTTTTCGACCAATCTAACTATTCTAATCAATCACAAATCATCCCAAACAGTCATAGCAACATAGCAAACTAACCACAAACACCAAAACAATGGATTTACATGTCAAAATGGATCAAATATACCCAAAACCCCTTATTTTCCCTTAAGGATGTTTAAGTAAAACTAATCATAGGGTTAACAGAACTTAACCAAATTTCTACCAGAGGCATAAAATATTATTTTCGAATTTATAGATATTTTTCCAAAATTTATTAGAGTATAAATTCACTAATCTTCACTAATTACCCTTAATTAACTGTAATTAGTGTCAAAACAATGCTAATCACTCACCTTGGCCACAAATAAGATTCTCAGAACTGAAACCTCGCTGATTTGGGTGAATACGGGTGTCTAACAGCAGCTCTAACCTTGCTTTAGTGTTTTCTCTCCTTAATTTGATGTAGATTAAGCCAAAACTTGTTTAGAAAGTGATTAGAAGGTGATTTGGGTCTTGGAGGCCATTGCTAGAGTTCCAAGAATGAAAGTGGCGGCTGAAAGAAATGTTTTCTAACTCTAATCAGCCCCTATACATCTCCAATCCCGAAATCCCCTTTGGGCCAAGCTGCTAATTACCCGGTTAAGCCCAATTAAGCTGTTTTTCACTATCTGAAACTTGTTTTAGCCATATCTCCCAAACGGTGAGTCCGATGGCTAATGTGACCACTTTACGGAATTGTAAACCATCATCCGAAGCCAATGGAAGTGGTTTCAGGTCAAAATTCCTTTCCAGTCAAAAGTTAGGGCCAAAACAGTACCAACTAGGGGTAAAATGGTCATTTAAAAATCAACAAAAATCGTGAACATGGGAAATGACCCCAATTGTCGTCTCCCAAAGTTACATGACCATACGACTTCGTATGTGAAAGAAATAAATATTCCACGATCCTATGATGCGTAGAATACGGGTCGTTACACTCTCCCCCCCTTAAGAAATTTCGTCCCCGAAATTCCTTAACCCAAAACATACAAAGGATCCCGCATGCCTAACTACCACATACAACAATCAAACATGCAAAACAAGCAAACAAGCCTATCCTAGTATGCGGAAAGATAAATCGAAGTTAAAATCTTACCAGGCAAAGAGTTCTGGATATGTCTTCCTAATGTTCTCCTCTGTCTCCCAAGTGTAATCATTCTTGTTCTCGCCCCACTGAACCTTGACTAGCCTCACCGCCTTCCTTCGAAGTTGCTTCGTATCGTGCTCGACAATACGAGTTGGCTTGCGGTTCCCAACCGCCTCTGGTTCTACTTCGAAGTCCTCTAACTGATCAGGTGAAATAGTCATATCTGAGTCGTGAACGAACTTCCTTAGTTGGGAAACATGAAATACATTGTGAACTCCTGCCATCTTCTCTGGTAAGCCAACTCCATATGCCAGATTCCCGACTAGTTCAAGAACAGGGAATGGGCCAACAAATCTTGGTGCCAACTTGCCTCTCCTGCCAAACCGTATTACGCTCTTCAACGGAGAAATCTTGACAAACAACAAGTCACCAATGGAGAATTTTAGGTCTCTTCTCCTCTTATCAGCATAACACTTCTGCCGATCTTGGGCAGCCTTCATTCGTTGTTGAATGATCTTGATCTTGCCTGAAGTTTCCCTCACCACATCTGGTCCAAGCATAAACTTCTCGCCAGTCTCTATCCAACATGATGGTGAGTTGCACGGTCTTCTGTACAAAGCTTCATATGGAGCCATACCGATACTGGATTGGTAGCTATTATTATATGCAAACTCTACTAGATGCAAATGGTCATCCCATGATCCACCAAAATCCAGTACACAAGCTCTCAAGAGGTCTTCCAATATACGATTCACCCTCTCCGTCTGACCATCGGTCTGAGGATGATATGCAGTACTGAGATGTAATTCTGACCCTAGAGCCTCTTGTAAGCTCTTCCAAAACCCACTAGTGAACAACGGGTCACGGTCACTCACAATGCTTTTAGGTACTCCATGAAATATCACTACCCACTTCATATACAATTCTGCTAACTTAGCTGCCGTTCTGGTCGATTTGACTGGTATAAATCTTGCACTTTTAGTCAGTCGATCCACAATTACCCAAATGCTATCATGTCCCGATCTAGTCCTTGGTAAACCATCGATGAAATCCATCGAGACTTGCTCCCATTTCCATTTGGGAATTTCTAATGGTTGCAACAACCCACTAGGCTTCTTTTGTTCAGCTTTAACTAGCTGGCAATTCATGCATTTGGATATAAACCACCCAATGTCTCTTTTCATCCCTTCCCAGTAGTAGGTCTGCTTCATATCTCGATACATCTTATTACCACTGGGGTGTATAGTCAGTTTTGAGTGATGACATTCTCTAAGCACTTCATCTCTCAATCCATTGACATTGGGTACAACTAGTCTTCCATTCTTTCTAAGCCATCCATCTCGATCAAGCCCATACTTATTCATCTCCTCACCGTTGATATCCATCTCTAACTTGGAGATGATTTCCAATAGGTTAGGATCGTCCCTCTGACTAGAGCCGATCCGCTCAATCAAAGTGGGTCTGATCGTCAAACTTGCTAACATTTCTGGATCCAATTCGCACTTTGGTCTGAAATCATACCCAGCGATGTACTCCAGTTGCTTCCATTCTAGAAACATAGCCCCTAAACTGGCATGTCTCCTGCTCAGGGCATCGGCTACTGCATTACCTTTCCCAGGTGTATATGCGATATCAAAATCATAGGAAGCCAAGAATTCTAACCACCTTTGTTGCCGGAGATTTAGATCCTTCTGGGAGAAGAGATACTTCAACGACTTATGATCTGTAAACAGCTCAAATCTTTCTCCCAAGAGATAGTGTTTCCACATCTTTAACGCGAACACGATTGCTGCCAATTCCAAATCATGGGTAGGGTATCTTCTCTCGTGCGGTTTCAATTGCCGACTTGCATAAGCTACAACCCTACCGCCTTGCATCAATACAACACCCAGTCCGGTACCACAGGCATCCGTGTATACCGTCATCTCTTCATTCCCCTTAGGGATGACTAACACTGGTGCGCATGTCAACTTGTCCTTTAGACTCTTGAATGCATTCTCACACCTTTCATCCCAGACAAAAGCTTGATTCTTCTTGGTCAACTGGGTCAATGGTGCTGCTATCTTGGAGAAACCTTGGATAAACTTACGATAATATCCAATTAACCCCAAGAAACTTCTTATGTCCATTGCATTCTTAGGCGTAGACCAATCTTGCACCGTAGCCACCTTCGCAGGATCCACGGAGATACCATTCTCTGAAACAACATGGCCCAAGAACCTCACTTCCCTCCTCCAGAAGTGACACTTAGAAAACTTTGCTTTCAATTGGTGTTTTCTCAACACCTCCATCACTATTCTTAAATGTTCCTTGTGTTCTTCCTCTGTCCTCGAATAGACCAAAATATCATCAACGAACACAAGGACAAACTTATTCAACTGATCTCTGAATATCCTATTCATGAGATCCACAAAATATGCTGGAGCATTGGTCAGCCCGAATGGCATGACCAACCACTCATAAAATCCGGACGGCGTCCGAAATGCCGTTTTAGCTATACTCTCAGCTTCCACTCTAAGCTGATGAAAACCTGTCGCGAGATCCAACTGAGAAAATACTCTTGCGCCTCCCAACTGATCGAACAAATCATCTATCCGCGGTAGAGGATACTTGTTCTTCCTCGTCACTTTATTCAACTCGCGGTAGTCTACACACAAACGAAGGGAACCATCCGCCTTGGTAGCAAACACAACTGGTGCTCCCCATTCAGAAACACTTCTTCTGATAAATCCCTTCTTCAAAAGATCGCTGACTTGCACCTCGAGCTCTCGCTGCTCCCTTGGTGCCATACGACGAAGTGGCATCACTATAGGTCTGGCATATTTCACCAAATCAATACGGAACTCAATCTCTCGACGTGGTGGAAGCCCGATCTCTTCTTCGAAAACATCCGGATACTGGCCAACCACGGGCAAACCTGACAACTCACTGTGCAGAATATCGAGGGAGTTTAGAAAACTAGCCAATACCCCCTCACTGGGTAGACCACCAAACACTATCCTCCGCCCATCATCCGCTCTAGCTGTCACCAAAAAGCCCTCACAGTCTACCACCACCCCGTATCTTCGGAGCCAATCTACTCCCAAAATAATGCCAAACCCAGTAAAGCCCAAAACAAAGCAATCACAAACAAACATGCATCCATGACTTGATAAGACCACATTACGACAAATCATGCTAAGGCTAGTCGAACCACCAATTGGGTTCGTCACTACTAAAGGTCTATCAACAATCTCGGGCTCCAATCCCAACCTATCTACCAGGTCACTAGATATGAAAGAACTGGAAGCTCCGGTATAAAAAAAAACTCTAACAGGAACATCATAAACAGAAAACATACCTTGAATGACGACATTCTTTCCCTTCTCCGCCGCGGTTGGGGCATTCGACGAAGAAGGAATAGCATTAAGGGCATATGCTTTCAACATTTGCTTTTCTTTGGGGTGTTGCAGAAACTTGTCCTTGTGATGTCCCATTTGGCCACACTTGAAGCACTTCCTATCCGCTGGCTTGGCCCGACAATTACTAGCATAATGGCCCTTCTTACCACAGCTGAAGCACTCAACATCTTGCTTATTCTTTTTCTTCTGGCCATCCTTAGTATGATTCTGCTTTCTCTTATTCTAGGAACCACCCTTGCCTCCACCACTTGCTTGTGGCTTTGGCTCATCTGCGGATGCAACCTCAGTCTTCGGCTTAGGGTAGAGACTTTCTGATCTCAATGCTTTCCCCACAATCGATTCAAACGTCTCATCGATGTTGTTAATAAGCCTTTCCCCTAAGTACTGATCCAAACCAGTTATGAATTTCTCATTCTTCTTCTCGGCAATATTAATAAGAGATAACCCATACTTCGACAAAGTGTCGAATTCAGCAATATACTCCGAGACAGCTCTGCCATTCTGCTTGAGCTCCAAGAATTTCTTAAACAACACTGACTTCTGAGCAGTTGGGATGAACTTCTCGTTAAAGCGAACCTTAAACTGCTCCCAAGTAATCTGATCTTCGGGAGTAGCTGCCTTTATAGCATTCCACCAATTCATTGCCCGCCCTTGCAGCTGATGGGACGCTAGCTTTCTCTTCATCGCATCCTCAATACCCAGATCCTCGAAGATACGTTCGCAACTATCCAACCAATCCTGAACATCCGTAGCCGACTCCGTTCCATGGAACGGCTTCCCACCAAGGCTAGTATAATCCTTATTCAGCTTGGCGAAGTCGACTCTCGGCGCCTGCACTATTGGACCACCACTATTTCCACCATTGGGAGCTGCTCTCTGCACATCTCTAAGCATCTCTCTCATGAGGTCAGTAAACATCGTCCTCATGTCAGCAGCATTCCCATTATTGGCTCCCCTACCAGCACCTCTAGCATATCGGCTCATCGTCAATCTGAAAAAGGAAACGATTAACGACCCCATAGTGGTGCTAGTGCAGTATGACTTCACCCCTATACTACTAATAGTATATACATATATAGCTTTTGAAAATCAAAGTAATCACAAATACGCTCTCTCGTATACGTATATTATCTCTCCCTGATAGCTTCCCTAGGTTAACTACGCAACCTAGCACTCTGATACCAAGTGTGACGGCCCGCCCCGCACCAACCTGCATTTCCTCCGAAAGTGCGTTGTACACATGCCCGACTAGCACGGGACGGTCATCAGAAGAAAGAAAAGAAGGGAATGAACTAATCAAGAACCTGTAGAATGTCTCACAGCGCATGGAGTAAAATATATTAATAATAACATACTTGACATAAAACAGGTGAGATAGTGCATAAGCTGATAACTAAAATCAACATCAACATCAGAGCAGCGGAAATCCAAATACAGCTTATTACAACTTTCCAAATTTACTGTCTCTAAACAAAAGAAAGCTAAAGTAGAAGATGCACCACTAATGCCCAAGCAGTGATCTTCAACAAAAAAGGGAGAATACTATATATATATATTACGTGGAAGCCTCCTGCTCATCTCCGGATCATCTACCCGTGCATCACCAGCTAACCTGTCTCTAGTCTGCTCGTGTGAGCACCTAGAGTAATAAGAGGAGACATAAAACTCTGGGTCAGACATGAAGCCTGGTATGAGCGATAAGCATCTAAACAGAACAATAACAGGTATACTAAACCAAACCTGAACCTGGACCTGCAACCAAAGAGTTAGTACCACATACCGTACAATACTCTAAGGTGCCATAATAGATAGTGTAAAGAATACGGGGGTGGGGTGTGTACGTCATAATGATGGCAGACAAATCAACCATAGCAACCATCCTCACATCTCTCACTCAGTGCGTAAAGCATATGATGTCCACCACTGTCAATCACTAGACCCATCGAAGTAGTGTCGGTGTTCAACTTGTACAACTACTGCTACTACCAAGCTTACCACATGGAGTCATGACCAAACCTTTACAAATGACCCCACTTCATTGGTCTATATCCCTTTAGTCGTACCTAGGCCAATGTGGCCCTGAATCCGTTCACATACCTCCCATACATAGTGATCCAAAGTCATAGACATCGACAACCCCTTGGCACACGTCCCGCAACAAAGCCCAATCATGAAGCCCACTCATTGGTTCCCAGCTGGATTCTGAGTCAAGGCTCCTCATTTGGACTTCCTTTGCATCTCGGGTTTTGATTGAATTGGAGTTGGTCTTCAGAAAAGTCATCGCGTAGTAGTAATAGCCCACGTACGGTTCGGTTCGGTGCTCCTCGTCTAGCTCGGTTCGGTTCGGTGTAACCTTCCTACTCTGTTCGGTTCGGTGGTCCTAGTCCATGCCTGGATCAGTGCTCCATCCCTTCTCGGTTCAGTTCGGAAGTGCCCATCCTCTGCTCGATTCGGTGGTTGCTCTCCTCTAAGTTCCCCGATCCGATCCTGTTCTTCTCCATTTGCCCGATCCGATCCCGCTCGCTTGCTTGTTCCGATCCGATCCACTCCCTAGCTCCGATCCGCTCCCTAGCCTACTCCGATCCTGCTCCATAGCTCCGATCCGATCCTCTGTCCAACTCCAACTCTAAGCAGTGGCCTTCCTTCTTGCCAAACTTCTTTGTGCCAGATTCCAGTTCGGGTCGGGTTCCTTGCCCAGGTCTCCTATCCGATCAGAGCCCATATCCGATCCGATCCGAAACCCTGCACAACTTTCTGCAACTTTTTCCAACAACTTGTTTACGCCATTCGACAACGTTTTCAACCAATCTAACTATTCTAACCAATCACAAATCATCCCAAACAGTCATAGCAACATAGCAAACTAACCACAAACACCAAAACAATGGATTTACATGTCAAAATGGATCAAATATACCCAAAACCCCTTATTTTCCCTTAAGAATGTTTAAGTAAAACTAATCATAGGGTTAACAGAACTTAACCAAATTAAACCAAATTTCTACTATAGGCATAAAATATTATTTTCGAATTTATAGATATTTTTCCAGAATTTATTAGTGTATAAATTCGCTAATCTTTACTAATTACCCTTAATTAACTGTAATTAGTGTCAAAACAATGCTAATCACTCACCTTGGCCACAAATAAGATTCTCAGAACTGAAACCTCGCTGATTTGGGTGAATACTGGTGTCTAGCAGCAGCTCTAACCTTGCTTTCGTGTTTTCTCTCCTTAATTTGATGTAGATTAAGCCAAAACTTGATTAGAAAGTGATTAGAATGTGATTTGGGTGTTGGAGGCCATTGCTAGAGTTCCAAGAATGAAAGTGGCGGCTGAAAGAAATGTTTTCTAACCCTAATCAGCCCCTATACATCTCCAATCCCGAAATCCCCTTTGGGCCTAGCTGCTAATTACCCGGTTAAGCCCAATTAAGTTGTTTTTCACTATCTGAAACTTGTTTCAGCCATATCTCCCAAACGGCGAGTCCGTTTGGCTTATGTGACCACTTTACGGAATTGTAAACCATCGTCCGAAGCCAATGGAAGTGATTTCAGGTCAAAGTTCCTTTCCAGTCAAAAGTTATGGCCAAAACAGTACCAACTAGGGGTAAAATGGTCATTTAAAAATCAACAAAAATCATGAACATGGGAAATGACCCCAATAGTCGTCTCCCAAAGTTACATGACCATACGACTTCCTATGTGAAAGAAATAAATATTCCACGATCCTATGATGCGTAGAATACGGGTCGTTACATGTGATGTGATTAAATTCATATAGTTATAATTTATCATCGTTAGTATAAAATTGAGTGATTGGTTGCTTGGTTGATTACTGGTTGTTAATTGGTTGCCTACATTATTTATGTCGAGTTGGTTGATATAAATTAAAGAATTTACTTCAAATATTATTATTAAATGTTGTTATGCAGGGAAGAACAGGTTGGAGGAATCCAACCGGATTCCACAGATAATATACATGCTGTTTGTTTGTATATTATCTGTATATGCACTGATTGAACCCAAATGACACTGAAAACCTGTTTGGATGTTGACATTGAATTGAAATTCAATGTTTTTGTATTGAAATTCAACATTATTGTATTTTTAATGAATATATTGTATTGATTGAGGAATTGGCAGCAAATGGCCTGAAACATACTTGTTTATTTAGTCGTTGGTTTGCCATCAGGCAAAGTGACGCAGTTTAGTTATAAAAATTTATTTTTATAACTGAAGTGAGATTTGTCTATTATATTATATAAATGAAGATTTGAAAATAAATCGATAATTATAAATTGGTTTTATAAGTACTATAAAATGATTTTTACCCTGAGAACTTAACGTTTCAATAAGGTTTTATAAGCAAAATAAAGCCGTAATTAATCCACTGGTTAATCAATTGGAATAATTGTTTATAAGAATACAATTTAGTTAGATTAATTATATTAATCTACGAGGAAGAATTTAATGGAATGGGTTAAACAAATTAACTGATGGTTTGAAGCTGATGTCAACTGTTTTGTTGAAATTGATATTTAGATTAATTGATTTCCAGTTAATCAAATGGAAAAAGGTTTATTAAATAATTACTTTAAATTAACAAGATTTCTTAAATATTTAACGATGCTAAATATGATCATTAAATTAATGCAACTAGTTATTGTTTAAGTAGGTGATTAACTAATCTATTTTAGTAAATGGAGAAGTAAATCGTTTTTACTTCAGAAAATGGAGAAATTAATTATTATTAAAGCAATTAATTCTTAAAAGAGATTCATTTAAGATAATGACCGAGTTGTAATGAGATTATATTGGATATTCGTAAAGGTTTTGCGAATGAGATTTTATTATAAGAATCCAAATGTCTTGGAGGTGGTTTATAAAAAGATATCAAACTAAAGTATTAGTTCTAAAGAGATGTTTAGTTAATTGAGTTGAGTAAAATAACTCGATCAGGGATAGAATATGTCGAGAAGGCAAAAAGAGAGGAACGTTAAATAAATTTGGTAAAGGAAGTGTTAAATGGATTTTTGGTTTAAAACCCGAAGTTATGAACAAGGTTATAAAATGGATTACTGTGTAAATGGGATAATACAAAACAAATATTCTATTTAAGATTTGAATTGAGGAAAATAATCGAGATAGAGGTTTTCCAAGAATACGAAAGAATGCTTATCGAATTTGGGTAAGAGAAATAGTTGATGGATTTGTTAATGAAATATCTGAATTAAGACAATCATAAAATGGTATTGTGTAAAGAAATGCGTAAATGGATTTTAGTTATAAAATTCCAAAATCTTAGTTTATGATATGATATTTAATAGTTTTAAATAAAGTATTTAATCCAAGTTAAACAAAATGGTAATAAAAGAATTCAAAGTTAAGGGAATGGTTTTGGCAAGAATGATTTAAAATATGAATTGAGTAAAAATGGTTTATAAAATAATATATTAAATAGTAAATAAGATTTTCGTTGATATTTTAAGAAATGTATATTTTTAAGTTACGAACTTCTATCTATTCTGAGATAAGAACGTTGTCGATCAAGGTCTGAAAGGTAAATAAAATACCCCAACTCAAACGACTTCTCTACTATCGAGAAATAGTATTAGTATGTAATGGAAAGGGAGGTTTGAAATTAGAATATCATGTACATAAGAAGGAATATTGCAACACTATTGGCAAGATTTGAATTAAAAATGAACTATTAGGATTTTAAACAAATAATTGTATGATCGCACATTTGTTCGGCCTAAGTTGGAAATACATATAAGTTTATAAGTTTACTGAATATATAACGCCATTTTCTAGAAAATGGAAATGATATGATTTAAAATACACTTGCTCCGAATAAAGAAATGGAATCGATTAATCAATGAAATGTTTTAAAGATCGAGGAAGAGTTTTGAATGAATGGTACTAAATTATAATGATAATAGCCTAAGTGCCAATATACTTAACAATGCTATTGTGTGCATTAATAGTTAAAAACCCGACTATGAATGAAATAACTTATTGGACCTTTTTGACGTGTTGTTTCAAAGAGATCGGGATGGGAACTACACCCAAAACCACTTCGATCCAATGTCGCGATCGAAACTAACTTGAAGCAAATAGGGATGTAGCAACGAAGACTATAGATCTTCATGAAACGGAAGGACTACTTATAATCTCTGGGTAGCTCCCATAAAAGAGATACACTATGGTTCTATCGTAATTGAAATCTGTGGATTGCAAGGACTACTCGCTATTGATCCTTGGGGTGATTCCTATATAAGGGTGCAGTAGGAAGGTGCCTTCGGTTCATCCTGTTCCTGGATGACTTGTACGGACGAATGTCTGACAGAGTAATTCCTGAAAACTTACGTATGTTGATTTTTACAAACGTATCATAGTTGGTGGCAGAGAGGATCACTTCTCTTAGCTTAGCCGCTAAGGTATTTTTGTGGACGTCAATTAGTGATTTTGACGGATCTGAAGATGTGGCATTCAAAGTGAATGATGGTCAGAAGTTCTAAAAAGTTAAACGTGACCTCAAGCCTCATCAACTGGGAAATGACAAAATTTGGGCAGGCAGCATGGCTAGGTGGGTCATTCCCATGCAGGGTATATTGTTACCGATCTAGAGAAAATTCATATTTATTCTTCTTTCGTTTTCTGTATCTCCGCGGATGTACGGTGGGCCCTTAAAGTTGTAATGGTGACAATATTTTCGATACACTCAAGCTAAATGAGTGGTCGGTATATGTGGGCCGGGTTGCAAGACGTTCTTGTTGAACCCCGGTGTATACCCTCTAGAGTGCACTGATCGGAAAGTGGTCCCATACGTTGTCATAGTTGGAATCCATTCTCTAATAAGCGCCAAGCAGTTTTTGATTATATAATAAAATATGTAGAGCGTGAGATGCAAGCGTTCCGCTAGATGGTTATTTATTTGTGATTTGATAGACACTATTATAATATCACTGGATTTTGATATATCAAAGTGTTTTGGGGTTATAGTAAGGTAAAAACCGTCCGTATTTATGTGTTGATTGGTCTTACTATTATCCTTTTCTTTCAAAGGAAATTTTCCAAGTTAAACAAGTTGGTCGTGTTATGGATTTATCACTGATAGTATTTTAGACTGATCCAGGTGAATTTTGCTTTGCTTCAAATGTGCTCGAGTCAGACCGAGTATATTTCCAGTTTAGGATTTGCTTGGAGTTCGATAGAAGGTGTCGAAGTCGAGATGTATCCCATATATTTACTGGTAACAGTTTATTTCCACTGTGTGTTGTATTGATCTGAATGTATACGCTGATATTGTAATATATATACAATTTTTTTGTATAAAGTATTTGATATATTATATTTTGTCCATTCCGCTACGTGACTCTGATCTTCTTATTCTTCTACTCTAATATTTCTTTCTTTCTTCTCTCACTTGATAACTTCTTTCTATTAATAATCTGGGATTTGATACTTGGATTTTTGGCAAGTAATACAAAGTTATGTGTTATTGTTGAAAATTCGAGCATCGAATTTTACGGGTCGTTGCATTTGGTATCAGAGCATAACGTTTAGTGATAACCTTGGCTCTATGGCGTGACTCAATAGAGATGGGGTTAATAATACCCATATTGAATTTGAGTGTATATACGAGAGCGCGTATTTTGTAATTTGATACAAAATTATTTTTTTAAACTATTTTCGACTGGTATGTTTTGTGAAGAGATTAAAAATAGTTATTTTCTTAAATTATTATAATCAACTAATGTTGATTTGAATTTGAAATCAAATGGGTTATGAAATTTCAGATAAGATATTAACTTATGTTGAGTAAAAGTAAATCTCATGAGTTGGAATTGAAAACAAAGTTTGATTGATGTTTGGAAAATAAAAATGGATTCTAGTTAACGAGACCGAATAAAATGCTGGATTGTATGGTTGATTGCTTAAATATAAGTTTGAAAGCAAATAGATTTTGTTGAGAACCAATAAATCAATAACTTCAAATATGAATGAGAATATTTAATTTTGTTTATGTTAAGTAAAATGAATTATATAAATCATGATTGGATTTGGCGTAAGTCAATAGAAATATATGCAGATCAATGAATTCAAGTGTAATGTTTAAGAATTAATTGGATTGAATGGATGAATTGTATATGTGAATAAAACCAGTTGAGAACCCTGAATGAATTAATTCAATTAAAGTAAATTTAAATTGTGTGCAAGGAATCGATTGAGTTATTCAAAATGAATTGCTATTGGTTATTAATAAATCTCATATGAATTGAATAGCTGAAGTGAATGATGTGAATAATTGAACCTATATTATAGAACTGATGAAATTCATATGAGTTGAGAATAGGTGCAGAAGAGCTAATCCATCTTTAAGCCAATTGGATTGAGACTAGGTGCTGATTGAGTCCAGTTTTTTTAGAGCTGTATAAAAATTGATCACACTCGAGTATAGCTTGTTGCTAATCGCTTAATAACCACTCGAAAAAGGTACGCCTACATGACATACAAATTTTTGGGAATTTGAATTGGGTTTATATTATTTTGACCATATATATATATATATTTATTGTTACTGCAATATTGTAGATGTCCCTCCGTACAGGGGAGACTCTGCCAAATTTTTTCCAAAATTGGAGGCATAGAATTTTTTTAGATTTTTGAAAATTTTTATTTGTAGAAATGAATTGGGTTTCGTTTAAATTGGATTTTAAAAGTTACTGGAGTTGTAGCATTCTTCTTGTCTTTGCAATTTCGCGGCCGAAATTATTTTAATGGGGGAGGATTGTAACGGCCCAGATTTTTAACCGTTTGGTTTAAACATTTAATTTGATTTTAAATGTTGATTTGGAAATATAAATAACAAAGTTTGGACGTGTAATTCATATATAATTATAAAACGAGCTATAGCAGATGGCAGTTGGTAACATAGCGTTTTCAACTTCAAATAGTTTTACATGATCCAATACAATTCGGATTTCTTCGAAATAAGAAACGTCCAAATCTGTTGAATAGTAATTTTCTAAAGAAGCAGAAAAATCAAGATTGCATATTGTAGATTTTGTTTTATGTCCAAATTAAGTTTTCAAATAGTCATTATGGAATGGTTAATAAACCATAATAATTTATTATATTAAATATATGAATTTTTAATATATTGGATATCGTTTGAACTGAGAATGTAAATTGAAACGACCCGAATTTCGCCCGACCCCAATCGATCGCAAGATCGTTCAAAACCCGCGTACGTTAACTTTGGGCATACAACACATCAGAACAACAACACAGACTTTTATAACATCAATAATAAATGTTACATCAGAGTATAGAATATATCAGAGTACATCAATAAATAATACAGCGGAAGATACATTTACAATAAATTAAATACATTGCAACGGAACTAATCTCAGCGGAAGGCCATCAATATTCTGGACCCAACTTCAGACTTCAATCCAGGATCCTTCTTAACTATATCTGCAAAAAGCTACTCGACTGCCCGTGTGGAAAGAGGGCACCCGAGTTTGCAAAGTGAAACAAACTACAGGTCAGTCGTGGGACTGGTGTGAGAATTCTATACTTAACTTATCTAAATAGTAGGCTAATCACAGGACCACGGCGCTATCGCGGAACGGGTTTACTCTATTGGATTGCCAGTGCATAATTAAAGTAGATCATCAAATAACGTAATGCTTTTTTCGAAAAATGAAACCATTATAAGACCCAGTCCCATCACACAATGCAACGCACACCAGAGGATAGGGTTTTACCTTATAATGGTCAAAAGATGCTTGATACGTAAAAACGATATTATTATTAGTGTGTATATATATATTTAAAATATTTCAATATAAATGTATTAATCTTAGACGGCATAGTACCCCATCCTACGATGTCGCCATATATATAAGTTTACAATCAAAACCGTGATGTCGTATTGGGAAATTGTTTTCTGTTATGAAATCGAGGCTAGGGATCGTCCTCTTCCGATTCGAGACACTTTAGCAAATGCCTCAGGATCCCCCGCAGTGAACCCTTGGATCTTCAGTGCCGGTCCCCACCTAACGATAGTGGATTAATTATGCCTGAACACACGTTTCCCGGTTCCTATGAAACTATAGTATGACCACTTCCGGCCTATAAAAACCCGAGGTACCTCAATCCAAAATCCACAGAAGTAAAATGTCGGGCCATGTTAAAGCCCAAACACCACTAGCTAAAAAGAAACGTGTGCACTCCCTGTAGTCCTAATCTCGTTTTTGACTCATACCGGGGTGTGAGGCTCGCGAAGTCACGTTATACACAAAGCTATGCCTAAACAGGCCATGCTTTGATCATCAGCCACAAGGCCTGCTTTTCAACAAAGCTTTGATCATTTTCATCTTAGCATGTCACATTGTCAGACCCTACCATATTATTGATCATCTACCAATATATATATATATATAACCTCTAAGCTCATACGTCTTAGAGAAGGGTGATAAGTAAAGAATAAATTCTTCACCACCAAACAAAAATATATAATCAGTAGCATTCAACAAATACAGTAGAAAGGAATACAATGTCAGGCACACAATCCATTTACCGCTCTGGGTCTGAGCGAAACAACGTGTCTGTCGATCTCCAAATACGTTTGGACGATCATTACCAAATACCTTGCCTTGGGATGTACAGTCCCAATTCAAGATACCAGTCATCACCATCCCAACGATGTGAAAACCTTCGGTCTTCAACCACCGTCATCTTCGACTCTTGATCGTCGTGAGGATTATTCAGAATGGGTTAAACCCGATCTTTCTGAATAACTAGCGTATTTTGTGATTAAAAATCAAATATTGGAAAATCACACATTACGCCACATTTCAACTCCGAATATTCTTTTAATAATAATATTCATATTAAAGGATTCTCATTAATTTTATCAAAGATAATCTTTGAAAATAAAATCTTAAATCTTCCTTAAAAGATTTATTAAAACTCTAATTTAGATTTAATATCAAAAATCATTATTTCAAGATCATTTATTTTATGGAATAAATGTTGTCTTAAAACGGGTTAAAGAACTAGTGTTCTTTAAAACAAAGTTCACGATAAACCCACAAATCAATTTCTAAAATAAGGAATTTCACAGAAATAAAATCAATACATAATAGATATGAATTTCTGTATCGGACTAACAATATACATGGAATAACGGCAAAGCCTCTTAAATTCCATATATAATATCAGTCTTCTATTATAGAAGCCCATCTCGATTATTACCAATCGAATTTCTACTTAATTCCAATTCTAATATATTAAATTGGAAAACTTTATTTTTAGAAAATGCCATTTTAAATCTATAAATTAGATTTATAAATTCCAAATAATAATTTCAATGTAAATTGGATTAAAGGACAAATGTCGTTTAAAAACACCGTCCACGATAAATCCACTTCACATCTCAATTTACTTCATATCATGAAGTATAATGGCAAATTCTAATAATCATAATTACAGGATTTCTCTTTAAATATTAATTATTATAAAGAAAACATTATTTTAAAATAATCATTAAAAATATTCTTTATATAAAAGATCTTTAAATGGAAAGTATTCTTTATATTACAGATCTTTATCTTAACATATACTTAATTAAAAATATTTTTATATAAAAAGAATTTCTAAGGTAAAAATATTCTTATTTAAGAGAACACCTGAATCGAAATGCGACTCAAACATTTACCATATAATTTGGATTATATGGATTTTACACACATAATATATATGACAATAATAGTAAAACCATCAAATCATCCATCTACATCCAAAGTGTAATTTCCACTGTGTAAGCGATAAAATTAAATAATAACGCTCATCGCAGCCGGTCGATCTAACGATCAACATACAACTAAATACTGGGATTAGTGTATGTTAACTTTCATCCCAACACCCGTGTGGGGTTTCATCCAACAAACAAATAACAAATTTATTTGTCTACTTGGGCGATGTGTAAAAAATTATCGACCCAATCACATAAACAAGTCGGGTTACTTGTCTATGGCAGTGTAATACACAATATATCACACGACGATAAAAATGCCTCTTTTATTTCTATTCTTTTTATCGCATGTAAAATGTAAATAAAAATGTAATCTTTATTTCTATTCTTTTATCGCATCTAAAATGGCGATAAAAATATATTCTTTATTTCAATTCATTTCATTGTAAATAAGTGGGAAGAAGAATAAAATCTTTAATTCCATTTGTAATAGGGAATACAAATAATAACAAAAATATAACATTTCATTTCATTCTTTATTTGCAGTAAAGAATGCAAATAAAGATTCAACTTTTTAATTTGATGTTTATTTACATAGAGGAATGTAAATAAAAATTATAACTTTTCATTTCATAATTTATTTGCATTAAGGATTGCAAATGAAAATGTATCTTTTATTCTCATGTTTTATTTGCATTGAGTAATGCAAATAAAAATGTAATATTTAATTTCAAGTTTTATTTACATCAAGAAATGTAAATAAAAGAACAACTCCTTATTTTATGTTTATTTACATCAAGTGAAGTAAATAAATAAATAAAAACGTAACCTTTATTTTAATGTTTTGTTCGCATTTTAAAATCATGTGACAAAAAATGTAACTATTGTTTTTAAATAAATTTGTTTGCATCTAAATTGGCAAACAAAAATGTAATTTTTATTTTCTTGTTTGTAGCTAAAGTTGCAAACAAAAAATGTAATTTTTATCTCTTTATTTTGTTTGCATGATAGAATACAAATAAAAATGTGTTTTCTATTTTCTGGGTTTCGTTTGCATTGTAGAATGCAAACAAAAATATAATAATTTTTTTCTATTCTTTCTATTTTCATGTATTGTTTGCATTCGTGAATGCAAATAAAAGAACAACTTTTCTTTTCAAGATATATTTGCATTAATGAGTGCAAATAAAAGAACAAATTTTAATTTCAATGCATTTATACATTGGTGAATGTAAATAAAAGGATAAACTCGGATTTCAACATATATTTACATTTATGAATATAAATAAAAGGATAAATTTTATTTTAATTTATATTTACATTTTTGAATGTAAATAAAGGAATAAATTTTTATTTTCAAAATATATTTGCATTGGTGAATTTAAATGAATAATTGGTTTTCAATATACATTTTGCAATGGTAAATGCAAAAAGAACAATTTCTATTTTCTATATATATATATATATATATATATATATATATATATATATATATATATATATATATATGCATGGCTGAATGTAAATAGAAGTACAAACTTTATTTTCAAAACATGTTTACATTTTTTAACACAAAACAAAGAACAAAACTTTATTTTTAATATATGTTTTATTGGTGTTGTCGAACACGAATAAAAATGTAAATTACATGTCCACAAGTTTTCAAACAAGGGTTCATTCTTTTTAATGAATTCTATCTATCATTAAAAGTGTAAATTGCCTGTAAATAGGTTTCAAAAAACGATTCATTCTTTTTAATATCTTAAAAGACATAGCGACAAAATGGTTCTTTTTGTCTAGAAAGATAACAAGTGATTCTTTTTAGATGTTAAAAGACCTAGCAACAAAATGGTTCTTTTTATCTAGAAAAGAAATGTAAACAAGAATGTTTCCTTTTTAATTCTAAAAAGAAATGCAACCTAAACATTCTTTTTAGTAATAAAAAGAAATGCGACATAAGAATGCTACTTTTTATTGCTAAAAATAAATGTTACAAAATTGTTTACTTTTAATGCTAAAATGAAATGCGACAAAAATTATCCTTTTTAATGTTAGAAAAAAAAATAGCAACAAAGATGTTCTTTTTAATGTTAAAAAGAAAAAGGGACTAAAATGATTCTTTTTATTGACAAAAAGGAATATGAACAAAAATGTCTCTTTTTGCTGATAAAAAGAAATATAAACAAAAATGTTTCTTTTTATATGTAAAAAAAAAGAAGCAAAACAAAATGATCTTTTATTACCAAAAAATTAACAACATAAATTGACCTTTTTATCATAAAAGAAATAACAACATAAATTGATCTTTTTATTATAAAAGGAATAACAACAAACTTGATTCCCTTTTTATCACTAAAAATAAATGACAATACAATCAACATTCAAGCAAGGTGATATTTTTATACATTGAATTGGCAATTCTAACTAAATCCAATAAACAGATAAAAATGAGATTATAATCAACAAACAAACAGACAAATCATCATCCAAATTTTATCACAACACAGGATTATCTCATTACATACAATCCATTATTTAACGGCTATGAAAATAATTGAATTAATTAAATAACTAAATTAAATTAAGAAACCTCACATTGATTTTTGCTGAAAATTTGACTGTCTCGGATTCAGCTCTGGTCTGTGCCATCGCGAAGATCTCGCAAAAAACGAGTCCAACGCAACTTACGGTTCGTCAATCGGACCTCGTATGAAAGAGATATTAATTTTTAAAGATCGCATAAATTAAATATTAAAATAAATAAAATAATAATATAATAATACTTCACTCTTCCTCGTTTTCACGTTGCTTCCTCCGAACCCAACATCCATCGCGCATCCCCCCTTGCGCGCGCCCCTCCAAGCCACTGACCATCGATCAGACCCCGCCAATCCGATGCCTCGCCTGCGAGCCACCACCGCCCCCAATAGCTCCGAACTCGGCCTCCTCCTTACCTCGAAAATCGAACCCAAACCCGCCACGTTTCAGCCCAGAATTCGTGAAATCCGTGAAAAAAAAACCCGATCTTGACCATATGGATTGAAAGACCTCTCCGAGAGCTTCGATTTGGTACCAAGTTTGTCGATTTTCTTTGAGCGGATCAAAAGTTATGAGCGTTTGAAATTGGAGAAACTCTGGCCTTCGGTTTAGGTGGCGGCTGAAATTAGGGTTAGGGTTTCGGCCTGAATATTTTAATATTAAATTTCGAAAATCGTGCTTAAAAGGTGGATTTTCGGACTTTCTCTGTTTTGGGCCTGCTTACTGTCGTTCTTAAGGTTTTGACACCTTCTGAACGCAATGGGATAGGTCCCGTGGCCCAATTCCAAAATATGTACGATTTTTATTTAAAATTGCATTAAAAATTAATTAATTAAATATTGACCGTACATATAAATATGCCGAGGCCACATACGACCTCAGAAAATTCTAAATTTTTTTTTAGCTTCCTTATGACGATACGAATCCAACAAAATTATTTTCGTCGAATTCTGAGACTGTTTGAAAAATGGCTATTTTTAAGGCGTTTAAATTTAACTAAAATAGTCAAGACACATTTTCTTTTGCCACGCTCACATATTAATTCAAAAAATTCTGAAAATTAAAACTTTGCAATAATTTGACATTCCGGTTCCAACAAAAGTGGTTTCGTTGAAAACGGAGGTCGTTTGAAAAAGGACTATTTTTAAGGCCAATATATTTAATATTAAAAATACATTTTTAAACAAATAAATTCCGAAACTCAAAATATATAAGTGTTTACTGTTTTTCAATGCAGAAACGTCGTTCCGAACTCAATGGAAGTGGTTTCGTGTCGAAATTCCTTCATATGTGAAAAGTAGCCTTTTGGGCCATATATATTGTATATATAAATTCTACAACGACCTTTCTAAGAATTGAATTGGCCATAACTTTTTATTTCCGCTATGAAATTTCTATTTTTTAGATTCGTTAGAAAGATATGGTTAAACAAATTTAAATATTTCTGGTTTCACTCAATTCTGATTTATTTTGAATCCTGTACATTCAGTTAAAGTTCAAAATTAAATTTTAAAACTAACGCGCCATTTCTAACTCCTTTTATATTTAAAATTAAATTTATTCGTTTTAACTTCAATTAAAATGAATCCTAGCCATTATTATTAATAATAAATTATGTTATATCCTCAAAATTCATTAAAATTTTCTAAAATAAATTTTTTAAATTCATTCAGAATTTGCGGGTTGTTACAATCTCCCCCACTTAAAATCTTTTCATCCTCGAAAAGGAAATGAAGCTAAAGTTGTTTATTTAACTAATTTAATTTTTTTCATTCTTTAATTGTTTAATAACGTTATTAGTTAAATTCATATTCACACAACACAATCATCAATCAATTAGTTGATTAAATTTTCAAAAATATATAATTTTTTTATATATTCAAAATCTTATTTTCTAAAATCGAACTATATATATAATAACAAGTACGTTAACTATGAATTCTCCACTCTGACTCATTCTAGGGCATTGCTAACCCCATCTCTAATGAGTATTCTCATTCTAGGATACTGATGATCCTATCTCTAATGAGTATTCCTATTGGATATTACTAATCCAACCTCTGATGAGTCTTCTATTTAGTTCTAACGAGTTGTAACCCAAAGATTTGAGCTAACCTGGCTCTGATACCAGCTATAACGACCCGAATTTCGCCCGACCCCAATCGATCGCAAGATCGATCAAGATCGTTCAAAACCCGCGTACGTTAACTTTGGGCATACAACACATCAGAACAACAACACAGACTTTTATAACATCAATAATAAATGCTACATCAGAGTACAGAATATATCAGAGTACATCAATAAATAATACAGCGGAAGATACATTTACAATAAATTAAATACATTGCAGTGGAACTAATCTCAGTGGAAGGCCATCAATATTCTGGACCCAGCTTCAGACTTCAATCCAGGATCCTGCTTAACTATATCTGCAAAAAGCTACTCGACTGCCCGTGTGGAAAGAGTGCACCTGAGTTTGCAAAGTGAAACAAACTACAGGTCAGTCGTGGGACTGGTGTGAGAATTCTATACTTAACTTATCTAAATAGTAGGCTAATCACAGGACCACGCCGCTATCGCGGAACGGGTTTACTCCATTGGATTGCCAGTGCATAATTAAAGTAGATCGTCAAATAACAAATGCTTTTTTAGAAAAATGAAACCATTATAAGACCCAGGTCCCATCACACAATGCAACGCACACCAGAGGATAGGGTTTTACCTTATAATGGTCAAAAGATGCTTGATACGTAAAAACGATATTATTATTAGTGTGTATATATATATATATATTTAAAATATTTCAATATAAATGTATTAATCTTAGACGGCATAGTACCCAATCCTACTATGTCGTCATAAATATAAGTTTACAATGAAAACCGTGATGTCGTATTGGGAAATGGTTTTCTGTCATGAAATCGAGGCTAGGGATCGTCCTCTTCCGATTCGAGACACTCTAGCAAATGCCTCAGGATCCCGCGCAGTGAACCCTTGGATCTTCAGGGCCGGTCCCCACCTAACGGTAGTGGATTAATTATGCCTGAACACATGTTTCCTGGTTCCTATGAAACTATAGTATGACCACTTCCGGCCTATAAAAACCCGAGGTACCTCAATCCAAAATCCACATAAGTAAAATGTCGGGCCGTGTTAAAGCCCAAACACCACTAGCTAAAAAGAAACGTGTGCACTCCCTGCAGTCCTAATCTCGTTTTTGACTCATACCGGGGTGTGAGGCTCCCGAAGTCACGTTATACACAAAGCTAAGCCTAAACAGGCTATGCTTTGATCATCAGCCACAAGGCCTTCTTTTCAACAAAGCCTTGATCATTTTCATCTTAGCATGTCACATTGTCAGACCCTACCATATTATTGATCATCTACCAATATATATATATATAACCTCTAAGCTCATACGTCTTAGAGAAGGGTGATAAGTAAAGAATAAATTCTTTACCACCAAACAGAAATATATATCAGTAGCGTTCAAAAAATACAGTAGAAAGGAATACAATGTCAGACACACAATCCATTTACAAGTCCGCTCTGGGTCTGAGCGAAACAACGTGTCCGTCGATCTCCAAATACGTTTGGATGATCATTACCAAATACCTTGCCTTGGGATGTACAATCCCAATTCAAGATACCAGTCATTACCATCCCAACGATGTGAAAACCTTCGGTCTTCAACCACCGTCATCTTCGACTCTTGATCGTCGTGAGGATTATTCAGAATGGGTTAAACCCGGTCTTTCTGAATAACTCGCGTATTTTGTGATTAAAAATCAAATATTGGAAAATTACACATTACGCCACATTTCAACTCCGAATATTCTTTTAATAATAATATTAAAGGATTCTCATTAATTTTATCAAAGATAATCTTTGAAAATAAAATCTTAAATCTTCCTTAAAAGATTTATTAAAACTCTAGTTTAGATTTAATATCAAAAATCATTATTACAAGATCATTTATTTTATGGAATAAATCTTGTCTTAAAACGGGTTAAAGAACTAGTGTTCTTTAAAAAACAGTTCACGTTAACCCACAAATCAATTTCTAAAATAAGGAATTTCACAGAAATCAAATAAATACATAATCGATATGAATTTCTGTATCGGACTAACAATATACATGGAATAACGACAAAGCCTCTTAAATTCCATATATAATATCGGTCTTCTATTACAGAAGCCCATCTCGATTATTACCAATCGAATTTCTACTTAATTCCAATTCAAATATATTAAATTGGAAAACTTGATTTTTAGAAAATGCCTTTTTAAATTTATAAATTAGATTTATAAATTCCAAATAATGATTTCAATGTAAATTGGATTAAAGGACAAATGTCGTTTAAAAACACCGTCCACGATAAATCCACTTCACATCTCAATTTACTTCATATCATAAAGTATAATGGCAAATTCTAATACTCATAATTAAAGGATTTCTCTTTAAATATTAATTATTATAAAGAAAACATTATTTTAAAATAATCATTAAAAATATTCTTTATATAAAAGATCTTTAAATGGGAAGTATTCTTTATATTACAGATCTTTATCTTAACATATACTTGATTAAAAATATTTTATATAAAAAGAATTTCTAAGGTAAAAATATTCTTAATTAAGAGAACACCTGAATCGAAATGCGACTCAAACATTTACCATATAATTTGGATTATATGGATTTCACACACATCATATATATGACAATAATAGTAAAACCATCAAATCATCCATCTACATCCAAAGTGTAATTTCCACTGTGTAAGCGTTAAAATTAAATAATAACGCTCATCGCAGCCGGTCGATCTAATGATCAACATACAACTAAATATTGGGATTAGTGTATGCTAACTTTCATCCCAACACCCGTGTGGGTTTTCATCCAACAAACAAATAACAAATTTATTTGTGTACTTGGGTGATGTTTAAAAAATTATCAACCCAATCACATAAACAAGTCGGGTAACTTGTTTATGGCAGTGTAATACACAATATATCACACGACGATAAAAATGCCTCTTTTATTTCTATTCTTTTTATCGCATGTAAAATGTCAATAAAAATGTAATCTCTATTTTTATTCTTTTATCGCATCCAAAATGGCGATAAAAATATAATCTTTATTTCAATTCCTTTCATTATAAATAAGTGGGAAGAAGAATATAATCTTTAATTCCATTTGTAATAGGGAATACAAATAATAACAAAAATATAACTTTTCATTTCATTCTTTATTTGCAATAAAGAATGCAAATAAAGATTCAACTTTTTAATTTGATGTTTATTTACATAGAGGAATGTAAATGAAAATTATAACTTTTCATTTCATAATTTATTTGCATTAAGGATTGCAAATGAAAATGTATATTTTATTCTCATGTTTTATTTGCATTGAGTAATGCAAAAAAAAAAATGTAATATTTAATTTCAAGTTTTATTTACATCAAGAAATGTAAATAAAAGAACAACTCCTTATTTTATGTTTATTTACATCAAGAGAAGTAAATAAATAAATAAAAATGTAACCTTTATTTTAATGTTTTGTTCACATTTTAAAATAATGCGACAAAAAATGTAACTATTGTTTTTAAATAAATTTGTTTGCATCTGAATTTGTAAACAAAAATGTAATTTTTATTTTCTTGTTTGTAGCTAAAGTTGCAAACAAAAAATGTAATTTTTATCTACTTGTTTTATTTGCATGATAGAATACAAATAAAAATGTGTTTTCTATTTTCTATGTTTCGTTTGCATTGTAGAATGCAAACAAAAATATAATAATTTTTTTCTATTCATTCTATTTTCATGTATTGTTTGCATTCGTGAATGCAAATAAAAGAACAACTTTTCTTTTCAAGATATATTTGCATTAATGAGTGCAAATAAAAGAACAAATTTTAATTTCAATGCATTTATACATTGGTGAATGTAAATAAAAGGATAAACTCGGATTTCAACATATATTTACATTTGTGAATATAAATAAAAGGATAAATTTTATTTTAATGTATATTTACATTTGTGAATGTAAATAAAGGAATAAATTTTTAATTTCAAAATATATTTGTATTGGTGAATGCAAATGAATAATTGGTTTTCAATATACATTTTGCATTGGTAAATGCAAAAAGAACATTTTTCATTTTCTCTCTCTCTCTCTCTCTCTCTCTCTATATATATATATATATATATATATATATATATATATATGCATAGCTGAATGTAAATAGAAGTACAAACTTTATTTTCAAAACATGTTTACATTTTTGAACACAAAACAAAGAACAAAACTTTATTTTAAATATATGTTTTATTGGTGTTGTCGAACACGAATAAAAATGTAAATTACATGTTCACAAGTTTTCAAACAAGGGTTCATTCTTTTTAATGAATTCTATCTATCATTAAAAGTGTAAATTACCTGTAAACTGGTTTCAAACAACGATTCATTCATTTTAATATCTTAAAAGACATAGCGACAAAATGGTTCTTTTTGTCTAGAAAGATAACAAGTGATTCTTTTTAGATGTTAAAAGACATAGCAACAAAATGGTTCTTTTTATCTAGAAAAGAAATGTAAAGAAGAATGTTTCCTTTTTAATTCTAAAAAGAAATGCAACCTAAACATTCTTTTTAGTAATAAAAAGAAATGCGACATAAGAATGCTTCTTTTTATTACTAAAAATAAATGTTACAAAATTGTTTACTTTTAATGCTAAAAAGAAATGCGATAAAAATTATCCTTTTTAATGTTAGAAAAAAAAAGCAACAAAGATGTTCTTTTTAATGTTAAAAAGAAAAAGCGACTAAAATGATTCTTTTTATTGACAAAAAGGAATATGAACAAAAATGTCTCTTTTTGCTGATAAAAAGAAATATAAACAAAAATGTTTCTTTTTATATGTAAAAAAAAGCAAAACAAAATGATCTTTTATTACCAAAGAATTAACAACATAAATTGACCTTTTTATCATAAAAGGAATAACAACATAAATTGATCTTTTTATTATAAAAGGAATAACAATAAACTTGATTCCCTTTTTATCACTAAAAAGAAATGACAATACAATCAACAAACAAGCAAGGTGATATTTTTATACATTGAATTGGCAATTCTAACTAAATCCAATAAACAGATAAAAATGGGATTATAATCAACAAACAAACAGACAAATCATCATCCAAATTTTATCACAACACAGGATTATCTCATTACATACAATCTTTTATTTAACGGCTATGAAAATAATTGAATTAATTAAATAATTAAATTAAATTCAGAAATCTCCCATTGATTTTTGCTGAAAATTTGACTCTCTCGGATTCAGCTCTAGTCTGCGCCATCGCGAAGATCTCGGAAAGACGAGTCCAACGCAACTTACGGTTCGTCAATCAGACCTCGTATGAAAGAGATATTAATTTTTAAAGATTGCATAAATTAAATATTAAAATAAATAAAATAATAATATAATAATACTTCTCTCTTCCTCGTTTTCACGTTGCTTCCTCCGAACCCAACTTCCATTGCGCATTCCCCCTTGCGCGCGCCCCTCCGAGCCACTGACCGTCGATCGGACCCCGCCAATCCGACGCCCCGCCTGCGAGCCACCACCGCCCCCAATAGCTCCGAACTCGGCCTCCTCCTTGCCTCGAAAATCGAACCCGAATCCGCCACGTTTCAGCCCATAATTCGTGAAATCCGTGAACCAAAACCCGATCTTGACCGTATGGATTGAAAGATCTCTCCGAGAGCTTCAATTTGGTACCAAGTTTGTCGATTTTCGTTGAGCGGATCAAAAGTTATAAGCGTTTGAAATTGGAGAAATTCTGGCCTTCAGTTTAGGTGGCGGCTGAAATTAGGGTTAGGGTTTTGACCTGAATATTTTAATATTAAATCTCGAAAATCGTGCTTAAAAGGTGGATTTTCGGACTTTCTCTAGTTTGGGCCTGCTTACTGTCGTTCTTAAGGTTTTGACACCTTCTGAACGCAATGGGATTGGTCCCGTGGCCCAATTCCGAAATCTGTATGATTTTTATTTAAAATTGCATTAAAAATTAATTAATTAAATATTGACCGTACATATAAATATGCCGGGGCCATATACGACCTCAGAAAATTCTAAAAAATTATTTTTAGCTTCTTTATGACGATACGAATCCAACAAAATTATTTTTGTCGAATTCTGAGACTGTTTGAAAAATGGCTATTTTTAAGGCGTTTAAATTTAACTAAAATAGTCAAAACACATTTTCTTTTGCCACGCTCACATATTAATTCGAAAAATTCTGAAAATTGAAACTTAGCAATAATTTGACATTCCGGTTCCAACAAAAGTGGTTTCATCGAAAACGGAGGTCGTTTGAAAAATGACTATTTTTAAGGCCAATATATTTAATATTAAAAATACATTTTTAAACAAATAAATTCTAAAACTCAAGATATATAAGTGTTTACCGTTTTTCAATGCAGAAACGTCATTCCGAACTCAATGGAAGTGGTTTCGAGTCGAAATTCCTTCATATGTGAAAAGTAGCCTTTTGGGCCATATATATTATATATATAAATTCTACAGCGGCCTTTCTAAAAATTGAATTGGTCATAACTTTTGATTTCCGCTATGAAATTTCAATTTTTCAGATTCGTTAGAAAGATATGGTTAAAAAGATTTAAGTATTTCTGGTTTCACTCAATTCTGATTTATTTTGAATCCTGTACATTCAGTTAAAGTTCAAAATTAAATTTTAAAACTACCACGCCATTTCTAACTCCTTGTATGTTTAAAATTAAATTTATTCGTTTTAACTTCAATTAAAATGAATCCTAGCCATTATTATTAATAATAAATTATATTATATCCTCAAAATTCATTAAAATTTTCTAAAATAAAAATTTTAAATTGGTTCAGAATTTGCGGGTTGTTACATAAATTATCGAGTTTAAAATCAATGTATATTATATCGGTTTCATTGCATTCAAAAAATTTAATTATTATGTAAATTTTCAATTCGGTACAACTAGAATTTTTATAGGTTTATACGAACCACGAATGTAAAACGTTATACACCAAAAATATCATTGGTCATTTCCACGTAAAAATCGCCAGTCATGTCAAATTAAAAAATCTTCTTGTTGCCCATTTTTTCAACGTTCTTTTAGGTTGATCGAGATGCCATGTGCAAAAATGTGATCAACAAACATAACAAAGAAATTTTTTATTATTATAATATATAAATAGATGTAACGCAGGCGCAACCATGCGTTTTCTTCAATTCTACGTGCGTAGAAAGGAAAAAAAATCCCTGTACAACATTTAATTCGTCATGTGCTAGTCTGAAAACTTTGTCTCCTCCGTACATATCAATTTTCTTCTGTTTCAAACCCGAGAACAGACAAGTGCATGCTAAAATAAAAATCTCTACAAACATCTGATTTTGCACATGCACGATGTTACTTGGCCACCACGAAATTTATATCTACTTATACGAGCGCAGCCTTCAGCCTTTTCTCCCAAAAACTTCTCTTATACCCTTCGCATATCCTCATCCACAAGCAAACAAAACCGTGAGAAATGATCTTCAAAAAAAAAATGAAAGTTAAATATTTTGGAGAAGTTATAAGAAGGGCCACCTCCTCGAAACTGTATAAACCAACAACCGAACTATGGTGCATAATAAAAAAGAAGAAAGAAAATTAAAAAGAGATTGTTTATTCTCTTCAATTCAAAGATGAAGTTATTGTATTCTTGGGTGGTCAAGGGTTCCCGGCGCTACCTGGGGTTCTGGAGTTCGACTGTCTCCTAGTCGGAAGGGATGGTTGGATTTGCCGAGGTGTTAGGAGGAGTTAAGGCGTGGCATAGGGAGGCATCGGTCTTGATGGTCGGGCCAAGTGACGTCTCAGGTGGACGAGGGTGGGGGTCAGTTTCGGCTGCCTAAACCATGGTGTTAGACTTTTGGGTGTCGATGCTTTAGGGTAGAATGGAGTCGGGTTGATGGTACTAAAGAAGTGTAGCTCGCTATGAGAAGGTTATGGATCGTGGCGGTGAAAGGTTGATGAGAAGGCGCTGGTTGCTGAGATTCACATAGGTAGAAGGAGGTTGTCGGGACGAGTTGGCTGCGGTGTTAGCAGGAGAACACGTGAGGACGATGGAGAGGTTTAAACTGTTTTTAATCTTCGAAATGGGTTCTTTCTCTCATTTCTTTGTATTGACATTCGAAATGGGTTCTTTCTCTCATTTCTTTGGATTGACGGTTGTTATAGGGGTGGCGATGACTTTCGGTAACCAAGGAGGATGGCGGTTTGGTGGCTCACACAAGCAGTGGCGGTGGAAGATTTAAATTGTGGTCGGGAGTTCTTGCTTTTCGGGTATCTCGCAATAAAAGAAAAATAGCGGGAAGGAGGAGTTTAAGTGGGGGGAGGGATGCAGTTCAAAACATTCATTTAAGGAGGAAAAGGAAGTTGAACAAAATGGAAATGAGGTGTTGGGAAGTGGAAAATTCGGTGGGATGGATGGTATTGTTTACAGCATAGCGTATGTTAGCTTGCATGGAGTTACTGTAGGGTGGAGTAATGTGTTCACGAAGAAGAAGTAAGAGGAATGTTACAGGGTAGTGACAACACGTATGAATGGATTGAACAGGGAAGGGGCGGACTGGCCTGCTGTGATGACAGACATGAGCTTTAAAGCTCCAAGAAGTTGCAGGTCGGAGGGTTTTAGTGGCGTCGAGTGTGTGTTGTGGTGGACGGAAAATCATGCGAAGTGAGTTTTGTTTTGGTGCATGGGATCGGACAGCATGAATAATCAGCATGGTTTGTTTTTATGGTTAATGTAGCACCTGGTATTCTGAAGTATGGTTCTCGAAGAGAGTATCAGGGGGAAACAAAGGGTACTATGTTTGGCTCACGTGATTTTGGAACAAGAGGAAAGCAATAGTATTTGGCCAAAATTTGTAAGGGTAATGCAAGTAAGTCAATTATGTTTAATTAAGGGTTATTAACTAAATTGAATATAATATGAACTTATTTAAGTACTGTAGGTAAAATGAAATGAAATCAGGTTCTGAGCTGTTGTATATCGCAATGCAACCGGAAGCAGAAAGATGCGAAGGAAGCAAAGCTATATGATCGGGTCCTGAGTATCTGCAAATCAAAGTAATTGAAAAGAAAAGTTAAATAATTAAGTTATAATTAAGGTATTATAATTATAATTTAACCCGTGCGCTCATAATGTTTATAACGTGTGTGTATGTTACCAGAATTTGACAAAATCAAGGACGTTGGAATTGCGATGGAAAATACAACATTGATTAACTAATTTAGAAGGGTCCAGAATCAATGGGGATTTTCGTTTAATTTTAACACCGGTTTAAAATTAAATGAAATAATGCTAAAATCAGCGAATCAAAACAAGGTGAGTTAATTTTCATGCCTTCTGAAATACTGTGACGTGATTAAATTCATATAGTTATAATTTATCATCGTTAGTATAAAATTGAGTGATTGGTTGCTTGGTTGATTACTGGTTGTTAATTGGTTGCCAACATTATTTATGCGAATTGGTTGATTTGGATTAAAGAATTTAATTCAGATATTATTATTAAATTTTGTTATGCCGGGAAGAACAGGTTGGAGGAATCCTACTGGATTCCTCAGATAATATACATGCTGTTTGTTTGTATGTTATCTGTATATATAATGATTAAACCCAAATGACACTAAAAACCTGTTTGAATGTTGACATTGAATTGAAATTCAACGTTGTTGTATTGAAATTCAACGTTATTGTATTTTTAATTAATATATTATATTGATTGAGGAATTGGTAGCAAATGGCCTAAAACATACTTGTTTATTTAGTCGTTGGTTTGCCATCAGGCAAAGTGACGCTGTTTAGTTATAAAAATTTATTTTTGTAACTGAAGTGAGATTTGTCTATTATAATATATAAATGAAGATTTGAAAATAAATCGATAATTATAAATTAGTTTTATAAGTATTATAAAATGATTTTTATCTTGAGAACTTATTGTTTCAATATGGCTTTATAAGAAAAATAAAGCCGTAATTAATCCACTAGTTAATCAATTGGAATGATTGTTTATAAGAAAAAAATATAGTTCAATTAATTATATTAATATACGAGGAAGAATTTAATGGAATCAGTTAAACAAATTAACTGATGGTTTGAAGCTGAAATCAACTATCTTGTTGAAATTGATTTTTAGATTAATTGTTTTCCAATTAATCAAATGGAAAAAGGTTTATTAAATAATTACTTTAAGTTAACTAGATTTATTTAAATATTTAACGATGCTAAAAATGATCGTTTAATTAATGCAACTAGTTATTGTTTGAGTAAATGGTTAACTAATCTATTCTAGTAAATGGAGAAGTAAACCATTTTACATTAGAAAACGATGAAATTAATTATTATTAAAGCAATTAATTCTTAAAAGATATTCATTTAAGATAATGACTGAGTTGTAATGAGATTAAATTGGATATTCGTAAAGATTTGGTGAATGAGATTTTATTATAAGAATCCAAATGTCTTGGAGATGGTTTATAAAAAGATATCAAACTAAAGTATTAGTTCTAAAGAAATGTTTAGTTAATTGAGTTGAGTAAAATAACTCGATTAGGAAGAGAATATGTCGAGAAGGCAATAAGGGAGGAACGTTAAATAAATTTGGTAAAGGAAGTGTTAAATGGATTTTTGGTTTAAAACCCAAAGTTATAAACAAGGTTATAAAATGGATTTTTGTGTGAATAGGATAATACAAAATAAATATTCTATTTAAGATTTGAATTGAGGAAATGAATCGAGATAGAGGTTTTCTAAGAATACGAAGGAATACCTATCGAATTTGGGTAAAAGTAATAGTTGATGGATTTGTTAATGAAATATCTGAATTAAGATAATAATGATATTAAAATGGTATTATGTAAAGAAATGGGTAAATGGATTTTACTTATAAAATTCCTAAATTTTAGTTTATGATATGATGTTTACTAATTTTAAATAAAGTATTTAATCCAAGTTAAACAAAATGGTAATAAAAGAATTCAAAGCTAAGGGAATGGTTTTGGCAAGAATGATTTAAAATACGAATGAGTAGAAATGGTTATAATCGACTGAAGTTTTACCAAAGTAAGAATATGGTTTATAAAATCATATATTAAATAGTAAATAAGATTTTGTTTGATATTTTTAGTAATGTGGATTTTTATGTTACGAACTTCTATCTATTCTGAGATAAGAACATTGTCAATCAAGGTCTGATAGGTAAATAAAATACCCCAACTTGAACGACTTCACTACTATCGAGAAATAGTATTAGTTTGTGACGGTAATGGAGTTTTGAAATTAGTTTATCATGTACATAAGAAGGAATATTGCAATACTATTGGCAAGATTTGAATTAAAACTGAACTATTGGGATTTTAAACAAATAGTTGTATTATCACACATTTGTTCGGCATAAGTTGGAAATATAGATAAGTTTATAAGTTGGCTAAATTTATAATGCCATTTTCTAGAAAACGGAATTGATGTGATTTGAAATACACTTGCTCCGAATAAATAAATGGAATCGATTAATCAATGAAATGTTTTAAAAATCGAGGAAGAGTTTTAAACGAATGGTTCTAAATTATAATTATAAGAGCCTAAGCTGCCAATATACTTAACAATGCTATTGTGTGCATTGATAGTTAAAAACCCGACTATCAATGAGATAACTTATTGGACCTTTTTGACGTGTTGTTTAGAAGAGACCGGGATGGGAACTAGACCCAAAACTACTTCGATCCAACGTTGCGATCCAAACTAACTTGTAGCAAATAAGGATGTAGCCTCGAAGACCGTAGATCTTCATGAAACAGAAGGACTATTTATAATCTCTGGGTAGCTCCTATAAAATAGATACACTGTTGTTCTATCGTAATTGAAATTCATGGATTGCAAGGACTACTCGCTATTGATTATTGGGGTGATTCCTACATAAGGATGCAGTAGGAGGGTGCCTTGGTTCATCCTGTTCTTGGATGACTTGTATGGACGAATGCCTGACAAAGTATTTCCTGAAAACTCACGTACGTTGATTTTTACAAACGTATCATAGTTGGTGGCGGAGAGGGGCACTTCTTTTAGCTTAACCGCTAAGGTATTTTTGTGGACGTCAATTAGTGATTTTGACGGATCTGACGATGTGTCATTCAAAGTGAATGATGGCCAGAAGTTCTAAAAAGTTAAACATGACCTCAAGCCTCATCAACCAGGAAATGACAAAAATCGGGCAGGCAACATGGCTAGGTGGGTCATTCCCAAGCAGGGTATATTGTTACCGATCTAGAGAAAATTCATATTTATTCTTCTTTCGTTTTCTGTATCTCCGCGGATGTACGGTGGGCCCTTAAAACCGTAATTGGTGACAATATATTCGATACACTCAAGCTAAATGAGTGATCGGTCATGTGTGGGCCGGGTTGCAAGACGGTCTTGTTGAACATCGGTGTATACCCTCTAGAGTACACTGATCGGAAGGTGGTCCCATACCTTGTCATATTTGGAATCCATTCTCTAATAAGTGCCAAGCGGTTTTTAACTATATAATATAATATATAGAGCGTGAGATGCGAGCGTTCTGCTAGATGGTTATTTATTTGTGATTTGATAGACACTATTATAATATCACTGGATTTTGATATATCAAAGTGTTTTGGGTTATAGTAAGGTGAAAACCGTCTGTATTTATGTGTGGACTGGTCTTACTATTATTCTTTTCTTTCAAAGGAAATTTTCAAAGTTAAAAAAGTTGGTCGTGTTATGGATTTATTGATAGTATTTTAGATTGATTCGGGTGAATTTCGCTTTCCTTCAATTGCGCTCGGGTCAGATCGAGTATATTTCCAGGTTAGGATTCGCTTGGAGTTCAATAGAAGGTGTCGAAGTTGAGACATAACCCATTTATTTACTGGTAATAGTTTGTTCCCCTGCGTGTTGTATTGATCTGAATGTATAAGCTGATGTTGTAATATATATATATATATATAGCTTTTTTGTATAAAGTATTTGATATATTATATTTTGTCCATTTCGCTGTGAGACTCTGATCTTCTTATTCTTCTACTCCAATATTTCTTTCTTTCTTCTCTCACCCTCTAACTACTTTCTATTAACAATCTGGGATTTGATACTTGGATTTTTGGCTAGTAATACAGAGTTATGTGTTATAGTTGAAAATTCGAGCGTTGAATTTTACGGGTTGTTACAGTCCCGCCCGACAAATCCAGTGTCCACAAGTGTAAGCTTAATGTGAGAGGTCTAGTACATATATATGTGTATATAGATATAAATATATGTATGTAACAAGATATGAATGAATGACAATGATGGTAATTAAATGTCTAACTTAGAAAATAAGAAAGGAAGGGATGTAATGGACTGAGTTTGTAACGACCCAGAAAATCTAAACCAATTTAAAAAATTTAAATTGGCTAAAATAGTGGATTTTAAATATTTAAAATAAATATTTTAAATAATAGCAATGAAAAGTGAGTTTGAATCGACGTTTGAAAACGAATATAATTACTTTGAATTATAAACAAGGCCTGAAAAGGCGCGGTAGTTTCAAAATTTGAATTCAAACTTCGTCAGACTGTACCGGGTGCAAAACAAAACGGATTTGAGTGAAACCAAAAATATTTAAATCTGCTAGTGAATATCTTTCTAACGAATCTGAAAAATCAAAGTTTCATAGCGGGAAGAAAAAGTTATGGCCAAATGAATTTTCAGAAAGGTCGCTATGGAATTTATATAGCCCGTGAAAATGGCCATTTTGCATACGACCTTGGAATTCGACGAAACCACCTTTATTGGATCCGGGATGTGAAGTTATTGCTAGGTTTCAAATTTCATAATTTTTAAAGCTAATATGTGAGCATGGAAAAGGAAAACGTGTTTTGGTCAATTATAGTTTGGATCGGCCAGAAATGGGCCTTTTTGCAAACGGTCTCAGAATTTGACGAAACTAGTTTTGTTGGGACCGTATCATCAAAACATAGCTAGATTTATTTTTCGGGAATTTTTAGAATCAATATGTGGCCCTGGCAAATTGAAATGTACGTTCAAATCAAATATTGAATGTTTTATATTTTAATTTGAAGGAAAAATGACTGAAACAGCCGAATGGGCCTACGAAACATATCCCATTGTGTCCGGAATGGGGGTAAAACGCTAGGGACGACAGTCGTTGGGTTTGGATTGGAGTTCGTAGGTGAAAGGGGAATTTTCGGATTTTATAAAATAAATAAATATAAAAAAAAGGTGCAGCCAATCATATTCTCCCTTCTGTTTTCTCTCTCCCCGATAGCCCCCTCGCGAAAGACGGAAGTTGTAACAACCCGAAAATCTGAGCCAGTTTAAAATTTTTATTTTGGCGATTTTAGCGAATTTTGATTATTTAAAATGAATTATTTTAAATAATATCGACGAGAAATTTATTTTGAATATAATTCGAACGTATATATTATACGCGTCGTCGCTAGAATATAAATATTTATATATAATTATAAATAGAATTGAAAATGGCGCGGTAGTTCGATAATTCGATTTCAAACTTCATTTGAATGTACCGGGTGCAAAACAATCAGGATTTTAGTGAAACCAAAAACCTTAGGATCTAATTGATAATATCTTTCCAACGAATCCGAAAAATCAAGATTTCATATTAGGAATCAAAAGATATGTCCTGTTGAAAATTCTGAATAGTCGCTATGGAATTCAGGCCCTTAAAAATGGACATTTTGCAAATGACCTCGGATTTTGACGAAACCACTTTTGTTGGGTCCGTGATGTCGAATTATTGCTAGGTTTCAAATTTCATAATTTTTCGAATCAATATGTGAGCGTGGCGAAGGAAAATGCGTTTGACCAATTTCAGTTGATTTTAATCGACTGGAAAATGGTCATTTTTCTAACAGTCTCAGAATTCGACGAAACTAGTTTTGTTAGGACTGTATCGTCAATATGAAGCTAGAAAATATTTTTCTAGAATTTTTAAAGTTAATATGTGACCCCGGTAATTTGAAATGCACGTTTAAAATTTAATATAGTGATTTAAATGTAAATTAAACAGAAACAGATCGAAACGATCGAATCAACCTACGATACATATCCCATTGGGTTCGGAATGGGGGTAAAACGCTATAGGCGACAGTCGGTGGGTCTCGTTTCGAAGTCGAATAAAAAGTCAACTTTTTAGAGAATAAAATAATTAAATTATTATATTTATATTTATATTTTCCCTTTCCCCTTTATCCCCTAATCAGAAAACACAAATCAAAAAAAAAAAAAAAAAAGAAAGAAAAGAAAAAATGGCTGACGCCTTCACCAACGCCGCGCCTCCAGGCGGAGCCCCACCAGCCGCCGCCTCTTCCTCTTCTTCCCCTCTCCCTCGCATCCGCCTCTTCTTCCTCCTTCCTCCTCCATCGCGAGGCCCGCCCCTCCTTCGTCCCTCCTCGTCGAAGCCCCCCAGGAAACCGCCGCGTCGGAGGGCCCCACGACCACCGAAAGGCCAGCACCACCTCTTCCCCCCCCCCGACCACTCGACAGCGCACCCCCCTGTAAGTTTTTTAATTTATTTTATTTTTATTTTATTTAAAAACAGAAATGTTTTTAAAACTGATTATTTTAAAAATGTAAACCTGATTTTGTTTTAAAGTTTGAAAACTGATTATTTTATTTTTGTTTTTAAAACTGATTATTTTAAAAATGTAAACCTGATTTTGTTTTAAAGTTTGAAAACTGATTATTTTATTTTTGTTTTGAAAACTGATTTATAAACTAAAAGGAGATTAGAAATTTAAAAATAAAAATAGGATTTTTATATGTTGAAAGTCGAAATAAAAATAGGATTTTTATATGTTGAAAGTCGAAATAAAAATAGGATTTTTATATGTCGAAAGTCGAAATAAAAATAGGATTTTTATCTAAGAAAAAGTTCATATTTTTGTTTAGAAAAGTTCATATTTTTGTTTAGAAAAGGTTCATATGTTTGTTTAGGAAAAGATCGTATTTTGTTTAGAAAAAGATCGTAGTTTTGATTTAGGAAAAAATTAGACTTTGAACTAAAAATTCGATTTTTATATATTGAACTTTGAACTAAAAATTCGATTTTTATATATTTAACTTCGAACTAAAAATTCGATTTTTATATATTTAACTTCGAACTAAAAATTCGATTTTTATATATTTAACTTCGAACTAAAAATTCGATTTTTATATATTGAACTTTGAACTAAAAATTCGATTTTTATATATTGAACTTCGAACTAAAAATATGATTTTTATATATTGAATAGCGATGTAAAAATTCGATTTTTACATATGTAGTGAAAGCAACAACGAAGGTGACAAAAAGGCGAAACGACGAAGACTTCTGCAAATGAAGAGCCGTGGAGCTAGGATAGCAATATGTGAGAATTTCTCACCTTTCAATTTCTTTTCTAATTATATATATATACTAGGATGCAGACGGTGCTTAGTAGCACCCGACACAATCGTCCACAGACCATGGACTTGTTTGTTTGGTTGCATAGATTAGTTGAATTATTTGTTTGAATTGAATTGTTTGGTGAGATGAAATTGATTTGATTGATGTGTGAATGGCGTGGGCCTTCACTAGACCGGGGATAAGGCTAGGCCTCGTCCCGTTTCTAGTATCGTGCCGTTATGCCGCCGAAATTTTCTAAAATATGTTAGAAAAATAAAAATATCATTTTATCGAATGAAATGAATTGAATAGAAATTCATGTTGAAATAAAATGTTTTATCGTTAAAAATATAATTTTTAACGTGAAAGTGAATAAATAAATATTTATAAACAAATCGGCCGATTTGTTTATATACACTGATTTGACTGATATTGATTGGGACGATATATTTTACACATCGCCCAACTGCACGAATAAAATATTTGTTTGATTGTTTGAAACCCCACACGGGTGTTGGGATGAAACTTGCAGTTCACTCATCCTGATTGATTAAATATGTCGATCGATTGATTGACAAGCTGCTATAAGCGTTAAATGTCTATATTTGATGCTTATACAGTGTAGTGCACTTTGGTTGATGGTTGATTATTCATCGTTGTTGATATATACGTGTGTTGTAGAAAATCCATATAATTAACATTATATGGTAATTGATTGGGCCTCATTCCAGTTTCGAAAAAAGAAATATTTGAAATAGAAATATTTGAAATAGAAATATTTGAAATAGAATATTTGAATATTGAAATATGTGAAGCCGTGAGGATTAGATTGACGCCATTTTGACGTGAACGATATTTATATCGATTTTATTTATTTTAAAATGAATATTGAAAAACAATTTCGAAATCGAATATTTTGAAATGAATTGAATTGAAAACGATTTCGAAATGAAGTGAATTGAAAACGATTTCGAAATGAATTGAATTGAAAACGATTTCGAACTGAATTGAATTGAAAACGAATTCAAAGTGAATTGAAAACGATTTCGAAATGAATTGAATTGAAAACGATTTCGAAATGAATTGAATTGAAAACGATTTCGAAATGAATTGAATTGAAAACGATTTCGAAATGAATTGAATTGAAAACGAATTCAAAGTGAATTGAAAACGAATTCAAATTGAATTGAAATTTGAATTGAATAGAAATGAATTTTAAAACGAATCTATAAAGAAGAATTCAATTGTGATTTGAATTGAAAAGGAAGTTGAAAATGTTTTTGAAACGAATTCAAAACTATTTATATAATTCGTTTTAAATAGAAATCGACGAAGTATATATTATATATATTATATATATATTATAATGGCCTGAATAGAACGCGCCGCGCCGCGGCAGTTCGCGAATTTCGACCATTTATTTCAAACGGACATTACGGGAGATCCGACCGTCGGATTCTCCTAAAACCGGAACCGTTGGGTTCGTATCGAGAAGAGCTGTCTAATGAATATTAGAAATTTGAAATCTAACGGTTGGATTTGGAATTATGTCCAAATCAAATTTGAAAAAGGTCGCTGTAAGTGCAGTTCGATGGCCATAGATGGAAATCGACTGTACGGGCCTTGATAAAATTATTAAAAATAGTAATAATTTGTGTAAAATCATAAGAAATGATTTAGAAAGAATTGGGATGAAAAACTCCATATTTGAAAAGATAAAAATAGATTTTTATCGAAATGAACTAGTTTTGAACTAGAATTATAATTCTATTTATTTTTAAATAAATAAATTGAATTTGAAATGGTTTTAAAAATAACCAGAATATCCAATGATTGCATTGGAGTGGAATTGAATCGAAATTGTCTTCGGAATATTTCGATGTTGGAATTCGTGATTATACGGATGTTGATATGGAAATTTGAAAGATATATACATATATCGCTATTTCCAATACGACATTTGTTAGTCGTAGAATTCGATATTGAATATAAGCCGATATATTTTCTATTCAGAGCCTTGTATTGAATATCGAATGTGATTTGGGTTTGTCGTGAATGGTGTCTTCACTAACACTGTTCTTGAACCCAGTTGAGAAAAGATTAAATCTTTTTATTTAGATTTAATGAAGTGTACCAATTAAATAACATTTAATTGGAATAGAATTGATATTGATTTTTGGGTTTATCGTGAACAGTGTTTTAAATAACACTTGTTCTTTAACCCGATAATTGATGAATGTGATTTGGGTTTGTCGTGAATGGTGTCTTCATTAACACTGTTCTTGAACCCAGTTGAGAAGGGATTAAATCTTTTTATTTAGATTTAATGGAGTGTACCAATTAAATAATATTTAATTGGAATTGAATCGATATTGATTTTTGGGTTTATCGTGAACAGTGTTTTAAATAACACTTGTTCTTTAACCCGATAATTAATGAATGTGGTTTTGGGTTTATCGTGAACCGTGTTTTAAATGACACTGATTCTTTAACCCAGCCGAAGATTAAAACTAAGTGGAGTTTTAATGAATCTTTAATTAGATTGAAATGATCGAGAATGGAGTATCACCAGTTTTGCTCCAGGCGATAGTTAAATCTTTAATTAGATTTGAACGTGAAATTTAGAAACTAACTGTCGGTTAGCTAAGTAGAATGGTTTTCTGGATATTGATCTGATGTTGGTTTCGGCCTTCGGGGTTAATATTTGGGGAATTATTCTCTTGATTAATTTACGGTTAGTGACTAATGAGTTGGAATGAGGCGTATGTTGTGTTTGTGTAACACTTTTATAATATATACGCGAGTTATTCGGAAAGACCGGGTTTATCCCATTCTGAATAACTGATACGACGATAAGTCGAAGATGAAGACGATGGTCGAAGACCGGAAGCCTTCACGTCGTTTGGGTGATAACTGATGATCTTGATTGGGCTGTACACCCAAGAAGATGGAAACAGTTAGTGATCGTCCAGACGTACTTGGAGATCGATGGATATGCGGGGTACTAGGTGCCTCCGGTTTCGTTCAGACCCAGGACGGACTTGTAAATGGACTGTGTGTCTGACATCGGATTTCATTCTGTGTGACTGATATCGGTTGCATAGGATGGTTTGCCTGTGTGGCATGCTAAGATGCAAATGATCGAGGCTTCTGTTGAAAAGCGAAGTCTTGTGGTGATGATCAAAGCACGGCCTTTGTGGCGTAGCTTTGTGTAACGTTTACCTCGCGTGTTTCACACCCGGTATGAACCAAAAACGGGAGTGGACGTCAGGGAGGGCCTGCGTTTCCTCCTAGCTAGAAGTGGCGTCAGTGGTTTTACACGCCCTGACGAGTTTGACTTATGTGGTTGTTGCTGTTGCGAGGCGCCTCGGTTAGATCGGACGATCCGGGTCCGATGGAGTCATTCGTTGGCTCGCTTACGCCCCAAAGGGCGGCGAAACGTAGTGCTCAGGCATTTTAATCCACTCCGTGTGGACCGGCCCTGACGATCCAAGGCTTGCCTGCGCGCTTGCCTGAGACTCGGGCTAGGCAGTCTCGAATAGGTTGAGGACTATCTTTTGCCTCGGTTCATAGACGGAAATCCAATTTCCAAATACGTGACTTTGCGATTTTGATTGTATAACCTATATATGGCGACATAGTGGTATGGGGCATTCATGCCGCCTATGATTGATACTTATGATTTGAAGTGTTTTATACACTATGCACTTATAATAGTATCAAATGATTTGTTTTAAACGTATCAAGCATTCTTTGGCTGTTATAAGGGAAAACCCTATCCTCGACTGCGTTGCATTGTGTGATGGGACCTGGGTCTTATAACAGCTTCATTTTTCTTTATTTAGCATTGCGCTGTTTATTTATGCACTGGTATTCTTGGGAGGAAACCCGTTCCGTGTTATACGGCGTGGTCCCTTGATTTACCTAGCTTTAAAAATAAAGATTAACTGTTTTAGTTCTCACACCAGTCACATGACTGACCTGGAGTTTATTGTTTTAACCTAAACTCTGGGTGCCCTTATTTTGACACGGGCAGCTAGTAGTTTTGGTTTTGCAGATTTATATTCACAGGATCCTGGTTTACAGCTGGAACGATATCCGGAAAGCTTTGTATCCGTATATCTACTTCTAGTTGTCTATTGTATTATTTTCCGCTGCTATGTATTTAAATGTAATTTAAATCTCTGATATTTCTGTGTAATATTTATTCATTTATACTCTGTATATTCTTGTAATCTGATGCATTGTTGTAATATACAATGAAACGTTCTTCTGTATGCGTTCTGTTGTGGTTTGTTCTCGAACTATCCGACGCTTTCCTTTACGGGGAAGTTGCGGGTCTTCACAGTTGGTATCAGAGCTTTGGTTTACAAAGCTCGAGAACAAGACACATTAGAACCATACGAAAGAATTCATCAGATATTGGATTAGTAGTATCCAATGAGAATGACTCGTTAGAGATAGGATCAGTAGTATCCTAGAACGAGTGTGAAGAGTATATTTTTAAAATGAAAACAAATTTTGTTTTGAAAATTTAAATCAATTATACGTATTTAATTGTTTATTTACATTGATTTGGACAATCAAATATATAGAGATTTTAGTATACGTCTGATCCACGTGTATTGGAGCCTCAAATATATTCGATAGATATAGAATCACACTCTAGTCGCTCGGACATGATTCTAATGATTGACGCGTCATCATTAGAATTTATTTTCGTGTTTCGAAGGTGTGACTTCTATATATTTCCATTACACTGGTGTGAGAACCAAAATTAGATAGGGCCTATTGTTGTGATTTGGCATCAAAAACATGATTTTTGTGTATGTATCAAAATTATGAATTTCAAATGATAATTCACTAATTGATTGATGGTTGTATTGTTTGAGTATTGTTTGAATAATTAAAATTTGAACCACTTAGTCCATTTGAGTCAAATATTGAATTTTATTGAAATTTGGTCGCATTTGCTTGCATATACATATACTTACATTGAACAGGTCATAGCAAGGAGGCTAGAGCAGAGAATAAAATTTGTTTGCCCGACAAATAGGTACATGTTTATTACATAATTTCCTGTTTTGTTTGGGTGATGATGATTTTGTGAGCCTATTGGCTAGCCGCTTGGCTTTTTCTTTTTCTTTTTGAGATCTGAAGGACCGGGGAAGCTATTTGAAATTCCCCGATGCTCCCGGTGCAGGGGAGGTTATGGCGAAATTTTTCAAAAATTTAGGGTGTTAGCCAAATTTTTGAAATTTTAGAAATTCTCAGAAACTGAAAAGTTGGAGAATGGAAGCCAGGTCGAGCGTAGTGTTGAATAATCAAACCACTTTCGACTTTGTTCCTTTTCGGGGACGAAAAGTTTTAAGTGGGGGAGATTGTAACAACCCGAAAATCTGAGCCAGTTTAAAATTTTTATTTTGGCGATTTTAGCGAATTTTGATTATTTAAAATGAATTATTTTAAATAATATCGACGAAAAATTTATTTTGAATATAATTCGAACGTATATATTATACGCGTCGTCGCTAGAATATAAATATTTATATATAATTATAAATAGAATTGAAAATGGCGCGGTAGTTCGATAATTCGATTTCAAACTTCAATTGAATGTACCGGGTGCAAAACAATCAGGATTTTAGTGAAACCAAAAACCTTAGGATCTAATTGATAATATCTTTCCAACGAATCCGAAAAATCAAGATTTCATATTAGGAATCAAAAGATATGTCCTGTTGAAAATTCTGAATAGTCGCTATGGAATTCAGGCCCTTAAAAATGGACATTTTGCAAATGACCTCGGATTTTGACGAAACCACTTTTGTTGGGTCCGTGATGTCGAATTATTGCTAGGTTTCAAATTTCATAATTTTTCGAATCAATATGTGAGCGTGGCGAAGGAAAATGCGTTTGACCAATTTCAGTTGATTTTAATCGACTGGAAAATGGTCATTTTTCTAACAGTCTCAGAATTCGACGAAACTAGTTTTGTTAGGACTGTATCGTCAATATGAAGCTAGAAAATATTTTTCTAGAATTTTTAAAGTTAATATGTGACCCCGGTAATTTGAAATGCACGTTTAAAATTTAATATAGTGATTTAAATGTAAATTAAACAGAAACAGATCGAAACGATCGAATCAACCTACGATACATATCCCATTGGGTTCGGAATGGGGGTAAAACGCTATAGGCGACAGTCGGTGGGTCTCGTTTCGAAGTCGAATAAAAAGTCAACTTTTTAGAGAATAAAATAATTAAATTATTATATTTATATTTATATTTTCCCTTTCCCCTTTATCCCCTAATCAGAAAACACAAATCAAAAAAAAAAAAAAAAAAGAAAGAAAAGAAAAAATGGCCGACGCCTTCACCAACGCCGCGCCTCCAGGCGGAGCCCCACCAGCCGCCGCCTCTTCCTCTTCTTCCCCTCTCCCTCGCATCCGCCTCTTCTTCCTCCTTCCTCCTCCATCGCGAGGCCCGCCCCTCCTTCGTCCCTCCTCGTCGAAGCCCCCCAGGAAACCGCCGCGTCGGAGGGCCCCACGACCACCGAAAGGCCAGCACCACCTCTTCCCCCCCGACCACTCGACAGCGCACCCCCCCTGTAAGTTTTTTAATTTATTTTATTTTTATTTTATTTAAAAACAGAAATGTTTTTAAAACTGATTATTTTAAAAATGTAAACCTGATTTTGTTTTAAAGTTTGAAAACTGATTATTTTATTTTTGTTTTTAAAACTGATTATTTTAAAAATGTAAACCTGATTTTGTTTTAAAGTTTGAAAACTGATTATTTTATTTTTGTTTTGAAAACTGATTTATAAACTAAAAGGAGATTAGAAATTTAAAAATAAAAATAGGATTTTTATATGTTGAAAGTCGAAATAAAAATAGGATTTTTATATGTTGAAAGTCGAAATAAAAATAGGATTTTTATATGTTGAAAGTCGAAATAAAAATAGGATTTTTATCTAAGAAAAAGTTCATATTTTTGTTTAGAAAAGTTCATATTTTTGTTTAGAAAAGGTTCATATGTTTGTTTAGGAAAAGATCGTATTTTGTTTAGAAAAAGATCGTAGTTTTGATTTAGGAAAAAATTAGACTTTGAACTAAAAATTCGATTTTTATATATTGAACTTTGAACTAAAAATTCGATTTTTATATATTTAACTTCGAACTAAAAATTCGATTTTTATATATTTAACTTCGAACTAAAAATTCGATTTTTATATATTTAACTTCGAACTAAAAATTCGATTTTTATATATTGAACTTTGAACTAAAAATTCGATTTTTATATATTGAACTTCGAACTAAAAATATGATTTTTATATATTGAATAGCGATGTAAAAATTCGATTTTTACATATGTAGTGAAAGCAACAACGAAGGTGACAAAAAGACGAAACGACGAAGACTTCTGCAAATGAAGAGCCGTGGAGCTAGGATAGCAATATGTGAGAATTTCTCACCTTTCAATTTCTTTTCTAATTATATATATATACTAGGATGCAGACGGTGCTTAGTAGCACCCGACACAATCGTCCACAGACCATGGACTTGTTTGTTTGGTTGCATAGATTAGTTGAATTATTTGTTTGAATTGAATTGTTTGGTGAGATGAAATTGATTTGATTGATGTGTGAATGGCGTGGGCCTTCACTAGACCGGGGATAAGGCTAGGCCTCGTCCCGTTTCTAGTATCGTGCCGTTATGCCGCCGAAATTTTCTAAAATATGTTAGAAAAATAAAAATATCATTTTATCGAATGAAATGAATTGAATAGAAATTCATGTTGAAATAAAATGTTTTATCGTTAAAAATATAATTTTTAACGTGAAAGTGAATAAATAAATATTTATAAACAAATCGGCCGATTTGTTTATATACACTGATTTGACTGATATTGATTGGGACGATATATTTTACACATCGCCCAACTGCACGAATAAAATATTTGTTTGATTGTTTGAAACCCCACATGGGTGTTGGGATGAAACTTGCAGTTCACTCATCCTGATTGATTAAATATGTCGATCGATTGATTGACAAGCTGCTATAAGCGTTAAATGTCTATATTTGATGCTTATACAGTGTAGTGCACTTTGGTTGATGGTTGATTATTCATCGTTGTTGATATATACGTGTGTTGTAGAAAATCCATATAATTAACATTATATGGTAATTGATTGGGCCTCATTCCAGTTTCGAAAAAAGAAATATTTGAAATAGAAATATTTGAAATAGAAATATTTGAAATAGAATATTTGAATATTGAAATATGTGAAGCCGTGAGGATTAGATTGACGCCATTTTGACGTGAACGATATTTATATCGATTTTATTTATTTTAAAATGAATATTGAAAAACAATTTCGAAATCGAATATTTTGAAATGAATTGAATTGAAAACGATTTCGAAATGAAGTGAATTGAAAACGATTTCGAAATGAATTGAATTGAAAACGATTTCGAACTGAATTGAATTGAAAACGAATTCAAAGTGAATTGAAAACGATTTCGAAATGAATTGAATTGAAAACGATTTCGAAATGAATTGAATTGAAAACGATTTCGAAATGAATTGAATTGAAAACGATTTCGAAATGAATTGAATTGAAAACGAATTCAAAGTGAATTGAAAACGAATTCAAATTGAATTGAAATTTGAATTGAATAGAAATGAATTTTAAAACGAATCTATAAAGAAGAATTCAATTGTGATTTGAATTGAAAAGGAAGTTGAAAATGTTTTTGAAACGAATTCAAAACTATTTATATAATTCGTTTTAAATAGAAATCGACGAAGTATATATTATATATATTATATATATATTATAATGGCCTGAATAGAACGCGCCGCGCCGCGGCAGTTCGCGAATTTCGACCATTTATTTCAAACGGACATTACGGGAGATCCGACCGTCGGATTCTCCTAAAACCGGAACCGTTGGGTTCGTATCGAGAAGAGCTGTCTAATGAATATTAGAAATTTGAAATCTAACGGTTGGATTTGGAATTATGTCCAAATCAAATTTGAAAAAGGTCGCTGTAAGTGCAGTTCGATGGCCATAGATGGAAATCGACTGTACGGGCCTTGATAAAATTATTAAAAATAGTAATAATTTGTGTAAAATCATAAGAAATGATTTAGAAAGAATTGGGATGAAAAACTCCATATTTGAAAAGATAAAAATAGATTTTTATCGAAATGAACTAGTTTTGAACTAGAATTATAATTCTATTTATTTTTAAATAAATAAATTGAATTTGAAATGGTTTTAAAAATAACCAGAATATCCAATGATTGCATTGGAGTGGAATTGAATCGAAATTGTCTTCGGAATATTTCGATGTTGGAATTCGTGATTATACGGATGTTGATATGGAAATTTGAAAGATATATACATATATCGCTATTTCCAATACGACATTTGTTAGTCGTAGAATTCGATATTGAATATAAGCCGATATATTTTCTATTCAGAGCCTTGTATTGAATATCGAATGTGATTTGGGTTTGTCGTGAATGGTGTCTTCACTAACACTGTTCTTGAACCCAGTTGAGAAAAGATTAAATCTTTTTATTTAGATTTAATGAAGTGTACCAATTAAATAACATTTAATTGGAATAGAATTGATATTGATTTTTGGGTTTATCGTGAACAGTGTTTTAAATAACACTTGTTCTTTAACCCGATAATTGATGAATGTGATTTGGGTTTGTCGTGAATGGTGTCTTCATTAACACTGTTCTTGAACCCAGTTGAGAAGGGATTAAATCTTTTTATTTAGATTTAATGGAGTGTACCAATTAAATAATATTTAATTGGAATTGAATCGATATTGATTTTTGGGTTTATCGTGAACAGTGTTTTAAATAACACTTGTTCTTTAACCCGATAATTAATGAATGTGGTTTTGGGTTTATCGTGAACCGTGTTTTAAATGACACTGATTCTTTAACCCAGCCGAAGATTAAAACTAAGTGGAGTTTTAATGAATCTTTAATTAGATTGAAATGATCGAGAATGGAGTATCACCAGTTTTGCTCCAGGCGATAGTTAAATCTTTAATTAGATTTGAACGTGAAATTTAGAAACTAACTGTCGGTTAGCTAAGTAGAATGGTTTTCTGGATATTGATCTGATGTTGGTTTCGGCCTTCGGGGTTAATATTTGGGGAATTATTCTCTTGATTAATTTACGGTTAGTGACTAATGAGTTGGAATGAGGCGTATGTTGTGTTTGTGTAACACTTTTATAATATATACGCGAGTTATTCGGAAAGACCGGGTTTATCCCATTCTGAATAACTGATACGACGATAAGTCGAAGATGAAGACGATGGTCGAAGACCGGAAGCCTTCACGTCGTTTGGGTGATAACTGATGATCTTGATTGGGCTGTACACCCAAGAAGATGGAAACAGTTAGTGATCGTCCAGACGTACTTGGAGATCGATGGATATGCGGGGTACTAGGTGCCTCCGGTTTCGTTCAGACCCAGGACGGACTTGTAAATGGACTGTGTGTCTGACATCGGATTTCATTCTGTGTGACTGATATCGGTTGCATAGGATGGTTTGCCTGTGTGGCATGCTAAGATGCAAATGATCGAGGCTTCTGTTGAAAAGCGAAGTCTTGTGGTGATGATCAAAGCACGGCCTTTGTGGCGTAGCTTTGTGTAACGTTTACCTCGCGTGTTTCACACCCGGTATGAACCAAAAACGGGAGTGGACGTCAGGGAGGGCCTGCGTTTCCTCCTAGCTAGAAGTGGCGTCAGTGGTTTTACACGCCCTGACGAGTTTGACTTATGTGGTTGTTGCTGTTGCGAGGCGCCTCGGTTAGATCGGACGATCCGGGTCCGATGGAGTCATTCGTTGGCTCGCTTACGCCCCAAAGGGCGGCGAAACGTAGTGCTCAGGCATTTTAATCCACTCCGTGTGGACCGGCCCTGACGATCCAAGGCTTGCCTGCGCGCTTGCCTGAGACTCGGGCTAGGCAGTCTCGAATAGGTTGAGGACTATCTTTTGCCTCGGTTCATAGACGGAAATCCAATTTCCAAATACGTGACTTTGCGATTTTGATTGTATAACCTATATATGGCGACATAGTGGTATGGGGCATTCATGCCGCCTATGATTGATACTTATGATTTGAAGTGTTTTATACACTATGCACTTATAATAGTATCAAATGATTTGTTTTAAACGTATTAAGCATTCTTTGGCTGTTATAAGGGAAAACCCTATCCTCGACTGCGTTGCATTGTGTGATGGGACCTGGGTCTTATAACAGCTTCATTTTTCTTTATTTAGCATTGCGCTGTTTATTTATGCACTGGTATTCTTGGGAGGAAACCCGTTCCGTGTTATACGGCGTGGTCCCTTGATTTACCTAGCTTTAAAAATAAAGATTAACTGTTTTAGTTCTCACACCAGTCACATGACTGACCTGGAGTTTATTGTTTTAACCTAAACTCTGGGTGCCCTTATTTTGACACGGGCAGCTAGTAGTTTTGGTTTTGCAGATTTATATTCACAGGATCCTGGTTTACAGCTGGAACGATATCCGGAAAGCTTTGTATCCGTATATCTACTTCTAGTTGTCTATTGTATTATTTTCCGCTGCTATGTATTTAAATGTAATTTAAATCTCTGATATTTCTGTGTAATATTTATTCATTTATACTCTGTATATTCTTGTAATCTGATGCATTGTTGTAATATACAATGAAACGTTCTTCTGTATGCGTTCTGTTGTGGTTTGTTCTCGAACTATCCGACGCTTTCCTTTACGGGGAAGTTGCGGGTCTTCACAGAAGTGCTCCCACCTCGAGCTTTTTGTCGCCGCCACGATCATCTTCAGGCCAGGCTCCAGTTGGGTTTTTTGAAGATCTCCTCCCCCTCTTCAAATCAAGACCAGCCTCGCTCCTCCTCGTCTCGTGTGTCGTGCGAACGAGCCCCTGGAAGTCAGCGCCTTCGAAGAGCTGCCGTGCCCTCCTCCCTGCGTCGAAGTGGGCCCTACCTACCTCCGCCTAAGCGTCGTTCCGAGCACTCCAGAGTGGCACCGCCTGATCGTCACCTCGTGCTGTGGATTTCGAGTTATTGTCAAACCTAGTTTTGAACATCAAGCTGGGGTAAATGGCTTTAATTTTTCTGATTTGAAAATAACACTTTTAAGTGTTGCAAACTTGTAAAAATCATATCTTTTTCGTTTCTCGACGAAATTCAGTGAAACAAGAGACAGTGGACTCGTGTGGACGTCTTCTACATTCTAAAAGAGACCGCATATTTTTCTGAGCCTTCTGCATTTTTTGGTGAAGTGGAACCCCATGTGAGATGTCTAATTTATAAACGATATGGAAAACGACGATGTATAAATTATATAGTCGATGTATGAGTTATATAAGCGTTGTACACCTCTTGTATAAGCATTGTATAAGTTGTACGTTCGATGTATAAGTTATATATGCATTGTAAAAATTATATATGTGTTGAAATAGAAGTGAAATGCTATATATATATATATATATATATATATATATATATACGCCCCTCATCCAAAAACCATGGACGATATTTATTGGTGGTGATTGGTGTGAAAATTGATTGATAGCAAATGGGTGATTGGAATTGTTTGTGGTTGAAATTGATTGATTGTGGTTGAAAAATACCCGTTTGTGGTTGAGAAATATTTGGTTGAAACCACATAGGATTAGTTTGTGGAAATGAAATAAATATACATGCCGCCTACGTGCGAACTAGATGCATGAATCCCCATTGTTAAAAACCGCGAGGTTTTAAGATAGAGTGAGAAGCCGTACTAGGGACGGTCCCGGTTTTAACTACCCTGCCGTTATGCTGCCGAAATTTTGAATAATATTCATGTGTTAGAGTTATTTCCATTTGTTGAAACTATATTTATTCGTTGAATAGAAAACCTTCATGTGTTGAATCGATATTCATTCGTTGGATAGAAATTCATGTGTTGAATGTTATTCGTGTTTTAAATATAAAAATCACCTTTTTATCGATATATATATAAACTATAGAAAACCTTCATGTGTTGAATTAATATTCATTCGTTGGATAGAAATTCATGTGTTGAATGGTATTCGTGTTTTAAATATAAAAATAACCTTTTTATCTATATTTACAAATTATAGAAAAACTTCATGTGTTGAATCGAAATTCATTCGTTGAATTGAAATTCATGTGTTGAGTGGTATTCATATTTTGAAATAAATTGTTTTATAATAAAAATCATGTTTTATCACCTATATGAACTATAGAAAATAATCGTGTTTTGAAATAAATGGTTTTATAATAAAAATCCTATTTTATCATCTATATGAACTATATAAAATAGTCGTGTTTTGAAATAAATGGTTTTATAATAAAAATCCTATTTTATCACCTATATGAACTATAGAAAATAATCGTGTTTTGAAATGAATTGTTTTATAATAAAAATCACATTTTTACTATATACATGAATTGTTAAAAATAGTGAAGTGTTGAAATAGAAGACAGCTAGATAAAAATATCATTTTTATCAAATGTATGAAAGGAATATAGTTTTAAAATCGAAGAATCGATATATATATATATATATATATGTATATATATAGAATTGAAATATATCGAAAAACGAAGCTGCAGTTCGTATTTTGAAATCGTGATTTCAAACGATTAGTGCGGGAGATCCGACCATCGGATTTTCCTGAAATCGCAACCGTTGGGTTCGCTTTGAAAATATCTTTCCAATGGCACCAACTTTGTAAAAATCCAACGGTTGGATTGTCTGGAATGTTTAATTCAATTCTAAAGAAAAACAGCGCCAGAATCGATTATATATATATAATTATATTTAATCGAATAACGATGCTGCAGTTCGTATTTTGAAATCGAAACTTCAAACGATTGTATCGGGAGATCCGACCGTCGGATTTTCCCGAAACTGGAACCGCTGGATTCGTTTTGAAAAGATCTTTCTAATGATGTAAATTTTGTGAAGATACAATGGTTAGGTTTTCGGATATGTGTAAATCAAATCTGAAGAAAAACAGCGCCACGACCGCGTTATGGCCCGAAGCGTCGTTTTGAATAAATTGGCTATTTTAAAATGAGTAAAAATAGCAATAAATCGTTATAAAATATTATAATTATTAAATATTATAAACGATATGGATGTGAAATTTAGAAACTAACTGAAGGTTGGCTAAGTCAAATGGTTTCTTGGGTATTGATCTGATGTTGGTTTCGGCCTTCGGGGTTAATATTTGTGAAATCGTTCTCTTACTGACTGACGGTTAGTGACTAATGAACTGAAATGATGCGTATGTAGTGTTTGTGTAGCACGTGTTTATTATATACGCGAGTTGCTCAGAAAGACCGGGTTTATCCCATTCTGAATAACTGTATCGACGATAAGAAATCGAAGATGAAGACAGTGGTCGAAGACCGGAGATCTTCACCTCGTTTGGATGGTAACCGAGGCCCTGATTGGGAGGCATCCCGAAATATGGATAATGAGTGGTGATCGTCCAGACGTACGTGGTGATCGATGGGTTTGCGAGGTATATAGTTCCTCCGGTTTCGTTCAGACCCAGAATGGACTTGTAAATGGACAGTGTGTCTGACATTGGTATTTATTCTGTGTGATTGATAGCTATCAGTTGCATGGTGTGAATTGCCTGTGTGGCATGCTAAGATGCAGTGATCAGGGCTTCTGTTGAAAAGCAAAGTCTTGTGGTGATGATCAAAGCACCGCCTATGTGGCGTAGCTTTGTGTATAACGTGAAATTGCGAGCCTCACACCCCGGTATGAACCAGAAATGGGAGCAGGACCTCAGGGGGGACATGCGTTTCCTTTCTAGCTAGAAGTGGCGTCGGTGGTTTTAAACACCCTGACGAGTTTGACTTATGTGGTTGTTACTGTTGCGAGGCGCCTCGGTTAGATCAGATGATCCGGGTCCGATGGAGTCATTCGTTGGCTCATTTATGCCCCAAAGGGCGGAGGGACGCATTGTTCAGGCATTATAATCCACTTCATGTGGACCGGCCCTGACAATCCAAGGTACGGTTGCGGCTGTGCCTGAGGCTCGGGCTAGACAGTCTCGAATTCGATAAGGACTATCTTTTGTGTGACGGCCCGCCCCGCACCAACCGACATTTACTCCAAAGGTGCGCTGTACACATATCCAGTTAGCACGGAACGGGTCGTCAGAAGGAAAAAGGGAAGAAGGAAATGAACTAACAAAGAACCTGTAGAATGTCTCACAACGCATAGGATAAAATATAATAATAACATACTTGACATAAAACAGGTGAGACAGTGCATAAGCTGAAACAACTAACATAGCAGTGGAAAATGTAAGTACAGCTTATGATCCAAACTTAAACATTATTACAATTTTTCAAAATGTCTCAAAGCAAAAACAAGATAAAGGAGGTACACTACTAATGCCCAAGTAGCGACCACCAACGACACAGGGAGAATATCTATATCATACGTGGAAGCCTCCTGCCCGCCTCCGAATCAGCTACTCGCGCATCACCAGCTAACCTGTCTCTAGTCTGCTCGTGTGAGCACCCAGAGTAATAAGAGGAGACATAAAACTCTGGGTCAGACATAAAGGCTAGTATGAGCGATAAGCATCTAAACAGAACAATAACAGGTAGAAAAAAAACATACCTGAACCTGGACCTGCAACCAAAGAGTTAGCACTACATACTGTACAACACTCTAAGGTGCCATATCAAACAGTGTAAAGATACGGAGGTGGGGGTGTGCATGTCATAGTGATGGCAAACAATCAAATATAGCATCCATCCTCACATCTCTCACTCAGTGAGTAAAGCATACGATATTCACCACTTCGATCACCCAACACCTTGCTACGATCACTTTGCCCCATGAAGTCATAAATGGCTTCAGTACGCTGATAACGTAGCCACTAGTCCTTTGCTATGTCCACTTGCCCCATGGAGTTATTCACCCCATCTGCGCTGGCTTATAGCCTTACCAATCCTTTGCTATGTCCACTTGTCCCATGGAGTTATTCACCCCATTTGCGCTGGCTCATAGTCTTACTACGCATAACCTTGCCCCTCAAGTCATAATGACTCTACTGCACTGATAACGTAGTCTTGCTACCATCACTTTGTCCCTCGAGTCGCAATGACTCTACTGCACTGATAAGTAGCCCTTCATCCATTTTTAGTGGTGAATCGAAGTTATGAACATCAACGACTCCTTAGCACACGTCCCGCAGCAAAGCCTAACCATGAAGTGAACTCATTGGTTCCCAATAGGATCCTGAGCTCTAACTTCTCATATTGGACTACCTTTGCATCTCGGGTTATTGGTCAATACTGGTCGGGTCGGGTCCCCCTTCAAGCCATCGGTTCGGGTCGGGTCCACTACGCTGTGTCAGTTCATGGTCCTCCTCTGGTACGGTTCGGTTCGGGTCCACTCCATCGCGTCGGTTCGGGTCGGGTGTCCCACTTCGGGTCGGGTCGGGTGCCATCTCCCATCCCGTTCGTGCTTCCGCTCCGATCAGCTCCCTCGCCCTTCATTTGTTCCGATCCGATCCTCCTCCTTTAGCCGCTCCGATCCCCCTTCTTTATCCGATCTGGTCCCAATATTGCTAGCATGGCCTTCCTTTTTGCCAGATTTCTCAAGTGTCAAGTTCAGAACCGATCGAATTCCCTTGCCCAGTTCACTTATCCGATCCGAGCCACCATATCCGATCCGATCCGAAATCTGCACTGTTTCTTGAAGCTTTTCCGGCAAGTGTTTACGCCATTCGTCGACGTTTTCGACCATTCTAACTATTGAAATCGATCACAAAGCATATCATACAGTCATAGCAACATGCATAATCAATCACAAACATCAAAACATCAACATGATAGGTTAAAATGGATCAAACATACCAAAAACCCCATATTTCCCCTTAAGCATATTTAGGTGAAACTAATGATAGGATTAGCAAAACTTAACCAAATTAACCCAAACTCATATCAGAGGTCTAAAACATCATTTAAGAATTTATGAACATTTTTCCAGAATTTTATCAAGTTTAAATTCGCTAATTAACACTAATTACCCTTATTTAGCCATAATCAGTGCAAAACTATGCAAATCACTCACCTTAGCCACAAATAAACTAAGATCTGAAATAAATCTCTGATTTGATGCAAATCCCAACGCTAAACAACAGCTCTAATGTTGATTTGGTGTAGATCTCCCTTGATTTGATGTTGCTAAGCTTAATCCTTGATTAGGAGATGATTTGGAGGTGATTTAGAGGTTGGAGGCCATTTTTAGGGTTTCTTGGAGATAAGTGGAGGCTAGAAAACTGAAATGGAATGATTCTCTACCCCTTTTCAGCCTCCCCATATCCGTAATCCCGAAATGGGTTATGGGCCTATTCACTAATCACCCTATTTGGCCCGGTTAAGCAGTTTTTCACCTTCCAAACCTTATTTCAGCCATATCTCCCAAACGGTAAGTCCGTTTGGAAATTATGACCTACGGAAAGGTAAACCATCAAACGAATCTAATGGAAGTGGTTTCAGGTCAAAATTCCTTTCCAATCAAAAGTTATGGCCAAAACAAGATAAGCTAGGGACAAAATGGTCATTTAAAAATCGACAAAAATCATAAGCATGGGAAATGACTCTAATGGATGTTTCCCAAAGTTACATGACCATACGACCTCATATGGGAAAAATAAATATTCTACGATCCTTCGATGCGTAGAGTGCGGGTTGTTACATTCTCCCCCCCTTAAGAAATTTCGCCCCCGAAATTTCTTAACCAAAATACACAAAAGGGTCCCGCATGCCTATCAATCATAAAACAACAATCAAACATGCAAAACAAGCGAGATAAGTCTATCCTAGCATGCGGAATAACTAAATTACGAAGTAAATCTTACCAGGCAAAGAGTTCTGGATACGCCTTCCTAATGCTCTCCTCTGTCTCCCAAGTACGGTCACTCTCGTCCTCGCCCCACTGAACCTTGACTAGCTTCACCGCCTTCCTTCGAAGTTGCTTCGTATCGTGCCCCACAATACGAATCGGCTTGGGTTCCCAACCGCCTCGGGTTCTACTTCGAAGTCCTCTAACTGATCAGGTGAAATAGTCATATCTGAGTCGTGAACGAACTTCCTTAGTTGGGAAACATGAAACACATTGTGAACTCCCGCCATCTTCTCTGATAAGCCAACTCTATATGCCAAATTCCCGACTAATTCAAGAATAGGGAATAGGCCAACAAATCTTGGTGCCAATTTGCCTCTCCTGCCAAATCGTATCACGCTCTTCAACGGAGAAATCTTGACAAACACCAAGTCACCAACGGAGAATTTTAAGTCTCTTCTCCTCTTATCAGCATTACTCTTCTGCCTATCTTGGGCAGCCTTCATTCGCTGTTGAATGATCTTAATCTTATCTGAAGTTTCCCTCACCACATCTGGTCCAAGCATAAACTTCTCGCCAGTCTCTATCCAACACGATGGTGAGTTGCACGGTCTTCCGTACAAAGCTTCATATGGAGCCATACCGATACTGGATTGGTAGCTATTATTATATGCAAACTCTACTAGATGCAAATGGCCATCCCATGATCCACCAAAATCCAATATATAAGCTCTCAAGAGATCTTCCAATATACGATTCACCCTCTCCGTCTGACCGTCGGTCTGAGGATGATATGCGGTACTGAGATGTAATTCTGACCCTAGAGCCTCTTGTAAGCTCTTCCAAAACCCACTAGTGAACAACGGGTCTCGGTCACTCACAATGCTTTTAGGTACTCAATGAAATCTCACTACCCACTTCATATACAATTCTGCCAACTTGGCTGCCGTTCTGGTCGATTTGACTGGTATAAATCTTGCACTCTTAGTCAATCGATCCACAATTACCCAAATGCTATCATATCCCGATCTAGTCCTTGGTAAACCATCGATGAAATCCATCGAGACTTGTTCCCATTTCCATTCGGGAATTTCTAATGGTTGCAACAACCCACTAGGCTTCTTTTGCTCGGCTTTAACTAGCTGGCAATTCATGCATTTGGATATAAACTTCCCAACGTCTCTTTTCATCCCTTCCCAGTAGTAAGTCTGCTTCATGTCTCGATACATCTTATTACCACCGGGGTGTATAGTTAGTTTTGAGTGATGACATTCTCTAAGTACTTCATCTCTCAACCCATTCACGTTGGGTACAACTAGTCTTCCATTCTTTCTAAGCCATCCATCACGATCAAGCCCATACAAATTCATCTCCTCACCATCGATGTTCATCTCTAACTTGGAGATGATTTCTAATAGATTAGGATCATCCCTCTGGCTGGAACCAATCCGCTCTATCAAGGTGGGTCCGATCGCCAAACTAGCTAGCATTTCTGGATCCAATTCGCACTTTGGTCTGAAATCAAACCATGCGATATACTCCAGTTGCATACATTCAAGAAACATATCCCCTAAACTGGCATGTCTCCTACTCAAGGCATCGGCTACCGCATTAGCTTTCCCAGTTGTGTATGCGATATCAAAATCATACGAAGCCAAGAACTCTACCATCTCTGCTGATGGAGATTCAGATCCTTCTGGGAGAAGAGATACTTTAACGATTTATGATCGGTAAACAACTCAAATCTTTCTCCCAAGAGATAGTGTCTCCACATCTTCAGCGCAAACACGATCGCTGCTAGTTCCAAATCATGGGTAGGATACTTCTTCTCATGAAGCTTTAGCTATCGACTAGCATAAGCCACAACCCTACCTCCTTGCATCCATACAGCACCTAGTCCGGTACCACAAGCATCCGTGTATACCGTCATCTCTTCATTCCCTTTAGGAATGACTAACACTGGCGCACGCGTCAACCTTTCTTTTAGACTCTTGAATGCATTCTCACACACTCCATCCCAGACGAAGGACTGATTCTTCTTAGTCGACTGAGTCAATGGTGCTGCTATCTTGGAGAAGTCCTAGATAAACTTACGATAATATCCAGATAACCCCAAGAAACTTCTTACATCTGTTCCATTCTTGGGTGTAGGCCAATCCTGTACCGTAGCCACCTTCGCAGGGTCCACGGCAATACCATTCTCGGAAACAACATGACCCAAGAATCTCACTTCCCTTCTCCAAAAATGACACTTAGAGAATTTCGCTTTCAATTGGTGTTTCCTCAACACCTCCATCACTATCCTCAAGTGTCCCTTGTATTCCTCCTCTGTCCTTGAGTAAACAAGGATATCGTCCACGAACACAAGAACAAACTTATTCAACTAATCTCTGAATACTGATTCATAAGATCCACAAAATAGGATGGTGCATTGGTCAACCCAAATGGCATGACCAACCACTCATAAAATCCAGACGGCGTCCTAAATGCCGTTTTCAGAACACTCTCATCTGCTACTCGAAGCTGATGAAATCCTGTCGCGAGGTCCAACTGGGAGAACACTCTGGCTACTTCCAGTTGATCAAACAAATCATCTATCCGCGGTAGAGGATACTTATTATTCCTCGTTACCTTATTCAACTCGCGATAGTCCACACACAAACGAAGGGAACCATCTGCCTTAGTGGCAAACACAACTGGTGCTCCCCACTCGGAGACACTTCTTCTAATAAATCCCTTCTTCAGAAGATTGCTGACTTGCACCCCGAGCTCTCGCTGCTCCCTTGGTGCCATACGACGAAGTGGCATCACTATAAGTCTGGCATCTTTCACTAAATCAATACGGAACTCAATCTCTCGGTGTGGTGGAAGCCCGGTCACCTCCTCAAAGACGTCCGGATACTGGCCAACCACAGGCACATCTGACAGCTCATCCTGCGGGATGTCAAGGGAATTTACAAAACTAGCCATAACCCCATCACTAGGTAGACTACCAAACACTACCCTCCGCCCATCATCCGCCCTAACTGTCACAAAAAAGCCCTCACAGTCTACCACCACCCCGTATCTTTGGAGCCAATCGACTCCCAATATAATGCCATACCCAGTAAAGCCCAAAACAAAGCAATCACATACAAACATACATCCATGACTCGATAAGACCAAGTTCCTGCAAATCATACTAAGGCTAGTCGAACCACCAATCGGGTTCGTCACAACCAATGGTCTATCGACTACCTCGGGTTCTAGTCCCAACCTATCTACCAGGTCACTAGATATGAAGGAACGGGAAGCCCCAGTATCAAACAAAACTCGAACTGGTACATCATAAATAGAAAGCATACCTTGAATAACAACGTTCTTTCCTTTCTCCGCTGCAGTTGGGGCATTCGACGAAGAAGGAATAACATCAATACCATATGCTTTCACAATCTGCTTCTCCTTAAGAGGTTGCGGACACTTATCCTTGAAATGTCCCACTTGACCACAGTTGAAGCACTTCTTATCCGCTGGCTTGGCCCGACAATCTTTGGCATAATGGCCCTTCTTACCACAGCTGAAGCACTCAACATCTTTCTTGTTCTTTTTCGGGCCACACTTAGATTGGTACTGCTTCCTCTTATTCTGAGAGTTATTCTTGCGTCCACTGCCTGCGTGCAGCTTTGGCCCTTCTGCAGATGTAGCCTCAGTCTTTGGCTTAGGGTAAAGACTCTCTGATCTCAAAGCTTTCCCCACAATCGATTCAAAAGTCTCATCGATGTGGTTGATAAGCCTTTCCCCCAAGTATCCATCCAAAACAGTAATGAACTTCTCGTTCTTCTTCTCAGGAGTATCGATAAGAGATAGTCCATACTTCGACAAGGTGTCGAACTCGGCAACATAGTCAGAAACTGCCCTACCACTCTGCTTGAGTTCCTAGAATCTCTTAAACAACACTGACTTCTGGGCAGCTGGAATGAACTTCTCGCTAAAGCGAGCCTTGAACTGATCCCAAGTAACCTGATCTTCGGGAGTAGCTGTTCTAATGGCATTCCACCAATTCATCGCTCGCCCTTGCAGCTGACGAGACGCTAGCCTTCTCTTCATCGCATCCTCAAGACCCAAGTCATCGAAGATACGGTCACAACTATCCATCCAATCTTGAACATCTGTGGCCGACTCCGTCCCGTGGAACGGCTTCCCACCAAGGTTAGTGTAATCCTTGCACAACTTGGCGAAATCGACCCTAGGTGCCTGCACTACTGGGCCAACACCAACTCCGGGATTGGGAACTGCCCCTTGCACTTCTCTAAGCATGTCTCTCATGAGGTCAGTAAACATCGCCCTCATGTCAGCAGCATTCCCATTATTGGCTCCCCTACCAGCACCTCTAGCATATCGGCTCATCGTCAATCTGTAAAAGGGGAAACGATTAACGACCCCATAGTGGTGCTAGTGTAGTGCGACTTCATTCTTATACTACTAATGGTATATACATATAGCTTTTGAAAACCAAAGTAATCACAAATACGCGCTCTCATATACGTACTATCTCTCCCTAGTGTCTTTCACTAGGTTAACTACACAACCTAGAGCTCTGATACCAAGTGTGACGGCCCGCCCCGCACCAACCGACATTTACTCCAAAGCTGCGCTGTACACATATCCAGTTAGCACGGAACGGGTCGTCAGAAGGAAAAAGGGAAGAAGGAAATGAACTAACAAAGAACCTGTAGAATGTCTCACAGCGCATAGGATAAAATATAATAATAACATACTTGACATATAACAGGTGAGACAGTGCATAAGCTGAAACAACTAACATAGCAGCGGAAAATGTAAGTACAGCTTATGATCCAAAGTTAAACATTATTACAAATTTTCAAACTGTCTCAAAGCAAAAGCAAGATAAAGGAGGTACACTACTAATGCCTAAGTAGCGACCACCAATGACACAGGGAGAATATCTATATCATACGTGGAAGCCTCCTGCCCGCCTCCGAATCAGCTACTCGCGCATCACCAGCTAACCTGTCTCTAGTCTGCTCGTGTGAGCACCCAGAGTAATAAGAGGAGACATAAAACTCTGGGTCAGACATAAAGCCTGGTATGAGCGATAAGCATCTAAACAGAACAATAACAGGTAGACTAAAACATACCTGAACCTGAACCTGCAACCAAAGAGTTAGCACTACATACTGTACAACACTCTAAGGTGCCATATCAAACAGTGTAAAGATACGGAAGTGGGGGTGTGCATGTCATAGTGATGGAAAACAATCAAACATAGCATCCATCCTCACATCTCTCACTCAGTGCGTAAAGCATACGATATTCATCACTTCGATCACCCAACACCTTGCTACGATCACTTTGCCCCATGAAGTCATAAATGGCTTCACTGCACTGATAACGTAGCCACTAGTCCTTTGCTATGTCCACTTGCCCCATGGAGTTATTCACCCCATCTGCGCTGGCTCATAGCCTTACCAATCCTTTACTATGTCCACTTGCCCCATGGAGTTATTCACCCGATCTGCGCTGGCTCATAGTCTTACCAATCCTTTACTATGTCCACTTGCCCCATGGAGTTATTCACCCCATCTGCGCTGGCTCATAGTCTTACTACGCATCACCTTGCCCCTCAAGTCATAATGACCCTACTGCACTAATAACGTAGTCTTGCTACCATCACCTTGCCCCTCGAGTTGTAATGACTCTACTGCACTGATAAGTAGCCCTTCATCCATTTTTAGTGGTGAATCGAAGTTATGAACATCGACGACTCCTTAGCACACGTCCCGCAGCAAAGCCCAACCATGAAGTGAATTCATTGGTTCCCAATTGGATCCTGAGCTCTAACTTCCCATATTGGACTACCTTTGCATCTCGGGTTATTGGTCAATACTGGGTCGGGTCGGGTCCCCCTTTAAGCCATCGGTTCGGGTCGGGTCCACTACGCTGCGTCAGTTCATGGTCCTCCTCTGGTACGGTTCGGTTCGGGTCCACTCCATCGCGTCGGTTCGGGTCGGGTGTCCCACTACGGGTTGGGTCGGGTGCCATCTCCCATCCCGTTCGTGCTTCCGCTCCGATCAGCTCCCTTGCCCTTCATTTGTTTCGATCTGATCCTCCTCCTTTAGCCGCTCTGATCCCCCTCCTTTATCCGATCCGGTCCCAATATTGCTAGCATGGCCTTCCTTTTTGCCAGATTTCTCAAGTGTCAAGTTCTGAACCGATCGAATTCCCTTGCCCAGTTCACTTATCCGATCCGAGCCACCATATCCGATCCGATCCGAAATCTGCACTGTTTCCTGAAGCTTTTCCAGCAAGTGTTTACGCCATTCGTCGACGTTTTCGACCATTCTAACTATTGAAATCGATCACAAAGCATATCATACAGTCATAGCAACATGCATAATCAATCACAAACATCAAAACATCAACATGATAGGTTAAAATGGATCAAACATACCCAAAACCCCATATTTCCCCTTAAGCATATTTAGGTGAAACTAATGATAGGATTAGCAAAACTTAACCAAATTAACCCAAACTCATATCAGAGGTCTAAAACATCATTTAATAATTTATGAACATTTTTCCAGAATTTTATCAAGTTTAAATTCGCTAATTGACACTAATTACCCTTAATTAGCCATAATCAGTGCAAAACTATGCAAATCACTCACCTTAGCCACAAATAAACTAAGATCTGAAATAAATCTCTGATTTGATGCATATCCAACGCTAAACAGCAGCTCCAATGTTGATTTGGTGTAGATCTCCCTTGATTTGATGTTGCTAAGCTTAATCCTTGATTAGGAGATGATTTGGAGGTGATTTAGAGGTTGGAGGCCATTTTTAGGGTTTCTTGGAGATAAGTGGAGGCTAGAAAACTGAAATGGAATAATTCTCTACCCCTTTTCAGCCTCCCCATAACCCTAATCCCGAAATGGGTTATGGACCTATTCACTAATCACCCTATTAGGCCCGGTTAAGCAGTTTTTCACCTTCCAAACCTTATTTCAGTCATATCTCCCAAACGGTAAGTCCGTTTGGCAATTATGACCACTCTACGGAAAGGTAAACCATCAAATGAATCTAGTGGAAGTGGTTTCAGGTCAAAATTCCTTTCCAGTCAAAAGTTATGGCCAAAACAAGATAAGCTAAGGGCGAAATGGTCATTTAAAAATCGACAAAAATCATAAGCATGGGAAATGACTCTAATGGATGTTTCCCAAAGTTACATGTCCATACGACCTCATATGGGAAAAATAAATATTCTACGATCCTTCGATGCGTAGAATGCGGGTTGTTACATTTTGCCTTGGTTCAGGACGGAAATCCAATTTCCAAATATGACATCGTGCGGTTTTGATTGTATACCTATATATGGCGACATAGTGGTATGGGGCATTAATGCCGTCTATGATTGATAGTTATGATTTGAAATTGTTTTCAAAACATAGAAACACTAGTAATAATATGAAATTCTTTTGTTTTATTCGTATCAAGCATATTTTGGCCATTATAAGGTAAAACCTCTATCCTCCGGTTTGCGTTGCATTATGTGATGGGAACTGAGTCTTATAATGGCTTCATTTTCATAAAAAGCATTGCGATGTTCAAAAGAAAGATTTGTTTTTAAAGCACTGGCAATCCAATGGAGTAAACCCATTCCACGAAAGTGGCGTGGTCCTGTGATTAGCCATATTTCAAATGTGTTGAGTGGATTTCTCATACCAGTCCCATGACTGACTCATAGTTTGTTTCACTTTCAAACTCGGACGCCCCTTTTTCTACACGGGCAGCCTTGTATTCAGGTTTAGCTGGCTCTTTCCGGATAGCTGGAGTTGAAGATGGATTCTATCATTTTCTCTTTTTATGCTGTTCAGCTCCTGTTGTACATATTTTGTTTGTTTTCCGCTGTAGACATTTATGTATAGCTGAACTGTATTTGTACTAAGTATGATCCTGTATACTATGTAACTCTGATGATTTTATTTATCCAGTATATTCTATTGTGCATTATATGGTGTATTTATTTATTTTTGTTCTGTTATTATCTGTTTCTGTGTTATATTCCACGGATTACACTTGCCGCCGTCAGTACGGGGTTTGGGGTCGTCTTAGAGTTAGTGCGATGCGAAGGAAAAGAGATATTTCCCTAAATGACCTATTTCTGAGAATATGGTTGCAAGTAAACCATAGTAAATAAAGTAAGAAAAAGGAAAGAAATTACTTGCCACCATGGATTTAGCTGGGAATATGCTATGAAAATAAATCACTGATCCCTTTATAAATCAAACTGATAAGGTGAATGAAGTGTTTTCCTTAATAAAATAAGGAACATATATTATAGTGAATGAAGAATAATGTGTTACAACAGTAAATGGTTTAAACGGGGAATGATAATAACCTAATATAAATAAATAACATTAATAAGAATATTGTATAATAGGTAGACTTATCCTAGGGACAAGTGAAGATTATAATTTAGGTTATAATAAACTAGTAGGAAATGGGATAACTGGTGAAATGAGATAAGGGACACTTAATTGTAAACTAAGTAGTCAGTAAATGGGGAAACTCGGAAACCAGTTGAGAAAAGGGGAAAAATATATAAAATATAAGAAGTTGTACTGAATTATAAATTAAGTAAGGGTGCGTTTGGCATAGATACTTGTTAAGTTTTAAAATTAGGCTCAGGTCCACTAAAGGGTGTGTTTGGCACAGATACTTTTTGCATCAGTTGCATAATGCAACCGATGCAAGAGATGGAAATATTGCACCGGTTGTTGATTGTTAAAAACAATCGATGCAAAAAAAGTAATACTTAACTTAATTCTTTTTTATTGCATCATTAATTACTAGCAACCAGTGCAAAAAAATATGATCTTTTGCAAAAAAAACCTCGTTTGTATAAAACAAAACTAAATAAGCGTAAATGACTTTAGATACAAAATCTTTGCATCAAAGCCTCTATAAACATCATAAATGAATAAAAAAATCTTAAATTCCATAATATCAAAACTTCAACTTACAATAGCTTTACCATTATAACACCGTTGGATACACACTTGAATGGTACATAATTAACATCAAATGTCACAACTTAGAAATAAGTTAAAAGGCTAGTGCAAGCAACACTTGACTAAATAAATATGAAACCTCCAACTAGATTAGCTAGTGCGTTCACCATTTTGTTGTACAAAAATTGGTTCTTGCATACTTAATTGTTATTTAAAAGCATTACTGCACCTACACATAAAAATAAATGAACACCTAGAAATTTGAATTACCGATTAGAAACTGCCTAGCATTAAGTCAAATGATGACTTACCAGAAAAGCAGTTCCACTTCATGATCAACTAGATCCATTAATTCTTCCCCAATCAATTTGTAAACTACTGTGATAATCTATGAAAAGAAGACTAGTTTAAAAACCACTTACATGCCGATCTCTTCTCATGCCATTCATGAGGCTTCAATCCAAGTATATGCTTCAAATCTCCCTTGCAGAAGTACGTATAACATAACCAATGTTAGTATGATTGTCATGATTACATGATAAAACGAAATCAACTAATATTAGCACGTGATCCGTAATTTTTATTTTAAAAAGAGGACACCATATAGCAAGATAGAATCCAATCGATGTACCAGTCAATTATTTTGTGAAATATATTTAATGATTTGTATAAACCACATCAGTCAAGTCATAAATGATAGAATATAATTTGCAAAGAAAATTTTGATTTCAATAAGTAAATGATTCGTTAACAATTGCTAACCGAGTAAAAAAAAATAGAAATCAAGATGGATGCAGGACCCACCAAGAAGAGTAATGTTAAATAAAAACTTGCATTCTGGTGGCAACCCAAATTAGCTTATATCAGAATTGCTTAAGTAGCATCTCCAAAGAATATAATAAAGCCTGAAAATAAATATAATAAGACACATATGGGAAATGTCTGTTAATGAATATTTATCTATACGCCAAGTTACCTACATCCATGCCCTCAAATAATAAATCTAAAAAAGGTAAAACGAAGCAAATCAGTCATTGTCTAGTTGTAAACTATATCATTAGTAGCAATGTATTCCCAAGAAATTAAATTCCAGCTACAATCTACATAACTTTGGATGTTCATTTTATGCATGTAATCCATGCAAAGGATTTGCTGCTTTATGCATCATAGGATAATAATTCTTAACACTGTCAAATTGTTCATGCTATGAAGTGTGAACCATAGTGATAAAAGATCAGAAACTATAGTTTCCTTTTATAACTATAGTTTCTTTTATCGCAAAATCTACATAGCAAAATAATCAATGACATGTATAAAATTTTGACTGCAACAAAAATAACTTTTTAAATTAGCTTCTGACACATACATGCAGCCAATTATAGCAAATAATTTGACATGCATAACTATAGTAGTAAATAATCGGACAAACATAAACCTAATGACCAGACAAACATAAACCTATAAGTACTTGTAGAATTATTGGTAACAACAAATGTGCCGCAAGGATGAAGAAGGCGAAAAACTTCTTTTACTAAATTCCATGTTGCTCATGTAGGAAGCTCTTGGAGCTACATAAATATATGTACATATACATTATACAACTTCATTAAACAAAATAAAAGGAGATTAAAAAATGGGAACTGACCACATGGGCCCCTTATTGGAACCATGTTGATTACTGTTCCCTCAATTGATTTTTAATCAGTATAGGAATTTTGCTAGCACTGATTTAATATATATTTACTTTGTAGATTTACAAACATGCAGGTTGCAATTATAAATATCATTTTTTAAAATATTGGGACTCAAGTTAAAATATAAAAAATATTTGATCCTACGTTAGTCCACTGATTCACATTTCAGAACAGACATCATTTTCCTTCAGGGTACATAAAGTGTAATTCAACGTGGTAGGTATGTATCAAGGCAGATAAACCAATCCAGATACTACCCATTCTCGGGTAGCATCAACATGAGAATGAACATAGATTGAATACCAACCATTCTACTCCTATTCTTCCAGTTTTCTTCTTGACAAATATTTTAGTCTTAACATCAGCACATATTGACAAGGGACCAACACTGAAACCATTTCGACGAATTCCACCATTTGCTTATTAATGTAACAAGGCATATTCTAAACCTTTTTGTTGGTTCACTGCATCATAACAACAAACATAAATATTGCAGTACACAATTTTATATGTTATCTTAGGTGACTTATTCTTTGATTTATTTGGTAACTGTGCGGTTTAATATTTAATTCATTTTTTAGAACTTATTCTTAACTATACGCTTAGTGAACAACGTAACGATATTTGATGTTGAGAGTTGAAAATTAGAGAATATCATCTTCAATTCTAACTACATTTAACACTATATAACTAAATACGATATTAAGCAACACGTGATCTTCAAACTGTTTATGCTAGTTTATATATCAGATTTATTATCAAAGATAAATATATAGCCAATAAAGATGGGAATAACTGCATTGAAAATTTCCACCAAAAAGTTTTCGTAATGACCCGCATTGGCAGAGGGTATTATAATTAATTTATTTAATTATATAAATAGTGATATAGTGAATTAACTGGTCGTGGAATTAAGTAATGGTGAATATTTAATTAAAATAACAAATTAAATAATATATTTAATTCTGAAATAATCAGGATTGGCTGACATGGCGATATGGTGTGAACTGGGTCATCTGTGATATTTAATTTAGCATGGAATTGAATTTGAATAACGAATATATTATATAAACGACAGTTTGAACGTATAATTATATTATAATAAAAATCGAGCTTGAAATGGCGTTGCAGTTCGTAATTTGGCGATTTGAACTTGTACAGGATTCATTTTAAGCCGGATTTCTGTGAAATAAGAAATGTGTGGAGCTGGTGGAGTATATCTTTCTAGTGGAAGAGAAAAATCAGGATTTCGTCGTGTAGATTTTGAGATATGTCCAAATCAAATTTCAGAAAAGTCGCTGTGGAATTCCTTTATAATTTGCAATGCTTTGATTACGTTACAAAAGGAATTTTAGTATATAATTGAATATTGATTTCAACCAGGACCTGAAATATCGAATATATTATTACCCTAGAGCTGTATGGTATTCTGGTGCGAATATATACGATAATATTAAATTATTTATATTAAATTCAATTATATTTAAATATATTTATATATTTAAATGGGTCGTTCAAAGCTTTAAAAATAGCCGGTTTTGCAAACGAAGTCGGAATTCGACGAAACTAATTTTGTTGGATCAGCAATGTCAAATAATTGTTAGATTTCCAGTTCCATGATTTTTAGAGTCACTGTGGGGCCGTATGGATTTTTAAAGTGAAAAACAGTTAGTATTTTTATAGTTAAAAATACGTTGTGTGAGAAAACAGAGTCAGAATTTGATGAAACCAGTTTCGTTGGGACCGTAATGTCGAACTCTAGCCACATGTCCAGTTTGGTGATTTTTGGGTATCGTGTGTGATCACACTAATTTTTAAAAGACAAAAACGTATATTAAAATATAAATATCTAGATATTTATCTAACGTTATAAATACCCCCTAACTTTTTCTTTACCCTAAACCCTTATTTTTTCCATCGTTCTGGTCAACACAGCAAAATGGTAGACGCCACCAGAAAACCCAAAACATTGAAAAATCATTCTTCAAAATTCAAAAAAAGAAATAGGAATAAATCTCTATAAATTAGGAGATGAATCTTCATGAACTCCTGATGTTGTGAGCTTCAAGTTGGGGTGTGTTTTGAGAGGTACGATGCTAGTGGAGTTCGCTGTCAGGGTTCCAGCGATATTAGGGTTCAGGACTTCCGAAGATTTGTGGAGCAATAGTTGAATCTAAGTGCGGATTTGAGTTCAGTTTCCGAATTTTAATGAACTGGGTGTCGTTGGTGGAGTACGGTGACCAATTGGGTGGTCCAACGTTGTACAACACCTGGAGGGGGTTCCGAGGAGGAAGACTTCGAGCATGGAAAAAATGGTATGATGGTGGAGCATTTCAAACGAGAAGAACTTTGGTTTTGGTTTGGGTTTAAGTCGTGGTGTATTGATGGAGTTGTGGGAGCCTGAGCGTCGGCTATGGCCATGGACATTGCGGGTTACTGCTGTCAAACGCATTTCAAGAATGGTGTTCGAGTTGATGGAAAAGGGGATGAAGCGATAAAGTTTAAGATGAGGAGTCTAACGGTGTATTCGGTTTGTTGATCTATGGAGAAGGAGGTTACGTAATCAAAGAAATGGAGCGGGTGTACGGGAAGTGAAGGCAACGTATGATTTGGGATTGGGGAAGAAGTCTGAACGGAGCTGAAATGAATGGGTGGGCTAGTTTCTAACGAAGGCACGTATTCTTTTTTTTGAAAGGTATAAAGAATGGAGGAGTTAGAAATTTAAATGGGCGCGGGCCGAACTATTTGTGTGGAAGAGCTGATCATAGGTGAAGGGGTTGGCAGGCTGAATTTGATATGTTTTGTGATGGGCTTGGGCCGACTTGAAATACACGTGAGGCCCTTATATCTATATTTAGTTAAATATAAATCAAGTATTATGCTTATATAAATTGTTAACGCAATAATTTATTCATACTATATCGGAATCACAAATGATTAGTCACGTTACAATCTTATGAACGAGGGCTTCAAGGTGGAAGTAGTTGAGGATGGTTCGGAGCTTGTTCTAAGTTATGTGTAACGTCCCACATTTTTGTCGGTGGGTATTTGAATATTTAAATCAGTTTAAATATTGAATTTGTAATATAAGTGGATTTATATATTAACTAAAACGAAGTTGAACGTATGTAACAACCCGTAAAATGCGAGCCAGTTTGAAATTTTTATTTTGGCAATTTTAGCGAATTTTGATTATTTAAAATGAATTATTTTAAATAATATCGACGAGAAATTTATTTTGAATATAATTCGACGTATATATTATATGCGTCGTCGTTAGAATATAAATATTTATATATAATTATAAATAGAATTGAAAATGGCGCGGTAGTTCGATAATTCGATTTCAAACTTCAATTGAATGTACCGGGCGCAAAATAATCCGGATTTTAGTGAAACCAAAAATAATGGGATCTAATTGTGAATATCTTTCCAACGAATCCGAAAAATTGAGATTTCATATCGGGAATCAAAAGATATGTCCAGTTGAAAATTCTGAATAGTCGCTATGGAATTCAGGCCCTTAAAAATGGACATTTTACAAACAACCTCGGATTTCGACGAAACCAGTTTTGTTGGGTCCGTGATGTTAAGTTATTGCTAGGTTTCAAATTTCATAATTTTTCGAATCAATATGTGAGGGTGGCAAAGGAAAATGCGTTTGACCATTTTCAGTTAATTTTAATCGACTGGAAATTGGCCATTTTTCAAACGGTCTCAGAATTCGGCGAAACTAGTTTTGTTAGGACCGTATCGTCAATACGAAGCTAGAAAATATTTTTCTGGAATTTTTCATGTTCGTATGTGACCCCGGTAATTTGAAATGTACGTTTAAAATTCAGTATAGTGATTTAAATGTAAATTCAACGAAAACTGGTCGAAACGATCGAATCAGCTTACGATACATATCCCATTGTGTTCGGAATGGGGGTAATTAGCTATGGACGACAATCGGTGGGTTTGAATCCGAGTTCAGAATAAAAAGTCAACTTTTTGAATTTTAAAATTAAATAAATATATATAAATTATAATAACCCCCCCATACCTTTTCTTCCCTCCCCGTTCATTCAGAGAATAAAAGAAAAAAAAAACGACGAATAGGGGGGCGCGATTCGCCGCCACCTGCCATCGACCGACCGCCCCCCTTCCACTGGCGCCGCACCGCCTAAGTCTCCCCCCCCCTCTTGTCGACCTTCCTCCTACACCAGCCCCCCCTTAAACCGCGCACCCCTAGAACCCTAGCCCCAAATCTCAACAACCGCCGACCACCGCGCCTGGTGCCAAACCCCCACCACCACGTGCGAAGCTTCCAGTCCAACCTCCGCCTCCTCTTGGATCTGACGCGCCTCAAACAGGCCCCCCTCTTCTTCCAACTGTGAGTTTTATCCCATTTCTAAAACCAGACTTCATTGAATTCAATTTATTTAGTTTAGTTTTTTTATTCTGAATTTATATAAATCAGTTTATTTAAATCAGTTTTAAAGTTTATAGTAAATCAGTAAATAAAATTTCAGTTCTTTTTAAATAGATAAATAGTAAGAAATGATTTAGAAAGAATAAAGATATAATTTTTATATAGTGGCGATAATAAAAATATGATTTTTATTAAAGTGGAGTTATAAAAATATGATTTTTATATTTTTAAAGGATTAAAAATATGATTTTTATATTTTTAAAGTATTAAAAATATAATCTTTACTATATAGAAGTGGTAGAAATATGATTTTTGTTTAGGTAGAGAACTAAAAATATAATTTTTACATGATAGGAATATTAAAAATATCATCTTTATATGTGTAGAAAAATAAAAAGGAGATTTTTATAAAGATGAAATCTTTAAATTTGAAAAGGCGAAGTCTATATGTTTATAAAGGCGAAATCTTTAGGTGGAAAATAGCGAGATAAAAATATAATTTTTATCTATATAACATAGTAAATAAAAATATGATTTTTATCTATTGAACTTCGAAGTAAAAACTCGATTTTTATATATTGAATAGCGAAGTGAAAACTCGATTTTTATATATTGAATAGCGAAGTAAAAATTCGATTTTTACATATGTAGAGGATACGGGCGAAGAAAGTGGCAAGGAGCAAGAACGACGAAGATTTCTATCAATGGAGTGTCGTGGAGCTAGGATAGCTATCGGTGAGTATTTCTCACCTTTCAATCTATTTTCTAGTTATATATATATACTAGGATGCAGACGGTGCTTAGTAGCACCCGACACAATCGTCCACAGACCATGGACTTGTTTGTTTGGTTGCATAGATTAGTTGAATTATTTGTTTGAATTGAATTGTTTGGTGAGATGAAATTGATTTGATTGATGTGTGAATGGCGTGGGCCTTCACTAGACCCGGGATAAGGCTAGGCCTCGTCCCGTTTCTAGTATCGTGCCGTTATGCCGCCGAAATTTTCTAAAATATGTTAGAAAAATAAAAATATCATTTTATTGTGTAAATGAATTGAATAGAAATTCATAGGTTGAAATAAAATGTTTTATCGTTAAAAATATAATTTTTAACGTGAAGTGAATAAAATAAAATATTCATTTATAAACCGAACGGTTTGTTTATGTACACCTATTTGAAGGACATTGATTGGGTCGATAAATTTTACACATCGCCCAACTGCACGAATAAAATATGTGTTTGATTGGTTGAAACCCCACACGGGTGTTGGGATGAAATTTGAAGTTCACTCATCCTGATTGATTAAATATGTCGATCGATTGATTGACAGGCTGTTATAAGCGTTGAATATCTATATTTGATGCTTATACAGTGTAGTGCACTTTGGTTGATGGTTGATTATTTTCAATGTTATTATATACATGTGTTGTATGGAAATCCATATAAAAATCTTTATATGGTAATTGATTGGGCCTCATTCCAATTTGAAAAATAAAGAATATTATAAAATAAAAGTTCATGTGTTGACAGTACTCATCCATTGAGATTGGTCATGTGTTGAACGAAATATTTTAGTATTAAAATTTACATCTTTATCGATATAAAATAAAAGTTCATGTGTTGACAGTACTCATTCATTGAGATTGGTCATGTGTTGAACGAAATATTTTGATAATAACAACTATTTTGAAAATAGAAATTTATGAAGCCGTGTTGATTAGATTGACGCCATTTTGACGTGAACGATATTTATATCGATTTTAACGATTTCGAAATGAAATGAATTGAAAACGATCTTGAAATGAATTGAATTGAAAACGATTTCGAAATGAATTGAATATATAACGATTTCGAAATGAAATGAATTGAAAACGATTTCGAAATGAATTGAATTGAAAACGATTTCGAAATGAAATGAATTGAAAACGATTTCGAAATGAATTGAATTGAAAACGATTTCGAAATGAATTGAATTGAAAACGATTTCGAAATGAATTGAATTGAAAACGATTTCGAAATAAATTGAATTGAAAACGATTTCGAAATGAATTGAATTGAAAACGATTTCGAAATGAATTGAATTGAAAACGATTTCGAAATGAATTGAATTGAAAACGATTTCGAAATGAAATGGATTGAAAACGAATTCGAATTGAATTGAAATTTGAATTGAATAGAAGTGAATTTTAAAACGAATTTATAAAGAAGAATTCAATTTTGATTTGAATTGAAACGGAAGTTGAAATTGCTTTTGAAACGAATTTAAAACTATTTATATAATTCGTTTTAAATAGAAATCGACGAAAAATATATTATATATATTATATATAATATAATGGCCTGAATAGAACGCGCCGCGCCGCGGTAGTTCGCGAATTTCGACCATTTATTTCAAACGGACATTACGGGAGATCCGACCGTCGGATTCTCCTAAAACCGGAACCGTTGGGTTCGTATCGAAAAGAGCTTTCTAACGAATGTTAGAAATTGGAAATCTAACGGTTGGATTTGGAGATACGTCCAAATCAAATTTGAAAAAGGTCGCTGTAAGTGCAGTTCGATGGCCGTTGTTGGAAATCGACTGTACGGGCCTTGATAAAATTATTAAAAATAGTAATAATTTGTGTAAAATCATAAGAAATGATTTAGAAAGAATTGGGATGAAAAACTCCATATTTGAAAAGATAAAAATAGATTTTTATCGAATTGAACTAGTTTTGAACTAGAATTATAATTCTATTTATTTTTAAATAAATAAATTGAATTCGAAAAGGGTTTTAAAAATAACCAAAATTTCCAATGATTGCATTGGAGTGGATTTGAATCGAAATTGTCTTCGGAATATTTCGATGTTGGAATTCGTGATTATACAGGTGTTGTTATGGAAATTTGAAAGATATATATTTATATCGTTATTTCCAATACGACATTTGTTAGTCGTAGAATTCGATATTGAATATAAGCCGATATATTTTCTATTCAGAGCCTTGTATTGAATATCGAATGTGATTTGGGTTTGTCGTGAATGGTGTCTTCACTAACACTGTTCTTGAACCCAGTTGAGAAAAGATTAAATCTTTTTATTTAGATTTAATGAAGTTTACCAATTAAATGATATTTAATTGGAATAGAATTGATATTGATTTTTGGGTTTATCGTGGACAGTGTTTTAAATAACACATGTTCTTTAACCCGATAATTAATGAATGTGATTTTGGGTTTATCGTGAACCGTGTTTTTAAATGACACTGATTCTTTAACCCAGTTAACGATTAAAACTAAGTGGAGTTTTAATGAATCTTTAATTAGATAGAAATGGTCGAGAATGGAGTATCACCAGTTTTGCTCCAGGCGATAGTCAAATCTTTAATTAGATTTGAACGTGAAATGGTAATTGAATTTACCGATAACACCGTGGTGTTAGATATGAAGTATTACCAGTTTTACTTCATGGGATGAATAGGTTGGGATTGGGAAATTAAAACAAATGATTACTTCGGTAAGGTTCGCTAATCCCGACTAGTTTGAATTGATATTCAAAAATAGATTAAAGAATAAATTCAAGAATTTATCTTTGATAAGATTAATGGGAACCTTTCCCTATGAATGTGAAATTTAGAAACTAACTGTCGGTTAGCCAAGCAGAATGGTTTTCTGGATATTGATCTGATGTTGGTTTCGGCCTTCGGGGTTAATATTTGGGGAATTATTCTCTTGATTAATTTACGGTTAGTGACTGATGAATTGGAATGAGGCGTATGTTGTGTTTGTGTAACACTTATTTAAAATATACGCGAGTTATTCGGAAAGACCGGGTTTATCCCATTCTGAATAACTGATACGACGATAAGTCGAAGATGAAGACGATGGTCGAAGACCGGAGGTCTTCACGTCGTTTGGGTGAAAACTGATGATCTTGATTGGGCTGTACACCCAAGAAGATGGAAACAGTTGGTGATCGTCCAGACGTACTTGGAGATCGATGGATATGCGGGGTATTAGGTGCCTCCGGTTTCGTTCAGACCCAGAACGGACTTGTAAATGGACTGTGTGTCTAACATTGGATTTTAGTCTGTGTGATTGATCTCTATTAAATATATATCTGTTTGGCGGCGGAGAATTTATTCTCTTGCTTAACGCCCTTCTCTGAGACGTACGAGCTCAGGGGTTATATATTGATGGATATCAAACGCATGGAGTGAATTGCCTGTGTGGCATGCCTAAGTGGCAATTGATCGAGGCTTCTGTTGAAAAGCAAAGTCTTGTGGTGATGATCAAAGCAAGGCCTTTGTGGCGTAGCTTTGTGTAACGTATACCTCGCGTGTTTCACACCCGGTATGAACCAAAAACGGGAGACGGACCTCAGGGAGGGCATGCGTTTCTTCCTAGTTACAAGTGGCGTCAGTGGTTTTACACGCCCTGACGAGTTTGACTTATGTGGTTGTTGCTGTTGCGAGGCGCCTCGGATTGATCGGTCGTTCTCGAACCGATGGAGTCATTTAGTTGGCTCATTTACGCCCCAAAGGGCGGGGAAACGCATGTTCAGGCATTTTAATCCACATCGGTGGACCGGCCCTGACGATCCAAGGGCCCACCTGAGTCTGGGTCCTGAGGCTCGGGCTAGGCAGTCTCGAATCGGTTGAGGACTATCTTTTGCCTCGGTTCATAGATGGAAATCCAATTTCCAAATACGTGACTTTGCGGTTTTATTTGTAAACCTATATATGGCGACATAGTGGCATGGGACGCTCATGCCGCCTATGATTGATACTTATGATTTGAAGTTGTTTATACACTATGCACTTATAATAGTATCAAATGATTTGTTTTAAACGTATCAAGCATTCTTTGGCTGTTATAAGGAAAAACCCTATCCCCCGGCTTGCGTTGCATTGTGTGATAGGACCTGGGTCTTATAACAGCTTCATTTTTCTTTATTTAGCATTGCGCTGTTTGTTTTATGCACTGGTATTCTTGGGAGGAAACCCGTTCCGTGTTATACGGCGTGGTCCCTTGATTTACCTAATTTTAAAATAAAGATGAACTATTTTAGTTCTCACACCAGTCACATGACTGACCTGGAGTTTATTGTTTTAACCTAAACTCTGGGTGCCCTTATTTTGACACGGGCAGCTAGTAGTTTTGGTTTTGCAGATTTATATTCACAGGATCCTGGTTTACAGCTGGAACGATATCCGGAAAGCTTTGTATCCGTATATCTCATTCTAGTTGTGTATTGTATTATTTTCCGCTGCTATGTATTTAAATGTAATTTAAATCTCTGATATTTCTGTGTAATATTTATACTCTGTATATTCTTGTAATCTGATGCATTGTTATAATATACAATGAAATGTTCTTCTGTATGCGTTCTGTTGTGGCTTGTTCTCGAACTATCCGACGCTTTCCTTTACGGGGAAGTTACGGGTCTTTACAACGTATAAAGATATATATTAATTATAATCAAGCCCATAACGATGCTGCAGTTCGTAATTTAACGTTCTGAACTTCAACTGAGTGTACCGGACTCTTTTTGAATCGGATTTCTTCGAAACAAGAAGCGTTGGAATCTGTTGAACTGTATCTTTCTAACAGAAGTGAAAAACTAAGATTTCGTTGTATAGATTGCAAGATATGTCCAAATCAAATATTCAGAAAGTCGCTGTGAAATCATATATCGACCGTAACGGTTATTTGAATATAACTTGATATTAGTTGCAAATCGGGACAAGGTTCTTTTGAAGCGCAACGATAATTTAATTTTTAGAATTTTACTGTAATTTTTAATTAATTAAATATGCAACTTTTTAGTTGGAGTAGTGTGTACCCTGTATCGGTATTTCGGGATTTCACAAAATGAGTTCATTTACCGGTATTATTATATTTTTGGGATCATGGGGCGTTGGTCATTATAGCAGTATTTTTATTTCGGTCGATAGAGGTCCCTAAAATGATAAAATTTCGTACAGTCGATACCCTAAAATATCTAATCATAACAAAACAAACGTACACTGAAAATTTAGCAAGCCATCCCCTAGTGGTAAAGCACACACGAACCTAAGGGAGAAAACCATTATGCTATTCCTAAATTCACGGCAAAATTTCAGCAAGCAACCACGTCTGATCCTTAATATAATATACATATGTGTCCTCTATATAAACCCATCACCCAATAATTTTCTCTCGACACGAATACTTCTTCCTAAAGCCTCTTTTCTTCTGTCTCTTTTCTAAAAAAAAAAAAGAAAACAAAAACAAATGCAGAAATTAGAAAACAAGATCTAAATCCATGAGCAGTTCACGATTTTTAGAATAGGAGGTGGTATTGAAGTTTGTGTGAGCACTGCACGGTTTGAAAATGCAAAGGAAGGGGGGTACGTTTTCATATTGGTGAAAAGGTGGGGAGTTGCAAGGCTGAGCGTGGCGAGCTAAGGGGAGTCTTGCATGCTTTTTATAGTGAAGGGATGATGATCATGGAAGAGTGCTACACAGTAAAGGCCACGGTGGAACGAACAGTTTAAGTGTTGGCCTGGATTCCTAAATGAATGTCTTCGTGGAAACAAAACACGTGGATATTGGGGCTGAGTGGTGCAGCATGTGAAATGAAGGAGGAGCATCCGCATACGGGTAAGCATTTGGCCTAAGTAATGGTTGTCAGGGAGGAAGTGTTTTAAACTATGTATGAGAAGAAGGAAAACAAGAAGTTTCAGGCGGATTTAAATGTACCGGTGAAGTGTGGCGGACTGAGCAAAGTCGGTCCATTCGGTTGGACGTTGATGGTCAGTTGTAACAACCCGTAAAATCTGGGCCAGTTTAAAATTTTTATTTTGGCAATATTAGCGAATTTTGAATATTTAAAATAGATTATTTTAAATAATATCGGCGAGAAATTTATTTTGAATTGAATTCGACGTATATATTTATATACGTCGTCGTTAGAATATAAATATTTATATATAATTATAAATAGAATTGAAAATGGCGCGGTAGTTCGATAATTCGATTTCAAACTTCAATTGAATGTACCGGGTGCAAAACAATCCGGATTTTAGTGAAACCAAAAATAATGGAATCTAATAGTGAATATCTTTCCAACAAATCCGAAAAATCAAGATTTCATATCGGGAATCAAAAGATATGTCCAGTTGAAAATTCTGAATAGTCGCTATGGAATTCAGGCCCTTAAAAATGGACATTTTGCAAACGACCTCGGATTTCGACGAAACCAGTTTTGTTGGGTCCGCAGTGTCAAGTTATTGCTAGGTTTTAAATTTCATAATTTTTCGAATCAATATGTGAGCGTGGCAAAGGAAAACGCGTTTGACCAGTTTCAGTTGATTTTAATCGACTGGAAATTGGCCATTTTTCAAACGGTCTCAGAATTCGACGAAACTAGTTTTGTTAGGACCGTATCATCAATACGAAGCTAGAAAATATTTTTCGGGAATTTTTAGAGTTAGTATGTGACCCCGGTAATTTGAAATGTACGTTTAAAATTCAATATAGTGATTTAAATGTAAATTCAATGGAAACTATTCGAAACGATCGAATCAGCTTGCAGTGCATATCCCATTGTGTTCGGAATGGGGGTAATTCGCTATGGACGGCAGGCGGTGGACCTCGTTTAGAGGTCGTATGTAAAAGTCAACTTTTTGCCTAAATTAAATAATAATAATAATAATAATAATAATAATAAAAAAATAATATCTCCCCTTTTATCCTCCAGAGGCCCCCCCCCCCCCCCCCCGTTCAAAAAAAAAAGGAAATTTCAGAATAAAAAAAAAAAAAAAAAAAAAAAGAAAACCAAATCGGAATCGCTCCCCGTCGCCCAGGCGCCCTCCGCCGTCGCTCGCGAGTGAAGACCATCGCCAGGAGCCCCCCCTCCTCTTCTTCCTCCTCCCCTTCTCTTCCTCGACTGTCGCATCGCCCCCCCCCCCTCGACTGAGCCGCCGCGCTCGACGCGAGCCACCACCACCGACGGCGAAAACCCTCCCCCCTCCGATCTGCAAACCTCGAAGAAGCTCTCCCCCTCCGAACCCTCGACGAAGCCCCCCGACCAAATCGAGCCCCCTCTGTAAGTTTTTTTATTTATTTATTTTAATTTATTTTATTTCTATTTTATTTAAAACAGAAAATACTGATTTATTTTAAATAATTTATAAACTGATTTTATTTTAATTAGTAAAAAAACTGATTTCTGTTTTATATTTAAAGTTTAAAACTGATATTTTAAATATATAAAAAAAAAAAAACTGAATGTAAAAGGATTTTTAAAACTGATTTTTACTTAATTTTCCAAACTGATTTTTTTATAAAAGTTTCAAAACTGATTTTGTTTTAAAAGTTTCAAAACTGATTTTTATAAAATGATTAAAAAACTGAATTTTGAAAAAGAAAAGAAAAAAGAAAAAGATTTGATCTTTAAAATAGAAAAGCAAAAAGGGCAAGATTTTTTGTTTAGAGGAAAAAGTAGGATTTTTAAAAATAGAAAAGATTGGTTTTTATAAAGATGAAGATTTTATTTTTATAAAAGCGAAAACTTTATTTTTTTTATAAAGGCGTAGACCTTTGAAATAAAAATTCGATTTTTATATATTGAACTTTGAAATAAAAATTCGATTTTTATATATTGAACTTTGAAATAAAAATTCGATTTTTATATATTGAATAGCGAGGTAAAAATTCGATTTTTATATATGTAGTGGCTACGGACGACGAAGCTGACGAAGATGCGAAAACAATGAAGATTTCTATCAAAGAAGAGTCAAGATGTTTGGATAGCTATATGTGAGAACTTCTCACCTTTCAATTTTATTTCTAGTTATATATATATATACTAGGATGCAGACGGTGCTTAGTAGCACCCGACACAATCGTCCACAGACCATGGACTTGTTTGTTTGGCTGTTTGGTTATTGATTGTGATATTGGTTTGAATGTGGTATGTGGTGTGAAAAATCGAATCGATAAATTGGTTAGGATTAGACGTGCGCCGTTATAAGGCGAAGGAGTAAGGCTAGGTTAGACCCTTACTCCAAATTTTGTGGTTTGCATAATGAATTGATTTGATTGATGTGTGAATGGCGTGGGCCTTCACTAGACCGGGGATAAGGCTAGGCCTTGTCCCGTTTTTAGTATCGTGCCGTTATGCCGCCGAAATTTTCTAAAATAAGTTAAAAAAATAAAAATAAAAATAGCATTTTATTTAACGAATGAACTGAATAGAAATTCATATGTTAAAATAAAATGTGTTATCGTTAAAAATATAATTTTTAACGTGAATGTGAATAAATAAATATTCATTTACAAACCAGACGGTTTGTTTATGTACACCTATTTGAATGACGTTGGTTGGGTCGATAAATTTTACACATCGCCTAACTGCACAAATAAAATATGTGTTTGATTGTTTGAAACCCCACACGGGTGTTAGGATGAAATTTGAAGTTCACTCATCCTGATTGATTAAATATGTCGATCGATTGATTGACAAGCTGCTATAAGCGTTAAATGTCTATATTTGATGCTTATACAGTGTAGTGCACTTTGGTTGATGGTTGATTATTCATCGTTGTTGATATATACATGTGTTGTAGAAAATCCATATAATTAACATTATATGGTAATTGATTGGGCCTCATTCCAGTTTCGAAAAAAAATATATTTGAAATAGAAATATTTGAAATAGAAATATTCGAAATAGAATATTTGAAAATAGAAATATGTGAAGCCGTGATGATTGGATTGACGCCATTTTGACGTGAACGATATTTATATCGATTTTATTCATTTTAAAATGAATATTGAAAAGTGATTTCGAAATCGAATATTTTGAAATGAATTGAATTGAAAACGATTTCGAAATGAATTGAATTGAAAACGATTTCGAAATGAATTGAATTGAAAACGATTTCGAAATGAATTGAATTGAAAACGATTTCGAAATGAATTGAATTGAAAACGATTTCGAAATGAATTGAATTGAAAACGATTTCGAAATGAATTGAATTGAAAACGATTTCGAAATGAATTGAATTGAAAACGATTTCGAAATGAATTGAATTGAAAACGATTTCGAAATGAATTGAATTGAAAACGATTTCGAAATGAATTGAATTGAAAACGATTTCGAAATGAATTGAATTGAAAACGATTTCGAAATGAATTGAATTGAAAACGATTTCGAAATGAATTGAATTGAAAACGATTTCGAAATGAATTGAATTGAAAACGATTTCGAAATGAATTGAATTGAAAACGATTTCGAAATGAATTGAATTGAAAACGATTTCGAAATGAATTGAATTGAAAACGATTTCGAAATGAATTGAATTGAAAACGATTTCGAAATGAATTGAATTGAAAACGATTTCGAAATGAATTGAATTGAAAACGATTTCGAAATGAATTGAATTGAAAACGATTTCGAAATGAATTGAATTGAAAACGATTTCGAAATGAATTGAATTGAAAACGATTTCGAAATGAATTGAATTGAATATGAATTCAAATTGAATTGAAATTTGAATTGAACAGAAGTGAATTTTAAAACGAATTTATAAAGAAGAATTCAATTTTGCTTTGAATTGAAATAGAAGTTGAAATAGAATTTGAAACGAATTTAAAACCATTTATATAATTCGTTTTAAATAGAAATCGACGAAGTATATATTATATATATTATATATATAATATAATGGCCTGAATAGAACGCGCCGCGCCGCGGTAGTTCGTGAATTTCGACCATTTATTTCAAACGGACATTACGGGAGATCCGACCGTCGGATTCTCCTAAAACCGGAACCGTTGGGTTCGTATCGAAAAGAGCTTTCTAACGAATATTAGAAATTAGAAATCTAACGGTTGGATTTGGAGATATGTCCAAATCAAATTCGAAAAAGGTCGCTGTAAGTGCAGTTCGATGGCCATTGATGGAAATCGACTGTACGGGCCTTGATAAAATTATTAAAAATAGTAATAATTTGTGTAAAATCATAAGAAATGATTTGTGAAGAATTGGGATGAAAAACTCCATATTTGAAAAGATAAAAATAGATTTTTATCGAAATGAACTAGTTTTGAACTAGAATTATAATTCTATTTATTTTTAAATAAATAAATTGAATTCGAAAAGGGTTTTGAAAATAACCAAAATTTCCAATGATTGCATTGGAGTGGATTTGAATCGAAATTGTCTTCGGAATATTTCGATGTTGGAATTCGGGATTATACAGGTGTTGTTATGGAAATTTGAAAGATATATATTTATATCGTTATTTCCAATACGACATTTGTTAGTCGTAGAATTCGATATTGAATATAAGCCGATATATTTTCTATTCAGAGCCTTGTATTGAATATCGAATGTGATTTGGGTTTGTCGTGAATGGTGTCTTCACTAACACTGTTCTTGAACCCAGCTGAGAAAAGATTAAATCTTTTGATTTAGATTTAATGAAGTGTACCAATTAAATAATATTTAATTGGAATTGAATTGATATTGATTTTTGGGTTTATCGTGGACAGTGTTTTTAAATAACACTCGTTCTTTAACCCGACGATTAATGAATGTGATTTTGGGTTTATCGTGAACCGTGTTTTTAAATGACACTGATTCTTTAACCCAGATAATGATTAAAACTAAGTGGAGTTTTAATGAATCTTTAATTAGATTGAAAAGATCGAGAATGGAGTATCACCAGTTTTGCTCCAGGCGATAGTTAAATCTTTAATTAGATTTGAATGTGAAATTTAGAAACTAACTGGCGGTTAGCCAAGCAGAATGGTTTTCTGGATATTGATCTGATGTTGGTTTCGGCCTTCGGGGTTAATATTTGGGGAATTATTCTCTTGATTAATTTACGGTTAGTGACTAATGAATTGGAATGAGGCGTATGTTGTGTTTGTGTAACACTTATTTAAAATATACGCGAGTTATTCGGAAAGACCGGGTTTATCCCATTCTGAGTAACTGATACGACGATAAGTCGAAGATGAAGACGATGGTCGAAGACCGGAGGTCTTCCCGTCGTTTGGGTAATTACTGATGATCTTGATTGGGCTGTACACCCAAGAAGATGGAAACAGTTAGTGATCGTCCAGACGTACTTGGAGATCGATGGAGATGCGGGGTACTAGGTGCCTCCGGTTTCGTTCAGACCCAGGACGGACTTGTAAATGGACTGTGTGTCTGACATCGGATTTCATTCTGTGTGACTGATATCGGTTGCATAGGATGGCTTGCCTGTGTGGCATGCTAAGATGCAAATGATCAAGGCTTCTGTTGAAAAGCAAAGTCTTGTGGTTGATGATCAAAGCACGGCCTTTGTGGCGTAGCTTTGTGTAACGTTTGATTCGCGAGTTTCACACCCGGTATGAATCAAAAACGGGAGACGGACCTCAGGGAGGGCATGCGTTTCTTTCTAGTTAGAAGTGGCGTCAGTGGTTTTACACGCCCTGACGAGTTTGACTTATGTGGTTGTTGCTGTTGCGAGGCGCCTCGGTTATATCGGTTTCGGCCGATGCATTCTGGTCGGCTGACGGACCAGACTTACACCCCATAGGGTGGGGAAACGTAGTGTTCAGGCATTTTAATCCACATCGGTGGACCGGCCCTGTCGCTCCAAGGTCACTCGAGCTCTGACCTGTGGCTCGGGCTAGAGAGTCACAAATCGGTTGAGGATCTTGCCCCTAGCCTCGGTTCATAGACGGAAATCCAATTTCCAAATACGTGACATTTGCGGTTTTAATTGTAATCCTATATATGGCGACATAGTGGGATGGGGCGCTTATGCCGCCTATGATTGATACTTATGATTTGAAGTTGTTTTATACACTTATAATAGTATCAAATGATTTGTTTTAAACGTATCAAGCATTCTTTGGCTGTTATAAGGGAAAACCCTATCCTCGACTGCGTTGCATTGTGTGATGGGACCTGGGTCTTATAACAGCTTCATTTTTCTTTATTTAGCATTGCGCTGTTCGTTTTATGCACTGGTATTCTTGGGAGGAAACCCGTTCCGTGTTATACGGCGTGGTCCCTTGATTTACCTAATGATTTGAAATAAAGATTAACTGTTTTAGTTCTCACACCAGTCACATGACTGACCTGGAGTTTATTGTCTTAACCTAAACTCTGGGTGCCCTTATTTTCGACACGGGCAGCTAGTAGTTTTGGTTTTGCAGATTTATATTCACAGGATCCTGGTTTACAGCTGGAACGATATCCGGAAAGCTTTGTATCCGTATATCTCCTTCTAGTTGTGTATTGTATTATTTTCCGCTGCTATGTATTTAAATGTAATTTAAATCTCTGATATTTCTGTGTAATATTCATTTATACTCTGTATATTCTTGTAATCTGATGTATTGTTGTAATATACAATGAAATGTTCTTTTATATGCGTTCTGTTGTGGTTTGTTCTCGAACTATCCGACGCTTTCCTTTACGGGGAAGTTGCGGGTCTTCACAGTTGGTATCAGAGCTTTGGTTTACAAAGCAGAGAACAAGGCACATTAGAACCGTACGAAAGAATTCATCAGATATTGGATTAGTAATATCCAATTGGAATGACTCGTTAGAGATAGGATCAGTAGTATCCTAGAACGAGTGTGAAGAGTATATTTTTCAAATGAAAACAAATTTTTGTTTTGAAAATTTAAATCAATTATTCGTATTTGATTATCTATTTATATTGAGTTGGACAGTCCAGTATATATAGATTTTGCGTATACGTCTGATCCGCGTGTATTCGAAGTTTTAATATACTGGATAGATATAGAATCATACTCTAGAGGCCCGAAGATGATTCTGATGATTGACTAGTCGTCATTAGTATTCATGTTCGAGTAACGAAGGTGTGATATCTATATATTTCCTATTGACTGGTGTGAGAACCAAAATTAGATAGGGCTTATTGTTGTGAATTGGCACCAAAACATGATTTTTTGTATATGTATCAAAATTATGAATTTAAAACGTTAATCCACTAATTGATTGATGTTTGTGTTGTTTGTTTATTTGTTTGCTAATTTTTAACCATTTATGCCTAATTTAACCAAATATTGATTGTATTGAAAATTGGTCGCGTTTGCTTGCATATACATATACTTATATTGAACAGGTCATAGCAAGGAGGCTAGAGCAGAGAATAAAATTTGTTTGCCCGACAAATAGGTACATGTTTACTACATAATTTCCTGTTTTGTTTGGGTGATGATGATTTTGTGAGCCTATTGGCTAGCCGCTTGGCTTTTTCTTTTTCTTTTTGAGATCTGAAGGACCGGGGAAGCTATTTGAAATTCCCCGATGCTCCCATTGCAGGGGAGGTTATGGCGAAATTTTTCAAAAATTTAGGGTGTTAGCCAAATTTTTGAAATTTTGAAAATTCTCAAAAACTAAAGAGTTGGAGAATGAAAGCCTGATCGATCGTAGGGCTGAATAATCAAACCACTTTCGACTTTGTTCCTTTTCGGGGACGAAAAGTTTTAAGTGGGGGAGATTGTAACAACCCGTAAAATCTGGGCCAGTTTAAAATTTTTATTTTGGCAATATTAGCGAATTTTGAATATTTAAAATAGATTATTTTAAATAATATCGGCGAGAAATTTATTTTGAATTGAATTCGACGTATATATTTATATACGTCGTCGTTAGAATATAAATATTTATATATAATTATAAATAGAATTGAAAATGGCGCGGTAGTTCGATAATTCGATTTCAAACTTCAATTGAATGTACCGGGTGCAAAACAATCCGGATTTTAGTGAAACCAAAAATAATGGAATCTAATAGTGAATATCTTTCCAACAAATCCGAAAAATCAAGATTTCATATCGGGAATCAAAAGATATGTCCAGTTGAAAATTCTGAATAGTCGCTATGGAATTCAGGCCCTTAAAAATGGACATTTTGCAAACGACCTCGGATTTCGACGAAACCAGTTTTGTTGGGTCCGCAGTGTCAAGTTATTGCTAGGTTTTAAATTTCATAATTTTTCGAATCAATATGTGAGCGTGGCAAAGGAAAACGCGTTTGACCAGTTTCAGTTGATTTTAATCGACTGGAAATTGGCCATTTTTCAAACGGTCTCAGAATTCGACGAAACTAGTTTTGTTAGGACCGTATCATCAATACGAAGCTAGAAAATATTTTTCGGGAATTTTTAGAGTTAGTATGTGACCCCGGTAATTTGAAATGTACGTTTAAAATTCAATATAGTGATTTAAATGTAAATTCAATGGAAACTATTCGAAACGATCGAATCAGCTTGCAGTGCATATCCCATTGTGTTCGGAATGGGGGTAATTCGCTATGGACGGCAGGCGGTGGACCTCGTTTAGAGGTCGTATGTAAAAGTCAACTTTTTGCCTAAATTAAATAATAATAATAATAATAATAAATAAAAAAAAAAATAATATCTCCCCTTTTATCCTCCAGAGGCCCCCCCCCCCGTTCAAAAAAAAAAGGAAATTTCAGAATAAAAAAAAAAAAAAAAAAAAAAAGAAAACCAAATCGGAATCGCTCCCCGTCGCCCAGGCGCCCTCCGCCGTCGCTCGCGAGTGAAGACCATCGCCAGGAGCCCCCCCCTCCTCTTCTTCCTCCTCCCCTTCTCTTCCTCGACTGTCGCATCGCCCCCCCCCCCCCCTCGACTGAGCCGCCGCGCTCGACGCGAGCCACCACCACCGACGGCGAAAACCCTCCCCCCTCCGATCTGCAAACCTCGAAGAAGCTCTCCCCCTCCGAACCCTCGACGAAGCCCCCCGACCAAATCGAGCCCCCTCTGTAAGTTTTTTTATTTATTTATTTTAATTTATTTTATTTCTATTTTATTTAAAACAGAAAATACTGATTTATTTTAAATAATTTATAAACTGATTTTATTTTAATTAGTAAAAAAACTGATTTCTGTTTTATATTTAAAGTTTAAAACTGATATTTTAAATATATAAAAAAAAAAAAAAACTGAATGTAAAAGGATTTTTAAAACTGATTTTTACTTAATTTTCCAAACTGATTTTTTTATAAAAGTTTCAAAACTGATTTTGTTTTAAAAGTTTCAAAACTGATTTTTATAAAATGATTAAAAAACTGAATTTTGAAAAAGAAAAGAAAAAAGAAAAAGATTTGATCTTTAAAATAGAAAAGCAAAAAGGGCAAGATTTTTTGTTTAGAGGAAAAAGTAGGATTTTTAAAAATAGAAAAGATTGGTTTTTATAAAGATGAAGATTTTATTTTTATAAAAGCGAAAACTTTATTTTTTTTATAAAGGCGTAGACCTTTGAAATAAAAATTCGATTTTTATATATTGAACTTTGAAATAAAAATTCGATTTTTATATATTTAACTTTGAAATAAAAATTCGATTTTTATATATTGAATAGCGAGGTAAAAATTCGATTTTTATATATGTAGTGGCTACGGACGACGAAGCTGACGAAGATGCGAAAACAATGAAGATTTCTATCAAAGAAGAGTCAAGATGTTTGGATAGCTATATGTGAGAACTTCTCACCTTTCAATTTTATTTCTAGTTATATATATATATACTAGGATGCAGACGGTGCTTAGTAGCACCCGACACAATCGTCCACAGACCATGGACTTGTTTGTTTGGCTGTTTGGTTATTGATTGTGATATTGGTTTGAATGTGGTATGTGGTGTGAAAAATCGAATCGATAAATTGGTTAGGATTAGACGTGCGCCGTTATAAGGCGAAGGAGTAAGGCTAGGTTAGACCCTTACTCCAAATTTTGTGGTTTGCATAATGAATTGATTTGATTGATGTGTGAATGGCGTGGGCCTTCACTAGACCGGGGATAAGGCTAGGCCTTGTCCCGTTTTTAGTATCGTGCCGTTATGCCGCCGAAATTTTCTAAAATAAGTTAAAAAAATAAAAATAAAAATAGCATTTTATTTAACGAATGAACTGAATAGAAATTCATATGTTAAAATAAAATGTGTTATCGTTAAAAATATAATTTTTAACGTGAATGTGAATAAATAAATATTCATTTACAAACTAGACGGTTTGTTTATGTACACCTATTTGAATGACGTTGGTTGGGTCGATAAATTTTACACATCGCCTAACTGCACAAATAAAATATGTGTTTGATTGTTTGAAACCCCACACGGGTGTTAGGATGAAATTTGAAGTTCACTCATCCTGATTGATTAAATATGTCGATCGATTGATTGACAAGCTGCTATAAGCGTTAAATGTCTATATTTGATGCTTATACAGTGTAGTGCACTTTGGTTGATGGTTGATTATTCATCGTTGTTGATATATACATGTGTTGTAGAAAATCCATATAATTAACATTATATGGTAATTGATTGGGCCTCATTCCAGTTTCGAAAAAAAATATATTTGAAATAGAAATATTTGAAATAGAAATATTCGAAATAGAATATTTGAAAATAGAAATATGTGAAGCCGTGATGATTGGATTGACGCCATTTTGACGTGAACGATATTTATATCGATTTTATTCATTTTAAAATGAATATTGAAAAGTGATTTCGAAATCGAATATTTTGAAATGAATTGAATTGAAAACGATTTCGAAATGAATTGAATTGAAAACGATTTCGAAATGAATTGAATTGAAAACGATTTCGAAATGAATTGAATTGAAAACGATTTCGAAATGAATTGAATTGAAAACGATTTCGAAATGAATTGAATTGAAAACGATTTCGAAATGAATTGAATTGAAAACGATTTCGAAATGAATTGAATTGAAAACGATTTCGAAATGAATTGAATTGAAAACGATTTCGAAATGAATTGAATTGAAAACGATTTCGAAATGAATTGAATTGAAAACGATTTCGAAATGAATTGAATTGAAAACGATTTCGAAATGAATTGAATTGAAAACGATTTCGAAATGAATTGAATTGAAAACGATTTCGAAATGAATTGAATTGAAAACGATTTCGAAATGAATTGAATTGAAAACGATTTCGAAATGAATTGAATTGAAAACGATTTCGAAATGAATTGAATTGAAAACGATTTCGAAATGAATTGAATTGAAAACGATTTCGAAATGAATTGAATTGAAAACGATTTCGAAATGAATTGAATTGAAAACGATTTCGAAATGAATTGAATTGAAAACGATTTCGAAATGAATTGAATTGAAAACGATTTCGAAATGAATTGAATTGAAAACGATTTCGAAATGAATTGAATTGAAAACGATTTCGAAATGAATTGAATTGAATATGAATTCAAATTGAATTGAAATTTGAATTGAACAGAAGTGAATTTTAAAACGAATTTATAAAGAAGAATTCAATTTTGCTTTGAATTGAAATAGAAGTTGAAATAGAATTTGAAACGAATTTAAAACCATTTATATAATTCGTTTTAAATAGAAATCGACGAAGTATATATTATATATATTATATATATAATATAATGGCCTGAATAGAACGCGCCGCGCCGCGGTAGTTCGTGAATTTCGACCATTTATTTCAAACGGACATTACGGGAGATCCGACCGTCGGATTCTCCTAAAACCGGAACCGTTGGGTTCGTATCGAAAAGAGCTTTCTAACGAATATTAGAAATTAGAAATCTAACGGTTGGATTTGGAGATATGTCCAAATCAAATTCGAAAAAGGTCGCTGTAAGTGCAGTTCGATGGCCATTGATGGAAATCGACTGTACGGGCCTTGATAAAATTATTAAAAATAGTAATAATTTGTGTAAAATCATAAGAAATGATTTGTGAAGAATTGGGATGAAAAACTCCATATTTGAAAAGATAAAAATAGATTTTTATCGAAATGAACTAGTTTTGAACTAGAATTATAATTCTATTTATTTTTAAATAAATAAATTGAATTCGAAAAGGGTTTTGAAAATAACCAAAATTTCCAATGATTGCATTGGAGTGGATTTGAATCGAAATTGTCTTCGGAATATTTCGATGTTGGAATTCGGGATTATACAGGTGTTGTTATGGAAATTTGAAAGATATATATTTATATCGTTATTTCCAATACGACATTTGTTAGTCGTAGAATTCGATATTGAATATAAGCCGATATATTTTCTATTCAGAGCCTTGTATTGAATATCGAATGTGATTTGGGTTTGTCGTGAATGGTGTCTTCACTAACACTGTTCTTGAACCCAGCTGAGAAAAGATTAAATCTTTTGATTTAGATTTAATGAAGTGTACCAATTAAATAATATTTAATTGGAATTGAATTGATATTGATTTTTGGGTTTATCGTGGACAGTGTTTTTAAATAACACTCGTTCTTTAACCCGACGATTAATGAATGTGATTTTGGGTTTATCGTGAACCGTGTTTTTAAATGACACTGATTCTTTAACCCAGATAATGATTAAAACTAAGTGGAGTTTTAATGAATCTTTAATTAGATTGAAAAGATCGAGAATGGAGTATCACCAGTTTTGCTCCAGGCGATAGTTAAATCTTTAATTAGATTTGAATGTGAAATTTAGAAACTAACTGGCGGTTAGCCAAGCAGAATGGTTTTCTGGATATTGATCTGATGTTGGTTTCGGCCTTCGGGGTTAATATTTGGGGAATTATTCTCTTGATTAATTTACGGTTAGTGACTAATGAATTGGAATGAGGCGTATGTTGTGTTTGTGTAACACTTATTTAAAATATACGCGAGTTATTCGGAAAGACCGGGTTTATCCCATTCTGAGTAACTGATACGACGATAAGTCGAAGATGAAGACGATGGTCGAAGACCGGAGGTCTTCCCGTCGTTTGGGTAATTACTGATGATCTTGATTGGGCTGTACACCCAAGAAGATGGAAACAGTTAGTGATCGTCCAGACGTACTTGGAGATCGATGGAGATGCGGGGTACTAGGTGCCTCCGGTTTCGTTCAGACCCAGGACGGACTTGTAAATGGACTGTGTGTCTGACATCGGATTTCATTCTGTGTGACTGATATCGGTTGCATAGGATGGCTTGCCTGTGTGGCATGCTAAGATGCAAATGATCAAGGCTTCTGTTGAAAAGCAAAGTCTTGTGGTTGATGATCAAAGCACGGCCTTTGTGGCGTAGCTTTGTGTAACGTTTGATTCGCGAGTTTCACACCCGGTATGAATCAAAAACGGGAGACGGACCTCAGGGAGGGCATGCGTTTCTTTCTAGTTAGAAGTGGCGTCAGTGGTTTTACACGCCCTGACGAGTTTGACTTATGTGGTTGTTGCTGTTGCGAGGCGCCTCGGTTATATCGGTTTCGGCCGATGCATTCTGGTCGGCTGACGGACCAGACTTACACCCCATAGGGTGGGGAAACGTAGTGTTCAGGCATTTTAATCCACATCGGTGGACCGGCCCTGTCGCTCCAAGGTCACTCGAGCTCTGACCTGTGGCTCGGGCTAGAGAGTCACAAATCGGTTGAGGATCTTGCCCCTAGCCTCGGTTCATAGACGGAAATCCAATTTCCAAATACGTGACATTTGCGGTTTTAATTGTAATCCTATATATGGCGACATAGTGGGATGGGGCGCTTATGCCGCCTATGATTGATACTTATGATTTGAAGTTGTTTTATACACTTATAATAGTATCAAATGATTTGTTTTAAACGTATCAAGCATTCTTTGGCTGTTATAAGGGAAAACCCTATCCTCGACTGCGTTGCATTGTGTGATGGGACCTGGGTCTTATAACAGCTTCATTTTTCTTTATTTAGCATTGCGCTGTTCGTTTTATGCACTGGTATTCTTGGGAGGAAACCCGTTCCGTGTTATACGGCGTGGTCCCTTGATTTACCTAATGATTTGAAATAAAGATTAACTGTTTTAGTTCTCACACCAGTCACATGACTGACCTGGAGTTTATTGTCTTAACCTAAACTCTGGGTGCCCTTATTTTCGACACGGGCAGCTAGTAGTTTTGGTTTTGCAGATTTATATTCACAGGATCCTGGTTTACAGCTGGAACGATATCCGGAAAGCTTTGTATCCGTATATCTCCTTCTAGTTGTGTATTGTATTATTTTCCGCTGCTATGTATTTAAATGTAATTTAAATCTCTGATATTTCTGTGTAATATTCATTTATACTCTGTATATTCTTGTAATCTGATGTATTGTTGTAATATACAATGAAATGTTCTTTTATATGCGTTCTGTTGTGGTTTGTTCTCGAACTATCCGACGCTTTCCTTTACGGGGAAGTTGCGGGTCTTCACATCAGTATGGGCCCGAGTTCTCTGAGTTTGATTGTTTGAGCATTAGGGATAGGACCCGTGACGGGTATGAAATGAACAGGAGGGTTCCTGTATATGCGAGATGAGTTGGAGCGGTTGCAGTTTGATGGTTCCTTGGATGGCCGAGTGTTGGAGACAAAGAGGAATAGAAAAGGGGTTGTGTTGGAAATCGATCTGCTGTGTTGGAAGAACAAGGTAGAACATGACTTATAGGTATTCGGCCATGCAGGTGGTATTTCCATACGTGGCAAACATGTATGGTTGATGAAGTGGGATACGTGCGGTGTGTATAAGAAGGAGCTGGAGCGGATGTGTGGTGCGCATGTATTTTGGAAGGGTGGTGTAGTAATTTGGTTCGGCAAATGGTGAAGCCAAACAAAACTGGGATGGAGAAGTTTTTCCAAACTGTATGGCGTTCAAAAAGAGGAGTCAATACAAGTGGAAAGGAGAATAGCGCAAGATATGGTAGAGAAAGAAGTATGTAATCACGGCAAGGGTGGGATGCGGGTTGTCTTCAACTGGTAATGAGAATGAAAGGGAAGCCTGATGGAGTTATGTTTTGAACAGAGAAGACGTTGGCAACAGAAAGGAAATGGAAGCTTGCTGTTTTTTTTAAGTAGGACGTGAAGTTCAAAAATGTTGGAGAAAAGCCATTACTTGCGGCATTTTATTGAAGTGAAGTTGGCTACGAGCTTTGTACTGAAGTTCGATTTGAAATGTTGGCTTAGAGAAGGGTTGTTAATGGTCTGAAGTTGATGAGGGCGACGGAGTTGATAACCGCGGGAAGCGGAGTTGAACGTTGGGAAGTTCAAAATTTCCGTGAAGTATAAATAGAATTTCAATTTGCCGAAATACTGGAAGTCGAGATCTTACTATGGGGCGCGAGTTTTGATGACGAGAGAGGTGATGTAATGGGGTTAGACGACCGTGAGTGAATAATTGGCAGTGCATGTAAATGAATAATGTTGGAAGTAGGATAACTCGTTGAAAGGGAATGGGAGCCCGAAATAAATGGCGATGGCGAGGGCATCACTGTTTACGGTGGGAAGGAAACTCTGGTTACAACGGTGCAAACATGATTTGGGCCGAGTAAAAATAAGGTGCGAACGGTCTGATCCGTTGGAACCGTACGAAGGAAAACTACACTATGAAGCCGGATCGGAACCATTTAGAGCTCATCAGAATTTTGGCGAAATAAAACAACGGATGGGAATCAGCCAACGCAAATCGTTATTTAACGGTTAACGCGCCAAGGTGAGTAAAATCACTAACTCTGATCTATTTTAAAATATTGCAATTATATTTTAATGTTGTTTGAATGCTGTGTGATGGTTGATTAGGTTGATTACAATTAATTTGGTTGAATATTATATACCGTTATATATATGTACACATCATCAGTTGGACACTGATTCCACCGATTAGAATACCCCTAGTATAGAGTTAGTGTAAATTGTGCTGACTGACATCTGTGGATGCGGAAACCGGTTGGAGGAGTCCGACCGGATTCCTTGATAATTATATGTACTGTTTGTTTTGTTTGAACCCGAATTATATTTAAAACCCCATGTGAATATTGATGTTGAACGGAAATTCAACATCTGTTTCGATAAATCAATAAACGATATCGATTTTGAAAGTGGCGACAGTCGACCGTAAACCCATCGTTTTGTTAAGGAGTTGATTGGCCGTCAGGCAAGTCGACTAAAATAATTATAAAAATTATATTTTTATAATTAAAAAGGAGATTTAAATTTATAATAGAAGCTCTATTATAAACCAGTATTTTAGAGTTCGCTTTTATAAAATAAATAAAAACGATTGTTGACATTTAAATGAGTTTATAAAGCCGAAATTATCCGATGATTAAATATTTGGATAATTAGATTTAAGATAAACAATTTAGAAATATTATTAGATTAATTATATTAATCTAATGTTGAGAAGTAATTAAAATCAGTTAACGAATTTACTGATGGAATGGAGTTGATTTAATCAACTGTTATTTGGGAAAATGGTTATTAGATTAATTGGTCTTTAATTAATCTAATGAAACAGTTTAGAAATAAATTAATCCAAAGTAATGAGATTTAATTACCTTTTGGTTAAGAAGTTATAAATAGAACTGGGGGATAGAGAAAGCGAAGAGCTTATGTTTAATATAAATAATCATAAACAATAGAGATTTCAAAGTAAGAATATGATGTTATAAAACCATAGTTAAAATTAAACAGGAAAATACGATTTGTGGTATAAGGGATTTGAATACAGACTTATATTTGTTCTAAGGTAAGAACGTTGTCAATCAAGGTTTGAGAGGTAAATAGAATACCCCAACTTGAACAGCTTCACTATTATTGAGGAACGATATCAGTTTGTGACGAAGATAGATGTTAAGATTAGTAGAAAAGGAATATGGCAGCATATGCAAGTTTAGAACTATAGCAATAAAATAAACGTTGTTGATTGGGCTTAAGCGTAACTGTTATGTCGAGACTAGTTATAACATAGAATATTACAGCGTATGACAAGTTTGAACTATAGCAATAAAATAACGTTGTTGATAAGGTAAGGGTGACTGTAATGTTGAGATTAGTTATAAAGGGAATATTACAGCGTATGACAAGTTTAGAACTATAGCAACAAATTAACTGCTGTTGATTAGACTTAAGCGTGACTTTTATATATAACAGCACTTCCTAGGAAATGAAGCAGTTTAGTTGAAATCCACTTATTCGAAAGTGAGAAATAACGATGTCGTAAGAAAATATAAGAATCTGTTTAGAAAGAGAAATTGGAGAATCGTGTTAGAAAACGATGACAGCATTTCGATGTTCGAAATGTGATTAGAATTAAACCGTTAGGATTTGGAACTAGAATTCGACGATGTCGAATGTATTAAAAGTAAATATTTTTAGGGATTATAATCTGATAGAATAATTAACATTTAGTTTTAAACAAATAAATGTTAATAGGATAGGAGTCAGTATTCAGTTATAAACTTTATATCGATTTGATAAGAAGCTGTCTTCGAAAACAGAGTTTATAAAGTGGATTGGGAATATAAAGTATGAAAGAGTTTGCGGTAAACGAGATAAGTATTACTTGAATAAAGAGTTAATTGATAAAGGTATTCATATTTCTATAACAGGAATGGTATTCACATTTTTAAGTGAATTATGTTTTAAAAGTAAACGGTTGGCCGATTAAAATATTTATAATGAAATTGGAAATATTTTCCAATGAAGATAGGGTATACGATCCAAGTGTAGAAACCAAGGAATGTGAAAAAATGAAAATGTTTTGAACGTTAATAACGTATGTTTCTGGAACATGAAAGAATAAGAGTTTATAATAACTGGAAATGTTTTCTAAGAAGTATGAAAAGGCTAAAACGGGATTTGAGAAATATCTGGTAAGATATGGGAATTCGAATAATAAAGTCGAACGTTAAATAAAAAGTGCTCGTGATTGTGTGATGTTAGTGTACATGGAATGAATGTTGTTTTTACTTCGATGGTTAAATAACCGACTATCGAAGTGTTTTGACCATCGGTGTCAATACGGAGAGACCGGTTGGATATTTTCCGGAAACCACTCTGTATAGGCATAAGCGCTGCGAATTAGATATGCTGAAGATAATTGAAGACGGAGTTAAATGCAAGGATCGTCCAGTTATAGAATGGTGTGTTTTTGTTTGTTCAGTCCCAGGACAACTTGTATGGACGAGTGTCTGACAGAGTATTTCCAACGGTCATGCCGTTGATTTTACGAATATACCAAGTTGGTGGGGAGAAGATAATTTCTCTTTATTCTACACCCAGTGTGCATTTGTGTAATCGATGTGTGATTACGGATTTGACGATGTGACATTCAAAGTGAATGGTGATCAGATGTTCTGAAGATAGACGTAGCCTCTAGCCTCACAACCAAGAATGACAGAAGTTGGGCTAGGCAGCATGGCTAGTTGGGTCATCCCCAAGCAGGGTGTATTGTCACCGATCTAGAGAAAATTCATATTTATACTTCTTTTCGATTCTGTATCTTCGGATGACGGTTGGATGGCCTACAACTGTGGTGGCAATATATTCGCGACACTCAAGCTAAATGAGTGAGCGGTCATGTGTGGCCGGGTTGCAAGACGTTCTTGTTGAACCCTGAGTGTATCCCCTCTAGAATACACTATTCAGAAGGTGCTCCCATACCTTGTTTGTTGAAATCCAATCTCCAATAAGTGCCCTGCGATTTATGATTTTATACTATATATATGTGGAGCGTGAGATGCAAGCGTTCTACTACTTGATGATTTAATTAAGTAGACATTATTATAATATCACTGAAGTTTGATATAAAAATATGTTGGGTTATATAGTAAGGTAAAAACCGTCCATGTTTATGTGTGGGCTGGTCTTACTATTACCTTCTTGTTTTGAAAAGGATTTTCAAAGTTAAACAGTATGGTTGGAATTTACTCACACCAGTCCCATGACTGACCCAGAGTTTATTTTGTTTGTTTTCCCTAAACTCTTGGGTGCCCAAATTTGTACGGGCAGTCAAGTGTTTCAGGCTTTGCAGATTCACTTGGAGGAGCTCAAAAGCAGGAAGCTTCACCATTATTTATGTAGAGTTATTTCCGATGTGATATGATGTATTGTACTCTGATAATGGTATGTATATACAATACAGTTTTGTATTCAAAGTTATGTTATATAATACATCTTATTTTGTTCCGCTGCGAGTTTCGTGTTACTCTGATTCTGTTCAGTTGTGATCTTCTTCTTCTTCTGTTCTATTAGTTCTATCTTTTCTTTCTCACCCTCTAAATTCTTCTATAAATGTCCCGGTATTTTCGATGCTTGAATAGTCAATAGTGTGTTTTTTTTGTTGATTTTCTGGGTCGAAAATTCGCGCCATTACAGATGGTATCAGAGCTGAAGGTTAAGTGATTACCTTGGCTCTGTGGCGTAACTCAATAGAGATGGAGTTAGTAATACTCTAGATTGAGTTGAGTGTATATATATGAGCACGTATTTGTAATCAATATAAAAACCATTTTATATTGTGTTGACTGGTCAGTCGAGTAGTTATGAATTCTGGTCGAAACAGTAATGCAAACTGAGTCGATAGGTGTTTCTAAACTCTTGAACAGAGTAATTCGACACAGTTTGTTTTGAAAAGAGGGTAAATGAAACAATTTTACCCAAAGTATATTTTGATATAAAAAGAAGTGTATATCTTGATATTAATATAATATATTGGATATGTGATCATTATTATGATCGAGCAGGATTATAATTGAGTTGGTTATATAAACTACCAAACGAAATATTATATAAGTATGATATGCAAAATCAGATGAGCTGAATCTGAATTAAAAACCAGAATTGAAATAAAACTCTAGAAACTTGGAAAAGAATTGAAATTGAATTTGAATTAAATATAAGGGAATTTTAAAATCCTGGGAGATTTGAAAATTTGTTTCCAAGTGCTATGAAAGATATTTTGAAGTAATTTCAAAAATAGAGTGATTATAAATGAGTTTTTAAAGCAATATAGTATTGAACCCACTTCGATGGTTGGAAAATAAATTCCGATGATGATCGCGACATTATCGGTGTTCATTTTCGAGCAGGTAAGTGACAGATTACAACCAAAGATTTGTTTTGTATTGTTTGAGAAACAAGTTGTCAGAAATTCAAATGTTTTGAATTATATATGATTTCAAACTGATTTGAAATAAATCCCAGGAATTTAAATTTTGAAATAAAAATTTAACTTATGGAGTTAAAATGGTAAAAGTGGAATTTAAACAAAGATAACAAAACTGGACTGAATTTGGAAAGATCCAAAATGAAAATTACAAAAGAAAAATATTGGAGATTCGAGTTATTAAAAATGAATTGATTCTTGGAGAATAAGAACCGAATTTTGAATTAGAGATGGAGATAACTGATTTGAGAAATAAATCAGTAAATGGAATGTCGTAATAAAACTTAACAAGGTTAAGAACTGAGAGTGGAATCGGAGTTGAAATAGAAATTTGGCTTAGTAAAAGCGAAAGACTGGTTTGAGAACGGATTGATGGGAGATCAACCAAGGATGCTTGGATATGCTGGTTTGATAGCAGATGACAGAGATAGAGTTGAATGCCCAACAGAGAAGATACACGTTTGTATATGAGTATGAGATTTTTTATGAGTCAGTTTGGGTAAGCCGTTTGGCTGTTTGATTTTCTTTTGGATTGGAGAAGGCCCGGAGTGGCAAGTTGTTGTAGTACCGAGTGAGCCGTGCAGAGGAGATGCTGGCGAGATTCTCTGAAAATTTAAGCTGTTAGGAAATTTTCAGAAATTTTGAAAATATTCGAAATAATAAGGAATTAATATTTTAATTGGAAATAATCAGTTCAGTGGAAACTGGAATTATGAAGTAAACCAAAAAGATTTTTAACCATGTTATAACAGAGATTGTAGCATTTTCCCTATCTTAGCAATTTCGAGGACGAAATTATTTTAAGGGGGAAGGTCTGTAACGTCCCGCATTTTTGTCGGTGGGTATTTGAATATTTAAATCAGTTTAAATACTGAATTTGTAATATAGGTGGATTTATATATTAACTAAAACGAAGTTGAACGTATAAAGATATATATTAATTATAATCAAGCCCATAACGATGCTGCAGTTCGTAATTTAACGTTCTGAACTTCAACTGAGTGTACCAGACTCTTTTTGAATCGGATTTCTTCGAAACAAGAAGCGTTGGAATCTGTTGAACTATATCTTTCTAACAGAAGTGAAAAACTAAGATTTCGTTGTATAGATTGCAAGATATGTCCAAATCAAATATTCAGAAAGTCGCTGTGAAATCATATATCGACCGTAACGGTTATTTGAATATAACTTGATATTAGTTGCAAATCGGGACAAGGTTCTTTTGAAGCGCAACAATAATTTAATTTTTAGAATTTTACTGTAATTTTTAATTAATTAAATATGCAACTTTTTATTTGGAGTAGTGTGTACCCTGTATCGGTATTTCGGGATTTCACAGAATGAGTTCATTTACCGGTATTATTATATTTTTGGGATCGTGGGGCGTTGGTCATTATAATGGTATTTTTATTTCGGTCGATAGAGGTCCCTAAAATGATAAAATTTCGTACAGTCGATACCCTAAAATATCTAATCATAACAAAACAAACGTACACTGAAAATTTAGCAAGCCATCCCCTAGTGGTAAAGCACACACGAACCTAAGGGAGAAAACCATTACGCTATTCCTAAATTCACGGCAAAATTTCAGCAAGCAACCACGTCTGATCCTTAATATAATATACATATGTGTCCTCTATATAAACCCATCACCCAATAATTTTCTCTCGACACGAATACTTCTTCCTAAAGCCTCTTTTCTTCTGTCTCTTTTCTAAAAAAAAAAGAAAACAAAAACAAATGCAGAAATTAGAAAACAAGATCTAAATCCATGAGCAGTTCACGATTTTTAGAATAGGAGGTGGTATTGAAGTTTGTGTGAGCACTGCACGGTTTGAAAATGCAAAGGAAGGGGGGGGTACGTTTTCATATTGGTGAAAAGGTGGGGAGTTGCAAGGCTGAGCGTGGCGAGCTAAGGGGAGTCTTGCATGCTTTTTATAGTGAAGGGACGATGATCATGGAAGAGTGCTGCACAGTAAAGGCCACGGTGGAACGAACAGTTTAAGTGTTTGCCTGGATTCCTAAATGAATGTCTTCGTGGAAACAAAACACGTGGATATTGGGGCTGAGTGGTGCAGCATGTGAAATGAAGGAGGAGCATCCGCATACGGGTAAGCATTTGGCCGAAGTAATGGTTGTCAGGGAGGAAGTGTTTTAAACTATGTATGAGAAGAAGGAAAACAAGAAGTTTCAGGCGGATTTAAATGTACCGGTGAAGTGTGGCGGACTGAGCAAAGTCGGTCCATTCAGTTGGACGTTGATGGTCAGTATGGGCCCGAGTTCTCTGAGTTTGATTGTTTGAGCATTAGGGATAGGACCCGTGACGGGTATGAAATGAACAGGAGGGTTCCTGTATATGCGAGATGAGTTGAAGCGGTTGCAGTTTGATGGTTCCTTGGATGGCCGAGTGTTGGAGACAAAGAGGAATAGAAAAGGGGTTGTGTTGGAAATCGATCTGCTGTGTTGGAAGAACAAGGTAGAACATGACTTATAGGTATTCTGCCATGCAGGTGGTATTTCCATACGTGGCAAGCATGTATGGTTGATGAAGTGGGATACGTGCGGTGTGTATAAGAAGGAGCTGGAGCGGATGTGTGGTGCGCATGTATTTTGGAAGGGTGGTGTAGTAATTTGGTTCGGCAAATGGTGAAGCCAAACAAAACTGGGATGGAGAAGTTTTTCCGAACTGTATGGCGTTCAAAAAGAGGAGTCAATACAAGTGGAAAGGAGAATAGCGCAAGATATGGTGGAGAAAGAAGTATGTAATCACGGCAAGGGTGGGATGCGGGTTGTCTTCGACTGGTAATGAGAATGAAAGGGAAGCCTGATGGAGTTATGTTTTGAACAGAGAAGACGTTGGCAACAGAAAGGAAATGGAAGCTTGCTGTTTTTTTTAAGTAGGACGTGAAGTTCAAAAATGTTGGAGAAAAGCCATTACTTGCGGCATTTTATTGAAGTGAAGTTGGCTACGAGCTTTGTACTGAAGTTCGATTTGAAATGTTGGCTTAGAGAAGGGTTGTTAATGGTCTGAAGTTGATGAGGGCGACGGAGTTGATAACCGCGGGAAGCGGAGTTGAACGTTGGGAAGTTCAAAATTTCCGTGAAGTATAAATAGAATTTCAATTTGCCGAAATACTGGAAGTCGAGATCTTACTATGGTGCGCGAGTTTTGATGACGAGAGAGGTGATGTAATGGGGTTAGACGACCGTGAGTGAATAATTGGCAGTGCATGTAAATGAATAATGTTGGAAGTAGGATAACTCGTTGAAAGGGAATGGGAGCCCGAAATAAATGGCGATGGCGAGGGCATCACTGTTTACGGTGGGAAGGAAACTCTGGTTACAACGGTGCAAACATGATTTGGGCCGAGTAAAAATAAGGTGCGAACGGTCTGATCCGTTGGAACCGTACGAAGGAAAACTACACTATGAAGCCGGATCGGAACCATTTAGAGCTCATCAGAATTTTGGCGAAATAAAACAACGGATGGGAATCAGCCAACGCAAATCGTTATTTAACGGTTAACGCGCCAAGGTGAGTAAAATCACTAACTCTGATCTATTTTAAAATATTGCAATTATATTTTAATGTTGTTTGAATGCTGTGTGATGGTTGATTAGGTTGATTACAATTAATTTGGTTGAATATTATATACCGTTATATATATGTACACATCATCAGTTGGACACTGATTCCACCGATTAGAATACCCCTAGTATAGAGTTAGTGTAAATTGTGCTGACTGACATCTGTGGATGCGGAAACCGGTTGGAGGAGTCCGACCGGATTCCTTGATAATTATATGTACTGTTTGTTTTGTTTGAACCCGAATTATATTTAAAACCCCATGTGAATATTGATGTTGAACGGAAATTCAACATCTGTTTCGATAAATCAATAAACGATATCGATTTTGAAAGTGGCGACAGTCGACCGTAAACCCATCGTTTTGTTAAGGAGTTGATTGGCCGTCAGGCAAGTCGACTAAAATAATTATAAAAATTATATTTTTATAATTAAAAAGGAGATTTAAATTTATAATAGAAGCTCTATTATAAACCAGTATTTTAGAGTTCGCTTTTATAAAATAAATAAAAACGATTGTTGACATTTAAATGAGTTTATAAAGCCGAAATTATCCGATGATTAAATATTTGGATAATTAGATTTAAGATAAACAATTTAGAAATATTATTAGATTAATTATATTAATCTAATGTTGAGAAGTAATTAAAATCAGTTAACGAATTTACTGATGGAATGGAGTTGATTTAATCAACTGTTATTTGGGAAAATGGTTATTAGATTAATTGGTCTTTAATTAATCTAATGAAACAGTTTAGAAATAAATTAATCCAAAGTAATGAGATTTAATTACCTTTTGGTTAAGAAGTTATAAATAGAACTGGGGGATAGAGAAAGCGAAGAGCTTATGTTTAATATAAATAATCATAAACAATAGAGATTTCAAAGTAAGAATATGATGTTATAAAACCATAGTTAAAATTAAACAGGAAAATACGATTTGTGGTATAAGGGATTTGAATACAGACTTATATTTGTTCTAAGGTAAGAACGTTGTCAATCAAGGTTTGAGAGGTAAATAGAATACCCCAACTTGAACAGCTTCACTATTATTGAGGAACGATATCAGTTTGTGACGAAGATAGATGTTAAGATTAGTAGAAAAGGAATATGGCAGCATATGCAAGTTTAGAACTATAGCAATAAAATAAACGTTGTTGATTGGGCTTAAGCGTAACTGTTATGTCGAGACTAGTTATAACATAGAATATTACAGCGTATGACAAGTTTGAACTATAGCAATAAAATAACGTTGTTGATAAGGTAAGGGTGACTGTAATGTTGAGATTAGTTATAAAGGGAATATTACAGCGTATGACAAGTTTAGAACTATAGCAACAAATTAACTGCTGTTGATTAGACTTAAGCGTGACTTTTATATATAACAGCACTTCCTAGGAAATGAAGCAGTTTAGTTGAAATCCACTTATTCGAAAGTGAGAAATAACGATGTCGTAAGAAAATATAAGAATCTGTTTAGAAAGAGAAATTGGAGAATCGTGTTAGAAAACGATGACAGCATTTCGATGTTCGAAATGTGATTAGAATTAAACCGTTAGGATTTGGAACTAGAATTCGACGATGTCGAATGTATTAAAAGTAAATATTTTTAGGGATTATAATCTGATAGAATAATTAACATTTAGTTTTAAACAAATAAATGTTAATAGGATAGGAGTCAGTATTCAGTTATAAACTTTATATCGATTTGATAAGAAGCTGTCTTCGAAAACAGAGTTTATAAAGTGGATTGGGAATATAAAGTATGAAAGAGTTTGCGGTAAACGAGATAAGTATTACTTGAATAAAGAGTTAATTGATAAAGGTATTCATATTTCTATAACAGGAATGGTATTCACATTTTTAAGTGAATTATGTTTTAAAAGTAAACGGTTGGCCGATTAAAATATTTATAATGAAATTGGAAATATTTTCCAATGAAGATAGGGTATACGATCCAAGTGTAGAAACCAAGGAATGTGAAAAAATGAAAATGTTTTGAACGTTAATAACGTATGTTTCTGGAACATGAAAGAATAAGAGTTTATAATAACTGGAAATGTTTTCTAAGAAGTATGAAAAGGCTAAAACGGGATTTGAGAAATATCTGGTAAGATATGGGAATTCGAATAATAAAGTCGAACGTTAAATAAAAAGTGCTCGTGATTGTGTGATGTTAGTGTACATGGAATGAATGTTGTTTTTACTTCGATGGTTAAATAACCGACTATCGAAGTGTTTTGACCATCGGTGTCAATACGGAGAGACCGGTTGGATATTTTCCGGAAACCACTCTGTATAGGCATAAGCGCTGCGAATTAGATATGCTGAAGATAATTGAAGACGGAGTTAAATGCAAGGATCGTCCAGTTATAGAATGGTGTGTTTTTGTTTGTTCAGTCCCAGGACAACTTGTATGGACGAGTGTCTGACAGAGTATTTCCAACGGTCATGCCGTTGATTTTACGAATATACCAAGTTGGTGGGGAGAAGATAATTTCTCTTTATTCTACACCCAGTGTGCATTTGTGTAATCGATGTGTGATTACGGATTTGACGATGTGACATTCAAAGTGAATGGTGATCAGATGTTCTGAAGATAGACGTAGCCTCTAGCCTCACAACCAAGAATGACAGAAGTTGGGCTAGGCAGCATGGCTAGTTGGGTCATCCCCAAGCAGGGTGTATTGTCACCGATCTAGAGAAAATTCATATTTATACTTCTTTTCGATTCTGTATCTTCGGATGACGGTTGGATGGCCTACAACTGTGGTGGCAATATATTCGCGACACTCAAGCTAAATGAGTGAGCGGTCATGTGTGGCCGGGTTGCAAGACGTTCTTGTTGAACCCTGAGTGTATCCCCTCTAGAATACACTATTCAGAAGGTGCTCCCATACCTTGTTTGTTGAAATCCAATCTCCAATAAGTGCCCTGCGATTTATGATTTTATACTATATATATGTGGAGCGTGAGATGCAAGCGTTCTACTACTTGATGATTTAATTAAGTAGACATTATTATAATATCACTGAAGTTTGATATAAAAATATGTTGGGTTATATAGTAAGGTAAAAACCGTCCATGTTTATGTGTGGGCTGGTCTTACTATTACCTTCTTGTTTTGAAAAGGATTTTCAAAGTTAAACAGTATGGTTGGAATTTACTCACACCAGTCCCATGACTGACCCAGAGTTTATTTTGTTTGTTTTCCCTAAACTCTTGGGTGCCCAAATTTGTACGGGCAGTCAAGTGTTTCAGGCTTTGCAGATTCACTTGGAGGAGCTCAAAAGCAGGAAGCTTCACCATTATTTATGTAGAGTTATTTCCGATGTGATATGATGTATTGTACTCTGATAATGGTATGTATATACAATACAGTTTTGTATTCAAAGTTATGTTATATAATACATCTTATTTTGTTCCGCTGCGAGTTTCGTGTTACTCTGATTCTGTTCAGTTGTGATCTTCTTCTTCTTCTGTTCTATTAGTTCTATCTTTTCTTTCTCACCCTCTAAATTCTTCTATAAATGTCCCGGTATTTTCGATGCTTGAATAGTCAATAGTGTGTTTTTTTTGTTGATTTTCTGGGTCGAAAATTCGCGCCATTACAGATGGTATCAGAGCTGAAGGTTAAGTGATTACCTTGGCTCTGTGGCGTAACTCAATAGAGATGGAGTTAGTAATACTCTAGATTGAGTTGAGTGTATATATATGAGCACGTATTTGTAATCAATATAAAAACCATTTTATATTGTGTTGACTGGTCAGTCGAGTAGTTATGAATTCTGGTCGAAACAGTAATGCAAACTGAGTCGATAGGTGTTTCTAAACTCTTGAACAGAGTAATTCGACACAGTTTGTTTTGAAAAGAGGGTAAATGAAACAATTTTACCCAAAGTATATTTTGATATAAAAAGAAGTGTATATCTTGATATTAATATAATATATTGGATATGTGATCATTATTATGATCGAGCAGGATTATAATTGAGTTGGTTATATAAACTACCAAACGAAATATTATATAAGTATGATATGCAAAATCAGATGAGCTGAATCTGAATTAAAAACCAGAATTGAAATAAAACTCTAGAAACTTGGAAAAGAATTGAAATTGAATTTGAATTAAATATAAGGGAATTTTAAAATCCTGGGAGATTTGAAAATTTGTTTCCAAGTGCTATGAAAGATATTTTGAAGTAATTTCAAAAATAGAGTGATTATAAATGAGTTTTTAAAGCAATATAGTATTGAACCCACTTCGATGGTTGGAAAATAAATTCCGATGATGATCGCGACATTATCGGTGTTCATTTTCGAGCAGGTAAGTGACAGATTACAACCAAAGATTTGTTTTGTATTGTTTGAGAAACAAGTTGTCAGAAATTCAAATGTTTTGAATTATATATGATTTCAAACTGATTTGAAATAAATCCCAGGAATTTAAATTTTGAAATAAAAATTTAACTTATGGAGTTAAAATGGTAAAAGTGGAATTTAAACAAAGATAACAAAACTGGACTGAATTTGGAAAGATCCAAAATGAAAATTACAAAAGAAAAATATTGGAGATTCGAGTTATTAAAAATGAATTGATTCTTGGAGAATAAGAACCGAATTTTGAATTAGAGATGGAGATAACTGATTTGAGAAATAAATCAGTAAATGGAATGTCGTAATAAAACTTAACAAGGTTAAGAACTGAGAGTGGAATCGGAGTTGAAATAGAAATTTGGCTTAGTAAAAGCGAAAGACTGGTTTGAGAACGGATTGATGGGAGATCAACCAAGGATGCTTGGATATGCTGGTTTGATAGCAGATGACAGAGATAGAGTTGAATGCCCAACAGAGAAGATACACGTTTGTATATGAGTATGAGATTTTTTATGAGTCAGTTTGGGTAAGCCGTTTGGCTGTTTGATTTTCTTTTGGATTGGAGAAGGCCCGGAGTGGCAAGTTGTTGTAGTACCGAGTGAGCCGTGCAGAGGAGATGCTGGCGAGATTCTCTGAAAATTTAAGCTGTTAGGAAATTTTCAGAAATTTTGAAAATATTCGAAATAATAAGGAATTAATATTTTAATTGGAAATAATCAGTTCAGTGGAAACTGGAATTATGAAGTAAACCAAAAAGATTTTTAACCATGTTATAACAGAGATTGTAGCATTTTCCCTATCTTAGCAATTTCGAGGACGAAATTATTTTAAGGGGGAAGGTCTGTAACGTCCCGCATTTTTGTCGGTGGGTATTTGAATATTTAAATCAGTTTAAATACTGAATTTGTAATATAGGTGGATTTATATATTAACTAAAACGAAGTTGAACGTATAAAGATATATATTAATTATAATCAAGCCCATAACGATGCTGCAGTTCGTAATTTAACGTTCTGAACTTCAACTGAGTGTACCAGACTCTTTTTGAATCGGATTTCTTCGAAACAAGAAGCGTTGGAATCTGTTGAACTATATCTTTCTAACAGAAGTGAAAAACTAAGATTTCGTTGTATAGATTGCAAGATATGTCCAAATCAAATATTCAGAAAGTCGCTGTGAAATCATATATCGACCGTAACGGTTATTTGAATATAACTTGATATTAGTTGCAAATCGGGACAAGGTTCTTTTGAAGCGCAACAATAATTTAATTTTTAGAATTTTACTGTAATTTTTAATTAATTAAATATGCAACTTTTTATTTGGAGTAGTGTGTACCCTGTATCGGTATTTCGGGATTTCACAGAATGAGTTCATTTACCGGTATTATTATATTTTTGGGATCGTGGGGCGTTGGTCATTATAATGGTATTTTTATTTCGGTCGATAGAGGTCCCTAAAATGATAAAATTTCGTACAGTCGATACCCTAAAATATCTAATCATAACAAAACAAACGTACACTGAAAATTTAGCAAGCCATCCCCTAGTGGTAAAGCACACACGAACCTAAGGGAGAAAACCATTACGCTATTCCTAAATTCACGGCAAAATTTCAGCAAGCAACCACGTCTGATCCTTAATATAATATACATATGTGTCCTCTATATAAACCCATCACCCAATAATTTTCTCTCGACACGAATACTTCTTCCTAAAGCCTCTTTTCTTCTGTCTCTTTTCTAAAAAAAAAAGAAAACAAAAACAAATGCAGAAATTAGAAAACAAGATCTAAATCCATGAGCAGTTCACGATTTTTAGAATAGGAGGTGGTATTGAAGTTTGTGTGAGCACTGCACGGTTTGAAAATGCAAAGGAAGGGGGGGCACGTTTTCATATTGGTGAAAAGGTGGGGAGTTGCAAGGCTGAGCGTGGCGAGCTAAGGGGAGTCTTGCATGCTTTTTATAGTGAAGGGACGATGATCATGGAAGAGTGCTGCACAGTAAAGGCCACGGTGGAACGAACAGTTTAAGTGTTTGCCTGGATTCCTAAATGAATGTCTTCGTGGAAACAAAACACGTGGATATTGGGGCTGAGTGGTGCAGCATGTGAAATGAAGGAGGAGCATCCGCATACGGGTAAGCATTTGGCCGAAGTAATGGTTGTCAGGGAGGAAGTGTTTTAAACTATGTATGAGAAGAAGGAAAACAAGAAGTTTCAGGCGGATTTAAATGTACCGGTGAAGTGTGGCGGACTGAGCAAAGTCGGTCCATTCAGTTGGACGTTGATGGTCAGTATGGGCCCGAGTTCTCTGAGTTTGATTGTTTGAGCATTAGGGATAGGACCCGTGACGGGTATGAAATGAACAGGAGGGTTCCTGTATATGCGAGATGAGTTGGAGCGGTTGCAGTTTGATGGTTCCTTGGATGGCCGAGTGTTGGAGACAAAGAGGAATAGAAAAGGGGTTGTGTTGGAAATCGATCTGCTGTGTTGGAAGAACAAGGTAGAACATGACTTATAGGTATTCTGCCATGCAGGTGGTATTTCCATACGTGGCAAGCATGTATGGTTGATGAAGTGGGATACGTGCGGTGTGTATAAGAAGGAGCTGGAGCGGATGTGTGGTGCGCATGTATTTTGGAAGGGTGGTGTAGTAATTTGGTTCGGCAAATGGTGAAGCCAAACAAAACTGGGATGGAGAAGTTTTTCCGAACTGTATGGCGTTCAAAAAGAGGAGTCAATACAAGTGGAAAGGAGAATAGCGCAAGATATGGTGGAGAAAGAAGTATGTAATCACGGCAAGGGTGGGATGCGGGTTGTCTTCGACTGGTAATGAGAATGAAAGGGAAGCCTGATGGAGTTATGTTTTGAACAGAGAAGACGTTGGCAACAGAAAGGAAATGGAAGCTTGCTGTTTTTTTTAAGTAGGACGTGAAGTTCAAAAATGTTGGAGAAAAGCCATTACTTGCGGCATTTTATTGAAGTGAAGTTGGCTACGAGCTTTGTACTGAAGTTCGATTTGAAATGTTGGCTTAGAGAAGGGTTGTTAATGGTCTGAAGTTGATGAGGGCGACGGAGTTGATAACCGCGGGAAGCGGAGTTGAACGTTGGGAAGTTCAAAATTTCCGTGAAGTATAAATAGAATTTCAATTTGCTGAAATACTGGAAGTCGAGATCTTACTATGGGGCGCGAGTTTTGATGACGAGAGAGGTGATGTAATGGGGTTAGACGACCGTGAGTGAATAATTGGCAGTGCATGTAAATGAATAATGTTGGAAGTAGGATAACTCGTTGAAAGGGAATGGGAGCCCGAAATAAATGGCGATGGCGAGGGCATCACTGTTTACGGTGGGAAGGAAACTCTGGTTACAACGGTGCAAACATGATTTGGGCCGAGTAAAAATAAGGTGCGAACGGTCTGATCCGTTGGAACCGTACGAAGGAAAACTACACTATGAAGCCGGATCGGAACCATTTAGAGCTCATCAGAATTTTGGCGAAATAAAACAACGGATGGGAATCAGCCAACGCAAATCGTTATTTAACGGTTAACGCGCCAAGGTGAGTAAAATCACTAACTCTGATCTATTTTAAAATATTGCAATTATATTTTAATGTTGTTTGAATGCTGTGTGATGGTTGATTAGGTTGATTACAATTAATTTGGTTGAATATTATATACCGTTATATATATGTACACATCATCAGTTGGACACTGATTCAACCGATTAGAATACCCCTAGTATAGAGTTAGTGTAAATTGTGCTGACTGACATCTGTGGATGCGGAAACCGGTTGGAGGAGTCCGACCGGATTCCTTGATAATTATATGTACTGTTTGTTTTGTTTGAACCCGAATTATATTTAAAACCCCATGTGAATATTGATGTTGAACGGAAATTCAACATCTGTTTCGATAAATCAATAAACGATATCGATTTTGAAAGTGGCGACAGTCGACCGTAAACCCATCGTTTTGTTAAGGAGTTGATTGGCCGTCAGGCAAGTCGACTAAAATAATTATAAAAATTATATTTTTATAATTAAAAAGGAGATTTAAATTTATAATAGAAGCTCTATTATAAACCAGTATTTTAGAGTTCGCTTTTATAAAATAAATAAAAACGATTGTTGACATTTAAATGAGTTTATAAAGCCGAAATTATCCGATGATTAAATATTTGGATAATTAGATTTAAGATAAACAATTTAGAAATATTATTAGATTTATTATATTAATCTAATGTTGAGAAGTAATTAAAATAAGTTAACGAATTTACTGATGGAATGGAGTTGATTTAATCAACTGTTATTTGGGAAAATGGTTATTAGATTAATTGGTCTTTAATTAATCTAATGAAACAATTTAGAAATAAATTAATCCAAAGTAATGAGATTTAATTACCTTTTGGTTAAGAAGTTATAAATAGAACTGGGGGATAGAGAAAGCGAAGAACTTATGTTTAATATAAATAATCATAAACAATAGAGATTTCAAAGTAAGAATATGATGTTATAAAACCATAGTTAAAATTAAACAAGAAAATACGATTTGTGGTATAAGGGATTAGAATACAGACTTATATTTGTTCTAAGGTAAGAACGTTGTCGATCAAGGTTTGAGAGGTAAATAGAATACCCCAACTTGAACAGCTTCACTATTATTGAGGAACGATATCAGTTTGTGACGGAGATAGATGTTAAGATTAGTAGAAAAGGAATATGGCAGCATATGCAAGTTTAGAACTATAGCAATAAAATAAACGCTGTTGATTGGGCTTAAGCGTAACTGTTATGTCGAGACTAGTTATAACATAGAATATTACAGCGTATGACAAGTTTGAACTATAGCAATAAAATAACGCTGTTGATAAGGTAAGGGTGACTGTAATGTTGAGATTAGTTATAAAGGGAATATTACAGCGTATGACAAGTTTAGAACTATAGCAACAAATTAACTGCTGTTGATTAGACTTAAGCGTGACTTTTATATATAACAGCACTTCCTAGGAAATGAAGCAGTTTAGTTGAAATCCACTTATTCGAAAGTGAGAAAAAACGATGTCGTAAGAAAATATAAGAATCTGTTTAGAAAGAGAAATTGGAGAATCGTGTTAGAAAACGATGACAGCATTTCGATGTTCGAAATGTGATTAGAATTAAACCGTTAGGATTTGGAACTAGAATTCGACGATGTCGAATGTATTAAAAGTAAATATTTTTAGGGATTATAATCTGATAGAATAATTAACATTTAGTTTTAAACAAATAAATGTTAATAGGATAGGAGTCAGTATTCGGTTATAAACTTTATATCGATTTGATAAGAAGCTGTCTTAGAAAACAGAGTTTATAAAGTGGATTGGGAATATAAAGTATGAAAGAGGTTGCGGTAAACGAGATAAGTATTACTTGAATAATGAGTTAATTGATAAAGGTATTCAGATTTCTATAACAGGAATGGTATTCACATTTTTAAGTGAATTATGTTTTAAAAGTAAACGGTTGGCCAATTAAAATATTTATAATGAAATTGGAAATATTTTCCAATAAAGATAGGGTATACGATCCAAGTGTAGAAACCAAGGAAAGTGAAAAGAATGAAAATGTTTTGAACGTTAATAACGTATGTTTCTGGAACATGAAAGAATAAGAGTTTATAATAACTGGAAATGTTTTCTAAGAAGTATGAAAAGGCTAAAACGGGATTTGAGAAATATCTGGTAAGATATGGGAATTCGAATAATAAAGTCGAACGTTAAATAAAAAGTGCTCGTGATTGTGTGATGTTAGTGTACATGGAATGAATGTTGTTTTTACTTCGATGGTTAAATAACCGACTATCGAAGTGTTTTGACCATCGGTGTCAATACGGAGAGACCGGTTGGATATTTTCCGGAAACCACTCCGTATAGGCATAAGCGCTGCGAATTAGATATGCTGAAGATAATTGAAGACGGAGTTAAATGCAAGGATCGTCCAGTTATAGAATGGTGTGTTTTTGTTTGTTCAGTCCCAGGACAACTTGTATGGACGAGTGTCTGACAGAGTATTTCCAATGGTCATGCCGTTGATTTTACGAATATACCAAGTTGGTGGGGAGAAGATAATTTCTCTTTATTCTACACCCAGTGTGCATTTGTGTAATCGATGTGTGATTACGGATTTGACGATGTGACATTCAAAGTGAATGGTGATCAGATGTTCTGAAGATAGACGTAGCCTCTAGCCTCACAACCAAGAATGACAGAAGTTGGGCTAGGCAGCATGGCTAGTTGGGTCATCCCCAAGCAGGGTGTATTGTCACCGATCTAGAGAAAATTCATATTTATACTTCTTTTCGATTCTGTATCTTCGGATGACGGTTGGATGGCCTACTACTGTGGTGGCAATATATTCGCGACACTCAAGCTAAATGAGTGAGCGGTCATGTGTGGCCGGGTTGCAAGACGTTCTTGTTGAACCCTGAGTGTATCCCCTCTAGAGTACACTATTCAGAAGGTGCTCCCATACCTTGTTTGTTGAAATCCAATCTCCAATAAGTGCCCTGCGATTTATGATTTTATACTATATATATGTGGAGCGTGAGATGCAAGCGTTCTACTACTTGATGATTTAATTAAGTAGACATTATTATAATATCACTGAAGTTTGATATAAAAATATGTTGGGTTATATAGTAAGGTAAAAACCGTCCATGTTTATGTGTGGGCTGGTCTTACTATTACCTTCTTGTTTTGAAAAGGATTTTCAAAGTTAAACAGTATGGTTGGAATTTACTCACACCAGTCCCATGACTGACCCAGAGTTTATTTTGTTTGTTTTCCCTAAACTCTTGGGTGCCCAAATTTGTACGGGCAGTCAAGTGTTTCAGGCTTTGCAGATTCACTTGGAGGAGCTCAAAAGCAGGAAGCTTCACCATTAGTTATGTAGAGTTATTTCCGCTATGATATGATGTATTGTACTCTGATAATGGTATGTATATACAATACAGTTTTGTATTCAAAGTTATGTTATATAATACATCTTATTTTGTTCCGCTGCGAGTTTCGTGTTACTCTGATTCTGTTCAGTTGTGATCTTCTTCTTCTTCTATTCTATTAGTTCTATCTTTTCTTTCTCACCCTCTAAATTCTTCTATAAATGTCCCGGTATTTTCGATGCTTGAATAGTCAACAGTGCGTTTTTTTTGTTGATTTTCTGGGTCGAAAATTCGCGCCATTACATTATGACAGAATAAATCGATCGAACTAAATCAACGACCATTTATCGTTACATAACGATAAATGACAATGTGGGTAAAACTCACCAACTCTGAATAGTTATATTTTTATAACGTACTTTTAGAACTGTTAGATATTGATTGACTGTTGTGTGTAGATTGGTTGATTGAACTGCTAGTCAGTTAGTTGAAATTATAAATATATATATATACCATTAAATATTGATGTTGTTTATCATAACATTTCATATTGAAATGAAATTGATGTATATTATACTGTGTAACATCTGTGGATACAGGGATATAGGTTGGAGGAATCCGACTGGATTCCTCAACATTTATTTTACTGTTTTCATATATTGTGATATATGATGTGATGTATATTTGTTACGGGTTATGTGTGTTAGAATGATATTGATAATTTGTTATTCGATATTTTAAATATCATAAGAAACCCTGGGATGTAAAAAGGAATATTTCAATGTATATTGAAATAAAGGAATTTTATAAAATCAACCGATTTTATAAAAAGGAAATAAATTTGAAAATAAAGCATTAATAAAATCATAGGATATTCTAAAGGAGGATATTTGTTTAGAAAACAGATAGGATATTATAAAAAGGAAAACGTTGTTAAAAGGAAATCTTTATAAATGAATAAACATTGTTAAAAGGAAATCTTTATAAACGGATAAATGTTGTTAAAAGTGAAAATATTTGTAAATCAATAAAGTAATCGAATATTAATTATTCGAATAAGAGTTAATCAAATAGAGTTAAAACAATATTAGAAACTGACTAGAGATTAGTTAAGTCGAATGGTTTTCTGAGTGTGGATCTGATGTTGGTTTCGGCCTTCGGGGTTTATAGTTAGAGAATTGTTCTCTTACTAGTTTACAATTAGGGACAAATAGTTGTGGAATGGTAGTGATGCGTGAATGAGGATTGGAAATGTTTTCCCATGTTAATAACGTATATTTCTAAATCATAGAAAATAAGGAATGTGGATATATATATATATATGTTTTGATGATTGGATTGATAATTCCATTTGGAATTTAGATCGTTGTTTGTACACCGACATGTTTTCATTGATAGTTAAATCACATACTATCATAGTTTGACCATTTTTACGTTGTTAATATGGAGAGACCGGTTGGATTCTTATCCAAAGAACCACTCTGTATTGGCATAAGCGTTGCGAATATGCCAAAGAAAATTGAAGACGGAGTAAAGTGCAAGGGCTGTTGTATAAGTCCTAGGTAGAGATTTCCTAGGATGGATGTACTGAATAGTGCCTTCGGTTTCGTTCAGTCCCAGAACAAACGTATATGGACGAGTGTCTGATAGAGTATTTCCAATGATCAAATGGGTTGGTCTGTATAAATATATATGGTTGCAACGGATTTATTCCCTTAGCATAACATCCAGAATATTTGTGCAAATCAATTAGTGGTAAACGGATTTGATAATGTGGCATTCAAAAGTGATCGTGTTATCAATGAATGAAAAGTAGTCGTAACCTCTGGCCTCAACATCAGGAAATGACAAAAAATCGGGCAGGCAGCATGGCTAAGTCGGTCGCACCGAAGTAGGGTGTATAATCACCTATCTAGAGAATATTCATTTGCTTCTTAAATCTATCAATGTTGTCCCATATATATATGGGAAACGGTTGCTGATCCCAACCGTTGGTGATGTACATTCGATACACTCAAGCGAAATGAGTGGTCGGTCATGTGTGGTTGAGTTGGAAGATGTTCTTGTTGAACTCCAGTGTATCGTTCCTAGAGTACACAGATCGGAAGGTGGTTCCATACCTTGTCATAGTTGGAAATCCATTACCCAATACGTGCTTGCGGTTTTGATTGTATACTATACATGTAGAATGTGAGATAAAAGTGTTTCTGCTAGATTATTATTACACTGCAGTTGATAGACATTATTATAATATCAAAGGTTTTTGATATAAAGATATTTTGGATTCTCATAAGGGAAAAACCCGTTCTGTTATACGGCGTGGTCTTATGAGATATCGTTTACTTGTTTAAATTGTTTTAAACTGTTTACTCATACCAGTCTCATGACTGACCCGGAGTTTACTTTGTTTTGTTCTACCTAAACTCTTGGGTGCCTAAATTTGTACGGGCAGTCAAGTAGTTCAGGATTTTACAGATACTCTTGGAGAGCTTGGAGCAGGAGGCTTCAGGATTCTATAGCTATTATTATTTCCGCTGTTGTTGTAAGTGTTGTACTCTGAAAAGTGCTATTGTATACATACACTGTTTGTATTTCAAAAGTTATGTTATATTTCATTCGTTCCGCTGTGAGATTCATGGTTACTCTGATGATGATGTTCTTTTTCTTCTTCTATTCTAATAGTTCTATCTTATCTATCCTCACCCTCTATCTTCTTTCTATTAATTTCTTGAATTTCCAGTGCAATTTGGGGTTGGACTTGTGTTATTTGGTCAGCTCAAATTGGACCGAATTTTTGGGTCATTACAGTTGGTATCAGAGCTTAAGGTTAAGTATTACCTTGGCTCTGTGGCGTGACTCAGTAGAGATGGGGTTAGTAATACCCTAGATTGAGTTGAGTGTATATATACGAGTGAACGTATTTGTTATTTGATATAAAAATTTGTTTTATGTTGTGGAGCTTTATTGGTTGAGTGGCTTATGAATTCTGGTCGATAGTGGGGCTCCACAATATCGATAGGGGTTTCTAAACACTCGAATACAATGAACCAACATGATATGTTTTGAAATTAACATAGTATAATTGGTTGTATTGGTTGTTAATATAATCGAAAGAAATAATAAAAAGGTGAAATAGTTGTAGATAACCAATCAAAATTCATATAAGTAAAGTATATGAAATAAGATGAATTAAATTTGAATTTAAATCAGAATCAAGAATTAAAATAAGTAAATTTTAAGTTCCTGGGAGGTTTTGAAAATGTTTTCAAATTGAAAATGTTATAGTATTGAATTCACTTCAATAAACTGGGAAATAACCCTGATGAGTATGGCCACATCATCAGTGTTCATTTTCGAGTTCAAAGTGACAGATTACTGCCAAATGTTTTGTTTTTGAATTGTTTGAGGAAAACAAGTTATTTAGAAATTCAAAGGTTTTGAATTGGTATTATGATTTCAAATTGATTTGAAATAAACCCAGGGATTTATATTCCAGAATGAGATGGTAAAAGTGAATAATAAACCAAAGTTTAACTTGAACTAAGTTAAATAAAATTGGATTTGATTAGTGAATAATCTGGAATGGTATTGGAATTGGTGAGTTAAAATTTTGAAAATCGAGAATGGAACTCGAGTTAAGAATGAGATGTGATTTGAGGATATAAACTGTTTGGAGTTGATTGGTATGGCATGATATATGCAGAATTGGTAACAGGTAGATCGGATATAATGATCTGTGATTAACATAGAAATGTGTTTGTTTTATGCTCGTATATTTTATCTTTTGTAAATAAATAAATGATACTTTGGTTACTTTTGTATGTTTTTACAAGATGTCAAGAAATGCCTCTTTCGTTTCAAATTAAAGGCCAACTACAGATAAAAAGCTACTTCCCCGTACTAAAGTCATCTCAATCACAAAAGACGTCGTAGCTCACTGGTAAAGGCATAGGAATTGGTGCTGAGAGACCCGAGTTCGAACCCCGTCGAGCTCACTTTTTGCCAAAGAATAGAACACGTTCACACTGGCCCTTTGCTTTGAGGAACATTTGGATTAGTGTTATGTTATATATATACATACACATATTCATGTGTATGTATTTATGATGTGCACCAATTAACATTTCAGCAATAGCCATATTCTTATCATGGAATTAAATTCAAATCATTCAATTTCAAATAGAAGAATTTCTGATTGAATTGCTGCCAAGAAAAGATCAATTGTGAAGATTTTATCCTTTGTTGCCTTTGGAGTCTAATAAGCATCCCTGTTTGGAAGAATTAATTATATGCAATCTTTTATCAATCAATTAGCCACATGGGAGAATTGAGAGATATGGAGAATATTTACCATGATATGCCCAGATTTTCTCCAATCAAGCTGAGTCAAGGAAGGCAAGAGATATTCATGAATGAGGAGGCCCATTTATTCATAGACCTAATTATGGTTTTACCATTCTCATCTATAAATATGTGTTGTAACCATTGTGTCATTCATTCTTCTGTACTCTCTTTTAGTTTTAATAAAGCTTTCTTTTCTTTAGTTTCTGCATTTTTATTTTCATGGCAAATTGTGTTGTCTAGTCAATTAGATTTGCTAGAACACAATTTGCTATTGCTTCTATTTTTCTTACTAGTGATTAACCGTCTGATTAGATTCAGCGGTAATCCTAGTTTTTATTTTCAGTTGTTGATTTCTTTTCTGCAATTTTATTTCCAGTGTTCTATTTTATTTTAATCATTGAATTTATTATAGATCCGATTAGATTCGAATCTGCAGTGAATTTAATTGCATCTTTTATTCGTATTTTCAGTTTTTATTTTGCTTTGCAAAAAAAAAAAAATCAACCTCTAAGCTTTGTCTAACTCGCCCAAGAGATTAGATAAATAATTGATTTAATTCACCTCCCTGTGTTCGACCTGTATGCTACACACCTATATGCTTGCAGAATTTATTACAAATGTCGCGCTTTTCTAATTCATAGATTAGCAACGATCAATATGCCCGACAAAAAGGTACAAGTTTATATTTCACATGAGTTTGAGATTTATGAGCCGAATTGGCAAGCCGCTTGGCTGTTTGATTTTCTTTTGGGTTGGAGATGGCCCAGCGAGGCGAGTTGGAGTTTGACCTATTGACCAGTATAAAGGAGATGCTGTCGAAAATTTTCGAAAAGTTAAGGCATTATAAAATTTTCAGGATTTTTGAAATTTTTTGTTAGTCAGAATTAGTTAATAATTTAATTGAAATTAAATTGGTTCAGTTGAAACTGAAGTTAAGAAGTGAATAAATATGTTCTAACCAGTCGATAGGGTCGTCCTCTACCTTTTAGCAATTTCAAGGACGAAATTATTTTAAATGGGAAAGATTGTAATGACCCGCATTGGCAGAGGGTATTATAATTAATTTATTTAATTATATAAATAGTGATATAGTGAATTAAATGGTCGTGGAATTAAATAATGGTGAATATTTAATTAAAATAATAAATTAAATAATATATTTAATTCTGAAATAATCAGGATTGGCTGAAATGGCGATATGGTGTGAACTGGGTCATCTGTGATATTTATTTCAGCTTGGAATTGAATTTGAATAACGAATATATTAAATAAACGATAGTTTGAACGTATAATTATATTATAATAAAAATCAAGCTTGAAATGGTGCTGCAGTTCGTAATTTGGCGATTTAAATTTCAACTGAATGTACAGGATTCATTTTAAGCCGGATTTCTCTGAAATAAGAAACGTGTGAAGCTGGTGGAGTATATCTTTCTAGTGGAAGAGAAAAATCAGGATTTCATCATGTAGATTTTGAGATATGTCCAAATCAAATTTCAGAAAAGTCGCTGTGGAATTCCTTTATAATTTGCAATGCTTTAATTACGTTATAAAAGGAATTTTAGTATATAATTAAATATCGATTTCAACCAGGACTTGAAATATTGAATATATAATTACCCTAGAGCTGTATGGTATTCTGGTGCGAATATATACGATAATATTAAATTATTTATATTTAATTCAATTATATTTAAATATATTTATATATTTAAATGGGTCGTTCAAAGCTTTAAAAATAGCCGGTTTTGCAAACGAAGCTGGAATTCGACGAAACTAATTTTGTTGGATCCACAATGTCAAATAATTGTTATATTTCCAGTTCCGTTATTTTTAGAGTCACTGTGTGGCCGTACGGATTTTTAAAGTAAAAAACAGTCAGTATTTTGGTAGTTAAAAATACGCTGTTTGAGCAAACGGAGTCAGAATTTGATGAAACCAGTTTCGTTGGGAACATAATGTCGAACTCTAGCTGCATGTCCAGTTTGGTGATTTTTGGGTATCGTGTGTGATCACACGAATTTTTAAGAGACAAAAACGAATATTAAAATATAAATATCTAACCTAAATAAATATCTAGATATTTATCTAACGTTATAAATACCCCCTAACTTTCTTCTTTACCCTAAACCCTTATTTTTTTCCATCGTTCTGGTCAACACAGCAAAATGGTAGCCGCCACCAGAAAACCCAAAACATTGAAAAATCATTCTTCAAAATTCAAAAAAAGAAATAGGAATAAATCTCTATAAATTAGGAGATGAATCTTCATGAACTCCTGATGTTGTGAGCTTCGAGTTGGGGTGTGTTTTGAGAGGTACGATGCTAGTGGAGTTCGCTGTCATGGTTCCAGCGATATTTGGGTTCAGGATTTCCGAATATTTGTGGAGCAATAGTTGAATCTAAGTGCGGATTTGACTTCAGTGTCTGAATTGTCATGAACTGGGTGTCATTGGTGGAGTACGGTGACCAACTGGGTGGTCCGACGTTGTACAACACCTGGAGGGGGTTGCGAGGAGGAAGACTTCGGGTATAGCAAAAATGGTATGATGGTGGAGCATTTCAAATGAGAAGAACTTTGGTTTTGGTTTGGGTTTAAGTCATGGTGTATTGATGGAGTTGTGGGAGGCTGAGCGTCGGCTATGGCCATGGATATTGCGGGTTACTGCTGTCAAATGCATTTCAAGAATGGTGTTCGAGTTGATGGAAAAGGGGATGAAGCGATAAATTTAAGATGAGGAGTCTAACGGTGTGTTCAGTTTGTTGATCTATGGAGAAGGAGGTTACGTAATCAAAGAAATGGAGTGGGTGTACGGGAAGTGAAGGCAACGTATGATTTGGGATTGGGGAAGAAGTCTTAACGGAGCTGAAATAAATGGGTGGGCTTGTTTCTAACGAAGGCCCGTATTCTTTTTTTTTTGAAAAGTATAAAGAATGGAGGAGTTAGAAATTTAAATGGGCGCGGGCTGAACTATTTGTGTGGAAGAGCTGATCATAGGTGAAGGGGTTGGCAGGCTGAATTCGATATGTTTTGTGATGGGCTTGGGCCGACTTGAAATACACGTGAGGCCCTTATATCTATATTTAGTTAAATATAAATCAAGTATTATGCTTATATATATTGTTAATGCAATAATTTATTCATACTATATCAGAATCACAAATGATTAGTCACGTTACAATCGTATATACGAGGGCTTCAAGGTGGAAGTAGTTGAGGATGGTTCGGAGCTCGTTGGAAGTTATGACAGAACAAATCGATCGAACTGAATCAACGACCATTTATCGTTACATAACGATAAATGACAATGTGGGTAAAACTCACCAACTCTGAATAGTTATATTTTTATAACGTACTTTTAGAACTGTTAGATATTGATTGACTGTTGTGTGTAGATTGGTTGATTGAACTGCTAGTCAGTTAGTTGAAATTATATATATATATATAAATATATATATACCATTAAATATTGATGTTGTTTATAAGAACATTTCATATTGAAATGAAATTGATGTATATTATACTGTGTTACATCTGTGGATACAGGGATACAGGTTGGAAGAATCCGACTGGATTCCTCAACATTTATTTTACTGTTTTCATATATTGTGATATATGATGTGATGTATATCTGTTATGGGTTATGTGTGTTAGAATGATATTGATCATTTGTTATTCGATATTTTAAATATCATAAGAAACCCTGGGATGTAAAAAGGAATATTTCAATGTATATTGAAATAAAGGAATTTTATAAAATCAACCGATTTTATAAAAAGGAAATAAATTTGAAAATAAAGCATTTATAAAATCGTAGGATATTATAAAGGAGGATATTTGTTTAGAAAACAGATAGGATATTATAAAAAGGAAAACATTGTTAAAAGGAAATCTTTTTAAATGAATGAACGTTGTTAAAAGGAAATCTTTATAAATGGATAAATGTTGTTAAAAGTGAAAATATTTGTAAATCAATAAAGTAATCAAATATTAGTTATTCGAATAAGAGTTAATCAAATAGAGTTAAAACAATATTAGAAACTGACTAGAGACTAGTTAAGTCGAATGGTTTTCTGAGTGTGGATTTGATGTTGGTTTCGGCCTTCGGGGTTTATACTTAGAGAATTGTTCTCTTACTAGTTTACAGTTAGGGACAAATAGTTGTGGAATGGTAGTGATGCGTGAATGAGGATTGGAAATGTTTTCCCATGTTAATAACGTATATTTCTAAATCATAGAAAATATGGAATGTGGATATATATATATATATATATATATATGTTTTGATTATTGGATTGATAATTCCATTTAGGATTTAGATCATTGTTTGTACACCGACATATTTTCATTGATAGTTAAATCACAGACTATCAAAGTTTGACCATTTTTACGTTGTTAATATGGAGAGACCGGTTGGATTCTTATCCAAAGAACCACTCTGTATTGGCATAAGCGTTGCGAATATGCAAAAGAAAATTGAAGACGGAGTAAAGTGCAAGGGCTGTTGTATAAGTCCTAGGTAGAGATTGCCTAGGATGGATGTACTGAATAGTGCCTTCGGTTTCGTTCAGTCCCAGATCGAATGTATATGGACGAGTGTCTGACAGAGTATTTCCAATGATCAAATGGGTTGGTCTGTATAAATATATATGGTTGCAACGGATTTATTCCCTTAGCATAACATCCAGAATATTTGTGCAAATCAATTAGTGATTAACAGATTTGATAATGTGGCATTTAAAAGTGATCGTGTTATCAATGAATGAAAAGTAGTCGTAACCTCTGGCCTCAACATCAGGAAATGACAAAAAATCGGGTAGGCAGCATGGCTAAGTCGGTCGCACCGAAGTAGGGTTTATAATCACCTATCTAGAGAATATTCATTTGCTTCTTAAATCTATCAATGCTGTCCCATATATATATGGGAAACGGTTGCTGATCCCAACCTTTGGTGATGTACATTCGATACACTCAAGCGAAATGAGTGGTCGGTCATGCGTGGCTGAGTTGCAAGATGTTCTTGTTGAACTCCAGTGTATCGTTCCTAGAGTACACTGATCGGAAGGTGGTTCCATACCTTGTCATAGTTGGAAATCCATTACCCAATATGTGGTTGCGGTTTTGATTGTATACTATATATGTAGAACGTGAGATGAAAGCGTTTCGGCTAGATGATTATTATACTGCAATTGATAGACATTATTATAATATCATAGGTTTTTGATATAAAGATATTTTGGATTCTCATAAGGGAAAAACCCGTTCCGTTATACGGCGTGGTCTTATGAGATATCGTTTACTTGTTCAAATTGTTTTAAACTGTTTACTCATACCAGTCCCAAGACTGACCTGGAGTTTACTTTGTTTTGTTCTACCTAAACTCTTGGGTGCCTAAATTTGTACGGGCAGTCAAGTAGTTCAGGATTTTACAGATACACTTGGAGAGCTTGGAGCAGGAGGCTTCAGGATTCTATAGCTATTATTATTTCCGCTGTTGTTGTAAGTGTTGTACTCTGAAAAGTGCTATTGTATACATATACTGTTTGTATTTCAAAAGTTATGTTATATTTCATTCGTTCCGCTGTGAGATTCGTGGTTACTCTGATGATGATGTTCTTTTTCTTCTTCTATTCTAATAGTTCTATCTTATCTATCCTCACCCTCTATCTTCTTTCTATTAATTTCTTGAATTTCCAGTGCAATTTGGGGTTGGACTTGTGTTATTTGGTCAACTCAAATTGGACCGGATTTTCGGGTCATTACAGTTTTAATAAAATCTATTAATGAAAAGTCATCGACCAATGTATACATAATTTCCTATACAGTGTAGCCAAAGTTTTTGGACCGACTACCATATTCAAAGAAATACATGGAAGTAGTTGGCATCAAATGCATGAGAAAAAAACTTCTTCATATTTTATCTAATTTTTACCATTTTTTCAACCTTAATTTTTAGTTCTTGAAATTTATAGCAAAGCATGCAAGCTAAGCATTAAGAAATTTGAATGTTAGTAACTCTTCATGTGAGTCTTCAAAGAGTGAACCATTAATGGAAAGAAACATATTTTAGTTGAGGAGAAATCCAATAAGCAATAAAATCTTTGCAGGATCAATATAAACTAAAACTTAATTCGGAGGAATACGAAGCTGCATGATTCCATCCACCGTTTTGGTTGTAAAACACTAAAATTAGTCACCTTAAGTTAGAGCCTAAGAACCATAAAGTGCTAACTAAGAGATAACAAAAATATAATGATCAAGTAACAATTTAATCTGTAATAAGTTGGTACAAAAGCATAATGTATCAGTATTGTCTATGATAATGGTTGTAATAAAATTAATGACATCCAAATTATTCATCGAGTGAAGTAAACTGAATATTATTGCCCACCAAATATGTAACAAAAACAACATTATAGCTTAAGGTTATTTTGATGTGCCTTTCTCTTCCCTTTATGATGTGATTGTTTTATCCTTTGTGGGCACATCATGAAACGACCAAAACTCACCCTTACGGGAAAGCCCGGATTGAGTATAGAACACAACAATTCAGAACACAAGCAGAAGAAACATTTCATTGTTGTTACAACAACTTACATCAGAGTAGTATGAATAAATAATATACATCAGCAAAATATCAGAGATTAAAATACATTATATTAGCAGCAGAAAAATCATACATAACACAACTGAAAGAGATACACGAATACAGAGCTTTCTGAATATAGCTCCAGTTGTAAATCCAGGATTGTATGAAAATATTACTGCAAATCCAAAACTACTAGCTGCCCGTGTGGAAAATATGGGCACCCAAAGTTTAGGTTAAAACAATAAACTCTAGTTCAATCTTGGGACTGATGTGAGAACTAAAACAGTTATTTAAAACTTTGCTTTAGAAATAAAGTAAATCAAGTGACCATGCCGTATAACACAGAAGGGGTTTTCTCCTAAGAATACCAATGCATAAAACAAACAACGCAATGCCTTTTGGAAAAATGAAGCTATTATAAGACTCAGTTCCCATCTCACAATGCAATGCAAGACGAAGGATAGAGTTTTCCATTATAATAGCCAAGCATGCTTGGTACGTTTAAAACAAACCATTTGATACTACTATAAGTGTATAGTGTCAAAAACAACTTCAAATATAAGTGTATCAATCAAAGACGACATCAGTACCATATATCATGTTGCCATACTAGTTTTACAACTAAAACTGAAAAGTGTCGTATTGGAAATTGGATTTCCATCATGAACCAAGGCAAGGGATCATCCTTACGAATTCGAGACTCTCTAGACCGAGCCTCAGGATCAGTCGCAAGTGCACCTGGAGCGTCAGGGTCGGCCCACACTTACGTTAGTGGATTAGTAGTTCCTAAAAAATATGTTTCCTCGCCCTATGGGGGGTAAATCTGGTCAGTATATCGACCATATCAAGAGCCAATATGGACTCAAATCCAAAGTACCTCGCTTTCCATCATCAACATAAGTAAAATGTCTGGGCTCCATACCATGACATCATTCCTAGCTAGAAAGAAACGCATATCCTCCCTGCTGTCCTCTCCCGTTTCTGGTTCATACCGGGGTGTGAGGCTCGCGAATTAACGCTATACACAAAGCTATGCTATTTACAGTTGTGCTTTGATCATCATCCACAAGACTCTGCTTTTCAACCAAAGCCTTGATCATTTGCATCTCAACGTGCCACACTGACTATTTACGCCGTGCAACTGATGTCTATCAATATATAACCTCTAAGCTCGTACATCTCAGAGAAGGATGTTAAGCAAGAGATTAAATTCTCCGCCACCAAACAGATATATATTTAATAGAAATCAATCAACACAGAATAAAATCCAATGTCAGACACACATCCATTAACAAGTTAGTTCTGGGACTTAACAAAATTGGAGGCACCTTATTCCTCGTCCCATATGTCCAATACAGGAGAGAGTCCCTCGCATATCCGGTCAATCTCCAAGTACATCTGGACGATCACCACTTATTACCTTGTCTTGGGTGTACAACCTAATCAAGACATCAGTAATCATCCAAACAATGTGAAGAACTCCGGTCTTCAACCACCGTCTTCATCGTCGACTTTTATTCGTCGTATTAATAATTTGGAATGGGTTAAACCCGCTCTTTGCGAATAACTCGTGGATCTTATAATCAATAATCAAGTGCTGTAAAAACACATCATATGCCTCATTCTAATTTGGAATATACATTTATTCAAATATTCACATCTATAGGGAAAGGTTCCCATTAATTTTATCAAAGATCAATTCTTTGAAAATTATTCTTTAATCTTCCTTTGGATATCAATCCAAAACAAAATTAAGGTTTATCCAACTAGTCGGGATTAACGAGCCTTACCAAAGTAATCATTTATTTATTAATCCTAACCTATTCTTCCTATGAGCAAAACCGGTAGTACCCCATATCTAACACCCACGGTGTTATCGGTAAATTCAATTACCATTTCACGTTCAAATCTAATTAAAGATTTAACTATCGCCTCAACTAAAACTGGTGGTACTCCATTCTCGATTATTTTCCAAGTTTGATAAGTTAAATTAACACATTCTTATTTCAATCTAATTAAATATTCATTAAAACTTCAATTAGTTTTATTTTTTCCCACAATCATTATTTAATGATTATTTAACTTTGGAAACACAAACATGCCACATCGATAATCTATACCGTACCATTGATTTATGCCAATATATAACCTCTAATCTCATACGTCTCAAAGAAGGGTGTTAAGCAAGAGAATAAATTCTCTGCCACCAGAAAGATATATATTTAGCAGAGATCAACAATACAGTCTGAAATATAACATTAGACATGTAATCATGTCTTTAACTGGGTTAAACAACCAATGTCGTTTAAAACACAGTTCACGATAAACCCAAAATCACATTCCATTGACTATGGAATCATGGCGGAAAATTGATCAATATATAATCGATATCAATTTCCGTATCCGACTAATAATATAAATGGAATAATGGCAAAGCCTTTTAAATTCAACATATAGTAACAGTCTTCCTCCATAGAAGCTCACTTCGATTATTACCAAATCGAATTCCATTCAATTCCAATTTAGTATATTAAATTGGAAAACTTTACATTGGAAAATTTCCATTAAATCTTAATAAAAGATTTATATATTCCAAATCACATTTCACTGTTAATCGGGTTAAAGAGTGAATGTCGTTAAAAACACAGTCCACAATAAACCCAATTCACATTCCATTTTATTCCAATTACTAAATAAAATTGGGAACTCTAATATTCTTAATTAAAAGATTTATTCTTTTCACATGGAGTTTAAGAACAGTGTTATTTAAGACACCATTCATGACAAACCCAAAATTGAATCTGATATTAAATATAAGGCTCTAAACAGAAATTATATCGGCTTACATTCAATATCAAATTCTGAAACCAACACATATCGTATGGGGAATAACGATATATATCTATCTTCTAAATTCTTCCACAATATCCGTATAGTCACGGAATCCAATATTGAAATATTCTAGAGATTATTTCTATTCAAATCTATTCCAATTCATATATTGGAAAATTCTAGTTAGATTAAAACCATTCACAAATCCAATTTATTTATTTAAAAACGTTGGATTATCTTCCTAATTATTAACTAATTCATTTTGATAAAAATATATTTTTATCTTTACAAACATGGAATTTTTCATTCAAATTCTTTCCAAATCATTTATTATGATTTTACACAAATTATTAATATTTTTAATAATTTTATCCAGGCCCATACAGCCGGTTTCCAATAACGGCCACCGAACTGCATCCATAGCGACCTTTTCCAAATTTGATTTGGACATAATTCCAAATACAACTGTTCAAATTTAAATCTCTTATATTCATTAGAAACCTCTTTTCGATATGAATCCAATAGTTCCGGTTTTAGGAGAATCCGACGGTCGGATCTCTCGTAATGTCAATTTGAAGTCAGTGGTCGAAATTCATGAACGGTTGCTGCGCGACGCGTTCTATTCAAGCCATTAAATATATATAATATATATTGTTGATTTCCATTTAAAACGTATTTTATAAATCGTTTATAAATTCATTTCAAAATGATCTTAAATTCATTTTCAACTTTAAATCAAAATTGAATATTCCATATCATTATAATATTAAAATGATAATATTTTCAAAATATCAAATTTTGAAATCAACTCTTTTCGATATTCATTATAAAATAGATAAAATCGATCGATAAACACGTTCGGGTTTAAATGGCGATTAACTACTCAACTCGGCTTCATATTCATTACAGTTATGAATATTTCAATATTTTTATGTCCATCCAAAATTGGACATCAAAATCATATTCTTATTCTTCACTGAATATTATTTGAAAACCATATTATATATTATTCTAAATCTACACTGAATATTATTTGAAAACTATAATATATATTATTTTAAAATTATTCGCTATTTCTGAATTGGAATCAGACTCAATCAATTACCATATAAATTTGTTTATATGGATTCCATACATCGCATGTATTCAAAAATATTGATAAACAACTATTAAACAGTCAATTTACACCCAGAGTGCAATTCACTACTGTATAATTCTTAAACAATTAAAATAATGCTTATCACAGTTTGTCGATCCATTGATTGACATATAACTAAATATTGGGATTCATGTATGTCAAATATCATCCCAACACCCGTGTGGGATGTCTATTTAAAATAATCATTGGTTAATAAATTTAACCAGTTCCAATTCAATTTGAATTATTTTTCTATTTAACCAATTTTCATTGTTTAAATTATAAATGAATATTTATAATTTAATTTCAACTACCTCAAAATAATATTAAATTATTTTTAATATTTTAAATATTTCAGCATCACAATCAACACACAATACAGTCAATTTTCCCATAATACAATCCAAACAAACAAACAACCATGGTTTGTACAAATAAATAGTGTCACGAGCTACTAAGCCCTATCTGCAACCTAGGATATATTTAACTATAGAATAGTTTGAGTGAGAAAGAGTTCTCGCTTTGGGCTCCAATCTATCAGTCTTTAACTGGCGAATCTGGTACCGTTCGGGTTTGAATTTGCGTAAATTTCTAACTGGCTCCAAATTGGATCCGGTTAGTCTTGTTGTGAAGCTCTCGTCCCCACAATCGCAAAGGATCCAGTTTCGTCGGATTTGGACCTCGTATGGAAAAGTTATGGAATTAATTACATCGGATAATTAACGATATAATTAATGAAATTAACTATTTAATTAAATTTAAACCTTCCTCTTTCTGAAACCCTCGACCATCATTTAAAAAACTGCTCCAGCCTTTGACCACCCGCCACCACGCCTAGGACCGCTGTGACCACCATCACCTGCTGCCACATGGAAGCGCCCTCCGCTGCACACCTCATTGACGCCACCTCGTCGAGCTCGCGCCACCCCAGGCGACAGAAATACTGCTCGAAGTCGGTCATTTCAAGGAGTAAATTCTCCTTCCACGCTTAACCAAAATTGATCATACCACCCCGGATTTAAAGCTCTCTCTTAGATCCAAGATTTTCGTTTTAGAAGCTGCTGAAATTATTTGATGGATTTTGAGAAAAATCTCCTAGAAGATGGGAGCTCTTTAGCCATTAAAATGATAGAACAACGGCTAGGGTTTTAGGAAAAGAAGGGGGTTATAGAAAATATTTTATTATTTTATTATTATTCTTATTCAAAAATTACTTGTTAATCGATCCTAACTCCAAATCAAACCCAACGACTGTCGCCTCTAGCCAAATACCCCATTCCGAACACAATGGGATATGTTTCGTAAGCTAATTCGACTATTTTTAATCAGTTTTTATTAAAATTAAAATATAGATTAAAATAAATTGAATTTAAACGTATATATCAATTTACCGGGGCCACATACTGACTCCAAAAATTACAGAAAAATAAATTTAGCTATGTTTTGACGATACGGTCCTAACAAACTAATTTCTCGAATTTGGAGACCGTTTGAAAAATGGTCATTTTCTGGTCGATCCAATTCAAGCTGAAACCATTAAAACACGTTTAAATTTACCACACTCACATATTAAATCCAAAAATTATGAAATTTGAAACCTAGCAATAATTTGACATTTTGGATCCAACAAAAGTGGTTTCTTCAAAATCGGAGGTCATTTCCAAAATGGCTATTTTTAAGGGCTATATATTATTTAAAATATATATAAATTCCATAACGGCTATTTTAGATTTAAAACTGGACATAACTTTCAAATTATATTATGAAATCTGGATTTTTCACATTCGTTAGAAAGATATTGTTAAACAGATTCAAATATTTTTGATTTAACTGAAATCCGATTTATTTTGAATTATGTACATTCAGTTGAAATTTAAAATCGAATTTTCAAACTACCATGCCATTTCAGGCTCGTTTTATAATTAAAATAATATTATACATTCTAACTTCGATTTAAATAAATTTTTCGTCATTGTTTTTTAAAAGAAATCATTTTAAATATTCAAAATCCATTAAAATAGCTAAAATAAAAATTTTAAATCGGTTCTGAAATTCTAGGTTGTTACACATTAGCTTTTACTGTTGGATTAACATTCGAGTTAGGATATTCACATATCTTTGTAGTATCGTAATCTCTTCAAAACAATAAATTGGAATATAATTATGAGAGGAAATCTCCTACTTTAGAAATCCTTGAATATGAGGAAGTTAGCACCAAAAAAATTATATATTATTTTTTAGTATAATTCTAATTGTATAAAGGTTTGAGTAATATACGTTAGCTAACCTGGAAAAGAGTTGAAGATATTAGAGTTAGATTGATTGCCTATCTACTACTATCAACTTTTAGAGTGGACCGTCTACTACAAATTTCCTAGATTACAGTATAAGAACTATTACCATATGTCTGAACTACTATAACAGTAAACTTTCTCCATACAGGGAGCTAAACATTGACACTAATAGATTATATGATATATTCACATTACAAATTGACCTTCACCGCGGAGGGTGAGACGTACCACATTTCTAAATTACATATGGCAGAAAACGTAACTAACTAGCAGCAACCACTATAAAGCATAGCCATCAAAAAATAAATAATACTCTAATCCAAAGCATAATTAACTAACAGAATGAATTGTAGAAAGCAAGTCAACAAAGTGGAATTTCTTTTGCCTTCAAATAATAAAAAGGAGGTCATAAGTAGTTATTTAAACAACATGCTTCATAATGAAAAATGCAAGTATGAGCATTATACACATTGATCATCATCGCATGTTTAACCAAATGAACAATGTTTTGAAGGTGAGAACTGAAATAAGAACGTTTATTGCGCAGGCAATTACCTCTTCCCTTAATTGAATGTACAAAGTTATAGCTTGCTATGTCCAGTGAGTTGTTTACATCTCATAATTAGATTACACTAACCGATCAGACAACAATAAAAAGAATAATACCATGTTAGCAGACATAGTAGAACTTAAGTCAAAGTTTTATTAGATGTCGTCAGAAGGATTTCTGTGATGATGTGAAAATTAAATATGGAGGAGTGGTAACATATTTTTATTATAAAAAAAAGTTTAGAAAAATAGCAATGAAGCAATAGATTTTATATCTCTGTAGTTAGTAATAAAAATTTATTTCCCGCATATAATTATAGTATTCTATTTGTTATCCTGATCATCTACCTTTACTTGCATTGCCAATATACTTCTTCCTTTTAAAGCATATCAACTGAACAGTTGACATTCATATTTAGACAATGACTATAATCCTGGGTAAACAATACAATGTGCAATTCAGAAGATGGATATTTGTTTTTTGTCTATTCGATTGTAATGAACATTTTCAACGTGTAGAAGAATACTGAAAGATTGTAATTTATATCAATAAAGTTTAATAAACACTACAGCTAAAAGGATTAACATGAATTGAAAACTTAGCAAATAAAATTTAGAGGGTATTCATAATTGAGTTAAAATATGTAAGGTACTATAAAGTAAATTTCAAACATAAATTTGAAGGTGCAGTTTTGAGGACTAGACTGCTTATCCAGACGCAATTATCAAAGGTCGAAGGCTTTGGTGGTCGAACTGATTAGACCGTGAAACCATGTAGATTATTAATTGAGATTTTGTCAACGTAAAAAAAAGTAACATATTATATTTTAACCAAAAAATGTTAATAACATTGAAAGTTACTAGACTTCAACTGGTAAATGGTAAAAAGTTCATTTGGAGATTAAATGACGTTGGTCTGACTCAACAGTATTTATGAGTAAGAAAACATTGCTATAAGAAGTTGACCTGCATTGGGCACTAAATTTGTGAATGTAATAATAAGCTTCAAAATTAGTTATATGGGTAAATAATAAGCATCATATTTTGAGAAACTAGTCGCCATGTAAAACCAAAATCTAAAAAAAGATTCCTTAAAACAATCTTACATTGTTTGGTAAATGAGAATTTTCTCATATTACATCAATAAATAAGGGGCATTGACTAAATTTTTGGTTGAAAAGAATTCCACGATTGATAGGCTTAAGATTCAGGGTTATCATTATTCAACTGTCGTCCAGTTTTTAAAACACTACTGGAAGGTTTATCTATTGATAAGGTGGATATTTTTGTTTGTTACCATTTGACGCACTTAGTCATTGCATGTAATTTGATTTCTCTCATGCTAGTTGGATCAGAGTTGCAAGCATCAGAAAATTATCTGTAGGCACATGTGAATTCTATTTCAACAACTTTACATATGCCTACCTTGGGAAACATGATTAAAAACTTAAATTGTGAACTAAATAAAAGAGTGACAACCTGAATGATGCCTTCCATTATCAGTCTGGTCAAATCCAACGGTGTCATCCTTATCCAAAGCTTTGACATGGTTTTCATAGCACTGCTGACAAAAACTCGAGCGTGACCTTTTATGGATGTTTTGGAGGACCTGGTGAATTATCCTTTGAATTAGAATAAGATCACATGGTCATAAATTATAGCTTCAGTGGCTGAAATCAGTAGGTATTTTAATGAACACCTTCTGTGCGTTTTTTCATGCAAAGCCAAATCTATTAATTACACTTAAATAAAGCATAAATTCATATTCTAAAAGAAACCAAATCAAATTATTAAAAACTGCAGTCATAAAGCATAGAGAAAAAAATAAGATGTAGAATTAGACTCGGTCGCGACATGTAGGGGTAAGAGTCTCCCGTTCGCCACCAAACCGCGAAGCGAGAACCCCCTATCATGCGTACCCGGCCTACTCAGGGCCAGCAACAAGAACTGGTAATACTCCATATCTAATACCACGGTGTTATTGGTAAAATTAATTACCATCCCACGTTCAAATCAAATTACAGATTTAACTATCGCTTTGGAGCAAAACTAGTTATACTCCATTCTCGCTCATTTTCTAAATTTGATAATTTAAATTATCAATTCACATTTCAATCTAATTGCGGATTCATTAAAACTCCTTACACTGGGTTAAAGAACTAATGTCATTTAAAACACAGTTCACGATAAACCCAAATCACATTCTATTTATTATTGTGTTAAAGAACAATTGTTATTTAAAACACCATTCACGATAAACCCACAAACCAATTCTATTTACAACCCATTTCAAATCCAATTTATTTATTTAAAAATAAATGGTTTTTAATTTTAGTTCAAAACTAGTTCATTTCGATAAAAACCTATTTTTATCTTTTCAAATATGGAGTTTTTCATCCTAATTTTTCCCAAATCATTTCTTATGATTTTACACAAATTATTATTATTTTTAATAATTTTATCAAGGCCCGTACAGTCGATTTCCATCAACGGCCATCGAACTGCACTTACAGCGACCTTTTTCAAATTTGATTTGGAAGTATCTCCAAATCCAACCGTTAGATTTCAAATTTATAATATTCGTTAGAAAGCTCTTTTCGATACGAACCCAATGGTTCCAGTTTTAGGAGAATCCGACGGCCGGATCTCCCGTAATGTCCGTTTGAAATAAATGGTCGAAATTCACGAACTGCCGCGGCGCGGCGCGTTCTATTCAGGCCATTATATTATATATATATAATATATATATTTCATCGATTCCTATTTAAAATGAAATTTTATAAATAGTTTTGAATTCGTTTCAAAAACATTTTCAACTTCCATTTCAATTCAAATCAAAATTGAATTTTTCCTTATAAATTCGTTTTAAAATTCGTTTCTATTCAATTCAAATTTCAATTCAATTTGAATTCATTTCAATTCGTTTTCAATTCAATTCGAATTCGTTTTCAATTCAATTCGAATTCGTTTTCAATTCAATTCGAATTCGTTTTCTATTCGATTCAATTCAAATTGGTTTTCTATTCGATTCAATTCAAATTGGTTTTCTATTCGATTCAATTCAAATTGGTTTTCTATTCGATTCAATTCAAATTGGTTTTTTATTCGATTCAATTCAAATTGGTTTTCTATTCGATTCAATTCAAATTGGTTTTCTATTCGATTCAATTCAAATTGGCTTTCTATTCGATTCAATTCAAATTGGTTTTCTATTCGATTCAATTCAAATTGGTTTTCTATTCGATTCAATTCGAATTCGTTATATTTTCAATTCAAATCAAATTCGTTATATATTCGATTCAAATCAAATTCGTTATATATTCGATTCAAATCAAATTCGTTATATATTCAATTCAAATCAAAATTTCATTTCAAAATATTCGATTTCGAAATCACTTTTCAATATTCATTTTAAAATGAATAAAATCGATATAAATATCGTTCACGTCAAAATGGCGTCAATCTAATCAACACGGCTTCATATATTTCTATTTTCTAATATTCTATTTCAAATATTTCTTTTTCAAATATTTCTGTTTTTAAAATATTTCGTTCAACACATGACTAATCTCAACGGATGAGTACTGTCAACACATGAACTTTTATTTTATATTGATAAAGATGTAAATTTTATTATTAAAGTATTTCGTTCAACACATGACTAATCTCAACGGATGAGTATGGTCAACACATGAACTTTTATTTTATATTGATAAAGATGTAAATTTTATTATTAAAATATTTCGTTCAACACATGACTAATCTCAACGGATGAGTACTGTCAACACATGAACCTTTATTTTATATTGATAAAGATGTAAATTTTATTATTAAAATATTTCGTTCAACACATGACTAATCTCAATGGATGAGTACTGTCAACACATGAACCTTTATTTTATATTGATAAAGATGTAAATTTTATTATTAAAATATTTCGTTCAACACATGACTAATCTCAACGGGTGAGTACTGTCAACACATGAACCTTTATTTTATATTGATAAAGATGTAAATTTTATTATTAAAATATTTCGTTCAACACATGACTAATCTCAACGGATGAGTATGGTCAACACATGAACCTTTATTTTATATATACTTTATTTTCAAATTGGAATGAGGCCCAATCAATTACCATATAGCGTTAACTATATGGATTCCATACCACACATGCATATAATAGCAACGATAAATAATCAACCCTCATCCAAAGTGCACTACACTGTATAAGCATCAAATATAGATATCTAACGCTTATAACAGCCTGTCAATCAATCGATCGACATACAACTAATTATTGGGATTAGTGTATGCCGCATTTTATCCCAATACCCGTGTGGGGTTTCAAAAAATTAAACACAGATTTTATTTGTGCAGTTGGGCGATGTGTAAAATTTATCGTCCCAATCATTGTCCTTCAAATAGGTGTACATAAACAAACCGTCCGGTTTGTAAATGAATATTTATTTGTTCACGTTCACGTTAAAAGTTATATTTTTAACGATAAAATATTTTATTTTAACACATGAATTTCTATTCAGTTCATTTACAAAATAAAAATGATGTTTTTATTTTTCTAACTTATTTTAGAAAATTTCGACGGCATAACGGCACGATACTAGAAACGGGACGAGGTCTAGCCTTATCCCCGGTCTAGTGAAGGCCCACGCCATTCACACATCAATCAAATCCATTCCATTTCACCAAACAATCAAGTTTCAACCAAATAATCTAACTAATTTTTGCAATCAAACAAACAAGTCCATGGTCTGTGGATGATTGTGTCCAGTGCTACTAAGCTCCGTCTGCATCCTAGTATATATATATAACTAGAAAAGAAATTGAAGAGTGAGAAATTCTCACCAAAGCTATTCCAATCATCTCGACACTTCATTTAGAGAAATCATCGCCATTCTCGCCTTTTGTCGCTTTCGTTGCCCGTAGCCACTACATATATAAAAATCACATTTTTATAATCTTGCTATGTATATAAAAATTATATTTTTACTTCGCTATTCAATATATAAAAATCGAATTTTTACTTTGCTATTCAATATATAAAAATCGAATTTTTACTTCGCTATTCAATATATAAAAATCGAATTTTTACTTCGCTATTCAATATATAAAAATTGAATTTTTACTTCGCTATTCAATATATAAAATTCGAATTTTTACTTCGCTATTCAATATATAAAAATTGAATTTTTACTATATAAAAATTCGATCTTGCTACATAAAAAAAATCGTATTTTCACCATGCTAATATACATATAAAAATCGAATTTTTATTTGTTAAAAATCGTATCTTTTATATGTTAAAAATATCGCCTTTTATACTTTAAACATCTTTCTCTTACAATAAAAATCACTTTTACAATAAAAAAATCATTTCTCTTATATTACACATCACATGTACCAACTGATTTTAATTTATGTTAACAAAAAAAATGATTATTAAATTTATACAAACAATTACATAAAAATATATATATATATATATATATAAATACTTACAGCTTTTAATCGGGAAAGGGGAGGGGTGTTCACCGTCGTCGCAGGTGGTTGGGGGGGCCGAGAGGGTCGGCGAGGTGGGGGGGTGTCGGATGGTGGCGCCAGGTGCTCCGGCGGCTAGGGTTTGGGCGTTGGTCGTTTTGGGGGAAGGGTCGTTGAACTTAAGAGGAGAGGAAGGGCCGGAGGTGTGGCAGGAGGAGGAGATCATCGGTGGTGGGCTTCTGGTGGTGCGGCGCCCAGAAGGGGGAGGCAATCGTGGGGGCGACGGGGTGTTTTGAGCGGTTTTTTTATTTTCTTTCATCTGAAATCGATTGAAAGGGGGGGGGGGGGCAGAGGGAAGTTAAGGGGAGAGGAAAGAGGTTTTTAATTTTTAATTTATTTAATTATTTTATTTTCACCAAAAAGCAACTTTTATTTTCGACCTCAAAACGAGGCCCACCGCCTGTCGTCCATAGCGTTTTACCCTCATTCCGAACGCACTGGGATATGTACCGTAAGCTGATTCGACCGTTTCGATCAGTTTTCGTCAAAATCAACATATAACTCTATAAATTGAATTTGAACGCGCATTTCAATTTACCGGGGTCACATACTAACTAGAAAAATTCCAGAAAAATATTTTCTAGCTTCGTATTGACGATACGGTCCTAACAAAACTAGTTTCGTCGAATTCTAAGGCCGTTGGAAAAATGGCCATTTTCCAGTCGATTAAAATCAACTGAAACTGGTCAAACGCGTTTTCCTTTGCCACGCTCACATATTGATTCGAAAAATTATGAAATTTGGAATCTAGCAATAACTTGACATCACGGACCCAACAAAAATGGTTTCGTCGAAATCCGAGGTTGTTTGCAAAATTCCCATTTTTAAGGGCCTGAATTCCATAGCAACTATTCAGAATTTTCAACTGGACATATCTTTTGATTCCCGCTATGAAATCTTGATTTTTCAGATTCGTTGGAAATAAATCATCAATTAGATCCCAATGTTTTTGGTTTCACCAAAATCCGGATTGTTTTGCACCCGGTACATTCAATTGAAGTTTGAAATCGAATTATCGAACTACCGCGCCATTTTCAATTCTATTTATGATTATATATAAATATTTATATTCTAACGACGACGCGTATAAATATATACATTCGAATTATATTCAAAATAAATTTCTCGCCGATATTATTTAAAATAATTCATTTTAAATATTCAAAATTCGCTAAAATTGCCAAAATAAAAATTTTAAACTGGCCCAGATTTTCCGGGTTATTACAAATCTTTACCATAACTCAAACTTGAACAACATCACTCCTCCGCCCAAGAGCTCAAGTCTAGCCAGTATGTCTTCTGTAATGCATAGAATCGAAGTAATAAAACATACGATGATCTTCCTAGGGTTTAGAAATTTATGGTCGTCCTTATAATGAAAAATAAACAAATAGTAGTCGTAGCTGGAATCAGAAAGAATACATGCTTTGAAAAAAAAATTACCTCTACATCCAAAATGGCATTGCCATGCGATATATTAACATGCCTTCACCGACTCTTCACCGCTTGCAATCGACTGTAGACAAAGGTGAAAAAGGATTTAGGGGAGAAAGAAAGGGTCATAATTAGAGAGTTGAAAATGGAAATATGTCGGGATCGGTCCGAATTTAGTGGAACAGGAGAAGAAAGGAATTTTCTTTATTGAGAAAGAGGAAAGTAATTAGGGAATTTGGTAGGGAAAATGATAAAGAATAACGTAGAAGTAGTTTCAAGAGACGCAGTTTTGTTGGACTCACGTCTTTTGTTAGCGATTGCTGACAAAGTAAAAAAAAGAAAGCTTGTTGCATGGAAAGGGTTGTATTTTGAAATATAGCGATAAGAGATGTCCACATAAGCAGGGATAAGTTCATGTTTTACTATTTAATTAATAGATCAAGCTATAAATTCAATTTTTCAAGGGACCAGCTGCTTCCTATAAGCTATGTACTAGTATTACCGCATAACGGTGGGAAAATCGACTTTGTAATGCTACAAGATAAAAGAATTTATTTTGTTGTAGTTTTTTAATTATTTGAAACTACTTACGAACAAAAGTATATGAAAGATAAATTAGTTGAAAAATGTAATGTTAGGTTTATTAATTTACGAAAGTACACATCATAAAGTTGTATATGCGCATGCCATTATGACTTTTATTAATTTACGTGTAAATATATTGTGAAAGAAAATGCAATGTTGTATGAAGATCATTGTTTGTCACCTTATTTAGAGACCACGTAGTAATGACCCATTTCCTTCTTAGTTTGCCAACTTTTTGAAGTTGAAGTCATCTCCTTTATTTATATGAATGGAAGTCCTGATTATGAGAATAATCATTTCGGTAATGCATAAGATATAGAAGATGAAGTAAACTAAAGTTGAGAGAAATTTAATTTCTTTTTTATTAACTATTGTTCCTATTGTTTTATTGAAGAAACCTACGTCTAAGTATCCCTTGTACTGGAAATTAAATGAGAATATGGGTTGCAGACGTTCTCATGAAAAATATTACATAGGAATTATAATTGCATATGTTATGTATTAAGGGTTCGAAATTGCTAAGTTAGGGTGGCTAAATTACAATCGTAGGCACCAATTATTTAATGGGAATTTTATTCATATCCACCAATTTTGTTAATTTATTCACTTATTACATTATCCAAACTGGAGTGTTTCACAAAGGTACAAAAAGACATAAAAGGTAAGAACCAATAATGTAGAACATAGAGTCTAGCAGTATTGTAGAAAATAGTGAAGCACGACATGGCAAGAGAAGACAGGACATCAGTCAGCACACTACACCATATATGCTAATTAAGTTGTGTTTTTAGCCGTATCTAAAGCTCTTAAACACAGCAAAAAGCCATATCAAAAAATGGCGTGTTTAATATTTAGATACGGCTATAAACCTTATCTCACTAGTGATAACATACGGCTTATAGCCGTATCTAAATTGTATTCAGACACGACATTTAACCATATCTAATTATATCTGTGTGCACACACACGTATACACACACACACACACATGTATATATATATATATATATATATATATATATATATAAATAGAAACTATAGCACATATTTTTCATAACACAACATATATACCACAATTTATACACAAGAGTAACACAACTTATATATATATATATACACATACAAAGCATTACAAGATTTTTCATAACACGAACACAATGTATAACTTACAAACATATACAAAGAAATCTGTAAAAGATTTTCATAATAGTAACAACTAACAAAAAAGGTAAAAACATACGATCAACCTGATATAACTCCAGTCGAGGCCGGGAAGATTGAGCGTACGTGCTGATCATGCCGATGAAATCCATGTGTTTGCTGTAAATCAAAGCAGTATGAGAATAATCTAGTTGATGCTGATAAAGTTTTATAGTAGCATAAATATTTATATATATACATAGTTTAAAACAATAGTTTAAAAGGTCAACCTGATGATTGGCAGTAAAACTGAATCATGATAGCCAGCATGAGTTCCAGCAGCACAAAAGCACCAAAATCTACAGTAGAAAAGAAATAATTTTGTGCCTGATTGCACATAAAATATCGTGTCTTTGTGTTCGTACTGATACAGTGAAGGGCATATCGTGTCTTTGTGTTCGTGTGTGCATATTTGTCAATTATATGTATAACATGTTTATGATGCTACTGACATGATTTCATGAACTTGTAACCTAGAAACATACTAGCATCTCACATGCTTTGTGGTTTAACGTGACCTCCAACATTGTATATAGCCGATACATCTCCCCACTTTTTCTGTTTTCTCCCCAACAAGACTGCATATAAATTCATTAAACAAGTAACAAATACTTCACTGGGCAGGAGATCGACATTGTAACTCACTATAGCATACAGAAATGACCTAATTAAAATGGAACTTGTTTAATGACATGTAAAGAAATGATGTGGTTTGTGTAGTCAGTAAGTACATGTCTTAACGATGAATGAAATGTCAGTCGTTAAAAATGCCAGGCATCGTCCATGTACGATACTACGTAGAGATAAGTGTAAAATAATATATACCTGCTCCAATATTTAAAGATATTGAATCACCATCTTCGGATGACACACGTACTCGAATTTCTGATTAAGAATTTACTGGGCGATCTACCAGGTGGCTGCATTTTAGCTCATGCATAGGGTAAGTAATCCATGCTTATTAGCTTTATTCAAATGTCAAATGCCGCTTCACTTAACCTTTGGAAAAAGCTGCTTTTACTTGGAACTTTCAGTTTCTTTGAAGCTGAATGTGTTGTGCAAGATAACTTACACTACAGTCTCTGCTACAAAGCAGGGGAAAGTTGCTAGTGAAAGCAGCTTTTTACTAAGGTTAAGTGCAGTAGCATCCGACATTTGGATAAAGCTAATAAGCATGGATACTCGACCCTACGCATGAGCTAAAATGCATCCACCTGGTGGATCGCCCATTAAATTATTAACTAGAAAGTCGAGTAATCATCCATCTTCCTAGGTTTCAACAAACCTGTTATTATATTTTCTATAACACCCCAAGTCCATTAATGTCACTCTTAGAGGGAATGCATTAACTTTCATGGAGTATTATTGGTGAATAGAACATAATATAACAAGATAGATACATATATTGGTACTTGAAAATTTTAAAACAACTCTTATTGCAGCGGAGAAATAGTTTGATTACAACAACATCATAAACCACAATAAAACCAAGTACACTTAGTATCCATCTTGACAAATTGTTTTCTGAGTACATAAAGTAAAAAGCATAACCCCAACATAAGTAGATATAAAAGAGATAAGCTGAACTTTACTTTCAGCAATCCAAGCACTTCCAAAAGAGAGAGAGATCCAAATCAAGCTCCATTAGCTATAGTCCTACCCTAAGAACCGGGGGAGGGGGAAAGGAAGAAAAGGGGCAAAAACAAAGGGGGTCAGACATAATGTCTGGCGAGTCCAATAAGTTTAACAATATAATTATTAAAGTAATTAGGATAAGGCATAAACTGGTAAAACAAGGAATGACTATGAAGCAAGTGGGCAAGACAAAACAAACAAGTGGAATATACTGGCGTTAATCGCGCTCCCTATCACTATAGGATAATTACTATACTGCACAATTACTAGTCAACCTAAAAGTTGATCCCGCCTTCTAAACATAATAATCATAATGGTAGTTTCGTGTACCCCTAGCTGTCTTCATACCCCTAGCTGTCTTCATAGGTGCCGCCTGCTCCTATCTCAACTACTTGTACCTACTACCCTCCCCATTCTAATTACAACATTTATTCATAATATGGTAGTTGGACTCCTAGCTATCTTCATAGGTGCCGCCTGCTGCTATCTCCGCTAGTCGTACCCACTACCTTCCCTACTCGATCGGCTCCCTAACTCGTAGATACCCATGCTGGTCCGACAATGGGGTGTATCAATTCCCAAAGTGGCAACCCGATACCAATAAAGATGCATGGCTTATACCTACACGATGCAACAATGTCTTACCTACCATCCCGGGCCGACGCACGCACATGACCCCATTGGACTTGCATTGCCACCGCTAACCTGTTTTGACCTCTTACAATCAAGCCCAGTAAGCATGTCCCGTCCTCGATCTAGATCGAGCTCACTTAGATACTAAATGGATTATTGGTTGAAAAGGGTCCGCACACTTGACACAAGCTTTCCAACTATGCTTGGTCCCCACTAGGATTTCCCACTTAACCGCTTCTTATTCATGTATTCTTACATGTTTCAATTTGGTTAAGTGTCTCTAATCATATTTCACATGTCTCCCATGTCACTCACTTAACCTCCATGTCCCACCACATGTTTATCTTGGTTAAGTGTTAATGATTATACCCCACATGTCACCCATGTTACCCACTTATTAAATCAACATGTGTTATTGGTTAAGCTTGTCTTAACCCTATCCGCTTATCAGATCAATCAATATATATTATTGGTTAAGTTTGTCTTAACCCTGTCCACTTATCAGATTAATATATATATATATATATATATATTATTGGTTAAGCTGGTCTTAACCCTATCCACTTATCAGATTAATATATATATTATTGGTTAAGCTGGTCTTAACCCTATCCACTTATCATGTTTTATGTATCATATGTATATATATATCGTATAACATGTTATACTTAATTTATGATTAAGTACATCTTAGTTCACTAGATACATTGGTTAAGAGAACAACTCCCTAAGTATCAACCCCGAAGACCGAAATCAACATCAGATTGGCACTCAGAGAGTTACTCAACTCAACCAAACTTCTGTTTGTCATTCATATTCGTCTTTGATCAGCATTAATTAATTATTAATGCACAGACCTCTCACATTAAGTCGATTGCTTGTGGCCGCTGGATATGCCGTGCAGTTCCGGGCGGACCTCCACCACAAGCCAGACTTAACCTTGTGTATAAGCATCTTTTAATTATGTCTACGACCTCTCACATTAGACTGCCGTTTGGATTGCTGGATGTGTCGGGCGGGTCCGGCAGTCTTATACCACAAACGAGTCTAACCTCGTGTCTCAGGCATTTATTATTCATTTAATTAATGCCTTTGACCTATCACATTAGACTACCGTTTGTGGTTGCTGGATGTGCCGGGCGGTTCTGGGCAGTCATATACCACAAACTAGTCTAACCTCGTGTCTCAAGCATTTATTGTTACACATAATTATTTCACCCCAATATGAATTAATTATCCCTATTCAAATTGTCAATAATTTCTAAATTAACTATGTCCATAATTGTCACCTAAATTATGTCCATACTTTTTAGGTATAAAAATTATACTAATTAATGTCTTAATTTAATTATATGCTTTTGAAGCCATTTTATGCCAATTCACAATTTACATAATTAATATTTTCCCATTGTCCCCCCGCTATTCGTACGTTCAAATATGAAATATGTTAGACTCACAAATAGTCTAACTTATAAAAAGAAACATCACAACTGACATAGCACATAAAAATAGATCTAACTTGCTAATAGGAGTTATAACATTAACTTGCATAGCCAATAATTTGCATAGACAATGGTTATATAGAATCATAAATTTGCATAAATTACCAAGGATCTAAATATAGATCTAAACATGAAATTGTGAACTTACATATATGAATTATGGGTCTCACCTAAACTTGAATATGTGAATATAGTTTTCACTTAAAAATGTGAATATAGTTTCCACCTAAACTTGCATATGGATTCCTAAAACTTCCATATGAATTTATCACATTTTTTTCCATATAAACTAGCATATGTACATACTTGATTCACATATAAACTTGTGTATAATCCGCATACAGACTTGAATAAGATTCACGTACAAACTGACATATGGTTTAACATCCCAAACTTGCATAAGATTCACATACAAACTAGCATATGTAAACACAGACTTGCTTAAGATTCACATACAAACTAGCATATGATTTAACATCCCAAACTTGCATAAGATTTACATACAAACTAGCGTAAAATAAATCTAGTTAAACATGTATAATTGGACATGTGAATTAGATCCACCAACAAAAGATAACAAAACTGTCATATGTTCACCAACAGACAATAACATCACATGATTCAACAGTCATGTTCTCATAATCCACATTTTATAACTTATCACAATTAATTTATTAATTATTTATTGAAAGAAATTGTACTCATAAATATAGGTTAGAGAAGAGAATGATTCGTTCGTCTTTTGAATTAGAATTCTGACTTGCTAATCCCTAAGCTTTAGGAAGAAGAACTATCCTAGCAGCAGCATGGTGGCTAAGAGACTAATTTAGTTTAGGTTTAGGGTTTGAGTCTAGGCATTTTTTTTATAGAAGTTTGAATCAACCTAAGCTGTTAGATTATCATAGGAGCAATCCTAACCATTAAAGACTAGATAGAATTATCTAGAACAGCCACATCAGCCCTAATGACTTAGCAAAGAGTCAGAAATCGTCACATTTTAGATCTCTCCGAGGGGGTAGGTCGACCCCCTGGTCGACCTGTATAGGGTAGGTCGACCCCCAGGTTGACCTAGCCTTGGGCGGGAGAATTCCCGCCTAGCCCGCTCCCATGTTTGAATTTTGAATTTCGAATTTTTATTCTGAACTGTTTTAGTTCGTATAAAATTGCTGAAACTTCCGAGGGCCATAACTTCCTCATACGAAGTCCGATTTACGAAAACTTGGGCTCTATTTCAAGCAGAATTTTGAGACGAACGCGGTAACCCATTTCCCTTAATTCTCACTTTAATAATTAAGTATTTTTAGGATTGTTAATTTTAATATCCATAGAAAATTCAGGGTGTTACATTCTCCCCTCCTTAAAGGATTTCACCCTCGAAATCTCCAAGTTAAGAAGAGTGTATATCCCAACATCCAGTCATCCATCTACTCAACCATCAAACACAGGCATCCATTGTCCTTACAAGATTTCTAATGCCGTATGAACATATGCAAAAAGTGTGTGCATATGTTCCTTATCTAATGCAAAATTAGGTGGTCCACTAATTCAGTTGACCTCCTTAATGCAAATCATGATAGTGCTATGCGTCCATTATGCATGCGAAAGAATCCTAACAACACGTATTATTTCTACATGTGTGCACAACCATTCATCAAAATGAAGCATCCATATGATAACACAACCATTATACATCCACTAATTTAAATATGCACACATATTTTATATGCAATATGAAAGTGATTGAGCTGATCTAGTGCCTAATGTGTGTGTACATGCATCCACGAGCAACCACTAGCAACCACTTGCATCCATTTGCATCCACCAAACATAACATGTCTCAAACACATGTTTACAACCATAGGGTTTTTCCTAACTAAAGATCGAAGATATCATCGCAAAGACATATTAAACAATAGGACAAATATCAACAAAGCGGTAGAAAAAGGAGAAGTTAAAAACATACCCTCAAAAAGGAACGGGTACAGCATACGCATCTCGTCTTCCGTCTCCCAAGTCGCGTCTCTTTGATCATCTCCCCATTGCACTTTGACCAACTTGACCTCTTTGTTGCGTAGCTTTTATACCTCCGACCCAAGGATACATGTAGGAGCTCGTCTAATCGGTGCATCTCACTCCACTTCTACTTCTCTAAGCCTGCTCGGCTCTACTACTCCCGCGATATCTTGTAAACACTTACGCAAATGTGACACGTGAAATACGTCGTGAACACCACTATGCTCGTTGCCTCTTCTCATGTCCCTCCAAAATCTAGGATACATAACCTCAAAAGATCTTCAAGGATTCTATTCACCCCTTTCTGTCTGTCCATCCATTTATGGATGATAAGCGATACTCGTACTTGCCGCCTTTAGCATATCACCTTTTCTACTTGCATCGAAAACTGCTCCAAGCCCTGTCCCGCAAGCACCGTTATACACTATGAATGGCTTACTTCCATCTGGAAAAACTAAAACTGGAGCTGTCGTCAAAACCCTCTTCAAACGTTGGAAAGCATCGTCACAGTTAACATCCCAAGCAAAAGTCGAGTTCTTCTTCGTTAACCAAGTAAGTGGGGCTGATATCTTCGCGAAGCCCTTAATGAACTTCATATAATAGCCCAGCAGCCCTAAAAAGCTTCTTACTTCTGTTGTGTTCTTAGGAATCTTCCAACCTTGGGTTGCCACCACCTTTGTGGGATCCACAGCTATCGCTTCCTTAGAGACCACGTGTCCTATGAACCTCACTTATTTTCTCCAAAAATGGCATTTGGAGAACTTAGCTTTGAGTTGATGCGCTCGTAGGGTCTCAAGACTTCCCTAAGATGTAGGGCATGCTCTTCCTCGCTTCTAGAGAAAACCAAGATATCATCCACAAAGACTACCACAAACTTGTTTAGAAACTCCCTAAACACCCTACTCATTAAGTCAACGAAGTATGCCGGTGCATTTGTCAAACCAAAAGGCATGACGAGCCACTTAAAGAAACCGTCAGGAGTTCTAAATGCAGTCTTATCTATGCTATCTTCAGCCACCCTTAGCTGATGAAATCCTCTAGCCAAATACAGCTGCGAGAAAACCGAAGTACCAACCAACTGATCGAATAAATCATCTATCCTTGGCAATGGGTGTCTGTTCTTCTTTGTGAGCTTATTCAGCTCCCTATAGTCCATGCACCATCTAGGTGAACCATTAGCCTTTGTAGCAAAAACAACCGGAGCACCCCATTCCGAAATGCTTCTTCTTATGAACCCCTTCTCAAGCAACTCCTTTACTTGCTTACTGATTTCTCTTCTCTCTCTCGGAGTCATGGGGTGCATCGATAATGCAACTGGCTTTGAATTATCTACAAGGTATATACGAAAGTCTATCTCGCGCCTCGGGGGTAAACCCCGAACGCCACCGAAGACATCGCCATATTCATGGACCATACGAACAAATTCCAAATCATCGTTGGACGCGTCAAGAGATTCTAAGTAGCTAAGAATCGCCGGATCTCTAGGGTCACAAGAAATATCAAGGGTCTTTCTATAACGAGTCAACAATCTAACTACCCTTCTTTCATAGTCTAGGATGGCACTGTATCTGGCTAGCTAATCCATGCCTAAAATCAAGCTGTAGCCCATGAATCCAAGAACGAAGGCATTGCATTCAAACCCAACGCCCAAGATAGACACTCTCAAATCCCAACAAATCATCGAAAGATGAGCCGAGCCACTAATAGGATTTGAGACTACTATGGGATCCGTAACTAGACTAGTATTTAGGTGCAGTGTTTCAACTGACGAAGTAGATACAAACGAGTGTGAAGCGCCAGAATTCAAACAAGGTTCAAACCGGATGATCAAAAAGAAAAACCAAACATCCAACCAAGATATTTCTACATCTATCAGGTATGCTAGATGTAAGGGAACGCGTCTGCCCTCCAGAAGATCCTGTACTTTGTCCTTACATTTGCCTTTTGCTTCTTTGGACGATCCTAATAAGATGTCCTGTTTCTCCGTAATGATAACAACTAGCATTATTCTTCTTTCTAATGTCTTTATTTATGTAGTCAGGTATTTCACAAGTGTGGCCCTACCTTTTCTCTTGGCCCCTTATTACCCTAATCGCCTTTCTTTGGATCTACTTTCTTATCGTGTGTCTTATCCAAGTCTCTCCTGTACATTCTCCATTCATGACCATCCACCAAAATGAGGCTTCGTCCTTCATTAACCAAGCGGCTAATTGAACCTTACTCCCGTCATCTATCATAAAGGTACCAACAAGTCCTCCGCTTTCTTCTAGATTTAACAAACGTCCAAGTCCCATGAAGAGGTTTTCCGCCCATCATACAGACGTTCTTACATATCTTAGAAAAAGAGTCGATACATGGAGGAAGAAATTCAAAAAGGAAAGAGGGAGAGATTCAAAACGAAGAATCGAAGGAAAGATATATGGCTCTTGGGGGTTATGTTTTTAAAACAAACTTTTCTCTTGAAAATACTCTTCTTAAAACACATTTTTGAATTGTATTTCTTTATAAAATGCTTTTTGAAAAATAGTTTTTCAAAATCTCTTATCTGTTCTTGTAACCTTCAGCTCTGATACCACGTGTAACACCCCACGTCCATTAATGTCACTCTTAGAGGGAATGCATTAACTTTCATAGAGTATTATTGGTGAATAAAACAGAATATAATAAGATAAATACATATATTGGTACTTGAAAATTTTAAAACAACTTTTATTACAGTGGAGAAATAGTTTGATTACAACAACATCATAAACCAACAGTAAAACCAAGTACACTTATTATTCATCTTGACAAATTGTTTTCTGAATACATAAAGTAAAAAAGCATAACCCCAACATAAGTAGACATAAAAGAGATAAGCTAACTTTACATTCAGCAATCCAAGCACTTCCAAAAGAGAGAGAGAGATCCAAATCAAGCTCCACTAGCACTAGTCCCACCCTGAGAACCTAGGGGGAAAGGAAGAAAAGGGGCGACAACAAAGGGGGTCAGACATAATGTCTGGTGAGTCCAATAACTTTAACAATATAATTATTTAAGTAATTAGGATAAGGCATATACTGGTAAAACAAGGAATGACTGTGAAGCAAGTGGGCAAGACAAAACAAACAAAACGAATATACTGGCGTTAATCGCGCTCCCTATCACTATAGGATAATTACTATACTGCACCATTACTAGTCACCCTAAAAGTTGATCTCGCCTTCTGAACATAACAATCATAATGGTAGTTTCGTGTAGCCCTAGCTGTCTTCATAGGTGCCGCCTGCTACTAACTCCACTAGTTGTACCACTACCCTCCCCATTCTAATTACAACATTTATTCATAATATGTTAGTTGAACTCCTAGATTTCTTCATAGGTGCCGCCTGCTCCTATCTCTGCTAGTCGTACCCACTACCTTCCCTATTCGATCGGCTCCCTAACTCGTAGATACCCGTGCTAGTCCCACAATAGGGTGTACCACTTCCCAAAGTGGCAACCCAATACCACTAAAGATGCATGGCTTATACCTACACGATGCAACAACGTCTTTCCTACGCTCGGGCCCACGCACGCACATGACCCCATTGGACTTGCGTTGCCACCTCAAACCCGTTTTGACCTCTTACAATCAAGCCCAGTAAGCGTGTCCCGTCCTCGATCTAGATCGAGCTCACTTAGATACTAAATGGGTTACTAGTTGAAAAGGGTCCCCACACTTGACATAAGCTTTCCACCTATGCTTGGTCCCCATTAGGATTTCCCACTTAACCCCTTCTTATTCATGTCTTCTTACATGTTTCAATTTGGTTAAGTGTCTCTAATCGTATTTCACATGCCACCCATGTCACCCACTTAACCTCCATGTCCCACCGCATGTTTATCTTGGTTAAGTGTTAATGATTATATCCCACATGTCACCCATGTTACCCACTTATCAAATCAACATGTGTTATTGGTTAAGCTTGTCTTAACCCTATCCGCTTATCAGATCAATCAATATATATTATTGGTTAAGTTTGTCTTAACCCTATCCACTTATCAAATTAATATATATATATATATACACACACACACACACATACATACATATTATTGGTTAAGCTGGTCTTAACCCTATCCACTTATCAGATTAGTATATATATTATTGGTTAAGCTGGTCTTAACACTATCCACTTATATATTATTGGTTAAGCTGGTCTTAACCCTATCCACTTGTCATGTTTTATGTATCATATATATATATATATATATATATATATATATATATCGTAAAACATGTTTTACTTAATTCATGATTAAGTACATCTTAGTTTACCAGATACATTGGTTAATAGAATAACTCCCTAAGTATCAACCCCGAATACCGAAATCAACATCAGATTGGTACTCAGAGAATTACTCAACTCAACCAAACTTCTTTTTTTCATTCATATTCGTCTTTGATCAGCATTAATTAATTATTAATGCACAGACCTCTCACATTAAGTCGATTGCTTGTGGCCGCTGGATATGTCGGGCGGTTCCGGGCAGACTTCCATCACAAGCCAGACTTAACCTCGTGTCTAAGCATCTTTTAATTATGCGTACGACCTCCCACATTAGACTGCCGTTTGCGGTTGCTAGATGTGTCGGGCGGGTCCGGGCAGTCTTATACCACAAACATGTCTAACCTCGTGTTTTAGGCGTTTACTACTCATTTAATTTATGCCTTTGACCTCTCACATTAGACTACCGTTTGTGGTTGTTGGATGTGCCGGGCAGTTCCGGGCAGTTTTATACCACAAACGAGTCTAAACTCGTGTCTCAGGCATTTATTATTCATTTAATTTATGCCTTTGACCTCTCACATTAGACTACCGTTTGTGGTTGCTAGATGTGTCGGGCGGTTCCGGGCAGTCATATACTAAAAAAGAGTCCAACCTCGTGTCTCAGGCATTTATTATTACACATAATTATTTCCCCCCAATATGAATTAATTGTCCCTATTCAAATTGTTAATAATTTCTAAATTAACTGTGTCCATAATTGTCGCCTAAATTATGTCCATACTTTTTAGGTATAAAAATTATACCAATTAATGTCTTAATTTAATTATATGCTTTTGAAGCCATTTTATGCCAAATCACAATTTACATAATTAATATTTTCCCATTGTCCCCATGCTATTCGTACGTTCAAATATGAAATATGTTAGACTCGCAAATAGTCTAACATATAAAAAGAAACATTACAACTGGCATAACACATAAAAATAGGTCTAACTTGCAAATAGGAATTATAACGTAAATTTGCATAGCCAATAATTTGCATAGATAATGGTCATATAGAATCATATATTTGCATAAACTACCATGGATCTAAATATAGGTCAAAACATGAAATTGTGAACTTGCATATATGAATTATGGGTCTCACCTAAACTTGCATATGTGAATATAGTTTTCACCTAAACTTGCATATGGATTCCTACAACTTGCATATGAATTTATCACATGTTTTTGCATATAAACTAGTATATGTACATACTTGATTCACATATAAACTTGGGTATAATCCCCATACAGACTTGCATAAGATTCACATACAACTGACATATGATTTAACATCCCAAACTAGCATAAGATTCACGCACGAACTAGCATATGTAAACGCAGACTTGCTTAAGATTCACATACAAACTAGGATTTATTTAACATCCCAAACTTGCATAAGGATCACATACGAACTAGCATAAAATAAATCATGTTAAACATGTATAAATGGACATGTGAATTAGATCCACCAACATAAGATAACAAAACTGTCATATGTTCACCAACAGACAATAACATCACATGATTCAACACTCATGTTCTCATAATCCACATTTTATAACTTATCACAATTAATTTATTAATTATTTTGTGAAAGAAATTGTACTCACAAAGATAGGTTTGAGAAGAGAATGATTCGTTCTTCTTTTGAATTAGAATTCTGACTTGCTAATCCCTAAGCTTTAGCAAGAAGAACTATCCTAGCAGCAACATGGTGGCCAAGAGACTAATTTAGTTTAGGTTTAGGTTTGAGTCTAGGCACTCTTTTATAGAAGTTTGAATCAACCTAAGCCGTTAGATTATCACAGGAGCAATCCCAACCATTCAGACTAGACAGAGTTATCTAGAACAGCCACATCAGCCTTGATGACTCAGCAAAGAGTCAGAAATCGTCACATTTCAGATCCCCCCGAGGGGGTAGGTCGACCCCCAGGTCGACCTGGCCTTGGACGGGAGAATTCCCGCCCAGCCCGCTCCCCTATTTGAATTTTGAATTTTGAATTTTTATTCTGAACTGTTTTAATTTATATAAAATTGCTGAAACTTCCGAGGGCCATAACTTCCTCATACGAAGTCCGATTTATGAAACCTTGGAATCTATTCCAAGCAGAATTTCGAGATGAACGCAATAGCGTAACCTATTTCCCTTAATTCTCACTTAAGTATTCTTAGGATTGTTAATTTTAATATCCACAGAAAATTCAGGGTGTTACATTTTCAGTAAACTTGTTATCTCTCAAAACAGAGTAAACTTGTTATAAGACAACCCAATTTAAATTTCAAGTATAAGGCAAACAAATAGTCAAATGACGATGAAATCATGGTTAAATATTGAACTATAGATTTATCCATTTTCTCAGTTTAATAAATGTACAAATTTTAGTTGCAATATAGTTAAACTATAAATCAGTGAGAACATGTACATGGACGTGCTTACTACATTTTGGATTCAATGTGGCAAGCGATCTAAAGAACATATCATCAAATGGCTATTGCAAATAGAATCGGGTTATGGACAATTGACATTAAACACCCTAACATTAGTAAAGGTTACTGCATCCTTATGACTAACTCATTGTTATTTCTTTGTTTCATGGATATATATAGCGCAATCTAAAATTATACCATACATGTTTCCAATATCAATTCAGATGTTTTTTACATTATCATAAAACATGATTCAAAATTGATTTTTCTGATTCCAAGGTATAACAACCAGCTAACATACTAGTACATACTAATTCAATTGAAATAGCTAACACACTAACACAAAGTAGCAATCGACTTACACACAAAGACTTCAACTTGTTCCCTAATCCCAACTATCAGGCATGCACAACACAATTCAATTGAAATAGCTAACACACTAACACAAAGTAGCAATCAACTAACACGCAAAGACTTGAACTTGTGCCCTAATCCTTACTATCAGGCATGCACAACATGATTCAATTGAAACAACTTAGCTAACACACAAAGATTTCAACTTGTTCCCTAATCCCCACTATCAGTCATGCAAAACACAATTCAATTGAAACACATACCTGTGGTTAACGGAGGGCTAGGGACTAAGGGTTACTGCGTCAAAGGAGAGGGTTGTTCATCTCTGTCGGTAGGGGAGATTCCAGAGAAAGGTGGAGGCACGATTTGGTGATCGTAAACCCTAATTTGGGTTTTCGGTCACCAATAAAGTAAAAATAGAGGGAAAATGGAGCAGCCAAAATTTTAATTCCAAGTGCCTAATGGGGTGCACAATATGATACGCACTCGATTTGGCCAAAAGTCGTATCAAATTCACTGATCCGGAGCTTCGTTAATGTACGGTTAGATTTAGGGTGTTTCGGGTGGTGTGGATCACAACATGTAGTTTAACATGGATTTGAGCACTATCAAATATGATACGGCTTTAAACCGTATCTTATGTCTGCATCCATGTGTGTCAAATTGGCTGTTATGGTGTAGTGGCATCCCTTGCTCACGTGGCTTCTATGATATTTATAGTTGAAAATTCCGAGCATAAGAGCAAATAAGAGCAAATATAATTGCATAGGACATAAATATAACTTGGCACCGCAACCGCTTCAAAGACTAAACTGAAAGATTACGAGATAATATGACTTCATACTTAACATACTCGGGTGCCTAATATACAACAACATCCTAAGATCACTATGACTGAATGAACTTATGAAAGTAGGAAGCTTCAACATGGAAAGGCCACAAACAATGACTAAAATCTTTTGTTTATGCCTCCAGAAGGCAATGATAGGTGAAAACTATGAAAGTATTAGATGAATAACCATGCCATCCAAAAGTCAATTATTTTTTAACCTTTTATTATAATAAAATATGATTAATAGTAATTTTCAATAAATTGAATCCCAGCACCACGGGCACCATCTAAAGGCCTTACAATCGGTGAAATTCATTGATTTGTTTCTTTTTTATAAGTAATATAAGTGCTCCAAGAAAGACTTGAATTATACGGAAAGGTCATCATAGTTACCCATGTTATATGACACAAACATATCCAAAAAAATTGGCCTAGGGAAATATTGGCAAATTTCTATCTTACGGCATATTAAATTTCTGGATTTCAGATGATTATAAATAACACCTGATTGTAAATACTTTTACACAAGTATTGTGCTTATAAATCATTTCTAACTGAAATCCCAACTCTTGTTTTGACAAACTGCAGCTTTTTATGGTAATAAAAGAAAGATGTAGACAATGAATAAGCAGTACTTGTTGATTGATGCACCAGAATTAAATAATTTCGCTCGATACTTAAGTAAGCATCCAGTAAACTTTTATTAACCTGAGTAGTGCAAAAAGCAAGTAAATAAATAGCGGTATGGTATGTCTTAACTTCTTGCACGTATGTCAAGTCCTAAACTAACATATTCGATCTACAAAAGAATTGAATTGCTTATCACCAACAATGACTCTAAACAACCAATTCATTCCTCATTTACAATATATAAGTTCCATTTGCAAGTAAGCCAATGTAATTTATGTCTGATAACTAAACTGGGAAGGTTAATTTCTGATATAAACCAGAATGGTATGCCAAACACATCGTTATGCAGCCCGAGAGAAAACTTGTAATGTCCCGTATTTTTACAGTGCAATAATTAATTAATTTAATCATGTAAATAGTGATTTATTGATTTATATGGTTTAAATTAAATAATAATGAATATTAAATTAATATTTACAATATAAAAATATATTATAATTCCATAATAGTCAGAAATAGCTAAATTCACAATACGGTGTGAATTGGATCATATATAAGGTATAATTCAGTTTAGAATTGAATTATAATAACGAATATATTATTTAATCGATGTTAGAATATATAAATAATAATTTAATTATAATCAAGACCGTAACGTCGTGACAGTTCGTTATTTGGCGATCTGAACTTTAATTGAATATACAAATCAACTTTAAGTTAGATTTCTGTGAAACAAGAAACGCTCGGATCAGTTGAACGATGTTTTTTCTAATGGAACAAAAAAATCTAGATTTCGTCATGTAGATTGTAAGTTATGTCCAAATCAAAATTTAAGATAGTCGTTATGGAATTCATTTATAGTATATAACGATTTATTTATATTATAAAGGAATTTTAATATAAATCGAATAGCGATATAAACTGATATTTTGTAATATTTAGTTATAAACCCAAATATGTATATTTTGGAGTTGTATGATATTCTAGGTGAATATATATGATAATACTAAGTTATTTATATTAAATTTGATCATTTTGAAATATATTTATATTTAAACGGTCTATTTAGATCATTAAAAATAGCCATTTTTGCAAACGACCTCCAAATTCAACGAAACCAATTTTGTTGGATCCATAATGTCAAATATTATTAGATTTTAATTTTCGTGATTTTTGGAGTCAGTATGTAGCCGTCGCGATTTTAACGCGAGAAGCAGTCGATATTTTTACGATTAAAAATACGTTGTTTGAGCTAACGGAGTCGGAATTTGACAAAACAGGTTTCATTGGGTTCGTAATGTCAAACTATAGCTGCATGTTAATTTTCATGATTTTTGGATATTTTATGCGATCATAGGGATTTTTAGAAGACGAATATAATGAGATTTCGGCCAAAATAAAATATAAAAAGGGAATAAAAAAATAATAAAACCTATCCTATATATACCCCTAACACATCTAACCCTAAAGACATTTCTCCAATGGTAAAACAACCCGCCGCCTCCAGGAAAATAATTTCCATAGCCAAGCCAACTTTGAAAAATCATATCAAATCCAATATAAATCTAAAAATTCCGAACTTTGTATGTTTGTGATCCTTAGGCGATACTCTTCGATTTGGTGTAGCTCATGATGGATTCGGTGAAGATTTTGCATGATGGAAATCTATATAGGTCGGTGCAATTAGGCTATGGTTGGATTTTCCAGCTAATACAGGAATCGATGCATGTTTTCAGTATTGTAATTGAGTTCGTAGTAGAGTTTAGCACCTCGTGTGATTTTTTTTTTTGGAATTTGGTGCAAATTATTGTCGAGGATTTGTCGTGGGCTACTGTACATGGGTCGGTGATGGTTTTTGGTGGGAGAGCTCGAGCTTGGAGATTTTGACATGGCAAGATGGAGATTTTGAAGAGGTGAAGTTTGGTGGTTGTTTGGAGTGATTTGGTGTTGAAATGGAGGAGTTATGGAGGTTTGAAACGGTGGCAATAGCCATGAAAATGGGTTGGAGCTTGCTATGTTACGTTTGGGGAAGACTGTAACACCCCGCATTTTTAAGTATAATTAAAAATAAAATAAAATATATGAAAATATGCTTATGATAGGTAAACAACGGTGATGCATAAGAAGAATTAATTAATACATGAAAGAGAAGAAAAATTAGTTCAATAACGGTGTGTGTAACGGAAAAGATAGTAAAACGAGGATAATTGATTTAAGAATCAGGAATTAGGTAAAATGGACATCACCATTGCGTTCCTTTCGAAATTTTACATGAAATAGAGTCCGAGTTTTCGAAAATCGGAGTCCGGATGAAGAAGTTATGGCCTGTAGAAGATTCAGAAGGTTTCGGTAAGCATAGAACTGGGCAGGTCGACCTGGGGGTCGACCTGGGGACCAGGTCGACCAGGGGGTCGACCTAGGAGTCGAACTCCCCCATGGGGGTCGACTATAGTGTCGACTTCCCCCTACAGGTCGACTTGGTCGGCCTGTTTTGGTCCAGAACACGTTTTTGAAGCCCAGGGACGATTTTTGATGGTCCGGATTAGTTTTAGGGTTAATCTGATGGCTGAAATGAATTGCTACACCAAACAACCTAAGACCTAGCTTTCTCTACACACAATTCTATTCTGCTTCTTCTCTGTCTCTGTTCTAAATAAAAATAAAAATGGCATCGCTACTCTGCTGGAATCAAAACTAGAAGCTAATCAACATCAACCTAAGCAACTCAATTCAAATTAGATATTAAAGCTTCTGCAACGATTCTACAACAATTAAAGTTCTTTCTTTAATCCAACCAAGGCAAGTGCAGTTATTTTCTGATACAAACTTTAATCATAATTATGACATGATTGTAAATCTGAATTTTAGATTGTGTATGTTATGTTCTGATATATTTTATTCTGTATCTCTTCTTCTTTCTGTTCTATAGCCAGGCTATTACGAGCCTGCGCCAATCTCCTAAGAGATTAACGCACAAATGCTAAAATGTTTTGGACAAATAATGAATGTGGAATAATTGGACATGGTTAATCTATGACTGATTTAAGAAAAAGGACATAGGTTGTAAACTAGATTTAGATCTATGCATATTCTGTGAATTGGAAGAAGAGGAACCATGGAATGTTAAGATATGACTTGAGACAAAGAAAATATGGCTTAGGTATAAAGATTTACATTAAGGTAGGACATCTATTAAATGTAAATAAACACCTAAGTAAGGAATCTTTGGGATATATGACATGCATAGTAATCGATGGTTATATTTGGTATATGATCATAGTGTGAATCGTGACAATTATTTAGGCATGCTTAGGCAAAATTTTAAAATTAGGCAAGATATGTTTTGTGAAACTTTAAGGAATGATTAAATCTGTTATATTTGCCTAATCTGCTAGTTCTGCTATATTGCTTAATCTGCTAGTTCTGTTATATTGCTTAATCTGCTAGTTCTGCTCTACTGCCTAGTCTGCTAGATTTGTTCATTTTCCAAATCTGTCATCTGCTAAGTCTGTTGAAAATGCTAAATCTGCTAGTTTGCTTAATCTGCTAAATCCGTTAAGTCGCCTAATCTGAAAAATATGTTATCCGCAATATTTGCTGAGTTGATATAATTAGTCCGCTATTGACATAATCTGAATTGGCTATAGTTATGAATAATTGACATGTATATTAGGCGCGGGTATAAATGGTAAATCATTAATTAATTGGCCGTAAAGATAAACATGGCTAACTCGAGGTTAGAATGAGTTTGCGGCGTAATTCTACCCGGAACCACCCGGCATATTCCAGTGGTCGCAAACAATAGGTTCTAATGTGAGAAGTTAGTCATAACGTGCTTGAAACCCGAGGTTATACTCAGTTTGTGACAGAAACCTGCCCGGAACCAACCGGCCTAACCAGTAGCCGCAAACTGTCAGTCTAATGTGAGAGGTTTGAGCATTAATATTTAATTAATGAAAATCTGAGATAATTATGATGTCTAAAATGTGTTGGGTAAGGTTAAACCAATTGGACCAATGAATCTGATAAACCCGTTTCGTGAATCCGTAGGCCCAATACAAAGTTTGATAATCTGTAACCAGTTAATCTGTAAGCCTGTTAATCCGAACATCTGATCCGTTAGTCTGAAAACCTGTTAACTTGATTGTCTGATCTATGAACTAGTTAATCTAAATTTTGTATGTCTGAAACTTGTAGACAAGTTAAGCTGAAATCTGTTAGTCTGGGGACACAAGGTTAGGAGGGGAATTAATTGTGTCGTCTGTTGTTTGGGACCCATATTAGTCAGTAACCCTTTCTGGTATCAAAACTTTGACCCAACAGTAAGTAGGGTCCGGGCATGCTTACTGAACTAATTATAAGCGGTTCAATCTGATAATGGCGAGGGGTGTTGATGGTGCGTTCCAACCAGGTCATATGCGTGCATGGATCCTGGTCTGCCTCTGAGGATGTAAGACGCCGTGACATCTGTAAATAGGTCTGTGCCAATTGGTTGTCACTTTAGGGAGTGATACACCCTAATGTGGGGCCGACACAGGATATTTATGTATTAGGGAGCCAATTGCTTGTGGTAGGGTTTAGGGTACACTTAGTTCTGTCTGTTTCTGTTGGTACCGTCTGTTTCTGTTGGGTGGTAACACCTGTCTGTTTCTGCGTGGTACCGTCTGTTCGGGTGGTAAAGGCCCATTACTAGTGTACACCTAATTCTACATTCTGTTTCCGTAGGGATTAATCTGTTTCTGCTTCTGTCTGTTTCTGATAGGGTAGTAAAGGCCCATTATTAGCATTCTGTTTCTGTTAAATTATTCTGTACCCGTTTCTGTTTCAGTTTAGACATTAGGGTGACACCTAATTCTGTTATACTAGTATTAGTGCAGAGAAGTGTAAAACAATAGCTTATATCATTCTGTTCTTCTGTTATATCTGTTATACCTGTTACAGTTATCTCTCATCCAGTTTTATTTTCATGTCATGTTATTATTATCTGTTCATAACTGAAAATCACTGGACTTGCCAGACTTTTTGTCTGACACTTGTTGTTTCGCCTCCTTTCTTCCGTTTCCCCCCAAGTTATCCAAGGAGGGAATACTTTAGCTTGATCTGGATTTCTTCTGCTTGAAGTGCTTAAAGTATGGCTTGACTCTGTATAGCTTCCGTTCTATGGGGAATATGATTTTGAACTATGCATTCTGAAGGCTTTTGTACAAGACTGATATTTTGTACTTGAATTCTGATAATGTGATTTGAAAGGATGTAACCAAGTTTATTTCGGTTTCTGTTGAAATAAAGTTATAAATTTTTCAAGTACTATTTTATCTGTCTTGTAAGTTTCTGTTCTGTTTACTAAAATGCTCCACCAAAGTTAAGGCATTCCCTTTGTGAGTGACCTTAACGGAGGTGGGGTGTTACACTTGGTATCAGAGTTGAAGGATACCAGATTGGGTAAGGTTTTTGAAAACTATTTTCAAAAAGGTTTTGAAAAGGAAGTATTTTAAAAAATAAAGCTTATTTTGAAAAACATGATCCCCAAGAGCCATATATCTTTCCTTCAGTCCTTTTTGTATTGAATCTTTCCTTTTTCGTTTCAGCATGTCTGAAGCATCTGAGATACAAGAGGGTGTTCATGTACCCGGTTGGTTTCGTCAATATCTTGAGGCTAGGACCGCCGCCGCAGGTCCAGCAAATGATCCCCCTCCTCCTCCGCCCCCTCCTCGTGCAATTGCTTTCTCAAAGATCTATAGAGATTTTAAGGCCATGGGTGGGAAGGATTTCAAGGGAACTGAATCATTCGTAGAAGCGAGGAACTGGCTCAAAGAAACTGAGGATCTATTCGTTATCTTCGAGGTGGACGATAGGCAGAAGGTACAGTTGGCGGTATGGCTACTCAAAGACGAAGCTTCCTACTGGTGGGAAGTCACTAACGCCGAGAGGCCTGTTGAGACATGGATGGATTTCAGAACAAGGTTTGAGACAAAATTTCTCTCGCAACCTGAACGGAGTTTACAACTGGAAAAGTTCTTATCTCTTAAGCAAGGAAGTATGACGGTCAAGGAATATGTCAACCAGTTCAACCAACTAGCTAGGTTCGGATTGGATTTAGTCAACACTCAGCATAAAAAGGCTCTCCACTTTATTAGAGGATTGAACGAGCCACTGCACAGCCTAGCCATGACCCATGTACCCATGAGAGCGACTTACGAGAAATTGGCGGACATGGCGCTACTGCATGAGGAAGACAAGGGCCCGAAAGAGACAAAGAAAGAAGAACCACAGAATAAGAAAGCAGGGCCCAAAAAGGAAACACAAAAGAAGGATGAGAAGTCTGAAGATAAGAAGGGGAAAAAGTGCTTTACTTGTGGAAGCTCGACTCATCTGAACAAGGATTGCAGAAAAAGGAAAGGCACTTGCTTCAACTGTGGAGAGATGAGACACTTCACTAGGGACTGACCGAAGAGACGAGGGTAAGGAGGGCAGGCGAACACTCTTGAGGCTAGTGGCTAGGATAGAAATAGGAAAATTTCTATGGTAGGTTTAATTTCTTTATCTGATTATGGAGTTAAGACTTTTTCTGATTCTGGTATTTTGATTTTGTAATCGACACTCTGCACTTTAATACTAGTATTATTTCTGAATTCCGCTGTAGACTCAAACCCATAAGGGTTATGGCTCATCTGTTTGAGATTGGGGTTTGAGGGATATCTGTGTTAGGCCTCAAGTATGACGCATACATTCTAAGTTTTCATGGGGTATGATTTTATCATGCTTAACTTCCTAAGAGCCATTAGGGAACCTGATCTGTACCAGTAGTCTGTAAATATCTGAATACTTCTGATAAGTTTTCCAGTTTTGACAGTGTCTAAAGAGGGTAGTCCTCTGGGTGTCAATTTGATGTTGGTTTCGGTCTTCGGGGCCGATACTTAGGACCCATGCCTGATGGGAACCAAGTTTTTGTTTTATCTATACTCGCTTCCATCATTCGACTGTATCCTATCGATCGAATCTTCGAACTTTATGTAGAAACTCATGGGTGTAAACATGTGTTTGAGACATGTTATGTTTGATAGTTGCAAGTGGATGCAAGTGGTTGCTAGTGGTTGCCCGTGGATGCATAAACACACACTAGGCACTAGATCGGCTCGAAAACACTCTCATACTGCATATGGATGTGTGAGCATTTTCAGTTTTTGTGGATGCAAAATGATTGACTCAGCACATGGATGTTGCACATGACTGAATGGTTGTGCACTCATATAGAAATGATATGTATCGAGTAGGAAAATTGCATACATGTGGGACTCATGGCACTGGCATAATTCGCATTAAGGAGGTCAACTGAATTAGTGGACCGCCTGATCTTTGCATTAGACAAGGAATATATACACACACTTCTTGCATATGTTCATACAGCATTAGAAATCTCTTAAGGACAATGAATGCATGTGATTGGTGATTGAGTAGATGGATGATTGGATGGTAGGACACATTCTTCTTAACTTGGAGATTTCGGGGGCGAAATCCTTTAAGGAGGAGAGAATGTAACACCCCGCATTTTTAAGTATAATTAAAAATGAAATAAAATATATGAAAATATGCTTATGATAGGTAAATAATGGTGATGCATAAGAAGAATTAATTAATACATGAAAGAGAAGAAAAATTAGTTCGATAACAGTGCGTGTAATGGAAAAGATAGTAAAATGAGGATAAGTAATTTAAGAATAAGGAATTAGGTAAAATGGACATCACCATTGTGTTCCTCTCGAAATTTTACATGAAATAGAGTCCGAGTTTTCGAAAATCGGAGTCCGGATGAATAAGTTATGGCCTGTAGAAGATTCAAAAGGTTTCGGTCAGCACAGAACTGGGCAGGTCGACCTGGGGGCCAGGTCGACCCGGGGGGTTGACCTGGGAGTCGAACTACCCCATGGGGGTCAACTATATTGTCGACCTTCCCACTACAGGTCGACCTGGTCGACCTTTTTCGGTCCAGAACACGTTTTTGAAGCCCAGGGACGATTTTTGATGGTCCGGATTGGTTTTAGGGTTAATCTGATGGCTGAAATGAATTGCTACACCTATAAAAACAACCTAAGACCTAGCCTTCTCTACACACAATTCTATTCTGCTTCTTCTCTGCCTCTGTTCTAAATAAAAATAAAAATGGTGTCACTACTCTGTTGGAATCAAAACAAGAAGCTAATCAACATCAACCTAAGCAACTCAATTCAAATTAGAGATTAAAGCTTCTACAACGATTCTACAACAATTAAAGTTCTTTCTTTAATCCAACCAAGGAAAGTGCAGTTATTTTCTGATATAAACTTTAATCATAATTGTGACATGATTGTAAATCTGAATTTGAGATTGTGTATGTTCTGTTCTGATATATTTTATTCTGTATCTCTTCTTCTTTCTGTACAATAGCCAGGCTATTACGAGCCTGCGCCAATCTCCTAAGAGATTAACACACGAACGCCAAAATGTTTGGGACAAATAATGAATGTGGAATGATTGGACATGGTTAATCTGTGACTGATTTAAGAAAAAGGACATAGGTTGTAAACTAGATTTAGATCTATGCATATTCTGTGAATTGGAAGAAGAGGAACCATGGTATGTTAACATATGACTTGAGACAAAGAAAATATGGCTTAGGTACAAAGATTTACATTAAGGTAGGACATCTATTAAATGTAAATAAACACCTAAGTAAGGGATCATTGGGATATATGACATGCATAGTAATCGATGGTTATATTTGGTATATGATCATAGTGTGAATCATGACAATTATTTAGGCATGCTTAGGCAAAATTTTAAAATTAGGCAAGATATGTTTTTTGAAACTTTAAGGAATGATTAAATCTGTTATATTTGCCTAATCTGCTAGTTCTGCTATATTGCTTAATCTGCTAGTTCTGTTATTTTGATCAATCTGCTAGTTCTGCTCTACTGTCTAGTCTGCTAGATTTGTTCATTTGCCTGTCATCTGCTAAGTCTGTTGAAAACGCTAGATCTGCTAGTTTGCTTAATCTGCTAAATCCGTTAAGTCGCCTAATCTGAAAATTTGTTATCTGCAATATCTGTTGAGTTGATATAATTAGTCCACTATTGACATAATCTGAATTGGCTATAGTTATGAATAATTGACATGTATATTAGGCGTGGGTATAAATGGAAAATCACTAATTAATTGGCCGCAAAGATAAACATGGCTAACTCGAGGTTAGAATGAGTTTACGGCGTAATTCTGCCCGGAACCGCCCGGCATATTCCAGTGGTCGCAAACAATAGGTTCTAATGCGAGAAGTTAGTCATAACGTGCTTGAAACCCGAGGTTGGACTCAGTTTGCGACAGAAACCTGCCCGGAACCAACCGGCCTAACCAGTAGCCGCAAACTGTCAGTCTAATGTGAGAGGTTTGAGCATTAATATTTAATTAATGAAAATCTGAGATAATTATGATGTCTAAAATGTGTTGGGTAAGGTTAAACCAATTGGACCAATGAATCTGATAAACCCGTTTCGTCAATCCGTAGGCCCAATACAAAGTTAGATAATCTGTAACCAGTTAATCTGTAAGCCTGTTAATCCGAACATCTGATCCGTTAGTCTGAAAACCTGTTAACTTGATTGTCTGATCTGTGAACTAGTTAATCTAAATTTTGTATGTCTGAAACTTGTAGACAAGTTAAGCTGAAATCTGTTAGTCTGGGGACACAAGGTTAGGAGGGGAATTACTTGTGTCGTCTGTTGTTTGGGACCCATATTAGTCAGTAACCCTTTCTGGTATCAAAACTTTGACCCAACAGTAAGTAGGGTCCGAGCATGCTTACTGAACCAATTATAAGCGGTTCATTCTGATAATGGCGAGGGGTATTGACGGTGCGTTCCAACCAGGTCATGTGCGTGCATGGATCCTAGTCTGCCTCTGAGGATGTAAGACGCCGTGACATCTGTAAATAGGTCTGTGCCAATTGGTTGTCACTTTAGGGAGTGATACACCCTACTGTGGGGCCGACACAGGATATTTATGTATTAGGGAGTCGATTGCTTGTGGTAGGGTTTAGGGTACACTTAGTTCTGTCTGTTTCTGTTGGTACCGTCCGTTTCTGTTGGGTGGTAACACCTGTCTATTTCTGCGTGGTACCGTCTGTTCGGGTGGTAAAGGCCCATTACTACTGTACACCTAATTCTACATTCTGTTTCCGTAGGGATTAATCTGTTTCTGCTTCTGTCTGTTTCTGATCGGGTAGTAAAGGCCCATTATTAGCATTCTGTTTCTGTTAAATTATTCTGTACCCGTTTCTTTTTCAGTTTAGACATTAGGGTGACACCTAATTCTGTTATACTAGTATTAGTGCAGAGAAGTGTAAAACAATAGCTTATATCATTCTGTTATATCTGTTGTACCTGTTACAGTTATCTCTCATCCAGTTTTATTTTCATGTCATGTTATTATTATCTGTTCATAACTGAAAATCACTGGACTTGCCAGACTTGTTGTCTGACCCTTGTTGTTTCGCCTCCTTTCTTCCATTTCCCCCACAGGTTATCCATGGAGGGAATACTTTAGCTTGATCCGGATTTCTTCTGCTTGAAGTGCTTAAAGTATGGCTTGGCTCTGTATAGCTTCCGTTCTATAGGGATTATGATTTTAAACTATGCATTCTAAAGGCTTTTGTACAAGACTGATATTTTGTACTTGAATTCTGATAATGTGATTTGAAAGGATGTAACCAAGTTTATTTCGGTTTCTGTTGAAATAAAGTTATAAATTTTTTAAGTACTATTTTATCTGTCTTGTAAGTTTCTGTTCTGTTTACTAAAATGCTCCACCAAAGTTAAGGCATTCCCTTTGTGAGTGACCTTAATGGAGGTGGGGTGTTACAAAGATGGAGGAGCGGTGTGGGCTATTTGAATGGGTGTTGGGCTGTGGGTTAAAGGGTAAAGCCCGTTTAAATTTAAAAGCCATGTTTTACTTTATATAAATTTATACTAACTTCTAAAATGCATAACTTTGTCATACGAAAACGAAATTCAGCGAAACTGGTCACTGTTGGGATCATATGAATAAGGGCTACAAAATGGAACTGGTTTGGAGTAATTTGGAGCTCGTCTCAATTTATGGCAAAATAGAACGCTTGAATCAAATCGATGATCGATTATCGTTATTTAACGATAACCAACCAAAATAAGTAAAACTCACTAACTCTGTTTAAATTATATTTTTATAAATATAATCTAATACTGATAAATGATGATTGATCTCTGTGTGATGGTTGCTGGTTGAATTATTGGTTGTTGGTCGAAATTGCAGATAACGATATATACACCTATCATTAAACAAACTTTTATTCAGTTTATCAAAATTATATGTATTGAACTAAAATTGTTGTGAATTATATTGAATTTTTAAAGAGTATTTTTAAAGAGTATATTGAAAGTAAAATATTTGTATAAATAAATAGACAATTTAAAAAGGAATATTTTAGAAATAAATAGATTTGATTTAAAGGACATTTATAAAATGAATAGAATTTTATAAAAGGAACATTTATAAAATCGATGGATTTCATAAAAAAAATATTTGGGAAACAAATAAAATTATTAAAAAGAACTATTTTAGAAATAAATAAATATTATAAAAGCGAATATTTTGAAATAAATAGATAATTATAAAAAGAATTATTGGGAAAAATAAACAGCAATTATAAAAGGAAATATTCCAGAATTGAATAGAATTATTAAAGGAAATTTACAAGATATCAAAGAAAAATAAGAAGATGAATTCAAAGTAGAATTTAAATATAAACCTGTTTTAACAGATAAATGGAGATGATTAATTTGTAAATAATATTTTATAAATTAAATAAAATAATTACCATTCGATAAATGGAATATATAAATACGAACTTATATAGAGAAGTAGAAATCGGTTTTAACACCGATAATTTAAATAGAACGTGAGCTCAGCATTTATAAAAGAATTTATAAATGAGATTTAAGTGTCAGAAAAAAAGAGATTTCGTACGAATAAATTTATAAGTAGAAGTATAAATAGAATTTGGAAATGGGATATTATTTTAAAATATGAAATCAAACTTAATGGATTATATAAAAGGAATATTTTTCACATTCGATGTCAATGATGGATTAAAATGAATATTTATAAATTAAAACATTTATCAGGAAAACTGAGTTTGAAATAGGAATTCAAATGCGAATTTGAATAAGATAGGAAATAAAGTTAATCGAATAGAGTTAATCAAATTTGAGTTAATTGAATATTAGTTATTCAAATTAGATTTAATCGAATAAGAGGAAATTGAATATTAGTTATTAGAATAAGAGTTAATCGAATAAAGTTTTCGAAGTGAGTTAATCAAATATAATTTATTCGAAAGTGAATTAATCGAATATAACTTATTCAAAGTAAATTAATCGAATCTAAGTTATTCAAAGTGAGTTAATCGAATGTAAGTCATTCGGGAGAGAATTTATCGAATATAGTTATTTGAAAAATAGTTAATCGAATATAAGTTATTCGAGAAGAGTTAATCGAATAGAGATTACTCGAAAGAGAGTTATACGTCGAATCCGATTATATCGAATTCGGGAAAGTACTATTTACTTTTCGGTTTTAAATCAAGATTTATTTATTAAATAAATAAATTATTATTATTTAAATTAAGAAATAGAATTTATAGTTTTAAAGTTAGATATTTCGAAAGTACGAATTATAACGTTATCGTTATAATAAATGTTTTTCATAAAAGAAATGGAATTGTAAACTGAAATCCGAGAATTGGCGTAAGCAATAAGTGTTAAGATTTGAGTTGTGAACATTATCTATTGCAAGGTTAAGAATGTGTTCAGTTAAGGTCTAAGAGGTAATTATATCCCAACTTGATCGACTTCGTAATTAACTAAGGAATAGTTGAAGTTCGATGGCGAAGATTGATTAGAAATACTGTTAAGTAATAAACGATAAATGGATTGAGCGATCATAATGATGTTTTATATAACATTAGTTTGAAATCCATATAAATGAGATTTGGAAACATTTTCCAAATATAATCAAAAATGTTTTCTAAGCATAGAAAAGGAAATGTTTTGATGATAAGAAATATTGGAATGACAGTGATACGTGAATAAGAGATAGAAAGCTTTCCAACGATTGAGCAGATATTTTCTAGATTTAGAAAATAAGAAATTATGGATATATGGAAAACAAGAAATGGAAAATAAATTAATGATAAGTGAATTTAAGAAATAAATGATGATTAATGATTGATTGATGAATGATCGATAGAATTTCCATCTGGAAATAATATCGTTGTCCGCACGCGTGTTTTCCTTTGATAGTTAAATCACCGACTATCAAAGTTTTTGACCATTTTTATATCATCAATATGGAGAGACCGGGACCAGATTCATTATCTGAAAACCACTCTGTATGGGCATTAGCGGCGCGAATCAAATATGATGAAGATAATTGAAGACGGAGCTATGCAAGTGCTACCCTGTTTACAGAATAGTGCCTTCGGTTTGTCCAGTCCCAGGACAAATTTTATATGGAAGAATGCCTGAGAGAGTATATCTAAAGGATCACGTAAGTTGATCTCTTCAAACATATTTATGTTTGGTGCAGAGGAATTCTTTTCTCTTAGCTGTTTGCCCATAGTATGTTTGGTGAAATCAATTTGTGATTTGGCGGATATGACAATGTGACATTCAAAGTGAATAAAGACCAAAAGATACGTTATAACCTCTAGCCTCACACCCGGGAAATGGTATAAAATTGGGTAGTTCGTATGGCTAGTAGGATCATACCCAGCAGGGTGTATCGTCACCTAATCTAGAAATATTTCTTTTGCTTCTTAAATCTAACGATGTTGTCCCTTTCGGGAAACGGTTGTTGATCCCAACCGTTGGTGATAATACATTCGGTACTCTCAAGCTAAATGAGGGACCGTTCATGTTTAGCCTGGGTTGCAAGATGTTCTTGTTGAACCCAGTGTATTTCTCTCTAGAGGTACACTATTGGAAGGTGGTCCCACACCTTGCCAGTTGGAATCCATTATCCAATAAGAGCCCACAGTTTTGATTGTATACTATATATGTAGAGCGTGAGATGCAAGCGTTCTGCTAGATTGATATTACTTGTATTTAGACATTATTGTAATATCGGACGAATAAGAATGCTTTGGGTTATCGTAAGGTAAAAACCATCCGTGTTTATGTGCGGATTGGTCTTACGATTATCCTTTCTTTTAAAAGGATTTTTAAAAGTTAAACCAAGTGGTTGGAGTTTACTCACACCATTCCCATGACTGACCCATAGTTTATTTTTGTTTTGTTTTTACCCAAAACTCTTGGGTGCCCAAATTTGTATGGGCAGTCAAGTAGTTTAGGTCTTTACAAATTTCATTGGAGGAGCTTGGAGCAGGAGGCTTCAGCGTTAGTTACCAAGTGGTTGGAGTTTATTCGCTCCGTTGTGAGATTCCTGTTACTCTGATGTGTTGTGTGCCTTCTTCTTCTTGTATTCTAACTTTCTATCTTATCTATCTCACCCTCTAACTTCTTTCTATTAACATTCCAGTATTTTCGATGTTTGAGTAGTCGACATTTGTTTTAATGTTGATTTTCTGGGTCAAAAATCCAAGTTCGTTACAAAATTGGTGCCATTCCTTCAACCCATCTAGTAACAATGTGTAAATTATGAAATGTGACGACCCCAAACCCCGTACTGATTGTGGCAAGGGTAATCTTTGGAATATAACACATAAACAGATAATAGAAGAACAGAAATAAATAAACACACCAGATAATGTACAAATAATACACTGGATAAACGTAATCACCACGGTTACACAGTATACAGGATCATACTTAGTATAAATATAGTTCAGCTATACATAAATGTCTACAGCAGAAAACAAACATAATATGTATAATAGGAGCTGAACAGCATAAAAAGAGATAAATGATAGAATCCATCTTCAGCTCCAGCTATCAAAAAAGAGCCTACTAAAATCTAAAGACAAGGCTGCCCGTATAGAAAAAGGGGCACCCGAGTTTGCTAGTGAAACAAACTACGAGTCATTCATGGGACTTGTATGAGAAATCTACTTAACACATTTTATAATATGGCTAATCACAGGACCACGCCACTTTCGCGGAATGGGTTTACTCCATTGGATTGCCAGTGCTTTTAAAACAAGTAAATCTTTTAAACATCGCAATGCTTTTTATAAAAGTGAAGTCATTATAAGACTCAGTTCCCATTACACAATGCAACGCAAACCAGAGGATAGAGTTTTACCTTAAAATGGCCAAAATATGCTTGATACGAATAAAATAAACGAATTTGATATTATTACTAGTGTTTATAGGTTTCACAACAATTTCAATCATAACTATCAATCATAGACGGCATGGGTACCATATATCATGTCGCCATATATAGGGAAACAATCAAAACCGCACAATCACGTATTTGGAAATTGGATTTCCATTATGAACCAAGGCAAAAGAGAGTCCTTAAGGAATTCAAGACTGTCTAGCCCGAGCCTTCGGAACAGCCGCAACTGCCCCTTGGAGCGACAGGGCCGGTCCACACGGAGTGGATTATAGTGCCTGAACAATACGTTTCCTCGCCCTTTGGGGGGCGTAAATGAGCCAACGAATGACTCCATCGGTCCAGGATCGACCGATATAATCGAGGCGCCTCGCAACAGCAACAACCACATATGTGAAAAAGAGTATAAATGTCAGCCAGTTTAAGCACTGACACCACCTTTAGCTAGAAAGAAACGCATGTCCTCCCAGAGGTCCTCTCCCGTTTCTGGTTCATACCGGGGTGTGAGACTCGCGAATTCATATTATACACAAAGCTACGCCACACAGGCGGTGCTTTGATCATCAACCACAAGACTTTGCTTTTCAACAGAAACCTTGATCACTACATCTTAGCATGCCACACAGGCAATTCACACCATGCATCTGATGGCTATCAATCACACATAATGAATTCCAATGTCAAACACACAGTCCATTTACAAGTCCGTTCTGGGTCTGAACGAAATCGGAGGCACTATATACCTCGCATACCCATTGATCTCCACGTACGTCTGCACGATCACCAGTCATTATCCATATTTTGGGATGCCACCCAATCACGACATCAGTTATCATCCAACCAAGGTGAAGATCTCCGGTCTTCAACCAGCATCTTCATCTTTGATTTCTTATCGTCGATTCAGTTATTTAGAATCGGATAAACCCGGTCTTTCTGAGAAACTCGCATATATAATTAACAAGTGCTACACAAACACAACATACTCTTCATTCCAATTCATTATTCACTAACCGTAAATCAGTAAGAGAACAATTTCCCAAATATTAACCTCGAAGGCCGAAACCAACATCAGATCAAAACCCAGGAAACCATCCGACTTAGCTAACCTCCAATTAGTTTATAAATTTCACATCCAACCATCAAATATTCAATAAACCGGGTAAATTCGATTTATTTCCATTCCATATCGTTTATAATATTTTATAACGATTTATCGCCATTTTTATTTATTTATTTATAGCCAATTTATTCAAATGACGCTTCGGGCCATAACGCGGTCGTGGCGCTGTTTTTCTTCATATTTGATTTACACATATATGAGAATCTAACCGTTGGATCTTCACCAATTTTATATCATTAGAAAGATCTTTTCAAAACGAATCCAACGGTTCCAGTTTTGGGAAAATCCGACGGTCGGATCTCCCGGTACACTCGTTTGAAGTTTCGATTTCAAAATACGAACTGCAGCGTCGTTATTCGATTTAATTTAATTATTTATATATATATATATATATATATATAATCGATTCTGGCGCTGTTTTTCTTCAGATTTGAATTAAACATTCCAGACAATCCAACCATTGGATCTTTACGAAGTTGGTGTCGTTGGAAAGATATTTCCAAGGCGAACCCAACGGTTTTAGTTTCGGGAAAATCCGATGGTCGGGTCTCCCGCACTAATCGTTTGAAATCACGGTTTTAAAACATGAACTGCAATTTCGTTATTCGATACATTTCAATTATATATATATAATCGATTCTTCGATTTCAAAACTATTTTCTTTTCATACATTTGATAAAAATGATATTTTTATCCAACCGACATTTATTTCGACACTTCACTATTTTTAACGATTCATGTATACAGTAAAAATGTGATTTTTATTGCAAAACACTTTATTTCAAAACATGACTATTTTATATAGTTCATATAGATGATAAAAATATGATTTTTATTATAAAACAATTTATTTCAAAACACGACTATTTTATATAATTCATATAGATGATAAAAATATGATTTTTATTATAAAACAGTTTATTTCAAAACACGACTATTTTATATAGTTCATATAGATGATAAAAATATGATTTTTATTATAAAACAATTTATTTCAAAACACGACTATTTTATATAGTTTATATAGATGATAAAAATATGATTTTTATTATAAAACAATTTATTTCAAAACATGACTATTTTATATAATTCATATAGATGATAAAAATATGATTTTTATTATAAAACAATTTATTTCAAACACGAATACCATTCAACACATGAATTTTTATTCAACGAATGAATTTCTATTCAACACATGAAGGTTTTCTATAGTTCGTATATATAATAAAAATGTGATTTTTATTGTTAAAGAAATTTATTTAAAACACGAATACCATTCAACACATGAATTTCTATTCAACGAATGAATTTCTACTCAACACATGAAGGTTTTCTATAGTTCGTATATATAAAATAAAAATGTGATTTTTATTGTTAAAACAATTTATTTAAAACACGAATACCATTCAACACATGAATTTCTATTCAATGAATGAATTTCTATTCAACACATGATGGTTTTCTATAGTTCGTATATTTATTAAAAATGTGATTTTTATTGTTAAGGCAATTTATTTAAAACATGAATACCATTCAACACATGAATTTCTATTCAACGAAAGAATTTTTATTCAACACATAAAAATAATTATAACACATGAATATTATTCAAAATTTCGGCAGCATAACGGTAGGGTAGTTAAAACCGGGGTCGTCCCTAGTACGGCTCCTCGCTCTACCTTAAAGCCTCGTAGCTTTTGACAATGGGGATTTCATGCATCTAGTTCGCACGCAGGCGGCATGTATATTTTTTTCTTTTCCACAAACTAATCCTATGTGGTTTTAACCAAATAATTCTCTACCACAAACGGGTATTTTTCAACCACAATCAATCAATTTCAACCACAAACAATTCCAATCAACCATTCGCTATCAACCAATTTTCACAACAATTACAACCAATAAATATCGTCCATGGTTTGTGAATGAGAGGCGTATATATATATATATATATTTATATAAGTATGTTTCACTTCTATTCAACACATATATAATTTTTAGAACGCATATATAACTTATACATCGAACATACAACTTATACAACGCTTATACATGAGGTGTACAACGCTTATATAACTCATACATCGACTATATAATTTATACATCATCGTTTTCCATATCGTTTATAATTCAGAAATCTCAAATTGGGTTCCACTCCACCAAAAATAGTAGGAGGCTCTGAAAAATATGCGGTCTCTTCTAGAATGTGAAAGGCGTCCACATGAGTCCACTGTCTCTTGTTTCACTGAATTTCGTCAACATAGCAAAAAGATATGATTTTTACAGTGAAATCAAAAACCGTAGCGCTTTAAACTGCTATTAAATAGTTTAATATATAATCAGCCGTTACCTCTTTATTTTCTTCAAAACTAGGTTTTAGATTTGCGCTAAATCCGAAGCACTTCAGGCCGATCGGGTTTTGCAGCGTCGAAGAGGGGCGAGAGGCGCTCAGGCGCGTGGTGGAGGGGGCCCACTCGGTGGTCGGAGCTGACGGCGGCGGTGGTTGGAAGTTCAAAACATTCGAGCTCGATTTCTCCACGAAAACTCCACGAAAAAATCCAATCCTGGTATGGATTTGAAGCTCGTCTCGAGCTCTTCAAAATCTTCAACTGGAGCTTTCGATATTGGTGAGTGGATTGGCCAGAAATTAGGAGAGATGGTTTCCACCTTTTTCCGTCGTTGGTTTTTAGAGAGAGTCGGGGAGAGAGAGTGTGCCTCGACCAATGATATTTTTTTATATTTATAAATTTTAAAAATCCAAAAATACCCTTTATCTCATACAAACCCCAATCGAAACCCAACGACTACCATCCCTAGCCAAATACCCCCATTTTGAACACAATGGGATATGTTTCGAAGGCCCATTCGACTGTTTCAGTCAGTTTTCCTTCAAATTAAAATATAAAACATTCAATATTTAATTTGAACGTACATTTCAATTTGCCGGGCCACATATTGATTCTAAAAATTCCCGAAAAATAAATCTAACTATGTTTTGACGATATGGTCCCAACAAAACTGGTTTCGTCGAATTCTGAGACCGTTTGAAAAATGGCCCTTTTCTGGTCGATCCAGTTTAACTATATTTGACCAAAACACATTTTCCTTTGCCACGCTCACATACTAGCTTCCAAAATTATGAAATTTTAAACCTAGCAATAATTTGACATCCCGGATCCAACAAAAGTTGTTTCGTCGAATTCTGAGGTCGTTTGCAAAATGGCCATTTTCACGGGCAATATAAACTCTATAGCGATCTTTTTAAAAATTCATTTAGCCATAACTTTTTCTTCCCGCTATGAAAGTTCGATTTTTCAGATTTGCTAGAAAGATATTCACTAATAGATTTAAATATTTTTGGTTTCACTCAAATTCGTTTTGCACCCGATACAGTCAGTCAAAGTTTGAATTCAAAATTTTGAAACTACCGCCCCATTTCAGGCCTTGTTTATAATTAGAATTAATTATATTTATTTTCGAACGTAGATTCAAACTTACTTTTCGTAGTTATTATTTAAAATATTTATTTAAATATTTTAAGTCCACTAAGATAGCCAATTAAATTTTTTTAAATTGGTTCAGATTTTACGGGTTGTTACATGAAATTTGGAAGAAAAAGGAAAAAGTGTTACATGTGCAGGGAAAGAAACTGAAGGCATTTAATAAGAAAATTTTGTATATGCAATTGCATAGGCAAAAACAAAATCCATAGCTTTAGTGAACGTTTATTGTTTTACATGAGTACAACAAATTGTATGAATGTTTTTGCGCTCATGCGTTAAACATGAAGACTAAAAAAACAACCTCAACACTAAAAGAAATAGCAAAATCATAGACACTGAAACACATACGTCAACATACAATACACCAAAAGTGAAATACTTGATGCAAAACCAATGACAGACTTCGCATATGCCAATCCCACGAATTAAGAAGAATTTTTTAAGCATATGCCAATGACGAGAGTAAAAAAAACCTAAAATATGCTATGAGCTAGACATAAATTACGTTTTCCAGGAGGTAAGACTTTTTTTAGACATAAGTTACGATTAAGACAATCAGGAGGTAAGACTCTTTTTAGACATAAATTACAGTTTTAAAGTATGATAAATAATCTTATGCTATTTAGTATTATGTTTGGTTTACAATTGTATTATATAAACTTATTTATGCAAAATACACACATTATAAATAAGAAGAGTGTACGGATACAATGGCTATATGAAGGTGTTACATTTGGACAACAGTAAACTCATTTACCATTTTGCATCTTTTGTCCAACGTACGATGATTTATAAATATCATGATAAAAGTTGTGTGATATATATATGTGTGTATTGATATTATATCTGACAATTTTACTTAAGAAAAACAAATGTTATTGCTAACTATATACATGTTTAACGAAAACTAGAAAAAACATGTTTAAATAACTTTAATGTGAACTTATTAATTTCGCAGGCTATTCAGCGTGGTTATAGGAGGTCGACGGATGAGGCGACTATTGCTAGGATGTAGGAGTAGATGAATGAGATGACTAACTGGAAAAAACCCAGATGCAATAGGAAATAGATGGGCGCATTGCAGCTTACTTTTAGGAGCATGAGTTTATGCTTGGGGAGGGAGGAGATTCTGCTGCTGAAGGGGAAGAAGAAGACAACGATGACGACGAGGAAGATTTTCATTTATTTGGTTTATGCTTGGGTATGTGTACATATACTTGGATTTTTATATGCTAGATGGTATTTGACGATGGTATAATGTGTTTTGATATGTATGATGATATTTGACGATGATATGATGTGTTTTGATATGTATGACGACGATATGTGACGATGGTTTCGTGTTTTGAGTGTACGAAGATGGCATGTTATGATGGTGTTTCTAATTTTGTTTTTTTTTGATATATTATGACTTGGTGAATTTATTGTTGATGAGTATTGGTGAATTGATGGGATGATAGTGGTGTGGTAGTGATTATTGGATGTGCTGTGATAATGTCGGATTGGTTTTATTGTTGTGTGGTGTAACACCCTGTGATTTTAACAACACTAAATATGATAAATTAAAGAATACTTAATTAAATATTCAAAATTAAGTGAAACGGACTGCACAATTGCGTTCATCTCGGAATTCTGGTAAAAATAGACACCCGGTTTGCATAAAATGGACATCGTTTGAAGAAGTTATTAAGGTTTGAAGTTTGTATACGCATAAGAATAATATATATGAATAAAATAAGTCTAGAAATTTAAAACAATTCAAAATCGCATAAAATAGGGGAGCGGGAAATTTCCATCCCATGGATGTCGACCCCATCAAAGGGGTGACGACCAATAAATTCTCGGATTGGAATTGTTTGGATTAATAAATCCGAGTTGTTACAAACAAGCTTTTAGAAATCTTAGCAATCAATAAATTCTCTAAACCTTATCAAAATCACCTCATGCAAGAATATAAAACAATTATCAAAACTACGATTATCAAAAATATGAAATTTTCATGATAGAGAGGTAGAGAATGAGTGCAGAGAGCTTACATGAGTCTCTGAATTGATTTAGCACTTGATTCCTATAAGATTGGAGCTTCTAGAATCAATTATGGTTTAGGGAATTTTAATTTCCCTTTCCCTATCCCCATTACTATTTTGTATGAAGTGTTATAATGGAATGAAGAAGAAAGGGGCTGATTTGGGGGATATAAGGAGTGGGCTAGGTTTAGCCAACCAAGACCCAACCTAGGTGTTAATCTCCAAAGCTCGAAATATATCGAAGTTTATACTTTTCGAGCACGTAAACGACATTTTGAACTCAATGGAAGTTGTTTCGAGTCCTAATTCTTCCATATGTAAAAAAAATGATATCTTGGTCATACATCAAATAAAAGAGACCAAATTTCTCCAACTCCAAAGGTATCGATGCTTATAGTTTTCAAACTCGCAAACGACGTTTTGAACCCAATGGAAGTGGTTTCGTTGAAAACGGAGATCGTTTGCAGTATGGCGATTTTTTAGGGATATATATAATATCAATATTAATATTGGTATATATATATATATATATATATATATATATTCCGTAGCGACTATTCTAAATTTTAATTTAGATATAACTTACAATTTATAAAGTGAAATCTCAATTTGTTACCTTCGTTAGAAAATTACAATTCAAAATGTTCTAACATTTCTTGTTTTATCAAATCCTGATTTATATTGAATTCTATACATTCATTCAAGGTTTAAAATCAAATTTTCAAACTACCGCGCCATTCCTTGTTCGTTTTAATTAAATTTTAATTTTATATGTTCTAATTTCGATTAAAATAAATTTTTATCCTTTATTCTCAGAATAATTCATCTAAAATATTTTATTTCAATGAAAATCAATTAAAAATAAATTTTAAATTATTTCCAAAAATAAGGGTTGTTACACATTCTTTGGTATTCTCTTAATCAAAGGAAATATATAATTGATCTTTTACAAGATTATAATCTGGAAAATGGAAAAACTGCAAGTTTTTGAAAAAGGGGTTGAAACGTAGTAAATTTGAAGGTGACATTTTACTAGATCCTGAAGTTTATCGAAGATTAATTGGCAAGTTGTTATACTTGAATTTGACAAGGCCAGATATATCATACTCAGTTCAATAGTTAAGTCAATTTCTTCAATTTCCTAGAGTTCCTCACTTTCTGCCTGCATTGCATGTTTTAAAACATTTGAAGAGAACAGTTAATTTAGGTCTGCATTTTTTTATAAAATCTAATCTAAAATTACATGCTTTTTATGATGTTGATTAGGGAATGTGTAGTGATATTAGAAAATCATTGTCTAGGTACTGTATTTTTCTTAGAAATGCACTTGTTTCATGGAAAACAAAGAAGTAGAAAGTGGTTTCGAAGAGTAGCACATGAGAAGAATATCGTAGCATGAGTTACACAACTAGTGAAATAGTTTGGATTGAAGGCTTATTACAAAATTCCTGATGAAATACGTATCACCGTCCTTTACAAAAGGAATAGAACGAATTCCACACAGCAAAATAAATTTTTAAATCTAAGGATTTTAACCCAATTTGTTTGTCCTATTGAGCTTGAGTTTTGCTCCTAAGGCCAACGTCCAATCAATTTTTATTTAGGTCCAAGGAGTATGCAAAGGATCGAATTTAATTCTTTTGGAGCCAGGGAAAGGTAATGACTTCCTCACCTTATGTTTGTTTGGGCTTTGCTCGTAACTAGATTTACTTCAGAATGCAGCCAAAATAACAATCAAACACAAATAATTGCATAAATTAAAATTTGTACAAGCAAGCCGCTCCCCCCGCAGAAAATTTTTTACATGCAATTTCTGTATTATTATTTTCTTTGCAGCAGAGCACCTGTAGAGTTAAGAGAATTTTTTATAGTGGGGTATGGCAGTCCGTCCAGAGAAGTCTAGATTCCAATTCGTTGTTTTGCTCGACTTCAATTCCCTTGTTTTGTTTGTTTGAACTCCTTCCTTCACAATTGATTTTTTTTCTTTTTTCTCTTCTTTCTTTTTTTTATTTTTACAAAAAAAAGAAATTGAAACAAGCAAAAACTAAATAGAAAAGAAAAAAAATGAACTAAACAAAAAGAAAACAAACTAAACTAAAACCAAAAAAAATATATAACAAAGAACTAAACTTAACCAAAATAATCAGCTGGACCACTTTAGACTAAATAGGTTAGCACACAAATTGAATTCACGAACCACAATTGCAAAGCAATGAATCGCAATTGCCAATTAAGGGACCTATGCCCCTCTTTGTTTTCAGGAAACAATTCAAACTTTACCAAAATGACACTTACCAAAACCCCAAACAAAGCAAAAAAAGAATTCACGCTCAATAAAAGTTGCCCCTTTTCCTTAAAAAAAACGAAGTATATGGCAGTCTCGCAATTCAAATCGCGTCAGATTCTCTCATTTTAAGTCAGGTTTCAGTTTATCGCGATGAGTATGATTTGTGGTGTGGTAGCTGGGCTTATTGATGGCGTATGGTAAGGGTTTGCGAACTGATAGATGGGGAGATGGATTAGCGTTGATCGGATCGGTTTCCGATGGTGTCTGATGCGATGACAGTAGTGATGAACGGCTGCTGTTCGAAGAAAGTGGTTCAGATGATTTTTGATGTAGGCGTATTGTGGTCTTTGCGGTCGGATCGGGTAATCGAATGGATCCGATTTGCAGAGATGAACAACAACAAATTGGTATGGGTGGTAAAGCCAATTTTTGCAAGGGATTTTGGGTGATCTCGAATGGTATTTGGGGATTTCGATCTCAAAAATATGGTTTTCGAATCGACCGTTCGAAGAGGATGAAGTTACTATATCGGCGAGTTGGGGTGTTCGAATAGGTTCTTGATCAGATGGGTTGCGTGTTGTTTGTCTAGTGTGGTAGGAGGTTTGGCAGAAGTTGCGTGGTCTTTTGGTTGATGAAAGATCTACAGGGGACAGTGATGGTTCGTGGATGAACAGGTTTGAGTTTGGGACGATGGTACTAGATGGGGAGATGGGATGATCGTCGAGGTTGGGGAAAGATGATGTGGTTATGATTTGTCTGGACTAAAAGTTGGTGGAGGGTGATAGTTTTGTGGAGATGAATGTGAAAAGGAGTGGATGTAAGCAGTGGGTTTGCGGATGATGAATCCGGGCAGTGCGGCTTTGATAATCTAAGATGGAGAGCGTGGTTTGAATGTGAAGTAGGGGGTTTGCAGAATTGAAGTGTTGTATTCTTCAATTCTAATTTGCGGTTTTGTACGGATCTGGAAGATTGGTGCGGTGCGGCTCTAATGAAGATGAAGATGGATGTGAAGGGAGAAATGGTTGGTGAAAAGAGAAGGGAATTTTTTTTAATTGTTGTAAGAGTTGGTCGGTGGCTTTCTTGATGAAGATGGGCAGAAGAGAAGATGGCAAATGGGCTTATGAAATTTGCGAACAGAAGGCAGTGAATAGAAAGAAAAATTTGAAAAGGAAATTGTTGTATTTTTTATTTAGAATTGGAAAGAAGAGTTTGTAAAAGAAAAGAAAGGGATTGAAAAATAAAAAGGAAAGAAATCAAAGAAAAACTAGCAAGATTTTTTTCTCTTGTATAGAAGATTATAGTATTATTGAGAAATACCAAATCAGCTATTCAAATTTTTTTTCATATACACACGAAAACAAAACGAAAATATAAACAAAAACTAACACGAATCAGAAATTAAATAAATAATAAAATTTAATCGCTACCTCCCCGGCAACGGCGCCAAAAACTTGATCGCTACTTTTCTATATAATAGAAAAGCGCGAATTTTGAATTGAATTCTGTAAGCGTACAGGTGTGTAGCATACAGGTCGAACACAGGGAGGAAAAATTAAAAATGATTATTTATAGAATTTCGTGGGCGAGTCAGACGAATATGGAGGTTGGTTTTGAAAACAATAAAAACTGAAACTGCGATCTGATCCAGAACAAATCTAATTGAACCGACGATTAAATCACAATTATCAATTGGAAAGCAATAAAACTATGAATCAGATATGAATCTAATCAAATCCAATTTAACCTAGGATAGCAATAACACGAACAGAAAATAAAAGTGCAGAATAGAGATAACAACGGAAATAAAATTAGGATTATCGTTGAAACTAATCAAACGATTAATCACTAATGCAAATAAATGTAAAATGTATATAGTGTTCTACCAAATCTAATTGGATAGACAACACTAATTGCTAAGAAAATAAAAAAAATGCAGAAAATAAAAGAGAACTAGAAACTTTATTAATGGAGAAGAAGAGAAAATAGGATACAGAATAGGATGGTGGCTACAATGACATTACAAGGGTATTTATAGGAGATAACCAAACCCTAACCCTAATTACAAATAGGCCTAGCCATTACATCACTAATTAGTTTACAATGAGAATTTTAAATGGGCCTTAGTAAAATCTATTAAATTTTTGGCCTTTCTTCTTTTCCTCTTGGTTCTTTGATAAGCCTCCCTTGATTTGAGATGTGCATGGCCTTTTTATCAATCATTTTGTTGTCCAACAGCAACTAGATGTGGGATCTTCCTCTACAATTCTTCAAAATGTAAATATAGAGCACTCTGATGTCCATTTCTCTACTTTTCTGGTTGCATGCGGGCTAGGTTGGAATATCTGTAAAAGTAACAAAACAATACCCAAGTAATATTTGTTTATATACAAAAGATAAGATATAAGAGCATAAAATAAACACATTTCTATGTCAATCATAAATATAACTGGAAACTCTAATAATCTTAATGAAAAGATATATTCTTTTCACACGGGGTTTAAGAACAGTGTTATTTAAGACACCATTCACGACAAACCCAAAATCCAATTCTTTTATTCAATTCCAATTAAATATTAATTGGAAAACTTCACTAAATCTTAATTAAAAGATTTATTCTTTTCTCAACTGGTTTTAAGAACAGTGTTATTTAAGACACCATTCACGACAAACCCAAAATCCAATTTAATACTAAATACAAGGCTCTGAATAGCAATTATATCGACTTATATTCATATCAAATTCTAAAGTTAACGGATATTGTATTGGGAATAATGATATCTATGTCTTACAAATTCTCATAACAATATCCGTATAACCATTGAATCCAACATCGAAATTTCTGAAGATTATTTCCATTCCAATCCATTCCAATTTATTTTATTGGAAAATTCGAGTTATCTTTAAAACCATTTCAAATTCAATTTATTTCTTTAAAAATATTATATTATTATTCTAGTTAATAACTAGTTCATTTGATAAAAATATATTTTTATCTTTACAAACATGGAATTTTTCGTCCCAATTTTTTCCAAATCATTTATTATAATTTTACACAAATTATTAATATTTTTAACAATTTTATTAAGGCCCTCTCAGGCGATTTCCATAAATGGTCATCGAACTACACTTATAGCGAGCTTTTTCAAATTTGATTTGGACATAATTCCAAATACAACCATTAGATTTCAAATCTCTTATATTCTTTGGAAAGCTATTTTCGATACGAACCCAACGGTTCTAGTTTTAGGAGAATTCGACGGTCGGATCTCCTGTAGTGTCAATTTGAAGTCAATGGTCGAAATTCGCGAACGGTCGCGGCGCGATGCGTTCTATTCAGGCCATTAAATATATATAATATATATTTCGTTGATTTCCATTTAAAACGTATTTTATAAATTGTTTATAAATTCATTTTAAACTGATTCCCACTTTCATTTCAATTTTAAATCAAAATTGAATACTCCTTATCGTTATAATATTTAAATTATAATATTTTCAAAATATCCTATTTTGAAATCATTTCCTTTTCTATATTTATTATAAAAATGAATAAAATCGCTATAAATATTGTTTGCTTTAAAATGGCGCAAATCTAAACAACATGGCTTCGTATATTTAAATATTTTCGTGTCCATCCAAAATCGGACATCAAATTCACATTTTAATCCTTTATTGAATATTATTTTAAAATATTCCTTATTTTAAAATATTTCCTTATTTTAAAATATTCATTCCTTTTGAATTGGAATTAGACCCAATCAATTACCATATAGTGTTATTTATACGGATTTCATACACACATGTACACAACAATAATGATATACAATCAACCATCATCCAGAGTGCATTACACAAGTACATAAGCATTAAATATAAATAATTATTGCTTACAACAGTATGTCAACCAATCAATTGACATACAACTAAACAATTGGGGATTAGTGTACGTCAAATATCATCCCAATACCCATGTGGGGTTTCAACCAACAAATACGGAATATTATTTATGCAGTTGGGCGTTGTGTAAAATTATCGTCCCAATCAATATCATTTAAATGTGTGTACATAAACAAATCATTCGATTTGTAAATGAATATTTATTTTCATTTAAGGAGAATTTCATGCCGTTCATATATACGTTTTTGTTTAGCAAAAAATGTGTGGTCTTCCAAGAGAAAGAGAGCACACATATATATAATAGAAATAAGGTGGTACAAATATCCAAAAAACTGACCCAAAAACAGGTGTCTCAGAAAGGAATGTAAGGGATAATAGATAGATGAGTTCCGGCAAGGCCATCACCCATCATACTTCGTTATCGAATTCCGGCAAGGCCACCAACCGATAAGAAGTATATCTATGCCCATACATATAACAATCTAAGAACAAAACAAATGGTGAAATACATCACCAAAAAATAGACACTCCTGCCCCTCATACACCAATATATCCAAAGCACACCAAAAAAGATCCATCCAAGTAGCAAAACCCAAAAGCTCCACACCTTCAACTACAACCTGTTATCTGAAAAACTGACATAACATCATCAGTAACTTACACATATATATGAGTATATGCCTATATATAGGCATATATCCATATATATGTATAAAGAGAAAGACATAAGAAACAACCAAACATGAGAAAAAGCTAACCCAAGTAACAAGATATCAACAACCCAGACGAGGCCTATTGCATCTAAAATAACTATTAATACGAATGAATAAACTTAGGTTAAATCTAACCTTAGACAAAAAACGCTCAAATTGCAAATCACCAAATAGTTTATAGTGCGAATTTGACATCCAAAGCAGACAGAAATTTACTATGTTTATAATTAAATTATCAGTAGCTACAGAAATTGAATGGAAGATTCTCTGATTCCTTTCAGCCCAAATAAACCAACTTATGAAATATTACTAAGGAATCTAATATGTATTTCTGTCTGAAATTATAACGTAATCTATAACAATTCCAATAATTGATACAACTACTAAAGGAATTAAAACAATCAAAAGTAAAAATCCTTATAACCATGTTGAAAATAGAAAAGGTAAAATAACAAGAGAAAAATAAGTGGTCTACATCCTCCTCTCCAGTATTACAGAAACAACACTTTACATCAAAAATAACATTTTTTCTTTTTAAAAGCTCAATCGTATTGAGCTTCTTATGAATGATCAACCACATTAGAAACTTGGCTTTAGGTGAAGAATTGGACTTCCATTTAAATTTAAAGGGATATAATGAAACACCAGAAAAATTAATAAACCTATACATAGAATTAACAGTGTATACTAAACTCTTATCTATACCCCAGCTAATAGAATCACTGTTCTCATCCAAATGGTATAAGACTAACTTAGCTTTAAGTAAGGCCAATTGTCTTAATAATAATTCTTCTAAAATATTATCAAAGGAGAACTCCCACGGAGGATCTAAATCTGCTTTGTAAACCTCTATGATTAAAGCGTTCTTAAATCTACTAATATTAAAAAGCTTACTGAATTCAATTTTAAGCGGCACACTAGAAATCCAAGCATCGTGCCAAAAATAAGTAAGATTACCTGAATGCACTAACACTTTGTATCCTAATTTAAAAAAGTCAAAACAATTCAAAACTGACTTCCAAAAGTGAGATAATCTATTATCCCAACCACTACTATTTCCAATAATGAACTCTCCTCTTGCATAATAAGATTTGGAAACAATAAACTTCCAAGAAGCCTTCACTTCTGGACATCTATATTTCCATAACCATTTAGCAAGTTGAGAGGAATTAAAGTTATGTAAATTAATGATCCCCAAACCCCCCTCTTTCTTGGATTTACAACACATGACCCAATTAACTAGACATTTATAACCTCTACAACTAGAATCACCATTCCAAAGGTAATTACGCCTAATCCTATCAATCCTCTCAATGACCCATTTAGGGAATCGATGAACAGCCATCCAATAAGAGGGAATAACTGATAGGACTGAATTGACAAGTACTAATCTACCTGCTCTAGACAGAAATCTATTATTCCAGCAAGATAATTTATTATTAATCTTATCAATGATGACTATCCAATCTTCCTTCTTAAGCTTCGATGGTCTTATCTTAAAACCTAGATAATCAAAAGGAAATTTCATAATCGAGCAATTCAAAGTGCTAGCTACCGAAGTCTCAATATTGTTAAAATCATTAAGGACCATCACTGCACTCTTATCAAAATTAATTCTAAGACCAGATAGCATCTCAAAACAGTAAAGGATAAATTTAAGAGCAATGATATGCTCAAGCAAGTGAGAAGAAAATAATAATGTATCATTTGCAAATTGAAGGATCGATAATTCATTATTAAATTCCTCATTCCCAACACTACCTAGAACACCTAGTCTCCCAGCTCTCTTTATAATTTTAGAGAAGACATCAACCGCTAAATTAAACAGAAAAGGCGATAATGGGTCGCCTTGCCTAAGTCCTCTCTTGGATTGTATCTTCTTACCCATTACCCCATTAACAACAATGTTGGAACAACCAGACCTGAGTAATAACAAGATCCAGTTAGTCCATCTAACACTAAAGCCTCTAGCAAGACATAATTCGCATATAAAATCCCAGTCGATTGAATCAAATGCCTTCTCAAAGTCTAACTTCAAAATGGTGCATGTTATATTATTCTTACAACAGACATTAATGTATTCCTGTACCGCCGCCACTCCATCCGCTATATTTCTACCTTTAATAAAAGCTGTTTGGGAGCAGTAGATAAGGTCATTCATCTTGCTACTCAACCTATTTGCTAGGACTTTTGAAATGATCTTAACAGAAACATTAATAAGAGAGATAGGCCTAAAATCCTTAAGAAAATTAGCCCCCTCTCTCTTATGAATAAGAATGACATTGGCAAAGTTGAAACTACCTAAGCGCAAATCACCGCTATAAAATTCATTAAATAGCTCAATAATATCAAACTTCAAGATTTCCCAAAAATGTCTGTAAAAATTAACAGAGAAACCATCAGGTCCAGGAGCTTTGTCACCGGGCATATCACAAATTGCCTTCCAAATCTCCTGCTCTGAAAAAGGTTTATCTAAATCTACGAGATTAACCCTAGTATCAGAAGGATATAAGTCATTCCATCTAACATTAGTTCTTCTCTTTATCTTAGTACCGAAAATCTGTTTATAGTAACTGGTGAAAGCTTCATTTAGATCCTTCTGCGTAGTCAGTTCTACATTATTGACAGTAATTGAATGAATCATATTATCGCGTCTCCTCTTATTAGCCACACTACGAAAAAACTTAGTGTTATCATCCCCTTCCTTAATCCATTGAATGCGAGACCTTTGCCTCCACATAGTCTCTTCTTTATCTAAAATCTGTTTGAGATCTTGTCTAAGATTACAGTATCTATCTTTCTCAGTGGCATTGAGAATCCTGGACTCACTAATTTTATCTAAATCTAACAGTCCACACATGATCTTATCTTTTCTAAATCTTACATTACCAAAAATAAATTTATTCCAGCGTTTAAGAAAAAAATCTCAACTTAACCAACTTTGCAACATAAATCTTAGCTGAATTACCCTTATAAATATGATTAAAATAAAATAAGGACTTCCATTTTATGGAAACAAGATTAGTGAAACTATGATCCAGCAACCACATCTTTTCGAACTTAAAACTACTACTAATAGCAATATTAGAATTACACGTAAGAATAATTGGACAATGACAGAATGTAAAAAAGTTAATCCCTTAACTCTACAGATCGAATATCTATCATCTATCTCAGTACTAATAAAGAATCTGTCCAATAATGCAAAAGAAGGACTATTACGGACATTCGACCAAGTGAACAATCTATTTTCAAGGGGAATCTCTATTAAATTATTATCTAAAATAAAGTTATTAAATTCCTCCATATCAGAGAAATCACCTTCCCTTGGTGATCTCTCTCCTAAAAATCTGGTGACATTAAACCCCCCCCCCCCACACACAATCCAAAGATTAGGGGAAAGATTCCTGAAACTAGAACACTCATCCCATAAGACTCTCCTTTCCTCCTTTGTGTGGGGCCATTCACATTAGTGATGCCCAAGAAGGAGTTATCAGAAAGGGATTCTAAAATGATATGTAAAGAATGTAGTTTTGGAAACTCATGCACTAGTCTGTATTGGTTGTCTTTCCAACCAATCATAATTCCTTCGGCCGTTCCAACTGCCGGTAAGCAAGCCCAATTATGGAAAATGGACCCACCTAGCCTAATATAAAAACTAAAATCTGGACACTCAATTTTAGTTTCTTGAAGCAAAACAATGTCAATGTGATAATCTCTAAAAAAAGTCCTAATTTTAGCACATTTTTTAAGTTCATTTAGACCCCTAACATTCCAACTAACAATCCTCATCTACGCAATGAAGAAACCCTCTCTAATTCTCTACTCCTAATATACTCGGCATCCAACTCAATATTAGAAAAGACAAAAGCAGTATCATTTGCTAACTGAAATAACTGACTATTAGATAGGCTCCCTAAAGGAAAAGGAGTATAATCACTACCGAAAGTAGGAGACAAACCTGAGCCCAAATCCAAACTACTACTTGGATTCAGGAACTTACCTCGAGTCGAAGAAGAACCGTATCTGATCCTAGCACTACGCCGAACCAATCCTGAACTGGGTAACACACATCTTCGTCTCCTCATCCTCGATGCAGAAGAGGAAGCTTCCCTACTTCGAGACGACTCTTCACTATACTCACTCAATCCAACATACGGTCTCGGCAACATAATACGGTCACAGAAATCAACATCAGAAACTGTCACCGAAAGAGGCATGACATACACCAAAGACGAAACACCATAACATGGTCTCGGCAACAGAAGGAAAAAACTCACATCCAACATACTAACCAACACCGAACCAACATCGTTTCCCAGTAAAAACGAATAACCACACACAACAGATCCTCCCATGCGACCACTTCCTCCATAACCACCATCCAATTGCCCACTGAAACCATCATTAAGCTGCATGTCCCCCTCGTCTATTCCAATACAGACCAGTTCATCAACTGCAAAACACGACTTGTCCACCTTAAAGCTAGTCAAAATGTTGTTACAATATTCAACTGTCCTGTTTGAGTGCCTCGCAATTTTGACTTTCCCCACTTTGAATCCTTTATTCTTTGAAGAGGTATAAGACAGCCTTTTACTCGAAGCTGTACCTGCTAATGTATCGATCATTGATATATCCTGATAAGTCTCACCCTCCTCCAAACAGTCAAAGCTATTCCTCAATACAACATCATCCGCTACTTTCCAATTACTTCCCTTCACATAGGCTGAAATGAAAGTAGAAGCACCCACCACATCAGTGAAACCACTCATGTCAATAAGATCATTACCTGACATCCAGTCTCTCACTCTTGCTATCTTTTTGTCCATACGTTCCGCAAACCCATGTTTATCAGTGAGACCTCTACAAAACATTACCTCAGGATCATTAAGCAAAGGATCCATGCGCCACCAATCCCATCCATTTTCTATTGAACCCACTAACTCTTCCTCACTGATCTTCTCCATATCATCATTCAGATTTAGCTTTTTCGCTTTGGCCTCTTCCGATAGTAACAAATCAACTGAAGGAAATTCAGAGTTCGAGATATTCTGAAAGGTGGCAACTCTACTGTCACAGTTAACGGCAGTATTTATGATGACGAAATGTTTCAACATCTCATTCAGGACCAATTCGACTTTTCTCTTATTTTTTGAAAAAGATTCAGCGTACCATCTACGAAACTTTAAGAAATTCAGTCCAAATTCTATAGCATGGTCCTTCCTATTCAATGGTCTTGGCAAAGGAGGAAAAATATCAATGCTATCAAACTGCTTATTCCACAAAATTCCCTCCACAAGTCCTTCTAGATGCCAACCCAACAATAATAACATATATGCCCCTTCACTCTTATTTTCAGAAAAATCCGCAATATAGATATCCGATAGTGAAATTATGTTTTGACATATTCTCAAACAGTTGTATTGCAATAAATCAAATACGGATTTTCCACTATGATTCGATTGACAGTTAAACTTGCGATGGCCTAGACCGCCACAGTTATAACATCTGATTCCATTTTGACAAACTTTTGCAGTATGAGAAGACTCACCACATTTGAAACAACATCTAATTTTGACCTTTTTAACAAAGGAAGGATTTTTACCTGAAATAGAGTTCCAATCCGAGAACGTAGATGGTTTTCTAACCATATCAGCGTAGGATAATGTGTGATAGAGAGGTTACAAACGAGCTTTTAGAACTCTTAGCAATCAATAAATTCTCTAAATCTTATCAAAATCACCTCATGCAAGAATATAAAACAATTATCAAAACTACGATTATCAAAAATATGAAATTTACATGATAGAGAGGTAGAGAATGAGTGCAGAGAGCTTACATGAGTCTCTGAATTGATTTAGCACTTGATTCCTATAAGATTGGAGCTTCTAGAATCAATTATGGTTTAGGGAATTTTAATTTCCCATTCCCTATTTCTATTTTGTATGAAGTGTTAGAATGGAATGAAGAAGAAAGGCGCTGATTTGGGGGATATAAGGAGTGGGCTCGGTTTAGCCAACCAAGACCCAACCTAGGTGCTGAATCTCCAAAGCTCGAAATATATCGAAGTTTATACTTTTCGAGCATGTAAACGACATTTTGAACTCAGTGGAAGTTGTTTCGAGTCCTAATTCTTCCATATGTAAAAAAAATGATATTTTGGTCATACATCAAATAAAAGAGACCAAATTTCTCCAACTCCAAAGGTATCGATGCTTATAGTTTTCAAACTCGCAAACGACGTTTTGAACCCAATGGAAGTGGTTTCGTTGAAGACGGAGATCGTTTGCAATATGGCGATTTTTTAGGGATATATATAATATTAATATTAATATTAATATTGGTGTATATATATATATATTCCGTAGTGACTATTCTAAATTTTAATTTAGATATAACTTACAATTTATAAAGTGAAATCTCAATTTGTTACCTTCGTTAGAAAAATACAATTCAAAATGTTCTAACATTTCTTGTTTTATCAAATCCTGATTTATATTGAATTTTATACATTCATTCAAGGTTTAAAATCAAATTTTCAAACTACTACGCCATTCCTTGTTCGTTTTAAGTAAATTTTAATTTTATATGTTCTAATTTTGATTAAAATAAATTTTTATCCTCTATTCTCAGAATAATTCATCTAAAATATTTTATTTCAATGAAAATCAATTAAAAATAAATTTTAAATTATTTCCAAAAATAAGGGTTGTTACACATTCATTAGTATTCTCTTAATCAAAGGAAATATATAATTGATCTTTTACAAGATTATAATCTGGAAAATGGAAAAACTGCAAGTTTTTGAAAAAGGGGTTGAAACGTAGTAAATTTGAAGGTGACATTTTACTAGATCCTGAAGTTTATCGAAGATTATTAGGTAAGTTGTTATACTTGAATTTGACAAGGCCAGATATATCATACTCAATTCAACAGTTAAGTCAATTTCTTCAATTTCCTAGAGTTCCTCATTTTCTGCCCGCATTGCATGTTTTAAAACATTCAAAGAGAACAGTTAATTTAAGTCTGCATTTTTTTTACAAAATCTAATCTAAAATTACATGCTTTTTATGATGCTGATTAGGGAATGTGTAGTGATATTGGAAAATCATTGTCTAGGTACTGTATTTTTCTTAGAAATGCACTTGTTTCATGGAAAACGAAGAAGTAGAAAGTGGTTTCGAAGAGTAGCACATGAGAAGAATATCGTAGCATGAGTTACACAACTAGTGAAATAGTTTGGATTGAAGGCTTATTACAAGATTTGAGAGTCTTAGTTCCAACTGCTATTGTGTTGCATTGTGACAATATTTCAACTATGCATATTGCTCATGATCCTAGCTTTCATGAGAAGACTAAGCATATGCGTACAAAGCATAACAAACTGGATGCCATTATGTAAGAGAGAACATTCTATTAGATTTTTTAATTACAAGATATATTAAGTCTGCTACAGCTAGTAGAACTTATGACTAAGCCCTTGGGAGCTGGTTGTAATGACCCGCATTCTACGCATCGAAGAATCATAGAATATTTATTTCTTTCTCATATGAAGTCATATAGCCATGTAACATTGGGAGAAGCTTATTGGGGTCATTTCCCATGTTCATGATTTTTGCTGATTTTTAAATGATCATTTTGCGCCTAGCTGATCTTGTTTCAGCCATAACTTTTGATTGGAAAGGAGTTTTGACCTGAGACCACTTCCATTAGGTCGGATGATGGTTTACCTTTCCATAGAGTGGTCATATGTGAAAAAAGGACTTACCCTTTCGGAGATATGGCTGAATTAAGGTTTGTAAGGTGAAAAACAGCTTAACCGGACATAATTGGGTAATTAACAACTAGGCCCAGAGGGGGATTTTGGGATTTGGAGTATTTAAGGGCTGTCAGGGTTTAGAGAACACCTTTTCTCATTTTTCAGCTGCCACTTATCATCCCTCTCAACTTAGTAATGGACTCCATCTAAAACACCTCTAAACCACTTTCTAATTGAAGATTTGGCTAAATTACATCAAATTAAGGGGAAATAGCACCAAAGCAAGGTTAGAACTGCTGTATAGCCTTGGGAACAACGCCAAACAGAGGATAATTTCAGATTTGGTATTTTGTTTGTGGCTAAGGTGAGTGATTTGCATAGTTACTCGCTAATTATGGTTAATTAAGGGTAATTAGTGTTAATTAGCGAATTTAAACATGATTAAACTCTGGAAAAATATTCATAAATTTTGAAATATTGTTTTAGGCCTCTGTTGGAAAATTTGGTTAATTTGGTTAAGTTTTACTAATCCTATCATTAGTTTTACTTAAACATGCTTAAAGGAAAATATGGGATTTTAGCTATGTTTGATCCGTTTTAACCTATCAAATTGTCGTTTTGGTGTTAGTGGCCAATTCTATATGTTGCTGTGACTGTAAGGTATGTTTTGTGATTGATTAGAAAAGTTAGATTGGTCGAAAAAGCCGTTGAATGGCGTAAAAAGTCGCTGGAAAGAAGTGCAGGAAATTAGTCGAACCGGATCGGATCGGAGAAGGGGAGCACGAACCGAACCGTGGAGCACCATGCAGCTCTGACCTGACCCGTTCTCCTAAAGTGCGCCACGAAGTCACGATCCAAGGCTAAAGAAGGAGACCGAACTGGTAGGGATACCGACTCGAACCACCTCAGAAGTCCACGAGCTGATGGCCAAAGGAGATCACGAACCAGAACACTCTTCCGACCCGAACCCATCAGGTGTTCCCGATCCGAACCGGGTGACATAGCATGAACCACGAACCAGTGAAAAAGGGGAAGGAGCACGAATTGGTTCCCTTCTCCGAACCAAAGCACTACCGATCCGACTCGTATGGAGCAATCTGAACCGGTGCATCACGAGCCAGATTGGGTGTTGCCATGAGCTGGAGTAAGGATCACGAACTAAGTCTATACGATTGTCACGAACCGAACTGGGAGTACGATCTGAAGTGTAGAACCGAACCGATCCGGAGTGGACCAAAACCCGAGATGCAAAGGTAGTCCAAATGGGAAGTTTGTACTCACGATCCAGTTGGGAACCAACGAGTCAACTTCGTGATTGGACTTTTCTGCGGGATGTGTGCGAAGGGGTTATCGACGTCTATAGCTTTGATTCACCACTAAGACGGAAGTTGGGCTACATATCAGTGCAGTGGGGTAGTTAATACCTCATGTGGCAGAGTGATCGTAGCAAGGCTTTGAGCCAGTGCAGTGGAGCCATCATGACTCCATGGGGCAGAGTGGACATAGAAAAGAATTAGTGGCTATGGATCAGTGCAGTGGTGTCATTACGACTCCATGGGGCAGAGTGATCGTAGCAAGGAATTGGGTGGTCAAAGTGGTAGATATCGTATACTTTACGCACTGAGTGAGAGATGTGAGGATGGTTGCTATGATTGATTATTTGCCATCACTATGTCATGCACACCCCCACCCCCATATTCTTTACACCATGTGTTAGTGGCACCTTGTCATGTCACTGATTTGGAGCATTAGTAGTGTACCTCTCCTTTCTTTTTCTTTAGAGACAGTATTTTGAAGTTGTAATAATGGTTATGGATCATAAGATGTATTTTGGATTTCTGCTGCTATGATGATTATGGTTTAGTTTTCATCTTATGCACTGTCTCGCCTGTTTTATGTCAGGAATGTTATTATTATATTTTATTCCATGCACTGTGAGACATTCTACAGGTTCCTTGTTAGTTCAAATTCCTTACCTTTCCTTTCTTTGGCGACTGTCCCGTGCTAGTTGGACATCGGCTCAACGCACTTTCATTGGAAATGTCGGCTGGTGCGGCGCGGGCCATCACATTTGGTATCATAGCTCTAGGTTGCGTAATTAACCTAGGTAAAGACACCAGAGAGAGATAATACGTATATGAGAGCGCGTATTTGTGATTATTTTAGTTTCCAAAAGCTTAATATATATACCATTTGTATAGCTAAGGATGAAGTCGCACTTCACTGACACCACAAAGAGGATGGTTAATCGTTTCTCGTTACAGAATGAACGATGAGCCGATATACGAGGGGTGCTGGTAGAGGAGCCAATAATGGGAATGCCCTTGGCATAAGGACGGTGTTCACTAACTTCATGAGAGAGATTCTTAGAAATGTGCAAGGAGCAGTTCCCAATGCTGCAAATGGTGGTGGTGCAGCGGTGCAGGCGCATAAGACCGATTTCGCCAAGCTATGCAAGGATTACACTAGTATTGGTGGAAGCCGTTCCACGGAATGGAATCGGCCATGGATGTTCAAGATTGGTTGGATAGTTGTGAGCGTATCTTCGAAGACTTGGGTATCGAGGATGCGATGAAGAGAAAGCAGCGACCCGTCAGTTGCATGGACGAGAAATGAATTGGTGGAATGCTATTAAGGCGGCTACTCCAGAGGATCAAGTTACATGGGATCAATTTAAGGCCCGATTTAGTGATAAGTCCATCCCAGCTGCCTAGAAGTCCGAGCTATTTAGGAAATTTCTGGAGCTTAAGCAGAATGGTAGGGCAGTCTCGGAGCACATTGCAGAGTTCGATACTTTATCGAAGTATAGATTATCTCTTATCGACACTCCCGAGAAGAAGAACGAGAAGTTCATATCTGGTTTGGATGGATACTTGGGGGAAAGGCTTATTAACCACATCGATGAGACGTTTGAATTGATTGTGGGGAAAGCATTGAGGTCAGAGAGTCTTTACCCTAAGACGAAACTGAGGTTGCGTCTGTAGAGGAGCCAAAGCCACAAGCAAGTGAAGGAGGCATGAATAGTTCTCAGAATAAGAGAAAGCAGAATCGGACCAAGGATGGACAAAAGAAAAAGAATAAGAAAGATATAAAGTGCTTCAGTTGCAGTAAGAAGGGCCATTATGCCAAAGAATGTCGGGCCAAGCCAGCGGATAGGAAGTGCTTTGGGGACTTCACAAGGATAAGTGTCTACAGCCTCCTAAAGAAAAGCAGATTGTGAAAGCATATGCTATCAATGTTGTTCCTTCTTCGTTGAATGCCCCAACTGCTGTGGAGAAAGGAAAGAATGTCGTCATTCAAGGTATGCTTTCGGCTTATGATGTTCCTGTTCGAGTATTGTTTGATACCAGAGCTTTCCGTTCCTTCATATCTAGTGACCTGGTAGATAGGTTGGGAATGGAACCCGAGATATTCGATAGAACTTTAGCAATGACAAACCCAGTTGGTGGTTCGAGTAACCTTTGTATGATTTGTTGTAATGTGGTCTTATCGAGTCATGGATGCATGTTTGTTTGTGATTGCTTTGTTTTGAGGTTTACTGGGTTTGGCATTATTTTGAGGGTCGATTGGCTCCAAAGATACGAGGTGGTGGTAGAACGTGAGGGCTTTTTGGTGACAATTAGAGCGGATGATGGGCGGAGGGTAGTGTTTGGTGGTCTACCTAGTGATGGGGTAATGGCTAGTTTTCTAAATTCCCTCGACATCCCGCATGATGAGTTGTTAGATGTGCCCATGGCTGGCCAGTATCCGGACATCTTCGAGGAAGTCACCGGACTTCCACCACACCGAGAGATTGAGTTCCGTATTGATTTAGTGAAAGGTGCCAGACCCATAGTGATGCCACTTCATCGTATAGCACCAAGGGAGCAGCGAGATCTTGGGGTGCAAGTAAGCGATCTTTTGAAGAAGGGTTTATCGGAAGAAGTGTTTCTGAGTGGGGAGTACTAGTTGTGTTTGCTACCAAGGCAGATGGTTCCCTTCGATTGTGTGTGGACTACCGCGAATTGAATTATGTGACGAAGAAGAATAAGTGTCCTCTACCGTGGATAGATGATTTGTTTGATCAGTTGAGTGGCACGAGAGTGTTCTCCCATTGGATCTCGCGACAGGTTTTCATCAGCTTAGAGTGGAAGCTGAGAGTATTGCTAAAACAGCCTTTCGGACGCCGTCTGGATTTTATGAGTGGTTGGTCATGCCATTTTGGTTGACCAATTCACTAGCATATTTTGTGGATCTTATGAATAGGGTATTTAGATGTCAGTTGAATAAGTTTGTTCTTGTGTTCGTGGACGATATACTTGTTTATTCGAGGACAGATGAAGAACACAAGGAACATTTGAGGATAGTGATGGAGGTGTTGAGAAAACACCAATTGAAAGAAAAGTTTTCTAAGTGTCACTTCTGGAGGTGGGAAGTGAGATTGTTGGGCCATGTTGTTTAAGAAAATGGTATCGCCGTGGACCCTATGAAGGTGGCTATGGTACAAGATTGGTCTACGCCCAAGAATGCAACGGACATAAGATGTTTCTTCGGATTAGCTGGATACTACCGGAAGTTTATCCAAGATTTCTCCAAGATAGTAGCACCGTTGACTTAGTTAACCAAGAAGAATCAAGCTTTCGTCTGGAACGAAAAGTGCGAGAATGCATTCAAAACTCTAAAGGAAAAGTTCACATGTGCACCAGTGTTAGTCATTCCTAAGGGGAATGAAGAGATGACAGTACATACAGATGCATGTGGTACCGGACTAGGTGTTGTACTAATGCAAGAAGGTAGGGTTGTAGCTTATGCAAGTGGGAAATTGAAACCGCATGAGAGAAGATACCCTACCCATGATTTAGAATTAGCAGAGATCGTGTTCGCGTTGAAGATGTGGAGACGTTATCTCTTGGGAGAAAGATTCGAGTTGTTTACTGACCATAAGTCATTAAAGTATCTTTTCTCTCAGAAGGATCTAAATCTCCGACAGCAAAGATGGTTAGAATTCTTGGTTTCCTACGATTTCGATATCGCATACACACCAGGAAAGGGCAATGCAGTAGCTGATGCATTGAGTAGAAGACATGCCAGTTTAGGGGCTATATTCCTAGAGTGGAAGCAGCTGGAGTATATCACAGGGTACGATTTCAGACCAAAGTGCGAATTGGATCCAGCTATGTTAGCGAGTTTGACGATCAGACCCATGATTGAGCGGATTGGTTCCAATTAGAGGGATGATACTAATCTACTGGAAATCATCTCCAAGTTAAAGATGGGTATCTATGAGGAGATGAACAAGTATGGGCTTGATCGAGATGGATGGCTTCAAAAGAATGGAAGGTTAGTTGTACCCAACGTGAATGGATTTAGAGATGAAGTGCTTAGAGAGTGTCATCACTCAAAGCTGACCATACATCCCAGTGGTAACAAAATGTATCAAGACATGAAGCAGACCTACTACTGGGAAGGGATGAAAAGAGACATTGGGAAGCTTATATCCAAATGCACGAATTGCCAGCTAGTTAAAGCTGAGCAAAAGAAGCCTAGTGGTTTGTTGCAACCATTAGAAGTGTAACACCCCACCTCCATTAAGGTCACTCGCAAAGGCAATGCCTTAACTTTGGTGGAGTGTTTTTAGAAGACAGAACAGAAATTTACAAGACAAATAAAATAGTACTTGAAAAATTCATAACTTTGTTACAACAGAAACAGAAATGAGTTTAGTAACATCTTTCAAAATCACAATTTCAGAATTCAAGTACATAAATATCGGTTTTATACAAAAGTCTTCAGAATGCATAGTTTTTAAAGCCATAATCCACAATATAAACTGCCATGGAAAGATAGGGTCAAAGCCAAGCAATACTTCAAACACTTCAAGCAGAGATAATATGAATAAGCTCCTATGTTTCCACCCTGAAAACCTGGGGGGGGATAGAAAGAAAAGAGCGAAACAAACTAGGTCAGACATAAGTCTGGTTAGTCCAGTGACTTTCATCATATAAACAGATAACAATATCATGACATGTAAATAAAACTGGATGAGAGATAACTGTAACAGGAATAGTAGGTTAACAGAAGAAACGGAATGATATAGGCTAAGCTAAGCTTCTTAATTAGTTTTCACTTCTCTGCACTAATACTAGTATAATGGGATTAGGAGTTACCCTAATGTCTAAACTGAAACAGAAATGGAAACAGAATAATCTATACAGAAACAGAATGCTAGTAATGGGCCTTTGCCACCCCACAGACAGAAGGTACGGAAACAAAATACTAATAATGGGCCTTTACCACCCAACTAATGGGCCTTTACCACCCCAACAGACAGAAGATACGGAAATAGAATCGGAAACGGGATCAGAGACAGAAACAGAATAATCCCTACAGAAATAGAATGTCAGAATTAGGTGTACACTAGTAATGGGCCTTTATCACCCCAACAGATGGTACCACGCAGAAACAGATAGGTGTTACCACCCAACAGAAACAGACGATACCAACAGAAATAAACAGAACTAAGTGTACCCTAAACCCTACCCCAAGCGATTGGCTCCCTAATACATAAATACCCTGTGTCGACCCCACAGTAGGGTGTATCACTCCCTAAAGTGGAAACATATTGGCACAGACCTATTTACAGATGTCACGGCGTCTTACATCCTCATAGCAGACTGGATCCACGCACGCACATGACCCGGTTGGAACGCGCCATCAACACCCCTCGCCACTATTAGAATGAACCGCTTATAATTAGTTCAGTAAGCATGCCCGGACCCCTACATAGCGTGGGGTTAAAGTTTTGATACCAGAAAGGTTTACTGACTAATATGGGTTCCACACAACAGATGACACAAGTAATTCCCCTCCTAACCTTGTGTCCCCAGACTAACAGATTTCAGATTAACTTGTATACAAATTTCAGACAGAGTTCAGATTACTAGTTCACAGATCAGACAATCAAGTTAACAAGTTTTCAGATTAACAAATCAGATGTACGGACTTAACAGACTTAAAGATTGCCTAACTTTGTATTGGACCTATAGATTCACGAAACGGGTTTAGTACATTCATCAGTCCAGTTGGTTTAACCCTATCCACCCAACACATTTTTAGACACCACATTTCTCTTAAATTTGCATTAATTAAATATTAATCATAGACCTCTCACATTAGGTCGGTAGCTTGTGGCCGCTAGATGTGCCGGGCGGTTCCGGGCAGACTTCCGTCACAAGCCAGACCTAACCTCGTGTCTAAGCATGTTTTAATTATGCCTACGACCTCTCACATTAGACTGACAGTTTGCGGTTGCCGGTTAAGCCAGTTGGTTCCGGGCAGGCTTCTATCGGAAACAAAGTCTAACCTCGTGTCATAGCCAATTTATTCCAATATAGATTATACAGATATTAGACTAATTATGTCCATTTAACAGATTAAACTTCTTTACAGGTTACAGCAGATTAATCAGGTTTCCATATTTTTACTCAATCTTAGATCGAACCTATGGATTTTCGTACCCAAATTACAATTATTTAGATTTCAATAGATTAGGCAACCCAACAGATAACAGACCTAACATCTTAGGTGATTCAACAGATTTAGCAGATAACAGATTTAGCAGATTAGGCAATTCAACAGATTTAGCAGATGAGGCAATTCAACAGATTTAGCAGGTAACAGATTTAGCAGATTAGGCAATTCAACAGATTTAGCAGATAACAGATTTAGCAGATTAGGCAATTCAACAGATTTAGCAGATAACAGATTAAGCAGATTAAGAAATTCAACAGATTAAACATTTCTAAAATTCTATTTACATATCTTGCCTAATCATAAATTAAGCTTAACCTTACATGCCTAAATCATGGTTATAATTCATAATACAACATATGCCCAAATTTTAGTTAAGCTTTGCACAGTACAGAATATTCTCAAAAATCCCCAACAATATGAATTATGCTAAATTATAGCCTATGACGTCAAATATCCAATAACCCATATTTAGGCACATTCACATTTATAGTTGTCTTATTTTAACATAGATCGTGATATAAAATATGCCTAAAATCTAGATCATAAATTTTTAATCATGTATTATGTCCTCACAATCAGATCTTGCACTATAACATGCATTATATTCCAAATTCCAAGTCATATGCTTTCATATAATAATTCTTCTTCCAAATCACGGTCTATCATACATAGTATGCACTGATTCCAGATCTTAATTTACAACATATGTTATTTTCTCAAATCAGTCAAAGATCAATCGTGTCCAATTATGCATTATCCATTATTTGTCGCAAAATTTAGCGTTTGTGTGTTAATCTCTTATGAGATTTGGCGCTGGCTGGTGGTAGCCTGGCTACAAACAAAAAGGAAGTAAAGAGGGAACAGATACAGAATAGTCACAATAATATTAACAAGATAGATCCACAGAAAAGTATGCATAACCTCAGATCCAGATTCACAAAAATGTCAAGATAATTATTAAATTTCATATCTGAAAATAACTGTACTCACAAAAAGGGAATGATTCTTGTAACACCCCGTAATCCTGTAACATTAAGATTCACAAATTAAAGTATAATTAATTTTTAAAAGAAAAAAAAAGATCCATGCAGTTGTTTAATTTAAGTATCGTAACTAACATGAAAAAGAGAAGTAAGGAGAGAACAATAACTATTATTGTTCTAAGACTTATTAACAAAAGCCTCTGTAGCTCAGTTGGTTAAGGCATTGGATTTGTAGCATAGAGGTCAGGGGTTCGAACCCCGGCGGCGGCATAATTTTTTTATCTTTGTTTTAAAGAGGGCCAACTGAACATGCAAATATATGTACGTATACAAATTCAAAATTTGAAAGGATAAGAACGTACATACAAGGAAATAAAGAATATATATATATATATACACACATATGAGAATATAAATAAATGGGAAATTCTATTGGGACACAAAATTTAGACACAATTGGTGACACAACTAATCTTCACCATTGGATCACCCCATGAATTACACATCTCCACATAAAGACAAAAAGAAACAATGGTTGAGGCTTTGTGTCTCCAAATTTGTGTCTAATTTTGTGTTCCAATAGCCGCCCCCTAAATAAATATATATATATATATATATATATATATATATATATATATATATATATATATGCAAAAATATATGTATACGAAAGATAAAATTCAAGATAAGGCTACAGTCAATGAAATATGGCAACATCATTTGAATTTTGAAAATAAAATGAAAGTTGTGCGTATATATGTACGCGTAAAATGGTCGTTAGAGGAATTGTATACATATAAGAATATTTCATGTGAATAAAACAGTTAAATAAATTCCAGAAATTCAAAAGTTCGAAAATCAAATTTCTACGCCAAAAACAATTCATTCGAAATTCAAATTTCTACGCCAAAATAGTGGGACCCAATGCTGACTCAGCACTGCGTGTATGATAAGGTTTGGCTAGATTCATCTACGTACCTGGACTATTTTCTTAACTAGGTTCAATGCTGACTCAGCGCTGCGTGTACGATAAGGTCTTGAGCAACTATATAAACAGCCCTAGTCTTCATTCTCTTCGCACCAATTCTCTTCTATCCTTATGCTGCTGAGATTCATGGCTTCTTCCCCTCCTCTAAATTTTCTTAAATAATTAAAATAAAATATAAATTCAAGACATGGAGATGCTGCTCAAATCTGTTCAAGAGAAGATTCAAATCAAAGTGAAGAATTCAAACGCTAAATCAACAAACCTCGAGCAACGACATACGAATCTTAGCATCGCCATTCTTCTATTCTAGATCTAATTTCTGTAAGTCAGTTGTTTCTAGATTTGAACGTTTTTGCTTTATTTTGTGACATGAAATTAAAGGAATAAAAGAATATGCCAAATCTCTCTCTCTCTCTATTCGAATCTGTGTTTATACTCTTGGACTAAATTAAGAACTGTTATGATTCAAGGACAAATAAGACTTTACCTAAGACCGTTGCCTATGACTATGGATTCTGAGATCATGTGCCTTTGGACTATGAACATAAGCCTTTGATTTTGGGACATAAAACATTGCCTATGACGGTGACTTATGACTGTGGGAATTATTTTCCCTTTTGACTATGAATATTGCCTATGACTATGGACATTTGCCTATGACCATGAACACAAGCCTTTGATTTGGACATAAAGTATTACCTATGACATAACAACAGTGATTTAAACACCTATGATTCATGACTAGGAAAATTGTTGCTTAGGTTTTGTGACTATGAAATTGGGTCTAAAACCCGATTTATCTATTCTGTCTGTTCTTGATTTTCTTTGGTTTTAGACTGTGGGAATTTACCTATTAAGTTAGGTCTACCCATGTTCTCGAACCTATTCTGTCTATTCTTGGTTTTAGACCGTGGGAATTTACCTATTAAGTTAGGTCTACCCATATTCTTGAACCTGCGTCGTTATTCAAAATCTTTTTATGCCAGTTATTATGTCCACCCTTTTTCATAGCATCTTTGGTTCATTCCCTATTTTCTACGAATCTAGATTTATTTACAATCTAGGTTGAATCATGATTATACAAACGGTGGGAATGCGATTTGGGAAAAACACAAAAATAAACATAAATATAGTTGTAAGCTTGAAATTGGCATAGTTTGGAAGCGAACATGATTCTGATTTATACAATTTTAGAACATGTGTTAAGACATGTGAATTGGGTAGATTTGACATGGATTATAGGTTAGGAAATTTAGATCTAGTATTGGCCTGTAAACTGAAAAACTAGAATAATAAATCTAGTTTGTATGTAGACTGTAAACTAGAAGAATAAATCTAGTTTTTGGGCATAAACGGTGAACTAGAATATAAAATCTAGTTTGGCATATAAAATCTAGTTTAGCAAAAACTGAAAATAAAGATGATAAATATAAATTGCTATGAACTGTAGGTTAGGCAAATCAAGATTTGGGCCTAGAATATAAGTCTGTTAGCGACAAATGAATATAGGCCAAACTTTTTTAAAAAGGTGGAAATGGGCTGTAAGATAAATTGTTAACAATTTATAAACAAAAGAAAGATATTTTGATAACACCCCTTTTTATAACTCATACCAGAAAGTTCTAGGGTGACAGAGAGGATAGTGTCTAGGCTTGGGTTTGGAAAATATAAGTTTCCTGCCCTAACTGATCCGAAGGACGGGATGGTTGTTTTCAAAACCAGATTTAGAAATTAATCAAAAACCCTTTGAACTTAGAAAACATGAATATGCCTAACCCGAGGTTAGACTGAGTTGCGGTGTAAAACTGCTCGGAACCGACTGGCACATCCAGTAACCGCAGCAATATCTGTCTAATGTGAGAGGTTGCGGCTTTAATTTATTAATTAAAGCTAGAACAAGAATGGGAGAGTTAAGTCCATAGACACCATTAACCAATTTAACATAGTTAAGCAAGAATGGGTGGGTTAAGTCCATAGAAACACTTAACCAACTTAACACAGTTAAGCTAGAATGGGAAGGTTAAGTCCATAGGAACGCTTAACCAACTTAACACAGTTAATCTAGAATGGGAAGGTTAAGGAACACTTAACCAACTTAGCACAGTTAAAGCTAGAATGGGAGGGTTAAGCCCATGGGAATACTTAGCCAAATTAACATGTTGACTAGACTAGAAGGTGTGGTTAAGTAAAGTTAATACACTTAGCCAATTTAACATGTTAATTAGACTAGAGGTTGGGGTTAAGTAATACACTTAGCCAATTTAATATGTTAGCTGGACTAGACCATAGGGTTAAGTAAACTTGAACGCTTAACCATCAGAATATGATAAATGAATAGGGTTAAGTAAAAAGCATAAAGGGATAACACTTAACCAGTTTAATAGGATAAGGGAAGAGGTTTAAGATAGCTTGAATCGACTAAAGACACTTAACCAATCCAACCTGGCGAGAAAGAAAACTAAGTAGTAAACCCCAGTTGAAAAGGGGACTAAGTAGTAAAACTTAGTTAAGAAAACAAGGAATTTGGAAACTAAGTGGTAAAACTTAGTTAGTAGAACTAAGTAGTAATTCTTAGTATAACACGAAGGAGCGGACGTCCATCTGATTTTAAAGAAGACTCCAACGAATTGGGATACGAAGCCCGAGGCTTCGAGGGGACATGAGGGTACTCTTGGTATCCCTCTGTGAGGCTGCAGATGATCCGCCTGGGCGCACAGAGGTTAAGGTCTGCGGTAGAAGAGCCAAGGGTATGCCTTGGTTGCAATATATGGCAACCAAAAGACTAGGATGGACCAGCGTGATTCGGCGAGAAGATGGAAGCCCTGTGATAGCAACTCGTCGTCTACCTACCATCTTCAGTTAAGCGAGACACGTGAAGCGGGAAGGCTGGAGGACTCATACGGACCACATACTTGCTATCTAGTTGTGGTTGCGGGGTGTTGTTGGCCATAGAATTAGTGGGGCAGATAGGGGCCTTCGTACAGTTCTCATTTTACAAGGGTGGCCTTCCATTAGTTGAGGGAGGGGTCGAGTGGGACCATAGCCACTGGAAAAACAGACCTTAGCATCTGCATCGGCAGATATTGAAAGCTTCCGACCGAGTTCCGTATTTCTAGAGTAGCCCTGACAGCGGAACTCGAACCGCACATTACTGGACATGTGCATCTAGACAAGCGATAACGATTCGCGATACATGCATGGGAAAAGTCTAGGAACATGTACCACCCTAGGTGGTGTGTCCTAGACTAAAGGGCATCGTTCGACAGGTAGCATAATCCCTAGTTTGGAACTAGGTGGCATAAACCCTGAATCCAAGAAGCATTCAGAAAAATAGCGTAAGTTCTAGTTGAATCTAGAAGGCACTTGATAGAAAACCCAAGATTAGATCTAGGTAATTAAATAATAAATGGATGCCTGAAGGCGACGGAAACTACAGGGATTGGGATCACGTTATCGTTACTAGTTGGGACACTAGTTAGGCGGTGCAGAGATATAGAAACTAGAATAATAAGGTAATAGCGAAGCAGAGAAAGTATTAAAGTATATCCAGTTTGTCTTGCCTTAGTATATCTTGCGGTAATCTTGTCTTATCATGTTGACCCTATCATCATGGTATTGTCTTGTATTCAGTTAATTCATGTCGTTTCATTTTTCCCTGTTCACATGCTAGAAGTTACTGACTTACTCAGGCTTTATGTCTGACTCTGTTTTTCTTTCGCTTCTTTTCTTCCGTCCCCCCCCCAGGTAGTTGAAAAGGGAATAGTATAACTCAGGATTAGATTGGACCGTTGCTCTTTCCCCAGCTTGAAGATTTGACGAAGTCGTCCTTGGATTCTCTTTCAGATGCTATGGCTGGCTCTTGCTACATTAGGGAATTTAAAATGTTGTTTTATGCTTCCTTATTTTGTAAAGACAGATGATACTCTGATATTGTAAAAGAATCTTGTACAGACTATTTTATCAACAAAGCAAAGTTCTATTTTCCGCTGTTTAATATTTGTCTGTCTTGTAATTTATCTGCATCTTTTACCCAAATGCTCCACAGAACTTAGTGCATTCCCTTTGTGAGTGACACTAACGGACGTGGGGTGTTACACGTGGTATCAGAGCTGAAGGTTACCGGATCAGATAAAAGATTTGAAAAATTATTTTCAAAAGGTTTTTAAAGAAGCATTTTTAAAAGAAAGGATTTGTTTTAAAGGCATATTCCCCAAAGCCATACGCATTTTCTCCTCTTCCTCTATTTGAATTCTTGTCTCCTTCTTTCTTGAGTCTCTGGGGCTCCTGGCTTTCTGGGAGATAACCTCATCGAAGGGCGAAGTAGTGCCTGACTTCCATCTATAGCCGTAGTTGTTTCACTTACGACCAGTCTTCTTTCAAGCTTAGTAGGGTCTTCGGTATGATGGAAGCAGCTTTCGAGGGATTTGCCAACATGTTTATACACAGAAAAAGGTGAGGAGTTTGGCAAAAGGGAGCACAACCCCAGGATGAGGAAATCATGGATGTAGGTTTAGCTCATGAAGGAGGAAGAAAATTATAAAAGAGGAAGTATCTTTACTATGGTATGATAGGGCATATAATTAAGGACAAAGGACAAGATTTTCAGAAGGGAAAGTACATGCTGAGCGTACCTAGGAGATAAGTGGTAAAAGTTTCTGTTGGAAGAATCTAGTTTTTCTGTTTGGATTTAGCACTTTGCATTTGTTCATATCCACTTCCATAGTTGGGACTCTGCACCATAGTACTTGTATAGTAGAAAGATCCCACTAGAGTCTCAAATCCAATTGGTGGTCCGACCAGTTTATTTTTTTAGGGATTTGAGGATAGCTATCGAGTTTTCTTATATCATCTCACGTAGATCGTCTAAATTTGGGGGAGATATTCCTTGGGTGCTTGTCTGATATTGGTTTAGGCCTTTGGGGCTTGTACTTGAGGAATGTCGAGTTCGGTTTGGATGGTTTGCAGGAGAGATGAATAGTTGTGGTAGGCACTCCAAAGAGCACGTAGTGACCTTTCGACTCTTATAGTTATGGCATGATGGATAAGAGGAAAACCTCTAATCATCTTAGTACGTATACTTGGTACCGTGATTGACATCTGTTTATTTTGGAATTGGAGGTCGAAAACTTCACAATCGTGAAGTTAAATTGGTTAAGATACGGTGGAGTAAAGCTCAAGAAGGCTAGATACTAGCAACATGCCCTTTTTCCTTAAGGGTGCATCCTTGATTTCTCTGTTTAGGAGCTTTACGCGTAGTTGTTTCTCTCTTTCCAAAGTATATTCTCTGGGTCGTATCTGCGATCCTTAGGTAGAAGCCAATGGATGTAAACATGTATTTGAAACATGTTATGGTTGAATGGTTGCAAGTGGTTGCAAATGGTTGCTCGTGGATGCATATGCATACGTATTAGGCACTAGATCAAGTTCGGACGCTCTCATATTGCATTTACATATATGCATTTGTTTATAAGTTGAACTTGATATGATATCATATGGACGTTGCATATGGATGAATGGCTGTGCACGCATGTAGTATTTACATGACCAGGGATGCTTGCATACATGATTGGACGCATGGCACTAACATGATTTGCATTAAGGAGGTCAACTGAATCAGTAGACCGCCTGATTTTGCATTAGATAGAGACATATACACACACTATGCATATGAACATGAAAGCATTAGAAATCTTTTAAGGACAATGAACGCCTGTGATTGAATGGTTGAGTATATGGGTGATTGGATGGTAGGACTCATTCTTCCTAACTTGAAGATTTCGGGGACGAAATCCTTTTAAGTGGGGGAGAATGTAACACCCCGTAATCTTGTGACATTAAGATTCACAAATTAAAGTACAATTAATTTTTAAAAGAAAAATTAAAAGAAAAAAAAAAGATCCATGCAGTTGTTTAATTTAAGTATCGTAACTAACATGAAAAAGAGAAGTAAGGAGAGAACAATAATTATTATTGTTCTAAGACATATTAACAAAAGCATCTGTAGCTCAGTTGGTTAAGGCATTGGATTTGTAGCATAGAGGTCGGGGGTTCGAACCCCGGCGGCGGCATAATTTTTTTATCTTTGTTTTAGAGAGGGCCAACTGAACATGCAAATATATGTACGTATACAAATTCAAAATTTGAAAGGATAAGAACGCACATATAAGGAAATAAAGAATATATATATATATATACATATGAGAATATAAATATATATATATATATATATGCAAAAATATATGTATACGAAAGATAAAATTCAAGATAAGGCTACAGTCAATGAAATATGGCAACATCATTTGAATTTTGAAAATAAAATGAAAGTTGTGCGTATATATATACACGTAAAATGGTCGTTAGATGAATTGTATACATATAAGAATATTTCATGTGAATAAAACAGTTAAATAAATTCCAGAAATTCAAAAGTTCGAAAATCAAATTTCTAAGCCAAAAACAATTCATTCGAAATTCAAATTTCTACGCCAAAATAGTGGGACCCAATGCTGACTCAGGACTGCGTGTATGATAAGGTTTGGCTAGATTCATCTACGTACCTGGACTATTTTCTTAACTAGGTTCAATGCTGACTCAGCGCTGCGTGTACGATAAGGTCTTGAGCAGCTATATAAACAGCCCTAGTCTTCATTCTCTTCGCACCAATTCTCTTCTATCCTTATGCTGCTAAGATTCATGGCTTCTTCCCCTCCTCTAAATTTTATTAAATAATTAAATAAAATATAAATTCAAGACATGGAGATGCTGCTCAAATCTGTTCAAGAGAAGATTCAAATCAAAGTGAAGAATTCAAAGGCTAAATCAACAAACCTCGAGCAACGACATACGAATCTTAGCATCGCCATTCTTCTATTCTAGATCTAATTTCTGTAAGTCAGTTGTTTCTAGATTTGAACGTTTTTGCTTTATTTTGTGACATGAAATTAAAGGAATAAAAGAATATGCCAAATCTCTCTCTCTCTATTCGAATCTGTGTTTATACTCTTGGACTAAATTAAGAACTGTTATGATTCAAGGACAAATAAGACTTTGCCTAAGACCGTTGCCTATGACTATGGATTCTGAGATCATGTGCCTTTGGACTATGAACATAAGCCTTTGATTTTGGGACATAAAACATTGCCTATGACGGTGACTTATGACTGTGGGAATTATTTTCACTTTTGACTATGAATATTGCCTATGACTATGGACATTTGCCTATGACTATAAACACAAGCCTTTGATTTGGACATAAAGTATTACCTATGACGTAACAACGGTGATTTAAACACCTATGATTCATGACTAGGAAAATTGTTGCTTAGGTTTTGTGACTTTGAAATTGGGTCTAAAAGCCGATTTATCTATTATGTCTGTTCTTGATTTTCTTTGGTTTTAGACTGTGGGAATTTACCTATTAAGTTAGGTCTACCCATGTTCTCGAACCTATTATGTCTATTCTTGGTTTTAGACCGTGGGAATTTACCTATTAAGTTAGGTCTGCCCATATTCTTAAACCTGCGTCGTTATTCAAAATCTTTTTATGCCAGTTATTATGTCCACCCTTTTTCATAGCATCTTTGGTTCATTCCCTATTTTCTACGAATCTAGATTTATTTACAGTCTAGGTTGAATCATGATTATACGAACGGTGGGAATGCGATTTGGGAAAAACACAAAAATAAACATAAATATAGTTGTAAGCTTGAATGAGACGACCCGAAATCCCGTTCTCACGGAGACAAGGGTTATCTTTGGAATATAACACAGAAACAGATAATAGCAGAACAGAAATAAAATAAATACACCAGATAATGAATAATAGAATATACTGGATAAAAGTAATCATCAGAGTTACACAGTATACAGGATCTTACTTAGTACAAATACAGTTCAGTTATACATAAATGTCTACAACGGAAACAAACAAAATATGTACAATAGGAGCTGAACAGCATAAAAAGAGATAAATGATAGAATCCGTCTTCACCTCCAGCTATCCAGAAAGAACCAGCTAAACCTGAATACAAGGCTGCCCGTGTAGAAAAAGGGGCACCCGAGTTTGAGAGTGAAACAAACTACGAGTCAGTCATGGGACTGGTATGAGGAATCTATTCAACACATATATAATATGGCCAATCACAGGACCACGCCACTTTCGTGGAACGGGTTTACTCCATTGGATTGCCAGTGCTTTAAAACAAATCTTTCTTTTAAACATCGCTATGCTTTTTATAAAAATGAAACCGTTATAAGACTCAGTTCCCATCACACAATGCAACGCAAACCGGAGGATAGAGTTTTTACCTTATAACGGCCAAAATATGCTTGATACGAATAAAACAAAGGCATTTGATATTATTGCTAGTGTTTATATGTTTCAAAAACAATTTCAAATCATAACTATCAATCATAGGCGGCATGGGTACCATATATCATGTCGCCATATCTATATACAATCAAAACCGCACGATGTCGTATTTGGAAATTGGATTTCCGTCATGAACCAAGGCAAAAGATAGTCCTTACCGAATTCGAGACAATCTAGCCCATGTCTCAGGATCAGAGCTCGAGTGACCCTTGGATCGTCAGGGCCGGTCCACCGATGTGGATTAAAATGCCTGAACAATACGTTTCCCCGCCCTTTGGGGAGTAAACGAGCCAACGAATGACTCCATCGGACCCGAATTGCCCGATCAAACCGAGGCGCCTCGCAACAGCAACAACCACATAGGTGAAAAGTATATAAATGTCAGGGCTGGTAGGTCACTGACACCACCCTAGCTAGAAGGAAACGCATGCCCTCCCTGAGGTCCTTCTCCCGTTTCTGGTTCATACCGGGGTGTGAGGCTCGCGAATTCATGTTATACACAAAGCTACGCCACACAGGCGGTGCTTTGATCATCACCACAAGACTTTGCTTTTCAATAGAAGTCCTGATTACTGCATCTTAGCATGCCACACCGGCAATTCATGCCATGCGACTGATGTCCATCGATATACAACCTCTGAGCTCGTGCGTCTCAGAGAAGGGCGTTAAGCAAAAGAATAAATTCTCCGCCGCCAAACAGATGTATATTTAACAGAGATCAATCAACACAGAATAAAATCCAATGTCAGACACACAGTCCATTTACAAGTCCGTTCTGGGTCTGAACGAAACCGGAGGCACTAAATACCTCGTAAACCCATCGATCACCACGTACGTCGGGACGATCACCACTCATTATCCATATTTCGGGATGCCTCCTTATCAGGACCTCGGTTACCATCCAAACGAGGTGAAGATCTCCGGTCTTCGACCACCGTCTTCATCTTCGAATTACAATCGTCGGTCAATTATTCGAAATGAGAATTAACTCGGCCTTTTCAAATGATTCACGTACATTTAGAATTTCAAACCAATTTACTTTAATGGTTAAATCATTCGACAACAGCAATTTTGTTCTTTAATGTAAATTTCGCACCAAACACATTCAACCATCAAATACAACATAAATCGAGCAAATTTAGTTTATTTACATTCCATATCGTTTATGATATTTTATAACGATTTTTCTCTATTTTTATTTATTTTAAAATAGCCAATTTATTCAAAATGACGCTTCGGGCCATAACGCGGCTGTGGCGCTGTTTTTCTTCAGATTTGATTTACACATATCTGAAAATCTAACCGTTGGATCTTCACAAAATTTACATCATTAGAAAGGTCTATTCAAAACGAATCCAACGGTTCCAGTTTCGGGAAAATCCGACGGTCGGATCTCCCGGTACAATCGTTTGAATTTTCGATTTCAAAATACGAACTGCAGCGTCGTTATTCGATTAAATATATAATTATATTTATATATATATATATATATATAAATATAATCGTTCCTAGCGCTGTTTTTCTTCAGATTTGAATTAAACATTCCTGACAATCCAACCGTTGGATTTTTACAAGGTTGGTGCCGTTGGGAAGATATTTCCAAGGCGAACCCGACGGTTGAGGTTTCGGGAAAATCCAATGGTCGGATTTTCCGCACTAGTTGTTTGAAATCATGGTTTCAAAATGCGAACTGCACGACTACGTTTCGTTTTAATTTTATTTATATTTATATATTTATATAAATATAGTTCATTCAATGATTTCAATACCGTTTTCACTTCAAATATTTCACTAACACCTTAAAATTTTGGAAAATTTCGCCATAACCTCCCCTGCACCGGGAGCATCGGGAAATCACAAATAGCTTTCCCGGTCCTTCTAATCTCAAAAAGAAAAAGAAAAAGCCAAGCGGCTAGCCAACAGGCTCATAAAATCATCACCCAAACAAAACAGTAAATGTGTACCTATTTGTCGGGCACAAAATTTTATTCCTCTTCTCTAGCCCCTTTGCTATAACCTGTTCAATGAATATGCATGTACATATATATAGTTCTTATCATTTATCATTTTCTATTCAACTTCATATTTGATTTCTATTTGGTTTAAAAACACCATTCATTCTAATGTTACATACATAGGTACAAATCATTTCATTAGCTAATTAATGAATATTTCAACTCATATATGTTTATTTGAACAAGTGGCTATTTTTAACACTTCACATTTCAACGATTCATGCATATAATAAAAATGTGATTTTTATTGTAAAAACAGCTCATTTCAAAACACTACTTATTTTGATATATTTCATATTGGCGATAAAAATAGGATTTTTCTTATAAAACAATTTCTTTCAAAACGAGATTATTTTACATAGTTCATATAGTCGATAAAGGTGATTTTTATTATCAAACAATTTATTTCAAAATATGAATACCATTCAACACATGAATTTCAATTCAACGAATGAATATCGATTCAACACATGAAGGTTTTCTATAGTTTCTATATATAGATAGAAATGTGATTTTTATATTTAAAACGCGAATACCATTCAACACATGAATTTCAATTCAACGAATGAATATCAATTCAACACATGAAGGTTTTCTATTCAATGAATAAATATAGTTTTAGCAAATGAAAATAATTCAAACACATGAAGGTTTTCTATTCAATGAATAAATATAGTTTTAGCAAATGAAAATAATTCAAACACATGAAGGTTTTCTATAGTTTCTATATATAGATAGAAATGTGATTTTTTATATTTAAAACGCGAATACCATTCAACACATGAATTTCAAATCAACGAATGAATATCGATTCAACACATGAAGGTTTTCTATTCAATGAATAAATATAGTTTAAGCAAATGAAAATAATTCAAACACACGAATATTATTCAAAATTTCGGCAGCATAACGGCAGGGTAGTTAAAACCGGGACCGTCCCTAGTACGGCTCCTCGCTCTACCTTAAAACCTCGCGGTTTTTGACAATGGGGATCATGCATCTAGTTCGCACGCATGCGGCATGTATATATTTATTTCATTTCCACAAACTAATCCTATGTGGTTTCAACCAAATATTTCTCAACCACAAACGGGTATTTTTCAACCACAATCAATCAATATCAACCACAAACAATCCCAAACAACCATTCGCTATCAATCAATTTTCACAACAATTTCAATCAATAAATATCGTCCATGGTTTGTGGACGAGGGGCGTATATATATATATATATTTATATATAGCAATTCACTTTTATTTCCATACATATATATATGGCTAGAAAAAGAAATTGAAGAGTGAGAAATTCTCACAGATTAGCTAATTCAATCCCACGACTCTTCTTTGCATAAATCTTCACCGTTCTCGCCTTTTGTCGCTTTCGTTGCCCGTATTCACTACATATATAAAACGCACATTTTTAAACTGCTATCTTTAAATTAAAAGAAATCACATTTTTTTTTATTTGTTCACTTTCAATTTAAAAATTATATTTTCCTTAACCATTCTAATGATAAAAATCGTATTTTTTCTTTGCTACACATATGATAAAAAATCATATTTTTACATTTTTACAACTATGTTATTTATTTTAAAAACAAAGCCATTTATATTTTTAAAACAAAGTTGTTTATATTATAAAAACAACATTTTCGAAACAAAGTACATTTTCCTTTTCTATAACAAAGTATATTTACTTTTTCTATAATGAATTATATTTACTTTTTCTATAATGAATTATATATTCTTTCATTAAAAATCAAATTTTTTCGTTATTTTAAAAATCACCACTTTTCGATGTTAAAAATCATCATTATATTTTTCAGTTTTATATAAAATAATTAATTAAAAGAAACTGAAATAAACAAAATAAAATAATTAAACTTTACCTTTGCTTTGAAGGGGGAGAGGTTCATCGCTGTCGCCTGAAGAGGGGGGGTGCTTCTGGTTCACGGATCGAGGAAGGGGGGGCTACTAGGGCGCGTCGGTGAAGGAAAGTGGGGGCGGATTGGGGAGGTACGGCGAGTGAGGGGTGTTCGGTGATGGGTGCAGGCTAGGCTAGGGTTTGGAATAAAGGGGCGCGCGATACTGGAGGGTCTCATTTTGGCGAAGTGGAAGAGGAGAGGAAGGGGAGAGAGGAGATCGGAGAAGATGGAGGTGATGGGGGGAGTTCAGCGACGGCTAGGGCGGCGCTCCGAAGGGTGCGACAGCGTCAATTGTTTTTTTTTCTTTTCTTTATTTCTGCTGAACGACGGGTAAATGGGGAGGAAGAGAGAGAGTGAGGGTAAGGGGTTATATATTATTTTATTTTATTTTATTTCTATTAAAAGTTGACTTTTTATTCGAAGTTGAAATGAGACCCACCGACTGTCGTCCCTAGCGTTCTACCCCCATTCCGAACACAATGGGATATGTATCGTAAGCTGATTCGATCGTTTGAATCAGTTTCCATTGAATTTAAAGTGTAATTCTTTATATATTCAATTTAAACGCACATTTCAATTTAGTGGGGCCACATACGAACTCGAAAAATTCCAGAAAAATATTTTCTAGCTTCGTATTGACGATACGGTCCTAACAAAACTAGTTTCGTCAAATTCTGAGACCGTTTGAAAAATGGCCAATTTTCAGTCGATCAAAATCAACTAAAACCGGTCAAACGCGTTTTCCTTTGCCACGCTCTCATATTGATTCGAAAAATTATGAAATTTGAAACCTAGCAATAATCTGACATCACGGATCCAACGAAAGTGGTTTCGTCGAAATCCGAGGTCGTTTGCAAAATGTCCATTTTTAAGGGCCTGAATTCCATAGCGACTATTCAGAATTTTCAACTGGACATATCTTTTGATTCCCACTATCAAATTCCGATTTGTCAGATTCGTTGGAAAGATATTCACTAACAGATTTAAATATTTTTGGTTTCACTAAAATCCGTTTTGTTTTGCACCCGGTATAGTCCGACAAAGTTTGAATTCAATTTTTGAAACTGCAGCGCCATTTCATGCCTTGTTTATAATTATAATTAATTATATTCGTTTTCAATTGTCGGTTCAAACTTAGTTTTCATCGCCATTATTTAAAATATTTAATTTAAATATTTAAAATCCATTATTTTAGCCAATATAAAATTTTTAAATTGGTTCAGATTTTCTGGGTCGTTACAATCTCCCCCACTTAAAACTTTTCGTCCTCGAAAAGGAACAAAGTCGAAAGTGGTTTGATAAATCTACAATCACACAACACAACAACCAATCCAATTGTTTTTAACCTTCAAAAATATACTAATCAAATCCTATACCCTTTAAAAATCATTCAGACTATATAATTAAAAGTGTACATCTATGAAAAGAAAATAACAATAGAGTAGAGAATTGAATGGTAGTGCAAAGTAGGGTAAATGTACCTTGCACCAGAGTCAATCAGAGATATCTACTCGGCATCTAGGATAAGCCTTCTGAATGCTCTCCTCAGTTTCCCAAGTACAATCTCGCGGATCTCCACTCCATTGCACTTTGACTAAGCGAACCTTCTTGTTCCTCAGCTCTTTGGTTTCTTTGCCTATTATCTTTAGCGGCTCTCTTCTCACAGCTAATTCTGGGGTTATTTCAATGTCATGTTGAGCTGCTTCTTCCACGATCAAGTCTGGATCATGAACGTGCTTTCGAAGTTGAGATATGTGAAATACATCATGAATTTCAGGCAACCAATTAGGCAGTTTGACCCTATAAGCGAGAGTACCGATCCGTTCCAGAATAGGAAACGGACCAATGAATTTGGGCGCCAACTTTCCAGTTTTACCGAACCGGATAACTCCTCTCATCGGCGATACTTTCAAATATACATAGTCGCCAACTTCAAAGGATATATCTCTTCTTCTTCTATCGGCATAGCTCTTTTGTCGGCTTTGAGCGGCAAGTAGTCGTTTCTTAATAAAATCGACTTTGTCGGCAGCTTCGCGAATCATATCAGGACCTAACGCAAGTCTATTTCCTGGTTCGACCCAACAAGCAGGGGATCGGCACGGTCTACCATACAATGCTTCGAATGGCGACATTGTCAGACTCGCCTGGTAGCTGTTGTTATAAGAGAATTCAGCCAAATGCAAATGGTCTTCCCATGCTCCACCGAAATCTAGAATACAAGCCCGCAATAGATCTTCTAAAATACGATTCACCCTCTCAGTCTGACCGTCTGTCTGAGGATGATAAGCGGTGCTCAAGTTTAACTTCGTTCCCAGCTCGACTTGAAATGCTTCCCAGAATTTGCTAGTGAATATTGTATCTCTATCACTTACTATACTGAGCGGCACTCCATGCAGTCTAACTATTTCCCTGAAGTAAATCTGCGCCAGACTCTGAGCGGTTCTATTTGATCTGACAGGTATGAAATGGGCGGTCTTCGTGAAGCGATCTACGATCACCCAAATACTGTCATTCCCTTTTCTGGTTCTGGGCAGACCATTAATGAAATCCATGGAGATATGCTCCCACTTCCAACCAGGAACTTCTAGCGGTTGTAATAATCCATCCAATTTCTGTTGGTCACTCTTGACTAGCTGGCAAGTAGGGCATCGGCTAACATATAGGGAAATGTCCCTTTTCATCGACTTTCACCAGAAAGTGCGTTTGATGTCATTATACATTTTGCTTACTCCCGAATGGATACTGAGTTTTGACTTGTGGCATTCATCCAGAACTTCTTTTCGATGCTCAGGAATGTTAGGGACACAGATTCGACCTTTGAGCCTTAGAATCCCATCATTATCAACTTGAAAACTCGAGGGTTCGCCTTGTTGAATTATCTCTCTGATCTTCTGAATGAAGTGATCATTTTCTTGAAGAGCAGATATTTTATCTATCAATGAAGTCGTGATAATAAAACTGGCGATCATTTCATTCTTTCTGCTTAACGCATCAGCCACGACATTGGCTTTTCCTGGAGTATATATAATTTCAAAGTCATATGCTGCAAGAAACTCCAGCCAACGTTGCTCTCAAATTAAGGTCCTTCTGAGTGAACAGATACTTTAACGACTGGTGATCTGTAAACAGTTCAAATCTCTCGCCCAGAAGATAGTGTCTCCAGATTTTCAAAGCGAATACTATAGCCAATAACTCAAGATCATGAGTTACGTAGTTCTTCTCGTGCGGCTTAAGTTGACGGCTAGCATAAGCAATCACTTGGCCCCTTTGCATTAACACTGCGCCAAGGCCTTCTCTAGACGCATCAGTCCAGACTTTTAAATCCTGGTTTCCATCTATGATGGTTAACACTGGAGCGGTCGTTAGTCTTAACTTTAGCTCTTCGAAAGCCTCCTCACTTTCTGGAGTCCATTTGAATTTAGAGTTCTTCTTTGTAAGCTTCGTTAAGTGACCTGATATCTTCGAAAAGTCTTTAACGAATTTCCGATAATAACTAGCCAATCCGAGAAAACTGCGGACTTCAGTAAGAGTACTAGGCTGTTTCCAGTTCTGAATAGCTGTGATTTTACTTGGATCCACAGCGATTCCTTCTTTCGATACGACGTGGCCCAGAAATTTTACTTCATCTTGCCAGAAGATACATTTGGAAAACTTGGCTTTTAATACATTCCTTCTGAGGATTTCTAGAACCTGTTCCAGATGCTTTTCATGTTCGGCCTTTGATTTAGAGAAGATTAGAATATCGTCAATAAAAACCAGAACAAATTTATTCAGTACTCCTCTGAATACCCTGTTCATTAGATCGACGAAATAGGCTGGAGCGTTACATAAGCCGAACGGCATCACTAACCACTCGTAGAATAAGTTGGGGCCTCTGAACGCTGTCATTGGAACACACTCTTCGGCAATTAGAAGTTGATGGAAGCCTGTAGCTAGGTCCATTCGTGAGAATACTTGTGCTCCATTTAATCGATCCAACAAATCATCCATCCGTGGCAATGGATACTTGTTCTTTATTGTCTGTTTGTTCATATCACGATAATCCACACATAACCGTAGAGTACCGTCAGATTTTGGGACAAATACCACTGCTGCACCCCAATCAGAGAAACTAGGCCTGTTCAGACCTTTCCATACTAGCTGTCGTGTTTGATTGTCTAATTCCTCCTTCTCTTTCAAGGACATTCTTCGAATAGCGTGAACTACCGTCCTTGCATTGGGAATTAAAGCAATCTTGAAATCTGTTTCTCTCTACGGAGGTAAGCGAACAACTTCTTCAAACACATCCGCATAGTTCTTGACGACAGGATTATCTTTCACTAGATCGGGAATATTCTCTGTGATTTCAGGGACATTTTCTATTTGGGATGGAGAAACATTCAAAGCTGCCCAGATGTCCTTCCTATTAGCATTCTGACCTTCATAGGGAATGGTTATATTATCACCTGATTTAATCTTCGCCTTTACGACTCTGTCGGCGCATTTAACTTCAGCTTCATATTTGGTCAACCAGTCTAACCCCAAGATAAGATCAAACTCTTTAAAATTCATGACGGCTGCAATGGTAGGAAACCGATAACGAGAGAAAGAAACCGGCACTCCACAAATCCAACCAAGATCAATGGAACCCCCAACCGGATTCTGGACAGTCATTGGTTCCTTGAGCTTTTTCAAATTCAAATTCAGTTTCTTAGCTGCATCTTTGGCAATGAAACTTCGTGACGCACCTGTGTCAAACAGTACTTTAACTGGAATGTTTTTGACAGCAAGCGTTCCTTCTAAAATATCTGGCCTTTCCTGAATAGCCGATGGCTCAGAAGCTTCTGCTATTTCATTTACTTGAACTATTTCAGGTTTTCTGAATAGCGGGCAGGCCTTTAAAAGATGACCCGTCTGATGACATCCGCCACATTTTCTATTCTCTTGAAATCTCTCCTTGGATTTAGATCCACTCTTTGTTCGCTCTTTCGAGGGTTTGCAATTCCCCTGAAAATGCCCTGGCTTATGGCAGTTATTGCATACGGCGGCCATTACGGGCTCTTTCCCAGATCTGGCCCTTTTCCTCTTGGCACTGGGCTTCTCGTTGACCTCAGACCTCGTACCGGCTTCAGGAATATTAGTTTCCGACTCTGCTTTGTCACTAGAACTGACTTCTTCTTCGTCACGTAACATTCCTTTCTTATGGAGGTCTTCATACTGATAAGCCATGTATATCATTTCTGAAAAAGGAAGCTTTACATTCCTCAGTACATTATTCTGATATCTCCTTTGCAGGCCATGAATAAATCTCAGATTTTTCCTCTTTGGATCATGAATCAGATGAGGAGCAAAGTGAGCAAGTTCGTTGAATTTCTTATGATATTGTGGGATGGTCATATGCCCTTGTATTAGATAAGAAAATTCATCACATAATCTCTCGGTTGCTTCGGGAGGAGTAAATCTTTCTAGGAAAATCACTTTAAATCTGTCCCAGGTGATATCACCTTCTGGATTATCTTTGATGATTGTTTCCCACCAGATTAAAGCTTCTTCTTTGAGCGCCCAAGATTCTACTAACCGTTTCTGGTCATCCCTCAGCTGGATACGCTCAAATATTCTTTCGACAGAACTCATCCAAGCTCGAGTTTGAATTATAGATTCATTGCCCGAGAACTGTGCTCCGTTCAGATTTCGATATCTCTTTAATAGAGCCTCTAGATCAGGTTCTGTATTCCTTCTGTTTATGGCACTCATTTTTCTAGTACTTCTGCAAATGGCAGATCAAGTGTCAGGTCACAAAAAAGATATTTTCAAACATAGAAACATATACTTCAAATGTAAATGCGTCTATCGAAGTGTAATTTCATTCTGCTTTATTCATACTAGGATATTGCTGATCCTATCTGTATAGAGTTACCCGTCCTAGAACACTACTGGTTTTATTTCTGACGAGTTCGTTCAAATGTTATATTCCAGAACTAAGCTTAACCAAAGCTCTGATACCACGTTGAGACGACCCGAAATCCCGTTCTCACGGAGACAAGGGTTATCTTTGGAATATAACACAGAAACAGATAATAGCAGAACAGAAATAAAATAAATACACCAGATAATGAATAATAGAATATACTGGATAAAAGTAATCATCAGAGTTACACAGTATACAGGATCTTACTTAGTACAAATACAGTTCAGCTATACATAAATGTCTACAGCGGAAACAAACAAAATATGTACAATAGGAGCTGAACAACATAAAAAGAGATAAATGATAGAATCCATCTTCAGCTCCAGCTATCCAGAAAGAACCAGCTAAACCTGAATACAAGGCTGCCCGTGTAGAAAAAGGGGCACCCGAGTTTGAGAGTGAAACAAACTACGAGTCAGTCATGGGACTGGTATGAGAAATCTATTCAACACATATATAATATGGCCAATCACAGGACCACGCCACTTTCGTGGAACGGGTTTACTCCATTGGATTGCCAGTGCTTTAAAACAAATCTTTCTTTTAAACATCGCTATGCTTTTTATAAAAATGAAACCGTTATAAGACTCAGTTCCCATCACACAATGCAACGCAAACCGGAGGATAGAGTTTTTACCTTATAACGGCCAAAATATGCTTGATACGAATAAAACAAAGGCATTTGATATTATTGCTAGTGTTTATATTTTTCAAAAACAATTTCAAATCATAACTATCAATCGTAAGCGGCATGGGTACCATATATCATGTCGCCATATCTATATACAATCAAAACCGCACGATGTCGTATTTGGAAATTGGATTTCCGTCATGAACCAAGGCAAAAGATAGTCCTTACCGAATTCGAGACAATCTAACCCATGTCTCAGGATCAGAGCTCGAGTGACCCTTGGATCGTCAGGGCCGGTCCACCGATGTGGATTAAAATGCCTGAACAGTACGTTTCCCCGCCCTTTGGGGTGTAAACGAGCCAACGAATGACTCCATCGGACCCGAATTGCCTGATCAAACCGAGGCGCCTCGCAACAGCAACAACCACATAGGTGAAAAGTATATAAATGTCAGGGCTGGTAGGTCACTGACACCACCCTAGCTAGAAGGAAACGCATGCCCTCCCTGAGGTCCTTCTCCCGTTTCTGGTTCATACCGGGGTGTGAGGCTCGCGAATTCACGTTATACACAAAGCTACGCCACACAGGCGGTGCTTTGATCATCACCACAAGACTTTGCTTTTCAACAGAAGTCCTGATTACTGCATCTTAGCATGCCACACCGGCAATTCATGCCATGCGACTGATGTCCATCGATATACAACCTCTGAGCTCGTGCGTCTCAGAGAAGGGCGTTAAGCAAAAGAATAAATTCTCCGCCGCCAAACAGATGTATATTTAACAGAGATCAATCAACATAGAATAAAATCCAATGTCAGACACACAGTCCATTTACAAGTCCGTTTTGGGTCTGAACGAAACCGGAGGCACTAAATACCTCGTAAACCCATCGATCACCACGTACGTCGGGACGATCACCACTCATTATCCATATTTCGGGATGCCTCCTTATCAGGACCTCGGTTACCATCCAAACGAGGTGAAGATCTCCGGTCTTCAACCACCGTCTTCATCTTCGAATTTCAATCGTCGGTCAATTATTCGAAATGAGAATTAACTCGACCTTTTCAAATGATTCACGTACATTTAGAATTTCAAATTAATTTACTTTAATGGTTAAATCATTCGACAACAGCAATTTTGTTCTTTAATGTAAATTTCGCACCAAACACATTCAACCATCAAATACAGCATAAGTCGAGCAAATTTAGTTTATTTCCATTCCATATCGTTTATGATATTTTATAACGATTTTTTGCTCTTTTTATTTATTTTAAAATAGCCAATTTATTCAAAACGACGCTTCGGGCCATAACGCGGCCGTGGCGCTGTTTTTCTTCAGATTTGATTTACACATATCTGAAAATCTAACCGTTGGATCTTCACAAAATTTACATCATTAGAAAGGTCTTTTCAAAACGAATCCAACGGTTCCAGTTTCGGGAAAATCCGACGGTCGGATCTCCCGGTACAATCGTTTGAATTTTCGATTTCAAAATACGAACTGCAGCGTCGTTATTCGATTAAATATATAGTTATATATATATAATCATTCCTGGCGCTGTTTTTCTTCAGATTTGAATTAAACATTCCAGACATTCCAACCGTTGGATTTTTACAAGGTTGGTGCTGTTGGGAAGATATTTCCAAGGCGATCCCGACGGTTGAGGTTTCCGGAAAATCCAATGGTCGGATTTCCCGCACTAGTTGTTTGAAATCATGGTTTCAAAATGCGAACTGCACGACTACGTTTCGTTTTAATTTTATTTATATTTATATATTTATATAAATATAGTTCATTCAATGATTTCAATACCGTTTTCACTTCAAATATTTCACTAACACCTTAAAATTTTGGAAAATTTCGCCATAACCTCCCCTGCACCTGGAGCATCGGGAAATCGCAAATAGCTTTCCCGGTCCTTCTAATCTCAAAAAGAAAAAGAAAAAGCCAAGCGGCTAGCCAACAGGCTCATAAAATCATCACCCAAACAAAACAGTAAATGTGTACCTATTTGTCGGGCACAAAATTTTATTCCTCTTCTCTAGCCCCTTTGCTATAACCTGTTCAATGAATATGCATGTACATATATATAGTTCTTATCATTTATCATTTTCTATTCAACTTCATATTTGATTTCTATTTGGTCTAAAAACACCATTCATTCTAATGTTACATACATAGGTACAAATCATTTCATTAGCTAATTAATGAATATTTCAACTCATATATGTTTATTTGAACAAGTGGCTATTTTTAACACTTCACATTTCAACGATTCATGCATATAATAAAAATGTGATTTTTATTGTAAAAACAACTCATTTCAAAACACTACTTATTTTGATATATTTCATATTGGTGATAAAAATAGGATTTTTCTTATAAAACAATTTCTTTCAAAACGAGATTATTTTACATAGTTCATATAGTCGATAAAGGTGATTTTTATTATCAAACAATTTATTTCAAAATATGAATACCATTCAACACATGAATTTCAATTCAACGAATGAATATCGATTCAACACATGAAGGTTTTCTATAGTTTCTATATATAGATAGAAATGTGATTTTTATATTTAAAACGCGAATACCATTCAACACATGAATTTCAATTCAACGAATGAATATCAATTCAACACATGAAGGTTTTCTATTCAATGAATAAATATAGTTTTAGCAAATGAAAATAATTAAGACACATGAAGGTTTTCTATAGTTTCTATATATAGATAGAAATGTGATTTTTTATATTTAAAACGCGAATACCATTCAACACATGAATTTCAAATCAACGAATGAATATCGATTCAACACATGAAGGTTTTATATTCAATGAATAAATATAGTTTAAGCAAATGAATATAATTCAAACACACGAATATTATTCAAAATTTCGGCAGCATAACGGCAGGGTAGTTAAAACTGGGACCGTCCCTAGTACGGCTCCTCGCTCTACCTTAAAACCTCGCGGTTTTTGACAATGGGGATCATGCATCTAGTTCGCACGCAGGCGGCATGTATATATTTATTTCATTTCCACAAACTAATCCTATGTGGTTTCAACCAAATATTTCTCAACCACAAACGGGTATTTTTCAACCACAATCAATCAATATCAACCACAAACAATCCCAAACAACCATTCGCTCTCAATCAATTTTCACAACAATTTCAATCAATAAATATCGTCCATAGTTTGTGGACGAGGGGTGTGTGTGTGTGTATATATATATATATTTATATATAGCAATTCACTTTTATTTCCACACATATATATATGGCTAGAAAAAGATATTGAAGAGTGAGAAATTCTCACAGATTACCTAATTCAATCCCACGACTATTCTTTGCATAAATCTTCACCGTTCTCGCCTTTTGTCGCTTTCGTTGCCGTATTCACTACATATACAAAACGCACATTTTTAAACTGCTATCTTTAAATTAAAAGAAATCACATTTTTTTTATTCTTGCTGAACGACGGGGAAATGGGGAGGAAGAGAGAGAGTGAGGGTAAGGGGTTATATATTATTTTATTTAATTTAATTTCTATTAAAAGTTGACTTTTTATTCGAAGTTGAAATGAGACCCACCGACTGTCATCCCTAGCGTTCTACCCCCATTCCGAACACAATGGGATATGTATCGTAAGCTGATTCGATCGTTTGAATCAGTTTCCGTTGAATTTAAAGTGTCATTCTTTATATATTCAATTTAAACACACATTTCAATTTAGTGGGGCCACATACGAACTCGAAAAATTCTAGAAAAATATTTTCTAGCTTCGTATTGACGATACAGTCCTAACAAAACTAGTTTCGTCAAATTCTAAGACCGTTTGAAAAATGGCCAATTTTCAGTCGATCAAAATCAACTAAAACCGGTCAAACGCGTTTTCCTTTGCCATGCTCTCATATTGATTCGAAAAATTATGAAATTTGAAACCTAGCAATAATTTGACATCCCGGATCCAACAAAAGTGGTTTCGTCGAAATCCGAGGTCGTTTGCAAAATGTCCATTTTTAAGGGCCTGAATTCCATAGCGACTATTCAGAATTTTCAACTGGACATATCTTTTGATTACCACTATCAAATTCCGATTTGTCAGATTCGTTGGAAAGATATTCACTAACACATTTAAATATTTTTGGTTTCACTAAAATCCGATTTGTTTTGCACCCGGTATAGTCCGACAAAGTTTGAATTCAATTTTTGAAACTGCAGCGCCATTTCAGGCCTTGTTTATAATTATAATTAATTATATTCGTTTTCAATTGTCGGTTCAAACTCAGTTTTCATCGCCATTATTTAAAATATTTAATTTAAATATTTAAAATCCATTATTTTAGCCAATATAAAATTTTTAAATTGGTTCAGATTTTCTGGGTCGTTACATTGAAATTTACATAGTTTGGAAGCGAACATGATTCTGATTTATACAATTTTAGAACATGTGTTAAGACATGTGAATTGGGTAGATTTGACATGGATTATAGGTTATGAAATTTAGATCTTGTATTGGCCTGTAAACTGAAAAACTAGAATAATAAATCTAGTTTGTATGTAGACTGTAAACTAGAAGAATAAATCTAGTTTTTGGGCATAAACGGTGAACTAGAATAAAAAATCTAGTTTGGCATATAAAATCTAGTTTAGCATAAACTGAAAATAAAGATGATCGATCTAAATTGCTATGAACTGTAGGTTAGGCAAATCAAGATTTGGGCCTAGAATATAAGTCTGTTAGCGACAAATGAATATAGGCCAAATTTGTTTAAAAATGGGGAAATGGGCTGTAAGATAAATTGTTAACAATTTATAAACAAAAGAAAGATATTTTGATAACACCCCTTTTTATAACTCGTACCAGAAAGTTCTAGGGTGACAGAGAGGATAGTATCTAGGCTTGGGTTTGGAAAATATAAGTTTCCTGCCCTCCCTGGCTATCCCTAACTGATCCGAAGGACGGGATGGTTGTTTTCAAAACCTGATTTGGAAATTAATCAAAAACCCTTTGAACTTAGAAAACATGAATATGCCTAACCCGAGGTTAGACTGAGTTGCGGTGTATACCTGCCCGGAACCGACCGGCACGTCCAGTAACCACAGCAATATCTGTCTAATGTGAGAGGTTGCGACTTTAATTTATTAATTAAATCTAGAACAAGAATGGGAGAGTTAAGTCCATATAAACACTTAACCAATTTAACACAGTTAAGCAAGAATGGGTGGGTTTAGTCCATAGAAACACTTAACCAACTTAACACAGTTAAGCTAGAATGGGAAGGTTAAGTCCATAGGAACACTTAACCAACTTAACACAGTTAAGTTAGAATGGGAAGGTTAAGGAACACTTAACCAACTTAGCACAGTTAAAGCTAGAATGGGATGGTTAATTCCATGGGAATACTTAGCCAAATTAACATGTTGACTAGACTAGAAGGTGGGGTTAAGTAAAGTTAATACACTTAGCCAATTTAACATGTTAATTAGACTAGAGGTTGGGGTTAAGTAATACACTTAGCCAATTTAATATGTTAGCTGGACTAGACCATAGGGTTAAGTAAACTTGAACACTTAACCATCAGAATATGATAAATGAATAGGGTTAAGTAAAAAGCATAAAGGGATAACACTTAACCAATTTAACAGGATAAGGGAAGAGGGTTAAGATAGCTTGAATCGACTAAAGACACTTAACCAATCCAACCTGGCGAGAAAGAAAACTAAGTAGTAAACCCCAGTTGAAAAGGGGACTAAGTAGTAAAAATTAGTTAAGAAAACAAGGAATTTGGAAACTAAGTGGTAAACCTTAGTTAGTAGAACTAAGTAGTAATTCTTAGTATAACACGAAGGAGCGGACGTCCATCTGATTTTAAAGAAGACTCCAACGAATTGGGATACGAAGCCCGAGGCTTCGAGGGGACGTGAGGGTACTCTTGGTATCCCTCTGTGAGGCTGCAGATGATCTGCCTGGGCGCACAGAGGTTAACGTCTGCGGTAGAAGAGCGAAGGGTATGCCTTGGTTGCAATATATGGCAACCAAAAGACTAGGATGGACCAGCGTGATTCGGCGAGAAGACGGAAGCCCTGTGATAGCAACTCGTCGTCTACCTACCATCTTTAGTCAAGCGAGACACGTGAAGCAGGAAGGCTGGAGGACTCATACGGACCACATACTTGCTATCTAGTTGTGGTTGCGGGGTGTTGTTGGCCATATAATTAGTGGGGCAGATAGGGGCCTTCGTACAGTTCTCATTTTACAAGGGTGGCCTTCCATTAGTTGAGGGAGGGGTCGAGTGGGACCATAACCACTGGAAAAACAGACCTTAGCATCTGCATCGGCAGATATTGAAAGCTCCTGACCGAGTTCCGTATTTCTAGAGTAGCCCTGACAGCGGAACTCGGACCGCACATTACTGGACATGTGCATCTAGACAAGCGATAACGATTCGCGATACATGCGTGGGAAAAGTCTAGGAACATGTACCCCCCTAGGTGGTGTGTCCTAGACTAAAGGGCATCGTTCGACAGGTAGCATAATCCCTAGTTTGGAACTAGGTGGCATAAACCCTGAATCCAAGAAGCATTCAGAAAAATAGCGTAAGTTCTAGTTGAATCTAGAAGGCACTTGATAGAAAACCCTAGATTAGATCTAGGTAATTAAATAATAAATGGATGCCTGAAGGCGACTGAAACTACAGGGATTGGGATCACGTTATCGTTACTAGTAGGGACACTAGTTAGGCGGTGCAGAGATATAGAAACCAGAATAATAAGGTAATAGCGTAGCAGAGAAAGTATTAAAGTATATCCAGTTTATCTTGCCTTAGTATATCTTGTGGTAATCTTATCTTATCATGTTGACCCTATCATCATGGTATTGTCTTGTATTCAGTTAATTCATGTCGTTTCATTTTTCCCTGTTCACATGCTAGAAGTTACTGACTTACTCAGGCTTTATGTCTGACTCTGTTTTTATTTCGCTTCTTTTCTTCCGTTCCCCCCCCCCCCCCCCAGGTCGTTGAGGAGGGAATAGTATAACTCAGGATTAGATTGGACCGTTGCTCTTTCCCCAGCTTGAAGATTTGAAGAAGTCGTCCTTGGATTCTCTTTCAGATGCTATGGCTGGCTCTTGCTACATTGGAGAATATAAAATGTTGTTTTATGCTTCTTTATTTTGTAAAGACAGATGATACTCTGATATTGTAAAAGAATCTTGTACAGACTATTTTATCAACAAAGCAAAGTTCTATTTTCCGCTGTTTAATATTTGTCTGTCTTGTAATTTATCTGCATCTTTTACCCAAAATGCTCCATAGAACTTAGTGCATTCCCTTTGCGAGTGACACTAACGGACGTGGGGTGTTACAATTCTTGTACTCTGGAATCTGTATTCTGATACTGAATAGCGCTCCTTTGGCGTAGACTATCGATTAGATTTGATTCTCTTTTAATTCTATTCAGATTGGAAGAAGATGCACTAGTCCTAGTTTTGACTCTAGCAGAGTAGCGATTATTTTTAATTAGAATAGAGGCAGAGTATAGGAAAAATGAAATTGTGTGGAGAGAAAGCTAGGATTGGAGGTGTTTAAATAGCATAGGGGTCACAAATTTGGTCAGAACGGGCGTCTAAATACAGAAAAATGCATCTGTCCACGGATCTGGAAATAGGGGGAGGTCAACCTTAGTGTCAACCTGTGTACATAGGTCGACCCCAAGGTCGACCCTAGTGTCGACCTGGGTCCTGTCTGTTTTGAATTTTGGGCTGAAACTTCTGAAGGCCATATATTCTTCATACGGAGTCCGATTTATGCAAACTTGTACTCTATTCCAAGCAGAATTTCGAGTCGAACACAATGGCGTAACCCGTTTCCCTTTATTATTCTATTACAATTTAATTGTTCCCTGATTAGTTACTCTTATGTTCACAGAAAATATGGGGTGTTACATTCTCCCCTCCTTAAAGGATTTCATCCCCGAAATCTTCAAGTTAAGAAGAATGTGTCCTACCATCCAGTCACCCATCTACTCAACCGTCATCCACAAGCATCCATTGTTCTTAGAAAACTTCTAATGTTGTATGAACATATGCAAAAGTGTGTGTATATGTTCCTTATCTAATGCAAAGATCAGGCGGTCCACTGATTCAGTTGACCTCCTTAATGCGAATTATGTCAGTGCCATGAGTCCAACATGTATGAAATTTTCCTATTTGATACATATCATTTCTATATGAGTGCACAACTGTTCATTCATATGCAACATTCATGTGCCGAGTCAACCATTTTTCATCTACAAAATTGAAAAATGCACACACATCCATATGCAGTATGAGTGTGTTTTTGAGTCGATCTACTGCCTAGCGTGTGTATATGCATCCACGAGCAACCATTAGCAACCACTTGCATCCACTTGCAACCATCAAACATAACATGTCTCAAACACATGTCTACACCCATTATTTTCTACCTAAAGGTCGAAGATTCGGTTGATAGGATAAAGTCGAGTGATAGAAGCAAGTACAATTAAAACAAAAGCTAGATTCCCATTAGACATCGGTTTAAGAGAATAACCCCCTAAGTATCAACCCCGAAGACCGGAATCAACATCAAATTTACACTCAGAGAATCACTCCCATTAAACAAATGTCCAACTGGAAATCTACTTCACGCTTTGAGTTAAAACCCCTATCCTTTTCAGAAATATTCAGATACCTACAGACTACTGGTACAGATCAGATTACCAAATGATTCTTAGGAAACTAAGCATGACAGAAACCCAGAATATATGCGTCATAGTCAACTTAACACCCAACACAGATACCCTCAAACCCCAACTTATCACAAACAGATGAGTCGTAACCCTCATGCGGTTTAAGACTATAGCGGAATCAGAAACAAGATTAGTATTAAAGTGCAGAGTTTCAATTACAGAATCAAAATGCCCGAATCATAAAGAGTTTTTAACTCCACAATCAGATAAGGAAACTAAACCTTCTATAGAAAGTTTTTCTGTTTCTATTCTATCCACAAGTCTCGAGGGTATTCGCCTACCCTCTAGAAGTTGGTCTTGCCCTCTGCCCTTGTCCTTGTTTCTTTGGGCAGTCACTAGTGAAGTGCCCCATTTCTCCACAGTTGAAGCAAATGCCCTTTCTTTTTTTGCAATCCTTGTTCAGATGGGTCGAGCTTCCACAAGTAAAGCACTTCTTCTCCTTCTTGTCTTTAGACTTCTCATCCTTCTTTTGTGCTTCCTTTTTGGGCCCCACCTTCTTGTTCTGTGGTCCTTCAAGCTTTTCTTCTTTCTTCTCACTTTTGGTTTCCTCTTCATGCATCAATGCCATGTCAACTAATTTGTCGAATGTAGCCCCCATAGGAATGTGGGACATTGCCAATCCGTGTAGCGGCTCGTTCAGACCTTTAGCAAACCTTAGTGCCTTCTTATGCGGTGTATTTACCAAATCTAAGCCGAATCTTTCCAATTGATTAATCTTGTTGATGTACTCTCTCACTGATTAATTCCCTTGCTTCAACGCCAAGAACCTCTCTACGTATAGACTCTCTTACGCTCATGAGAGAAATTTCATCTCGAACCTATGCCTGAAATCCATCTATCTCTCTACCGGGCGCTCTCCATTTGTGACCTCCCACCAAAAGAAGCTTCGTCCTTAAGAAAACATTCCGCCAACTATATATTCTGCCTATCGTCCACCTCGAAGATAACGAACAAATCCTCAGTTTCTTCGAGCTAGTTCCTTGCCTTCACGAAGAATTCAGTTCCATTGAAGTTCTTCCCACCCACGTCTCTAAAGCCTCTACATATCTTCGGGAAAGTATTCATGCGCGGAGGAGGAGGAGGAAGCGCTGCAGCTAGGGGAGGAGGGACGTTTGCTGGTCCCACATCATTATCCCTAGCTTCTAGGTACCTCCTGAACCATCCAGGTTTCGGTACGCCCTCCGGAAGGTTAAGATCCCCAGATGTGCTGAAACGAAGGAAAAGGAAAGATTCAAAACAAAGGATAGAAAGATAGGCTATAGCTTTGGGGATTATGTTTTTCAAAATAAACTCTACTTTTGAAAATACTTCCTTTTTAAACCTCTTTGAAAATATTTTTCAAAAACTTTTTATCCAATCTGGTAACCTTCAGCTCTGATACCAAGTGTAACACCCCTCCTCTGTTAAGCTCACTCGCAAAGGGAATGCCTTAACATTGGTGGAGCGTTTTCAGTAGACAGAATAGAAATTTACAAGACAAATAAAGTAGTACTTGAAAAATTTATAACTTTATTACAACAAAAACAGAAATGAGTTTAGTTACATCTTTGAAAATCACAATATCGGAATTCAAGTACATAATATCGTTCTTGTACAAAAGTCATCAGAATGCATAGTTTTTAAAGCCATAATCCCCAATATAAACTGCCATGGAAAGATAGAGCCAAAGCCAAGCAATACTTCAAACACTTCAAGTAGAGATAATATGAATCAAGCTCCTATGTTTCCACCCTGAAAACCTGGGGGGGGGGGGTTAATAGAAAGAAAAGAGACAAACAAACTAGGTCAGATATAAGTCTGGTTAGTCCAGCGACTTTCAACATATAAATAGATAACAATATCTTGACATGTAAATAAAACTGGATTTTAGATAACCGTAACAGGAATAACAGGTTAACAGAAGAAACGGAATGATATAGGCTAAGCTAAGCTTCTTACTTAGTTTTCACTTCTCTGCACTTATACTAGTGTAACAGGATAAGGAGTTACCCTAATGTATAAACAGAAACAGAAACGGGAACATAATAATCTATACAGAAACAGAACGCTAGTAATTGGCCTTTACCACCCCACAGACAGAAGGTACGGAAACAGAATACTAATAATGGGCCTTTACCACCCAACTAATGGGCCTTTACCACCCCAATAGATAGAAGATACGGAAACAGAATCGGAAACGAGATCAGAGGCAGAAACAGAATAATCCCTATGGAAACAAAATGTCGGAATTAGGTGTACACTAGTAATGGGCCTTTACCACACTAACAGACGGTACCACGCAGAAATAGACAGGTGTTACCACACAACAGAAACAGACGGTACCAACAGAAACAGACAGAACTAAGTGTACCCTAAACCCTACCACAAGCAATCGACTCCCTAATACATAAATACCCTATGTCGGCCCCACAGTAGGGTGTATCACTCCCTAAAGTGGAAACCTATTGGCACACACCTATTTACAGATGGCACGGCGTCTTACATCCTCAGAGCAAACCGGATCCACGCACGCACATGACCCGGTTGGAACGCGACATCAACACCCCTCGCCATTATCGGAATGAACCGCTTATAATTAGTTCAGTAAGCGTGCGCGGACCCCTACATAGCGTGGGGTCAAAGTTTTGATACCAGAAAGGGTTACTGACTAATATGGGTTCCACACAATAGACGACACAAGTAATTCCCCTTCTAACCTTGTGTCCCCAGACTAGCAGATTTCAGATTAACTTATTTACAAATTTTAGACAGAGTTTAGAATACTAGTTCACAGATCAGACAATCAAGTTAACAAGTTTTCAGATTAACAGATTAGACGTACGGACTTAACAGACTTATAGATTGTCTAACTTTGTATTGGGCCTATAGATTCACGAAACGGGTTTATTAGATTCATCAGTCCAGTTGGTTTAACCCTATCCACCCAACACGTTTTTAGACACCACATTTCTCTTAAATTTGCATTAGTTAAATATTAATGCATAGACCTCTCACATTAGGTCAGTAGCTTGTGGCCGCTGGATGTGCCGGGCGGTTCCGGGCAAACTTCTGTCATAAGCCAGACCTAACCTCGTGTCTAAGCATGTTTTAGTTATGCCTACGACCTCTCACATTAGACTTACAGTTTGCAGTTGCTGGTCAAGCCGGTTGGTTCCGGGCAGGCTTCTACCGCAAACAGAGTCTAACCTCGTGTCATAGCCAATTTATTCCAATACATATTATACAGTTATCAGACTAATTATGTCCATTTAACAAATTAAACTTCTTTATAGGTTACAGCAGATTAATCAAATTTCCATGTTTTTACTCAATCTTAGATCGAGCCTATGGACTTTCATCCCCAAATTACAATTATTTAGCTTTCAATAGATTAGGCAACCCAACAGATAACAGACCTAATAGCTTAGGCGATTCAACAGATTTAGCAGATTAGGCAATTCCACAGATTTAACAGATAACTGATTTAGCAGATTAGGCAATTCAACAGATTTAGCAGATAACAGATTTAGCAGATTAGGCAATTCAACAGATTTAGCAGATTAGGCAATTCAACAGATTTATCAGATAACAAATTTAGCAGATTAGGCAATTCAACAGATTTAGCAGATAACAGATTTAGCAGATTAGGCAATTCAACAGATTTAGCAGATAACAAATTTAGCAGATTAGGAAATTCAACATATTAAACATTTCTAAAATTCTATTTACATATCTTGCCTAATCATAAACTAAGCCTAACCTTACATGCCTAAATCATGGTCATAATTCATAATACAACATATGCCCAAATTTTAGTTAAGCTTTGCACAGTACAGAATATTCTCAAAAATCCCCAACAATATGAATTACGCTAAATTATAGCCTATGATGTCACATATCCAAAAACCCATATTTAGGTGCATTCACATTCATAGTTGTCTTATTTTAACATAGATCTTTATTCCTAAGTTACAAATCCTTCTTTTCTTTTCAAGTCATAGACCGTGACATAAAATATGCCCAAAATCTAGATCTTAAATTTTTAATCATGTATTATGTCCTCACAATCCGATCTTCCACTATAACATGAATTATATTCCAAATTCCAAGTCATATGCTATCATATAATAATTCTTCTTCCAAATCATAGTCTATCATACATAGTATGCACTGATTCCAGATCTTAATTTACAAACTATGTTCTTTTCTCAAATCAGTCAAAGATCAGTCGTGTCCAATTATGCATTACCCATTATTTGTCCCAAAATTTAGCATTTGTGCATTAATCTCTTATGAGACTTGGAGCAGGCTGGTGGTAGCCTGGCTATAAACAAAAAGGAAGAAAAAAGGGAACAAATACAGAACAGTCACAATAATACTAACAAGATAGATCCACAGAAAAGTATGCATAACCTCAGATCCAGATTCACAAAAATGTCAAGATAATTATTAAATTTCATATCTGAAAATAACTATACTCACAAAAAGGGAATGATTCTTGTATTTTGGAATCTGTATTCTGACACTGAATAGCGCTCCTTCAGTGTAGACTATCGATTAGATTTGATTCACTTTTAATTCAATTCAGATTGGAAGAAGATGCACTAGTCCTAGTTGTAGCGACGCCATTTTTATTTTTAATTAGAATAGAGGCAGAGTATAGGCAGAGTGAAATTGTGTGGAGAGAAAGCTAGGTTTGAGGGTGTTTTAATAGCATAGGGGTCACGAATCTGGTCAGAATGGGCGTCTAAATACAGAAAAATGCATGTGTCCACGGATCTGGAAATTGGGGGGAGGTCGACCTTAGTGTCAACCTGTGTACATAGGTCGAACCCCAGGTCGACCTTAGTGTCGACCTGTGTACATAGGTCGACCCTAGTGTCGACCTGGGTCCTGTCTGTTTTGAATTTCGGGCTGAAACTTCTAAAGGCCATATCTTCTTCATACGGAGTCCGATTTACGCAAACTTGGAATCTATTCCAAGCAGAATTTCGAGACGAACAGAATGGCATAACCCGTTTCCTTAATTATTCAATTACAATTTAATTATTCCTGATTTGTTACTCTTATGTTCACAGAAAATACGGGGTGTTACATTCTCCCCTCCTTAAAGGATTTCGTCCTCGAAATCTTTAAGTTAAGAAGAATGTGTCCTACCATCCCGTCACCCTTCTACTTAACCATCAACCACAAGCATCCATTGTCCTTAGAAAACTTCTAATGCTGTATGAACATATGCAAAAGTGTGTGTATATGTTCCTTATGTAATGCAAAGATCAGGCGGTCCACTGATTCAGTTGACCTCCTTAATGCGAATTATGTCAGTGCCATGAGTCCAACATGTATGCAATTTTCCTATTTGATAGATATCATTTCTATATGAGTGCACAACTGTTCATTCATATGCAACATCCATGTGCCGAGTCAACCATTTTTTATCTACGAAATTGAAAAATGCACACACATCCATATGTAGTATGAGAGTGTTTTTGAGCCGATCTAGTGCCTAGTTTGTGTATATGCATCCACAAGCAACCACTTGCATCCACTTGCAACCATCAAACATAACATGTCTCAAACACATGTTTACACCCATTAGTTTCTACCTAAAGGCCGAAGATTCGGTCGATAGGATAAAATTGAGTGGTAGAAGCAAGTATAATTAAAACAAAAGCTAGGTTCCAATTAGACATTGTTTTAAGAGAATAACCCCCTAAGTGTCAACCATGAAGACCGAAATCAACATCAGATTAACACTCAGAGAATCACTCCCATTAAACAAATGTCCAACTGGAAATCTACTCACGCTTTGAGTAAAAACCACTATCCTTTTCAGAAATATTCTGATACCTACAGACTACTGATACAGATCAGATTACCAAATGATTCTTAGGAAACTAAGCATGATAGATGTAATGACCCAAAAATCTGGTCCAATTTGAGCTGACCAAATAACACAAGTCCAACCCCAAATTGCATTGGAAATTCATGAAATTAATAGAAAGAAGATAGAGGGTGAGGATAACTAAGATAGAACTAATAGAAAAGAAGAAGAAGAACACAATATCACAGTAACACGAATCTCACAGCGGAACGAACAACATATAATAGGTAACATATCCTAGAAATAAAATCAGTATATGTTTACAATAACATTTTCAGAGTACACACTTAGAACATAGCGGAAATAACTATAGCTATATAATTCTGAAGCCTCCTGCTCCAAGCTCTTCCAGTATATCTATAAATTCCTGACTACTTGACTGTCCGTACAAAATTGGGCACCCAAGAGTTTAGGGAAAACAAAACAAAATAAACTCCGGGTCAGTCAAGGGACTGGTATGAGTAAAACAGTTTAAAACAGATTGAGCCATTAAACGATATCTCGTAAGACCACACCGTATAACGGAACGGGTTTTTCCCTTACGAGAATCCAAATTAACTTTATATCAAAAAACTTTTGATATTATAACAATGTCTATCAACCACAATATAATAATCATCTAGTAGAAATGCTTTCATCTCACGTTCTACATATATAGTATATAATCAAAATCGCAAGCACGTATTGGGTAATGGATTTCTAACTATGACAAGGTATGGAACCACCTTTCGCTAGTGTACCTCTAGAAAGGAATACACTGGGTTCAACAAGAACATCTTGCAACCCGGCCACACATGACCGACCACTCATTTCGCTTGAGTGTATCGAATGTATATCACCAACGGTTGGGATCAGCAACCGTTTCCCGTATATATATGGGACATCATTGATAGATTAAAGAGGCAAATGAATATTCTCTAGATAGGTGATTATACACCCTACTTCGGAGCGACCGACTTAGCCATGCTGCCTACCCGACTTCTATCATTTACCAGATGTGAGGCTAGAAGCTACGCTTATCTTTTACATGCCACATCTTCATTCACTTTGAATGTCACATCGTCATACCTACCAAATCACAAATTGATTTCCCCAAAAATACCATGGGTATACAGCTAAGAGAAACGAACTCCTCCGCCACCAAACGTGAATACGTTTGAAGAGATCAACTTACGCGATCTATTAGATATACTCTATCAGACATTCTTCCATACAGGTCATCCTGAAACTGGAAAAACCGAAGGCACTATTATGTAAACAGGACAACCCTTGCACTTTACTCCATCTCAAATTTTCTTTGGCATATATGATTCACAACGTTTATGCCAATACAGAGTGGTTCTTCGGATAATAATCCAACAGGTCTCTCCATATTAACAACATTAAAATGGTCAAAAATTTGATAGTCTGTGATTTAACTATTAAAGAAAAACATGTGTGCAAACAACGATATTATTTCCAAATGGAAATTATATCGATCAATCATCATTTTAACATATATATATATAGGTATATTCACATTTCCTTTTTCCCTATGTTTAGAAAATATATGTTATTAACATTTGAAAACATTTCCATTGTTTATTTGCATATCACTACCATTCCACAACTATTAGTCCCTGACTGTAAACTAGTAGGAGAACAATTCTCTATGTATAAACCCCGAAGGCCGAAACCAACATCAGATAGACACTTAGGAAACCATTCAATTTACAAATCTCTAGTCAGTTTCTTATTTTGTTTAACTCTATTTTGATTAACTCTAATTGAATAACTCTATTTGTTTAACTCTTATCGATTAACTAATATTCGATTTAACTCCATTCGCTTAACTCTAGATTGCAACGATCACAATGGTTACGCCTGATTCCCTCAGGAAACATCCGACCACCGTAGGCTATCTGCAGCCCTGCGAATTACGCTAGCAGTCGTGCTAAATGGTAACTTATCCTAAATAACTATGTTTAAGTAACACCTTTTGAAAACTACGTTTGATTAACTCCTTTTGATAACTACGTTTGATTAACTCCTTTTTATCTCATCAACTTCCTTTTATAATCCTATTTAGTTTCCAACTAAATATTCCTTTTATAATGCTATTTATTTACTAAATAAATATTCCTTTACCCTATTTATTTGTTTTATCAACATTTTCCCTTTTATAAAACTCTATTCGTTTTATAAATGTTTTCCTTTTATTTACTTTCGAAATATTTGCTTTTATAAAATCTATTGATTTTATAAAATCCCGTTATTTCAATATACATTGAAATAATTCTTTTTACATCCTAGGGTCTCTTATGATATTAAAAATATCGAATAACAATGATCAACATCATTCTAACACACATAATCCATAATAGATTATATATCACATCATATATTACAATACATGAACAGAACAGTATTATAAATATTGAGGAGTCTAGTTGGACCCCTCCAACCTGTTCCCCTGCATCACAGATGTTAAACAACACATATATAAAATATTCTGATAGAACATAATTAATATTCGTTTAACGATATATATATATATCGTTATCTATGATTTCAATCAATACACAAACAACTCAATCAATAGTTAACACACAACAATCAGTCATCATTTATCAGTTCTAAATATACGTTATAAAAATAGAAATGTTCAGAGTTGGTGAGTTTTACTCACATTAGACGATCATCGTTGATAACGATAACCATCGCTCGATTTGATTCAAACAGACAATTTATTTTCCTATAAATTGTAATGAGCTCGGATTCACTCCCAGTCAGTTCCATATTGTAGCCGCCGTCCATACGATCCCAATGCAACTTACGGTTCGTCAATCTGATATCGTATGATCAAGTTATAGCTTAAACAAGTTCGAATACTATTTAAATTTAAATAAAACTTTAATATTAAAATTCAATGGGCTTTAACCTTTGAACTCTGGCCCACTCCTTTCTTATAGCCCATACCCATGTATTAAAAACCCAACCTGTTCAAGTCTATCTTCCCCAAACCAACATTCGATTTCCAGTAAAACAAAAAACCTGAATAATACCCTCCTTTGACCGTCGTTATCCCCCACGTCGGCCACCTGTTTCCGGCGCTTCCTCCACCAGCGAATTCCTTGACTCCTCCTCTACCCGCCTGACCCCAGTATCCCAAACTCGACGCCCCCTCTTGTGTCGCGACCCAGCTCCAATCCAGACATCGCGTTTCAATTCCGACAACCGGAGCACCCTCAATTGGCATCAACACGAGCGCCTCACCCTCATATGACCCGCGCCACCTCCAGCTTGGTCCAACAACCCCTACATCGACGGCAAACTACAACCCTAGTTCGCGGTTGTAACTTCGAACCTGACAGCACAGGATCGCACCCCACCAAACACACGCCAGATCGAAGCTCCTTGGGCGCCGAATCCACATATATAGCACTCTCGATTTCTAGGATTTTATTTGCTTTTATTTTGATTTTCTTTTTTTGGGAATTCTCTTGATGTGTTCGGTTGATTTGGGTTATATAGACTGTAGATGGTAGGTGATGTTTGTGGTTGAGATACAATGCTGCGTGGTCTTCTATTGTCCAAGCAAAATATTGGATATTTTTTTAATTGATTTTTATATTTTATTTTATTGATTAAATACTCGTCTCTGGTCCGTAAAAATCCCTTCGACCACATACGATACCCAAAAATCACCAAACTGGACATGTAGCTAGAGTTCGATATTACGGTCCCAACGAAACTGGTTTCATCGAATTCCGACTCCGTATGCTCACACAGAGTATTTTTAATCGTCAAAATACTGACTGTTTTTAACTCTAAAAATCCGTACGGCCACACAGTGACTCTAAAAATCACCAAACTTGGAATCTAACAACTATTTGATATTGCGGATCCAACAAAATTAGTTTCGTCGAATCCCGACTCCATTTGCAAAAGTGGCTATTTTTAAAGCTCTAAATAGCCTATTTAAATATATAAATATATTTAAATATAATTGACTTTAATATTTAAAAATAAATATTATCGTCTATATTCACATGGAATACCGAACAGCTTCAGAATATTCCTATATGGATTTACAACTCGATATTACATCGTCAGAGTTATATCGATGTTTGATTTCTATTTAAATCCTTATATAAAATATAAATTAAATCGTTATGGTCAGGGTGCTGCATTCTTGAGAATTTGATTTGGACGTAACTCAAAATCTACACGACGAAATCCCGATATTTCTCTCCAACTAGAAAGTAATACTTCACCAGCTCCACATGTTTCTTGTTTCACAGAAATCTGATTTAAAACGAACCCTATCTATTCAGTTGAAGTTCAAATCGCCAAATAGCGAACTGCCGCGTCATTACGTACTCTTATTTAATTATATTATAATTCTACATTTCAAACTGACGTCGATAGAATATATTTGTCAATATAATTCAACTCTAAGCTGAACTAAATCCTAGGGATGACCCAGTTCACAGAATATTGTGATTTCCAATATTTTGATTATTTCTGAATTAAATATATTATTCTATTATTTAATTTAATTAAATATTCACAATAATTTAATTAACGACAATTTAATTCCCTAAATCACTATTTATATAATTAAATAAGTTAATTATAGTACCTCTGACAATGCGGGTCATTACATTCTTCCTTACTTAAAATATTTTCGTCCTCGAAATTGCTAAGTTAGAGGATGACCCTATCTATTTGGTAAAAGCTTATCGGTTTACCCCTTATCTCTTGTTTCTCTGAACCAATTAATATCGACTAAAATATTAATTCCTTCCGACTAACTAAAATTTCCAAAAATTCTGAAAATTTTCTAACACTTTAAATTTTCGGAAAATTTCGCCATAACCTCCTTTGTACAGCCCTATCGGTAAAACCACAACTCGCCTCTCTAGGCCTTCTCCAACCCAAAAGAAAATCAAACAGCCAAGCGGCTTGCCAATTCGGCTCATAAATCTCATGCTTATATCAAATATAAACTTGTACCTTTTTGTCGGGCATATCAACTCTATCACTTTCACCTGTTGTCAATTCAGCATATACCAACGCAATTCCAACTTGATCTCAAATCAATTTATCTTTAACACAACCATTCGCTTATACCTAAGTCGAATTTCATTTCAAACTCAAGCACTATTCTTGATTTCCAATCCATAACTCACTAGCCCAATATAATTCCAGATTATCTCTAATCAAGTCTAATTCCACTTGTCATCAATCTATTTCAATACGATTTTCACTTAACTGGCTTTTAATTCCATCTCAATTTTATTGGATTTTACAAATTTTACTTTAATTTGTTTTTATCTTAAACAGCCTTTACCTGGGAGTTTCAAATAGCTTGGCTTTTCCCAAAAATCAAATATCCTTTCTTGGAATTTCAAACCAACTTTTTTTTCTCAAAACAATTCAAAAACAAAATCTTTGGTAGTAATCCGTCACTTAGAAACTCGAAAATCACACCGATGATGCTGCGCAGTCAACATCGGAGTTACTTTGCAGCGACCGTAGTGAGTTCAATACTATACCACTTCAAAACCATTTCGTAAACATTTCCACTTTGAAATATATTTCAAATACCATTCAAAAGGCTTTAAACCAATTTAAAATCTCCTAGGATTTTAAAATTCTCTTATACTTAATCCAAATCTGTTAACAAACACATTTCCAAATCTCCAAGGTTTTAATTTCAATTCTGGTTTAAATTCTGATTCAATCCATCTGATTTCACGTATTTCACTTATATGAATTCTAATTGGTTATATATAACCATTTCACATATTATAATCTTACTCGATTATAATCACAACCTATATATGATAATATATCACATATCCATATTGTGTCGGTCCATCGTATTCAAGTGTTTATAAACCCCTACCGATACAGTGGATCAAACTGATCGACCAGAATTCATAAACTACTCAACCAATGAATCTCCCCAATATAAAACCATTTTATATCAAATACAAATACGCACTCGTATATATACACTCAAACTCAATCTAGTGTGTTACTAACCATATCTCTACCGAGTCATGCCACAGAGCCAAGGTAATACTTAACCTCGCTCTGATACCAACTGTAATGACCCAAAAATCCGGTCCAATTTGAGCTGACCAAATAACACAAGTCCAACCCCAAATTGCTCTAGAAATTCAAGAAATTAATAGAAAGAAGATAGAGGGTGAGGATAGATAAGATAGAACTAATAGAAAAGAAGAAGAAGAACACAATATCAGAGTAACACGAATCTCACAGCGGAAGGAACAACATATAATAGATAACATATCCTTGAAATAAAATCAGTATATGTTTACAATAACATTATCAGAGTACACACTTACAACACAGCGGAAATAACTATAGTTATATAATCCTGAAGCCTCCTGCTCCAAGCTCTTCCAGTATATCTGCAAATTCCTGACTACTTGAATGCCCGTACAAAATTGGGCACCCAAGAGTTTAGGGAAAACAAAACAAAATAAACTCCGGGTCAGTCATGGGACTAGTATGAGTAAAACAGTTTAAAACAGATTGAGCCATTAAACGATATCTCATAAGACCACGCCGTATAATGGAACGGGTTTTTCCCTTACGAGAATCCAAATTTACTTTATATCAAAAACCTTTTGATATTATAATAATGTCTATCAACCACAATATAATAATCATCTAGTAGAAATGCTTTCATCTCACGTTCTACATATATAGTATATAATCAAAACCGCAAGCACGTATTGGGTAATGGATTTCTAACTATGACAAGGTATGGAACCACCTTTCGCTAGTGTACCTCTAGAAAGGAATACATTGGGTTCAATAAGAACATCTTGCAACCCGGCCACACATGACCGACCACTCATTTCGCTTGAGTGTATCGAATGTATATCACCAACGGTTCGGATCAGCAACCGTTTCCCGTATATATATGGGACAACATTTATAGATTAAAGAGGCAAATGAATATTCTCTAGATAGGTGATTATACAACCTACTTCGGAGCGACCGACTTAGCCATGCTGCCTGCCCGACTTCAGTCATTTACCGGATGTGAGGCTAGAAGCAACGCTTATCTTTTACATGCCACATCTTCATTCACTTTGAATGTCACATCGTCATACCTGCCAAATCACAAATTGATTTCCCCAAAAATACCATGGGTATACAGCTAAGAGAAACGAACTCCTCCGCCACCAAACGTGAATACGTTTGAATAGATCAGCTTACGCGATCTATTAGTTATACTCTGTCAGACATTCTTCCATACAGGTCGTCCCGAGACTGGACAAACCAAAGGCACTATTATGTAAACAGGACAGCCCTTACACTTTACTCCGTCTCAAATTTTCTTTGGTATATATGATTCGCAACATTTATGCCAATACAGAGTGGTTCTTCGGATAATAATCCAACAGGCCTCTCCATATTAACAACATTAAAATGGTCAAAACTTTGATAGTCTATGATTTAACTATCAAAGAAAAACACGTGTGCAAACAACGATATTATTTCCAAATGGAAATTATATCGATCAATCATCATTTTAACATATATATATGTAGGTAGGTATATTCACATTTCCTTTTTCCCTATGTTTAGAAAATATATGTTATTAACACTGGAAAACATTTCCATTGTTTATTTACATATCACTACCATTCCACAACTATTAGTCCCTGACTGTAAACTAGTAGGAGAACAATTCTCTAAGTACAAACCCCGAAGGCCGAAACCAACATCAGATAGACACTTAGGAAACCATTCAATTTACAAATCTCTAGTCAGTTTCTAATATTGTTTAACTCTATTTAGATTAACTCTAATTGAATAACCCTATTTGTTTAACTCTTATCCAATTAACTAATATTCGATTATACTCCATTCGCTTACCTCTAGATCGTAACGATCACAATGGTTACGCCTGATTCCCTCAGGAAACATCCGACCGCCGTAGGCTATCTGCAGCCCTGTGAATTATGCTAGCAGTCATGCTAAATGGTAACTTATCCTAAATAACTATGTTTAAGTAACTCCTTTTGATAAACTACGTTTGATTAACTCCTTTTGATAACTACGTTTGATTAACTCCTTTTTATCTCGTCAACTTCCTTTATAATCCTATTTAGTTTCCAACTAAATATTCCTTTTATAATGCTATTTATTTACTAAATAAATATTCCTTTACCCTATTTATTTGTTTTATCCACATTTTCCCTTTTATAAAACTCTATTCGTTTTATAAATATTTTCCTTTTATTTACTTTCGAAATATTTCCTTTTATAAAATATGTTGATTTTATAAAATCCTTTTGTTTCAATATACACTGAAATAATTCTTTTTTACATCCCAGGGTCTCTTATGATATTAAAAATATCGAATAACAATGATCAACATCATTCTAACACACATAATCCATAACAGATTATATATCACATCATATATTACAATACATGAACAGAGCAGTATTATAAATATTGAGGAGTCCAGTTGGACCCCTTCAACCTGTTCCCCTGCATCACAGATGTTAAACAACACATATATAAAATATTCTGATAAAACATAATCAATATTCGATTAACGTTTTATATATATATCGTTATCTATGATTTCAATCAATACACAAACAACTCAATCAACAGTTAACACACAGCAATCAGTCATCATTTATCAGTTCTAAATATACGTTTTAAAAATAGAACTGTTCAGAGTTGGTTAGTTTTACTCACATTGGACGATCATCGTTGATAACAATAACCATCGCTCGATTTGATTCAAACGGACAATTCATTTTGCTATAAATTGTAACGAGCTCGGATTCATACCCCGTCAGTTCCATGTTGTAGCCGTCGTCCATACGATCCCAACGCAACTTACAGTTCGTCAATCTGATATCGTATGATCAAGTTATATCTTAAACAAGTTCGAATACTATTTAAATTTAAATAAAACTTTAATATTAAAATTCAACGGGCTTTAACCTTTGAATTCTGGCCCACTCCTTTCTTATAGCCCATACCCATGTATTAAAAACCCAACCCGTTCAAGTCTATCTTCCCCAAACCAACATTCGATTTCCAGTAAAACAAAAAAACCCGAATATTACCCTCCTTTGACCGTCGCTATCCCCCACATCAGCCACCTGTTTCCGGCGCTACCTCCACCAGCGAATTCCCTGGCTCCTCCTCTATCCGCCTGACCGCAGTACCCCAAACCCGACGCCCCCTCCTGTGTCGCGACCCGGCTCCAATCCAGACATCGCGTTACAATTCCGACGACCAGAGCACCCTCAATTGGCATCAACACGAGCGCCTCACCCTCCTACGACGCCACCTCCAGCTTGGTCCAACAACCCCTACGTCGACGGCAAACTACAACCCTAGCTCGCGGTTGGAACTTCGAACCTGACAGCACAGGATCGCACCCCACCAAACACACGCCAGATCGAAGCTCCTTGGGCGCCGAATCCACATATATAGCACTCTCGATTTCTAGGATTTTATTTGCTTTTATTTTGATTTTCTTTTTTTGGGAGTTCTCTTGCTGTGTTCGGTTGATTTGGGTTATATAGACTGTGGATGGTAGGTGATGTTTGTGGTTGAGATACAATGCTGCGTGGTCTTCTATTGTCCAAGAAAAATATTGAATACTTTTTTAAATGATTTTTATATTTTATTTTATTGATTAAATACTCGTCTCTGGTCCGTAAAAATCCCTTCGACCACATACGATACCCAAAAATCACCAAACTGGACATGTAGCTAGAGTTCGATATTACGGTCCCAACGAAACTGGTTTCATCGAATTTTGTCTTCGTATGCTCACACAGCGTATTTGTAATCGTCAAAATACTGACTATTTTTCACACTAAAAATCCGTACGGCCACACAGTGACTCTAAAAGTCACCAAACTTGGAATCTAACAACTATTTGACATTGCGGATCCAACAAAATTAGTTTCGTCGAATTCCGACTCCATTTGCAGAATTGGCTATTTTTAAAGCACTAAATAGCCTATTTGAATATATAAATATAATTAAATATAATTGAATTTAATATTTAAAAATAAATATTATCGTCTATATTCACATGGAATACCGTACAGCTTCAAAATATTCCTATATGGATTTACAACTCGATATTACATCGTCAGAGTTATATCGATGTTCGATTTCTATTTAAATCCTTATATAAAATATAAATTAAATCGTTATGGTCAGGGCGCTGCATTCTTGAGAATTTTATTTGGACGTAACTCAAAACCTACACGATGAAATCCCGATATTTCTCTCCCACTAGAAAGGTATACTTCACCAGCTCCACACATTTCTTGTTTCACAGAAATCCGATTTAAAACGAACCCTATCTATTCAGTTGAAGTTCAAATCGCCAAATAGCGAATTGCCACGTCGTTACGCGCTCTATTTTAATTATATTATAATTCTACATTTCAAACTGATGTCGATTGAATATATTTGTCAATATAATTCAACTCTAAGCTGAACTGAATCCTTGGGATGACCCAGTTCACAAAATATTGTGATTTCCAATATTTTGATTATTTCTGAATTAAATATATTATTCTATTATTTAATTTAATTAAATATTCACTATAATTTAATTAACGACGATTTAATTCCCTAAATCACTATTTATAAAATTAAATAAATAAATTGTAATACCTTTGACAATGTAGTGCATTACAATAGAAACCCAGAATATATGCATCATAGTCAACTTAATGCCCAACATAGATACCCTCAAACCCCAACTTATCACAAACTGATGAGTTGTAACCCTCATGGGGTTTGAGACTATAGCGAAATCAGAAACAAGACTAGTATTAAAGTGCAGAGTTTCAATTACAGAATCAAAATGCCAGAATTAGAAAGAGTTTTTAATTCCATAATCAGATAAGGAAATTAAACCTTCTATAGAAAGTTTTTCTATTTCTATTCTATCCACGAGCCTCGAGGGTATTCGCCTGCCCTCTAGAAGTTAGTCTTGCCCTCTGCCCTTGTCCTCGTTTCTTTGGGTAGTCCCTAGTGAAGTGCCCCATTTCTCCACAGTTGAGGCAAGTGTCCTTCTTTTTTCTACAATCCTTGTTCGGATGGGTCGAGCTTCCACAAGTAAAGCACTTCTTCTCCTTCTTGTCTTCAGACTTCTCATCCTTCTTTTGTGTTTCCTTTTTGGGCCCCACCATCTTGTTCTGTGGTCTTTCAAGCTTTTCTTCTTTCTTCTCACTTTTGGTTTCCTCTTCATGCATCAATGCCATGTCAACTAATTTCTCGAAGGTAGCCCCCATAGGAATGTGGGACATTGCCAATCCGTGTAGAGGCTCGTTGAAAACTTTAGCAAACCTTAGTGCCTTCTTATGTTGTGTATTTACCAAATCTAAGCCGAATCTTGCCAACTGATTAAACTAGTTGACGTACTCTCTCATTGATAAATTCCCCTACTTCAACGCCAAGAACCTCTCTATGTATAGACTCTCTTCCGCTTGTGAGAGAAATTTCATCCCGAACCTATGCCAGAAATCCATCCATCTCTCTACTGGATGCTCTCCATTTGTGACCTCCCACCAAAAAGAAGCTTCGTCCTTAAGCAACCATACCGCCAACTGTATCTTCTGCCTATCGTCTACCTCGAAGATAACGAACAAATCCTCAGTTTCTTTGAGCCAGTTCCTTGCCTCTACGAAGGATTCAGTTCCATTAAAGTTCTTCCCACCCATGGTCGAAATTCTCTACGTATCTTCGGAAAAGTATTCACGCATGGAGGAGGAGGAGGAACCGCTGCAGCTGGGGGAGGAGAGACGTTTGCTGGGCCTGCATCATTAGCCCTGGCTTCAGGGTACCTCCTGAACCAGCAAGGTATCGGTACGCCCTTCGGAAGGTTAAGATCCTCAGACATGCTGAAACGAAAGAAAAGGAAAGATTCAAAACAAAGGATAGAAAGATAGGCTATGGCTTTGGGGATTATGTTTTTCAAAATAAACTCTACTTTTGAAAATACTTCCTTTTTAAACCTTTTTGAAAATAGTTTTCAAAAAGTTTTTATGCAATCTGGTAACCTTCAGCTCTGATACCTAGTGTAACACCCCACCTCCGTTAAGGTCACTCGCAAAGGGAATGCCTTAACTTTGGTGGAGCGTTTTTAGTAGACAGAACAGAAATTTACAAGACAGATAAAGTAGTACTTGAAAATTTTGTAACTTTATTATAACAGAAACAAAAATGAGTTTAGTTACATCTTTCAAAATCACAACATCGGAATTCAAGTACATAATATCGATCATGTACAAAAGTCTTCAGAATGCATAGTTTTTAAAGCCATAATCCCCAATATAAACTGCCATGGAAAGATAGAGCCAATGCCAAGCAATACTTCAAACACTTCAAGCAGAGAAAATATGAATCAAGCTCCTATGCTTCCACCCTGAAAACCTAGGGGGCAAACGGAAAGAAAAGAGGTGAAACAAACTAGGTCAGACATAAGTCTGGTGAGTCTGGTGACTTTCAGCATATAAATAAATAACAATATCATGACATGTAAATAAAACAGGATGAGAGATAACCGTAACAGTAGGGCTGGAAATTTTTACTATATTACCACTTACCAGCCATTACCAACCGCTACCAACGAAAGGGGTACCGAACAATCGGTAACCAATTTGATTGGTACGGTATGCCAAACCACATGAAAATATGCGGTACGGTAATGGTAATTGAGCATTGAAAATGGTAATTACCATACCTACCACATATAAGTTTATTACATAACAAAGAATTTTTAATATGTAATGATTTAATAAAATACCTAGAAAAACACTATTATGATACAAGATTGAATGCAATTTTTATTATATACCTTAGAAACAGTATAATTTAAATGGTATTTGTGTTCATCCATAAAGTTTTCATGCATGTTTGAATACGTAGAATAAAATATATATGTAATAATATAATAACAAAAAAATTAATATTTAACATTTTAACGTGAAATATTGTAAACAAAAAGATCTCAAACTAGTAAACGGTAAAAACTTATTACCGACCTCTACCAACCATAAACCGAAATATTGGTAACCGATTTTTTTGGCTGGTAATTGTATAATTTTTCTATTACCATATAAAGTCAGTACGGTAATGGTTTTGAGTATAAAGTTCCGGTACCGAACCGATTCCACCCATACGTAGCAGGAATAGCAGGTTAACAGAAGAAGCAGAATGATATAGGCTAAACTAAGCTTCTTACTTAGTTTTCACTTCTCTGCACTAATACAGGTATAACAAGATTAGGAGTTACCCTAATGTCTAAAATGAAACAGAAACGGAAACAGAATAATCTATACAGAAATAGAATGCTAGCAATGGGCCTTTACCTCCCCACGGACAGAAGGTACGGAAACAGAATACTAATAATTAGCCTTTACCACCCAACTAATGGGCCTTTACCACCCCAACAGACAGACGATACGGAAACAGAATTGGAAACGGGATCAGAGACAGAAATAGAATAATCCCTACGGAAACAGAATGTCAGAATTAGCTGTACACTAGTAATGGGCCTTTACCACCCCCAATAGACGGTACCACGCAGAAACAACCAGGTGTTACTACCCAACAGAAACAGAAGGTACCAAAAGAAACAGACAGAACTTAGTGTACCCTAAACCCTACCCCAAGCGATTGGCTCCCTAATACATAAATACCCTGTATCGGCCCCACAGCAGGGTGTATCACTCTCTAAAGTGGAAACCTATTAGCACAGACCTATTTAAAGATGTCACGGCGTCTTACATCCTCAGAGCAGACAGGATCCACGCACGCACATGACCCAGTTGGAACGCGCCATCAATAGCCCTCGCATTATCAGAATGAACCGCTTATAATTAGTTCAGTAAGCGTGCGCGGACCCCTACAAAGCGTGGGGTCAAAGTTTTGATACCAGAAAGGGTTACTGACTTATATGGGTTCCATACAATAGATGACACAAGTAATTCCCCTCCTAACCTTGTGTCCCCAGACTAACAGATTTCAGATTAACTTGTTTACAAATTTCAGACAGAGTTCATATTACTAGTTCACAGATCAGACAATCAAGTTAACAAGTTTTCACATTAACAGATCAGATGTATGGACTTAACAGACATATAGATTGTCTAACCTTATATTGGGCCTATAGATTCACGAAACGGGTTTATTAGATTCATCAGTCCAGTTGGTTTAACCCTATCCACCCAACACATTTTTAGACACCACATTTCTTTTAAATTTGCATTAATTAAATATTAATGCATAGACCTCTCACATTAGGTCGGTAGCTTGTGGCAGCTGGATGTGCCGGGCGGTTCCGGGTAGACATCTGTCACAAGCCAGACCTAACCTCGTGTCTAAGCATGTTTTAGTTATGCCTACGACCTCTCACATTAGACTGACAGTTTGCAGTTGCTGGTTAAGCCGGTTGGTTACGGGCAGGCTTCTACCGCAAACAGAGTCTAACCTCGTGTCATAGCCAATTTATTCCAATACAGATTATACAGATACCAAACTAATTATGTTCATTTAACGGATTAAACTTCTTCATAGGTTACAGCAGATTAATCAGATTTCCATGTTTTTACTCAATCTTAGATCGAGCCTATGGATTTTCGTACCCAAATTACAATTATTTAGCTTTCAACAAATTAGGCAACCCAACAGATAATAGACCTAACAACTTAGGCGATTCAACAGATTTAGCAGATAACAGATTTAGTAGATTAGGCAATTCAAAAGATTTAGCAGATAATAGATTTAGCAGATTAGGCAATTCAACAGATTTAGCAGATAACAGATTTAGCAGATTATGCAATTCAACAGATTTAACAGGTAACAGATTTAGCAGATTAGGCAATTCAACAGATTTAGCAGATAACAGATTTAGAAGATTAGGCAATTCAACAGATTTAGCAGATAACAGATTAAGTAGATTAGGCAATTCAACATATTTAGCAGATAACAGATTTAGCAGATTAGGCAATTCAACAGATTTAGCAGATAACAGATTAAGCAGATTAGGAAATTCAACAGATTAAAAATTTCTAAAATTCTATTTACATATCTTGCCTAATCATAAATTAAGCCTAACCTTACATGCCTAAATCATGGTCATAATTCATAATACAACATATGCCCAAATTTTAGTTAAGCTTTGCACAGTACAGAATATTCTCAAAAGTCCCCAATAATATGAATTATGCTAAATTATAGCCTATGATGTCAAATATCCAAAAACCCATATTTAGGCGCATTCACGTTCATAGTTGTCTTATTTTAACATAGATATTTATTCCTAAGTCACAAATCCTTCTTTTCTTTTCAAGTCATAGATCATGATATAAAATATGCCCAAAATCTAGATCTTAAATTTTTAATCATGTATTATGTCCTCACAATCAGATCTTGCACTATAACATGCATTATATTCCAAATTCCAAGTCATATGCTATCATATAATAATAATTCTTCCAAATCACAGTCTATCATACATAGTATGCACTGATTCCAGATCTTAATTTACAACCTATGTTCCTTTCTCAAATCAGTCAAAGATCAGTCGTGTCCAATTATGAATTATCCATTATTTGTCCCAAAATTTAGCGTTCGTGCGTTAATCTCTTATGAGATTTGTCGCAGGCTCGTCATAGCCTGGCTATAAACAAAAAGGAAGAAAAGAGGGAACAGATACAGAAAAATCACAATAATATTAACAAGATAGATCCACAGAAAAATATGCATAACCTTAGATCCAGATTCACAAAAATGTCAACATAATTATTAAATTTCATATCTGAAAATAACTGTACTCACAAAAAGGGAACGATTCTTGTATTTTGGAATCTGTATTCTGACACTGAATAGCACTCCTTTGGCGTAGACTATCGATTAGATTTGATTCTCTTTTAATTCTATTCAGATTGGAAGAAGATGCACTAGTCCTAGTTTTGATTCTAGAACAGTAGCGACGCCATTTTTATTTTTAATTTGAATAGAGGTAGAGTATAGGCAAAATGAAATTGTGTGGAGAGAAAGCTAGGTTTGGGGGTGTTTAAATAGCATAGGGGTCACGAATCTGGTCAGAAGGGGCGTCTAAATACAGAAAAATGCATCTGTCCACGGATCTGGAAATAGGGGGGAGGTCGACCTTAGTGTCGACCTGTGTACATAGGTCGACCCTCAGGTCGACCTTAGTGTATACCTGTGTACGTAGGTCGACCCCTAGGTCGACCCTAGTGTCGACTTGGGTCCTGTCTGTTTTGAATTTCGGGCTGAAACTTCTGAAGGCCATATCTTCTTCAAACGGAGTCCGATTTACGCAAACTTGGACTCTATTCCGAGTAGAATTTCGAGACGAACACAATGGCATAACCCATTTCACATAATTATTCTATTACAATTTAACTATTCCCTAATTTTTTACTCTTATGTTCATAGAAAATATGGGGTGTTACAAGAAGTTCCAGAATGGAAATGGGAACAAGTCTCAAAGGATTTCATTGATGGGTTACCAAGGACTAGGTTGGACCATGATAGCATTTGGGTGATTGTGGACCGATTGACCAAGAGTGCAAGATTTATACCCGTTAAGTCGAATAGAACGGCAGCTAAGTTAGCTGAGCTATATATGAAATGGGTAGTGCGATTTCGTGGAGTACCTAAAAGCATTGTGAGTGACCGAGACCCGTTGTTTACTAGTGGGTTTTGGAAGAGCTTACAAGAGCCGTTAGGATCAGAATTACATCTCAGTACCGCATATAATCCTCAAGCCGACGGACAGATAGAGAGGGTGAATCAAGTGTTAGAAGATCTTTTGCATGCTTGCGTATTGGATTTTGGTGGATCGTGGGATGACCATTTACATCTAGTAGAGTTTTCCTATAATAACTGTTATCAATCCAGTATTGGTATGGCTCCATTTGAAGCTTTGTATGGAAGACTGTGTAAATCACCATCATGTTGGTTAGAAACTAGTGAGAAGTTTGTGCTTGGACCAGATGTGATAAGAGAAACTTCATACCAGATCAAGATTATTCAACAGCGAATGAAGGATGCCCAAGATAGGCAGAAGAGTTATGCTGATAAGAGGAGAAGAGATTTAAAATTCTCCATTGGAGACTTGGTGTTTATCAAGATATCTCCGTTAAAGAGCGTGATTCGATTTGGCAGGAGAGGCAAGTTAGTACCAAGATTTGTTGGACCATTCCCAGTTCTCGAGCAAGTTGGGAATTTGGCGTATAAAGTTGAATTACCAGACAAGATGGCAGGAGTTCATAACGCATTTCATGTTTCGCAGTTAAGGAAGTTTGTGCACGACCCTAGTGTGACTATTACACTGGATCAGTTGGACGATATCGAGGTTGAACCCGAGGCGGTTGGGAACCGCAGGCCTTTGCGTATTGTTGGGCACGATACGAAGCAGCTTCGAAAGAAGGTGGTGAAATAAGTCAATGTTCAGTGGGGTGGTGATGAGGAAGACTGTACTAGGGAAAAAGAGGAGAACATAAGGAGGAAGTATCCAGAACTCTTTGCCTGGTAAGTTTTTTATATCAGTATAGTACTCCCTTATTAATAAACCGCATGCTAGGATAGGCTTGTTGTGTTGTTTTGTATGCTTTATTATTTTGTTAATGATTGGTAGGCATGCAGGATCCTTTGTATATTTTGGGTTAAGGAATTTCGGGGACGAAATTTCTTAAGGGCGAAAGAATGTAATGACCCGCATTCTACGCATTGAAGGATCGTAGAATATTTATTTCTTTCTCATACGAAGTCGTATAGCCATGTAACTTTGGGAGACGACTATTAGGGTCATTTCCCATGTTCATGAATTTTGCCAATTTTTAAATGACCGTTTTGCCCATAGCTATCTTGTTTCAGCCATAACTTTTGATTGGAAAGAAGTTTTGACCTGAAACCGCTTCCATTAGGTACAGATGATGGTTTATCTTTCCATAGAGTGGTCATATGTGAAAAACAGACTTACCATTTGGGAGATATGGCTGAATTAAGGTTTAGAAGGTGAAAAACAGCTTAACCGGACTTAATTGGGTAATTAACAGCTAGGGCCCGAGGGGGATTTCGGGATTTGGAGTATTTAAGGGCTGTTAGGGTTTAGAGAACACCCTTTTCTCATTTTTCAGCCGCCACTTATCATCCCTCTCAACTAAGTAATGGCCTCCAACATCTAAAACACCTCTAAACCACTTTCTAATTGAAGATTTGGCTAAGTTACATCAAATTAAGGAGAAATAGCACAAAGCTAGGTTAGAACTGCCGTATAGCCTTGGGAACAGTGCCAAAAAGAGGATAATTTCAGATTTGGATTTTGTTTGTGGCTAAGGTGAGTGATTTGCATAGTTCCTCACTAATTACGGTTAACTAAGGGTAATTGGTGTTAATTAGCGAATTTAAACATGATTACATTCTGGAAAAATATTCATAAATTTTGAAATATTGTTTTAGGCCTCTATTAGAAAATTTGGTTAATTTGGTTAAGTTTTACTAATCCTATCATTAGTTTTGCTTAAACATGCTTAAGGGAAAATATGGGATTTTGGCTATGTTTGATCCGTTTTAACCTATCAAATTGTCGTTTTGGTGTTAGTGGTCAATTCTATATGTTGCTATGACAGTATAGTATGTTTTGTGATTGGTTGTAAAAGTTAGATTGGTCGAAAATGCCGTCGAATGGCTTAAAACAGTCACTGGAAAGAAGTGCAGGAAATTAGCCGAACCGGATCGGATCTGAGAAGGGGAGCACGAACCAAACCGTGGAGCACCATGCAGCTCCGACCCTACCTATTCTCCTGAAGTGCGCCACGAAGTCACGATCCAAGGCTAAAGAGGGAGACCGAACTAATAGGGACAACGACTCGAACCACTTCAGAAGTCCACGAGCTAATGGCCAAAGGAGATCATGAACCAGAACACTCTTCCGACCCGAACCCATCAGGTGTTCCCGATCCGAACCGGGTGACATAGCATGAACCACGAACTAGTGACAAAGGGGATGAAGCATGAATTGGTTCCCTTCTCCGAACCAAAGCACTATCGATCTGACCTGTATGGAGCAATCCAAACCGGTGCATCATGAGCTAGATTGGGTGTTGCCATGAGCTGGAGCCAGGATCACGAACTGAGTTTATACGATTGTCACGAACTGAACTGGGAGTACAATCTAAAGTGAAGAGAAGTGCAGAACCGAACCGATCCGGAGTGGACCAAAGCCAAGATGCAAAGGTATTCCAAATGGGAAGTTTGTACTTAGGATCCAGTTAGGAACCAACAGTCAACTTTGTGATTGGACTTTGCTACGAGATGTGTGCTAAGGGGTTATCGACGTCTATAGCTTTGATTCACCACAAAGACGAATGTTGGGCTATGTATCAGTGCAGTGGGGTAGTTATTATCTCATGGGGCAGAGTGATCGTAGCTAGGCTATGAGCCAATGTAGTGGAGCCATCATGACTCCATGGGGCAGAGAGGACATAGCAAAGGATTATTGGTTATGGATCAGTGCAGTGGTGTCATTACGACTCCATAGGGCAGAGTGATCATAGAAAGGAATTGGGTGGTCAAAGTGGTAGATATCGTATACTTTACGCATTGAGTGAGAGATGTGAGGATGGTTGCTATGATTGATTGTTTTCCATCACTATGTCATGCACACCCCCACCCCCATATTCTTTACACCATGTGTTAGTGGCACCTTAGAGTATTGTACAGTATGTAATGCTAACTCTTTAGTTACAGGTCCAGGTTCGGGTATGGCTTAGTATACCTGTTATTATTCTGTTTTGCTGCTTATCGCTCATACAAGACTTTTGTCTGACCCAAAGTTTTATGTCTCTTTTTATTACTCTGGGTGCTCTTAAACGGGCAGACTAAAGACAGGTTAGCTGGTTATGCACAAATAGCTGATCCGAACACGAGCAAGAGGCTCCTACGTATTATCTACATATATTCTCCCTGTTTTGTTGATGGTCACTGCTTTGGGGCATTAGTAGTGTACCTCTCCTTTCTTTTGCTTTAGAGACAGTATTTTGAAGTTGTAATAATGGTTATGGATCATAAGCTGTATTTTGGATTTCCGCTGCTATGATGATTATGGTTTAGTTTTCAGCTTATGAACTGTCTCGCCTGTTTTATGTCAAGTACATTATTATTATATTTTATACCATGCGCTATGAGACATTCTACAGGTTCCTTGTTATCTCAAATTCCTTACCTTTCCTTTCTTCTGATCAACAGAAAAATTTGGTGTACAAGCTTGGCATGGTGGCTATTTTTCCTGTTCAAGATTTACCACCAGTTGTGCAGGTCAATCTTGAGGGGAGGGTATAGAGTAGAGTGGTTTGTGGTTATAATGTTTGAGTATTTTGTAATGTTTGAAATAGTTATTTCCAATAGGTTTGTTTTTAGTTTTACTGTTTTCATTTTATTTGTTTGTTTGGGCTGAAAGCATGTTAGGCTCATCTTGTATAATACATGTAAGGTGACTCGGGTTGGATAACTTTTGGATCGAATGATATTCATTTTGTCTTCTGCAAGTTCACTTTTCACTTCTTGACATACATTTTGGTCTTAACATCAGCACATACCGACAAGGGACCAAGACCGAAACCATTTCCACGAATTCCACTATTTTCTTATTAATGTAACAAGGCATATTCTTAACCTTTTTGCTAGTCCACTGCATCATAGCAACAAACATAGATATTATAGTACACAATTTGATATGTTATCTTAGGTGATTTATCTAGTAACTGTGCGGTTTAATATTACATTCCTTTTGTGAAACTTCTCCTTAACTATACACTCAGTGAACAACGTAACAGAGAGCTAATATTTGATGTCGAGAGTTGAAAATTAGAGAATATCAGCTTCAAGTATAACTACATTTAACACTATATAACTAAATATGATATCAAGCAATACGTGATCTTCAAACTGTTTATGATAGTTTATATGTCAGATTTAATTTCAAAGATAAATATATAGCCAATAAAGATGAGAATAGTTGCATTGAAAATGTAACGACCCAAACTTCCACGTAAAGGAAAGCCCGGATTGAGTTGAGAATACGACAAATCAGAATGTAAACAAAAGAACATTTCATTGTTTATTACAACAATTCCATCACAATACAAAAATATAACAGAGTATGAATAAATACCATACATTTGATAAGTACCAGAGATTTAAATTACATTTAAATACATAGCAGCGGAAAAATAATACATAACACAACTGAAACAAATACATGGGTACAGAGCTTTCCGAATATCATTCCAGCTGTAAACCAGGATCCTGTGAATATAAATCTGCAAAACCGAAACTACTGGCTGCCCGTGTGGAAATAGGGGCACCCAGAGTTTAAGTTAAAACAATAAACTCCAAGTCAGTCATGTGACTAGTGTGAGAACTAAAACAGTTATTAAATCTTTACTTTAAAATAAAGTAAATCAAGGGACCACGCCGTATAACACGGAACAGGTTTCCTCCCAAGAATACCAGTGCACGAAAAAAACAGCATAATGCTTTTTGGAAAAATGAAGCTATTATAAGACCCAGATCCCATCACACAATGCAACGCAAGCCGGAGGATAGGGTTTTCCCTTATAATAGCCAAACATGCTTGGTACGATTAAAACAAATCATTTAATACTATTATAAGCGCATAGTGTATAAAACAATTTCAAACATAAATGTATCAATCATGGATGGCATGGGTACCATATATCATATCGCCATACTAGTTCTACAATTAAAACCACACAATATTGTATTGGAAGTTGTATTTCCATCTGTGAACCAAGGCAAGGGATCGTCCTTACCGAATTCGAGATGGTCTAGCCTGCCCCTCAGGATCAGAATGCATCGGCCCTTAGATCGTCAGGGACGGCCCACACGGAGTGGATTAAAATGCCTGAACAATACGTTTCCTGTAATTTCCTGTATTATAATTAATTAATTTAATTATTTAAATAGTGATTTCGAGAATAAACAGTCGTTAAATTAAATAATATTGAATATTTAATTAAATTAAATAATAGAAAAATATATTTAATTTCCGAAATAGTCAGAAATAGTGAAATTCACAATATTGTGTGAATTGGATCATATATAATATATAATTCAGTTTAGAGTTGAATTATATTAACGAATATATTATATAAACGATAGTTGAACGTATAATTATATTATAATTAAAATTGAGCTCAAAATGACGTGGCATTTCGTAATTTGGCGAATCGAAATTCAATTGAATATGCAGGGTCTGTTTTATATCGGATTTCTGTGAAAAAAGAAATGTTCAAAGCTGGTGAACTATATTTTTCTAATAGAAGAGAAAAATCGGGATTTCATTGTGTAGATTCTAATTTATGTCCAAATCAAATTTTTGAAAAGACGCTATGGAATTCCTTTATAAATTATAGCGATTTATTTATATTTTAAAAAGGATTTATATATAAATCGAATATCGATGTAACTCCGATGATGAAATATCGAGTTGTAAATCCACATGTATTTATTCTGGAGCTGTATGATATTCTATTGTGAATATATACGATAATATTTATTTATAAATATTTAGTTTAATTATTTTTAAATATATTTATATATTTAAATGGGTTATTTAGAGCTTTAAAAATAGCCAGTTTTGCAAACGATCTCCGTTTTCGACGAAACTAATTTTGTTGGATCCGCAATATTAAATTATTGCTAGATTCAATTTTTGTGATTTTTGAAGCCAATGTGTGGCCGTACAGTTTTTAATGTGAACTACAGTCAATAATTTGACTTTAAAAATACGTTGTGTGAGCAAACGGAGTCGGAATTCGACGAAACCAGGTTTGTTGGGTCTGTAATGTTGAACTGTAGTTGCATGCCAATTTTCATGATTTTTGGGTATCGTATGTGATCATACGGATTTTTAGAAGACAATACGAGTAGCGATAGACTATAAACGAGTAATCCAATATAAAAGTATAATATTGCTTCTATAAGTACACCTTTAAAATCCTAAACCAAATTCCTTCACCCTCTAGTCAAACCTTAATCCGCCGCATTTGTTTTTCTTCCAGAAACATTTCGTGAGTTATTAAAATTCAAAACAAATAGGATAAATATCTATAAATCAAAAGAGGTATATATTTGAATTCACGAGTACTTTCTCTTCAAATCCGTATGAAAGTTTATAGGTTCGACTTTTGTTCTAGGGTACTGATTTTCTGAAGCACGAGTTAGGGTTGCGGTTTTCAAAAATTGTAGTGATCGAATTGCAAAACCAGTGTGATATTTGAATTCCTGAAGTAATTTGGCACTCGTATATGGTTTTCGGTGAAATTTGACATACAAAAATGTCGCAAGTTCCTGTAGCGGCTGTGAGAGGTTACAACCATGCAAGTCGGAGGTCAGGTGCGAGTTCAAACTCGAGGGTATGGCGGAGTGTGGTTTTCGAGGAGAGTGAAGCTGGTGATGTTTGTTTGGATTTCCAATGAGTGATGAAGTTGAGGCGGAAGCCAGAAGGGGGCATTAATGTCTGAGAACTCACAGTTGTATGAGGAAGTGATTTCGGGAGAGATGGAGTAGTGAGCGGGCCTAAGAATTTGAATGGGCCGTTTGGAAGTTAAGGGGGGTAAAGCCCACTAAACCATTTTATTTAGTTTATTTTTAAAATAAAATAGTAGGGTAACTTGTATTTATAATATCTTGGCCATATAGTATCAGAAATCAACGAAACAAGATCCGTTGGGATCGAATGGTCGACGACTATGAAATGGAACAGACTAGGAGTGAATTGGAGCTCATTACAATTTATTAAAAAATAAATTGTCCGTCTGAATCAAAGACAGATTATCTTTATTTAACGATGAACGTCCAATGTGAGTTAAACTCACCATCTCTACCAGTTCATATTTTTATAACATATATTTAGAACTGATAAATGATGATCGATTGCTATGTATTGCCTTATTGGTTGAACTGCTAAGTAATTGGTTGAAATTATAGATTTGGTTATATATAAATAAATAAATGTATATATAAATAAAAATTGATTCTGTTTAGAAGAATATTTCATAGTGAAATGAAATTGATGTTAATTATATTGTTTAACATCTATGGATGCGGGGAAACAGGTCAGAGGAATTCAACTGGATTCCTCAACATTTATTTTACTGTTTTTCATATATTGTAATATATGATGTGATATATAATCTGTGTTGATTACGTGTGTTGAATGATATCGATCATTGTTATTTGGGTATTTTAAATACTGTAAGAAATACTGGAATGTAGAAAAGGGGATTTTCAAAGTGTATTTTGAAAATAAAGTATTTATATAAAATCAATGGATTTTATATATAAAAGGAAAAGGGTAATATTAAAGGAAAATATTTGTGAAAACAAATATAAAAGGAAAATAACTGTGAAACAAATATGAAAGGAAATTATATGTGAAAACAAATATAAAAGGAAAATATTTGAGAAACAAATATTAAAGGAAAATATTTGTGAAACAAATAGAAAAGGAAAATATTTGTGAAAGAAACATAAGAAAGGAAATATTTGTGAAACAAATAGAATAGAAAAGGAGATAGTTTGAAAATAAATAGAATTATCAAAAGGGATTTATTTGGTAAATAAATAGATTATAAAAGGAAATACTTGAAAAATGAATAGAATAGTATACAAAAGAGAATTTTATATTTGAAAGGTTTAGACCCGTGCTTCGCACACGGGTATAACATGATATGGATTTAAAGCAAGGATTTTAAATAGAATCTGTTCTAACCTATAAATTGAGAAGATTAATTTATAAATAATATTTTATAAACTAAATAAAATGTTTATCATTGGATAAATAGAATATATAAGTCAGGAATTATATAGAGAAGTAAGAATCGATTTCAACATCGTTATTTGAAATTGAATATGGACGTAGAGTTAATCAAAGGAGTTAATCAAAATGTGTGAATCAAAATGAGTTAGAGAATTTGATTGGTTAGAGTTAGAGTTAATCGATTAGAGTTAGAGTTAATTGGTTAGAGTTAGAGTTAATCGGTTAGAGTTAGAGTTAATCGGTTATAGTTAGAGTTAATCGGTTAGAGTTAGAGTTAATCGATTAGAGGTAATCGAATAGAGTTAATCGATTAGAGTGAATCTAATTAGAGTTAGTTAAATAGAGTTAATCGAATTAGAGTTAATCGTGCAGAGTTAATCGAAATAGAGTTAATCGATTAGAGTTAATCGAAGTAGAGTTAATCGATTAGAGTTAATCGAAATAGAGTTAATCGATTAGAGTGAATTGAATTAGAGTTATTTAAATAGAGTTAATCGAATAGAGTTAATCGACCAGAGTGAATTGAATTAGAGTTAATCGGTTAGAGTTAATCAAATAGAGTTAATTAAATAGAGTTAATCGAACAAGAGTTAGTCGAATATTAGTTATTCGAATAGAGTTATTTGAATTAGAGTTAGTCGGATTAGATTTATTCGAATATTAGTTATTCAAAAAGAGGTTATCGAATATAGTTAATCGAAGAAAGGAGTTATCAATTATAATTTATTCGAAAGGAGTTATCGAATATCGCTTATTCGAAGTAGAGTTATCGAATAGAGTTATTCGAAGTAGAGTTATTGAATATAGTTTATTCTAAAGGAGTTAATCAAATATAGTTTTTTCCAAAGGAATTATCGAATAGAGATTATTCAAAAGAGATTTATAAGTTGAAATTCGATTATATCGATTTCGGGATATTCACTTTCCGTTTTAATTTATTTATAAGTTGTCTATTTAGTTATTTAGTTAAATTAAGGAATAAAACTTATATTTTGAAGTTAGATATTTCAGAAGTAGGGATTATTATAACGCTATAGTTATAATCAGATTTCAATGAAGAAGGGGATTCGTAAATAGAATCCAAGAGTTACGTAAGGAAGTTGTTAAAGATTTAGATGGTGAACTCTGTCTATTTCTAAGTTAGAAATGTTTTTCAGTTAAGGTCTGAGAGGTAGTTATTCCACATCTTGATTGACTCCATTCTTAACTAAGGAATGGTTAAGGTTCGATAGCGAAGTTTGGTTAAGTGAATTTAGTTAATGAGTGTAATGTTTTGAGTTGGCATAACGATGTTTTATTTAAACATCTGTCTAAAATCCAATGAATGAGTTTTGGAAACATTTTCCAAATAAAATCAAAGATATTTTCTAATCATAGAAAATGAAATTTTGATGATAAAGAATATTGGAATGACAGTGATATGTGAAAAAGAGATGGAAATGTTTTCAAATGATTAATAACGTATATTTCCTAAATTTAGAAAATAAGGAACATTGAATATATGGTAATAGGAAATAAATAAATTAACGAACTAAAGAGATAAATGTTAAACGATGATTGACTGATATAATTTCCATCTGGAAATAATATCATTGTTTGCATACATTCTTTTCGTTGATAGTTAACTCACTGACTATCGAAGTGCTTGACCATTTTTCTGTGTCAATACGGAGAGACCGGGATCAGATTCATTATCTGAAAACCACTCTGTATGGCTGTTAGCATTGCGAATCAAATATGATGAAGATAATGAAGACGAAGTTATGCAAGGACCGTCCTGTTTATAGAATAGTATGTTTGGTTTGTCCAACCCTAGGATGACCTGTATGGAAGAATGTCTGACAGAGTATATTTACTAGATCGCGTAAGTTGATCTCTTCAAACGTATGTACGTTTCGTGGCGGAGGAATTCGTTTGTCTTCGCTGTATACCCGTTGTATTTTTGGGAAAATCAATTTGTGATTTGGCGGGTATGATGATGTGACATTCAAAAGAATAAATGCGTGATCTGTCAGAGATAAGCGTGGCCTCTAGCTTCACAACCGGGAAATGACAAAAATCAGACAGGCAACATGGCTATGTGGGTTGCTTCCATTAGGGTGTATTATCACCTATCTAGAGAATATCAATTTCCATCTTTAATCTATTTGATGCTGTCCCATTCGGGAAACGGTTGCTGATCCCAACCCTTGGTGATATACATTCGATACACTCAAGCGAAATGAGTGGTCGGTCATGTGTGGCCAGGTTGCAAGATGTTCTTGTTGAACCAAGTGTATTCCTATCTAGGGGTACACTATAGGAAGATGGTTCCATACCTTGTCATAGTTGGAAATCCATTACCCAATAAGTGCTCCCGGTTGTGATTGTATACTATATATGTGGAACGTGAGATGAAAGCGTTCTGCTAGATGATTATTATATTGTGGTTGATAGACATTATTATAAAATCAAAAGAGTTTTGATATAAAGTTTATCGTTTCTTTCAAAAGGATTTTTGAAAGTTAAATCAAATGTTTTGGATTCTCATAAGGGAAAGACCCGTTCCGTTATACGGCGTGGTCTTATGAGATGTCGTTTAATTGCTTAAACTGTTTTACTCACACCAGTCCCGTGACTGACCCTGAGTTTATTTTGTTTTGTTTTCCCTAAACTCTTGGGTACCCAATTTTGTATGGGCAGTCAAGTTGTTAGGATTTTTTAGATATACTTGGAGAGCTTGGAGCAGGAGACTTTAGGATTATATTGCTATTGTTTATTCCACTGTGTTGTACTCTAATAATGTTACTGTATACATATATTGATTTTATTTCAAGGATATGTTATCTATTATATGTTGTTCGTTCCGCTGTGAGATTCGTGCTACTCTGATGTTGTATGTTCTTCTTCATCCATTCTAAGTTTCTATATTATCTATTCTCACCCTCTAATTTCTTTCATGGACTATCCAGTGCTTCCGATGCTTGAATAGTCGACATAGTGTTGTATGTCGTGATCTAGGATCGCAAATTCCCCGGGTCGTTACTGTGGTATCAGAGCTGAAGGTTAAATATTACCTTGGCTCTGTGGCGTGACTCGGTAGAGATAGGGTTAGCAATACCCTAGATTGAGTTTGAGTGTATATATACGAGAGACCGTATTTGTAGATTTCAATATAAAATTGTTTTATATTGTGGAGATTATTGGTTGAGTTGTTTATGAGTTCTGGTCGATCAGTTTGATCCACTGTATCGGTAGGAGTTTCTAAACACTCAAATAAGATGAACCGACACGATATGTTTTGAAAGAAGGGTAAATGAAATAATTTTACCCAAAATTATATTTTGATATAAAAGAAAATATATATATTGGAAATATAGTATATTGGATGTGTTGGTTGTGATTATAATCAGATAAGATTATAATTGAAACGGTTATGTAAATAACCAATCAGAATTCATATAAGTGAAATATATGAAATCAAAATGAATTAAATCAGAATTTAAATAAGAATTGAAATTAAAACCTTGGAATTTGAATAAGTGTTTGTAATGGACTTGGATTAATATAAGAGAATTTTAAAATCCTGAGAGATTTTAGAAATGTTTTCCAAGTATTGGGGATAGTATTTTGAAATAGATTTCAAAATGGAAGTGTTTAGAAATGGTTTTAAAAGTTATATAGTATTGAACTCACTTCGATCGCTGGAAAATAGATTCTGATGATGATCATGACATTATCGGTGTTCATTTTCAAGTATGTAAGTGACAGACTGCTACCAAGGATTTTGTTTTTGAATTGTTTTGAGAAAACAAGTTGTTTTGATTTCAAAAGCAAATATTTGATTTTTGTTTTGGAAAAGGTAAGTTGTTTAAAACTCCCAAGAAGAGATTGTTCGAATTAAAAACAAATTTAAATAGAAATTTGTGAAACCAAGCTGGAATTCAATTGAAATCAGTTAAGTGGTAATTGGAATTGAATTAGATTAGAATGATATCGAATACAATTATATTGGGAGAAAGGAATTTGAAATGGAAATCGATTAATGGATTATGAGTTTGGAATCAAGAATAAAACTTGAGTTGAAAAGGAATTTGGTTTGGATATAAGCGAATAGCTTTGTTGAGCAGATATTGACTAGAAATTGATAAGGATGACATTGGTATATGCAGAAGTGGTAACACATGGAAAGGATATTGTAATAACCCGGAAATCCGAACCAATTTAAAAAAAAAAATATTTTGTGGCAATTTTAGTGAATTTTGAATATTTAAAATGAATTATTTTAAATAATAACGACGAGAAATTTATTTTGAATGGAATAGAACGTATATATTTGTATAGATCGTCATTAGAATACAAATATTTATTTTAAATTATAAAAGGAATTGAAAATGGCGCGGTAGTTCGATAATTCGATTTCTAAATTCAAATGAATGTACTGGGTTCAAAATAAACTGGATTTTAGTGAAACCAAAAGTATTTGAATCTAAATGAGAATATCTTTCCAACAAATCCGAAAAATCAAAATTTCATAGCGGGAATCAAAAGATATGTCCAGTTGAAAATTCAAAATAGTCGCTATGGAATTCTGGCCCTTAAAAATGGAAATTTTGCAAACGACCTCAGATTTCGACGAAACCACTTTTTTTGGAACCGTGATGTCAAGTTATTGCTATATTCCAATTTTCATAATTTTTCGAATCAATATGTGAGCGTGGCAAAGGAAAATGCGTTTGACCAGTTTCAGTTGATTTTGATCATCTGGAAAATAGCCATTTTTCAAACGGTCTTAGAATTTGACGAAACTAGATTTGTTAGGACCATATCGTCAATACGAAGCTAAAAATAATTTTTCTGGAATTTTCTGAGTCCGTATGTGACCCCAGTAAATTGAAATGTACGTTAAAATTTTAATATAATGATTTAAATATTAAATCTAATGAAAACTGATCGAAACGATCGAATCAACTTACGAAACATATCCCATTGTGTTCGGAATGGGGGTAATTAGCTAGAGACGACAGTCATTGGGCTCGATTTGGAGTCCGGACGGAAAAGCAACTTTTAGGAGAATTTAAAATAAAATATATATTAATTATATAATACCCTCCTACCCACTCTCTCTCCTTCCCTCCCGTTGACCCCCTTTCTCTTCAGATCGAATCGAAATTAAAAAAAAAACTGTAGCCCTAAACTCCCGTTGTCGCTCCTCAATATCGACGCCGTTCCTGGAGTCGCCCTCCGCCGAGCCTGCGTCACCGCCCCTCCTCCAACGCCGCTCGATTTCCCCCGCTCGATTTTTATTATGGAAGGAGAATTATAAAAATATAATTTTTATATATATAACGAAATAAAAATCTGATTTTTATTATACGTATAGTGATATAAAAATGTGATTTTTATCCATATAGCGTTGGAATAAGAATGTGATTTTTACTGTGAACAGTGGAAAAAGAACTGCAATGGAATTACAAACGAATCCAAATGTTCAGCAGTTCAAAAGCAAAGCACAGCGGAGTGGAACCCTCAGTGAGAACTTCTCACCTTTAATTTAATTTATATAGTTAAAAATATATACTAGGATGCAGACAGTGTTTAGTAGCACCCGACACCCGTCGTTCACAAACCATGGACGGCTTGTATGCTTGGTTGTTTGATTTTGATGTGTAGTTGATTGTGTGATGTGATGTGAAATGAAATAAAATATTTATATAGTTAAAAATATTTTATAGTTAAAAACAGAATTTTTAACGTGTATATGAAAGGAAATATTTATAAACAAATCGGAGATTTGTTTATGTACACTGATTTAATTGATATTGATTGGGACGATAAATTTTACACATCGCCCAACTGCACAAATAAAATCTGTGTTTGATTGTTTGAAAACCCCACACGGGTATTGGGATGATATATGACATACACTAGTCCCAATAATTAGCTGTATGTCGATCGATTGATGGACAAACTATTATGAGCGTTAAATATTTATATTTGATGCTTATACAGTGTAGAATGCACTTTGGATGATGGTTGATTATTCATCGTTGTTATTGTATACATGTGTTGTAGAAAATCCATATAATTAACATTATATGGTAATTGATTGGGCCTCATTCCAGTTTTGAAAAAGAAATATTTGAATAGAAATATTTGAATAGAAATATTTGAAAAAGAAATATTTGAAATAGAATATTTGAAAATAGAATATATGAAGCCGTGTTGATTAGATTGACGCCATTTTGACGTGAACGATATTTATATCGATTATATTCGTTTTTATAATGAATATTGAAAAGTGATTTCAAAATCGAATATTTTGACATGAAATTCGAATTATATTGAAAAGAATAGAAATTCGAATTATATTGAAAAGAATAGAAATTCGAATTAAATTGAAAAGAATTGAAATTCGAATTAAACTGAATAGAATTGAAATTCAAATTAAACTGAATAGAATTGAAATTCGAATTAGATTGAAATAGAATTTAAATCATTTTGAATTGAGTTTAAAACGTATAGAAATTGAACTGAAAATCGATTTGAATTGAAATCAATTTGAAATGAATTCAAAACGAATTTGTAAGGGAAAATTCAATTTTGATTTGAAATTGAATAGGAAGTTGAAATCGTTTTGAAAACGAATTTAAAACGATTTATAAAATACGTTTTAAAAGGAAATCGACAATGTATATATATATTATATATATACATTATATATATAATATAATAGCCTGAATAGAACGCGCCGCGCCGCGGTAGTTCGCGAATTTCGACCATTGACTTTGGATGGATATTGCGGGAGATCCGACCGTCGGATTCTCGTAAAACCGGAACCATTGGGTTCGTATCGAAAAGAGATTTCTAACGAATATTAGAAATCTAACAGTTGGATTTGGAATTATGTCCAAATCAAATTTGGAAAAGGTCGCTGTAGGTGCAGTTCGATGGCCGTTGATGGAAATCGACTGTACGGGCCTTGATAAAATTATTAAAAATAGAAATAATTTGTGTAAAATCATAAGAAATGATTTGGGAAGAATTGGGATGAAAACTCCATATTTGAAAAGATAAAAATAGATTTTTATCGAAATGAACTAGTTTTGAACTAGAATTTTAATTCATTTATTTCTGAAATAAATAAAGTGAATTTGAAATTGTTTTGAAATATAACCAGAATTTCCAATAATTGAATTGGAAGGGATTTGAATCGAAATTGTCTTCGGATTATTTCGATGTTGAATTTCGTGGTGATACAGATATTGTTATGGAGATTTGAAAGATATATAGATATCGTTATTTTCAATACGATATTTGTTGGTCGTTGAATTTGATATTGAATATAAGCCGATATATTTTCTATTCAGAGCCTTGTATTTAATATCAAATCCGATTTGGGTTTTTCATGAATGGTGTCTTCATTAACACTGTTCTTAAGCCCAGTTGAGAAAAAATTAAACCTTTTATTTAGATTTAAATGAAGTGTACCAATTAAATTATATTTAATTGGAATTGAATTGGTATTGATTTTTGGGGTTTATCGTGAATAGTGTTTTAAATAACACTTGTTCTTTAACCCGATAATTAATCAAATGTGATTTTGGGTTGTCGTGAACGGTATCTTCAATAATACGGTTCTTAGACCCAAAGGAGTTAAGAAAATCAAAAACTAACTGAGAATGAGCTAAGATGGGTGGTTTCATGGGTATTAGTCTGATGTTGGTTTCGGCCTTCGGTGTTAATACTTAGGGAATCGTTCTCTTACTAATTTACAGTTGGAGTCTGATTAAAAATTTAAAACATGAAATTTAGCGTATCAATCATTCTTCGGCTATTATAAGGTAAAACCCTATCCCCCGGCTTGCGTTGCATTGTGTGATAGGACCTGGGTCTTATAATAGCTTCATTTTTCTTTATTTAGCATTGCGCTGTTGTTATATGCACTGGTATTCTTGGGAGGAAACCCGTTCCGTGTTATACGGCGTGGTCCCTTGATCTACCTAACTTTAAATTAAAGATTAATAACTATTTTAGTTCTCACACCAGTCACATGACTGACCTGGAGTTTATTGTTTTAACCTAAACTTTGGGTGCCCTTATTTTTGACATGGGCAGCTAGTAGTTTTGGTTTTGCAGATTTATATTCACAGGATCCTGGTTTACAGCTGGAATGATATCTGGAAAACTTTGTATCCGTATATCTCCTTCAGTTGTGTATTGTATTATTTTCCGCTGCTATGTAATTTTTTGTAATCTCTGATATTTAGTAAATGTGTAATATTGATTTATACTCTGTATAATCTTGTATTCTGATGGAATTGTTGTAATTTACAATTAAATGTTCTTACGTTTGCGTTCTAATTCGTCTTGTCCTCAACTCAATCCGTGATTATCCGTAAGGGGGATTTCGGGTCGTTGCATCGTGGTATCAGAGCTTTGGTTTACAAAGCTCAGAGAACAAGACACGTTAGAACCAAATGAAAGAACTCATCAGAAATTGGATTAGTAATATCCAATGGGGATGACTCGTTAGAGATGGGATCAGTAGTATCCTAGAACGAGGGTGAAAAGTATATTTTTAAAATGAAACAAATTTTGTTTTGAAATTTAAATCACTTATTCGTATTTGATTATTTATTTTATATTGAATTTGGACAATCCAATATATAAAGATTTTGCATATATGCCTTGCAAACGTGTTTTCGAAGTTTTAATGTACTGGATAGTTATATAATCACACTCTAGTGCCCGGGGATAATTCTGGTGACGGGGCACCATCGCCAGTAGTTATTTCCGAATTTCGAAAGTGAGATTTCTATATATTTCCAATTGACTGGTGTGAGAACCGAAACTAGATAGGGCTTATTGTTGTGATTTAGCATCAAAAATCTGATTTTTTGACTATATATCAAAGTTATGAATTTGAAAAGCTAATCAACTAATTGATTGATGGTTGTGTTGTTGATTATTGGTTGATTAATTAAAATTTGTACCCTTTAACCAAATTGAATCAAATAGTGAATTGTATTGAAAATTAGTCGCATTTGCATGCTTGTACTTGTACTTACATTGAACAGGTCATAGCAAGGATGCTAGAGCAGAGAATAAAATTGTTTGCCCGACAAACAGGTACATGTTTACCATAATTTACTATTTTGTTTGGGTGATGATGATTTATGAGTCGCTTGGCTTTTTCTTTCTCTTTTTGAGATCAGAGGGCCTGTATGGCAATTTCGGGATTTTCCCAGTGCCCCCGGTGCAGGGGAGGTTATGGAGAATTTTTTTGGAAATTTAGGGTGTTAGCCAAATTTTTGAAAAATTTGAAAAGTTCTTAGAAACTGAAAAGTTGAAGAACTTAAGCCGTAGTGAAAATAATGAAAGTTGAGTTGATTTGTTAAACAACTTTCGGCTTTGTTTCTTTTCGGGGACGAAAAGTTTTAAGTGGGGGAGATTGTAATAACCCGGAAATCCGAGCCAATTTAAAAAAATTTATTTTGGCAATTTTAGTGAATTTTGAATATTTAAAATGAATTATTTTAAATAATAACGACGAGAAATTTATTTTGAATGGAATAGAACGTATATATTTGTATAGATCGTCGTTAGAATATAAATATTTATTTTAAATTATAAAAGGAATTGAAAATGACGTGGTAGTTCGATAATTCGATTTCTAAATTCAAATGAATGTACCGGGTGCAAAATAAACCGGATTTTAGTGAAACCAAAAATATTTGAATCTAATTGAGAATATCTTTCCAACAAATCCGAAAAGTCAAAATTTCATAGCGGGAATCAAAAGATATGTCCAGTTGAAAATTCAAAATAGTCACTGTGGAATTCTGGCCCTTAAAAATGGAAATTTTGCAAACGACCTTAGATTTCGACGAAACCACTTTTGTTGGATCCGTGATGTCAAGTTATTGCTTGATTCCAATTTTCATAATTTTTCGAATCAATATGTGAGTGTGGTAAAGGAAAATGCGTTTGACCAGTTTTAGTTGATTTTGATCGTCTGGAAAATGGCCATTTTTCAAACGGTCTCAGAATTTGACGAAACTAGTTTTGTTAGGACTGTATCGTCAATACGAAGTTAGAAATATTTTTTCTGAAATTTTCTGAGTCAGTGCGTGACCCCGGTAAATTGAAATATACGTTAAAATTTCAATATAATGATTTAAATATTAAATCTAACGAAAACTGATCGAAACGATCGAATCAACTTACGAAACATATCCCATTGTGTTCAGAATGGGGGTAATTAGCTAGGGACGACAGTCGTTGGGCTCGATTTGGAGTTCGGACGGAAAAACAACTTTTAGGAGAATTTAAAAAAAATATTAATTATATAATACCCTCCTACCCACTCTCTCTCCTTCCCTCCCGTTGACCCCCTTTCTCTTCAGATCGAATTGAAATTAAAAAAAAAAACTATAGCCTTAAACTCCCGTTGTCGCTCCTCAATATCGTCGCCCTCCGCCGAGCCTGCGTCACCGCCCCTCCTCCGACGCCGCTCGATTTCCCCCTCCTGACAGTGGCGCCCCCTCTCTCCTCCCCATTCGAAGCCCAACCCCCCCTAAATCAATGAAACCGCGCCGCCACCACTGTATTAGCCCGCCGCCACCACCCTATGCGCCGTCTGCGAACTCCGGTGAACTCCAGTGGCCGAGTTGGCTTCTTTCAAGGAATGACGGGGTTCCATACATTATACAGTGAGTTTTTTTTAATTAATTTATTTATTTATTTAAACATAGTTAAAAAGTCTGATTTCTAAAAATTAAAAATAAATAAATAAATAAATAAATATACATGATTGGTATATATAAATAGTGTAGTATAAAAATATGATTTTGTCTAAAATAAAAATATATTTTTTAGTTATAAAAATATCATCTTTAGTTAGAAGAAGTTATATTTTTTTAGTTAAGAAAATGTAAACATACTTTGAATTTGAAAATATAAATATACTTTGAATTTGAAAATATAAATATCTTTGATTTAAAAATATAAATATCTTGGGTTTTAAAAATAGAAAGATATGATTCGTCTATGTATGTAAAATAGGATTTTTAAATAAATAAAGATTAGATTTTTACGATTATAAAAATGTGATTTTTATATAGGAAGTGGCGAAGTAATAATATGATCTTTGTTATGAAGAGGTCGATATAAAAATATAATCTTTTTATAATGAAGAAGCGAATATAAAAATCTGATTTTTATATATGTAGTAGCGAATTAAAAATTTGATTTTTATTATAGAAGGAGAATTATAAAAATATGATTTTTATATATATAACGAAATAAAAATCTGATTTTTATTATACGTATAGTGATATAAAAATGTGATTTTTATCCATATAGCATTGGAATAAGAATGTGATTTTTACTGTGAACAGTGGAAAAAGAACTGCAATGGAATTACAAACGAATCCAAATGTCCAGCAGTTCAAAAGCAAAGCACTGCGGAGTGGAACCCTCAGTGAGAACTTCTCACCTTTAATTTAATTTATATAGTTAAAAATATATACTAGGATGCAGACGGTGTTTAGTAGCACCCGACACCCGTCGTCCACAGACCATGGACGGCTTGTATGCTTGGTTGTTTGATTTTGATGTGTAGTTGATTGTGTGATGTGATGTGAAATGAAATAAAATATTTATATAGTTAAAAATATTTTATAGCTAAAAACAGAATTTTTAACATGTATATGAAAGGAAATATTTATAAACAAATCGGAGATTTGTTTGTATACACTGATTTGATTGATATTGATTGGGACGATAAATTTTACACATCGCCCAACTGCACAAATAAAATCTGTGTTTGATTGTTTGAAAACCCCACACGGGTATTGGGATGATATATGACATACACAGTCCCAATAATTAGCTGTATGTCGATCGATTGATGGACAAACTGTTATGAGCGTTAAATATTTATATTTGATGCTTATACAGTGTAGAATGCACTTTGGATGATGGTAGATTATTCATCGTTGTTATTGTATACATGTGTTGTAGAAAATCCATATAATTAACATTATATGGTAATTGATTGGGCCTCATTCCAGTTTTGAAAAAGAAATATTTGAATAGAAATATTTGAATATAAATATTTGAAAAAGAAATATTTGAAATAGAATATTTGAAAATAGAATATATGAAGCCGTGTTGATTAGATTGACGCCATTTTGATGTGAACGATATTTATATCGATTATATTCGTTTTTATAATGAATATTGAAAAGTGATTACAAAATCGAATATTTTGAAATGAAATTCGAATTATATTGAAAAGAATAGAAATTCGAATTATATTGAAAAGAATATAAATTCGAATTAAATAGAAAAGAATTGAAATTCGAATTAAACTGAATAGAATTGAAATTTAAATTAAACTGAATAGAATTGAAATTCGAATTAGATTGAAATAGAATTGAAATCGTTTTGATTTGAGTTTAAAGCGTATTGAAATTGAACTGAAAATCGATTTGAATTGAAATCAATTTGAAATGAATTTAAAACGAATTTGTAAGGGAAAATTCAATTTTGATTTGAATTTGAAAAGGAAGTTGAAATCATTTTGAAAACGAATTTAAAACGATTTATAAAATACGTTTTAAAAGGAAATCGACGAAGTATATATTATATATATATTATATATAATATAATGGCCTGAATAGAACGCGCCGCGCTGCGGTAGATCGCGAATTTCGACCATTGACTTCGAATGGATATTGCGGGAGATCCGACCGTCGGATTCTCGTAAAACCGGAACCATTGGGTTCGTATCGAAAAGAGCTTTCTAACGAATATTAGAAATCTAACGGTTGGATTTGGAATTATGTCCAAATCAAATTTGGAAAAGGTCGCTGTAGGTGTAGTTCGATGGCCGTTGATGGAAATCGACTGTACGGGCCTTGATAAAATTATTAAAAATAGAAATAATTTGCGTAAAATCATAAGAAATGATTTGGGAAGAATTGGGATGAAAACTCCATATTTGAAAAGATAAAAATAGATTTTTATCGAAATGAACTAGTTTTGAACTAAAATTTTAATTCATTTATTTCTGAAATAAATAAAGTGAATTTGAAATGGTTTTGAAACAAAACCAGAATTTCCAATAATTGAATTGGAAGGGATTTGAATCGAAATTGACTTCGGAATATTTGGATGTTGAATTTCGTGGTGATACAGATATTGTTATGGAGATTTGAAAGATATATAGATATCGTTATTTCCAATACGATATTTGTTGGTCGTTGAATTTGATATTGAATATAAGACGATATATTTTCTATTCAGGGCCTTGTATTTAATATCAAATGCGATTTGGGTTTTTCATGAATGGTGTCTTCATTAACACTGTTCTTAAGCCCAGTTGAGAAAAAGATTAAATCTTTTATTTAGATTTAAATGAAGTGTACCAATTAAATTATATTTAATTGGAATTGAATTGGTATTGATTTTTGGGGTTTATCGTGAATAGTGTTTTAAATAACACTTGTTCTTTAACCCGATAATTAATCAAATGTGATTTTGGGTTGTCGTGAACGGTATCTTCAATAATACGGTTCTTAGACCCAAAGGAGTTAAGAAAATCAAAAACTAACTGAAAACGAGCTAAGATGGGTGGTTTCCTGGGTATTAGTCTGATGTTGGTTTCGGCCTTCGGTGTTAATACTTAGGGAATCGTTCTCTTACTAATTTACAGTTGGAGTCTGATTAAAAATTTAAAACATGGAATTTAGCGTATCAAGCATTCTTCGGCTATTATAAGGTAAAACCCTATCCCCCGGCTTGCGTTGCATTGTGTGATAGGACCTGGGTCTTATAATAGCTTCATTTTTCTTTATTTAGCATTGCGTTGTTGTTATATGCACTGGTATTCTTGGGAGGAAACCCATTCCGTGTTATACGGCGTGGTCCCTTGATTCACCTAACTTTAAAATAAAGATTAATAACTATTTTAGTTCTCACTCCAGTCACATGACTGACCAGGAGTTTATTGTTTTAACCTAAACTCTGGGTGCCCTTATTTTTGACACGGGCAGCTAGTAGTTTTGGTTTTGCAGATTTATATTCACAAGATCTTGGTTTACAGCTGGAATGATATCCGGAAAGCTTTGTATCCGTATATCTCCTTCGGTTGTGTATTGTATTATTTTCCGCTGCTATGTAATTTGTTGTAATCTCTGATATTTAGTAAATGTGTAATATTGATTTATACTCTGTATATTCTTGTATTCTGATGGAATTGTTGTAATTTACAATGAAATGTTCTTACGTTTGCGTTCTAATTCGTCTTGTCCTCAACTCAATCCGTGATTATCCGTAAGGGGGATTTCGGGTCGTTGCATCGTGGTATCAGAGCTTTGGTTTACAAAGCTCAGAGAACAAGACACGTTAGAACCAAATGAAAGAACTCATCAGAAATTGGATTAGTAATATCCAATGGGGATGACTCGTTAGAGATGGGATCAGTTGTATCCTAGAACGAGGGTGAAAAGTATATTTTTAAAATGAAACAAATTTTGTTTTGAAATTTAAATCACTTATTCGTATTTGATTATTTATTTTATATTGAATTTGGACAATCCAATATATAAAGATTTTGCATATATGCCTTGCCAACGTGTATTCGAAGTTTTAATGTACTGGATAGTTATAGAATCACACTCTAGTGCCCGGGGATAATTCTATTGACGGGGCACCATCGCCAGTAGTTATTTCCGAATTTCGAAAGTGAGATTTCTATATATTTCCAATTGACTGGTGTGAGAACCGAAACTAGATAGGGCTTATTGTTGTGATTTAACATCAAAAATCTGATTTTTTGACTATATATCAAAGTTATGAATTTGAAAAGCTAATCAACTAATTGATTGATGGTTGTGTTGTTGATTATTGGTTGATTAATTAAAATTTGTACCCTTTAGCCAAATTGAATCAAATATTGAATTGTATTGAAAATTAGTCGCATTTGCATGCTTGTACTTGTACTTACATTGAACAGGTCATAGCAAGGACGCTAGAGCAGAGAATAAAATTGTTTGCCCGACAAATAGGTACATGTTTACCATAATTTACTGTTTTGTTTGGGTGATGATGATTTTATGAGCCGCTTGGCTTTTTCTTTCTCTTTTTGAGATCAGAGGGCCTGTATGGCAATTTCGGGATTTTCCCAGTGCTCCCGGTGCAGGGGAGGTTATGGCGAAATTTTTCGAAAATTTAGGGTGTTAACCAAATTTTTGAAAAATTTGAAAAGTTGAAGAACTTAAGCCGTAGTGAAAATAATGAAAGTTGGGTTGATTTGTTAAATAACTTTCGGATTTGTTTCTTTTCGGGGACGAAAAATTTTAAGTGGGGGAGATTGTAATAACCCGGAAATCCGAGCCAATTTAAAAAAATTTATTTTGGCAATTTATTGAATTTTGAATATTTAAAATGAATTATTTTAAATAATAACGACGAGAAATTTATTTTGAATGGAATAGAACGTATATATTTGTATAGATCGTCGTTAGAATATAAATATTTATTTTAAATTATAAAAGGAATTGAAAATTGCGTGGTAGTTCGATAATTCGATTTCTAAATTCAAATGAATGTACCGGGGCAAACTAAACCGGATTTTAGTGAAACCAAAAATATTTGAATCTAATTGAGAATATCTTTCCAACAAATCTGAAAAATCAAAATTTCATTGCGGGAATCAAAAGATATGTCCAGTTGAAAATTCAAAATAGTCACTATGGAATTCTGGCCCTTAAAAATGGAAATTTTGCAAACGACCTCAGATTTTGACGAAACCACTTTTGTTGGATCTGTGATGTCAAGTTATTGCTAGATTCCAATTTTCATAATTTTTCGAATCAATATGTGAGCGTGGCAAAGGAAAATGCGTTTGACCAGTTTTAGTTGATTTTGATTGTCTGGAAAATGGCCATTTTTCAAACGGTCTCAGAATTTGCCGAAACTAGTTTTGTTAGGACCATATCGTCAATACGAAGTTAGAAATACTTTTTCTAGAATTTTCTGAGTCAGTGCGTGACCCCGGTTAATTGAAATATACGTTAAAATTTCAATATAATGATTTAAATATTAAATCTAACGAAAACTGATCGAAACGATCGAATCAACTTATGAAACATATCCCATTGTGTTCGGAATGGGGGTAATTAGCTAGGGACGACAGTCGTTGGGCTCGATTTGGAGTTTGGACGGAAAAGCAATTTTTAGGGGAATTTAAAATAAAAAATATATATTAATTATATAATACCCTCCTAACCACTCTCTCTCCTTCCCTCCCGTTGACCCCCTTTCTCTTCAGATCGAATCGAAATTAAAAAAAAAACTGTAGCCCTAAACACCCGCTTTCGCTCCTCAATATCGCCACCGTTCCTCGAGTCGTCCTCCGTTGAGCCTGCGTCACCGCCCCTCCTCCGACGCCGCTCGATTTCCCCCTCCTGATAGTCGTGCCCCCTCTCTCCTCCCCATTCGAAGCCCAACCCCCGTTAAATCAATGAAACCGCGCCGCCACCACTGTATTAGCCCGCCGCCACTACCCTATGCGCCGTCTGCGAACTCTGATGAACTCCAGTGGCCGAGGTGGCTTCTTTCAAGGAATGACGGGGTTCCATACATTATACAGTGAGTTTTTTTAATTAATTAATTTATTTATTTAAACATAGTTAAAAAGTCTGATTTCTAAAAATTAAAAATAAATAAATAGATATACATGATTGGTATATATAAATAGTGTAGTATAAAAATATGATTTTGTCTAAAATAAAAATATAATTTTTAGTTATAAAAATATCATCTTCAGTTAGAAGAAGTTATATTTATTTTTAGTTAAGAAAATGTAAACATACTTTGAATTTGAAAATATAAATATACTTTGAATTTGAAAATATAAATATCTTTGATTTAAAAATATAAATATCTTGGGTTTTAAAAATAGAAAGATATGATTCGTCTATGTATGTAAAATAGGATTTTTAAATATATAAAGATTAGATTTTTATGATTATAAAAATGTGATTTTTATATAGGAAGTGGCGAAGTAATAATATGATCTTTGTTATGAAGAGGTCGATATAAAAATATAATCTTTTTATAATGAAGAAGCAAATATAAAAATTTGATTTTTATATATGTAGTAGCGAATTAAAAATATGATTTTTATTATAGATGGAGAATTATAAAAATATGATTTTTATATATATAATGAAATAAAAATCTGATTTTTATTATACGAATAGTGATATAAAAATGTGATTTTTATCCATATAGCATTGGAATAAGAATGTGATTTTTACTATGAACAGTGGAAAAAGAACTGCAATGGAATTACAAACGAATCCAAATGTTCAGCAGCTCAAAAGCAAAGCACGGCGGAGTGGAACCCTCAGTGAGAACTTCTCACCTTTAATTTAATTTATATAGTTAAAAATATTTTATAGTTAAAAACGGAATTTTTAACGTGTATATGAAAGGAAATATTTATAAACAAATCGGAGATTTGTTTATATACACTGATTTGATTGATATTGATTGGGACGATAAATTTTACACATCACCCAACTGCACAAATAAAATCTGTGTTTGATTGTTTGAAAACCCCACACGGGTATTGGGATGATATATGACATACACTAGTCCCAATAATTAGCTGTATGTCGATCGATTGATGGACAAACTGTTATGAGCATTAAATATTTATATTTGTTGCTTATACAGTGTAGAATGCACTTTGGATGATGGTTGATTATTCATCGTTGTTATTGTATACATGTGTTGTATAAAATCCATATAATTAACATTATATGGTAATTGATTGGGCCTCATTCCAGTTTTGAAAAAGAAATATTTGAATAGAAATATTTGAATAGAAATATTTGAAAAAGAAATATTTGAAATAGAATATTTGAAAATAGAATATATGAAGCCGTGTTGATTAGATTGACGCCATTTTGACGTGAACGATATTTATATCGATTATATTCGTTTTTATAATGAATATTGAAAAGTGATTTCAAAATAGAATATTTTGAAATGAAATTCGAATTATATTGAAAAGAATAGAAATTCGAATTATATTGAAAAGAATAGAAATTCGAATAAATTGAAAAGAATTGAAATTCAAATTAAATTGAAAAGAATTGAAATTCAAATTAAACTGAATAGAATTGAAATTCGAATTAAACTGAATAGAATTGAAATTCGATTTAGATTGAAATAGAATTGAAATCGTTTTGAATTGAGTTTAAAACGTATTGAAATTGAACTGAAAATGGATTTGAATTGAAATCAATTTGAAATGAATTTAAAACGAATTTGTATGGGAAAATTCAATTTTGATTTGAATTTGAAAAGGAAGTTGAAATCGTTTTGAAAACGAATTTAAAACGATTTATAAAATACGTTTTAAAAGGAAATCGACAAAGTATATATTATATATATTATATATATAATATAATGGCATGAATAGAACGCACCGCGCCGCGGTAGTTCGCGAATTTCGACCATTGACTTCGAATGGATATTGCGGGAGATCCGACCGTCGGATTCTCCTAAAACCGGAGCCGTTGGGTTCGTATCGAAAAGAGCTTTCTAAGAACATTAGAAATTAGAGATCTAACGATTGGATTTGGAATTATGTCCAAATCAAATTTGGAAAAGGTCGCTGTAGGTGCAGTTCGATGGCCGTTGATGGAAATCGACTGTACGGGCCTTGATAAAATTATTAAAAATAGAAATAATTTGTGTAAAATCATAAGAAATGATTTGGGAAGAATTGGGATGAAAACTCCATATTTGAAAAGATAAAAATAGATTTTTATCGAAATGAACTAGTTTTGAACTAGAATTTTAATTCATTTATTTCTGAAATAAGTAAAGTGAATTTGAAATGGTTTTGAAATATAACCCGAATTTCCAATAATTGAATTGGAAGGGATTTGAATCGAAATTGTCTTCGGAATATTTGGATGTTGAATTTCGTGGTGATACAGATATTGTTATGGAGATTTGAAAGATATATAGATATTGTTATGGGAGTTGAATTTCGATGTTGGTCGTTGAATTTGATATTGAATATAAGCCGATATATTTTCTATTCAGAGCCTTGAATTTAATATCAAATGTGATTTGGGTTTCGTGAATGGTGTCTTCATTAACACTGTTCTTAACCCCAGTTGAGAAAAAGATTAAATATTTTTATTTAGATTTAAATGAAGTGTACCAATTAAATGATATTTATTTGGAATTGAATCGGTATTGTTTTTTGGGTTTATCGTGAACAGTGTTTTAAATAATACTTGTTCTTTAACCCGATAATTAATGAAATGTGATTTTGGGTTGTCGTGAATGGTATCTTCAATAATACGGTTCTTAGACCCAAAGGAGTTAAGAAAATCAGAAACTAACTGAAAACGAGCTAAGATGGGTGGTTTCCTGGGTATTAGTCTGATGTTGGTTTCGGCCTTCGAGGTTAATACTTAGGGAATCGTTCTCTTACTAATTTACAGTTGGAGTCTGATTAAAAATTTAAAACATGAAATTTAGCGTATCAAGCATTCTTTGGCTATTATAAGGTAAAACCCTATCCCCCGGCTTGCGTTGCATTGTGTGATAGGACCTGGGTCTTATAATAGCTTCATTTTTCTTTATTTAGCATTACGCTGTTGTTATATGCACAAGCATTCTTGGGAGGAAACCCATTCCGTGTTATACGGCGTGGTCCCTTGATTTACCTAACTTTAAAATAAAGATTAATAATTATTTTAGTTCTCACACCAGTCACATGACTGACCTGGAGTTTATTGTTTTAACCTAAACTCTGGGTGCCCTTATTTTTGACACGGGCAGCTAGTAGTTTTGGTTTTGTAGATTTATATTCACAGGATCCTGGTTTACAGCTGGAATGATATCCGGAATGCTTTGTATCAGTATATCTCCTTCAGTTGTGTATTGTATTATTTTCCGCTGCTATGTAATTTGTTGTAATCTCTGATATTTAGTAAATGTGTAATATTGATTTATACTCTGTATATTCTTGTATTCTGATGGAATTGTTGTAATTTACAATGAAATGTTCTTACGTCTGCGTTCTAATTCGTCTTGTCCTCAACTCAATCCGTGATTATCCGTAAGGGGGATTTCGGGTCGTTGCAGATATATTGATATGCCCGACAAAAAGGTACCAGTTTATATTATATATGGGTTTGAGATTTTGATGAGCCGATTTGGCAAGCCGCTTGGCTATTTGATTTTCTTTTGGGTTTAATAAGGCCTAGAGAGGCGAGTTGGAGTTTGAGCTATTGACCAGTACAAAGGAGGTGCTGGCAAATTTTTTCGAAATTTCGGGTGTTAGAATATTTTCAGGATTTTTGAAAATTTTCGTTAATAAAAATGAGTTAATATTTAATTGAAATTAATTGGTATAGTGAAATTGAAATTAAAGAAGTAAACAAATATTTTTAACCATTCAATAGGGTTAGTTATCTACCTTAGCAATTTCGAGGACGAAATTATTTTAAGGTGGAAAGAATGTAAGGTCCCGTATTTTTACGGTATTATAAATAATTTATTTAATTATTTAAAAAGTGATTCAGAGAATTAAATGGTCACTAAACTAAATAATATTGAATCTTTAATTAAATTAAATAATAGAAAAATATATTTAATTTTCGAAATAGTCGGAAATAGTAAAATTCGCAATATTGTGTGAATTGGATCATATATAATATATAATTCAGTTTAGAGTAGAATTATATTAACGAATATATTGTATAAACGACAGTTGAACGTATAATTATATTATAATTAAAATCGAGCTCGAAATGGCGTAGTAGTTCATAATGTGGCGATTCGAACTTCAATTGAATATACAGGGTCTGTTTTAAATCGGATTTCTATGAAACAAGAAACTTGAAGTATATTTTTCTAATGGAAGAGAAAAATCGGGATTTCATTGTGTAGATTTTGATTTATGTCCAAATCAAACTTTCAAAAAGTCGCTATGCAATTCCTTTATAGTGATTTATTTATATTTTAAAAAGGATTTAAATATAAATCGAATATCGATATAACTCTGATGACAAAATATCGAGTTGTAAATCCATATATATTTATTCTGGAGCTGTATGATATTCTACTGTGAATATATACGATAATATTTATTTATAAATATTTAATTTAATTATTTTTAAATACATTTATATATTTAAATAGGTTATTTAGAGCTTCAAAAATAGCCAGTTTTGCAAACGACCTCCGTTTTCGACAAAACTAATTTTGTTGGATCCGCAATATTAAATTATTGCTAGATTTCAATTTTCGTGATTTTTGAAGTCAGTGTGTTGTCGTATGGATTTTTAATGTGAAATACAGTCAATAATTTGACTTTAAAAATACACTGTGTGAGCAAATGGAGTCGGAATTCGACGAAACTAGTTTTGTTGGGTCTCTAATGTCAAATGTAGCTGCATGCCCATTTTCATTATTTTTGTGTATCGTATGTGATCATACGGATTTTTAGAAGACAATATGAGTAGCGATAAACTATAAACCAATTTAATAATCCAATATAAAAATATTATATTACTCCTATAACTACTCCTTTAAAATCCTAAACCTAATTCCTTCACTCTCTCTAGTCAAACCTAAATCCTCCACATTTGTTTTTCTTTCAGAAACATTTCGTGAGTTATTAAAATTCAAAACAAATAGGATAAATATCTATAAATCAAAAGAGATATATATTTGAATTCACGAGTACTTCCTCTTCAAATATGTATGAAACTTTCTGGGTTCTACTTTTGTTTTGGGGTACTGATTTTCTGAAGCTCGAGTTAGGGTTGCGGTTTTCAGAAATTATAGTGATCGAATTGCAAAAACAGTGTGATAATCGAATTCATGAAGTAATTTGGCACTCGTATATGGTTTTCGGTGGAATTCGACATATAAAAATGTCGCAAGTTCCTATAGCGGCTGTAAGAGGTTACGGCCATGCAAGTCGGAGGTCAGATGCATGTTCTAACTCGAGGGTATGGCGAGGTGCGGTTTTCGAGGAGAGCGAAGCTGGTGATGTTTGTTTGGATTTCCATTGAGAGATGAAATTGCGGTGGAAGCTAGAAGTGGGCGTGGAGAACTCACGGTTGTAGGAGGAAGTGATTTTGGGAGAGATGGAGTACTGAGCGGGCCTGAGAATTCGAATGGGCCGTTGGGAAGTTAACGGGGGTAAAGCCCACTAACCATTTTATTTAGTTTATTTTAAAAATAAAATAGTAGATTAACTTGTATTTATAATATCTTGGCCATACAATATCAGAAATCAACGAAACAAGATCCGTTGGGATCGTATGGACGACGACTACGAAATGGAACAGACTAGGAGTGAATCGGAGCTCTTTACAATTAATTGAAAAATGAATTGTCTGTCTGAATCAAAGACAATTTATTGTTATTTAACGATGAACGTCAAATGCGAGTAAAACTCACCAACTCTACCAGTTCATATTTTTATAACGTATATTTAGAACTGATAAATGATGATAGATTGTTGTGTATTGATTGCTTGGTTAAACTGCTAAGTAATTGGTTGAAATTATAGATCTGGTTAAATATATATATATATATTGATTCCGTTTAGCAGAAAATTTCATAGTGAAATGAAATTGATGTTAATTATATTGTTTAACATCTGTGGATGCAGGGAAACAGGTCGGAAGATGTAATAACCCGGAAATTCTGAACTAGTTTAAAATTTTTAATTTGGCAATTTTAGCGAATTTTTGAATATTTAAAATAGATTATTTTAAATAATATCGACGGAAAATTTATTTTGAATATAAATTGACGTATATATTATATACGCTGTCGTTAGAATATAAATAATTATATATAATTATAAATAGAATTGAAAATGGCGCGGTAGTTTGATAATTCAATTTCAAACTTCAATTGAATGTACCGGGTGCAAAACAATCCGGATTTTAGTGAAACCGAAAACATTAGGATCTAATTGATAATATCTTTCCAACGAGTCCGAAAAATCAAAATTTTATAGCGGGAATCAAAAGATATGTCCAGTTGAAAATTCTGAATAGTCGTTATGGAATTCAGGCCCTTAAAAATGGAAATTTTGCAAATGACCTCGGATTTCGACGAAACCACTTTTGTTGGGTCCGTGACATCAAATTATTGCTAGGTTTCAAATTTCATTATTTTTTGAATTAATATGTGAGCGTAGCAAAGGAAAACGCATTTGACCAGTTTCAGTTGATTTTAATCGATTGGAAAATGGCCATTTTTCCAACGGTCTCAGAATTCGACGAAACTAGTTTTGTTAGGACCGTATCGTCAATACGAAGCTAGAAAATATTTTTCTGGAATTTTTCGAGTTAGTATGTGACCCCGGTAAATTGAAATGCGCGTTCAAATTATATATATAGAGTTATATGTTGATTTTAACGGAAACTGGTCGAAACGATCGAATCAGCTTACGATACCTATCCCATTGTGTTCGGAATGGGGGTAAAACGCTATGGACGACAGGCGGTGGGCATCGTTTTGAGATCGAAAATAAAAGTTGCTTTTTGGCGAAAAATAAATTAATTAAATAAAAAAAATATATACTTTCCTCTCCTATATCTCTGCCCCTCCCCCCCCCGTTCGATTCAATCAGAAAAAGAGAAAAAAAAAACGAAAACCCATCGCCCCCCTATGCCGCAGCCGCCGCCTCTCCTTCCCCCTCCGCCCCTTGCGCCGCCACCCCCTTCTCTCTTCCCCTCGCTCTCTTCTCTCCCTCCTTAAATAGCGAACCCCTACCACCTCGAACCCCCAACAGCCGCGCCCAAACCCTAGCCGACCCGCGCCTTCATGAACCGACGCCTCCTCAGCCGACGCAGCCCCCCCTCCATCCTGCGCCGATGCAGCACCCCCCCTGTAGGAGTTCGACGAAGACCTGGTGGAGGCGATGCTTTTCTGGAGCGCTTTCCTGATGAGGACGATGAAGAAAGGGTAAATAGGGTAGGAGATTAACTTAATTATATTTTTAATTGTTTATTGAATGTAAATGCAATTTTCAGATCAATTTTTTTTTTTGAAATAAAATAAGCATTTGTTTTAGTAAATAAAATAAGCATTTGTTTTAGTAAATAAAATCATCATTTGTTTTTATCAAACCAAAGTAGCATTGATTTTTCGATAGAAAAGATGAGATTTTTATGATAGAAAAGATAAGATTTTTACGATAGAAAAGATGAGATTTTTACGATAGAAAAGATGAGATTTTTTAAAAGTGAAAAGACGATATTTTGAGATATGTAGAAGATGTAAAAATATGATTTTTGTTTATGCAGAGAAGTAAAAATATAATTTTTACATGATAGGAATATTAAAAATACCATCTTTATATGTGTAGAAAAATAAATATTTGATTTTTATAATGATATATTTGAAAAGGCGAAATCTTTTTATACAGCAGCATAGTAAAAATTCGATTTTTTATATATTGAATAACATAGTAAAAATTCGATTTTTATATATTGAATAGCATAGTAAAAACTCAATTTTTATATATTGAATAGCGAAGTGAAAATTTTATTTTTAAATGTATGAAGTTATTATAAAAATATGATTTTTAAAATTGAAAGTGAATAAATAAAAATGTGATTTTTATTTTAAAGACAACAAAATATAAAAATGTGTGATTTTTATATATGTAGTGACTACGGGCAACGAAGGTGATAAAAAGGCGTGAAAGACGAAGATTTCTATAAAAGAAGTGCCGTGAAGTTGGATAGCTATCGGTGAGAATTTCTCACCTTTCAATTTCTTTTTCTAGTTATATATATATATATACTAGGATGCAGACGGTGTTTAGTAGCACCTGACACAATCGTCCACAGACCATGGACTTGTTTGTTTGGTTGAGTAGTTAGTTAGAATATTTGGTTTGAATTGAATTGTTTGGTGAAATGAAATTGATTTGATTGATGTGTGAATGGCGTGGGCCTTCACTAGACCGGGGACAAGGCTAGGCCTCGTCCCGTTTCTAGTATCGTGCCGTTATGCCGCCGAAATTTTCTAAAATAAGTTAGAAAAATAAAAATATCATTTTATTTAAAGAATGAACGGAATAAAAATTCATGTGTTAAAATAAAATGTTTTATCGTTAAAAATATAATTTTTAACGTGATTTGAATAAATAATTTTTATAAACAAATCGGCCGATTTGTTTATATACACTGATTTGACTGATATTGATTGGGTCGATAAATTTTACACATCGCCCAACTGCACAACTAAAATCTGTGTTTGATTGTTTGAAACCCCACACGGGTGTTGGGATGAAATTTGAAGTTCACTCATCCTGATTGATTAAATATGTCGATCGGTTGATTGACAGGCTGTTATAAGCGTCAGATACCTATATTTGATGCTTATACAGTGTAGTGCACTTTGGTTGATGATTGATTATTTTTCAATGCTATTATATACGTGTGATGTATGCAAATCCATATAATTAACATTATATGGTGATTGATTGGGCCTCATTCCAATTTAGAAGATAAAGAACAATATAAAATAAAGGTTCATGTGTTGACGGTACTCATCCGTTGAGATTAGTCATGTGTTGAACGTAATATTTTAACGATAAAGTTTACATCTTTATCAATATAAAATAAAGGATCATGTGTTGACTGTACTCATCCGTTGAGATTAGTCATGTGTTGAACGAAATGTTTTGATAATAACAAATATTTTGATAATAGAAATATTTGAAATAGAATATTTGAAAATAGAAATATATGAAGCCGTGTTGATTAGATTGACGCCATTTTGACGTGAACGATATTTATATCGATTTTATTCATTTTAAAATGAATATTGAAAAGTGATTTCGAAATCGCATATTTTGAAATGAAATTTGATTTCAATTGAATATATAACGAATTCGAATTGAATTGAATAGATAACGAATTTGAATTGAATAAATAACGAATTCGAAATGAATTGAATATAAAACGATTTCGAAATGAATTGAATATAAAACGATTTCGAAATGAATTGAATATAAAACGATTTCGAAATGAATTGAATATAAAACGATTTCGAAATGAATTGAATATAAAACGATTTCGAAATGAATTGAATATAAAACGATTTCGAATTTAATTGAATAGAAAACCAATTTGAATTGAATTGAATAGAAAACCAATTTGATTTAAGTCGAATAGAAAACCAATTTGAATTTGAATTGAATAGAAAACCAATTTGAATTGAATTGAATAGAAAATCAATTTGAATTGAATTGAATAGAAAACCAATTTGAATTGAATTGAATAGGAAACCAATTTGAATTGAATTGAATAGAAAACCAATTTGAATTGAATTGAATAGAAAACCAAATTGAATTGAAAACGAATTCGAATTTAATTGAATATAAAACGAATTCGAATTGAATTGAATAGAAAACGAATTCGAATCGAACTGTAAACGAATTGAAATGAATTCAAATTGAATTGAAATTTGAATTGAATAGAAATGAATTTTAAAACGAATTTATAAGGAAGAATTCAATTTTGATTTGAATTGAAATGGAGGTTGAAATTGTTTTTGAAACGAATTCAAAACTATTTATATAATTCGTTTTAAATAGAAATCGACGAAATATATATTATATATATTATATATATAATATAATGGCCTGAATAGAATGCGCCGCGCCGCGGCAGTTCGTGAATTTCGACCATTTATTTCAAACGGACATTACGGGAGATCCGACCGTCGAATTCTCCTAAAACAGGAACCGTTGGGTTCGTATCGAAAAGAGCTTTCTAACGAATATTAGAAATTTGAAATCTAACGGTTGGATTTGGAGTTACGTCCAAATCAAATTTGAAAAAGGTCGCTGTAAGTGCAGTTCGATGGCCGTTGATGGAAATCGACTGTACAGGCCTTGATAAAATTATTAAAAATAGTAATAATTTGTGTAAAATCAGAAGAAATGATTTGGGAAAATTTGGGATGAAAAACTCCATATTTGAAAAGATAAAAATAGATTTTTATCGAAATGGACTAGATTGAACTAAATTTAAAACCCGATTTTTTTTAAATAAATAAATTAGATTTAAAAAGGGGTTTTAAATAATCGGAATTTCTAATATATTTGATTGGATTTGAAATGGGTTTATCGTGAATGGTGTTTTAAATAACACTAGTTCTTTAACCCGATAATAAATAGAATGTGATTTGGGTTTGTCGTGAACTGTGTTTTAAATAACACCTAGTTCTTTAACCCAGTAAAAGGAGTTTTAACGAATCTGCAATTAGATTGAAATGTAAATCTATGATCTAAATTATCAAATTTAGAAATGAGTGAGAATGGAGTATCGCCAGTTTTGCTCCAAAGCGATAGTTAAATTTTTAATTAGATTTGAACGTGAAATGGTAATTAATCTTACCGATAACACCATAGTATTAGATATGGAGTATTATCAGTTTTGCTTCATGGGATGAATAGGTTGGGATTGGGAAAATAAAATAAATAATTACTTCGGTGTGGTTCGTTGATCTCGACTAGTTTAGAAAACCATAATCTGGTTTGAAATGACATCCAAAGGAAGATTAAAGGATAAATTTTAAAGAATTTATCTTGGATAAAATTAATGGGAACCTTTCCCTAAAAATGTGATTTTATGAATAAAAGAATATTCTGAATTGGAATGAGGCGTATGTTGAGTTTGTGTAACATTTGTTTTTAATATACGCGGGTTGTTCGGAAAGGCTGGGTTTATACCCATTCTGAATAACCGATTCGACGATATGTCGAAGATGAAGACGGTGGTTGAAGACCGGAAGTCTTCACATCGTTTGGATAATTACTGACGATCCTGATTGGGCTGTACACCCAAGAGGATGGAAATAGTTGGTTGTCGTCCAGACGTACTTGGAGATGGAAGGATATGCGAGGAAAGTGCCTCCGGTTTCGTTCAGACCCAGAACGAACTTGTAAATGGATTGTGTGTCTGACATTGGATTTTATTCTGTGTTGATTGATTTCTGTTAAATATATATCTGTTTGGCAGCGGAGAATTTATTCTCTTGCTTAACGCCCTTCTTTGAGATGTACGAGCTTAGAGGTTATATATCGATAGATATCAATCGCATGGCATGAATTGCCTGTGTGGCACGCTGAGTTGCATGGATCAAGGCTTCTGTTGAAAAGCAAAGTCTTGTGGTTGATGATCAAAGCACGGCCTACGTGGCGTAGCTTTGTGTATAGCGTGGATTCGCGAGCCTCACACCTCAGTATGAGTCAAAAACGGAATGAGGACCCAAGGAGTGCACGACGTTTCTTTCTAGCTATGGGTGGTGTCAGTGACCTACCAGCCCTGACATTTATATACTTTTCACCTTTGTGGTTTGGATGCGAGGCGCCTCGATTATAGGTCCTATAGGGCCGGGAAACGTGTGTTCAGGAATTGCCAATCCTCTAACGTAAGTGAGGACCAGCCTTGGAGGATCCTAGGATTGCCCAGAGTGTGTAGTCCTGAGGCATTTGCTAGAGTGTCTCGAACGCGGAGAGGAGTTTGCCCCTTGCCTCGACTCACGACGGAAATCCAATTTCCAATACGTGTATTTCGGCTTTATTTGTAGAGCCTAGTATGGCGACATAGTGGTATGGGGCACTCATGCCGTCTATGATTTATATTTATGATTGAAATTATTTTAAAACTATACACTTATTATTGTATCAAATGATTTGTTTTAAACGCACCAATCATTTTTGGCTGTTATAAGGTAAAACCCTATCCTCCGGCTTGCGTTGCATTGTGTGATGGGACCTGAGTCTTATAATAGCTTCATTTTTCGAAAAAGCATTGCATTGTCTTTTCTATGCACTGGTATTCTTGGGAGGAAACCCGTTCCGTGTTATACCGCGTGGTCCCTTGAATTACTCTCTTTTAAAGTAAAGCTTTAAATAACTGTTTTAGTTCTCACACCAGTCACATGACTGACCTGGAGTTTATTGTTTTAACCTAAACTCTGGGTGCCTCTATTTTCCACACGGGCAGCTAGTAGTTTTGGTTTTGCAGATTTATATTCACAGGATCCTGGTTTACAGCTGGAATGATATCCGGAAAGCTCTGTATCCGTATATGACCTTCAGTTGTGTTTATATTATTTTCCGCTGCTATGTAATTTATTGTAATCTCTGATATTTATCGAATGTAATTTATTCAATTATACTCTGTATATTATTGTATCTGATGGAATTGTTGTAATAGCAATGAAATGTTCTTCTGTTTGCGTTCTGATTTGTCCTGTTCTCAACGATCAGGGGTTTCGAGCGGTCTAGATCGGTTTAACGACTGATTCGGATCGAGCGAAATTCCAGGCCGTCACATTTGGTATCAGAGCTTTGGTTTACAGAGCTCGAGAACAAGACACATTAGAACCATATGAAAGAATTCATCAGATATTGGATTAGCAATATCCATTTAGAATGACTCGTTAGAGATGGGATCAGTAGTATCCTAGAACGAGTGTGAAGAGTATATTTTTCAAATTAAAACAATTTTGTTTTGAAAATTTAAATCGTTTTATACGTATTTGATTATTTATGTATTTTGAATTTGGACAATCTAGTATATAAAGGTTTTGCATATACGCGTCATGAACGTATATTCGAAGTTTTAATATATTTGATAGATATAGAGTCACACTCTAGTCGGCCGGACATGGTCCTGATGATGAAGTATGCCATCACCAGCATTTATTTTCGAGTGACGAAGGTGAGATTTTCTATATATTTCCATTAGACTGGTGTGAGAACCAAAACTAATATAGTTAGAACACATTGTTGTGAATTGGCATCAAAAACATGATTTTGTATATATATCAAATTTATGGATTTGAAACTCTAATCCACTAATTGATTGATGTTTGTGTTGTTTGTTTATTTGGTTGATAATTTTGAACTATTATGCCTAATTGAACCAAATATTGAATTATATTGAAAATTGGTTGCATTTGCTTGCATATACAAGTACTTACATTGAACAGGTCATAGCAAGGAGGCTAGAGCAGAGAATAAAATTTGTTTGCCCGACAAATAGGTACATGTTTACTACATAATTTACTGTTTTGTTTGGGTGATGATGATTTTATGAGCCTATTGGCTAGCCGCTTGGCTTTTTCTTTTTCTTTTTGAGATCAGAAGGCCTATATGGCAATTTTGGGATTTTCCCGTGGCTCCCGGTGCAGGGGAGGTTATGGCGAATTTTTTCGAAAATTTAGGGTGTTAGCCAAATTTTTGAAAATTTGAAAATTCTCAGAAACTGAAAAGTTCGAGATGGAAGCCGGGTCGAACCTAGAGTTGATTAATCAAACCACTTTCGACTTTGTTCCTTTTCTGGGAAGAAAAGTTTTAAGTGGGGGAGATTGTATTAACCCGGAAATTCTGAACCAGTTTAAAATTTTTAATTTGGCAATTTTAGCGAATTTTTGAATATTTAAAATAGATTATTTTAAATAATATCAACGGAAAATTTATTTTGAATATAAATCGACGTATATATTATAAACGCCGTCGTTAGAATATAAATAATTATATATAATTATAAATAGAATTGAAAATGGCGCGGTAGTTCGATAATTCAATTTCAAACTTCAATTGAATGTACCGGGTGCAAAACAATCCGGATTTTAGTGAAACCGAAAATATTAGGATCTAATTGATAATATCTTTCTAACGAGTCGGAAAAATCAAAATTTCATAGCGGGAATCAAAAGATATGTCCAGTTGAAAATTCTGAATAGTCGCTATGGAATTCAGGCCCTTAAAAATGGAAATTTTGCAAATGACCTCGGATTTCGACGAAACCACTTTTGTTGTGTCCGTGACGTCAAATTATTGCTAGATTTCAAATTTCATTATTTTTCGAATCAATATGTGAGCGTAGCAAAGGAAAACGCATTTGACCAGTTTTAGTTGATTTTAATCGACTGGAAAATGGCCATTTTTCCAACGGTCTCAGAATTCGACGAAACTAGTTTTGTTAGGACCGTATCGTCAATACGAAGCTAGAAAATATTTTTTGGAATTTTTCGAGTTAGTATGTGACCCCGGTAAATTGAAATGTGCGTTCAAATTCAATATATAGAGTTATATGTTGATTTTAACGGAAACTGGTCGAAACGATCGAATCAGCTTACGATACCTATCCCATTGTGTTCGGAATGGGGGTAAAATGCTATGGACGACAGGCGGTGGGCCTCGTTTTGAGATCGAAAATAAAAGTTGCTTTTTGGCGAAAAATAAATTAATTAAATAAAAAAATATATACTTTCCTCTCCTATATCTCTGCCCCCCCCCCCCCCCCGTTCGATTCAATCAGAAAAAGAGAAAAAAAAACAAAATGAAAACCCGTCGCCCCCCTATGCCGCAGCCGCCGCCTCTCCTTCCCCCTCCGCCCCCTGCGCCGCCACCCCCTTCTCTCTTCCCCTCGCTCTCTTCTCTCCCTCCTTAAATAGCGAACCCCTACCACCTCGAACCCCCAACAGCCGCGCCCAAACCCTAGCCGACTCGCGCCTCCATGAACCGACGCCTCCTCAGCCGACGCAGCCCCCCCCCCCCCCCTCCATCCTGCGCCGACGCACCCCCCTGTAGCAGTTCGACGAAGACCTGGTGGAGGCGATGCTTTTCTGGAGCGCTTTCCTGATGATGACGATGAAGAAAGGGTAAATAGGGGTAAGAGATTAACTTAATTATATTTTTAATTGTTTATTGAATGTAAATGCAATTTTCAGATCAGTTTTTTTTTTTCAAATAAAATAAGCATTTGTTTTAGTAAATAAAATAAGCATTTGTTTTAGTAAATAAAATAAGCATTTGTTTTAATCAAACCACAGTAGCATTGATTTTTTCGATAGAAAAGATGAGATTTTTACGATAGAAAAGATGAGATTTTTACGATAGAAAAGATGAGAATTTTACGATAGAAAAGATGAGATTTTTTAAAAGTGAAAAGACGATATTTTGAGATATGTAGATGATGTAAAAATATGATTTTTGTTTATGTAGAGAAGTAAAAATATAATTTTTACATGATAGGAATATTAAAAATACCATCTTTATATGTGTAGAAAAATAAATATGTGATTTTTATAATGATATATTTGAAAAGGCGAAATCTTTTTATATAGCAGCATAGTAAAAATTCGATTTTTTATATATTGAATAACATAGTAAAAATTCGATTTTTATATATTGAATAGCATAGTAAAAACTCGATTTTTAAATATTGAATAGCGAAGTGAAAATTTTATTTTTAAATGTATGAAGCGATTATAAAAATATGATTTTTAAAATTGAAAGTGAATAAATAAAAATGTGATTTTTATTTTAAAGACAACAAAATATAAAAATGTGTGATTTTTATATATGTAGTGACTACGGGCAACGAAGGTGATAAAAAGGCATGAAAGACGAAGATTTCTATAAAAGAAGTGCCGTGAAGTTGGATAGCTATCGGTGAGAATTTCTCACCTTTCAGTTTCTTTTTCTAGTTATATATATATACTAGGATGCAGACGGTGTTTAGTAGCACCCGGCACAATCGTCCACAGACCATGGACTTGTTTGTTTGGTTGAGTAGTTAGTTAGAATATTTGGTTTGAATTGAATTGTTTGGTGAAATGAAATTGATTTGATTGATGTGTGAATGGCGTGGGCCTTCACTAGACCGGGGATAAGGCTAGGCCTCGTCCCGTTTCTAGTATCGTGCCATTATGCCGCTGAAATTTTCTAAAATAAGTTAGAAAAATAAAAATATCATTTTATTTTAAGAATGAACGGACTAAAAATTCATGTGTTAAAATAAAATGTTTTATCGTTAAAAATATAATTTTTAACGTGAAAGTGAATAAATAATTTTTATAAACAAATCGGCCGATTTGTTTATATGCACTGATTTGACTGATATTGATTGGGTCGATAAATTTTACACATCGCCCAACTGCACAACTAAAATCTGTGTTTGATTGTTTGAAACCCCACACGGGTGTTGGGATGAAATTTGAAGTTCACTCATCCTGATTGATTAAATATGTCGATCGATTGATTGACAGGCTGTTATAAGCGTTAGATATCTATATTTGATGCTTATACAGTGTAGTGCACTTTGGTTGATGATTGATTATTTCTCAATGCTATTATATACGTGTGATGTATGAAAATCCATATAATTAACATTATATGGTGATTGATTGGGCCTCATTCCAATTTAGAAGATAAAGAACAATATAAAATAAAGGTTCATGTGTTGACGGTACTCATCCGTTGAGATTAGTCATGTGTTGAACGTAATATTTTAACGATAAAATTTACATCTTTATCAATATAAAATAAAGGTTCATGTGTTGACTGTACTCATCTGTTGAGATTAGTCATGTGTTGAACGAAATGTTTTGATAATAACAAATATTTTGATAATAGAAATATTTGAAATAGAATATTTAAAAATAGAAATATATGAAGCCGTGTTGATTAGATTGACGCCATTTTGACGTGAATGATATTTATATCGATTTTATTCATTTTAAAATGAATATTGAAAAGTGATTTCGAAATCGCATATTTTGAACTGAAATTTGATTTCAATTGAATATATAACGAATTCGAATTGAATTGAATAGATAACGAATTTGAATTGAATAAATAACAAATTCGAAATGAATTGAATATAAAACGATTTCGAAATGAATTGAATATAAAATGATTTCGAAATGAATTGAATATAAAACGATTTCGAAATGAATTGAATATAAAACGATTTCGAAATGAATTGAATATAAAACGATTTTGAAATGAATTGAATATAAAACGATTTCGAAATGAATTGAATATAAAACGATTTCGAATTTAATTGAATAGAAAACCAATTTGAATTGAATTGAATAGAAAACCAATTTGATTTAAGTCGAATAGAAAACCAATTTGAATTTGAATTGAATAGAAAACCAATTTGAATTGAATTGAATAGAAAACCAGTTTGAATTGAATTGAATAGAAAACCAATTTGAATTGAATTGAATAGAAAACCAATTTGAATTGAATTGAATAGAAAACCAATTTGAATTGAATTGAATAGAAAACCAATTTGAATTGAATTGAATAGAAAACCAAATTGAATTGAATTGAAAACGAATTCGAATTTAATTGAATATAAAATGAATTCGAATTGAATTGAATAGAAAACGAATTCGAATCGAACTGAAAACGAATTGAAATGAATTCAAATTGAATTGAAATTTGAATTGAATAGAAATGAATTTTAAAACGAATTTATAAGGAAGAATTCAATTTTGATTTGAATTGAAATGGAGATTGAAATTGTTTTTGAAATGAATTCAAAACTATTTATATAATTCGTTTTAAATAGAAATCGACGAAATATATATTATATATATTATATATATATAATATAATGGCCTGAATAGAACTCGCCGCGCCGCGGTAGTTCGTGAATTTCGACCATTTATTTCAAACGGACATTACGGGAGATCCGACAGTCGGATTCTCCTAAAACTGGAACCGTTGGGTTCGTATCGAAAAGAGCTTTCTAACGAATATTAGAAATTTGAAATCTAACGGTTGGATTTGGAGTTACGTCCAAATCAAATTTGAAAAAGGTTGCTGTAAGTGCAGTTCGATGGCCGTTGATGGAAATCGACTGTACGGGCCTTGATAAAATTATTAAAAATAGTAATAATTTGTGTAAAATTAGAAGAAATGATTTGGGAAAATTTGGGATGAAAAACTTCATATTTGAAAAGATAAAAATAGATTTTTATCGAAATGAACTAGATTGAACTAAATTTAAAACCCGATTTTTTTAAATAAATAAATTAGATTTAAAAAGGGGTTTTAAATAATCGGAATTTCTAATATATTTGATTGGATTTGAAATGGGTTTATCGTGAATGGTGTTTTAAATAACACTAGTTCTTTAACCCGATAATAAATAGAATGTGATTTGGGTTTGTCGTGAACTGTGTTTTAAATAACACCTAGTTCTTTAACCCAGTAAAAGGAGTTTTAACGAATCTGCAATTAGATTGAAATGTAAATCTATGATCTAAATTATCAAATTTAGAAATGAGCGAGAATGGAGTATCGCCAGTTTTGCTCCAAAGCGATAGTTAAAATTTTAATTAGATTTGAACGTGAAATGGTAATTAATCTTACCGATAACACCATAGTATTAGATATGGAGTATTACCAGTTTTGCTTCATGGGATGAATAGGTTGGGATTGGGAAAATAAAATAAATAATTACTTCGGTGTGGTTCGCTGATCTCGACTAGTTTAGAAAACCATAATCTGGTTTGAAATGACATCCAAAGGAAGATTAAAGGATAAATATTAAAGAATTTATCTTGGATAAAATTAATGGGAAACTTTCCCTAAAAATGTGATTTTATGAATAAAAGAATATTCTGAATTGGAATGAGGCTTATGTTGAGTTTGTGTAACATTTGTTTTTAATATACGCGGGTTGTTCGGAAAGGCCGGGTTTATACCCATTCTGAATAACCGATTCGACGATATGTCGAAGATGAAGACGGTGGTTGAAGACCGGAAGTCTTCACATCGTTTGGATAATTACTGACGATCCTGATTGGGCTGTACACCCAAGAAGATGGAAATAGTTGGTGGTCGTCCAAACGTACTTGGAGATGGATGGATATGCGAGGAAAGTGCCTCCGGTTTCGTTCAGACCCAGAACGAACTTATAAATGGATTGTGTGTCTGACATTGGATTTTATTCTGTGTTGATTGATTTCTATTAAATATATATCTGTTTGGCGGCGGAGAATTTATTCTCTTGCTTAACGCCCTTCTCTGAGACGTACGAGCTTAGAGGTTATATATCGATAGATATCAATCGCATGGCATGAATTGCCTATGTGGCACGCTGAGTTGCATGGATCAAGGCTTTTGTTGAAAAGCAAAGTCTTGTGGTTGATGATCAAAGCACGTCCTACGTGGCGTAGCTTTGTGTATAGCGTGGATTCGCGAGCCTCACACCTCGGTATGAGTCAAAAACGGGATGAGGACCCAAGGAGTGCACGACGTTTCTTTCTAGCTATGGGTGGTGTCAGTGACCTACCAGCCCTGACATTTATATACTTTTCACCTTTGTGGTTTGGATGCGAGGCGCCTCGATTATAGGTCCTATAGGGCCGGGAAACGTGTGTTCAGGAATTGCCAATCCTCTAACGTAAGTGAGGACCGGCCTTGGAGGATCCCAGGATTGCCCAGAGTGTGTAGTCCTGAGGCATTTGCTAGAGTGTCTCGAACGCGGAGAGGAGCTTGCCCCTTGCCTCGACTCATGACGGAAATCCAATTTCCAATACGTGTATTTCGGCTTTATTTGTAGAGCCTAGTATGGCGACATAGTGGTACGGGGCACTCATGCCGTCTATGATTTATATTTATGACTGAAATTGTTTTGACACTATAAACTTATTATAGTATCAAATGATTTGTTTTAAACGTACCAATCATGTTTGGCTTTTATAAGGTAAAACCCTATCCTCCGGCTTGCGTTGCATTGTGTGATGGGACCTGGGTCTTATAATAGCTTCATTTTTCGAAAAAGCATTGCGTTGTCTTTTCTATGCACTGGTATTCTTGGGAGGAAACCCGTTCCGTGTTATACGGCGTGGTCCCTTGAATTACTCTCTTTTAATGTATAGCTTTATATAACTGTTTTAGTTCTCACACCAGTCACATGACTGGCCTGAAGTTTATTGTTTTAACCTAAACTCTGGGTGCCCGTATTTTCCACACGGGCAGCTAGTAGTTTTGGTTTTGCAGATTTATATTCATAGGATCCTGGTTTACAGCTGGAATGATATCCGGAAAGCTCTATATCCGTATATCACCTTCAGTTGTGCTTTATATTATTTTCCGCTGCTATGTAATTTATTGTAATCTCTGATATTTATCGAATGTAATTTATTCAATTATACTCTGTATATTCTTGTATCTGATGGAATTGTTGTAATAGCAATGAAATGTTCTTCTGTTTGCGTTCTGATTTGTCCTGTTCTCAACGATCAGGGGTTTCGAGCGGTCTAGATCGGTTTAACGACTGATTCAGATCGAGCGAAATTCCAGGCCGTCACAGAGGAATCCAACTGGATTCCTCAACATTTATTTTACTGTTTTTCATATATTGTAATATATGATGTGATATATAATTTGTGTTGATTACGTGTGTTGAATGATATCGATCTTTGTTATTTGGGTATTTTAAATACCGTAAGAAATACTAGAATGTAGAAAAGTGGATTTTCAAAGTGTATTTAAAAATAAACTATTTATATAAAATCAATGGATTTTATATAAAAAAGGAAATGGGAAATATAAAAGGAAATTATTTGTAAAAACAAATATAAAAGGAAAATATTTGTGAAATCAAATATAAAAGGAAAATATTTGTGAAACAAATATAAAAGGAAATTATTTGTGAAAACAAATATAAAAGGAAAATATTTGTGAAACAAATATTAAAGGAAAATATTTGTGAAACAAATATAAAAGGAAAATATTTGTGAAAGAAATATAGGAAAGGAAATATTTGAGAAACAAATAGAATAGAAAAGGAGATAGTTAGAAAATAAATAGAATTATCAAAAGGGATTTATTTGGTAAATAAATAGATTATAAAAAGAAATACTTGAAAAATGAATAGAATAGTATAAAAAGAGAATTTTATATTTGAAAGGTTTAGACCTGTGCTTCGCACACGGGTATAACATGATATGGATTTAAAGCAAAGATTTTAAATAGAATTTGTTCTAACCGATAGATTGAGAAGATTAATTTATAATTAATAGTTTATAAATTAAATAAAATGTTTATCATTGGATAAATAGAATATATAAGTCAGGACTTATATAGAGAAGTAAGTATCGACTTCAACATCGATATTTGAAACTGAATATGGACATAGAGTTAATCAAAGGAGTTAATCAAAATGAGTTAGAGGAGTTAATTGGTTAGAGTTAGAGTTAATCAGTTAGAGTTAGAGTAAATCAGTTAGAGTTAGAGTTAATCGATTAGACTTAATCGAATAGAGTTAATCGATTAGAATGAATCGAATTATAGTTAACTAAATAGAGTTAATCGAATTAGAGTTAATCGATTAGAGTTAATCGAAATAGAGTTAATCGATTAGAGTTAATCGAAGTAGAGTTAATGGATTAGAGTTAATCGAAATAGAGTTAATCGATTAGAGTGAATCGAATTAGAGTTAATTAAATAGAGTTAATCGAATAGAGTTAATCAATTAGAGTGAATCGTATTAGAGTTAATCGATTAGAGTTAATCGAATAGAGTTAATTAAATAGAGTTAGTCAAATATTAGTTATTCGAATAGAGTTAATTGAATTAGAGTTAGTCAGATTAGAGTTATTCGAATATTAGTTATTCAAAAAGAGGTTACCAAATATAGTTAATCGAAGAAAGGAGTTATCGATTATAGTTTATTTGAAAGGAGTTATCGAATATCGCTTATTCGAAGTAGAGTTATCGAATAGAGTTATTCGAAGTAGAGTTATCGAATATTGTTTATTCGAAACGAGTTAATCGAATATAGTTTATTCGAAAGGAATTATTGAATAGAGATTATTCGAAAGAGAGTTATATGTTGAAATTCAATTATATCGATTTCGGGAAAGTACTATTCACTTTCCGTTTTTATTTATTTATAAGTTGTCTATTTAGTTATTTAGTTAAATTAAGGAATAAAATTTATGTTTTGAAATTAGATATTTCATATGTAGGGATTATAACGCTATAGTTATCAGATGTTTCACTAAAGAAGTGGATTCGTAAATAGAATCTGAGAGTTACGTAAGGAAGTTGTTAAAGATTTATATGGTGAACTTTGTCTATTTTGAAGTTAGAAATGTAGTTCAGTTAAGGTCTGAGAGGTAGTTATACCCCAGCTTGACTGACTCCATTCTTAACTAAGGAATGGTTAAGGTTCGATAGTGAAGTTTGGTTAAGTGAATTTAGTTAATAAGTGTAATGTTTTGAGTTGGCATAGCGATGTTTTATTTAAACATTTGTTTAAAATCCACTGAATGAGTTTTGGAAACATTTTCTAAATAAAATCAAAGATATTTTCTAATCATAGAAAATGAAATGTTGATGATAAAGAATACTGGAATGACAGTGATACGTGAAAAAGAGATGGAAATGTTTTCCAATGATTAATAACGTATATTTTCTAAATTTAGAAAATAAGGAACGTTGAATATATGGAAACAGGAAACAAATAAATTAATGAACTAAAGAGATAAATGTTAAACGATGATTGACCGATATAATTTCCATCTGGAAATAATATCATTGTTTGCACACATGTTTTTCTTTGATAGTTAACTCACCGACTATCGAAGTGTTTGACCATTTTTCCATTGTCAATACAGAGAGACCGGGATCAGATTCATTATCTGAAAACCACTCTATATGGACGTTAGCGTTGCGAATCAAATATGATGAAGATAATTGAAGATGGAGTTATGCAAGAGCTGTCCTGTTTACAGAATAATACCTTTGGTTTGTCCAGTCCTAGGACGACCTGTATGGAAGAATGTCTGATAGAGTATGTTTAATGGATCGCGTAAGTTGATCTATTCAAATGTATGTACGTTTGGTGGTGGAGGAATTCGTTTCTCTTATCTGTATACCCGTTGTATTTTTGGTAAAATCAATTTGTGATTTGGTGGGTATGACGATGTGACATTCAAAGTGAATAAATGTGTGATCTGTTAGAGATAAGCATGGCCTCTAGCCTCACAACCGGGAAATGACAAAAATCAGGCAGGCAGCATGGCTATGTGGGTTGCTTCAATTAGGATGTATTATCATCTATCTTGAGAATATTCATTTCCTTCTTTAATCTATTTGATGCTGTCCCATTCGGGAAATGGTTGCTGATCCGAACCGTTGGTGATATAAATTCGATACACTCAAGCGAAATGAGTGGTCGTTCATGTGTAGCCGGGTTGCAAGATGTTCTTGTTGAACCCAATGTATTCCTCTTTAGAGGTACACTATAGGAAGGTGGTTCCATACCATGTCATAGTTGGAAATCCATTACCCAATAAGTGCTCGCGGTTTTGATTGTATACTATATATGTGGAACGTGAGATGAAAGCGTTCTGCTAAATGATTATTATATTGTGGTTGATAGACATTATTATAATATCAAAAGAGTTTTGATATAAAGTTTATCATCTCTTTCAAAATGATTTTTGAAAGTTAAATCAAATGTTTTGGATTCTCATAAGGGAAAAACTCGTTCCGTTATATGGCGTGGTGTTATGAGATATCGTTTAATTGCTCAAATTATTTTATACTGTTTTACTCATACCAGTCCCATGACTGACCCAGAGTTTATTTTATTTTGTTTTCCCTAAACTCTTGGGTGCCCAATTTTGTACGGGCAGTCAAGTAGTCAGGATTTTTCAGATATACTTGGAGAGCTTGGAGCAGGAGGCTTCAGGATTATATAGCTATTGTTTATTCCACTGTGTTGTAAGTGTTGTACTCTGATAATGTCATTATATACATATACTGATTTTATTTCAGGGATATGTTATCTATTATATGTTGTTCGTTCCACTGTGAGATTCGTGTTACTCTGATGTTGTATGTTCTACTTCTTCTATTCTAAGTTTCTATCTTATCTATTCTTACCGTCTAATTTCTTTCATGGACTATCTGGTGTTTCTGATGCTTGAATAGTCGACTTAGAGTTGTATGCCGATATCCAGGATCGCCAATTCCCCAGGTTGTTACATTTCCTCGCCCAATGGGGCATCAAACTGGCCTGTATATCTACCAAACCATCCATCGGCATCGTAGTGGCCGATATAACCGAGGCGCCTCGCTTTCCATCATCCACGTAAGTAAAATGTCAGGGCTTGCAAAACCCTGACACCACTCCTAGCTAGAAGGAAAGCATGCCCTCCCTGAAGTCCTCTCCTGTTTCTGGTTCACACCGGGGTGTGAGGCTCGCGAATTAACTCTATACACAAAGCTATGCTATATTAAAGCTGTGCTTTGATCATCAACCACAAGACTTTGCTTTTCAACAAAATCCTTGATCATTTGCATCTCAGCATGCCACATAGGCAATTCACACTATGTAACTGATGTATAATATTCACACATAATGAAATCCAATGTCAGACACACATCCATTTACAAGTTCATTCTGGGTCTGAGCGAAACCGGAGGCACCTTATTCCTTGTCCCATATGTCCAATACAGGAGAGAGGTCCTCGCATATCCAGTCGATCTCCAAGTACGTCTGGACGATCACCACTTATTACCTCGTCTTGGATGTACAGCCTAATCAAGACATCAGTAAACGTCCAAACGATGTGAAGACCTCCGGTCTTTAACCACTGTCTTCATCATCGACTCATCGCCGATTCAGTTATTCAGAATGGGATAAAGCCGGTCTTTCCGAATAACTCACATATATTATAAACAAGTGCTACGAAAACACAACATACGCCTTATTCCAATTCTGAATATTCCTTTATTTAAATATTCATATCCTTTGGGAAAGGTTCCCATTAATTTTATCAAAGATAAATTCTTTAAATTTATTCTTTAATCTTCCTTTGGATATCAATTCAAACCAAATTATGGTTTATCCAAACTAGTCGAGATTAACACACCTTACCGAAGTAATCATTTGTTATATTTCCTAATTCCAACCTATTCATCCCATGAAGCAAAACTGTTAATACTTCATATCTAACACCACGGTGTTATCAGTAAAGTTAATTACCATTTCACGTTCAAATCTAATTAAATATTTAACTATCGCTTGGAGTAAAATTGGTGCTACTCCATTCTCGATCATTTCCCGAATTTGATAATTTAATTATCCCATTCGCATTCCAATCTAATTAAAGATTCATTAAAACTCTAATTCAGTTTTAATCTCCCAAAAATCATTACTTAATGATCTTTCAAAGTTAAGAAATAAATCTTATCTTTAACTGGGTTAAAGAACTAATGTCATTCAAAACACAGTTCACGATAAACCCAAAATCACATTCCATTAATTATGGAATCTTCACGGAAAACAGATCGATATATATAATCGATATAAAGTTCTGTATCTAACCAATAATATAAATGGAATAACTGCAAAGTCTTTTAAATTCCTTATATTGTAACGGTTTTCCTCCACAGAGGTTCACATCGATTATTTCCAAATCGAATTCCATTCCATTCCAATTGATTTTATTAAATTGGGGAACTTCACTTTGGAAAATTTCCCTAAATCTTAATTAAAAGATTTATAAATTCGAAATCATATTTCACTGTAAATCGGGTTAAAGAACAAATGTCGTTAAAACACAGTTCACAATAAACCCAATCCACATTCCATTTTATTCCAATTATTAAATATAATTAGAAACTCTAACAATCTCGATTAAAAGATTTATTCTCTTCACACGGGGTTCAAGAACAGCGTTAACGAAAACACCGTTCATGACAACCCAAAATTCAATTCTTTTATTCAATTCCCATTAAATATTAATTAAATGGAAAACTTCACTAAATCTTAATTAGAAGATATATTCTTTTCTCAATTGGGCTTAAGAACAGTGTTAATGAAGACACCATTCACGACAAACCCAAAATCCCATTCAGTATTAAATACAAGGCTTTCAATAGAAATTATATCAGCTTATATTCAATATCAAATCCTGAGATAAACAAATATCGTATTGGGAATGACGATATATATATCTTCCAAATTCCTCCACAGTATCCGTATAATCACGGAATCCAGTATCGAAATATTCCGAAGATAATTTCGATTCAAATCCATTCCAATCCATATATTGGAAATTCTGGTTATTTTTAAAACCATTTTAAATCCAATTTATTTATTTAAAAATATTGGATTTATAACTCTAGTTTATAACTAGTTCATTTCGATAAAAATATATTTTTATCTTTTCAAATATGGAATTTTTCATCCCAATTCTTTCCAAATCATTTATTATGATTTTATACAAATTATCGATATTTTTAATAATTTTATCAAGGCCCGTACAGTCGATTTCCATAAACGGTCATCGAACTGCACTTATAGCGACCTTTTCCAATTTTGATTTGGACATAATTCCAAATCCAACCGTTAGATTTCAAATCTCTTATCTCTGTTCGAAAGCTCTTTTCGATACGAACCCAACGGTTCTGGTTTTAGGAGAATCCGACAGTTGGATCTCCTGAAATATCAATTCGAAGTAAATGGTCGAAATTCGCAAATTATCGCGGCGCGGCGCGTTCTATTCAAGCCATTAAATATATATAATATATATATATATATATTATATATTTCACCGATTTCATTTAAAACGTATTTTATAAATCGTTTTAAATTCGTTTTCAAAAAGGTTTCAACTTCATATTCAATTTCAAATCAAAATTGAATATTCCATATCATTAATATATAAATGATAATATTTTCAAAACATTAGATTTTGAAGTCAATTTCTTTTCGATATTCATTATAAAAAGGAATAAAATCAATATAAATATCGTTCATGTCAAAATGGCGTTAATCTAATCAACACGGATTTATATATTTAAATATATTCATGTCCATCCCAAATCGAACATCAAAATCAGATTTTTGATCTTTTACTGAATATTATTTTAAATATTCAATATTTTAAAATATTCGTTATTTTAAAATATTCATTCTTTCTGAACTAGAATCAAACACAGTCAATTACCATATAATGTTATTTATATGGATTTCATACAACACATGTATAGAACAACAATGACAAACAATCAACCATCATCCAGAGTGCATTCTACACTGCATAAGCATTAAATATAAATATTTAACGTTTACAACAGTCTGTCAACCAATCGATTGACATACAACTAAACAATTGGGATTTGTGTACGTCAAATATCATCCCAATACCCGTTTGGGGTTTCAATCAACAAACACATATTTTATTTGTGCAGTTGGGCGATGTGTAAAATATATCATCCCAATCAATATCAATCAAATGGGTGTACATAAACAAATCGTCTGATTTGTTTATGAGTATCTATTTTATTTTAGTAAATATTTTATTTCATTCATTTATACAATAAAAATGATATTTTTATTGTTCTAACACTTTATTCAACACATGAATATTTTATATTCCATTCCATTCCACATCACAATCGCAATCAATTTCCACAACACAATCAAATCAAACAAGTCGTCCATGGTCGATGGGTGTCGGGTGCTACTAAGCACCATCTGCATCCTAGCATAATTAGAAAATAAACTAAAGTGAGAAGTTATTACCTTTGGGATCCACTCTGCCAGTTTAATTTCTGAATGGTTTGGATTTGGATTTGTTTCCAGTCCGTTGCATCGCAATCGGTTTTCACGCTGTCCGTAGTAAAAATCACATTTTTAATATGATGTTTATATTATAAAAGTCATATTTCTATACCGTTTCATACCTATAAAAGATCACATTTTTATATCGATGTTTATATTATAAAAATTATAATTTTATAAATCGGTTTTTTATATAAAAATCATATTTTTAATACACTAAGTTCTATATGAAAATCGTATTTTTATGCTTCCATTCAAACAATAAAAATCGTATTTTTGTGATTCCATTCAAACAATAAAAATCGTATTTTTATGATTCCATTCAAAAAATACAAATCGTATTTTTATGATTCCATTCAAACAATAAAAATCGTATTTTTATGATGCTACATACATGATAAAAACCAAATCTTTATCACAACGCTATATTTATAAAATCAAATCTTTATTATAATGTTATACATACAAAAATCTCATTTTAATTTAAAACAAGATTGTTTTATTTAAAAATCATATTTTTATACTTCATTATAAATAATAAAAACCATATCTTTAAAGAAACAAAAATCATATTTTTCCTACATTAAAAATCAATTCTTTTTCATATAAAAATCTAAACTTTTTATTATTAAAAATCAAATCTTTTTCTTTATAAAAATCTAAACTTTTTATTTTTAAAATCTAATCTTTTATTCTATAAAAATCTAAACTTTTATTATTAAAAATCAAATCTTTTTCTCTATAAAAATCTAAACTTTTTATTATTAAAAATCAAATCTTTTATTCTATAAAAATCTAAACTTTTTATTATTAAAAATCAAATCTTTTATTCTATAAAAAACTAAACTTTTATTTATATTATATATATGAAATACAATAAGAAAATTAAATAATAATAAAAACTTATTGTCACAAGAAGAGGGAGAGAGGGGCGAGGTGGTTGCGGCGGAGGAGGCGGTTAGTGGGTGGTGGTCGCGGATGGTGGTGCGGTGGGACCTGTAGCAGTGGTCTTGGTAGCCCTAGGGTTTGGCGATTCGAACTAGAGAAGGGGAGAGTGAGTAGATAGAAGGTCGGGGATGAGAGGAGGGGTGCCAGAGGTGGGTGGCGCCCCACCTGGAGGCGACAGCGATCCGAGAAAACGAGGGCGCGATGGGAAACGAGGCTACATGTTTTTTTCTTATTTAGTTCATTTCTGAACAAACGGGTAAAGGGGGTAGAGAATAAAGGTGGGGGCATATATAAATAAATTAATATATATATATATATATATATAATTCAATTTAATTCCATAAAGTTAACTTTTTAACTTGAACTCTAAATCGAACCCAACGACTGTCGCCTCTAGCTAAATACTCCCATTCCGAACACAATGGAATATGTTTCGCAAGCCGTTTGAACTGTTTCGATAGGTTTTTCCTTTAAATTAAAATAAAATCAATATATTTTAAATTCAAATGCACATTTTAATTTACCAGGCCACATATTGACTCCAAAAATTCCATAAAAATAAATCTGGATATGTTTAGATGATATGGTCCTAAAAAAAACTAATTTCGTCGAGTTTGGAGACCGTTTGAAAAATGGCCATTTTCTGGTCGATCCAATTCAACTAAAATTGACAAACCATGTTTTCTTTTGCCACGCTCACATATTGATTCCAAAAATTATGAAAACTGGAATTAAGCAATAATTTGACATTCCGAATCCTACAAAAGCGGTCTCATCGAAAACGAAGGTCGTTTGCAAAATCGCTATTTTTAAGCGCTATATTTCCAGATTGACTATTCTGAATTTTCAACTGGACATAACTTTTTATTCATGCTATGAACTTTCAATTTTTCAGATTCATTGGAAAGATATTTTCAAATAGATTCAAATATTTTTGCTTTCACCAAAATCCGGTTTATTTTGAATCATGTACATTCATTTGAAATTTGAAATTGAATTTTCAAACTACCTCGCCATTTTCAATTCCTTTTATAATTAAAATAAATATTTATATTCTAACTTCGATTTAAATAAATTTATAGGTTCTAATTCTATTCAAAATAAATTTCTCGTCATAATTATTTAAATAAATCATTTTAAATATTCAAAATTCATTAAAATTGCTAAAATAAAAATTTTAAATTGGTTCTGATTTTCCGGGTTGTTATAGAAAATCTCCACCAAAAAGTTTTAATAAATTCTATTAATGAAAATCATCGACCAATGTATACATAATTTCCTATATAGTGTAACCAAAGGTTTTGGACTAATTACCGTATTCAAAGAAGTACATGGAAGTAATTGGCATCAAATGCATGATGAAAAACAAACTTCTTCATATTTTATCCAACTTTTACCATTTAATCAACATTAATTTTTAGTTCTTGAAATTTATAGCATAACATGCAAGTTAAGTATTAAGAAATTTGAATCTTAGTAACTCTTCATGTGAGTCTTCAAAGAGTGAACAATAAGGAAATGAAACATATTTTAGTTTAGGAAAAATCCAAAAAGCAGTAAAATCTTTGTAGGATCAATACAAACTAAAACTTATTTCATAGGAATATGAAGCTGTATGACTCCATCCACCGTGTTGGCTATGAAACACTAAATTTAGTCACCATAACTTAAAGCCTAAGCACAGTAAAATGCTAACTAAGAGATAACAAAAATACAACGATCAAGTAACAATTTAATTCGTAATAAGTTGGTACAAAAAGCATAATGCGTCAGTATTGTCTATGATAGTGGTTGTAATAAAATTACCGACATCAAAATTATTCATCGAGTGAAGTAAACTGAATATTATTGCCCACTAAATATGTAACAAAAACCACATTATAGCTTAATGTTATTTTGATGAGCCTTTCTCTTTCCTTAATGATGTGATTGTTTTATTCTTTGTGGGCACATCAACTTTTGTTGTTGGATTAACGTTTAAGTTAGCATTTTTTTCACATATCTTTGTAGTATCATAATCTCTTCAAAACAATAAATTGGAATATAATTATGGGAGGAAATCTCCTACTTTAGAAATCCTTTGAATATGAGGAAGTTAGCACCAAAAACTTTATGCATTATTTTTTAGTATACTTCTAATGATATAAAGGTTTGAGTAATATAATTTAGCTAACCTAGAAAAGAGTTGAAGATATTTTCATAATGAGCATGCCTATAATTTCTTTCATATTGACGATATGTTTCATAATAATATTCTGCAAAATAGCTTAAAGCCTAGAAAATTGGAGGAATATTCCACCACCATGCAGGGAGCTGACAAGTTTCTGCTGATAAAGAATAACCAATACAACAAGATGAATGACTAGGGTTAAGTTCATAGGAACACTTAACCAATATAACAAGATGAATGACCAGGGTTAATTTCATAAGAAAACTTAACCAATATAACAAGATGAATGACTAGGGTTAAGTTCATAAGAACACTTAACCAATATAACTTGATTTGTGGTAAGGTTGATTTAAAACAAGAGGGAAACACTTAACCAATCAAACATGATAAGTGAGGAGGTTTAAGTTAATAAGAAACACTTAACTAACATGACATGATGAATGGGAAGGGTTAAGTTAACACGAGAAGGCAACACTTAACCAATATAACTTGATTTGTAGTAGGGTTAAGTTAAAACAAGAAGGCAACACTTAACCAAAGTAACATGACAAGTAGGTGGGTTCAGTTAACTTGAATTAATTAGTGACACTTAACCAATATAAGTTGGTTAACGAATGGGGTTAGGTTAATAAGAAACACTTAACCAACATGACACGATGAATGGGTAGGTTAAGTAAACATAAATGGACAACACTTAACCAATATGACATAATGTGCGGGAGAGCTAAGTACATATCGGGTTGTTGGATAATATTAGTAAATATAGGCCCACAAAAATTAACCATTAAATGAACATTCTTGAATCAATAGGAGGGTTAAGTACATATCGGGTTGGTGGGTAATATTAGTAAATATAGGCCCACAAAACTTAACCATTAAATAAACTGCTTGAATCAATAGGAGGGTTAAGTACATATCAAGTTGGTGGGTAATATTAGTAAATATAGGCCCACAAACTTAACCATTAAATAAACATGCTCGAATTGGTGGGAGGGTTAAGTACATATAGGGTTGGTGGGTAATATTAGTAAATATACGCCTACATACTTAACCAGTAAGAAACCCTAGTAACGGAGACCCATTTCAGCAGTAACCCACATAGATGTATCATGGTACCTTGAACTAGACACGGTGGGGCACGATTACTGGGCTGATTATAAGCAGTCAAAATAATGGCAGGGGGTACGTCAGTGTAGATTCCAATGGTTTACGGGCGTGCTCGTACTCCGGAGTGGGAAAAAGCAGGCACTGGGTACCAGTAGTTATACACTGTGCATCTTGAATCGTGTCGGGTCGCTATCATAACGATTGATACACCTTATGGTGGGACCAGCACAGGGTATCTACACGCAAGAGAGGGCCGATTGACACAGACACAAGAAAATTGACACGAGTAGTGAGCCGATCGATAGGGTAGTAAGGGTACATCTAACACATTCATGGCAATTAGGGAGATTGAGGTGGAATCCTCATAATAGATGTACACCTGGGGGCTACCACAATTGCGGGGATTGGGATCACGTTATCATATTATCATTTTATACAGATTACTAGTTGGGACACTAGTCAGGTGGTGCAGAGATATAAAAATCAGGATAACAAGGTAGTAGCAAAGCAGAGAAAGAGTAGAAGTGCATTCAGTTTATCTTGCCTTATCATATCTATACTAATCGTATGTTATCTTGTTATCCTTGTTCTCACGGTATTGTCTTATATTCAGTTTATTCATGTCATGATTGCTTTTGCCTGTTTATATGCTGAAAGTCACTGGACTTACCAGAATTATGTCTGACCTAGTTTTGTTTCGCCTCTTTTCTTCCGTCCCCCCCCCCCCCCCCCGAAGGTTCACAGGTAGGAAATGTTACCACTTAGCTCAGTTTTCTTTCCACGCTAGAAGATAGTCGATGTATTGCTTTGGACTCTCTCTTCCACTACTATGGCTGGTTCATGCTTTATTGGGAATATCATTGTTATTTTTTATGCTTCTTTTATATTTGGAAGTTATTAAATCAAGACAAAAGTTCTATGTATTACTTTTAAGTATGATTGAGACAACTGTTGTAAAAGCTTGACTAAACCACATTGTTTATAAAATGACTTTGTTTTCCGCTACTTTATTTGTCTGTTGAGTAATTCATCTGCATCTTTTACCTATAATACTCCACCTAAGTTAAGGCATTCCCTTTGTGGGTGATCTTAACGGAGGTGGGATGTTTCACTTGGTATCAGAGCTGAAGGTTACTGGATCAGATAAAAGATTTGAAAAATTATTTTCAAAACGGTTTTAAAAGAAGCATTTCCAAAAGAAAGGTTTTGTTTAAAGGCATATTCCCCAAAGCCATATGCACTATCTTTTGATCCTCTGTTTGAACTTTTGTTTCCTGAGTCTCCGGGGCTCCTGGCTTTCTGGGAGGTAACCTCATCGCGGCATGGTTTCGTAGGCTCGATGAGGATACGACCCCTGTCAAAGGGCGAAGAAGTGCCCAACCTCCATCCATAGTCGTAGTAGTTTCACCTATGGCTAATTCTCTTCCAAGCTTTGTAGGGTTTCCCGTACGATGGAGGCAATGTTTTAAAGGCTTGTCAACATGGTTCATAAAGGAGGTAAAGAGAAAGAGGCCAAAGGGGAAGGATCACAAACAAGGGATTGGAATATAAGAAGGGCGGAGGAAATAATAGATCCCACAACAAGAGGAAGTATCTTTTCTGTGGTATAGCGGGTCATTTAATTGTAGGAAGTAAAAGACAAGTGGTTGTTTTCAGCATGGTGAGGCAGGGCATCTTATCAAGGATTTCCCGGAGGACAAGGGCAAAGGGAAGGATTTTCAAGAAGGCAAGTGCGTGCTTTCACTGCCAGCGTACCTGAGAGAAAGATAGTAAAGTTTAGTTTTTCGTTTTGATCATCCTGTTAGTACTCTTTTTGATTTTAGCGCTTCACATTCGCTTATATCTGCTTCCATAGTTGAGTCTCTGCACCTTAGTACTAGTATAATAGAAGATCCCATTATTGTCTCAAATCCGATTGGTGGTTTGGCTCATTTATCTTTGGTTTGTAAGGATTTGAGAATATCTATATTAAGGATTGAGTTTTAAGTATAATGCTTATGTTTTTGGTTCCATGGGCTATGGGTTGATTCTAGGCATGGGTTGGTTAGCTAGTAATTGTGAAACAGGGGTAGTTAGACTTTTGACTTGCTTCAGGAATACCCTCGAGACCTCATGCGATCTTAAGGGATCAGTTAGGCTTCGCTACCTAGAATCACTTGATGCATCTATCGACGATTTGCGATCTGTTAGGGTAGTCCATGAGTACGCAGATGTTTTTGATTAGGTTAGGGATTTTCCCCCTAAAACTAGAGATAGACTTCTGCATATATCTAGTTGACAATGCAAAGCCAGTTATGCGATCAACGATAGTTTTGGAGCAAGATTGGCAAGGATAGCCAGAGTCGGTTAAGTGCTCAATTGTTTGGTTTTTTTGCTAGTATCATCTCACATAGATCGTCCAAATTCGGAGGAGGTATTCCTTGGGTGCTTGTCTGATATTGGTTTAGGGTTTTGGGGCTTGTACTTGAGGAATGTCGAGTTCGACTAGGATGGTTTGTGTGAGAAATAAATGGTTGTGGCAGGCGCCCTAAGTAAGAACGACCTTAAGAGAGGTAAAAAGCACCTAGCAACCTTTAGCTTTAGACCCTCAGATTTGTGACATGATGGATAAGCTAAGTAGAGGAGAGACCTCTAATCATCTTAGTATATACAATTGGTATCATGTTTAACACCTGTTTATCTTGGAAAGATAGTTCGACTATATTGGATACCCTCTAGCACAGTAAGTGATCGAGGTACTATCTTTGCTAGTGGGTTTTGGAAATGGAGTTAAAGAAGCTTCGCAATCGTGAAGTTAAATTAGTTAAGGTACAGTGGAGTGAAGCTCAAGAAGATGTGACTTAGAAGACTGAAGACTAGATACGCGCAGCCTATCCCTTTTCTTTTTGAGGATACATCCTTGATCTCTCTTTCCTTAAGTTTATGCATGCTTGTATCTACCTTTTAAGTATATCTCCTCGATCCTATTCCTTATCCTTAGGTAGAAACCAATGGATGTAAACATGTGTTTGAAACATGTTATGATTGGTGGTTGCAAGTGGTTGCTAGTGGTTGCTCGTGGATTCATATACACACATTAAGCACTAGATCGACTCAGTCACTTTCATATTGCATATGAATGAGTGAATTTTTTTATACGTATGAACTGAAATTTGATGTGTTATCATATGGATGTTGCATTTTTATGAATGATTGTGCACTCATGTAGAAGTTATAAAGTACAATTAGGAATAATTGCATACATGACGGACTCATAGCACTGACATAATTCGCATTGATTTTGCATTAGATAAGGACACGTACACACACTATACATATGATCATGAAAGCATTAGAAATCTTTTTAAGGACAATGGACGCCTGTGATTGAATGGTTGAGTAGATGGATGTTGGATGTTAGGATATGCATTCTTCTTAACTAAGAGATTTCGGGGACGAAATCTTTTAAGGAGAGCACAATGTAACACCCCGTATTTTCTGAGAATATTAAAAGAACAAATTATAGAACACTTAATTTTTAAAGTGAGAATTAAGGGAAACAGGTTACACCATTGCGTTCGTCTTGGAATTCTGCTTGGAATAGAGTCCAAGTTTTCATAAATCGGACTTCGTATAAGAAAATTATGGCACTCGGAAGTTTCAGGAATTTAAACAAAATAAAATAGTTCAGATTTAAATTTAAAATTCAAATCACACACCCGGGTTGGGCGGGAAATTTCCCGCCCAGGACCCAGGTCGACCAGGGGGTCGACCTGGGTGACATAGGTCGACCAGTGTGTCGACCTGGGGGTCGACCTCCCCCCTATTTCCAGATCCGAGGACTGTTTCATTTTTCTGCATTTGGACGCCCGTTCTGACCAAATTCGTTGATCCCTATGCTATATAAACACCCCTAAGGGCTATAGTTTTATCTACAAAACTTCATTATGCCTATACTCTACCCTAATTCATATCAAAATAAATTAAAGACGTCCTTATGCTGCTCTAGTTCTTCAAGAAATCAAGTTTAGAATTCAAGTAGAGATTCAAAGGCTAATTCAACGACTTCAACAACTGTTTTCTAGGAATCAAATCTAAATTAGAGAATCGATAATCTATGTCAAGGGATAACTTTTCAGTTTCAGAAAACAGATTCCAGAATGTAACACCCCACCTCCGCTAGGGTCACTCACAAAGGGAATGCACTAGCTTTGGTGGAGCATTATCTAGGTAAACATACACAGAAATATTACAAGACAGAACATATAAAATAGCGGAAGAAGAACCAAATTTCATTGCTTCAAAATCTAGAAAGGTATAAAGCCTTTTACATCAAAATGCTATTAAATCCATTGCATCGAAATCTGTCTTGCAATAGTAAAGAAGCATAAAACCGTAGTCATAAATCATTCCCCAAGTAAAACAGTAAAGCATCCATAGCCAAGAGCAATCTAAGCCTTCATGAAATAGCCTTGGAGCTTGGTAAGATCTGAACTAAGCTGTATTCCCACCCTATGAACCTGGAGGGGGGGGGGAAGAAAGAAAAAGGGGCGAAACAAAACGGGTCAGTCATAAAGACTGAGTAAGTCCTAGTGACTTTCAGCATAAAAACAGGTAAAGATAACATGGCATGAATAAACTGAAAGTAAACATAAGCATGATGACAAAATAAGCTACAAGCACGATAACTAAGAATAACATCATAGGATTTCTGTCATGTATAACGTTGCAAGGTTCCCATTCAAGATGAACTAAGTATAGTTTCTCAAGATTTCTATCAAGCATCGCAAGATTTCTCTACTTCACCATTAAAATGATATCTATTTGCTTTGATTTCAAAAATTCTCTACACCAACTGTACTAGTACCCCAACCTGTATCATCCTTTCCATGTATATGTACAGTCCCTTGCCGTATATCGTACGGGTTTCATCACGTATTTCTATACTACTCCAACGTAGTGCCACCATTCTTGAAATCGTTTGGACCGCCACCCTTGTTCTGGCTAGGTTTCCTTATCATGAACTATCGCGTGTTCAACTAGGATTTATGCCACCTAGGACCACTAGGGATTATGCTACCTATTGAACGTTTTCTAGATTCGATTAGGGTTTATGCCACCTAGGACCACTAGGGATTATGCTACCTAACGAACAACACCCTTTTTCCACGTAACGATCTATTAATCGATCGACTCCCTACAAGTCCTAGCACGTTCATGTGTCTGTGTCATACGACCCAATCACGAAATGTAGTCACCTTTGCTAGATCCACCATAGGGTGTATCAATCCCTAGGGTGCCAACCACTGACACGAATCAAGCATGCACAGTGTAAACCTACTGGTGCCCAATGCCTTCTTTTTCAACTCCGGACTACGTGCATGACCATAATCCACCTGGACCTACAATGGCGCACCAACTCAGCTGTCGTTCTGGTCGCTTACAATCAGCCCAGTAATCGTGCCCCACCCTGCCTAGTTCTAGGGTATCGTGATACATCTAGTGGGTTACTACTGAAAAGGACCGCGCAACTAGGGTTTCCGTTCAGTAGGTTAAGTGTTGTCATTTAAATTCGAGACTTAACCCCATTAGTCTAGCATGTCAAGTTGGTTAAGTGTTGTCATTCAGGTTCGTGACTTAACCCGCCTACGTGTCATGTCAAATTGGCTAAGTGTTGTTGTTCAAGTTCATGACTTAGCCCTACGAATTATCTGTCAAGTTGGTTAAGTATATTCAAGCGGTTCATGACTTAACCCTATCAAATCATTGTGTTAAATTGGTTAAGTATATTCAAGCGGTTCATGAATTAACCCTATCAAATCATCGTGTCCAATTGGTTAAGTATATTCAAGCAGTTCATGACTTAACCCTATCAAATCATCGTGTCTAATTGGTTAAGTATATTCAAGCGGTTCATGACTTAACCCTATCAAATCATCGTGTCCAATTGGTTAAGTATATTCAAGCGGTTCATGACTTAACCCTATCAAATCATCGTGTTAAATTGGTTAAGTATATTGACTTAGCCCACCTACTTATCAGGTTGTGACGGTTAAGTGTTACCCTCTGTTGTTACTTAACCTTACCACGCATCAGGTTATATTGGTTGGGTGTTATCAACCTATTCAAGTTAGCCAAACCCATCCGCTAGTCATGTTATAACGGTTAAGTGTCATTAGCCTAGCCACGTTACTTAACCCACCCATTCATAACATATTGGTTGAGCCTACATTTATAAGTTTTACATGTTCTTAACTCATACCGGTTAGGTCCATATTTACATGCCAAATTTCCATGTCATCCCACCTAACCCTCTAACCATACCCACGTCTTATTATGGTTAGTATCCCTTAGTTCATTCGTTATGACAAACGAATCACGACCTCTCACATTAGACTGTGCATTTTGTGGCCATTGGATTTGTCGGGCGGTTCCGGGCAGATTTACACCACAAACTGGGTCTAGCCTCGTGTCATAAACCGTTACGCCTACAATTTGGCCTTCGACCTCTCACATTAGACTGACACTTTGTGGCTACTGGATTTGTCGGGCGGTTCCGGGCAGGTTTACACCACAAACCGAGTCTAACCTCGTGTCAAAGGTTCATTAATGGTCGTATTCCCCCCAAAACCCCAATATCAGTTCATGTGTTTAACATATAGAAATGTTCATGTTCGTGTTCAAGTCAATTATCCAATACACAGTCATTTTCATGTTTCAAATTCCCAACTTTACATATTAATAAACATATGCCCAAGTTCCAAAATTACATGCCAATTTATATATATATATATATATATATATATGGATATATATACCCAATTCTAATAAGTTTACATATGTCCTATTCTTGCCTACTTACATGTATGCCAAGTTTATGCTATCACCCATATCGAGTTCTAGCCAAAATTGAATGTATCATGCCCAAATAAACCCAAATCATGATTCATGATGTAGTTATCCCAAACTGTAATATTTTTATTACAACACACGCCAACTACCCAAGTTCATAATACATATTTATGCCAATTATCAAATTTACAATCGTTTTTATATTCAAATCCCCAATTCTACATATGCCCAATCGTAAGCCAAATCTTTTGATTTAATTTACATAGACCCGAACTCATGGTTTAATTTACATGCCAAATTACATACATGTTATATATACCAAATCTCATGTTACATTACATAGATCCTATTTGTGCCAAATTCCATGTATATAATATTTATGCAAATTTGTTCATAACAAGATTATACCAAAATTTACAGATCAAGCCCAAACTTGCAAATACAATGATAATATCCAATTTCATGTTGCCAATTATTACATCATATTCATATAGGCAATAATCCCATAATTCCCACGTATACATATCGTACGCAAATCGCGATTTTAGGCCAAGGTCCGAAATTGACCAAGGTTCATGAAAAGAAAATAAATTGGGGGAGATAGAAATTGAATAAAAATGAGATCGGAGGAAAACATCATCATAGGCATAAATATTACAACCTGATGATAACGTCATCACAAATCAAGAAAACTGCTGAATAGATCATAAACTTGTCATGAATATAAAGATAGACAAGTCCCAAAACAGAAGATTCAAGGAGCAACAGAAATATATCAGAATCGATAAACATACTTAGATCCAATTCCACTTTATTTCATGTCTATATTATAATTAAATGTTTAAATCTAAAAGTAACTAGCACTTACAGAGCATGGCTAGTGAATTAGGAACTGAAATTGTCATAGAACGTTGTAGTAGTGTTGATTTATTGTTTGAACCATTGTTGAAGCTTTGTTCTTCGAATTGATTTGAGTTTGAATGCTTGTACTTTGATTTGGAGGCGGCGGCCATGGTTCAAGAGGGAGTTCAGCAGCATAATAGTGTAAGAATGATTTGATATGAATTAGGTTAGGTCTAAGGGTGTTTTTATAGGTGTAGCAACTAGTTTAGGCCCTTAGATTAACCCTAGAATCAATCCGGACCATCAAAACACGTCTTAGGCTTCAAAAATGAGTTCTGGGTCAAACCAGGCCGACCAGGTCGACCTGTAAGGTGGGGAGGTCGAACTATGGTCGACCTGGGGGGTAGGTCGACCCTATGGTCGACCTGGGTGGGTAGGTCGACCCTATGGTCGACCCCCTAGTCCAGTGCTCCCTGAAAACTACTGAAACTTGTACAGGCCATAACTTCTTCATTCGACTTCGATTTTCGAAAACTCGGACTCTATTTCATGTAAAATTTTGAGACAAACGCAATGGCGTAACCCGTTTCCCCTGATTCTTACTTTAAAATTTAATTCTGCCTTGATTTCTTGTTTTAACATGTTATAAAAATAACGGTTGTTACACAGAAATACAAGAATCATTCTCTTTTTGTAAGTTCAAGTTACTTTCAGATGTGAATTCTTAATTGAAATTGTTGGCTTGTAATAATCTGGATCTAAGCTATACTTGATTATGAGATAATCCTTTTAGATTTGTCAAATCTAATCTATTAGATTTATGCCTGCGATGTTATTCAAATCTAATCCATTAGATTTATGTCTGATGTAAGTAATCCTTTCATTTGAATCCATGCTTGTATATGCCTTTGGGAATCATTACTGACTATGGAGTTGGTCCAATCATATCTATCCTTGTTGTGTATCAGAATTGTGATCCTGTTTAAGTTCATGATATAACTCTTGTCAAACCTATACATCTGTGATGGTTCATAATGATATTCATATCATATCTATATGCCTGCAATGTATTCTATGCAAAACTTGTCAATTTGGTATATCAAATATATTGGACCAATAGTTCTTATCGTCATATGCATATTCTTATGCCTCTTATGTTCCATATTGTTTCTCTGCTGATCTCATGAATCTTGCGTTGAATCTCGAATTACGTACGTTATGAATACAGGGGTAATTGGGTATAACATGAAATTGACATTTATTTGGCATAATTTGGATAATGTATTATGGAATGGCTGTTAAGATGCAATTTGGGGTAATTTGACATGAATTATGGAATATGTAATTTGACATATTGAACCTAGAATTGGCATGAACGACAAAGTATGATATTTGTCATGAAAATCCTAGTTTTGGGCATAAACTGTAAATTGGAATATTAAATTTAGCTTAGGCTTAACTATTGATTTGGGATGCTAAACATAATGCATAGAGATTTTGGGCATGACTATTATTGCAAATTTAGGGAAGATTGGGTATAACCAATTTTGATTAATAACTTGAAATTGGAATTTGATGGGCATAACTTGGGAATTGGAACATGACTAGTTTTGGTAAATTTTGTAATTAGCATATAAAATCTAGATTTGTGTATATATGGTAAATGTGTAAAATAAAGATGAACATGCCTAACCCGAGGTTAGATTGAGTTGTGGTATAAAACTGCCCGGAACCGCCCGGCACATCCAGTGACCACAACAATACCTATCTAATGTGAGAGGTTAGTGCATCATGCCAAAGAAAAACCCGAGGTTAGATTGAGTTGTAGCGTAAAACTGCCCGGAACCGCCCGCCACATCCAGTAACTGCAGCAACACATATCTAATGTGAGAGGTTGGTGCATTAATAAATCAATTAATGCTAATATAACAAGATGAATGACTAGGGTTAAGTTCATAGGAACACTTAACCAATATAACAAGATGAATGACTAGGGTTAAGTTCATAGGAACATTTAGCCAATATAACAAGATGAATGACTAGGGTTAAGTTCATAGGAACACTTAATCAATTTATCAAGATGAATGACTAGGGTTAAGTTCATAAGTACACTTAACCAATATAACAAGATGGATGACTAGGGATAAGTTCTTAGGAACACTTAACCAATATAACTTGATTTGTGGTAAGGTTAAGTTAAAACAAGAGGGCAACACTTAACCAATCCAATATGGTAAGTGAGGAGGGTTAAGTTGATGAGAAACACTTAACCAATATGATAGGATGAATGGGAAGGGTTAAGTTAACACGAGAGGGCAACACTTAACCAATATAACTTGATTTGTGGTAGGGTTAAGTTGAAACAAGAAGGCAACACTTAACCAAAGTAACATGACAAGTAAGTGGGCTAAGTTAACTTGAATTGATTGGTGAAACTTAACCAATATAAGTTGGTGAACGAATGGGGTTAGGTTGATAAGAAACACTTAACCAACATGACACGATGAATGGGTAGGTTAAGTTAACATGAATGGACAACACTTAACCAATATGACTTAATATGCGGGAGGGTTAAGTACATATCGGGTTCGTGGGTAATATTAGTAAATATAGGACTACAAAACTTAACCATTAAATAAACATGCTTGAATGAGTAGGAGGTTTAAGTACATATCGGTTGGTGGGTAATATTAGTAAATATAGGCCCATAAAACTTAACCATTGAATAAAAATGCTTGAATCAGTAGGAGGGTTAAGTACATATCAAGTTGGTGGGTAATATTAGTAAATATAGGCGCACAAACTTAACCATTAAATAAACATGCTTGAATTGGTGGGAGGGTTAAGTACCTATCGGCTTGGTGGGTAATATTAGCAAATATAAGCCCACAAACTTAACCAGTAAGAAACCCTAGTAACGGGGACCCATTTCAGTAGTAACCCACAAAGATGTATCATGGTACCCTGAACTAGGCAGGGTAGGGCACGATTACTGGGCTGATTATAAGCGGTCAAAATAGCGGAAGGGGGTACGTCAGTGTAGGTTCCGGCGGTTTACGGGCGCGCACATACTCCGGAGTTGGAAAAAGCAGGCACTGGGTACCAGTAGTTATACACTGTGCATCTTGTATCGTGTCGGGTCACTATCATAAGGTTTGATACACCTTATGGTGGAACCAACATAGGGTATCTACACGTAAGAGAGGGCTGATTGACACAGACACAAGAAAAATTGACACGAGTAGGGAGCCAATCGACAGGGCAGTAAGGGTACATCTAACACATTCATGGCAATTAGGCAGATTGAGGTGGAATCCTCATAATAGATGTACACCTGAAGGCTACCACAATTGAGGGGATTGGGATCACACTATCATATTATCATTTTATACAAATTACTAGTTGGGACACTAGTCAGGTGGTGTAGAGATTTAAAAATCGGAATAACAAGGTTGTAGCGAAGCAGAGAAAGAGTAGAAGCGCTTCACTTTATCTTGCCTTATCATATCTATACTAATCGTATGTTATCTTGTTATCCTTGTTCTCACGGTATTTTCTTATATTTAGTTTATTCATGTCATGATTGCTTTTGCCTGTTTATATGCTGAAAGTCACTGGACTTACCAGATTTATGTCTGACCTAGTTTTGTTTCGCCTCTTTTCTTCCGTTCCCCCAGGTTCACAGGGTGGAAATTTTACCACTTAGCTCAGTTTTCTTTCCAAGCTCGAAGATAGTCGATGTATTGCTTTGGACTCTCTCTTCCACTGCTATGGCTGATTCATGCGTTATTAGGGAATATCATTGTTATTTTTTATGCTTCTTTTATATTTCGAAGTTATTAAATCAAGACAGAAGTTCTATGTATTACTTTTAAGTATGTTTGAGACAACTGTTGTAAAAGCTTGACTAAACCACATTGAGACAACTTTTAAGTATGATGGAGACTTGGGATGATTTTCGGCAAACGTTCGAAATGAAGTTTCTTTCTCAAGCTGAGAAAAGCATGCAAATGGAAAGATTTCTAGCACTCAAGCAAGGAGGCATGACTGTAAAAGAGTATGTTAACAAATTCAACCAAATAGTGAGATTTGGGCTGGAGCTAGTGGATACTCCGCATAAGAAAGCTTTGTAGCTTGCTAGAGGACTGAATGAACCCCTTCATGGGTTAGCTATGTCTCATATTCCAATGGAAGCAACTTTTGAAAGGCTCGTTGATATGACCTTGATGCATGAGGAAGATAAAGCTGATAAGAAAGAAGCTAAGGTTGAGGAAACACAAAACAAGAAAGTATGGCCCAAGAAGGGACAACAACAACAACAACAAAAGAAAGGCGGAAAGAATGACAAGGCTAAGGATAAGAGGAAGTTCCATAACTGCGGACGTGAGGGTCAGTTGATCAAGGAATACAAAAGAAGGAAGAATGCTTGCTTAAGTTATGGAGAGGTCGGATGCTTTTCTGAGGAGTGCTCGAAGAAGTAAGGACAAGGTCAAAAGGTAGGAGCTTTTGGAGGGCAAGTGCATGCTATTGCGATCAGTGCTCCAGATCGAGGTAGGAAAATTTCCGTGGAAGGTTTGGTTTCTCTTTCCGATCATCCTATTATAACTCTTTTTTATTTTGGCACTTCGCATTCATTTATATCGTATTATGTGGTTGAGTCTCTACACCTTAGTGCTAGTATGGTAGTGGATCCCGTTGTTATCTCGAACCCCATTGGTGGTATGGCTCATTTGTCCATGATTTGTCGGGGTTTGAGAATATCTGTTTTAGGCATCGAGTTTGAGTGCAACGCCTATGTGCTTAGTTTTATGGTATATGGGTTGATTCTAGGGATGGATTGGCTAGCCAGGTATGGTACCATTCTGGATTGTGAGAGGTGGGTCGTTAGACTTTTGACTTGTCATGGGAGGACCCTCGCGATTTCTTGTGACCCCAAGGGGTCTGTCATGCTTAGTTTCCTTGAGTCTCTTGACTCATCTATCGATAATCTGCAATCTGCATGAGTAGTCCGTGAGTATTCTGATGTTTTTGAGGAGGTTCGGGGCTTACCTCCGAGGCGCGAGATCAATTTTTGTATATACTTGGTAGACAATGCAAAGCCAGTTGCATTACCTATGCGCCATATGGCTCCAAGGGAAAGAAGGGAACTCAACAAGCAAGTAGGGGAGCTACTTGAGAAAGGGTTTATTAGGCGAAGCATATATGAATGAGGTGCTCCGGTGGTATTCGCAACTAAGGCAGATGCTTCGCTTCTCTTGTGTGTGGATTATAGAGACTTGAATAAAATCACAAAGAAGAATAGGCACTCACTTCCAAGGACAGATGATCTGTTTGACCAGCTTGTTGGTGCATCAGTATTCTCTCAGTTAGACTTGGCCATGGGGTTTCATCAGTTGAGGGTGGCTAAGGACAATATAGACAAGAATGCTTTTTAGACTCTAGATGGTTTCTTTGAATGGCTCGTTATGCCTTTTGGGTTGACGAATGCACCCGCCTATTTTGTTGAACTGATGAGTAGAGTGTTTCTAAATAAGTTCGTCATGGTCTTTGTTGATGATATCCTTATCTTTTCATGGAGCAATGATGAGCATGCCCAACATTTAAGAGAGGTTTTGAAAACTCTCTGTACGCATCTGCTGAGAGCGAAATTCTCCAAATGCCATTTTTGCAGAAAAGAGGTGAGATTTCTAGGGCATGTAGTCTCGAAGGATGGGATATCAGTAGATCCCGCAAAGGTAGTTGTAGTTCAAGATTGGCAAATTCCTTAGAATGCAATGGAAGTGAGAAGCTTTGTTGGTTTGGCAGGCTATTATAGGAAGTTCATTAAGGACTTCTCAAAGATATCAGCCCCACTCACTAGGCTGACGAAGAAGAATTTGACGTTTTCATGGGATATGGATTGTGATATTGCTTTCCAACAATTGAAGAGGGCTCTGACAATATCCACGGTCTTGACCTTGCCAGATGGAAACAAATTGTTCACAGTTTACGCTGATGCATGTGTTACAGGGCTTGGTGTGGTTATGATGCATGAGGGAAGGGTAATATGTTATGGTGGTGGACAACTAAGGGTTCATGAGAAGAACTACCTTATCCATGACTTATAGCTAGCTTCCATAGCATTCACGCTTAAGATATGTCGTCATTATTTGCTTGGAGAGAAGTTCGAGTTGTACAACAATCATAAATCTCTCAAGTACTTGTTCTCACAAAAGGATCTTAATTTAAGGCAACAAAGGTGGATGGAGTTCTTGGCATCTTATGACTTTGAGATTACTTATACCCCTGGAAAGGGTAATGTGGTGGTAGACGCACTTAGTAGGCGGAGGATGGCCTTAAATCCTCTGTTTGTGGAAAGGAAAAGCTTGGAGTTTATATTGACTTTAGACCCTCCACCGAATTTTTGCCTAGCCTGTTTGCATCACTGGAGGTGCGACCTACTCTTATGGATAAGATAGGAGCTTCGCAGCGAGAGGATGCACAAATTTTAGACATCTTTGATAGACTCAGTAAAGAGGAGACTTCTAGTCACCTCAGTGGATATGCCATAGACGATAAAGGTTGGTTGCGAAGATGGAACGCTTTGTGTCCCTCAAATTGGGAGTCTTTTGAAGACAATTCTAGAGGAAGCCTGTCATTCTAAGATGACTATTCATCCAAGTGGCGATAAGATGAATAGGGATATGAAGAGGGTTTTCTTTTGAGCTGGGATGAAGAAAGATGTAGTGGAGTTTGTTTCTCAGTGTTTGGTTTTACAGCAAGTTAAAGCTGAGCAAAAGAAGCCCGGTGGTTTACTTCATCCTTTGGAGGTCCCGGAGTGGAAGTGGGAGAGCGTCTCTATGAATTTCATAGATGGTTTGCCTAGATCAAAGAAAGGCAATACCAGTATTTAAGTTATAGTAGACAGACTTATTAAGAGCGCTCGTTTCATTCCAGTTAAGAGTAAGAGGACGGCAACATGGTTGCCAGTAGTTTACGTTCGTGAGATAGTCTGTCTTCATGGAGTACCTTCTAGCATCGTAAGTGATCGTGACCCCATTTTCACAAGTGAATTTTGGAGGAGCTTGCAAGAAGCAATAGGTACATAGTTGTGTTTGAGCACTGCTTATCACCCTCAGACAAATGGGCAGACAGAAAGGAAGAACAGAGTTCTCGAGGATCTTTTAAAGCTGTGTATCCTAGACTTCGGAGGGAGTTCGAAAGAGCACCTTCCTTTAGTGGAGTTCGCCTACAACAACAATTATCATGCCAGTATCGGTCTGGCACCCTTCGAAGCATTATACGAACGACCGACCATGTAGATCACTAACTTATTGGTGGGAATCTACAGAAAGACTACTTCTTGGATAATATATGGTTAGAGAGACGTCTGAAAAGATTGATCTTATTAGACGGTGAATGAAGACAGCTCAGGATAGGCAGAAGTCCTACGCAAATAGGATAAGGACCGATATTGAGTTTGAGGTGGGTAACATGGTTTTCATTAAAGTGCCACCTTTAAGGAATGTGGTTTGCTTTGGATCTGTAGGGGAATTGGCACCATGATTCGTAGGGCCATTTCCTATAATAGAAAGGATTGGCTAAATGGCCTATAGAGTAAAGCTACCAGAAAGACTGTCTGGTGTTCATGATGTTTTTCATGTTTCTCATTTGTGGAAGTGCTTGCATGATACTGCAGAAGTAGTTGAGCCGAGTATATTGGAAGAAGTAGAGGTGGAAGATGAGGTAACAGTTAGGCGAGTTCCTACCCATATTCTTGGATCAAAAGTTAAGAAACTAGGCAACCGAGAAGTCTAGTTAATGAAGGTTTAGTGGGGAGATAACCCAGAGGATGCAACCTTGGATATCGAAGGAAAGATTTGTGCTTCGTATCCTTTTCTTTTCGAGGGTATGTTCTTAACTTCCTTTCCAAAGCTTTTATTTTGTTTCTATAATTTGAGTATTTCCTATCGATCAAATCTTCAACATTTAGGTAAGAAACCCATGGATGTAAACATATGCTTGGGACATATTATGTTTGATGGATACAAGCGGATGCAAGTGTGTGTGGGTACATATACACACACACGTTAGACACTAGATCGACTCAATCACTCTCATACTGCATATGGATGTGTGTGCATTTTTCTTATTTTTATGGATGGAAATGGATGTATCATGATATGGATATTGCATTTGGATGGATGATTGTGCACACATATAGAACTTACAAGTTATAATAGGATTATTTGCATACATGTTGGATTCATGGCGCTAACATACATTGCATTAAGGAGGTCGACTGAATTAGTAGATGTAACAACCCGTATTTTTTAATGATTTAATAATTAATTTTATTTAATTATTTAAATAATAGTTTGGTAATTTAATGGTTTAAATTAACTTTGAATATTTAATTAATATAATAATTAAATAATATATCTAATTCTGAAATAATCAGAATTAGCTGAAATGGCAATATGTGTGAAATGAATCATTTAACTGATTTAATTCAGTTTAGAATTGATTTATAATAACGAATATATTTAAATAACGATGGTTGAACGAATAGCTATATTACAATTATAATTCGAGCTCGAAATGGCGTGGTAGTTCGTACTTTGGCGATTTGAACTTTAAACGAATATACAGAATCCGTTTTAAGCCGGATTTCTGTGAAACAAGAAACATTCAGAGTTGGTGAAGAATATTTTTCCAATGGAAGAGAAAAATCGAGATTTCATAGTGTGGATTGTGAGTTGTGTCCAAATAAAATTTTCAAAAAGTTGCTATGGAATTCCTTTATAATTTATAACGATTTATTTATATTTTAAATGGATTTTCAATGTAAATTGAATACTGATTTAATCTGGATTTGAAATGTCGATTTATTAATTCAGATAGGAATATTTTGGAGTTGTATTATATTCTATGTGAATATATATATGATAATATTAATTTATTAATATTGAATTTAATTATTTTTAAATATACTAATATTTAAAATGGGTTTATTTAGAGCTTTAAAAATAAACATTTTTGCAAACGATCTCCGTTTTTGACGAAACTATTTTTGTTGGATCTGAAATATTAAATTATTGCTAGATTTCAATTTTCGTGATTTTTGGAGTCAGTATGAGGCCGTATGGGATTTTAATGTGAAAAACAGTCAATAATTTGACTTTAAAAATATGCTGTTTGAGCAAACGGAGTCGAAATTCGACGAAACCAGTTTCGTTGGGTCTGTAATGTCGAATTGTATTTGCATATCCATTTTTATTGAATTTGGGTATTGTATGTGATCATAGGAATTTCTAATGACAAATATAAGTAGCGATAGCTTATTATATTGAAAATAATCGAATATAAAAATATAAAACTTTTCCTATAAATAACCCCTTAACACCTTTCTTAAACCTAAACTAATTTCCTCTAGCCAAAATTGCAAGCTGTCGGGTTTCTTTCTTCCAAACTAAATATCATGGGTTGAAAAATCAGGATAAAATCAAACAAATTTTCTAAAATCATAATATATATATATGAAGTCTTAGTGAGTAGAGCTTCCTTCTGGTGCGATTGTTGCTTGGTGCCATGAAGTGTCGAGCTCGTCTTTTTTCAGCAGCGCAACCTAGGGATTTGATTTTCTTCAAATTCATAGCTTTTGAACTTGATTGAAGCATGGAGTTAAATTTGTGGCACAAAGTAGCAGGGTTCTGAAATTTTTGTGGGGTTTTGTGATGGAAGTTGACGTGAGTTTTGGGTAAGGCAATAGGAACGGTCGAGGTCAGGTTTTTAGGGGGTTCTAGTTATATGTCTGGGTTATGGTTTGGAAGAGGAGTGAAAGAGGAGTATATTGGTGTTCCCTGTTTGAATTTTTATTGAGTGATGAAAGGTTTGCGTGAATGGGTGGAAATGGTGGAGCAGTTTTTCTGGAGCAGGCGTGTATTCAGAGAAGGAGATACGGGATTTTCTAAGGAAGAGGATGTGTTTGCATCAAAACTGTTGTGATGAAGAGTTGTTTTTATTTTGTGGTTTCAGTTTTTTTTTACTAGGCAAGAAGTTTCTGAAATGGTGGTTTAAACATGATGGAATTGAGTGATTAAAACCAGGAAGAAGAGGATTAAAAGTTGTTGTCTTTAAAACATTTGAAGGGGAGGAACTAACGCGGAAAAGGGAATGGGTCAAGGCCGATAATGTTTTGATTAAGGAAGTTGTGAAATAATGAGGACGGTGGTTATGGAAAGGGTAGAATGGTGCGTGATTCATCCTGGAGAGAAGATGGAGTGGTAAATGGAGAATGTAATGGTGTTATATTATTTTACGTTTTGTTGAGTAGAAAAGAAGAAAGCACTCAGAATTGGTTGGAAGTGTACATAGGTTGGACTATTGTGTTGAGGAAGAAAGTGGTGAGCGGTATGATTAAAATGGGTTTAAAGTGTGATTAAAGTTTAATTTAACTAATTGATTAATTTATTAATGACCATGATATGTTATAAACTTGTAAAATGAATTTCTCTGTCATACGTTATCAGAAATCGACGAAACCAGATCCATTGGGATCGTATGACACAATGGAACTGACTGGGAGTGAACTGGAGCTCGTTACAATTTATAGTGAAATAAATTGTCTGTCTGAATCAACCGACAATTACTGTTATTTAACGATGATTGTCCAATGTGAGTAAATCTCACTAGCTCTGTACAGTTTATACTTTTATAAATATAATCTAGTATTGATAAATGATGATTGATTGCTGTATGTTGATTGTTTGGTTGAATTGCTGATTTATTGGTTGAACTTATAGATAATGATATATATATATATATATATATATAAATTGTTAGTCAAATATTGATTCTATTTATCAGAATATTTCATATTGAAATGAAATTGATGTTAATTATATTGTTTAACATTTGTGGATGCAGGGAAACAGGTCGGAGGGATCCAACTGGATCCCTCAACATTTATTTTACCGTTTTCATATATTGTTATATATTATGTGACATATAGCCTGCTGTTGATTATATATGTTTGAATGATATTGATTATTTTTATATGGTATGTTAAACACCATAGAGAATACTGGAATGTAAAAAAGATAATTTTTAAAGTGTATATTGAAAATGAAATAATTGTATAAAATAAGTAGAAATTTTTTAGAGCAAGAGATGTTGATACTTTATCCATACATGTTTTGTACGGCACAATTCCCAAAACTAGCACAAAAAATGAGAAAAAAGGAGCTTAGTTATTATTGACATTGTTCCCTGTGTGCTCAAAATAAGGAAAAAGGTCGCTATAATTTGAACCTATATAAGGAACATCTGCTTCTTCCAGGAAAATATGAAGTGGTAATCTTCACCAATACCACCACACACTTTATTCTATATAGCTTCCTCATTCTTGCACTACATGTAAAGATAACACACATCAACCAACCTGTCTAACTGAACAATAATCATGGAGTTTCGTCAGAGACTGCAAAATATTTTTGATTAACTTAGCTAATGGAGTCAACAGTTTGTTCAAATCTTACAATGATTCTAATAATTCAAAATGAAAAAAATGGCAAACCACAGTTCATAAAAACGAGATTTAAAAGCAAACTGAAACATCAACAAAAATCAAATTAAATTTATATAATTAGAAATGAAAACAATAGGACTTCGATGGTTTTAAACAATAGGACTTTGATGGTTAATAGTGTAGAGAGTGTTTGTAATGTTTGCAATGGTTGTAATGTGTTTGTATGTTGTATTTTGCTGTTTTGTCTGGTCTTTTATTATGTTTGGTGTTGTGTATGGTTTAAATAAGCTACTGTATTGTATTTGGTATTTTGGTACTTAGGGTATATATAGCCTGTTGTATTTTAAACATTCAGGAAAAATAGAAATTACCTTTTCTGCATTCATTCTATCGCTCATGGTATCAGAGCGAAGCGATTTTTTTCCTCAATCATAACCCTAATTCAATATGCCTGAATGGAGTCAAATCTCGAGTAACAATCTAGAAAATCTTGTGAATTCTGCAATCAATTACAATGATCCCTATTTTCTTTCTCATGGTGATAACCTTAATTCTCAATTAGGTCAAATCGTGTTCGATGGTGATAATTATCTCAATTGGAGTCGTTGTGTTCGATTAGCACTTGGAGCAAAGAATAAAATCGGATTTATCGATGGATCTATTCTCCAACCACCTGATGATTCTTCAGATCTGCAGACATGGGTTCAGAATGATTACATGGTCACTGCGTGGATACTTTGGTCAATGGAAAAGAAGATTTCATAGAGTTTTATCTTTAATTCTTCCGCTAGACATCTCTGGACTGAAATTCAAGAGTGGTATGGTCATTCTAATGCTCCTTAGATTTATGAAATCCATATGAAATTAATGAGTATACAGCAAAATGATGATAATATTGCTACATATTATTCAAATCTTAAGCAAGTTTGAGATCAATTGCAAGTTATAGAAGCTTACCCTGATTGTACATGTGGATCAATTCATCATTGTTCTTGCGGCTGGCTTAAGAAAATTTTAGAGGCTGATCAGTTAAGAAATGTAACACCCCGTAATTCTGTGACATTAAGATTCACAAATTAAAGTATAATTATTTTTTTTAAGAAAAATTAAAAGAAAAAGATCCATGCAGTTGTTTAATTTAAGTATGGTAACTAACATGAAAAAGAGAAGTAAGGAGAGAACAATAATTATTATTGTTCTAAGACTTATTAACAAAAGCCTCTGTAGCTCAGTTGGTTAAGGCATTGGATTTATAGCATGGAGGTCGGGGGTTCGAACCCCGGCGGCGGCATACTTTTTTTAATCTTTGTTTTAGAGAGGGCCAACTGAACATGCAAATATATGTACGTATACAAATTAAAAATTTAAAAAGGGTAAGAATGTGCATATAAGGAAATAAAGAAAATATATATATACACATATGAGAATATATATATATATATGCAAAAATATATGTATACGAAAGATAAAATTAAAGATAAGGCTACAGTCAATGAAATATGGCAACATCATTTGAATTTTGAAAATAAAATGAAAGTTGTGCGTATATATATACACATAAATGGTCGTTAGAGGAATTGTATACATATAAGAATATTTCATGTGAATAAAACAGTTAAATAAATTCCAGAAATTCAAAAGTTCGAAAATCAAACTTCTACGCCAAAACAATTCATTCGAAATTCAAATTTCTACGCCAAAATAGCTTGTGGGACCCAATGCTGACTCAGCACTGCGTGTATGATAAGGTTTGGCTAGATTCATCTACGTACCTGGACTATTTTCTTAACTGGTTCAATGCTGACTCAGCGCTGCGTGTACGATAAGGTCTTGAGCAGCTATATAAACAACCCGAGTCTTCATTCTCTTTGCACCAATTCTCTTCTATCCTTATGCTGCTAAGATTCATGGCTTCTTCCCCTCCTCTAAATTTTCTTAAATAATTAAAATAAAATATAAATTCAAGACATGGAGATGTTGCTCAAATCTGTTCAAGAGAAGATTCAAATCAAAGTGAAGAATTCAAAGGCTAAATCAACAAACCTCGAGCAACGACATACGAATCTTAGCATCGCCGTTCTTCTATTCTAGATCTAATTTCTTTAAGTTGGTTATTTCTAGACTTGAACGTTTTATTTTTATTTATGACATGAAATTAAAAGGATATAAGAAAAATGCCTAATCTCTTCACTTGGATCTGTGTTTATTTAAGTTTTTGGATCTAATTCTTGACTATGGCCCAGAACATACTATGACTTTGATTGACGGCCTATGACTATTGAACAAAGAGGATATGCCTATGCCTATGATCATGATTATGAGAACTATGACCATGAACCTATTGCCTTTGAATTACGAACATGAACCTTGATTTGGGACATACAACATATGACTATGACATTGCCTATGACAATGACTTATGACTATGGGAATTATTTTCCCTTTTGGACTATGAACATTGCCTATAACTATGAACTTTGCCTATGATTCATAATTAGGAAAATTGTTGCTTAAGTTTTGTGGCTATGAAATTGGGTCTAAACCCGATTATCTATTTTATCTGTTCCTTGTTTTTCTTTGGTTTTAGACTGTGGGAATTTACCTATTCAGTTAGGTCTACCCATGTTCTTGAACCTATTCTATCTATTGGTTTAAGACCGTGGGAATTTACCTATTAAGTTAGGTCTACCCATATTATTGAACCTACGTCGTTATCCAAACCTTTTATGCTAGTTATTATCCCTTTTCATTGCATCTTTGGTTCATTCCCTATTTTCTACGAATCTAGATTTATTTACAATCTAGGTTAAATCACGATTATACGAACGGTGGGAATGCAATTTGGGGAAAATATGAAAATGAACATAAATGTAGTTATAAGCTTGGAAATTGGCATAAATTGGGAATATGTATTATGGCATGTTCATAGGAATGCAAATTGGATAAGTTTGACATATTAAATTTAGTATTAGCAAGTAAGCTAAATTTTTGGCATGAAATGTAAACTAGAATAATAATTCTAGTCTTACCATAAACTGTGAATTAGGAATGTTAAATCAAAATTGTGTTAATTAAAGATTTGGAATAAGTATATTAGCACAATTTTGAATTTAGCCATAATTGTGAGAAATTGTCATGTTTAGAATAAATTATGGTTAGTGACACTTAATTTGGTATAATTTACATACCAAAAAGTATAAATATGATAAATAAGAGGGAACGGGCCATAATAATAAATGTGACAATGTACATTAAAAGTGTAATAATGAAATAAGTAAATTAGGAGTAAATTTACTTATAGAATTTTTCATAAATGATAAATTGTTCATTTACCACAAAATATGTAACTTGCATGTAGGTAAAGTTTTGGCCATAAATTATAAACTAGGATACTTAATCTAGTTTTGGCATTGAAATAGGAAATGGCCTGAACTGCAAGTTGGGTTAGGACTTGGGCCTAGAATATAAGTATACTAGTGGGCAGGACAAAATGAAAATGGTATAGGCCAAGTTTATTTAAAAAGGGAAAATGGACATTGAAGATAAATTGTTAATAATTTATATATGGACAAAAGAAAGGTTTTCTCTTTGAATAACACATACACCTAAAAGTTCTAGGGTGACAGAGAGGATAGTGTCTAGGCTTGGGTTTGGAAAATACAACTTTCCTGCCCTCCCTGGCTATCCCTAACTGGTCCGAAGGACGGGATGGTTGTTTTCGAAACCAGATTTGGAAATTAATCAAAAACCCTTTGAACTTAGAAAACATGAATATGCCTAACCCGAGGTTAGACTGAGTTGCGGTGTAAACCTGCCCGGAACCAACCGGCACATCCAGTAACCGCAGCAATATCTGTCTAATGTGAGAGGTTGCGGCTTTAATTTATTAATTAATGCTAGAACAAGAATGGGAGAGTTAAGTCCATAGAAACACTTAACCAATTTAACACAGTTAAGCAAAAATGGGTGGGTTAAGTCCACAGAAACACTTAACCAACTTAACACAGTTAAGCTAGAATGTGAAGGTTAAGTTCATAGGAACACTTAACCAACTTAACACAGTTAAGCTAGAATGGGAAGGTTAAGGAACACTTAACCAACTTAGCACAGTTAAAGCTAGAATGGGAGGGTTAAGTCCATGGGAATACTTAGCCAAATTAACATGTTAACTAGACTAGAATGTGGGGTTAAGTAAAGTTAATACACTTAGCCAATTTAACATGTTAATTATACTACAGGTTGGGGTTAAGTAATACACTTATCCAATTTAATATGTTAGCTGGACTAGACCATAGGGTTAAGTAAACTTGAACGCTTAACCATCAGAATATGATAAATGAATAGGGTTAAATAAAAAAGCATAAAAGGGATAACACTTAACCAGTTTAACAGGATAAGGGAAGAGGGTTAAGATAGCTTGAATCGACTAAAGACACTTAATCAATCCAACCCGGCGAGAAAGAAACTAAGTAGTAAACCTCAGTTCAAAAGGGGACTAAGTAGTAAAACTTAGTTAAGAAAACAAGGAATTTGGAAACTAAGTGGTAAACCTTAGTTAGTAGAACTAAGTAGTAATTCTTAGTATAACATGAAGGAGCGGACGTCCATCTGATTTTAAACAAGACTCCAACGAATTGGGATACGAAGCCCGAGGCTTCAAGGGGACGTGAGGGTACTCTTGGTATCCCTCTGTGAGGCTGCAGATGATCCGCCTGGGCGCACAGAGGTTAAGGTCTATGGTAGAAGAGCCAAGGGTATGCCTTGGTTGCAATATATGGCAACTAAAAGACTAGGATGGACCAGCGTGATTCGGCGAGAAGACGGAAGCCCTGTGATAGCAACTCGTCGTCTACCTACCATCTTCAGTCAAGCGAGACACGTGAAGCGGGAAGGCTGGAGGACTCATACGGACCACATACTTGCTATCTAGTTGTGGTTGCGGGGTGTTGTTGGCCATAGAATTAGTGGGGCAGATAGGGGCCTTCGTACAGTTCTCATTTTACAAGGGTGGCCTTCCATTAGTTGAGGGAGGGGTCGAGTGGGACCATAGCCACTAGAAAAACAGACCTTAGCATCTGCATCGACAGATATTGAAAGCTCCCGACCGAGTTCCGTATTTCTAGAGTAGCCCTGACAGCGGAACTCGGACCGCACATTACTGGACATGTGCATCTAGACAAGCGATAACGATTCGCGATACATGCGTGGGAAATGTCTAGGAACATGTACCACCCTAGGTGGTGTGTCCTAGACTAAAGGGCATCGTTCGACAGATAGCATAATCCCTAGTTTGGAACTAGGTGGCATAAACCCTGAATCCAAGAAGCATTCAGAAAAATAGCGTAAGTTCTAGTTGAATCTAGAAGGCACTTGATAGAAAACCCTAGATTAGATCTAGGTAATTAAATAATAAATGGATACCTGAAGGCGACGGAAACTACAGGGATTGGGATCACGTTATCGTTACAAGTTGGGACATTAGTTAGGCGGTGCAGAGATATAGAGACCAGAATAATAAGGTAATAGCGAAGCAGAGAAAGTATTAAAGTATATCCAGTTTATCTTGCCTTAGTATATCTTGTGGTAATCTTATCTTATCCTGTTGACCTTATCATCATGGTATTGTCTTGTATTCGGTTAATTCATGTCATTTCATTTTTCCCTGTTCACATGCTAGAAGTTACTGACTTACTCAGGCTTTATGTCTGACTCTGTTTTTCTTTCGCTTCTTTTCTTCCGTTCCCCCCCCCCCCCAGGTAGTTGAGGAGGGAATAGTATAACTCAGGATTAGATTGGACCGTTGCTCTTTCCCCAGCTTGAAGATTTGACGAAGTCGTCCTTGGATTCTCTTTCAGATGCTATGGCTGGCTCTTGCTACATTGGGGAATATAAAATGTTGTTTTATGCTTCTTTATTTTGTAAAGACAGATGATACTCTGATATTGTAAAAGAATCTTGTATAGACTATTTTATCAATAAAGCAAAGTTCTATTTTCCGCAATTTAATATTTGTCTGCCTTGTAATTTATCTGCATCTTTTACCCAAAATGCTCCACAGAACTTAGTGCATTCCCTTTGTGAGTGACACTAACGGACGTGGGGTGTTACACGTGGTATCAGAGCTGAAGGTTACCGGATCAGATAAAAGATTTGAAAAATAATTTTCTAAAGGTTATTAAAGAAGCATTTTTAAAAGAAAGTATTTGTTTTAAAGGCATATTCCCCAAAGCCATACGCATTGTCTCCTCTTCCTCTGTTTGAATTCTTGTCTCCTTCTTTCTTGAGTGTAACAACCCGAAAATCTGGGCCAGTTTAAAATTTTTATTTTGGCAATTTTAGCGGATTTTGAATATTTAAAATGAATTATTTTAAATAATATCGACGAGAAATTTATTTTGAATAGATTAGAACGTATATATTATATACGTCGTCATTAGAATATAAATATTTTATTTATAATTATAAAAGGAATTGAAAATGGCACAGTAGTTCGATAATTCGATTTCAAACTTCAATTGAATGTACCGGGTTCAAAACAATCCGGATTTTAGTGAAACCAAAAATAATGGAATCTAATAGTGACTATCTTTCCAACGAATCTGGAAAATCAAAATTTCATAGCGGGAATCAAAAGATATGTCCAGTTGAAAATTGTGAATAGTCGCTATGGAATTCAGGCCCTTAAAAATGGAAATTTTGCAAACGACCTCGGATTTCGACGAAACCACTTTTGTTGGGTCCGTAGTGTAAAGTTATTGCTAGATTCCAAATTTCGTAATTTTTCGAATCAATATGTGAGCGTGGCGAAGGAAAACGCGTTTGACCAGTTTCAGTTGATTTTAATCGACTGGAAAATGGCCATTTTTCCAACGGTCTCAGAATTCGATGAAATTAGTTTTGTTAGGACCATATCGTCAATACGAAGCTAGAAAATATTTTTTAGGAATTTTTAGAATTAGTATGTGACCCCGGTAAATTGAAATGCGCGTTCAAATTCAATATATAGAGTTATATGTTGATTTTGTCGAAAACTGATTGAAACAGTCGAATCAGCCTACGATACATATCCCATTATGTTCGGAATGGGGGTGAAACGCTATGGACGACAGGCGGTGGGTTCGATTTCGAGGTCGTATGAAAAGTCAACTTAGGAGAGAGAAATTAAATTAATTAATTAATAAAAGAAAAATCCTCTCTCCTCTCCCCTCAAAACTCTCTGGCCCCCCCTTTTATTTCGAATCGAATTCTCAGAAAAGAAAGAAAAAAACGCGAGGGCCATCGCATTCAAGAGCCGCCGCCGCCAGCTCCAGGAGCTCCGCCCCACCTCAGATGATCCGCCCTCCTCAGACGAACCCCGCCGCACCCATCCTCCCTCCAGCCGACGCTCGAAGACCCCCCCTCCCCGTTCGATTTTCCTCCACCGCTGCCGCCTGCCTTGGCCGCCTCCCCAATCGCCACCACCTCCTCCTCACCCCCTTCCGCCGCTACCTCCTCCCTCCATTTCCCCTAAACCCGAAACCCCTAAATCCACTGACCAAGTAGACCCCCTATCTCCAGTGACGCAGTGAGTCTCCCCTCTCCTTTTTCTTCTTTTATTTTATTTTATTTATCTTATTTCATTATGTAAGGGCATTGTTCTGAAATTAAATGTGATTTTAAAACTGAATTTAGATTGGATTTTTTAAACGTAGAAAGATCGTATTTTTAAACATAGAAAGATCGTATTTTTTTTAACATAGAAAGATCGTATTTTTAAACATAGAAAGATCGTATTTTTTTTAACATAGAAAGATCGTATTTTTAAACATAGAAAGATCGTATTTTTTTTAACATAGAAAGATCGTATTTTTAAAAATAGGAAAGGTTCGATTTTTAGACGAGGAAAGGTCGGATTTTTTATGAGTGAAAAGATCGTGATTTTTAAAATAGAAAGATTAGATTTTTAAAGGAAGAAAGACGATATTTTTAAATGGAGAAAGGTGAGATTTTTACATATATAGCATAGTAAAAATTCGATTTTTATATATTGAATAGCTAAGTAAAAATTTGATTTTTATATATTGAATAGCTAAGTAAAAATTCGATTTTTATATATTGAATAGCTAAGTAAAAATTCGATTTTTATATATTGAATAGCAAAGTAAAAATTCGATTTTTATATATTGAATAGCAAAGTAAAAATGTGATTTTTATATATGTAGAGAATACGGGCAGTGAAAAATGACAAGAGGCAGAACGACGAATATTTCTGCAAAGAAGAGTCGTGGCGTTGGATAGCTATATGTGAGAACTTCTCACCTTTCAATTTAAATTTTCTAGTTATATATATACTAGGATGCAGACGGTGTTTAGTAGCACCCGACACCCGTCATCCACAGACCATGGATGGCTTGTTTGTTTAATTGTTTGGTTGTGTAGTTGGTTAGATTATTTGGTTTGGAATTGAATTGTTTGGTGAAATGAAATTGATTTGATTGATGTGTGAATGACGAGGGCCTTCACTAGACCGGGGATAAGGCTAGGCCTTGTCCCGTTTCTAATACCGTGCCGTTATGCCGCCGAAATCTTCTAAAATAAGTTAGAAAAATAAAAATATCATTTTTATTGTGTAAATGAACTGAATAGAATATTTTCATAGGTTGAATAAAATATTTTATCGTTAAAAATATAATTTTTAACGTGAAGTGAATAAAATGAAATATTCATTTACAAACCGGACGGTTTGTTTATGTACACCTATTTGAAGGACATTGATTGGGACGATAAATTTTACACATCGCCCAACTGCACAAATAAAATCTGTGTTTGATTGTTTGAAACCCCACACAGGTGTTGGGATGAAATTTGAAGTTCACTCATCCTGATTGATTAAATATGTCGATCGATTGATTGACAGACTGTTATAAGCGTTAGATATCTATATTTGATGCTTATACAGTGTAGTGCACTTTGGTTGATTATTTTTGAATGCTATTATATACATGTGTTGTATGGAAATCCATATAGTTAATGCTATATGGTAATTGATTGGGCCTCATTCCAATTTAGAAAATAATAAAATTTACATCTTTATCAATATAAAATAAAGGTTCATGTGTTGACTGTACTCATCCGTTGAGATTAGTCATGTGTTGAACGAAATATTTTAATAATAAAATTTACATCTTTATCAATATAAAATAAAGGTTCATGTGTTGACTATACTCATCCGTTGAGATTAGTCATGTGTTGAACGAAATATTTTAATAATAAAATTTACATCTTTATCAATATAAAATAAAGGTTCATGTGTTGACTGTACTCATCCATTGGGATTAGTCATGTGTTGAACGAAATGTTTGAAATAGGAATATTTGAACTAAGAAATATTTTGATAATAAGAAATGTTTGAAATAGAATATTTGAAAATAGAATTATATGAAGCCGTGTTGATTAGATTGACGCCATTTTGAAGTGAATGATATTTATATCGATTTTTCTCGATTTCGAAATGAATTGAATATAAAGTGATTTCGAAATGAATTGAATATAAACTGATTTCGAAATGAATTGAATAAAATGAATTTGATTTCAATTAAATATATATCGAATTTCAATCCAATAGAAAACCAATTTGAATTGAATCGAATAGAAAACCACTTTGAATTGAATCGAATTGAAAACGAATTCGAATTGAATTTAAAACGAAGTGAAATGAATTCAAATTGAACTGAAACGTGAATTGAATAGAAATCGACGAAATATATATTATATATATTATATATATAATATAATGGCCTGAATAGAACGCGCCGCGCCGCGGCAGTTCGTGAATTTCGACCATTTATTTCAAACGGACATTACGGGAGATCCGACCGTCGGATTCTCCTAAAACCGGAACCGTTAGGTTCGTATCGAAAAGAGCTTTCTAACGAATATTTGAAATTAGAAATATAACGGTTGGATTTGGAATTATGTCCAAATCAAATTTGAAAAAGGTCGCTGTAAGTGCAGTTCGATGGCTGTTGATGGAAATCGACTGTACGGGCCTTGATAAAATTATTAAAAATAGTAATAATTTGTGTAAAATCATATGAAATGATTTAGAAAGAATTGGGATGAAAAAACTCCATATTTGAAAAGATAAAAATAGATTTTTATCGAAATAAACTAGTTTTGAACTAGAATTATAATTCTATTTTTTTTTAAATAAATAAATTGAATTTGAAAAGGGTTTTAAAAATAACCAGAATTTCCAATGATTGCATTGGAGTGGATTTGAATCGAAATTGTCTTCGGAATATTTCGATGTTGGAATTCGTGATTATACAGATGTTGTTATGGAAATTTGAAAGATATATATTTACATCGTTATTTCCAATACGACATTTGTTAATCGTAGAATTTGATATTGAATATAAGCCGATATATTTTCTATTCAGAGCCTTGTATTGAATATCAAATGTGATTTGGGTTTGTCGTGAATGGTGTCTTCATTAACACTGTTCTTGAACCCAGTTGAGAAAAGATTAAATCTTTTTATTTAGATTTAATGAAGTGTACTAATTAAATGATATTTAATTGGAATTGAATTCGAATTAATTTTTGGGTTTATCGTGGACAATGTTTTAAATAACACTCGTTCTTTAACCCGATAATTAATGGAATGTGATTTTGGGTTTATCGTGAACTGTGTTTCAAATGACACTGATTCTTTAACCCAGTCACAGATTAAAACTAAGTGGAGTTTTAATGAATCTTTAATTAGATTGAAATAATCGAGAATGGAGTATCACCAGTTTTGCTCCAGGCGATAGTTAAATCTTTAATTAGATTTGAACGTGAAATGGTAATTGAATTTACCGATAACACCGTAGTGTTAGATATGAAGTATTACCAGTTTTACTTCATGGGATGAATAGGTTGGGAGTGGGAAATTAAAACAAATGATTACTTCGGTAAAGTTCGTTAATCCCGACTAGTTTGAATTGATATTCAAAAGTAGATTAAAGAATAAATTCAAGGAATTTATCTTGGATAAAATTAATGGGAACCTTTCCCTATGAATGTGAAATTTAGAAACTAACTGTCGGTTAGCCAAGCAGAATGGTTTCCTGGATATTGATCTGATGTTGGTTTCGGCATTCAGGGTTAATATTTGGGGAATTATTCTCTTGATTAATTTACGGTTAGTGACTGATGAAATGGAATGAGGCGTTTGTTGTGTTTGTGTAACACTTATTTAAAATATACGCGAGTTATTCGGAAAGACCGGGTTTATCCCATTCTGAATAACTGATACGACGATAAGTCGAAGATGAAGACGATGGTCGAAGACCGGAGGTCTTCACGTCGTTTGGGTGATTACTGATGATCTTGATTGGGCTGTACACCCAAAAAGATGGAAACAGTTGGTGATCGTCCAGACGTGCTTGGAGATCGATGGATATGCGGGGTACTAGGTGCCTCCGGTTTCGTTCAGACCTAGAACGGACTTGTAAATGTACTGTGTGTCTGACATTGGATTTTAGTCCGTGCGATTGATCTCTATTAAATATATATCTGTTTGGCGGCGGAGAATTTATTCTCTTGCTTAACGCCCTTCTCCGAGACGTACGAGCTCAGGGGTTATATATTGATGGATATCAAACGCATGGAGTGAATTTCCTGTGTGTCATGCCTAAGTGGCAATTGATCGAGGCTTCTGTTGAAAAGCAAAGTCTTGTGGTGATGATCAAAGCACGGCCTTTGTGGCGTAGCTTTGTGTAACGTTTACTTTGCGAGTTTCGCACCCCGGTTGTGAACCAAAAACGAGAGAGGACCTCAGGGAGGGCATGCATTTCTTTCTAGCTAGGGTGGTGTCAGTGACCTTCCAGCCCCGACATTTATATACTTTTCACCTGTGTGGTTGTTGCTGTTGCGAGGGGCCTCGGTTTGATCGGACGATCCGGGTCCGATGGAGTCATTCAGTTGGCTCACCTACGCCCCAAAGGGCGGGGAAACGCAGTGTTCAGGCATTTTAATCCACATCGGTGGACCGACCATATCGCTCCAAGGGACGATGCGTTCTGTTCCTGAGACACGGGCTAGAGCGTCTTGAATCGGTAGAGGACGATCCCTAGCCTCGGTTCACAGACGGAAATCCAATTTCCAAATACGTGACTTTGCGATTTTGATTGTATAACCTATATATGGCGACATAGTGGTATGGGGCACTCATGCCGCCTATGATTGATACTTATGATTTGAAGTTGTTTTATACACTATGCACTTACAATAGTATCAAATGATTTGTTTTAAACGTATCAAGCATTCTTGGCTATTATAAGGTAAAAACCCTATCCTCCGGCTTGCGCTGCATTGTGTGATGGGAACTGGGTCTTATAATAGCTTCATTTTTCCTTATTTAGCATTGCGCTGTTTGTTTTATGCACTGGTGTTCTTGGGAGGAAACCCGTTCCGTGTTATACGGCGTGGTCCCTTGATTTACCTAACTTTAAAATAAAGATTAATAACTGTTTTTAGTTCTCACACCAGTCCCATGACTGACCTGGAGTTTATTGTTTTAACCTAAACTCTGGGTGCCCTTATTTTGTCACGGGCAGCTAGTATTTTTGGTTTTGCAGATTTATATTCGCAGGATCCTGGTTTACAGCTGGAACGATATCCGGAAAGCTTTGTATCTGTATATCTCCTTCTAGTTGTGTATTGTATTATTTTCCGCTGCGATGTATTTAAATGTAATTTAAATCTCTGATATTTCTGTGTAACATTTATTTGTTTATACTCTGTATATTCTTGTAATCTGATGCATTGTTGTGATATACAGTGAAATGTTGTTTCGTCTGCGTTCTATTTTGTGGCTTGTTCTCGAACTATCCGCTCCTTCCTTTAGGGGGAAGTTACGGGTCTTTACACGTGGTATCAGAGCTTTGGTCTACAAAGCTCAGAGAACAAGGCACATTAGAACCATACGAAAGAATTCATCAGATATTGGATTAGTAATATCCAATGGAATGACTCGTTAGAGATAGGATCAGTAGTATCCTAGAACGAGTGTGAAGAGTATATTTTTAAAATGAAACCAATTTTGTTTTGAAAATTTAAATCAATTATTCGTATTTGATTATTTATTTGTATTGATTTGGACAGTCCAGTATATAAAGATTTTGCATATACACCTTGCAAACGTGTATTTGAAGTTTTAATATACTGGATAGATATAGAATTACACTCTAATCGCCCAGAGATGATTTTGATGATGGAGCTCCATCATTAGAATTTATGTTCGGGTGACGAAGGTGGACTTTCTATATATTTCCTATTGACTGGTGTGAGAACCAAAATTAGATAGGACCTATTGTTGTGATCTGGCATCAAAAATCGGATTTTTGACTATATATCAAAATTATGAATTTGAAACTCTAATTCACTAATTGACCGATGTTTGCATTGTTTGTTTATTTATTTGCTAATTTTTAGCCATTTAGCCTAATTGAATCACATATTGAATTATATTGAAAATTGGTCGCATTTGCTTGCATATACTTGTACTTAAATTGAACAGGTCATAGCAAGGAGGCTAGAGCAGAGAATAAAATTTGTTTGCCCGACAAATAGGTACATGTTTACCATAATTTACTGTTTTGTTTGGGTGATGATGATTTTATGAGCCTATTGGCTAGCCGCTTGGCTTTTTCTTTTTCTTTTTGAGATCAGAAGGCCTATATGGCAATTTCGGGATTTTCATGTGGCTCCCGGTGCAGGGGAGGTTATGGTGAAATTTTTCGAAAATTTAGGGTGTTAGCCAAATTTTTGAAGATTTTGAAAATTCTCAGAAACTGAAAAGTTGGAGAATGGAAGCCAGATCGAACGTAGAGTTGATTAATCAAACCACTTTCGACTTTGTTCCTTTTCGGGGACGAAAAGTTTTAAGTGGGGGAGATTGTAACAACCCGAAAATCTGGGCCAGTTTAAAATTTTTATTTTGGCAATTTTAGCGGATTTTGAATATTTAAAATGAATTATTTTAAATAATATTGACGAGAAATTTATTTTGAATAGATTAGAACATATATATTATATACGTCGTCATTAGAATATAAATATTTTATTTATAATTATAAAAGGAATTGAAAATGGCGCGGTAGTTCGATAATTCGATTTCAAACTTCAATTGAATGTACCGGGTGCAAAACAATCCGGATTTTAGTGAAACCAAAAATAATGGAATCTAATAGTGACTATCTTTCCAACGAATCTGGAAAATCAAAATTTCATAGCGGGAATCAAAAGATATGTCCAGTTGAAAATTCTGAATAGTCGCTATGGAATTCAGGCCCTTAAAAATGGAAATTTTGCAAACGACCTCGGATTTCGACGAAACCACTTTTGTTGGGTCCGTAGTGTAAAGTTATTGCTAGATTCCAAATTTCGTAATTTTTCGAATCAATATGTGAGCGTGGCGAAGGAAAACGCGTTTGACCAGTTTTAGTTGATTTTAATCGACTGGAAAATGGCCATTTTTTCAACTGTCTTAGAATTCGATGAAATTAGTTTTGTTAGGACCGTATCGTCAATACGAAGCTAGAAAATATTTTTTACGAATTTTTAGAATTAGTATGTGACCCCGGTAAATTGAAATGCGCGTTCAAATTCAATATATAGAGTTATATGATGATTTTGACGAAAACTGATTGAAACAGTCGAATCAGCCTACGATACATATCCCATTGTGTTCGGAATGGGGGTGAAACGATATGGACGACAGGCGGTGGGTTCGATTTCGAGGTCGTATGAAAAGTCAACTTAGGAGAGAGAAATTAAATTAATTAATTAATAAAAGAAAAATCCTCTCTCCTCTCCCCTTAAAACTCTCTGCCCCCCCCTTTTATTTCAAATCGAATTCTCAGAAAAGAAAGAAAAAAAAACGCGAGGGCCATCGCATTCAAGAGCCGCCGCCGCCAGCTCCAGGAGCTCCGCCCCACCTCCGATGATCCGCCCGCCTCAGACGAACCCCGCCGCACCCATCCTCCCTCTAGCCGACGTTCGAAGACCCCCCCCCCCGTTCGATTTTCTTCCACCGCTGCTGCCTGCCTTGGCCGCCTCCCCAATCGCCACCACCTCCTCCTCACCCCCTTCCGCCGCTACCTCCTCCCTCCATTTCCCCTAAACCCGAAACCCCTAAACCCACTGACCAAGTAGACCCGCTATCTCCAGTGACGCAGTGAGTCTCCCCTCTCCTTTTTCTTCTTTTATTTTATTTTATTTATCTCATTTCATTATGTAAATGCATTGTTCTGAAATTAAATGTGATTTTAAAACTGAATTTAGATTGGATTTTTTAAACATAGAAAGATCGTATTTTTAAACATAGAAAGATCGTATTTTTTTTAACATAGAAAGATCGTATTTTTAAACATAGAAAGATCGTATTTTTTTTAACAAAGAAAGATCGTATTTTTAAACATAGAAAGATCGTATTTTTTTTAACATAGAAAGATCGTATTTTTAAAAATAGGAAAGGTTCGATTTTTAGACGAGGAAAGGTCGGATTTTTTATGAGTGAAAAGATCGTGATTTTTAAAATAGAAAGATTAGATTTTTAAAGGAAGAAAGACGATATTTTTAAATGGAGAAAGGTGAGATTTTTACATATATAGCATAGTAAAAATTCGATTTTTATATATTGAATAGCTAAGTAAAAATTCGATTTTTATATATTGAATAGCTAAGTAAAAATTCGATTTTTATATATTGAATAGCAAAGTAAAAATTCGATTTATATATATTGAATAGCAAAGTAAAAATGTGATTTTTATATATGTAGAGAATACGGGCAGTGAAAAATGACAAGAGGCAGAACGACGAATATTTCTGCAAAGAAGAGTCGTGGCGTTGGATAGCTATATGTGAGAACTTCTCACCTTTCAATTTAAATTTTCTAGTTATATATATATATACTAGGATGCAGACGGTGTTTAGTAGCACCCGACACCCGTCATCCACAGACCATGGATGGCTTGTTTGTTTAATTGTTTGGTTGTGTAGTTGGTTAGATTATTTGGTTTGGAATTGAATTGTTTGGTGAAATGAAATTGATTTGATTGATGTGTGAATGACGTGGGCCTTCACTAGACCGGGGATAAGGCTAGGCCTTGTCCCGTTTCTAGTATCGTGCCGTTATGCCGCCGAAATCTTCTAAAATAAGTTAGAAAAATAAAAATATCATTTTTATTGTGTAAATGAACTGAATAGAATAATTTCATAGGTTGAATAAAATATTTTATCGTTAAAAATATAATTTTTAACGTGAAGTGAATAAAATGAAATATTCATTTACAAACCGGACGGTTTGTTTATGTACACCTATTTGAAGGACCTTGATTGGGACGATAAATTTTACACATCGCGCAACTGCACAAATAAAATCTGTGTTTGATTGTTTGAAACCCCACACGGGTGTTGGGATGAAATTTGAAGTTCACTCATCCTGATTGATTAAATATGTCGATCGATTGATTGACAGATTGTTATAAGCGTTAGATATCTATATTTGATGCTTATACAGTGTAGTGCACTTTGGTTGATTATTTTTGAATGCTATTATATACATGTGTTGTATGGAAATCCATATAGTTAACGCTATATGGTAATTGATTGGGCCTCATTCCAATTTAGAAAATAATAAAATTTACATCTTTATCAATATAAAATAAAGGTTCATGTGTTGACTGTACTCATCCGTTGAGATTAGTCATGTGTTGAACGAAATATTTTAATAATAAAATTTACATCTTTATCAATATAAAATAAAGGTTCATGTGTTGACTATACTCATCCATTGAGATTAGTCATGTGTTGAACGAAATATTTTAATAATAAAATTTACATCTTTATCAATATAAAATAAAGGTTCATGTGTTGACTGTACTCATCCGTTGAGATTAGTCATGTGTTGAACGAAATGTTTGAAATAGGAATATTTGAACTAAGAAATATTTTGATAATAAGAAATGTTTGAAATAGAATATTTGAAAATAGAATTATATGAAGCCGTGTTGATTAGATTGACGCCATTTTGACGTGAACGATATTTATATCGATTTTACTCGATTTCGAAATGAATTGAATATAAAGTGATTTCGAAATGAATTGAATATAAACTGATTTTGAAATGAATTGAATAAAACGAATTTGATTTCAATTGAATATATATCGAATTTCAATCCAATAGAAAACCAATTTGAATTGAATCGAATAGAAAACCACTTTGAATTGAATCGAATTGAAAACGAATTCGAATTGAATTTAAAACGAAGTGAAATGAATTCAAATTGAACTAAAACGTGAATTGAATAGAAATCGACGAAATATATATTATATATATTATATATATAATATAATGGCCTGAATAGAACGCGCCGCGCCGCGGCAGTTCGTGAATTTCGACCATTTATTTCAAACGGACATTACGGGAGATCCAACCGTCGGATTCTCCTAAAACCGGAACCGTTAGGTTCGTATCGAAAAGAGCTTTCTAACGAATATTAGAAATTAGAAATCTAACGGTTGGATTTGGAATTATGTCCAAATCAAATTTGAAAAAGGTCGCTGTAAGTGCAGTTCGATGGCTGTTGATGGAAATCGACTGTACGGGCCTTGATAAAATTATTAAAAATAGTAATAATTTGTGTAAAATCATATGAAATGATTTAGAAAGAATTGGGATGAAAAAACTCCATATTTGAAAAGATAAAAATAGATTTTTATCGAAATAAACTAGTTTTGAACTAGAATTATAATTCTATTTTTTTTTAAATAAATAAATTGAATTTGAAAAGGGTTTTAAAAATAACCAGAATTTCCAATGATTGCATTGGAGTGGATTTGAATCGAAATTGTCTTCGGAATATTTTGATGTTGGAATTCGTGATTATACAGATTTTGTTATGGAAATTTGAAAGATATATATTTACATCGTTATTTCCAATACGACATTTGTTAATCGTAGAATTTGATATTGAATATAAGCCGATATATTTTCTATTCAGAGCCTTGTATTGAATATCAAATGTGATTTGGGTTTGTCGTGAATGGTGTCTTCATTAACACTGTTCTTGAACCCAGTTGAGAAAAGATTAAATCTTTTTATTTAGATTTAATGAAGTGTACCAATTAAATGATATTTAATTGGAATTGAATTCGAATTAATTTTTGGGTTTATCGTGGGCAATGTTTTAAATAACACTCGTTCTTTAACCCGATAATTAATGGAATGTGATTTTGGGTTTATCGTGAACTGTGTTTCAAATGACACTGATTCTTTAACCCAGTCACAGATTAAAACTAAGTGGAGTTTTAATGAATCTTTAATTAGATTGAAATGATCGAGAATGGAGTATCACCAGTTTTGCTCCAGGCGATAGTTAAATCTTTAATTAGATTTGAACGTGAAATGGTAATTGAATTTACCGATAACACCGTAGTGTTAGATATGAAGTATTACCAGTTTTACTTCATGGGATGAATAGGTTGGGAGTGGGAAATTAAAACAAATGATTACTTCGGTAAAGTTCGTTAATCCCGACTAGTTTGAATTGATATTCAAAAGTAGATTAAAGAATAAATTCAAGGAATTTATCTTGGATAAAATTAATTGGAACCTTTCCCTATGAATGTGAAATTTAGAAACTAACTGTCGGTTAGCCAAGCAGAATGGTTTCCTGGATATTGATCTGATGTTGGTTTCGGCATTCGGGGTTAATATTTGGGGAATTATTCTCTTGATTAATTTACGGTTAGTGACTGATGAAATGGAATGAGGCGTTTGTTGTGTTTGTGTAACACTCATTTAAAATATACGCGAGTTATTCGGAAAGACCGGGTTTATCCCATTCTGAATAACTGATACGACGATAAGTCGAAGATGAAGACGATGGTCGAAGACCGGAGGTCTTCACGTCGTTTGGGTGATTACTGATGATCTTGATTGGGCTGTACACCCAAAAAGATGGAAACAGTTGGTGATCGTCCAGACGTGCTTGGAGATCGATGGATATGCGGGGTGCTGGGTGCCTCCGGTTTCGTTCAGACCTAGAACGGACTTGTAAATGGACTGTGTGTCTGACATTGGATTTTAGTCCGTGCGATTGATCTCTATTAAATATATATCTGTTTGGCGGCGGAGAATTTATTCTCTTGCTTAACGCCCTTCTCCGAGACGTACGAGCTCAGGGGTTATATATTGATGGATATCAAACGCATGGAGTGAATTGCCTGTGTGTCATGCCTAAGTGGCAATTGATCGAGGCTTCTGTTGAAAAGCAAAGTCTTGTGGTGATGATCAAAGCACGGCCTTTGTGGCGTAGCTTTGTGTAACGTTTACTTTGCGAGTTTCGCACCCCGGTTGTGAACCAAAAACGAGAGAGGACCTCAGGGAGGGCATGCGTTTCTTTCTATCTAGGGTGGTGTCAGTGACCTTCCAGCCCCGACATTTATATACTTTTCACCTGTGTGGTTGTTGCTGTTGCGAGGTGCCTCGGTTTGATCGGACGATCCGGGTCCGATGGATTCATTCAGTTGGCTCACCTACGCCCCAAAGGGCGGGGAAACGCAGTGTTCAGGCATTTTAATCCACATCGGTGGACCGACCCTGTCGCTCCAAGGGACGATGCGTTCTGTTCCTGAGACACGGGCTAGAGCGTCTCGAATCGGTAGAGGACGATCCCTGGCCTCGGTTCACAGACGGAAATCCAATTTCCAAATACGTGACTTTGCGATTTTGATTGTATAACCTATATATGGCGACATAGTGGTATGGGGCACTCATGCCGCCTATGATTGATACTTATGATTTGAAGTTGTTTTATACACTATGCACTTACAATAGTATCAAATGATTTGTTTTAAACGTATCAAGCATTCTTGGCTATTATAAGGTAAAAACCCTATCCTCCGGCTTGCGCTGCATTGTGTGATGGGAACTGGGTCTTATAATAGCTTCATTTTTCCTGATTTAGCATTGCGCTGTTTGTTTTATGCACTGGTGTTCTTGGGAGGAAACACGTTCCGTGTTATACGGCGTGGTCCCTTGATTTACCTAACTTTAAAATAAAGATTAATAACTATTTTTAGTTCTCACACCAGTCCCATGACTGACTTGGAGTTTATTGTTTTAACCTAAACTCTGGGTGCCCTTATTTTGTCACGGGCAGCTAGTATTTTTGGTTTTGCAGATTTATATTCGCAGGATCCTGGTTTACAGCTGGAACGATATCCGGAAAGCTTTGTATCCGTATATCTCCTTCTAGTTGTGTATTGTATTATTTTCCGCTGCGATGTATTTAAATGTAATTTAAATCTCTGATATTTCTGTGTAACATTTATTTGTTTATACTCTGTATATTCTTGTAATCTGATGCATTGTTGTGATATACAGTGAAATGTTGTTTCGTCTGCGTTCTATTTTGTGGCTTGTTCTCGAACGATCCGCTCCTTCCTTTAGGGGGAAGTTACGGGTCTTTACACGTGGTATCAGAGCTTTGGTCTACAAAGCTCAGAGAACAAGGCACATTAGAACCATACGAAAGAATTCATCAGATATTGGATTAGTAATATCCAATGGAATGACTCGTTAGAGATAGGATCAGTAGTATCCTAGAACGAGTGTGAAAAGTATATTTTTAAAATGAAACCAATTTTGTTTTGAAAATTTAAATCAATTATTCGTATTTGATTATTTATTTGTATTGATTTGGACAGTCCAGTATATAAAGATTTTGCATATACGCCTTGCAAACGTGTATTTGAAGTTTTAATATACTGGATAGATATAGAATTACACTCTAATCGCCCAGAGAAGATTTTGATGATGGAGCTCCATCATTAGAATTTATGTTCGGGCGACGAAGGTGGACTTTCTATATATTTCCTATTGACTGGTGTGAGAACCAAAATTAGATAGGACCTATTGTTGTGATCTGGCATCAAAAATCGGATTTTTGTGTAACGACCCGTGTTTTTCGACCATTTGAATCCGAATATTTAAATTAGTTTAATATTATATTGGGAATATTAATGGAATTTAATATTTAACTCTTTATTTAAACGAAGTTCGAACGTTATATATTTATATAGTTATAAATAGAGTTTGAAAATGGCGTGCAGTTCGTAAATTCGAGTGTGAACTTCAACTAGACATACAGAGTCCGATATAAGTCGGATTTCTGTGAAACAAGAAACGCTGGGACCGTATTAATGATTACTTTCATATGAAAGAGAAAATTCCAGATTCCGTGTTGTAGATTGCGAGTTATGGCTAAATCAAATTTGGAGAAAAACGCTGTGGAAATCGTTATCGGCCGTTAAAATAGTCGTTTTGCAAACGGACTCTATTTTCGATGAAATTAGTTTCATTGGGACCGTATCGCTAAATTATTGTCAGAATGTCAAACGGCGTGGCAAACCGATGTCGTATGTGGCCGCAGCAACCGTAAATGCCCGTTCAAATTCTATAACATGTATTTAAATAAATAAATGGATATTGGAGTGTAACTTGAGCAGACGGTCGAACTAGGCCACGAAACCAGTTCCGTTTAGTTCGTAGCGTCAATTATAGTCAGGGTAGGTATATAGTTTGTTATTTTTATAGATCGGGAAATTTGGTGTTCGGAAGGGCAGTGCGGTACGCGTTAAAAATGGCCTACCGGGACAACAGTCTCAGAATGCGACGAAATTAGTGTCGTTGGGTTTGTATCGAAAAGTTATTGTCAGACTTCGCAGTTTCGAGTTGATTTGATTTATCTGGTGATCGTGGTAAATTAAAAAGCGTGTTTATTTCTGGTTTTATAAAGGAAATTTTTTCAAACGACCTCGGATTGCGACGAAACTTGTCCCATTGGGATCGGAATATTTTTTTACATCAAGATTCGCCTTTTTATCAGAAGACAGAAATTGATTGTAGTGGTTTTAATCAACTACTTAGCGGTGAAGTTTGGTTGATATTATTTCTACATACATAGGCACATACTATATTCGAGACCGTCTATCCTATTTCTGGTCTAGCCCGGCTAGCCTATTCAAAATCTCTCTCCGCAGTCTCCTTTCAATTTCTTGTGTCCAATCTACTGATGCTTGCGGCCAAACATTTCAATTTCTTGCCAACCAAATTCTTTTACGTGCCGACCAAGTGCTCAAATTTCAATCCTACCCACACAGCTATATATGGACATAGGCAACAGCTACTCCTTCCTATTTTTTCGCTCCAAAATTTAGAACCTTGATGGCCACGGTTCCACTCGTTATAAATACATGGGACTTTTTCTCCATTCGATGAAAAAAAAAAGAGACGAGAAGAGGGAATACCGAAGTGGAGTAGGGGAGTTCGTGGACTCCTGGAACCGACAGGGGAGGTCTGGCAAAGAGCCGGTTGGGTCGAGAGCGGAGCAGGCTTAGGCGGACTGTTTTGGGGTCTTGGATGAATGGCGATGATCGCCTGGAGATTTTTCTGGCAACCGGGATTCTTGTTCGAAGTTGTGGCGTTCAAAACCAAGATGGAGTCGCCGGAGTTGCTCGAGTTGGATGGGATCTGGGGCGTGGATTAGGTGGGGGAAGGCGCAGCTTCTGGAAGTCTCGGATGGGATTCCAGCGTTCAGTTAGTGGTGCGACAGTGAAATCTTTGAGGGTCAGCGTGGGTTTTCAGCAAAAGGAACAAGCTGTATCATGTATTTAGAGGAAAGCAAAGACAAGAAGAGATCGGACACAAGATTGAACAGTATGCGAAGAGAATGAGGAAGCGTGAATGAAGGGCTGTGGCATTCATGAGCATCGGCCAAACTGAGGTTTCAAAACATAATTAAACATAAAGGGGATTAATTCATATTAATCTGTGATTAATTATTCAATTAAATGAATTATGATTTCAGATGCAAACAAGCTGAATGATAAAAGCAGTCGGGCAAAGCAGAGAACGAGAGGAAGAATTGAGAACGTTAGCCTGTTTAACTGTGTGAAAGTAATTAGTTTTAATATTTTATTAAAATTTAATTAAGAATATTATTATCAAAAATTGTGCTAATATCAGTTTTGAACAGAAAGGTAACAGGTTGTTTGAAAACAAGAAGCAACTTTGAACAACATGGTGAAGGAGGAAAGGAACGAAGTGGTTTGGGAAAATGGCCGTTAACTATAAATGTAATTAGCTTAACCCTAAAAATAAATAAGAATTTATTTATAACCATAATTAGAGTTATTTATCTAATTTAATTATATTAACTTAAAATATTTATAATCTGTGATTACGTTATCAGAATGGAATGGTTCAGGATGCGGTAAACTCGCATCAGTGAAATTTACGTCATGGGACGGAGCTGGACAAGATTTGGAATCAACTGGGATATTTAATTAAATTAAACATCTGTTTAATTTAATTAAAACTAACTGTTTCAGCGATAATCTGATCAAGGTGAGTTAAACTCACTCAGTTACCCTTTTTATATTTTATATAAATTGGGTATTTTTATTTTGTGTGCTCTGCTTGCCAATGGTTGACTGTTTTGCTGGTTATCTGCTTATCTGTTGATTTAACCGATGAAATTAAACTGTGTTTAATTTCAGTGAAATACCAAATCGTTATTTTTAACGATTGGTTCCAATAAAGGTAACTCACCTTGGTTGGTCACGTTTATTTATAAACGTGTTTAAATGGTTGAATTGCTTGTGGTTGATGTTAAATGGTCGTTATTCAGTTCATCAGTTAAACAAAACTGAACAGCCTAATTTGAGAAAACCATTTGAATACAGGGAAGAACAGGTTGGAGGGATCCAACCGGATTCCTCAAAAATATTGTTTGTTTTCATATTATCACATATGAACTGTCCTGTTTGGGGTGATTGATTTGATTGTTGATTTTTGACTGAACATTCAACCTGTGTTGTGTTTAAACCAATGGGTGATATTGGTTAGGTATTTGGCAGAGTATAGCCTTTAAAATCAATCGGGTTATAGACAGTGATTCACCGTCAGGTGAGCCGATAGAACTGAAGTTATAAAATTTATTTTATAACTGAAGTTGAATTTGAAATATATTATTCGGATAAAAGTTATTAAATAGAATTAAATAAATATTTTATTTATTTAAGATTTTGTTTTGGAATTAATTTATTTTATAAAATAAATGCTGATGTTAAATCGGATTTACAAGTATGAGAATAATAAATGAATCGGGTGTTACACTTCGAAAATTGTTGTGTAAAGAAAACAATTGATGGAATTATTTAAATTAATTATATTTTTAATTAATTTAAAGTGAGGACAAATTGGAATCGATTAACGAGACAATCGAGTTTTGAGTTAATTAAATCGACCGTTGTGAATTGGAATTGATTTTCAAATTTATGTGTTTTGATTTAAATAGTCAAATGAATATTGTTTAAAATTTAAATAAAGTTTAAAAAAAAGGGGGAATTTCAAGCAAACGAAATAGCGTGGAAATCAATGATACTTAATCAATTGAATTGAGTCAAAGGAAATCAGGACAGAAGGGTTTACATTAAACCAGGATTATATGAATGGGATTTAAAGTGTTAAAGCGTTAATTTTACATTAACGGTACTTGGAGATGAAATCATAAAAAGGGGGAAAGTGAAAAGTGAAATTCCCAAAGCATGAAATGGTCAAATGTTTTGAAGTGAAATTGGAAATAAGTGGATTTAGTTAAAGAAATGGGGCATAGGGTTGTGTAACCAAATCAGAGTTAAATGAGAATTGTTTTGGGATTGGAATGGAATTTTGGGTTTGATTACAACTTGTATTTTTCAGAAGATAAGAACGTTGTTTGATCAAGGTCTGAGAGGTAATTAAAATACCCCAACTTGAACAACATTGGGATTATCTAAAGATAGTATTAGTTGGTAATCGTAAGAGATGTTAGTGGATATGTTTTGAAAATCTAAAACAGCGATTTTAGCGCTGTTGTTATAATATATGTTTTGTAAATCTAATATAGCGATTGTAGCGCTTTTGCTATAGTAAATGGGTTGTAAACCTAAACAGCGATTATAGCGCTGTTGTTTTGTAAATCTAAATAGTAATTATAACGCTATGGTTATGACATGCGTGCTATAAAATCTAAACAGCATTATAACATATGTGCTATAAATTCCCTTATTAAAACTAATGGATTTCCCGATTTAAACAATAAAGGATGGTGTGACAAGTATGTTGAAAAGGGAATTTAGTGGAAATTATATATAGTTATAAGTTATTTTACCAAGTATTATAAAGTAATAGTTCTGAGGACATTACTATATAAGAATGTAGTTACTCGAGCTAGAGTTAAGCAAACATAGTATTCAAGGTAAGTTGCCATTGCGTACGACTGCTAGCGTAATTCGCAGGGCTGCAGATAACCTACGGCGGTCGGATGTTTCCTGAGGGAATCAGGCGTAACCATTGTGATCGCTGCGATCTAGAGTCAAGCGAATGGATTTAAGTCGAGTATTAGTTAATCAATTAGAGTAATCGATTAGAGTTAAATCAAATTGGAGTTATTCAATTATCGTATTTTCAAAGATTGAAATTAAAAGTTTTTAAAAGTAAATCAGTTTTGTTAAAGGCCAAGTGATGCTGAATACTGGACCAGTGAACTCATTGGAGTGTCATGATTGAAACACTGATTATTTTGATAGTTAAAACACCGACTATCAAATCTGGCCAATACGATTGTTGGTACGGGAAGACCGGGATCGAATGTATATTCGTAAACCATTCCGACCAACGAATACGTGAAGATATCAGAAGATGGTTGAGATGGTGCTGTGAAGACCGTTGATTTTCATAAACAGAAGAACCACTAATATTCTCTGCCTGGCAAGCCGAGATAAGTTGTGATTCTGTCGTAGTTGGAATCTACGGGTTGCAAGGACTGCTCGCTACTGATCCATGGGGTGATTCCTATATGGATGCAGTAGGAGAGTGCCTTCGGTTCATCCTGTTCCTGGATGACTTGTATGGACGGATGTCTGACAGAGTATTTCCAAATGATCACGTACGTTGATTTCTTCAAACGTACGATAGTTGTTGGCTGGGAGTTGCCGTTCTTTGAGCTTCCAGCTAGAGTATTTTTGGGGTCGTCAATTAGTGATATCTGGCGGATCTGACGATGTGGCATTCAAAGTGAATGGTGACCAGATGTTCAAAGATAAATTCTGACCTCAAGCCTCATCAACCGGGAAATGACAAAAATCGGGCAGGCAGCATGGCTATGTGGGTCGCTCCCATTAGGGTGTATGATCACCTATCTAGAGGAAATCCTATTTGCTTCTTAAATCTATGTTTCGATGCTGTCCCTTGTCGGGAGACGGTTGCTGATCCCAACCGTCGGTGATATACATTCGATACACTCAAGTGAAATGAGTGGTCGGTCATGTGAGGGCCGGGTTGCAAGACGTTTTTGTTGAACCCAGTGTATTCGTCTCTAGAGATACACCATCGGCAGGTGGTCCCATACCTTGTCAAGGTCGGAATCCAATCTCCAATAAGCGCCTGGGGTTTTTGATTGTATACTATATATGTGGAGCGTGAGATGCAAGCGTTCCACTAGATTTCTATTTACTTGTGTTTAGACATTATTATAATATCAGACAAGATATTGGTTTCAAACTGTTTTGGGTTATCGTAAGGTAAAAACCGTCCGTGTTTATGTGTGGATTTGGTCTTACGATTATCCTTTTCTTCTGAAAAGATTTTGAACTTTAAAATCAAGATTGGATGATTTACCCTTAATACTGTGCGAGTTTATCTCACTCTGGTTCACTAGACTGACCCGGTGTTTTGTAAATGCTCGGGTTAGCCCGGAGTGTACAGGTTCAGGTTAGCGACTGCTATGAAGAGACGAGCTGGAAGAGCCCAGACGTATGATATTACTACTATTCCGCTGTGTGTTGTATATGGGAACAGGCTATTATAACTGTCCCATGGTATGATGTACTCTGATACTGTAAGTATTTTAAAGCTTTCAATAAAGATTATTTCTGTATTATATTTTGTTCCGCTGCGATGTGAGACTCTGTGTGGTGTTTCTTCTTCTTCTTCTATTCAATATTTCTACCTTATCTATTCTCATCCTCTAACTTCTTTCTATTAATGATCTGGAATGTTCGATGTCTGAATGGTCAACACGGTAGTTTGATGTTGATTTTCGGAGTCGAAAATCCCAGTTCGTTACAGTGGTATCAGAGCTATTGGTTAAGTTATTACCTTGGCTCTGTAGCGTGACTCAGTAGAGATGGGGTTAGCAATACCCTAGATTGAGTTTGAGTGTATATATACGAGTGAACGTATTTGTAGATTTGATATAAAATTTGTTTTATATTGTGGAGATTTATCGGTTGAGTTGTTTATGAATTCTGGTCGATCGGTTTGATCCACTGTATCGATAGGAGTTTCTAAACACTCAAGTACGATAAACCATCGCAGTATGTTTTGAAAGAGGGTAAATGAAATAATTTTACCCAAATTATATTTTGATATAAAGAAAATATATATGTTGGAAATATTATTATTGGATGTGTTGTTTGTTACTATAATCAAATGAGATTATAATTGAAATGGTTATATATAACCAATCAGAATCCATATAAGTGAAATATATGAGAATCAGAGGAGTTAAATCTGAATTCAAATTAGAATTGAAGTTAAACTTTGGAAATTTGGACAAGTGGTTGAAAATGGAATTGGACTTAATATATGAGAATTTTAAAATCCTGGGAGGTTTTTAAATTGTTTTACAAGCCTTGCAAAGGATATTTTGAACTGATTTCAAAATGGAAGTGTTTAGAAATGGTTTTGAAAGTGATATAGTATTGAACTCACTTCGATAGCTGGAAAATAGATTCCGATGATGTGCGTGCCATTATCGGTGTTCATTTTCGAGTTCTAAGTGACGGATACTACCAAAGATCTTGTTTTGAACTGCTTTGAGAAAAACGAGTTGTTTGAATCCTGGAAAGAAATGTTTAATTTTTGAAAGAACTGAACTGTTTAAAAACTCCCAGGGAAAGTGTTTGAACAAGAACAAGATTAAATCGAATTTGTGAAAGCAAATATGTATTGAATTGAAACCAATTAACTAGAAATTGAATCGGGATATAATATATCAAGTGGAATCAGATTTGGAATTGGGAGACAGGAATATGAAATGGTGTTGGACTGGCAAGTTAAGAGTTGGAATGGATAACAGATGGAAATTGAGTTAAGAATGGGATTTGGTTTGGACGCATGAAGGATTTGGTTTTGAGAATAAGATTGGAATTTTGATTGGAAATGTATTTGTAGCAGATGGAAAGGATATAAAGATATGCCCAACAAAAAGGTACACGTTTATTTTTATATGGGGTTGATGATTTATGAGCCTATTGGGCAAGCCGCTTGGCTGTTTATTTTCTTTCGGATTGGAGAAGGCCTAGAAAGGCAAGTTGTAGTTGTACCGATTGAGCCGTACAAAGGAGGTGCTGGCGAATTTTTTTTCGAAAATTTAAGGAGTTAGAAAATTTTCAATATTTTTGAAGATATTTATTTACCATATGGAATCGATTTCGATTTAAAATAAATTGGATTTGAAAGTTAGTTGGTTTATAACGTTCTCTCTTACCTTTGCAATTTCGAGGACGAAATTATTTTAAGGGGGGAAGAATGTAACGACCCGTGTTTTTCGACCATTTGAATCCAAATATTTAAATTAGTTTAATATTATATTGGGAATATTAATGGAATTTAATATTTAACTCGTTATTTAAACGAAGTTCGAACGTTATATATTTATATAGTTATAAATAGAGTTTGAAAATGGCGTGCAGTTCGTAAATTCGAGTGTGAACTTCAACTAGACATACAGAGTCCGATATAAGTCGGATTTCTGTGAAACAAGAAACGCTGGGACCGTATTAATGATAACTTTCATATGAAAGAGAAAATTCCAGATTCCGTGTGGTAGATTGCAGTTATGGCTAAATCAAATTTGGAGAAAAACGCTGTGGAAATCGTTATCGGCCGTTAAAATAGTCGTTTTGCAAACGGACTCTATTTTCGTTGAAATTAGTTTCATTGGGACCGTATCGCTAAATTATTGTCAGAAAGTCAAACGGCGTGGCAAACCGATGTCGTATGTGGCCGCAGCAACCGTAAACGCCCGTTCAAATTCTATAGCATGTATTTAAATAAATAAATGGATATTGGAGTGTAACTTGAGCAGACGGTCGAACTAGGCTACGAAACCAGTTCCGTTGAGTTCGTAGCATCAATTATAGTCAGGGTAGGTATATAGTTTGTTATTTTTATAGATCGGGAAATTTGGTGTTCGGAAGGGCAGTGCGGTACGCGTTAAAAATGGCCTACCGGGGCAACAGTCTCAGAATGCGACGAAATTAGTGTCGTTGGGTTTGTATCGAAAAGTTATTGTCAGACTTCGCAGTTTCGAGTTGATTTGATTTATCTGGTGATCGTGGTAAATTAAAAAGCGTGTTTATTTCTGGTTTTATAAAGGAAATTTTTTCAAACGACCTCGGATTGCGACGAAACTTGTCCCATTGGGATCGGAATATTTTTTTACATCAAGATTCGCCTTTTTATCAGAAGACAGAAATTGATTGTAGTGGTTTTAATCAACTACTTAGCGGTGAAGTTTGGTTGATATTATTTCTACATACATAGGCACATACTATATTCGAGACCGTCTATCCTATTTCTGGTCTAGCCCGGCTAGCCTATTCAAAATCTCTCTCCGCAGTCTCCTTTCAATTTCTTGTGTCCAATCTACTGATGCTTGCGGCCAAACATTTCAATTTCTTGCCAACCAAATTCTTTTACGTGCCGACCAAGTGCTCAAATTTCAATCCTACCCACACAGCTATATATGGACATAGGCAACAGCTACTCCTTCCTATTTTTTCGCTCCAAAATTTAGAACCTTGATGGCCACGGTTCCACTCGTTATAAATACATGGGACTTTTTGTCCATTCGATGAAAAAAAAAGAGACGAGAAGAGGGAATACCGAAGTGGAGTAGGGGAGTTTGTGGACTCCTGGAACCGACAGGGGAGGTCTGGCAAGGAGCCGGTTGGGTCGAGAGCGGAGCAGGCTTAGGCGGACTGTTTTGGGGTCTTGGATGAACGGCGATGATCGCCTGGAGATTTTTCTGGCAACCGAGATTCTTGTTCGAAGTTGTGGCGTTCAAAACCAAGATGGAGTCGCCGGAGTTGCTCGAGTTGGATGGGATCTGGGGCGCGGATCAGGTGGGGGAAGGCGCAGCTTCTGGAAGTCTCGGATGGGATTCCAGCGTTCAGTTAGTGGTGCGACAGTGAAATCTTTGAGGGTCAGCGTGGGTTTTCAGCAAAAGGAACAAGCTGTATCATGTATTTAGAGGAAAGCAAAGACAAGAAGAGATCGGACACAAGATTGAACAGTATGCGAAGAGAATGAGGAAGCGTGAATGATGGGCTGTGGCATTCATGAGCATCGGCCAAACTGAGGTTTCAAAACATAATTAAACATAAAGGGGATTAATTCATATTAATCTATGATTTATTATTCAATTAAATGAATTATGATTTCATATGCAAACAAGCTGAATGATAAAAGCAGTCGGGCAAAGCAGAGAACGAGAGGAAGAATTGAGAACGTTAGCCTATTTAACTGCGTGAAAGTAATTAGTTTTAATATTTTATTAAAATTTAATTAAGAATATTATTATCAAAAATTGTGCTAATATCAGTTTTGAACAGAAAGGTAACAGGTTGTTTGAAAACAAGAAGCAACTTTGAACAACATGGTGAAGGAGGAAAGGAACGAAGTGGTTTGGGAAAATGGCCGTTAACTATAAATGTAATTAGCTTAACCCTAAAAATAAATAAGAATTTATTTATAACCATAATTAGAGTTATTTATCTAATTTAATTATATTAACTTAAAATATTTATAATCTGTGATTACGTTATCAGAATGGAATGGTTCAGGATGCGGTAAACTCGCATCAGTGAAATTTACGTCATGGGACGGAGCTGGACAAGATTTGGAATCAACTGGGATATTTAATTAAATTAAACATCTGTTTAATTTAATTAAAACTAACTGTTTCAGCGATAATCTGATCAAGGTGAGTTAAACTCACTCAGTTACCCTTTTATATTTTATATAAATTGGGTATTTTTATTTTGTGTGCTCTGCTTGCCAATGGTTGACTGTTTTGCTGGTTATCTGCTTATCTGTTGATTTAACCGATGAAATTAAACTGTGTTTAATTTCAGTGAAATACCAAATCGTTATTTTTAACGATTGGTTCCAATAAAGGTAACTCACCTTGGTTGGTCACGTTTATTTATAAACGTGTTTAAATGGTTGAATTGCTTGTGGTTGATGTTAAATGGTCGTTATTCAGTTCATCAGTTAAACAAAACTGAACAGCCTAATTTGAGAAAACCATTTGAATACAGGGAAGAACAGGTTGGAGGGATCCAACCGGATTCCTCAAAAATATTGTTTGTTTTCATATTATCACATATGAACTGTCCTGTTTGGGGTGATTGATTTGATTGTTGATTTTTGACTGAACATTCAACCTGTGTTGTGCTTAAACCAATGGGTGATATTGGTTAGGTATTTGGCAGAGTATGGCCTTTAAAATCAATCGGGTTATAGACAGTGATTCACCGTCAGGTGAGCCGATAGAACTGAAGTTATAAAATTTATTTTATAACTGAAGTTGAATTTGAAATATATTATTCGGATAAAAGTTATTAAAGAGAATTAAATAAATATTTTATTTATTTAAGATTTTGTTTTGGAATTAATTTATTTTATAAAATAAATGCTGATGTTAAATCGGATTTACAAGTATGAGAATAATAAATGAATCGAGTGTTACACTTCGAAAATTGTTGTGTAAAGAAAACAATTGATGGAATTATTTAAATTAATTATATTTTTAATTAATTTAAAGTGAGGACAAATTGGAATCGATTAACGAGACAATCGAGTTTTGAGTTAATTAAATCGACCGTTGTGAATTGGAATTGATTTTCAAATTTATGTGTTTTGATTTAAATAGTCAAATGAATATTGTTTAAAATTTAAATAAAGTTTAAAAAAAAGGGGAATTTCAAGCAAACGAAATAGCGTGGAAATCAATGATACTTAATCAATTGAATTGAGTCAAAGGAAATCAGGACAGAAGGGTTTACATTAAACCAGGATTATATGAATGGGATTTAAAGTGTTAAAGCGTTAATTTTACATTAACGGTACTTGGAGATGAAATCATAAAAAGGGGGAAAGTGAAAAGTGAAATTCCCAAAGCATGAAATGGTCAAATGTTTTGAAGGGAAATTGGAAATAAGTGGATTTAGTTAAAGAAATGGGGCATAGGGTTGTGTAACCAAATCAGAGTTAAATGAGAATTGTTTTGGGATTGGAATGGAATTTTGGGTTTGATTACAACTTGTATTTTTCAGAAGATACGAACGTTGTTTGATCGAGGTCTGAGAGGTAATTAAAATACCCCAACTTGAACAACATCGGGATTATCTGAAGATAGTATTAGTTGGTAATCGTAAGAGACGTTAGTGGATATGTTTTGAAAATCTAAAACAGCGATTTTAGCGCTGTTGTTATAATATATGTTTTGTAAATCTAATATAGCGATTGTAGCGCTTTTGCTATAGTAAATGGGTTGTAAACCTAAACAGCGATTATAGCGTTGTTGTTTTGTAAATCTAAATAGTAATTATAACGCTATGGTTATGACATGCGTGCTATAAAATCTAAACAGCATTATAACATATGTGCTATAAATTCCCTTATTAAAACTAATGGATTTCCCGATTTAAACAATAAAGGATGGTGTGACAAGTATGTTGAAAAGGGAATTTAGTGGAAATTATATATAGTTATAAGTTATTTTACCAAGTATTATAAAGTAATAGTTCTGAGGACATTACTATATAAGAATGTAGTTACTCGAGCTAGAGTTAAGCAAACATAGTATTCAAGGTAAGTTGCCATTGCGTACGACTGCTAGCGTAATTCGCAGGGCTGCAGATAGCCTACGGCGGTCGGATGTTTCCTGAGGGAATCAGGCGTAACCATTGTGATCGCTGCGATCTAGAGTCAAGCGAATGGATTTAAGTCGAGTATTAGTTAATCAATTAGAGTAATCGATTAGAGTTAAATCAAATTGGAGTTATTCAATTATCGTATTTTCAAAGATTGAAATTAGAAGTTTTTAAAAGTAAATCAGTTTTGTTAAAGGCCAAGTGATGCTGAATACTGGACCAGTGAACTCATTGGAGTGTCATGATTGAAACACTGATTATTTTGATAGTTAAAACACCGACTATCAAATCTGGCCAATACGATTGTTGGTACGGGAAGACCGGGATCGAATGTATATTCGAAAACCATTCCGACCAACGAATACGTGAAGATATCAGAAGATGGTCGAGATGGTGCTGTGAAGACCGTTGATTTTCATAAACGGAAGAACCACTAATATTCTCTGCCTGGCAACCCGAGATAAGCTGTGATTCTGTCGTAGTTGGAATCTACGGGTTGCAAGGACTACTCGCTACTGATCCATGGGGTGATTCCTATATGGATGCAGTAGGAGAGTGCCTTCGGTTCATCCTGTTCCTGGATGACTTGTATGGACAGATGTCTGACAGAGTATTTCCAAATGATCACGTACGTTGATTTCTTCAAACGTACGATAGTTGTTGGCGGGGAGTTGCCGTTCTCTGAGCTTCCAGCTAGAGTATTTTTGGGGTCGTCAATTAGTGATATCTAGCGGATCTGACGATGTGGCATTCAAAGTGAATGGTGACCAGATGTTCAAAGATAAATTCTGACCTCAAGCCTCATCAACCGGGAAATGACAAAAATCGGGCAGGCAGCATGGCTATGTGGGTCGCTCCCATTAGGGTGTATGATCACCTATCTAGAGGAAATCCTATTTGCTTCTTAAATCTATGTTTCGATGCTGTCCCTTGTCGGGAGACGGTTGCTGATCCCAACCGTCGGTGATATGCATTCGATACACTCAAGCGAAATGAGTGGTCGGTCATGTGAGGGCCGGGTTGCAAGACGTTCTTGTTGAACCCAGTGTATTCGTCTCTTGAGATACACCGTCGGCAGGTGGTCCCATACCTTGTCAAGGTCGGAATCCAATCTCCAATAAGCGTCTGGGGTTTTTGATTGTATACTATATATGTGGAGCGTGAGATGCAAGCGTTCCACTAGATTTCTATTTACTTTTGTTTAGACATTATTACAATATCAGACAAGATATTGGTTTCAAACTGTTTTGGGTTATCGTAAGGTAAAAACCGTCCGTGTTTATGTGTGGATTTGGTCATACGATTATCCTTTTCTTCTGAAAAGATTTTGAACTTTAAAATCAAGATTGGATGATTTACCCTTAATACTGTGCGAGTTTATCTCACTCTGGTTCACCAGACTGACCCGGTGTTTTGTAAATGCTCGGGTTAGCCCGGAGTGTACAGGTTCAGGTTAGCGACTGCTATGAAGAGACGAGCTGGAAGAGCCCAGACGTATGATATTACTACTATTCCGCTGTGTGTTGTATATGGGAACAGGCTATTATAACTGTCCCATGGTATGATGTACTCTTATACTGTAAGTATTTTAAAGCTTTCAATAAAGATTATTTCTGTATTATATTTTGTTCCGCTGCGATGTGAGACTCTGTGTGGTGTTTCTTCTTCTTCTTCTATTCAATATTTCTACCTTATCTATTCTCATCCTCTAACTTCTTTCTATTAATGATCTGGAATGTTCGATGTCTGAATGGTCAACACGGTAGTTTGATGTTGATTTTCGGAGTCGAAAATCCCAGTTCGTTACATTTTGACTATATATCAAAATTATGAATTTGAAACTCTAATTCACTAATTGACTGATGTTTGCATTGTTTGTTTATTTATTTGCTAATTTTTAGCCATTTAGCCTAATTGAATCACATATTGAATTATATTGAAAATTGGTCGCATTTGCTTGCATATACTTGTACTTACATTGAACAGGTCATAGCAAGGAGGCTAGAGCAGAGAATAAAATTTGTTTGCCCGACAAATAGGTACATGTTTACCATAATTTACTGTTTTGTTTGGGTGATGATGATTTTATGAGCCTATTGGCTAGCCGCTTGGCTTTTTCTTTTTGAGATCAGAAGGCCTATATGGCAATTTCGGGATTTTCATGTGGCTCCCGGTGCAGGGGAGGTTATGGCGAAATTTTTCGAAAATTTAGGGTGTTAGCCAAATTTTTGAAGAATTTGAAAATTCTCAGAAACTGAAAAGTTGGAGAATGGAAGCCAGATCGAACGTAGAGTTGATTAATCAAACCACTTTCGACTTTGTTCCTTTTCGGGGACGAAAAGTTTTAAGTGGGGGAGATTGTAACAACCCGAAAATCTGGGCCAGTTTAAAATTTTTATTTTGGCAATTTTAGCGGATTTTGAATATTTAAAATGAATTATTTTAAATAATATTGACGAGAAATTTATTTTGAATAGATTAGAACATATAAATTATATACGTCGTCATTAGAATATAAATATTTTATTTATAATTATAAAAGGAATTGAAAATGGCGCGGTAGTTCGATAATTCGATTTCAAACTTCAATTGAATGTACCGGGTGCAAAACAATCCGGATTTTAGTGAAACCAAAAATAATGGAATCTAATAGTGACTATCTTTCCAACGAATCTGGAAAATCAAAATTTCATAACGGGAATCAAAAGATATGTCCAGTTGAAAATTCTGAATAGTCGCTATGGAATTCAGGCCCTTAAAAATGGGAATTTTGCAAACGACCTCGGATTTCGACGAAACCACTTTTGTTGGGTCCGTAGTGTAAAGTTATTGCTAGATTCCAAATTTCGTAATTTTTCGAATCAATATGTGAGCGTGGCGAAGGAAAACGCGTTTGACCAGTTTTAGTTGATTTTAATCGACTGGAAAATGGCCATTTTTTCAACTGTCTCAGAATTCGATGAAATTAGTTTTGTTAGGACCGTATCGTCAATACGAAGCTAGAAAATATTTTTTACGAATTTTTAGAATTAGTATGTGACCCCGGTAAATTGAAATGCGCGTTCAAATTCAATATATAGAGTTATATGATGATTTTGACGAAAACTGATTGAAACAGTCGAATCAGCCTACGATACATATCCCATTGTGTTCGGAATGGGGGTGAAACGCTATGGACGACAGGCGGTGGGTTCGATTTTGAGGTCGTATGAAAAGTCAACTTAGGAGAGAGAAATTAAATTAATTAATTAATAAAAGAAAAATCCTCTCTCCTCTCCCCTTAAAACTCTCTGCCCCCCCCCCTTTTATTTCGAATCGAATTCTCAGAAAAGAAAGAAAAAAACGCGAGGGCCATCGCATTCAAGAGCCGCCGCTGCCAGCTCCAGGAGCTCCGCCCCACCTCCGATGATCCGCCCGCCTCAGACGAACCCCGCCGCACCCATCCTCCCTCCAGCCAACGTTCGAAGACCCCCCCCCCCCCCCGTTCGATTTTCTTCCACCGCTGCTGCCTGCCTTGGCCGCCTCCCCAATCGCCACCACCTCCTCCTCACCCCCTTCCGCCGCTACCTCCTCCCTCCATTTCCCCTAAACCCGAAACCCCTAAACCCACTGACCAAGTAGACCCCCTATCTCCAGTGACGCAGTGCGTCTCCCCTCTCCTTTTTCTTCTTTTATTTTATTTTATTTATCTTATTTCATTATGTAAATGCATTGTTCTGAAATTAAATGTGATTTTAAAACTGAATTTAGATTGGATTTTTTAAACGTAGAAAGATCGTATTTTTAAACATAGAAAGATCGTATTTTTTTAACATAGAAAGATCGTATTTTTAAACATAGAAAGATCGTATTTTTTTTTAACATAGAAAGATCGTATTTTTAAACATAGAAAGATCGTATTTTTTTTAACATAGAAAGATCGTATTTTTAAAAATAGGAAAGGTTCGATTTTTAGACGAGGAAAGGTCGGATTTTTTATGAGTGAAAAGATCGTGATTTTTAAAATAGAAAGATTAGATTTTTAAAGGAAGAAAGACGATATTTTTAAATGGAGAAAGGTGAGATTTTTACATATATAGCATAGTAAAAATTCGATTTTTATATATTGAATAGGTAAGTAAAAATTCGATTTTTATATATTGAATAGCTAAGTAAAAATTCGATTTTTATATATTGAATAGCTAAGTAAAAATTCGATTTTTATATATTGAATAGCAAAGTAAAAATTCGATTTATATATATTGAATAGCAAAGTAAAAATGTGATTTTTATATATGTAGAGAATACGGGCAGTGAAAAATGACAAGAGGCAGAACGACGAATATTTCTGCAAAGAAGAGTCGTGGCGTTGGATAGCTATATGTGAGAACTTCTCACCTTTCAATTTAAATTTTCTAGTTATATATATATATACTAGGATGCAGACGGTGTTTAGTAGCACCCGACACCCGTCATCCACAGACCATGGATGGCTTGTTTGTTTAATTGTTTGGTTGTGTAGTTGGTTAGATTATTTGGTTTGGAATTGAATTGTTTGGTGAAATGAAATTGATTTGATTGATGTGTGAATGACGTGGGCCTTCACTAGACCGGGGATAAGGCTAGGCCTTGTCCCATTTCTAGTATCGTGCCGTTATGCCGCCGAAATCTTCTAAAATAAGTTAGAAAAATAAAAATATCATTTTTATTGTGTAAATGAACTGAATAGAATATTTTCATAGGTTGAATAAAATATTTTATCGTTAAAAATATAATTTTTAACGTGAAGTGAATAAAATGAAATATTCATTTACAAACCAGACGGTTTGTTTATGTACACCTATTTGAAGGACATTGATTGGGACGATAAATTTTACACATCGCCCAACTGCACAAATAAAATCTGTGTTTGATTGTTTGAAACCCCACACGGGTGTTGGGATGAAATTTGAAGTTCACTCATCCTGATTGATTAAATATGTCGATCGATTGATTGACAGATTGTTATAAGCGTTAGATATCTATATTTGATGCTTATACAGTGTAGTGCACTTTGGTTGATTATTTTTGAATGCTATTATATACATGTGTTGTATGGAAATCCATATAGTTAACGCTATATGGTAATTGATTGGGCCTCATTCCAATTTAGAAAATAATAAAATTTACATCTTTATCAATATAAAATAAAGGTTCATGTGTTGACTGTACTCATCCATTGAGATTAGTCATGTGTTGAACGAAATATTTTAATAATAAAATTTACATCTTTATCAATATAAAATAAAGCTTCATGTGTTGACTATACTCATCCGTTGAGATTAGTCATGTGTTGAACGAAATATTTTAATAATAAAATTTACATCTTTATCAATATAAAATAAAGGTTCATGTGTTGACTGTACTCATCCGTTGAGATTAGTCATGTGTTGAACGAAATGTTTGAAATAGGAATATTTGAACTAAGAAATATTTTGATAATAAGAAATGTTTGAAATAGAATATTTGAAAATAGAATTATATGAAGCCGTGTTGATTAGATTGACGCCATTTTGACGTGAACGATATTTATATCGATTTTACTCGATTTCGAAATGAATTGAATATAAAGTGATTTCGAAATGAATTGAATATAATGTGATTTCGAAATGAATTGAATATAAACTGATTTCGAAATGAATTGAATAAAACGAATTTGATTTCAATTGAATATATATCGAATTTCAATCCAATAGAAAACCAATTTGAATTGAATCGAATAGAAAACCACTTTGAATTGAATCGAATTGAAAACGAATTCGAATTGAATTTAAAACGAAGTGAAATGAATTCAAATTGAACTGAAACGTGAATTGAATAGAAATCGATGAAATATATATTATATATATATATATAATATAATGGCCTGAATAGAACGCGCCGCGCCGCGGCAGTTCGTGAATTTCGACCATTTATTTCAAACGGACATTACGGGAGATCCGACCGTCGGATTCTCCTAAAACCGGAACCGTTAGGTTCGTATCGAAAAGAGCTTTCTAACGAATATTAGAAATTAGAAATCTAATGGTTGGATTTGGAATTATGTCCAAATCAAATTTGAAAAAGGTCGATGTAAGTGCAGTTCGATGGCTGTTGATGGAAATCGACTGTACGGGCCTTGATAAAATTATTAAAAATAGTAATAATTTGTGTAAAATCATATGAAATGATTTAGAAAGAATTGGGATGATAAAAATCCATATTTGAAAAGATAAAAATAGATTTTTATCGAAATAAACTAGTTTTGAACTAGAATTATAATTCTATTTTTTTTTAAATAAATAAATTGAATTTGAAAAGGGTTTTAAAAATAACCAGAATTTCCAATGATTGCATTGGAGTGGATTTGAATCGAAATTGTCTTCGGAATATTTTGATGTTGGAATTCGTGATTATACAGATTTTGTTATGGAAATTTGAAAGATATATATTTACATCGTTATTTCCAATACGACATTTGTTAATCGTAGAATTTGATATTGAATATAAGCCGATATATTTTCTATTCAGAGCCTTGTATTGAATATCAAATGTGATTTGGGTTTGTCGTGAATGGTGTCTTCATTAACACTGTTCTTGAACCCAGTTGAGAAAAGATTAAATCTTTTTATTTAGATTTAATGAAGTGTACCAATTAAATGATATTTAATTGGAATTGAATTCGAATTAATTTTTGGGTTTATCGTGGACAATGTTTTAAATAACACTCGTTCTTTAACCCGATAATTAATGGAATGTGATTTTGGGTTTATCGTGAACTGTGTTTCAAATGACACTGATTCTTTAACCCAGTCACAAATTAAAACTAAGTGGAGTTTTAATGAATCTTTAATTAGATTGAAATGATCGAGAATGGAGTATCACCAGTTTTGCTCCAGGCGATAGTTAAATCTTTAATTAGATTTGAACGTGAAATGGTAATTGAATTTACCGATAACACCGTAGTGTTAGATATGAAGTATTACCAGTTTTACTTCATGGGATGAATAGGTTGGGAGTGGGAAATTAAAACAAATGATTACTTCGGTAAAGTTCGTTAATCCCGACTAGTTTGAATTGATATTCAAAAGTAGATTAAAGAATAAATTCAGGGAAATTATCTTGGATAAAATTAATGGGAACCTTTCCCTATGAATGTAAAATTTAGAAACTAACTGTCGGTTAGCCAAGCAGAATGGTTTCCTGGATATTGATCTGATGTTGGTTTCGGCCTTCGCGGTTTATATTTGGGGAATTATTCTCTTGATTAATTTACGGTTAGTGACTGATGAATTGGAATGAGGAGTATGTTGTGTTTGTGTAACACTTATTTAAAATATAAGCGAGTTATTCGGAAAGACCGGGTTTATCCCATTCTGAATAACTGATACGACGATAAGTCGAAGATGAAGACGATGGTCGAAGACTGGAGGTCTTCATGTCGTTTGGGTGATTACTGATGATCTTGATTGGGCTGTACACCCAAAAAGATGGAAACAGTTGGTGATCGTCCAGACGTGCTTGGAGATCGATGGATATGTGGGGTACTAGGTGCCTCCGGTTTCGTTCAGACCTAGAACGGACTTGTAAATGGACTGTGTGTCTGACATTGGATTTTAGTCCGTGCGATTGATCTCTATTAAATATATATCTATTTGGCGGCGGAGAATTTATTCTCTTGCTTAATGCCCTTCTCTGAGACGTACGAGCTCAGGGGTTATATATTGATGGATATCAAACGCATGGAGTGAATTGCCTGTGTGGCATGCCTAAGTGGCAATTGATCGAGGCTTCTGTTGAAAATCAAAGTCTTGTGGTGATGATCAAAGCACGGCCTTTGTGGCGTAGCTTTGTGTAACGTTTACTTCGCGAGTTTCGCACCCCGGTTGTGAACCAAAAACCGGAGAGGACCTCAGGGAGGGCATGCGTTTCTTTCTAGCTAGGGTGGTGTCAGTGACCTTCCAGCCCTGACATTTATATACTTTTCACCTGTAAGGTTGTTGCTGTTGCAAGGCGCCTCGGTTTGATCGGACGATCCGGGTCCGATGGAGTCATTCAGTTGGCTCACTACGCCCCAAAGGGCGGGGAAACGCAGTGTTCAGGCATTTTAATCCACATCGGTGGACCGGCCCTGTCGCTCCAAGGGACGATGCGTTCTGTTCCTGAGACACGGGCTAGAGCGTCTCGAATCGGTAGAGGACGATCCCCGGCCTCGGTTCATAGACGGAAATCCAATTTCCAAATACGCGACTTTGCGATTTTGATTGTATAACCTATATATGGCGACATAGTGGTATGGGGCACTCATGCCGCCTATGATTGATACTTATGATTTGAAGTTGTTTTATACACTATGCACTTACAATAGTATCAAATGATTTGTTTTAAACGTATCAAGCATTCTTGGCTATTATAAGGTAAAAACCCTATCCTCCGGCTTGCGCTGCATTGTGTGATGGGAACTGGGTCTTATAATAGCTTCATTTTTCCTTATTTAGCATTGCGCTGTTTGTTTTATGCACTGGTGTTCTTGAGAGGAAACCCGTTCCGTGTTATACAGCGTGGTCCCTTGATTTACCTAACTTTAAAATAAAGATTAATAACTGTTTTTAGTTCTCACACCAGTCCCATGACTGACCTGGAGTTTATTGTTTTAACCTAAACTCTGGGTGCCCTTATTTTGTCACGGGCAGCTAGTAGTTTTGGTTTTGCAGATTTATATTCACAGGATCCTGGTTTACAGCTGGAACGATATACGGAAAGCTTTGTATCTGTATATCTCCTTCTAGTTGTGTATTGTATTATTTTCCGCTGTGATGTATTTAAATGTAATTTAAATCTCTGATATTTCTGTGTAACATTTATTTGTTTATACTCTGTATATTCTTGTAATCTGATGCATTGTTGTGATATACAGTTAAATGTTCTTTCGTCTGCGTTCTATTTTGTGGCTTGTTCTCGAACTATCCACTCCTTCCTTTAGGGGGAAGTTACGGGTCTTTACATTGAGTCTCTGGGGCTCCTGGCTTTCTGGGAGGTAACCTCATCGAAGGGCGAAGTAGTGCCCGACTTCCATCTATAGCCGTAGTTGTTTCACTTACGGCCAGTCTTCTTTCAAGGTTATAGGTTTTCCGTGCGATGGAGGCGGCTTTCGAGAGATTTGCCAATGTGGTTACACACGGAAAAGGATGAGGAGTTTGGAAAAAGAGCACAACCCAAGGATGAGGAAAATCATGGATGTAGACTTGGCTCACAAAGGAGGAAGGGATTATAAAACCTAATACAAGAGGAAGTATCTTTACTCGGGTATGATAGGGCATATAATTAAGGACGAGGGCAAGAACAAAGGACAAGATTTTCAGAAGGGAAAGTACTTACTATGCGTACCTAGGAGAAAGGTAGTAAAGTTCTGTTGGAAGAGTCTAGTTTTTCTGTTCGTACTCTTTCCTTTTTAGCGCTTCGCATTTGTTCATATTTGCTTCCATAGTTGAGTCTCTGCACCTTAGTACTTGTATAGTAAGGAGATCCCAATCAGTCTCAAACCCAGTGGGTGGTTCGACCCGTTTATTTTTGGTTAGTAGGGGTTTGAATAGTTATCGAGTTTGCTTATATCATATCATGTAGATTGTCTAAAGGAGATATTCCTTGGGTGCTTGTCTGATATTGGTTTAAGCCTTTGGGGCTTGTACTTGAGGAATGTCGAGTTCGACTAGGATCGTTTGCGTGAGAGATGGATAGTTGTGGCAGGCGCTCTAAAAAGCGCGTAGTGACCTTTTGACCCTTATAATTATGGCATGATGGATAAGATAGGAGGAGAGATCTCTGATGATCCTAGTATATACACTTGGTTGACATCTATTTATTTTGGAGATGGAGCTTAGAAACTTCACAATCGTGGAGTAAAAAAAAAAAATTGGTTAAGACACAGTGGAGTAAAGCTCAAGAAGGCTAGATACTAGCAACATACCCTTTTTCTTAAGGGTGCATCCTTGATTTCTCTGTTTAGGAGCTTTACGCGTAGTTGTTTCTCTCTCTTTCCTAAGTATATCCTCTTGGTCGCATCTGCGATCCTTAGATAGAAGCCAATGGATGTAAACATGTATTTGGAACATGTTATGGTTGAATGATTGCAAATGGTTGCTCGTGGATGCATATGCGTACGTATTAGGCACTAGATCAAGTTCGGACGCTTTCATATTGCATTTACATATATGTATTTGTTGCAAGTTGAACTTTATATGATATCATGTGGACGTTGCATATGGATGAATGGCTGTGCACGCATGTAGTATTTACATGACTAGGGATGCTTGCATGCATGATTGGACGCATGGCACAGACATGATTTGCATTAAGGAGGTCAACTGAATCAGTAGACCGCCTGATTTTGCATTAGATAGAGACATATACACACACTATGCATATGAACATGAAAGCATTAGAAATCTTTTAAGGACAATGAATGCCTGTGATTGAATGGTTGAGTAGATGGGTGATTGGATGGTAGGACACATTCTTCCTAACTTGAAGATTTCGGGGACGAAATCCTTTTAAGTGGGGGAGAATGTAACATCCCGTAATTCTGTGACATTAAGATTCACAAATTAAAGTATAATTATTATTTTTAAGAAAAATTAAAAGAAAAAGATCCATGCAGTTGTTTAATTTAAGTATTGTAACTAACATGAAAAAGAGAAGTAAGGAGAGAACAATAATTATTATTGTTCTAAGACTTATTAACAAATGCCTCTGTAGCTCAGTTGGTTAAGGCATTGGATTTGTAGCATGGAGGTCGGGGGTTCGAACCCCGGCGGCGGCATAATTTTTTTTATCTTTGTTTTAGAGAGGGCCAACTGAACATGCAAATATATGTACGTATACAAATTTAAAATTTAAAAAGGGTAAGAACGTGCATATAAGGAAATAAAGAAAATATATATATACATATGAGAATATAAATATATATATGCAAAAATATATGTATACGAAAGATAAAATTCAAGATAAGGCTACAGTCAATGAAATATGGCAACATCATTTGAATTTTGAAAATAAAATGAAAGTTGTGCGTATATATATACGCGTAAAATGGTCGTTAGAGGAATTATATACATATAAGAATATTTCATGCGAATAAAACAGTTAAATAAATTCCAGAAATTCAAAAGTTCGAAAATCAAACTTCTACGCCAAAACAATTCATTCGAAATTCAAATTTCTACGCCAAAATAGCTTGTGGGACCCAATGCTGACTCAGCACTGCGTGTATGATAAGGTTTGGCTAGATTCATCTACGTACCTGGACTATTTTCTTAACTGGGTTGTGACGGCCCGCCCCGCGCCAACCGACATTTACTCCAAAAGTGCGTTGTACATATGTCCAGTTAGCATGGAACGGGTCGCCAGAAGGAAAAGGAAGAAGGAAATGAACATTCAAAGAACCTGTAGAATGTCTCACAGCGCATAGAATAAAATATAATAATAACATACTTGACATAAAACAGGAGAGACAGTGCATAAGCTGAAAATCAGAACTAAACATCATAGCAGCGGAAATCTAAAATACAGCTTATTACAACTTTTCAACTGTCTCAAAGCAAAGTAAGATAAATGAGGTACACTACTAATGCCCAAGTAGCGACCACCAACGACACAGGGAGAATGTGTATATATATATAATACGTGGAAGCCTCCTGCCCGCCTCCGAATCGGCTACTCGCGCATCAAGAGCTAACCTGTCTCTAGTCTGCTCGTGTGAGCACCCAGAGTAATAAGAAGAGACATAAAACTCTGGGTCAGACATAAAGCCTAGTATGAGCGATAAGCATCTAAAGTGAACAATAACAGGTAGACTAAAACATACCTGAACCTGGACCTGCAACCAAAGAGTTAGCACTACATACTGTACAACACTCTAAGGTATCAAATCAAACAGTGTAAAGATACGGAGGTGGGGGAGGTGTGCATGTCATAATGATGGCAAACAATCAAGCATAGCATCCATCCTCACATCTCTCACTCAGTGCGTAAAGCATACGATATTCACCACTTCGATCACCCAACATACCTTGCTACGATCACTTTGCCCCATGAAGTCATAAATGGCTTCACTGCACTGATAACGTAGCCACAAATCCTTTGCTATGTCCACTCTTCCCCATGGAGTCGCAAGAACCCCACTGCACTGGCTCATAGCCTTACCAATCCTTACTATGTCCACTCTGCCCCATGGAGTCACAAGAACCCCACTGCACTGGCTCATAGTCTTACTACGTATCACCTTGCCCCTCGGGTCGTAATGACCCTACTGCACTGATAACGTAGTCTTGCTACCATCACTTTGCCCCTCAGGTCATAATGACCCTACTGCACTGATAAGTAGCCCATCATTCCCTTTTTGTGGTGAATCGAAGTTATGAACGTCGACAACTCCTTAGCGAACGTCCCGCAGCAAAGCCCAACTCATGAAGTGAACTCATTGGTTCCCCACTGGTTCCGGGATCCTGAGCTCTAACTTCCATTTGGACTACCTTTGCATCTCGGGTTATTGGTCATCACCATCGAATCGGATCGGATCGGCCTTCAACTCTCTTCATTGGATCGGATCGGGCTCATCTGGTTCGGAGTCCAGCTTTCCTCGTCTCCACGGTTCGGATCGAGTTACGCCATCAGCTCGTGGTCACCCATTCGGATCGGGTCGTGGTCACCCATTCGGATCGGATCATGATCACCCATTCGGATTGGGTCGTGATCACCCATTCGGATTGGGTCGGGGTTCCTCCTTCAAGTCAGTTCTTGCTTCCCCCACTGGTCGGGTCGGGTCGGGTGCAACTTCCCAGGTAGTCAGCTCGTGAGCTTCTGAAGTGAATCAGGTCGTGCTCCTCCCTTCGGATTGTTGCGCCTCATCAATCTGGATCGGATCGTGGAGAAGATTCGCGATCGGGGGTGGGCATGCAGATCGTTGTCTTCGGATCGGATCGTGGCATATGCCCACGATCGGTTCGGGTCGGGTAAAGGGGGTCCGATCCGATCCTGCCTGCAACTTCCTGCAGTTCTTCCAGCGAGCAGTTTACGCCATTCGATGGCGTTTTCGACCATTCTAACTATTGAAATCAATCACAAAGCTTTTCATACAGTCATAGCAACATGCATAATCAACCACAACATCAAAACATCAATATGATAGGTTAAAATGGATCAAACATGCCCAAAATCCCATATTTCCCCTTAAGCATATTTAGGTGAAACTAATGATAGGATTAGCAAAACTTAACCAAATTAACCCAAATTCATATCAGAGGTCTAAAACATCATTTAGGAATTTATGAACATTTTCCCCGAATTTTATCATGCTTAAATTCGCTAATTAGCACTAATCACCCCTAATTAGCCATAATTAGTGTAAAACTATGCAAATCACTCACCTTAGCCACAAAATAAACTAAGATCTGAAATGATTCTCTGATTTGATGTGAATCTCTATGCTAAACAGCAGCTCCAATGTTGATTTGGTGTAGATCTTCCTTGATTAGGGGTTGCTAATCCAAATCCTTGACCAAAAGATGATTTGGGGTGATTTAGAGGTTGAAGGCCATTTTTAGGGTTTCTTGGTGATAAGTGGAGGCTAGAAAACTGAAATGGAATGATTCTCCATCTTATTTCAGCCCTCCCATAACCCTAATCCCGAAATGGGTTATGGGCCTACTCACTAATCACCCGATTTGGCCCGGTTAAGCAGTTTTTCACCCTCCAAACATTGTTTTAGCCATATCTCCCAAACGTTAAGTCCGTTTGGCTATTGTGACCACTCTACGGAAAGGTAAACCATCAAACGAATCTAATGGAAGTGGTTTCAGGTCAAAATTCCTTTTCAATCAAAAGTTATTGCCAAAACAGTACCAGCTAGGGGCAAAATGGTCATTTAAAAATCGACAAAAATCATGAGCATGGCAAATGACTCTAATGGATGTTTCCCAAAGTTACATGACCATACGACTTCACATGGGAAAGAAATAAATATTCTACGATCCTATGATGTGTAGAATACGGGTCATTACACTCTCCCCCCCCCCCCCTTAAGAAATTTCGCCCCCTAAATTCCCTAATCCAAACATACACAAAGGTTCCCGCATGCCTATCAACCATAAAGCAACAATCAAACATGCAAAACAAGCTAAACAAGTCTATCCTAGCATGCGGAAAACTAAATTGCAAAGTAAATCTTACTAGGTAAAGAGTTCTGGATGCATCTTCCTAATGCTCTCCTCTGTCTCCCAAGTACAATCATTCTCGTTTTCGCCCCACTGAACCTTGACTAGCTTCACCGCCTTCCTTCGAAGTTGCTTCGTATCGTGCCCCACAATACGAATCGGCTTGCGGTTCCCAACCGCCTCAGGTTCTACTTCGAAGTCCTCTAACTGATCAGGTGAAATAGTCACATCTGAGTCGTGAACGAACTTCCTTAGCTGGGAAACTTGAAATACATTGTGAACTCCCCCCATCTTCTCTGGTAAGCCAACTCTATATGCCAAATTCCCTACTAATTCAAGATCAGGGAATGGGCCAACAAGTCTTGGTGTCAACTTGCCTCTCCTGCCAAATCGTATCACGCTCTTCAACGGAGAGATCTTGATAAACACCAAGTCACCAACGGAGAATTTCAAGTCTCTTCTCCTCTTATCAGCATAACTCTTTTGCCTATCCTGAGCAGCTTTCATTCGTTGCTGAATGATCTTAATCTTATCTGAAGTTTCCCTCACCACTTCTGGCCCAAGCACAAACTTCTCGCTAGTCTCTATCCAACATGATGGTGAGTTGCACGGTCTTCCGTACAAAGCTTCATATGGAGCCATACCGATACTGGATTGGTAGCTATTATTATATGCAAACTCTACTAGATGCAAATGGTCATCCCATGATCCACCAAAATCCAATATACAAGCTCTCAAGAGATCTTCCAATATACGATTCACCCTCTCCGTCTGACCATCAGTCTGAGGATGATATGCGGTACTGAGATGTAATCCTGACCCTAGAGCCTCTTGTAAGCTTTTCCAAAACCCACTAGTGAACAACGGGTCTCGGTCACTCACAATGCTTTTGGGTACTCCATGAAATCTCACTACCCACTTCATATACAATTCTGCCAACTTGGCTGCCGTTCTGGTTGATTTGACTGGTATAAATCTTGCGCTCCTAGTCAATCGATCCACAATTACCCAAATGCTATCATATCCCGATCTAGTCCTTGGTAAGCCATCGATGAAATCCATCGAAACTTGCTCCCATTTCCATTCGGGAATTTCTAATGGTTGCAATAACCCACTAGGCTTCTTTTGCTCGGCTTTAACTAGCTGGCAATTCATGCATTTGGATATAAACTTCCCAACGTCTCTTTTCATCCCTTCCCAGTAGTAAGTCTGTCTCATGTCTCGATACATCTTATTACCACCGGGATGTATAGTTAGTTTTGAGTGATGACATTCTCTAAGCACCTCATCTCTCAAACCATTCACGTTGGGCACAACTAATCTCCCATTCTTCCGAAGCCATCCCTTTCGATCAAGCCCATACACATTCATCTCCTCATCGATACCCATCTCTAACTTGGAGATGATTTCTAATAGATTAGGATCGTCCCACTGGCTAGAACCAATCCGCTCTATCAAAGTGGGTCTGATCGTCAAACTAGCTAGCATGACTGGATCCAATTCGCACTTTGGTCTGAAATCAAACCCCGCGATGTACTCCAGTTGCTTCCATTCAAGAAACATTGCCCCTAAGCTGGCATGTCTCCTACTTAAGGCATCGGCTACCGCATTACCTTTCCCAGGTGTGTATGCGATATCAAAATCATACGAAGCCAAGAACTCTAACCATCTTTGCTGACGGAGATTCAGATCTTTCTGGGAGAAGAGATACTTTAACGATTTATGATCGATAAACAACTCGAATCTTTCTCCCAAGAGGTAATGTCTCCACATCTTCAGCGCAAATACAATCGCTGCTAATTCCAAATCATGGGTAGGATACTTCTTCTCATGCGGCTTTAGCTGTCGACTAGCATAAGCTACAACCCTACCTCCTTGCATCAATACTGCACCTAGTCCGGTACCACAAGCATCCGTGTATACCGTCATCTCTTCATTCCCTTTAGGAATGACTAATACTAGCGCACGCGTCAACCTCTCCTTTAGACTTTTGAAGGCATCCTCACACACTCCGTCCCAGACGAAGGACTGATTCTTCTTAGTCAATTGAGTCAACGGTGCTGCGATCTTGGAGAAGTCCTGGATAAACTTACGATAATATCCAGCTAATCCCAAGAAACTTCTTACATCTTTAGCATTCTTGGGTGTAGGCCAATCCTGTACCGTAGCCACCTTTGCAGGGTCCACGGCAATACCACTCTCGGAAACAACATGACCCAAGAATCTCACTTCCCTTCTCCAAAAATGACACTTAGAGAATTTCGCTTTCAATTGGTGTTTCCTCAACACCTCCATCACTATCCTCAAGTTTCCCTTGTGTTCCTCCTCTGTCCTTGAGTAAACAAGGATATCATCCACGAACACAAGAACAAACTTATTCAACTGATCTCTGAATACTCGATTCATAAGATCCACAAAATAGGCTGGTGCATTGGTCAACCCAAATGGCATGACCAACCACTCATAAAATCCAGACGGCGTCCTAAATGCCGTTTTCGGAACACTCTCATCTGCTACTCGAAGCTGATGAAATCCTGTCACGAGGTCCAACTGGGAGAACACTCTAGCTCCTTCCAGTTGATCAAACAAATCATCTATCCGCGGTAGAGGATACTTATTCTTCCTCGTCACCTTATTCAACTCGCGATAGTCCTCACACAAACGAAGGGAACCATCTGCCTTAGTGGCAAACACAACTGGTGCTCCCCACTCAGAGACACTCCTTCTAATAAATCCCTTCTTCAAAAGATTGCTGACTTGCACCCCGAGCTCTCGCTGCTCCCTTGGTGCCATACGACGAAGTGGCATCACTATAGGTCTGGCATCTTTCACTAAATCAACACGGAACTCAATCTCTCGGTGTGGTGGAAGCCCGGTCACCTCCTCGAAGACGTCCGGATACTGGCCAACCACGGGCACATCTGACAACTCATCCTACGGGATGTCGAGGGAATTTACAAAACTAGCCATAACCCCATCACTAGGTAGACTACCAAACACTACCCTCCGCCCATCATCCGTCCTCACTGTCACCAAAAAGCCCTCACAGTCTACCACCACCCCATATCTTTGGAGCCAATCGACTCCCAATATAATGCCATACCCAGTAAAGCCCAAAACAAAGCAATCACAAACAAACATACGTCCATGACTCGATAAGACCAAATTCCTGCAAATCATACTAAGGCTAGTCGAACCACCAATCGGGTTCGTCACAACCAATGGTCTATCGACTATCTCGGGTTCCAGTCCCAACCTATCTACCAGGTCACTAGATATGTAGGAACGGGAAGCCCCAGTATCAAACAGAACTCGAACTGGCATATCATAAATAGAAAGCATACCTTGAATAACAACATTCTTTCCTTTCTCCGCCGCAGTTGGGGCATTCGACGAAGAAGGAACATCATCAATAACATATGCTTTCACAATTTGCTTCTCCTTAAGAGGTTGCAGACACTTATCCTTCTGATGTCCCACTTGACCACAGCTGTAGCACTTCCTTTCCGCTGGCTTGGCCCGACATTCCTTAGCATAATGGCCCTTCTTTCCACAGCTGAAGCACTTAACATCCTTCTTACTCTTTTTCTGGCCACCTTTAGATTGGTCCTGCTTCCTCTTATTCTGAGAATTATTCTTGCCTCCACCGCTTGTTTGTGGCTTTGGTCCTTCTGCAGATGCAGCCTCAGTCTTTGACTTGGGGTAAAGACTCTCTGATCTCAAAGCTTTCCCCACAATCGATTCAAAAGTCTCATCGATGTGGTTGATAAGCCTTTCCCCCAAGTATCCATCCAAACCAGTAATGAACTTCTCATTCTTCTTTTCAGGAGTATCAATAAGAGACAGTCCATACTTCGACAAAGTGTCGAACTCAGCAATATAATCAGAAACTGCCCTTCCGTTCTGCTTGAGTTCCAAGAACCTCTTGAACAACACTGACTTCTGGGTAGCTGGAATGAACTTCTCGCTAAAGCGAGCCTTGAACTGATCCCAAGTAACCTGATCCTCTGGAGTAGTTGTTCTAATGGCATTCCACCAATTCATCGCTCGCCTTTGCAGCTGACGAGACGCTAGCCTTCTCTTCATCGCATCCTCAAGACCTAAGTCATCAAAGATACGGTCACAGCTATCCATCCAATCCTGAACATCCGTGGCCGACTCCGTTCCATGGAACGACTTCCCACCAAGATTAGTGTAATCCTTGCACAACTTGGCGAAATCGACCCTAGGCGCCTGCACTACTGGGCCAATACCAACTCCGGGATTGGGAATTGCCCCTTGCACTTCTCTAAGCATGTCTCTCATGAGGTTAGTAAACATAGCCCTCATGTCAGCGGCATTCCCTTGGTTGGTCCCTCTACCAGCACCCCTCGTGTCTCGGCTCATCGTTAATCTGTAAAAAGAGAAACGATTAACGACCCCATAGTGGTGCTAGTGCAGTGCGACTTCATCTTTATACTACTAATAGTATATACATATATAGCTTTTGAAAACCAAAGCAATCACAAATACGCGCTCTCATACACGTACTATCTCTCCCTAGTGTCTTGCCCTAGGTTAACTACGCAACCTAGAGCTCTGATACCAAGTGTGACGGCCCGCCCCGCACCAACCGACATTTACTCCAAAAGTGCGTTGTACATATGTCCAGTTAGCATGGAACGGGTCACCAGAAGGAAAAAGGAAGAAGGAAATGAACATTCAAAGAACCTGTAGAATGTCTCACAGCGCATAGAATAAAATATAATAATAACATACTTGACATAAAACAGGAGAGACAGTGCATAAGCTGAAAATCAGAACTAAACATCATAGCAGCGGAAATCCAAAATACAGCTTATTACAACTTTTCAACTGTCTCAAAGCAAAGTAAGATAAATGAGGTACACTACTAATGCCCAAGTAGCGTACACCAACGACACAGGGAGAATGTGTATATATATATAATACGTGGAAGCCTCCTGCCCGCCTCCGAATCGGCTACTCGCGCATCAAGAGCTAACCTGTCTCTAGTCTGCTCGTGTGAGCACCCAGAGTAATAAGAAGAGACATAAAACTCTGGGTCAGACATAAAGCCTAGTATGAGCGATAAGCATCTAAAGTGAACAATAACAGGTAGACTAAAACATACCTGAACCTGGACCTGCAACCAAAGAGTTAGCACTACATACTGTACAACACTCTAAGGTATCAAATCAAACAGTGTAAAGATACGGAGGTGGGGGAGGTGTGCATGTCATAATGATGGCAAACAATCAAGCATAGCATCCATCCTCACATCTCTCACTCAGTGCGTAAAGCATACGATATTCACCACTTCGATCACCCAACATACCTTGCTACGATCACTTTGCCCCATGAAGTCATAAATGGCTTCACTGCACTGATAACGTAGCCACAAATCCTTTACTATGTCCACTCTGCCCCATGGAGTCGCAAGAAACCCACTGCACTGGCTCATAGCCTTACCAATCCTTACTATGTCCACTCTGCCCCATGGAGTCACAAGAACCCCACTGCACTGGCTCATAGTCTTACTACGCATCACCTTGCCCCTCGGGTCGTAATGACCCTATTGCACTGATAACGTAGTCTTGCTACCATCACTTTGCCCCTCCGGTCATAATGACCCTACTGCACTGATAAGTAGCCCATCATTCCCTTTTTGTGGTGAATCGAAGTTATGAACGTCGACAACTCCTTAGCACACGTCCCGCAGCAAAGCCCAACTCATGAAGTGAACTCATTGGTTCCCCACTGGTTCCGGGATCCTGAGCTCTAACTTCCATTTGGACTACCTTTGCATCTTGGGTTATTGGTCATCACCATCGAATCGGATCAGATCGGCCTTCAACTCTCTTCATCGGATCGGATCGGGCTCATCTGGTTCGGAGTCCAGCTTTCCTCGTCACCACGGTTCAGATCGAGTTACGCCATCAGCTCGTGGTCACCCATTCGGATCGGGTCGTGGTCACCCATTCGGATCGGATCGTGATCACCCATTCGGATCGGGTCGTGATCACCCATTCGGATCGGGTCAGGGTTCCTCCTTCAAGTCAGTTCTTGCTTCCCCCACTGGTCGGGTCGGGTCGGGTGCAACTTCCCAGGTAGTCAGCTCATGAGCTTCTGAAGTGAATCAGGTCGTGCTCCTCCCTTCGGATCGTGGCGCCTCATCAATCTGGATCGGATCGTGGAGAGGATTCGCGATCGGGGGTGGACATGCGGATCGCTGTCTTCGGATCGGATCGTGGCATATGCCCACGATCGGTTCGGGTCGGGTAAAGGGGGTCCGATCCGATCCTGCCTGCAACTTCCTGCAGTTCTTCCAGTGAGCAGTTTACGCCATTCGACGGCGTTTTCGACCATTCTAACTATTGAAATCAATCACAAAGCTTTTCATACAGTCATAGCAACATACATAATCAACCACAACATCAAAACATCAATATGATAGGTTAAAATGGATCAAACATACCCAAAATCCCATATTTCCCCTTAAGCATATTTAGGTGAAACTAATGATAGGATTAGCAAAACTTAACCAAATTAACCCAAATTCATATCAGATGTCTAAAACATCATTTAGGAATTTATGAACACTTTCCCCGAATTTTATCATGCTTAAATTCGCTAATTAGTACTAATCACCCCTAATTAGCCATAATTAGTGTAAAACTATGCAAATCACTCACCTTAGCCACAAAATAAACTAAGATCTGAAATGATTCTCTGATTTGATGTGAATCTCTATGCTAAACAGCAGCTCCAATGTTGATTTGGTGTAGATCTTCCTTGATTAGGAGTTGCTAATCCAAATCCTTGACCAAAAGATGATTTGGTGGTGATTTAGAGGTTGGAGGCCATTTTTAGGGTTTCTTGGTGATAAGTGGAGGCTAGAAAACTGAAATGGAATGATTCTCCATCTCATTTCAGCCCTCCCATAACCCTAATCCCGAAATGGGTTATGGGCCTACTCACTAATCACCCGATTTGGCCCGGTTAAGCAGTTTTTCACCCTCCAAACCTTGTTTCAGCCATATCTCCCAAACGGTAAGTCCGTTTGGCTATTGTGACCACTCTACGGAAAGGTAAACCATCAAACGAATCTAATGGAAGTGGATTCAGGTCAAAATTCCTTTCCAATCAAAAGTTATGGCCAAAACAGTACCAACTAGGGGCAAAATGGTCATTTAAAAATCGACAAAAATCATGAACATGGGAAATGACTCTAATGGATGTTTCCCAAAGTTACATGACCATACGACTTCACATGGGAAAGAAATAAATATTCTACGATCCTATGATGTGTATAATACGGGTTATTACATGGGTTCAATGCTGACTCAACGCTGCGTGTACGATAAGGTCTTGAGCAGCTATATAAACAGCCCTAGTCTTCATTCTCTATGCACCAATTCTCTTCTATCCTATGCTGCTAAGATTCATGGCTTCTTCCCCTCCTCTAAATTTTCTTAAATAATTAAAATAAAATATAAATTCAAGACATGGAGATGCTGCTCAAATCTGTTCAAGAGAAGATTCAAATCAAATTGAAGAATTCAAAGGCTAAATCAACAAACCTCGAGCAACGACATACGAATCTTAGCATCGCCGTTCTTCTATTCTAGATCTAATTCCTGTAAGTTGGTTATTTCTAGACTTGAACGTTTTATTTTTATTTGTGACATGAAATTAAAAGGATATAAGAAAAATGCCTAAGCTCTTCACTTGGATCTGTGTTTATTTAAGTTTTTGGATCTAATACTTGACTATGGCCCAGAACATACTATGACTTTGATTGACGGCCTATGACTATTGAACAAAGAGGATATGCCTATGCCTATGATCATGATTATGAGAACTATGACCATGAACCTATTGCCTTTGAATTACGAACATGAACCTTGATTTGGGACATACAACATATGACTATGACATTGCCTGTGACAATGACTTATGACTATGGGAATTATTTTCCCTTTTGGACTATGAACATTGCCTATAACTATGAACTTTGCCTATGATTCATAATTAGGAAAATTGTTGCTTAAGTTTTTTGGCTATGAAATTGGGTCTAAACCCGATTATCTATTTTATCTGTTCCTTGTTTTTCTTTGGTTTTAGACTGTGGGAATTTACCTATTCAGTTAGGTCTACCCATGTTCTTGAACCTATTCTATCTATTGGTTTTAGACCGTGGGAATTTACCTATTAAGTTAGGTCTACCCATATTCTTGAACCTACGTCGTTATCCAAACCATTTATGCCAATTATTATCCCTTTTCATAGCATCTTTGGTTCATTCCCTATTTTCTACGAATCTAGATTTATTTACAATCTAGGTTAAATCACGATTATACGAACGGTGGGAATGCAACTTAGGGAAAATATGAAAATGAACATAAATGTAGTTATAAGCTTGGAAATTGGCATAAATTGGGAATATGTATTATGGCATGTTCATAGGAATGCAAATTGGATAAGTTTGACGTATTAAATTTAGTATTAGCAAGTAAGCTAAATTTTAGGCATGAAATGTAAACTAGAATAATAATTCTAGTCTTACCATAAACTGTGAATTAGGAATGTTAAATCAAAATTGTGTTAATTAAAGATTTAGAATAAGTATATTAGCACAATTTTGAATTTAGCCATAATTGTGAGAAATTGTCATGTTTAGAATAAATTATGGTTAGTGACACTTAATTTGGTATAATTTACATACCAAAAAGTATAAATATGATAAATAAGAGGGAACGGGCCATAATAATAAATGTGACAATGTACATTAAAAGTGTAATAATGAAATAAGTAAATTAGGAGTAAATTTACTTATAGAATTTGTCATAAATGATAAATTGTTCATTTACCACAAAATATGTAACTTGCATGTAGGTAAAGTTTTGGCCATAAATTATAAACTAGGATACTTAATCTAGTTTTGGCAATGAAATAGGAAATGGCCTGAACTGCAAGTTGGGTTAGGACTTGGGCCTAGAATATAAGTATACTAGTGGGAAGGACAAAATGAAAATGGTATAGGCCAAGTTTATTTAAAAAGGGAAAATGGACTTTGAAGATAAATTGTTGATAATTTATATATGGACAAAAGAAAGGTTTTCTCTTTGAATAACACATACACCTGAAAGTTCTAAGGTGACAGAGAGGATAGTGTCTAGGCTTGGGTTTGGAAAATACAAGTTTCCTGCCCTCCCTGGCTATCCCTAACTGATCCGAAGGACGGGATGGTTGTTTTCGAAACCAGATTTGGAAATTAATCTAAAACCCTTTGAACTTAGAAAACATGAATATGCCTAACCCGAGGTTAGACTGAGTTGCGGTGTAAACCTGTCCGGAACCGACCGGCACATCCAGTAACCGCAGCAATATCTGTCTAATGTGAGAGGTTGCGACTTTAATTTATTAATTAAAGCTAGAACAAGAATGGGAGAGTTAAGTCCATAGAAACACTTAACCAATTTAACACAGTTAAGCAAAAATGGGTGGGTTAAGTCCATAGAAACACTTAACCAACTTAACACAGTTAAGCTAGAATGTGAAGGTTAAGTCCATAGGAACACTTAACCAACTTAACACAGTTAAGCTAGAATGGGAAGGTTAAGGAACACTTAACCAACTTAGCACAGTTAAAGCTAGAATGGGAGGGTTAAGTCCATGGGAATACTTAGCCAAATTAACATGTTGAGTAGACTAGAAGGTGGGGTTAAGTAAAGTTAATACACTTAGCCAATTTAACATGTTAATTAGACTAGAGGTTGGGGTTAAGTAATACACTTAGCCAATTTAATATGTTAGCTGGACTAGACCATAGGGTTAAGTAAACTTGAACGCTTAACCATCAGAATATGATAAATGAATAGGGTTAAGTAAAAAGCATAAAAGGGACAACACTTAACCGGTTTAACAGGATAAGGGAAGAGGGTTAAGATAGCTTGAATCGACTAAAGACACTTAACCAATCCAACCCGGCGAGAAAGAAAACTAAGTAGTAAACCTCAGTTGAAAAGGGGACTAAGTAGTAAAACTTAGTTAAGAAAACAAGGAATTTGGAAACTAAGTGGTAAACCTTAGTTAGTAGAACTAAGTAGTAATTCTTAGTATAACACGAAGGAGCGGACGTCCATCTGATTTTAAAGAAGACTCCAACGAATTGGGATACGAAGCCCGAGGCTTCGAGGGGACATGAGGGTACTCTTGGTATCCCTCTGTGAGGCTGCAGATGATCCGCCTGGGCGCACAGAGGTTAAGGTCTGTGGTAGAAGAGCCAAGGGTATGCCTTGGTTGCAATATATGGCAACCAAAAGACTAGGATGGACCAGCGTGATTCGGCGAGAAGACGGAAGCCCTGTGATAGCAACTCGTCGTCTACCTACCATCTTCAGTCAAGCGAGACACGTGAAGCGGGAAGGCTGGAGGACTCATACGGACCACATACTTGCTATCTAGTTGTGGTTGCGGGGTGTTGTTGGCCATAGAATTAGTGGGGCAGATAGGGGCCTTCGTACAGTTCTCATTTTACAAGGGTGGCCTTCCATTAGTTGAGGGAGGGGTCGAGTGGGACCATAGCCACTGGAAAAACAGACCTTAGCATCTGCATCGGCAGATATTGAAAGCTCCCGACCGAGTTCCGTATTTCTAGAGTAGCCCTGACAGCGGAACTCGAACCGCACATTACTGGACATGTGCATCTAGACAAGCGATAATGATTCGCGATACATGCATGGGAAAAGTCTAGGAACATGTACCACCCTAGGTGGTGTGTCCTAGACTAAAGGGCATCGTTCGACAGGTAGCATAATCCCTAGTTTGGAACTAGGTGGCATAAACCCTGAATCCAAGAAGCATTCAGAAAAATAGCGTAAGTTCTCGTTGAATCTAGAAGGCACTTGATAGACAACCCAAGATTAGATCTAGGTAATTAAATAATAAATGGATGCCTGAAGGCGACGGAAACTACAGGGATTGGGATCACGTTATCGTTACTAGTTGGGACACTAGTTAGGCGGTGCAGAGATATAGAAACCAGAATAATAAGGTAATAGCGAAGCAGAGAAAGTATTATAGTATATCCAGTTTATCTTGCCTTAGTATATCTTGTGGTAATCTTATCTTATCCTGTTGACCCTATATCATGGTATTGTCTTGTATTCAGTTAATTCATCTCATTTCATTTTTCCCTATTCACATGCTAGAAGTTACTGACTTACTCAGGCTTTATGTCTGACTCTGTTTTTCTTTCGCTTCTTTTCTTCCGTTCCCCCCCCAGGTAGTTGAGGAGTGAATAGTATAACTTAGGATTAGATTGGACCGTTGCTCTTTCCCCAGCCTGAAGATTTGACGAAGTCGTCCTTGGATTCTCTTTCAGATGCTATGGCTGGCTCTTGCTACATTGGGGGAAATAAAATGTTGTTTTATGCTTCTTTATTTTGTAAAGACAGATGATACTCTGATATTGTAAAAGAATCTTGTACAGACTATTTTATCAATAAAGCAAAGTTCTATTTTCCGCAATTTATTATTTGTCTGTCTTGTAATTTATCTGCATCTTTTACCCAAAATGCTCCACAGAACTTAGTGCATTCCCTTTGTGAGTGACACTAACGGACGTGGGGTGTTACAAGAAAGCTCATAAAATTTATTTCTGGTTTGAATAAATCATATGATCAAGCCAAGATTAATCTCCTCAGTTTGGATCCTTTACCAACTGCAAATAGAGCTTTTCACATGATCCAACAAATTGAAAGGAAAAATGCTCTTAATATTGCAAATCAGTCAACTGAGATTAGTGCATTTTTTCTCCCAAGAATGTTCAAGAACATAATAATTTCAGTTCATCTTTTCAATAGAAAGACTACAAGAGGGAAAAACTTGACAAATTCTGTGATCACTGCAAGTGTAAAGGTCATGTGAAGGAACAATTTTTTAAGATAGTTGGATATCTATATTGGTGGAAAGGGAAAGTTCAGGAACATCAAAATTTTGCAGCAAATGTACAAGAAAGCTCCACTGGAAATGGAGTTCTTGGATCTGCTACTGCTTCTCCTCTGGAAAATGGTGATCAAGCAACAACTTCAACTTCAGTTAATCCTCAAACCCTCTCTGCTTTACACAAGGAACTTATTAAGATGGTTCAGAACAATCAAGGATCTACTTCTAAAGCTTATAATGCTACTGTGAATTTTACAGGTATTGTTTCTGCATTTAATATGAATTATTCAATTGAGCATGCATATAATAATACATGGATTATAGACACAGGAGCAAGTGATCATATGTCCTTTGACTTAAACATGTTTGACGAAATTCATTCTCTTAAACAACCTATAAAAATTGTTCTTCCTGATGGAACACTCAAATTTGTTTCTATTATTGGCATCATTTCCATCAGTCCACGTATTACACTTCAGAATGTCTTTTATGTTCCAGAATTCAAACTTAACTTGTTGTCTGTTGGAAGATTATTATATCAAAATAATCTAATTGCTAAATTCGAGCAAAATTCAAGCAAAATTCTTTCTCTTTCCAGGACCTTACCACTAATCAAGTGAAGGCTATTTGTAATGTCCCGTATTTTTACGGTATAATAATTAATTTATTTAATTAGTGATTTAGAGAATTAAAAGGTTGTTTAATTAAATAATGTTGAATATTTAATTAATATAAATAATAGAATAGTATATTTAATTTCTGAAATAGTCAGAAATAGTGAATTGACGTTATAATGTGAACTGGACAATTCAAAATATATATAATTTAGTCGGGAATTTAATTCGAATAACGTATATATTATTTTAATGACAGTTTGAACGTATAATTATATTAACATTACAATCGAGCTTGAAATGGCACAGTAGTTCGCTATTTGGTGATTCGAACTTCAACTGGATATACAAGGGCTGTTTTAAATCGGATTTCTGTGAAACAAGAAACGTTCGGAGCTAGTGAAGTATATTTTTCTAATGGAAGAGAAAAATCGGGATTTCATTGTGTAGATTTTGATTTATGTCCAAATCAAATTTTAGAAAAGTCGCTATGGAATTATTTTGAAATTTATAAATATATATATATTTATATTATAAAGGGATTTTATATATAAATCGAATATCGATATAACTGGGAACTTTGAAATATCGAGCTGCAAATTTAGTTAGAAATATATTGGAGTTGTATGGTATTCTAGTGTGGGTATATACAATAATATATATTTATTGATATTTAATTTAATTATTTTTAAATATATTTATATATTAAAAGGGTTATTTAGAGCTTTAAAAATAGCCAGTTTTGCAAATGACCTTCGTTATCGACGAAACTAATTTTATTGGATCCGCAATATTGAATTATTGTTAGATTTCCAGTTTTGTGATTTTTAGAGTCAGTATGTGGCCGTATGGATTTAATGTGAAAAATAGTCAGTATTTTGACAGTTAAAAATACGCTGTGTGAGCAAATGGAGTCGGAATTCGACAAAACTAGTTTCGTTGGGTCCGTGATGTCAAACTATAGCTGTATGCCAATTTTCATGATTTTTAGATATCGTGTGTGTTCGTAGGGATTTTTAGAGTGTAGAAACAAATATAAATGAATATAAAAACTAAAATATCCTAAGTTATTTGTGAACCTAAACAAGGCCATGCACTCATTGTTTTCAGCCGCACAAAAATATGATCCCCGTTATATAATCTTCTCTTGAGCCGCCAGCGATTCTTCTTCAAAACGTGGAAATATCGTCTTCAAAATTCAAAATCAATTCGTTAAACTCCTATAAATCCTCACATAAATTTTACGAATTCCTAGGCTTGTTCTCTTCAATTTCATGTGGGTATCATAGGGTTCGACATCATTTGTTTTTGCTGTTTTTACAGTAGGGTTCGGATTTTCTAGAAACGGAGGCTTCGATTTGCAATTTTGAGTTGGGAATGATGTTCGTGGCATCGAGTATCACTGGCGTGCAATGTTTGGGTGGTTTCCGCGAATAAAGATGTCGATGTTTTCCCCTGGGTGCGTGAGTGCTACTGAAGATGGATTTCGATAATCGAGTGCGAGCTTTACAACGTGGGTGCGATGCGGAGGAGGAAACGAAGTGGAGTTCTTCGGTGGAACTATGGCGGAGTTCGGTGGTTCATGGAGGGCAAACGATGTGGAGGAATGAATCGGTGATGGCCATTTAGAAGAGGAGAAGATCGTTATTTTTTCATTTTGAGGGAGAAAGGAGGAGTAACGGGTGCGGGCCAGAATGGAATCAGGTCTGGGTTTTGGAAAAGGGTAATGGGCTAAGGGGTTAAAGTTAAGACCCATTTATTTATTTTGAATCCATGTTTTATTTTTAATTAAATGTATTAACTTGTTAAATCTGTAACTTCGTGATACAATATCAGAATCCGATGAAAACACGATCCGACAGGATCGTATGGACGAACACTACATACTGGAACTGAATGGGAGTGAATTGGAGTTCGTTACAATTTATGGAGAAATTAATTGTCCGTCAGAATCAAGCGATGGTTATCGTTATTAACGATGATCGTCCAATGTGAGTAAAACTCACCAACTCTATCAGTTCATATTTTATAACGTATTTTTAGAACTGATAAATGATGATTGATTACTGTGTGTTGTCTGTTTGGTTGAACTGCTAAGTAATTGGTTGAAATTATAGATTTGGTTATATATATACAAATATATATATATATATGTAATGACCCGCATTGGCAGAGGTATTATAATTAATTTATTTAATTATATAAATAGTGAATTAAAGGATTTAATGGTCATGGAATTAAATAACTGGGAATATTTAATTAAAATAATAATTAAATAATATATTTAATTCAGAAATAATTAAAAATATTGGAAATCACAATATTCTGTGGACAGGGTCGTCCCTTAGATTTAATTCAGCTTAGAGTTGAATTATATTGATGAATATATTCAATCGACGACAGTTTGAACGTATAATTATAATATAATTAAAACAGAGCTTGAAATGGCGCGGTAGTTCGCTATTTGGCGATTTGAACTTCAACTGAATGTACAGGATTCATTTTAAGCCGGATTTCGATGAAACAAGAAAGGTATGGAGCTGGTGGAGTATATCTTTCTAGTGGAAGATAAAAATCGGGATTTCATCGTGTAGATTTTGAATTACGTCCAAATCAAATTTTAGAAAAGTCGCTATGGAATTCCTTTATAATTTATAAAAGAATTATTTATATTTTTAAAAGGGATTTCAATATAAATCGAATATCGATTTAATCAGGATTTGAAATATCAAGTTAGAAATACATACAGGAATATTCTGGAGCTGTATGGTATCCCACTGTGAATATAGACGATAATATTTATTTTTAAATATTAAACTAAATTTTATTTAAATATATTTATATATTTAAATAGGCTATTTAGAGCTTTAAAAATAGCCACTTTTGCAAACGAAATCGGAATTCGACGAAACCAGTTTCGTTGGGACCGTAATGTCGAACTGAAGGTGCATGTCCAGTTTCGTGATTTTTGGGTATCGTGTGTGATCACACGAATTTTTAGAAGGCAGAACGAATATTAAAATGAAAATATATTCATAAATATCTCCAACAAAATATCTAAAACAAACACCCTATAAATAACCCTTTATACACCACTAAAACCTAATTCCCTCTGTCAAATATTTCAAGCCGCCAACCTTCTTTCTTTCTTCCAGTATAAATTCGATCAAAATAAATCCATAAACAAAATCAAATAAAACTATATAAATGAAAATACATATGTATTTGGGATCTTGTAGTGCTCCATTTCAGTTTGGTAGCAGTTTTAATTGGCGCGATTCATGTTTGCTGACCCCGATTTTGGCAAACGCGAGCTTCAGAAGAACGTAAGGGTTTGGGTATTGATGAAATTCAAGCATCGATTCGAACTGCTTATAGTTGTTTTGGGATTGTTGCGGAATACCGCACTTATATGCCCGGTTTGAGCAAGTCCGGCGTTTTCTGGTGATGGGGGTACTGTTCATCGATTTGGGAAACAGATTGTAACAACCCGAAAATCTGGGCCAGTTTGAAATTTTTATTTTGGCAATTTTAGCGAATTTTGATTATTTAAAATGAATTATTTTAAATAATATCGATGAGAAATTTATTTTGAATATAATTCAAACGTATATAGTTATATAGTTCGTCGTTAGAATATAAATAATTATATATAATTATAAAAAGAATTGAAAATGGCGCGGTAGTTCGATAATTCGATTTCAAACTTCAATTGAACGTACCGGGTGCAAAACAATCCGGATTTTAGTGAAACCAAAAATAATAGGATCTAATTGATAATATCTTTCCAACGAATCCGAAAAATCGAAATTTCATAGCGGGGGTAAAAAGATAGGCCCAGTTGAAATTTCTGAATAGTCGCTATGGAATTCAGGCCCTTAAAAATGGGAATTTTGCAAATGACCTCAGATTTCGATGAAACCGGTTTTGTTGGATCCGCAATGTCAAGTTATTGCTAGATTCCAAATTTCGTAATTTTTCGAATCAATATGTGAGCGTGGCAAAGTAAAACGCGTTTGACCAGTTTCAGTTGATTTTAATCGACTGGAAATTGGCCATTTTTCCAACGGTCTCGGAATTCGACGAAACTAGTTTTATTAGGACCGTATCATCAATACGAAGCTAGAAAATATTTTTCGAGAATTTTTAGAGTTAGTATGTGACCCCGGTAATTTGAAATGTACGTTTAAAATTCAATATAGTGATTTAAATGTAAATTTATCGGAAACTGATTGTAACAATCAAATCAGCCTACGATACATATCCTATTGTGTTCGGAATGGGGGTGAAACGTTATGGACGACAGGCGGTGGGCCTCGTTACGAGGTCGTATGTAAAAGTCAACTATTAGCAAAATAAAATAATTAAAAAATTAAAAAATATCTCTTCCTCTCCTTTTATCAGCTGCCCCCCCTCTTTTCAAAATCGAAACAGAAAATAAAAAATAAAAATAAAAAAAACCCTAAGCTATCGCTCCAAACCCGAACCCGATGCCAACCCTCCCCCGTAGCGATTCCGCCCAACGCCGCAACCTCGCGTCGCCTCCTCCGGCGATGGGCCTCAGCCTCCCCACTCCGATGGTCCCTTCGTGACACCCCAAATCGGAAACCGAGAGCACCCATCACGCGAGGACCCACCAGCAGCCACTACCGCTCCCCTTTGGCAACCGCGTGCCCGATCCCCACCAGCTCCAGCTCCCCGACGACGGTGACGCCCCCTTTTCAACGGTGAGTCCTATTGATTTTTACAGTATTTGAAAAACCGATTTTTACAGTATTTAAAAAAAAATGATTTTTACGGTGTTTAAAAACTGATTTTTAATTAAGTCTAAAAAACTGAAAATAATGATTTTTCTTTAGAGGAAATATAGTTTTTCTTTCGAGAAAATAAAGATTTTTCATTAGTGAAAATATATGATCTTTCATTGTATACAAACATGTTTTTTTAAGAGATAAAAACATGAGTTTTATGAGTTTAAAAGACAATATTTTTATAATAGCAAAGTTCATATGATTAAAATATAGATAGATTAGATTTAAATGGAAAAGATTTTTATTCACTAATAAAAATATGATTTTTATATTTTTAAAGATTTAAAAATATGATTTTTATATTTTTAAAGTATTAAAAATATAGTCTTTATTATATAGATGATATAAAAATATGATTTTTGTTTAGGTAGAGAATTAAAAATATAATTTTTACATGATAGGAATATTAAAAATATCATCTTTATATGTGTAGAAAAATAAAAATGTGATTTTTATAAAACTTTATATTTGAAAAGGCGAAGACTATGTTTTTAAAATAGCGAAGTGAAAATTTGATTTTTATATATTGAATAGTATAATAAAAATTCGATTTTTATATATTGAATAACGAAGTAAAAATTCGATTTTTACATATGTAGTGGCTACAGCAACGAAGATGACAAAGATGCGAGAACAGTGAAGATTTCCTGCATTGGAAGTGCCGTGGAGCTAGGATAGCTATATGTGAGAATTTCTCACCTTTCAATTTCATTTTCTAGTTATATATATATATATATATATACTAGGATGCAGACGGTGCTTAGTAGCACCCGACACAATCGTCCACAGACCATGGACTTGTTTGTTTGGTTGCATAGATTAGTTTGATGATTTGATTTGAATTTGGTTGTTTGGTGAATATGATTGATGTGTGAATGGCGTGGGCCTTCACTAGACCTGGGATAAGGCTAGGCCTCGTCCCGTTTCTAGTATCGTGCCGTTATGCCGCCGAAATTTTCTAAAATAAGTTAGAAAAATAAAAATATCATTTTATTTAAAGAATGAACTGGATAGAAATTCAAGTGTTGAAATAAAATATTTTATCGTTAAAAATATAATTTTTAACGTGAAGTGAATAAAATAAAATATTCATTTACAAATCGGACGGTTTGTTTATGTACACTGATTTGACTGATATTGATTGGGTCGATAAATTTTACACATCGCCCAACTGCACCAATAAAATCTGTGTTTGATTGTTTTGAAACCCCACACGGGTGTTGGGATGAAACTTGAAGTTCACTCATCCTGATTGATTAAATATGTCGATCGATTGATTGACAGGCTGCTATAAGCGTTAAATGTTTATATTTGATGCTTATACAGTGTAGTGCACTTTGGTTGATGGTTGATTATTTTTCGATGCTATTATATACATGTGTTGTATGGAATCCATATAATTAACTTTATATGGTAATTGATTGGGCCTCATTCCAATTTGAAAAATAAAGAACAATATAAAATAAAGGTTCATGTGTTGGCAGTACTCATCCATTGAGATTGGTCATGTGTTGAACGAAATATTTTAGTAATAAAATTTACATCTTTATCAATATAAAATAAAGGTTCATGTGTTGACAGTACTCATCCATTGAGATTGGTCATGTGTTGAACGAAATATTTTAGTAATAAAACTTACATCTTTATCAATATAAAATAAAGGTTCATGTGTTGACAGTACTCATCCATTGAGATTGGTCATGTGTTGAACGAAATATTTTAGTAATAAAATCTACATCTTTATCAATATAAAATAAAGGTTCATGTGTTGACAGTACTCATCCATTGAGATTGGTCATGTGTTGAACGAAATATTTTGATAATAACAACTATTTTGAAAAAGAAATATTTGAAATAGAATATTTGAAAATGGAAATTTATGAAGCCGTGTTGATTAGATTGACGCCATTTTGACGTGAACGATATTTATATCGATTTTATTCATTTCGAAATGAATTGAATTGAAAACGATTTCGAAATGAATTGAATTGAAAACGATTTCGAAATGAATTGAATTGAAAACGATTTCGAAATGAATTGAATTGAAAACGATTTCGAAATGAACTGAATTGAAAACGATTTCGAAATGAATTGAATTGAAACGAATTCAAATTGAATTGAAAGCGAATTGAAATGAATTCAAATTGAATTGAAATTTGAATTGAATAGAAATGAATTTTAAAACGAATTTATAAAGAAGAATTCAATTTTGATTTGAATTGAAAAGAAAGTTTAAATTGCTTTTGAAACGAATTTTAAAACTATTTATATAATTCGTTTTAAATAGAAATCGACGAAATATATATTATATATATTATATATATAATATAATGGCCTGAATATAACGCGCCGCGCCGCGACAGTTCGTGAATTTCGACCATTTATTTCAAACGGACATTACTGGAGATCCGACCGTCGGATTCTCCTAAAACCGGAACCGTTGGGTTCGTATCGAAAAGAGCTTTCTAACGAATATTAGAAATTTGAAATCTAACGGTTGGATTTGGAGTTACGTCCAAATCAAATTTGAAAAAGGTCGTTGTAAGTGCAGTTCGATTGCCGTTGATGGAAATTGACTGTACGGGCCTTGATAAAATTATTAAAAATAGTAATAATTTGTGTAAAATCATAAGAAATGATTTAGAAAGAATTGGGATGAAAAACTCCATATTTGAAAAGATAAAAATAGATTTTTATCGAAATGAACTAGTTTTGAACTAGAATTACAATTCTATTTATTTTTAAATAAATAAATTGAATTTGAAATGGTTTTGAAAATAACCAGAATTTCCAATGATTGCATTGGAATGGATTTGAATCGAAATTGCCTTCGGAATATTTCGATGTTGGATTTCGTGATGATACAGATATTGTTATGGGAATTTGAAAGATATATATATCGTTATTTCCAATGCGATATTTGTTAGTCGTAGAATTTGATATTGAATATAAGCCGGTATATTTTCTATTCAGAGCCTTGTATTGAATATCAAATGTGATTTGGGTTTGTCGTGAATGGTGTCTTCACTAACAATGTTCTTGAACCCAGTTGAGAAAAGATTAAATCTTTTTATTTAGATTTAATGAAGTGTATCAATTAAATAATATTTAATTGGAATTGAATTGATATTGATTTTTGGGCTTATCGTGGACAGTGTTTTAAATAACACTCGTTCTTTAACCCGATAATTAATGGAATGTGATTTTGGGTTTATCGTGAACCGTGTTTTAAATGACACTGATTCTTTAACCCAGTAAAAGATTAAAACTAAGTGGAGTTTTAATGAATCTTTAATTAGATTGAAATGATCGAGAATGGAGTATCACTAGTTTTGCTCCAGACGATAGTTAAATCTTTAATTAGATTTGAACGTGAAATGGTAATTGAATTTACCGATAACACCGTAGTGTTAGATATGAAGTATTACCAGTTTTACTTCATGGGATGAATAGGTTGGGATTGGGAAATTAAAACAAATAATTACTTCGGTAAAGTTCGTTAATCCCGACTAGTTTGAATTGATATTCAAAAGTAGATTAAAGAATAAATTAAAGAATTTATCTTTGATAAAATTAATGGGAACCTTTCCCTATGAATGTGAAATTTAGAAACTAACTGTCGGTTAGCTAAGCAGAATGGTTTTCTGGATATTGACCTGATGTTGGTTTCGGCCTTCAGGGTTAATATTTGGGGAATTATTCTCTTGATTAATTTACAGTTAGTGACTGATGAATTGGAATGAGGCGTATGTTGTGTTTGTGTAACACTTATTCAAAATATACGCGAGTTATTCGGAAAGACCGGGTTTATCCCATTCTGAATAACTGATACGACGATAAGTCGTAGATGAAGATGATGGTCGAAGACCGGAGGTCTTCACGTCGTTTGGGTGATTACTGATGATCTTGATTGGGCTGTACACCCAAGAAGATGGAAACAGTTGGTGATCGTCCAGACGTGCTTGGAGATCGATGGATATGCGGGGTACTAGGTGCCTCCGGTTTCGTTTAGACCCAGAATGGACTTGTAAATGGACTGTGTGTCTGACATTGGATTTTAGTCCGTGTGATTGATCTCTATTAAATATATATCTGTTTGGCAGCGGAGAATTTATTCTCTTGCTTAACGCCCTTCTCTGAGACGTACGAGCTCAGGGGTTATATATTGATGGATATCAAACGCATGGTGTGAATTGCCTGTGTGGCACGCCTAAGTGGAAATAGATCGAGGCTTCTGTTGAAAAGCAAAGTCTTGTGGTGATGATCAAAGCAAGGCCTTTGTGGCGTAGCTTTGTGTAACGTTTGCTTCGCGAGTTTCACACCCGGTATGAACCAAAAACGGGAGAGGACGTCAGGGAGGGCATGCGTTTCTTTCTAGCTAGAAGTGGCGTCAGTGGTTTTACACGCCCTGACGAGTTTGACTTATGTGGTTGTTGCTGTTGCGAGGCGCCTCGGATTGATCGGTCGTTCTCGAACCGATGGAGTCATTTAGTTGGCTCGTTTACGCCCCATAGGGCGGGGAAATGCATGTTCAGGGTTTAAGTTTAATCCACATCGGTGGACTGGCCCTGAGGATCCAAGGGTCGATGCGCTCTGACCCTGAGGCTCGGGCTAGAGATTCTCGAAGACGGTGAGGACTATCTTTTGCCTCGGTTCATAGACGGAAATCCAATTTCCAAATACGTGACATGTGCGGTTTTATTTGTAGAGCCTAGTATGGCGACATAGTGGGATGGGGCGCTCATGCCGCCTATGATTGATACTTATGATTTGAAGTTGTTTTATACACTATGCACTTATAATAGTATCAAACGATTTGTTTTAAACGTATCAAGCATTCTTTGGCTGTTATAAGGGAAAACCCTATCCTCGGCTGCGTTGCATTGTGTGATAGGACCTGGGTCTTATAACAGCTTCATTTTTCTTTATTTAGCATTGCGCTGTTGTTTTATGCACTGGCATTCTTGGGAGGAAACCCGTTCCGTGTTATACGGCGTGGTCCCTTGACTTACCTAACTATAAAAATAAAGATTAACTGTTTTAGTTCTCACACCAGTCACATGACTGACCTGGAGTTTATTGTTTTAACCTAAACTCTGGGTGCCCCTATTTTCGACACGGGCAACTAGTAGTTTTGGTTTTGCAGATTTATATTCACAGGATCCTGGTTTACAGCTGAAATGATATCCGGAAAGCTTTGTATCCGTATATCTCTTCTAGTTGTGTATTGTATTATTTTCCGCTGCTATGTATTTAAATGTAATTTAAATCTCTGATATTTCTGTGTAATATTCATTTATACTCTGTATATTCTTGTAATCTGATGCATTGGTGTAATAACAATGAAATGTTCTTCTGTATGCGTTCTTTTGTGGCTTGTTCTCGAACTATCCGCCGCTTTCCTTTACGGGGAAGTTACGGGTTTTCACAGTTGGTATCAGAGCTTTGGTTTACAAAGCTCAGAGAACAAGGCACATTAGAACCATACGAAAGAATTCATCAGATATTGGATTAGTAATATCCAATGGGGATGACTCGTTAGAGATGGGATCAGTAGTATCCTAGAACGAGTGTGCAGAGTAAATTTTTAAAGTGAAAACAAATTTTGTTTTGAAAATTTAAATCAATTATTCGTATTTGATCATTTATTTATATTGATGTGGACAATCCAGTATATATAGATTTTGGGTATACGTCTGATCCGCGTGTATTCAAAGTTTTAATATATTGGATAGATATAGCATCACACTCTAGTCGCCCGAAGATGATAATGATGATAGCGATCGCATCATCAGCATTTATTTTCGAGTGACGAAGGTGTGATACCTATATATTTCCATTAGACTGGTGTGAGAACCAAAACCTATATATATAGCTAGGACACATTGTTGTGAATTGGCATCAAAAACATGATTTTTGTATATGTATCAAATTATGAATTTGAAATGTTAATCCACTAATTGATTGATGTTTGTGTTGTTTGTTTAATTGTTTGATAATTTTGAACCATTATGCCTAACTGAATCACGTATTGAAGTATATTGGAATTTGGTCGCATTTTCTTGCATATACTTGTACTTACATTGAACAGGTCATAGTAAGGAGGCTAGAGCCAGAGAATAAAATTTGTTTGCCCTACAAATAGGTACATGTTTACTACATAATTTCCTGTTTTGTTTGGGTGATGATGATTTTATGAGCCTATTGGCTAGCCGCTTGGCTTTTTCTTTTTCTTTTTGAGATCTGAAGGACCGGGGAAGGTATTTGAAATTCCCCGATGCTCCCGGTGCAGGGGAGGTTATGGCGAAATTTTTCGAAAATTTAGGGTGTTAGCCAAATTTTTGAAATTTTTGAAAATTCTCAGAAACTGAAAAGTTGGAGAATGGAAGCCAAATCGAACGTAGAACTGATTAATCAAACCACTTTCGACTTTGTTCCTTTTCGGGGACGAAAAGTTTTAAGTGGGGGAGATTGTAACAACCCGAAAATCTGGGCCAGTTTGAAATTTTTATTTTGGCAATTTTAGCGAATTTTGATTATTTAAAATGAATTATTTTAAATAATATCGATGAGAAATTTATTTTGAATATAATTCAAACGTATATAGTTATATAGTTCGTCGTTAGAATATAAATAATTATATATAATTATAAAAAGAATTGAAAATGGCGCGGTAGTTCGATAATTCGATTTCAAATTTCAATTGAAAGTACCGGGTGCAAAACAATCCGGATTTTAGTGAAACCAAAAATAATAGGATCTAATTGATAATATCTTTCCAACGAATCCGAAAAATCGAAATTTCATAGCGGGGGTAAAAAGATAGGCCCAGTTGAAATTTCTGAATAGTCGCTATGGAATTCAGGCCCTTAAAAATTGGAATTTTGCAAATGACCTCAGATTTCGATGAAACTAGTTTTGTTGGATCCGTAATGTCAATTTATTGCTAGATTCCAAATTTCGTAATTTTTCGAATCAATATGTGAGCGTGGCAAAGGAAAACGCGTTTGACCAGTTTCAGTTGATTTTAATCGACTGGAAATTGGCCATTTTTCCAACGGTCTCGGAATTCGATGAAACTAGTTTTGTTAGGACCGTATCGTCAATACGAAGCTAGAAAATATTTTTCGAGAATTTTTAGAGTTAGTATGTGACCCCGGTAATTTGAAATGTACGTTTAAAATTCAATATAGTGATTTAAATGTAAATTTAACGGAAACTGATTGTAACAATCAAATCAGCCTACGATACATATCCTATTGTGTTCGAAATGGGGGTGAAACGTTATGGACGACAGGCGGTGGGCCTCGTTACGAGGTCGTATGTAAAAGTCAACTATTAGCAAAATAAAATAATTAAAAAATTAAAAAATATCTCTTCCTCTCCTTTTATCAGCTGCCCCCCCCCCTCTTTTCAAAATCGAAACAGAAAAAAAAAACCCTAAGCCATCGCTCTAAACCCGAACCCGATGCCAACCCTCCCCCGTAGCGATTCCGCCCAACGCCGCAACCTCGCGTCGCCTCCTCCGGCGATGGGCCTCAGCCTCCCCACTCCGATGGTCCCTTCGTGACACCCCAAATCGGAAACCGAGAGCACCCATCACGCGAGGACCCACCAGCAGCCACTACCGCTCCCCTTTGGCAACCGCGTGCCCGATCCCCACCAGCTCCAGCTCCCTGACGACGGTGACGCCCCCTTTTCAACGGTGAGTCCTATTGATTTTTACAGTATTTGAAAAACTGATTTTTACAATTTAAAAAAAAAATGATTTTTACGGTGTTTAAAAACTGATTTTTAATTAAGTCTAAAAAACTGAAAATAATGATTTTTCTTTAGAGGAAATATAGTTTTTCTTTCGAGAAAATAAAGATTTTTCATTAGTGAAAATATATGATCTTTCATTGTATACAAACATGTTTTTTTAAGAGATAAAAACATGAGTTTTATGAGTTTAAAAGACAATATTTTTATAATAGCAAAGTTCATATGATTAAAATATAGATAGATTAGATTTAAATGGAAAAGATTTTTATTCACTAATAAAAATATGATTTTTATATTTTTAAAGATGTAAAAATATGATTTTTATATTTTTAAAGTATTAAAAATATAGTCATTATTATATAGATGATATAAAAATATGATTTTTGTTTAGGTAGAGAATTAAAAATATAATTTTTACATGATAGGAATATTAAAATATCATCTTTATATGTGTAGAAAAATAAAAATGTGATTTTTATAAAACTTTATATTTGAAAAGGCGAAGACTATGTTTTTAAAATAGCGAAGTGAAAAATTGATTTTTATATATTGAATAGTATAATAAAAATTCGATTTTTATATATTGAATAACGAAGTAAAAATTCGATTTTTACATATGTAGTGGCTACAGCAACGAAGATGACAAAGATGCGAGAACAGTGAAGATTTCCTGCATTGGAAGTGCCGTGGAGCTAGGATAGCTATATGTGAGAATTTCTCACCTTTCAATTTCATTTTCTAGTTATATATATACTAGGATGCAGACGGTGCTTAGTAGCACCCGACACAATCGTCCACAGACCATGGACTTGTTTGTTTGGTTGCATAGATTAGTTTGATGATTTGATTTGAATTTGGTTGTTTGGTGAATATGATTGATGTGTGAATGGCGTGGGCCTTCACTAGACTGGGGATAAGGCTAGGCCTCGTCCCGTTTCTAGTATCGTGCCGTTATGCCGCCGAAATTTTCTAAAATAAGTTAGAAAAATAAAAATATCATTTTATTTAAAGAATGAACTGGGTAGAAATTCAAGTTTTGAAATAAAATATTTTATTGTTAAAAATATAATTTTTAACGTGAAGTGAATAAAATAAAATATTCATTTACAAACCGGACGGTTTGTTTATGTACACTGATTTGACTGATATTGATTGGGTCGATAAATTTTACACATCGCCCAACTGCACAAATAAAATCTGTGTTTGATTGTTTTGAAACCCCACACGGGTGTTGGGATGAAACTTGAAGTTCACTCATCCTGATTGATTAAATATGTCGATCGATTGGTTGACGGGCTGCTATAAGCGTTAAATGTTTATATTTGATGCTTATACAGTGTAGTGCACTTTGGTTGATGGTTGATTATTTTTCGATGCTATTATATACATGTGTTGTATGGAATCCATATAATTAACTTTATATGGTAATTGATTGGGCCTCATTCCAATTTGAAAAATAAAGAACAATATAAAATAAAGGTTCATGTGTTGACAGTACTCATCGATTGAGATTGGTCATGTGTTGAACGAAATATTTTAGTAATAAAATTTACATCTTTATCAATATAAAATAAAGGTTCATGTGTTGACAGTACTCATCCATTGAGATTGGTCATGTGTTGAACGAAATATTTTAGTAATAAAATTTACATCTTTATCAATATAAAATAAAGGTTCATGTGTTGACAGTACTCATCCATTGAGATTGGTCATGTGTTGAACGAAATATTTTAGTAATAAAATCTACATCTTTATCAATATAAAATAAAGGTTCATGTGTTGACAGTACTCATCAATTGAGATTGGTCATGTGTTGAACGAAATATTTTGATAATAACAACTATTTTGAAAAAGAAATATTTGAAATAGAATATTTGAAAATGGAAATTTATGAAGCCGTGTTGATTAGATTGACGCCATTTTGACGTGAACGATATTTATATCGATTTTATTCATTTCGAAATGAATTGAATTGAAAACGATTTCGAAATGAATTGAATTGAAAACGATTTCGAAATGAATTGAATTGAAAACGATTTCGAAATGAATTGAATTGAAAACGATTTCGAAACGAATTGAATTGAAAACGATTTCGAAATGAATTGAATTGAAAACGATTTCGAAATGAATTGAATTAAAAACGATTTCGAAATGAATTGAATTGAAAACGATTTTGAAATGAATTGAATTGAAAACGATTTCGAAATGAATTGAATTGAAAACGATTTCGAAATGAACTGAATTGAAAACGATTTCGAAATGAATTGAATTGAAAACGAATTCAAATTGAATTGAAAGCGAATTGAAATGAATTCAAATTGAATTGAAATTTGAATTGAATAGAAATGAATTTTAAAACGAATTTATAAAGAAGAATTCAATTTTGATTTGAATTGAAAAGAAAGTTGAAATTGCTTTTGAAACGAATTTTAAAACTATTTATATAATTCGTTTTAAATAGAAATCGATGAAATATATATTATATATATTATATATATAATATAATGGCCTGAATAGAACGCGCCGCGCCGCGGCAGTTCGTGAATTTCGACCATTTATTTCAAACGGACATTACGGGAGATCCGACCGTCGGATTCTCCTAAAACCGGAACCGTTGGGTTCGTATCGAAAAGAGCTTACTAACGAATATTAGAAATTTGAAATCTAACGGTTGGATTTGGAGTTACGTCCAAATCAAATTTGAAAAAGGTCGCTGTAAGTGCAGTTCGATGGCCGTTGATGGAAATCGACTGTACGGGCCTTGATAAAATTATTAAAAATAGTAATAATTTGTGTAAAATCATAAGAAATGATTTAGAAAGAATTGGGATGAAAAACTCCATATTTGAAAAGATAAAAATAGATTTTTATCGAAATGAACTAGTTTTGGACTAGAATTACAATTCTATTAATTTTTAAATAAATAAATTGAATTTGAAATGGTTTTGAAAATAACCAGAATTTCCAATGATTGCATTGGAATGGATTTGAATCGAAATTGCCTTCGGAGTATTTCGATGTTGGATTTCGTGATGATACAGATATTGTTATGGGAATTTGAAAGATATATATATATATCTATATCGTTATTTTCAATGCGATATTTGTTAGTCGTAGAATTTGATATTGAATATAAGCCGGTATATTTTCTATTCAGAGCCTTGTATTGAATATCAAATGTGATTTGGGTTTGTCGTGAATGGTGTCTTTACTAACACTGTTCTTGAACCCAGTTGAGAAAAGATTAAATCTTTTTATTTAGATTTAATGAAGTGTATCAATTAAATAATATTTAATTGGAATTGAATTGATATTGATTTTTGGGTTTATCGTGGACAGTGTTTTAAATAACACTCGTTCTTTAACCCGATAATTAATGGAATGTGATTTTGGGTTTATCGTGAACCGTGTTTTAAATGACACTGATTCCTTAACCCAGTAAAAGATTAAAACTAAGTGGAGTTTTAATGAATCTTTATTTAGATTGAAATGATCGAGAATGGAGTATCACCAGTTTTGCTCCAGACGATAGTTAAATCTTTAATTAGATTTGAACGTGAAATGGTAATTGAATTTACCGATAACACCGTAGTGTTAGATATGAAGTATTACCAGTTTTACTTCATGGGAGAATAGGTTGGGATTGGGAAATTAAAACAAATAATTACTTCGGTAAAGTTCGTTAATCCCAACTAGTTTGAATTGATATTCAAAAGTAGATTAAAGAATAAATTAAAGAATTTATCTTTGATAAAATTAATGGGAACCTTTCCCTATGAATGTGAAATTTAGAAACTAACTGTCGGTTAGCTAAGCAGAATGGTTTTCTGGATATTGACCTGATGTTGGTTTCGGCCTTCGGGGTTAATATTTGGGGAATTATTCTCTTGATTAATTTACAGTTAGTGACTGATGAATTGGAATGAGGCGTATGTTGTGTTTGTGTAACACTTATTCAAAATATACGCGAGTTATTCGGAAAGACCGGGTTTATCCCATTCTGAATAACTGATACGACGATAAGTCGAAGATGAAGACGATGGTCGACGACCGGAGGTCTTCACTTCGTTTGGGTGATTACTGATGATCTTGATTGGGTTGTACACCCCAGAAGATGGAAACAGTTGGTTATCGTCCAGACGTGCTTGGAGATCGAAGGATATGCGGGGTACTAGGTGCCTCCGGTTTCGTTCAGACCCAGAATGGACTTGTAAATGGACTGTGTGTCTGACATTAGATTTTAGTCCGTGTGATTGATCTCTATTAAATATATATCTGTTTGGCGGCGGAGAATTTATTCTCTTGCTTAACGCCCTTCTCTGAGACGTACGAGCTCAGGGGTTATATATTGATGGATATCAAACGCATGGAGTGAATTGCCTGTGTGGCATGCCTAAGTGGCAATTGATCGAGGCTTCTGTTGAAAAGCAAAGTCTTGTGGTGATGATCAAAGCAAGGCCTTTGTGGCGTAGCTTTGTGTAACGTTTGCTTCGCGAGTTTTACACCCGGTATGAACCAAAAACGGGAGAGGACGTCAGGGAGGGCATGCGTTTCTTTCTAGCTAGAAGTGGCGTCAGTGGTTTTACACACCCTGACGAGTTTGACTTATGTGGTTGTTGCTGTTGCGAGGCGCCTCGGATTGATCGGTCGTTCTCGAACCGATGGAGTCATTTAGTTGGCTCGTTTACGCCCCATAGGGCGGGGAAATGCATGTTCAGGGTTTAAGTTTAATCCACATCGGTGGACTGGCCCTGAGGATCCAAGGGTCGATGCGCTCTGATCCTGAGGCTCGGGCTAGAGAGTCTCGAAGACGGTGAGGACTATCTTTTGCCTCGGTTCATAGACGGAAATCCAATTTCCAAATACGTGACATGTGCGGTTATATTTGTAGAGCCTAGTATGGCGACATAGTGGGATGGGGCGCTCATGCCGCCTATGATTGATACTTATGATTTGAAGTTGTTTTATACACTATGCACTTATAATAGTATCAAACGATTTGTTTTAAACGTATCAAGCATTCTTTGGCTGTTATAAGGGAAAACCCTATCCTCGGCTGCGTTGCATTGTGTGATAGGACCTGGGTCTTATAACAGCTTCATTTTTCTTTATTTAGCATTGCGCTGTTGTTTTATGCACTGGCATTCTTGGGAGGAAACCCGTTCCGTGTTATACGGCGTGGTCCCTTGACTTACCTAACTATAAAAATAAAGATTAACTGTTTTAGTTCTCACACCAGTCACATGACTGACCTGGAGTTTATTGTTTTAACCTAAACTCTGGGTGCCCCTATTTTCGACACGGGCAGCTAGTAGTTTTGGTTTTGCAGATTTATATTCACAGGATCCTGGTTTACAGCTGAAATGATATCCGGAAAGCTTTGTATCCGTATATCTCTTCTAGTTGTGTATTGTATTATTTTCCGCTGCTATGTATTTAAATGTAATTTAAATCTCTGATATTTCTGTGTAATATTCATTTATACTCTGTATATTCTTGTAATCTGATGCATTGGTGTAATAACAATGAAATGTTCTTCTGTATGCGTTCTGTTTGTGGCTTGTTCTCGAACTATCCGCCGCTTTCCTTTACGGGGAAGTTACGGGTTTTCACACAGATGCCGCACCTGACATTTTCAATTCGAAGGTGATGAAACCAGTTTGGGGATGGTGTACTCGAGAATTGAAGTTCGATGGTGGCTTCCGTTGGTCTTCGATGTGAGGAGGATGAAGTGCGGTTGTGGTGGAACTCGAAGGAGTGGTGGATACTGGAGCACCAAAACAGTTGGGGGAGATGATGAACGTATACGGTTTTGGTGTTGGTTGTTTTGGGGATGACGAGAAGGGAATGAGGGAACCAGTGGTGATTTTACTTTGAAGTTGTGATTGTAGGGATGATTGCGGTTTGGTGTTGAGAGGGGTGAAAATGGTGTTCGGTGATTGTGTAAATACTGATGTAGGAAATGGGGATTTGGGAGAAGGAAGACTTGGGTGCGGTGGATTTAAAAGGAGAATGGGCCTGGAGTTTTGAGGAGAAGCAAATGGGCCGAGGATGGTAAGTGGCCAAATAACAAAAGAATTGTTTTAATTAAAACCATTTTAAAGTGTATAGATTTGTAAATGCGATATCTATCTCATATGAAATCAGAATCACGGACCGTTAGTCACGTTGGGACCGTATGGACGAGAGCTTCACTATGAAGCTGACTGGAAGTGGATTGGGGTTCGTTACAATTTATGACAAAATAAATTGTCCGTCTGAATCAAGCAATGGTTATCGTTATTAACGATGATCGTCCAATGTGAGTAAATCTCACTAATTCTGAACAGTTTATATTTTCATGTTGTATTTTTAGAACTATTAAATATTGACTGATTGACTGTGTGTTGACTGTTTGATTGAACTGCTAGTCAGTTAGTGAAAATTATATATATATATATATATATATGTAATTATATATATATATATAAACCGTTAAATATTTATATATTGATTCTGCTATCAGAATAATTTATATTGAACTGAAAGTGATGATAATCATATTGTGTAACATCTGTGGATGCAGGGAGACAGGTTGGAGGAATCCGACTGGATTCCTCAACAGTTATTTTATTGTTTTTCATATATTGTTATATGATGAGATATAAAATCTGTGGGCGATTATATGTGCTTGGACGATATTGAACATCGTGATTTGATATGATTGAATATCATAACATACCGAAATGTTGATAAGGGGATTTTCAAAGTGATATTGAAAAAAGAGATATTTTTAAAATGGGATATTTATAAATAAGAGATATTTATAAAGTGGAATATTTATAAATAAGAAATGTTTATAAATTGGAATATTTATAAATAGGAGATATTCAAAAAGGAAATAATTACAAACCATTTTCTTTTTGAATGGAAACGCCTGTGTGGCGGGTATGGGGATTTTCCCGATGCTCCCGTTACAAAGGAGGTTATGGCAAATTTTTCAGAGAATTTAAGGAGTTAAAATATTTCAAGAATAAATTTGAAAAGGGAATATTTGTAAACTATTTACAAATAGAATTGAAAAGGAAACGTTATAAAAAGGAAATCATTTTTAAAGTGTAGAACCATTATTTAAAAGTAAATCTTTTCAAATGAATAAAACGTTGTTAAAAAGGAAATCTTTATAAATTGAATAAAGTAAATCGAATATGGTATTAGAAGGGAGTAAATCAAATATGGTATTCGAAAGTTAGTAAAACGATTATGCTATTCGAAAGGGGTTAGTCGAGTCGAGTTAGTTGAATAGAGTTAACCAGTTCAATAGAGTTAATCAGTTAGAGTTAACCAGTAGAGTTAATCAGTTAGAGTTAACCAGTTAGAGTAAATCAGTTAGAGTTAAACTGATTGAGTTAATCAGTTAGAGTTAATCAGTTAAGGTTAATCCAAATGAGTTGCCATTTAGCATGACTGCTAGCGTAATTCGCAGGGCTGCAGATAGCCTAAGGCGGTCGGATGTTTCCTGAGGGAATCAGGCGTAACCATTGTGATCGCTGCGATCTAGAGTCAAGAGAATGGGGTTAAATAGAGTTATTGAATATTAGTTATTCAAATGGAGTTGAATAGAGTTAAATGGATTTAAATAGAGTTATCGAATATTAGTTATTTGAATGGAGTTGAATAGAGTTAAATGGAGTTAAATAGAGTTATTGAATATTAGTTATTCGAATGGAGTAAATGGACTTAAATCGAATATTAGTTATTCGATAGGAGTTAATCAAGTTGAGTTAAATAAACCAAGTTAGTCGAGGCTAGTTAATCGAATCGAATTGGGCGAACCAAATAAGTTAAGTTAGTCGAGTTGAGTTCGTCGAGTTAAATTAATCGATGTTAGTTTCATCGAAAGGAGTTATCGATGTTAGTTTCATCGAAAGGAGTTATCGATTATAGTTTGATCGAAGTGAGATTTATCGAATAAGAGTCATTCGAAAAGAGATTATCGAATATAGTTTATTCGAAAGTGAGATTTCCAAATATGAGATATTTGAAAAAAAGAGTTATCGAATATTAGTTATTCGAAGAGAGATTATCGAATATCGTTTATTCGAGAAGGAGTAATCAAATATAGTATATTCGAAAGGATGGAGTTAATCGAATATAGGTTATTCGAAGAAGAGTTAATCAAATAGAGATTTCTCGAAGAGAGCAAATCGGCGAATTCGATTATATCGAATTCGGGAAAGTACTTATACTTTCCAGTGTTTAAATAGAGATTTATCTATTTATAAATAAATAAGTGTTAGGTTAATTATTCACTAATAAGAATAGAAGTTATAATTAAAGTTAGATAATTCGAAAGGAGGGATTATAACGTTATCGTTATAACCAATGTTTTAAATAAGAAGTGGATTAGTAAAATTGGATCTGAGAAAGGCGTAAAGAAGTTATTAAAGATTAAAAGATAAACTTTGACCATTTCGAAGTTATAACTTTGTTCAGTTAAGGTGTGAGAGGTAATTATACCCCAACTTGAGTGACTTCCTTCTTAACTAAGAAATGGTAAGGTTTGATCGTAAAGGAGTTTTGGAAATGTTTTCCAAACGAGAATCAGAAATGTTTTCTGATAAAAGAAAATAAGAATTTAGAATATAGGGAAATAGGAGATAAGTAAATAAATGAACTAAAGAGATTAATGTTAAATGATGTTTGATCGATATAATTTCCATCTGGAAATAATATCGTTGTTTGCACACTTGTTTTTATTTGATAGTTAACTCACAGACTATCGAAGTTTTGACCATTTTAACGTTGTTAATATGGAGAGACCTGAAACACCCCACCTCCGTTAGGGTCACTCTCAAAGGGAATGCCCTAATTTTGGTGGAGGTTTATAAGTACAAGTCACAGATATACAAGACAGATATAAGAACACATATTTGTAAGCAGCGGAAGAACAACAAATTTTATTTCATCAAGTCAAATACGTGTTACAACAACATCCTTTCCAAAAACATAACATAATACTTTCATAATCTGTCTTGAGTACATTATTTAAAGAAGCATAAATAAAACATAGATAAACTGCCAAAAGTCCCCATAGTGGATTGTCCAAAGCCATAGTTCAAAACAGGAAAGACCAAGCAATACATTTCTCTTCTTCAAGCTGGATGTTGAGGCTGATCAAGTTGTTGTGTTCCCTCCCTGAGGACCTGGGGGGGGGGGGGGGGAAACGGAAGAAAGAAGACGAAAGAAAAATAGAGTCAGACATAAAGCCTGAGTAAGTCTAGTACTACTTTGTCTATGAATAAAGAACTGGGTATGATAAGTATAAACAAGAAGTGGGCAAGCACTATGAACTTGGTTAAGCTGTCTAGGGTCGAATATACTATCGTACCCCATGTTAATCTCTGAACCCATATAAACTAGTTTCCAATTGGCACCCATAATCAGGGTGATGTGATCCATTCAATGATGATCGGCTCCTACTCGCATAGTTACATGTGTCTTACGGCCCCCGATGTCTGTAGTTACCTATGCTGGTCCCACCATGGGGTGTATCAAGTCCCATAGTGGCAACCCGACACAACCTTAGAGTGCACAGGTATGCTACTGGTGTCCAGTGCCTTATTTTTCTGCGCCGGAGTGTGTGCACGCCCGCACTCCGTTAGAACCTACACTGCTACACCACCGCCGTCGCTTTGACCTCTTACAATCAGCCCAGTAATCGTGCCCCACCCTGCCTAGTTTCAGGGTATCCTGATACACCTTTTAGGGTTACTGCTGAAAAGGGTCCCTCGTTACTAGGTTTTCTATCTCTAGCCAACATGCTAAGTTGGTTAAGTGTTTCTAACCTAACCCCACCAGTCCGTTTAGTTTAGCATGTTCCATTTTGATTAAGTCTTTATTCCACTTAATCCTAACAATCCTGACTCAACCTTAATTGTCTTATTAAGGCCCTGACCTCTCACATTAGACAGGTATTGTTGTGGCTGCCTGTTGCCGGTTGGTTCCGGGCAGTCTTACGCCACAACTCAGTCTAACCTCGGGTCCTTGCTGGGCTCCATGTTTAACCTCCCACATTGGATAGGTATTGTTGTGACTACTGGACAGCCGGGCGGTTCCGGGCAGGTTTACATCACAACTCAATCCAACCTCGGGTTAAACACATCGTATGTTCTACATTTACATATCTTGTCATTCTTCTCTATTTATATGTAAATATTTGTGGCCCATTATTAAGTTAATGGTGTAAAGATTACACCAACCACGGGCCCAACCCATACTTGAATTTGGGCCCTTCTATTTTATATTTTCATTCATTAATTAATTTTAACCCAACGTTATTTCCCCCCGTTTTACACGTCCGTTCATATATATTGGGCTTAGCCTTTTAAAGCACAATTTAGCCATGCGAAAGGGGAGGCTTATGGCGTATACACAAAGAGGGGAAAGTGAGCGCATGAACTTGCAATACGACGTTGGAAATACAAAATAGAAATTGGTGTACTTGCATAGTGGCAACATAGGTGACATGAATCAAAGCATGTGAACTTGCATAGGTTTAACTACAACATGAACCTATATTCTTATTTGGGCATAATGTCAAACATAAGCATGTCATAAATATTCCTAGCATAGGCATAGCATAATGTCAAACATAAGCATGGCATAAGTAAAGTTAAGTTTGTTCATGGCATAAACATAAACATGTCATGTTCAAGGTTTCTACATGTTTACAAAGGGGATACTTTGTTACTAACACAAAAGCATAGTTCAACTTAATTCATGGTTTAAGTCTAATCACATAACGACAGTATAATCATACTTATGCATAAATATTCCTAAACATGGTGTTTGCTTTAAACTTGCAAAAAGGGGATTTTTGAATTTAACCTAGCCATGTCTCACACATGTCATCATATAATCCTTGTTAACAACATTGAACTAATCATGGATTTCAATTATGCCAAATATCATTCATAGCCTAGCCATATTCATAAGTTTGCAAAAGCATGACTTAATACATGGATTATGGTGTCAAAATTCCAACATAGTTTCAATTACTTGCAAAATGATTTATGCACCAAAAATATTCATCATGACGACGTAATAACAAAGCCCCAAACTTGCATAAATTTCACTCAACTACATACATGTAGCTTCAACATAGATTACATAATTTGCGAAATATTCCAAACGTTTACTTGCATAGAACTACCGCATGTAGTTCTTTATAACATGAATAACATAATCCAAACGTATATAAATTGATAAGAACGCACAGATATGAATTACTTTCATTGCCACAATTCAAGCATACATATCAACACAGTTGTTTATTTATACCAAAGTAATACTCTACTTACAATGGTTGCGGCGAATTCTCTAATTAAGAGATATGATTCCTTTGTTGAATTGATTAGCTTTAGGTTGCTTGAATTGCTTTAGGCTTTAGAACTTTCTTCCTAACTCTCTCTCTAGTCGGCGGCTACTCTTTGTCGTTCCTCAGCAACATGGCGGCTATAATCTTATTTTGAATGAATAGATTAGGGTTTAGTCTAGGGTTGTTTATATAGAGGTTAGGAATTGATTAGGACCATTGATGTTGCTAGGTTAGATCGTAGCCATTCATTAGGAAGAGAGACCAATAAAAACCCGCCACCTAGCCCTAATGACAAAGCAGACCACAGAAATTCGACCACACACCGACCTGGCCAGCTAGGTTGACTGGGCTCGACCAGGTCGATACCCCTGTCGACAGGGCTGTCGACAGCCCTGTCGACATGGGTAGCCCAGGTCGACAGCCCAGTCGACCTGGGTGGCCCAGGCGGGTGTTCTTCCACCCTGGCCCAATGGGCCCGATTTTAAATTATTATTTCATTCTGTTTGAATTTTAAATTTAATTCAAAACTTCCGAAGGCCATATCTTCTTCATACGGACTCCGTTTTTCGAAAACTCGGACTCTATTTTGCGTATTTTTCCGAGACGAACGCAATGGCGTATCCCGTTTCCCTTAGTTCTTTGATTTGAATTTGATTATACTTTAATTCGTGAATTTCACAGTTATAGAATTCTCGGGGTGTTACATTCTCCCCCACTTAAAAGGATTTCGTCCCCGAAATCTTCAAGTTAGGAGGAATGTATATCCTAACATCCAATCATCCATCTACTCATCCATCAAACACGAGCATCCATTGTCCTTAAAAGACTTCTAATGCTTCATGATCATATGCAAAGTGTGTGTATATGAACTTATCTAATGCAAAATCAGGCGGTCTACTGATTCAGTTGACCTCCTTAATGCGAATTATGTAAGTGCCATGAATCCATTATGTATGCAAATTTTCCTATTCTTGATTCTACATGAGTGCACAACCATTCAATACAAATGCAACATCCATATGACAACACATTAAAGTTCAACCACATACGAAAGCAAACATATATGCATATGCAATATGAAGTGACTGAGCCGATCTAAAACCTAGATTGTGTGTGTATATGAAACCACGAGCAACCACTAGCAATCACTTGCAACCACTTGCAACCATCATCCATAACATGTTTCAACTACATGTTTCCATCCAAAGGGTTTCTACCTAAAAGATAGGGTCGAGGAAATATACCTAAAAAGATAGATAAAAGCGCAACTTAAGGAAAATGAAAGATCAAGGATGTACCCTCGAACAGAAAAGGGTAGGCTGTACGAATTTTAGCTTCAGTCTCCCAAGTCGCGTCTCCCTCGGCGTCGCTCCACTGGACTTTGACGAGCTTGACTTCACGGTTGCGTAGCTTTTTCACTTCCGTTCCTAATATGCGGGTTGGAACTCTCCTTATGGTTGCTTTGCGCTCCACTTCGGCCTCTTCGAGGATATTTGGCTCTACCACTTCAGCAGATTCATGTAGACATTTTCGGAGATGTGAAACGTGAAAGACGTTGTGGACTCCAGCCAACTTCTCGGGTAGCTCTAATTTATAGGACATTTTCCCAATTGTTCCTATCTAAAGGTATAGTCGAATGAAGCAAGTAAAAACTTTGTGCCCATTAGGCCATGTCAAAACTGAAAACCTATGCCACATATATATTGATTAGGAGAAGAACTCCCTAAGCATCAGCCCCGAAGACCGAAATCAACATCAGACTGACACCCAAAGAGTTACTCAACCCAACCACCATATATGATTCTAGGCAACTAAGCATGATGGACTCCTTTTAGGTCATAAGGGAGTCCCTTCCTAAGACCAATCTGTATCATATAAAGCCCAAAAACTTTAGTAAAATCAACGAACACCCTCGAGCCCCAACCTGTGTTACTAACAGATGAGTCATACTCCCTATGGGGTTTGCAATAGAAATTGGATTGAGAATGGGACCGAGAGGATATACAGAAAAGATACCATGCAGGTAAGCCCTATAGGAAGAGAGGAATCAAGGATATACTCTTAAGAAGAGATATTATGCACGAATCTAGTCTTCAATCTTCTAAGTCGCATTTCTTGAGCTTAACTCCATTAGGCTTTGTCTGTCGTTAACTTCACAATTTCGTAGCTTCTTAATTCTTGTTTCCAAAATATGAGTTGGAACCTATTTCTCGTTCCTCTTTCACTTATTCTCCTTCTAGTATACTTGGCTCAAGCCTAACTGCGTACTCATGGTTCCATGCAAGCTCTCCAAAATTCATTAGTGAATCTTGGATCTTGTTCACTTACTAGAAGGTATTCCACATAGATGAATTATCTCTTGAAAATAAACAAATGTCAACTATGTTGCCAAATGTACGTACTAAGGTGATTCTTTACAACTCATGCATCAGCGAAATGAACCTTCAGCCTTAGTGGCGAACAATACTGGAGCGCCCTATTCTGAAATGCTCCTCCTAATGAACCCCTTTTCTAGAAGCTCTTTAATCTATTTACCGAGCTCTTTCCTTTCTCGCGGAGCCATATGTCTAACGGACAACGCAACGGGCTTTGCATTATCTACAAGATATATGCGGAAGTCTATTTCCCTCTTCAGAGGCAAGCCCTTCACCTCTTCGAAGACATCCGGATATTCCCGGACCACTCTAACTGATTGCAAATTTTCAACGGAGGCATCTAGTGATTCAAGATAACTAAGCATAACCGCATACGAGGGATTACAAGAAATTTCCAAAGTATTACCGAGCTGGGTTAGGAGCCTAACAACCCTTTTCTCACAATCAAGGATGGCCCCATTACGGGATAGCCAATCCATACCCAAAATCAAACCATACCCCGAAAAGCCCAAAACAAAGGCACTACATTGAAATTCAACACTTAGAATAGAAATTTTCAAATCCAAACAGATCATAGACAAATGAGCTAGGCCCCCAATTGGGTTTGAAACAATTAAGGGGTCCTCTACCATACTAGTTTTTAGGTGCAGAGATTCTACTAAAGCAGACGAGATAAAAGAGTGTGATGCGCCAGAATCAAATAAAGTGCGAATGGGGTGATCGTAAAGATAAACTACACTTTCTACAGAAGTGTTTGTACCTCGCTGTTGCAGAGGTGGCGCTTCCAGCACATGAACCTGTGCCCCTGGGGTGGAACCAGCCCCTTGCCCCTGTCCTCGTTTCTTTGGGCAATCCTTAGCCCTATGGCCTGTCTCACCGCAAGAAAAGCACCCACCATTTTCCTTGGCCTTCTTTTTCCGGCAGTCCTTTACTAAGTGCCCCACTTTGCCACAGAAATTACACGTCCTCTTCTCTTTGTTGCCTTCCCCGCCTTTTTTAAAGTCTGTCTTCTTAGGCTGCAAACCCTCTTTCTTCCCTTGAGAGCTTTCTGCCTTTGTCTCCTTCTTGCCCTTATCCTCTTCATTCAGCAATGCCATTTGCACCAACCTTTCATACGTGGCTCCCTTGGGTATATGGGTCATGGCCAAACTGTGTAATGGCTCATTTAACCCCTTAACGAAACGGAGAGCCTTCTTGTGCGGGGTGTTGACTAGGTCAAGTCCAAACCTAGCCAGCTCATCGAACTGATTCACATACTCTCTGACTGTCTTGTCCTCTTGCTTAAGAAATAAGAATTTTTCCAACTGCAAACTTCTTTCTGCATCTGAGAGAAATTTGGTCTCAAACCTTGCCCTAAAGTCCTCCCATGTCTCCACTGGTCTTTCAGCATTAGTGACTTCCCACCAGTAGGAAGCCTCGCCCTTCAATAGCCATACTGCCAACTGTACTTTTTGTCTATCTTCTACCTCAAAGATGATGAATAGGTCCTCCGTTTCTTTCAGCCAATTTCTAGCTGCCACGAAGGACTCAGTTCCATGGAAATCCCTTCCTCCCATAACTTTAAAATCTTTACATATCTTAGCAAAAGTGTTTCCCCGAGGAGGAGGTGGAGGAAAAGGTGCTGCTGCAGCTGGATGATTTCCTTCCGCTGGGGGAGGAGGAATGGTAGGACCTGGCTGAGTGGCTCTTGCTTCTAAGAACCGTCTAAACCAACCAGGTATTGGCACCCCTTCAGGCAAGTTAAGTTCTTGGGACATGCTGAAACAAAAAGGATAGATTCAAAACGAAGGATAAGAGATAGTTCCTATGGCTTTGGGGAGTGGACTTTGCCTTTTTAAAATAAAATAATATTTTTCTTTTAAAAATGCTTATTTAAATTTCCTTTTTGAAAATGATTTTTCAAAACTTTTTATCTTATCTGGTAAACCTATGCTCTGATACCAAGTGAAACACCCCACCTCCGTTAGGGTCACTCTCAAAGGGAATGCCCTAATTTTGGTGGAGGTTTATAAGTACAAGTCACAGATATACAAGACAGATATAAGAACACATATTTGTAAGCAGCGGAAGAACAACAAATTTTATTTCATCAAGTCAAATACGTGTTACAACAACATCCTTTCCAAAAACATAACATAATACTTTCATAATCTGTCTTGAGTACATTATTTAAAGAAGCATAAATAAAACATAGATAAACTGCCAAAAGTCCCCATAGTGGATTGTCCAAAGCCATAGTTCAAAACAGGAAAGACCAAGCAATACATTTCTCTTCTTCAAGCTGGATGTTGAGGCTGATCAAGCTGCTGTGTTCCCTCCCTGAGGACCTGGGGGGGGGGGGGGAAACGGAAGAAAGAAGACGAAAGAAAAATAAAGTCAGACATAAAGCCTGAGTAAGTCTAGTACTACTTTGTCTATGAATAAAGAACTGGGTATGATAAGTATAAACAAGAAGTGGGCAAGCACTATGAACTTGGTTAAGCTGTCTAGGGTCGAATATACTATCGTACCCCATGTTAATCTCTGAACCCATATAAACTAGTTTCCAATTGGCACCCATAATCAGGGTGATGTGATCCATTCAATGATGATCGGCTCCTACTCGCATAGTTACATGTGTCTTACGGCCCCCGATGTCTGTAGTTACCTATGCTGGTCCCACCATGGGGTGTATCAAGTCCCATAGTGGCAACCCGACACAACCTTAGAGTGCACATGTATGCTACTGGTGTCCAGTGCCTTATTTTTCTGCGCCGGAGTGTGTGCACGCCCGCACTCCGTTAGAACCTACACTGCTACACCACCGCCGTCGCTTTGACCTCTTACAATCAGCCCAGTAATCGTGCCCCACCCTGCCTAGTTTCAGGGTATCCTGATACACCTTTTAGGGTTACTGCTGAAAAGGGTCCCTCGTTACTAGGTTTTCTATCTCTAGCCAACATGCTAAGTTGGTTAAGTGTTTCTAACCTAACCCCACCAGTCCGTTTAGTTTAGCATGTTCCATTTTGATTAAGTCTTTAGTCCACTTAATCCTAACAATCCTGACTCAGCCTTAATTGTCTTATTAAGGCCCTGACCTCTCACATTAGACAGGTATTGTTGTGGCTGCCTGTTGCCGGTTGGTTCCGGGCAGTCTTACGCCACAACTCAGTCTAACCTCGGGTCCTTGCTGGGCTCCATCTTTAACCTCCCACATTGGATAGGTATTGTTGTGACTACTGGACAGCCGGGCGGTTCCGGGCAGGTTTACATCACAACTCAATCCAACCTCGGGTTAAACACATCGTATGTTCTACATTTACATATCTTGTCATTCTTCTCTATTTATATGTAAATATTTGCGGCCCATTATTAAGTTAATGGTGTAAAGATTACACCAACCACGGGCCCAACCCATACTTGAATTTAGGCCCTTCTATTTTATATTTTCATTCATTAATTAATTTTAACCCAACGTTATTTTCCCCCGTTTTACACGTCCGTTCATATATATTGGGCTTAGCCTTTTAAAGCCCAATTTAGCCATGCGAAAGGGGAGGCTTATGGCGTATACACAAAGAGGGGAAAGTGAGCGCATGAACTTGCAATACGACGTTGGAAATACAAAATAGAAATTGGTGTACTTGCATAGTGGCAACATAGGTGACATGAATCAAAGCATGTGAACTTGCATAGGTTTAACTACAACATGAACCTATATTCTTATTTGGGCATAATGTCAAACATAAGCATGTCATAAATATTCCTAGCATAGGCATAGCATAATGTCAAACATAAGCATGGCATAAGTAAAGTTAAGTTTGTTCATGGCATAAACATAAACATGTCATGTTCAAGGTTTCTACATGTTTACAAAGGGGATACTTTGTTACTAACACAAAAGCATAGTTCAACTTAATTCATGGTTTAAGTCTAATCACATAACGACAGTATAATCATACTTATGCATAAATATTCCTAAACATGGTGTTTGCTTTAAACTTGCAAAAAGGGGATTTTTGAATTTAACCTAGCCATGTCTCACACATGTCATCATATAATCCTTGTTAACAACATTGAACTAATCATGGATTTCAATTATGCCAAATATCATTCATAGCCTAGCCATATTCATAAGTTTGCAAAAGCATGACTTAATACATGGATTATGGTGTCAAAATTCCAACATAGTTTCAATTACTTGCAAAATGATTTATGCACCAAAAATATTCATCATGACGACGTAATAACAAAGCCCCAAACTTGCATAAATTTCACTCAACTACATACATGTAGCTTCAACATAGATTACATAATTTGCGAAATATTCCAAACGTTTACTTGCATAGAACTACCGCATGTAGTTCTTTATAACATGAATAACATAATCCAAACGTATATAAATTGATAAGAACGCACAGATATGAATTACTTTCATTGCCACAATTCAAGCATACATATCAACACAGTTGTTTATTTATACCAAAGTAATACTCTACTTACAATGGTTGCGGCGAATTCTCTAATTAAGAGATATGATTCCTTTGTTGAATTGATTAGCTTTAGGTTGCTTGAATTACTTTAGGCTTTAGAACTTTCTTCCTAACTCTCTCTCTAGTCGGCGGCTACTCTTTGTCGTTCCTCAGCAACATGGCGGCTATAATCTTATTTTGAATGAATAGATTAGGGTTTAGTCTAGGGTTGTTTATATAGAGGTTAGGAATTGATTAGGACCATTGATGTTGCTAGGTTAGATCGTAGCCATTCATTAGGAAGAGAGACCAATAAAAACCCGCCACCTAGCCCTAATGACAAAGCAGACCACAGAAATTCGACCACACACCGACCTGGCCAGCCAGGTTGACTGGGCTCGACCAGGTCGATACCCCTGTCGACAGGGCTGTCGACAGCCCTGTCGACATGGGTAGCCCAGGTCGACAGCCCAGTCGACCTGGGTGGCCCAGGCGGGTGTTCTTCCACCCTGGCCCAATGGGCCCGATTTTAAATTATTATTTTATTCTGTTTGAATTTTAAATTTAATTCAAAACTTCCGAAGGCCATATCTTCTTCATACGGACTCCGTTTTTCGAAAACTCGGACTCTATTTCGCGTATTTTTCCGAGACGAACGCAATGGCGTATCCCGTTTCCCTTAGTTCTTTGATTTGAATTTGATTATACTTTAATTCATGAATTTCACAGTTATAGAATTCTCGGGGTGTTACAAGACCGGTTGGATTATTATCCGAAGAACCACTCTGTATTGGCATAAGCGTTGCGAATCATTTATGCCAAAGATAATTGAAGACGGAGTAAAATGCAAGGGCTGTTGTATAAGTCTTAGATAACAGTGACTAAGATGGATATACTGAATAGTGCCTTCGGTTTGTCCAGTCCCAGGACAACTTGTATGGATGAAGGTCTGACAGAGTATATCCAATGGATCGCGTAAGTTGATCTGTTCAAATGTATTCACGTTTGGTGGCGGAGGAATTAGTTTCTCTAAGCTGTATACCCGTGTTACTTTTGGATAAATCAATTTGTGATTTGGCGGGTATGACGATGTGACATTCTAAGTGAATGAGGATGACTTGTGTTGATGAATGTCTGACAGAGTATTTCCAGAAAGGTCACGTACCTTGATTTCTTCAACTATACCAAGAGTGGAAGCGGAGAAGGAAACTTCTTTAGCTAACACGTAACGTACTATTGTAGACGCCAATTAGTTATTTTCGATGGATCTGACAATGTGGCATTCGAAGTGAATCTGATGTAATGATAAAGCGTAGCTTCTAGCCTCATCAACCGGTAAATGACAGAAATCGGGTAGGCAGCATGGCTAAGTCGGTCGCACCGAAGTAGGGTGTATAATCACCTATCTAGAGAATATTCATTTGCTTCTTTAATCTATCAATGCTGTCCCATATATATATATATATATATATATATATATATATATATATATATATATATATATATATATATATATATATATATATATATATACGGGAACGATTGCTGATCCCAACCGTTGGTGATATACATTCGATACACTCAAGCAAAATGAGTGGTCGGTCATGTGTGGCTGAGATACAAGATGTTCTTGTTGAACTCCAGTGTATCGTTCCTAGAGTACACTGATCGGAAGGTGGTTCCATACCTTGTCATAGTTGGAAATCCATTATCCAATACGTGCTTGCGATTTTGATTGTATACTGTACATGTAGAACATGAGATGAAAGCGTTTCTGCTAGATTGATATATATTTGTACTTAGACATTATTATAATATCAGAATGATATTGCTTGTCAAAGATGTTGGATTCTCATAAGGGAAAAACCCGTTCCGTATTCACGGTGTGGTCTTATGAGATATCAAATATGTTAAACTGTGTTAAACTATTTTACTCAGACCAGTCCCATGACTGACCCAGAGTTTATTTTGTTTTGTTTTCCCTAAACTCTTGGGTGCCTAAATTTGTACGGGCAGTCAAGTAGTCAGGAATTTACATATATACTGGAAGAACTTGGAGCAGGAGGCTTCAGGATTATATAACTATAGTTATTTCCGCTGTGTTGTAAGTGTGTACTCTGATAATGTTATTGTAAACTTATACTGATTTTATTTCAAGGATATGTTATCTATTATACGTTGTTCATTCCGCTGTGAGATTCGTGTTACTCTGATATTGTGTTCTTCTTCTTCTTCTTTTCTATTAGTTCTATCTTATCTATCCTCACCCTCTAATTTCTTTCACTAATTACCAGGATTTTTCGATGTTTTGGTTATCGACATCGTGTTTATGTCGATAACCAAAGTCGCTCAAAATCCGGGTCATTACAGTTGGTATTAGAGCTTAAGTTAAGAATTACCTTGGCTCTGTGGCATGACTCGGTAGAGATAGGGTTAGTAATACCCTAGATTGAGTTTGAGTGTATATATACGAGTCCGTATTTGTATATGATATAAAAATAATTTTATATTGTGGAGATTCATTGGATGAGTTGTTTATGAGTTCTGGCCGATCAGTTTGATCCACTGTATCGGTAGGAGTAAATAAACACTTGAATACGATGGACCGACACAGTATGGATATGTGATATATTATCATATATAGGATGTGTTGGTAGTAATTATAATCAGATAATATTAGAAAATGTGAAATGGTTATATATAAGCAATCAGAATTTATACAAGTAAATTATATGAAATTGAAATGAATTAAATCTGAATTCAGATCAGAAATGGAATATAAAATCCCAGAAATGGGAAAGGTGTTTGTAAATGAATCTGGATTTAATATATGTGAATTTTAAGATCCTGGGAGATTTTAAATTGGTTTACAACATTGTAAAAGGATATTTGGAATTGATTTCAAGGTCGAAATGTTTAAAAATGGGTTTTGAAAGTGCTATAGTATTGAACTCACTTCGGTAGCTGGAAAATAGATTCCGATGTTGATCATGACATCATCGGTGTTCATTTTCGAGTATGTAAGTGACGGATTACTACCAAGGATTTTGTTTTGAATTTGTTTTGGGAAAACAAGTTGAGTTGAATTTCAAAAAGGAAAATTTGATTTTTGAAAGAGGTAAACTGTTTAAAAACTTCCAGGAAGAAAAGATTGTTTGAATCTAAATAAATTAAAGTAGAATTTGTAAAAGCCAATAGAAATTGAGATTGAATTAAAAGCCAGTTCAGTGGGAATTGAATTGGATTGTAGGTTAAGTGTTTGGAATCGAGGATGGAACTCGAATTGGAAATGTTATTGTGGTTTGGATATAAGCGAATAATTGATTGGGATAACATTGGTATATGTTGCATTGACAACAGGTAAAGTGATAAAGTTGATATGACCGACAAAAGGGTACAAGTTTATATTTGATATAAGCATGAGATTTATGAGCCGAATTGGCAAGCCGTCTGGCTGTTTGATTTTCTTTTGGGTTGGAGAAGGCCTAGAGAGGCGAGTTGGAGTTTTACCGATAGGGCTGTACAAAGGAGGTTATGGCGAAATTTTCTGAAAATTTAAAGTGGTAGAAAATTTTCAGAATTTTTGAAAATTTTAGTTAGTCGGAATGCATAATTATTTTAGTCAATATTAATTGGTTCAGTTGAAATCAGAAATAAGGGGTAAACAAATCTTAGGAATTCCAATAGATAGTGTCGTCCTCTAACTTAGCAATTTCGAGGACGAAATTATTTTAAGTGGGGAAGAATGTAATGACCCGCGTTGGCAGAGGTATTATAATTAATTTATTTAATTATATAAATGGTGAATTAAAGGATTTAATGGTCATGGAATTAAATAACTGGGAATATTTAATTAAAATAATAATTAAATAATATATTTAATTCAGAAATAATTAAAAATATTGGAAATCACAATATTCTGTGGACAGGGTCGTCCCTTAGATTTAATTCAGCTTAGAGTTGAATTATATTGATGAATATATTCAATCGACGACAGTTTGAACGTATATTTATAATATAATTAAAATAGAGCTTGAAATGGTGCGGTAGTTCGCTATTTGGCGATTTGAACTTCAACTGAATGTACAGGATTCATTTTAAGCCGGATTTCGGTGAAACAAGAAACATATGGAGCTGGTGGAGTATATCTTTCTAGTGGAAGAGAAAAATCGGGATTTCGTCGTGTAGAGTTTGAGTTACGTCCAAATCAAATTTTAGAAACGTCGCTGTGGAATTCCTTTATAATTTATAAAGGAATTATTTATATTTTTAACAGGGATTTCAATATAAATCGAATATCGATTTAATCAGGATTTGAGATATCAAGTTAGAAATACATACAGGAATATTATGGAGCTGTATGGTATCCCACTGTGAATATAGACGATAATATTTATTTTTAAATATTAAATTAAATTTTATTTAAATATATTTATATATTTAAATAGGCTATTTAGAGCTTTAAAAATAGCCACTTTTGCAAAAGAAATCGGAATTCGACGAAACCAGTTTCGTTGGGACCGTAATGTCGAACTGAAGGTGAATGTCCAGTTTCGTGATTTTTGGGTATCGTGTGTGATCACACGAATTTTTAGAAGGCAGAACGAATATTAAAATGAAAATATATTCATAAATATCTCCAACAAAATATCTAAAACAAACACCCTATAAATACCCCTTTATACACCACTAAAACCTAATTCCCTCTGTCAAATATTTCAAGCCGCCAACCTTCTTTCTTTCTTCCAGTATAAATTCGATCAAAATAAATCCACAAAAAAATCAAATAAAACTATACAAATGAAAATACATATGTATTTGGGATCTTGTAGTGCTCCATTTCAGTTTGGTAGCAGTTTTAATTGGCGCGATTCATGTTTGCTGGCCCCGACTTTGGCAAACGCGAGCTTCAGAAGAACGTAAGGGTTTGGGTATTGATGAAATTCAAGCATCGATTCGAACTGTTGATAGTTGTTTTGGGATTGTTGCGGAAAACCGCACTTATATGCCCGGTTTGAGGAAGTCCGACGTTTTCTGGTGGTGGGGGTACTGTTCATCGATTTGGGAAACAGATGTCGCACCTGACATTTTCAATTCGAAGGTGATGAAACCGGTTTGGGGATGGTGTACTCGAGAATTGAAGTTCGATGGTGGCTTCCGTTGCTCTTCGATGTGAGGAGGATGAAGTGCGGTTGTGGTGGAACTCGAAGGAGTGGTGGATACTGGAGCACCAAAACAGTTGGGGGAGATGATGAACGTATACGGTTTTGGTGTTGGTTGTTTTGGGGATGACGAGAAGGGAATGAGGGAACCAGTGGTGATTTTACTTTGAAGTTGTGATTGTAGGGATGATTGCGGTTTTGTGTTGAAAGGGGTGAAAATGGTGTTCGGTGATGGTGTAAATACTGATGCAGGAAAAGGGGATTTGGGAGAAGGAAGACTTGGGTGCGGTGGATTTAAAAGGAGAATGGGCCTGGAGTTTTGAGGAGAAGTAAATGGGCCGAGGATGGTAAGTGGCCCAATAACAAAAGAATTGTTTTAATTAAAACCATTTTAAAGTGCATAGATTTGTAAATGCGATATCTATCTCATATGAAATCAGAATCACGAACCGTCAGTCACGTTGGGACTGTATGGACGAGAGCTTCACTATGAAGCTGACTGGAAGTGGATTGGGGTTCGTTACAATTTATGACAAAATAAATTGTCTGTCTGAATCAAGCGATGGTTATCGTTATTAACGATGATCGTCCAATGTGAGAAAATCTCACTAACTCTGAACAGTTTATATTTTCATGTTGTATTTTTAGAACTGTTAAATATTGACTTATTGATTGTGTGTTGACTGTTTGATTGAACTGCTAGTCAGTTAGTGAAAATTATATATATATATATATATGTAATTATATATATATAAACCGTTAAATATTTATATATTGATTCTGCTATCAGAATAATTTATATTGAACTGAAAGTGATGATAATCATATTGTGTAACATCTGTGGATGCTGGGAGACAGGTTGGAGGAATCCGACTGGATTCCTCAACAGTTATTTTATTGTTTTTCATATATTGTTATTTGATGTGATATAAAATCTATGGGTGATTATATGTGCTTGGACGATATTGAACATCGTGATTTGATATGATTGAATATCATAACATATCGAAATGTTGATAAGGGGATTTTCAAAGTGATATTGAAAAAAGAGATATTTTTAAAATGGGATATTTATAAATAAGTGATATTTATAAAGTGGAATATTTATAAATAAGAAATGTTTATAAATTGGAATATTTATAAATAGGAGATATTCAAAAAGGAAATAATCACAAACCATTTTCTTTTTGAATGGAAAGGCCTGTGTGGCGGGTTTGGGGATTTTTCCGATGCTCCCGTTACAAAGGAGGTTATGGCGAATTTTTCAGAGAATTTAAGGAGTTAGAATATTTAAAGAATAAATTTGAAAAGGGAATATTTGTAAACTATTTACAAATAGAATTGAAAAGGAAACGTTATAAAAAGGAAATCATTTTTAAAGTGTAGAACCGTTATTTAAAAGTAAATCTTTTCAAATGAATAAAACGTTGTTAAAAAGGAAATCTTTATAAAGTGAATAAAGTAAATCGAATATGGTATTCGAAGGGAGTAAATCAAATATGGTATTCGAAAGTTAGTAAAACGATTATGCTATTCGAAAGGGGTTAGTCGAGTCGAGTTAGTTGAATAGAGTTAACCAGTTCAATAGAGTTAATCAGTTAGCGTTAACCAGTAGAGTTAATCAGTTAGAGTTAACCAGTTAGATTAAATCAGTTAGAGTTAAACTGATAGAGTTAATCAGTTAGAGTTAATCAGTTAAGGTTAATCCAAATGAGTTGCCATTTAGCACGACTGCTAGCGTAATTCGCAGGGCTGCAGATAGCCTAAGGCGGTCGGATGTTTCCTGAGGGAATCAGGCGTAACCATTGTGATCGCTGCGATCTAGAGTCAAGCGAATGGAGTTAAATAGAATTATCGAATATTAGTTATTCAAATGGAGTTGAATAGAGTTAAATGGAGTTAAATAGAGTTATCGAATATTAGTTATTCGAATGTAGTTGAATAGAGTTAAATAGAGTTATCGAATATTAGTTATTCGAATGGAGTAAATGGAGTTAAATCGAATATTAGTTATTCGATAGGAGTTAATCAAGTTGAGTTAAATAAACCAAGTTAGTCGAGCCTAGTTAATCGAATCGAATTGGTCGAACCAAGTAAGTTAAGTTAGTCGAGTTACTCGAGTTGAGTTCGTTGAGTCAAATTAATCGATGTTAGTTTCGTCGAAAGGAGTCATCGATGTTAGTTTCATCGAAAGGAGTTATCGATTATAGTTTGATCGAAGTGAGATTTATCGAATAAGAGTCATTCGAAAAGAGATTATCGAATATAGTTTATTCAAAAGTGAGATATTCAAATATGAGATATTTGAAAAAAAAGAGTTATCGAATATTAGTTATTCGAAGAGAGATTATCGAATATCGTTTATTCGAGAAGGAGTAATCAAATATAGTATATTCGAAAGGAAGGAGTTAATCGAATATAGGTTATTCGAAGAAGAGTTAATCAAATAGAGATTTCTCGAAGAGAGCTAATCGGCGAATTCGATTATATCGAATTCGGGAAAGTACTTATACTTTCCAGTGTTTAATTAGAGATTTATTTATTTATAAATAAATAAGTGTTAGGTTAATTATTCACTAATAAGAATAGAAGTTATAATTAAAGTTAGATAATTCGAAAGGAGGGATTATAACGTTATCGTTATAACCAATGTTTTAAATATAGAAGTGGATTAGTAAAATTGGATCCGAGAAAGGCGTAAAGAAGTTATTAAAGATTAAAAGATAAACTTTGACCATTTCGAAGTTATAACGTTGTTCAGTTAAGGTCTGAGAGGTAATTATACCCCAACTTGAGTGACTTCCTTCTTAACTAAGAAATTGTAAGGTTTGATCGTAAAGGAGTTTTGGAAATGTTTTCCAAACGAGAATCAGAAATGTTTTCTGATAAAAGAAAATAAGAATTTAGAATATAGGGAAACAGGAGATAAGTAAATAAATGAACTAAATAGATTAATGTTAAATGATGTTTGTTCGATATAATTTCCATCTGGAAATAATATCGTTGTTTGCACACTTGTTTTTATTTGATAGTTAACTCACAGACTATCGAAGTTTTGACCATTTTAACGTTGTTAATATGGAGAGACTGGTTGGATTATTATCCGAAGAACCACTCTGTATTGGCATAAGCGTTGCGAATCATTTATGCCAAAGATAATTGAAGACGGAGTAAAATGCAAGGGCTGTTGTATAAGTCTTAGATAACAGTGACTAAGATGGATATACTGAATAGTGCCTTCGGTTTGTCCAATCCCAGGACAACTTGTATGGATGAAGGTCTGACAGAGTATATCCAATGGATCGCGTAAGTTGATATGTTCAAACGTATTCACGTTTGGTGGCGGAGGAATTCGTTTCTCTAAGCTGTATACCCGTGTTACTTTTGGATAAATCAATTTGTGATTTGGCGGGTATGACGATGTGACATTCTAAGTGAATGAGGATGACTTGTGTTGATGAATGTCTGACAGAGTATTTCCAGAAAGGTCACGTACATTGATTTCTTCAACTATACCAAGAGTGGAAGCGGAAAAGGAAACTTCTTTCGCTAACACGTAATGTACTGTTGTAGACGCCAATTAGTAATTTTCGATGGATCTGACAATGTGGCATTCGAAGTGAATCTGATGTAATGATAAAGCGTAGCTTCTAGCCTCATCAACCGGTAAATGACAGAAATCGGCCAGGCAGCATGGCTAAGTCGGTCGCACCGAAGTAGGGTGTATAATCACCTATCTAGAGAATATTCATTTGCTTCTTTAATCTATCAATGCTGCCCCATATATATATATATATACATATATATATATATATACGGGAACGGTTGCTGATCCCAACCGTTGGTGATATACATTCTATACATTCAAGCAAAATGAGTGGTCGGTCATGTGTGGCTGAGTTACAAGATGTTCTTGTTGAACTCCAGTGTATCGTTCCTAGAGTACACTGATCGGAAGGTGGTTCCATACCTTGTCATAGTTGGAAATCCATTATCCAATACGTGCTTGCGATTTTGATTGTATACTATATATGTACAACGTGAGATGAAAGCGTTTCTGCTAGATTGATATATATTTGTACTTAGACATTATTATAATATCAGAATGATATTGCTTGTCAAAGATGTTGGATTCTCATAAGGGAAAAACCCGTTCCGTATTCACGGCGTGGTCTTATGAGATATCATATATGTTAAACTATGTTAAACTATTTTACTCACACCAGTCCCAACACTGACCCGGAGTTTATTTTGTTTTGTTTTCCCTAAACTCTTGGGTGCGTAAATTTGTACGGGCAGTCAAGTAGTCAGGAATTTACAGATATACTGGAAGAGCTTGGAGCAGGAGGCTTCAGGATTATATAGCTATAGTTATTTCCGCTGTGTTGTAAGTGTGTACTCTGATAATGTTATTGTAAACATATACTGATTTTATTTCAAGGATATGTTATCTATTATATGTTGTTCGTTCCGCTGTGAGATTCGTGTTACTCTGATATTGTGTTCTTCTTCTTCTTTTCTATTAGTTCTATCTTATCTATCCTCACCCTCTAATTTCTTTCACTAATTACCAGGATTTTTCGATGTTTTGGTTATCGACATCGTGTTTATGTCGATAACCAAAGTCGCTCAAAATCCGGGTCATTACAATATATATATAAATTGATTCTGTTTAGCAGGATATTTCATATTGAAATGAAATTGATGTTAATTATATTGTTTAACATCTGTGGATGTAGGGAAACAGGTCGGAGGAATCCAACTGGACTCCTCAACATTTATTTTACTGTTTTTCATATATAGAATATATAATGTGATATATAATCTGTTGTTGATTATGCGTGTTTGAATGATATCGATCATTGCCGTGAGAAATACTTGGATGAAAAAGGAGGATTTTCAAAGTATATTTGAAAATAAATTATTTGTATAAAATCAATGGATTTTATATATAAAATGAAAAGGATTTTATAAAAGAAAATAATTATAAAACCAAAGAAATAAAAATGAAAATATTTGTATAACAAATAGAAAAGGAAAATATTTGTAAAGCAAATAGAAAAGGGAAATATTTGTATAACAAACAGTAAAAGGAAATATTATTTAGAAAATAAATAAGATCTTTTAAAAGAGTATATTAGAAATAAAATATTTGTAAAATCAAAGGAGTTTATAAAAGGAATATTTATCATTTGAATGAATAGAATTATAAAGGAAATATTTATTTAGAAAAGAAATAGAATTATAAAGGAAATATTTATTTAGAAAATAAATAGATTATAAAAGGAAATACTTGAAAAATGAAAGAAGTGTATAAAAGAGAATTTTACACTAGGGAAAGTTTAGACCCGTGCTTCGCACACGAGTATAACAGAATATGAATTTAAAGTAGATTTTAAATAGAAATCTATTTTAACAGATAAGCGGAAAAGATAAATTTATAAATAATATTTTATAAATTAATTAAAATGTTTATCATTGGAAAAATAGAATATATAAGTCAGGACTTATATAGAGAAGTAAGAATCGATTTCAACATCGATATTTGAAACTGAATATAAACGTAGAGTTAACCAGTTAGAGTTAACAAGTTAGAGTTAATCAGTTAGAGTTACTCAGTTAGAGTTAACCAGTTAGATTTAACCAGTTAGAGTTAACCAGTTAGAGTTAACCAGTTAGAGTTAATCAGTTAGAGTTAATCAGTTAGAGTTAGTCAGTTAGAATAAATCGATTGGAGTTAGAGTTAATCGAATTAGAGTTAATCGATTAGAGTTAGAATTAATCGAATTAGAGTTAATTGAACATAGTTAATCAAATTAGGATTTATTGAATATTAGTTATTCAATTAGAGTTGATCGATTATAGTTATTTGAGATAGAGCTAGTCAAACATAGTTATTCGGGATGAGTTGCCATTTCGTACGACTGCTAGCATAATTCACTGGGCTACAGATAGTCTACGGCGATCGGATGTTTCCTGAGGGAATCAGGCGTAACCATTGTGATCGCTACGATCTAGAGTCAAGTGAATGGAGTTAAATCGAATATTAGTTATTCGATAGGAGTTAATCAAGTTAAGTTAAATAAGTAGAGTTAGTCAAGTTGAGTTAAATAAGTCGAGTTAATTAAGTGAAGTTAGTCAAAATGAGTTAATCCAAAGGAGTTAGTCGAATATTAATTATTCGAAAAGAGATAATCGAATATAATCTATTCGAAAAGAGATAATCGAATATTAGTTATTTGAAAAGAGATAATCGAATATAACCTATTCGAAAAGAGATAATCGAATATAATCTATTCCAAAAGAGATAATCAAATAAAATCTATTTGAAAAGAGATAATCGAATATAATCTTTTCGAAAAGAGAACATCGAATTTAATCTATTTGAAGAGAGATAATCGAATATAAGTTATTCGAAGTGAGAAAATCGAATATTAGTTATTCGAAGGAGTTAATTGAATAGAGATTACTCAAAAGAGAGTTATATGTCGAACTCGATTATATCGAATTCGGGAAAGTATTATTTACTTTCCGATTTTTAAAGCAAGATTTATTTATTTATAAATTAGGTGTTTATTTATTTATTCAAATTAAAGAATAAAAGTTATATTCGAAGTTAGATATTTCTAAAGTAGGGATTATAACGCTATAGTTATAATCAATGTTTTCAATAAAGTAGTGGATATGTAAATAGACTCCGAGAGTTACGTAAGGAAGTTTGTTAAAGATTTAAAAGATAAACTTTGTCTATTCCGAAGTTAAAACGTTGTTCAATTATGGTCTGTGAGGTAATTATACCCCAACTTGATTGACTTCCTTCTTAACTAGGCAATGGCTAAGGTTTGATAGTAAAGGATGGTTAAGTGAATTTAGTTAATGAGTGAAATGGTTTGAGTTAGCATGGCGTTGTTTAATTTACACATCAGTTTAAATCCAATGAAGGAGTTTTGAAAATGTTTTCCAAATAAGAATCAGAAATGTTTTCTGATAATAGAAAATAAGAATTTAGAATATATGGAAAGAGGAGATAAGTAAATTAATGAACAAAAGGGATAAATGTTGAATGATGATTGATCGATAAAATTTCCATTTGGAAATAATATCGTTGTTTGCATATGAGTTTTCTTTTGATAGTTAAATCATTGACTGTCAAAGTTTTGACCATTTTTCCATCGTCAATACGTAGAGTCCGGTTGGGTTATTATCCGAGAACCACTCCGTATGGTCGTTAGAGTAAATCGATTGGAGTTAATCAATTAGGGTTAACCAGTTAAGTTAACCAGTTAGAGTTAATCAATTAGGGTTAACTAGTTAGAGCTAATCAGTTAGAGTAAATCGATTAGAGTTAGAGTTAATCAAATTAGAGTTAATCGATTAGAGTTAGAATTAATCAAATTAGAGTTAATTGAACATAGTTAATCGAATTAGGATTTATTGAATATTAGTTATTCAATTAGAGTTGATCGAATATAATTATTTGAGATAGAGTTAGTCGAACATAGTTATTCGGGATGAGTTTCCATTTCGTGCGACTGCTAGCGTAATTCGCAGGGCTGTAGATAGCCTATGGCGGTCGGATGTTTCCTGAGGGAATCAGGCGTAACCATTTTGATCGCTACGATCTAGTGTCAAGCGAATGGAGTTAAATCGAATATTAGTTATTCGATAGGAGTTAATCAAGTTAAGTTAAATAAGTAGAGTTAGTCAATTTGAGTTAAATAACTCGAGTTAATTAAGTTAAGTTAGTCAAAATGAGTTAATCCAAAGGAGTTAGTCGAATATTAATTATTCGAAAAGAGATAATCGAATATAATCTATTCAAAAAGAGATAATCGAATAGTTATTCGAAAAGAGATAATCGAATATAATCTATTCGAAAGGAGATAATCGAATAAAATCTATTTGAAAATATATAATCGAATATAATCTATTTGAAGACAAATAATCGAATATAAGTTATTCGAAGTTTGAAAATCGAATATTAGTTATTCGAAAGAGTTAATCGAATAGAGATTACTCAAAAGTGGGTTATACGTCGAATTCGATTATATCAAATTCGGGAAAGTATTATTTACTTTCTGGTTTTTAAATCAAGATTTATTTATTTATAAATTAGGTGTTTATTTATTTATACAAATTAAAGAATAAAAATTATATTCGAAGTTAGATATTTCGAAAGTAGGGAATCAATAAAGAAGTGGATACATAAATAGAATTCGAGAGTTACATAAGGAAGTTTGTTAAAGATTTAAAAGATAAACTTTGTCTATTCCGAAGTTAAAACTTTGTTCAATTAAGGTCTGAGAGGTAATTATACCCAACTTGATTAACATCCTTCTTAACTAAGGAATGGCTAAGGTTTGATAGTAAAGGATGGTTAAGTGAATTTAGCTAATGGGTGAAATGGTTTGAGTTAGCATGGCGATATTTGATTTAAACATCAGTTTTAATCCAGTAAAGGATTTTTGAAAATGTTTTCCAAATAAGAATCAAAAATGTTTTTTGATAATAGAAAATAAGAATTTAGAATATATGGAAACAGGAGATAAGTAAATTAATGAACTAAAGGGATAAATGTTGAATGTTGATTGATCGATAAAATTTCCATTTCCATTTCCATATAACATCGTTGCTTGCACACGAGTTTTCTTTTGATAGTCAAATCATAGACTATCAAAGTTTTGACCATTTTTCCGTCGTCAATACGGAGAGACCGTTTGGGTTATTATCTGAGAACCACTCCGTATGGGCATTAGCATTTCGAATCAAATAGATCGAAGACAAATTAAAGACGGAGTTATGCAAGGGTTATCCTATTTACAGAATAGTGCCTTCGATTTGTCCAGTCCCAGGACCACCTGTATGCAAGAGTATCTCCGGTCTTCAACCACCGTCTTCGTCATCGACTTCTTCTCGCCGATCAATTATTTGAAATGAGATTTAACTCGCCCTTTTCAAATAATTCATGTATATTTAGAATTTAAATCAATTCATTTCAACGGTTAAATTATTCGACATCAATAATTATGTTCTTAAATGTAATTTTCACGCCAAACACATTCAGCCATCAAATATCCCATAAATTGGGTAAATTCGGCTTATTTTCCATTCCATATCATTTATAATATTTTATAACGATTTATCGCTATTTTTATTCATTTAAAAATAGCCAATTAATTCAAACGACGATTCAGGCCATAACGCGGCCGTGGCGTTGTTTTTCTTCAGATTTGATTTACGCATATCTGAAAATGTAACCGTTGGATCTTCGCAAATTTTATATCATTAGAAAGATCTTTTCAAAACGAATCCAACGGTTTCAGTTTTGGGAAAATCCGACGATCGGATCTCCCGCACTAATCGTTTGAAGTTACGATTTCAAAATATGAACTACAGCGTCATTATTCGATTTAATTTAATTATATATATATATATAATCGATTCTAGCACTGTTTTTCTTCAGATTTGAATTAAACATTCCAGACAGTCCAACCGTTGGATCTTTACAAAGTTGGTGTCGTTGGAAAGATATTTCCAAAGCGAACCTAATGGTTGTGGTTACGGGAAAATCCGATGGTCGGATCTCCCGCAATAATCGTTTGAAATCACGGTTTCAAAACACGAACTGCAGCTTCGTTATTCGATTTATTATATATATATATATATATATATGTATAATTCATTCTTCGATTCTAAAACCATAGTCATTTCACACATTTGATAAAAACGGTATTTTTATCCAACAGCTATTTATTTCAACACATCACTATTTTTAACAGTCCATATATCATAAAAATTTGATTTTTATTGTAAAACAATTTATTTCAAAACACGATTATTTTATATAGTTTATATATATCATAAAAATGTGATTTTTATTGTAAAAATTTTTACTTTAAAACACGATTATTTTATATTGTTTATATATATATCATAAAAATGTGATTTTTATTGTAAAACAATTTATTTTAAAACACTAATATTTTATATAGTTCATACATAAGGTAAAAAATGTTATTTTTGGTGTTAAAACAATTTATTAAAATGCTAATATTTTATATAGTCTATATATATGGTAAATATGTTATTTTTATCTTTCAAAGAATTTATTCAATACATGAACTTCATTCAACACATGAATTTTTTTCAACACATGAATTTCTATCCCACACATGAATTTTATTTCAACACATGAATTTTATTTAACACATGAATTTCTGTTCAACACATGAATTTTATTTCAACACATGAATACAAATCAAACACAGGAATATTTCAGAAAATTTCAGCAGTATAACGGCAAGGTAGTTAAAACTGGCACCGTCCCTAGTACGGCTCCTCGCTCTACCTTAAAGCCTTACAGCTTTTGACAATGGGGATTTTCAATATCTAGTTTGTACGCAGACGAATTTTCCCATATACTAATCCTATTGGGATTTAAACCACAATCAATCATTTGAAATCAACCATTCATGATATTCACCAAATTTTCACAACAACCAATAATCCAAACAATATCACAACCAATATATATCGTCCATGGTCAATGGACGAGGGGAGTATATATATATATATATATATATATATATACGTATATAACTATATTTCGATTTCATTTCAATATCATTTCAATTCATTTCAATTCATTTCAACGCATATATGATTTCTACAATGCATATATAACTTATACATCGAACATACAACTTATACAACGCCTATACATGAGGTGTACAACGCTTATCTAACTCATACATCGACTATATAATTTATACATCATCATTTCCAAATCGTTTATTATTTAGAAATCTCACTTTGGGTTCCACTCCTCCAAAAGTTATAGAAGACTCAGAAAAATATCTGGTCTCTTCTAGAGTGCAGAAGACGTCCGCACGAGTCCACTGTCTCTTGTTTCACTGGATTTCGACAACATAACAAAAAGATATGATTTTTATTGTAAAATCAAAATTTGCGATGGTATAAAAGTGTTAAAACTATTTAATTTAACTTCTGTCGTTACCTTCAAGGGGGATTCAAAACTAGGTTTAGAAAATCCGTTCAATCCGTTGCTCGAGGTGACGATCAGACTTCGCCACGATGGAGAGCTAGGAGGTGCGCACCCGAAGAGGTAGGTGGGGCCTAGTTCGATTCCGTGCAGAGGGGACGGCGGCGCGATGAACGGAGGGACTTCCCAGGCGCGATTATCGAGGTACGCCACACGATAGGGGGCGATGCTGGTATGGATTGGAAGAGGATGAAGAGTACTTCAAAAAAGGTCAACTGGGGTAGGGCTAATTGTGAAAGGATCGACCGGATTTTTGGAGAGAAGGTGGAAGCTCCTTCCGCCGTTCAACGAGGGTTATCCAGATAGAAAAGGGGGGAGAGAGAAAGTGTACTGGCCAATGATATTTTTTATTTATATATTTTTAAAAATCCAAAAATACCTCTTGCCTCATACGAACTCCAATCCAAACCCAACGACTGTCGTCCCTAGCTAATTACCCTCATTTCGAATACAATGGGATATGTTTCGTAGGCGCATTTGATGGTTTCAGTTAGTTTTTCGTCAAATTAAAATAGAAAACATTCAATATTCAAATTGAACGTACATTTCAATTCGTCGGGGCCACATGCTGATCCTAAATATTCTACAAAAATAAATCTAGCTATGTTTTGATGATACGGTCCCAACAAAGCTAGTTTCATCGAATTCTGAGACCATTTGAAAAGTAGCCCTTTTCTGGTCGATCCAATTTAGCTGAAATCAACCAAACACATTTTATTTCGCCACGCTCACATATTAACTTAAAAAATTATGGAATTTGAAACTTAGCAATAATTTGACATCTCGGATCCAACAAAAGTGGTTTCATCAAATTCTGAGGTCGTTTGCAAAATGTCTATTTTCCAGAGCTATATATTCTCTATAGCGACCTTTCTGAAAATTCATTTAGCCATAACTTTTGAATTCCGCTATGAAACTTTGATTTTTCAGGTTTGTTAGGAAGGTATTCATAAACATATTTAAATATTTTTGGTTTCACTAAAATTCGTTTTATTTTGCACCTGGTACAGTCAGTCAAAGATCGAATTCAAATTTTGAAACTGGCGCGCCATTTCAGGCCTTGTTTATAATTAATAATAATTATATTTATTTTCAAACATCGATTCAAACATACTTTTCGTCGTTATTATTTAAAATAATTTATTTAAAATATTTAAAATCCAATAAAATAGCCAAATTAAAAAATTTAAATTGGCTCAGATTTTTCGGGTTGTTACAATCTCCCCTACTTAAAATATTTTCATCCTTGAAAAGGAACGAAGTCGAAGTTGTTTAATTAACCAACTCAACTTTCATTCTGGCTTCCGTTCTTCAACTTTTCGGTTTTTAAGAATTTTCAAATTCTTCAAAAATTTGGCTAACACCCTAAATTTTCGAAAAATTTCGCCATAACCTCCTTTGTACGGGGAGGGGTTTGGAAATTTATTGGGCCGTATTAGGTACCCAATAAATCCTAATAAGCATGCACATATTTATAGTGATATATTCCGGTGTCCACAGGGGAGTGTGTATAGATCATAACTCCAGAGAATAAATTCTCGTCACCCTATAAATGGTTTTTGTGCCTTAATGACCAGAGAGACGTGTTTATTGTCATCTCTATACCCGTGTGGGTTTTTTATTAATCTTGCAATTTACCGTTACATTTTATATGGTCCATATCAGTCATCAGTTCAACCTGTAATATATAGTCATCGCCATACAAGCCTCTCGCTCGTATGGTAAATCTTCAACATCGTTACACAAGCTCCAAATGCTTATGTGGTATATGATGAAGTATGCCTATCTTCCAGAAGTATGCCATGTAGTATAGTTCAAAATTAATTGTTACTATCCTATGGCGACATTTATTAATTACACACGGAACAACCAGCACTCCGCATCCAATGGCATTCACAGGAGTTGATATAATAATAAAATTGTGCATCCAACTCATTAAGGTTTACCTATTTGTCGGGCACACAAATAAATTCTTTACTCTACAGCTAATCCATTTACCTGTTCAAACATACATAATGCACATGTATATATTTCTATCTATTTTTAAATCAATTAAATACTTGATTTAATTGCATAAATTTAACTTCTTTCTCTTATTGATTAAATTAACTATCATTCTAATAATTTAATTAGTCAAATCCACAATCACACAACACAAACAATAATCAATTTGTTTTTAACTTTCAAAAATATACCAATTAATTCATATACTCTTTTAAAATTATCAGACCATATAATTAAAAATTATACATCCATGAAAAGAAAACAACAACGAAGTAGAGAACAAAATGGTAATGCAAAGTATGGTAAATGTACCTTGCACCAGAGTCAATCAGAGATATCCACCCTGCACTTAGTATAGGCTTTCTTAATGCTCTCCTCAGTTTCCCAAGTACAATCTCGTGGATCTCCACTCCATTGCACTTTGACTAAGTGAACCTTCTTTTTCCTTAGTTCTTTGGTTTCTTTGCCAATAATCTTGATCGGCTCTCTTCTTACAGCCAATTCTTGAGTAATCTCTATATCCCATTGCGCTGCTTCTTCCACGATCAAGTCTGGATCATGAACATGCTTTCGAAGTTGAGATACGTGAAACACATTATGTACTCCAGGCAACCAATCTGGCAATTGAACTCTACAAGCGAGAGTTCCAATCCGTTCAAGTATAGGGAACAGACAAATAATTTTGGGCGCCAACTTCCCAGTTTTGCCAAATCGAATTACTCCTCTCATCGGAGAAACACATAGATACACATAGTCACCCACAGCAAATTCTAAATCCCTCCTCCTCGAGTTTGCATACCTCTTCTGTTGGCTTTGAGCTGCTAGAAATCGTTTCTCAATGAAATCGACTTTATCTACAGCTTCGCGAATCATATTTGGTCCCAACACAAGCTTATTACCAGGTTCAACCCAACAAGCATGAGATCGGCACGGTCTACCATACAATGCTTTGAATAGTGACATTGTCAGGCTCGCTTGGTAGCTGTTGTTGTATGAGAACTCAGCCAAATGCAAATGGTCTTCCCATGATCCTGTAATGGCTGGATTTTTCTAGCATCTGATATTTATTTTAATAAGGAAATTTAAATATATTTGGATTGCTTAACAAAACTAAATTGTGTACGATCACATATATGTATTTATATACATATATGAATACACTCAAACTTGACAAATATATATATAAGGTATGATTAGTCTTGAATGATACAAAATATGTATTCCTAACTAAGGAAAGTGTGGGAATGTTGGCAACACAAACTTGTGTAACTAAACCTATTTGCTAACTAAATATTAAAGTTAGCATCAAAGATAGCATAACCAAACATACAAATTTAAGAAGATTAATATATATGTGAGAGAATTGAAAACAGGACAAGGGATACATGTACATTTCGGCCATGCTTATGTATACATATAAGTATACACAGAATTAATTAAGTAAAAAGAGTTAAAACAAAATAAATCAAGGTCCAAAATACATGACAAAGAAGTAGCTAAGGGGTGAGACAATCACCTAATCATCTCCTACAAATAATATCTGCGAAAATATGAGGGCAACAAAATATCTAAGCATGTTTGACAAGAAGGGTTGAGGTTGCATTTAATGAAGGCAAGCTTTGCATTTAATGCAAAGCATAACTCTTGTACGTGGAGAGGAGATCAAATAGGGTTAGAAGGAAAAAGTTTTGGTGAAGGGTACTTACCTTTTGCTGTAACATATCTTGGCCATTCAAACAAGAGAGAGAAGGAGAGGGTAGGTAGAGAACTTGCAGTAGAAAAACTTAGAGACTTTGCCTATAAATAACAACCCATTTGCATGCATTTTCTTTTTACTAAAAACAAAAGTCTGTGCTGGAATTATATAAAACTTCAAGCAAGAATTCAGGAGCTAATTTACAAGTGAGTAAACCTCACTAATGTCATGATTTCAAGTCACTGTAAAACTGTTTTTGCGTGTGTGTGCTTTCATATGTCACCAATGCAAGTTCATAAATGTTTGGACACCAATGTAGTTGCAGGTATATCAAGTTCATGTCATTTTATATATATGTATACATGTGTTGTTTGAATTATAAATGAGTTCATCACCTATTTGATCAAAGAAAGCAAGACAGTTTTGATTACTGTCAAAAAAAAAACCTCTGTTATATGAAACTATAAGCTGTTTGATCATGAATCACAAGTACACAACCATTTGTATATGCTATACTTATATACGATAATATATATACATATATCAGCAAGAACAAAACTAAACTAACTTTGTTTTAAAAAAACCAAGAATGCAAGAAAACAACAGTACTCTGTCATCTACATTTCTATCTGAAATTTCAAACGTCGTGAAACTTAATTTCAGGGTTATAGATGTAATCAACAAAGCAAATGATGATTTTTAAAAGTAATTTCATGATTTTTAACGTTGGGATGAAGGAGATGTATCGAGATGATCGGAATTGGTACTTTGACAAATTTCCGGCGATAGGCGACGTTGATGATCGGGGCGTGGTGCATGGAGGAGCTGCACACATCGGGGAATACGAGAAAAATGCCACATGATTTTTCCATCGAGTGGTTGGAGCTGTCGAGCTTGATTTATCTTTTAAATGGCAGAATGGGTTCGCCGGATTGGAGGTGACCTGCGGGCCCCACAGGCGTGCGAGTTGGCCAGGGATGAACGAGGAGCGGCGTTGGGTCTGGGCGGCGCTAACGGCGGCGGTGCGAGGTGCTCCGGTGGTCGGAGGAGGCAGGTCGAGGTCGGGTTAGCTGGAGTGTTTTTTTTTCGAAGCAGTTTCGGTTTTTAAACGTGGAAGGTAGTTTTGGAGGAGGAGGCAACTGGCGGTGGTGGTGACTGGTCGGGGATGATCGGTGGTGGCAAGGAAATTTGTGGGTGGTGGTTCGGCGGCGATACAGTGGCGGGTGGTGGTGTGCACGTGCACAGCCGTGCACGTTGGAGCAAGAACAGACCAGAGATGGAAATAAAAGAAAGAAAAGGGTTTTTAAATACAAGAATTTAATTAAAACAATTTTCATTAAAGTTAATGATTAAAGATAATCAATCAGTAATTAATTAATTTAAATAAAAATAGAGTTTTTATTTAAAAGTGACTAAGGCAAGTGGAACGGTCAAGACGACAGTGAAGTCCCAGAATTTGAAGTTGTTCGAAGAAGTTCATTGAGTTAGAACTTGAGTTTTTAAAAAGAAATTTAATTTAAATAAACTATAAAACAATTTATTTAAGTTTTAAATAAAGGAAAACAAATATATGACAAATCAAAATCTGAGTATAGAACATCGTCTAACAATCGATGACAAGCGAGATAAAACACCGTGTGCGTAGCACGGGCTTTTTCTATACACTTTCAAATATTGATAAAAACTGTATAACATCTTGTGTATGACACACACACACTTTAACTATACAAATTGAAAGTGAGACTTGAGATATCCAGATATGAACCAGAGAATTATATACTGTATATATAATTATAAATACAGGATGTGCAACTGGATTAAAAACAGTAAGCTGAAAATAAATTATCGACTACAAAAGACAATTCGTACATCGTTTCGAAGAGTCCGGAATTTACTTTCCACTTTGACTCGAATTTTACGACGTATACCGGGAATCGATAAAGATGAAGAATGCAAGGACTATTTCAAAATTGTATATACGGTCTGTTCAATCCTAGAACAGATCCGAACAGTCGGATGTCTGACAACGTATATCGATCAGATTTTACACATCGACTTTACATAAGTGTATTATGTTTGTGGCGGAGAGATTCGTTTCTTTAGCCTTATACCAAGAATATGTTTGTGGAAACAAATGAGTGATCTGTCAGATAGGACGGTGTGGTATTCAAAGACGTTGAAGAAAATCCGTAAAACGGTAACGTGACTTCAAACCTCACAACCCGAGAAAGACAATAGTTGGGCTAGGCAGCATGGCTAGTTGGGTCATACCCAAGCAGGGTATATTATCACCATCTAGAGTAACTCCTTTCGTTTCTTAATCTATTTTCATTGCTGTAACCTTCGGTAATCGGTGGGTCATTCCCAACCGTGGAGGTGGAAATATATTCGTTACACTCAAGCTAAATGAGTGGACGGTCATGTGTGGTCGGGTTGTAGGATGTTCTTGTTGAACCCCAGTGTATCTTCTCTAGAGTACACTAATCGGTGGGTGCTCCCATACCCTGTCAGTTAGAAACCAAATTTCCATAAGCGCTCAACGGTTTAGATCTTATTCTATATACGTGAACGTGAGATGCAAGCGATTCACTAGATGATTATTTATTTGATAAATACTATCGTAAATATCAAACGTTTTGATATCAAAATACAAGGGGCATTTTCCATATGTTAGTATGGAGTTGGGCTTAAGATTTCTAAGTAATTGAATCTATAAATAACGGAACACCTTATTCCTTATTTCCCCGTTTACATCTTTTTAACTATGTTTACTCACACCAATCCCCTGATTGACCCGGAATTTATTTTCCGTGTTTTCCCTAAACTCTTGGGTACTCATAATATTTATTATGAGTAGACAAGTAATTCAGGTTGACAAATGGAACCTTACGAAGTTCAAGTTGCAGGACAAGTCTAGTAGTTTTAAATACACCTATGTATCCAGTTAGATTTGTATTTCCATATCATGATATATTATTATGTACTATGATGATGTAAGTTGTTGATGTATTATGATGTATCAGACCCCATGATGTAATGTATTTGTATTTTGTTTATTCCGCTGTGAGATTTCTGATAACTTCTTATTCTTCTATTCTATTAGTTCTATCTTTTCTATCTCATCTTCTAATTTATTTCAATAACGACACGGTTTTTCGGAGGGTCGAAAATCGCGCCGTTACAGTTGGTATCAGAGCCTATGTTCTTCGGAAACATTTAGGCTTTGGAATAGTGAGAGAGCGTATTTCTACTAAAAACTATATTTTAGTATAGGTAGATCGTAGTTACTTAGGTAATCCCTTGACATATTTTTCCGATGAGTCATTAATTTTCAATCCGTGTACCCAGGGAGTTGAAAATGAGTTCTCGTGGAGGAAGAGGCCGAGGAGCAAGCGGAGCAACTACGACAAACGGACACACTATTAACCAAACCCAAGTGGATACTACTGAAGTAATCCGAGCACCAACTCAGCCTAACTTTGCTATGGTCTGTAAGAATTACACAACTCTGGGAGGAAAGATTTTCAGAGGTACTGAATCACTGGTCGGAGTCAAAGCATGGATTAGATCATGTGAGAAGATTTTTAAAGGACTGAGGTTGGATGACGAGCATAAGCGTCTCTTAGCTTCATGGAATCTGGAAGGAGCCGCAACAATATGGTGGGATGCCCAGACTGCTAACACTCCTGAGGAAAACTTTACTTGGCCCATGTTCAAAGAAGCTTTTGAAGGTCAGTATCTACCTGCTACTGGAAGGACAAGGATGTACCAAGACTTCATTGACTTAAAGCAGGAAAGCATGTCTGTCGCTGAGTACGAAAACCAGTTCAACGCACTTTCAATCTTTGGGCCGGAGCTGATAAATACTCTTTTGAAAAAGAACGAGATGTTTGTTGCTGGTCTTAGAGATAATCTGCAAGGAAGGATGATGGGACATTTGAAGGATCCATTTGTGGAACTAGTAGACCTAGCACTCAGATATGAAGCACTAGATACAAAGAAACCATGAGCGAGGATCCAGACTGGGGAGACGAGTGGGGTGAATGTCATGAAAAGAAACGTCAACCCAGATTGGAATGCTAATCAGGGCCAAGCTAAGACGGGGCAACAGACTGTGGAAGGTAAATTTAAGAATGTGGTGTGTCACAACTGCAAGCAAAAGGGACACATTGCACGATTCTGTAAACAAAAGGGGAACCAGAAACCCCAGCAATACCCACAACAGCAACAGAAACCCCAGCAATACCCGAGGCAGCAACAGAAACCTCAGCAACAGAATCAGAACCAGAACCTGAATCAGAGGAACGAGATGGTAGTGAAGAATCTCTGTTTCAACTGTCAGCAACCAGGACTTATGGTGAAAGACTGTCCATTGATGAAGAGGGCACCACAGCCTAGGGTTTTTACAATCAAAGATGAACCGTCTACTTCTCAGAATGTGAAAGGGAAGGGAGTGCTGGAAGGTACTTTATAGTTTAATGGAATTTACCTTCGTGTTTTATTTGATACCGGCGCTTCACACAGTTTTATTTCAACCGAAACCATAGATCGGTTTGACCTTAAACCAATAATATCACAAAACCCCATTTGCGTATCAAACCCCATAGGGGGAAAAACTGAGCTTAAAATGTGTTGTGAGGATATAACTCTCTTATATCTCTCACACTCTTTTCGATTTGACTTCTATGTTCTAGACTTCAAAAGTTTCAATTTTATACTTGGATTAGACTGGTTAAGCAAGTTCCAAGCCAAGATAAAATGTAATAGAGAAATCATAACCCTTATAACTAGCTTAGAGCGAAAAGCTAGAATAACTTGTGGGAAACCGGGAATTCACACCTATAGTTTTCTATACGCTTTAGAAGCACCTCAAGAAAGTCTCGACACGTTGGGAGTAGTAAGAGAATTTAAGGACGTATTCGAGGAAGTCGGAAGTTTACCTCCGCATCGAGAGATCGAATTCCGAATTGATTTAGTCCCAGGAGCTAGACAAATGATTCAACCAAAGAGACGGATGGCTCCCAAGGAAGTTCAGGAATTAGAGAAAAAAACCCGGGATTTGCTGAGTAAAGGCTTAATCCGACCTAGTTTTTCTAGTTGGGGCTCTGCAGTAGTTTTTGTAGTAAAGTCGGATGGATCCTTACGACTGTGTGTGGACTATCGAGAATTAAATAAAGTAACCATCCGAAATAGATATCCATTACCTAGAATTGATGACCTTTTCGATCAATTGCACGGAGCGATGGTATTCTCCCAGATGGATTTAGCAACGGGATTTCACCAATTGAGAATCTCCGAAGATTGTATTCCTTTAACAGCATTCAGAGGCCCGGATTTCTTTTATGAGTGGTTGGTTATGCCGTTCGGACTAACCAACGCACCAGCTTTCTTCGTAGATCTGATGAATAGAGTCTTTAGGAAAATTCTTAATAAATTCGTTCTCGTTTTCATTGACGATATCTTAATCTTTTCAAAAACCGAAGAAGAGCACCGTGGTCATCTTAGAGTAGTGCTAGAAACTCTAAGAAAACACGTGAAAGCAAAGTTTTCAAAATGTCACTTTTGGAAATCGGAAGTGAGATTTTTGGGGCACATAGTAAACGGAGATGGGATATTAGTAGACCCAGTTAAAGTAAATGCAGTACAACTATGGAAACAACCTCAAACACCAACAGATATTCGTAGTTTCCTAGGACTGGCGGGATACTATCGAAGATTTATCCGAGACTACTCCAAAATATCATCACATCTGACCAAGTTAACAAAGAAGGGCCAAAAGTTTATTTGGGACCCAAAGTGTGAAGAATCGTTTCAAGGACTAAAGAAAAGATTAACGGAAGCACCAGTATTAGCTGTTCCCGATGGAACGAGCGGATTTACAGTTTACACCGATGCTTGTGGAAGGGGAGTAGGAGCGGTGTTAATGTAGAAGGGACAAGTGATTGCATATGCAAGTAAGTAGTTAAAGATTCACGAGATGAATTACGCAACTCACGACTTGGAGTTATTGGCAGTTGTTTTCGCATTGAAGATATGGAGACATTATCTGCTAGGTGAGAGATTCGAACTTTTCACCGATCATAAATCATTGAAGTATCTGTTCACTCAAAAAGATTTAAATCTAAGACAACAGCGGTGGTTGGAATTTCTTGCATCATATGACTTAGATATCATTTATACACCGGGAAAAGCGAACGTAGTGGCAGATGCCTTGAGTAGAAATGCGATATTATCACTTTTGGAAGTCACACCGACTCTCCAAGAAAGGATAATGAGTAATCAGGAAAGGGATGCCAAACTGGAAAAGATTATTCGAGGAGTCACAAACGGGAAAGAGACTGACTTCGAGTTGGACAATCAAGGGGTATTGAGAATAAACAGCAGATTATGTGTACCTAACGTGGATGGGATAAGGCAGGAGGTTTTAAAAGAATGCCATGCATCAAAGTTGAGCATCCATTCAGGAATTCATAAAATGAATCACGATATGAGACGAGTATTCTGGTGGTCAGGGATGAATAAAGTTATCATTACTTTCGTAAATGAATGTCTGTGTTGTCAGCAAGTCAAGGGAGACCATCAAAAGACTGCTGGGCTATTACGACCATTAGAGATTCCCAAATGGAAGAGGGAAATGATATCGATGGACTTCATCGATGGTTTGCCAAGAACAAGGAGAGGCTACGAAGGGATTTGGGTAATTGTAGATCGGTTAACTAAGAGTGCGCACTTTATTCCAGTGAAACCAACGCGCACTGCCATAACATTAGCCGAAGTATTCATGAAAGAGATAGTACGACTGCACGGTATTCCAACGAGCATTGTAAGCGACAGAGATACCATTTTCACAAGTAGATTTTGGGAAGCTTTGCAGAGAACGTTGGGAACAAGATTAAATTTCAGTACAGCTTACCATCCTCAAACGGACGGTCAGACGGAAAGAGTTAATCGTATATTGGAGGATCTTCTAAGAGCGTGTATTTTAGATTTTGGAGGATCGTGGGAAGATCATTTACACCTAGTAGAATTTTCATATAATAACAGTTACCAGGCAAGTATACAAATGGCACCATATGAAGCATTATATTGAAGACCTTGTAAAGCGCCTGCATGTTGGGTAGAGTCCGGAAACAAATTGGTACTTGGTCCAGATATGATACGAGAGGCGGCAGAGAAAGTGAAATTGGTGAAGCTGAGAATGAAAGAAGCCCAGGATCGCCAGAAAAGCTATGCCGATCAAAGATGAAGAGATTTAGTATTCGAAATAGAGGATCTAGTTTTTGTGAAGGTCTCACCAATAAAGGGAGTAGTAAGATTTGGAAAATATGGGAAGTTAGCACCAAGATATGTTGGACCTTTCCGTGTCTTAGAGAGAATCGGTTTTCAAGCATATAAAGTTGAATTACCAGAATATATGGCAGGAATTCATAACGTATTTCACGTATCGCACTTGAGAAAATGCATGCACAATCCATCATTAATTCTGGAACCCTCTGTTCAGCAAGAGATAGAGATTGAGCTAGACTTGACAGTGATTAGACATCCATTCAGTATTATTGACCGAGAGGGAAAGCAACTTCGCAACAAAGTAGTGAGGCTACTAAAGATCCAGTGGAGCGAAAACCCGAAAGACTGTACGTGGGAGACCGAGAAGCAGATAAAGAAATTATACCCAGATTTTCCTACGGGTTAGGTATGATTTACTTTGGTATGGTTAAAATGTAAGGAAATTTCGATTTCTACATTTCTGTGAGCATTTGCATGTGTGTTATTTGGATTCAGTTTATTAAGATTTATGAACTCTCTTGTATGTTTACATCACTGATGAGTTCTATATTCTTGCTTACTGTTAGATGGTGCCAGTATGGAAGACCACGGCAAGAAAGAGGGTGACACCACTCCAGTTCCTTATGCTACAAGCAAAGAGACAAAGGGTAGGGGACTCAGACAACAACCGAGAGAGATCACCCATCGACGATGAAGGTACACACATATCATCAGAAGGATCAGTGCTGGGCATGAACGAACCAATGGAACAAGATGGAGGACACCAAGACTTTACTGATGAGGATGAAGCGATAGAAGAAGGTGGAAATGTTGACGGTTATAGTGAAGGAGATGAGGGTGGCGAAGAAGAAGAAGAATACGAGGAAGAATATGAAGAAGAATATGAGGAAGAATATGAAGGAGAATATGAGGAAGAAGAAGACCAAGTTGTTCCGGGAACCCCAGTCATTTTCCCGGGAACCCCAGTCATTGCTACGGGAAACCAGCAAGAAGAGCAAGTAGCCCAAAGGAAAGAAATATGGAATAGATTGGAACTAGTTCTCGTCGAGTTTCGCATGGCAGGAGGAGGAGTACAAGTATTCGATGAGTATGGATATCCCGTGGTGAGGCTATATTTAATACCACCAGTGGGTCTGATTTATATAGAGGATGACGAGGAGGAGACTGATGCAGAGGACGTAGTTGAGGTCCTTAATATATCTGATGACGAGGAGGTCGTAGAGATAATAGATATCTCTGACGACGAGTAGTAGGACAGAGACTGGAGGAGGATAGTTACGTATGTATATTTTGGGGCAGTTTAGAACTTGAGTAGTCAAGTCTAGTATTATTGTATGTATCGAGACTAGTGTTAGTATAGAACTAGTCGTATGTGTATGTGTACTAAAGCAACCAGTTTATGAAATATTTTCTTTTGGGAACTTTCTATCTTTCTTATGTAATTTCGAGGCGAAATTCTTTTAAGTGGGGTAGTCTGTAATGGCTGGATTTTTCTAGCATCTGATATTTATTTTATTAAGGAAATTTAAATATATTTGGATTGCTTAACAAAACTAAATTGTGTATGATCACATATATGTATTTATATACATATATGAATACACTCAAACTTGACATATATATATATAAAAGGTATGATTAGTCTTGAATGATACAAAATATGTATTCCTAACTAAGGAAAGTGTGGGAATGTTGGCAACACAAGCTTGTGTAACTAAACCTATTTGCTAAGTAAATATTAAAGTTAGCATCAAAGATAGCATAACCAAACATACAAATTTAAGAAGATTAATATATATGTGAGAGAATTGAAAACAGGACAAGGGATGCATGTACATTTCGGCCATGCTTATGTATACATATAATTATACACAAAATCAATTAAGTAAAAAGAGTTAAAACAAAATAAATCAAGGTCCAAAATACATGACAAAGAAGTAGCTAAGGGGTGAGACAATCACCTAATCATCTCCTACAAATAATATCTGCGAAAATATGAGGGCAACAAAATATCTAAGCATGTTTGACAAGAAGGGTTGAGGTTGCATTTAATGAAGGCAAGCTTTGCATTTAATGCAAAGCATAACTCTTGTACGTGGAGAGGAGATCAAATAGGGTTGGTAGGAAAAAGTTTTGGTGAAGGGTACTTACCTTTTGCTGTAACATATCTTGGCCATTCAAACAAGAGAGAGAAGGAGAGGGTAGGTAGAGAACTTGCTGTAGAAAAACTTAGAGACTTTGCCTATAAATACCAACCCATTTGCATGCATTTTCTTTTTACTAAAAATACAAGTCTGTGCTGGAATTATATAAAACTTCAAGCAAGAATTCAGGAGCTAATTTACAAGTGAGTAAACCTCACTAATGTCATGATTTCAAGTCACTGTAAAACTGTTTGTGTGTGTGTGTGCTTTCATATGTCACCAATGCAAGTTCATAAATGTTTGGACACCAATGTAGTTGCAAGTATATCAAGTTCATGTCATTTTATATATATGTATACATGTGTTGTTTGAATTATAAATGAGTTCATCACCTATTTGATCAAAGAAAGCAAGACAGTTTTGGTTACTGTCAAAAACAAAACCTCTGTTATATGAAACTATAAGCTGTTTAATCATGAATCACAAGTACACAACCATTTGTATATGCTATACTTATATACGATAATATATATACATATATCAGCAAGAACAAAACTAAACTAACTTTGTTTTAGAAAAACCAAGAATGCAAGAAAACAGCAGTACTTTGTCATCTACATTTCTATCTGAAATTTCAAACGTCGTGAAACTTAATTTCAGGGTTATAGATGTAATCAACAAAGCAAATGATGATTTTTAAAAGTAATTTCATGATTTTTAACGTTGGGACGAAGGAGATATATCGAGATGATCGGAATTGGTACTTTGACAAATTTCCGGCGATAGGCGACGTTGATGATCGGGGCGAGGTGCATGGAGGAGCTGCACACATCGGGGAATACGAGAAAAATGCCACATGATTTTTCCATCGAGTGGTTGGAGCTGTCGAGCTCGATTTACCTTTTAAATGGCAGAATGGGTTCACCGGATTGGAGGTGACGTGCGAGCCCCACAGGCGTACGAGTTGGCCAGGGATGAACATGGAGCGGCGTTGGGTCTGGGCGGAGCTAACGGCGGCGGTGCGAGGTGCTCTGGTGGTCGGAGGAGGCGGGTCGAGGTCGGGTTAGGTGGAGTGTTTTTTTTTTCGAAGCAGTTTCGGTTTTTAAACGTGGAAGGTAGTTTTGGAGGAGGAGGCAACTGGCAGTGGTGGTGACTGGTCGGGGATGATCGGTGGTAGCAAGGAAATTTGTGGGTGGTGGTTCGGCGGCGATACGGTGGCAGGTGGTGGTGTGCACGTGCACAGCCGTGCACATTGGAGCAAGAACAGACCAGAGATGGAAATAAAAGAAAGAAAAGGGTTTTTAAATGCAAGAATTTAATTAAAACAATTTTCATTAAAGTTAATGATTAAAGATAATCAATCAGTAATTAATTAATTTAAATAAAAATAGAGTTTTTATTTAAAAGTGACTAAGGCAAGTGGAACGGTCAAGACGACAGTGAAGTCCCAAAAATTTGAAGTTGTTCGAAGAAGTTCGTTGAGTTAGAACTTGAGTTTTTTAAAATAATTAATTTAAATAAACTATAAAACAATTTATTTAAGTTTTAAATAAAGGAAAACAAATATTTGACAAATCAAAACCGGAGTATAGAACATCGTTTAACAGTCGATGACAAGCGAGATAAAACACCGTGTGCGTAGCACGGGCTTTTTCTATACACTTTCAAATATTGATAAAAACTGTATAACATCTTGTGTATGACACACACACTTTAACTATACAAATTGAAAGTGAGACTTGAGATATCCAGATATGAACCAGAGAATTATATACTGTATATATAATTATAAATACAGGATGTGCAACTGGATTAAAAACAGTAAGCTGAAAATAAATTATCGACTACAAAAGACAATTCGTACATCGTTTCGAAGAGTCCGGAATTTATTTTCCACTTCGACTCGAATTTTACGACGTTTACCGGGAATCGATAAAGATAAAGAATGCAAGGACTATTTCAAAATAGTATCTACGGTCTATTCAATCCTAGAACAGATCCGAACAGTCGGATGTCTGACAACGTATATCGATCAGATTTTACACATCGACTTTACATAAGTGTATTATGTTGGTGGCGGAGAGATTCGTTTCTTTAGCCTTATACCCAGAATATGTTTGTGGAAACAAATGAGTGATCTGTCAGATAGGACGGTGTGGTATTCAAAGACGTTGAAGAAAATCCGTCAAACGGTAACGTGACTTCAAACCTCACAACCCGAGAAAGACAATAGTTGGGCTAGGCAGCATGGCTAGTTGGGTCATACCCAAGCAGGGTATATTATCACCATCTAGAGTAACTCCTTTCGTTTCTTAATCTACTTTCACTGCTGTTACCTTCGGTAATCGGTGGGTCATTCCCAACCGTGGAGGTGGAAATATATTCGTTACACTCAAGCTAAATGAGTGGACGGTCATGTGTGGCCGGGTTGCAGGATGTTCTTGTTGAACCCCAGTGTATCTTCTCTAGAGTACATTGATCGGTGGGTGCTCCCATACCCTATCAGTTAGAAACCAAATTTCCATAAGCGCTCAACGGTTTAGATCTTATTCTATATACGTGAACGTGAGATGCAAGCGATTCACTAGATGATTATTTATTTGATAAATACTATCGTAAATATCAAACGTTTTGATATCAAAATACAAGGGGCATTTTCCATATGTTAGTTTGGAGTTGGGCTTAAGATTTCTAAGTAATTGAATCTATAAATAACGGAACACCTTATTCCTTATTTCCCTGTTTACATCTTTTTAACTATGTTTACTCACACCAGTCCCCTGACTGACCCGGAGTTTATTTTCTGTGTTTTCCCTAAACTCTTGGGTACTCATAATATTTATTTTGAGTAAACAAGTAATTCAGGTTGGCAAATGGAACCTTACGAAGTTCAAGTTGCAGGACAAGTCTAGTAGTTTTAACTACACCTATGTATCCAGTTAGATTTGTATTTCCATATCATGATGTATTATTATGTACTATGATGATGTAAGTTGTTGATGTATTGTGATGTATCCGACCCTATGATGTAATGTATTTGTATTTTTTTTATTCCGCTGTGAGATTTCTGATAACTTCTTATTCTTCTATTCTATTAGTTCTATCTTTTCTATCTCATCTTCTAATTTATTTCAATAATGACACGGTTTTTCGGAGGGTCGAAAATCGCGCCGTTACAGATCCACCAAAATCAAGAACACAAGCCCGCAATAAATCTTCTAGTATACGATTCACCCTCTCAGTCCGACCATCTGTCTAAGGATGATAGGCGGTGCTTAGATTCGGTTTTGTCCCCAGTTCTACTTGAAATGCCTCCCAGAATTTGCTAGTGAATATTGGATCTCTATCACTAACTATACTGATCGGTACTCCATGTAGCATAACAATTTCTTTGAAATAAACCTGTGCCAGACTCTGAGCAGTTCTATTGGATCTGACATGTATGAAATGGGCGGTCTTCGTGAAGCGATCAACGATCATCCAAATAATGTCATTTCCTTTCTTGGTTCTGGGCAAACCATCTATGAAATCCATGGAAATATGTTCCCGCTTCCAAACTGGAATGTCCAATGGTTGCAACAATCTGGCAAGTTTGTGTTGATCGCTTTTGACTAGTTGGTAAGTAGAGCACCTGCTAACATATATTGAAACGTCCCTTTTCATAGCCTTCCACCAGAATGTTCGCTTGAGATCGTTATACATTTTGCTGACACCTGGATGGATACTCAGCTTGGACTTGTGACATTCGTCTAACACTTCTCTTTTGAGCTCGCGGATGTCGGGTGTAATGACCCGAAAATCTGGTCCAATTTGAGCTGACAAAAACACAAGACCAACCCCAAATTAAACTGAAAATCAGGAAATTAATAGAATGAAAACAGAGGGTGAGGATAGATAAGATAGAAACTTAGAATAGAAGAAGAAGAACACAACATCAGAGTAACACGAACCTCACAGCGGAACTAATAACATATAATATATATAACATAACTTGAAATATACATCTGTACTTGAATATACATCATTATCAAAGTACAACACTTACAACACAGCGGAAATAACTATAGCTATATAATCCAGAAGCCTCCTGCTCCAAGCTCTTCCAGTATATCTGTAAATCCTGACAACTTGACTGCCCGTACTAAATTGGGCACACAAGAGTTTAGGGAAAACAACAAAATAAACTCCAGGTCAGTCATGGGACTGGTATGAGTTAAACGGTTTAAAACAGTTCGAACAAGTAAACGATATCTCATAAGACTCCAGGTCAGTCATAATCCAAAATATCTTTATATCAAAACCCTTTAATATTATAATAATGTCTACCAACCACAATATAATAATCATCTAGCAGAAACGCTTTCATCTCATGTTCTGCATATATAGTATACAATCAAAACCGCAAGCACGTATTGGGTAATGGATTTCCAACTATGACAGGGTATGGAACCACCTTTCGCTAGTGTACCTTTAGAAAGGAATACACTGGGTTCAACAAGAACATCTTGCAACCCAGCCACACATGACCGACCACTCATTGCGCTTGAGTGTATCGAATGTATATCACCAACGGTTGGGATCAGCAACCATTTCCCGAATGGGATAGCATCAACAATAGATTTTTAGAAATAAATGAAACTCTAGATCAGGTGATTATACACCCTACTTCGGAGCGACCGACTTAGCCATGCTGTCTGCCCGATTTCTGTCATTTACCGGTTGATGAGGCTTGAGGTTACGCTTCATCATCACATCAGATTCGCTTCGAATGCCACATTGTCAGATCCATCGAAAATCACTAATTGACGTCTACAACAGTACATTACGTGTTAGCTAAAAGAAGTTTCCTTCTCCACTTCCACTCTTGGTACGGTTGGAGAAATCAATATACGTGATCGTCTGGAAATACTCTGTCAGACATCCATCCAAACAAGTCATCCAGGAATAGGATGAAATGAAGGCACTATTCAATACATCCATCTTAGACACTATTATCTAAGACTTATACGATAGCCCTTGCACTTTACTCTGTCTTCAATTATCTTTGGCATATATGATTCGCAAAGCTTATGCCAATACAGAGTGGTTCTTTGGATATTAATCCAACCGGTCTCTCCATATTAACAACGTTAAAATGGTCAAAACTTCGATAGTCTGTGATTTAACTATCGAATAAAAACAAGTGTGCAAACAACGATATTATTTCTAGATGGAAATTCTATCAATCAATCATCAATCATATATATATTTCCTTATTTTCTATGTTTAGAAAATATACGTTATTAACACTGGAAAACATTTCCATTTCTTTTTTTCTATATTAGAAAACATTTCTGATTCTTGTTTGGAAAACATTTCCAAAACTCCTACGTTTGGATTAAGCAGATGTTTAGATAAAACATCGCTATGCCAACTCAACCATTTCCTTTAATTACTAAATTCACTTTACCATCCTTTACCGCCGAACCATAAACATTCCTTAGTTAAAAACGAAGCCAATCAAGTTGGGGTAGAACTAACTCTCAGACCTTAACTGAACAACATTTCTAACCTTGAAATAGGCAAAGTTCACTTTAAATTTCTTTAACTAACTTCCTTACTTAACCTTTCTTTCGAATAACTATATTCGATTGACTCTTTTCACTTAACTCTATTCGATTTATTCTATTGATTTACTCTATTTGATTTACTCTATTCACTTAACCCCTGTCGAATAAACTATATTCGATAACTCCTCTAACTCTATTTGAATAAACTGTATTCGATTAACTCCTCTAACTCTATTCGAATAAACTAAATTCGATTAACTCCATTTGAATAACTTCTAGTTCGATTTAACTCTATCGATTTACTCTAATTGGTTTAACTCTAACTGATAAACTCTAACTGGTTTAACTCTACGGTTTAACCTTACTGATTTACTCTAACCAATTAACTCTAACTGGTTAACCCTAACTGATTAACTCTATTTGATTAACTCAAATCAATAAATTCTATTTGATGAATTCTGATTGAATAACTCCTTTTGGCTAAACTTTATTCGAATACCTCTTTTTAACTTTATTCGATAACTTCCTTTATTCTATTCGAGTAACTAATTCGATTAACTCCTTTTCGAATAAACTATTCATTTATAAAGATTTACTTTTAGTTACAGTTCTTCACTTTACAAATGGTTTCCTTTTATTCTAACTTATCCTTTAATTTTATAAATATTTCTTTTATAAAGATCCTTTTCCTTTTCTATATAAAATCCATCGATTTTATATAAATAATTCTTTTTCAAAATACACTTTGAAAATCCCCTTTCCCATATCCAGTATTTCTTATGGTATTTAACATACCATATAACAACGATGAATATCGTCCAAACACACATAATCAACAACAGATTATATATCACATCATATATCACAATATATGAATCGCAGTAAAATAAATGTTGAGGAATCCAATTGGATTCCTCCAACCTGTTTCCCTGCATTACAGATGTTAAACAATATAGATAACATCACTTTCAGTTCCATATGATATATTCTGTTAAACAGAATAAATTTAGAAATTCCACTAACTGAGTACCAGTTCAATCAAACAGTCAACACACAGTCAATCAGACAATTTCTAGTAGTTCTAAAAATACACATGAAATTATAAACTGTTCAGAGTTTGTGAGATTTACTCACATTTGCAGTTCATCGTTAAAGAATGATAAATTGATGTTTGATTTGAATCAAATAGTTTATATCGCCATAAATACATACGAGCTCTAATCCACTTCCAGTCAGTCCCATTTGGTAGTGTTCGTCCATACGATCCTATCGGATCTTGTTTCGTCTGATTCTGATATTGTATGACGAAGTTACACATTTTAGAAGTTCGTACACTGTTTATAATTAAACATTAAACTAAATAAATGGTTTGTGGGCTTATCTTTATACTCCCGGCCTATCTTTCAACCAAAATCCGACCCGACAAACCTCCGTTCTTCCTCAAATGAACTTGCGAAGCTCCAATATTTCCCAAATCAGATGGTCGAACTTTATGAGACCAAACCAGACTCCATTCTTCATTAAAAATCACATTAAAATATACATAGTGCTTCACTCTACTCCCTCTCTAAATTGATGTATACAACGGATAGCTCGACACTACTCCATCGTTCTACAGGCAACCAGAAACGTGGCCATTTTCGCATCATAAAACTTCACCACACCCTCATTTACTCCATTATAAAATCAACCAAATTCATAGCCATACTCCATTTCGATTTCTCTCCCTCCCTATACCATTTTCAGCCAACTCGCATGGTCATCTTCGACCACGACTTTCACATCTCGATGCTGCTACAGGAAAACACCGCCCCTTTTAAACGTCGAACACCCCATACTTCATCAGCACTTGCCAAAGACCACCACAAACACAAAACAAACCTCAAACTCCAACAACGATGCCTCAAAATCAAGAAAAACCGTGCCCTAGGCGCTACTATTCACAGTCGTGTTCCAGGAAGTTGGATCGCATGCTACATGAAGCACATCAAATTGAAGAGGAACATCCCAGGATCTATAAGATACAAGCTTTGGGGTTTATAGAATTTTATCTGAATTGATTTGAATTTATGAAGTGGATTGTTTACTGTTGGAAATTATTTGGTGGCGGCCGGATTTTGATCGTGGAAACTTCTGATTAGGTTATGTTATAAGGAGGGTTATTTATAAGGTAAAGGGGATTAAATATTTTGTATTAGATATATTATTTTTATCCTTATTTAAAATGCATCTGCCTTCTAAAAATTTGTGCGGTCACATATGATAACCAAAAAATCACAAAACTGGACATGCAGCTAGAGTTCGGCATTACGGTCCCAACGAAACTGGTTTCGTTGAATTCCGGCTTCGTTTGCTCACACAACATATTTTTAACCGTAGGAATATCGACTGTTTTTCACCTTAAAAATCTGTACGGCCACATACTGACTTCAAAAATCACGAAAACTGAAATCTAGCAATAATTTAACATTGCAGATCTAACAAAATTGGTTTCGTCGAATTCCGACTTCGTTTGCAAAAGTGGCTATTTTTAAAGCTTTGGATGACCCGTTTAAATATATAAATATATTTAAATATAATTAAATAAAATATTTAAATTTATATTATCGTATATACACACAGTGGAATACCCTACAGCTCTAGAATATTCCTATATGAATTTCTAACTCGATATTCACTACTGGGTCAACCCGATATTAGATTTATATTGAAATTCCTTTTTAAAATATAAATAATTCCTTTATAAATTATAAAGGAATTCCACAGCGACTTTTCTAAATATTGATTTGGACGTAAATCGAAATCTACACGACAAAATCCCGATTTTTCTCTTCCACTAGAAAGATATACTCCACCAGCTCCACAGGTTTCTTGTTTCACAGAAATCCGTCTTAAAACGAATCCTATACATTCAGTTGAAGTTCAAATCTCCAATTTACGAACTGCAGCGCCATTTCGAGCTCGATTTTAATTACATTATAACTCTACGTTCAAATTGTTGTTTATATATTATATTCATTATTTAAATTCAATTCTAAACTGAATTAAATATCACAGATGATCCAGTTCACACCATATCACCATTTTAGCCAATTTTGATTATTTCAGAATTAAATATATTATTTTAATTTATTATTTAAATTAAATATTCAACATTATTTAATTAAACCACCATTTAATTCACTATATCACTATTTATATAATTAAATAAATTAATTATAATACCTCTGCAAATGCGGGTCATTACAATCTTCCCCACTTAAAATAATTTCGTCCTCGAAATTGCTAAGGTAGAGAACGACCCTATCGACTGGTTAGAACATATTTGTTCACTTCTTAACTTCAGTTTCAGCTGAACCAATTTAATTTCAATTAAAAATTTATTTAATTCTTATCAATGAAAATTTTCAAAAATCCTGAAAATTTTCTAATACCTTAATTTTTCCGAAAAATTTCGCCGGCACTGTAATAACCCGGAAAATCTGGGCCAGTTTAAAATTTTTATTTTGGCAATTTTAGCGAATTTTGATTATTTAAAATAGATTATTTTAAATAATATCGACGAAAAAATTATTTTGAATATGATTCGAACGTATATATTTATACGCGTCGTCGTTAGAATATAAATATTTATATATAATTATAAATAGAATTGAAAATGGCGCGGTAGTTCGATAATTCGATTTCAAACTTCAATTGAATGTACCGGGTGCAAAACAATCCGGATTTTAGTGAAACCAAAAACATTAGGATCTAATTATGAATATCTTTCCAACGAATTCGAAAAATCGAAATTTGATAGCGGGAATCAAAAGATATGTCCAAGTGAAAATTCTGAATAGTCGCTATGGAATTCAGACCCTTAAAAATGGACATTTTGCAAACGACCTCGGATTTCGACGAAACCACTTTTGTTGGGTCTGTGATGTCATGTTATTGCTAGGTTTTAAATTTCATAATTTTTCGAATCAATATGTGAGCGTGGCAAAGGAAAACGCGTTTGACCAGTTTTAGTTGATTTTAATCGACTGGAAATTGGCCATTTTTCAAACGGCCTCAGAATTCGACGAAACTAGTTTTGTTAGGACTGTATCGTCAATACGAAGCTAGAAAATATTTTTCTGGAATTTTTCTAGTTAGTATATGACCCCGGTAATTTGAAATGTACGTTTAAAATTCAATATATATTTAAATGTAAATTCAACGGAAACTGATCGAAACGATCAAATCAGCTTGCGATACATATCCCATTGGGTTCGGAATGGGGGTAAAACGCTATGGACGGCAGGCGGTGGACCTCGTTTAGGGGTCGTATGTAAAAGTCAACTTTTTAGTAAATAAATTAATTAAATAATAAAAAAACCCTCTTCTTTTAATCTCAGCCCCCCCCCCCCGTTTCTACAAATCGGAATTCAATAATAAAATAAAAAAAATAAAAAAAAAGGGGGAAGCCATCGCGCGATGGCGACAGCCCACCGCCGCCGTTCAGGCATCAACCCCCCCCCCCCCCCCCCCCCCCCCCCGCCCCCCCAGTCTCCTTCCCCGTCGCGCGCAAGCGCGAGGCCACAAAACCCCCCCTCCAGATCCTGTCGCCTCCCTTCATCCCTCGTTCGAGCCCGCGAACCCAAGCCCGACGCAGTCAATCCACCCACGGGCGAGGTCCACCTCCACATCGCCGCATCCAGCCACCTACTGCCGTCTCTCTCGCCTCCAACGCCGGCCAGCGAAGCCCCTACTCCGACGAACCTCCAGTCGAAGCCGACACAGCGCAGAAACCCTCCTCCCTCTACAATATGTAAATGTGAGTCCTTTATGTTATTTAATTTAGTTTAATTACCTTAAAAACTGATTTTTAATTACCTTAAAAACTGATTTTTAATTACCTTAAAAACTGTTTTTTTATTTAACAAAAAGTTTAGATTTTTATTTGTCGAAAGATATGATTTTTAGCTTAGTTAAAAATATAATTTTTAGTGTATGAAGAGTAAAATAAAAATACAATCTTTATATAGAAAAAGTAGATATTTAAAAGTGAAAAGATTCGATTTTTAAACTTTGAAAAGATTTGATTTTTAATTAGCAAAGGAATTGATTTTTATCAATTAGGAAAAAAAAATGAGATTTTTTTTATAAAGGCGAAGTCTATATTTTTATAAAGACGAAATCTTTATTGTAGAAAAGGTGAAAGATCTATTTTGAAAAGGCGGAAACTTTATATAAAGAATAGCGTGATAAAATAGAATTTTTATCGATATAGCGTCGAAGTGAAAATTCGATTTTTAAATGTATGAAGCAATTATAAAAATATGATTTTTAAATTGAAGGTGAATAAATAAAAATGTGATTTTTGTTTTAAAGACATCAAAATATAAAAATATGTGATTTTTATATATGTAGTGGCTACGGGCAACAAAGGCGACAAAAAGGCGAAATGACGAAAGACAAACAACGAAGGAGATTTATATCAAGGAAGAGTCGTGGTATTGGATAGCTTTCGGTGAGAACTTCTCACTCTTCAATTTCTTTTTCTAGTTATATATATATACACTAGGATGCAGACGGTGTTTAGTAGCACCCGACACCCATCATCCACAGACCATGGATGGCTTGTTTGTTAAATTGTTTGGTTGTGTAGTTGATTAGATGATTTGATTTGAAATTGAATTGTTAGGTGAAATAAATTGATTTGATTGATGTGTGAATGGCGTGGGCCTTCACTAGACTGGGGATAAGGCTAGGCCTTGTCCAGTTTCTAGTATCGTGCCGTTATGCCGCCGAAAATTTCTAAAATAAGTTAGAAAAATAATAATATCAATTTATAGAATAAATGAATTAAATAGAAATTCATATGTTGAAATAAAATGTTTTGTCGTTAAAAATATAATTTTTAACGTGAAGTGAATAAAATAAATATTCATTTACAAACCAGACGGTTTGTTTATGTACACCTATTTGAAGGACATGGATTGGGTCGATAAATTTTACACATCGCCCAACTGCACAACTAAAATCTGGGTTGGATTATTTGTGTGAAGACCCGCAACTTCCCCGTAAAGGAAAGCGACGGATAGTTCGAGAACAAACCACAGCAGAACGCATACAGAAGAACATTTCATTGTATATTACAACAATGCATCAGATTACAAGAATATATAGAGTATAAATGAATATTACACAGAAATATCAGAGATTTAAATTACATTTAAATACATAGCAGCGGAAAATAATACAATACACAACTAGAATGAGATATACGGATACAAAGCTTTCCGGATATCGTTCCAGCTGTAAACCAGGATCCTGTGAATATAAATCTGCAAAACCCAAAACTACTAGCTGCCCATGTCAAAATAAGGGCACCCAGAGTTTAGGTTAAAACAATAAACTCCAGGTCAGTCATGTGACTGGTGTGAGAACTAAAACAGTTATTAATCTTTATTTTAAATCATTAGGTAAATCAAGGGACCACGCCGTATAATACGGAACGGGTTTCCTCCCAAGAATACCAGTGCATGAAACAAACAGCGCAATGCTAAATAAAGAAAAATGAAGCTGTTATAAGACCCAGGTCCCATCACACAATGCAACGCAGTCGAGGATAGGGTTTTCCCTTATAACAGCCAAAGGATGCTTGATACGTTTTAAAACAAATCATTTGATACTATTATAAGTGTATAAAACAACTTCAAATCATAAGTATCAATCATAGGCGGCATGAGCGTCCCATGCCACTATGTCGCCATATATAGGTTTACAAATAAAACCGCAAATGTCACGTATTTGGAAATTGGATTTCCATCTATGAACCGAGGCAAAAGATAGTCCTCAACCGATTCGAGACGCTCTAGCCCGCCCCTCAGGAACAGCCGCAACTGCCCCTTGGATCGTCAGGGCCGGTCCACACGGAGTGGATTATTATGCCTGAACAATACGTCTCCCCACCCTATGGGGTGTAAGTCTGGTCCGTCAGCCGACCAGAATGCATTCGGCCGAAACCGATATAACCGAGGCGCCTCGCAACAGCAACAACCACATAAGTCAAACTCGTCAGGGCGTGTAAAACCACTGACGCCACTTCTAGCTAGAAAGAAACGCAAGTCCTCCCTGAGGTCCGTCTCCCGTTTTTGGTTCATACCTGGTGTGAAACACGCGAGGTAAACGTTACACAAAGCTACGCCACAAAGGCCGTGCTTTGATCATCACCACAAGACTTTGCTTTTCAACAGAAGCCTTGATCATTTGCATCTTAGCATGCCACACAGGCAAACCATCCTATGCAACCGATATCAGTCACACAGAATGAAATCCGATGTCAGACACACAGTCCATTTACAAGTCCGTTCTGGGTCTGAACGAAACCGGAGGCACCTAGTACCCCGCATATCCATCGATCTCCAAGTACGTCTGGACGATCACCAACTGTTTCCATCTTCTTGGGTGTACAGCCCAATCAAGATCATCAGTTATCACCCAAACGACGTGAAGACTTCCGGTCTTCGACCATCGTCTTCATCTTCGACTTATCGTCGTATCAGTTATTCAGAATGGGATAAACCCGGTCTTTCCGAATAACTCACGTATATATTATAAAAGTGTTACACAAACACAACATACGCCTCATTCCAATTCATTAGTCACTAACCGTAAATTAATCAAGAGAATAATTCCCCAAATATTAACCCCGAAGGCCGAAACCAACATCAGATCAATATCCAGAAAACCATTCTGCTTGGCTAACCGACAGTTAGTTTCTAAATTTCACATTCAAATCTAATTAAAGATTTAACTATCGCCTGGAGCAAAACTGGTGATACTCCATTCTCGATCTTTTCAATCTAATTAAAGATTCATTAAAACTCCACTTAGTTTTAATCTGTGACTGGGTTAAAGAATCAGTGTCATCTAAAAACACGGTTCGCGATAAACCCAAAGTCACATTCCATTAATTATCGGGTTAAAGAACGAGTGTTATTTAAAACACTGTTCACGATAAACCCAAAAATCATTCCATTAATTATCGGGTTAAAGAACGAGTGTTATTTAAAACACTGTTCACGATAAACCCAAAAATCAATATCAATTCAATTCCAATTAAATATCATTTAATTGGTACACTTCATTAAATCTAAATAAAAAGATTTAATCTTTTCTCAACTGGGTTCAAGAACAGTGTTAGTGAAGACACCATTCACGACAAACCCAAATCACATTCGATATTCAATACAAGGCTCTGAATAGAAAATACATCGGCTTATATTCAATATCGAATTCTACGACTAACAAATGTCGTATTGGAAATAACGATACAAATATATATCTTTCAAATTTCCATAACAACACCTGTAATATCACGAATTCCAATATCGAAATATTCCGAAGACAATTTCGATTTAAATCCACTCCAATGCAATCATTGGAAATTTTGGTTATTTTCAAAACCCTTTTCGAATTCAATTTATTTATTTAAAAATAAATAGAATTATAATTCTAGTTCAAAACTAGTTCATTTCGATAAAAATCTATTTTTATCTTTTCAAATATGGAGTTTTTCATCCCAAATCTTCACAAATCATTTCTTATGATTTTACATAAATTATTACTATTTTTAATAATTTTATCAAGGCCCGTACAGTCGATTTCCATCAACGGCCATCGAACTGCACTTACAGCGACCTTTTTCAAATTTGATTTGGACATAATTCCAAATCCAACCGTTAGATTTCAAATTTCTAACATTCGTTAGAAAGCTCTTTTCGATACGAACCCAACGGTTCTGGTTTTAGGAGAATCCGACGGTCGGATCTCCCGTAATGTCCGTTTGAAATAAATGGTCGAAATTCGCGAACTGCCGCGGCGCGGCGCGTTCTATTCAGGCCATTATATTATATATATAATATATATAATATATATTTCGTCGATTTCTATTCAAAACGAATTATATAAATAGTTTTAAAATCGTTTCAAAACCTATTTCAACTTCCATTTCAATTCAAAGAAAAATTGAATTCTTCCTTATAAATTCGTTTTAAAATTCATTTCTATTCAATTCAAATTTCAATTCAGTTTGAATTCATATTCAATTCAATTCATTTCGAAATCGTTTTCAATTCAATTCAGTTCGAAATCGCTTTCAATTCAATTCATTTCGAATTCGTTTTCAATTCAATTCATTTCGAAATCGTTTTCAATTCAATTCATTTCGAAATCGTTTTCAATTCAATTCATTTCGAATTCGTTTTCAATTCAATTCATTTTGAATTCGTTTTCAATTCAATTCATTTCGAAATCGTTTTCAATTCAATTCATTTCGAAATCGTTTTCAATTCAATTCATTTTGAATTCGTTTTCAATTCAATTCATTTCGAAATCGATAAAATCGATATAAATATCGTTCTCGTCAAAATGGCGTCAATCTAATCAACACGGCTTCATATATTCCTTTATTTTCAAATATTCTATTTCAAATATTTCTTTTTCAAAACTGGAATGAGGCCCAATCAATTACCATATAAAATTAATTATATGGATTTTCATACAACACATGTATATAATAGCATTGAAAATAATCAACCATCAACCAAAGTGCACTACACTGTATAAGCATCAAATATAGATATTCAACGCTTACAACAGCATGTCAATCAATCGATCGACATATTTAATCAATCAGGATGAGTGAACTTCAAATTTCATCCTAACACCCGTGTGGGGTTTCAAACAATCAAACACATATTTTATTTGTGCAGTTAGGCGATGTGTAAAATTTATCGACCCAATCAATGTCATTCAAATAAGTGTACATAAACAAACCATCTGGTTTGTAAATGAATATTTATTTTATTCACTTTCACTATATTCATATTCACGTTAAAAATTGTATTTTTAACGATAAAACATTTTATTCTATCATATGAATTTCTATTATTCATTTACACAATAAAATGATATTTTTATTTTCTAACATATTTTAGAAAATTTCGGCGGCATAACGGCACGATACTAGAAACGGGACAAGGCCTAGCCTAATCCCCGGTCTAGTGAAGGCCCACGCCATTCACTCATCAATCAAATCAATTTCATTTTGCAAACCACAAAATTTGGAGTAAGAGTCTAACCTAGTCTTACTCCTTCGCCTTATAACGGCGCACGTCTAATCCTAACCAATTTATCGATTCGATTTTTCACACCACAAACCACATTCAAACCAATATCTCGATCAATCACCAAACAATCCAAACAAACAAGTCCATGGTATGTGGACGGGTGTCGGGTGCTTCTAATAAGCACCGTCTGCATCCTAGTATATATATATATAACTAGAAATATAAATTGAAAGGTGAGAAATTCTCACTTATAGCTATCCTAGCTCCACGGCACTTCATTTGCAGAAGTCTTCGTCGTTTCGCCTTTTTGTCACCTTCGTTGCCCAAGGCCACTATATATATAAAAAAAAAAAATCGAATTTTTATTTCAAAGTTCCATATATAAAAATCGAATTTTTAGTTCAAAGTTCAATATATAAAAATCGAATTTTTAGTTCAAAGTTCAATATATAAAAATCGAATTTTTATATTCTCCATTATATTTTCAAAAGTGATGTCTTTTTATTTTCAAATCAAGATTGCTTGTATTTTTGAATCAATGACCATTTCAGTTTCTTTTCTTTTTAACAATGTAAAAATCAAATTTTTAAAATATAGATTTCACCTTTATAAAAATAAAGTTTTCGCTTTTATAAAAATCACCACTTTATTTCAATGTATATAAAATAAAAATCAGATTTTTATTTCGCTACATATACAAAGATGATATCTTTATATTCTCTATCCTATAAAGATTATATTTTTAATACTTTAAAAAAATATAAAAATCATATTTTTACTTCACATTCATATCGATAAAAATCTAATCTATTTCATTTTCAAAATCTAATCTTTTTGACATATGAATTTCTATTTTTACTTCAATGCCCTATACATATAAAAATAAAAATTCTTTTCTATTAAAAATCTAAACTATATACTATATAAAATAAAAATCTAGCTTCAGCTTTTAAAGTAGATAAAACTCAGTTTTTAAAAATAAAACAAATTCAGTTTTTTTTCATTTTTAAATCAAAATCAGTTTTAACATTTTTAAATCTAAAATCAGTTTAACATTTTTAAATCTAAAATCAGTTTAACATTTCTGTTTTTAAATCTAAAAAAAAAAAACAGTTTTTAAAATTAATTAAAATCAGTTTTCTAAAACTTGAAAATAAAATAGCAAAGCCAAAAACAAAAACAAAAACTTACAGATGGGGGGGGGGGGGGGGTTCTGCTGATCGTCGGAGGCTCCTGGCTTCGAGGCGGCGGCACAGGCTCGCTGGCCAGGGTCGCGGAGGCGTCGAACGATTTGGGGGGGGGGGCGTCTCGTCTTCGTCGAGGAGGGCAGGGGTGGGGCCTTCGCGCCAGGCGCCAGTCGAGGGGAGGGGTCTTCTGTCGTCGCGGTGGCCAAGGTGAGGCTGGAGGGAGGTGGGTCGGTGGAGGGTTCGGGCGGCGGTAGGCTGTCGCCATCGCGCGATGGCTTTCCCCCTTTTTTTTTTTTTTTTTTATTTAAGAACTGAAATTGAAACGGGGGGGGCCAGAAGAAATAAAGGAGAGTAAGGAATATTTTTTTTTTTTTTTTTTTTTGTATTATTTTATTTATTTAATTATTTAAAGGTTGACTTTCACATACGACCTCAAAACGAGGTCCACCGCCTGTCGCCCATAGCGTTTCCCCCCCATTCCGAACACAATGGGATATGTATCGCAAGCTGATTTGACCGTTTCGATCAGTTTCCTTTGAATTTACATTTAAATCACTTTATTGAATTTTAAACGTACGTTTCAAATTACCGGGGTCACATACTAACTAGAAAAATTCCATAAAAATATTTTCTAGCTTCGTATTGACGATACGGTCCTAACAAAACTAGTTTCGTCGAATTCTGAGACCGTTAGAAAAATGGCCAATTTCCAGTCGATTAAAATCAACTGAAATGGTTAAAACACGTTTTCCTTTGCCACGCTCACATATTGACTCGAAAAATTATGAAATTTGAAACCTAGCGATAACTTGACACTGCGGATCCAACAAAAGTGGTTTCGTCGAAATCCGAGGTCATTTGCAAAATGTCCATTTTTAAGGGCCTGAATTCCATAGCGACTATTCAGAATTTTCAACTGGACATAACTTTTGATTCCCGCTACTAACTTTTGATTTTTCGGATTCGTTGGAAAGATATTCACTATTAGATTCCATTATTTTTGGTTTCACTAAAATCCGGATTGTTTTGCACCCGGTACATTCAATTGAAGTTTGAAATCGAATTATCGAACTACCGCGCCATTTTTAATTCTATTTATAATTATATATAAATATTTATATTCTAACGGCGACGCGTATAATATATACGTTCGAATTCTATTCAAAATAAGTTTCTCGTCGATATTATTTAAAATAATTCATTTTAAATAATCAAAATTCGCTAAAATTGCCAAAATAAAAATTTTAAACTGGCCCAGATTTTCCGGGTTGTTACAATCTCCCCCACTTAAAACTTTTCGTCCCCGAAAAGGAACAAAGTCGAAAGTGGTTTGATAATTCAACTCTACATTCGATTTGGCTTCCGTTCTCCAACTTTTCAGTTTCTGAGAATTTTCAAAGTTTCAAAAATTTGGCTAACACCCTAAATTTTCGAAAAATTTCGCCATAACCTCCCCTGCAATGGGAGCATCGGGAAATTTCAAATAGCTTCCCCGGTCCTTCAGATCTCAAAAAGAAAAAGAAAAAGCCAAGCGGCTAGCCAATAGGCTCATAAAATCATCATCACCCAAACAAAACAGGAAATTATGTAGTAAACATGTACCTATTTGTCGGGCAAACAAATTTTATTCTCTGCTCTAGCCTCCTTGCTATGACCTGTTCAATGATATATATGTATATGCAAGCAAATGCAACCAATTTTCAATACAATTCAATATTTGTTTCAAATGAACTAAGTGGTCCAAATTTTAATTATTCAAACAATAATCAAACAATACAACCATCAATCAATTAGTGAATTAGCTTTTCAAATTCATAATTTTGATATATATAAAGAAAATCATGTTTTGATGCCAAATCACAACAATGTATTCTAGCTATATATAAGTTTTGGTTCTCACACCAGTCTAATGGAAATATATAGAAAATCACACCTTCGAAACTCGAATACCAATTCTGATGATGTCTAGACTATCATCAGAATCGTCTCCGGGCGACTAGAGTGTGACTCTATATCTATCCAGTATATTAAAACTTCGAATACACGCGGATCAGACGTATACGCAAAATCTATATATACTGGACTGTCCAACTCAATATAAATAGATAATCAAATACGAATAATTGCTTTAAATTTTCAAAACAAAAATTGTTTTTATTTGAAAAATATACTCTTCACACTCGTTCTAGGATACTACTGATCCTATCTCTAACGAGTCATTCTAATTGGATATTACTAATCCAATATCTGATGAATCCTTTCGTATGTTTCTAATGTGTCTTGTTCTCTAGCTTTGTAAACCAAAGCTCTGATACCAACTGTGAAGACCCGCAACTTCCCCGTAAAGGAAAGCGACGGATAGTTCGAGAACAAACCACAGCAGAACGCATACAGAAGAACATTTCATTGTATATTACAACAATGCATCAGATTACAAGAATATATAGAGTATAAATGAATATTACACAGAAATATCAGAGATTTAAATTACATTTAAATACATAGCAGCGGAAAATAATACAATACACAACTAGAATGAGATATACGGATACAAAGCTTTCCGGATATCGTTCCAGCTGTAAACCAGGATCCTGTGAATATAAATCTGCAAAACCCAAAACTACTAGCTGCCCATGTCAAAATAAGGGCACCCAGAGTTTAGGTTAAAACAATAAACTCCAGGTCAGTCATGTGACTGGTGTGAGAACTAAAACAGTTATTAATCTTTATTTTAAATCATTAGGTAAATCAAGGGACCACGCCGTATAATACGGAACGGGTTTCCTCCCAAGAATACCAGTGCATGAAACAAACAGCGCAATGCTAAATAAAGAAAAATGAAGCTGTTATAAGACCCAGGTCCCATCACACAATGCAACGCAGTCGAGGATAGGGTTTTCCCTTATAACAGCCAAAGGATGCTTGATACGTTTTAAAACAAATCATTTGATACTATTATAAGTGTATAAAACAACTTCAAATCATAAGTATCAATCATAGGCGGCATGAGCGTCCCATGCCACTATGTCGCCATATATAGGTTTACAAATAAAACCGCAAATGTCACGTATTTGGAAATTGGATTTCCATCTATGAACCGAGGCAAAAGATAGTCCTCAACCGATTCGAGACGCTCTAGCCCGCCCCTCAGGAACAGCCGCAACTGCCCCTTGGATCGTCAGGGCCGGTCCACACGGAGTGGATTATTATGCCTGAACAATACGTCTCCCCACCCTATGGGGTGTAAGTCTGGTCCGTCAGCCGACCAGAATGCATTCGGCCGAAACCGATATAACCGAGGCGCCTCGCAACAGCAACAACCACATAAGTCAAACTCGTCAGGGCGTGTAAAACCACTGACGCCACTTCTAGCTAGAAAGAAACGCAAGTCCTCCCTGAGGTCCGTCTCCCGTTTTTGGTTCATACCTGGTGTGAAACACGCGAGGTAAACGTTACACAAAGCTACGCCACAAAGGCCGTGCTTTGATCATCACCACAAGACTTTGCTTTTCAACAGAAGCCTTGATCATTTGCATCTTAGCATGCCACACAGGCAAACCATCCTATGCAACCGATATCAGTCACACAGAATGAAATCCGATGTCAGACACACAGTCCATTTACAAGTCCGTTCTGGGTCTGAACGAAACCGGAGGCACCTAGTACCCCGCATATCCATCGATCTCCAAGTACGTCTGGACGATCACCAACTGTTTCCATCTTCTTGGGTGTACAGCCCAATCAAGATCATCAGTTATCACCCAAACGACGTGAAGACTTCCGGTCTTCGACCATCGTCTTCATCTTCGACTTATCGTCGTATCAGTTATTCAGAATGGGATAAACCCGGTCTTTCCGAATAACTCACGTATATATTATAAAAGTGTTACACAAACACAACATACGCCTCATTCCAATTCATTAGTCACTAACCGTAAATTAATCAAGAGAATAATTCCCCAAATATTAACCCCGAAGGCCGAAACCAACATCAGATCAATATCCAGAAAACCATTCTGCTTGGCTAACCGACAGTTAGTTTCTAAATTTCACATTCAAATCTAATTAAAGATTTAACTATCGCCTGGAGCAAAACTGGTGATACTCCATTCTCGATCTTTTCAATCTAATTAAAGATTCATTAAAACTCCACTTAGTTTTAATCTGTGACTGGGTTAAAGAATCAGTGTCATCTAAAAACACGGTTCGCGATAAACCCAAAGTCACATTCCATTAATTATCGGGTTAAAGAACGAGTGTTATTTAAAACACTGTTCACGATAAACCCAAAAATCATTCCATTAATTATCGGGTTAAAGAACGAGTGTTATTTAAAACACTGTTCACGATAAACCCAAAAATCAATATCAATTCAATTCCAATTAAATATCATTTAATTGGTACACTTCATTAAATCTAAATAAAAAGATTTAATCTTTTCTCAACTGGGTTCAAGAACAGTGTTAGTGAAGACACCATTCACGACAAACCCAAATCACATTCGATATTCAATACAAGGCTCTGAATAGAAAATACATCGGCTTATATTCAATATCGAATTCTACGACTAACAAATGTCGTATTGGAAATAACGATACAAATATATATCTTTCAAATTTCCATAACAACACCTGTAATATCACGAATTCCAATATCGAAATATTCCGAAGACAATTTCGATTTAAATCCACTCCAATGCAATCATTGGAAATTTTGGTTATTTTCAAAACCCTTTTCGAATTCAATTTATTTATTTAAAAATAAATAGAATTATAATTCTAGTTCAAAACTAGTTCATTTCGATAAAAATCTATTTTTATCTTTTCAAATATGGAGTTTTTCATCCCAAATCTTCACAAATCATTTCTTATGATTTTACATAAATTATTACTATTTTTAATAATTTTATCAAGGCCCGTACAGTCGATTTCCATCAACGGCCATCGAACTGCACTTACAGCGACCTTTTTCAAATTTGATTTGGACATAATTCCAAATCCAACCGTTAGATTTCAAATTTCTAACATTCGTTAGAAAGCTCTTTTCGATACGAACCCAACGGTTCTGGTTTTAGGAGAATCCGACGGTCGGATCTCCCGTAATGTCCGTTTGAAATAAATGGTCGAAATTCGCGAACTGCCGCGGCGCGGCGCGTTCTATTCAGGCCATTATATTATATATATAATATATATAATATATATTTCGTCGATTTCTATTCAAAACGAATTATATAAATAGTTTTAAAATCGTTTCAAAACCTATTTCAACTTCCATTTCAATTCAAAGAAAAATTGAATTCTTCCTTATAAATTCGTTTTAAAATTCATTTCTATTCAATTCAAATTTCAATTCAGTTTGAATTCATATTCAATTCAATTCATTTCGAAATCGTTTTCAATTCAATTCAGTTCGAAATCGCTTTCAATTCAATTCATTTCGAATTCGTTTTCAATTCAATTCATTTCGAAATCGTTTTCAATTCAATTCATTTCGAAATCGTTTTCAATTCAATTCATTTCGAATTCGTTTTCAATTCAATTCATTTTGAATTCGTTTTCAATTCAATTCATTTCGAAATCGTTTTCAATTCAATTCATTTCGAAATCGTTTTCAATTCAATTCATTTTGAATTCGTTTTCAATTCAATTCATTTCGAAATCGATAAAATCGATATAAATATCGTTCTCGTCAAAATGGCGTCAATCTAATCAACACGGCTTCATATATTCCTTTATTTTCAAATATTCTATTTCAAATATTTCTTTTTCAAAACTGGAATGAGGCCCAATCAATTACCATATAAAATTAATTATATGGATTTTCATACAACACATGTATATAATAGCATTGAAAATAATCAACCATCAACCAAAGTGCACTACACTGTATAAGCATCAAATATAGATATTCAACGCTTACAACAGCATGTCAATCAATCGATCGACATATTTAATCAATCAGGATGAGTGAACTTCAAATTTCATCCTAACACCCGTGTGGGGTTTCAAACAATCAAACACATATTTTATTTGTGCAGTTAGGCGATGTGTAAAATTTATCGACCCAATCAATGTCATTCAAATAAGTGTACATAAACAAACCATCTGGTTTGTAAATGAATATTTATTTTATTCACTTTCACTATATTCATATTCACGTTAAAAATTGTATTTTTAACGATAAAACATTTTATTCTATCATATGAATTTCTATTATTCATTTACACAATAAAATGATATTTTTATTTTCTAACATATTTTAGAAAATTTCGGCGGCATAACGGCACGATACTAGAAACGGGACAAGGCCTAGCCTAATCCCCGGTCTAGTGAAGGCCCACGCCATTCACTCATCAATCAAATCAATTTCATTTTGCAAACCACAAAATTTGGAGTAAGAGTCTAACCTAGTCTTACTCCTTCGCCTTATAACGGCGCACGTCTAATCCTAACCAATTTATCGATTCGATTTTTCACACCACAAACCACATTCAAACCAATATCTCGATCAATCACCAAACAATCCAAACAAACAAGTCCATGGTATGTGGACGGGTGTCGGGTGCTTCTAATAAGCACCGTCTGCATCCTAGTATATATATATATAACTAGAAATATAAATTGAAAGGTGAGAAATTCTCACTTATAGCTATCCTAGCTCCACGGCACTTCATTTGCAGAAGTCTTCGTCGTTTCGCCTTTTTGTCACCTTCGTTGCCCAAGGCCACTATATATATAAAAAAAAAAAATCGAATTTTTATTTCAAAGTTCCATATATAAAAATCGAATTTTTAGTTCAAAGTTCAATATATAAAAATCGAATTTTTAGTTCAAAGTTCAATATATAAAAATCGAATTTTTATATTCTCCATTATATTTTCAAAAGTGATGTCTTTTTATTTTCAAATCAAGATTGCTTGTATTTTTGAATCAATGACCATTTCAGTTTCTTTTCTTTTTAACAATGTAAAAATCAAATTTTTAAAATATAGATTTCACCTTTATAAAAATAAAGTTTTCGCTTTTATAAAAATCACCACTTTATTTCAATGTATATAAAATAAAAATCAGATTTTTATTTCGCTACATATACAAAGATGATATCTTTATATTCTCTATCCTATAAAGATTATATTTTTAATACTTTAAAAAAATATAAAAATCATATTTTTACTTCACATTCATATCGATAAAAATCTAATCTATTTCATTTTCAAAATCTAATCTTTTTGACATATGAATTTCTATTTTTACTTCAATGCCCTATACATATAAAAATAAAAATTCTTTTCTATTAAAAATCTAAACTATATACTATATAAAATAAAAATCTAGCTTCAGCTTTTAAAGTAGATAAAACTCAGTTTTTAAAAATAAAACAAATTCAGTTTTTTTTCATTTTTAAATCAAAATCAGTTTTAACATTTTTAAATCTAAAATCAGTTTAACATTTTTAAATCTAAAATCAGTTTAACATTTCTGTTTTTAAATCTAAAAAAAAAAAACAGTTTTTAAAATTAATTAAAATCAGTTTTCTAAAACTTGAAAATAAAATAGCAAAGCCAAAAACAAAAACAAAAACTTACAGATGGGGGGGGGGGGGTTCTGCTGATCGTCGGAGGCTCCTGGCTTCGAGGCGGCGGCACAGGCTCGCTGGCCAGGGTCGCGGAGGCGTCGAACGATTTGGGGGGGGGGGGCGTCTCGTCTTCGTCGAGGAGGGCAGGGGTGGGGCCTTCGCGCCAGGCGCCAGTCGAGGGGAGGGGTCTTCTGTCGTCGCGGTGGCCAAGGTGAGGCTGGAGGGAGGTGGGTCGGTGGAGGGTTCGGGCGGCGGTAGGCTGTCGCCATCGCGCGATGGCTTTCCCCCTTTTTTTTTTTTTTTTTTATTTAAGAACTGAAATTGAAACGGGGGGGGCCAGAAGAAATAAAGGAGAGTAAGGAATATTTTTTTTTTTTTTTTTTTTTGTATTATTTTATTTATTTAATTATTTAAAGGTTGACTTTCACATACGACCTCAAAACGAGGTCCACCGCCTGTCGCCCATAGCGTTTCCCCCCCATTCCGAACACAATGGGATATGTATCGCAAGCTGATTTGACCGTTTCGATCAGTTTCCTTTGAATTTACATTTAAATCACTTTATTGAATTTTAAACGTACGTTTCAAATTACCGGGGTCACATACTAACTAGAAAAATTCCATAAAAATATTTTCTAGCTTCGTATTGACGATACGGTCCTAACAAAACTAGTTTCGTCGAATTCTGAGACCGTTAGAAAAATGGCCAATTTCCAGTCGATTAAAATCAACTGAAATGGTTAAAACACGTTTTCCTTTGCCACGCTCACATATTGACTCGAAAAATTATGAAATTTGAAACCTAGCGATAACTTGACACTGCGGATCCAACAAAAGTGGTTTCGTCGAAATCCGAGGTCATTTGCAAAATGTCCATTTTTAAGGGCCTGAATTCCATAGCGACTATTCAGAATTTTCAACTGGACATAACTTTTGATTCCCGCTACTAACTTTTGATTTTTCGGATTCGTTGGAAAGATATTCACTATTAGATTCCATTATTTTTGGTTTCACTAAAATCCGGATTGTTTTGCACCCGGTACATTCAATTGAAGTTTGAAATCGAATTATCGAACTACCGCGCCATTTTTAATTCTATTTATAATTATATATAAATATTTATATTCTAACGGCGACGCGTATAATATATACGTTCGAATTCTATTCAAAATAAGTTTCTCGTCGATATTATTTAAAATAATTCATTTTAAATAATCAAAATTCGCTAAAATTGCCAAAATAAAAATTTTAAACTGGCCCAGATTTTCCGGGTTGTTACAATTTGAAACCCCACACGGGTGTTAGGATGAAATTTGAAGTTCACTCATCCTGATTGATTAAATATGTCGATCGATCGATTGACAGGCTGTTATAAGCGTTAGATATCTATATTTGATGCTTATACAGTGTAGTGCACTTTGGTTGATGGTTGATTATTTTTCAATGCTATTATATGTGTGTAGTGTATGAAAATCCATATAATTAACTTTATACGGTAATTGATTGGGCCTCATTCCAATTTGAAAAATAAAGAATATTACAAAATAAAGGTTCATGTGTTGACAGTACTCATCCATTGAGATTGGTCATGTGTTGAACGAAATATTTAGATAATAACAACTATTTTGAAAAAGAAATATTTGAAATAGAATATTTGAAAATAGAAATTCATGAAGCCGTGTTGATTAGTTGGACGCCATTTTGACGTGAACGATATTTATATCAATTTCGAAATGAATTGAGTTGAAAACGATTTCGAAATGAATTGAATTGAAAACGATTTCGAAATGAATTGAGTTGAAAACGATTTCGAAATGAATTGAGTTGAAAACGATTTCGAAATGAATTGAATTGAAAACGATTTCGAAATGAATTGAGTTGAAAACGATTTCGAAATGAATTGAATTGAAAACAATTTCGAAATGAATTGAGTTGAAAACGATTTCGAAATGAATTGAATTGAAAACAATTTCGAAATGAATTGAGTTGAAAACGATTTCGAAATGAATTGAGTTGAAAACGATTTCGAAATGAATTGAGTTGAAAACGATTTCGAAATGAATTGAATTGAAAACGATTTCGAAATGAATTGAATTGAAAACAATTTGAAAAATAAAGAATATTATAAAATAAAGGTTCATGTGTTGACAGTACTCATCCATTGAGATTGGTCATGTGTTGAACGAAATATTTAGATAATAACAACTATTTTGAAAAAGAAACATTTGAAATAGAATATTTGAAAATAGAAATTCATGAAGCCGTGTTGATTAGTTGGATGCCATTTTGACGTGAACGATATTTATATCAATTTCGAAATGAATTGAGTTGAAAACGATTTCGAAATGAATTGAATTGAAAACAATTTCGAAATGAATTGAGTTGAAAACGATTTCGAAATGAATTGAGTTGAAAACGATTTCGAAATGAATTGAATTGAAAACGATTTCGAAATGAATTGAGGTTGAAAACGATTTCGAAATGAATTGAATTGAAAACAATTTCGAAATGAATTGAGTTGAAAACGATTTCGAAATGAATTGAGTTGAAAACAATTTCGAAATGAATTGAGTTGAAAACGATTTCGAAATGAATTGAGTTGAAAACGATTTCGAAATGAATTGAATTGAAAACGATTTCGAAATGAATTGAATTGAAAACAATTTCGAAATGAATTGAGTTGAAAACAATTTCGAAATGAATTGAATTGAAAACGAATTCAAATTGAATTGAAATTTGAATTGAATAGAAATGAATTTTAAAATGAATCTATAAAGGAGAATTCAATTTTGATTTGAATTGAAAAGGAAGTTGAAAATGTTTTTGAAACGAATTCAAAACTATTTATATAATTCGTTTTAAATAGAAATCGACGAAATATATATTATATATATTATATATATAATATAATGGCCTGAATAGAACGCGCCGCGCCGTGGCAGTTCGCGAATTTCGACCATTTATTTCAAACGGACATTACGGGAGATCCGACCGTCGGATTCTCCTAAAACCGGAACCGTTGGGTTCGTATCGAAAAGAGCTTTCTAACGAATATTAGAAATTAGAAATCTAACGGTTGGATTTGGAGTTATGTCCAAATCAAATTTGAAAAAGGTCGCTGTAAGTGCAGTTCGACGGCCATTGATGGAAATCGACTGTACAGGCCTTGATAAAATTATTAAAAATAGTAATAATTTGTGTAAAATCATAAGAAATGATTTAGAAAGAATTGGGATGAAAAACTCCATATTTGAAAAGATAAAAATAGATTTTTATCGAAATGAACTAGTTTTGAACTAGAAATATAATTCTATTTATTTTTAAATAAATAAATTGAATTTGAAAGGGGTTTTAAAAATAACCAGGATTTCCAATGATTGCATTGGAGTGGATTTGAATCGAAATTGTCTTCGGAATATTTCGATGTTGGAATTCGTGATTATACAGATGTTGTCATGGAAATTTGAAAGATATATATTTATATCGTTATTTCCAATACGACATTTGTTAGTCGTAGAATTTGATATTGAATATAAGCCGATATCACTACAAGAAAATGTTCTATTAATAGCAGCAAGGATTGCACGAAATTTTAACTTGCTATTGTTAAATATGCTAATCAATATTTAGAAATAAAATATAGCTCTAAGTGGTAAAATAGAGCTTATGGGAATGCAATAGTAAACAATGACCTAAAAATTTGGCGGTCAAGATTTCACGCTTCCCTCTAATATTTCTGTGCCGCTAAAATTTCCTTCTCATTTCATTCTCCGCTCGCCAATTCATTCCCCCCAAATCACCTCTCCACTCACCGACCCTCTTCAATATCCATTCCCTCATGTCGAAATTCAATCCCTGGTTCGCAGAGGCTCATGTGCGATTGTCAACGTACCTTCCTCGATCTCGAAGACGATGGTGGAGAGCGATTGTTTCAAGGGATGTTGAACTCGATTCTAGGTATAACAGCGAGCTCGATTTTCTTCTTCTTCTTGAAATCATTGAGCGATCATTAAAACTGCAAAATCGATTTTAGGTTGTTCTTGTTCACTTCAGTTGGTTGGCTTCAGTTCGTTTGTTTATATCTTGTGTCGTAGTTTATAACGTACTGAGAACATTATCTGAGTATCACTCATTGATTGATTCTTTTGTAAGAGTAATTACTTTGCTAGAGAAAAGAACAACGAACGGTAAAAAAATTCTTATTCTAAGAAGAATATATGGATCGGGATATTATATCTTATATTACCAAAGTGTCCCAAACAAGTCAGTGATATTGAGGTGCCAGGTTACCTATTTTAATTGTCAATAGCACAATAGAAATGATTATTGTCTTTAGCAGACGTACCCCTCTTTATAGATTTCTTTGCCATTTTGAAGGTATAATTAGGTCCTGTAGCTATGTGACACAGAATAATTAAGCATTCATGTTTTATTTCATGCACCTTGCTATTTTGTGATTTTATATATAATCTGAGATGAATTCGATCATTCTTTTTTTGTTTTTTTGTTCCACTAGATATCTCAATGGATTGTGAACTGACGAAGACTGCAAACAAGCTTCTAAATGGATTGTATATATCATGAGGTAATTATATGATTTTCAGTTTATTTTAGAGTTCCTTTGTAAAAGGACTTACAAAACCATAAATTTATGGCATTGTTATATATTGGTATAGTTTATACATAAATATGTGCTCTCACCCTGCTTAAGGTAGGTATTATAAACTGTATTTATTTTTGCACGTGTGCATCTTATTGGTGCCAAAATTTTGGTTATGTAATAAGCCTTTACTGTATGGGTTTTGTATCGTACGATAATGCACTTAAGGCATTGGATAAAGCTTTATGCCACGGTAACTATTTCTGAACTGAAAAATGGGAAAATAGTGTTGGCAAATGTGTGTTTTACATGGCATATGAATCCTTGTGATTTTTCTTTATGTCTTGTGCCATTGTTAGTGTGCGCGTCTAGTAACCTGGAACATTTTTATACAACAATAGAATTATGAAGTTATTAGGTTGTTCTATGGATATAAACAAGCAATAAAACTTTTACATCAGCACAGTATCGAGAAGAACTGCTGAAGTTTAGAGTGCACAAATATGGTTTAGGATTATGAGTTGAATTTTGTCAAAATTACAGTAACATGATTCATAAGCTAATTGTGTTTGTTATTTTATGGTAGGATGAAAATAGGAGCTGGTACTTTCTAAAATTAATATAAAATTGATGAAATTTGTGCACAGTGAATTTAATCAATAATTATATGTCAACTTATGCTCAAATTTTGCTTTGAGGTTCCAATATAAAATTATTATCCTATATCAGATTTAAATTGTCAAGCCCCATTTCAAAAGAATTTCGAATTCTATGTTCTAAAAAGTTTGAAGGTAACATATATTTTCTCTCAAAAGAATGAAATTCTGGATGTTACAATGGGTGGGACATATTGAAATTTTCCAGATACACTCAGATTTGTTTTAATATTTCTGATTTTAAGTTATATGCATGATCCTTTGAATTATATAAAATATATGATATATGAATGAGTACATAAAACTTTAATCACGTATATAGTTCTCATGTGAGTTATGGACAAACTCAATATAGCAGTTTAGAGTGCAAGCCTTCATATAATTTTAGAAATGTTTTCGCAGAGGGTAATAGATTTCAGTGTATATGTGTTTTCAATGAGAGGTTTCACATGCTTGATTCTTGAGTATATTAACTCTCGTATATGACCTGCAAATATAAATAAATACATTATAATGTCAGGGTATGCATATAGTTTCAAGCACGGAGATTTCAAAACATATTGCTGTCATGTGCACCAGACTTTTGGAAATATGAGAGTGCCTAGTTTCAAGTATATTTATATAATTTTGTATATATAGTCTCAATTGCATAGATTTGAGTTCAAAGATATAATGATTTTCAAAAAAAATCAGAAAAATATTGAGTTATTACCTGGGAACTGCAAATGATCCCATAGGCTAGTTCTGCTTGTTGGTGTGCGTAAAAACGGAGATAGCTGTAAAATTCAGTTTCAAACCACTAACTTTTAATTTGTAAGCAACATGAGATAAACTGAAACTCATAAGCTAAAATATTGATACCCCAAACCTTAGGATTCCACATCATTAAGTATTCACTTTTGTTACTGTCAATGGTGTTGCACATATAATTCCAGTTAGGTTTAGGGCTTTCTCGTCCATGTTACTTACTCTGTGTTGTGGTGGTTGAACCAAGCACCTGAGTTCAAGTTATTTTAGTAGGAGCTATTTTAGTAGTTTTGTTTTCAGAGTTCATTTGATCTCATGAACCTCAGTTTCATGATTCACGTATGTACAAATGCTATCATGTTACCTGAACATTTTTTTTCTTTCTCAGGGCACCATAGTGAACTGATAAGATGAAGGGCAAGGATGACAAACCGGGGCCTTACCCTAAGAAAAAATATAGGGTTTCCATTCTTTTTTCCAATACCGTGTGTGATTTCATTTATCTTTGAAGAATTCATTGCTCTGATATGGTCTTTACAAAAGTTAATCCAGATGCTAGATCTGTTAACTATACCAAAAAAGAATCTACAGAATCAACACTTCAGATAAATTCTCAAAATTTTCCTGAGTATGGCATTGACTATCATGATTATACACCATGCACAGACCTAAAGGTTGTAATGTGAATTAGTTTATTATATTTGACCCTTTTTTAATAATAAGAACCACAGTATTTTGCTGCTCTTTTTTGTATATTATATCATACAATGTGTTGAAGTTTAGGTTAACCAAGCAAAACAGCTCTTCAGTCATGAAAAATCTTCTACTGATAATAATCTTTTTTTTCTCCACTCTTTAGAAGGCCCAAAATAATATGTTTGATACCGAATTTTCAAAGATATAAATCAGTAAAATAAATATTGAATATATATTAGATATCCATTGTTTAGTATATGTATGTACATCATATGATCTAAAGAATACTATGTTAAATCTCATATTATATTCTTAAAAAATGTTATAGATTATTTCGTTTGTTCGGTTTTGTTCCAACTGCCTAAAGTTACTGCACATTCAATTACTGAATGTGCTTCAGTTGCGTTCAAAAGATGTTCGCTAAATGCTAGTCATATGTCTCACACGTCTTAGTGCTAGGGGAATTATTTCATTGTATTGCTATGCATTTTTTCTCCTTAAATAATTACCAAATTTTATAGAAATATTAGATCAGTTTATCCTTATGTCATCTTGTCAATAGCACAATTACATTGTTTTATTCTGTTTAGGCGTTGGATATTAAAATCTCATCATAAATAATCTTGCTCCTTTAAGAAACTACGCTCTTCTAAGCATAATACATAAATATTTCATTGAAATGGAGAAGATATGGAAACTGCAGACTGAGTTTTATGGAAAGGCATTTCCCACAACTATTTGATAGGAGGCAATGTTTAGCACCTCCTCCACCTGCTTGCAAACCACCTATTAAATGGCCAAAGAGTAGAGATCAATGTTGGTACAGGTACCTAATTTTTTCAGAAGTACGTACTTGGCTGATTCATTAATTTCTTCCTTGCAATTCAACATAATGTTTAATCAATCGAATAGGAGCGTATCGTTGCTGTTTATTACTTCCATAAAAATATGAAGTCAATAAGTATCTCATTATACAATGTTGTAAAAATAAAGATGACGAATTCATTGGCAGGCTTATAAATTCAGAAATTTATTACACTGCTATATATTGACATGGTTTATAGATAAAGAAATTTACGACTATTTGTGAAACTTTACATTCTTTAAGTGGATTAATTTTAAAGTTTTGCTTCATTTCAGTATGTGTCAATTATATATTTTTGGGATAATGGATTGTTGTGTATTTGTATTGAAGTTTTATGGAAAAGCATTCTGTAATCCATTTACATACTGCTGTGTATATATTAACCGATACAACGATGTAGTGATATAACAGCTCATACTTGGTGACCTTATGCATTACTCAATGATATATTTGTCGGTACTGTATATATATACAAACATTCAGCTAGTATATGTGTAAGCATATATGTTTACATTGTGTTAACAGCTCGGATCAAGTCGATCAGTGCAACTACATCAGCTTACACCACTTTTGTCCACAACGTTCCTACTTGGTTTGTAGTACAACTTTGGTTTATATCAATATTAATACAGTCGACACAACACTTGTGTCTAAATGATATTTACATTTTAACTAGCTTAGTTTCATCTCATATTCCACCCCATCGTTAAGTTTATTTTTTTCTCAGGGACTGGTTAGTTCTTTATTCTTCAATGCCTGGGCTGAGTATTTCTCATGGTAGATGGGAGAATGGAGATGTCCGGGTGCTTCACTGTTTTGCTTAAATTATAAGAAATGCTACCGAGAAACATTCCATATTGGTTTCTTATTAAATATAAGATCGTTGGTCTTGGATTTTCTTCAAAAGCAAGGAAGTATGCTAGTTGCCAGAAATTAGTAGGTCACAAGCACCTCATTATGCCATTATTCTTTTAAATGATATTCAAGTTTCAAATTTTATTTAGATGTGACGCTATTGTTTCATTTTCTTGGCATCTTTGTTGTGTTCTTCATAAGGATAGAATTAGAAAGTGCGCTGCAATCTAGACTAGAACAACGAGTAATATGTTGACATCATCTGAGGATAGAATTCGAAAGTGCACTGCATCTTTGATCGCTCTTCATCAGTTTCATCATTGTTGCAGCTGCAGGGGCTTGTTTTGTAGCCTTGTCGTATCAAACGAACTTCAGTCTATTTAACATTTCAATGTCACTTTTTAAAGATTGAGATCCCTAAATCTTTTCTGATCTACTTATACCTTAAATCTTTATGAAATCAGTCTCAATAATGTACAAGGAATTTTTTTGTTGGGTGCTGAATTTTGAACTGCTGTCTGGTAGATTTCATTGGTTAGAGTACATAAATGAGTGCCATGGAAGTGGAACAGCAGCAATCATGTTCAAATAGAAAATTTTGCTAATCAGATTGCTAACAAACCCTATCCTCAAACTTTTGATTTATTTTGTTCGATGCTCAACATGATCCTTTAATTGCAGTTTTGATTCTTACAGACTCAGAGGAGGACTTGATCCCATTTTATTTAACTACCCAAGCATTCGTCTAAATCTGTTCGTGTTACGATGGTTTACAAGTGTTTGTCTAAATCTATTTGTGTTGGTTTTGTATCAAATTTACCTTTACTTTTTGGCTGTCTTTTTTTTAAACCTCTAACCAATTTGCAGGCTTCTAGCAATTGTGCTTAGTCTCCATCACCCTTTCCCACTTATGAGTGTTTATTCTCTTAGTCCAGTCGAGAAATGATATTTTTACAATGGTATGTAGAGTTACAGTAGATTTTATGATGATTTTTGGCTGTCTACTTTCAAATTTACATACTGACATTTTAAAGATGATATTTTGAATTCACCCTGACTTTGTGGTTCAAATATAGAATTGTGATAATTTGAAACACCATGTATGAATTCAAGATATAATTTTTATAGTGGAACTACGTAAATGTGGAAATAAACGATGTTGGCGGCAATCTAAATATCTATGTACTTGTACAAAAAAGAATGTATTCCTTAATATACTTGCCTTTGCTTACTTACACTTCATTGCACATAACATTAAGGTGTATTTGATAGTATGCCATTGTGAGAGTAATGATATACGAGCCTAAGTCCAACCTATTTGTTTTATTTTTTATTTGCATCTCAACATTAATACATATTTAGCAGGCTCTGTTGGAGGAATATAGATGCTAGCTTTGTTTCAGACCATATATGATAAGAGGTGAGGTAATATTATATGTTTGTTTATGCTCTTCTAACATATCCAAGCACAGGACAATCATGATTTTATCTCTTCAGAATTCGATAGGCAGATGCTTCTGATAACGCAACGAGATGAGTAAGATGAGCTCAGTGCAATTATTCAAAGAATTGGAGGTGTCGGCCTGACAATACATGAAGAGCTTGTTGGACAGGAAAAGCTTTTAGATGAACTGGGCATGGACATGGAATCCACCTCAAATCATTTGGATTTTATTCCAAAAAAGTGGCCATGGTTATGAAGAAGGAAAGCTTAAAAGGGCAATCGATGATGATAGCATTTCTGGTAATTCTGTTTGCCATTCTATTTATTCTACTCTCCTAACTTAACCGTCAGAAATTGTTTGCATTATAGACATTTAAAATGTCATGTTCCTGGGCATAGATAAATAAAAGCCATAGATGAATAAATGCAACACAATGTTGTTCCTGGGCATGAATGGTTTGATTGGCTTGTTTCTTTGTTCTTAATTTTTTTTTTGGTTTTTTTATAGACCAGTTATAGCATAAATTAAGCACCATTGTTAATTAAACAAAAGCTTGCAACAACGCTCCTTGCTTGAGAAAGACAAAATATGTTGAGGAAAATTAAAAAAATTTAAATGATAAATTCATGCATTCCATGCGAAGGCTAAAGAAATATATTTTGTAAAGCCAGTACCTATATTTCTTTTTCTTTCATGAATCGACCAAGTTAACCGAACCAGGTATTGAATGAAAAGTGCTAGAAGTTTTGCGTAGCAGTAGCAGCTTTCATATATTGGACGACTTCGGCACAAGAAGTTAGTTTTGTCAGCCTTGTCATTAGGAATTTCAATGGAAAACTCTTGCTCAGAGGCCATCACAAACTATAGTTTGTCCAAACTGTCCAAGCTCAAATCTTTTGAGAATCTGCAGTTGCAGTAACCTTGCTTGCATCCATTTTATCAAAATTCTTAACCAACTCAATAACACGAGAAGTTAATGCATCAGAGCTTTTATTGTTTGATAGAACACACATATCTTGCTTCATCAATCTATACAGAGGTTGTTTATCTTCAGCAAACTCATTACCTATTGTCGAGAAACGAACGTGCCTAAAAATGGAATTCCTGATATGCTTCTTTCTGATGATAACTCTTTGGGATGACTAGTGAAACGGAGGAACCTAGAATGAACATGCAAGGACATTTGATTGGCTTGTTGTTGGACTAGGACTTTATAAATGGTAGAGACCCTTTTCAACTGATATAGTTTTTCGATTTGTCTCTCCGATATCATATATTTCAATTATCAAATCATGCTTTACTTTATGTAGGTTTTAAATTCGGCTTTTCCATATATATTGAGGTGCTGCTTGGCACTACCCTTACAACCAGTGCCGCATGTACTTCCTGTAACAGGAAGTGCAATTGATCATGTTATTTGAAGGCCAGTTCAGTAAGTAACTTGTTAAAATATTTTGGCAAGTTTAGCTTTATTGTTTTTGTTGTTATTTTTATTTTTAAAAGAAAAAACATTCTTGCAGCTATTACACTCCAAGGAATCTATCCAAGAGGGGCTAGTGCTTGTCAGCAACAACTGAGGTAAACTTTGTCTTAGGTTCCTCTATTATCTATGATCAGGTGGAGTGAATAGTGTTGTTGGTTGCTATTTCCTGGTGATTTCAGGTGCAGTATGGTAGGGAGAATTTGGAAGATGGATGATGTTTGCATTATGTAACTGGGTGAAGGCAATGCTCAGGCAAGTTGAGTTATTGTGTATTTGTCGATGATTGAAGGTGATGTAGGGGATTGTAAGGGATGGAGGAGATTCTAACAGAGTTATGTGGTATGTTTTACCTATTGCATTATGAACTTTAAGTCACTTAAGCAATAAGGCATTTAAGCACTAGCAGCTCTCAATAATGCTGAATGAAATATATATTTTATTTTACAAGTTTTATTTATTTACCGATCTTTTATTTGGTCATCTATTTTACCTAAAAAATAACCATGCTAATTCATCTATATTATATATACAGCTGTTTGATCTAATCTAATCTAATAATAATAATAAATTTACAAACTAATCTTATAAATATCTAACTAATAGTATGATAATATAATACAATAATAATAATAAATTTATAAACAATCTTATGAATATTTAACTAAGTTGATTGAGTTCTATAAAATTTACCTAAAGATATATAAAAATAATAAAATAATGATTGTAATATAATAATAATAATAAATTTATAAACTAATTATATAAATATTTAATTAAATTAATTGAGCTTTATATACTTTAACTAAAGGTATATAAAAATTAATAAATAATAATAATATATTAATAGTAATAATACAATAATAGTAATATAACAATAATAAATTTATAAACTAATTTTATAAATATTTAACTAAGTTAAGTGAGTTTGTGAAATTTAACTAAACATATATAAAATTTTACTATGGTAAAAGAGTTTTATAAAATTTAACTAAAGGTATATTAAAATTAATAAATAATAATATAATGTAGTAGAAATTATAGTAATATAATAACAGTAATAATAAATTTATAAACTTATTTTAGAAATATTTTACAAAGTTAATCGAGATTTACAAAATTTACTAAAAGTATACAAAATTAAATATGTAATAATATTATAATATAATATGATATAATAATATAATATAACAATATTAATAATAATAATAAAATTATAAACTAATGTTATAAATATTTAACTAAAAATATAATATGAATAATATGAATAGTATATTGTTCTCTATTTTGAAATCTTTGATAAATTGTTATAAAAGTTGAGTAAGTTTAATCAAATTTATTTAATTTTTTATAAAAATTAACCGAGTTAACTAAGTTTAATAAAAATTATCTGAGTTCATAAATTTAACTAAATTTATAATAATAATAAAGTAACTAAGTTAATTAAGTTTTCAAATACTTAAATAAACAACTATTTTCTTAAATTATATAAGTTTATAAAATTTAGTTAAGTTTTATAAAAATTAATAAGCTTATAACATATTAACAATAGACATGTAATTGTTAAATAAAGTATTTAAAACAAAATTTATGTTCATTTCAAGAAATTCCGTATGTTATTGATATTGTTTCTGTATGTTAACTAAATTTTATAAAGTTAACTAAGTATATTTAATTAGTTTATATAAATGAACTAAGTTTATGTATGCTAAAATTTAGTTTTTCCTTGGGTAATTCACGCCCCAGACAGACATATACATCTTATGTATGCTGAAAACCCATTTATGTATGCACATCTAACAAAATATCAAATTGCTTCTACAACATACATATATTAGTTCACTTTTGAGTATTGTCTTTGTTTGTCGCAATTACTGTCCTCCCTATTTTGCTATTAATGATACTTTATGTTTACATTTTATGACCAATAGACATATGTTTTTTGCTATTCATGATAGTTTAGGTTTACATTTTATGACTAATAAACAGATGTTTTTTTTTGACAGGCGTCGTTTGATGCTCTAGGTGTTACGCTATGGTGTAAGGCACGAAAAATATATGTTGTTGCACTCATTCTCCTTCAAATGTATTTTGCATTGATGTTCATACATCTTTACTTTTACTATGTATCATTTTGATTAGCTATGGTTATATGGATTGTTCTTTTTAGTATGTATTGTTTTGGTTAGCAATGATTGTAAGAACTGTTACTTTTGACCATAAATATTTTTATGCTTCGAACTTTGTATGACATACTTTTGATTATAAATATTTATATGCTTCGAACTTTGTATGACATACTTTTGATTATATATATTTACATGCTTAATATTGTGCATGGAATACTTTAATAATGGCAATACATACTATAGCACTACGTTAATGCAATAAAAATATTCCATAATGATTAAAAAAAACTTTAATGGCAAGTAAATAATGCTATAAAATACTAAATTAAATTTTCTATGGTGTTTCTATAGCGTTTATGGTTGCTATAATAATCAAGTTATGATATTTCTACAGCGTCTATATTTGCTATAATAATCATGCAATGTTTATCTACAGCGTTTATAGTTGCTATAAATAGCAAGCAACAAACGCTATAGATAGGAATTTGTATGTTATGAACCGTCCATTTAATAGCAATTCTGAAACGCTATGAGTAACATCATTTATAGCATGTTTTTTTATAGCGATTACTAGTTTGCAATTATAGACCCTTGACATATTACAACATGCTGATATACAGCGTTTATAAAAACGCCATCGTATCCTTTTATAGCGTTTTTTAAATGCTATAATAAGGTATTTTTCTTGTAGTGTATATTTTCTATTCAGAGCCTTGTATTGAATATCAAATGTGATTTGGGTTTGTCGTGAATGGTGTCTTCACTAACACTGTTCTTGAACCCAGTTGAGAAAAGATTAAATCTTTTTATTTAGATTTAATGAAGTGTACCAATTAAATGATATTTAATTGGAAATGAATTGATATTGATTTTTGGGTTTATCGTGGACAGTGTTTTAAATGACACTGATTCTTTAACCCAGTCGAAGATTAAAACTAAGTGGAGTTTTAATGAATCTTTAATTAGATTGAAATGATCGAAAATGGAGTATCACCAGTTTTACTCCAGGCGATAGTTAAATCTTTAATTAGATTTGAACGTGAAAGGGTAATTGAATTTACCGATAACACCGTGGTGTTAGATATGAAGTATAACCAGTTTTACTTCATGGGATGAATAGGTTAGGGTTGGGAAATAAAATAAATGATTACTTCGGTGTGGTTCGCTAATCCCGACTAGTTTGAATTGATATTCAAAGGAGATTAAAGAATAAATTTAAAGAATTTATCTTGGATAAAATTAATGGGAACTTTTCCCAAAGTATAGGAATATTTGAATAAAAGAATATTCTGAATTGGAATGAGGCGTATGTTGTGTTTGTGTAACACTTTTATAATATATATGCGAGTTATTCAGAAAGACCGGGTTTATCCCATTCTGAATAACTGATTCGACGTGGTGTCGAAGATGAAGACGGTGGTCGAAGACCAGAAGTCTTCACATCGTTTGGGTGATTACTGATGATCTTGATTGGGCTGTACACCCAAGAAGATGGAAACAGTTGGAGATCGTCCAGACGTACTTGGAGATCGATGGATATGCGGGGTACTAGGTGCCTCCAGTTTCGTTCAGACCCAGAACGGACTTGCAAATGGACTGTGTGTCTGACATTGGATTTTAGTCTGTGTGATTGATCTCTATTAAATATATATCTGTTTGGCGGCGGAGAATTTATTCTCTTGCTTAACGCCCTTCTCTGAGACGTACGAGCTCAGGGGTTATATATCGATGGATATCAAACGCATGGAGTGAATTGCCTGTGTGGCATGCCTAAGTGGCAATTGATCGAGGTTTCTGTTGAAAAGCAAAGTCTTGTGGTGATGATCAAAGCAAGGCCTTTGTGGCGTAGCTTTGTGTAACGTTGATTCGCGAGCTTCACACCCGGTATGAACCAAAAACGGGAGAGGACGTCAGGGAGGGCATGCGTTTCTTTCTAGCTAGAAGTGGCGTCAGTGGTTTTACACGCCCTGACGAGTTTGACTTATGTGGTTGTTGCTTTTGCGAGGCGCCTCGGTTATATCGGTTTCGGCCGATGCATTCTGGTCGGCAGACGGACCAGACTTACACCCCATAGGGTGGGGAGACGCATGTTCAGGGTTTAAGTTTAATCCACATCGGTGGACCGGCCCTGAGGATCCAAGGGTCGATGCGCTCTGACCCTGAGGCTCGGGCTAGACAGTCTCGAAGACGGTGAGGACTATCTTTTGCCTCGGTTCATAGATGGAAATCCAATTTCCAAATACGTGACATTTGCGGTTTTGATTGTAGAACTAGTATGGCGACATGATATATGGTACCCACGCCGCCTATGATTGATACTTATGATTTGAAGTTGTTTTATACACTATGCACTTATAATAGTATCAAATGATTTGTTTTAAACGTATCAAGCATTCTTTGGCTGTTATAAGGGAAAACCCTATTCCCCGGCTTGCGTTGCATTGTGTGATAGGACCTGGGTCTTATAACAGCTTCATTTTCCTTTATTTAGCATTGCGCTATTGTTTATGCACTGGTATCCTTGGGAGGAAACCCGTTCCGTGTTATACGGCGTGGTCCCTTGATTTACCTAACTTTAAAATAAAGATAATAACTGTTTTAGTTCTCACACCAGTCACATGACTGACCTGGAGTTTATTGTTTTAACCTAAACTCTGGGTGCCCTTATTTTGACACGGGCAGCTAGTAGTTTTGGTTTTGCAGATTTATATTCACAGGATCCTGGTTTACAGTTGGAACGATATCCGGAAAGCTTTGTATCCGTATATCTCATTCTAGTTGTGTATTGTATTATTTTCCGCTGCGATGTATTTAAATGTAATTTAAATCTCTGATATTTCTGTGTAATATTCATTTATACTCTGTATATTCTTGTAATCTGATGCATCGTTGTAATAAGCAATGAAATGTTCTTCTGTATGAGTTCTGTTGTGGCTTGTTCTCGAACTATCCGACGCTTTCCTTTATGGGGAAGTTACGGGTCTTTACAGTTGGTATCAGAGCCTTGGTTTACAGAGCTCGAGAACAAGACACATTAGAACCGTACGAAAGAATTCATCAGATATTGGATTAGTAATATCCAACGAGAATGACTCGTTAGAGATGGGATCAGTAGTATCCTAGAACGAGTGTGAAGAGTATATTTTTTTTTTAAAGTGAAAACAAATTTTTGTTTTGAAAATTTAAATCAATTATTCGTATTTGATTATCTATTTATATTGATATGGACAATCCAGTATATATAGATTTTGCGTATACGTCTGATCCGCGTGTATTCGAAATTTTAATATACTGGATAGATATAGAATTACACTCTAATCGCCCAGAGATGATTTTGATGATGGAGCTCCATCATTAGAATTTATGTTCGAGTGACGAAAGTGGGCTTTCTATATATTTCCTATTGACTGGTGTGAGAACCAAAATTTGATAGGGCTTATTGTTGTGATTTGGCATCAAAAATCTGATTTTTGTATATGTATCAAAATTATGAATTTGAGACTCTAATTCACTAATTGATTGATGTTTGTGTTGTTTGTTTATTTGTTTGATAATTTTGAACCATTATGCCTAATTGAATCAAATATTGGCTTATATTGAAAATTGGTCGCATATGCATGCATATACATATACTTACATTGAACAGGTCATAGCAAGGAGGCTAGAGCCAGAGAATAAAATTTGTTTGCCCGACAAATAGGTACATGTTTACTACATAATTTACTGTTTTGTTTGGGTGATGATGATTTTATGAGCCTATTGGCTAGCCGCTTGGCTTTTTCTTTTTCTTTTTGAGATCTGAAGGACCGGGGAAGCTATTTGAAATTCCCCGATGCTCCCGGTGCAGGGGAGGTTATGGCGAAATTTTTCAAAAATTTAGGGTGTTAGCCAAATTTTTGAAGAATTAGAAAATTCTCAGAAACTAAAGAGTTGGAGAATGAAAGCCAGATCGAACGTAGAGCTGAATAATCAAACCACTTTCGACTTTGTTCCTTTTCGGGGACGAAAAGTTTTAAGTGGGGGAGATTGTAATAACCCGGAAAATCTGGGCCAGTTTAAAATTTTTATTTTGGCAATTTTAGCGAATTATGATTATTTAAAATAGATTATTTTAAATAATATCGACGAAAAATTTATTTTGAATATGATTCGAACGTATATATTTATACGCGTCGTCGTTAGAATATAAATATTTATATATAATTATAAATAGAATTGAAAATGGCGCGGTAGTTCGATAATTCGATTTCAAATTTCAATTGAATGTACCGGGTGCAAAACAATCCGGATTTTAGTGAAACCAAAAACATTAGGATCTAATTGTGAATATCTTTCCAACGAATTCGAAAAATCGAAATTTGATAGCGGGAATCAAAAGATATGTCCAAGTGAAAATTCTGAATAGTCGCTATGGAATTCAGGCCCTTAAAAATGGACATTTTGCAAACGACCTCGGATTTCGACGAAACCACTTTTGTTGGGTCCGTGATGTCATGTTATTGCTAGGTTTTAAATTTCATAATTTTTCGAATCAATATGTGAGCGTGGCAAAGGAAAACGCGTTTGACCAGGTTCAGTTGATTTTAATCGACTGGAAATTGGCAATTTTTCAAACGGCCTCAGAATTCAACGAAACTAGTTTTGTTAGGACTGTATCGTCAATACGAAGCTAGAAAATATTTTTCTGCAATTTTTCTAGTTAGTATATGACCCCGGTAATTTGAAATGTACGTTTAAAATTCAATATATAGATTTAAATGTAAATTCAACGGAAACTGATCGAAACGATCAAATCAGCTTGCGATACATATCCCACTGGGTTCGGAATGGGGGTAAAACGCTATGGACGGCAGGCGGTGGACCTCGTTTAGGGGTCGTATGTAAAAGTCAACTTTTTAGTAAATAAATTAATTAAATAATAAAATAAAAAAAACCCTCTTCTTTTAATCTCAGCCCCCCCCCCCCCCCCGTTTCTACAAATCGGAATTCAATGATAAAATAAAATAAAAAAGGGGGGGAAGCCATCGCGCGATGGCGACAGCCCACCGCCGCCGTTCAGGCATCAACCCCCCCCCCCCCCCCCCCCCAGTCTCCTTCCCCGTCGCGCGCAAGCGCGAGGCCACAAAACCCCCCCTCCAGATCCTGTCGCCTCCCTTCATCCCTCGTTCGAGCCCGCGAACCCAAGCCCGACGCAGTCAAGCCACCCACGGGCGAGGTCCACCTCCACATCGCCGCATCCAGCCACCTACTGCCGTCTCTCTCGCCTCCAACGCCGGCCAGCGAAGCCCCTACACCGACGAACCTCCAGTCGAAGCCGACACAGCGCATAAACCCTCCTCCCTCTACAATATGTAAATGTGAGTCCTTTATGTTATTTAATTTAGTTTAATTACCTTAAAAACTGATTTTTAATTACCTTAAAAACTGATTTTTAATTACCTTAAAAACTGTTTTTTTATTTAACAAAAAGTTTAGATTTTTATTTGTCGAAAGATATGATTTTTAGCTAAGTTAAAAATATAATTTTTAGTGTATGAAGAGTAAAATAAAAATACAATCTTTATATAGAAAAAGTAGATATTTAAAAGTGAAAAGATTCGATTTTTAAACTTTGAAAAGATTTGATTTTTAATTAGCAAAGGAATTGATTTTTATCAATTAGGAAAAAATAAAAATGAGATTTTTTTTATAAAGGCGAAGTCTATATTTTTATAAAGACGAAATCTTTATTGTAGAAAAGGTGAAAGATCTATTTTGAAAAGGCGGAAACTTTATATAAAGAATAGCGTGATAAAATAGAATTTTTATCGATATAGCGTCGAAGTGAAAATTCGATTTTTAAATGTATGAAGCAATTATAAAAATGTGATTTTTAAATTGAAGGTGAATAAATAAAAATGTGATTTTTGTTTTAAAGACATCAAAATATAAAAATATGTGATTTTTATATATGTGGTGGCTACGGGCAACAAAGGCGACAAAAAGGCGAAATGACGAAAGACAAACAACGAAGGAGATTTATATCAAGGAAGAGTCGTGGTATTGGATAGCTTTCGGTGAGAACTTCTCACTCTTCAATTTCTTTTTCTAGTTATATATATATACACTAGGATGCAGACGGTGTTTAGTAGCACCCGACACCCGTCATCCACAGACCATGGATGGCTTGTTTGTTAAATTGTTTGGTTGTGTAGTTGATTAGATGATTTGATTTGAAATTGAATTGTTGGGTGAAATAAATTGATTTGATTGATGTGTGAATGGCGTGGGCCTTCACTAGACCGGGGAAAAGGCTAGGCCTTGTCCCGTTTCTAGTATCGTGCCGTTATGCCGCCGAAATTTTCTAAAATAAGTTAGAAAAATAATAATATCATTTTATAGAATAAATGAATTGAATAGAAATTCATATGTTGAAATAAAATGTTTTGTCGTTAAAAATATAATTTTTAACGTGAACTGAATAAAATAAATATTCATTTACAAACCAGACGGTTTGTTTATGTACACCTATTTGAAGGACATGGATTGGGTCGATAAATTTTACACATCGCCCAACTGCACAACTAAAATCTGGGTTGGATTGTTTGAAACCCCACACGGGTGTTAGGATGAAATTTGAAGTTCACTCATCCTGATTGATTAAATATGTCGATCGATCGATTGACAGGCTGTTATAAGCGTTAGATATCTATATTTGATGCTTATACAGTGTAGTGCACTTTGGTTGATGGTTGATTATTTTTCAATGCTATTATATGTGTGCAGTGTATGAAAATCCATATAATTAACTTTATACGGTAATTGATTGGGCCTCATTCCAATTTGAAAAATAAAGAATATTATAAAATAAAGGTTCATGTGTTGACAGTACTCATCCATTGAGATTGGTCATGTGTTGAACGAAATATTTAGATAATAACAACTATTTTGAAAAAGAAATATTTGAAATAGAATATTTGAAAATAGAAATTCATGAAGCCGTGTTGATTAGTTGGACGCCATTTTGACGTGAACGATATTTATATCAATTTCGAAATGAATTGAGTTGAAAACGATTTCGAAATGAATTGAATTGAAAACAATTTCGAAATGAATTGAGTTGAAAACGATTTCGAAATGAATTGAGTTGAAAACGATTTCGAAATGAATTAAATTGAAAACGATTTCGAAATGAATTGAGGTTGAAAACGATTTCGAAATGAATTGAATTGAAAACAATTTCGAAATGAATTGAGTTGAAAACGATTTCGAAATGAATTGAGTTGAAAACGATTTCGAAATGAATTGAGTTGAAAACGATTTCGAAATGAATTGAATTGAAAACGATTTCGAAATGAATTGAATTGAAAACAATTTCGAAATGAATTGAGTTGAAAACGATTTCGAAATGAATTGAATTGAAAACGAATTCAAATTGAATTGAAATTTGAATTGAATAGAAATGAATTTTAAAACGAATCTATAAAGGAGAATTCAATTTTGATTTGAATTGAAAAGGAAGTTGAAAATGTTTTTGAAACGAATTCAAAACTATTTATATAATTCATTTTAAATAGAAATCGACGAAATATATATTATATATATTATATATATAATATAATGGCCTGAATAGAACGCGCCGCGCCGCGGCAGTTCGCGAATTTCGACCATTTATTTCAGACGGACATTACGGGAGATCCGACCGTCGGATTCTCCTAAAACCGGAACCGTTGGGTTCGTATCGAAAAGTGCTTTCTAACGAATATTAGAAATTAGAAATCTAACGGTTGGATTTGGAATTATGTCCAAATCAAATTTGAAAACGGTCACTGTAAGTGCAGTTCGACGGCCATTGATGGAAATCGACTGTACAGGCCTTGATAAAATTATTAAAAATAGTAATAATTTGTGTAAAATCATAAGAAATGATTTAGAAAGAATTGGGATGAAAAACTCCATATTTGAAAAGATAAAAATAGATTTTTATCGAAATGAACTAGTTTTGAACTAGAAATATAATTCTATTTATTTTTAAATAAATAAATTGAATTTGAAAGGGGTTTTAAAAATAACCAGGATTTCCAATGATTGCATTGGAGTGGATTTGAATCGAAATTGTCTTCGGAATATTTCGATGTTGGAATTCGTGATTATACAGATGTTGTCATGGAAATTTGAAAGATATATATTTATATCGTTATTTCCAATACGACATTTGTTAGTCGTAGAATTTGATATTGAATATAAGCCGATATATTTTCTATTCAGAGCCTCGTATTGAATATCAAATGTGATTTGGGTTTGTCGTGAATGGTGTCTTCACTAACACTGTTCTTGAACCCAGTTGAGAAAAGATTAAATCTTTTTATTTAGATTTAATGAAGTGTACCAATTAAATGATATTTAATTGGAAATGAATTGATATTGATTTTTGGGTTTATCGTGGACAGTGTTTTAAATGACACTGATTCTTTAACCCAGTCGAAGATTAAAACTAAGTGGAGTTTTAATGAATCTTTAATTAGATTGAAATGATCGAAAATGGAGTATCACCAGTTTTACTCCAGGCGATAGTTAAATCTTTAATTAGATTTGAACGTGAAAGGGTAATTGAATTTACCGATAACACCGTGGTGTTAGATATGAAGTATAACCAGTTTTACTTCATGGGATGAATAGGTTGGGATTGGGAAATAAAATAAATGATTACTTCGGTGTGGTTCGCTAATCCCGACTAGTTTGAATTGATATTCAAAGGAGATTAAAGAATAAATTTAAAGAATTTATCTTGGATAAAATTAATGGGAACTTTTCCCAAAGTATAGGAATATTTGAATAAAAGAATATTCTGAATTGGAATGAGGCGTATGTTGTGTTTGTGTAACACTTTTATAATATATACGCGAGTTATTCAGAAAGACCGGGTTTATCCCATTCTGAATAACTGATTCGACGTGGTGTCGAAGATGAAGACGGTGGTCGAAGACCAGAAGTCTTCACGTCGTTTGGGTGATTACTGATGATCTTGATTGGGCTGTACACCCAAGAAGATGGAAACAGTTGGAGATCGTCCAGACGTACTTGGAGATCGATGGATATGCGGGGTACTAGGTGCCTCTAGTTTCGTTCAGACCCAGAACGGACATGCAAATGGACTGTGTGTCTGACATTGGATTTTAGTCCGTGTGATTGATCTCTATTAAATATATATCTGTTTGGCGGCGGAGAATTTATTCTCTTGCTTAACGCCCTTCTCTGAGACGTACGAGCTCAGGGGTTATATATCGATGGATATCAAACGCATGGAGTGAATTGCCTGTGTGGCATGCCTAAGTGGCAATTGATCGAGGCTTCTGTTGAAAAGCAAAGTCTTGTGGTGATGATCAAAGCAAGGCCTTTGTGGCGTAGCTTTGTGTAACGTTGATTCGCGAGCTTCACACCCGGTATGAACCAAAAACGGGAGAGGACGTCAGGGAGGGCATGCGTTTCTTTCTAGCTAGAAGTGGCGTCAGTGGTTTTACACGCCCTGACGAGTTTGACTTATGTGGTTGTTGCTGTTGCGAGGCGCCTCGGTTATATCGGTTTCGGCCGATGCATTCTGGTCGGCAGACGGACCAGACTTACACCCCATAGGGTGGGGAGACGCATGTTTAGGGTTTAAGTTTAATCCACATCGGTGGACCGGCCCTGAGGATCCAAGGGTCAATGCGCTCTGACCCTGAGGCTCGGGCTAGACAGTCTCGAAGACGGTGAGGACTATCTTTTGCCTCGGTTCATAGATGGAAATCCAATTTCCAAATACGTGACATTTGCGGTTTTGATTGTAGAACTAGTATGGCAACATGATATATGGTACCCATGCTGCCTATGATTGATACTTATGATTTGAAGTTGTTTTATACACTATGCACTTATAATAGTATCAAATGATTTGTTTTAAACGTATCAAGCATTCTTTGGCTGTTATAAGGGAAAACCCTATTCCCCGGCTTGCGTTGCATTGTGTGATAGGACCTGGGTCTTATAACAGCTTCATTTTCCTTTATTTAGCATTGCGCTGTTGTTTATGCACTGGTATCCTTGGGAGGAAACCCGTTCCGTGTTATATGGCGTGGTCCCTTGATTTACCTAACTTTAAAATAAAGATAATAACTGTTTTAGTTCTCACACCAGTCACATGACTGACCTGGAGTTTATTGTTTTAACCTAAACTCTGGGTGCCCTTATTTTGACACGGGCAGCTAGTAGTTTTGGTTTTGCAGATTTATATTCACAGGATCCTGGTTTACAGTTGGAACGATATCCGGAAAGCTTTGTATCCGTATATCTCATTCTAGTTGTGTATTGTATTATTTTCCGCTGCGATGTATTTAAATGTAATTTAAATCTCTGATATTTCTGTGTAATATTCATTTATACTCTGTATATTCTTGTAATCTGATGCATCGTTGTAATAAGCAATGAAATGTTCTTCTGTATGAGTTCTGTTGTGGCTTGTTCTCGAACTATCCGACGCTTTCCATTACGGGTAAGTTACGGGTCTTTACAGGCACCTCCTTTGTACTGGTCAATATTTCACACTCCAACTAGCCTCTATGGGCCGTCTCCATCCCAAAAGAAAATCAAACAGCCACGCGGCTTGCCAATTCGGCTCATAAATCTCATACCCAATAGAAATATAAACTTGTACCTTTTGTCGGCATATCATTTTATCCTTTCCACCGGTTATCAATTCAGTGGATACAAGGGTCATCCCAATCAAATTCCAATCTGCTTTTATCGACAACACCACCATTCGCTTATATCCGAGCCAAATATCATTTCAAACTCGAGTTTCAATTCTTGATTCCAAACTCTTAACTCGATTATCCAATCGTATTTCAAATTCAAATTTCACAAATCCAATCCTATTCGATTTTAATTCAATTTCAATTACCACTTAACTGCCTTTACTTTAATTCCAATTTGCTTTCACAGTTGCTGTTTAAATTTGTTCTTAATTTCAAACAATCTTTCTTTGGAGTTTTAAACAGTTTACCTTATAAAAATCAAACTTTCCTTTGCAAGATGTCACTGAGCCCTTAATTAATATTCCATTAGTTAAATTACTTCTCTATTTCTTTATCAATATTTGTTAACCAAATATTTTCAATAACCATATTGGCCTTTTATGTTATTTGGAAAACATTTCCGAATATCGTCTTCCTTTATTTTCTAAACTTTAGAAAATATATGCTATTTATAATTGGAAAATATTCCAATTACTTATCTCTTTTCCGATCTTGTTTATTTCTATACTTAGGAAATATTCTTTATTATATTTCCATGCTTACACTTATTTGGGTTAAAACGGATATTGTGTAAAACATCGTTACGGCAACCCAAATACTATATTCAACTAACTCTTATCCAACATTGATCTTCGAGCCTGAAATCTTACTATTTATTTGTTAATAATGAAATCAATCAAGTTAGGGTATAACTACCTCCCAGACCTTGACTGAATAACATTTATAACGTCAAAACAGATATGACTACTTACTCGAATAATCAATACCATACAGCTACTTATTCACTTTTAAACACGTCTACACTTTCTCTTTCTATTCTTACTAGATTTTATTCTTAGTCTTCCTTCTATATATATATATATATATATATATATATATATACCTTGATTTCTAACAATCAAATTATCTTAAAATTATTCTAACTCCTTAAATTCCCAGAAAAATTCGCCATAACCTCCTTTGTACCAGGAGCATCGGGATATTTCCAATAGCCTCCCATGGCCCTCACCAATCCAAAAGAAAAAAGAAAAAGCCAAGCGACTAGCCGATACGGCGCATAAAATCTAATATATGAATTAAATACATACCTTTTCGTCGAGCGTTCTATTTATATACCTTCATACCTTATCTATACCTATCTCATGTATATTTATACCTGCCCAATCTATTTTAACTATACCTGATCGTTTTAACTCAATTCGTTAATTAATTTTTTAATTAACTCTTTAGTCTATTTCAGTTTTATATTTGAACATGACATGCTCAAATATATTTTAACTTGCTTATTAACTAATTTGAATCCAAATTTCAAATTTAAGTTCTATATTCGATTTCGAATATCCATTTACAAATCCAATTCACCTTTCAAAGTTCAACTTCAAATTCAAAACTCGATTAACTAATCCCTCTTCGACTTATTTAATTCTATTCAATTTCCATTCAAATTTTATATCACTTCTATTATTCAAATCTATATATCAAATTCTATTCAAATTCTATTCAAATTCTATAAATTCAAATTCTATTCAAATTATATTCAAATTCTATATATTCAAATCCTATATTTGAATTCCTTTATATTTTCTATATTCAAATTCTATATTTGAATTTCTATATTCAAATTCCATTTGAATTTCTATATTCAAATTCTATATTACTTCCGTTGAATTTCATATATTCAAACTCCCTTTGAATTTCCTTATTAAAATTCTATGTTTGAACTTCCTTTATTCAAATTCCTTCTCAAACATTCTTTATTCATTCTTTAAATAAGTCTCGATTTCAATTCCTTTTGAAATCGATATTTCTACCTTTGGAAAATAGATTTCCCTTTCAATTTCGCACTTGTATTTTTATTTCTGAATTATCCAATGATAATTCTTTTCACTTCATTTATAAAATCGTTTTTAAAAGAACTATTTATAAACTACGTTTATAAAGGAACTTCTCGTTTTATTTCTTTTAAAACAAGTTAATATTTCAAATCTATTTAAAAATTCGAATTCTATTATTCAAATTCTATACTATAAATCCCATTTTGAAATTCAACACAACTTGTCTTTCCCAAAACAAATTCAAAACAGTATCTCTCGTAGTAATTCGTCACTTACAACTCGAAAATGAATACTGATGATGCAGCTATCATCATCGGGATCTATTTTCCAGCGATCGAAGTGAGTTCAATACTATAAAACCATTTCTAAAATTTCCACTTTGAAATTCATTTTAAAATATAATTCACACTGCTTGTAAAACAATTTAAAATCTCCTAGGATCTTAAATTTTCCTTATTTTTAATCCAAATCCATTTACAAACACTTATCCAATTGTCCAGAGTTTTAACTCAATTTCTGGTTTAAAATTTCAGATTCAACTCATCTGATTTCACGTATTTCACTTATATGAATTCTGATTGGCTATTTACATAACCATTTAATTTATAATCTTACTCGATTATAATAACAACCAATATATATCAAAATATACTTCGGGTAAAATTATTTTCATTTACCCTCTTTTCAAAACATATCGTGCCGACCCATCGTATTTGAGTGTTTAGCAACTCCTACCGATACAGTGGATCAAACTGATCGACCAGAACTCATAAACAACTCAACCAATGAATCTCCACAATATAAATCAATTTTTATATCAATAACAAATACGTTCACTTGTATATATACACTCAACTCAATCTAGGATATTACTAACCCTATCTCTACTAAGTAACGCCACAGAGCCAAGATAATTCACTTAACTTAAGCTCTGATACCAACTGTAATGACCCTAAAGTAGAGGACTATCCTCCTCCCGTGGCATACAAAGGTACCCCAGACACCATGCTTTACGGACAGCCTCTCGACTCGACCAACCCGCTATAATGCAGGACCTGTAGGGGTACGAGTCTCCCGTTCACCACCAAACTGCAAAGTGAGAACCCACTATCAGACGTACCAGTGAAGCAACATGGACTGGTATGAGTAAAACGGTTTAAAACAGTTCGAACAAGTAAATGATATCTCATAAGACCACGCCGTATAACGGAACAGGTTTTATCCTTATGAGAATCCAAAATATCTTTATATCAAAACCCTTTGATATTATAATAATGTCTACCATCCACAATATAATAATCATCTAGCAGAAATGCTTTCATCTCACGTTCTACATATATAGTATACAATCAAAACCGCAAGCACGTTTTGGGTAATGGATTTCCAACTATGACAAGGTATGGAACCACCTTTCGCTGGTGTACCTCTAGAAAGGAATACACTGGGTTCAACAAGAACATCTTGCAACCCGGCCACACATGACCGACCACTCATTTCGCTTGAGTGTATCGAATGTATATCACCAACGGTTGGGATCAGCAACCGTTTCCCGAATGGGATAGCATCAACAATAGATTTTTAGAAATAAATGAAACTCTAGATCAGGTGATTATACACCCTACTTCGGAGCGACTGACTTAGCCATGCTACCGGCCCGATTTCTGTCATTTACCGATTGATGAGGCTTGAGGTTACGCTTCATCATCACATCAGATTCGCTTCGAATGCCACATTGTCAGATCCATCGAAAATCACTAATTGACGTCTACAACAGTACATTACATGTTAGCTAAAAGAAGTTTCCTGCTCCGCTTCCACTCTTGGTACGGTTGGAGAAATCAATATACGTGATCGTCTGGAAATACTCTGTTAGACATCCGTCCATACAAGTCATCTAGGAATAGGATGAACCGAAGGCACTATTCAATACATCCGTCTTAGACACTATTATCTAAGACTTATACGATAGCCCTTGCACTTTACTCTGTCTTCAATTATCTTTGGCATATATGATTCGCAACGCTTATGCCAATACAGAGTGGTTCTTTGGATAATAATCCAACCGGTCTCTCCATATTAACAACGTTAAAATGGTCAAAATTTCGATAGCCTGTGATTTAACTATCGAATAAAAACAAGTGTGCAAACAACGATATTATTTCTAGATGGAAATTCTATCAATCAATCATCAATCATATATATATTTCCTTATTTTCTATGTTTAGAAAATATACGTTATTAACACTGGAAAACATTTCCATTTCTTGTTTTCTATATTAGAAAACATTTCTGATTCTTGTTTGGAAAACATTTCCAAAACTCCTACGTTTGAATTAAGCAGATGTTTAGATAAAACATCGCTATGCCAACTCAACCATTTCCTTTAATTACTAAATTCACCTTACCGTCCTTTACTGCCGAACCATAACCATTCCTTAGTTAAAAACGAAGCCAATCATGTTGGGGGTAGAACTACCTCTCGGACCTTAACTGAACAACATTTCTAACCCTGAAATAGGCAAAGTTCACTTTAAATTTCTTTAACTAACTTCCTTACTTAACCTTTCTTTCGAATAATTATATTCGATTGACTCTTTTCAGTTAACTCTATTTGATTTATTCTATTGATTTACTCTATTTGATTTACTCTATTCACTTAACCCCTGTCGAATAAACTATATTCGATAAATCCTCTAACTCTATTTGAATAAATTGTATTCGATTAACTCCTCTAACTCTATTCAAATAAACTATATTCGATTAACTCCATTTGAATAACTTCTAGTTCAATTTAACTCTATCGATTTACTCTAATTGGTTTAACTCTAACTGATAAACGCTAACTAGTTTAACTCTACGGTTTAACCTAACTGATTTACTCTAACCAATTAACTCTAACTGGTTAACCCTAACTGGTTAACTCTGTTTGATTAACTCAAATCAATTAATTTTATTCGATGAATTCTGATCGAATAACTCCTTTTGGCTAAACTACATTCGAATACCTCCTTTTAACTTTATTCGATAACTTCCTTTATTCTATTCGAATAACTAATTCGATTAACTCCTTTTCGAATAAACTACTCATTTATAAAGATTTACTTTTAGTAACGGTTCTTCACTTTACAAATGATTTCCTATCATTCTAACTTATCCTTTGATTTTATAAATATTTCTTTTATAATAATCCTTTTCCTTTTCTATATAAAATCCATCGATTTTATATAAATAATTCATTTTCAAAATACACTTTGAAAATCCCCTTTCCCATATCCAGTATTTCTTATGGTATTTAACATACCATATAACAACGATGAATATCGTCCAAACACGCATAATCAACAACAGATTATATATCACGTCATATATCACAATATATGAATCATAGTAAAATAAATGTTGAGGAATCCAGTTGGATTCCTCCAACCTGTTTCCCTGCATCACAGAAGTTAAACAATATAGATAACATCACTTTCAGTTCCATATGATATATTCTGTTAAACGGAATAAATATAGAAATTCCACTAATTGACTAGCAGTTCAATCAAACAGTCAACACACAGTCAATCAGACAATTTCTAACAGTTCTAAAAATACAACACGAAATTATAAACTGTTCAGAGTTAGTGAGATTTACTCACATTTGCAGTTCATCGTTAAAGAATGGTAAATTGCTGTTTGATTTGAATCAAACAGTTTATTTCGCCATAAATTCATACGAGCTCCAATCCACTCCCAGTTAGACCCATTGGGTAGTGTTCGTCCATACGATCCTGTCGGATCTTGTTTCATCTGATTCTGATATCGTATGACGAAGTTACACATTTTAGAAGTTCGTACACTATTTATAATTAAACATTAAAATAAATTAATGGTTAGTGGGCTTAACTTTATACTCCCGGCCCATCTTTCAACCAAAACCCAACCCGACAAACCTCCCTTCTTCCTCAAATGAACTTGCGAAGCTCTAGTATTTCCCAAATCAGATGGCCGAACTTTATGAGACCAAACCAGACTCCATTCTTCATTAAAAATCACATTAATATACAAAGTGCTTCACTCTACTCCCTTTCTAAATTCATGTATACAACGGATAGCTCGACACTACTCCATCATTCTACAGGCAACCAGAAAAGCGGCCATTTCCGCATCATAAAACTTCACCACACCCTCATTTACTCCATTATAAAATCAACCAAATTCATAGCCATACTCCACTTCGATTTCTCTCCCTCCCTATACCATTTTCAGCCAACTCGCATGGTCATCTTCGACCACGACTTTCACATCTCGACGCTGCTACAGGAAAACACCGCCCCTTTTAAACGTCGAACTCCCCCATACTTCATCAGCACTTTCCAAAGACCACCACAAACTCAAAACAAACCTCAAACTCCAACAAAGATGCCTAAAAATCAAGAAAAACTGTGCCCTAGGCGCTACTGTTCACAGTCGTGTTCCAGGAAGTTGGATCGCACGCTATAGGAAACACATCAGATTGAAGAGGAACTTCCTAGGATCAATAAGATAAAAGCTTTGGGGTTTATAGAATTTTATCTGAATTGATTTGAATTTATGAAGTGGATTCTTTTACTATTGGAAATTATTTAGTGGCGGCCGGATTTTGATCGTGGAAACTTCTAATTAGGTTAGGTTATAAGGAGGGTTATTTATAAGGTAAAGGGGGTAGATATTTTGTATTAGATATTTTTTTATCCTTATTTAAAATGCATCTGCCTTCTAAAAATTTGTGTGATCACATATGATACACAAAAAATCATGAATTTGGACATGCAGCTAGAGTTCGGCATTACGGTCCCAACGAAACTGGTTTTGTCGAATTCCGACTTCGTTTGCTCACACAACATATTTTTAACCGTCAGAATGTCGACTGTTTTTCACCTTAAAAATCCGTACGGCCACATACTGACTTCAAAAATCACAAAAACTGAAATCTAGCAATAATTTAACATTGTAGATCTAACAAAATTGGTTTCGTCGAATTCCAACTTCGTTTGCAAAATTGGCTATTTTTAAAGCTTTGGATGACCCATTTAAATATATAAATATATTTAAATATAATTAAATAAAATATTTAAATTTATATTATCGTATATACTCATAGTGGAATACCCTACAGCTCTAGAATATTCCTATATGAATTTCTAACTCGATATTCACTTCTGGGTCAACCCGATATTCGACTTATATTGAAATTCCTTTTTAAAATATAAATAATTTCCTTATAAATTATAAAGGAATTCCACAGCAAATTTTTAAAATTTGATTTGGACGTAAATCAAAATCTACACGACAAAATCCCATTTTTCTCTTCCACTAGAAAGATATACTCCACCAGCTCCACACGTTTCTTGTTTCACAGATTTCCGGCTTAAAACGAATCCTATACATTCAATTGAAGTTCAAATTGCCAATTTACGAACTGCAGCGCCATTTCGAGCTTGATTTTAATTATATTATAACTCTACGTTCAAATTGTCGTTTATATAATATATTCGTTATTTAAATTCAATTCTAAACTGAATTAAATATCACAGATGATCCAGTTCACACCATATCGCCATTTCGGCCAATTCTGATTATTTCAGAATTAAATATATTATTTTAATTTATTATTTAAATTAAATATTCAACATTATTTTATTAAACCACCATTTAATTCACTATATCACTATTTATATAATTAAATAAATTAATTATAATACCTCTGCAAATGCGGGTCATTACATCGGGAACACAAATCCTTCCTCTCAATCTCAGGATCCTATCGTTATCGATTTGAAAACCCGAGGGTTCTCCATTCTGAATTCTTTTGATCATATCCTTAATAAAATTATCATCTTTCTGAAGAATAGATATTTTGTCAATCAAGGAAGTCGTAATAACAAAACTGGTGATTATTACATTCTTTCAGCTTAGCTTATCAGCCACAACATTGGCTTTCCCTGGAGTGTACAAAATGTCAAAATCGTATGCTGCAAGAAATTCTAGCCAACGCTGCTGTTTCAGATTCAAGTCTTTCTAGGTGGACAAATACTTCAATGACAGATGGTCTGTATATAGTTCGAATTTCTCACCCAAAAGATAGTGCCTCCAGATTTTCAAAGCAAATACGATGGTTAGCAACTTAAGATCATGAGTAACATAAATTTTCTCATGTGGTTTCAGATGACGGCTAGCATAAGCAACCACATGACCTCTTTGCATTAATAATGCACCAAGGCCTTCTCTAGAGGCATCTGTCCATACTTTCAATTCTTGATTGCCATCGATAATCGTTGATACTAGAGCAGTTGTTAATCTTAATTTTAGCTTCTAAAAAGCCTCCTCACATTCGGGAGTCCACTTGAATCTTGCGTGCTTCTTTGTAAGCTTTGTTAAGGAACTAGATATCTTCGAAAAATCTTTAACGAACTTCCGATAATAACTAGCAATACAAGAAAACTTCGGACTTCTATGGGAGTACTAAGCTGCTTCCAATTTTGAATAGCGGTGATTTTACCGGGATCCACAGAAATTCCTTCTTTTGATACAACATGGCCAAGAAACTTGATTTCTTCTTGCTAGAATATAATTTGGAAAGTTTGGCCATTAAAACATTCCTTTACAGAATTTCTAACACTTGTTCCAAATGTTTCGCGTGCTCGCTCTTTGACTTAGAGAAGATCAATATGTCATCAATGAAAACCAGAACAAATTTGTTCAAGACTTCTCTGAATATCCTATTCATCATATCGACAAAATAAGCTGGAGCATTACATAAGCCGAACGGCATTACTAACCACTCATAGAATAAGTCTGGACCTCTGAATGCTGTCAAAGGAACACACTCTTCGGCAATACGAAGCTGATGGAAACCTGCAGCTAGGTCCATTCGGGAAAATACTTACGCGCCATTCAATCGATCCAACAAATCATTAATTCGCGGCAGTGTTCTTTAATGTATGTTTATTCAAGTCACGATAATCCATACATAGTCGAAGAGTACCGTCTGACTTTGGGACAAACACCACTGCTGCTCCTCAATCAGAGAAACTAGGCCTGATCAGACCCTTCCATACAAGCTGTCGAGTTTGATTGTCTAATTCTTCCTTCTCCTTTAGAGTCATTCTCTGAATAGCGTGCACAACTGGCCTTGCATTCGGAATTAAAGCGATCTTGTCAATTTCTCTCTTCGGAGGTAAGCTAACAACTTCTTCGAACACATCCATATAATTCTTGATGACAGAAATATCTTTTATGATGTCCAGAATATTATCTGTGACTACAAGGATATCTTCTATTTGAGCAGGAGAAATATCAAGAGCTGACCAAAACTCTTTTCTATCTGAATTCGGACCTTCACATGGTATGCTTATATAATCCCCAGATTTAATCTTTGCCTTAACCACTCTCTCGGCGCATTTAACCTCAACTTCATATTTGGTTAACCAATCCAATCCCAAAATAAGATCAAATTCGGTAAAATTCATGACGATCGAGATGGTAGGAAACCGATATCGGGAAAAAGAGACAGGCACCCCACAAATCCAACTAAGATCGAGAGAACCCCCAACCGGATTATGGACAGTAATGGGTTCTTTGAGCTTTTTCAATTTCAAATCCAGTTTCTTAACCGCATTCTTTGCAATAAAGCTTCGCGACGCGCCTGTATTAAACTGTACTTTAACTGGAATATCTTTGTCTATAAGCGTGCCTCCTAAAACATCTGACTTTCTCTGACTAGCGAAGGGTTCTGAAGTTTCAGCCACTTCATTTATTCTTACTATTTCAGATTTCTTTGATAGTCGGCAATTTTTCGCAATATGACCAGTTTGGTGGCACTTATGGCATCCCCTACTCTCTTGAAGCTTGTTCTTCGATTTAAATCCACTCTTTAATCGCTTCTTTAAGGGTCCGCGGTTTATTGCCAAATGCCCTGGCTTCTTGCAGTTACTGCATATGGCAGTCATTATTGGTCCTTTCTCAGATTTAACCCTTTTCCTCTTGGCTTTGGGCTTCTTACTCACCTCAGGCATCGTACTAGCCTCAGGACTATCAGTCTCAGACTCCCCTTTGTGACTAGAAATGACTTCCTCTTCGTCATTCAAAAGACCTTTCTTATGGAGATCTTCGTACTGATAAGCCATGTATATCATTTCAGAAAAAGGAAGCTTCACATGCCCCATTATACTACTTTTGTACTTCCTTTGAAGCCCGATAATAAACCTCAGATTCTTCCTCTTTTGATTTTGAATTAGATGCAGGGAAAAATGAGAAAGTTCATCGAATTTCTTGTGATATTCTAAAATGTTCATATCTCCTTGTATCAGATAATAGAATTCATCATCTAACCGCTCAGTTGCTTCTGGAGGAATAAATCTTTTACTGAAAATGTCTTTAAATCTATCCCAGGTAATATTTCTGGATTATCTTTAATAATCTAATCCCACTAGAACAAAGCTTCTTCTTTGAGTGCCCAAGATGCCAGTAATCTTTTCTGGTCATCTCCCAGCTTTAAACCTTCAAATATTTTCTCAGCAGAACAAATCCAAGCTTGTGTTTCCATAATGGATTCTTTGCCCAAGAACGGTGATCCACCCAGATTTCGATACCTCTTTACTAGAGCCTCAATATCTGGTTCGGTATTCCTTCTTCTGTTTCTGCCACTCATTTATCTACGTCTGCATGTGGCAAAAAAGTGTCAGGTCAACAGAAAAGATAGTATAAAACATAGAGACATATACTTGAGTGTAATTGTGTCTATTGGGGCGTATTTCATTCTGCTACACTCATTCTAGGATATTACTGATCTTGTTTGTAATGAGTGATCCGTCGTAGAACACTACTGGTTCTATTTCTTACGAGTTCATTAATATGTTATATTCAAGAACTAAGCTTAACCAAAGCTCTGATACCACATTGTGACGACCCTATACCCCCGTACGATGGTGGCAAGGGTAATCTTTGGAATATAACACATAAACAGATAATAGTAGAACAAAAACAATTAAATATACCAGATGATGTTCAATAGAATACGCTGGATAAACATAATCATCAGAGTTACACAGTATACAGGATCATACTTAGTACAAAATACAGTTCAGCTATACATAAATGTCTACAGCGGAAAATCAAAACATAATATGTACAATAGGAGCTGAACAACATAAAAAGAGATAAATTATAGAATCCATCTTCAGCTCTAGCTATCTAGAAAGAGCCAGCTAAAACCTGAATACAAGGCTTCCCGTGTAGAAATAGGGCCACCCAAGTTTGCAAGTGAAACAAACTACGAGTCAGTCATGGGACTGGTATGAGAAATCTACTTAACATATTTTACAATATGGCCAACCATAGGACCACACCACTTTCGCGGAACGGGTTTACTCCATTGGATTGCCAGTGCTTAAAACAAGTAAATCTTTTAAACATCGCAATGCTTTTTATAGAAATGAAGCCATTATAAGACCCAGTTCCCATCACACAATGCAACGCAAACCAGAGGACAGAATTTTACCTTATAATGGCCAAAATATGCTTGATACGAATAAAACAAAAGCATTTGATATTATTACGACTGTTTATATATTTCAAAAACAATTTCAATCAAAAATATAAATCATAGACGGCATTAATGCCCCATACCACTATGTCGCCATATATAGGTGTACAATCAAAACTGCATGACGTCGTATTTGAAAATTGGATTTCCGTCATGAACCAAGGCAAAAGATAGTCCTTACCGAATTCGTGACGCTCTAGCCCGTGTCTCAGGACCCAGACTCAGGTGGGCCCTTGGATCGTCAGGCCCGGTCCACCGATGTGGATTAAAATGCCTGAACACTGCATTTTCCCGCCCTTTGGGGCGTAAATGAGCCAAATGACTCCATCAGCTCCACATAGTCACCGATATATCTGAGGCGCCTCGCAAAGAAACAACCACACAGGTGAAAATAATATAAATGTCAAGGCTGGTAGGTCACTGACACAACCCTAGCTAGGAGGAAACGCATGTCCTCCCTGAGGTCCTCTCCCGTTTCTGGCTCATACCGGGATGTGAGGCTCGCGAATCAATGCTATACACAAAGCTATTCCACACAGGCGGTGCTTTGATCATCAACCACAAGGCTTTGCTTTTCAACAAAAGCCTTGATCATTTGCCACTTTGGCGTGCCACATAGTCAATTCTCTCCATGCGACTGATTTCTATCGATATATAACCTCTGAGCTCGTACGTCTCAGAGAAGGGCGTTAAGCAAGAAAATAAATTCTCCGCCACCAAACAGATATATATATATTTAATAGAGATCTATCAGCACAGAACAAAATCAGATGTCAGACACACAGTCCATTTACAAGTTCGTTCTAGGTCTGAACGAAACCGGAGGCACCTTATACCTCGCATATCCATCGATCTCCAAGTACGTCTGGACGATCACCACTTATTATCTATATTTCGGGATGCTTCCCAATCAAGACATTAGTAATCATCCAATCGATGTTAAGATCTCCGGTCTTCAACCACTGTCTTCATCATCGACTTCTTCTCGCCGATCAATTATTTGAAATGAGATTTAACTCGGCCTTTTCAAATAATTCACGTATATTTAGAATTTAAATCAATTCATTTCAACAGTTAAATTATTCGACATCAATAATTCTGTTCTTAAATGTAATTTTCACGCCGAACACATTCAGCCATCAAATATCCCATAAACCGGGTAATTTCGGTTTATTTTGCATTCCATATCGTTTATAATATTTTATAATGATTTATCGCTATTTTTATTCATTTAAAAATAGCTAATTCATTCAAATGACGCTTCAGGCCATAACGCGGTCGTGGCGCAGTTTTTCTCCATATTTGATTTACACATATCCGAAAATCTTTCCGTTGGATGTTCACAAATTTTATATCATTAGAAAGATCTTTTCAAAACGAATCCAACGGTTTCAGTTTTGGGAAAATCCGACTGTCGGATCTCCCGCACTAATCGTTTGAAGTTTCGATTTCAAAATACGAGCTGCATCGTCGTTATTCGATTTAATTTAATTATATATATATATATATATATAATCGATTCTGGCGCTGTTTTTCTTCAGATTTGAATTAAACATTCCAGATAATCCAACCGTTGGATCTTTACAAAGTTGGTGTCGTTGGAAAGATATTTCCAAAGCAAACCCAATGGTTGTGGTTTCGGGAAAATCCGATGGTCGGATCTCCCGCAATAATCATTTGAAATCACGGTTCCAAAACACGAACTGCCGCTTCGTTATACGATTTTTTATAATTATATTTATATATATAAAAATATAATTCATTCTTTGATTCTAAAACCATATTCATTTCACACATTTGATAAAAACGGTATTTTTATCCAACAGCCATTTATTTCAATACATCACTATTTTTAACAGTCCATATATATCATAAAAATGTGATTTTTATTGTAAAACAATTTATTTCAAAACACGATTATTTTATATAGTTTATATATATCATAAAAATGTGATTTTTATTGTAAAACAATTATATATAAAAATGTGATTTTTATTGTAAAACAATTTATTTTGAAACACGGTTAATTTATATCATTTATATATATAATAAAAATGTGATTTTTATTGTAAAACAATTTATTTTAAAAGACCAATATTTTATATAGTTCATACATAAGGTAAAAAATGTTATTTTTGGTGTTAAAACAATTTATTTAAAATGCTAATATTTTATATAGTCTATAAATATGATAAAAATGTTACTTTTATCTTTCAAAGAATTTATTCAATACATGAACTTCATTCAACACATGAATTTTATTCAACACATGAATTTCTATCCAACACATGAATTTTATTTCAACACAAGAATTTTATTCAACCCATGAATTTCTATTCAACACATGAATTTTATTTCAACACATGAGTATAAATCAAACACTAGAATATTTCAGAAAATTTCGGTAGCATAACGGCAGGGTAGTTAAAACAGGCACAATCCCTAGTACGGCTCCTCGCTCTACCTTAAAGCCTCGCAGCTTTTGACAATGGGGGTTTTCAATATCCAGTTCCAAACAATATCACAACCAATATATATCGTCCATGGTCTTTGGACGAGGGGAGTGTGTGTATATATATATATATTTATAGATATACGTATATAACTATATTTCGATTTCATTTCAATATCATTTCAATTCATTTCAACGCATATATGATTTCTACAACGCATATATAACTTATACATCGAACATACAACTTACACAACGCTTATACATGAGGTGTACAACGCTTATATAACTCAAACATCGACTATATAATTTATACATTGTCATTTCCATATAGTTTATAATTCAGAAATTTCACTTTGGGTTCGACTCCTCCAAAAATTGTAGAAGGCTCAGAAAAATATCTGGTCTCTTCTAGAGTGCAGAAGATGTCCGCACGATTCCACTATCTCTTGTTTCACTGGATTTCGACAACATAGCAAAAAGATATGATTTTTATTGTAAAATCAATATTTGCGACGTTTTAAAAGTGTTAAAACTATTTAAAACTTCTTTCGTTACCTTCAAGGGGGATTCAAAACTAGGTTTAGCAAATCTGTTCAATCTGTTACTCGAGGTGATGATCAGACTTCGCCACGATGGAGGGCTAGGAGGCGCGCACCCAAAGAGCTAGGTGGGGCCCAGTTCGATTCCATGCAGAGGGGACGACGGCGCGATGAACGGAGCGACTTCTCAAGCGCGATTCTCGAGGTACGCCACACGATAGGAGGCGATGCCGGTATGGATTGGAAGAGGATGAAGAGTACTTCAAAAAAGGTCAACGGCGCAGGGCTAATTGTGAAAGGATCGGCCAGATTTTTGGAGATAAGGTGGAAGTTCCTTCCGCCGTTCGACGAGGGTTATCCAGATAGAAAAGAAGGGAGAGAGAAAGTGTGATTGGCCATTGATATTTTTTATTTATATATTTTTAAAAATCCAAAAATACCTCTTGCCTCATACGAACTCCAATCCAAACCCAACGACTGACGTCCCTAGCTAATTACCCCCATTTCGAACACAATAGGATATGTTTCGTAGGCCCATTTGACTGTTTCAGTTAGTTTTTCTTCAAATTAAAATAGAAAACATTCAATATTCAATTTGAACATACATTTCAATTCGCAGGGGCCACATACTGATCCAAATATTCCAGAAAAATAAATCTAGCTATGTTTTGATGCTATAGTCCCAACAGAACTAGTTTCGTCGAATTTTGAGACCGTTTGAAAAATGGTCCTTTTCTGGTCGATCCAATTTAACTAAAATCAACCAAACACATTTTCTTTCGCCACGCTCACATATTAACTTCAAAATTATGGAATTTGAAACCTAGCAATAATTTAACATCCCGGATCCGACAAAAGTGGTTTCGTCGAATTCTGAGGTCATTTGCAAAATGTCTATTTTCCAGGGCTATATATTCTCTATAGCGACCTTTCTGAAAATTCATTTGGCCATAACTTTTGACTCCCGCTATGAAACTTCGATTTTTCAAATTCGTTAGGAAGATATTCATAAACAAATTTAAATATTTTTGGTTTCACTAAAATCCGTTTTATTTTGCACCCGGTACAGTCAGTCAAAGTTTGAATTCAAATTTTGAAACCGCCGCGCCATTTCAGGCCTTGTTTATATTTAAAAATAATTATATTTATTTTCAAACATTGATTAAAACATACTTTTCGTCGTTATTATTTAAATAATTTATTTTAAATATTTAAAATCCACTAAAATAGCCAAATTAAATTTTTTAAATTGGCTTAGATTTTCCGGGTTGTTACAGTTTGTATAAGTTTGTCAAAGATGTTTCATCTAGTTTTGTGTCTACAAATAATTCTGTTTCTAATCAATGTTCTCTTGTTCTAGCTTCTAATACATAAAATTCTATTGATCTTTTTCATTCTAGGCTTGGACATGCGTCTTTAGGCAAATTAAAACATGTATCTGATTTTCCATTATCTTTCATGTAACAACCCGGAAAATCTGAACAAGTTTGAAAATTTTAATTTGGCTATTTTAGTGAATTTAAAATAAAAATTTTAAATAATAACGACGAAAAGTAAGTTTGAATCGACGTTTGAAAATAAATATAATTAGTTCTAATTATAAACAAGGCCTGAAATGGCGCGGTAGTTTCAAAATTTAAATTCAAACTTTGACTGACTGTGCCGGGTGCAAAACAAAACAGATTTTTGTGAAACTAAAAATATTTAAATCTGTTAGTGAATATCTTTCTAACGAATCTGAAAAATCGAAGTTTCATAGCAGGAAGCAAAAGTTATGGATAAATGAATTTTCAGAAAGGTCGCTATAGAGTTTATATAGCCCGTGAAAATGGCCATTTTGCAAACGATCTCAGAATTCGATGAAACCACTTTTGTTGGATCCGAGATGTGAAATTATTTCTTGGTTTCAAATTTCATAATTTTTGAAGCTAGTATGTGAGCGTGGAAAAGGAAAATGTGTTTGGTCGATTTCTATTAAATTGGATCGACCAGAAAAGGGTCATTTTTCAAACGGTCTCAGAATTCGACGAAACTAGTTTTGTTGGGACCGTATCGTCAAAACATAGCTAGATTTATTTTTCGGGAATTTTTAGAATCAATATGTGGCCCCGGCAAACTGAAATGTACGTTCAAATTAAATATTGAATGTTTTATATTTTAATTTAAAGGAAAACTGACTGAAACAATCGAATGGGCCTTCGAAACATATCCCATTGTGTTCGGAATAGGGGTATTTAGCTAGGGACGATAGTCATTGGGTTTGGATTGGTGTTTGTGTGTGACAGGGGGTATTTTCGAATTTTTAAAATTTATAAATATAAAAAAATATCATTGGCCAATGTTTTTACTCTCTCCCCAATATACCATCGACGCACGACGATAAACCCTTCAATCTTTCCCGTCCACTTTCCGACCAAACCACGAAGAATCAGTCCCTCCTCTAGTTGAAGATTTTGAAGAGCTCGAGACGAGCTTCAAATCCATATATAGTTTGTATTTTTTCGTCGAGGAAACAAGGAGAATCGACGCCAGGAAGTCTCCGACTTCGAGCCGCCGCCCCGCCTAATTCCGATCGTCGAACTGGCCGTGACCACCACCGCCACCTGCACCTCTCCTCCCTCTTCGACACCATATAACCCGATCCTCCTATAGCGCAGCGGATTGGAAGAAAAACCGGGCCCTAGTTTTGAACCACTTCGAAGGTACACGGTTGATTTTTATTTCAACCATTCTATAGCACTTTAAAGCGCTACGGTTTTTGATTTCACTGCCAAAATCATATCTTTTTCGTTTCTTGACGAAATTCAGTGAAACAAGAGACAGTGGACTCGTGTGGACGTCTTCTACATTCTAGAAGAGACCACATATTTTTCTGAGCCTTCTGCTATTTTTGGTGAAGTGGAACCTAATGTGAGATTTCTGAATTATAAACGATATAGAAAACGAGGATGTATAAATTATATAGTCGATGTACGAGTTATATAAGCGTTGTACACCTCATGTATAAGCGTTGTATAAGTTATATATGCGTTGTAAAAATTATATATGTGTTGAATAGAAGTGAAATACACTTATATGTATATATATATATATATATATATATATATATATATATATATATACGTCCCTCGTCCACAAACAATGGACGATATTTATTGGCTGTGATTGGTGTGAAAATTGGTTGATTATAATTGTTTGTGGTTGAAATTGATTGATTGTGGTTGAAAAATACCCATTTGTGGTTGAGAATTATTTGGTTGAAACCACATAGGATTAGTTTGTGGAAATGAAAAAAATATACTTGTTGCCTGCCTGCGAACTAGATGCCTGAAATCCCCATTGTCAAAAGCTGCAAGGCTTTAAGGTAGAGCGAGGAGGCGTACTAGGGACGACCCCGGTTTTAACTACCCTGCTGTTATGCTGCCGAAATTTTCTGAAATATTCATGTGTTAGAATTATTTTCATTTGTTGAAATTATTTTCCTATGTTGAAACCTCATTCATATGTTGAATAGAAATTCATGTGTTGAATGGTATTCGTGTTTTAAATAAATTGTTTTAACAATAAAAATCACATTTTTATTTTATATATACGAACTATAGAAAACCTTCTTGTGTTGAATAGAAATTCATTCGTTGAATAGAAAATCATGTATTGAATGGTATTCGTGTTTTTAAATAAATTGTTTTAACAATAGAAATCACATTTTTATTTTATATATACGAACTACAGAAAACCTTCATCTGTTGAATAGAAATTCATTCGTTGAATAGAAATTCATGTGTTGAATGGTATTCGTGTTTTAAATAAATTGTTTTAACAATAAAAATCACATTTTTATTTTATATATACGAACTACAGAAAACCTTCATGTGTTGAATAGAAATTCATTCGTTGAATAGAAATTCATGTGTTGAATGGTATTCGTGTTTTAAATAAATTGTTTTAACAATAAAAATCACATTTTTATTTTATATATACGAACTATAGAAAACCTTCATGTGTTGAATAGAAATTCATTCCTTGAATAGAAATTCATGTGTTGAATGGTATTCGTGTTTTAAAAAAATTGTTTTAACAATAAAAATCACATTTTTATTTTATATATACGAACTATAGAAAACCTTCATGTGTTGAATAGAAATTCATTCGTTGAATAGAAATTCGTGTGTTGAATGGTATTCGTGTTTGAAATAAATTGTTTAATAATAAAAATCATATTTTTATCATCTATATGAACTATATAAAATAGTCGTGTTTTGAAATAAATTGTTTTGCAATAAAAATCACATTTTTACTATATACATGAATCGTTAAAAATAGTGAAGTGTCGAAATAAATGTCGGTTGGATAAAAATATCATTTTTATCAAATGTATGAAAAGAAAATAGTTTTGAAATCGAAGAATCGATTATATACATATATTTATATATATAATTGAAATATATCGAATAACGAAGCTGCAGTTCGTGTTTTGAAACCGTGATTTCAAACGATTAGTGCGGGAGATCCGACCATCGGATTTTCCCGAAACCGTTGGGTTCGCCTTGGAAATACCTTTTCAACGACACCAACTTTGTGAAGATCCAACGGTTGGATTTTCTGGAATGTTTAATTCAAATCTGAAGAAAAACAGCGCCAGAATCGATTATATTTATATATATATATATAATTAAATTAAATCGAATAATGACGCTGTAGTTCGTATTTTGAAATCGAAACTTCAAACGAGTGTACCAGGAGATCCGACCGTCGGATTTTTCCAAAACTAGAACCGTTGGATTCGTTTTGAAAATATCTATCTAATGATATAAAATTGGTGAAGATCCAACGGTTATATTTTCAGATATGTGTAAACAAAATCTGAAGAAAAATAGCGCCACGGCCGCGTTATGGCTGAAGCGTCGTTTGAATGAATTGGCTATTTTTAAATAAATAAAAATAGTGATAAATCGTTATAAAACATTATAAAAGTTATGGAATGTGAAATTTAGAAACTAATTGAAGGTTAGCTAAGTCGAATGGTTTCCTGGGTTTTGATCTGATGTTGGTTTCGGCCTTCGGGGTTAATATTTGGGAAATCGTTCTCTTACTGATTTACGATTAGTGACTGATGAATTGGAATAGGGCGTATGTTGTGTTTGTGTAGCACTTGTTTATTATATACGCGAGTTGCTTAGAAAGACCGGGTTTATCCTATTTTGAATAACTGAATTGATGATAAGAGGTCGAAGATGAAGACGGTGGTTGAAGACCGGAGATCTTCACCTCGGTAGGATGATAACTGATGTCCTGATTGGGAGGCATCCCGAAATATGGATAATGAGTGGTGATCGTCCAGACGTACATGGAGATCGATGGGTATGTGAGGTATATAGTGCCTCCGGTTTCGTTCAGACCCAGAACGGACTTGTAAATGGACTATGTGTCTGACATTGGAATTCATTCTGTGTGATTGATAGCCATCAGTTGCATGGTGTGAATTGCCTGTGTGGCATGCTAAGATGCAGTGACCAAGGCTTCTGTTGAAAAGCAAAATCTTGTGGTTGATGATGAAAGCACCACCTGCGTGGCGTAGCTTTGTGTATAACGTGAATTCGCGAGCCTCGCACCCCGGTATCAACCAGAAACGGGAGAGGACCTCAGGTAGGACATGAGTTTCTTTCTAGCTAGAGGTGGTGTCAGCGCTTAAACTGGCTGACATTTATACTATTTTTCACCTATGTGGTTGTTATCAAAGTTAGGGCATCGTTCGATCTTGCAATTCAAAGAAGAACGAGGATGAAAGGTATAATTGTTAACCCAATTTCGAATTCATGCATGCTTTTAGGACTACAAATTTGCTTGATTCCGCTGTAATTGATCCTAAATCTCCTTCAATGGTATCGGTCGATCCGGGACCGATGGAGTCATTCGTTGGCTCACTTATGCCCCAAAGGGAGGGGAAACGCAGTGTTCAGGAATTTTAATCCACATCGGTGGACCGGTCCTGTCGCTCCAAAGGCTTGACTGAGTACTTGCCTGAGGCTCGGGCTAGACAGTCTCGAATTCGGTAAGGACTATCCTTTGCCTTGGTTCATGACGGAAATCCAATTTCCAAATACGTGACCGTGCAGTTTTGATTGTGTATATATATATAGATAGATATATATGGCGACATGATATATGGTACCCATGTTGTCTATGATTGATATTTATGATTGTTTTATAAAATTAGAAACTAACTGGAAACGACTAAGATGGGTGGTTTCCTGGGTATTGGTCTGATGTTGGTTTCGGCCTTCGGGGTTAATACCTAGGGAATCGTTCTCTTACTATTTTACAGTTGGAGTCTGATTAAGAATTATTTTGTTTCATTCGTATCAAGCATATTTTAGCCATTATAAGGTAAAACTCTATCCTCCGGTTTGCGTTGCATTGTGTGATGGGAACTGAGTCTTATAATGGCTTCATTTTTATAAAAAGCATTGCGACGTTTAAAAGATTTACTTGTTTTAAAGCACTGGCAATCCAGTGGAGAAAACCCGTTCCGCGAAAGTGGCGTGGTCCTGTGATTAGCCATATTATAAATGTGTTATGTAGATTTCTCATACCAGTCCCATGACTGACTCGTAGTTTGTTTCACTTGCAAACTCGGGTGCACTTATTTCTACATGGGCAGCCTTGTCTTCAGGTTTTAGCAGGCTCTTTCTGGATAGCTGGAGCTGAGGATGGATTCTATCATTTATCTCTTTTCATGCTGTTCAGCTCCTATTGTACATATTATGTTTGTTTTCCGCTGTAGACATTTATGTATAGCTGAACTACATTTGTACTAAGTATGATCCTTTGTACTGTGTAACTATGATGATTATGTTTATCCAGTGTATTATTTGTACATTATCTGGTGTATTTACTTATTTTTGTTCTGTTATAATCTGTTTATGTGTTATATTCCAAAGACTACCCTTGCCACCGTCAGTACGGGGTTTGGGGTCATCACATTTAACAAATAATAATTTTCATTGTGAATCATGTATTTGTGCAAAGCATCATAGGTTATCTTTTCCTGTGTCAAATTCCATTGCTATTGCATGTTTTAATTTAATTCACATTGATCTTTGGGGACCATATCGAGTACGCACTACATCTGGGGCAAGATATTTTTTGACTATCTTAGATGATCATTCAAGAACTACATGGATTTATTTGATTCATCATAAAGACCAAGTGCCCCAAATATTATCTGCATTTTTAGCATATGTAGAAAATCATTTTCAGACATCTGTTAAAACAATTAGATCTGATAATGGAACTGAAATAGTTCAACAAACATGTACAAGTTATTTGCATTAAAAGGGATTGTTCATTAAAGAAGCATTGTAGGAGCTCCACAGCAAAATGGAAGAGTTAAACGTAAGCATAAATATTTAGCTGAAACTGCTAGGGCACTTAAGATACATGCAAATTTACCTAGTAAGTTTTGGGGGACTATTTTCTTACCTCAACATATTTGATAAATCTTATGCCAAGTTTCGTTATTAACTGGAAAACACCATATGAAGTTTTGATGAAAAAAGTTCCAGATTATTCACATTTATGGGTTATGGGGTGTTTGTGTTACCCTGCTGTAAATACTCAAGATAAAATGTCTCCTAGATCCAAAAGATGTATTTTTCTTGGTTACCCTTATGCATAGAAAGGATATAAGCTATATGATTTGGAAAATCATAAAGTTCTTTTGAGCAGAGATGTCATTTTTAAAGAGGATATATTCCCTTTTCATTCAACTTCTTCTGATTCTTCCAGTTTAGATCAACAAACCAAATTTCCACTTGTTAATCTTGCACTAACTTCTGATTATTTTTTCAATTCTCCAATTCAAAATGATATTCAATCACCACAAAACACCTCTGAAAACATTCCTCCTTTCCCTGAAAGATCCTTATCTAACAATTCACCTATTTCTCATCATCGGACACAACAATTATCCTCTTTTAATCCACAAGAATCTTCTCCTTCAAATACAAATGTTCCAATTAGAAAATCTACTCATGCTACACAATTACCTAGAAAGTTTGATCAGTTTGTTTTAGATAAACATGTAAAGCCACCCACTGCATGTTCATTTGTTCAGTAAATCTTCTCTAATCCTGATTTGAACTATTTACCCTCAGAATATATTACCAGTTTAACACATTCCTTATTTGTTCATGAACCAAGTTTTTATGCTCAAGCTAAAGAAGATTCAAATTGGATTAAGGCTATGAATAATGAGTTACAGGATCTGGAAAAAAATAATACTTGGGAATTCACTACTTTGCCTCTAAATAAAAAGGCTATTGGAAGCAAATGGGTATATAAAGAAAAGTTTAATCCAGATGGTAGTTAAATAAATGCAAAGCAAGAGTTGTGGCAAGAGGTGATAAACAAATCAAAGAGAAATATTTCAAGTATACTTCAGTCCTGTAGCAAAGTTCACTACTGTAATGTGCCGTATTTTTATAGCTCTAGTTTTGAATATTTAAATTAGTTTAAATATTGAAATGGTAATATAAATGGATTTTTATATTAATTAAAACGAAGTTTAAAACATATGAATATATATAATCAAAACGAGCTCGAAATGGTGCGGTAGTTCAAAATTTACGATTTGAACTTCAACTGAGTGTACATGATCCGTTTGAAATCGGAATTTGCTGAAACAAGAAATAGTTAAATCTGCTGAACTATAATTTTGTAATGAAAGAGAAAATCAGAATTTCGTATATTAGATTGAGAGTTATGGCCAAATCAAATTCTGAAATAGTCGCTGTGAAATCCTTTGTAAACAATAATGATTTTATTTGATAAAATAAATCGATCTTAAATCAATTTAATATTGGTTTAATTTATATCGTGTTTAAAATTTAAGTTAGTATATTCTGAAATTTATATGAATTCAGTTGTGTGTATTTAAATAATAAATCAATAGATTTGGTTATTTTTAAACTAGTTTATATTATTAATTTTAAATTATCAAATTAATTTAATATCGTCTTTATATGGTCGAATTACACCATTGAAACTGTTCCAATGTTCAGAATGGTGGTAAAATCCTGGAAATGCCGTTCGCTGCGTTCAAATAGGGGTTCATAGCCGTAAAATATTTTAATTTGAAGTCACCGGTTAAAATAAAATAAAATTAAAATATATATAATTATAGGAGACGACCAATAACCCCAACACATGCTATTCTGCAAGCTATCCCATCCTCTCTTTTCACCTTTACGTCAAAATTTCTTCCTTCTCCCTTAAGCTTTCAGAAAAGGTACGCTCTAAGTTAACTCTACCTACATCCTACTAAGTTCGACATTATCTCTATCCTTTCATCGCGCCTATATAAACAACCGTGACCTTCCCATTCTATAACCAAAAATTTAACTGATTCTTCATTTCACTTAATCTCTTCCCTTCCTAAATCGTTCAAAATCAAATTGAGCTGCCTCTACATTTCATTTCCGCTTGTTCCTTTTTCTGTTAATTCGTGAAATTCTTGTTAGAGTTTATGCCCTAGAGGCAATTCATTTGATGAGATTGATAACACTGTTGTTGTAATTATTTTATTTGGAATAAAATAATATTCTATTATATTATAATTACTGCATAATATAAATATTAATATAATTGAAGTCCTTAGGACTATAATACAGAATTATATCATTCGAGTAAGATTTGAATTTGAGATTATATAATATGATAAGTATTATAATTCTTAAATGTCCCTAATCGAGTTTTATTGTTTATATAGGATAATAATAAAGCGTTGAGACTAGTATATTGATTGACTGATGATCACATCTCATTGATCATTAATATACGTGATATTAAAGTCAAGATATAAATACGTATTGGAGAATAGCGTATTGGGCTGACCCACTGTGAGATAACTACATGGAATATAATTAACAGTATCATAAGTTGTTCTCATAGTGACAATGATGTAATGGTCCTCAGACCTGAAATCATTATAATTTTATTCAAGGATATTTGTATTTTGATATCATCTAAAGTTACTCGTAACAGAGTAATGATAACGGTGATTATTGGATACATCTCGAGTCGAATGAAAATTATGAATGGTCTAGATGGAATTTAACCCTACGATAAATTTGTAGTGATATCCATAAGCCTCTTGATTGAGTGAGATTGTGAAATGCATGGCCGTGCTCAAATATTGATTTGTTTTAAATAGTCTACTCATTGATCAAGGAAAACAGATTAAATCATAAAGAGGATGATACAATCCATGCCTCTAGTTTAATCCTGGATATTTTTGTTAAAAGGATTATATTACATTGATACACTGGTCACGAAAAGGTTGTATCGAATAGTTAATTGATCTTATTATAAATTGGGTAGCAGCGATGTTTTACTAGATGTCGCTCACTGTTTATAATTTAAATACGATTTTAATTATTGCCAACGTTGTAATAACCTATAGGGTCACACAACTAGAACGTAACAAGGGAGAAATTATTTTCTTTGGGTCAAATAAAACATCAATTTGTTGATATTTTATTTGAAGTTGGAATTAATAAACGGGTCGGTACCTATTCAATGGTGAATGTTTAAATCTAATGGAGATATTTATTCTCCTCCTTTAAATATACACGACATACATAGTTTATTTTTGAGTCAGTCAAAAATAAGAAAAACGGACCTGTAACTTTTATTTATTCTCCAAAACCCTAGAAAATAATGGAAGCGACTAGTACCGTTTACTCCCTCTTCCTCTTCAATTCGATTGATGAAGGACATCGTTCTTGTGGACTTCTCTAGAGGTATGGCGCTTAACGTACTGTGATTCGATCCAATCCAGTTATTACGAATTCATGATTCGTCTGCTTCTTCATCATGGCAGGTATGATTTCTGTCTTTAATTGATTCGATTTACCCTTTTGCAATAGATTATCAATTCAAATCGTTAAACTGTTTAGATTAGGGTTTAGATTAGATCTAATAAACCCAACAGTGGTATCAGAGCTAGGGTTTGTAAAACTGGTAATTTCGAAATTGTGATTAAGGTTTATATGTGTTTGATTACATAGATGATCGATGGTATCAATAATTTGCAACGACAAGAATTTGATTATGAATTGTAAATTTTGGGGGCTGTTATAGATTTATGACTGGCACAGTACAAATTATTTCATTATAAAACGAATTAACATTAGATGTTAATTTAGTTTGCCTGTTACAGGATTCTACACAATTTTACATTAAATCTATGTTTGGATATGTTAGGTCATATATTAATCAGTGAATTTTAATTTTATCAGTTGTAAAATTAAACTGATACTGTTCCAATTTGGATCGAGGTCAAAAACCAAAATTTTCATTGAACAAAGGTGAGACCTTTTGGATATGAATACCCGAATTATTTCTAAGATGTATACCTTAATATATTTTAATTAATAGATAGGTCTGAATGATTTTGATTATTGCAGTATGTTATGTAAAATGTTTATTGAGAACTTGAATTTGGTATGACACACTTTGTTAAATTTGTGTATGTATATATAAATATATATGTAGATATATATATACACACACACACACACACAACATATGCTTTGGAAGCTATATTTCACCTTATATATATATTTCTAATCTGTATTGTGTATATGTGTATAGGAATATATATGCTATTAAGATTATAATTCAAAAAACAATTTTGGTAAATATAGATTCATAATGTAATAACCCAGAAATCCGAGCCAATTTAAAATTTTTATTTTGCCAATTTTAGTGAATTTTGAATATTCAAAATGATTTATTTTAAATAATAACTACGAGAAACTTATTTTGAATAGAATTAGAACGTATATATTTATAAGATCGTCGTTAGAATATAAATAATTATTTATAACTATAAAAGGAATTGAAAATGGCGCGGTAGTTCGAAAATTCGATTTCAAAGTTTAAATGAATGTACAGGATTCAAAATAAACCAGATTTTGGCAAAAACAAAAATATTAGAATCTAATTGAGAATATCTTTCCAACGAATCATAAAAATTGAAATTTCATAGCGGGGATAAAAAGTTAAGTCCAATTGAAAATTCAGAATAGTCGCTATGGAATTTTAGGCCCTTAAAAATGGAAATTTTGCAAACGACCTCGGTTTTCGACGAAACTACTTTTGTTGGATCTGTGATGTCAAGTTATTTCTAGATTCCAAAATTCGTAATTTTTCGAATCAATATGTGAGCGTGGCAAAGGAAAACGCGTTTAACCAGTTTTAATTGATTTTAATCGGCTGGAAAATGACCATTTTTCAAACGGTCTTAGAATTCGACGAAATTAGTTTTGTTAGGACCGTATCATCAATACGAAGCTAGAAAATATTTTATGGGAATTTTTAGAGTTCGTATGTGGCCCCGGTAAATTGAAATGCGCGTTCAAATTCAATATATAGAGTTATATTTTGATTTTGACGAAAATTGATCGAAACGATCGAATCAGCTTACGATACATATCCCATTGTGTTCAGAGTGGGGGTAATACGCTAGGGACGACAGTTGTTGGGTTCGAATCGGGGTACGGATGATAAGTCAACTTTGAAGGAGAAATAAATTAAAGTAATTAAATTATATATTAATACACTCACCTCTCTCTCTCTCATAACCACCGTCGGAATAAAAAAACGAAAGGAGCGCCGTCGATTGAAATCCGTCGTGCCTCTAGAGCTGTGCCACCGCCACCGCTGCCTCATCGCCTCCCTCCTCCGTCCTTCCGCTCTGCCTCCCACCCTTCACCCTACATCGCAGAAAACTACACCATGACAGAACCCCAAATTGGTCGCCGTCGACTAACCCTAGCCCCACCATCATGCCTCCCTTGGCGGCGCACACCACCTCCGACCCTCCCCATCGCCCTCCGCCTCTTCCCCTCACCCCTCTGAAAATTGTAACCCCCCACCCACGCTGACGCACAATCGTGGCTCCTCCACACCTGCCGCAACCTCCCACCACCAAGGCAACCACCTGCGCCGACCTCCCAATGCCCCGTCTGATGATCAGCAGCCCCTACCACCCCTGATTCAAACTGTAAGCCTTCGTATTTCATTAATATTCATTTATTTAATGTTTTTAGATTATAAAACACTTGATTTTTAATATAGAAAACATAGGATTTTCAGTATAGAAAGATTTGATTTTTAATTTGAAAAGCTACGATTTTTAATAAGGAACGACGTGATTTTTAATCATAGAAAAGAAAAGGTCGGATTTTTATATAGTTAATCAAATAGAAAAGGTTAGATTTTTATATAGTAAATCAAATAGAAAAAGGTCGGATTTTTATATAGTAAATCAAATAGAAAAGGTCGGATTTTTATATAATTAATCGAATAGAAAAGGTCGGATTTTTATATAGTAAATCGAATAGAAAAGGTCGGATTTTTATATAGTTAATCGAATAAGAAAGGTCGGATTTTTATATAGTAAATCGAATAGAAAAGGTCGGATTTTTATGTAGTTAATCGAACAGAAAAGGTCGGATTTTTATATAGTGAGAAAAATAAAAATAGAATTTTTATCTATATAGTAGCGATGTAAAAATAGAATTTTTATCTATACAGTAGCGGTATAAAAATGTGATTTTTATCCATATAGAGTGATTATAAAGATTTGATTTTTATATACATAGCAACAATATAAAATTTTGATTTTTATATATGTAGTGAATACGGGCAACGAAATTGACAAGAGGCGAGCACGACGAAGATTTCTACATATGAAGAGTTGTGGCGTTTGGTTTAGCTTTCGGTGAGAACTCTTCATCTTTAATTTATTTCTAGTTTGAAATATATACTAGGATGCAGACGGTGCTTAGTAGCATCCGACGCTCGTCGTCCATAGACCATGGATGACTTGTTTGTTTGATTGTTGTGTAGTGAAATTGGATTGTGTGATGGTGAATGAAATAAAATATTTTATAATGGAAAATATTTTATATTTAAAAATATGATTTTTAACGTATATATGAAATAAATATTTATATACAAATCAGATGATTTGTTTATATACACCGATTTGACTGATATTGATTGGGACGATAAATTTTACATATCACCCAACTGCACAAATAAAAATCTGTGTTTGTTGATTTGAAACCCCACACGGGTGTTGGGATGATATTGACGTAAACTAATCTCGATTGTTTAGTTGTATGTCAATCGATGGGTTGACAGACTGTGTAAGCGTTAATTAATTATATTTAATGCTTATGCAGTTGTGTGGTGCACTTTGGATGATGGTTGATTGTTTATCATTGCTATTATATACATGTGTTGTATAGAATCCATATAAATAATATTATATGGTAATTGAGTGGGTCTCATTCCAATTTTGAGAATAATAGAAAATTCATGTGTTGAATAGAATAAATATTCATGTGTTGAATAAAAAATAAATATTCATGTGTTGAATAGAATAAACATTCATGTGTTGAATAAAAGCCGTGTTGATTAGATTGACGCCATTTTAACGTGAACGATATTCAAATCGATTTTATTCATTTTTATAATGAATATAGGAAAGAAAGTGATTTCAAAATTTAACGTTTTGAAATATTATCATTTATATATTGATGATATGGAATATTCAATTTTGATTAGAAATTGAATATGAAGTTGAAATCGTTTTGAAAACGAATTTAAAACGATTTATAAAACACGTTTTGAAAGGAAATCGACGATATATATATATATATATATATATATATATATATATATATATAATGGCCTGAATAGAACGCGCCACACTGCGGCAGTTCGCGGATTTCGACTATTGACTTCGAATGGATATTGCGGGAGATCCGACCGTCGGATTCTCCTAAAACCGAAACCGTTGGGTTCGTGTCGAAAAGAGCTTTCTAACGAATATTAGAGATTTGAAATCTAACGGTTGGATTTGGAATTATGTCCAAATCAAATTTGGAAAAGGTCGATATAAGTCAAGTTCGATGGCCGTTGACGGAAATCGACTGTACGTCCTTGATAAAATTATTAAAAATAGTAATAATTTGTGTAAAATCATAAGAAATGATTTGTGAAGAATTCGGGTGAAAAATTCCAAATTTGAAAAGATAAAAATAGATTTTTATCGAAATGAACTAGTTTTGAACTAGAATTAAAATCAATTTATTTTTGAAATAAATAAATTGGATTTGAAATGGTTTTGAAAATAACCAGAATTCCCAATAATTGAATTGGAATGGATTTGAATCGAAATTGTCTTTGGAATATTTCGATGTTGGATTTCGTGATTATACAGATATTGTTATGGGAATTTGAAAGATATATTTATATCGTTATTCCCAATACTATACTTGTTGGTCGTAGAATTTGATATTGAATATAAGACGATATATTTTCTATTCAGAGCCTTGTGTTTAATATCAAATGGGATTTGGGTTTGTCGTGAATGGTGTCTTCATCAACACTGTTCTTAAACCCAGTTGAGAAAAAGATTAAATCTTTTTATTTAGGTTTAATGAAGTGTACCAATTAAATGGCATTTGATTGAATTGAATTTGGATTGATTTTTGGGTTTATTGTGAACGGTATTTTAAATAACACTTGTTCTTTAACCCGATAATTAATGGGATGTTGTAATAACCCGGAAATCTAGGCCAATTTAAAAAAATTTATTTTGGCAAATTTAGTGAATTTTGAATATTTAAAATGATTATTTTAAATAATATCGACGAGAAATTTATTTTGAATAGAATTCGAACGTATATACTTATATAGATTGTCGTTAGAATATAAATATTTATTTATATTTATAAAAGGAATTGAAAATGGCGCGGTAGTTCGATAATTCAATTTCAAAATTCAAATGAATGTACAGGATTCAAATTAAACCGGATTTTGGTGAAACCAAAATCATTTGAATCTAATTGAGAATATCTTTCCAACGAATCCGAAAAATTGAAGTTTCATAGCGGGAATCAAAAGATATGTCAAGTTGAAAATTCAGAATAGTCGCTATGGAATTCTGGCCCTTAAAAATGAAAATTTTGTAAATGACCTCGGTTTTCGACGAAACCACTTTTGTTGGATCCGTGATGTCAAGTTATTCCCAGATTCCAAATTTCGTAATTTTCCGAATCAATATGTGAGCGTCGCAAAGGAAAACGCATTTGACCAGTTTCAGTTGATTTTAATCGACTGGAAATTTTCCATTTTTCAAATGGTCTCAGGATTCGATGAAACTGGCTTTGTTAGGACCGTATCGTCAATACGAAGCTAGAAAATATTTTTCTACGATTTTTCGAGTTAGTATGTGGCCCAAGTAAATTGAAATGCGCGTACAAATTCAATATATAGAGTTATAAGTTGATTTTGACGGAAACTGATTGAAACGATCGAATCAGCTTATGATACATATCCCATTGTATTCGGAATGGGGGTAATACGCTTGGGACGGCAGTCGTTGGGCTCGGATATGAGTTCGAATAGAAAAGTTGTTTTTTAGAGAAATAAATTAATTAAATAATATATAATAAAACACCTCCCATCCCTATACCCTCTCTCAGCCCCCCCCCCCCCCCCCCGTTCACTCATTTTTCAAATCATGAAAAAAAAAGTTGCGCCCCAGGCGATTTCCATGCCACCGACACCCCACGAGGAAGCCGCTGCCCTGAGGCAGAGCACCGCCGCCCTCCAACACACGCGCTCTCTCGCCTCCAACGCCGACCGACAGCCTCTCCCTCTTCAAAAACCGAAACCCCAAACCTTAATGCCCTTAATCGAGCCGCCCACCGCCTGAGCCGACCCACCCGCCACTTGATGATCTTCAGCACCCCGAGCGCCACCAGCGAGCCTCAACACCCCCCTCCTTCGCTGTAAGTTCTTTATTATTTAATTAATTTTGTTTTAATTTATTTTATCTACTTATTTTAGCTTAACCAATAGAAAAATCTGATTTTTATATTAGTAGAAGATTAAAAATATGATTTTTATATTATAGAAGTATTAAAAATTAGATCTTTATATGGTAGAAATAATAAAGATGTGATTTTTATATTTGTAGAGTTATAAAAATGTGCTTTTTAGATATGTAGCATAATAAAAATATAATTTTTATTATATGAGAAGTGAAAGAAAAATATAATTTTTATTATATTACTAGCGAGATAAAAATAGAAATTTTATCTATATAGTAGCGGTGTAAAAATAGAATTTTTATCTATATAGTAGGGTGTAAAAATAGAATTTTATCTATATAGTAGCAGTATAAAATGTGATTTTTATCCATAGAGAGCGATTATAAAAATGTGATTTTTATATACATAGAACAATATAAAAATGTGATTTTCATATATGTAGTGGCTACGGACGGTGAAAGTGAAAAACGTGAGAACGGCGAAGACTTCTACATATGAAGAGTCGTGGCGTTTGGTTTAGCTACTCGGTGAGAACTTCTCACTTTAAATCTCATTTTCTAGTTAAAAATATATACTAGGATGCAGACGGTGTTTAGTAGCACCCGACACCCGTCGTCCACAGACCATGGACGGCTTGTATGCTTGTTTGTTTGATTTTGATGTGTAGTTGATTGTGTGATGTTGTGTGAAACGAAATAAAATATTTATATAGTTAAAAATATTTTATAGTTGAAAATAGAATTTTTAACATGTATTTAAAATGAAATAAATATAAACAAATCGGATGATTTTTTTATATACACACATTTGACTGATATTGATTGGGACGATAAATTTTACACACCACCCAACTGCACAAATAAAATCTTTGTTTGATTGATTGAAACCCCACACGGGTATTGGGATGATATATGACATACACTAATCCCAATAATTAGTTGTATGTCGATCGATTGATTGACAGGCTGTTATAAGCGTTAAATATTTATATTTAATGTTTATGCAGTGGTGTGGTGCACTCTGGATGATGGTTGATTACTTATCGTTGTTATTTTATACATGTGCTATAGAAAATCCATATAATTAACATTATATGGTAATTGATTGGGCCTTATTCCAGTTTTGAATAGAAATATTTGAAATAAAATATTTGAAATAGAAATATTAGAAATAGAATATTTGAAATAGAAATATTTGAAATAGAATATTTGAAATAGAATATTTGGAATAGAATATTTAAAATAGAAATATTTGAAAAAGGAATATTTGAAATAGAATATTTGAAAATAGAAATATATGAAGTCGTGTTGATTAGATTTATGCCATTTTGACGTGAACGATATTTATATAGATTTTATTCCTTTTATAATGAATATCGAAATTGATTTCAAAATCTGATATTTTGAAATGAATTGAAATTCGAATTTAATTGAAAAAAATTGAAATTCGGATTAAATTGAATCGAATTAAATTGAATTGAAATTCGAATTAAATTGAAATAAATTGAAATTTGAATTAAATTGAAAAGAATTGAAATTCGAATTAGATTGAAATAGAATTGAAACCGTTTTTAATTGAATTTAAATCGTATTGAAATTGAACTAAAATCGATTTAAATTGAAACCGATTTGAATTGAAATGGATTTGAATTGAAATCGAGTTGAAATGAATTTGAAACGAATTTATATTGGAAAGATTCAATTTTGATTTGAATTTGAGATGGAAGTTGAAATCGTTTCGAAAACGAATTTAAAACGATTTATAAAATTCGTTTCGAAAGGAAATCGATGAAGTATATATTATATCTATTATATATATAATAGAATGGCCTGAATAGAACGCGCCGCGCCGCGGTAGTTCGCGAATTTCGACCATTGACTTCGAACGGATATTACGGGAGATCCGACCGTCGGATTCTCCTAAAACTGGAACCGTTGGGTTCGTATCGAAAAGATCTTTCTAACGAATGTGAGAAATTAGAAATATAACGGTTGGATTTGGGATTATGTCCAAATCAAATTTGGAAAAGGTCGCTGTAAGTACAGTTCGATGGCCGTTGATGGAAACCGACTGTACGGGCCTTGATAAAATTATTAAAAATAGTAATAATTTGTGTAAAATCCTAAGAAATGATTTGTGAAGAATTGGGGTGAAAAACTCCATATTTGAAAAGATAAAAATGGATTTTTGTCGAAATGAACTAGTTTTGAACTAGAGTTAAAATCAATTTGATTTTGAAATAAATAAATTGATTTTGAAATGATTTTAAAAGCGACCAGGATTTCTAATAATTGAATTGGAATGGATTTGAATCGAAATTGTCTTTGGAATATTTCGATGTTGGATTTCGTGATTATACAGATATTGTTCTAGAAATTTGAAAGATATATTTATATCGTTATTTCCAATACGATATTTGTTGGTCGTAGAATTTGGTATTGAATATAAGCCGATATATTTTCTATTCAGAGCTTTGTATTTAATATCAAATGTGATTTGGGTTTGTCGTGAATGCTGTCTTCATTAACATTCTTCTTAAACCCAGTTGAGAAAAAGATCAAATCTTTTTATTTAGATTCAATGAGGTGAACCGATTGAATGGTATTAAATTGGAATTGAATTTGGATTAATTTTTGGGTTTATCATGAACCGTGTTTTAAATGACACTGATTCTTTAACCTAGTTAAAGATTAAAACTAAGTAGAGTTTTAATGAATCTTTAATTAGATTGAAATGATCGAGAATGGAGTATCACCAGTTTTGCTCCAGTCGATAGTTAAATCTTTAATTAGATTTGAACGTGAAATGGTAATTGAATTTACCGATAACACCGTGGTGTTAGATATGAAGTGTTACCAGTTTTACTTCATGGGATGAATAGGTTGGGGTTGGGAAATTTAACAATTGATTACTTCGGTAAGGTTCGTTAATCCCGACTAGTTTGGATAAACAAAATTTGGTTTGAATTGATTTTCAAAGGATGATTAAAGAATAAATTTAAAGGGATTTATCTTTGATAAAATTACTGGTAACCTTTCCCCAAGAATGTGAAATTCAGAAACTAACTGTAGGTTAGCTAAGCAGAACGGTTTCCTGGGTATTGATCTGATGTTGGTTTCGGCCTTCGGGGTTAATATTTGGGGAATTATTCTCTTGTTAATTTACGGTTAGCGAATAATGAATTGGAATGAGGCGTATGTTGTGTTTGTGTAACACATGTTTATTATATATGTGGGTTATTCAGAAAGACCGGGTTTATCCCATTTTGAATAACTGATTCGACGTGGTGTCGAAGATGAAGACAGTGGTTGAAGACCGGAGGTCTTCACGTCGTTTGGATAATTACTGATGATCTTGATTGGGCCGTACACCCAAGAGGAGAGAATCAGTTGGTGATCGTCCATACGTACTTGGATATCAATGGATATGCGGGGTACTAGGTGCCTCCGGTTTCGTTCAGACCCAGAACGAACTTGTAAATGGACTGTGTGTCTGACATTGGATATCAGTCTGTGTGATTGATTTCTATTAAATATATATCTGTTTGGCAGCGGAGAATTTATTCTTTTGCTTAACGCCCTTATCTGAGACGTACGAGCTTAGGGGTTATATATTGATGGATATCCATCGCATGTAGTGAATTGCCTGTGTGGCATGCCTAAGTTGCAATTGATCAAGGCTTCTGTTGAAAAGCAAAGTCTTGTGGTTGATGATCAAAGCACCACCTGTGTGGCATAGCTTTGTGTAGCGTTGATTCGCGAGCCTCACACCCCGGTGTGAACCAAAACGGGAGTGGACGTCAGGGAGGGCATGCGTTTCTTTCTAGCTAGAAGTGGCGTCAGTGGTTTTACACGCCCTGACGAGTTTGGCTTATGTGGTTGTTGTTGCGAGGCGCCTCGATTTGGTCGGACGATCCGGGTCCGATGGAGTCATTCGTTGGATCGTTTACGCCCAATAGGGCGGGGAAACGCATGTTCAGGGTTTAAGTTTAATCCACATCGGTGGACTGGCCCTGAGGATCCAAGGGCCCACCTAAGTCTGGGTCTTAAGGCTCCGGCTAGAGAGTCTCGAATCCGGTGAGGACTATCTTTTGCCTCAGTTCACAGATGGAAATCCAACTTCCAATACGTGACTTTGCGGTTTTATTTGTAAACCTATATATGGCGACATAGTGGCATGGGACGCTCATGTCGCCTATGATTGATACTTATGATTTGAAATTGTTTTGACACTATACACTTATAGTAATAATAAAAGATGAAATTTAGCGTATCAAGCATTCTTTGGCTATTATAAGGTAAAAACCCTATCCTCCGGCTTGCGTTGCATTGTGTGATGTGACCTGGGTCTTATAATAGCTTCATTGTTCTTTATTTAGCATTGCGCTGTTGTTTTATGCATTGGTATTGTTGGATATTAATAACTGTTTTTATTCTCACACCAGTCACATGACTGACCTGGAGTTTATTGTTTTAACCTAAACTCTGGGTGCCCTCATTTTCCGCACGGGCAGCTAGTAGTTTTGGTTTTGCAGATTTATATTCACAAGATCCTGGTTTACAGCTGGAATGATATCCGGAAAGCTTTGTATCCGTATATCTCGTTCAGTTGTGTATTGTATTATTTTCCGCTGCTATGTAATGTATTGTAATCTCTGATATTTTATAATGTGTAATATTTATTCATACTCTACATATTCTTGTATTCTGATGGAATTGTTGTAATATACAATGAAATGTTCTTCTATTTGCGTTCTTTTGTGTGTTGTTCTCGAAGTATCCACGCTTTCCTTCATGGGGAAGTCACGGGTCCTTACAGTGGTATCAGAGCTTTGGTTTACAAAGCTCAGAGAACTAGACACCTTAGAACCATACGAAAGAATTCATCAAAAATTGGATTAGTAATATCCAGTGGGAATGACTCGTTAGAGATGGGATCAGCAGTATCCTAGAACGAGTGTGAAGAGTATATTTTTAAAATTGAAAACAAGTTTTGTTTTGAAAATTTAAATCAATTATTCGTATTTGATTATTTATTTATATTGATTTGGACAATCCAGTATATAAAGATTTTGCATACACGTTTGATCCACGGGGATTCGAGATTTTAATATACTGGATAGATATAGAATCACGCTCTAGTCGCCCGGAGATGGTTCTGATGATTGAAGCTTCATCATCGGAATTAGTGTTCGAGTGTTGAAGGTGTGATATTTATATATTTCCTATTGATTGATGTGAGAACCAAAATTAGATAGGGCCTATTGTTGTGATTTGGCATCAAAAATGTGGTTTTGACTATATAACAAAATTATGTGTTTGAAATGCTAATCAACTAATTGATTAATGGTTGTGTTGTTTGATTATTGTTTGATTAATTAAAATTTGTACCATTTAGTCAAATTGTACCAAAAAGTGAATTGTATTGAAAATTTGTCGCATTTGCATGCATATACATGTACTTACACTGAACAGGTCATAGCAAGGAGGCTAGAGCAGAAGAATAAAATTGTTTGCCCGACAAATAGGTACATGTTTACCATAATTTACTGTTTTGTTTGGGTGATGATGATTTTATGAGCCGATTGGCTAGCCGCTTGGCTTTTTCTTTTTCTTTTGGATTGAAGAAGGCCATGGGAGGCTATATGAAATATCCCGAAGTCCCCGGTGCAGGGGAGGTTATGGCGAAAATTTTCGAAAATTTAGGGTGTTAGCCAAATTTTTGAAAAAATTTGAAAAGTTCTTAGAAACTGAAAAGTTGAAGAACTTAAGCCGTAATGGAAATAGTGAAAGTTGAGTTGATTAGTTAAACAACTTTCGGCTTCGTTCCTTTTCGGGGACGAAAAGTTTTAAGTGGGGGAGATTGTAATAACCCAGAAATCTGGGCCAATTTAAAAAAATTTATTTTGGCAAATTTAGTGAATTTTGAATATTTTAAAATGATTAGTTTAAATAATATTGACGAGAAATTTATTTTGAATAGAATTCGAACATATATATTAATATGAATCGTCGTTAGAATATAAATATTTATTTATATTTATAAAAGGAATTGAAAATGGCGCGGTAGTTCGATAATTCGATTTCAAAATTCAAATGAATGTACAGGATTCAAAATAAACCGGATTTTGGTGAAACCAAAATCATTTGAATCTAATTGAGAATATCTTTCCGGAATCCGAAAAATTGAAATTTCGTAGCGGGAGCCAAAAGATATGTCCAGTGGAAAATTCAGAATAGTCGCTATGGAATTCTGGCCCTTAAAAATGGAAATTTTGCAAACGACCTCGGTTTTCGACGAAACCACTTTTGTTGGATCCGTGATGTCAAGTTATTGCCAAATTCCAAATTTCATAATTTTTTGAATCAATATGTGAGCGTGGCAAAGGAAAACGTCTTTGACCAGTTTCAGTTGATTTTAATCGACTGGAAATTGGCCATTTTTCAAACGGTCTCAGGATTCTATGAAACTGGCTTTGTTAGGACCGTATCGTTAATACGAAGCTAGAAAATATTTTTTTGGGATTTTTCGAGTTAGTTTGTGGGCCCAGTAAATTGAAATGCGCGTTCAAAATCAATATATAGAGTTATATGTTGATTTTAACGGAAACCGATTGAAACGATCGAATCAGCTTATGATACATATCCCATTGTGTTCGGAATGGGGGTAATACGCTAGGGACGGCAGTCATTGGGCTCAGATGTGAGTTCGAATAGGAAAGTTGTTTTTAGAGAAATAAATTAATTAAATAATATATAATAAAACACCTCCCATCCCTATACCCTCTCTCAGCCCCCCCTTCACTCATTTTTCAAATCATGAAAAAAAAAGTCGCGCCCCAGGCGATTTCCACGCCACTGACGCCCCACGAGGAAGCCGCCGCCCTCCACCACCCGCGCTCTCTCGCCTCCAACACTGACCGCCTGCCTCTCCCTCTTCAAAAACCGAAACCCCAAACCTTAATGCCCTAAATCGAGCCGCCTACCGCCTGAGCCGACCCACCCGCCACCTGATGATCTCCAGCACCCCGAGCGCCACTAGCGAGCCTCAACACCCCCCTCCTTCGCTGTAAGTTCTTTATTATATAATTAATTTTGTTTTAATTTATTTTATCTATTTAGTTTAGCTTATCCAATAGAAAATTCTGATTTTTATATTAGTAGAAGATTAAAAATATGATTTTTATATTATAAAAGTATTAAAAATTCGATCTTTATATGGTAGAAATAATAAAGATGTGGTTTTTATATTTGTAGAGTTATAAAAATGTGATTTTTAGATATGTAGCATAATAAAAATATAATTTTTATTATATGAGAAGTGAAAGAAAAATATAATTTTTATTATATTACTTGCGAGATAAAAATAGAATTTTTATCTATATAGTAGCGGTGTAAAAATAGAATTTTTATCTATATAGTAGAGGTGTAAAAATAGAATTTTTATCTATATAGTAGCGGTATAAAAATGTGATTTTTATCCATAGAGAGCGATTATAAAAATGTGATTTTTATATACATAGAACAATATAAAAATGTGATTTTCATATATGTAGTGGCTACGGATGGTGAAAGTGACAAAAGGTGAGAACGGCGAAGACTTCTACATACGAAGAGTCATGGCGTTTGGTTTAGCTACTCGGTGAGAACTTCTCACTTTAAATCTCATTTTCTAGTTAAAATATATATACTAGGATGCAGATGGTGTTTAGTAGCACCCGACACCCGTCGTCCACAGACCATGGACGGCTTGTATGCTTGTTTGTTTGATTTTGATGTGTAGTTGATTGTGTGATGTGGTGTGAAATGAAATAAAATATTTATATAGTTAAAAATATTTTATAGTTGAAAATAGAATTTTTAACATGTATTTAAAATGAAATAAATATAAACAAATCGGACGATTTATTTATATACAAACATTTGACTGATATTGATTTGGACGATAAATTTTACACATCGCCCAACTGCACAAATAAAATCTGTGTTTGATTGATTGAAACCCCATACGGGTATTTGGATGAAATATGACATACACTAATCCCAATAATTAGTTGTATGTCGATCGATTGATTGACAGGCTGTTATAAGCGTTAAATATTTATATTTAATGTTTATGCTGTGGTGTTGTGCACTCTGGATGATGGTTGATTATTTATCATTCTTATTTTACATATGTGCCGTAGAAAATCCATATAATTAACATTATATGGTAACTGATTGGGCCTCATTCCAGTTTTGAGTGGAAATATTTGAAATAGAATATTTAAAATAGAAATATTTGAAATAGAATATTTGAAATTGAAATATTTGAAATAGAATATTTGAAATAGAATATTTGAAAATAGAAATATATGAAGCCGTGTTGATTAGATTTACCCCATTTTAACGTGAACGATATTGTAACGACCCGCAAATCTGAGCTATCTGAGTTGACTAAATACATCACACGTCCAACCCAAATAACACAGAAATACGAACCATTAATAGAAAGAAGTTAGAAGATGAGAAATAGGAAGAAAGAAATATTATAATAGAAGAAAAACGAAGATCACAACTCACAGCGGAACGAATAAAATATATTATATAACATAAGCTTTGAAATACCAATCTGTTTGGTACATATATACATACCATCATCAGAGTACACATAATATTTGATCCAGCGGAAGTAACTCGAAATAACTAACGTTGAAGCCTCCTGCTTCAAGCTCCTCCAAGTGTATCTGTAAAAGCCTGAAACACTTGACTGCCCGTACAAATTTGGGCACCCAAGAGTTTAGGGAAAACAAAACAAAACAACTCTGGGTCAGTCATGGGACTGGTGTGAGTAAACTCCAACCACTTGTTTAATTTTAAAAATCCTTTCAAAGGAAAAGATAATAGTAAGACCAGCCCACACATAAACATGGACGGTTTTTACCTTACTATAACCCAAATCACTTTGATACGAAAATCCAGTGATATTATAATAATGTCTACATCAAGTAAATAACCAAATAGCAGAACGCTTGCATCTCACGCTCTACATATATATTATAAAATCAAAAACCGCATTGCGCTTATTGGAGATTGGATTTCCAACATGACAAGGTATGGAACCACCTTCCGATGATGTATCTCTAGAGGCGAATACACCTGGGTTCAACAAGAACGTCTTGTAACCCGGCCCACACATGACCGACCACTCATTTCGCTTGAGTGTATCGAATGTATATCACCAACGGTTGGACTCAAACCACCGTTTCCCGAATGGGCAGAATCGATAGATTTAGAAACAAAAGGAATTTCTCTAGATAGGTGATTATACACCCTAATGGGAGCGACCCACATAGCCATGCTGCCTGCCCGATTTTTGTCCTTTCCCGGTTGTTGAGGCCTGAGGCTACGCATACTTACCATTCATTGATAACACAATCACTTTGAATGCCACATTGTCAGATCCGTTAATCACTAGTTGAGTTTGCACAAATATTCTGGATATTATGCTAAGGGATAAATCCGTTGCAACCATATATATTCATACAGACCAACCCATTTGATCATTGGAAATACTCTGTCAGACATTCGTCCATTTACGTTCGTTCTGGGATTGAACGAAACCGAAGGCACTATTTCTATAAATAGAAAAAGCCCTTGCACTTTACTCCGTCTTCAATATATCCAGCATACTTGGTTCGCAACGCTTATGCCGATACGGAGTGGTTCTTCGGATAATAATCCAACCGGTCTCTCCATATTGACAACGATGGTCAAAAACTTCGATAGTCTGTGATTTAACTATCGAATAAAACAAGTGTTCATCCAAACATATCAAACAAATCACTGGGCTCTTTAATTAATATTTCATTAATTAAATCTCTTCTCCATTTCCTTATCAATATTTGTTAACCAAATATTTTCAATAACCATATCTTGGCCCTTTATGCTATTTTTGATTTCATTTCCTTATCGAATTCTATATATATCGATATATAGATTTCTAATTGTCAAATTCCTTAAAAATATTCTAACTCCTTAAATTTCCGGAAAAATTCGCCATAACCTCCCCTGTATCGGGAGCATCGGGAAATTTCAAATAGCTTCCCGGTATCTTCCTCAATCAAAAAGAAAAAGGAAAAGCCAAGCGGCTTGCCGATACGGCGCATAAAACCTCATATGTGAATTAAACATGTACCTTTTTGTCGAGCACATAAATTTAAATCTTCATATACTTCATATCAAACCTGCTTACACCTGTTCACCTGTTTTCAATTCAGTTCAATACTATCTAATCGTTTGAATTCAGTTCCGCCCATTTATTCTTTAAATCGGCCATTTTGCCTATTTCACTTCTTTGGTTGAACATAACATGTTCAAAAAAAATATTTAACTCGTTCATAACCAAATTGAATTTCAATTTCAATTCTAGTTTCCTTTTCTATTTCGAATATAAATTTTCAAATTGAATTTACTTGTTTAAAACTCAATATCCATTCAACATCTCATTTACTAATTTCTATTCGAATTAGTTAATTCTATTCAATAATCAAAAATCTGATTTCTGTTTCAAAAATCAATTTCATTTACACAACTTGAATTCGCATATATTTTACAACTCAACTCTGAAATTTTCTAAATAGAACTTCGGATTTTATTTGCTTAAACCCTTTTATAATATTAAATAAACCATTATGGTTTTAAAACGATTCTGGCGCTGTTTTTCTGAAAATTTGATTTTGACATAACTCAAAATCTATACGACGAAATTCAGATTTTTCTTCTTCATTAGAAAACTATTATCAAACCGGTCCTGACGTTTCTTGTTTCAAAGAATTTCGACTTCAATTGAATTCTATATACTCGATTGAAGTTCGAATCGCCAATTTACGAACTGCAGCGCTGCGGCGAGTTCGTTTTAATTATATTTATATATATATACCTTTAAACCTCTTAAAAAGAATTCAATTCCATTTTAACTCTATTTGAATTCCTTGATTCAAATCCCAATCTCACCTTTGAATTCTATATTTCAAATCCCAATTTCTTTTCTATTGGATATTCAAATTCAATACTTGAATTTCTATTTGAATTCCCTATTCAAATTCAATACTTGAATTCATTTGAATTCTTTTATTCAAACTCTATTTTTAAATTCCATTTGAACTTCTATATTCCAATTTTTATATTTGAAATTTATTGAAATTCAAATATTCAAACTCCTTTTTAAATTCTATATTCAAAATCCCATAATTTAAAACTCATTTGAATTTCCTATTCAAATCCCATAGATCAAATCCTATTTGAATTCAATTTGAATCTCTTATATTCAAATTGCATTTTCCCTTTCCATTTGAATTCTAATATTCAAATTCATTTCCAGCCCCATTTGAATTCTAATATTCAAACTTATTTTTACACCATTTGAATTTCTTTACTCAAATTCATTTGAATTCCCTTGAATCCAAATTCCATTTCAAAACCATTTGGATTTCCTATTTTGAAATCCTATTTGAAATTCTATTTCCAATTCTACTTTAAAAATCCTATTTCAAAGTCTATTTCAAATTCTATTTTGAAATCTCATATTCAAATTTCTACTTGAATTTCTGTATTCAATTCCATGTTCAAATTCAATACTCGAATTTCTATTTCAAATCTCTATTCAAACTTCATATTTAAATTCCATTCAAATCTCTATTCAAATTTCACATTTGAATTCTTCCTTGAAATACTATATTTCAAATTCTATTTTGAAATTCTACATTGAAATCTCTATTTGAATTTCTTTATTCGAATTCCTTTGAATTCAAATTTTATTTTAATTTCTTGAATTCAAATCCCATTTTTCATTCAAATTTCGTCTATTCAAATTCTATTTGAACTTCTATTTGAATTTCTAAAATTCAATCTCCTTTTAAAATATTTAAACCCCTTTAAAAATTCAAATGTTATACTCAACTTTCATTTGAGTTATATATTTAAAAATTTCATTTCACATTCTATTTTGAAATTTCATTTCAAATTCCAATTTCACACTTCTATTTCTGAATTACCAAATGATAATTCTTTTTACTTCATTTATAACTTCGTTATAAAAGAACTATTTATAAACTTCGTTTATAAAGAAACTACTTGTTATATTTTTCAAAAACAAGTTTATACCTTTATTTCCATTTAAAATTCAAATTCTATTTAAAAATAGAATTTTCCCCTTTTTAAATCTCAAATATCCTGTTTACGATATTTTTAAATATCATTTCTTAAGCCCAGTGATAAAACACACAAAGCAACCAATTATTTATTTTTCTAACACATCATATATAACAATATATATGCAAACAAATAAACAAACAGATAATATTTTTTTTTTTTGAGGAATCCAGTTGGATTCCTCCAACCTGTTTTCATGCATCCACAGATGTTAGCACATAAATAATACCCATTCTGCTTCGTGGCAGAATATCGCGGTATAGAAGGTCATCCACTAATCATAGCGTGGGGCGTATAGGGTAATCATCCGCTATGAAACTGCGGGCATCCGCTAATGAGACTGCGGGAATCCAACCAATCAATCAACCCAATATATATATATAATAGCCTAAATAACTAATATATATAAAACAACCAGAAAACATTCACACAAGCAACAAACAATTATTTTTAATGAAATAAAAATAATTCTAAAGGTGAGTGAGATTTACTCACCTCGTCTTCATTTGTCAGATATCCTGTTTAAAATTCCATATTGCTGCGACTATGAATCGTCTCGACATGTCTATCTAGTACCTATGATCATTCCATTTTTTTTTATTTAACGATTAAAAGATTTACTAGTTTAAATTAACTACAAAATATGCAAATTAACTATTATATGAAATTTTAAATTTATAAAACATATACCTTATTGACCCTAGAATCCGTCAACCCCAAATACCAGACCAACCCCTTTTTTTTTTGATAGCATCTCTTCAGTCACCTAAGCTCCAGTCCTCAAATCACATACTCGAACCTTCACTCAGACATTATCAAATTTCAGTTTGAATCTATGAACTCCACCCTTCCAATTCAACCATGTTATATGATCAGTAAACTCAACTACTCCCAGATCCACTTGACAAATTCCAGTCCCTCTTCAACATCGCACCATGCCCTTCAACTCAAAACCTACCTCAGCCTCCTCAAATCCACCAGCTTTCAACGTCCCAACCCTTCTCTAATTTACAGTTCGCATGTACCCATCAAATCTTCAAAAACGCACACAAAACATCAACCTCCATCAATACTTAACTGTCGAACCCTCCGTGATACCATAATAAATCGAACTCGTACAGTTCATTTGAACTCACTATCACATATCGATTTTAGCCCCCAAAACCATGTCGGTCTTCCCATGAATTCCGCACCTCATCAGAACCTCAGAACCCACAATAAACCCATGAAAATGACACCTCATCTCCTTGATTCACGAACGCCTGTTGTCGTCGAGCTTCAGGCCATGCCATTTGAATTTGACTCTCTCTTCTTTTCTTTTTATATGAGAATGGGTTCGAATTATTTTAAGAGGAAAGGGAGGCTTGTGGTTATCAACTGAATTGGGGGAAAGGCCAATTTTAATTTCGAGTTTTGCTTAGGCTTCCGATGGGTATCGTTCTGGAGAAAAAGAATTTAGGAAATGAGGAAAAGGGAGGGCCGGTTTTGACAGAATGTATTTAGGGCAGTGGCCATTTTTATTTCTCATTGAAGCTTTCGGTTTTAACTGAGGATCAAACGGTAAAAGCAGTGAAGTAGTCGTTGTTTTTATAGGGAAGAACAGGGAGCCGAAAGTACTGGCCATTAATTTCATTGTCTTCCTTCATTACGAAGCTGGGGAACAGAATGTTTGGTTCGAGAAAAAAGATAGTAGGTTTGCGTGATTTTTTTTTCATTTATAGGTCGGCTTGGGCATAGATTAGGCTGGCTGAAAAGAAATTGATTTGATTTTTGTTTATTTATTCAATTTTCGAAAATATCCCGCGGTCTCTTATTTCGAAACCCCGAACCATATTTTAGTTTAACGACCGACGTTTCCGATATTATACGCTACTCTAAACTCAGTGGTATAAATTCTGAAATTTACTTCGATCATATAGAAGGAATAACAAATTAAATTAACGTTTTGAAATAAATTCAATTTAAAATATAAATCGATTTCGATAATTAAATTCATCGATAAAAATCTATTATTATCGTTCTATTCGATATTAAATCATATAATGATTTTTAAACTGATAATTTCCATAATAAAAATCCATTTATTTTTGAATCAATATTTAAAACTATATTAAATATTTAAAATTAATCGACGAAAAATCTGGGTCGTTACAGATATTTATATCGATTTTATTCCTTTTATAATGAATATCGAAAGTGATTTCAAAATCTGATATTTTGAAATGAATTGAAATTCTAATTAAATTGAAAAGAATTGAAATTTGAATCAAATTAAATTGAATTGAAATTCGAATTAAATTAAAATAAATTGAAATTCGAATTAAATTGAAAAGAATTGAAATTTGAATTAGATTGAAATAGAATTGAAACCGTTTTGAATTAAATTTAAAACGTATTTAAATTAAACTGAAATCGATTTAAACTGAAACAGATTTGAATTGAAATGGATTTGAATTGAAATCGAGTTGAAATGAATTTAAAACGAATTTATATTGGAAAGATTCAATTTTGATTTGAATTTGAGATGGAAGTTGAAATCGTTTCGTATACGAATTTAAAACGATTTATAAAATTCATTTTGAAAGGAAATCGACGAAGTATATATTATATATATTATATATATATATATATATATATAATATAATGGCCTGAATAGAACGCGCCGCGCCGCGGTAGTTCACGAATTTCGACCATTGACTTCAAATGGATATTACGGGAGATCCGACCGTCGGATTCTCCTAAAACCGGAACCGTTGGGTTTGTATCGAAAAGAGATTTCTAACAAATGTGAGAAATTAGAAATATAACGGTTGGATTTGGAATAATTTCCAAATCAAATTTGGAAAAGGTCACTGTAAGTGCAGTTCGATGGCCGTTGATAGAAATCGACTGTACGAGCCTCGATAAATTTATTAAAAATAGTTATAATTTGTGTAAAATCTTAAGAAATGATTTGTGAAGAATTAGGGTGAAAAACTCCATATTTGAAAAGATAAAAATGGATTTTTGCAGAAATGAACTAGTTTTGAACAAGAGTTAAAATCAATTTGATTTTGAAATAAATAAATTGATTTTGAAATGGTTTCAAAAGCGACCAGGATTTCCAATAATTGAATTGGAATTGATTTGAATCGAAATTGTCTTTGCAATATTTCGATGTTGGATTTCGTGATTATACAGATATTGTTCTGGAAATTTGAAAGATATATTTATATCGTTATTTCTAATACGATATTTGTTGGTCGTAGAATTTGATATTGTATATAAGCCGATATATTTTCTATTCAGAGCCTAGTATTTAATATCAAATGTGATTTGGGTTTGTCGTGAATGGTGTCTTCATTTTACTCTTCTTAAACCCAGTTGAGAAAAAGATTAAATCTTTTTATTTAGATTCAATGAGGTGAACCAATTGAATGGTATTAAATTGGAATTGAATTTGGATTAATTTTTGGGTTTATCGTGAACCGTGTTTTAAATGACAATAATTATTTAACCCAGTTAAAGAAAAAAACTAAGTGGAGTTTTAATGAATCTTTAATTAGATTGAAATGATCGAGAATGGAGTATCACCGGTTTTGCTCGAGGCGTAGTTAAATCTTTAATTAGATTTGAACGTGAAATGGTAATTGAATTTACCGATAACACTGTGGTGTTAGATATGAAGTATTACCAGTTTTACTTCATGGGATGAATAGGTTGGGGTTGGGAAATTTAACAATTGATTACTTCGGTAAGGTTCGTTAATCCTGACTAGTTTGGATAAACCAAAATTTGGTTTGAATTGATTTTCAAAGGATGATTAAAGAATAAATTTAAAGGAATTTATCTTTGATAAAATTAATGGGAACCTTTCCATAAGAATGTGAAATTTAGAAACTAACTGTAGGTTAGCTAAGCAGAACGGTTTCCTGGGTATTGATCTGATGTTGGTTTCGGCTTTCGGGGTGAATATTTGGGGATTTATTCTCTTGTTAATTTACGGTTAGTGACTGATGAATTGGAATGAGGCGTATGTTGTGTTTGTGTAACACATGTTTATTATATATGCGGGTTATTCAGAAAGACCGGCTTTATCCCATTCTGAATAACTGATTCGACGTGGTGTCGAAGATGAAGATGGTTGTTGAAGACCGGAGGTCTTCACGTCATTTGGATAATTACTGATGATCTTGATTGGGTCGTACACCCAAGAGGAGAGAATCAGTTGGTGATCGTCCAGACGTACTTGGAGATTGATGGATATGCGGGGTACTAGGTGCCTCCGGTTTCGTTCAGACCAAGAACGAACTTGTAAATGGACTGTGTGTCTGACATTGGATTTCAGTCTGGGTGATTGATTTCTATTAAATATATATCTGTTTGGCGACGGAGAATTTATTCTCTTGCTTAACGCCCTTCTCTGAGATGTACAAGCTTAGGGGTTATATATTGATGGATATCCATCGCATGGAGTGAATTTCCGGTGTGGCATGCCTAAGTGGCAGTTGATCAAGGTTTCTGTCGAAAAGCAAAGTCTTGTGGTTGTTGATCAAAGCACCGCCTGTATGGCATAGATTTGTGTAGCGTTGATTCGCGAGCCTCACACCACGGTGTGAACCAAAACGGGAGTGTACGTCGGGGAGGGCATGCATTTCTTTCTAGCTTGAAGTGGCGTCAGTGGTTTACACGCCCTGATGAGTTTGACTTATGTGGTTGTTGCTGTTGCAAGGCGCCTCGGTTTGATCGGACGATCCAGCTCCGATGGAGTCATTTGTTGTCTCATTTACGCCCCATAGGGCGGGGAAACGCTTGTTCAGGGTTTAAGTTTAATACGCATCGGTGGACTGGCCCTAAGGATCCATGGGCCCACCAGAGTCTGGGTCCTGAGGCTCGGGCTAGAGAGTCTCGAATTCGGTGAGGACTATCTTTTGCCTCGGTTCACAGATGGAAATCCAACTTCCAACACGTGACTTTGCGGTTTTATTTGTAAACCTATATATGGCGACATAGTGGCATGGGACGCTCATGTCGCCTATGATTGATACTTATGATTTGAAATTGTTTTGACACTATACACTTATAGTAATAATAAAAGATGAAATTTTCTGTATCAAGCATTCTTTGGCTATTATAAGGTAAAAACCCTATCCTCCGGCTTGAGTTGCATTGTGTGATGTAACCTGGGTCTTATAATAGCTTCATTGTTCTTTATTTAGCATTGAGCTGTTGTTTTATGCACCGGTATAGTTGGATATTAATAACTGTTCTAATTCTCACACCAGTCACATGACTGACTTGGAGTTTATTATTTTAACCCAAACTCTGGGTGCCCTCATTTTCCGCACGGGCAGCTAGTAGTTTTGGTTTTGCAGATTTATATTCATAGGATCCTGGTTTACAGCTAGAATGATATCCGAAAAGCTTTGTATCCGTATATCTCATTCAGTTGTGTATTGTATTATTTTCCGCTGCTATGTAATGTATTGTAATCTCTGATATTTTATAATGTGTAATATTTATTCTTACTCTGCATATTCTTGTATTCTGATGGAATTGTTGTAATATACAATGAAATGTTCTTCTGTTTGCGTTCTTTTGTGTGTTGTTCTCGAAGTATCCGCGCTTTCCTTCACGGGGAAGTCACGGGTTCTTACAGATGTGATTTTGGGTTTATAGTGAACCGTGTTTTAAATGACATTGGTTCTTTAACCCAGTTAAAGACAGGTGGTGATTTCCCAAGTTAAATAATCATTGATATTGATTTATGGGAAGATTAAAACCAAGTGGAGTTTTAATGAATCTTTAATTAGATTGAAATGGTCGAGAATGGAGTATCACCAGTTTTGCTCCAGGCGATAGTTAAATCTTTAATTAGATTTGAACGTGAAATGGTAATTGAATTTATCGATAACACCGTGGTGTTAGATATGAAGTATGACCAGTTTTACTTCATGGGATGGATAGGTTGGGATTGGGAAATCAAATAAATGATTACTTCGGTGTGGTTCACTAATCCTAACTAGTTTGAATTGATATTCAAAGAAGATTAAAGAATAAATTTAAAGAATTTATCTTTGATAAAATTAATGGGAATCTTTCCCAAAGTATAAGAATATTTGAATAAAAGAATATTCTGAATTGGAATGAGGCGTATGTTGTGTTTGTGTAACACTTGTTTATTATATACGCGAGTTATTCAGAAAGAACGGGTTTATCCCATTCTGAATAACTGATTCGAGGTGGTGTCGAGGATGAAGACGGTGGTCGAAGACTGGAGGTCTTCACATCGTTTGGGTGATTACTGATGAACTTGATTGGGCTGTACACCCAAGAGGAGGGAATCAGTTGGTGATCGTCCAGACGTACTTGGAGATCGATGGATATGTGAGGTACAAGGTGCCTCCGGTTTCGTTCAGACTCAGAATGAACTTGTAAATGGACTGTGTGTCTGACATTGGATTTTATTCTGTGTGATTGATTTCTATTAAATATATATCTGTTTGGCGGCGGAGAATTTATTCTCTTGCTTAACGCCCTTCTCTGAGACGTACGAGCTCATAGATTATATATTGATGGATATCAATCGCATGGAGTGAATTGCCTGTGTGGCATGCGATCAAGGCTTCTGTTGAAAAGTAAAGCCTTGTGGTTGATGATCAAAGCACCGCCTGTGTGGCATAGCTTTGTGTAATGTTGATTTGCGAGCCTCACACCCCGGTTGTGAACCAAAAACGGGAGAGGACATCAGGGAGGGCATGCGTTTCCTTCTAGCTAGGGTGGTGTCAGTGACCTACCAGCCCTAACATTTATATTCTTTTCACCTGTGTGGTTGTTACTGTTGTGATGCGCCTTGGATATATCGGTGACTGTGTGGAGCCGATGGAGTCATTTGGCTCTTTTTCGCCCCAAAGGGCGGGGGAACGCAGTGTCCAAGGTTTAAGTTTAATCCACATCGGTGGACCGGCCCTGACGATCCAAGGGTCACTCGAGCTATGATCCTGAGACATGGTAGGCTAGATTGTCTCGAATCGGTAGAGGACTATCTTTTGCCTCGGTTCACAGATGGAAATCCAACTTCCAATATGTGACTTTGCGGTTTTATTTGTAGAGCCTAGTATGGAGACATAATGGTATGGGGCACTTATGTCGTCTATGATTAATACTAATGATTTGAAATTGTTTTGACACTATACACTTATAGTAATAATAAAACATGAAATTACACGTACCAAGCATTCTTGGCTATTATAAGGTAAAAACCCTATCCTCCGGCTTGCGTTGCATTGTGTGATGGGACATGGGTCTTATAATAGCTTCATTTTTCTTTATTTAGCATTGCGCTGTTTTATTTTATGCACTGGTATTCTTGGGAGGAAACCCATTCCGTGTTATACGGCGTGGTCCCTTGATTTACCTAACTTTAAAATAAAGATTGATAATTGTTTTAGTTCTCACACTAGTCACATGACTGACCTGGAGTTTATTGTTTTAACCTGAACTCTAGGTGCCGTATTTTCGACACGGGCAGCTAGTAGTTTTGGTTTTGCAGATTTATATTCACAGGAACCTGGTTTATAGCTGGAATGATATCCAAAAAGCTCTGTATCCATATATCTCTTTCAGTTGTGTATTGTATTATTTTTCCGCTGCAATAATGTATTTTAAATCTCTGATATTTCTCTGTTGTGTAATATTTATTCATACTCTGTATGTTCTTGTATTCTGATGGAATTGTTGTAATAAACAATGAAATGTTCTTCTATTTGTGTTTTGATGTGTGTTGTTCTCGAAGTATCCGGGCTTTCCTTACCGGGGAAGTTACGGGTCGTCTCACATAATATCATTATGAATGTCAAACTTGTTATATTTTTCCAATTTTGATGGGCAAGCCTTGTATATGAAGATATGCATTCTATTGAACAAGCTACTGAATATTATTGAAACTGGTTTCCGTTAGTTTACATGATTTTATTTTAATGATCATTCTTTGTATAAAGATACACTGATTGTATAATAAAATCTGGTTTGTAAATTATAATTTTAAATATATATTGTGACATATGGAACATCTAAATCATGGGATTTAAAACCCTATTCAAATCTCAAGGTTGGTGTCCGTATTTAATATCTGTATATATCTGGATAAACTATAAGGTAATAGACTATAAGGTGATATACCTGATCATATCTACAGAACTTCTAAATATGATTTAAAATTGATGTCTGGGTGTATGAATCTGTTTTGTGATATGTGACATAACATTGTCTCAGATTTGTATGCTATGAGTATACAAAAGCTTGAACATTGTAAAATTGTTTACAGCTATATTATCAATACAGATGGATGTTCTTTACCATATAGCCTAAGTGATAATTTTAGATTAATATCTGGACTTTTGTTTAACCTTGCTTGTTATGAATGCATGTCTCCCATTTTAACACTGTATATGTATTGACATATATACCTACATAGATACATATAAATGTGATATGTAATGTAATCTTGTAAATTAAGATTAATTAAATGATCATATATTTATAATGATAAATATACATATATCGATATGCTGCAGTTGTTTTAATTATTATTTTTAATAAAATATGATCTGTTTTGATTCATACTGTTTATACAGATGACAATATTCTTTACAAAGATGCCTTTGAAAATTGGTGTATTATTACCTTTATAAACACAGACCACATTCCTATAAATGTGATCATATGTCTAAATTGGTTGCAACTTAAATTGGTGTAACAACCGGGAAATTCCGAGCCAATTAAAAAACATTTATTTTGGCAATTTTAGCGGAATTTGAATATTTAAAATGAATTATTTTAAATAATAATGACGAAAATTTATTTCGAATAGAATAAAACGTCTATATTTATCTACTTCATCGTTAGAATATAAATAATTATATATAAATATAAAAGGAATTGAAAATGGCGCGGTAGTTCGATAATTCGATTTCAAATTTTAATTGAATGTACCGGGTGCAGGATAAACCGAATTTTAGTGAAACCAAAAATATTTGAATCTAATTGAGAATATCTTTCCAACGAATCCGAAAAATCAAAATTTCATAGCGGGAATCAAAAGTTACGTCTAGTTGAAAATTCAGAATAGTCGCTATGGAATTCTGGCCCTTAAAAATGGAAATTTTGCAAACGACCTCGGTTTTTGACGAAACCACTTTTGTTGGATCCGCAGTGTCAAATTGTTGCTAGGTTTCAAATTTCGTAATTTTCTGAATCAATATGTGAGCGTGGCAAAGGAAAACGCATTTGACCAGTTTTAGTTGATTTTAATCGACTGGAAAATGGCCATTTTTCAAACGGTCTCAGAATTTGACGAAATTAGTTTTGTTAGGACCGTATCGTCAATACGAAGCTAGAAAATATTTTTCGGGACTTTTAGAGTTAGGGTGTGGCCCCGGTAAATAAAAATGTATGTTTAAATTTAATATATAGTTATTTATATTTTAAATTCAAAGAAAAACTTATCGAAACAGTCGAATTGGGTTACGAAACATATCCCATTGTGTTCGGAATGGGGGTATTTAGCTAGGGGCGACACTCGTTGGGTCTCCTTTGGAGTTCGGATGAAAAAGATTCCAATTATTAGAATTAAATGAATAATAAAAAAAGAGTATATATATATATATATAATGTTGACCGGTCAAAAACCTAACCCCCCTTCCATTTATTTTCCGCCGCCAGGAGAGATTCAACGGCCATCGAGCTCCGAATTAAAACCCATGAAATCTTCCAATTCAGATCAAATTAAAAACCGAATTCAACACAAAGATTCAAGACCAAATCGAGAGCTTTAATTTGGTATAGGGATGATTGGCTATCGTGTTGTATTGGGTGAGAATTTCCGCCCTGAAGTATTAGTGTTCGCAGTCGATTTCAGTAGAAGGGGGCCCACTGCTCTCGCCCTTGCTCTCGAGGCCGGTGGAGGTGATAACGACGGACGTCGTGGCAGGCTTTGATCAGCCTCCGGCTGACTGTGCTGGCGTGCGAAATTGTTGAAAGGGGAGGAGCCCTGGGATTTAAAGAATGACGGGAGGAAGAACATCTACAGTGTAAAACAAGTTTGAGGTAAAGATTAAACCAAATGTTAATGACATAGTTTAAAATCAGTTTTGTTTTTATATGAAAATATTATTGTTTTAAAATAGAAAATATAATAGTTTTAAAATGAAAATAAGTAGCTTTTAAAAAGAAAATATCCTTGTTATTACAAAAACATGCAATGTTTTAAGAAAAATATCTATATATAAAACATTGAAAGAAGAATGTGTAATTTTTCTATATAATGAATTGTTGAAATAAAAATGGCATTATTTTTGAAAATAAAATGGCATGGTTTTTAAAAAAATAAAAATATGACTTCTTATGTTTTATAAAAATATAATCTTTATATTCAAAGTAGAGTCGAAAAAATTTGATATTTATAATATAAACATCGAAATAAAAATATGATTTTTATTTGTTTGAATAGCGATTAAAAATAAGATTTTTATCATGAAGTTAGAAATATAAAAATATGATTTTTATATATGTAGTGAAATAAAAATCTGATTTTTTTTATATATATAGTGGGATGAAAATGTGATTTTTATAGCGTTGAAATAACAATGTGATTTTTATTATGAACAGTGTGAATAAGAGTGCGATGGAATTGACCGAAAACAGAACGGAATCCAACCCGTTCAGAAATAGAGAATGGAGGAGTGGATCTCCAAGGTGAGAACTGCTCACTTTTATTTTAAATTTCTAGTTAGTATATATACTTGGATGCAGACGGTGCTTAGTAGCACCCGACACCCGTCGTCCACAGACCATGGACGACTTGTATGCTTGTTTGTTTGATTTTGATGTGAAAAATTGAATGTGTGTTGTGGAATGAAATAAAATATTAATATAGCTAAAAATATAATTTTTAACGTGTATATGAAATAAATAAATATAAACGAATCGGACGATTTGTTTATATACACACATCTGACTGATATTGTTTGGGACGATAAATTTTACACATCGCCCAACTGCACAAATAAAAATCTGTGTTTGTTGATTTGAAACCCCACACGGGTGTTGGGATGATATTTGGCGTACACTAATCCCAATTATTTAATTGTATGTCGATCGATTGGTCGACAGACTGTGTAAGCGTTGATTATATATATTTAATGCTTATGCAGTTGTGTGGTGCACTTTGGATGATGGTTGATTATTTATGGTTGCTATTATATACATGTGTTGTATGGAATCCATATAATTAACATTATATGGTAATTGATTGGGCCTCATTCCAATTGGGAAAATAAAGAATATTTTAAAATAAAGATTAACGTGTTGACAGTACTCATTTGTTGAGATTAGTCATGTGGTGAAAGAAATATAGATTCATGTGTTGAATAGAATGCATATTCATTTGTTGAATAGAATAACAAAGTTATTGAATAATATAAAGCCGTGTTGATTAGAGATGCGCTATTTTGACGCGAACGATATTGATATCGATTATATTCGTTTTTAAAATGAATTTGAATTGAATAGAATTGGAAATAAATTCAAATTGATTCGAAATGAATAGAATAGAAAACGGATTTGAAATGAATAGAATATAAAATGGATTTGAAATGAATTGAATAGAAAAATGAATTTGAATAGAATTGAATAGAAAATGAATTCGAATAGAATTGAATTGAATTTGAATTCGAATAGAATAGAATTGAAATTGAATTCGAATAGAATAGAATTGAAATCGAATTGAAATTGATTTGAATTGAAAAGGAAGTTGAAATTGTTTCTGAAACGAATTTAAAACGATTTATAAAATTTGTTTTAAATAGAAATCGAAGAAATATACATTATATATATTATATTTATAATATAATGGCCTGAACAGAACGCGCCGCGCCGCGGCAGTTCGCGAATTTCGACCATTGACTTCGAACGGACATTGCGGGAGATCCGACCGTCGGATTCTCCTCAAACTGAAAACGTTGGGTTCGTATCGAAAAGAGCTTTCCAATGAATATTAGAAATTTGAAATCTAACGGTTGGATTTGGAATTATGTCCAAATCAAATATGGAAAAGGTCGTTGTAAGTGCAGTTCGGTGGCAGTTATTGAAAACCGACTGTACGGGCCTTGATAAAATCATTAAAAATATCTACAATTTGTGTAAAATCATAAGAAATGATTTGGGGAAAACTGGAATGAAAAACTCCATATTTGAAAAGATAAAAATAGATTTTTATCGAAATGAACTAGTTTTGAACTAGAATTTAAATCAATTTATTTTTGAAACAAATAAATTGAATTTGAAATGGGTTTTAAATAACCAGAATTTCTAACATATTTAATTGGAATTTAAATAGAATGTGATTTGGGTTTATCGTGGACTGTGTTTTAAATGACATTAGCTCTTTAACCCAGCAAAAGGAGTTTTAATGAATCTTTATTTAGATTGAAATGTGGACTGATAATTTAAATTATCAAAATTGGTAAATGATCGGAAGGGGAGTATCTCCAGTTTTACTCCTAGCGATAGTTAAATCTTTAATTAGATTTCAACGTGAAATGGTAATTAAATTTACCGATAAACCGTGGTGTTAGTTATGGGGTAATAACAGTTTTTCTCCATGGGATGAATAGGTTGGGATAGGGAAATAAAATAAATAATTACTTCGGTGTGGTTCGCTAATCCAGACTAGTTTGGAAAACCATAATATGGTTTGAAATGACATCCAAAGGAAGATTAAAGAATAAATTTAAAAGAATTTATCTTTGATAAAATTAATGGGAATATTTCCCTAGGAGTGTGAATATATGAATAAAAGAATATTCTGAATTGGAATGAGGCGTATATTGTGTTTTATAGCACTTGTTGATTAAGATACGCGAGTTATTCAGAAAGTCCGGGTATAACCCATTCTGAATAACTGATTCAACGACGTGTCGAGGAGATTGAAGACGGTGCAAGACCGACAATCTTCACATCGAATGGATGGGTGCTACTGATGCTCACGATGGGAGTAGCTACCTTGAAGGGGGCTAAAGTAGTAGCCGTACGGACGTGCTTGGAGGTCGACGGATATGCGAGGAAAGTGCCTCCGGTTTTGTTCAGACCTAGAACGGACTTGTAAATGGATGGTCTATCTGGCATTGTATTCCTTTATATTGTATTCGTTGATCTCTGCTAAATATATATCAGTTTGGCGGCGGAGAATTTATTCTCTTGCTTAACGCCCTTCTCTGAGACGTACGAGCTCAGAGGTTATATATTGGCAGAAATCAGTGGTACGATATGGATTGATAATGTGGCATGCTGAGATGCAGTGATCCAAACTTTTGTTGAAAAGCAAAGTTTGGTGGATGATGATCAAAGCGCAGCTTTGTGTATAGCGTTGATTCGCGAGCCTCACACCCCGGTATGGTGGTAAACTGATGGTTTGATCAGTATGCTTTTTAGTGGATGGGCTCCTTAGTGGTGTCGTGGATTTGGTCGACTGAGATTGAGCTTAGTGCTCAGAGGGATAGGGTAAGCGATGTTTTCTCTCGCCGGGACGTAAGCCGCAGTGATACTCGATTTCCCAAAAGTGCGGATGTGCATTACGGTGTTTTCTCTAGCTGAGACGTAAGCCGTTGTAGATGGCACTATGCGATCGATCTTTCAAATCAGGAGCCACCATGATGGAAATCCAATTTCCAAATATGATATTTTGCGGTTTTGATTGTAGAGCCTAGTATTGGCGGCATGATATATGGTACCCATGCTATTTATGATTGATATATTTATATTTGAAGTTGTTTTCTTCACTTATAGTAATAATATAAGATGAAATTTCACGTATCAAGCATATTTGGCTATTATAAGGGAAAACCCTATCCTTCGGCTTGCGTTGCTTTGTGTGATGGGACCTGGGTCTTATAATAGCTTCATTGTTCTTTATTTAGCATTGCGCTGTTTGTTTTATGCACCGGTATTCTTGGGAGGAAACCCGTTCCGTGTTATACGGCGTGGTCCCTTGATTTACCTAACTTTAAAAACAAAGATTAATAACTGTTTTAGTTCTCACACCAGTCACATAACTGACCTGGAGTTTATTGTTTTAACCTAAACTCTGGGTGCCCCTATTTCCACACGGGCAGCTAGTATTTTTGGTTTTGCAGATTTATATTCATAGGATCCTGATTTACAGCTGGAACGATGCTCAGAAAGCTTTGTATCTGTGTATTACTTCCAGTTGTGCTTTGTATTGTTTTCCGCTGCGATGTATTTAAATGTAATTTAAATCTCTGATATTTTCTGTGTAATATTAATTCATACTCTGTATATTCTTGTATTTTGATGGAATTGTTGTAATATACAATGAAATGTTCTTCTGTTTGCGTTCTGTTGTGGCTTGTTCTCAAAGTATCCGCTCTTTCCTTCACGGGGAAGTTACGGGTCTTCACAGTTGGTATCAGAGCTCTGGTTTACAGAGCTAGAGAACATGACACATTAGAACCAAACGAAAGAACCCATCAGATATTGGATTTGTAGTATCCAATTAGAATGACTCGTTAGAGATAGGATCAGTAGTATCCTAGAACGAGTGTGAAGAGTATATTTTTAAAATAAAAATTTGAAAACAAACTTTGTTTTGAAAGTTAAAGTCAAGTATACGTATTTGAATATTTATTTATTTTGAATTTGGACAATCTAGTATATAAAGATTTTGCATATACGCGTCATGAACGTATATTCGAAGTTTTAATACACTGGATAGATATAGGATCACACTCTAGTCACCCGAAGATGGTACTGATGATAGCACGTGCATCATCAGTATCTATGTTCGTGTTTCGAAGGTGTGATATCTATATATTTCCATTAGATTGGTGTGAGAACCAAAATTAGATAGATTTATTGTTGTGATTTGGCATCAAAAACATGATTTTCTGTATATGTAGTAAAATTATGAATTTGAAACGTTAATCCACTAATTGATTGATGTTTGTGTTGTTTGTTTATTTGTTTGATAATTTTGAACCATTTAGCCAAATTATATCAAATAGTGAATTGTACTGAAAATTAGTCGTAATTGCTTGCATATACATGTACTTACATTGAACAGGTCATTGCAAAAGGGCTAGAGCAGAAGAATAAAATTGTTTGCTCGACAAATAGGTACATGTTTATCATAATTTACTGTTTTGTTTGGGTGATGATGATTTTATGAGCCGATTGGCTAGCCGCTTGGCTTTTTCTTTTTCTTTTTAAGATCAGAGGGCCTGTATGGCAATTTCGGGATTTTCCCGGTGCTCCCGGTGCAGGGGAGGTTATGGCGAAATTTTTCGAAAATTTAGGGTGTTAGCCAAATTTTTGAAAAATTTGAAAAGTTCTTAGAAACTGAAAAGTTGAAGAGCTTAAGCCGTAATGAAAATAATGAAAGTTGAGTTGATTATAAAACAACTTTCGGCTTCGTTCCTTTTCGGGGACGAAAAGTTTTAAGTGGGGGAGATTGTAACAACCCGGAAATTCCGAGCCAATTTAAATTTTTTTATTTTGGCAATTTTAGCGGAATTTGAATATTTAAAATTAATTATTTTAAATAATAACGACGAAAATTTATTTCGAATAGAATAAAACGTCTATATTTATCTACGTCGTCGTTAGAATATAAATAATTATATATAAATATAAAAGGAATTGAAAATGGCGCAGTAGTTCGTTAATTCGATTTCAAATTTTAATTGAATGTACCGGGTGCAAGATAAACCGGATTTTAGTGAAACCAAAAATATTTGAATCTAATTGAGAATATCTTTCAAACGAATCCGAAAAATCAAAATTTCATAGCGGGAATCAAAAGTTACGTCCAGTTGAAAATTCAGAATAGTCGCTATGAAATTCTAGCCCTTAAAAATGGAAATTTTGCAAACGACCTCAGTTTTCGACGAAACCCCTTTTGTTGGATCCGTAGTGTCAAATTATTGCTAGGTTTCAAATTTCGTAATTTTTTGAATCAATATGTGAGCGTGGCAAAGAAAAACGCATTTGACCAGTTTCAGTTGATTTTAATCGACTGGAAAATGGCCATTTTTCAAACGGTCTCAGAATTTGACGAAATAATTTTTGTTAGGACCGTATCGTTAATACGAAGCTAGAAAATATTTTTCGGGAATTTTTAGAGTTAGGGTGTGGCCCCGGTAAATAAAAATGTATGTTTAAATTTAATATATAGTGATTTATATTTTAAATTCAAAGAAAAACTTATCGAAACAGTCGAACTGGGTTACGAAACATATCACATTGTGTTCGGAACGGGGGTATTTAGCTAGGGGCGACACTCGTTGGGTCTCCTTTGGAGTTCGGATGAAAAAGATTTCAATTATTAGAATTAAATGAAAAATAAAAAAAGAGTATATATATATATATATATATAATGTTGACCGGTCAAAAACCTAACCCCCCTTCCATTTATTTTCCTCCGCCAGGAGAGATTCAATGGCCATCGAGCTCCGAATCAAAACCCGTAAAATCTTCCAATTCAGATCAAATTAAAAACCGAATTCAACACAAAGATTCAAGACCAAATCGAGAGCTTTAATTTGGTATAGGGATGATTGGCTATCGTGTTGTATTGGGTGAGAATTTTCGCCATGAAGTATCAGTGTTCGCAGTCGATTTCAGTAGAAGGGGCCCCACCGCTCTCGCCCTTGCTCTCGATGCCGGTGGAGGTGATAACGACGGACGTCGTGGTAGGCTTTGATCAGCCTCTGGCTGACTGTGCTGGCGTGCGAAATTGTTGAAAGGGGAGGAGCCCTGGGATTTAAAGAATGACGGGAGGAAGATCATCTACAGTGTAAAACAAGTTTGAGGTAAAGATTAAACCAAATGTTAATGACATAGTTAAAAATCAGTTTTGTTTTTATATGAAAATATTATTGTTTTAAAATAGAAAATATAATAGTTTTAAAATGAAAATAAGTAGCTTTTAAAAAGAAAATATCCTTGTTATTATAAAAATATGCAATGTTATAAAAAAAATCTACATATAAAACATTGAAAGAAGAATGTGTGATTTTTCTATATAATGAATTGTTGAAATAAAAATGGCATTATTTTTGAAATTAAAATGGCATGGTTTTTTAAAAAAATAAAAATATGACTTCTTATGTTTTATAAAAATATAATCTTTATAATCAAAGTAGAGTCGAAAAAAATATGATCTTTATAATATAAACATCGAAATAAAAATATGATTTTTATTTGTTTGAATAGCGATTAAAAATAAGATTTTTATCATGAAGTTAGAAATATAAAAATATGATTTTTATGTATGTAGCGAAATAAAAATCTGATTTTTATTATATATATAGTGGGATGAAAATGTGATTTTTATAGCGTTGAAATAAAAATGTGAATTTTATTATGAACAGTGTGAATAAGAGTGCGATGGAATTGACCGAAAACAGAACGGAATCCAACCCGTTCAGAAATAGAGAATGGAGGAGTGGATCTCCAAGGTGAGAACTCCTCACTTTTATTTTAAATTTCTAGTTAATATATATACTAGGATGCAGACGGTGCTTAGTAGCACCCGACACCCGTCGTCCACAGATCATGGACGACTTGTATGCTTGTTTGTTTGATTTTGATGTGAAAAATTGAATGTGTGTTATGGAATGAAATAAAATATTTATATAGTTAAAAATATAATTTTTAACGTGCATATGAAATAAATAAATATAAACGAATCGGACGATTTGTTTATATACACACATCTGACTGATATTGTTTGGGACGATAAATTTTACACATCGCCCAACTGCACAAATAAAAATCTGTGTTTGTTGATTTGAAACCCCACACGGGTGTTGGGATGATATTTGGCGTATACTAATCCCAATTATTTAATTGTATGTCGATCGATTGGTCGACAGACTGTGTAAGCATTGATTATATATATTTAATGCTTATGCAGTTGTGTGGTGCACTTTGGATGATGGTTGATTATTTATGGTTGCTATTATATACATGTGTTTTATGGAATCCATATAATTAACATTATATGGTAATTGATTGGGCCTCATTCCAATTGGGAAAATAAAGAATTTTTAAAATAAAGATTAACGTGTTGACAGTACTCATTTGTTGAGATTAGTCATGTGGTGAAAGAAATATAGATTCATGTGTTGAATAGAATGAATATTTATTTGTTGAATAGAATAACGAAGTTATTGAATAATATAAAGCCGTGTTGATTAGAGATGCAATATTTTGACGCGAACGATATTGATATCTGTTACACTATCTTTTGGCAAAGATCGTCTCAACACGAATTTCTATCATCTTGAATGACTCAAGACTTGCGTGTAGACTGGCAATCACTTGGATGAAGTGGCGGAGCGTTGCTAGCATGGAGTTTGCATCATTTCTCACCCTTTTGGATCGGTTCGCCCCCCTAGGTCGCGGTCCGATCCTAGGAGTCGCCCCCCTAGGTCGCGGTCCGATCCTAGGAGTCGCCCCCCTAGGTCGCGGTCCGATCCTAAGAGTCGCCCCCTAGGTCATGATCCGATCCTAGGGGTCGCACCCCTAGGTCGCGATCCGTTCCTAGGTGTCGCACTCGTAGGTCACGATCCGATCGCGGAACGCATAGGGACCACGATCCGACCCCCGAACCTGCTCCTGAACATCCTGTTCTGACCTATTCTCAAGGCTATTTTTACTCCAACTTGCATGGATCTTATTACACATGTCATATGACGATTTGAAGATGATTTCTGGACGTTTTCCACCACATTTCGAGATTTTTGGGATCCGTGCTATGTGTCCCATGAACCGCCTTCAGGAAACGGCTATAAATACCTCATTTGAAGGCATTTTTAAGGATCTTTGGCCATTCTTCTTCACTGCTTCCACCATTACTGAAGTGCAAGGACTTTGCACCTTCTTCACATAAATTCTCCTCTTCTAATCTCAATTAACACACGGATTGTGTGTCTGCATGTAACTGATTCTTGTAATCTATCAGTATAACAATAAGATTATAAAGTGGACGTAGGCTACATCTACAGCCGAACCACTATAAAAACCTTGTGTGTCTCCTCTTTATTGACTCTTTTCTACATTCTGTGATCTGTGATCTGCATTTGGGTGTTAGGCCCAATTTTTAGTCTAACATTTTGGCGCGCCAGGTAGGGGGACACACAAAAACTTCAACTTCTAGCTTGAAAGGAAACACAATGGCGAACAAAAGGAAGAAGACTGGAACTTCTTCTCATGCTGATGATGCTGATGCTGAAGACACAAGGAACGAAGCAAGCCAGGAGGCTTCCTCTCATGGAGATCCTTCTGCATACTTGACCAGAGACAAGATTGATGGAGTTCTTGCTGAACTGAGAGATCAGATGGCACGGCAAGATGATCTCCTCCAGAAACAGCAGGAAATGATCAACCAATTCTTCGCTCGGATGGATGGAAGGCCAGGCAACATTCAGCTCGCTGGAAACAAGGCAGAAGTTGCTCCAGCAATTGACCAGAATCGGGTCGAATCGCCCTCTTTACGAAACCCTCAGTTCGGGCTTACTACGACTCGCGTCACAGATGGAGTCGGGGGCACTCAACCTCCTCCTGCTAGTCTCCAACATGTTACTCATCCGCAATCAGCTCGTGATGGACCAGAACCAGCTCGCGAAGGTGACCCACGATCCGATCGGGTTGCACCCTTCCAGCCACGATCCGTGAACCGCGAGCCCATGGACTATGATCCGTCTCGTGATGCGCATCACGATCCACTTTTAGCAGCCCACCGACAGGTTCCAACCTCTCCTGCATTCAACGCTGGGGGCACCAGCTCTGATGGCAATTTGCAACAACTTTTTGAAGGAAATCGACTAGCAGATCTCGTTCAACGCCTCTCGAGAGGCCGCACCTATCAGAATGATGTGGACGACGTCAATCACAATCCGTTCACTCAGGAAATTAGAAATTCCCGCAATCCACCAGATTTTAAACTTCCACAACTGGAGCCTTACAACGGCAGGGCAGATCCTACTGTGCATCTCACGCGTTACAAACGGCATATGGAAGTTCAATCGGCATCGAAAAACGTCATGGTTAAATGTTTTCCCCTCTTTCTGACTGGTATAGCAGCCATGTGGATTCGGCAGTTGGAAACAGAATCGATCAGCAGTTGGAACATGTTGGTCGCACGCTTTCTTGAACAGTTTCGGGTCCACATCGCTCGACCCAAGAATGTCATGTCACTCACTACAATCAAGCAGAGGCCCAGAGAAACTCTGAGTTCTTTCTTGGAAAGATTCAACATTGCAGCAGCATCAATGGATCGCCCTGAGCAATCGATGGTACTGATGGCTGCGGTATCCGGCGTTCTGGATAACACGAAATTCAAGAAATCTTTGTACCGAGATCCACCACGAAATCTCGGTGAATTCTACCTTGAAGTAGATAGATTTCTCCGGGAAGAAGATGCAACTTCCAAGAAGAAAACCCTCGAAGTCAACATGCTCGGAGATGGAGAACCGCCCAATCCTGGAAAAGGCAATAACAAGGGTAAAGAAAAGACCCCTGCAGCAAATGATCGTAATGCTCCACCCCGGAGAGGGTCCAGATACGACAAATACACTGAACTGAATGACACTCTGAGCAACATCTATTTGGATACCGGAGGTGCCGTCTCCTATCCAAGGCCTCCCAAGAGGGAGCCAACGCTAGCACAACGCAATTCTGGAAGACACTGCATATTTCATGACATAGACTGTCACAACACTGATGACTGCAGACATTTGCGAGATCTTATTGAGGATCGGGTCAGACGAGGAAAGCTACCCGAATATGTCACTCGACCAACAACGCCTACACCTGCGCTGCCACCACCTATTCCCCAGAGAGGGAACGATCCTGGATCGAGCAATCGCGGGATTATCATTCGTTGATCCCACTCAGCAGATCTCTTCAGTTTTGCTGAACTCCGGTTCACAGTTCATGTTTTTAGGTTTTTAGGCGACTTCTCGCCCTCCTTTGTTTTCCCTGCATGTAATAAGAGCCGTCACATCAGCCCACACGCACGGAACCTACTTGTGGTCTCCAGTCGTGTTCGGCAAACGACCGCTGCGTTTTCATGAATTAGCAATAAGCATTGAGCTCCGGCTCCCAACTGGATCCGTCCAGTACAAACATGAGCTCCGACTCCTAACTGGATCCGTCCAGTATAAACAAATCTTCATGTGCTTTTCCTTGGTCTTCTTACTCCGGTAAGGCCGTCTTGGAACCTTCATGTGCTTTTCCTTGGTCGTCTTACTCCGGTAAGGCCGTCTTGGAACTTTCATGGCATTTCCTGGGTCGTCTTACTCCGGTAAGGCCGTCTTGGAACCTTCGTTGCTTTTCCTTGGTCGTCTTACTCCGGTAAGGCCGTCTTGGAAACCCTCTAACATCTTCTCAGATGGTTTACTCCGGTAAGGCCATCTAGGAAATATTCTTGCATTATTTGTTTTATATTCTTGCAGATACAAACTCCTGGTCTTCTTGGATTTCTCTGGCCTTAATACGATCCCGTGTGATCGTCGGTTTTCTGGCCCTAATACGATCTGACGTGATCGTCGCATTCCAGATTTGGATTTCTCAGATTATCCAGAACACATCTTCCTTCAATCAGCAAGATATGTTCTGGGGGGCAACTTGTTACACTATCTTTTGGCAAAGATCGTCTCAACACGAATTTCTATCATCTTGAACGACTCAAAACTTGGGTGTAGACTGGCAATCACTTGGATGAAGTGGCGGAGCGTTGCTAGCATGGATTTTGCGTCATTTCTCACCCTTTTGGATCGGTTCGCCCCCCTAGGAGTCACACCCCTAGGTCGCGGTCCGATCCTAGGAGTCCCCCCCTAGGTCACGATCCGATCCTAGGGGTCGCACCCCTAGGTCGCGATCCGATCCTAGGGGTCGCACCCCTAGGTCGCGATCCGTTCCTAGGGGTCACACCCCTAGGTCACGATCCGATCGCGGAGCGCATAGGGACCACGATCCGACCCCCGAACCTGCTCCTGGACAGCCTGTTCTGACCTATTCTCAAGGCTATTTTTACTCCAACTTGCATGGATCTTATTACACATGTCATATGACGATTTGAAGATGATTTCTGGACGTTTTCCACCACATTTCGAGATTTTTGGGATGCGTGCCATGTGTCCCATGAACCGCCTTCAGGAAACGGCTATAAATACCTCATTTGAAGGCATTTTTAAGGATCTTTGGCCATTCTTCTTCACTGCTTCCACCATTACTGAAGTGAAAGGACTTTGCACCTTCTTCACATAAATTCTCCTCTTCTAATCTCAATTAACACACGGATTGTGTGTCTGCATGTAATTGATTCTTGTAATCTGTCAGTATAACAATAAGATTATAAAGTGGACGTAGGCTACATCTACAGCCGAACCACTATTAAAACCTTGTGTGTCTCCTCTTTTTGACTCTTTTCTACATTCTGTGATCTGTGATCTGCATTTGGGATGTTAGGCCCAATTTTTGGTGTAACAATATCGATTATATTCATTTTTAAAATGAATTTGAATTGAATAGAATTGAAAATAAATTCGAATTGATTCGAAATGAATAGAATAGAAAACGGATTTGAAATGAATAGAATAGAAAACAGATTTGAAATGAATTGAATAGAAAAATGAATTTGAATAGAATTGAATAGAAAATGAATTCGAATAGAATTGAAATTGAATTCGAATAGAATAGAATTGAAATTGAATTCGAATAAATTGAATTGAAATTGTATTCGAATAGAATAGAATTAAAATTGAATCCGAATAGAATAGAATTGAAATTGAATTCGAATAGAATTGAATTGAAATCGAATTGAAATTGATTTGAATTGAAAAGAAAGTTGAAATTGTTTTTGAAACGAATTTAAAACGATTTATTAAATTTTTTTTTAATAGAAATCGACGAAATATACATTATATGTATATTATATATATATAATATAATGGCCTGAATAGAATGCGCCGCGCCGCGGCAGTTCGCGAATTTCGACCATTGACTTCGAACGGACATTACGGAAGATCCGACCGTCGGATAATCCTCAAACCGGAACCGTTGGTTTCGTATCGAAAAGAGCTTTCCAATGAATATTAGAAATTTGAAATCTAACGGTTGGATTTGGAATTATGTCCAAATCAAATATGGAAAAGGTCGTTATAAGTGCAGTTCGGTGGCAGTTATTGAAAACCGACTGTACGGGCCTTAATAAAATCATTAAAAATATCTACATGTTGTGTAAAATCATAAGAAATGATTTGGGGAAAACTGGGATGAAAAACTTCATATTTGAAAAGATAAAAATAGATTTTTATCGAAGTGAACTAGTTTTGAACTAGAATTAAAACCAATTTATTTTTGAAACAAATAAATTGAATTTGAAATGGGTTTTAAATAACTAGAATTTATAATATATTTAATTGGAACTGAAATAGAATGTGATTTGGGTTTATCGTGGACTGTGTTTTAAATGACATTAGCTCTTTAACCCAGTAAAAGGAGTTTTAATGAATCTTTATTTAGATTGAAATGTGGACTGATAATTTAAATTATCAAAATTGGGAAATGATCGAAAGGGGAGTATCTCCAGTTTTACTCCTAGCGATAGTTAAATCTTTAATTAGATTTGAACGTGAAATGGTAATTAAATTTACCAATAAACCGTGGTGTTAGTTATGGGGTAATTACAGTTTTTCTCCATATGATGAATAGGTTGGGATTGGGAAATAAAATAAATAATTACTTCGGTGTGGTTCGCTAATCCAGACTAGTTTGGAAAACCATAATATGGTTTGAAATGACATCCAAAGGAAGATTAAAGAATAAATTTAAAAGAATTTATCTTTGATAAAATTAATGGGAATATTTCCCTAGGAGTGTGAATATATGAATAAAAGAATATTCTATGTTGGAATGAGGCGTATATTGTGTTTTATAGCACTTGTTGTTTAAGATACGCGAGTTATTCAGAAAGTCCGGTTATAACCCATTCTGAATAACTGATTCGACGACGATTCGAAGAGATTGAAGACGGTGCAAGACCGACGATCTTCACATCGAATGGATGGGTGCTACTGATGCTCACGATGGGAGTAGCTACCTTGAAGGGGGCTAAAGTAGTAGCCGTCCGGACGTGCTTGGAGGTCGACGAATATGCGAGGAAAGTGCCTCCGGTTTCGTTCAGACCTAGAACGGACTTGTAAATGGATGGTGTGTCTGACATTGTATTCATTTATATTGTATTCGTTGATTTCTGCTAAATATATATCTGTTTGGCGGCGGAGAATTTATTCTCTTGCTTTACGCCCTTCTCTGAGACATACGAGCTCAGAGGTTATATATTGGCAGAAATCAGTGGTACGATATGGATTGATAGTGTTGCATGCTTAGATGCAGTGATCCAGACTTTTGTTGAAAAGCAAAGTTTGGTGGATGATGATCAAAGCGCATCTTTGTGTATAGCGTTGATTCGCGAGCCTCACACCCCGGTATGGTGGTAAACTGATGGTTTGATCAGTATGCTTTTTAGTGGATGGGCACCTTAGTGGTGTCGCGGATTCGGTCGACCGAGATTGAGCTTAGTGCTCAAAGGGATAGGGTAAGCGGTGTTTTCTCTCGCCGGGACGTAAGCCGCAGTGATACTCGATTTCCCAAAAGTGAGGATGTGCATTACGGTGTTTTCTCTAGCTGAGACGTAAGCCGTTGTAGATGGCACTACGCAATCGATCTTTCGAATCATGAGCCACCATGATGGAAATCCAATTTCAAATATGATATTTTGCGGTTTTGATTGTAGAGCCTAGTATTGGCGGCATGATATATGGTACCCATGCCGTCTATGATTGATATATTTATATTTGAAATTGTTTTCTTCACTTATAGTAATAATATAAGATGAAATTTCATGTATCAAGCATATTTGGCTATTATAAGGGAAAAACCTATCCTCCGGCTTGCGTTGCATTGTGTGATGGGACCTGGGTCTTATAATAGCTTCATCGTTCTTTATTTAGCATTGCGCTGTTTGTTTTATGCACTGGTATTCTTGGGAGGAAACCCGTTCCGTGTTATACGGCGTGGTCCCTTGATTTACCTAACTTTAAAAACAAAGATTAATAACTGTTTTAGTTCTTACACCAGTCACATGACTGACCTGGAGTTTATTGTTTTAACCTAAACACTGGGTGCCCCTACTTCCACACGGGCAGCTAGTAGTTTTGGTTTTGTAGATTTATATTCACAGGATCCTGATTTAGAGCTGGAACGATGCTCGGAAAGCTCTGTATCCGTGTATTACTTCTAGTTGTGCTTTGTATTGTTTTCCGCTGCGATGTATTTAAATGTAATTTAAATCTCTGATATTTTCTTTGTAATATTAATTCATACTCTGTATATTCTTGTATTCTTATGGAATTTTTGTAATATACAATGAAATGTTCTTCTGTTTGCGTTCTGTTGTGGCTTGTTCTCAAAGTATCCACTCTTTCCTTCACGGGTGTAACGACCGAGAAAATCTGAACCAATTTTAAAAAAATTTATTGGCTAAAATAATGGATTTTAAATATTTAAAATAAATATTTTAAATAATGGCAATGAAAAGTGAGTTTGAATCGACAATCGAAAACGAATATAATTAATTATAATTATAAACAAGGTCTGAAAAGGCGTTGTAGTTTCAAAAATTGAATTCAAACTTTATCGGACTGTATCGGGTGCAAAACAAAACGGATTTCAGCGAAACCAAAAATATTTAAATCTGTTAGTGAATACCTTTCTAACGAATCTGAAAAATCGAATTTTCATAGCGGAAAGCAAAAGTTATGGCCGAATGAATTTTCAGAAAGGTCGCTATGGAATTTATATAGCCCGTGAGCGTGGCAAAGGAAAATGTGTTTTGGTCAATTACAGTTAAATTGGATCGACCAGAAATGGGCCTTTTTGCAAATGGTCTCAGAATTCGATGAAACTAGTTTTGTTGGGACCGTATCGTCAAAACATGGCTAGATTTATTTTTCTGGAATTTTCGAATCAGTTTGTGGCCCTGGCAATTTGAAATGCACATTCAAATCAAATATTGAATGTTTTATATTTTAATTTGAAGGAAAACTGACTGAAACAGTCGAATGGGCCTACGAAACATATCCCATTGGGTTCGGAATCGGGGTAAAACGCTAGGGACGACAGTCGTTGAGTTTAAATTGGTTTTCGTGTGAGATAAGGGGTATTTTTGGATTTTTTTAAAAAATAAAAATCTATCATTGGTACACATCATTTCTCTCTCCCCCGACATTCTCTCTCCCCGATCGACGCACGGCGGAAAAGAACACCCCGCTTCTCTCTCGATTTCTGGCCAATCCACTCAATAAAATTCAAGGCCGATGTTGAGCTTTTTGTAGATCTTTCCCAGCTCTTCAAATCCGTATAAGCCTCGTCCCTTACCATCACGTGTTCGTCAAGATACAAGCCCACAATGTTGGCCACTTCGTTGCTCCACCGTGTCTTCACCAGGTCGTCGATCTGAAGGTGGCCACCAGCGATTGGAAGCTGACTCCAAGCACTTCGTCGTGGTACTAGCCGATCATCCCCTCGTGCCTCGTATTGCGTGCTAGGTTGAAACCTAGTTTCTAACCCAATCAGAAAGGTAACGGCTTTGAACTTCTGAACTGATTTCATCAGTTTAAAACCGTTGCAAACTTCGAAAAATCGTATCTTTTTCGTTCGTTAACGAAATTCGATGAAACAGGAAACATCGTGAACGTGTGGACGTCTTCTTCATTTTAGAAGAGACCGCATATTTTTCTGAGCCTTCTGCTATTTTTGGTGGAGTGGAACCCAAGGTGAGATATCTAATTTATAAACGATATGGAAAACGACGATGTATAAATTATATAGTCGATGTATGAGTTATATAAGCATTGTACACCTCATGTATAAGCGTTGTATAAGTTGTACGTTCGATGTATAAGTTATATATGCATTGTAAAAATTATATATGTGTTGAAATAGAAGTGAATTGCTATATATAAATATATAAATATATATATATATATATATATATATACACACGCCCCTCGTCCACAAACCATGGACGATATTTATTGGTTGTGATTGGTGTGAAAATTGATTGATAGCGATTGGTTGTTTGGGATTGTTTGTGGTTGATATTGATTGATTGTGGTTGAAAAATACCCATTTCTGGTTGAGAAATATTTGGTTGAAACCACATAGGATTAGTTTGTGGAATTGAAATAAATATATACATGCCGCCTGCGTGCGAAGTAGATGCATGATCCCCATTGTCAAAAACCGCGAGGTTTTAAGCTAGAGCGAGGAGCCATACTGGGGACGGTCCCGGTTTTAACTACCCTGCCGTTATGCTGCCGAAATTTTGAATAATATTCATGTGTTTGAATTATTTTCATTTGCTGAAACTATATTTATTCGTTGAATAGAAAAACCTTCATGTGTTGAATCGATATTCATTCGTTGATTAGAAATTCATGTGTTGAATGGTATTCGTGTTCTAAATATAAAAATCACATTTTTGTCTATATATATAAACTATAGAAAACCTTCATGTGTTGAATCGATATTCATATTTTGAAATAAATTGTTTTATAATAAAAATCCCATTTTTAACATCAATATGAAAAGTATAAAATGACCTTGTTTTAAAATAAATTGTTTTATAATAAAAATTCTATTTTTATTACCTATATAAACTATATAAAATAATAGTGTTTTGAAATAATTTGTTTTACAATAAAAATCACATTTTTATTATATACATGAATTGTAGAAAATGTGAAGTGTTAAAAATAGCAACTCGTTCAAATAAATATGCATGAGTAGAAATATTCATTAATTAGCTAATGATATGACATTGCCAATGCATGCAACATTAGAATGAATGGTGCTTTTAAACCAAATGGAATCAAATATGAAGTTGAATGGAAAATGATAAGTGATAAGAACTGTATATATGTACATGCATATTTATTGAACAGGTTATAGCAAAGGGGCTAGAGAAGAGGAATAAAATTTTGTGCCCAACAAATAGGTACACATTTACTGTTTTGTTTGGGTGATGATTTTATGAGCCTGTTGGCTAGCCGCTTGGCTTTTTCTTTTTCTTTTTGACATGAGACGCCCGTGTGGCTATTTGGGGATTTTCCCAGCCCCTCCCGTACAAAGGAGGTTATGGCGAAATTTTCCAAAATTTAAAGGCGTTAGTGAAATATTTGAAGTGAAAACGATATTGAAATTGTTGAATGAACTATATTTATATAAATATATAAATATAAATAAAATTAAAACGAAACGTGGCCGTGCAGTTCGTATTTTGAAACCGTGATTTCAAACAACTAGTGCGGGAAATCCAACCATTGGATTTTCCCGAAACCGCAACCGTTGGGTTCGCCTTGGAGATATCTTTCCAACGACACCCACTTTGTAAAAATCCAACGGTTGGATTGTCTGGAATGTTTAATTCAAATCTGAAGAAAAACAGCGCCAGAAATGATTATATATATATATATATTTAATCGAATAACGATGCTGCAGTTCGTATTTTGAAATCGAAACTTCAAACGATTGTACCGGGAGATCCGACCGTCGGATTTTCCCGAAACTGGAACCGTTGGATTCATTTTGAAAAGACCTTTCTAATGATGAAAATGGTGTAAAGATCCAACGGTTAGATTTTCAGATATGTGTAAATCAAATCTGAAGAAAAACAACGCCACGGCTGCGTTATGGCCCGAAGCGTCGTTTTGAATAAATTGGCTATTTTAAAATAAATAAAAATAGCGATAAATCGTTATAAAATATCATAAACGATATGGAATGGAAATAAACTGAATTTGCTCGATTTATGTGGTATTTGATGGTTGAATGTGTTTGGTGTAACAATTAAATTAAAGAACAAAATTGGTGTTGTCGAATGATTTAACCATTGAAATAAATTGATTTGAAATTCTAAATATACGTGAATTATTTGAAAAGGCCGAGTTAATTCTCATTTCAAATAATTGACCGACGATTGAAAGTCGAAGATGAAGACGATGGTCGCAGACCGGAGATCTTCACCTCGTTTGGATGGTAACCGAGGTCCTGATTGGGAGGCATCCCGAAATATGGATAATGAGTGGTGATCGTCCAGACATACGTGGTGATCGATGGGTTTGCGAGGTATTTAGTGCCTCCGGTTTCGTTCAGACCCAGAACGGACTTGTAAATGGACTGTGTGTTTGACATTGGATTTTTTCTGTGTTGATTGATCTCTATTAAATATGCATCTGTTTGGTGGCGGAGAATTTATTCTTTTGCTTAACGCCCTTCTCTGAAACGCATGAGCTCAGAGGTTGTATATCGATGGACATCAGTCGCATGGCATGAATTGCATGTGTGGCATGCTAAGATGCAATGATCAGGGCTTCTGTTGAAAAGCAAAGTCCTGTGGTGATGATCAAAGCACCGCCAGTGTGGCGTAGCTTTGTGTATAACGTAAAATCGCGAGCCTCACACCCCGGTATGAACCAGAAACGGGAGAGGACATCAGGGAGGGCCTGCGTTTCTTTCTTGCTAGGGTGGTGTCAGTGACCTACCAGCCCTGACATTTATATACTTTTCACTTGTGTGGCTGTTGCTGTTGTGAGGCGCCTGGGTTAGATCGGACGATCCAGGTCCGATGGAGCCATTCGTTGGCTCATTTACACCCCAAAGGGTGGGGAAACGCAGTGTTCAGGAATTTTAATCCACATTGGTGGACCAGCCCTGACGATCCTAGGGCCCACCTAAGTCTGGGTCTTGAGGGGCGGGCTAGAGCGTCTCGAAGTCGGTAAGGACTATCTTTTGCCTTGGTTCAGGACGGAAATCCAATTTCCAAATACGTCATCGTGCGGTTTTGATTGTATACCTATATATGGCGACATAGTGGTATGGGGCATTAATGTCGTCTATGATTGATAGTTATGATTTGAAATTGTTTTCAAAACATATAAACACTAGCAATAATATCAGATGCCTTTGTTTTATTCGTATCAAGCATATTTTGGCCGTTATAAGGTAAAAACTCTATCCTCCGGTTTGCGTTGCATTGTGTGATGGGAACTGAGTCTTATAATGGCTTCATTTTTATAAAAAAGCATAGCGTTGTTTCAAAGAATGATTTGTTTCAAAGCATTGGCATTCCAATGGAGTAAACCCGTTCCACGAAAGTGGCGTGGTCCTGTGATTAGCCATATTATAAATGTGTTGAGTAGATTTCTCATACCAGTCCCATGACTGATTCGTAGTTTGTTTCACTTTCAAACTCGGGTGCCCCTCTTTCTACACGGGCAGCCTTGTATTCAGATTTAGCAGGCTTTATCTGGATAGCTGGAGCTGAAGATGGATTCTATCATTTATCTCTTTTTATGCTATTCAGCTCCTATTGTACATATTTTGTATATTTTCCGCTGTAGACATTTATGTATAGCTGAACTGTAATTGTACTAAGTAAGATCCTGTATACTGTGTAACTCTGATGATTACTTTTATCCAGTATATTCTATTGTTCATTATCTGGTGTATTTTTTTAATTTTGTTCTGCTATTATCTGTTTCTGTGTTATATTCCAAAGATTACCCTTGTCTCCGTCAGTACGGGAAATGAGGTCATCACAACGTGGTATCAGAGCTTTGGTTAAGCTTAGTTCTGGAATATAACATTTGAACGAACTCGTCAGAAATAGAACCAGTAGTGTTCTAGAACGGGTAACTCTATACAGATAGGATCAGCAATATCCTAGTATGAGTAAAGAAGAATGAAATTACCCCTCGATAGACACATTTACATTTGAAGTATTTGTTTCTATATTTTAAAATATCTCTTCTGTGACCTGACACTTGATCTGCTGTTTGCAGAAGTACTAGAAAAATGAGCGCCAGAAACAGGAGGAATACAGAACCCGATCTAGAGGCTCTATTAAAGAGATATCGAAATCTGAACGGAGCACAGTTCTCGGGCAATGAATCTATAATTCAAACTCAAGCTTGGATGAGGTTTGTCAAAAGAATTTGTGAGTGTATCCAGTTGAGGGATGACCAGAAAAGGTTAGTAGCATCTTGGGCGCTCAAAGAAGAAGCTTTAATCTGGTGGGAAACAACCATCAAAGATAATCCAGAGGGTGATATCACCTGGGACAGATTCAAAGTGATTTTCCTGGAAAGATTTACTCCTCCCAAAGCAATGGAGCGATTATGTGATGAATTTTCTTATCTAATACAAGGTGATATGACCATCCCAGAATATCATAAGAAATTCAACGAACTTGCTCACTTTGCTCCCCATCTGATTCAATATCCAAAGAGGAAAAATCTGAGATTTATTCATGGCCTGCAAAGGAGATATCAGAATAGGGTACTGAGGAATGTAAAACTTCCCTTCTCTGAAATGATTTATATGGCTTATCAGTATGAAGATCTCCATAAGAAAGGAATGTTGCGTGACGAAGAACAAGTCTGTTGTAGTGACAAAGAAGAGTCGGAAACTAATATTCCTGAAGCCAGTACGAGGTCGGAGGTCAGTGAGAAGCCCAGCGCTAAGAGAAAAAGGGCTAAGTCTGGGAGAGAACCAACAACGACCGCCACGTGCTCAAGCTGCAATAGAAAAGGACATTTGGCGATAAGTTGCAAATCTTGGAACAAACGAAGAAAGAGTGGATTTGAACCCAGTAAGAAGGTTCCTAAGGGTAGAGGATGCCATAAGTGCCATTAGGCTGGGCATATTGCAAAAAACTGCCCGCTATCTCAGAAATCTAAAAAGTACATATAAATGAATTGGCAGAGGCTTCCGAGCCCTCAGCTAGTCAAGAAAGGGATGATGTTTTAGAAGGCACGCTCAATGTCAAGAACATTCCAGTTAAAGTACTATTTGATACTGGCGCATCACGAAGCTTTATTGCAAAGAGTGCAGTCAAGAAGTTAGATTTAAAATTGAAGAAGCTCAAGGAACCAATGACTGTCCAAAATCCAGTTAGGGGTTCCATTGATCTCAGTTGGGTTTGTGGGGGTGCCTGTCTCTTTTTCCTGCTATAAATTCCCTACTATCTCTGTCGTTATGAATTTTAATGAATTCGATCTTATTCTGGGATTGGATTGGCTAACCAAATATGAAGCAGGGGTTAGATGCGCCGAGAGAGTTGTTAGAGCTAAGATTGAATCAGGGAGTTATATAACCATAACGTGTGAAGCTCAGAAATCTAATAGAAAAGACTTCTGGGCAGCTCTCGATGTTTCTCCAGCCCAAATAGAAAATGTCCCTGAAATCACAGAGAATATTCCCGACCTAGTGAAAGATATTCCTGTCGTCAAGAACTATGCGGATCTGTTCGAAGAAGTTGTTCGCTTACCTCCGCAGAGAGAAATAGATTTCAAGATCGCTTTGATTCCCAATGCAAGGCCGGTAGTTCACGCTATTCAAAGAATGTCCTTGAAAGAGAAGGAGGAATTAGACAATCAAACAAGACAGCTAGTATGGAAGGGTCTGATCATGCCTAGTCTCTCTGATTGGGGTGCATCAGTGGTGTTTGTCCCAAAATCTGACGGTACTCTACGTCTATGTGTGGATTATCGTGATCTGAACAAACAGACAATAAAGAACAAATATCCATTGCCGCGGATTGATGATTTGCTGGATCGATTAAATGGCGCACAAGTATTTTCACGAATGGACCTAGCTACAAGCTTCCATCAACTTCGAATTTCCGAAGAGTGTGTTCCAATGACAGCGTTCAGAGGCCTCGACTTATTCTACGAGTGGTTAGTAATGCCGTTCGGCTTATGTAACGCTCCAGCTTACTTCGTCGATCTGATGACCAGAGTATTCAGAGGAGTTTTAAATAAATTTGTTCTGGTTTTTATTGATGATATTCTAATCTTCTCTAAATCAAAAGCCGAACATGAAAAGCATCTGGAATAGGTTCTGGAAATCCTCAGAAGGAATGTATTGAAAGCAAAGTTTTCCAAATGTATATTCTGGCAAGATAAAGTAAAATTTCTAGGCCACGTCGTATCGAAAGAAGGAATCGCTGTGGATCCAAGCAAAATCACAACTATTCAGAATTGGAAACAGCCCAGTACCCCCACTGAAGTCCGCAGTTTTCTCGGATTGGCTAGCTATTACCGGAAGTTCGTTAAAAACTTTTCGAAGATATCTGGCCACTTAACGAAGCTTACAAAGAAGCACTCTAAATTCAAATGGACTCCAGAAAGCGAGGAGGCTTTTGAAGAGCTAAAGTTGAGATTAACAACTGCTCCAGTGTTAACCATCATCGATGGCAACCAAAATTTAAAAGTCTGGACTGATGCTTCTAGAGAAGGCCTTGGCGCAGTGTTAATGCAAAGGGGCCAAGTGATTGCTTATGCTAGCCGTCAGTTGAAGCCACACGAGAAGAACTACGTAACTCATGATCTTGAGTTATTGGCTATAGTATTCGCCTTGAAAATCTGGAGACACTATCTTCTGGGTGAGAGATTTGAACTATTTACAGATCACCAGTCGTTAAAGTATCTGTTCACTCAGAAAGACCTGAATCTGAGGCAGCAACGTTGGCTGGAGTTTCTTGCAGCATATGACTTTGAAATTATATATACTCCGGGGAAAGCCAATGTCGTGGCCGATGCGCTGAGTCGAAAGAATGTAATGATCGCCAGCTTTATTATCACGACTTCCTTGATTGAAAAAATATCTATTCTTCAGAAGGAGGATAACTTTATTAAGGATATGATTAAAAGGATTCAGAAAGGTGAACCCTCGTGTTTTCAAATAGATAATGACGAGACCTTGAGGTTGAAAGGAAGGATTTGTGTTCCTGATATCCAAGAGTTAAAAAGGGAAGGGTTAGACGAGTGTCACAAGTCCAAGCTGAGTATCCATCCTAGTGTGGCCAAAATGTATAATGACATCAAACGCACTTTCTGGTGGAAGTCGATGAAGAGGGACATTTCTTTATATGTTAGCCGATGCCCTACTTGCCAACTAGTCAAGAGCAACCAACAGAAATTGGTTGGATTGTTACAAACGGTAGAAGTTCCTGGTTGGAAATGGGAACATATTTCTATGGATTTCATCGATGGTCTGCCCAGAACCAGAAAAGGGAATGACAGTATTTTGGTGATCGTAGATCGCTTCACGAAGACCGCCCATTTCATATCTGTCAGATCAAACATAACTGCTCAGAGTCTGGCGCAGATATACTTCAGGGAAATAGTTAGACTGCATGGAGTGCCGCTCAGTATAGTCAGTGATAGAGATACAATATTCACTAGCAAATTCTGGGAAGCATTTCAAGTCGAACTGGGAACGAAGTTGAACTTAAGCACCGCTTATCATCCTTAGACAGATGGTCAGACTGAGAAGGTGAATCGTATTTTAGAAGATCTATTGCTGGCTTGTGTTATAGATTTCGGTGGATCATGGGAAGACCATCTACATTTGGCTGAATTCTCATATAACAAAAGCTACCAGGCGAGTCTGACAATGTCGCCATTCGAAGCATTGTATGGTAGACCGTGCCGATCTCCTGCTTGTTGGGTCGAGCCCGGAAATAGACTTGTGTTGGGTCCTGATATGATTCGAGAAGCTGCCGACAAAGTCGATTTTATCAAGAAGCGATTACTCGTCGCTCAAAGCCGACAAAAGAGCTATGCCGATAGGAGAAGAAGAGATATATCCTTTGCTGTTGGCGACTATGTATATTTGAAAGTGTCGCCGATGAGAGGAGTTATCCGGTTCGGTAAAACTGGAAAGTTGGCACCCAAATTCATTGGTCCGTTTCCTATTCTGGAACAGATCGGGACTCTCGCTTATAGGGTCAAATTTCCTGATTGGTTGCCTGGAGTTCATGATGTATTTCACATATCTCAACTTCGAAAGCACGTTCATGATCCAGACTTGATCGTCGAAGAAGCAGCTCAGCAGATATTGAAATTACTCCAGAATTAGCTGTGAGAAGAGAGCCGCTAAAGATTATCGACAAAGAAACCAAAGAGCTGAGGAACAAGAAGGTTCACTTAGTCAAAGTGCAATGGAATGGAGATCCGCGAGATTGTACTTGGGAAACTGAGGAGAGCATTCAGAAAGCTTATCCTAGATGCCGAGTGGATATCTCTGATTGACTCTGGTGCAAGGTACATTTACCCTACTTTGCATTACCATTTAATTCTCTACTCTGTTGTTATTTTCTTTCCATGGATGTGCACTTTTAAATTCTATAGTATGAATGATTTTAAAAAGAGTATAGAAATTGATTAGTATATTTTTGAAAGGTTGAAAACAATTATATTAGTTGTTATGTTGTGTGATTGTAGATTTATCAAACCACTTTCGACTTTGTTCCTTTTCGGGGACGAAAATTTTTAAGTGGGGGAGATTGTAACAACCCAGAAAATTTGAACCAATTTAAAAAAAAATTATTGGCTAAAATAATGGATTTTAAATATTTAAAATAAATATTTTTAATATTGGCAATGAAAAGTGAGTTTGAATCGACAATTGAAAACGAATATAACTAATTATAATTATAAACAAGGCCTGAAAAGGCGCTGCAGTTTCAAAAATTGAATTCAAACTTTGTCGGATTGTACCAGGTGCAAAACAAAACGGAATTTAGCGAAACCAAAAATATTTAAATCTGTTAGTGAATACCTTTCTAACGAATCTGAAAAATCGAATTTTCATAGCGGAAAGCAAAAGTTATGGCCGAATGAATTTTCAGAAAGGTCGCTATGGAATTTATATAGCCCGTGAAATTGTCCATTTTGCAAACGACCTCGAAATTCGACGAAACGACTTTTGTTGGATCCGAGATGGGAAGTTATTGCTAGGTTTCAAATTTCATAATTTTTGAAGCTAATATGTGAGCGTGGCAAAGGAAAATGTGTTTTGGTCAATTACAGTTAAATTGGATCGACCAGAAATGGGCCTTTTTGCAAATGGTCTCAGAATTCGATGAAACTAGTTTTGTTGGGACCGTATCGTCAAAACATAGCTAGATTTATTTTTCTGGAATTTTTCGAATCAGTTTGTGGCCCTGGCAAATTGGAATGCACGTTCAAATCAAATATTGAATGTTTTATATTTTAATTTGAAGGAAAACTGACTGAATCAGTCGAATGGGCCTACGAAACATATCCCATTGTGTTCGGAATGGGGGTAAAACGCTAGGGACGACAGTCGTTGAGTTTAAATTGGTGTTCGTACGAGATAAGGGGTATTTTTGGATTTTAAAATAAAAATAAAAATCTATCATTGGTCCACATCATTTCTCTCTCCCCCGACATTCTCTCTCCCCGATCGACGCACGGCGGAAAAGAACACCCCGCTTCTCTCTCGATTTCTGGCCAATCCACTCAATAAAATTCAAGGTCGATGTTGAGCTTTTTGTAGATCTTTCTGAGCTCTTCAAATCCGTATATGCCTCGTCCCTTACCATCGCGTGTTCGTCGAGATACAAGCCCACAATGTTGGCCACTTCGTTGCTCCGCCGTGTCTTCACCAGGCCGTCGATCTGAAGGTGGCCACCAGCGATTGGAAGCTGACTCCAAGCACTTCGTCGTGGTACTAGCCGATCATCCCCTCGTGCCTCGTATTACATGCTAGGTTGAAACCTAGTTTCGAACCCAATCAGAAAGGTAACGGCTTTGAACTTCTAAACTGATTTCAACAGTTTAAAACCGTTGCAAACTTTAATGAAATTCGATGAAACAAGAAACATCGTGACCGTGTAGACGTCTCCTACATTTTAGAAGAGACCGCATATTTTTCTGAGCCTTCTGCTATTTTTGGTGGAGTGGAACCCAAGGTGAGATCTCTAATTTATAAACGATATGGAAAACGACGATGTATAAATTATATAGTCGATGTATGAGTTATATAAGCGTTGAACACCTCATGTATAAGCGTTGTATAAGTTGTACGTTCGATGTATTAGTTATATATGCGTTGTAAAAATTATATGTGTGTTGAAATAGAAGTGAATTGTTATATATATATATATATATATATATATATATATATACGCCCCTCGTCCACAAACCATGGACGATATTTATTGGTTGTGGTTGGTGTGAAAATTGATTGATAGCAAATGGTTGTTTGGGATTGTTTGTGGTTGATATTGATTGATTGTGGTTGAAAAATACCCATTTGTGGTTGAGAAATATTTAGTTGAAACCACATAGGATTAGTTTGTGGAAATGAAATAAATATATATGTGCCGCCTGCGTGCGAACTAGATGCATGATCCCCATCGTCAAAAACCGCGAGGTTTTAAGGTAGAGCGAGGAGCCATGCTAGGGACGGTCCCGGTTTTAACTACCCTGCCGTTATGCTGCCGAAATTTTGAATAATATTCATGTGTTTGAATTATTTTCATTTGCTGAAACTATATTTATTCGTTGAATAGAAAAACCTTCATGTGTTGAATCGATATTCATTCGTTGATTAGAAATTCATGTATTGAATGGTATTCGTGTTCTAAATATAAAAATCACATTTTTGTCTATATATATAAACTATAGAAAACCTTCATGTGTTGAATCGATATTCATATTTTGAAAGAAATTGTTTTATAATAAAAATCCCATTTTTAACATCAATATGAAAAGTATAAAATGACCTTGTTTTAAAATAAATTGTTTTATAATAAAAATTCTATTTTTATTACCTATATAAACTATATAAAATAATAGTGTTTTGAAATAATTTGTTTTACAATAAAAATCACATTTTTATTATACACATGAATTGTAGAAAATGTGAAGTGTTAAAAATAGCAACTCGTTCAAATAAATATGCATGAGTTGAAATATTCATTAATTAGCTAATGATATGACTTTGCCTATGCATGCAACATTAGAATGAATGGTGCTTTTAAACCAAATGGAATTAAATATGAAGTTGAATGGAAAATGATAAGTGATAAGAACTGTATATATGTACATGCTTATTTATTGAACAGGTTATAGCAAAGGGGCTAGAGAAGAGGAATAAAATTTTGTGCCCGACAAATAGGTACACATTTACTGTTTTGTTTGGGTGATGATTTTATGAGCCTGTTGGCTAGCCGCTTAGCTTTTTCTTTTTCTTTTTCTTTTTGACATGAGACGCCCTTGGCTATTTGGGAATTTTCCCAGCCCCTCCCGTACAAAGGAGGTTATGGCGAAATTTTCCAAAATTTAAAGGCGTTATTGAAATATTTGAAGTGAAAACGATATTGAAATTGTTGAATGAACTATATTTATATAAATATATAAATATAAATAAAATTAAAACGAAACGTGGCCGTGCAGTTCGTATTTTGAAACCGTGATTTCAAACAACTAGTGCGGGAAATCCGACCATTGGATTTTCCCGAAACCGCAACCGTTGGGTTCGCCTTGGAGACATCTTTCCAACGGCACCCACTTTGTAAAAATCCAACGATTGGATTGCCTGGAATGTTTAATTCAAATCTGAAGAAAAACAGCGCCAGAAACGATTATGTATATATATATATATATATATATATATATAATCGAATAACGATGCTGCAGTTCGTATTTTGAAATCGAAACTTCAAACGATTGTACCGGGGGATCCTTCCGTCGGATTTTCCCGAAACTGGAACCGTTGGATTCATTTTGAAAAGTCCTTTCTAATGATGTAAATGGTGTGAAGATCCAACGATTAGATTTTCAGATATGTGTAAATCAAATCTGAAGAAAAACAGCGCCACGGCCGCGTTATGGCCCGAAGCATCGTTTTGAATAAATTGGCTATTTTAAAATAAATGAAAATAGCGATAAATCGTTATAAAATATCATAAACGATATGGAATGGAAATAAACTGAATTTGCTCGATTTATGTGGTATTTGATGGTTGAATGTGTTTGGTGTAACAATTACATTAAAGAACAAAATTGGTGTTGTCGAATGATTTAACCATTGAAATAAATTGATTTGAAATTCTAAATATACGTGAATTATTTGAAAAGGCCGAGTTAATTCTCATTTCAAATAATTGACTCACGATTGAAAGTCGAAGATGAAGACGGTGGTCGAAGATCAGAGATCTTCACCTCGTTTGGATGGTAACCGAGGTCCTGATTGGGAGGCATCCCGAAATATGGATAATGAGTGGTGATCGCCCAGACGTACGTGGTGATCGATGGGTTTGCGAGGTATTTAGTGCCTCCGGTTTCGTTCAGACCCAGAACGGACTTGTAAATGGACTGTGTGTCCAACATTGGATTTTATTCTGTGTTGATTGATCTCTATTAAATATGCATCTGTTTGGCGGCGGAGAATTTATTCTTTTGCTTAACGCCCTTCTCTGAAACGCACGAGCTCAGAGGTTGTATATCGATGGACATCAGTCGCATGGCATGAATTGCCTGTGTGGCATGCTAAGATGCAGTGATCAGGGCTTCTTTTGAAAAGCAAAGTCCTGTGGTGATGATCAAAGCACCGCCTGTGTGGCGTAGCTTTGTGTATAACGTAAAATCGCGAGCCTCACAACCCGGTATGAACCAGAAACGGGAGAGGACATCAGGGAGGGCCTGCGTTTCTTTCTAGCTAAGGTGGTGTCAGTGACCTACCAGTTCTGACATTTATATACTTTTCACTTGTGTGGTTGTTGCTGTTGCGAGGTGCCTCAGTTAGATCGGACGATCCGGGTCCGATGGAGCCATTCGTTGGCTCATTTACACCCCAAAGGGTGGGGAAACGCAGTGTTCAGGAATTTTAATCCACATCGGTGGACCGGCCCTGACGATCCTAGGGCCCACCTGAGTCTGGGTCCTGAGGGGCGGGCTAGAGCGTCTCGAAGTCGGTAAGGACTATCTTTTGCCTTGGTTTAGGATGGAAATCCAATTTCCAAATACGTCATCGTGCGGTTTTGATTGTATACCTATATATGGTGACATAGTGGTATGGGGCATTAATGCCGTCTATGATTGATAGTTATGATTTGAAATTGTTTTCAAAACATATAAACACTAGCAATAATATCAGATGCCTTTGTTTTATTCGTATCAAGCATATTTTGGCCGTTATAAGGTAAAAACTCTATCCTCTGGTTTGCGTTTCATTTTGTGATGGGAACTGAGTCTTATAATGGCTTCATTTTTATAAAAAGCATAGCGTTGTTTCAAAGAATGATTTGTTTCAAAGCACTGGCAATCCAATGGAGTAAACCCGTTCCACGAAAGTGGCGTGGTCTTGTGATTAGCCATATTATGAATGTGTTGAGTAGATTTCTCATACCAGTCCCATGACTGACTCGTAGTTTGTTTCACTTTCAAACTCGGGTGCCCTCTTTCTACCCGGGCAGCCTTGTATTCAGGTTTAACAGGCTTTATCTGGATAGCTGGAGCTGAAGATGGATTGTATCATTTATCTCTTTTTATGCTGTTCAGCTCCTATTGTACATATTTTGTTTGTTTTCCGATGTAGACATTTATGTATAGCTGAACTGTAATTGTACTAAGTAAGATCCTGTATATTGTGTAACTCTAATGATTACTTTTATCCAGTATATTCTATTGTTCATTATCTGGTGTATTTGTTTAATTTTGTTCTGCTATTATCTGTTTCTGTGTTATATTCCAAAGATTACCCTTGTCTCCGTCAGTACGGGAAATGGGGTCGTCACAACGGGGAAGTTACGGGTCTTCATAATTGGATCATTATGAAGTGTTCATGCTGACTAATTACCTATCAAATGATGTAGTAGGACTAATGGTCGTAAATATCATTAATGTTCAAGCAATTTGATATATACATAAAAAATCAATATTAGATTGTTATATGAAATATCATATCACTGTAATTGTTTTGTATTAGAATCAAAACAAAAGAAAAAATGTAATCGAGTGTTTAATCTGAGAGGATAAGTCACTGTATTTGACGCAATGATGCAAATATGATTCAGATTAAATAAGTATGATTTGTTTTAAGCATTGATCCTTAACCATATGAACATAGGTTACATCAGGTTATTCTATCACATATTTGTATATGTACAATGTGTTATGAATTTTTCTTAGAAGATGTATCAAAACTATTTGATAACATGGAAATGAATATTGTGAACTTGATAAACTGAGCAATGTGTTGTTTAAAATTCTCAGTATCTACTGTGATTTATGAAAATTCAAATCAGTTAAGACTATTTTTCATATTCTGTAAGTCACAATACACATATTCATATGATAGGAAGATGTTTAATCCCTTTAATAAACCATCTTTTTCTCCAGTATCTAGTGTATGGTCTTAGGTATAAATACTTAACATCTAGTGACAGATCTATATTTTATTATAAGCTTAGAGTTCATTTCTAAAATGTTCATGACACACCACAAAATTTACCATTGTGTATACATAAAGATTAGGATCTGGAAATGAGTTTTAAGCTTGTATTATGTTATTATTACTTGGCTTTGCTTGTCTAACCATAATGGGTACATTAGGATACTGCTGTCTTAAAATCAATAGTGTACATATATAATATATGTTGTTGAAAACATGTCATTTATTAATTATGATGACATAGCATTTATGAATGTCTGTGTGATTGGCATAATAGGTAGAATATGATACTAACTTCTTTGGTCTTCTATCGGTCGTAAAGAAATATAAAATGGAGTTGTTTTGATATAACCAGTTTAAAGACTTTGGTGCAAATCAGAGTTACAGCAAATAACAGATATACATATGATGTATATAAGTTAAAGTGCATTATATATATATATATATTTGATGTATGTATAATTTACCGCAATTGTATGGTATACATTTGATGTACCCTATGAATTAAATCAATTTTAACAGGGCCAAAGTTGTGCTTGCTGAAACTGTTTCGGTAGAAAATGTGACTTCATTACAAGTTGCGGGACTGGCCGAATACTACAATTATATTTTCAGAGATTAACAAGTGGGACTTGTCTTATTTTTCGAAATGTTTGTATCATAATATTATTGCATAGATAAATTGAAATACAAGAGTCTATTGTAATATATATTTGTACATAATTTTGCAGAATGACTGCAAATAGGCTTTTTTTTGTGTTATTTAATTGTATTATATGAATATAATGAATTACACTATATTCATTTAGTTGTAAAGAATGTGAAATGTGAATATTGGATGTTTCATGTGAATAACTGGATTTAAAATGTTCAACTAGTATAATGCATGAAAGTTTTAGATTCTATGTCTGAATAGGCATGTATCATACATATTGTTAAAATGTTTGATACACCTATGTATGTTCGTTGTTGATACCCTAATGTATAGCTTTTACAATGTTCAAATAAGTGCCTACTATAATATTTATATGTTCTGACTGTTTATACAGATTAATGTAATATGGGCTCAGAATTATTGAAACTCCATATTTAATTTGAACATTGTTTCTGGTACATGTATTAAAGATAACCAATGTTTTGAAATGTTCAAAAAGGAGTGTGTAGGCTTAATTCCTATATATTGATGAATTTTAATAGTTAAAATCTGAATTATATTATGAATATAAAATACATATATATTTGATATATGTAAATAGACTTTAATATTGTTTGCCACTATGAATTATATAATTCTCTTTAAAAGCAAAATTTTGTTATATTAAATCATGGTGAAGTCTTCCAATAGTACACCCATCAATGTCCAATCTCATTGGATGTAGGTAACGCCAAAGCGCTGTGCATCCTCTTATTTTGGTTATATGCGGTAGGAGTAATAGTGGTGCTTCGACTGTACTATTGGGTCTGATTTAACTAAGGCTGCATAATAGGATTATGGCCTTAGAGACAATAACATGAATTATTCTATATTTTGAGCAAATGAATAATACTGAACAAAATGTTCATCATGCGATCCAAGAATTATATACACGATGTAATTGACATAAGATGTCTACCTAAAAGGTTGTGTTTTGGGGATTAGCCAAAGCTAGGTCAAGGCATGACTAGATATGAATCTTAGAACACCATTATATATATATATATATATACCGATATATTTATATAAATAGAGGGACACTAATTTGAGTGGGAGCATATTTTAGTTTAAATCATGTATTTATATTAATATAAATTTTGATTGTCAAAATTTTGTATTAAATAAATATTACAGAATCAGTTATTATTTATTATCTACTGTAGAAATTAAATAACAAAATAACTCCGATAATTTAAATTAATCCTTGAGAAGGATAAATAAATTAAATCAAATTTCTTGACTAACATTGAAATTTGAGGACTATCCTCAAACAAATTAAGCATAATTGTTTAACAAATATAGAGGATCTAGAATAAAAGTTAAAGTGTGAATTCAACTGAATAAGATATAAATGTTATAATAATCTACTTATACATTTATAGTATTATATACTAGATACAAATCACATAAATGCATGTTGATTTACAGAAATTGCAAAAGAAGTAGAAATTTGATTAAAAGGACAAGTGGACTTACGATTGGAAATGAAGCAATTGTTGTTGGATTATCCATAGGAAGTTGATTCTTGTTGAATATACTGGTTTATTTAAATAAATAAAATAATTGTTATTATGAAATTCCACCTAAGATAAATGTTATAATAGATCTTGTTTAGACAAGTTTGAATTTCATTTATAATAAAAGAACAATTGTTATTCATTTTATTTAAATGAAATATCATATGGAATTTCACAAAAAGTTAATGATCTTCATTAATTCTTAACTATAATGTACTTGACATAAATAATGAGTGGATTAAATTTAGTGATTTAAATCCAACATATCTTTAGCATTACCAGTTAGCCCACATAAACAAGAAAGTATATCAAAACTCCATAGTGATGGAATTTTGAGATCATTTGATTTTAAATTATATGAAGAATACAAATCTTGTTTATTAGGCAAAATAACTGAATCCTCTTTCTCTTGACACAGTGAATGAGTGATAAGTATTGGGTCTCGTACATAATGATGTATATGGAGCAATGAATACAAAAACTAGAGACGGGTTTTATTACTTCATTATATTTATTGATAATATCAGTAGACACATATATATGTATCTTATGAAACGCATATCAGAATCCTTTGAAAAGTTCAAAGAATTCAAAGTGGAGATAGAAAACAAATTTAATAGAAAATAAATACTTTTCGAACAGATCGAAAGAGAATATTTAAGCCAACTATTTAATGATTATCAAGACGAGTTTGAATTTGTTTCACAACTCACTCCATCTGTAACACCATATTGGAATAGTGTATCTGAAAGGGGAAATTGCACCTTATAAGATATAATACGATTAATGATAAGTCATACAGATCTTTTAATAGATTAAATTTAGAACAATTGTATTAAATCCCACTGAAATGATTTTAAAGACGCCATATAAGATATGGAATAGGAAATGTCCTAGTATGTCTAATGCACAGATTTGGGATGTAAAGCGTTTGTTAAACATCCTTCCTCCGATAAGATCGAACCCGAATCAGATAACTATTTTGTGTAATATCCACAAGAAACAAATGGATATTATTTCTATAAGTTCTATGAGAATAAAACGTTTATTGATCGAATTGGTATCCATTTAAAGGAGTACCAGTCTCTAAGATACCAATGGGAATAAAATAGGATTCAAAATGTTTTGAACCACAAAATGGCATTAAATCTTGTATAGACAAGAAATTGAGTGGGAGTGACACAATAATTCTATTGTTATTTGATAACACATTAATTATTGTAAATAATGTTAGTTTAAAACAAGAAATAAATACTGATTCTAAAATAGATAATGTTTGGATTAATAAGTTCATAATTGAACTTAATTAATTGTTGATCCAATGATTTACATTGGGAAAACAATATGGCTAATGCTCAGACCTAAAACTTTAAACTCACTCTTGATCCAAACATAAGAAATATAATTCTGATGTGAAGTTGTTCACAGAAGGAATAAACATATCTGCAAAGTTACAAAAGTTGTAATGTTGTAGACGTACTGAATTAAACTTTGTCGCAACAGAAGTTTAATATCACACTAGTTTCATGAGTATATGATGCGTAAATGATTCACTCTAGTGCAAGTGGGAGATTGTTTGAGTTTATGCCCTAGAGGCAATTCATTTGATGAGATTGATAACAATGTTGTTGTTATTATTTTATTTGGAATAAAATAATATTCTATTATATTATATTTACTGCGTAATATAAATATTAATATAATTGAAGTCCTTAGAACTATAATACAGAATTATATCATTCGAGTAAGACTTGAATTTGAGATTATATAATATGATAAGTACTATAATTCTTAAATGTCCCTAGTTGAGTTTTATTGTTTACATAGGACAACAATAAAGCGTTGAGACTAGTATATTAATTGACTAATGATCACATCTCATTGATCATTAATATACGTGATATTAAAGTCAAGTTATAAATATGTATTGGAGAATAGCGTATTGGGATGACCCACTGTGAGATAACTACATGGAATATAATTAACAGTATCATAAGTTGTTCTCATAGTGACAGTGATGTAATGGTCCTCAAACCTGAAATCATTATAATTTTATTCGAGGATATTTGTGTTTTGATATCATCTAAAGTTACTCGTAACAGAGTAATAATAATGGTGATTATTGGATACATCTCGAGTCGAATGAAAATTATGAATGATCTAGATGGAATTTAACCCTACGATAAATTTGTAATGATATCCATAGGCCTCTTGATTGAGTGAGACTGTGAAATGCATGGCCGTGCTCAAATATTGATTTGTTTTAAACAGTCTACTCATCGATCTAGGAAAATGGAATAAATCGTAAAGAGGATGATACAATCCATGCCTCTAGTTTAATCCTGGGTATATTGGCTAAAAGGATTATATTACATTGATAAACTGATCACGAAAAGGTTGTATCGAATATTTAATTGATCTTATTATAACTTGGGTAGCAGCGATGTATTACTAGATGCCGCTCACTGTTTATAATTTAAATACGATTTAAATTATTGCCAACGTTGTAATAACCTATAGGGTCACACAACTAGAACGTAACAAGGGAGAAATTATTTTCTTTGGGTCAAATAAAACATCAATTTGTTGATATTTTATTTGAAATTGGAATTAATAAACATGTAGTAACCCGGATTTTCGGCGACTTTGGTTATCGACGTAAGCTCGACGTCGATAACCAAAACATCGAAAAATCCCGGTAATTAATGAAAGAAATTAGAAGGTGAGAATAGATAAGATAGAACTTATAGAATAGAAGAAGAAGAAGAACATCATCATCATCAGAGTAAACACGAATCTCACAGCGGAACGAATAAAATATAACATAAAATATCTTTGAAATAACATCAGTATATGTATACAATAACACTTACAACAACAGCGGAAATAACTATAGCTATATGATCTTGAAGCCTCCTGCTCCACGCTCTTCCAGTATATCTGTAAATCCCGACTACTTGACTGCCCGTACAAATTTAGGCACCCAAGAGTTTAGGGAAAACAAAATAAACTACGGGTCAGTCATGTGACTGGTGTGAATAAACTCAAATCATTTAAAACAGGTATATGATATCTCATAAGACCACGCCGTGAATACGGAACGGGTTTTTACCTTATGAGAATCCAAACATCTTTGCAAAACAATATCATTCTGATATTATAATAATGTCTAAGTACAAATAAATATCAGTCTAGTAGAAATGCTTGCATCTCACGTTACTACATATATAGTATACAATCAAAAACGCAAGCACGTATTGGGTAATGGATTTCCAACTATGACAAGGTATGGAACCACCTTCCGATCAGTGTACTCTAGGAACGATACACTGGAGTTCAACAAGAACATCTTGCAACTCAGCCACACATGACCGACCACTCATTTCGCTTGAGTGTATCGAATGTACATCACCAACGGTTGGGATCAGCAATCGTTCCCGTATATGTATGGGACAGCATTGATAGATTTAAGGAATAAATGAATATTCACTAGATAGGTGATTATACACCTTACTTCGGTGCGACCGACTTAGCCATGCTGCCTGCCCGATTTCTGTCATTTACCGGATGTGAGGCTAGAAGCTACGCTTTATCATCACAATAGATTCACTTCGAATGCCACATTGTCAGATCCATCGAAAATCACTAATTGACGTCTACAACAATACATTACGTGTCAGCTAAAAGAAGTTTCCTTCTCCGCTTCCACTCTTGGTACGGTTGAAGAAATTAATGTACGTGACCTTTCTGGAAATACTCTGTCAGACATCCATCTTTATTTACTTAAAATGTCACATCGTCATACCCGCCAAATCACAAATTGACTTACCCAAAAATAACACGGGTATACAGCTAAGAGAAACGAATTCCTCCGCCACCAAACGTGAATACGTTTGAACAGATCAACTTACGCAATCCGTTAGATATACTCTGTCAGACCTTCGTCCATACAAGTTGTCCTGGGACTGGACAAACCGAAGGCACTATTCTGTAAGCAGGATAGCCCTTGCATTTTACTCCGTCTTCAATTATCTTTGGCATATATGATTCGCGACACTTATGCCAATACAGAGTGGTTCTTTGGATAATGATCCAACCGGTCTCTCCATATTAACAACGTTAAAATGGTCAAAACTTCAATAGTCGGTGAGTTAACTATCAAAGAAAAACAAGTGTGCAACCAACGGTATTATTCCCAGATGGAAATTATATCGAACAAACATCATTTAACATTAATCTCTTTAGTTCATTTATTTACTTATCTCCTGTTTCCCTATATTCTAAATTCTTATTTTCTTTTATCAGAAAACATTTCCGATTCTCGTTTGGAAAACATTTCCAAAACTCCTTTACGATCAAACCTTACCATTTCTTAGTTAAGAAGGAAGTCACTCAAGTTGGGGTATAATTACCTCTCAGACCTTAACTGAACAGCGTTATAACTTCGAAATGGTCAAAGTTTATCTTTTAATTTTTAACAACTTCTTTACGCCTTTCTCGGATTCAATTTTACTAGTCTACTTCTATATTTAAAACATTGGTTATAACGATAACGTTATAATCCCTACTTTCGAATTATCTAACTTTAATTATAACTTCTATTCTTATTAGTGAATAATTAACCTAACACTTATTTATTTATAAATAAATAAATCTCTATTTTAGACACTGGAAAGTATAAGTACTTTCCCGAATTCGATATAATCGAATTCGCCGATTAACTCTCTTTGAGAAATCTCTATTTGATTAACTCTTCTTCGAATAACCTATATTCGATTTACTTCTTCTCGAATAAATGATATTCGATAATCTCTCTTCGAATAACTAATATTCGATAAATCTTCCTTTCAAATATCCCATATTTGAACATCTCACTTCGATTAAACTATAATCGATAACTCCCTTCGATGAAACTAACATCGATAACTCCTTTCGATGAAACTAACATCGATAACTCCTTTCGATGAAACTATCATCGATAACTCCTTTCGATGAAACTAACATCGATTTATTTAACTCGACGAACTTAACTCGACTAACTTAACTTGACTCGACTAACTCGACTTACTTGGTTCGACCAGTTCGATTCGATTAACTAAGCTCGACTAACTTGACTAACTTAACTCGACTTATTTAACTTAACTTATTTCTCAACTCGATTAACTCCTATCGAATAACTAATATTCGATTAAACTCCATTCGCTTGACTCTAGATCGCAACGATCACAATGGTTACGCCTGACTCCCTCAGGAAACATCCGACCGCCGTAGGCTATTTACCGCCCTGCGAATTACGCTAACAGTCGTACGAGATGGCAACTTACCCTGAATACTATGTTTGACTAAGTCTGTCTCAAATAACTATATTTGATTAACTCTAGTTCGTTTTAAATCTAATCGATTAACTCTTGCTAATTACTCCAACTGGTTAACTCTAACTGATTAACTCTAACTGGTTAACTCTATTTGACTAACTCGACTTGACTAACCCTTTTCGAATAACATATTCGATTAACTAACTTTCGAATACCATATTCGATTAACTAACTTCGAATACCATATTCGTTTTCTCCTTTCAAATGTCTATATTCGATTAACTAACTTTGAATACCATATTCGATTAACTAACTTCGAATACCATATTCGATTAACTAACTTCGAATACCATATTCGTTTTCTCCTTTCGAATGTCTATATTCGATTAACTAACTTCGAATACCATATTCGATTAACTAACTTAGAATACCATATTCGATTAACTAACTTCGAATACCATATTCGATTTACTTTATAAAGATTTCCTTTTTAACAACGTTTTATTCATTTATAAAGATTTACTTCTAGTAACGGTTCTTCACTTCATAAATGATTTCCTTTATCTTTCTATTTATAAGTGCTTTACAAATATCTCCTATTCGATTTCATTTGTAAAGGTTTCACAAATATTTCTCTTTTGATTTCATTTGTAAATGATTTTCAAATATTTCTCCTTTGGTTTCATTTGTAATGTTTTACAAATATTTCTCTTTTGATTTCATTTGTAAATGATTTACAAATATTTCTCCTTTGGTTTCATTTGTAATGTTTTACAAATATTTCTCTTTTGATTTCATTTGTAAATGATTTAAAAATATTTCTCCTTTTCTAATTTATTCTTAAAAATATTCTATCTCCTTAAATTCCTGGGAAAATTCGCCGTAACCTCCTTTGCATCGGGAGTATCGGGAAAATCCCCAAACCGCTACACAAGCCTTTCCATTCAAAAAGAAAATGATTTGCAGTTATTTCCTTTTTGAATATCTCCTATTTATTTCTAAGTAAATAATCCCTATTTAATATTTTATTTATTTAACAAATAAATAATCCATGTCATAATATCTTATCTGTTTATTCTAAATAAATAATTCACTTTATAAATATTCCATTTATAAAGGCTTTCCTTCATTTATTATTCCACTTAACGTATTTTCTATTTATAAGTATTCCATTTATAAATATTTCTATTTATAAATATCCTATTTATAAATATTCTCTTTTATAAAATCCTCTTGATTCTATAAATTTTCTCTTTTCAATATTTCGGTATATCACGGTGTTTAATCATATAAAATCACGATGTTCAATATCGTCCATACACACACAATCAACAACAGATTATAAATCACGTCATATATCACAATATATGAAAAATAATAAAATAACTGTTGAGGAATCCAGTCGGATTCCTCCAACCTGTTTCCCTGCATCCACAGATGTTATACAATAAAATCAATCATCACTTTCAGTTTCATATGATATATTCTGATAAACAGAATCAATACGGAAATTTAACTAACTGACTAGTAGTTCAATCAAACGGTCAACACACAGTCAAACAGTCTATATTTAACAGTTCAAAAAAATACAACATGAAAATATAAACTATTCAGAGTTAGTGAGATTTACTCACATTTGCAGTTCATCGTTAAAGAACGATAAACTGTCGTTTGATTTGAATCAAACAATTTATTTCGCCATAAATTCAAACGAGCTCCAATCCACTTCTAGTCAGCTTCATTGTGAAGCTCTCGTCCATACGATCCTAACGGATCCAACCGTTCGGAATTCAGATACTGTATGTAATAGATATGTCTTTTATAAGTTAACACATTTAATTTACATTATAATTTAAAATAAATAAGTAGTTGGGCTTTAGTATTAAAACCGGCCCATACCAAATTGATTTAACCCAGCCCGCTTGAAGACCCTCTTCCCCGAATTCCTGAACGAGACCTGCTCCTCAAAACACAACCATTTCCCCCAAATTCAATTCACCACCGATCCACTATCTTTCAACCGAAACCCACACCATCACCACTATCGTCCATCTCATCAACCCCTCCACAATCCGGTACCCTTCTCGACGGCCTCGCACCCACGAACCCAGACCCGACAACACAGTCGAAACCCAAATCATATCGGAACCACCGAACTCGAGTAGAATAGAATTTCTCCAACTTTACACAGATGAAACCGCACTACATTATAAACACGAATCCATCATCGATTCGAGCTCAAACCCATTGTATTACGACCGAACTCGAACCCTAGCTTTCCTATTCGAAAATGGCTATGCGGAAGACTCGATCGCACCCTTCAAAACTTACAACAAACTGAAGAGGAACTTAGCAGGAATCCAACCATATATGGTTTAGGATTTATAAGAATTTATTTGATTTCTTTTTGAATTTGTTTTCTCTTGAACTTTACTGTAAGAGGAATAAAAAGCAAACGGCAGAAAAATTATGTGTTGACCTGAGAATGATTTTTTTCTAGGTTAAGGAGAAGTTTACGGTATTATATAGTAAAATTTTAATAATTAAATATTCGATTATTTAATATATTTTATAGCAACCATTGATTTTATCCGTCCTCTAAAATTCCTGTGGTCACACATGATACCCAAAAATCACCAAACTGGACGTGCAACTACAGCTTGGCATTACGGTCCCAACGAAACTGGTTTCGTCGAATTCCGACTCTGTTTGCTCACACAGCGTATTTTTAACCGTTGAAATACTGACTGTTTTTCACTCTAAAAATCCGTACGGCCACACAGTGACTCTAAAAATCACGAAACTTCACATCTAACAACTATTTGACATTGCGGATCCAACAAAACTAGTTTCGTCGAATTCCGACTTCGTTTGCAAAAGTGGCTATTTTTAATGCTCTGAATGACCCATTTAAATATATAAATATATTTAAATATAATTAAATTAAATATTAATAAATTAATATTATCGTATATATCCATATACGATGTCGTCCGGCTCCAGAATATCACCTCAGATTTTATGACTGGATTTCCGACTCCAGATTATCCCGATATTCAGTTCGTATCGAAAAATCGATTTATAACATATATAAAGCATCGCAAATTATAAAGGAATTTTACAGCGACTTTTCTGAAATTTGATTTGGACTTATCTAAAAATCTACACAACGAAATCCCGATCTTTCTCTTCCACTAGAAAGATATACTCCACCAGCTCCACACGTTTCTTGTTTCACAGAAATCCGGTTTAAAACGAATCCTGTATATTCAGTTGAAGTTCAAATCGCCAAATTACGAACTGCAGCGCCATTTCGAGCTCGTTTATAAATATATTATAAACTATACGTTCAACTGTCGTCGATTCAATATAATCGTTATTATATTTCGAATCGAAACTCAACCACATCTCGTATACTATTCAATTCACACTCTATTGTGAATTCTACTATTTCTGACTATTTCGATATTTACAATTTATTATTCATTATAAATCTTAATTAAATTGTAACACCCCACCTCCACCAGGGTGGCTCTTGCAAGCACTCTGACTTTGGAGGGGCGTTTGAATCAGGTAAACATGCGTAATGATATATCAAGGCAGAACAAGAACATATGTATATATGTAAACAAAGTAAATAACATAGATAAAACAGCGGAAGATTTCAAAATATTTCAAAACAAGTCTGGTACAACATAGCTTTCCAAATAAACAAGTCTAGATAAAACAACATCAACTGAAAAACTGAAATAAATAAGTGCTATCCCCAATTAAGTGGTAACCATAGCTAGCTTCATGTCGAAACCGTACATGAGCTGAAATCCCACAAGCAAGCAATCCGAAATCCAAGCTAAGCTCCAGTATTCCCTCCCTGAGAACCTTGGGGGTTCAAATGGAAGAAAAGAGGCGAAAGAAAATAGGTCAGTCAAAAAGACTGAGTAAGCCCTACTACAATCAATGTAAACTGATAAAGTTAACTGGCATGAGCAGCAGGGATGAACATAAGGATAACAATATACTAGCATGATGATTAACTAACAAGGTAGATAAAGGTGTCATCGCATAATCAGGATTAAGGTTTTGCACCACAGGTGTACTAGCAAACTAACATGACTTGAATAAACAAGTATTGATCCCTTGGCCCAAGCTTTGGCCCAATAACATGAAATGACCCTAATACAAGGTCCAACCAAACGGTCTAGTCGATCGGCTCCCTAAGCCTAACTCGTCACGTGTTGGTGTCAATACGGCCCAATCATAATTGTAGTCGAATTGTGCCGGGTCCACCCTTCGGGTGTATCAAGCCCTAGGGTGTCAACCCTTGGACACCATGAACATGAGTGCACAGTCCCGATCTACTGGTACCCGTGCATGTTTTCTCCGGCTACGGACTATGTGCACGACCAGAGTCCACCCGGAACTACACCGGCGTACCCTCTGTCGTCGCTTTTGGTCACTTACCTCCAGTCCAGTAATCATGCCCCCACCCTAGCATAGTCCCTAGGGTCATGATGATACTAACTTGGGATTACTGCTGGAGTGGGCCCCCATTGCTAGGATTTTTCTAGTGGGTTAAGTACGGTTTAACCCTCTTGCTAATCCTGGATTAACTTGGTTAAGTGTAACGATGAGTTCACGACTTAACCCCGATTAATCTACCAAGCCCAAATTGGTTAAGTATTAAGTGGACCATGACTTAACCCTAATCACGAGGCATTAATTAATTTAATGCGCCTTAACCTCTCACATTAGACCTTGTTGTGGTTACTAGTTAAGCCGGGCGGGTCCGGGTAGCTTTACACCACAACTTGGTCTAACCTCCGGTTCAAGGTACAACATGACCAACTTCTCACATTGGGTCCTATTGTTTGTAGCAACTAGTTAAGCCGGTCGGTTCCGGGTAGGTTTACGCTACAAACTCAACCCAACCTCGAGTTGGCCACACTTATCTTTTCTAAGTGTCATGTCCATCATGTTTCCAAAACATGTTACAAGTTTTCAAGCAATTGGGTAGACCTAACTTAATAGGTAAATTCCCAATGGGTAGACCTAACTTAATAGGTAAATTCCCAAGCTTATGTTTTATGTCTTTTAAGTTTACCCAACCCCAAACGCAATCCCATCGCTTACATATCGCAATAGCGCATAAAGGATAGAAAGAGGGAACTTGGCATAATCATGACATAAAGGTATTGAAGCCACAAGCTTAACATGGTGGCATATGAAATGTTCATATGTTCATACACTTGCATATTACATTTTTAGGCCTCAAAAGCATGCATAAAACCAAACTTAGCATATTGGTGATACATGGTGCTAAATGACATGTAGAGACGGCCATAAGTTCGCATTTAGCCTCACATGCAAGTTATCATAAGAGATATGATAACTTACATGTTGCTAAAATGCAACCTTTGGCATAAAGCTTAAAGCTTTATGTTCATAAACCCAAAATAAGCTTGCATAACATGATAGCATGAACAAAATGTTCAACCCAAACTTGCATAACATAACTTGGCATACTTGCATATAAACTTGCATATCACAACATGATAAACTTGCATATAAACTTGCATATCACAACATGATAAACTTGCATATAAACTTGCATATCACAACATGATAAACTTGCATATAAACTTGCATATCATGCATTTAACTTTAGAGTTTAAGTATGAAAGTAGAATAGGGCTTACAATGCTTAAGAAGTCACAAAAATATGACAAAGCCCTTATGAAATCAATTAAACCCAAAATGCAAGCAAAACCCTTGAGCCAAAATGATCAAGACTCTTTCTTTATGATGAAAATATATAAACTTGACTTGAATGCAAGCTAATGATGCTCATACAAGTTTGAAAACACTTGTATGCATGGAAAATCACTTAGGAATTTATTTAGGAATTTTATGAAGAGAGTGGAGGCCATGAGAGGATTGATTTTGCCATAGTTTAGTTGTATGAATGAATAATGATGATTTAGGGTAGGTTAGGGTCTAATTTATAGATTAGGCAAGTGTTTTAGGCCATAGGATTAAACCTAGATTCAATCCAAGCCATCAAAGCATGTCTTGGGGAAGAAGTCAAGTGTAGGAACCATCTAGGGCCTTTAGATTAAAGATGAACCATGAGAACCATTCAAATGCAAAATCTGCATTTGAGCGAATCGGCCCATGGGTTGACAGCCAAACACCCTGGATTAACCCCTAGTCGACCCAGCGAGCTCGGGTCGACCTCAAAAATCGGCCGGTTCGGTTATTCCCCTCTCCCAATTCGCTGTTTTGAACATTTTTGCATATTTATTTATTTAATTTTCAATTATATATATATATATATATATATATATGTCAATATATATATATATTTCTCTGCGCAACCCATTTCACTTAATTAAGTATACTTTAATTTGGGAATTTTTCGTGAAACTTCGCGAGGCCATATCTTGGTCATACGGACTCCGATTTTCGAAAACTCGGACTCTATTTCGCGTGTTTTCCGAGACGAACGCAATGGCATAGCCCGTTTCCCTTGATTCAGATTTTACAGTTTAATTCTGCCTCCATTTATGTTATAACATGTTATTCAAAAATACGGGTTGTTACATTCTTCCCTCCTTAAAGGATTTCGTCCCCGAAATCTCCAAGTTAGGAAGAACGTATCCTACCATCCATCATCCATCTACTCAAAACATCATCCACGAGCAATCATTGTCCTTAAAAGTTTCTAAATGCTGTATGATCATATGCAAAGGTGTGTGTATATGTACTTATCTAATGCGAAAATCAGGAGGTTACTGATTCAGTAAACCCCCTTAATGCAAAATATGTTAGTGAAATGAGTCCATATGTATGCAAATTCCTAACATAATTTATAATCTCTACATGAGTGCACATAACATTCATCCATATGCAACATCCACGTGATAGCATAACAAGTTTTCATCCATGAATAAGCATAAACACTCATGCATATGCGGTATGAAAGTGTGTGAGCCGATCTTAGTGCCTAACGTGTATTATGCATCCACGAGTATCCACTTGCAAACACTTGCAACCACTTGCAACCATCAAGCATAACATGTTTCAAACACATGTTTCATCCAAAGGGTTTCTACCTAAGGTTCTCATGACAAGATTAACACGATAAACTAGATAAACATGGATAGCAAAGAGAAAGATATGCTAACAAAGAAAAGAGATTGAGAGTGTACCCTCAAAAAGGAATGGATAAAGCCCACGCATCTTCTCCTCGGTTTCCCAAGTTGCGTCTTCTTCGGCTTCACCCCATTGAACCTTCACCAATTTGACCTCTCGATTCCTTAGCTTCTTGGTCTCCGTCCCCAAGATACGAATCGGAGCTCTCCTCAAGGTAGCCTCTTTCTCCACTTCTACATCTTTTAGAACACTTGGCTCAACAACCTCTGCTGATTCATGTAAACACTTCCGGAGATGCGAGACATGAAAAACATCGTGTACTCCAGCAAGCTTCTCGGGCAACTTCACTCTATAAGCCATCTGCCCGATCCTCTCTATAATAGGGAATGGTCCAACAAACCTCGGTGCCAACTTCCCAACAGCTCCAAATCGGACCACATTCCGCAAAGGAGAAACCTTCATGAAAACCATATCCCCAACATCAAACTCCAAATCCGTTCTTCGCTTATCAGCATAGGATTTCAGTCGGTCTTGGGCCGCTTTCATCCGTCTCCGAATCAACTCGATCTTCTCGGATGTATCTCTGATCATATCAGGCCCAAGTATAAGCTCATCTGTAGTCTCCCACCAACATGTAGGCGACTTGCACGGCCTCCCATATAAAGCTTCAAATGGTGCCATCCCTATGCTTGCCTGATAACTGTTATTATATGCAAACTCAACAAGAGGAAGATGGTCTTCCCAAGTACCACCAAAATCCAGAATACAAAGCCTCAACAGATCCTCGAGTACCCTATTCACCCTTTCGGTTTGACCGTCCGTCTGTGGGTGATAAGCCGTACTTAGATTCAACCTTGTGCCCATAGCTTCTTGCAAGCTATTCCAGAATTGACTTGTAAAGATTGGGTCACGGTCACTGACTATACTAGAAGGGACTCCATGTAGTCTCACAATCTCACGAAGATATACAGACGCTAGCCAAGATGCGGTCCTCTTGCTCTTTACCGGAATGAAATGAGCACTCTTCGTAAGTCTATCCACAATAACCCAAATGCTCGTATTCCCTTTCCTTGACCTTGGTAGCCCATCGATAAAATCCATGGAAATACTCTCCCACTTCCATAGTGGAACGTCTAGAGGATGCAATAGCCCACCGGGCTTCTTCGACTCGGCCTTAACTTGCTGGCAAATGATACATCTAGAGACAAATTCTGCCACATCCTTCTTCATCCTAGGCCAAAAGAAAATGCGCTTCATATCTTTATACATCTTATCTCCGCCCGGATGTATAGTCAACATAGAGCGATGCGCTTCCTCAAGAACTCTTCTTACTAGATCTTCTACCATTGGAACACATAACCTTCCGTCTCTCCTCAGCCAACCCTTGTCATCAATAGAATATCGAGCGAGATGACTAGACGTCTCTCCTCGAATTAGCTTATCCATAATCTCAACTATCTGAGGGTCTTCTCTCTGCGAAGCCCCAACTTGATCAAGAAGGGTAGGTCTGAGTTCCAGAGATGCTAAAGAACCGGTCATCGACTCAATCGCCAAAGAGAAATCAAAGGTTGCCACATACTCTAAATTCTTCATCTCAACGAATAGAGGAATTATGGTCAACCTTCTTCTACTCAATGCATCTGCTACCACATTCCCCTTGCCAGGGGTATAAGCTATATCAAAATCGTAGGACGCCAAGAATTCCATCCATCTTTGTTGCCTCAGATTCAGATCCTTCTGAGAAAAGAGATACTTCAATGACTTGTGATCGGTATAAAGCTCAAATCTTTCTCCCAGAAGATAATGGCGCCAAGCCTTGAGTGCATATACTATTGCTGCCAACTCTAAGTCATGAGTGGGATAATTCTTCTCATGCACTTTGAGTTGTCTACCGCCAAAGCATATCACTCTTCCTTCTTGCATAAGAACAGCTCCTAACCCCGTGCCACATGCATCGGTGTATACGGTAAATAACTTCCCTCCATCGGGCAAAGCTAGAACAGGTGCTGATGTGAGGGCTCTCTTAAGCTTCTGAAAAGCAAGCTCGCATTCTATGCTCCAAGCAAAAACTAAATTCTTCTTCGTCAATTTAGTGAGAGGAGCGGATATCTTTGCGAAGTCCTTGATGAACTTCAGGTAAAAACCCGCAAGACCTAGAAAACTTCTCACTTCGGTTGCATTCCTTGGAGTCTTCCAATCCTGAACTGCCACTACCTTAGCGGGATCCACCGCTAAGCCTTGCTTAGATACTATATGCCCAAGGAATCTAACTTCCCTTCTCCAAAAGTGACACTTGGAGAACTTGGCCTTCAACTGATGCGCTCTAAGCGTATCCATCACCTCCATGAGATGCCTTGCGTGCTCTTCCTCATCCTTAGAGAAGATCAGAATATCATCTACGAAGACCACGACAAACTTGTTCAAGAACTCCCTGAACACCCTACTCATCAAGTCCACGAAATATGCGGGTGCATTAGTCAAGCCGAACGGCATGACAAGCCATTCGAAGAATCCATCTGGAGTTCTGAACGCAGTCTTGTCTATACTATCTTCGGCTACCCTGAGCTGATGGAACCCCGTAGCAAGATCAAGCTGAGAGAAAACAGAAGCACCGACAAGCTGGTCAAAGAGATCATCAATCCTCGGTAACGGGTGTCTGTTCTTCTTAGTCAGCTTATTCAACTCTCGATAGTCAACGCAAAGTCGGAGAGAACCATCCGCCTTGGTAGCAAATACCACAGGCGCTCCCCATTTAGATATACTTCATCTAATGAAGTTCTTCTCAAGCAACTCTTTCACTTGCTTACTTAGCTCCCGCCTTTCACGCGGAGCCATGTGCCGAACGGGCAAAGAAACAGGCTTTGCATTATCCACCAGATAAATGCGGAAATCAATCTCTCACTTAGGGGGCAACCCCCTAACTTCATCGAAAACATCCGGATACTCTCGAACCACTCTCACAGACTGAAGAGTTTCCATTGACGAGTCGAGTGATTCCAGATAGCACAACATGACGGGACCTCTCAGATCACAAGAAATCTCTAGGGTGTTTCCGAGGCGAGTCACGAGCCTCACAACCCTATGCTCACAATCAAGAATGGCTCCATATCTGGACAGCCAATCCATGCCCAATATCAATCCGTATCCCCTAAAACCAAGAACATAAGCACTGCACAAGAACTCTACACTCAGTATAGAGATCCTCAAATCCCCACATATCATAGACAAATGGGCGGAACCCCCAATAGGATTTGAGACACAGACGGGATCATCTACCAAGCTAGTACTAAGGTGCAAACTATCAACAAGATCAGATGAGATAAAGCTATGCGATGCACCAGAATCAAACAAGGTACATTGAGAGCATGAACTTGCCCTCCTGAAGGTCCAGCACGCTGAGTCTGACCCTGGCCTTGCCCTTGCTTCCTCGGGCAATCCTTACTGAAATGTCCAGTCTCACCGCAGAAAAAGCATTCACCATTCTTCCTTTTCCTCTTCTTACAATCCTTAATAAGATGCCCAACTGAACCGCAATAATGCACTTCCCCTTGTTGTTCTTGCCCTTGTTGTTATTGCCCTTGTTGTTGTTCCCCTTGTTGCCTTGACTCTTGTTCTTGTTCTGATTGCCTTGACTGCTCTGACCACTTGGATTACCCTGATTTCCTTTTCCCTGGGAATCAGTCTTCTTGGCTTGAGTATCATTCATCTTGGTTTCTTTCTTGACATCTCCCTGAAGTAACGCCATATCAACCAAACTCTCAAACGTGGCCCTATGGGGAATATGTGACATAGCCAATCCCTGCAACGGCTCATTCAATCCTCTAGCAAAACGAAGAGCCTTCTTCTGAGGAGTATTCACCATATCCAAGCCAAAACGAGCTAACTGATTGAACTTATTCACATATTCTTTGACAGACATATCTCCTTGTATCAAAGTTATGAACCTCTCCATTTGCAGATTCTCCTCAGCAGAAGATAGAAACTTAAGCATGAACCTTGCCCTGAAATCGGCCCAAGTCTCAACAGGCCTAGTACCATTGGTGACTTCCCACCAATAAGCGGCTTGCAAGTCCTATTGGTTACTAGTACCTCGGGTCCGGGTACTAGGCCTGTTGTGGTTACTAGTTAAGCCGGGCGGGTCCGGGTAGCTTTACACCACAACTTGGTCTAACCTCGGGTTCAAGGTACAACATGACCAACTTCTCACATTGGGTCCTATTGTTTGTAGCAACTAGTTAAGCCGGTCGGTTCCGGGTGGGTTTACGCTACAAACTCAACCCAACCTCAAGTTGGCCACACTTATCTTTTCTAAGTGTCATGTCCATCATGTTTCTAAAACATGTTACAAGTTTTCAAGCAATTGGGTAGACCTAACTTAATAGGTAAATTCCCAATGGGTAGACCTAACTTAATAGGTAAATTCCCAAGCTTATGTTTTATGTCTTTTAAGTTTACCCAACCCCAAACGCAATCCCATCGCTTACATATCGCAATAGCGCATAAAGGATAGAAAGAGGGAACTTGGCATAGTCATGACATAAAGGTATTGAAGCCACAAGCTTAACATGGTGGCATATGAAATGTTCATATGTTCATACACTTGCATATTACATTTTTAGGCCTCAAAAGCATGCATAAAACCAAACTTAGCATATTGGTGATACATGGTGCTAAATGACATGTAGAGATGGCCATAAGTTCGCATTTAGCCTCACATGCAAGTTATCATAAGAGATATGATAACTTACTTGTTGCTAAAATGCAACCTTTGGCATAAAGCTTAAAGCTTTATGTTCATAAACCCAAAATAAGCTTGCATAACATGATAGCATGAACAAAATGTTCAACCCAAACTTGCATAACATAACTTGGCATACTTGCATATAAACTTGCATATCACAACATGATAAACTTGCATATAAACTTGCATATCACAACATGATAAACTTGCATATCACAACATGATAAACTTGCATATCACAACATGATAAACTTGCATATAAACTTGCATATCATGCATTTAACTTTAGAGTTTAAGTATGAAAGTAGAATAGGGCTTACAATGCTTAAGAAGTCACAAAAATATGACAAAGCCCTTATGAAATCAATTAAACCCAAAATGCAAGCAAAACCCTTGAGCCAAAATGATCAAGACTCTTTCTTTATGATGAAAATATATAAACTTGACTTGAATGCAAGCTAATGATGCTCATACAAGTTTGAAAACACTTGTATGCATGGAAAATCACTTAGGAATTTATTTAGGAATTTTATGAAGAGAGTGGAGGCCATGAGAGGATTGATTTTGCCATAGTTTAGTTGTATGAATGAATAATGATGATTTAGGGTAGGTTAGGGTCTTATTTATAGATTAGGCAAGTGTTTTAGGCCATAGGATTAAACCTAGATTCAATCCAAGCCATCAAAGCATGTCTTGGGGAAGAAGTCAAGTGTAGGAACCATCTAGGGCCTTTAGATTAAAGATGAACCATGAGAACCATTCAAATGCAAAATCTGCATTTGAGCGAATCGGCCCACGGGTTGACAGCCAAACACCCTGGATTAACCCCTAGTCGACCCAGCAAGCTCGGGTCGACCTCAAAAATCGGCCGGTTCGGTTATTCCCCTCTCCCAATTCGCTGTTTTGAACATTTTTGCATATTTATTTATTTAATTTTCAATTATATATATATATATATATCAATATATATATATTTCTCTGCGCAACCCATTTCACTTAATAAAGTATACTTTAATTTGGGAATTTTTCGTGAAACTTCGCGAGGCCATATCTTGGTCATACGGACTCCGATTTTCGAAAACTCGGACTCTATTTCGCGTATTTTTCCGAGACGAACGCAATGGCATAGCCCGTTTCCCTTGATTCAGATTTTACAGTTTAATTCTGCCTCCATTTATGTTATAACATGTTATTCAAAAATACGGGTTGTTACATAAATATTCAATATTATTTAATTCACGTTCTCGATATCGATAAATCGATATTTAATAATTAAATAAATAAATTGTTCAATAGCTAAAATGCGGGTCACTGCATTCCTCCCCACTTAAAATAATTTCGTCCTCGAAATTGCTAAGCTAGGGGACGACCCTATCTACTAGGTAAAAATTTATCTGTTTACCTCTTATCTCCGGTTTCAACTGAACCAATTAATATTGACTAAAATATTAATTTATTCCGACTAACTAAATTTTCAAAAATTCTGATAATTTTCTAACACCTTAACTTTTCGATTTTTTTTTTTTTTTTTTTGCCAGCACCTCCTTTGTACTGGTCAATATCTCAAATTCCAACTCGCCTCTCTGGGCCTTCTTTAACCCAAAAGAAAATCAAACAGCCAAGCGGCTTGCCAATTCCGCTCATAAATCTCATATCCATATATAATATAAACTGGTACCTTTTTGTCGGGAATATCAACTCTATCACTTCCATATGCTATCAACTCAGCATATACCAGTGTTATTTCCATCAAATTCCAATCAGTTCATATCCTCAAAACCAAATCGAATTCCATTCGAACCCGAATATCAAATTTCAAATTCTTAACTCATCAACCCAATTCCATAACAGATTATTCTCTAATCCAATTCAATTCTATTTAACTCAGTTCAAGTTAATATTTCAATTTATTTCTACTATCTTATTCTATTTAACTTCATAAGTTAAAATTAAATTCCGAAACTTAATTTCCTGGGTCTATTTCAAATCAATTTGAAATTACAATGTCAATTCAAAACCTTTGAATTTCTAAACAACTTGTTTTCTCAAAACAATTCAAAAACAAAACCTTTGGTAGTAGTCCGTCACTTAGAACTCGAAAATGAACACTGATGATGTCGCGATTCATCATCAGAATCTATTTTCCAGCTATCGAAGTGAGTTCAATACTATATCACCTTCAGTTTGAAAAAGGTTTTCAAAATCTCCCAGGAACTTAAAATTTCCTTATTTTAATTCCAATCTGATTTAAATTCAGATTTATCTTCATTTTATTTCATATACTTTACTTATATGAATTCTGATTAGTCATTTATAATCATTTCACTTTTTTATAATCTTACTCGATTATAATAACAACCAACACAACTAATATACATTATTAATTTCAAAACATACCATGTCGGTTCATCGTATTCGAGTGTTTATAAAATTCCTACCGATACAGTGGATCAAACTTATCGTCCAGAATTCACAAACAACTCAACCAATAAAACTCCACAATATAAAATCATTTTATATTAACTAACAAATACGTTCACTCGTATATATACACTCAAACTAGTTCTAGGATATTACTAATCCCATCTCTACTGAATCACGCCACAGAGCCAAGGTAATAACTAAACCAATGCTCTGATACCAACTGTAGTAACTCGGATTTTCGGCGACTTTGGTTATCGACGTAAGCTCGACGTCGATAACCAAAACATCGAAAAATCCCGGTAATTAATGAAAGAAATTAGAAGGTGAGGATAGATAAGATAGAACTTATAGAATAGAAGAAGAAGAAGAAGAACATCATCATCAGAGTAAACACGAATCTCACAGCGGAACGAATAAAATATAACATAACATATCTTTGAAATAACATCAGTATATGTATACAATAACACTTACAACAACAGCGGAAATAACTATAGCTGTATGATCTTGAAGCCTCCTGCTCCACGCTCTTCCAGTATATCTGTAAATCCCGACTACTTGACTGCCCGTACAAATTTAGGCACCCAAGAGTTTAGGGAAAACAAAATAAACTCTGGGTCAGTCATGTGACTGGTGTGAATAAACTCAAATCATTTAAAACAGGTATATGATATCTCATAAGACCACGCCGTGAATACGGAACGGGTTTTTACCTTATGAGAATCCAAACATCTTTGCAAAACAATATCATTCTGATATTATAATACTGTCTAAGTACAAATAAATATCAGTCTAGTAGAAACGCTTGCATCTCACGTTACTACATATATAGTATACAATCAAAAATGCAAGCACGTATTGGGTAATGGATTTCCAACTATGACAAGGTATGGAACCACCTTCCGATCAGTGTACTCTAGGAACGATACACTGGAGTTCAACAAGAACATCTTGCAACTCAGCCACACATGACCGACCACTCATTTCGCTTGAGTGTATCGAATGTACATCACCAACGGTTGGGATCAGCAACCGTTCCCGTATATGTATGGGACATCATTGATAGATTTAAGGAACAAATGAATATTCACTAGATAGGTGATTATACACCCTACTTCGGTGCGACCGACTTAGCCATGCTGCCTGCCCGATTTCTGTCATTTACCGGATGTGAGGCTAGAAGCTACGCTTTATCATCACAATAGATTCACTTCGAATGCCACATTGTCAGATCCATCGAAAATCACTAATTGACGTCTACAACAATACATTACGTGTCAGCTAAAAGAAGTTTCCTTCTCCGCTTCCACTCTTGGTACGGTTGAAGAAATCAATGTACGTGACCTTTCTGGAAATACTCTGTCAGACATCCATCTTTATTTACTTAAAATGTCACATCGTCATACCCGCCAAATCACAAATTGACTTATCCAAAAATAACATGGGTATACAGCTAAGAGAAACGAATTCCTCCGCCACCAAACGTGAATACGTTTGAACAGATCAACTTACGCGATCCATTAGATATACTCTGTCAGACCTTCGTCCATACAAGTTGTCCTGGGACTGGAAAAACCGAAGGCACTATTCTGTAAACAAGATATCCCTTGCATTTTACTCCGTCTTCAATTATCTTTGGCATATATGATTCGCGATGCTTATGCCAATACAGAGTGGTTCTTTGGATAATGATCCAACCGGTCTCTCCATATTAACAACGTTAAAATGGTCAAAACTTCGATAGTCGGTGAGTTAACTATCAAAGAAAAACAAGTGTGCAACCAACGGTATTATTCCCAGATGGAAATTATATCGAACAAACATCATTTAACATTAATCTCTTTAGTTCATTTATTTACTTATCTCCTGTTTCCCTATATTCTAAATTCTTATTTTCTTTTATCAGAAAACATTTCAGATTCTCGTTTGGAAAACATTTCCAAAACTCCTTTACGATCAAACCTTACCATTTCTTAGTTAAGAAGGAAGTCACTCAAGTTGGGGTATAATTACCTCTCAGACCTTAACTGAACAGCGTTATAACTTCGAAATGGTCAAAGTTTATCTTTTAATTTTTAACAACTTCTTTACGCCTTTCTCGGATTCAATTTTACTAGTCTACTTCTATATTTAAAACATTGGTTATAACGATAATGTTATAATCCCTACTTTCGAATTATCTAACTTTAATTATAACTTCTATTCTTATTAGTGAATAATTAACCTAACACTTATTTATTTATAAATAAATAAATCTCTATTTTAGACACTGGAAAGTATAAGTACTTTCCCGAATTCGATATAATCGAATTCGCCGATTAACTCTCTTCGAGAAATCTCTATTTGATTAACTCTTCTTCGAATAACCTATATTCGATTTACTTCTTCTCGAATAAACGATATTCGATAATCTCTCTTCGAATAACTAATATTCGATAACTCTTCCTTTCAAATATCCCATATTTGAACATCTCACTTCGATTAAACTATAATCGATAACTCCCTTCGATGAAACTAACATCAATATCTCCTTTCGATGAAACTAACATCGATAACTCCTTTCGATGAAACTAACATCGATTTATTTAACTCGACTAACTTAACTTGACTCGACTAACTCGACTTACTTGGTTCGACCAATTCGATTCGATTAACTAAGCTCGACTAACTTGACTAACTTAACTCGACTTATTTAACTTAACTTATTTCTCAACTCGATCAACTCGATTAACTCCTATCGAATAACTAATATTCGATTAAACTCCATTCGCTTGACTCTAGATCGCAGCGATCACAATGGTTACGCCTGACTCCCTCAGGAAACATCCGACCGCCGTAGGCTATTTACAGCCCTGCGAATTACGCTAGCAGTCGTACGAGATGGCAACTTACCCTGAATACTATGTTTGACTAACTCTGTCTCAAATAACTATATTTGATTAACTCTTGTTCGTTTTAACTCTAATCGATTAACTCTTGTTAATTACTCCAACTGGTTAACTCTAACTGATTAACTCTAACTGGTTAACTCTATTTGACTAACTCGACTTGACTAACCCTTTTCGAATAACATATTCGATTAACTAACTTTCGAATACCATATTCGATTAACTAACTTCGAATACCATATTCGTTTTCTCCTTTCGAATGTCTATATTCGATTAACTAACTTCGAATACCATATTCGATTAACTAACTTCGAATACCATATTCGTTTTCTCCTTTCGAATGTCTATATTCGATTAACTAACTTCGAATACCATATTCGATTAACTAACTTCGAATACCATATTCGATTAACTAACTTCGAATACCATATTCGATTAACTAACTTCGAATACCATATTCGATTTACTTTATAAAGATTTCCTTTTTAACAACGTTTTATTCATTTATAAAGATTTACTTCTAGTAACGGTTCTTCACTTCATAAATGATTTCCTTTATCTTTCTATTTATAAGTGCTTTACAAATATCTCCTATTCGATTTCATTTTTAAAGGTTTCACAAATATTTCTCTTTTGATTTCATTTGTAAATGATTTTCAAATATTTCTCCTTTGGTTTCATTTGTAATGTTTTACAAATATTTCTCTTTTGATTTCATTTGTAAATGATTTACAAATATTTCTCCTTTGGTTTCATTTGTAATGTTTTACAAATATTTCTCTTTTGATTTCATTTGTAAATGATTTACAAATATTTCTCCTTTTCTAATTTATTCTTAAAAATATTCTATCTCCTTAAATTCCTGGGAAAATTCGCCGTAACCTCCTTTGCATCGGGAGTATCGGGAAAATCCCCAAACCGCTACACAAGCCTTTCCATTCAAAAAGAAAATGATTTGCAGTTATTTCCTTTTTGAATATCTCCTATTTATTTCTAAGTAAATAATCCCTATTTAATATTTTATTTATTTAACAAATAAATAATCCATGCCATAATATCTTATCTGTTTATTCTAAATAAATAATTCACTTTATAAATATTCCATTTATAAAGGCTTTCCTTCATTTATTATTCCACTTAACGTATTTTCTATTTATAAGTATTCCATTTATAAATATTTCTATTTATAAATATCCTATTTATAAATATTCTCTTTTATAAAATCCTCTTGATTCTATAAATATTCTCTTTTCAATATTTCGGTATATCACGGTGTTTAATCATATCAAATCACGATGTTCAATATCGTCCATACACACACAATCAACAACAGATTATAAATCACGTCATATATCACAATATATGAAAAATAATAAAATAACTGTTGAGGAATCCAGTCGGATTCCTCCAACCTGTTTCCCTGCATCCACAGATGTTATACAATAAAATCAATCATCACTTTCAGTTTCATATGATATATTCTGATAAACAGAATCAATACGGAAATTTAACTAACTGACTAGCAGTTCAATCAAACGGTCAACACACAGTCAAACAGTCTATATTTAACAGTTCAAAAAAATACAACATGAAAATATAAACTGTTCAGAGTTAGTGAGATTTACTCACATTTGCAGTTCATCGTTAAAGAACGATAAACTGTCGTTTGATTTGAATCAAACAATTTATTTCGCCATAAATTCAAACGAGCTTCAATCCACTTCTAGTCAGCTTCATTGTGAAGCTCTCGTCCATACGATCCTAACGGATCCAACCGTTTGGAATTCTGATACTGTATGTAATAGATATGTCTTAAGTTAACACATTTAATTTACATTATAATTTAAAATAAATAAGTAGTTGGGCTTTAATATTAAAACAGGCCCATACCAAATTGATTTAACCCAGCCCGCTTGAAGACCCTCTTCCCCGAATTCCTGAACGAGACCTGCACCTCAAAACACAACCATTTCCCCCAAATTCAATTCACCACCGATCCACTATCTTTCAACCGAAACCCACACCATCACCACTATCGTCCATCTCATCAACCCCTCCACAATCCTGTACCCTTCTCGACGGCCTCGCACCCACGTACCCAGACCCGACAACACAGTCGAAACCCAAATCATATCGGAACCACCGAACTCGAGTAGAATAGAATTTCTCCAACTTTACACAGATGAAACCGCACTCCATTATAAACACAAATCCATCATCGATTCGAGCTCAAACCCATTGTATTACGACCGAACTCGAACCCTAGCTTTCCTGTTCGAAAATGGCTATGCGGAAGACTCGATCGCACCCTTCAAAACTTACAACAAACTGAAGAGGAACTTAGCAGGAATCCAACCATATATGGTTTAGGATTTATAAGAATTTATTTGATTTCTTTTTGAATTTGTTTGCTCTTGAACTTTACTGTAAGAGGAATAAAAAGCAAACGGCGGAAAAATTATGTGTTGACCTGAGAATGATTTTTTTCTAGGTTAAGGAGAAGTTTACGGTATTATATAGTAAAATTTAAATAATTAAATATTCGATTATTTAATATATTTTATAGCAACCGTTGATTTTATCCGTCCTCTAAAATTCCTGTGGTCACACATGATACCCAAAAATCACCAAATTGGACATGCAACTACAGCTTGGCATTACGGTCCCAACGAAACTGGTTTCGTCGAATTCCGACTCCGTTTGCTCACACAGCGTATTTTTAACTGTTGAAATACTAACTGTTTTTCACTCTAAAAATCCGTACGGCCACATAGTGACTCTAAAAATCACGAAACTTCACATCTAACAACTATTTGACATTGCGGATCCAACAAAACTAGTTTCGTCGAATTCCGACTTCGTTTGCAAAAGTGGCTATTTTTAATGCTCTGAATGACCCATTTAAATATATAAATATATTTAAATATAATTAAATTAAATATTAATAAATTAATATTATCGTATATATCCATATACGATGTCGTCCGGCTCCAGAATATCACCTCAGATTTTATGACTGGATTTCCAGACTCCAGATTATCCCGATGTTCAGTTCGTATCGAAAAATCGATTTATAACATATATAAAGCATCGCAAATTATAAAGGAATTTTACAGCGACTTTTCTGAAATTTGATTTGGACATATCTAAAAATCTACACGACGAAATCCCGATCTTTCTCTTCCACTAGAAAGATATACTCCACCAGCTCCACACGTTTCTTGTTTCATAGAAATCCGGTTTAAAACGAATCCTGTATATTCAGTTGAAGTTCAAATCGCCAAATTACGAACTGCAGCGCCATTTCGAGCTCGTTTATAAATATATTATAAACTATACGTTCAACTGTCGTCGATTCAATATAATCGTTATTATATTTCGAATCGAAACTCAACCACATCTCGTATACTATTCAATTCACACTCTATTGTGAATTCTACTATTTCTGACTATTTCGATATTTACAATTTATTATTCATTATAAATCTTAATTAAATATTCAATATTATTTAATTCACGTTCTCGATATCGATAAATCGATATTTAATAATTAAATAAATAAATTGTTCAATAACTAAAATGCGGGTCACTACAAAACGGGTCGGTACCTATTCAATGGTGAATGTTTAATTCTAAAGGAGATATTTATTCTCCTCATTTAAATATACACGACATACATAGTTTATTTTTGAGTCAGTCAAAAATAAGAAAAAGGGACCTGTAACTTTTATTTATTCTCCAAAACCCTAGAAAATAATGGAGGCGGCTAGTACCGTTTACTCCCTCTTCCTCTTCAATTCGATTGATGAAGGACATCGTTCTCGTGGACTTCTCTAGAGGTATGGCGCTTGACATACTGTGATTCGATCCAATCCAGTTATTACGAATTCATGATTCGTCTGCTTCTTCATCTTGGCAGGTATGATTTCTTTCTTTAATTGATTTCGATTTACCCTTTTGCAATAGATCATCAGTTCAACTCGTTAAACTATTTAGATTAGGGTTTAGATTAGATCTAATAAACCCAACAATTCTTCCACTAATTAAATATGAAATCACAATTGCAACACGCTAAAAAGACGAACCAAACTCGAAAACACTTGAGATAGCTCACGTAAAAGGAGTTGTTGCCATCGATTGAAAAAGAGCTTTACAGAGGAGTGGCGTGGGTTATATTAAGGGTTCGACAGTGGGGGATTAACAGAAGGGAGCACCGCGATCTGAAGGGGAGGGATGTGATTTTACTCATGACTATAGTAGAGTCCGATCAATGATGTTGAGGGGAGTTCGTAATTGCTATGAGGTGCGATGAACTGATCTGGGTGTTTGTGGTTCGATTTTTGGTGGAGGATCTCAATCTGAATTTTGGTCAGGCTAAAGAGGTGCGATGTCTGGAGACTTTGGGTAGGGGCTTCCGAAGCGGTGATGATGTGCACGCGAGGAAGTGGAGATCGATTTGGGACTAAATTTTGGTAGATGAATGCTGCAATTCTGGAAAATCAACACAGGTATTAATGTGAAGTGGAGTTCGAATATTTTTAAATTAAACATGTGAAGTTTGATCTGATGTTTGGGAGGGTGGAGTTCAAGCATAATAGAAATGGAATATGCCGATGTGCAGTGGTATGATCAGCATGGACAGTGGAATTTTGAGAAGTTTGTCGAAATTATTTTGTAAGGCAACTGGAGGAAAGAAATAAACTGAATTTTGATAGTGCGATTTGTTTTGGGGAAGAATGGAGTTGGTAAAGACCTGAGGTACTATGAATACTGGTGGAGTTTAGACGTGTGAATATGGAAAGTTTAAATGTTTTATGTGAGGTCTTGGTAATGAATTGGGAATGGCAATGAAGGGTGAGGAGTTGCAGTGTTGATCGGATGGAATGGTGATGGTCTAAAGGTGATGTGGAAATTCAGATGGTTGATATAGAAGTTTGCAGCAGCAATATGATCACCTTGATGGTGGAGTAGCAGCGGTTGTCTATAAACTTGTAATGTCCCGGATTTTCAAGCCATTTATTTGAAATATTTTATTTATTTAAAATATTTAAATAATGGGGTTTAACCATTTTAAATTGTATATTTAAATTATTAATAATATAATAATATTTTATTCTTCGGATATTGGGAAAATAGTAAATTTGCGATATAACGTGGACGAGTGATTTAAAGGGATTTAAATATTGTTTATATTAAATTATATAAATATATTCGTTATTTAAAACGACGTCGGAACGTTAAATTTATAATTATATTATAAACGAACTAGAAATGGCGCGGTAGTTCGTAAATTTCGTTCTGAACTTCAATTGGGTATACAGAATGCATTTTAAGTTGAAACTCTGTGAAACCAGAAACATTGGAATCGATTTGATCATATTTTTCATATGAAAGAGGAAAATCGAGATTTCGTGTTATAATTTGTTAGTTACGTCCAGTTAAACTTTTGAAATAGTTGCTATGGATTTCGTTAATAAAACGATAACGTTTATTAATATTAACGATTTTATATATATGTCGAATATTCGTTTAAACCGATTTATTTTGAATGTCAGGTTTGGAAATTTCATCTCGGTCTTATGTAGTATGAACTTGTGCCATAATTATATTTTTACCACGAATTCAGTTAATGGATGGACATTACAAAATATATTACTTAATGGGGTGCATCAAATAAAGTAGGTGATTTCAATGGTTTTCATATCGTACGGTAGCAACAACCAAATCAACCATATATTCAGGTGTTATTATGTACTAATGCAACAAAATAAATAAAAACAATTCATTTTGAACTAAAGAAGAACATGTCTTGTTCTTTTCAGTAATACAGTAGAACCCATTTCTCCATAAAAAGCAATGGTACGAACAGAGACAGAAATCTGTACAAACTAATAAGCTAAAGAAAATGTAGAATACACAGCTAAAGAGAACAGTGAAATAGCAGTAAAAAGAAATATATAAGAGGATACATAGGTACATCTTAATGTACAGTATAAACAGAAAAGAAAATATAGATTGGATACATATTCCTCTCGGCCAACACTTATACATCAATCCCAAACTCTTCAAGAGAGTATATATAATAATGTGAAAAGGAAAAAAATATATATATATATATATATACAAATCGAATTCGAAACAGACCGTGAAAACCCAAGGCACAACTTATTAATCTCATAGGCAAAAATTCATGAACTGCTCTGCCTTGACATGTCTCAATCCCAATCTTCAAATGAACAAATTAATCCGACAACTTCTCCTGAACAGAAAGAATCTGAAAAGAGAAAAGAGGAATACAGCTATTAATAGCTAGGGAAAATATATATGTATATTTATTCAAATCAGAGAAACATGATATGTGTATACATATCATCAGATGTGAAAAAAAAAAAATTATCACAACAGCTAATTTCAAGTACAAATCCATACAAGAACTGTCTGCCATATTAGATACAGGATAGACCTGTCACAGATCAAATCTTCAAAATGGGGAAAAATCCAATGCTTTCATATAGCAGACAGACAATACATGTAATTTTATAACTTAACCTATAGAGACAGTATGGTGGTGTAAATCTGAGCAGAATTTTTGCACATGGGAAACATAACACAATCTGTACCTCCCCCCATTAAACAGCACGCAACATCCATGTCCCAATATCAACAGTTCGGTCACATTTCATAGCACCTAGGATCTATATACAGCTAAGTCTAAACTTAGGATATCACAATTCGAGATTTACCGTGACCTTATAAGGATCGTTCACTAGTATAAATACTCACGATGGGTTCAACCTCAAAAGAAAATCAACTCAGTTCAAGATGAACAAAAAAAGTTCGAACACAACAGAAATCGAAACCGAAAACAAAATAACAGAAATTAATTTGGGAATAAAAATACTTAGCTTCTAAATGGTAGGGTTGGTCTCATCCATTGAAAGTTGCTGTGGCGGCAGAGTTTCGGTCGCGTTCTGGGGATAGCGGAGCAAGTGGAGGTGAGGCCGAGGCAGCAACGTGGAGCGATGGACTTTGGTCTCGGGAGGGTATTTCCTTTCCTCCATTTGTGGCGGCGGAGGAGTTTGAAAGCCTGAGGGTTTGAGAGGAATGAGGGATCGATTGTTTTAGGGTTATAAGAGGGGCGGGTTTGGGCTTATTCGGGTTGGGCTGAACGGGTTTAAAGGTAAGGCTTTTTATTTATTTTATTTCTTTTAGGGTTTAATTAGTTCAAAGTTTTATAAAGATTCAAATATTAATATAAGATGCAAATTTAATTAGATTTCGACGAAACGAAATACGTCGGGACCGTAAGGACGAGTACTACGCGATGGTTGAGGTCCGAGCAAGGCAGGCAGCAGCTGGGTTTTTCAGAAAAATGAAATGTCGTTCAATTCAACTGAAAACAGGATGATTCATCGAAATCAATTCAAAGGTGAGTTAATCTCACTCAGTTATTTCCCGCTTATATTTTATAAGCTGGGTGTTTATTTTTGCGTGCTATGATTGCTAAAAATTGACTGTTTGCTGATATATATATTCAGTTATTTTTGAACTGATGAGATTAAACGTCGTTTAATTTCAGTGAATCCAAACCGTTATTTTAACAATTGGTTCCAAGAGAGGTAACTTACCTCACTGGTCACGTTTATAAAGTAAACGTGTTTTTAATAAACGAATTGTTTGACTGGTTGCTGTGGTTGACTTTGAATTGTCATTACAAACTATTATGAGACCATTATTGAATTGTTTTGATGGTTGAATATTGACCTGAAATTTAACAGTTGCTTGGTTTAAACCAATGAGTATTATTGGTTGAGTGGTTGGCAGTACATGGCCTGTGAATTTAATATTTTATAAATATCGATATACTCTCAGGTAAATCGACGAGTTAAGTTATAAAATGTATTTTGTAACTGGAAATAGATTTGTAAATCTATTATTTGAATTAAAGTTGTAAAAAGGAAATAAATATTTATTATTTACGAATTGAGATATAAATGGGTTTTTAAATGATTTTATAAAGAAAAGTAATAATAATCTTATTTTTTTTTGATTTGGGCCAAGTTAACTATATTTGATATGGTTAATGGTAAATCTAATTATCCTTTTATTTTAAATTGATTTAAAGAAGTGAATTCAATTTAAAGTCGAGTAAGAAATAATTAGTGGAGATGAATTCGATTAAGAGATTATGGAGTGTTTTATGACCCAAGTGTTCGACGAACTTGGTAAATAAAGTTGGTAGGTAAGTATAAAGATTTGAATAAGTGTTTTACTAAAGGTTTCAAATTTAGTAAGGCGAATCCAAATTGGAATGATACATTAAAGGGGCAAATTGATGAGATGTTCGAACAAGAGTTTCAAATATAAAGAGAAAGGTTGAATAACCCAGATTTGAAATCGAGATTTGAAACGAGATTTTGTATCGATAGTGATGTGATAAAGCTAATATTATTCTGAGATAAGAACGGGTCGATCAAGGTCTGAGAGGTAACTAAAATACCCCAACTTGGTTGGCTTCACTATTATCAAGGGACGATATTAGTTTGGTGCGAGTGAAGGTGATGAAGTCGTTTTATCTTATACAAGAAATACTGAGCTCTAATGCAAGGATTTGGGGAAATTAAGGAATATTGCAATATTGGTTTAAAAAGGGATAAGCATATTGATTTCAAAATTTATGTCAACATTTGTTATTTAATTAGAATTGATCGAATATAGTAGAGTTAATCAAACGTAATTAGTCAGAAAGAGTTGTCATTGCGTACGACTGCTAGCGTAATTCGCAGGGCTGCGGATAGCCTACGGCGGTCGGATGTTTCCTAAGGGAATCAGGCGTAACCATTGTGATTGCTGCGATCTGGAGTCAAGCGAAGAGAGTAAAGTTGAATATTAGAATTGATTAACGATTTTGTTAAATATATTTTAAGGGCCATGTCATGCCAAGCACTGAATCAGTGATATCATTTTATTGACACATGTGTTATTTGATAGTTAAATCACCGACTATCAAAACCTGACCAATACGATTGTTGGTATGGAAAGACCGGGATCGAATTTATATTCGAAAACCATTCCGACCAACAAATACGTGAAGATATTTGAAGATGGTCGAGATGGAGCATTGAAGACCATGGATCTTCATAAGCGGAAGGACTACTAATAATCTTTGGAGAGCTCCTAGAGATGAACTGTGGTTCGGTCGTGGTTGGGAATCCACGGGTTGCAAGGACTACTCGCTACTGATCCATGGGGTGATTCCTATATGAGATGCAGTAGGAGAGTGCCTTCGGTTCATCCTGTTCCTGGATGACTTGTATGGACGAGTGTCTGACAAAGTATTTCCAAAGGAGATTACGTACGTTGATTTCTTCAAACGTACCATAGTTGATGGCGGAGAAATGGTTTTCTCTAGCCAAATAACTAGAGTATTTTTGTGAACGTCAATTAGTGATATCCAGAGGATCTGACGATGTGACATTCAAAGTGAATGGCGGCAGATGTTCGAGAAGAAATTCTGACTTCAAGCCTCATCAACCGAGAGATGACAAAAATCGGGCAGGCAGCATGGCTATGTGGGTCGCTCCCATTAGGGTGTATAATCACCTATCTAGAGAAATTCCTTTTGTTTCTTATTCTATCGATTCTGCCCATTCGGGAACGGTGGTTTGAGTCCAACCGTTGGTGATATACATTCGATACACTCAAGCGAAATGAGTGGTCGGTCATGTGAGCGACGTTCTTGTTGAACCCTGTGTATTCGCCTCTAGAGATACACGTGCGGAAGGTGGTCCCATACCTTGTCAAGTTGGAATCAAATCTCCAATAAGTGCCTGCGGTTTTTGATTGTATACTATATATGTAGAGCGTGAGATGCAAGCGTTCTACTAGATTGATATTTACTTGTACTTAGACATTATTATAATATCAGACAAGATATTGGTTTCAAAAATGTTTGGGTTATCGTAAGGTAAAAACCGTCCGTGTTTATGTGTGGATCGGTCTTACGATTATCTTTTTCTTTCGAAAGGATTTTAACTTTAAAATCAAGTGGTGTGATACCTTAATGCTGTGCGAGTTTATCTCACTCTGGTCCACCAGACTGACCCGGTGTTTTGTAAATGCTCGGGTTAGACCGAGGTGTACAGGTTCAGGTTATCAGATACTGAGAAGTCCGGAGACGAGCTGAAGATGTTCATATGAATGATATTCCGCTGTGTGATTATATATATGAGGACAGATTATCAAAACTGTCCAGATGTGTGTTGTACTCTGATATTGTAAGTATTTTCAAAAGCTCTCAATAAATGTTTGTTTCTATATTATATTTTGTTCCGCTGCGATATGAGACTCTGTGTTGGTCCTTCTTCTTCTTCTATTCTAATATTTCTTTCTTTCTTACCTCACCCTCTAAATTCTTTCATTAACAATCCGGTGTTCTCGGTATTGGAGGATCGACATAAGATATGGTAAGGTATTTATGTCGATTTTCGGGGCCGAAAACCCTGGGTCGTTACAGTGGTATCAGAGCTATTGGTTTAGTGATAACCTTGGCTCTGTGGCATAACTCAATAGAGATGGGGTTAGTAACACCCTGGATTGAGTTTGAGTGTATATATATGAGAGCGTATTTGTAAAATGTTATATATAAATGGTTTGTATTGTGTTTGTTGATCGGTTCAAGTGTTGAAAAGCGTTGAACTGGCAATCGATACAATATTGTTTTGAAAGAAGGGTAAATAAAGTAATTTTACCCAAAAAGTTATTTTTATATAGAAAGGAAATAATTTTATGAAATTATTGAAGTATTGATTGATTTGAATTGAACTTAACAGGGTTAAGTGGAATTGAATTTATAAGTAATAATGATATTGAAAATAAATTAAGGAATAATGTTGAAAGCAAATAACGTTAATTTGGAATTTGGAAATTTGATTAATAATAATAAAGAAGAAATCAATTGAAAATAAATTGGGTTGATATTCAAATATGTTGAATTAAATAGTAATACTAAATGTGGATTCAGTTGAATTAATCGAGTTGTTGTGCCTTGATTTGTTGATTGATTATGGTCTGCTTGTTGGATTGGTTGAATAGATTTCATCCATAGTTTAATAAAGAATTAAATAACTGAGACCCAAAAGAAAAATGAAGTGTTATTTAAATATATTTTTGAAGTTAATGGGATTTACAACATTTTCTTACCTTAGCAATTTCGAGGACGAAATTATTTTAAGGGGGGAAGAATGTAATGTCCCGGATTTTCAAGCCATTTATTTGAAATATTTTATTTATTTAAAATATTTAAATAATGGGGTTTAACCATTTTAAATTGTATATTTACATTATTAATAATATAATAATATTTTATTCTTCGGATATTGGGAAAATAGTAAATTTGCGATATAACATGGACGAGTGATTTAAAGGGATTTAAATATTGTTTATATTAAATTATATAAATATATTCGTTATTTAAAACGACGTCGGAACGTTAAATTTATAATTATATTATAAACGAACTAGAAATGGCGCGGTAGTTCGTAAATTTCGTTCTGAACTTCAATTGGGTATACAGAATGCATTTTAAGTTGAAACTCTGTGAAACCAGAAACATTGGAATCGATTTGATCATATTTTTCATATGAAAGAGGAAAATCGAGATTTCGTGTTATAATTTGTTAGTTACGTCCAGTTAAACTTTTGAAATAGTTGCTATGGATTTCGTTAATAAAACGATAACGTTTATTAATATTAACGATTTTATATATATGTCGAATATTCGTTTAAACCGATTTATTTTGAATGTCAGGTTTGGAAATTTCATCTCGGTCTTATGTAGTATGAACTTGTGCCATAATTATATTTTTACCACGAATTCAGTTAATGGATGGCATTACAAAATATATTACTTAATGGGGTGCATCAAATAAAGTAGGTGATTTCAATGGTTTTCATATCGTACGGTAGCAACAACCAAATCAACCATATATTCAGGTGTTATTATGTACTAATGCAACAAAATAAATAAAAACAATTCATTTTGAACTAAAGAAGAACATGTCTTGTTCTTTTCAGTAATACAGTAGAACCCATTTCTCCATAAAAAGCAATGGTACGAACAGAGACAGAAATCTGTACAAACTAATAAGCTAAAGAAAATGTAGAATACACAGCTAAAGAGAACAGTGAAACAGCAGTAAAAAGAAATATATAAGAGGATACATAGGTACATCTTAATGTACAGTATAAACAGAAAAGAAAATATAGATTGGATACATATTCCTCTCGGCCAACACTTATACATCAATCCCAACTCTTCAAGAGAGTACATATAATAATGTGAAAAGGAAAATATATATATATATATATACAAATCGAATTCGAAACAGACCGTGAAAACCCAAGGCACAACTTATTAATCTCATAGGCAAAAATTCATGAACTGCTCTGCCTTGACATGTCTCAATCCCAATCTTCAAATGAACAAATTAATCCGACAACTTCTCCTGAACAGAAAGAATCTGAAAAGAGAAAAGAGGAATACAGCTATTAATAGCTAGGGAAAATATATATGTATATTTATTCAAATCAGAGAAACATGATATGTGTATACATGTCATCATATGTGAAAAAAAAAAAAAATTTATCACAACAGCTAATTTCAAGTACAAATCCATACAAGAACTGTCTGCCATATTAGATACAGGATAGACCTGTCACAGTTCAAATCTTCAAAATGGGGAAAAATCCAATGCTTTCATATAGCAGACAGAAAATACATGTAATTTTATAACTTAACCTATAGAGACAGTATGGTGGTGTAAATCTGAGCAGAATTTTTGCACATGGGAAACATAACACAATCTGTACCTCCCCCCATTAAACAGCACGCAACATCCATGTCCGAATATCAACAGTTCGGTCACATTTCATAGCACCTAGGATCTATATACAGCTAAGTCTAAACTTAGGATATCACAATTCGAGATTTACCGTGACCTTATAAGGATCGTTCACTAGTATAAATACTCACGATGGGTTCAACCTCAAAAGAAAATCAACTCAGTTCAAGATGAACAAAAAAAGTTCGAACACAACAGAAATCGAAACCGAAAACAAAATAACAGAAATTAATTTGGGAATAAAAATACTTAGCTTCTAAATGGTAGGGTTGGTCTCGTCCATTGAAAGTTGCTGTGGCGGCAGAGTTTCGGTCGCGTTCTGGGGATAGCGGAGCAAGTGGAGGTGAGGCCGAGGCAGCAACGTGGAGCGATGGACTTTGGTCTCGGGAGGGTATTTCCTTTCCTCCATTTGTGGCGGCGGAGGAGTTTGAAAGCCTGAGGGTTTGAGAGGAATGAGGGATCGATTGTTTTAGGGTTATAAGAGGGGGCGGGTTTGGGCTTATTCGGGTTGGGCTGAACGGGTTTAAAGGTAAGGCTTTTTATTTATTTTATTTCTTTTAGGGTTTAATTAGTTCAAAGTTTTATAAAGATTCAAATATTAATATAAGATGCAAATTTAATTAGATTTCGACGAAACGAAATACGTCGGGACCGTAAGGACGAGTACTACGCGATGGTTGAGGTCCGAGCAAGGCAGGCAGCAGCTGGGTTTTTCAGAAAAATGAAATGTCGTTCAATTCAACTGAAAACAGGATGATTCATCGAAATCAATTCAAAGGTGAGTTAATCTCACTCGGTTATTTCCCGCTTATATTTTATAAGCTGGGTGTTTATTTTTGCATGCTATGATTGCTAGAAATTGATTGTTTGCTGATATATATATTCAGTTATTTTTGAACTGATGAGATTAAACGTCGTTTAATTTCAGTGAATCCAAACCGTTATTTTAACAATTGGTTCCAAGAGAGGTAACTTACCTCACTGGTCACGTTTATAAAGTAAACGTGTTTTTAATAAACGAATTGTTTGACTGGTTGCTGTGGTTGACTTTGAATTGTCATTACAAACTGTTATGAGACCATTATTGAATTGTTTTGATGGTTGAATATTGACCTGAAATTTAACAGTTGCTTGGTTTAAACCAATGAGTATTATTGGTTGAGTGGTTGGCAGTACATGGCCTGTGAATTTAATATTTTATAAATATTGATCTACTCTCAGGTAAATCTACGAGTTAAGTTATAAAATATATTTTATAACTGGAAATAGATTTGCAAATCTATTATTTGAATTAAAGTTGTAAAAAGGAAATAAATATTTATTATTTACGAATTGAGATATAAATGGGTTTTTAAATGATTTTATAAAGAAAAGTAATAATAATCTTATTTTTTTTGATTTGGGCCAAGTTAACTATATTTGATATGGTTAATGGTAAATCTAATTATCCTTTTATTTTAAATTGATTTAAAGAAGTGAATTCAATTTAAAGTCGAGTAAGAAATAATTAGTGGAGATGAATTCGATTAAGAGATTATGGAGTGTTTTATGACCCAAGTGTTCGACGAACTTGGTAAATAAAGTTGGTAGGTAAGTATAAAGATTTGAATAAGTGTTTTACTAAATGTTTCAAATTTAGTAAGGCGAATCCGAATTGGAATGATACATTAAAGGGGAAAATTGATGAGATGTTCGAACAAGAGTTTCAAATATAAAGAGAAAGGTTGAATAACCCAGATTTGAAATCGAGATTTGAAACGAGATTTTGTATCGATAGTGATGTGATAAAGCTAATATTATTCTGAGATAAGAACGGGTCGATCAAGGTCTGAGAGGTAACTAAAATACCCCAACTTGGTTGGCTTCACTATTATCAAGGGACGATATTAGTTTGGTGTGAGTGAAGGTGATGAAGTCGTTTTATCTTATACAAGAAATACTGAGCTCTAATGCAAGGATTTGAGGAAATTAAGGAATATTGCAATATTGGTTTAAAAAGGGATAAGCATATTGATTTCAAAATTTATGTCAACATTTGTTATTTAATTAGAATTGATCGAATATAGTAGAGTTAATCAAACGTAATTAGTCAGAAAGAGTTGCCATTGCGTACGACTGCTAGCGTAATTCGCAGCGCTGCGGATAGCCTACGGCGGTCGGATGTTTCCTAAGGGAATCAGGCGTAACCATTGTGATCGCTGCGATCTGGAGTCAAGCGAAGAGAGTAAAGTTGAATATTAGAATTGATTAACGATTTTGTTAAATATATTTTAAGGGCCATGTCATGCCAAGCACTGAATCAGTGATATCATTTTATTGACACATGTGTTATTTGATAGTTAAATCACCGACTATCAAAACCTGACCAATACGATTGTTGGTATGGAAAGACCGGGATCGAATTTATATTCGAAAACCATTCCGACCAACAAATACGTGAAGATATTTGAAGATGGTCGAGATGGAGCATTGATGACCATGGATCTTCATAAGCGGAAGGACTACTAATAATCTTTGGAGAGCTCCTAGAGATGAACTGTGGTTCGGTCGTGGTTGGGAATCCACGGGTTGCAAGGACTACTCGCTACTGATCCATGGGGTGATTCCTATATGAGATGCAGTAGGAGAGTGCCTTCGGTTCATCCTGTTCCTGGATGACTTGTATGGACGAGTGTCTGACAAAGTATTTCCAAAGGAGATTACGTACGTTGATTTCTTCAAACGTACCATAGTTGATGGCGGAGAAATGGTTTTCTCTAGCCAAATAACTAGAGTATTTTTGTGAACGTCAATTAGTGATATCCAGAGGATCTGACGATGTGACATTCAAAGTGAATGGCGGCAGATGTTCGAGAAGAAATTCTGACTTCAAGCCTCATCAACCGGGAGATGACAAAAATCGGGCAGGCAGCATGGCTATGTGGGTCGCTCCCATTAGGGTGTATAATCACCTATCTAGAGAAATTCCTTTTGTTTCTTATTCTATCGATTCTGCCCATTCGGGAACGGTGGTTTGAGTCCAACCGTTGGTGATATACATTCGATACACTCAAGCGAAATGAGTGGTCGGTCATGTGAGGGCCGGGTTGCAAGACGTTCTTGTTGAACCCTGTGTATTCGCCTCTAGAGATACACGTGCGGAAGGTGGTCCCATACCTTGTCAAGTTGGAATCAAATCTCCAATAAGTGCCTGCGGTTTTTGATTGTATACTATATATGTAGAGCGTGAGATGCAAGCGTTCTACTAGATTGATATTTACTTGTACTTAGACATTATTATAATATCAGACAAGATATTGGTTTCAAAAATGTTTGGGTTATCGTAAGGTAAAAACCGTCCTTGTTTATGTGTGGATCGGTCTTACGATTATCTTTTTCTTTCGAAAGGATTTTAACTTTAAAATCAAGTGGTGTGATACCTTAATGCTGTGCGAGTTTATCTCACTCTGGTCCACCAGACTGACCCGGTGTTTTGTAAATGCTCGGGTTAGACCGAGGTGTACAGGTTCAGGTTATCAGATACTGAGAAGTCCGGAGACGAGCTGAAGATGTTCGGATGAATGATATTCCGCTGTGTGATTATATATATGAGGACAGATTATCAAAACTGTCCAGATGTGTGTTGTACTCTGATATTGTAAGTATTTTCAAAAGCTCTCAATAAATGTTTGTTTCTATATTATATTTTGTTCCGCTGCGATATGAGACTCTGTGTTGGTCCTTCTTCTTCTTCTATTCTAATATTTCTTTCTTTCTTACCTCACCCTCTAAATTCTTTCATTAACAATCCGGTGTTCTCGGTATTGGACGATCGACATAAGATATGGTAAGGTATTTATGTCGATTTTCGGGGCCGAAAACCCTGGGTCGTTACAAAACTGTTCGAGTTAATGTCATATTGGAGCTGAAGACAGCTTTGGAACTATTCAGAAATTGGATTCATCGTTTGGTCAAGGAAACTGAAATAACTGTAAGGTATACGATTCTTATAAAATTTAAATTCGTTAGTAGTTAATTTTAAAATAAATATTTAATAGATAGAATTAAATAAATCTTAGGTACTAAATAAATTTATTCGAGGAAAGGCGGTATTGAGACAATATGGAATTTTAAACAGGATATTTAGCACAATAAACCAAGGTGAGTTAAACTCACTCTGTAAATTTATGTGAACTATTTTTAATAGTTCAAAATTTTATTTGTTGCTTGCTTACTGATAATTGATTGATAAAGTAATAATACTATACAGTAATATTATATGAAAATAATATTAGTGATTGGTGGTTAGATAATTCCCGTAGTATCGTTAGCGGATGCCCAAAGTACCATTAGCGGATGATTTCCCTATGCACCTCCACAATATATATAGTGGATGACCTCTATACCGCGATATCCTGCCTCAAAGCAGGATGTGTATTATTATTGTGACTAACATCTGTGGATGCAGGAAAATAGGTTGGAGGGATCCAACTGGATCCCTCAACAATTATTTATTTGTTTCCATATATATGTTGTTATATGGTATGATTGATCACCTGTGGTAGTATATGACATGTTTGGGGGTGTGATAACGTTCCACCTTGGTTTTTAATATTCTTGAATGTTAAAAATAATATGTGGATTTGAAAACAGAATTTAAAAAAATAAAAGTATTTAAAGAATTTTTTTAAAATAGACATGTTATTTGGAACCGTATAAATGGAATTGAATGGTAAAGATTTATTTTAAATAAAAATAAAACGATAAGTTGATTTTATAAGTAACGTTTATAAAGAAGTGAAATAATAAAAATTATTATCAAGGAATTCAGAAAATATAATCTAAGTATGAATTTGGAAGATAAATGGGAATTGGGCCTGAATCGATAATTAAATAGATTTATAATTTTCAATTACAAATGGAATTTATGGGCAAGATTATATGAAAATAAATTTATCATTTGAAGTTATAAATTAAAGTTTGAAACTAAAAATATTCAAATATGATTTCAAGTTGACTAAACAAGTCAAGAATAGATTTTATTCACAGGTGAGTGAATAGGGATAATGCAAATAGTTTACAAATGTAGATTAATTAAAAGCAAAATATAAAAGAGATTATATAATTAGAAGTTATAAATAGATCGAAACTCGAAGTTTCAACTAAAATCGAATTTGATTTAAATCAAGTCTAGTATGGATTTGTATTGAATTATTATTGACGATTAAGGTGAATAAAGTGAACTAAAGTAAGTGGTATGGAAAATAGAATTGAAATATAAAAAGAAAATATTTATTTTCAAATGGAATTGTGTATTTAGAAACCGAATTAAATAGAATTAGGGGTAAATATATGTTTTAACAATAAGATGAGAAATCGATTTTATTAGTGACATTTATAAAGAAGCGTAAACCCTTATTTTGGAGTCTTTGAGAAAGTTATATTTTTTATAATGGTATTGGGAAATGAAAATACGGTTTGAAAACTAACATTTGAAATGGATTAGAATTTTCCAATTATAAAGGAAAATATAAAGGGGATTGTAACGACCCAGATTTTTCGTCGATTTATTTTAAATATTAATATCGTTTTAAATATTGTGTTGGTAATATAAAAGAATTTTTATATTGGATTTACCGATTTAATAATCGATATAGGATATAATTCAGATTTAAAACTGAATCAAAACGATACAGTCGATTAAAATAAATTCTGTTGAAATAGAACGATAATAATAATTTATTATCGATGAATTTAATTGTTTGAATCAATTTATATTTTAAATTGAATTTAATTTCAATCGTTAATTTAAGCTGTTATCTCTTCTGTACGGTCAAATTTAATTCCAGAATCAGTTCTGTGGAGTTCAAAATAACGTTATAATTCGAGAACACCGGTCGTTAAGTTAGGATAGCGGTTCTGGGTTTTAAAATAAGGGGCTGTGATATACTTTAGTTTTTAATTTAAAACAAAAGCTAATCAAAGTTTATTAACATTAGCCGACCTATCCTTTACAACGCTGAGACTACCCTAGCTACTGTTGTCTTCTTTCAATATCACGCAGCATACAAATTTCCCTCGAGCCACAAAAATTGTCTCCTGCCATCGTTATCGAGCAAACAGCAAATTAATGGCCAAATTTAATTCCGCAGACATTCTGTCTGTTTTCGCTTCTATATATTAACCTATTAACTTCGCATACCCGTTCAATTCTTTTCCCCCTTTCATTCTACCTCCCAGAAATCGAAACCACAAAAAGAAAAAAAAAAGTAAAATCAAAGCAGAAATCACAAAATCATATCGCGATAAACCCTGGATCTCCCTGACGATCGGCGGCAAGATAAAGGGGGTCGCGATGGGGTGTACGAGGGGTTCGACAGTGGGATTGGTGGGGTGTCGGCTTTGTTGAGTGTACGGTTGAGTGCGGTTTCATGCTGAGGGAGGGCGGAGCTAGGATTGAGGGGAGACGCGATGAGATGGGTATTCAAGTGGAGGCGAGATGATTACCAGGAAGTGCGATCGGGAGGAGCAGCGTTCGGTGGAGCAGCATGGAGGTGGTGGTATCTGTATTTTGGGGGATCGCGATTTGCTCCCTGGAGTTCATCGATGTAGTTGTAGCTCGCGGTGGGGGTCTTTGTTCGGCAGTGATGTATTGAGGAAGAAGAAAATTTAACAGGATTAAGGTATTTTTGTTTTTCCTTTTCAGATTTAGTTTTTATTTATTTGAAAAATAAATATGGCAGCTAGGAATTTATTTTAAGGGATTATTGATATAAAAAAAAGAAAATAAATTTATATATAATTAGTTTATAGAAAATAAATTAGTTAGTTTGATTCTTTGATTTAAACCATATTAGTTTGATTCAGATTTCAAACTCAAGATAAATAAAAAGGAGTTGGATATTTAATTAAAACAATTTGGTAATTTAATTAAATGGGAAAATGGATATATATATACATATGACATTTATTTATGCGTAATTGAAATATTGATCGTTAAATAAATATTCATAGGAGCACGATAAAACTCATTCGAGGCGATTCGAAGCCGTAAGATCTGAATTTCCACGAGACATTCAGCAAAGGAAATCAAGTGAGTAAATCTCACTCACCTTTTATTCCTAATTATTTTTATTTCGTTAAAAATAATTGTTTGCTGCTTGTGTTGTTTTCTGGTTGTTTATATATATTAGTTATTTAGGCTATATATATATATATTGGGTTGATTGGTTGGTTGGATTCCCGCAGTCTCATTAGCGGATGCCCGCGGTACCATAGCGGATGATTACCCTATACGCCCCACGCTATGATTAGTGGATGACCTTCTATACCGCGATATTCTGCCACGAAGCAGAATTGGTATTATTTATGTGCTAACATCTGTGGATGCAGGAAAACAGGTTGGAGGAATCCAACTGGATTCCTCAAAAATATATTATTTGTTTGTTATTTGGTTGCATATATATTGTTATATATGATGTGTTAGAAAAATAAATAATTCGTTGCTTTGTGTGTTTAAATATCACTGGGCGTAAATAATGATATTTAAAATATCGTAAAAAGGATATTGGAAATAAAAAAAAGGGGAAATTCTATTTTTAAATAGAATTTGAATTTTTAAATGGAATAAAAATATAAACTTGTTTTGAAAAATAAAACAAGTAGTTCTTTTTAAACGAAGTTATAAATAGTTCTTTTATAACGAAGTTATAAATGAAGGGAAAAGGATTATCATTTGATAACTCAGAAATAGAAATACAAGTGTTTTGAAAATATGATTCAAAAGGAAATTTAAATATAGAATTTGAATAATAGAAAAGGAAATGGAAATTTGAATTTAGAATTCAAATAGAAAATCTAAAATGGATTTGGATATAGAACTTTCAGATGGTGTTTGAATATAGAGAATTTGAAATAGAATTTCCAAATAGAATTTGAAATAGAATTTCAAAACAAAATTTTCAAAAGAGAATTTGAAATAGACTTTGAAAATAGAATTTCAAAAATAGTATTGCAATGAAATTTGAATTCAAATATAATTGAAAGAGAATTTGACTATAGAAATTCGAAAGGGATTCAAATATAGAACTTGAATTTAAAGGAATTTAAATATGGGATTTGAATTCAAGAGAATTGAAATAGGATTTGAATTCAAAGGAATTCAAATGAGATTGGGATAAAGGAAATTCAAAAATGGAATTTCAAATAAAAGAAATGTAATTTGAAATATTAAGAATTTCAAAGAAGGGAAAGTGGAATTTGAAACATTTAGAATTTCAAATAGAATTTAAAGGGAGTTTGAATATTTGAATTTCAAATAGAATTCAAATATGGGTCTGAATATAACAATTCAAATAGAATTTGAATAAATGAATTTGAATATAGAATTGCAAGGTAGAATTGAAATGAAATCTGAAATATCGAATTTAAGAGAATTGAATATGGATTTGGATTTTGAATTCAAAGAAGAATTGAATATAAGCTTCAAATATAATCGAAATAGAGTTTGAATACATAACTCAAAAAGAATTGAATATGAAGTTCAAATAGAGATTGGAAATAGAAATTCAAGTACTGAATTTGAATATCAAAGAAATTGGGATTTATAATAGAATTCAAAAGTGAGATTGGAATTTGAATCAAGAAATTCAAATAAAGGAAAATGGAGTTTGAATATTAGAAATTCGAATGGAGTTAAAATGGAGTTTGATTCATTTTAACGAAAGTTTAAAGGCTTATATATATAAATATAATTAAACGAACTCGCCGCAGCGCTGCAGTTCGTAAAATAGCGATTCGAACTTCAATCGAGTATACGGAACTCAATTGAAGTCGGAATTCTTCGAAACAAGAAACGTCAGGACCGATTTGATAATAGTTTTCAAATGAAAGAGAAAAATCTGAATTTCGTCGTATAGATTTTGAGTTATGTCAAAATCAAATTTTCAGAAAAACAGCGCCAGAACCATTATAAAACCATAACGGTTTATTTAATTAAATTAAAGGATTTTAAGTAAATAAAAATCGAAATTTCTATTTAGAAAAATCCAGATTTGAGTTATAAAATATATGTGAACTCCAGTGGAGTAATGAATTGATTTCTGAAACAGAAATCAGATTTTTGATTTATTGAATAGAGTTAACTAATGCGAATAGAAATTAGTTGATGAGATTTCGAATGAATATTGAGCTTTAAATAAGTGAATTCGATTTGAGAATTTATATTCGAAATAGAAAAGGAAACTAGAATTGAAATCGAAATTCGATTTGGTTATGAACGAGTTAAATATTTTGTTCGAACATGTTATGTTCACAAAAAGTGAAATAGGCAAAAAGGGCCAATTTAAAGAATAAATGGGCGAAACTGAATTCAAACGATTAGATGGTATTGAATTGAATTGAAAACAGGTGAACAGGTGTTAGACAGGTATGGGATGAGGTGTATGAAGTTTATAAACGTAATGCTCGACAAAAGGTACATGTTTAATTCATATATGAGGTTTTATGCGCCGTATCGGCAAGCCGCTTGGCTTTTCCTTTTTCTTTTTGAGATTGGAAGATACCGGGATGCTATTTGAACTTTCCCGATGCTCCCGATACAGGGGAGGTTATGGCGAATTTTTCCGGAAAAATAAGGAGATAGAATATTTTTAAGGAATTTGAAAATTAGAAATCTATATATAGATATATATAGAATTCGATAAGGAAATGAAATCAAAAATAGCGTAAAGGGCCAAGATTTGTTATGGAAAATATTTGGTTAACAAATATTGATAAGGAAATGGAGAAGAGATTTAATTAATGAAATATTAATTAAAGAGCCCAGTGATTTGTTTGATATGTTTGGATGAACACTTGTTTTTATTCGATAGTTAAATCACAGACTATCGAAGTTTTGACCATCGTTGTCAATATGGAGAGACCGGTTGGATTATTATCCGTGAACCACTCCGTATCGGCATAAGCGTTGCGAACCAAGTATGCTGAATATAGTGAAGACGGAGTGAAGTGCAAGGGCTTTTCTATTTATAGGAATAGTGCCTTCGGTTTCGTTCAATCCCAGAACGAACGTAAATGGACGAATGTCTGACAGAGTATTTCCAATGATCAAATGGGTTGGTCTGTATGAATATATATGGTTGCAACGGATTTATCCCTTAGCATAATATCCAGAATATTTGTGCAAACTCAACTAGTGATTAACGGATCTGACGATGTGGCATTCAAAGTAATTGTGCTATCAATGAATGGTAAGTATTCGTAGCCTCAGGCCTCAACAACCGGGAAAGGACAAAAATCGGGCAGGCAGCATGGCTATGTGGGTCGCACCCATTAGGGTGTATAATCACCTATCTAGAGAAATTCCTTTTGTTTCTAAATCTATCGATTCTGCCCATTCGGGAAACGGTGGTTTGAGTCCAACCGTTGGTGATATACATTCGATACACTCAAGCGAAATGAGTGGTCGGTCATGTGTGGGCCGGGTTGCAAGATGTTCTTGTTGAACCCAGGTGTATTTGCCTCTAGAGATACATCATCGGAAGGTGGTTCCATACCTTGTCATGTTGGAAATCCAATCTCCAATAAGCGCCATGCGGGTTTTGATTATATACTATATATGTGGAGCGTGAGATGCAAGCGTTCTACTATTTGGTTATTTACTTGATGTAGACATTATTATAATATCACTGGATTTTCGTATCAAAGTGTTTTGGGTTATAGTAAGGTAAAAACCGTCCGTGTTTATGTGTGGGCTGGTCTTACTATTATCCTTTCTTTCGAAAAGAGTTTTGAAAGTTAAACAAGTGGTTGGAGTTTACTCACACCAGTCCCATGACTGACCCAGAGTTTATTTTGTTTTTGTCTTTCCCTAAACTCTTGGGTGCCCAAATTTGTACGGGCAGTCAAGTGTTTCAGGCTTTTACAGATACACTTGGAGAAGCTTGAAGCAGAAGGCTTCAACGTTAGTTATCTAGAGTTACTTCCGCTGGATCAAATGTTATGTGTACTCTGATGATGGTATGTATGTATGTACAAAACAGATTTGTATTTCGAAGCTTATGTTATATAATATATTTTATTCGTTCCGCTGTGAGTTTGTGATCTTCGTTTTCTTCTATTCTAATATTTCTTTCTTTCTATTTCTCATCCTCTAACTTCTTTCTAATAATGAGTCGTATTTCTGTGTTATTTGGGTTGGACATGTGGTGTATTTAGTCAACTCAGATAGCACGGATTTGCGGGTCGTTACAGTTGGTATCAGAGCTGGTTGCTTAATTGGTACGGATGATAGGGGGTTCTCGCTTCGCGTTAGGTGGCGAACGGGAGACTCTTACCCCTACATCTCCCGACAATGTGGGTTGGTCGAGTCGAGAGGCTGGCCGTAAAAGCAGTTCTGAGGTATCTCTGTAAGCCACGCTGGGAGGTTAGCCCAGTGCCGAGGGAGGAGAGGATGGTTGAAAAGCCTACTCGAATCCCGGGGTCGTTACAGTTGGTATCAGAGCTTAGGTTGAGCGAATACCTAGGCTTGTGTGGCATGTGCTCATTAGAGATAGGGTCAGTAGTGCCCTAGAATGAGTTGAGCGTATATATATACGAGAGAGCGTATTTGTAAATTGATATAAAAATTGTTTTATATTGTGTTGGCTAGTCTGTTGAGTAGTTTATGAATTCTGGTCGAATCGTGGGACGCCACGACGTCGATAGGAGTTTCTAAATACTTGAACAGAAAATACGACATGATATTGTTTTAAAGTGGGTAAATGAAATAATTTTACCCAAAATTTCTATTTTGATATAGAAAGAATAATTTTCTAGAATTATTATTATATGGATGTGTTGGATGTTGAATTTATAATCAAATGAGATTATAAAAATCGAAATGGTTATATATAACCAAAATAGAACTTGTATATGAATTAAATATACAAATAAGATGAATTAGAATTAAATTCAAACCAGAATTAAGAATTCAAAAATCCTGGGAAGTTGACAAATATTTTTCAAAGTAATATAACTTTGTTTTAGAAGAAGTTGAAAGAAAACCCTTTTAAATGGATTTTGAAATAAATTGAAATGAATATAAATTAGAATGCATATGAATGGAAACCAAAAGTTTTGGTTGAAATTAAAGTCATAGAAATATGAGGAGTTGAGTTTCAACATAAGTGAAATTTTGAAAGGTAATGGATTTGTACCATTTTCTTACCTTAGCAATTTCGAGGACGAAATTATTTTAAGGGGGGAAGAATGTAACGACCCAGATTTTTCGTCGATTTATTTTAAATATTAATATCGTTTTAAATATTGTGTTGGTAATATAAAAGAATTTTTATATTGGATTTACCGATTTAATAATCGATATAGGATATAATTCAGATTTAAAACTGAATCAAAACGATACAGTCGATTAAAATAAATTCTGTTGAAATAGAACGATAATAATAATTTATTATCGATGAATTTAATTGTTTGAATCAATTTATATTTTAAATTGAATTTAATTTCAATCGTTAATTTAAGCTGTTATCTCTTCTGTACGGTCAAATTTAATTCCAGAATCAGTTCTGTGGAGTTCAAAATAACGTTATAATTCGAGAACACCGGTCGTTAAGTTAGGATAGCGGTTCTGGGTTTTAAAATAAGGGGCTGTGATATACTTTAGTTTTTAATTTAAAACAAAAGCTAATCAAAGTTTATTAACATTAGCCGACCTATCCTTTACAACGCTGAGACTACCCTAGCTACTGTTGTCTTCTTTCAATATCACGCAGCATACAAATTTCCCTCGAGCCACAAAAATTGTCTCCTGCCATCGTTATCGAGCAAACAGCAAATTAATGGCCAAATTTAATTCCGCAGACATTCTGTCTGTTTTCGCTTCTATATATTAACCTATTAACTTCGCATACCCGTTCAATTCTTTTCCCCCTTTCATTCTACCTCCCAGAAATCGAAACCACAAAAAGAAAAAAAAAAGTAAAATCAAAGCAGAAATCACAAAATCATATCGCGATAAACCCTGGATCTCCCTGACGATCGGCGGCAAGATAAAGGGGGTCGCGATGGGGTGTACGAGGGGTTCGACAGTGGGATTGGTGGGGTGTCGGCTTTGTTGAGTGTACGGTTGAGTGCGGTTTCATGCTGAGGGAGGGCGGAGCTAGGATTGAGGGGAGACGCGATGAGATGGGTATTCAAGTGGAGGCGAGATGATTACCAGGAAGTGCGATCGGGAGGAGCAGCGTTCGGTGGAGCAGCATGGAGGTGGTGGTATCTGTATTTTGGGGGATCGCGATTTGCTCCCTGGAGTTCATCGATGTAGTTGTAGCTCGCGGTGGGGGTCTTTGTTCGGCAGTGATGTATTGAGGAAGAAGAAAATTTAACAGGATTAAGGTATTTTTGTTTTTCCTTTTCAGATTTAGTTTTTATTTATTTGAAAAATAAATATGGCAGCTAGGAATTTATTTTAAGGGATTAGTGATATAAAAAAAAGAAAATAAATTTATATATAATTAGTTTATAGAAAATAAATTAGTTAGTTTGATTCTTTGATTTAAACCATATTAGTTTGATTCAGATTTCAAACTCAAGATAAATAAAAAGGAGTTGGATATTTAATTAAAACAATTTGGTAATTTAATTAAATGGGAAAATGGATATATATATACATATGACATTTATTTATGCGTAATTGAAATATTGATCGTTAAATAAATATTCATAGGAGCACGATAAAACTCATTCGAGGCGATTCGAAGCCGTAAGATCTGAATTTCCACGAGACATTCAGCAAAGGAAATCAAGTGAGTAAATCTCACTCACCTTTTATTCCTAATTATTTTTATTTCGTTAAAAATAATTGTTTGCTGCTTGTGTTGTTTTCTGGTTGTTTATATATATTAGTTATTTAGGCTATATATATATATATTGGGTTGATTGGTTGGTTGGATTCCCGCAGTCTCATTAGCGGATGCCCGCGGTACCATAGCGGATGATTACCCTATACGCCCCACGCTATGATTAGTGGATGACCTTCTATACCGCGATATTCTGCCACGAAGCAGAATTGGTATTATTTATGTGCTAACATCTGTGGATGCAGGAAAACAGGTTGGAGGAATCCAACTGGATTCCTCAAAAATATATTATTTGTTTGTTATTTGGTTGCATATATATTGTTATATATGATGTGTTAGAAAAATAAATAATTCGTTGCTTTGTGTGTTTAAATATCACTGGGCGTAAATAATGATATTTAAAATATCGTAAAAAGGATATTGGAAATAAAAAAAAAGGGGAAATTCTATTTTTAAATAGAATTTGAATTTTTAAATGGAATAAAAATATAAACTTGTTTTGAAAAATAAAACAAGTAGTTCTTTTTAAACGAAGTTATAAATAGTTCTTTTATAACGAAGTTATAAATGAAGGGAAAAGGATTATCATTTGATAACTCAGAAATAGAAATACAAGTGTTTTGAAAATATGATTCAAAAGGAAATTTAAATATAGAATTTGAATAATAGAAAAGGAAATGGAAATTTGAATTTAGAATTCAAATAGAAAATCTAAAATGGATTTGGATATAGAACTTTCAGATGGTGTTTGAATATAGAGAATTTGAAATAGAATTTCCAAATAGAATTTGAAATAGAATTTCAAAACAAAATTTTCAAAAGAGAATTTGAAATAGACTTTGAAAATAGAATTTCAAAAATAGTATTGCAATGAAATTTGAATTCAAATATAATTGAAAGAGAATTTGACTATAGAAATTCGAAAGGGATTCAAATATAGAACTTGAATTTAAAGGAATTTAAATATGGGATTTGAATTCAAGAGAATTGAAATAGGATTTGAATTCAAAGGAATTCAAATGAGATTGGGATAAAGGAAATTCAAAAATGGAATTTCAAATAAAAGAAATGTAATTTGAAATATTAAGAATTTCAAAGAAGGGAAAGTGGAATTTGAAACATTTAGAATTTCAAATAGAATTTAAAGGGAGTTTGAATATTTGAATTTCAAATAGAATTCAAATATGGGTCTGAATATAACAATTCAAATAGAATTTGAATAAATGAATTTGAATATAGAATTGCAAGGTAGAATTGAAATGAAATCTGAAATATCGAATTTAAGAGAATTGAATATGGATTTGGATTTTGAATTCAAAGAAGAATTGAATATAAGCTTCAAATATAATCGAAATAGAGTTTGAATACATAACTCAAAAAGAATTGAATATGAAGTTCAAATAGAGATTGGAAATAGAAATTCAAGTACTGAATTTGAATATCAAAGAAATTGGGATTTGAAAATAGAATTCAAAAGTGAGATTGGAATTTGAATCAAGAAATTCAAATAAAGGAAAATGGAGTTTGAATATTAGAAATTCGAATGGAGTTAAAATGGAGTTTGATTCATTTTAACGAAAGTTTAAAGGCTTATATATATAAATATAATTAAACGAACTCGCCGCAGCGCTGCAGTTCGTAAAATAGCGATTCGAACTTCAATCGAGTATACGGAACTCAATTGAAGTCGGAATTCTTCGAAACAAGAAACGTCAGGACCGATTTGATAATAGTTTTCAAATGAAAGAGAAAAATCTGAATTTCGTCGTATAGATTTTGAGTTATGTCAAAATCAAATTTTCAGAAAAACAGCGCCAGAACCATTATAAAACCATAACGGTTTATTTAATTAAATTAAAGGATTTTAAGTAAATAAAAATCGAAATTTCTATTTAGAAAAATCCAGATTTGAGTTATAAAATATATGTGAACTCCAGTGGAGTAATGAATTGATTTCTGAAACAGAAATCAGATTTTTGATTTATTGAATAGAGTTAACTAATGCGAATAGAAATTAGTTGATGAGATTTCGAATGAATATTGAGCTTTAAATAAGTGAATTCGATTTGAGAATTTATATTCGAAATAGAAAAGGAAACTAGAATTGAAATCGAAATTCGATTTGGTTATGAACGAGTTAAATATTTTGTTCGAACATGTTATGTTCACAAAAAGTGAAATAGGCAAAAAGGGCCAATTTAAAGAATAAATGGGCGAAACTGAATTCAAACGATTAGATGGTATTGAATTGAATTGAAAACAGGTGAACAGGTGTTAGACAGGTATGGGATGAGGTGTATGAAGTTTATAAACGTAATGCTCGACAAAAGGTACATGTTTAATTCATATATGAGGTTTTATGCGCCGTATCGGCAAGCCGCTTGGCTTTTCCTTTTTCTTTTTGAGATTGGAAGATACCGGGATGCTATTTGAACTTTCCCGATGCTCCCGATACAGGGGAGGTTATGGCGAATTTTTCCGGAAAAATAAGGAGATAGAATATTTTTAAGGAATTTGAAAATTAGAAATCTATATATAGATATATATAGAATTCGATAAGGAAATGAAATCAAAAATAGCGTAAAGGGCCAAGATTTGTTATGGAAAATATTTGGTTAACAAATATTGATAAGGAAATGGAGAAGAGATTTAATTAATGAAATATTAATTAAAGAGCCCAGTGATTTGTTTGATATGTTTGGATGAACACTTGTTTTTATTCGATAGTTAAATCACAGACTATCGAAGTTTTGACCATCGTTGTCAATATGGAGAGACCGGTTGGATTATTATCCGTGAACCACTCCGTATCGGCATAAGCGTTGCGAACCAAGTATGCTGAATATAGTGAAGACGGAGTGAAGTGCAAGGGCTTTTCTATTTATAGGAATAGTGCCTTCGGTTTCGTTCAATCCCAGAACGAACGTAAATGGACGAATGTCTGACAGAGTATTTCCAATGATCAAATGGGTTGGTCTGTATGAATATATATGGTTGCAACGGATTTATCCCTTAGCATAATATCCAGAATATTTGTGCAAACTCAACTAGTGATTAACGGATCTGACGATGTGGCATTCAAAGTAATTGTGCTATCAATGAATGGTAAGTATTCGTAGCCTCAGGCCTCAACAACCGGGAAAGGACAAAAATCGGGCAGGCAGCATGGCTATGTGGGTCGCACCCATTAGGGTGTATAATCACCTATCTAGAGAAATTCCTTTTGTTTCTAAATCTATCGATTCTGCCCATTCGGGAAACGGTGGTTTGAGTCCAACCGTTGGTGATATACATTCGATACACTCAAGCGAAATGAGTGGTCGGTCATGTGTGGGCCGGGTTGCAAGATGTTCTTGTTGAACCCAGGTGTATTTGCCTCTAGAGATACATCATCGGAAGGTGGTTCCATACCTTGTCATGTTGGAAATCCAATCTCCAATAAGCGCCATGCGGGTTTTGATTATATACTATATATGTGGAGCGTGAGATGCAAGCGTTCTACTATTTGGTTATTTACTTGATGTAGACATTATTATAATATCACTGGATTTTCGTATCAAAGTGTTTTGGGTTATAGTAAGGTAAAAACCGTCCGTGTTTATGTGTGGGCTGGTCTTACTATTATCCTTTCTTTCGAAAAGAGTTTTGAAAGTTAAACAAGTGGTTGGGGTTTACTCACACCAGTCCCATGACTGACCCAGAGTTTATTTTGTTTTTGTCTTTCCCTAAACTCTTGGGTGCCCAAATTTGTACGGGCAGTCAAGTGTTTCAGGCTTTTACAGATACACTTGGAGAAGCTTGAAGCAGAAGGCTTCAACGTTAGTTATCTAGAGTTACTTCCGCTGGATCAAATGTTATGTGTACTCTGATGATGGTATGTATGTATGTACAAAACAGATTTGTATTTCGAAGCTTATGTTATATAATATATTTTATTCGTTCCGCTGTGAGTTTGTGATCTTCGTTTTCTTCTATTCTAATATTTCTTTCTTTCTATTTCTCATCCTCTAACTTCTTTCTAATAATGAGTCGTATTTCTGTGTTATTTGGGTTGGACATGTGGTGTATTTAGTCAACTCAGATAGCACGGATTTGCGGGTCGTTACAGGGATTTTATGAAATAAATCAACAAGAAGTTTTAAATAGAATTTAAATTTTGAAATTTGCAAGTATGAATTCAGGATGACTAGTTAAGTCAAGAATGAATGTAGTAGGAAATAGTATTCATGGTTGAGTTAAACAAGGTAAGAAGCAAAATCTTGCAAATAGAAATTTATTGGAAGGAAAATCAAAAAGGGTTTTAAATTTGTAAATTCTAATTGAATTTAAGTCAAACTGATTTGAATAATATAATATAGGTTAGATTAAAGAATTTTAGATAATACTTATAGATGATAATTATGATAAGTAAAGAAGTAACAAATGATATTTTGATATAAAATGCAGTTATTGAACAAAACTCAGATGAGTTGCAATAAACCTATAATATGTTTTATGAAGATTATTTGTGTAAAACCTAGCTTTTTAGAAAGGTTAAACGAAAATTGAGTTGATTAATGAAATGATATCGTTATAAGAAAATCTTTGTTCCAGTTAGAAATAAATAATATTTAGCAAAAGTTTTGCTGAATCATATCTTTAAATGGAATATTCGATGATAGTTGTAGCAATGTTTTTTTTTGGAAATCAAATATTTGAAATATTGATAAATAAAGGTAAATAACTCGCTTAAAATGATACGGAATAACTGGAACTTTTAGAAGTTTACAAACGAAGTTAAGGGAATTAGAACTGACTGGAGATTAGAGGGTGGAAGGGTTTTCGGAGTATCGGTCTGATGTTGGTTTTGTCCTTTGGGACTGATACCTAGGAAATTATACTCTTACTAGCTTACAGTTAGAAACTAATGACCGAGATGAGAAATAAGTGTTAAAAGGGATTTTAAAATGGAAAAATGAGTATTTCAATTATTGGAATATGCTTATATATATAAATATATAAAAGGAAAAATGAGTATTTCAATTATTGGAAAAGGAAGAGAAATTTTGAATTAACGAATGATAAATCAAAAGAGGCTAAAATGGTAACGGATATTAAATCAGTGGATTCAATTTTTTTTTATGGATGAATGGTTGCTTTATTTGATAGCTAAATAACCGACTATCAAATCTAGCCTAATACAATTGTTGGTACGGAAAGACCGGGATCAAATTTATATTCGAAAACCATTATGAATCAACAAAAACGTAAACGTAGAATATATGAATTAAAGATGGAGCAGCGAAGACCGTGGATCTTCATAAGCGAAGGGATTATGCCGAATTCTCTGGAGCCACACCCGGAGATATTCTAATAGTGATCCTGTCGTGGTTGAAATCAACGGATTGCAAGAACTACTCGCTACTGATCCATAGGGTGATTCCTAGAATGTGGTAGGAGAATGCCTTCGGTTTGTCTAATCCTAAGACAACTTGTATGGACGTAATATCTAACAGTGTATTTCCTAAGGGATCACGTACGTTGATTTTTACAAACGTATTCCGGTTGATGGCAGAGAATGATCGTTCTCTTAGATTGAACATTAGAATATTTTTGTGAACGTCAATTAGTGATATCTGATGGATTTGACGATGTGGCATTCAAAGTGAAAGGTGGCCAAATGATCTAGAAATGCGATTATATCCTCGCGCCTCACAATCGGGTAATGACAAAAATTGGGCAGGCAGCATGGCTATGTGGGTTGCACCCATTAGGGTGTATTGTCACCATAAAGAGAATATTCATATTTGTTACTTCTTTCCGCTTCTGTATCTCCCGGGAATGGTTATGTTGCTAGCAACCGTAGGTGACAATATATTCAATGCACTCAAGAGAAATGAGTGGTCGGTCATTTGTGGGCCAGGTTGCAAGATGTTCTTGTTGAACCCAGTGTGTTCCCCTCTAGAGATACACTATCGGCAGGTGGTCCCGTACCTTGTCATAGTTGGAAATCCAATCTCCAATAAGCGCCCAAGGTTTTGATTGTGTACTATATATGTAGAGCATGAGATGCAAGCGTTCTGCTAGATTGATATTTATTTGTATTTAGACACTATCATAATATCGGATAAATTATGATTTCAAAAATGTTTTGGGTAATCGTAAGGTAAAATCTGTCCGTGTTTATGTATGGGCTGGTCTTACGATCATCCCTTTTCTTTTCGAAATGATTTTTAACTTTAAAATCAAGATGAATGATACCGATAATTTAGTGAGTTTTTCTCATGTTGGTTCACCAGACTGACCTGTGCGTTTGTAATGCTCGGGTCAGGCCCAGTTGGGTCAGACCGAGTTGTACATGTTCAAGGCAAGACGATACAAACTTCAGGAGACGAGCTGAAAGAGATCAGATGTATTGTATAGATATTATTCCGCTGTGTGTTGAAAAATGAGGACAGACTATTATAACTACCCAGATGAATTAAATGACCGCTGTACTCTGATGAATTGTAAGTATCATTTCAAGTTTTCAGTAAAGAGTTACTTCTGTATTATATTTTATTTCGTTGCGATGTGAGACTGTGTATTATGTTTAGCTCTTCTTTTTCTTCTTCTATTCTAACATTTCTTTCTTTCTTATCTCACCCTCTAACTTCTTTCTTTAACCTTCTGGATTTTCGGTACTCGAGTTTGGACACGGGCTGAATTTGTGTTGAAAATTCGAGCATCGAATTTTCCGGTTCGTTACAGTGGTATCAGAGCAATGGTTTAGAAATAACCTTGGCTCTGTTGCGTAACTCGATAGAGATGGGGTTAGTAATACCCTAGACTGAGTTGAGTATATATATATGAGAGCGTATTTGTAGATTTCGTGTACAAAAGTTTTGTATTGTGTTGGTTGATCGGCTCAATTTTGAACTGGAAATTGATATAATATTGTTTTATAAAGCGGGTAAATGAAATAATTTTACCCAAATTTATTTTTGAATATAAAAGAAATAGTTTTCTTAAATTTTGTTGGTGTTTGGTTGCTTGATTAATTCAAATGAAATTATTAAATTAAAATGGTTAATTATAACCAAAAATGAAGTAAATGATTTTGAAATAAAAATCAGAATGGGAAATTAAGGAAAACAAATTCCTGTGTGAATTGAATGGAATGAAACTTGACCGAAATGTAAGTTGGACGAATTTGGATTGAAATTGAAACCATATTGAACTAAAATGAATTATTGAATCAATATGAAATGGAAATTCGTGAATTCAAGTTGAAATATGAAATAAATTGAATGTTGATAATCTAAATAAAGCTCGATGCATACAGTTGGAATGTGTCGACTAGAATAAGAAATAAATTGCAATAAGTGCAATTTGTGTAGTAATAATTGAATATGACCTAAAATACTATTCAATTGAGTTCGTACTATGGATGTTAATCTTGAAATGGAAGTAAATATGTGTGTATATTGAGTAGTGAATATAAACATGGATTATATAAACTTGAGTTGAATGAAATTGAATGAAGAATATATTAAATTAAGCTTGATTGAGATTTAAATGTGAACTCAAAATTTATATGGACTCCTCAATTAAAAATAAAACTGGGAGCGCAAGTGAAATTTTAAACGAACTTGTGAATAAAGAATTTAACCTAGAATTTGAGTTATAAATGAAGCTCAACTTGTTTGTAGGCATGAACATATATTTAAACAGGTTTGTTTAAATTATTGTAAGTGAAGCACGAAAACCCATAAATGGTTGAACGGGTAAAATTGGAAATATAATTTGGAACTTGGATTATAAATAAAATTTGACATGTTCATAAGAATATATATGTGTTTGAAAATGGATTGTTTAAGTTGTCGCAAGTAAAGCAAGAGAAAGAATTAATGGATAAATTGGCAAAGTAGGAGTAAAATGTTAAACGAGGTGTAACCGAATAGAAATGGAAGTGTATGTGATTGAACAGGTTATTGGATAGAAGCAAGTGCAAAGAATAAATATGAGTTGCCCGACAAAGAGGTACATGTTTAATTCAATATGAGATTTTATGCGCCGAATCGGCAAGCCACTTGGCTTTTTGATTTTCTTTTTGAATGAGAAGGGCCTAGAGAGGCGAGTTGAGGTTTGAACTATGGACCCGTACAAAGGAGGTGCTCGCGAAATTTTTCAAAATTTAGGGAGTTAAAAAAAATTCAAGAGTTTTGAAAAATTTTGTTAACAAAAAGTTAATCGAAGTTAAGGATTTTTGAGTGAAATTGGAAACTAGCAAATTGGTCTCATAGTAAGGATACGGAAGTGAGTGTTGAGTTGCATGAGTGAATTGTGGGGAGGTAATAAGGTATGGCTACGTTTCCTACCTAGTAATTTCGAGGACGAAATTCTTTTAAGGGGGAAGGAATGTAATGTCCCGTATTTTTATCGCTTCAGTTTTGAATATTTAAATTAGATTAAATATTGAAATGGTAATATAAATGGATGTTTATATTAACTAAAATGAAGTTTAAAACATATAAATATATATAATATAAACGAGGTCGAAATGGCGCCGTAGTTCGAAATTTACGATTTGAACTTCAACTGAGTGTATAGGATCCGTTTGAAATCGAAATTCGCTGAAACAAGAAAATTTTGAATCTGCTGAACTATAATTTTGTAATGAAAGTGAAAAAAAATCAGAATTTCGTATATTAGATTGAGAGTTATGGCCAAATCAAATTTTGAAATAGTCGCTGTGAAATCCTTTGTAAACTATAATGATTTTATTTTATAAAATAAATTGATTTTAAATCAATTTAATATTGGTTTAATTTATATTATGTTTAAAATTTAAGTTATTATATTCTGAAATTTGTATGAATTCAGTTGTGTGTATTTAAATAATAAATCAGTAGATTTGGTTATTTTTAAACCAGTTTATATTATTAATGTTAAATTATCAAATTAATTTAATATCATCTTTATATGGTCGAATTACACCATAGAAACTGTTCCAATGTGTTCAGAATGGTGGTAAAACCCTGGAAATGTTGTTCGCTGCGTTCAAATAGGGGTTCGTAGCCGTAAAATATTTTAATTTGAAGTCACCGGTTAAAATAAATAAAATAAAATTAAAATATATAATTATAGGAGACGACCTATAACCCTAACACATGCTATTCTGCAAGCTACCCCGTCCTCTCTTTTCACCTTTACATCAAAATTTCTTCCTTCTCCCTTAAGCTTTCAGAGAAGGTACGCTCTAAGTTAACTCTACCTACATCCTACTGAGTTCGACATTATCTCCATCCTTTTAAATAGACATGTTATTTAGAACTGTATAAATGGAATTGAATGGTAAAGATTTATTTTAAAAAAAAAAAAATGAGAAGTTGATTTTATAAATAACGTTTATAAAGAAGTGAAATAATAAAAATTATTATCAAGGAATACAAAAAATATAATCTGAGTATGAATTTGGAAGATATATGGGAATTGGGCCTGAATCGATATTTAAATAGATTTATAATTTTCAATTACAAATGGAATTTATGGGCAAGATTATATGAAAATAACTTTATCATTTGAAGTTATAAATCAAAGTTTGAAACTGAAAATATTCAAATACGAATTTAAGTTGACTGAACAAGTCAAGAATAGATTTTATTCACAGGTGGAGTGAATAGGGGATAATGCAAATAGTTTACAAATGTAGATTAATTAAAAGGAAAATATAAAAGAGATTATATAATTAGAAGTTATAAATAGATTGAAACTCAAAGTTTCAACTAAAATCGAATTTGATTTAAATCAAGTCTAGTATGGATTTGTATTGAATTATTATTGACGATTAAGGTGAATGAAGTGAACTAAAGTAAGTGGTATGGAAAATAGAATTGAAATGTAAAAAGAACTTAAAAGAAAATATTTATTTTCAAATGGAATTGTGTATTTAGAAACTGAGTTAAATAGAATTAGAGGTCAATATATGTTTAACAATAAGATGAGAAATCAGTTTTATAAGTGACATTTATAAAGAAGCGAAAACCCTTATTTTGGAGTATTTGAGAAAGTTATATTTTTAGAATGGTATTGGGAAATGAAAATGTGGTTTGAAAACTAACATTTGAAATGGATTAGAATTTTCCAATTACAAGGGAAAATATTTATGAAATAACTCAACAAGAAATTTTAAATAGAATTTAAATTTTGAAATTTGCAAGTATGAATTCAGGATGACTAGTTAAGTCAAGAATGAATGTAGTAGGAAATAGTATTCACGGTTGAGATAAACAAGGGTAGAAGCAAAATCCTGCAAATAGAAATTTATTGGAAGGAAAATCAAAAAGGGTTTTAAATTTGTAAATTCTGGTCGAATTTAAGTCAAACTGATTTGAATAATATAATATAGTTAGATTAAAGAATTTTAGATAATACTTATAGATGATAATTATGATAAGTAAAAAATTAACAAATGATATTTTGATATAAAATGCAGTTATTGAACAAAACTAAGATGAGTTGCAATAAAAATATAATATGTTTTATGAAGATTATTTGCATAAAACCTGGCTTTTCAAAAAGGTTAAACGAAAATTGAGTTGATTAATGAAATGATATCGTTATAAGAAAATCTTTGTTCCAGTTAGAAATAAGTAATATTTAGCAAACGTTTTGCTGAATCATATCTTTAAATGGAATATTCGATGATAGTTGTAGCAATGTTTTTTTTGGAAATCATATATTTGAAATATTGATAAATAAAGGTAAATAGCTCGCTTAAAATGATACTGAATAACTGGAACTTTTAGAAGTTAACAAAGGAAGTTAAGGGAATTAGAACTGATTGGAGATTAGTGGTTTGAATTTTTTTCGGAGTATCGGTCTGATGTTGGTTTTGTCCTTTGGGACTGATACTTAGGAAATTATACTCTTACTAGCTTACAGTTAGAAACTAATGTCTGAGATGAGAAATACGTGTTAAAAGGGATTTTAAAATGGAAGGGGGTTTTGAATATGCTTATATATATAAATATATAAAAGGAAAAACGAGTATTTCAATTATTGGGAAAGGAAGAGAAATTTTGAATTAACGAATGATAAACCTAAAGAGGCTAAAATGGTAACGGATATTAAATCAGTGGATACAATTTTTTTATGGATGAATGGTTGTTTTATTTGATAGTTAAATAATCGACTGTCAATATGGCCTAATACGATTGTTGGTACGGAAAGACCGGGATCGAATTTATATTCGAAAACCATTCTGAACCAACAAATACGAAAACGTAGAATATACGAATTGAAGATGGGCAACAAAGACCGTGGATCTTCATAAGCGAAGGGACTACGCCGAATTCTCTGGGGTCGCGCCCGGAGATATTCTAATAGTGATCCTGTCGTGGTTGAAATCAACGGATTGCAAGGACTACTCGCTACTGATTCATAGGGTGATTCCTAGGATGTGATAGGAGAATGCCTTCGGATTGTCCAATCCCAGGACAACTTGTATGGACGAAATGTCTGACAGAGTATTTCTTAAGGGATGACGTACGTTGATTTTTACAAACGTGTTCCTGTTGACGGCGGAGAATGGTCGTTCTCTTAGCTTGAACACTAGAATATTTTTGTGAACGTCAATTAGTGATATCTGACGGATTTGACGATGTGGCATTCAAAGTGAAACTTGGACAAATGATCTAGAAATGCGATTATATCCTCGAGCCACACAACCGGGAAATGACAAAAATCGAGCAGGCAGCATGGCTATGTGGGTTGCACCCATTAGGGTGTATTGTCACCATATAGAGAATATTCATATTTGTTACTTCTTTCCGCTTCTGTATCTCCTGGGTACAGTTATGTTGGTATTAACCGTAAGTGACAATATATTCGATGCACTCAAGAGAAATGAGTGGTCGGTAATGTGTGGTCCGGGTTGCAAGACGTTCTTGTTGAACTCAGTGTATTCCCCTCTAGTGCTACACTATCGGCAGGTGGTCCCATACCTTGTCATAGTTGGAAATCCAATCTCCAATAAGCGCCCACGGTTTTGATTGTATACTATATATGTAGAGCGTGAGATGCAAGCATTCTGCTAGATTGATATTTGTATTTAGACACTAACATAATATAAGATAAATTATGATTTCAAAAATGCTTTGGGTTATCATAAGGTAAAAACCATCCGTATTTATGTGTGGGCTGGTCTTACGATTATCCCTTTTCTTTTCGAAATGATTTTTAACTTCAAAATCGAGATGAATGATACCAATAATTTAGTAGGATTTTTGTAACACCCCGAAAATTCTATAACTGTGAAATTCATGAATTAAAGTATAATCAAATTCAAATCAAAGAACTAAGGGAAACGGGATACGCCATTGCGTTCGTCTCGGAAAAATACGCGAACTAGAGTCCGAGTTTTCGAAAAACGGAGTCCGTATGAAGAAGATATGGCCTTCGGAAGTTTTGAATTAAATTTAAAATTCAAACAGAATAAAATAATTAAAAATCGGGCCCAGTGGGCCAGGGCGGATAAACACCCGCCTAGGCCACCCAGGTCGACTGGGCTGTCGACCTGGGCTACCCATGTCGACAGGGCTGTCGACAGCCCTGTCGACCTGGTCGAGCCCAGTCAACCTGGCTGGCCAGGTCTGTGTTTGGTCGAATTTCTGCGGTCTGCTTTGTCATTAGGGCTAGGTGGCGGGTTCTAATTGGTCTCTCTATCTAATGAATGGCTACGATCTAACCTAGCAACATCAATGGTCCTAATCAATTCCTAACCTCTATATAAACAACCCTAGACTAAACCCTAATCTATTCATTCAAATTAAGAACATAGCCGCCATGTTGCTGAGGAACGACTAAGAGTAGCCGCCGACTAGAGAGAGAATTAGAAAGAAAGTTCTAAAGCCTAAAGCAATTCAAGCAACCTAAAGCCAATCAATTCAACTAAGGAATCATATCTCTTAATTAGAGAATTCGCCGCAACCATTGTAAGTAGAGTATTACTTTGGTATGAATAAACAACTGTATTGATTTGTATGCTTGAATTGGGATAATAAAGTAATTCATATTTGTGCAAAATTATGTTATTCATTATAAAGGACTACATGCGGTAGTTCTATGCAAATATACGTTTGGAATATTGCGCAAATTATGTAATCTATGTTGAAGCTACATGTATGTAGTTGATTGAAATTCATGCGAGTTTGGGGCTTTGTTATTATGCCATCATGATGTATATTTTTGTGCATAAATCATTTTGCAAGTAATTGAAACAAGTTTGGTTGTTATAGTTCATATGAAACTATGTTGGAATTTTGACACCATAATCCATGTATTAAGTCATGCTTTTGCAAAACTTATGAATATGGCTAGGCTATGAATGATATTTGGCATAATTGAAATCTATGATTAAGTCTATCTTGTTTAAAAGAATTACATGATGACATATGTGAGACATGGCTAGGTTAGACTCAAAAATCCCTTTTTGCAAGTTTAAAACAAACACCATGATTAGGAATATTTATGCCATGCTTATGTTTGACATTATGCCATGTTTATGCTAGAAGTATTTATGCCATGCTTATATTTGACATTATGCCATGTTTATGCTAGAAGTATTTATGCCATGTTTATGTTTGACATTATGCCATGTTTATGCTAGAAGTATTTATGCCATGCTTATGTTTGACATTATGCCTACATAAAAATATAGGTTCATGTGTTAATAATGATATCTCAATTACAAGTTCACATGCTTTGATTCATGTCACCTATGTTTTAGGACCAAAGTATATGTCACTACTATGCAAGTACACCAGTTTCTATTTTGTATTCCCATCGTCATATTGCAAGTTCATACGCTCACCTTCCCCTCTTTGTGTATGTAATCACGCTTTAAGCCTCCCCTTTCGCATGGCTAAATTGGGCTTTAAAAGGCTAAGCCCAATATATATGAACGGACGTGTAAAACGGGGGAAAATAACGTTGGGTAAAAATTAATTAATGAATGAAAATATAAAATAGAAGGGCCCAAATTCAAGTATGGGGTGGGCCCGTGATTGGTGTAACCTTTACACCATTAACTTAATAATGGGCGGCAAATATTTACATATAAATAAAGAAGAAAGACAAAATATGTAAAAGTAGAAAATACGATGTGTTTAACCCGAGGTTGGATTGAGTTGTGATGTAAACCTGCTCGGAACCGCCCGGCTGTCCAGTAGTCACAACAATACCTATCCAATGTGAGAGGTTAAACATGGAGCCCAATAAGGACCCGAGGTTAGACTGAGTTGTGGCGTAAGACTGCCCGGAACCAACCGGCAACAGGCAGCCACAACAATACCTGTCTAATGTGAGAGGTCAGGGCCTTAATAAGACAATTAAGGCTGAGTCAGGATTGTTAGGATTAAGTGGACTAAAGACTTAATCAAAATGGAACATGCTAAACTAAACGGACTGGTGGGGGGTTAGGTTAGAAACACTTAACCAACTTAGCATGTTGGCTAGAGATAGAAAACCTAGTAACGGGGGACCCTTTTCAGCAGTAACCCTAAAAGGTGTATCAGGATACCCTGAAACTAGGCAGGGTGGGGCACGATTACTGGGCTGATTGTAAGAGGTCAAAGCGACGGCGGTGGTGTAGCAGTGTAGGTTCTAACGGTGTGCGGGCGTGCACGCACTCCGGCGCATAAAAATAAAGCACTGGGCACCAGTAGCATACCTGTGCATTCTAAGGTTGTGTCGGGCCGCTGCCATGGGACTTGATACACCCCATGGTGGGACCAGCATAGGTAACTACAGACATCGGGGGCCGTAAGACACATGTAACTATGCGAGTAGGAGCCGATCATCATAGAATGGATCACATCACCCTGACTATGGGGTGCCAGTTGGAAACTAGTTTATATGGGTTCAGAGATTAACATGGGGTACGATAGTATATTCGACCCTAGACAACTTAACCAAGTTATAATGCATGCCCACTTCTTGTTTATACTTATCATACCCAGTTCTTTATTCATAGACAAAATAGCACTAGACTTACTCAGGCTTTATGTCTGACTCTGCTTTCCTTTCGTCTTCTTTTCTTCCGTTTCCCCCCCCCCCAGGTCCACAGGGAGGGAACACAGCAGCTTGACCAACCTCAACATCCAGCTTGAAGAAGAGAAATGTATTGCTTGGACTTTCCTGTTTTGAACTATGGCTTTGGACAATCCACTATGGGGCTTTTGCAGTTTATCTATGTTTTATTTATGCTTCTTTAAATAATGTACTCAAGACAGATTATGAAAGTGTTATGTTATGTTTTCGGAAAGGATGTTGTTGTAACACGTATTTGACTTTTTTTGAAATAAAGTTTGTTGTTCTTCCGCTGTTTACAAATATGTGTTCTTATATCTGTCTTGTATATCTGTGACTTGTACTTATAAACCTCCACCAAAATTAGGGCATTCCCTTTGAGAGTGACCCTAACGGAGGTGGGGTGTTTCACTTGGTATCGGAGCATAGGTTTACCAGATAAGATAAAAAGTTTTGAAAAAAAATTATTTTCAAAAAGGAAATTTAAAGAAGCATTTTTAAAAGAAAAATATTATTTTATTTTTAAAAGGCAAAGTCCACTCCCCAAAGCCGTAGGAACTATCTCTTATCCTTCGTTTTGAATCTATCCTTTTTGTTTCAGCATGTCCCAAGAACTTAACTTGCCGGAAGGGGTACCAATACCTGGTTGGTTTAGACGGTTCTTAGAAGCAAGGGCCACTCACCCAGGTCCTACCATTCCTCCTCCTCCAGCTGAAGGAAATCATCCAGCTGCAGCAGCACCTTTTCCTCTACCTCCTCCACGGGGAAACACATTCGCTAAGATATGTAAAGATTTTAAAGCCATGGGAGGAAGGGATTTCCATGGAACTGAGTCCTTCGTAGCAGCTAGGAATTGGCTGAAAGAAACTGAAGACCTATTCATCATCTTTGAGGTAGAGGATAGACAAAAAGTACAACTAGCGGTGTGGCTATTGAAGGGCGAGGCTTCCTACTGGTGGGAAGTCACTAATGCTGAAAGACCAATGGAGACATGGGAGGACTTTAGGGCAAGGTTTGAGACCAAATTTCTCTCAGATGCGGAAAGAAGTTTGCAGTTGGAAAAATTCTTATTTCTTAAGCAAGGAGACAAGACTGTCAGAGAGTATGTGAATCAGTTCGATGAGCTGGCTAGGTTTGGGCTTGACCTAGTCAACACCCCGCACAAGAAGGCTCTCCGTTTCGTCAAAGGGTTGAATGAGCCATTACACAGTTTGGCCATGACCCATATACCCATGGGAGCCACGTATGAAAGATTGGTGCAAATGGCATTGCTGAATGAAGAGGATAAGGGCAAGAAGAAAGAGGGTTTGCAGCCTAAGAAGACAGACTTTAAAAAAGGCGGGAAAGGCAACAAGGAGAAGAGGAAGTGTAATTTCTGTGGCAAAGTGGGGCACTTAGTAAAGGACTGCCGGAAAAAGAAGGCCAAGGAGAATGGTGGGTGCTTTTCATGCGGTCAGACAGGCCACAGGGCTAAGGACTGCCCAAAGAAACGAGGACAGGGGCAGGGCGCTGGATCCACCCCAGGGGCACAGGTTCATGTGCTAGAAGCGCCACCATTGCAACAGCGAGGTATAAATACTTCTGTAGAAAGTGTAATTTATCTTTATGATCACCCCGTTCGCACTTTATTTGATTCCGGCGCATCACACTCCTTTATCTCGTCTGCTTTAGTAGAATCTCTGCACCTAAAAACTAGTATGGTAGAGGACCCCTTAATTGTTTCAAACCCAATTGGGGGCCCAGCTCATTTGTCTATGATCTGTTTGGATTTGAAAATTTCTATCCTAAGTGTTGAATTTCAATGTAGTGCCTTTGTTTTGGGCTTTTCGGGGTATGGTTTGATTTTGGGTATGGATTGGCTATCCAGTAATGGGGCCATCCTTGATTGTGTGAAAAGGGTTGTTAGGCTCCTAACCCAGCTCGGTAATACTTTGGAAATTTCTTGTAATCCCTCGTATGCGGTTATGCTTAGTTATCTTGAATCGCTAGATGCCTCTGTTGAAAATTTACAATCAGTTAGAGTGGTCCGGGAATATCCGGATGTCTTTGAAGAGGTGAAGGGCTTGCCTCCAAAGCGGGAAATAGACTTCCGCATATATCTTGTAGATAATGCAAAGCCCGTTGCGTTGCCCGTTAGACATATGGCTCCACGAGAAAGGAAAGAGCTCAGTAAACAGATTAAAGAGCTTCTAGAGAAGGGGTTCATTAGGAGAAGCATTTCAGAATGGGGCGCTCCGGTGGTGTTCGCTACAAAGGAGGATGGTTCACTCCGTCTATGTGTTGACTATAGGGAGCTCAACAAGCTAACGAAAAAGAATAGGCATCCTCTCCCTAGAATTGACGATTTATTTGACCAGCTTGTAGGAGCGTCTGTTTTCTCCCAACTCGATTTAGCAACCGGTTTTCATCAGCTAAGGGTGGCTGAAGATAGCATCGATAAAACGGCGTTCAGAACCCCAGACGGTTTCTTTGAATGGCTTGTCATGCCTTTCGGCTTGACAAATGCACCTGCTTACTTCGTGGACCTGATGAGTAGGGTATTTAGAGATTTCCTCAACAAATTCGTAGTGGTCTTCGTAGATGATATCCTTATCTTCTCAAAGAGTGAAGAGGAACATGCTCAACACTTAAGGGCAATCATGGAAACTTTGCGAGTCCATCAACTAAAAGCCAAATTCTCCAAATGCCACTTTTGGAGAGAAGAGGTGAGGTTCCTTGGGCACATAGTATCCAAACAAGGGTTAGCGGTGGACCCTGCGAAGGTAGTGGCGGTACAGGATTGGAAGACACCAAGGAATGCAACTGAGGTCCGAAGCTTTCTAGGACTAGCGGGTTTCTATCGAAAATTTATAAGGGATTTTGCGAAAATCTCAGCTCCATTCATGAAATTGACCAAGAAGAATCTAGCGTTCAATTGGGATTTGGATTGCGAGATTGCTTTCCAACGACTGAAAAGGGCTCTTACAACAGCCCCAGTTTTGACGCTGCCAGATGGGAGCAAGATGTTCACTGTTTATACGGATGCATGTGGGACAGGGCTAGGCGCCGTCTTAATGCAAGAAGGAAGGGTAGTAGCTTATGGCGGGAGGCAGTTGAAGGTGCACGAAAAGAACTACCCAACCCACGATCTCGAGTTAGCCGCCATCGTCTTTGCACTCAAGTCTTGGCGACACTATCTCCTAGGTGAGAAGTTCGAACTTTACACTGACCATAAATCGTTGAAATATCTTTTCTCGCAGAAGGATCTTAACTTGAGGCAACAAAGATGGATGGAGTTTCTTGCCTCGTACGATTTCGAAATCTCCTATACTCCGGGCAAAGGAAACGTAGTGGCATATGCGTTGAGCCGAAAGAAATTGACCCTAAGCCCGTTATTTGTTGAAAGACAAAGCCTAGATTTTATAGCCAGCTTCGACTTTAGGCCTTCCTCCGATTTCGTACCAGGCTTGCTAGCATCTCTCGAAGTACGACCAACTTTAGTGGATTCAGTAGGGACAGCACAACGCGAAGACCCTCAACTTGTGGAAATAATTGATAGGCTAATCAGGGGTGAGACTTCAAGTCACCTCAACAGATACTCCGTCGACGATAAGGGTTTGCTAAGGCGAGACTGAAGACTATGCGTCCCACAAACAAACGATTTAATAAAGAAGGTTCTCGAGGAAGCACATCACTCCAAGATGACGATACACCCAGGCGGGGATAAAATGTACAAAGACATAAAAAGGACTTTCTTTTGGAATGGCATGAAAAAGGACGTGGCAGAATTCGTTTCTAAATGTATGGTGTGCCAACAGGTTAAGGCGGAACAGAAAAAGCCTGGCGGACTACTACATCCTCTGGAGGTCCCGCAGTGGAAGTGGGATAGCATCTCAATGGACTTCATCGATGGGCTGCCTAGGTCTAGGAGAGGCAACACTAGCATTTGGGTAATAGTGGATAGGCTTACTAAAAGCGCCCACTTTTTACCTGTCAAAAGTAAAAGAACTGCCTCATCCCTAGCATCACTTTACCTCAAGGAAATCGTTCGACTCCATGGAATACCATCTAGCATTGTTAGTGACCGAGACCCCATCTTCACCAGCGAATTTTGGCGGAGTCTGCAAGAAGCAGTAGGAACGCAGTTATGCTTGAGCACAGCCTATCATCCCCAAACCGACGGCCAAACAGAGAGAGTGAACAGAGTTTTGGAAGATCTTTTAAGGCTATGCGTTCTCGACTTCGGAGGGACATGGGAAGACCACCTTCCTTTGGTGGAATTTGCCTACAACAACAGCTATCAAGCAACCATAGGAATGGCGCCCTTCGAAGCTTTATATGGAAGACCGTGCCGATCGCCCACTTGTTGGTCGGAGTCTACGGATAAGCTCATACTTGGACCAGATATGATCCGAGAGACCTCAGAGAAAGTAGACTTAATACGAAGAAGGATGAAGACGGCCCAAGACAGACAAAAGTCCTATGCCGACAAGAGGAGGACCGACCTTGAATTTGAGGTTGGAGACAGAGTTTTTCTCAAGGTATCACCGCTAAGAAACGTTGTTCGTTTTGGAACCACAGGAAAGCTAGCGCCAAGATTCGTAGGGCCATTCCCTATTATCGAGAAGATTGGGAAAATGGCCTATAGATTAGAGCTACCCGAGAAGTTGGCTGGAGTCCACAACGTCTTTCACGTTTCACATCTCCGAAAATGTCTACATGAGTCTGCTGAAGTGGTAGAGCCAAATATCCTCGAAGAGGCCGAAGTGGAGCGCGAAGCAACCATAAGGAGAGTTCCAACCCGCATCTTAGGAACGGAAGTGAAGAGGCTACGCAACCGCGAAGTCAAGCTCGTCAAAGTCCAGTGGAGCGACGCCGAGGGAGACGCGACTTGGGAAACTGAAGCTAGAATCCGCACTGCCTACCCTTTTCTGTTCGAGGGTACATCCTTGATCTTTCTTTTTCCTTAAGTTGCGCTTTTGTCTATCTTTTTAGGCATATTTCCTCGACCGTATCTTTTAGGTAGAAACTCTTTGGATGGAAACATGTAATTGAAACATGTTATGTATGAATGGTTGCAAGTGGTTGCAAGTGATTGCTAGTGGTTGCTCGTGGTTGCATATACACACACAATCTAGGTTTTAGATCGGCTCAGTCACTTCATATTGCATATGCATATATGTTTGCATTCGTATGTGATTGAACTTTAATGTGTTGTCATGTGGATGCTGCATTTGTATTGAATGATTGTGCACTCATGTAGAATCAAGAATAGGAAAATTTGCATGCATAATGGATTCATGGCACTTACATAATTCGCATTAAGGAGGTCAACTGAATCAGTAGACCGCCTGATTTTGCATTAGATAAGTACATGTACACACACACTTTGCATATGATCATGAAGCATTAGAAGTCTTTTAAGGACAATGGATGCTCGTTTTTGATGGATGAGTAGATGGATGATTGGATGTTAGGATATACATTCCTCCTAACTTGAAGATTTCGGGGACGAAATCCTTTTAAGTGGGGGAGAATGTAACACCCCGAAAATTCTATAACTGTGAAATTCATGAATTAAAGTATAATCAAATTCAAATCAAAGAACAAAGGGAAACGGGATACGCCATTGCGTTCGTCTCGGAAAAATACGCGAAATAGAGTCCGAGTTTTCGAAAAACGGAGTCCGTATGAAGAAGATATGGCCTTCGGAAGTTTTGAATTAAATTTAAAATTCAAACAGAATAAAATAATTAAAAATCGGGCCTAGTGGGCCAGGGCGGATAAACACCCGCCTAGGCCACCCAGGTCGACTGGGCTGTCGACCTGGGCTACCCATGTCGACAGGGCTGTCGACAGCCCTGTCGACAGGGGTGTCGACCTGGTCGAGCCCAGTCAACCTGGCTGGCCAGGTCTGTGTTTGGTCGAATTTCTGCGGTCTGCTTTGTCATTAGGGCTAGGTGGCGGGTTCTAATTGGTCTCTCTATCTAATGAATGGCTACGATCTAACCTAGCAACATCAATGGTCCTAATCAATTCCTAACCTCTATATAAACAACCCTAGACTAAACCCTAATCTATTCATTCAAATTAAGAACATAGCCGCCATGTTGCTGAGGAACGACTAAGAGTAGCCGCCGACTAGAGAGAGAATTAGAAAGAAAGTTCTAAAGCCTAAAGCAATTCAAGCAACCTAAAGCCAATTAATTCAACAAAGGAATCATATCTCTTAATTAGAGAATTCGCCGCAACCATTGTAAGTAGAGTATTACTTTGGTATGAATAAACAACTGTATTGATTTGTATGCTTGAATTGGGATAATAAAGTATTTCATATTTGTGCAAAATTATGTTATTCATTATAAAGGACTACATGCGGTAGTTCTATGCAAATATACGTTTGGAATATTGCGCAAATTATGTAATCTATGTTGAAGCTACATGTATGTAGTTGATTGAAATTCATGCGAGTTTGGGGCTTTGTTATTATGCCATCATGATGTATATTTTTGTGCATAAATCATTTTGCAAGTAATTGAAACAAGTTTGGTTGTTATAGTTCATATGAAACTATGTTGGAATTTTGACACCATAATCCATGTATTAAGTCATGCTTTTGCAAAACTTATGAATATGGCTAGGCTATGAATGATATTTGGCATAATTGAAATCTATGATTAAGTCTATCTTGTTTAAAAGAATTACATGATGACATATGTGAGACATGGCTAGGTTAGACTCAAAAATCCCTTTTTGCAAGTTTAAAACAAACACCATGATTAGGAATATTTATGCCATGCTTATGTTTGACATTATGCCATGTTTATGCTAGAAGTATTTATGCCATGCTTATATTTGACATTATGCCATGTTTATGCTAGAAGTATTTATGCCATGTTTATGTTTGACATTATGCCATGTTTATGCTAGAAGTATTTATGCCATGCTTATGTTTGACATTATGCCTAAATAAAAATATAGGTTCATGTGTCAATAATGATATCTCAATTACAAGTTCACATGCTTTGATTCATGTCACCTATGTTTTAGGACCAAAGTATATGTCACTACTATGCAAGTACACCAGTTTCTATTTTGTATTCCCATCGTCATATTGCAAGTTCATACGCTCACCTTCCCCTCTTTGTGTATGTAATCACGCTTTAAGCCTCCCCTTTCGCATGGCTAAATTGGGCTTTAAAAGGCTAAGCCCAATATATATGAACGGACGTGTAAAACGGGGGAAAATAACGTTGGGTTAAAATTAATTAATGAATGAAAATATAAAATAGAAGGGCCCAAATTCAAGTATGGGGTGGGCCCGTGATTGGTGTAACCTTTACACCATTAACTTAATAATGGGCCGCAAATATTTACATATAAATAAAGAAGAAAGACAAAATATGTAAAAGTAGAAAATACGATGTGTTTAACCCGAGGTTGGATTGAGTTGTGATGTAAACCTGCCCGGAACCGCCCGGCTGTCCAGTAGTCACAACAATACCTATCCAATGTGAGAGGTTAAACATGGAGCCCAATAAGGACCCGAGGTTAGACTGAGTTGTGGCGTAAGACTGCCCGGAACCAACCGGCAACAGGCAGCCACAACAATACCTGTCTAATGTGAGAGGTCAGGGCCTTAATAAGACAATTAAGGCTGAGTCAGGATTGTTAGGATTAAGTGGACTAAAGACTTAATCAAAATGGAACATGCTAAACTAAACGGACTGGTGGGGGGTTAGGTTAGAAACACTTAACCAACTTAGCATGTTGGCTAGAGATAGAAAACCTAGTAACGGGGGACCCTTTTCAGCAGTAACCCTAAAAGGTGTATCAGGATACCCTGAAACTAGGCAGGGTGGGGCACGATTACTGGGCTGATTGTAAGAGGTCAAAGCGACGGCGGTGGTGTAGCAGTGTAGGTTCTAACGGTGTGCGGGCGTGCACGCACTCCGGCGTAGAAAAATAAAGCACTGGGCACCAGTAGCATACCTGTGCATTCTAAGGTTGTGTCGGGCCGCTGCCATGGGACTTGATACACCCCATGGTGGGACCAGCATAGGTAACTACAGACATCGGGGGCCGTAAGACACATGTAACTATGCGAGTGGGAGCCGATCATCATAGAATGGATCACATCACCCTGACTATGGGGTGCCAGTTGGAAACTAGTTTATATGGGTTCAGAGATTAACATGGGGTACGATAGTATATTCGACCCTAGACAACTTAACCAAGTTATAATGCATGCCCACTTCTTGTTTATACTTATCATACCCAGTTCTTTATTCATAGACAAAATAGCACTAGACTTACTCAGGCTTTATGTCTGACTCTGCTTTCCTTTCGTCTTCTTTTCTTCCATTTCCCCCCCCCCCCCAGGTCCACAGGGAGGGAACACAGCAGCTTGACCAACCTCAACATCCAGCTTGAAGAAGAGAAATGTATTGCTTGGACTTTCCTGTTTTGAACTATGGCTTTGGACAATCCACTATGGGGATTTTGCAGTTTATCTATGTTTTATTTATGCTTCTTTAAATAATGTACTCAAGACAGATTATGAAAGTGTTATGTTATGTTTTTGGAAAGGATGTTGTTGTAACACGTATTTGACTTTTTTTGAAATAAAGTTTGTTGTTCTTCCGCTGTTTACAAATATGTGTTCTTATATCTGTCTTGTATATCTGTGACTTGTACTTATAAACCTCCACCAAAATTAGGGCATTCCCTTTGAGAGTGACCCTAACGGAGGTGGGGTGTTTCAATTTTCTCATGCTGGTTCACCAGATTGACCTGTGCGTTTGTAATGCTCGGGTCAGGCCGAGTTGGGTCAGACCGAGTTGTACAGGTTCAAGGAAAGATGATACAAACTTCAGGAGACGAGCTAAAAGAGATCAGACGTATTATATAGATATTATTCCGTTGTGTGTTGTAAAATGAGGACAAACTTTTATAACTATCCAAATGAATTAAATGATCGTTGTACTCTGATGAATTGTAAGTATCATTTCAAGTTTTCAATAAAGAGTTATTTCTGTATTATATTTTATTCCGTTGCGATGTGAGACTGTGTATTGTGTTTAGCCCTTCTTTTTCTTCTTATATTCTAACATGTCTTTCTTTCTTATCTCACCCTCTAACTTCTTTCTTTAACATTCTGGATTTTCGGTACTCGAGTTTGGACACATGATGTATTTGTGTCGAAAATTCGAGCACCGAATTTTCCGGTTCGTTACAATTACTATCAGAGTCATTGTTGCTTTAGCTGCTGCTAAAAGTTGGGAACTTCATCAATTGGATATAAACAATGCATTTTTTCATGGCTATATTGAAGAGGAGTTGTGCATGCAACCACCACCTGGCTATTCTATCAGCAAACCTGGTGAATTGTGTAAACTGAAGAGATCTTTATATGGCTTGAGGCCAGCAACAAGACAATGGAATGTGGAGCTTACAAAGCATTTGGTTAATTTAGGGTACTAGCAATCAAGACAAGACTATTCTCTATTCATTAAACATGGTAATGGTTTGTTTATTGCAATTACTGCTTATGTTGATGACCTGCTGATTACTGGAAATTCTTTAGATGAAATTCAAGCTATGAAAAATTCTCTTCATTCTACATTTACAGTTAAAGATTTGGGTCAATTAAGATATTTTTTGGGCATAGAGGTTTTTAGAAATGATGCACGCATCCTTTTGAATCAAAGAAAATATATTCTAGTGAAAGATACAAACATGAAAGAATGTAAACCTGCACCAGTTCCTATGCAGAAGAATTAAAGTCTTAGCACCCAAGATACACCATTAATTCCATATCCTGAAGTATACAGAAGATTAATTGGTAAATTGTTATATTTAAATATGACTAGACCAGATATTTCTTATGTTGTACAACAATTAAGTCAGTTTTTGAGTGCATCTGCCGAAAAACATCTTCATATTGCATTACATGTTCTCAAATATCTCAAGGGCAACTTAGACATTGGTCTCTTTTATTCTGCCAAATGTGATCTTCATCTTACAGCATATCGTGATGCTTATTGGGGTAGTTGCCCTTTTTCTGCTAAGTCATGATCTGAATATACTGTGTTTTGGGGAGATTCTTTGATTTCTTGGAAGACTAAGAAACAGAAAACCACGTCAAAAAGCACTTGTGAAGCCGAGTATAGAAGCATGAGTTACACTACGACTGAGCTTATATGGCTAGAAGGACTGCTTGCAGATTTACAAGTCAATGTTTCTCTTCCTATCAACTTATTTTGTGATAACATGGCTGCAAAGTATATTGCTGAGAATAAAGTCTTTCAAGAAATAACTAAACACTTAAGAGTTGATTGCCATTTTGTTAGAGATCATGTGGATGCCAACTTCATCAAAAAAATTCATGTGAAAACGAATCTACAACTTGCAGATTTTCTTACTAAGCCTTTTGGGGCTGATCAACATGTGTTTTTGTCTGCCAAGCTAGGTCTTGTGTCAAAACCACCAAGTCTAGCTTAAGGGGCGGGGATGTAGAGAGTGTTTGTAATGGTTGTAATTAATGTGTTTGTATTTTGTATTTTGCTGTTTTTTATGGCCTTTTCTTATGTTTGGTGTTGTGTACGGTTTAAATAAGCTACTGTATTATATTTGGTATTTTGGTACTTAGGGTATATATAGCCTGGTTGTATTGTAAACATTCAGGAAAAATAGAAATTACTTTTTCTGCGTTCATTCTATCGCTCAAATAGTTTAATGATGTCAGAGCATTCTACCAGAGAAAATAAGCCGGATTCATAGGAAAACGTTGAATCGTCCAATCGTCCTTTACCCCTTTTGTACTTATATCCAGACAGCGCTATGCTTTGATTCTATTTGATTTTTTTACATCAGTAGATTTGAAGGAGTTATCGCCTCTCTCTGCAAGATCCTTCCTAATTTAAAGCCACAGTATGCTCACGACTTTCTCCCTCCGCTTTTCCGCCTGTCGCGTTGACTTCAGGGACTTTCCTCCACTATGGCGATCACGCGTCCGTTCCTCGACTATGTCGATCAGGCCCCAAATCACACGCAGTCAATTGCGATGGGGTTTTGAAGTTTACGGTGACGATTGGCAGCTGGGAAGATTAAGGAGTGGATGTTGGAAATTTTTGAAGACTGAAAATGGCATCTGAGTCGAAGTGTGTGCGGACACAACGTGGATAACGTATACTGCGATGTGAACACATAGAAATGGCAAAATTACCCTAATTGCATAGTGTAAATTTTAAAGGGTGTTTCATGGATTTCAAAAGCTTCATCTCAAGGTATTCTCATTATAGTATAGATATGAAGTCTTAGCGAGTAGAGCTTTCTTCTGGTGTAATTGTTGCTCGGTGCGATGAAGTGTTGGGCTCGTCTTTTTTCCAGCAGCGCCAACTAGGGATTTGATTTTCTTCAGATTCATATCTTTTGAACTTGATTGAAGCATGAAGTTGAATTTATGGCACAAAGTAGCATGGGTTTGAAATTTTTGTGGGGTTTTGTGATGGAAGTTGACACGAGTTTTGGGTGAGGCACTGGGAACGGTCGAGGTCAGGTTTTTTGGGGGGTTCGAGTTATATGTCTGGGTTATGGTTTGGAAGAGGAGTATATTGGTGTTCCCTATTTGAATTTTTATTGAGTGATGAAAGGTTTGTGTGTATGGGCGGAAATGGTGGAGCAGTTTTTCTGGAGCAGGCGTGTATTCGGAGAAGGAGATGCGGGATTTTCTAAAGAAGAGTATGTGTTTGCGTCAAAACTGTTGTGATGAGGAGTTGTTTTTCTTTTGCGGTTTCGGTTTGTTTTTACCAAATGAGAAGTTTCTGAAATGGTGGTTTAAATGTGATGGAATTGAGTGATTAAAACTAGGAAGAAGAGGATTAAAAGTTGATGTCTTTAAAACATTTGAAGGGGAGGAACTAACGCGGAAAAGGGAATGGGTCAAGGCCAATAATATTTTGATTAAGGAAGTTGTGAAATAGTGAGGACAATGGTTATGGAAGGGGTAGAATGGTGCGTGATTCTTCTTGGAGAGTAGATGTGTAACACCCCGTAGTTTTATAACATTAAAAGTCACAAATTAAAGTGTACATAATTTTTAGAAGAATAATAAAGTGAAATGGGTTGCGCTATTATGTTCTTCTCAAAATTTTGGGTCAAAATAGACATTTGGTTTGCATAAAACGGATAACTTATGAAGAAGTTATTAAGCCTTGAAGTTTACATGCATTTGGGATATATATATATATATATATATATATATATATATATAATTCAAAAAAAGTTCAAAACAGCGAATCGGAAGGGGGAATAGCTGAACCGCACCATTTTTGGAGTTGACCCAAGCCCCGTTGGCTCGACTAGGGGTCGATCCAGGGTGTTTGGCTGTCAACCTATGGCCCAATTCGCCCTAAGGGCTGATGTGGCATCTGAGTGGTTCTGATGGTTCTGGTTATCCCTAGGTTAATCCGACGGCTCTTATTAAATTAAACTTCTATAAAAACACTCCTAAACCCTAACCCTAATCACATTAATTTATAACAAGTGCCGCCATGCCGTCAATGGAGAACCTAGAGTAGCCGCCATACACTTTCAACCCTAAAGAAAGATATAAGCTTGAATCAAAATCAAATCAAATCAAATCTAAATAACGATTAGTCTACATCAAAGGCGAGCAATTCAGTTTCAGAATACAGATCCCAGAAAGACAAGACTGTTCTTTTTAATTGTGAGTATGATAGCTTTCACAAAATAATTAATTAATTTAATTATGATAAGATATAATTGGGATTATGAGAATATGATTTTGAATCATGTGATGTAAATTATATGTATGTTTGTGGTGTTGAATCATATGTTTGTCTTATGCAAGTTGGATCATATGTTAGTTCTTATGTGAATATTATGCAAGTTGAATCATATATCTTATGAAAGTTTGTGATGATTGGATCATATATTCATGTATGAATCTTATTCAAGTTTGGGTTGTTAAAATATATGTGAGACATGTATATGCATATGCTAGTTTATGTGACATTAACCTTTATGTCTAGATCCATATGCAAGTTTACATCTTTATGTTTAGACCTATATGCAAGTTTACATCTTTATGTTTAGATCTATATGCAAGTTTACATCTTTATGTTTTGATCTATATGCAAGTTTACATCTTTATGTTTAGATCCATATGCAAGTTCACACCTTTATATTTGGATCTATAGCAGTACATAAGTATGCAAGTTTATGCCCATTACCTATGCTAGTTTTGTGTCATATGCTAGTTTGAATGAAATTCATATGCAAGTTATTGGCTATGTAATCTTATGTCATGATCCTTAGATCTATTTTATGTGTTATGTGATGTTGTTTTTCTTTTTATAAGTTAGACTATTTGTGAGTCTAACATATGTCATATGAAAACGTACGAGTAGCATGGGGATGATGGGATAATATTGAATATACATAAATTGTGAATTGGCATAAAATGGCCTTAAAAGTCATATAATTAATTTGAGACATTAATTGGCATAATTGGTATTTATGGACATAATTTTAAGAGACTATTATGGACATAAATAAATTTGGAATTTATTGACAAATTTAAATAGGTATATTAATCCAATTTAGGGTTAAATAAAGGTGTGTAATAATTAACCGCCTAAGACATGAGGTTAGACTCTTTTGTGGTGTAAGACTTCCAGGACCCGCCCGGCAAATCCAGCAGCCACAAATGCCAGTCTAGTGTGAGAGGTCAAAGCCACGAATTAAATGCGTAACAACTGTAAAGACACGAGGTTAGGTTCATTTGCGGTATAAGACTGCCCGGACCTGCCCGGCGAATCCAACAACCGCAAATGTCAGCCTAATGTGGGAGGTCTTTACAAGGTTACGGTTCTAATGAATTAAGTAACACTTATCCAGATAAACATGTGGTGGGACATGGGGGGTTAAGTGGGTGCCTTGGGTGGCATGTAAAATTAATTAGGTGCCTTGGGTGGCATGTGAAATACGATTAGATGCACTTAACCAAGATTGAAACATGTAAGAAGACATGAATAAGAATAGGGTTAAGTGGGGAAACCTTAGTGGGGACCAAGCATAGGTGGAAGGGTTGTGTCAAGCATGGGGGCCCTTTTCAAACTAGTAACCCATTAAGTATCTTTGTGAGCTCGACCCAAGTCGAGGACGGGACACGCTTAGTGGATTTGATTGTAAGAGGTCAAAACGGGTTAGCGGTGGCAACGCAAGTCCAATGGGGTCATGTGCGTGCGTGGGCCCGGGCTGGTAGGTAAGACGTTGTTGCATCGTGTATATATAAGCCATGCATCTTTGTTGGAATCGGGTTGCCACATTGGGGAGCAATACACCCCATTGTGGGACCAGCACGGGTATCTACGAGTTAGGGGGCCGATCGAATGGGTGTAGTGGGTACAACTAGTGGAGATAGTGGAAGACGTCACCTATGAAGGCAGCTAAGGGTACACGAAACTACCATTATCATTATTAAGTTCTGTAGGTGGGATCAACTTTTAGGGTGACTAGTGGTGGTGCAGTATAGTGATTATCCTATAGTGATTAGGAACGAGGTTATCGCCAGAATATTCCTCTTATTTGCTTTGTCATGCCCACTTGTTTCATGGTCATATCTTATCTTACCAGTTTATGCATTATCCTAGTTACTTTAATAATTATATTGCTAAAGTTATTGTACTCGCCAGACTTTATGTCTGACCCCCTTGTTTTCGCCTCTTTTCTTCCTCCCCCCCCCCCTAAGGTTCTCAGGGTGGGACTAGTACTAGTGGAGCTTGATCTCAGATCTCTTTCTCTCTCTTTTGGAAGTGCTTGGATTGCTGAAAGTAAAGTTCAGCTCATCTCCTTTATGGCTACTTATGTTGGGTTTATGCTTTTTATTTTATGTACTCTAAAACAATTTATCAAGATGGATATTAAGTGTACTTGGTTTATGAAGTTGCTGTAATCAAACTATTTCTCCGCTGTAATAAAAGCTGTTTTAAAATTTTCAAGTACCATTATTTATATCCGTCTTGTTATATTCTGTTCTATACACTAAATACGCTCCATGGAAGTTAATGCATTCCCTTTGTGAGTGACATTAATGGACGTAGGGTATTACATGTGGTATCAGAGCTGAAGGTTACCAAACCAGATATGAATTTTGAAAAACTATTTTTCAAAAAGCATTTTATAAAGAAATACTTTCAAAAGTATGTTTTAAGGAAAGTATTTTCAAGAGAAAAGTTTGTTTTAAAAACATAACCCCCAAGAGCCATATATCTTTCATTCGAATTCTCCATTTTGAATCTCTTCATTTTCTTTTCAGCATGTCTGGGATTACCGAGATACCCAAGGGGATACCGATACCAGGATGGTTTAGAAGGTATCTGGAAGTTAGGGCCAATGTCGCAGGCCCAGCAAATGCTCCTCCTTCTCCTCTTCCTCCCTCCTCCTCCTCCTCTTCCCCGTGTTGATACTTTTGCAAAGATATGCAAAGATTTTATGGAAATGGGCGGGAAACATTTTCACGGATCAGAGACGTTTGTTGAATCTCGAAATTGGCTTAAGGAGGTGGAAGTTCTATTTGGCATTTTCGAAATAGAAGATGGAAGGAAGGTCCAATTGGCTGCTTAGTTAATGAAAGACGAAGCCTCTTTTTGGTGGGAGGTCACGAACAGAGAGCGTCAGGTGGAGACATGGATGGATTTCAAGAATAGGTTCGAAATGAAATTTCTCTCACGAGAAGAAGAGAATTTATATATGGAAAGATTCTTGGTGTTGAAGCAAGGGTATTTATCAGTAACGGAGTACGTCAACAAGTTCAATCAGTTGGTGAGATTTGGCTTGGAATTGGTAAACACACCTGAGAAGAAGGCCCTGAGGTTTGTTAAAGGTTTGAATGAGCCGCTACATGGGTTGGCGATGACCCACATTCCGATGGGGCTACCTTTGAGAAACTGGTTGACATGACGCTTATGCATGAGGAAGAGAAAGGTGTGAATGCTAATAAGGCACCGGAGAAGAAAGGAGACCTGAAGAAGCCACAACAGCAAAACAAGAAAGGCGGGAAGAACAATAATGGAAAAGGAAAGAAGAAGTGCTTTAATTGTGGGACACCAGGCCATCTGAGCAAAGACTGTAGGAAAAAGAAGAAGACTGGCTGTTTCCACTATGGAGAGGCAGATCATCTAGTTAAGGACTGCCCAAGGAAACAGGGGCAAGGGCAAAGAACTTTTGGAGGGTATTTTCAGGCTCTCATGGCACCAAAGCAGGAGAGAGGGAAGATTCAGGCTCTCATGGCACCAGGACAGGAGAAAGGTAGAAACATTTCCATTGAAAGTTTAGTTTTTCTGTTTGATCATCCAATTCGTACTTTGTTTGGCTCTGGCGCTTTACACTCGTTTGTATCTGCTTCGTTAGTTGAAATACTGCACCTAAATACTAGTCTAGTTACGGATCCCATAGTAGTCTTAAATCCTACTTCCTACTTGTGGTTCGGCTCATCTTTCTATGATTTGTCAGTATTTGAGAGTGTCTATCTTGCGCATTGGGTTTGAATGCAACGCCTTTGTTCTTTGCTTCATGGGCTACGGATTGGTTCTAGGTATGGATTGGCTAACTGATACGATGTCATCCTAGATTGTGAAAGAAGGGTAGTTAGATTGTTGACTCGTTGTGGAAAGATCCTTGATATTTCTTGTGACCCTAGAGGTCCGGTAATGCTTAGCTACCTAGAATCCCTAGACGCATCCAATGATGATTTGAAATCTGTTGTGTGCTCCATGAATATAGTGACGTCTTCGATGAAGTTCGAGGTTTACCCCCGAGGCGTGAGATAGACTTTCGAATATATCTAGTAGATAATGCAAAGCCAGTTGCATAACCAGTGCGCCACATGGCTCCGAGAGAGAGAAGAGAACTCAGTAAGAAAGTGAAAGAATTGCTTGAGAAGGGGTTCATAAGAAGAAGTATTTCGGAGTAGGGTGCTCTAGTCGTTTTTGCTACAAAAGCTGATAGTTCACTTAGATTGTGCGTAGACTATAGAGAGCTGAATAAGCTAACAAAGAAGAACAGGCACCCATTTCCAAGGATAGATGATTTATTTGATCAGTTGGTGTGTGCTTCAGTTTTCTCGCAATTGGATCTAGTTATAGGGTTTCATCAGCTAAGGGTGGCTGAAGATAGCATCGGTTAGACTGCCTTTAGAACTCCTGACGGTTTCTTTGAGTGGCTCGTCATGCCTTTTGGTTTGACGAATGCACCCACATACTTTGTTGACTTAATGAGTAGGGTGTTTAGGGAGTTTCTAAACAAGTTTGTGGTAGTCTTTGTAGACGATATTTTGGTTTTCTTTAAAAATGAAGAAGAGCATGCCCTACATCTTAGGGAAGTCTTAGAGACCCTACGAGTGCATCAGCTAAAAGCTTAGTTCTCCAAGTGCCATTTTTGGAGAAAAGAAGTGAGGTTCTTAGGACACGTGGTCTCTAAGGAAGGGATAGATGTGGATCCCGCCAAGGTGGTGGCAATCCAAGATTGGAAAACTCCTAAGAACGCAACAGAAGTAAGAAGCTTTTTAGGGATGGCTGGCTATTATAGGAAGTTCATTAAGGACTTCGCGAAGATATCAGCCCCTCTCACTCGATTAATGAAGAAGAATTTGACTTTTACTTGGGACATTGATTGTGATGATGCTTTCCAATGTCTGAAGAGGGCTTTGACGACAGCACCATTTTTGGTTTTGCCAGACGGGAGTAAGACATTCACTGTATATACCGATGCTTGCGGGACAGGGCTTGGCGTAGTTTTAATGCTAGAGGGAAGGGTGATATGCTATGGTGGAAGACAGTTGAAAGCCCATGAGAAAAATTACCCTACCCACGACTTAGAGTTGGCGGCCATAGTTTTTGCACTTAATTCATGGCGTCATTATTTGTTTGGCGAGAGGTTTGAGTTGTATACAGACCATAAGTCGCTAAAGTAGTTATTCTCTCAGAAGGACCTAAACTTGAGGCAACAGAGATGGATGGAGTTTTTGGCATCCTACGATTTTGAGATCGCATATACCCTTGGCAAGGGTAACGTTGTAGCCGACGCCTTAAGTAGAAAGAAGTTAACTTTAAGTCCTTTATTCGTAGAGCAGCAGAGTTTGGAGTATATATCTTCCTTTGACTTCATACCCTCTATCGATTATGTACCCGGATTATTGGCATCGTTAGAGGTGCAACCTACACTTTTTGGTCGAGTTGGAGAGGCACAACAGAATGACCCACGGTTGGTTGAGATAGTAGGCAAGCTTATAGGAGGGGAGTCCTCGAGTCATCTTGATAGATATGCTGTAGACAAGAGAGGTTGGCTACGTAGAGATGGAAGACTTTGCGTACCACAAGACGAGAGTTTGAAGAAGGCAATTCTTGAAGACTCACATCGCTCTAAGATGACCATACATCCCAGTGGTGATAAGATGTATAGGGATATGAAGCGAGTTTTCTTTTGGGCCGGAATGAAGAAGGACGTGGCCGAGTTCATTGCTAGATGCTTATTGTGCCAACAAGTCAAGGTGGAGCAAAAGAAGCCAGGAGGTTTGCTCCATCCCTTAGAGATTCCGCTTGGGAAATGGGAAAGTGTTTCCATTGATTTTGTAGATGGGTTACCAAGATCAAGTAAGGGTAATACGGGGATTTGGGTAATTGTAGACAAACTTACCAAAAGTGCCCATTTTACTCCCGTTAAAAGTAGAAGGACCGTCGCGTGGTTAGCATCTATTTACCTTCGAGAGATAGTTCGTTTGCACGGCATACCCTCTAGCATTGTGAGCGATAGAGATCCCATTTTCACAAGCGAATTTTGGAAAAGCTTACGAGAGGCGGTTGGTACGCCATTATGCTTAAGTATCACTTATCAGCCTCAGACGGATGGCCAGACCGAGAGAGTAAATCGGGTTCTAGAAGACCTTCTAAGACTATGCATCCTAGACTTTGGAGGAACATGGGAAGAACACCTTCCATTAGTGGAGTTCGCCTATAATAATAGTTTTCAGGCTAGCATTGGCATGACACCTTTTGAAGATCTTTATGGATGACCGTGCCGATCACCTACATATTGGTGGGAATCCACTGATAAAGTTTTGCTTGGACCCGACATGATTAGGGAGACTTTGGAGATGATAGACCTGATTCGATGGCGAATGAAGACAGCGCAGGACCGATAGAAGTCATATGCTAATAGGAGACGAACTGATCTTGAATTCAATATTGGGGACATGGTTTTTGTTAAGGTGTCACCATTAAGAAACGTAGTCCGTTTTGGATCAGTAGGGAAGTTGGCACCGAGGTTCGTAGGACCCTTTCCAATTACGGAGAGGATTGGACAGATGGCGTATAGAGTAAAGTTACCAGAGAAGCTCAGCGGAGTTCATGACGTGTTTCACGATTCGCATTTGCGTAAGTGTTTGCACGATACGATGAAAGTGGTATAGCCGAGCATGCTCGAAGAAGTGGAAGTAGAGTGCAATGCCATGATCAAATGAGCTCCTACACGCATTCTCGGATTGGAGGTCAAAAAGCTTAGCAACAAAGAGGTCAAGTTGGTCAAAGTGCAATGGGGAGATGGTCAAAGAGACGCGAGAGACGGAAGACAAAATGTGTATGTTGTACCCTTTTTTTTTTGAGGGTATGTTTTAATTTCTCCTTTTTCTACCGCTTCGTTGACACTTGTCCTATCTTTTAGTATTATCTTTCCGATGACATCTTCGATCTTTAGTTAGGAAGAACCCTATGGTTGCAAACATGTGTTTGAGACATGTTATATTTGGTGGATGCAAATGGATGCAAGTGGTTGCTAGTGGTTGCTCGTGGATGCATGTACACAAACATTAGGTACTAGATCGGCTCAATCACCTTCATGTTGCATATAAATGCGTGTGCATATCTAAATTAATGGATGTATAATGGTTGGGTTATCATATGGATGCTGCATTTTGATGAATGGTTGTGCACACATGTAGAAATAATATGTATCGATAGGATTCTTTCGCATACATAATGGACACATGGCACTACCATGATTTGCATTAAGGAGGTCAACTAAATCAGTGGACCGCCTGATCTTTGCATTACATAAAGGATATATATACACATTTTTGCATAAGTTCATATAGCATTAGAAATTTCTTAAAGGACAATGGATGCTTGTGGATGATGGTTGAGTAGATGGATGATTGGTTGGTAGGATACATTCTTCTTAACTTAGAGATTTCGGGGACGAAATCCTTTAAGGAGGGGAGAATGTAACACCCCGTAATTTTATAACATTAAAATTCACAAATTAAAGTATACTTAATTTTTAGAAGAAGAATCATGTGAAATGGACTGCGCTATTATGTTCATCTCAAAATTTTGGGTCAAGATAGACATTTGATTTGCATAAAACATATAACTTATGAAGAAGTTATTAATCCTTGAAGTTTGTATGCATATAAGAGAAATATATAAATATAATATTCAAAAAAAATTCAAAACAGCGAATCGGGAGGGGGAATAGCCGAACCGCCCCAATTTTGGAGTCGATCCGAGCCCTGCTGGGTTGACTAGGGGTTGATCCAGGGTGTTTGGCTGTCAACCCGTGGCCCGATTCGCCCTAAGGGCTGATGTGGCATCTGGGTGGTCCTGATGGTTCTGGTTATCCCAAGGTTAATCCGACGGCTCTTATTAAATTAAACTTCTATAAAAACACACCTAAACCCCTAACCCTAATCACATTAATTCATAACAAGAGCCGCCATGCCGTCAATGGAGAACCTAAAGTAGCCGCCATACACTTTCAACCCTAAAGCAAGATAGAAGCTTGAATCAAAATCAAATCAAATCTAAATAACGATTAGTCTACATCAAAGGCGAGCAATTCAGTTTCAAAATAAAGATCCCAGAAAGACAAGACTGTTCTTTTTAATTGTGAGTATGATAGCTTTCACAAAATAATTAATTAATTTAATTATGATAAGATATAATTGGGATTATGAGAATATGATTTTGAATCATGTGATGTAAATTATATGTATGTTTGTGGTGTTGAATCATATGTTAGTCTTATGCAAGTTGGATCATATGTTAGTTCTTATGTGAATCTTATGCAAGTTGAATCATATATTTTATGCAAGTTTGTGATGATTGGATCATATATTCATGAATCTTATGCAAGTTTGGGTTGTTAAAATATATGTGAGACATGTATATGCATATGCTAGTTTATGTGACATTAACCTTTATGTCTAGATCCATATGCAAGTTTACATCTTTATGTTTAGACCAATATGCAAGTTTACATCTTTATGTTTAGATCTATATGCAAGTTTACATCTTTCTGTTTAGATCTATATGCAAGTTACATCTTTATGTTTAGATCCATATGCAAGTTCACACCTTTATGTTTGGATCTATAGCAGTACATAAGTTATGCAAGTTTATTCCCATTACCTATGCTAGTTTTGTATCATATGCTAGTTTGAATGAAATTCATATGCAAGTTATTGGCTATTTAATCTTATGTCACGATCCTTAGATCTATTTTATGTGTTATGTGATGTTTTTTTTTCTTTTTATAAGTTAGACTATTTGCGAGTCTAACATATGTCATATGAAAACGTACGAATAGCGCGGGGATGATGGGATAATATTGAATATACATAAATTGTGAATTGGCATAAAATGGCCTTAAAAGGCATATAATTAATTTAAGACATTAATTGGCATAATTGGTATTTATGGACATAATTTTAAGAGAAAATTATGGACATAAATAAATTTGGAATTTAATGAAAAATTTGAATATGGATATTATTCTAATTTGGGATCAAATAAAGATGTGTAATAATTAACCGCCTAAGACACGAGGTTAGACTCTTTTGTGATGTAAGACTGCCCGGACCTGCCCGGCAAATCCAGCAGCCACAAATGCCAGTCTAATGTGAGAGGTAAAAGGCATGAATTAAATGCGTAACTATTGTAAAGACACGAGGTTAGGCTCGTTTGCGGTATAAGACTGCCCGGACCCGCCCGGCAAATCCAGCAACCGCAAATGTCAGCCTAATGTGGGAGGTCTTTACAAGGTTACGGTTCTAATGAATTAAGTAACACTTAACCAGATAAACATGTGGTGGGACATGGGGGGTTAAGTGGGTGCCTTGGGTGGCATGTGAAATTAAGCGGGTGCCTTGGGTGGCATGTGAAATACGATTAGATGCACATAACCAAGATTGAAACGTGTAAGAAGACATGAATAAGAATAGGGTTAAGTAGGGAAACCTTAGTGGGGACCAAGCATAGGTGGAAGGCTTGTGTCAAGCATGGCGGCCCTTTTCAAACCAGTAACCCATTAAGTATATTTGTGAGCTTGACCCAAGTCGAGGACGGGACATGCTTACTGGACTTGATTGTAAGAGGTCAAAACGGGTTAGCAGTGGCAACGCAAGTCCAACGGGGTCTTGTGCGTGCGTGGGACCGGGCTGGTAGGTAAGACGTTGTTGCATCGTGTATATATAAGTTGTGCATCTTTGTTGATATCGGGTTGCCACTTTGGGGAGTGATACACCCCACTGTGGGACCAACATGGGTATCTACGAGTTAGGGATCCGATCGAATGGGGGTAGTGGGTACAACTAGTGGAGATAGGGGCAGACGGCACCTATGAAGGTAGCTAGGGGTACACGAAACTACCATTATCATTATTAAGTTCTATAGGCGGGATCAACTTTTAGGGTCACTTGTGGTGGTGCAGTATAATAATTATCCTATAGTGATTAGGAACGAGATTAACGCCAGAATATTCCTCTTATTTGCTTTGTCATGCCTACTTGTTTCATGTCATATCTTATCTTACCAGTTTATGACTTATCCTAGTCACTTTAATAATTATATTGTTAAAGTTGTTATACTCGCCAGACTTTATGTCTGACCCCCCTGTTTTCGCCTCTTTTCTCCCCCCCCCCAAGGTTGTCAGGGTGGGACTCGTACTAGTGGACCTTGATCTCGGATCTCTTTCTCTCTCTTTTGGAAGTGCTTGGATTGCTGAAAGTAAAGTTCATCTCATCTCTTTTATGGCTACTTGTGTTGGGGTTTATGCTTTTTATTTTATGTACTCTGAAACAATTTATCAAGATGGATATTAAGTGTACTTGGTTTATGAAGTTGTTGTAATCAAACTGTTTCTCCGCTGCAATAAATGTTGTTTTAAAATTTTCAAGTACCATTATTTATATCTGTCTTGTTATATTCTGTTCTATACACTAAATACGCTCCATGGAAGTTAATGCATTCCCTTTGTGAGTGACATTAATGGAGGTGGGGTGTTTCAAGATGGAGCGGTAAATGGAGAATGTAATGGTGTTATATTATTTTATGTTTTATTGAGTAGAAAAGAAGAAAGTATTCAAAAATGGTTGGAAGTGTACGCAGGTTGGACTATTGTGTTGAGGAAGAAAGTGAAGAGTGGTATGATTAAAAAGGGTTTAAAGTGTGATTAAAGTTTAATTTAATTAATTAATTAATTTATTAATGACCATGATATGTTATAAACTTGTAAAATGAATTTTTCTGTCATACGTTATCAGAAATCGACGAAACCAGATCCATTGGGATCGTATGGACGAGCGCGACACAATGGAACTGATTGGGAGTGAATTGGAGCACATTACAATTTAGAGCAAAATAAATTGTCTGTCTGAATCAACCGACAGTTATCATTATTTAACGATGATAATCCAATGTGAGTAAATCTCACTAACTATGTACAGTTTATATTTTTATAAATATAATCTAGTATTGATAAATGATGATAGATTGTTGTGTATTGATTGTTTGGTTGAATTGCTGATTTATTGGTTGAAATTATAGATAGAAATATATATATATATATATATATATATATATATATAAAAATCATTAATCAAATATTGATTATGTTTATCAGAATATTCCATATTGAAAGGAAATTGATGTTAATTATACTGTTTAACATCTGGGGATGCAGGGAAACAGGTCGGAGGGATCCAACTGGATCCCTCAACATTTATTTTACCGTTTTCATATATTGTTATATATAATGTGATATATAGCCTACTATTGATTATATATGTTTGAATGATATTGGTCATTTTATATGGTATGTTAAACACCATAGAGAATATTGGAATGTAAAAAAGGGAATTTTTAAAGTATATTGAAAACAAAATATTTATATAAAATAAGTAGACATTTCAAAGGAGACACTTTAGGAATGAATAAACGTTATAAAAGAGATATTTTAGAAATGAATAAACGTTATTAAACAACATTTATAAAATGAACAGATTTTATAAAGGAGAACATTTATAAAATGAACAGATTTTATAAAGGAGAACATTTATAAAATTAATAGATTTTATAAAAGGTAATTGACAAGATATTAAAGAACAACGAGAAGATGAATTCAAAGTAGGTTGTAAACAGAAACCTATTTTAACAAATAAATGAAGACGATTAATTTATATAAAATATTATATAAATAGAATAAAATATTTATCACTCGATAAATGGAATATATAAGTACGAACTTATATACAGAAGCAGGAATCAGTTTTAACACCGATATTTTTAAATAGAATGTGAACTCAATATTTATAAAGAGAATTATAAATGAGATTTTAGTATTAAAGATGAAAAGGAGATTTCGTATGAATAATTCTATAATTAGAAGTATAAATAGAATTTGGAAACAAGATATTATATTGAATACGAAATCAAACTAAATGGATTATATAAAGGAAATTAGAAACTGACTAGAGATTAGTTAAGTTGAATGGTTTTCTGGGTATCGATCTGATGTTGGTTTCGGCCTTCGGGATTAATATTTAGAGAATCATTCTCTTACTAATTTACAGTTAGAGACTGATGGACGTGAAATGATAGTTGAGCGTGAATAAGAAATGGAAATGTTTTCCAATGTTAATAAGGTATATTTTCTAAATTTAGAAAATAATAATTTATGGAAACGAGAAATGGGTAACTGAATAAATTAATGATAAATTAATTTAAAAAAAGAAAATGTAGATTGATTATTGATCGGTAAGATTTCCATTTGGAAACACAACCGTTGATTGTACACATGTTTTCCTTTGATAGTTAAATCATTGACTTTCAAAGATTTTTACCATTTCCGTGCCAATACGGAGAGACAGGATCAGATATATTATCTGAAAACCACTCTGTATGGCATTAGCATTGCGAATCAAATATGATGAAGATAATTGAAGAAGAATTTATGCAAGGGTTGTTCAGTAAATCCTAGGCCTTCGGGTTGTCCAGTCCTAGGACAACTTGTATGGAAGAATGTCTGACAGAGTATATTTAATAGATCGCCTAAGTTGATCTCTTCAAATGTATTTATGTTTAGTGGCGGAGGAATTCGTTTCTCTTAGCTGTTTACCCGTGGTATGTTTGGAGAAATCAATTTATGATTTGCCAGGTATGGAAATGTGACATTCAAAGTAATTAAAGGTGTGATCTATACATTATGACCTCTAGCCTCACAACTAGGAAATGGTATAAAATCGGGGAGGTCGCATGGCTAAGTGGTTAGCTGCCATTAGGGTGGATTATCACCAGATCTAGAGAAATTCCATTTACTTCTATAATCTATTTCGATGTTGTCCCTTTCGGAAAACGGTTGCCGATCCCAACCGTTGGTGATAATACATTCGGTACACTCACGCGAAATGAGTGACCAGTCATGTTTAGCCTGGGTTACAAGATGTTTTTGTTGAACCTGGTGTATTCCTCCCTAGAGATACACTGTCGGAAGGTGGTCCCATACCTTGCCAGCTGAATTCATTACCCAATAAGAGACCGCAGTTTTTGATTATATATTATGTACGTGGAACGTGAGATGAAAGCGTTCTGCTAGATGATTATTATATTGTGGTTGATAGACATTATTATAATATCAAATGAGTTTGATATAAAGATTATCGTTCCTTTCAAAAGGATTTTTGATGTTAAATCAAATGTTTTGAATTCTCATAAGGGAAAAACCCGTTCCGTGTTATACGGCGTGGTATTATTACATATCGTTTATTTTCTCAAATTATTTTAAATTGTTTACTCATACCTGTCCCATGACTGACTTGGAGTTTATTTTGTTTCATTTTCCCTAAACTCTTAGGTGCCCAAATTTGTACGGGCAGTCAAGTAGTCAGGATTTTACAGATATACTAAGAGGTTGGAGTAGGAGGCTACAGGATTTTATAGCAATTGTTTATTTCCGCTTTGTTGTAAGTGTTGTACTCTGATAAATGTTATTGTATACATATACTGGTTTTATTTCAAAGTTATGTTATATTTTATTCGTTCGGTTGTGAGATTCGTGTTACTCTGGTTCTGTTGTTGTGATCTTCTTCTTCTTCTATTCTAATTTTCTATCTTATCTATTCTCACCCTCTAACTTCTTTCTATTAACTATCTGGTATTTCCAATGCTTGGATAGTCGATATTGAGTTTATGTCGATAACCAGGATCGCGAAAACCTTGGTCGTTACAGTAGACCCCTGATCTTCGCATTAGTATTGGGACATATACACACACCTTTGCATATGTTCATATAAGCATTAGAAACATTTTAAGGACAATGGCTGCCTGTGATTGGCGGATGAGTAGATGAATGTGGATGTTAGGATATGCGTCCTTCTTAACTTGGAGATTTCGAGGTCGAAATACTTTGAGTAGGGGAAAATGTAACACCTCATATTTTAACAACACTAAAAGACGATATATTAAAGAATAATTAATTTAGTATTCATAATTAAGTGAAGTGGACTGCGCCATTGCATTCTTCTTGGAATTATGGTCAAAACAGACACTGGTTTGCGTAAAACGGACACCGCATGAAGAAGTTATAAAGTTTTGAAGTTTGTATACGCATAAGGAGAATATATATGAATAAAATATGTCCAGAAAATTCAAATAGTTCAAAATCGCAGAGTTTGGGGAAGCGGAAAAATTCCCGCCTAGGGGTGTCGACCCCTGGGTCGACCCCATAAGGGGGGTGTCGACCCATGGGTCGACCTCCATAAGGGATGGGGGTCGACCCTCTACGGCAGATCTGGGCAGATTAGGGTTTTGTCTCAACTATATATATGGCCTCATTTCTCAAGTTTTTCTACACCAAAAATAATGAAGGATTAGATGTTGTCTCTGCCCAGATTGAATCAAACCTTTTCTACTTTAGCAATCAACTAGAGTTATTCAAGTTTAAGAGATCAGGATTCAATCTGTAATGATCTGGATATTTCTTCGGTTAATTTTAAATATTTAATATGGATTTAAATATTGAGTTGATAATATAAATGAAATTTTATATTGAGTTATCGATTTAATAATCGATATACGACTTAATATCAAATATGTTTAAACGATTGTAATACAAAGTTAATTCAATTCAAAGTTAAAACTAAACTGAAAACAGTTCAAATGATCAATACAAACTTCTGTTTGAATTGGAATAATAATATTAATTTATTATTGAAGAATTTATTGGTTTGAAATTTAATTTAAATCGATTTAAATTAATATCTTCCACAGACGATCGATTGAGGCTTTGAAACCTGTCCCGGTGTGTCCAGAATAGGGGAATAACCCAAAATTGTCAGTTGTTGGGTTCAGAAAGGAGTTCAGAATCAAGGGGTATTTTAATTAAAGTATACCAGTTTTAATTAAACTTAAAATAAAATTGAATAAAATTAAAGGTAAAATAAATGGACACCTCCCTCTTTGTTAATCAACACTCCTTTCCTTCTGCTCAAATCAAACCACTTATACCACTTCCTTTACTTCTCTTCTAAATCTCGTTATTCAGAGAAAAATTGAAGGCCACATCCCCATTTCCTTTGAAATCACGTTGGTTTCCTTTAATCCACAAATTTCTTTATAAAACCACAATCCCCTCCCTCTTATTTTCTTTCTTCAGAAATGCAAATCAAAATCGAATCTGAATCCAAGAGCGTGATAATAGGGATCTCAATATCGACGCCGCATTTGAAGATATAAGACTCACGAAATACGGGTTAGGATCGGGATGACCAGTCGGATGTCAAGTTCAACATTGAGGGGTTAAGCGAGAAGATAGAGTTGAACTTGGTGGATAGAAATTCAAAATAGAAGACACTGAGGCATCCTGGAGCCCTTAAACGGGTCGAACAGAGGAGGACGTCTAACACGATGATGGGTATAGTTCATTCACGGTTCTAGCGTGACGATGGGGGTTTACCTGTTGATGGTGATGGACCTTTTTGGGGGTTTCGAATTGGAATTTACTTAGGGTTTTGAGTGCGATTGCTAATGAAGGTGGTGTGAAACGACTCGAAATCCCCCTTACGGGAAATCACGGATTAAGTAGAGAATAAGCCACATCAGAACGCAGACAGACGAACATTTCATTGTATATTACAACAATTCCATCACAATACAAGAATATACAGAGTAAGAATAAATATTACACAGAAAATATCAGAGATTTAAATTACATTTAAATACATCGCAGCGGAAAAATAATACAATACACAACTAGAAGTAATACACAGATACAGAGCTTTCCGAGTATCGTCCCAGCTGTAAATCAAGATCCTGTGAATATAAATCTGCAAAACCAAAACTACTAGCTGCCTGTGTCAAAATAAGGGCACCCAGAGTTTAGGTTGAAACAATAAACTCCAGGTCAATCATGTGACTGGTGTGAGAACTAAAACAATTATTAATCTTTATTTTAAAGTTAGGTAAATCAAGGGACCACGCCGCTATCGTGGAACGGGTTTCCTCCCAAGAACACCAGTGCATAAAACAATAGCGCAATGCTAAATAAAGAAAAATGAAGCTATTTTAACACCCAGGTCCCATCACACAATGCAACGCAAGCTGGAGGATAGAGTTTTTACCTTATAATAGCCAAAGAATGCTTGATACGCTAAATTTCATCTTTTGATTCTTAATTAGACTCCAACCGTAAATTAGTAAGAGAACGATTCCCTAAGTATTAACCCCGAGGCCGAAACCAAAATCAGACCAATACCCAGGAAACCACCCATCTTAGCTCATTTCCAGTTAGTTTCTGATTTTATATACAATCATAAATATCAATCATAGACGACATGGGTACCATATATCATGTCGCCATACTAGGCTCTACAATCAAAACCGCAAAGTCACGTATTTGGAAATTAGATTTCCGTTTGTGAACCGAAGCAAAAGATAGTCCACTACCGATTCGAGATTGTCTAGTCTGAGCCTCAGGAACAGAATGCATCGTCCCTTGGATCGTCAGGGCCGGTCCACCGATGTGGATTAAAATGCCTGAACACTGCGTTTCCCAGCCCTTTGGGGCGTAAATGAGCCAATGAATGACTCCATCGGCTTCACATAGTCACCGATATATCCGAGGCGCCTCGCAACAGCAATAACCACATAAGTCAAACTCGTCAGGGCGTGTAAAACCACTGACGCCACTTCTAACTAGAAAGAAACGCATGTCCTCCCTGAGGTCCTTCTCTCGTTTTTGGTTCACCACCGGGGTGTGAGGCTCGCAAATCAATGTTACACAAAGCTACGCCACACAGGCCGTGCTTTGATCATCAACCGCAAGACTTTGCTTTTCAACAGAAGCCTTGATCCATTTCCACTTAGGCATGCCACACAGGCAATTCACTCCATGCGATGGATATCCATCAATATATAACCCCTGAGCTTGTACACCTCAGAGAAGGGTGTTAAGCAAGAGAATAAATTCTCCGCCGCTAAACAGATATATATTTAACAGAAATCAATCACACAGACTGAAATCCAATGTCAAACACACAGTCCATTTACAAGTTCGTTCCGGGTTTGAACGAAACTGGAGGCACCTAGTACCCCGCATATCCATCGATCTCGAAGTACGTCTGGACGATCACCAACTGATTCCCTCCTCTTGGGTGTACAGCCCAATCAAGATCATCAGTAATTATCCAAACGACGTGAAGATCTCCGGTCTTCAACCATCGTCTTCATCTTCGACTAATCGTCGAATGAGTTATTCAGAATGGGATAAACCCGGTCTTTCTGAATAACTTGCGTATATAATAAACAAGTGTTACACAAACACAACATACGCCTCATTCCAATTCATCAGTTACTAACCGTAAATTAGCAAGAGAATAATTCCCCAAATATTAACCCCAAAGGCTGAAACCAACATCAGATCAATACCCAGGAAACCATTCTTCTTAGCCAACCTACAGTTAGTTTCTAAATTTCACATTCTTAGGGATAGGTTCCCATTACTTTTATCAAAGATAAATTATTTTAAATTTATTCTTTAATCTTCCTTTGAATATCACTTCGAACTAGACGGGATTAACGAACCTTACCGAAGTAATCATTTGTTTTATTTCCCAATCCCAACCTATTTATCCCATGAAGTAAAACTGGTCATACTTCATATCTAATACCACGGTGTTATCGGTAAATTCAATTACCATTTCACGTTCAAATCTAATTAAAGATTTAACTACCGTCTGGATTAAAATTGGTGATACTCCGTTCTCGATCTTTTCAATCTAATTAAAGATTCATTAAAACTTCATTTAATTTTAATCTTTGACTGGGTTAAATAATCAGTGTCATTTAAAACACGGTTCACGATAAACCCCAAAATCACATCACATTTCAATCAATCCCTAACCGTAAATTAGCAAGTGAGCAATTCCCTAAGTATTAACCTCGAAGGCCGAAACCAACATCAAATCAATACCCCAGAAACCATTCAACTTAACTAATCTCTAGTTAGTTTCTGATTTTCATAACTCTATTGGGTCAAAGAACAGTATTATTGAAGATACCGTTCACGACAACCCAAAATCACATTCCATTAATTATCGGTTTAAAGAACAAGTGTTATTTAAAACACTGTTCACGATAAACCCAAAAATCAATACCAATTCAATTCCAATTAAGTATCATTTAATTGGTACACTTCATTAAATCTAAATAAAAAGATTTAATCTTTTTCTCAATTGGGTTTAAGAACAGTGTTAATGAAGACACCGTTCACGACAAACCCAAATCACATTTGATATTAATTACAAGGCTCTGAATAGAAAATATATCGGTTTTATTCAATATCAAATTCTACGACTAATAAATATCGTATTGGAAATAACGATATAAATATATCTTTCAAATTCCCATAACAATGTCTGTATCATCACGAAATCCAACATCGAAATATTCCAAAGACAATTTTGATTCAAATCCATTCCAATTCAATTATTGGAAATTCTGGTTACTTTTAAAACCATTTTCAAATTCAATTTATTTATTTCAAAAATAAATTGATTTTAATTCTAGTTCAAAACTAGTTCATTTCGATAAAAATATATTTTTATCTTTTCAAATATGGAGTTTTTCATCCCAATTCTTCACAAATCATTTCTTATGATTTTACACAAATTATTATTATTTTTAATAATTTTATCAAGGCCCGTACAGTCGATTTCCATCAACGGCCATCGAACTGCACTTACAATGACCTTTTCCAAATTTGATTTGGACATAATTCCAAATCCAACCGTTAGATTTCAAATTTCTAGTATTCTTAGAAAGCTCTTTTCGATACGAACCCAACGGTTCCGGTTTTAGGAGAATCCGACGGTCGGATCTCCTGTAATATCCATTCGAAGTCAATGGTCGAAATTCGCGAACCGCCACAGCGCGGCACGTTCTATTCAGGCCATTATATAATATATATATATGTATATATATATTATATATTTCGTCGATTTCCTTTGAAAATGTATTTTATAAATCGTTTTATATTCGTTTTCAAAACGATTTCAACTCCCTTTTCAAATTCAAATTAAAATTGAATTTTCCCTTACAAATTCGTTTTAAATTCATTTCAAATTGATTTCAATTCAAATTGATTTTTAATTCTATTTCAGTTCGTTTTCAATGCAATTTGAATTTCAAATTAATTCAATTTCAATTCGAATTCATTTCTATTCAATTTCAATTCGAATTCAATTTTATTCAATTTCAATTGTATTCAATTTCAATTCGAATTCAATTCTATTCAATTTCAGTTCGAATTTAATTCTAGTCAATTTCAATTCGAATTCATTTCTAAATATTCGATTTTGAAATCACTTTCAATATTCATTATAAAATCGACAAAATTCCCGTTCGTGTTAAAATGCCATGTAACTACTTAACACGGCTTCACATTTCTATTTTCAAATATTCTATTTCAAATATTTCTTTTTCAAATATTTCTATTCAAATATTTCTTTTTCAAATATTTCTACTCAAATATTCCTTTTTCAAATATTCTATTCAAATACTTCTTTTTCAAAACTGGAATGAGGCCCAATTAATTACCATATATTATTAATTATATGGATTTTCTACAACATATGTATAAAATAACAACGATAAATAATCAACCATCATCCAAAGTGCATTCTACATTGTATAAGCATCAAATATAAATATTTAACGCTTATAAGAGTATGTCCATCAATCGATCGACATACAACTAATTGTTGGGATTAGTGTATGTCATATATCATCCCAATAACCGTGTAGGGTTTCAAACAATCAAACACAGATTTTATTTGTGCAGTTGGGCGATGTGTAAAATTTATCGTCCCAATCAATATCAATCAAATGTGTGTATATAAACAAATCGTCCGATTTGTTTATATTTATTTCATTTTAAATACGCGTTAAAAATTCTATTTTCAACTATAAAATATTTTTTATTTCATTCCACATCACATAATCAACTACACATCAAAGTCAAACAAACAAACAAACAATCTGTCCATGGTCTGTGGACAGTGGGTGTCGGGTGCTACTAAACACCGTCTGCATCCTAGTATATATTTCAAACTAGAAATAAATTAAAGTGAGGAGTTCTCACCGAGGGTTTCACTCCGCCATTCTATATTTCTGAAATTCAGAACAGCCTGGATTTGCCTGCAATGCCAAAGCAGTCTTTTCTACACTGTTCATATTAAAGATCACCTTTTTAATATGATTTCTATACTGTAAAGATCACATTTTTATTCGACTACTATATAAATAAAAATTGTATTTTTATTTCAAATCTAGATATATATTCTTCCCTTCATGATAAAGATCCTATTTTTATATTATTCTCCTCATGATAAAAATCATATTTTTAATACTCTACTATAATAAAAATTATATTTTTAATCCCTACATATACTAAAAATTATATTTTTAATCTTCATATCTAATAAAAATCATATTTTTATTATCATACTATATAGAAATCATATTTTTATATATTTAACATCGCTATAAAAATCATATTTTTATATCACCACTTCAACAATAAAGATCGAATCCTTACTTCGTTTTCATATAATTCTATTTTATAAAAAATCATGTTCTTATTTTGAATGCTATTTATTTATAAAAATTACATCTTTATTCTACAATGCTATATAAAAATAAAAACCATATTTTGATTTAATGTTATTCATTTTCAATTACCATATTTTATTCAAAGTTATTTACAAAACTTAATTACATTTTACTTATTAAATTTATAAACTAATTTCATAAAAACAACATAAAGAAAATAAAACTTCACGTTAATTATTACCTTTCACGACGCTTAACAAAACGAGACTGCTTCTTTCTTCGTTCATCTTCCTGCTCCAGGTTACGCGAACAAGATCCGACCCTCGAGCTAGGGCTTTTGGGGGGTATGTTTTCAGAACGGGGGGGGGGGGGCTGCTAGCGACGACGGAGGGGATGGATGGGGTGGCTCAGGGCGCTAGAGGTCGAAGGGGGTAGGGCACGAGGAGGCAACGGCCTTCCAGTTGCGCGGTGGGTCATTCTGGAGCATCGAACGGAGGATAGGTTAGAGAAGAAGGAGGGGAAGGCGGGGAAGCGTTAGAAGAAGGGGTGGAGGAAGAGGGCGACAGTGGACGGAAGGGGAATAGTGGCGATCGATCTCCATTTTCCATTTCGATCGTGGATCTGAAAGGGGGGTTTCAGAATGAAGGAATAAAAGGGAGGGGGTTATTGAAAAAGGATTTTTATAAATTAATTAATATTATTTTATTCCACCTAAGGTTGAATTTTTATTTGGACACCGAATCGAACCCACCGACTGTCGTCCCTAGCGTAATACACCCATTCCGAACACAATGGGATATATTTCGAAACCCAATTCCATCGTTTCGACCAGTTTTTATACAAATTAAAATATAAATTTATATATATTCAATTTATACACACATTTCAATTTACCGGGGCCACATACATTTTCTAAAAATTCCCGAAAAATATTTTCTAGCTTCGCATTGACGATACGGTCCTAACAACACTAATTTCTCCAAATTCTGAGACCGTTTGAAAAATGGTCATTTTCTAGTCGATTAAAATCAACTGAAACTGGTCAAACGCGTTTTCCTTTGCCACGCTCACATATTGATTCGAAAAATTATGAATTTTGAAACCTAACAATAACTTGACATCACGGATCCAACAAAAGTGGTTTCGTCGAAATCCGAGGTCGTTTGCAAAATTTTCATTTTTAAGGGCTAGAATTCCATAGCGATAATTCTGAAATTTCAACTGGACATATCTTTTGATTCCCGCTATGAAATTTCAATTTTTTGGATTCGTTGGAAAGATATTCTCAACTAGATTCAAATATTTTTGGTTTCGCTAAAATCCGGTTTATTTTGAATCCTGTACATTCATTTGAACTTTGAAATCGAATTATCGAACTACCGCGCCATTTTCAATTCCTTTTATAATTGAAAATAATTATTTATATTCTAACGACGACGTATATAAATATATACGTTCTAATTCTATTCAAAATAAATTTCTCGTTGTTATTATTTAAAATAATTCATTTTAAATATTCAAAATTCATCAAAATTGCCAAAATAAAAATTTTAAATTGGCTCGAATTTTCGGGTTATTACAATCTCCCCCACTCGAAATTTTTCATCCCCGAAAAGGAACGAAGCCAAAAGTTGTTTAACAAATCAACTAAACTTTCATTCTTTTCACTACGGCTTAAGTTCTTCAACTTTTCAGTTTCTAAGAACCTTTCAAATTTTTCAAAAAATTTGGCTAACACCCTAAATTTTCGAAAAATTTCGCCATAACCTCCCCTTCACCGGGGACTTCGGGATATTTCATATAGCCTCCCATGGCCTTCTTCAATCCAAAAGAAAAAGAAAAAGCCAAGCGGCTCATAAAATCATCATCACCCAAACAAAACAGTAAATCATAGTAAACATGTACCTATTTGTCGGGCAAACAATTTTATTCTTCTGCTCTAGCCTCTTTGCAATGACTGTTCAATGTAAGTACATGTACATGCACGCAAATGCGATAAATTTTCAATACAATTTACTATTTGGTTCAAATTGGCTATATGGTTCAAATTTAATTAATCCAACAATAATCAAACAACACAACCATCAATCAATTAGTTGGTTATCTTTTCAAATTCATAACTTTGATATATAGTCAAAAATCACATTTTTGATACCAAATCACAACAATAGACCCTATCTAGCTTTGGTTCTCACACCAGCCAATTGGAAATATATAAATATCACACTTTCGTCACTCGAAGATTAATTCTGACGATGAGTACTCAACCATCAGAATCATCTTCGGGCCACTAGAGTATGATTTTATATCTATCCAGTATATTAAAACTTCGAATACACGCGGATCAGACGTATATGCAAAATCTTTATATATTGGATTGTCCAAATTCGATATAAAATAAATAATCAAATAAGAATAATTGATTTAAATTTTCAAAAAAAAAGTTGTTTTCATTTTAAAAATATACTCTTCACACTCGTTCTAGGATACTACTAATCCCATCTCTAACGAGTCATTCTTATCGGATATTACTAATCCAATCTCTGATGAATTCTTTCGTATGGTTCTAATGTGTCTTGTTCTCTGAGCTTTGTAAACCAAAGCTCTGATACCACGATGAAACAACCCGAAATCCCCCTTATGGGAAATCACGGATTGAGCTGAGAACAAGCCACATCAGAACGCAGACAGACGAACATTTCATTGTATATTACAACAATTCCATCAGAATAGAAGAATGTACAGAGTAAGAATAAATATTACACAGAAAATATCAGAGATTTAAATTACATTTAAATACATCGCAGTGGAAAAATAATACAATACACAACTAAAAGTAATACACGAATACAGAGCTTTCCGAGTATCGTCCCAGCTGTAAATCAGGATCCTGTGAATATAAATCTGCAAAACCAAAAGTACTAGCTGCCCGTGTCAAAATAAGGGCACCCAAAGTTTAGGTTGAAACAATAAACTCAAGGTCAGTCATGTGACTGGTGTGAGAACTAAAACAGTTATTAATCTTTATTTTAAATTTAGGTAAATCAAGGGACCACGCCGCTAACGCGGAATGGGTTTCCTCCCAAGAACACCAGTGCATAAAACAACAGCACAATGCTAAATAAAGAATAATGAAGCTATTATAAGACCGAGGTCCCATCACACAATGCAACGCAAACCGGAGGATAGGGTTTTTACATTATAATAGCCAAAGAATGTTGATACGCTAAATTTCATCGTTTGATTCTTAATCAGACTCCAACCGTAATTTAGTAAGAGAACGTTTCCCTAAGTATTAACCCCGAAGGCCGAAACCAACATCGGACCAATACCCAGGAAACCACCCATCTTAGCTCGTTTCCAGTTAGTTTCTGATTTTATATACAATCATAAATATCAATCATAGACAGCATGTGTACCATATATCATGTCGCCATACTAGGCTCTACAATCAAAACCCCAAAGTCACGTATTTGGAAATTGGATTTCCGTCTGTGAATCGAGGCAAAAGATAGACCTCTACCGATTCAAGACTGTCTAGTCCGAGCCTCAGGAACAAAACGCATCGTACCTTGGATCGTCAGGGCCGGTCCACCGATGTGGATTAAAATGCCTGAACACTGTGTTTCCCCGCCCTTTGGGGCGTAAATGAGCCAACGAATGACTCCATCGGCTTCACATAGTCACCGATATATCCTAGGCGCCTCGCAACAGCAACAACCACATAAGTCAAACTCGTCAGGGCGTGTAAAACCACTGATGCCACTTCTAACTAGAAAGAAACGCATGTCCTCCCTGAGGTCCTTCTCCCGTTTTTGGTTCACCACCGGGGTGTGAGGATCGCGAATCAATGTTACACAAAGCTACGCCACATAGGCCGTGCTTTGATCATCAACCACAAGACTTTGCTTTTCAACAGAAGCCTTGATCCATTGCCACTTAGGCATGCCACACAGGCAATTCACTCCATGCGATGGATATCCATCAATATATAACCCATGAGCTCGTACGTCTCAGAGAAGGGCGTCAAGCAAGAGAATAAATTCTCCGCCGCCAAACAAATATATATTTAATAGAAATCAATCACACAGACTGAAATCCAATGTCAGACACATAGTCCATTTACAAGTTCGTTCCGGGTCTGAACGAAACCAGAGGCACCTAGTACCCCGCATATCCATCGATCCAAGTACGTCTGGACGATCACCAACTGATTCCCTCCTCTTGGGTGTACGGCCCAATCAAGATCATCAGTAATTATCCAAACGACGTGAAGACCTCCGGTCTTCAACCATCGTTCGTCTTCATCTTCGACTAATCGTCGAATCAGTTATTCATAATGGGATAAACCCGGTCTTTCTGAATAACTCGCGTATATAATAAACAAGTGTTACACAAACACAACATACGCCTCATTCCAATTCATCGGTCACTAACCGTAAATTAGCAAGAGAATAATTCCCCAAATATTAACCCCGAAGGCCGAAACCAACATCAGATCAATACCTAGGAAACCATTCTTCTTAGCCAACCTACAGTTAGTTTCTAAATTTCACATTCTTCGGGATAGGTTCCCATTAATTTTATCAAAGATAAATTCTTTTAAATTTATTCTTTAATCTTCCTTTGAATATCACTTCGAACTAGTCGGGATTAACGAACCTTACCGAAGTAATCATTTGTTTTATTTCCCAATCCCAACCTATTTATCCCATGAAGTAAAACTGGTCATACTTCATATCTAACACCACGGTGTTATCGGTAAATTCAATTACCATTTCACTTTCAAATCTAATTAAAGATTTAACTACCATCTGGAGTAAAACTGGTGATACTCCATTCTCGATCTTTTCAATCTAATTAAAGATTCATTAAAACTTCACTTAGTTTTAATCTTTGACTGGGTTAAAGAATCAGTGTCATTTAAAACACGGTTCACGATAAACCCCAAAATCACATCACATTTCAATCAATCCCTAACCGTAAATTAGCAAGTGAGCAATTCCCTAAGTATTAACCCCGAAGGCCGAAACCAATATCAAATCAATACCCCAGAAACCATTCAGCTTAACTAATCTCCAGTTAGTTTCTGATTTTCTTAATTCTTTTGGGTCTAAGAACAGTATTATTGAAGATACCGTTCACGACAACCCAAAATCACATTCCATTAATTATCGGTTTAAAGAACAAGTGTTATTTAAAACACTGTTCATGATAAACCCAAAAATCAATACCAATTCAATTCCAATTAAATATCATTTAATTGGTACACTACACTAAATCTAAATAAAAAGATTTAATCTTTTTCTTAACTGGGTTTTAGAACAGTGTTATTGAAGACACCGTTCACGACAAACCCAAATCATATTTGATATTAAATATAAGGCTCTGAATAGAAAATATATCGGCTTATAATCAATATCAAATTCTACGACTAACAAATATCGTATTGGAAATAACGATATAAATATATCTTTCAAATTCCTATAACAATGTTTGTATCATCACGAAATCCAACATCGAAATATTCCAAAGACAATTTCGATTCAAATCCATTCCAATTCAATTAATGGAAATTCTGGTTACTTTTAAAACCATTTTCAAATTCAATTTATTTATTTCAAAAATAAATTGATTTTAATTCTAGTTCAAAACTAGTTCATTTCGATAAAAAACTATTTTTATCTTTTCAAATATGGAGTTTTTCATTCCGATTCTTCACAAATCATTTCTTATGATTTTACACAAATTATTATTATTATTTTTAATACTTTTATCGAGGCCCGTACAGTCGATTTCCATCAACGGCCATCGAACTGCACGTACAACGACCTTTTCCAAATTTTATTTGGACATAATTCCAAATCCAACCAATAGATTTCAAATTTCAAATATTCTTAGAAAGCTCTTTTCGATACGAACCCAACGGTTCCGATTTTAGGAGAATCCGACGGTTGGATCTCCCGTAATATCCATTCGAAGTCAATGGTCGAAATTCGTGAACTGCCACAGCGCGACGCGTACTATTCAAGCCATTATATATAATATATATATATATATATATATATACACACACAAATATATATACATATATATAATATATTTCGTCGATTTCCTTCGAAAACGTATTTTATAAATCGTTTTAAATTCATTTTCAAAACGATTTCAACTCCCTTTTCAAATTCAAATTAAAATTGAATTTTCCTTTACAAATTCGTTTTAAATTCATTTCAAATTGATTTCAATTCAAATCGATTTTTAATTCAATTTCGGTTCGTTTTCAATGCAATTTGAATTTCAAATTAATTCAATTTCAATTCGAATTCATTTCTATTCAATTTCAATTCGAATTCAATTTCAATTCGAATTCAATTCGAATTCATTTCTAAGTATTCGATTTTGAAATCACTTTCAATATTCATTTTAAAATCAACAAAATTCCCGTTCGTGTTAAAATGGCGTGTAACTACTTAACACGGCTTCGCATTTCTATTTTCAATTATTTTATTTCAAATATTTCTTTTTCAGATATTTCTATTCAAATATTTCTTTTTCAAATATTTCTACTCGAATATTCCTTTTTCAAATATTCTATTCAAATGTTTCTTTTTCAAAACTGGAATGAGGCCCAATCAATTACCATATATTATTAATTATATGGATTTTCTACAACATATGTATAAAATAACAACGATAAATAATCAACCATCATCCAAAGTGCATTCTACCCTGTATAAGCATCAAATATAAATATTTAATGCTAATAACAGTCTGTCCATCAAACGATCGACATACAATTAATTATTGGGATTAGTGTATGTCATATATCATCCCAATAACTGTGTGGGGTTTCAAACAATTAAACATAGATTTTATTTGTGCAGTTGGGCGATGTGTAAAATTTATCGTCCCAATAAATATCAATCAAATGTGTGTATATAAACAAATCATCCGATTTGTTTATATTTATTTCATTTTAAATACACGTTAAAAATTCTATTTTCAACTATAAAATATTTTTTATTTCATTCCACATCACATAATCAACTACACATCAAAGTCAAACAAACAAGTCGTCCATGGTCTGTGGACGGCGGGTCTCGGGTGCTACTAAACACCGTCTGCATCCTAGTATATATTTCAAACTAGAAATAAATTAAAGTGAGGAGTTCTCACCGAGGGTTCCACTCCGCCATTCTATATTTCTGAAATTCGGAACAGTCTGGATTTGCCCACAATGCCAACGCAGTCTTTTCTACACCATTCATATTAAAGATCACCTTTTTAATATGATGTCTATACTGTAAAGATCACATTTTTATTCGGCTACTATATAAATAAAAATCGTATTTTTATTTCAAATCTAAATATATATATTCTTCCCTTCATGATAAAGATCCTATTTTTATATTGTTCTCCTCATGTTAAAAATCATATTTTTAATACTCTACTATAATAAAAATTATATTTTTAATCCCTACATATACTAAAAATTATATTTTTAATCTTCATATCTAATAAAAATCATATTTTTATTATCATACTATATAGAAATCATATTTTTATATATTTAACATCGCTATAAAAATCATATTTTTATATCACCACTTCAACAATAAAGATCGAATCTTTACTTCATTTTCATATAATTCTATTTTATAAAAAATCATGTTCTTATTTACAATGCTATTTATTTATAAAAATTACATCTTTATTCTATAATGCTATATAAAAATAAAAACCATATTTTGATTTAAGGTTATTCATTTTCAAAAACAATATTTTATTCAAAGTTATTTACAAAACTAAATTACATTTTACTTATTAAATTTATAAACTAATTTCATAAAAACAACATAAAGAAAATAAAACTCCACGTTAATTATTACCTTTCACGACACTTAACAAAACGAGACCGCTTCTTTCTTCGTCCATCTTCCTTCTCCAGGTTACGCGAACAAGATCCGACGCTCGAGCTAGGGCTTTTGGGGGGTACATTTTCAGAACGGGGGGAGGGGGGCTAGCGAGGACGGAGGGGATGGATGGGGTGGCTCAGGGCGCTAGAGGTCGAAGGGGGTAGGGCACGAGGAGGCGACGGCCTTCCGGTTGCGCGGTGGGTCATTCTGGAGCATCGAACGGAGGAATGGTTGGGGAAGAAGGAGGGGAAGGCGGGGAAGCGTCAGAAGAAGGGGCGGAGGAAGGAGGAAGAGGGCGACGGTGGACGGAAGGGGAACAGTGGCGATCGATCGCCATTTTCCATTTCGATCTTGGATCTGAAAGGGGGTTTCAGAATGAAGGAATAAAAGGGAGGGGGCTATTGAAAACGGATTTTTATAAATTAATTAATATTATTTTATTCCACCTAAGGTTGACTTTTTATTTGGACACCGAATCGAACCCACAGACTATTGTTCCTAGCTTAATACCCCCATTCCGAACACAATGGGATATATTTCGTAACCCAATTCCATCGTTTCGACCAGTTTTTATTCAAATTAAAATATAAATATATATATATATATATATTCTATTTAAACGCACATTTCAATTTACTGGGGCCACATACAATTTCTAAAAATTCCGGAAAATATTTTCTAGCTTCGCATTGACGATAAGGTCCTAACAACAATAATTTCTCCAAATTCCGAGACCGTTTGAAAAATGGCCATTTTCCAGTCGATTAAAATCAACTGAAACTGGTCAAACGCGTTTTCCTTTGCCACGCTCACATATTGATTCGAAAAATTATGAATTTTGAAATCTAACGATAACTTGACATCACGGATCCAACAAAACTGGTTTCGTCGAAAACCGAGGTCGTTTGCAAAATTTCCATTTTTATGGGCCAGAATTCCATAGCGATTATTCTGAAATTTCAACTGGACATATCTTTTGATTCCCGCTATGAAATTTCAATTTTTTGGATTTGTTTGAAAGATATTCTCAATTAGATTCAAATATTTTTGGTTTCACTAAAATCCAGTTTATTTTGAATCCTGTACATTCATTTGAACTTTGAAATCGAATTATCGATTTACCACGCTGTAACGACCCGGATTTGCGCCCGACCCCAATCGATCGCAAGATCGATCAAGATCGATCAAGACCGTTCAAAAACCCGTGTACGTTAACATTGGGCATACAACACATCAGAACAACAATACAGACTTTTATAACATCAATAATAAATGTTACATCAGAGTACAGAATATATCAGAGTACATCAATAAATAATACAGCGGAAGATACATTTACAATAAATTAAATACATTGCAGCGGAACTAATCTCAGCGGAAGGCCATCAATATTCTGGACTCAGTTTCAGACTTCAATCTAGGATCCTGCTTAACTATATCTGCTAAAAGCTACTCGACTGCCCGTGTGGAAAGAGGGCACCCAATTTTGCAAAGTGAAACAAACTACAGGTCAGTCGTGGGACTGGTGTGAGAATTCTATACTTAACTTATCTAATAAGTATGCTAATCACAGGACCACGCCGCTAACGCGGAACGGGTTTACTCCATTGGATTGCCAGTGCATAAATAAAGTAAATCGTCAAATAACGCAATGCTTTTTAAAAAAAAATGAAACCATTATAAGACCCAGGTCCCATCACACAATGCAACGCACACCAGAGGATAGGGTTTTACCTTATACTGGTCAAAAGATGCTTGATACATGAAAACGATATTATTATTAGTGTGTATATATATATTTAAAACATTCAAATATAATATCAATCCTAGACGGCATAGGTACCATATACTATGTCGCCGTACTAGTTATACAATCAAAACCGCAAGGGCGTATTGGGAATTGGGTTTCCATCATGAGTCGAGGCTAGGGGCAAGCTCCTCTCCGATTCGAGTCACTCTAGCAAATGCCTCAGGATCCCCCGCAGTGAACCCTTGGATGCGGTAGGGACGGTCCCCGCCTATCGGCAGTGGATTGGTTATGCCTGAACACACGCTTCCCGGTTCCTTTGAACCTATAATATGACCACTATCGGCCTATAAAAATCCAAGGCACCTCAAAATCCATCATCCACATAAGTAAAATGTCAGGGCTGGTAGGTCACTGACACCACTCTAGCAAGAAAGAAACGTGTGCACTCCCTACGGTCCATATCCCCCTTTTGACTCATACCGGGGTGTGAGGCTCGCGAAGTCACGATATACACAAAGCTCTGCCGTAATAGGCTATGCTTTGATTACTCCACAAGGCCCTGCTTTTCAACAAAAGCCTTGATCAATTTGCATCTTGGCGTGCCACATTGTCAGACCCTACCATATTGTTGATCATCTACCAATATATATATATATATATATATATATATATATATATATATATATAACCTCTAAGCTCATACGTCTTAGAGAAGGGTGATAAGTAAAGAATAAATTCTTCACCACCAAACAGAAATATATAATCAGTAGCGTTCAACAAATATAGTAGAAAGGAATACAATGTCAGACACGCAATCCATTTACAAGTCCGCTCTGGGTCTGAGTGGAACAACATGTCCATCGTTCTCCAAATGCGTTTAGACGATCATTACCAAATACCTTGCCTTGGAAGGCCAATCCCAATTCAAGATACCAGTCATCATCATCCCAATGATGTGAAAACCTTCGGTCTTCAATCACCGTCTTCGTCTTCGACTCTTGATCGTCGTGATGATTATTCAGAATGGGTTAAACCCGGTCTTTCTGAATAACTCGCGTATTTTGGGATTAAAAACAAATATTGGAAAATCACACATTACGCCACATTCCATCTCAGAATATTCTTTTAATAAGATATTCAATTTAAAAGATTCTCATTAATTTTATCAAAGTTAAACATTTAAAATAAAATCTATAAATAAATTTCCAAAATATGGAATTCCACAGATTTCAAATCAATACATAATCGATATGAATTTCTGTATCGGACTAATAGTATAAATGGAATAACGGCAAAGCCTCTTAAATTCCATATATAATATCGATCTTCTTTTACAGAAGCCCATTTCGATGATTACCAATCGAATTTCCACTTAATTCCTATTTAATATATTAAATTGAAAACTTGAATTTTAGAAAATGCCCTTTTAAATCTATAAAATAGATTTATAAATTCCAAACAATAATTTCAACGTAAATTGGATTATTGGACAAATGTCGTTTAAAACATCGTCCACGATAAATCCACTTCACACCTCAATTTATTTCATAACAGAAAATATAATTGCAAATGCTAGTAACCTTCTAAAAACATATTTTAAAATAATCATAAAAAAATATTCTATATATAAAGACTCTAAATGAAAGGTATTCTTTATATTACAGATTCTTTCTTTTACCAATATTCTTTGTTTTAACATATAGTTGATTAAGAATATATTATGAAAATATACACACTTTGTATAAAAAGGATTTCTAATGCAAAAATATTCTTATTTAAAAGAACACCTGAATCGAAATGCGACTCAAACATTTACCATATAATTTGGGTTACATGGATTTCACACACATCATCAAAACATCCATTTACATCCAAAGTGTAAATTCCACTGTGTAAGTGTTAAAATTGAATAATAGCGCTCATCACAACCTGTCGATCTAACGATCAATAAACAATTAAATATTGGGATTAGTGTATATAAATTTTCATCCCAACACCCATGTGGGGTTTTCAATCAACAGCAGTTCATAAAAATAAACAAATAATTGGTTAATGGATTTAACCAATTTCAGTTTTGCTAACAAGTTGATGATAATAATCAAACATGTCATTTATTCCTAATGTCGAATAAAAATGTATTTTACACAAATAATTTCCCTCTACATTCCTAATGTATGTATTTGACCGATAATATCATTCTTATTTTAGGATATAAATTCTAATATAGACTGCAAATAAAAAGTGATTTTTATATATTTGCCTATAAATTCAATTTGTATGATATGCAATTTAAATGATTAGTATCACTGCATATAAATTTCATTGTTCATTATGCCAATAAAAATGATTATTCTATTCGCATAAAAGCTTAGTTTCAACCAAAAATGTATTTAAGCGATATAGGCATTTTGTTGACAATTCTATTTCAACAAAGTGATTATAAAGTCATAATTTTATTTTGTCAACTATTCTAGTTTAACAAAATAAAAAGCAGTGATTCATATTTTAAGCTCTTCTATTTTATTGCATATTAACATGTCAATAAAAATATTACCTTTAAATCGACTATTTTCATTGCATATAGAATGTCAATAAAAATACTACCTTTTAATTTTCACCTTTTTATTGTATATAAAATGTCAATAAAAGTTATTATTTAATTTTAACACTATTTCATTTTAACTAATTGAAAATAAAGGTGAAATCCTTTATTTCAATTCTAATCTAACGTACAAATGCTATATTTTGTTTCATTCCTTTAATTTAGACAAAAATGTGTGTTTTTGCCTATTTTACTTTAATGATAAAAATATGAATGTCTAGTTATTCATTCTTTTATAATGACAAAATAATGAACATTTTCAATTCATTCATTTAGAGTGACAAAATGAACGTTATTATTTGAATAACTATATTTTGCCAAAAATCATGTTTTAATGTAAAACAATAAAATGAATTTTTATATTGTAATCTAATTTTGACACAACTAGACGACAAATTTAATCTACGTACATTTTCTTATATACTCTAATGAAAATTAAAAGAACGTTGGTATAATTCCAATGTATATTTGCATTAGAGGATGAAAATAAAAGAACAATTTTATTTTCCAATATATATATTTGCATTTGGAAATGCAAATAAAAGAACAAATCTTATTTTCATAGCATATTTACATATGTGAATGTAAATAAAAGAATAAACTTTAATTTCAATGTATATTTACATATGTAAATGTAAATAAAAGAATAAACTTCAATTTCAAAATATATTTGCATTTGTAAATGCAAATAAAAGAATAAATTTTGATTTCAAAATATATTCGCATTGGTGAATGCGAATAAAAGAATAAATTCTATTTCCAATGTATATTTGCATTGGTAAATGCAAATAAAAGGATAAAATTTTATTTTAAACGTATGTCTGCATTAGTAAATGCAAATAAAAGGAGAAATTTTATTATCAAAGAATATTTGCACCGAGTAGTGCAAATAAAAGAACAAACTTTACTTTTAATATATATTCGCATTTGTGAATGCAAATAAAAGGACTAATTCTATTTTCAATATATATTTTGTTTCAGTTAACATGTTTGACAAAATTTATACTAACAGGTTTTAATAACATGTATATTTACTTTTGTCTATACTAACAGGTTTTGACAAAAGCACTACTTTTGTTTTAAATCAACAAAATTTGACACAAATGAATATTTTGTTTCCATAACCATGTTTGACAAAATTAAATGCTTTGTTTCTAATAGATATGCTTTGACAAAAGCAGATGTTTGGTTTTAATAACCATATTTGACAAAATGAATATATTGGTTTTAATAACTATGTTTTGACAAAATTGAATATATTGGTTTTAATAACTATGTTTTGACAACATGAATGTATTGGTTTTAATAACTATGTTTTGCTAGTCATGTTTTACTTGCGGTAATGAATCCAAATAAAAATGTATTTCTAACATTTGTGTTTTATTTGCGATAAGGAGCGCGAATATAAATACATTTCTAATATGTGAGTTTTATTTGCGATAAGGAGCGCAAATATAAATATATTTGTCTTTTTGTTTTCCTCAATAAATACAAAAAGTGACATAATATAATTGGTATGCATTGATTAGCTAAATCAATTCAATTAAAAGAAATGACATAATATAATTTGTATGGATTGATTATTTAAATCAATTCAATTAAAAGGTATAAATCATAATATGGATTAGCACACATGGATCTCTAATTATCCATTACAATAACATTTCAAACATCAAACAGAATTACAATCAATCAGAAACAAAATCTACGTTCTTATCACGACGCAGATCCAATTAAACAACAACCAGATAATTATTTAACAACAATAAAATAATTAATTAAATTTATTAAATCATTAAATCAGAAATTCTCACATTGAATTTGGCCCATTTTCCAACTGTCTCAGTTTCAGCTGTGGTTGGTGCCATCCCGTAGATCTCGGAATGAGGAATCCAACGCAACAAACGGTTCATAATTCTGATTAGATATGAAAAAGATATTGTAATTCAAAGATTTATCATATTTATAGATTAATTAATTAAGTAATTATTTTAATTACTTCCTTAACCTTTCTCCTTCTTTCTGTAAACCGTCGTTCACTCCAGAATAGTTGAACCCAAACCGTCGATGATTAGGGCACCCCCCACGCACGCCGTACGAGCCACCGAACCCATATCAGACCGCTCCACTCGACAGCCCTGAACGCCGCCGTCCTTCGCCACCCACCGCCGTCGAACTCGCAAGCCCAAGCCCCCTCGAATTCCGCTCCAAAGTCAGCGGGTTTGGCACCCGATTCCAACCGACTCGCGCCCCTAAATCCGATCTTGACTGTTGGATATACAGAGCATGGAAAGTTCTTCGATTTGGTGTGTGGTTTTCTGAAAATCATTGAGAAACGAAAGAGAACGAAGGGGAAGGAGAGAGCAAATCGGCCATTAAGGCTTTAGGGTGGCGGCTGTACACAATATTAGGTTTAGGGTTATTGATAATTTAGTTATTTATAATATTATATTAATTAATTTGCCCATTAAGGTCCGTTCAGCCACCAACTCAGAATTAGGCCCAGTTAGTGTCAAACTCAAGGTTTTGACGCCTTCTGAGCGCGATGGGCTAGGTCTCGGGACCCAATTCCGAAATTTGTATATATTTTATTTAAAATTCCATTAATAATTAATAAATTAAATACTGACCGTACATTTAAATATGTCGAGGCCACATACTACCTCAGAAAATTCTAAAAAAATATTTTTAGCTTTCTTATGACGATATGAATCCAACAAAATTATTTTCGTCGAATTCTGAGACTATTTGAAAAATGGCTATTTTTAAGGCATTCAAATTTAACTAAACATAGTCAAAACACATTTTCTCTCGCCACGCTCACATATTAATTCGAAAAATTCTAAAAATTGAAATCTAGCAATAATTTGACATTCCGGTTCCAACAAAAGTGGTTTCGTCAAAAACGGAGGTCGTTTGAAAAATGACTGTTTTCAAGGCCAATATATTTAATATTAAAAATACATTTTAAACAAATAAATTCCGAAACTCAAAATATATAAGTGTTTACTGTTTTTCAATGCAGAAACGTCATTCCGAACTCAATAGAAGTGGTTTCGAGTCAAAATTCTTAAATATGTGAAAAGTAGCATTTCGGGCCATATATAATATATATATATATATATATATATATATATTCTACAGTGACCTTTCTAATAATTGAATTGGCCATAACTTTTGATTTCCACTATGAAATTTCAATTTTTCAGATTCGTTAGAAAGATATTTTTAAAGAGATTCTAATATTTTTGGTTTCACTAAAATCCGTTAAATTTTGCATCCTGTACGGTCAGTCAAAGTTCAAGTTTGACTTTTCAAACTACTACGTTATTTCTAATTCCATTTATATTTAAATTAAATTTATTCTTTTTAACTTTGGTTAAAATAAATCCTAGCCATTATTATTTAAAATAAATTATATTATAACTCAAAATTCAATAAAATTTTCTGAAATAAATTTTTTAAATTGGTTCGGAATTTGCGGGTTGTTACAATCTCCCCCACTTAAAATCTTTTCGTCCTCGAAAAGGAAATGAAGCTAGAGTTGTTTATTTAAATAATTTAATTTTCATTCATTAATTGTTTAATCATTTTATTAGTTGAATTCATATTCACACAACACAATCATCAATCAATTAGTTGATTAAATTTTTAAAAATATAAAATTTTATATATTCAAAATCATATTTTCTAAAATCGAATTACAAATATAATAACAAGTACGTTAATTATGAATTTTCCACTCTGACTCATTCTAGGGCATTGCTAACCCCATCTCTAACGAGTATTCTCATTCTAGGATACTGCTGATCCTATCTCTAATGAGTATTCTTATTGGATATTACTAATCCAACCTCTGATGAGTCTTCTGTTTAGTTCTAATGAGTTGTACTCCAAAGATTTGAGCTAACCTGGCTCTGATACCAGCTGTAATGACCACAATTTCGCCCGACCCCAATCGATCGCAAGATCGATCAAGACCGTTCAAAAACCCGCGTACGTTAACTTTGGGCATACAACACATCAGAACAATAACACAGACTTTTATAACATCAATAATAAATGTTACATCAGAGTACAGAGTATATCAGAGTACATCAATAAATAATACAGCGGAAGAAACATTTACAATAAATTAAATACATTGCAGCGGAACTAATCTCAGCGGAAGTCCATCAATATTCTAGACTCAATTTCAGACTTCAATCTAGGATCCTGCTTAACTATATCTGCTAAAAGCTACTCGACTGCCCGTGTGGAAAGAGGGCACCCGAGTTTGCAAAGTGAAACAAACTACAGGTCAGTCGTGGGACTGGTGTGAGAATTATATACTTAACTTATCTAATAAGTAGGCTAATCACAGGACCACGCCGCTAACGCGGAACGGGTTTACTCCATTGGATTGCCAGTGCATAAATAAAGTAAATCGTCAAATAACGCAATGCTTTTTAAAAAAAATGAAACCATTATAAGACCCAGGTCCCATCACACAATGAAACGCACACCAGAGGATAGGGTTTTACCTTATAATGATCAAAAGATGCTTGATACGTGAAAACGATATTATTATTAGTGTGTATATATATATTTAAAACATTCAAATATAATATCAATCCTAGACGACATAGGTACCAAATACTATGTCGTCGTACTAGTTATACAATCAAAACCGCAAGGGCGTATTGGGAATTGGGTTTCCATCATGAGTCGAGGCTAGGGGCAAGCTCCTCTCCGATTCGAGACACTCTAGCAAATGCCTCAGGATCCCCCGCAGTGAACCCTTGGATGCGGTAGGGCCGGTCCCCGCCTATCGGCAGTGGATTGGTTATGCCTGGACACACGCTTCCCGGTTCCTTTGAACCTATAATATGACCACTATCGGCCTATAAAAATCCAAGGCACCTCAAAATCCATCATCCACATAAGTAAAATGTCAGGGCTGGTAGGTCACTGACACCACTCTAGCTAGAAAGAAACGTGTGCACTCCCTACGGTCCATATCCCCCTTTTGACTCATACCGGGGTGTGAGGCTCGCGAAGTCACGATATACACAAAGCTCTGCCGTAATAGGCTATGCTTTGATTACTCCACAAGGCCCTGCTTTTCAACAAAAGCCTTGATCAATTTGCATCTTGGCGTGCCACATTGTCAGACCCTACCATATTGTTGATCATCTACCAATATATATATATATATATATATATAACCTCTAAGCTCATACGTCTTAGAGAAGGGTGATAAGTAAAGAATAAATTCTTCACCACCAAACAGAAATATATAATCAGCAGCGTTCAACAAATAAAGTAGAAAGGAATACAATGTCAGACACGCAATCCATTTACAAGTCCGCTCTGGGTCTGAGTGGAACAACGTGTCCGTCGATCTCCAAATGCGTTTGGATGATCATTACCAAATACCTTGCCTTGGAAGGCCAATCCCAATTCAAGATACCAGTCATCATCATCCCAACGATGTGAAAACCTTCGGTCTTCAATCACCGTCTTCGTCTTCGACTCTTGATCGTCGTGATGATTATTCATAATGGGTTAAACCCGGTCTTTCTGAATAACTCGCGTATTTTGGGATTAAAATCAAATATTGGAAAATCACACATTATGCCACATTCCATCTCAGAATATTCTTTTAATAAGATATTCAATTTAAAAGATTCTCGTTAATTTTATCAAAGTTAAACATTTAAAATAAAATCTATAAATAAATTTCCAAAATATGGAATTCCACAGATTTCAAATCAATACATAATCGATATGAATTTCTGTATCGGACTAATAGTATAAATGGAATAACGGCAAAGCCTCTTAAATTCCATATATAATATCGGTCTTCTTTTACAGAAGCCCATTTCGATGATTACCAATCGAATTTCCACTTAATTCCTATTTAATATATTAAATTGAAAACTTGATTTTTAGAAAATGCCCTTTTAAATCTATAAAATAGATTTATAAATTCCAAATAATAATTTCAATGTAAATTGGATTAAAGGACAAATGTCGTTTAAAACATCGTCCATGATAAATCCACTTCACACCTCAATTTATTTCATAACACAAAATATAATTGCAAATGCTAGTAACCTTCTAAAAACATATTTTTTAAATAATCATAAAAAAATATTCTATATATAAAGACTCTAAATGAAAGGTATTCTTTATATTATAGATTCTTTCTTTTACCAATATTCTTTGTTTTAACATATAGTTGATTAAAAAATATATTATGAAAATATATACACTTTATATAAAAAGGATTTCTAATGTAAAAATATTCTTATTTAAAAGAACGCCTGAATCGAAATGCAACTCAAACATTTACCATATAATTTGGGTTACATGGATTTCACACACATCATCAAAACATCCATTTACATCCAAAGTTTAAATTCCACTGTGTAAGCGTTAAAATTAAATAATAACGCTCATCACAGCCTGTCGATCTAACGATCAACAAACAATTAAATATTGGGATTAGTGTGTATATAAATTTTCATCCCAACACCCGTGTGGGGTTTTTAACCAACAACAGTTCATAAAAATAAACAAATAATTGGTTAATGGATTTAACCAATTTCAGTTTTGCTAACAAGTTGATGATAATAATCAAACATGTCATTTATTGCTAATGTCGAATAAAAATGTATTTTACTCAAATAATTTCCCTCTACATTCCTAATGTATGTATTTGACCGATAATATCATTCTTATTTTAGGATATAAATTCTAATATAGACTGCAAATAAAAAGTGATTTTTATATATTTGCCTATAAATTCAATTTGTATGATATGCAATTTAAAATGATTAGTATCACTGCATATAAATTTCATTGTTCATTATGCCAATAAAAATGATTATTCTATTTGCATAAAAGTTTAGTTTCAACCAAAAATGTATATAAGCGATATAGGCATTTTGTTGACAATTCTATTTCAACAAAGTGATTATAAAGTCGTAATTTTATTTTGTCAACTATTCTAGTTTAACAAAATAAAAAACTGTGATTCATTTTTTAAGCTCTTCTTTTTTATTGCATATTAACATGTCAATAAAAATATTACCTTTAAATCTACTATTTTCATTGCATATAGAATGTCAATAAAAATACTACCTTTTTATTTTCACCTTTTTATTGTATATAAAATGTCAATAAAAGTTATTATTTAATTTTAACACTATTTCATTTTAACTAATTGAAAATAAAGGTGAAATCCTTTATTTCAATTCTAATCTAACGTACAAATGCTATATTTTGTTTCATTCCTTTAATTTAGACAAAAATGTGTGTTTTTGCCTATTTTACTTTAATGATAAAAATATGAATGTCTAGTTATTCATTCTTTTATATTGACAAAATAATGAACATTTTCAATTCATTCATTTAGAGTAACAAAATGAATGTTATTATTTGAATAACTATATTTTGCCAAAAATCATGTTTTAATGTAAAACAATAAAATGAATTTTTATATTGTAATCTAATTTTGACACAACTAGATGGCAAATTTAATCTACGTACATTTTCTTATATACTCTAATGACAATTAAAAGAACGTTGGTATAATTCCAATGTATATTTGCATTAGAGGATGCAAATAAAAGAATAATTTTATTTTCCAATATATATTTGCATTTGGAAATGCAAATAAAAGAACAAATCTTATTTTCATAGCATATTTACATATGTGAATGTAAATAAAAGAATAAACTTTAATTTCAATGTATATTTACATATGTAAATGTAAATAAAAAGAATAAACTTCAATTTCAAAATATATTTGCATTTGTAAATGCAAATAAAAGAATAAATTTTGATTTCAAAATATATTTGCATTGGTGAATGCGAATAAAAGAATAAATTCTATTTCCAATGTATATTTGCATTGGTAAATGCAAATAAAAGGATAAAATTTTATTTTAAACGTATGTTTGCATTAGTAAATGCAAATAAAAGGACAAATTTTATTATCAAAGAATATTTGCATCGAGTAGTGCAAATAAAAGAACAAACTTTACTTTTAATATATATTCGCATTTGTGAATGCAAATAAAAGGACTAATTCTATTTTCAATATATATTTTGTTTCAGTTAACATGGTTGACAAAATTTATACTAACAGGTTTTAATAACATGTATATTTACTTTTGTCTATACTAACAGGTTTTGACAAAAGCACTACTTTTGTTTTAAATCAACAAAATTTGACACAAATGAATATTTTGTTTCCATAACCACGTTTGACAAAATTAAATGCTTTGTTTCTAATAGATATGTTTTGACAAAAGCAGATGTTTGGTTTTAATAACCATATTTGACAAAATGAATATATTGGTTTTAATAACTATGTTTTGACAAAATTCAATATATTGGTTTTAATAACTATGTTTTGACAACATGAATATATTGGTTTTAATAACTATGTTTTGCTAGTCATGTTTTATTTGCGGTAATGAATCCAAATAAAAATGTATTTCTAACATATGTGTTTTATTTGCAGTGCCGGCCCTGAGCCAACGGAGGCCCTAGGCGAAAAAAAAATTGAGGCCCATAGTTATAAGGCAAAATATATGGAAGAGGCAATGGTGAAAGTAGGAAAAAGTGCAAAACCAAGTAATGAATCTGCCAAGAATTGAACCTGGGCAGCAGGATTCCAAAGCAAGTGCTATTACCACTTGGCTACATGAGGTTTACATGAAATATGCTAACTGGGTATATTTTCTAACATAGAAATCCGAAAGTTTGAGGCCCCCAACCTTCCTCCTCCTCCTCCCGCCGGACCCGAGGCCCTAGGCGACCGCCTAGGTCGCCTATGCCCAGGGCCGGGCCTGTTTATTTGCGATAAGGAGAGCGAATATAAATACATTTCTAATATGTGAGTTTTATTTGCGAGAAGGAGCGCAAATATAAATATATTTGTCTTTTTGTTTTCATTAATAAATACAAAAAGTGACATAATATAATTGGTATGCATTGATTAGCTAAATCAATTCAATTAAAAGAAATGACATAATATAATTTGTATGGATTGATTATTTAAATCAATTCAATTAAAAGGTATAAATCATAATATGGATTAGCACACATGGATCTCTAATTATCCATTACAATAACATATCAAACATCAAACAGAATTACAATCAATCAGAAACAAAATCTACGATCTTATCACAACGCAGATCCAATTAAATAACAACCAGATAATTATTTAACAACAATAAAACAATTAATTAAATTTATTAAATCAGAAATTCTCACATTGAATTTGGCCGATTTTCCAACTGTCTCAGTTTCAGCTGTGGTGGGTGCCATCGCGTAGATCTCGGAAAGAGGAATCCGACGCAACAAACGGTTCGTAATTCTGATTAGATATGAAAACGATATTGTAATTCAAAGATTTACCATATTTATAGATTAATTAATTAAGTAATTATTTTAATTACTTCCTTAACCTTTCTCCTTATTTCGGTAAACCGTCTTTCACTCCAGAATAATTGAACCCAAACCGTCGATGATTAGGGCACCCCCACGCACGTCGTACGAGCCACCGAACCCATATCAGACCGCTCCACTCGACAGCCCTGAACGCCGCCGTCCTTCGCCACCCACCGCCGTCAAACTCGCATGCCCGAGCCCCCTCGAATTCCGCTCCAAAGTCAGCGGGTTTGGCACCCGATTCCGACCGACTCGCGCCCCTAAATCTGATCTTGACCGTTGGATATACAGAGCATGAAAAGCTCTTCGATTTGGTGTGTGGTTTTCTGAAAATCATTGAGAAACAAAAGAGAACGAAGGGGAAGAAGGAGAGAGCAAATCGGCCATTGAGGCATTAGGGTGGCGGCTGTACACAATATTAGGTTTAGGGTTATTGATAATTTAACTGAAAATAGTCAAAACACATTTTCTCTTGCCACGCTCACATATTAATTCGAAAAATTCTGAAAATTGAAATCTAGCAATAATTTGACATTCCGGTTCCAACAAAAGTGGTTTCGTCGAAAACGGAGGTCGTTTGAAAAATGACTATTTTCAAGACCAATATATTTAATATTAAAAATACATTTTTAAACAAATAAATTCCGAATCTCAAAATATATAAGTGTTTACTGTTTTTCAATGCAGAAACGTCATTCCGAACTCAATGGAAGTGGTTTCGAGTCAAAATTCCTACATATGTGAAAAGTAGCATTTCGGGCCATATATAATATATATATATATATAAATTCTACAACGACCTTTCTAATAATTGAATTGGCCATAACTTTTGATTTCCGCTATGAAATTTCAATTTTTCAGATTCTTTAGAAAGATATTTTTAAATAGATTCTAATATTTTTGGTTTCACTAAAATCCGTTAAATTTTGCATCCTGCACGGTCAGTCAAATTTCAAGTTTGACTTTTCAAACTACTGCGTTATTTCTAATTCCATTTATATTTAAATTAAATTTATTCGTTTTAACTTTGATTAAAATAAATCCTAGCCATTATTATTTAAAATAAATTATATTATAACCTCAAAATTCTTTAAAATTTTCTGAAATAAATTTTTTAAATTGGTTCAGAAATTGCGGGTTGTTACATGCGCCATTTTCAATTCCTTTTATAATTTAAAATAAATATTTATATTCTAATGATGACGTGTATAAATATATACGTTCTAATTCTATTCAAAATAAATTTCTCATCGTTATTATTTAAAAAGATTCATTTTAAATATTCAAAATTCATCAAAATTGCCAAAATAAAATTTTTAAATTGGCTCGGATTTTTGGGTTATTACATGGTGGCTAGTGTATCGAAGAGGAGAGATAAGGGAGTGTTACGGAAGTCAGTAGTGGTTTGTTGGAAGTCAGTAGTGGTTTGTTGCTTTGGGGAAATGGTGGGGTTGTTGTTGGGTTCGAAAGGGTACTGATGGGAGGATTGGGAAGATGATACAGTGTTCATGTACAGTAAAGAGAAGCATGGACTGTGGCTACAAGTTCAGGCAGTAAAGGTTGTTGATGAAGTCGACGGGTTGAAGAGCAGTGTTCTACTTTCTGAAGGGGGTTCGAGTTCTAGAAATTGGCAGTAATGTTGGGACAAACTAGGTGGTTCGGCATTTGAGCAATAGTTTGGATGTGGTGTCAAAACGAAATGGATTTGCTAGTTCAAAACGAAATGGATTTGCTAGTTCAAAACGAAATGGATTAAGGTAATTTCATTTTTAATTTACTATTTACAAACTAGAAAAGAAAATTTAATTTTATATATCATTAGCTTATATAATGTGTATATTTATACGAGGTCCAAAAATCATGAAAAGACGTCATACGGATTCGTAGCTAAGAAATTCTTGAGTTGGAGTTGGTTTGGATTTATCTTCGAATTGACTGGATTTTTAATTCAAAATCGAAACGATCGCAAATAAAATCACGGTGAGTAAATCTCACTCGATTTATTTATTTAGAATTTATTTTTAGTCGTTAAAAATAATTGTTAGATGGTTGTTTGGTTGCGTTAAAATATTACTGTGGCTATTATAAATATATATTAGCTATTTAAGATTGGTGCTTGTGGCTATTATATATATATATATATATATATATATATATATATATATATTGGTGGTTGGATTCTCGTAATATCATTAGCGGATACCCGCGAGACCATTAGCGGATGATTTCCCTATGCGCCCCATAATATATATAGTGGATGACCTTCGTACCGCGATATCCTGCCTAGAAGCAGGATTGGTATTATTTATGTTGGCTAACGTCCGTGGATGTAGGAAAAAACAGGTTGGAGGAATCTAACTAGATTCCTCAAAATTTATTACTGTTTGTTTTCACATATATATTATCATATATGACGTGTTATAAAAACCGTGATTTGGTAATTGAGTGTTTTTGGATATTTAAATATCATTGGGCTAAAATGTTTATTTATATAAAATATCGTAAAATGATATTAGAGATTTAAAAGGGAAATCTATTTTTCCAAAAATAGATTTCAAATTTTGAATGGACTATAAATATTTACTTGTTTTGTAAAATAAAAACAAGTATTGAATTTATAAACGACGTTTATAAATTAGATAATGCAGTGAATTTATAAACAGTGTTTATAAATAAAATGAAATGATTCTCATGGGATAACCAGGGAATTGAAACGAATTTATAAAAAAATGTTTATAAATAGAAATGGTAAAAAATTATCATTGGATGATTTGAATATTTAAATTCAAATGTGAATTTAAAAATAGAAATGGGGAATTGTTTCAAAGAACTAAACAATGAAATTTATTCTGATGTTCATAATAAAAATTGAACTAAAATAAATCTGTAAGGATTTAGGATTTAAATTCGATTAATTCGAATTTATTTAAATAGAAGTTAAATTGAATTTGAAAATAAATTGGGTGTTATATATATAAGTTATTATAAATAGAAATTTCCAAAATAAGATTTTGGTTTTAATTAGATTTCGAAATGGTATGTTTAAATATAAAACAAGTAAATTTATAAAAAAATGTTTATAAATATGGTGGATAAATTATTAAGAGATAACTGGTAACTTTAAATTCAAGTATGAATTTAAAATAGAAAGTTGAAATCATTTTAAAAAGGAGACAGGAGTTTTTATTCTGGAATTTAGAATCTAAAAGGAGTTGGATTTCAAAAGGGATTTGAAATGGAAAACTTGTTTTAATATATAAAACAAGAAAGATGGATTTTCAAACGATGTTATAAATCTAATGAAATAAATTATCATTGGATAATTTAGAAGTTTAAATTCAAGAAAGGACTTAAAAAGTGAAATTGGAAAACGTGTTGAAATAGAATAATTGATTATATTTAGGAAATTTGAATATAAACTGAATTGAGAAAATCTAAAGGAGTTCAAATTGGAATTTGATTATATCGAATTATATAATTTATTTATAAAAGAAATTGGGATTTTAAAATAACAAATCGAGTATAAATAAATGTATAACCGAGTAAGGAAAAATCCGCGATTTTAGATAACCAGAATTTATTGAGGTGAATTGGGAAAATTAGTTTGAAATATATTAAAATAATATTAGAATGGAGTTGAATTTATTTTAAACGAAGTTTAAAAGTTTATATATATATATATATATATAATGGACTCACCGCAGCGCGGCATTTCGTAAATTGACGATTCGAACTTCAATTGAGTATATAGAACCCAAATTAAATCGGAATTCTTTGAAACAAGAACCATCAAGACCAATTAGATAATAGTATTCTAATGGAAGTGAAATTTCTGAATTTCGTCGTATATATTTTGAGTTATGTAAAAATTAAATTTTTAGAAAAACATCGCCATAACCACTTAAAAACCATAATGGTTTATTTAAATAAAATACGAATTGCCATTAGAAAAATCTAGACTGGAGATATAAAATAAATATGAACTCCAGTAAAGTAAGTGAAATGATTTTCGAAACAAAAATCAGATTTTTAGTTATTAAGTAGATTTAACTAATTTGAAGAATAAATAGTTAAACGAGCTTTGAATCGAAATTGGCGTTGGATAAGTAAATTGGTTTTGTGGATTCATATTCAAAATCGAAATTGAAACTCAAGTTAGAAATGAAATTCTACTTGTTTATAAGCGAATTAAAATATATTTGAACATGATATGTTCAAATAAAAGTGAAGTGGGCAAATTAGCTAATAAAAGAATAGATTAGAAATTGAGTTAGAATGACCGGATTGAGTTGGAATAAATTGAAAAACAGGTGAACGTAGATTAAACAGGTTTGGAATGAGGTATATTAAGATTATAATTTGTGTGCCCGACAATAAGGTACATGTTTAAATTCCATATGAGGTTTTACACGCCGAATCGGCATGCCGCTTGGCTTTTTGATTTTATTTTTGAATGGAAAGGGCCTAGAGAGGCGAGTTGAGGTTTGAACTATTTGCCGGTACAAAGGAGGTTATGGCGAAATTTTCCGGGAATTTAAGGAGTTAGAATATTTTTAAGAAATTTTGGTAGTTAGAAATCAATGTATTGATATATATAGAATTCGATAAGGAAACGAACTTGAAAATAGAATATAATAAACAAAAAGGAAATTGATAATCTAGAAATAGAAAGGGAAATGTATATACGTTTTCAAAATGGAGAATTGGTTTTAAATGATGTTAACTATTTGACGTAAGTGGTCTTGTCCGTTTTGAAGTTAAGGATGTTTTCAGTCAAGGTCTGAGAGGTAGTTATACCCAACTTGATTGATTTCGTTTTTAACCGATAAATAGCAAGATCCAATATCGAAGAGGAATGTTTAAATAAGAGTTAGTTGAATGCAGTGTTTTAGGTTGTTGTAATGATGTTTTACACAACATTCGTTCTAACCCAAGTGAAATTTTGGAAATATGATTATAAATATTTCCTAAGTCTAGAAATGAATGGTGGTGAAAGAGATAAGTGATTGGAATAATTTCCAATTATAAATAGAATATATTTTCTACGTATTGAAAATAAAAGGAGGCGATATATGGAAATGTTTTCCAAATAGCAAAAAGGGCCAGGACAATTGTAGAAAATATTTGGTTAACAAATATTGATAAGGAAATGGGGTGGTGATTTAATTAATGAAATATTAATTAAGGGGCCTAGTGATTGTTTGATGCTATGAATGGATGTTTGTTTTTCTTCGATAGTTAAATAACGGACTATCGAAGTGTTTGCCAATATCGTTGTCAATATGGAGAGACCGGTTGGATTATTATCCGAGAACCACTCTGTATTAACAGTAGCATTGCGAATCAGATTATATGAAGATAATCAAAGACGGAGTAAAGTGCAAGGGCTTTTCTATTAATGGAAATTGTGCCTTCGGTTTCGTTCAATCCCAGAACGAAGGTATATGGACGAATGTCAGACAAAGTATTTCCAATCATTGAATATGTTGGTATGTATAAATATATATGGTGACAACGGATTTATTCCCTTGGCATAATATCTAGAATATATTTGTGTAAACCCAATTAGTGATTAACGGATCTGACAACGTGACATTCAAAGTGATTGTGTTATCAATGAATGAAAAGTAAGCGTAGCCTCAGGCCTCAATAACTGGGAAATGACAAAAATCGGGCAGGTAGCATGGCTATGTGGGTGGCTTCCATTAGGGTGTATCATCACCTATCTAGAGATTCATTTAATTCCTTATTTTATTTGGTGTTGTCCCATTCGGGAAACGGTTGTTGATCCCAACTGTTGGTGATATACATTCGATACACTCAAGCGAAATGAGTGGTCGGTCATGTGTGGTCGGGTAACAAGATGTTCTTGTTGAACGCAGTGTATTCTCCGTTAGAGATACACTATCAGAAGGTGGTTCCATACCTTGTTGTTAGCCTGCTTTGTAACCAGGCTACCCAAAGCCAGGGACTTGGGTACGAACTTACATTGATTGGCGATCACTTGAGTGGAGTGACAGAAAGCTGCAAAACTTGAATTATTCATGCAAATGTCACCGGATCGGATCCCCCCTTCAGAACGGATCAGATCCCTCCTTTCGGATCGGATCGGATCCCCCTCTCCGGATCAGATCGGAGTACCCTCTACCGGAACCGCCTGAAGTTGCAACTACTCCTCAACGTGCTCCTATTTTCTGGGCTTATCATTCGGATCTACTTACACGTGGCAGCCCATGATCTGGAAACGGTTTCTCCACATCTTCCACTACTTCTCCATGACCCGCTGGATGGCTGCTACGTCACACCCGAACCGATCCCAGAAGCAACCTCCATTCGCCTATAAATACAGCATTTCGTGGAGATTTGAGGGGACTTTTGGCATTTCATTCATTCATGGTAGCCATGGCCGAATTCCCCCATCAATAAGCACCTTCTTGTCCAATGAAAATCAGTGAATTCGGAGAGAATTATTCATTGTATTTGAGTGATTAAATGTCAATATTCATTGTAATTGTAATTCTGGAATGAAATGAGAAACTATGAAGTGGACGTAGGCTCATTAACGTCGAACCACTATAAATTTCGTGTGTTGACTGATTTTTCTTGTTTTTAGTTCACGATTCCTCATTATTCTCTGCAAAATGTAATCAATTGGGTGTTAGGACCATTTTTTGGTCTAACATTTTGGTGCTTTGACTGAGAAATGAAGATTCTCAACATATAAGGATTCTCCATTCTACTATTGGATTGCCCAGTCCGATGAGGAAATCCTGCAACATTCAACAACAATCGCTAAAGTTCAGAAATGAAGACCAAGAAAGCTGCTAGTTAAGGTCGGATGGGTATCCAGCGGTTACAGCAGCTCTGATGTTCGGATCCTCTGGGTCGGATCTTATACTTCTGGTTGGATCGAGTTAAAGTGGCTATACACCGTCACTTCCAAAAGTAAATGAATCGGTTTGAGGTAATCGGGTCGGACCAGAACTGTACTCATACAAAGACCGAGTTTCAGCAAACAAACATCGGATCGGGTTAGGGAAACACCTTTCCGAACCGAACCGATTTTTTGTTCCGACCCTCAGTCAATGACAGACCCGAACCATGATCCAATGACATCTCCAAACTGCGACCTGAAGGCAAATTCTGATCCGACCCGGTACAACTGTTTTTGGGAAAAAATACATTTTTTTGGATCATTTCAGAAAAGGCTCCATCTTCCAAAATTGTAAAAATCGTGCGGTGCCCACCGGCGGGACTGTGGGGCCCCGGACTCCCACTGGCGTTGCGCCCGGACCCGTTGAAGGCCTCGCCTTCGGCTCGGAGAACAGCCTCGCCTTCGGCTCAGAGAACAGCCTCGCCTTCGGCTCGGCGTACATTTTAGCTAACAGCAGTTATCAAAGCTTGTCAATGAAGATTAGACCGATAGTTTGAGAATATCACAACAAGTTGGCAACGACTGGTATTCTTCCCAGAGCCATGAAACTTATTTACATCAGTAAGCCAATTTGAGGAGCTATCGATCAGATTCAGCTTGTTATCAAGGACAGTATACAAGACAATGATTGTCCCATAGCAGCTTCCTCTTCCTCAGTTCTGATGGTGTATAGATTTCACCAATGCAACCGATGTTGCTCGCTAACGAGTAGTGACCATCTTATTTATGCGACTTAGACTTGTCCAATCGGCGGGGCATCGAATGACGGTTATATGGAGCAGTCCGAGCACTACTCCAAAGATAATTCCTATGAATTTAGTGACCATGATTGTCAATAAGGGGATACCAGAAAGCAGCTAAGGATCTCAACATCCCAAAGCTACACTTCAATTATATGATGTGATCAATGAAATATGTTCTACGGTTCACCTTCCGAAGAACTTGGCGAACCTTTACAATTGCTATTTGTTGTCAACTGCATTGAGGAAGACTGATTTCCATCGAATAAGGGTTAAGTCAACATACTTTGGTGCCCAGAGTTAGGTACTAGTTGAACCACCACACGCCATGATTGGACCTATGGATCCTTTCCTGGATTATAGCAACTTGACTGCTCACCAGCCACCATATGACCTTGATCAAATGATGAGAGCTCGAGATTAAAGCAAATATGAGTCAACCATTAGCTCTCTACTTCTTATTTCCATTGTGACATAACACACGAATATTACTTAAAGTCTCGCACGTTATGCTATCATACTCAAGTTTATCTGATCAAGGTCTAGACCGACCGGCTCCAGCAGAATTCAGAGCTTACATTGCATCCTAGTGTCTACTGCTCAATCCCCAAACATTAGCCGAATCCATCACTGAATTCACCATTCCCGAAGAGGTTGTGTTAGATGAAGAAGATGGCCCTTCAAAACGAAAAATGAATAAAAGCACCCATTACTGTATACCGACGGTGCAATGAATGATCGATGACCCGACGTTGGAGACGTATTAATTCGAAGGAAATTCCAGATGAAGGGACTATAACTCATAGCTTACCTAGAACAGGTAGAAGAGCTGTTGGATGGATTGGAATGTTACAACATATCTTACGTCCTACGAACGAAAAATCAAAAGGTCAATAATCCGACCAAGTTAGACAATTCCGATAACTTAGAAGAGAGTCATAGACAACCCCATGATGAACTTCCTGCAGCACGGAGTGCATTCAGCAAGGAGAAGTGAAAGGTGTGTCATCGCTCTTTATGCCTCGAGATATGACATGCAAGGCGACAATGCTTATTTCCCTTGGAAGGTTGTCCCAAGACAGACACCAACGAGCCTCATTGCTGAATTGACCACCCTAAATGATTAAACAAAATCACTAATCAGCCTCCCGGTAGATGGGAGATGAACGCGAATGAAACTTTTGACAAACGACGTTTTGGAGTTAGAAAGTGAAGATTTACAATTTCACTCCCTTCATCGAGGATTAGTCAAGTAACTCGTGTCCCAGACATTAGGTGCGACCGGAGATTCGAACGTCGATTGCTCATGATCACATCATTTAATTCAAAGCTGATACATAATAGGCTTGCATGATAGATTGCCACAGCCTTGCCCGAAAATTGACGATTTAAAAGTTTAGAGCACTTAAGCTTGGATGCTGATTGATTATCTGTCCATTAGATCTTATTCCCGACATGGGATTGAAGGCATATATGCGGATGGATGAGATATAACTATCCCACTAGCAGCCATATCCTACTTCCTAGCATGGAAAGCACAAAAGTTTCTATAAACATGGATCCATTATTCTCCTGCTAATTACTGTCCTGACACCAACGTGATGATATGATACCATTAACAATACATACATGACTCCCTGACATTCAACCCTCGCCCTTAGCATGGGGGCAGTAAGGTGATTCAAAGGAGACATGACCTCGTCATTCGTTTACAGTATTTACCTAACTTCCTTTGTCACTCCAAGACCACAATCAAGCCATCCCCTGGTAGAGATTAGGCGAGGCAAAATGGACCTGCAGATAGCATGCAATGCCATTTTCGCACAGAATCATATTCATTCCTTTAATAGGATTACTCTTTAACCATGACTCTTATATTTGCATGCTTTATGAGCTATTGATGTAACTAACTCAGATGAATTAATACGTGCATGGTGTAGGTACTTAGGATTTGATGCTGATCAGACTTCTAACACCTGCATATATAGTTATGGAACAATACCATAACGAGCTTGACTAAACAACTCGTTTTCAAAGCCACGCCCTTCGCCTGAAATAAGTTATATAGCTCAAGTCGGATCCAACATGACCATCCACTCCTTGACTCATACATGGCAGACATAAAGATAATTATGCATTGACTTTTACTTTTCAAAGTTGGAATCCGATTTCAGACAGATGCAGTTCGACCGTCTACATGGCTCAGTCCTATGTTTGACGCAATCAGATTACATGAATACAAATAAAGGAGGCAGCACTGCCCCTTGATATGCTTAACTTTCAATCATGCAATTTACTCTTACATACTTCCTGAATTATTGACATGAATAATTCATGTGATATGAATGATGCAGGTACCCAAAGTTCGGTACCAATCACTCCTCCCATAGATTGATCGGAGGAACGTAAAGTTTCTGCAAACATTTTCCGACTGTTTGCCAGGCTAACTCTAACCCTCAGAGATTGGATAGAAGTACTAATCTAGGATGAATGTGATGGGCGTGCCATGATTAAAGACCACTCGATCCATGGGTCTGGATCTCATGATTTGAGAGAACATTTGAAGGACGATATTGCAGTGTTTGACCAAACTCCATCCCACGAATCAATGGGACGAGATAAACTTGATTATTACGAATGGCCACCTCTACCTGTGAATCGGAGATTAGGAGGTAGCGCCTTGGCGAGTGTGACCCGACCACTTGCCCGAAAATCTCCATCTACCAGAGTGAAGCATGGAGTATGGACTAAAGATCGAGTTCGAGAATGACACTCGAGCCGGCAGAATCCCGCTCTTGGGATTAGAGCGCAGGAGGAAAGCCGAGGCGAATGACCTGACCATTCACCTAATTAAAACTAACTCTCATGATTCGAGAGAGTATAAAGGACGGGAAGATGACGTCCCCAAGGCGTGATGGTGCACCACGATTAAAGACTGCCTTGATTACACTCTAACCTGGGCATACATCAGGAGAGTATAAAGGTTCTAAGATTAAGCACTGAAGACAACAGGCTCCTACCCCACCGAAGGATTGGGGATAAGATTGAAAGCTGAGCCAATACCCCCCTCGGAAGGATTGGGGGCAACATAATGTCGAACAAGCCCTAACTAGGCACTTTATTCATGTTTGATTGGGGGCACACACACATCGTCCCCCTTATATAAATACTATATGATCTGCTAGATATTATTTGATTGTAGGGGTTCTGAATTGGAACCCTTACTTGATTGTGATGTGCTTTATTACCTATTACTTAGAGATTCACTTTGTTTACAGAGTGAAGGCTTGTACAAGATAACAGGACAATAATGCAAGGGCCGCACTCGCGACAACTGCAGCAGGCCAGTGGAAAACAAACAAAGGGCCACGTCTAGAAGGCCGACGCTGATGCCCAATGCTAAATTTCTCATGCGACTCAAGGTGACGACCGAAATGAGGAATTTAGAGTGAATTATTTAATGATGTGTCACACAACTTAAGTCAACGAACAAAAGGAGTCCCTAAGAGTGATATATCGAATCAACATACACACCCACATGTGACTGGCCATAACCCAAGTGCATCGATAAGTGCTACCTTACGAATACACTGAATGGAAAAAGCGATAACTTGTGCACTTGAATAACTCAATCACATAAGCTTTGAAAGCAATGTCTCTTTTCCATGCATCCATGTCGAAATTTGAATGGGACATGATACAACTACCGATCTTTCGCCGTTACCCCTGGACTAGGGCTACATTGTTGAAAATATTTACAAATGGAATAATTTATATGTTTGTGTCTAACTTATACCTCTATCTTGACAGGCTGCTTGAGGACCACGGAACGGATGCTGAGTGAACATCCATTTGCTAGTCCTGACTGACTTCCTTGTTGAAAGACCCCATATAAAGGGGGACGCCATTACTTTGACTTTTAACTTACAAGGAGGCGAATTTCCTGACACTCAGACTCAAAGGCTAAGAAGAAGGAAGATAGAAATTTCTTTCGTGCTGAGTATATTTGCGCAGAAGGCGCTAGGAACGAAGGAAGTCAGTAGATTTCTTCTTGTGATGATCCCTCAGCATGTCAAGCTAGATATGAAATGGATGGTACCCTTGCTGATTTGAGAACTCAGATGGCTCAGCGAGATGAACTTCTCCGGAAACGACATAAAGTGATGGATAACTTCTTTACTTGGAAAGTTGGATGGCCGAGTAACTACGACTTACTCGCTGAAGCGAGCACCGTGGAAATTCAAGCGACAACGAACTTGGCTCAAACACTCCCTGCTCCGTGGTCCGAATCATATAAGACCCTAGGACAAGTTGGCATAGTCGTCTTTAATGAAACAAGATGCAACCAACCTCCTTCCAGGCATTTGTAGCATGCAACTTCCGACCATAACATTTTGGATGAAAACTATGGATATGCAAGAGCCACTGGAAACTTAAACGGAGCGTGACCAACCTTTTCTCTAATTCAGATGAATGTTTAAAATCCAGCTCAACCTCAATATGAGGCTCCCCATGTGGGGGCAAATGAGAGCATTTGAGATAGCTATAATCTGACTTTATCGCCACCCGACTTCGAACCTCAGAGCTTGGATGGGAGATCAAAGACTAACATGAGTTGAACACGAACAAATCATTTTGTGTCAAACTTTAACTCACAGCTTGAGGAGGGAGAATGAATTTAGAGAATATGTGGATTTGATGATTACCGTTTAGTAAAATCCCCGTGGATGAGGAGTACGGGATACTAGCTTCGAGCAATATAATTTGACTATCCACCAACTTTAGACACATTTATTATTATCGGAGTTCTGCAAGATCCCAGACTATAACCAGAAGAATGGATCCTCAAGAACAACCCACATATATCCGATTAGCATATCACCATCCAGAATTAAAAGACAGAAGCCTAATTGACAGCTATTACATATGCGCAACCAAGAAGCCAGAGACTGGCTTCCACCCACTTCAAGACTTCATACCAGGGGCACCAGCGCTAAATTGGACAATTGGAGACAACTTCTCAAAGACGAGGGCCAGAATGCCAACTTTAATTTATGCTTCAACAGAGCTCCGACGAGACCCTACATGCATTCCTTTGAAAGATTCAACGCCGCAGTGGCATCGGTAAATCGACCTGGACCATATATGGTGTTGATTGTAGTAGTATCTGGTATTATGGATATCTCAAGCTTCGAAATCTCTCTGCATCGAGACCCACCGAGAGGACTTGGCTGATTCACCTCTGAAACAAACCTCAGTATTCTCTACAATGAGATTTTCATGGAAATATTGGAAAATCCTATCCTGAGACAGACAGATTCATGCAATAAGAGGGTGCTAATGTTGAAATGGATGATCTCAATGTCTTCTCGACAAAATGGAGCACCATCTGACTCTTGAAATGATAAAGAGAAAAGAAAAGCATCGGAAAAGACTAGTAGAAATGTACAATTTTGGAAAGGATCAATCTCATTGATCAAGCCCTCAATTTTGATTGTCAAGCTCAATGGAACCAAGCATGAGAGATAGACCCAACAAGACTATGATGAATATTTCGGATTGTGCCAATGCATGAGTAAAGGAGCTCGAATAACTGCTTAATGATGTTCGCTCGCTTGCAAGATTGACGAGCTTACTCGAATCTGTGGCTGATGCGAGGAGAGTATCTAAGTTGGCTGATACTCAATGAGGCGATCACTGCTTTCTGACTAAACAGATAGGATGACCCCGACGCGAATGTAATTCAACCATTCACATACACAACTCCAACCCTTGACGACTTGAGAAAGAGTATAGAACGACACTGGTCATCTAAGATTGTTGAACCTGCAGCTCTAACCCAATGCGACAATAGAAAGTATAAAGGTTAGAAGAATGGATGCCCAATAGACTTGGCCCAGCCCCCACCGATGCTTGGGGGCATAAGCACCAACTCGTTCATCCTCTACTGATGCTAGGAGCACGAGCTTCAACTCATAGACTAATTTTGAATATGATCCTAACTTGATGCGTGATTTAGAACATATACACTATATCCCCAGAGTATGACATGATTCGTCTTGACCGTCCATGTGAGCCAAAAAACGGGTCTGACAGGAGTCCAAAGACTTGATCTGCCACTACATTAAATGGAGAGTGTGATAAACTACCATGTTGTCATACGACTATGATGATCGTTCCAGCCATTGGGTTGCATGTTTTCAACAATATCTCGAACTAACTCATATGTGATCATGGGATTATAAAACCATCTGGAGCGATTATGGATTTCTACCAATACGGTCTGACGCGACCATTGGTTATTGATTTTTTATTAACATGATCTGGAGTGATCGTTGCTTTCAGATTCCTTAATGTTACGATTCAATGAGATTGTTGAGCCCTAGATATTGATATCAAGATAGTCCAAATCCAAGCACAAATGACAAATTCCTATGCCAATTCCGAGGTGTTCTCTGCAGATCCCAGCTCAGAGCCCGAAGATTCTTATACTACCACATGACTTGGAAGACTACTTCATACATTTTCTCGTATGCAAAAGAAGGTCTAACTTTACAATACTTTTGGTTTATGTGGGAAGACGACCCCATTTGGCAACGACCTATGCAGACATGATCGGATGCACGCGAGCCAGCAATTCTACATGACTTTTTTGATGAAAGAGTTAAAATCTCTTAATTCGACGAGGTTTAAAATAGTTACCTGATCATTTCAACTACTCCTTCCGTAGAATTTGGCCTGGCTAGCGCCCATGGAAGTAATGCAGCAATCTGATAAAACCTCCTCAAGGTTGGATGACGTTCCAAAAAGATTTAGCTCGACTTATTCAAAGCACATCTCATTTGCAAATAAGATGTACTTTGGGGGGCAAAATGTTAGCCTGCTTTGTAACCAGGCTACCCAAAGCCAGGGACTTGGGTAAGAACTTACATTGATTGGTGATCACTTGAGTGGAGTGACAGAAAGCTGCAAAACTTGAATAATTCATGCAAATGTCACCAGATCGGATCCCCCTTCGAATCGAATTGGATCCCTCCTTTCGGATCGGATCGGATCCCCCTCTCCGGATCGGATTGGAATACCCTCTACCCGAACCGCCTGAAGTTGCAACCACTCCTCAACGTGCTCCTATTTTCTAGGCTTTTCATTCGGATCTACTTACATGTGGCAGCCCATGATCTGGAAACGGTTTCTCCACGTCTCCCACTACTTCTCCATGACCCGATGGATGGCTGCCACGTCACACCTGAACCGATCCCAGGAGCAACCTCCATTCGCCTATAAATACAGCATTTCGTGGAGATTTGAGGGGACTTTTGGCATTTCATTCATTCATGGTAGCTATGGCCGAATTCCCCCATCAATAACCACCTTCTTGTCTAATGAAAATCAATGAATTTGGAGAGAATTATTCATTGTATTTGAGTGATTAAATGTCAATATTCATTGTAATTGTAATTCTGGAATGAAATGAGAAACTATGAAGTGGACGTAGGCTCGTTATCGCCGAACCACTATAAATTTCGTGTGTTGACTGATTTTTCTTTCTTTTAGTTCATGATTCCTCATTATTCTCTGCAAAATGTAATCAATTGGGTGTTAGGACCATTTTTTGGTCTAACACTTGTCATAGTTGGAAACTCATTACCCAATAAGTGCCCGCTGTTTTTATTGTATTTATGTATGTGGAACGTGGGATGCAAGCGTTCCACTAAGATTCTATTTATTTGATTTATACACTATTATAATATCAAAGAGTATTGATATAAATATTATCGTTTTCTTTCAAAAGGAATTTGAAAGTTATATCAAGTGTTTGGATTTTCATAAGGGAAAAACTCATTCCGTGTTATACGGCGTGGTCTTATGAGATATCAGTTATTTTCTTATTGTTTACTAATACCAGTCCCATGACTGACCCAGAGTTTATTTTGTTTTGTTTTACCTAAACTCTTGGGTGCCCAATTTTATATGGGCAGTCAACTAGTTCAGGATTTTACAGATTATCCAAAGGAGCTTGGAGCAGGAGGCTTCAGCGTTATCTAGTTAATGTTATTTCTGCTTTGTTGTAAGTTGTACTCTGATAGTGATACTCTGATAATGATATGTTATACAGTTAAAATTTTGTATTTCAAAAGTTATGATATATTATATTTTATTCCGCTGCGATGTGAGATTCTGTGTGGTTATTTCTGTTCTTATTCTACCTTTTTCTTCTAAAAAAATGATTCGTATTTTCATGATATTTGGGTTGGATGTATGATGTATATAGTCAACTCTGATATTACGGATTTGCGGGACATTACAGTTGGTATCAGAGCTTAGGTTGAGCGAATACCTAGGCTTTGGTAGGATGTGCTCATTAGAGATAGGGTCAGTAGTACCCTAGAATGAGTTGAGCGTGTATATATATGAGAGCGCGTATTTGTTAATTGATATAAAAATTATTTTATATTGTGTTGGCTAGTCTGTTGAGTGGTTTATGAATTCTGGTCGAATCGTGGGAGCCACGATGTCGATAAGGGTTTATAAACACTTAAACAGAAGATTGAACACATTATTGTTTTAAAGTGGGTAAATGAAATAAATTAACCCAAAATTCTATTTTGATATAGATAGTATTTTTTGAAATTATTATAATATATGGATGTGTTGGTTGCTACTAATATAATCAAATAAGATTATAAAATTGGATTGGCTATCTATAACCAAAATATAATTTGTATATGAATTAAATATACAAATGAAATGAATTAGAATTGAATTCAAACTAGAATTTGGAATTTTAAATCCTAGGAAGTTTGAAAATATTTTCTAAAGTATATTAGAACAATATAGCTTATGTTTGAAGAATCCTGAATAAAATCATTTTGAGATGGATTTTGAAAGTAATTAAGCACTGAACTCACTTCAGTGGCTGGGAAATAATTCTGATGATGACTGCAGCTTCATCAGTGTTCATTTTCGAGTTTCTAAGTGATGGATTACTACCTTAGAAAAGTTTTTGAAGGAAATTTGTTTGAAAAGAAAAAAGTTGGTTTAAAAATTCAAATGTTTTAAATTTGAAATGGAAGTAAATATATGTATATATATATTTTTATTATTTTAGAAGTATTTGAAATAAAAACCCAAGAATTTGAATTCTAAAATTTAAAATTAACTTAAGTAAGTTAAGTGGACCGAAGTGAATAAATTGACTTGAATCAATTTGGATAGACTTAATGGAATACATATTGAATATAAATGTATTGATTATAGATCTTTCGAATTAAAAGAATGTAAACCAAAAGTTTTGGTAGAACTGAAATTTGTTGAATTATGAATATTGAATTTCAATATATTGAAAAATTTAATGGGTTTGTAGCACTTTTCCTACCTTAGTAATTTCGGGGATGAAATTCTTTTAAGGGGGGAAGAATGTAATGACCTGGATATTTCGTCGGTTAATTTTAAATATTTAATATGGATTTAAATACTGAGTTGATAATATAAATGAATTTTTATATTGAGTTATCGATTTAATAATCGATATATGACTTAATATCAAATATATTTAATCGATTGTAATACAAAGTTAATTCAATTCGAAGTTAAAACTAAACTGAAAACAGTTTAGATGATCAATACAAACTTCTGTTTGAATTGGAATAGTAATATTAATTTATTATTGAAGAATTTATTGGTTTGAAATTTAATTTAAATCGATTTAAATTAATATCTTCCACAGACGATCGATTGAGGCTTTGAAACCTGTCCTGGTGTGTCCAGAAAAGGAAATAACCCTAAAAATGTCAGTTGTTGGGTTCAGAAAGGAATTCGGAATCAAGGGGTATTTTAATTAAAGGATACCAGTTTTAATTAAGATAAAAATAAAAATTGAATAAAATTAAAGGTAAAATAAATGGACACCTCCCTCTTTGTTAGTCAGCACTCCTTTCCTTCTGTTCAAATCAAACCATGTATACCACTTCCTTTACATCTCTTCTAAATCTCGTTATTCAGAGAAAAATTGAAGGCCACATCCCTATTTCCTTTGAAATCACGTTGGTTTACTTTAATCCACAAATTTCTTTATAAAACCACGATCCCCTCTCTCTTATTTTCTTTCTTCAGAAACGCAAATCAAAATCGAATCTGAATCCAAGAGCATGATAATAGGGATCTCGACATCGATGTCGCATTTGAAGATCTGAGATTCACGAAGTACGGGTTAGGATCTGGACGACTAGTCGGATGTCGAGTTCAACATTGAGAGGTTTAGCGAGAAGATAGAGTTGAACTTGGTGGGTAGCAATTCAAAATAGAATACACTGGGGCATCCTGGAGCTCTTAAACGGGTCGAACAGGGGAGGACATCTAACACGATGATGGGTATAGTTCATTCACGGTTCCAGCGTGACGATGTGGGTTTACCTATTGATGGCAATCGACCTTTTTAGGGGTTTCAAATTGGAATTTACTTAGGGTTTTGAGTGCAATGGCTAATGAAGTTGGTGGCTAGTGTATCGAAGAGGAGAGATAAGGGAGTGTTATGGAAGTCAGTGGTGGTTTGATGCTTTTGGGAAATGGTGGCAGGTTGCTGTTGGGTTCGAAAGGGTACTAATGGGAGGATTGGTAAGATGATACAGTGTTCATGTATAGTAAAGAGGAGCATGGGCTATGGCTTCTGGTTCAGGCAGTAAAGGTTGTTGATGAAGTCGACGGGTTGAAGAGCAGTGTTCGATTTTCTGAAGGGGGTTCGAGTTTTGGAAATTGGCAGTAATGTTGGGACAAATTAGGTGGTTCGGCATTTGAGCAACAGTTTGGTCGTGGTGTCAAAACGAAATGGATTTGCTAGTTCAAAACGAAATGGATTTGCTAGTTCAAAACAAAATGGATTAAGGTAATTTCATTTTTAATTTACTATTTATAAACTAGAAAAGAAAATTCAATTCTAAATATCATTAGCTTATATAATGTGTATATTTATACGAGGTCCAAAAATCATGAAAAATACGTCATATGGATTCGTAGCTAAGAAATTCTCAAGTTGGAGTTGGTTTGGATTTATCTTAGAGTTGACTGGATTTTTAATTCAAAATCGAAACGAGTCGTAAATAAATTCACGGTGAGTAAATCTCACTCGATTAATTTATTTAGAATTTATTTTTAATCGTTAAAAATAATTATTTGATGGTTGTTTGGTTGCGTTGAAATATTTTTGTGTCTATTATAAATATATATTAGTTATTTAGGATTGGTGTTTGTGGCTATTATATATATATATATATATATATATATATATATATATATATATATATTGGTGGTTGGCTTCCCGCAGTATCATTAGCGGATGTCCACGGTACCATTAGCGGATGATTCCTTATGCGCCCCACAATATATGTAATGGTTGACCTTCATACCACGATATCCTGTCTCGAAGCAGGATTGGTACTATTTATGTTGGCTAACGTCTGTGGATGCAGGATAAAACAGGTTGGAGGAATCCAACTAGATTCCTCAAAATTTATTACTGTTTGTTTTCACATATATATTATCATATATGATGTGTTATAAAACCCGTGATTTGATAATTGAGTGTTTTTGGATATTTAAATATCACTGGTCTAAAATGTTGATTTATATAAAATATCGTAAAATGATGTTTAGAGATTTAAAAGGGAAATCTATTTTTCCAAAAATAGATTTTGAATTTTGAATGTACTATAAATATTTACTTGTTTTGTAAAATAAAAAAAAGTATTGAATTTATAGACGACGTTTATAAATTAGATAATGCAGTGAATTTATAAACAGTGTTTATAAATAAAATGAAATGATTTTCATACGATAACCAGGGAATTGAAATGAATTTATAAAAAAATGTTTATAAATAGAAATTGGAAAAAATTATCCAATTTATCATTGGATAATTTGAATATTTAAATTCAAATGTGAATTTAAAAACAGAAATGGGGAATCGTTTTAAAGAACTAAATGATGAAATTTATTCTCATGTTCAGAATAAAAATTGAACTAAAATAAATCCATAAGGATTTAGGAATTAAATTCAATTAATTTGAATTTATTTAAATATAAGTTAAATTGAATATGAAAATAAATTGGGTGTTACATATATAAGTTATTATAAATAGAAATTTCCAAAATAAGATTTTGGTTTTAAATAGATTTCGAAATGAACTTGTTTAAATATAAAACAAGTAAATTTATAAAAAAATGTTTATAAATATGGTGGATAAATTATCAAGAGATAATTGGTAACTTTAAATTCAAGTATGAATTTAAAATAGAAAGTTGAAATCATTTTAAAAAGGAAATAGGGGTTTTTATTCTGGAATTCAGAATCTAAAAGGAGTTGGATATCAAAAGGGATTTGAATGGAAAACTTGTTTTAATATATAAAACAAGAAAGATGGATTTACAAACGATGTTATAAATCTACTGAAATAAATTGTCATTGGATAATTTAGAAGTTTAAATTCAAGGAAGGACTTAAAAAGTGAAATTGGAAAACGTGATTAAATAGAATAATTGATTATATTTAGGAAATTTGAATATAAACTGAATTGAGAAAAAACAAAGGAGTTCTAATTGTAATTCGATTATATTGAATTATATAATTTATTTATAAAAGGAATTGGGATTTTAAAATAACAAATCGAGTATAAATAAATGTATAACGGAGTAAGAAAAAATCAGCGATTTTAGATAACTAGAATTTATTGAGTTGAATTGGGAAAATTGGTTTGAAATATATTAAAAATATATTAGAATGGAGTTGAATTTATTTTAAATGAAGTTTAAAAGTTTATGTATATATATATATAATTAAAATGGACTCACCGCAGCGTGGTAGTTCGTAAATTGGCGATTTGAACTTCAATTGAGTATAAAGAACTCAAATTAAATCGGAATTCTTTGAAACAAGAACCGCCAAGATAAATTAGATAATAGTATTCTAACGGAAGAGAAATTTCTTAATTTCATCGAATATATTTTGAGTTATGTAAAAATCAAATTTTTAGAAAAACAGCGCCATAACTATTTAAAAACCATAACGGTTTATTTTAATAAAATCCGAATTGCCATTAGAAAAATCCAGACTGGAGATATAAAATAAATATGAACTCTAGTCAAGTAAGTGAAATGATTTTTGAAACAAAAATCAAATTTTTAGTTATTAAATAGATTTAACTAATTTGAAGAATAAATAGTTAATCGAGTTTTGAATCGAAATTGGCGTTGGATAAGTAAATTAGTTTTGTGGATTCATATTCGAAATCGAATTTGAAACCCAAGTTAGAAATGAAATTCTACTTGTTTATAAGCGAATTAAAATATATTTGAACATGATATGTTCAAATAAAAGTGAAATGGGCAAATTAGCTAATAAAAGAATAGATTAGCAAATTGAGTTAGAATGACCAGATTGAGTTAGGATAAATTGGAAAACAGGTGAACATAGATTAAACAGGTTTGAAATGAAGTATATGAAGATTATAATTTGTTTCCCTAACAATAAGGTACATGTTTAAATTCCATATGAGGTTTTATGCGCCGAATCGGTAAGCCGCTTGACTTTTTGATTTTCTTTTTGAATGGAAAGGGCCTAGAGAGGCGAGTTGAGGTTTGAACTATTTGCCGGTACAAAGGAGGTTATGGCGAAATTTTCCGGGAATTTAAGGAGTTAGAATATTTTTAAGAAATTTTGGTAGTTAGAAATCAATGTATCAATATATATAGAATTCGATATGGAAGCGAACTTGAAAATAGAATATTATAAACAAAAAGGAAATCGATAATTTAGAAATAGAAAGGGAAATGTATATACATTTTAAAAATGGAGAATTGGTTTTATATGATGTTAATTATTCGAGGTAATTAGTCTTGTCCGTTTTGAAGTTGAGGATGTTTTCAGTCAAGGTCTGAGAGGTAGTTATACCCCAACTTGATTGATTTCGTTTTTAACCGATAAATAGCAAGACCCAGTCTCGAAGAGGAATTTCCAAATAAGAGTTAGTTGAATGTAGTGTTCTGGGTTGTCGTAATGATGTTTTACACAACATTCGTTTTAACCCAAGGAAGTGAAATTTTGGAAATATGATTATAAATATTTTCTAAGTCTAAAAATGAATGGTCGTGAAAGAGATAAGTAATTAGAATATTTTCCAATTATAAATAGAATATATTTTCTACGTATTGAAAATAAAAGGAGGCAATATATGGAAATGTTTTCCAAATAGCGAAAAGGACCAAGACTATTGTAGAAAATATTTGGTTAACAAATATTGATAAAGAAATGGGGTAGTGATTTAGTTAATGAAATATTAATTAAGGGGCCTAGTGATTGTTTGATGCTATGAATGGATGTTTGTTTTTCTTCGATAGTTAAATAACCGACTATCGAAGTGTTTGCCAATATCGTTGTCAATATGGAGAGACCGGTTGGATTATTATCCGAGAACCAGTCTGTATTGGGAGTAGCGTTGCGAATCAGATTACATGAAGATAATCAAAGATGGTCTAAAGTGCAAGGGCTTTTCTATTAATGGAAATTGTGCCATCGGTTTCGTTCAATCCCAGAACGAACGTATATGGACGAATGTCTGACAAAGTATTTCAATGATCGAATATGTTGGTATGTATAAATATATATGGTGGCAACTCATTTATTCCCTTAGCATAATATCCAGAATATATTTGTGTAAACCCAAATAGTGATTAACGGATCTGACAATGTGACATTCAAAGAGATTGCGTTATCAATGAATGAAAAGTAAGCGTAGCCTCAGGCCTCAACAACCGAGAAATGACAAAAATCGGGCAGGCAACATGGCCATGTGGTTAGCTTCCATTAAGGTGTATCATCACCTATGTAGAGATTCATTTAATTCATTATTCTATTCGGTGTTGTCCCATTTGGGAAACAGTTGCTGATCCCAACCGTTGGTGATATACATTCGATTCACTCAAGCGAAATGAGTGGTCGGTCATGTGTGGTCGGGTTACAAGATGTTCTTGTTGAACCCAGTGTATTCTCCTCTAGAGATAACTATCGAACGGTGGTTTCATACCTTGTCATAGATGGAAACTCATTACCCAATAAGTGCCGCTGTTTTGATTGTATTTATGTATATGGAACATGAGATGCAAGCGTTCCACTAAGATTCTAATTATTTGATTTAGACACTATTATAATATCAAAGAGTTTTGATATAAAGATTATCGTTTTCTTTCAAAAGGAATTTGAAAGTTATATCAAATGTTTGGATTCTCATAAGGGAAAAACCCATTCCGTGTTATACGACGTGGTCTTATGAGATATCAGTTATTTTCTTAAACTATTTTAAATTGTTTACTCATACCAGTCCCATGACTGACCCGAAATTTATTTTGTTTTGTTTTACCTAAACTCTTGGGTGCCCAATTTTATGTGGGCAGTCAGGTAGTTCAGGATTTTACAGATTATCCAAAGGATCTTGGAGCAGGAGGCTTCAGCGTTATCTAGTTATTGTTATTTCTGCTGTGTTGTAAGTTGTACTCTGATAGTGATACTCTGATAATGATATGTTATACAGTTAAAATTTTGTATTTCAAAAGTTATGATATATTTTATTTTATTCCGTTGCGATGTGAGATTTTGTTTTGTTATTTCTGTTCTTCTTCTACCTTTTTCTTCTAAAAAATGATTCGTATTTTCATGATATTTGGATTGGATGTATGAATGATGCATGTAGTCAACTCTGATATTACGGATTTATGGGACATTACACAATCCTTCTTCTAATTTTCTAGATCCAAACATTATGAGAGTTATTTAACTAGAGTTATTCAAGTTTAGTTAACTAATAAATGTCGTATTAAATATACACAAGATTTTGTCGAATGAAATCAGTCGAGTAGTTCGTAGCTGAGGGTTGCATAAATTGGAATCGGAATGGATCGAAAAAGATCACGGTGAGTAACTCTCACTCAAAAATTTATTTAAATATATTTTTATCGTTAAAAATATATTGTTGGTTGCTTGGATTCGTTTATAAATTGTTTATTAGTTGTGGCTATTATATACATGTGTGTATATATATATACGTTAGTTATCTATGCTTAGTGATTGTGGTTATTATATATATATCGGTGGTTGGATATTTCCCGTAGTATCATTAGTGGATGCTCAAAGTATCATTAGCGGATGACCTTATGCGCCCCATAATATGATAGTGGATGACCTTATATACCTCGATATCCTGCCTTGAAGCAAGATGGGTATTATTTATGTTAGCTAACGTCTGTGGATGCAGAAAAAACAAGTTGGAGGGAAACAACTAGATTCCTCAAAAAAAAATTGTTTTTTTGTTTTCATACATATTATCATGTATGATGTGTAGAGAATCTGTGATTTATAATTGTTGTTTTGGATGTTTGAATATCACTGGGTCTAAATGTTGATTTATAAAAATATCGTGAAAAAGATATTTTGAGATTTAAAAGGAAAAAATCTATTTTTTTAAAATAAAATTTGAATTTCGAATGGGATAGAAATATTAACTTGTTTTGAATAATAAAATCAAACAGTTCATTTATAAACGATGTTTATAAATGAAGTGAAATGAATTATCATTGGATAATCCGGAAATGTAAATAAAAGTGTAAATTTAAAAAGGGAAATTTATTTTTCCAAATTAGAAATTTAATTTTAAATGGATTTGAAATCGAGACTTGTTTAAATATATAAACAAGTAATATAAATGATGTTTATAACAAAAGGTAAAAAAATATCATTTGGATAATTTAAATATTAAATTCAAATATGAATTTAAAATGAGGATTGGGAATCGTGTTAAAAAGGGAAAAAATAAAATCTGTTCTGATGTTCAGAATGTAAATTGAATTAAAATAAATCCGTATGGATTTATGATTTGAATTCGATTAGATCGAATTTATTTAAATAAAATATTTTCAAAAAAATATATTAGAATTGTATTAAATAGAAGTTAAAACTTAAATATGAAAATAGATTCACTATTTTTACATTTATATCTGTATAAGTTAAAATCAATAAAATATTCCAGAATAGGAATTGTGTTTCAAATGGATTTGAAATGGGAACTTGTTTTAAATTATAAAACAAGGAAGTTAAATTTATAAATGACATTTATAAAATAAGCGAGATAGATTACCATTAGATAATTTAGAGGTTTAAATTCAAGTATGGATTTAAAAGTGAAATTGGAAATCGTTTCGGAGAAGAAATGGCGATTTATATTCCAGAATTCGGAATATAAACTAAATTGAAATAAATCCAAAGGGTTTTTAATTAGAACTTGTTTTTTATTAATTTTATAAAACAATTTATCTCCAAAGGAACTGGAATATAACATATAAGATTGGAATGTAAATAAATTTGCAACTGAGTTATGAAATAAATTGACGATCTAGGATAATCGGGAAATTTTAGTTAAATTTGAAAAACTGGAAATTTAAGTTAGATTTGGTAAATGGGCTGAATTTATTTTAAAATGGAGTTGAAATTTATTTATAAACGAAGTTTAAACGTTTATATTTAAATATAATTAAAATTAACTCGCCGCAGTGCGGTAGTTCGTAATTTGGCATTTCAGACTTCAATCGAGTATACAGAACTCAATTTAAGTTGGAATTCTTTAAAACAAGAATCTTTAGAACCGATTAATAATAGTTTTCTAGTGGAAGGGAAAAATCTGGATTTCGTCTTAAAGATTTTGAGTTATGTCAAAATCAAATTTTCAAAAAAACAGCGCCAAAATTCTTATTAAACCATAATGGTTTATCTAAATTAATAAAAGGATTTTAAGCAAATAAAATCCAAATTTCCATTTGAAAAATCAAGATTTGAGTTATAAATTAAATATGAAATCAAGTGAAGTAAATGAATTGACTTTTGAAATAAAAAAAATCAAATTTTAATAATTGATGTGGATTTTGAGTCGATTTTCGGGGTTGAAAATCCCAGTTCGTTACATAGGGTTTATATTCTAATATCTCATTTAACAAATTAAATTTATGAGAAAATAAACCAGCGACAATATTATACTAAAATTTCGATTAAAACAAATGCCCATACATTCATTCTTGACTGATATACATTAGTTTCTTCATCCTATATACATTCACTTCTTAGACTTATATAACTTTTAGAGTTAACCTTATTGGATTGAAAAAATTCTTCCTTATAATACTTTTGATGTGGACGATGCTTCTCCCGATGGATTATCCTATTTTGTTAACAGACAATCTCGAACTATATGCCCCTTTTTCTTACATCGATGTCATTTCTTTTCCATTGTCGGAACCTTGGGTTCTTCGTTGGTCTTTGGACATTTATCCACAAAATGTCCTATTCCTTTGCACTTGAGACAATGTATATACTACCGAACTACTTTTTTCTTCTTTTTAGACTTGCTTGGGCAGAAAGCTGCATGATGACCCTTTTTAAGACATCTATAACACTTAATATCCTTAACTTTCCCAAACCTCAAAGCCTATTCTTTTTCCTTTTGAGCCAGTGCTCTTTTTGCCTGCTTCGGAATCATCCATAACTCACCACTTGATATCCCAAATTTCATTTTGTTTTAAGTGAAAATCTACAATATTTATCAAAAGGGTTATACTATATTTCATTCACATAATTTATCTAACTAGCATATTTATATTTTAACAACTCAATGTCGAATATAACCTAAATATCAAATTGCACTATTTATTTACCAGGCATTTATTATTTACCTAGCCCTATCCAGAGATTTTGAGTTTAAGGTTGTTCGAATTCTAAAATATTTCAAGATATTTAATTTCACCCCTTTACCAACTCAAACCTCCTAGTTTTGTTCTACTTCCGAATTTCAAATTTATATCTTTTCCCAAATTACCCTATCGTTTTCAAATTATCTCTACTTTATTATTTATCGAAGCCTATCGACTGTCCAAAATCGTCGATAAATTCTAACTCTATTCTTTAAATTAAATTCTTCTTAATTTGAGTCCTTATTATACCATAATTCATTTGCGAATTCAATTTATACTCTATAACAAGGAATTCATCGCTTATTTTAAATTTCTACTTATCTATTTCAATTCGTATTTAATTTTTATTTAAACATTTCATTAGAATTTATATAAACAATTTAAAACACTTATTTGAATAGTTTAAGTATTTCTCGACATCTTAATCAGAATCACATAGTCGTTCCATTCTCGAGACTCGAAAATAAATACTGATGATCGATCAATCAACAGAATTATCTTCCAGCGACTACAATGTGATTATATATCTATCTAGTATATATTGGATTTCGTATACGTTAGCTAGGCGTGTATTCAAAATCCATGTAACGACCCGGAATTTTGGGCCGCAGCACTAAATTGAATGGAAACTTCACTTTTCCGTTCATTTACATATCGTGGGCCCCACGTGGCGAATTGGTAGGGGGACCATCCAGCATGGAAAGAGGGGGAGAATCCGGAGAGAATAGCGCTGGTTTCGTGCAATTCCGTCCAACTGTTTGGCCGTGGTGAGCATTTTAAGTTGAGGGAGTCGTTTGGAGAAGAAGGTGAATAGTGATTTTATTATATAAATAATATTCCATGTTCGTATATTAATACCTTTCTGCCACGAACTCAGAATCATGCAAAACTGGATCTGAGACGACCCGAACTTCCCCGGTAAGGAAAGCCCGGATTGAATTGAGGACAAGCCACATCAGAATGCAGATAGAAGAACATTTCATTATTAATTACAACAATTTCTTCAGAATACAAGAATATACAGAGTATGAATGAATATTACACAGAAAATATCAGAGATTTAAATTACATTTCAATATATCGCAGCAGAAAAATAATACAAAACACAACTGAAAGAGATATACGGATACAGAGCTTTCCGGATATCATTCCAGCTGTAAATCAGGATCCTGTGAATATGAATCTGAAAAACCAAAACTACTAGCTGCCCGTGTGGAAAATAAAGGCACCCAGAGTTTAGGTTAAAACAATAAACTTCAGGTCAGTCATGTGACTGGTGTGAGAACTAAAACAGTTATTAATCTTTATTTTAAAGTTAGGTAAATCAAGGGACCATGCCGTATAACACAGAACGGGTTTCCTCCCAAGAATACCAGTGCATAAAACAACAGCGCAATGCTGAATAAAGAACAATAAAGCTATTATAAGACCCAGGTCCCATCACACAATGGAACACAAGCCAGAGGATAGGGTTTTCCCTTATAATAGCCAAACATGCTTGGTACGTTAAAAACAAATCATTTGATACTATTATAAGTGTATATTGTCAAAACAATTTCAATCATAAATATCAATCATAGATGGCATAAGTGCCCCATACCACTATGTCGCCATATAAAGGTATACAATCAAAATCGAAAAGTCACGTATTGGAAGTTGGATTTCCATCTGTGAACCGAGGCAAAAGATAGTCCTCTACCGATTAGAGACAATCTAGCCCATGTCTCAGGATCAGAACGCATAGACCCTTGGAGCCATAGGGCCGGTCCACTCGATGTGGATTAGACGAAACCCTGAACACTACGTCTCCCCGCCCTATGGGGCGTAAATGAGCCAACGAGTGACTCCATCGGTTCAAGAACGACTGATATATCCAAGGCCCCTCGCAACAGCAACAACCACATAAGTCAAACTCGTCAGGGCGTGTAAAACCACTGACACCGCTTCTATCTAGAAAGAGACGCATGTTCTCCCTGGATCCTTCTCCCATTTCTGGTTCACAACCAGGGTGTGAGGCTCGCGAATCAATGTTACACAAAGCTATGCCACACAGGCCGTGCTTTGATCATCAACCACATGACTTTGCTTTTCAACAGAAGCCTTGATCAATTGCCACTTAGGCATGCCACACAGGCAATTCACTCCATGCGATTGATATCCATCAATATATAAACCCTGGGCTCGTACGTCTCATAGAAGAGCATTAAGCAAGAGAATAAATTCTCCGCCGCCAAACAGATATATATTTAATAGAAATCAATCACACAGACTAAAATCCAATGTCAGACACACAGTCCATTTACAAGTTTGTTCTGGGTCTGAACAAAACCGGAGGCACCTTGTACCTCGCATATCCATCGATCTCCAAGTACGTCTGCACGATCACCAACTGATTCCCTCCTCTTGGGTGTACAGCCCAATCAAGATCATCAGTAATCACCCAAACGATGTGAAGACCTCCGGTCTTCGACCACCGTCTTCATCCTCGACACCGCATCGACTCAGTTATTCAGAATGGGATAAACCCGGTCTTTCTGAATAACTCGCGTATATAATAAACAAGTGTTACACAAACACAACATACGCCTCATTCCAATTCATCGGTCACTAACCGTAAATTAGTAAGAGAATAATTCCCCAAATATTAACCCCGAAGGCCGAAACCAACATCAGATCACTACCCAGGAAACCATTCATCTTAGCCAATCTTTAATTAGTTGCTAAATTTCACATTCTTAGGGAAAGGTTCCCATTAATTTTATCAAAGATAAATTCCTCAAATTTATTCTTTAATCTTCTTTTGAATATTAATCCAACTAGTCGGGATTAGTGAACCACACTAAAGTAATCATTTATTTTATTTCCCAATCCCAACCTATTCATCCCATGGAGCAAAACCGGTAATACTCCATATCTAACACCATGGTGTTATCGGTAAATTCAATTACCATTTCACGTTCAAATCTAATTAAAGATTTAGCTATCGTCTGGAGTAAAACTGGTGGTACTCCATTCTCGATCATTTCTTGAATTTGATAATTTTAATTATCAAACTCACTTTTCATTTCCATCAGCCTTTAACCGTAAGTTAGCAAGTGAATAATTCTCTAGGTAATAAACCCGAAGGCCGAAACCAACATCATATCAATACCCAGAAAACCATTCAACTTAACTAATCTCCAGTTAGTTTCTGATTTTCTTAACTCCATTAGGTCTACGAACAGTATTATTAAAGATACCATTTACGACAACCCAAATCACATTCCATTAATTATCGGGTTAAAGAACAAATGTTATTTAAAACACCGTTCACGATAAACCCAAAAATCAATTTCAATTCAATTCCAATTAAATATTATTTAATTGGTATACTTCATTAAATCCAAATAAAAAGATTTAATCTTTTTTCTCAACTGGATTTAAAGACAATGTTAATGAAGACACCATTCACGACAAAACCCAAATCACATTTGATATTAAATACAAGGCTCTGAATAGAAAATATATCGGCTTATATTCAATATCAAATTCTGAAACCAACAAATATCATATTGGAAATAACAATATAAATATATCTTTCAAATTTCCAGAACAATATCTATATAATCACGAAATCCAACATCGAAATATTCCAAAGACAATTTCGGTTAAAATCCATTTCCACTTTATATATTGGAAATTTTGGTTATTTTCAAAACCATTTCAAATCCACTTTATTTATTTTAAAAATAAATGGGATTATAATCCTAGTTCAAAACTAGTTCATTTCGATAAAAATCTATTTTTGTCTTTTCAAATATGGAATTTTTCATCCCAATTCTTCACAAATCATTTCTTATGATTTTACACAAATTATTGATATTTTTAATAATTTTATCAAGGCCCGTACAGTCGATTTCCATTAACGGCCATCGAACTGCACTTATAGTAACCTTTTCCAAATTTGATTTGGACATAATTCCAAATCCAACTGTTAGATTTCTAATTTCTAATATTTGTTAGAAAGCTATTTTCGATACGAACCCAACGGTTCCGGTTTTAGGAGAATCCGATGGTCGGATCTCCCGTAATATCTATTCAAAGTCAATGGTCGAAATTCGCGAACTGCCGCAGCGCGGCGCGTTCTATTCAGGCCATTATATATATATATATAATGTATTTCGTCGATTCCAATTCAAAATGTATTTTATAAATCATTTTAACTTCGTTTTCAAAACGATTTCAACTTCCATTTCAATTTCAGATCAAAATTGAATATTCCACATCATCGATATACAAATGATAATATTTTCAAAACATTATATTTTGAAATCACTTTCTTTTCTATATTCATTATAAAAATGAATAAAATCGATATAAATATCGTTCATGTCAAAATGGCGTCAATCTAATCAACACGGCTTTTATTCAACACATGAAATTATTTTATTTCAACACATGAAATTATTTTCTTTCAACACATGAATTTTCATTTTTCTATTCAACACATGAATATTTATTTTTCTATTCAACACATGAATATATATTTTTCTATTCCACACATGAATATATATTTCTATTTAACACATGAATTTATATTTCTTATTTTCCAAATTAAAGTGAGGCCCAATCTATTACCATATAACGTTAATTATATGGATTCCCTACAACACATGTATATACAGCAACGATAAATCATCAACCATCATCCAGAGTGCACCACATAACTGCATAAGCATTAAATATAAATAATTAACGCTTACACAGTCTGTCAACCCATCGATTGACATACAACTAAACTCTCGGGATTAGTGTACATCAAATATCATCCCAATACCCGTGGGGGGTTTCAAATCAACACACACAGATTTTATTTGTGTAGTTGGGCGATGTGTAAAATTTATCGTCCCAATCAATATCAGTCAAATCAGTGCATATAAACAAATCGTCTGATTTGTCTATTACTATTTATTTTATAGACACGTTAAAAATCATATTTTTAACTATAAAATATTTTCCACTATAAAATATTTTATTCCACATCGTACAAACAAATTTCACAACACAACAACCAAACAAACAAGCCGTCCATGGTCTGTGGACGACGGGTGTCGGGTGCTACTAAACACCATCTGCATCCTTGTATATATTTCAATTAGAAATTAAAATAAAAGTGAGGAGTTCTCACCGACTAGCTAGACCAATTCACCGCGACTCTTCATACGTAGGAAATCTTCATCGCTCGCCTTTTGTCTATTTCATTGTCCGTAGCCACTACATATATAAAAATCACATTTTTATATTGTTGCTATGTATCTAAAAATTCTATTTTTATACCGCTACTATATAGATAAAAATTCTATTTTTATTTCTACTTCATATATATTTACAACGCTTCTTTCTATATAAAAATTATATTTTTATATTTCTACTTCTTCTATAAAGATCGAATTTTTATATCATCGCTATAAAAATCACATTTTTATTTCAACATATATATATATATAATAAAAATCAGATTTTTATTTCACTACATATATAAAGATCAAAATTTTATTATCTATATAATATAAAAATCGTACACATAAAAATCCTATTTTGATTTTAAAATCATACGTATAAAAATCCCATTTTTAATTTACCATAATATATATAAATATAAAACTGGTCTTTATTCATATATATTTTTCTAAACTGATTACACTAAAAAGAATATAAATAAATAAAAAGATCACCTTTAATCGATTTTGTGTTGAGGGGGGAGGGCTGCTCGTCGCTGAAATCGAGGAGGGGGGTATATTGGCGGCGATGATGGTGGTCGGCGTTGGGGGTTTTTTTTCCTTGGTTACTGAAGAGAGAGAGAGGGAGAGATGTGAGGGTTATATAAATATAATTTTATTATTTTATTACTTTAAACTCCCAAAAATCAACTTTTTATTTCGACCTCTAAACGAGACCCACCGACTGTCGCCCATAGCTAATTACCCACATTCCGAACACAATGGGATATGTATCGTAAGTTAATTCGATAGTTTCGATCAGTTTCCGTCAAAATCAAAATATAACTCTATATATTGAATTTGAACATACATTTCAATTTATCGGGGCCACATACGGGCTCTAAAAATTCCCAAAAAATATTTTCTAGCTTCGTATTGATGATACGGTCCTAGCAAAACTAATTTCATCAAATGCTGAGAACGTTTGACAAACGGCAATTTTCCAGTCGATTAAAATCAACTGGAATTGGTCAAATGCATTTTCCTTTGCCACGCTCACATATTGAATTAGAAAATTACGAATTTTGAAACCTAGCAATAACTTGACATCACGGAACCAACAAAAGTGGTTTCATAGAAAACCGAGGTCGTTTGCAAAATTTCCATTCTTAAGGGAAAGAATTCCATAGCGTCTATTCTGAATTTTCAACTGAGCATATCTTTTGATTGCCGCAATGAAATTCCAATTTTTCGGATTCGTTGGAAATATATTCCCAAATAGATTCTAATATTTTTGGTTTCATCAAAATCCGGTTTATTTTGAATCCTGTACATCCATTTGAACTTTGAAATCGAATTTTCGAACTACCGCGCCATTTTCAATCCTTTTATAATTAAAAATTAATATTTATATTCTAACGTTGATTTAAATAAATATATATGTTCTAATTCTATTCGAATTAAATTTCTCGTCGATATTATTTAAAATAATCCATTTTAAATATTCAAAATTCATCAAAATTGCCAAAATAAAAATTTTAAATAGGCTCGGATTTCCGGATTATTATAGGATCCGCTGCGATCGTGGCGACGAGATCTTCGCAATGACACTAACTACATTCAATTCTGAGCAAGTTGAAAATTTGGGTAATTTTCATAATTTAAATTAATTATTTAATTATTACAAACTTCAAAAATTCATATCGTTTTGATACGAACTCGAAATCGCGCAAAACAGGATTTGCCGTTATCGTTGAGTCATAAGCTTCGCGTAGACACCAAATTCGTCAATTTTAGAGCATGTTGGATTTTGGGTCAAAATTGGGCCCGAACCGTCAATTAAATCCCGGCAAAGGTGAGAACTTTTATCTCACTCAAGCTTTTGAATAGTTAATTATTTTTAATATTTAATATTAATTAATTATCTGTGTTGGAATTATTGTTTGTTGGATAAATGTTGATTTGGATGACTGTTGTGAATTGTTTGAAATTTGAAATATATAACAAGTTGTTATGACATTTGTGATATTTAAACATGTTTACACTGCCATTTACAAGTAGTCTGACTTGTTTATGTTGGTTGGACGATAAATTTTCACACATCGTCCAAAGGCACAGTTAATAATATATTATTTGAATTTGTGTTGGTTGAAACCCCATACGGGTCTTGGGTTGATATTCTGACTACACATCGCCCTTGTGATTAGTTTAAAATGCACTTTGGCTGTTATTGAATGTTTTATCATTATTATAGAATTAATGCGATGTTTGAAATCCATATAATTAAAATTATATGGTAATGGATTGGGTCTTATTCCAATTTTGAATTAAAGGAATATTTTAATTTAATATTGAGTTAATGGAATTAATTGACGTATGAATTAGAAAGATTATATCTTTATTTTTTAAAAGTTAGAATAAAAAGGATTCAATTAAAAAGATTACATCTTTACGGTCAGTATGTTAAGACAAGAAGTTTGATTTCAAAAAATTTGAACATTTTAAAAAGATTATTATTATAATATAATAATAAAATAGAAAATTCAATTTCATTAAAAAATTGAAATGTCAGTTAGGATATTCGAAAACAAAGGGTTTTATAAAATTAGTAACAAATGAATGTAAAGATCATATCTTTATTTTAAAAGAATATTTTAAAATAATATTTTCAGTGAATTAATTATAATTATTAATTATAATTGTACTTGGACACGAGGTTAGGTTACATTTGTGGTACAGGCCTACCTGGAACAGCCCGACATATCTAGCAGCCACAAATGTTGAACCTAATGTGAGAGGTCCAAGTGTGCAAATACGAATTGAGCCATGACACGAGATTAAGCCCAACTTGTGGGATAAGTCTGCCCGGAACCAACCGGCATATCCAGCATTCGCAGGTTATAGGCTTAATGTGAGAGCTCTGGCCCATAATAAAATATAAATGGATAACATAATGAATTGAACTTTGTAGTCCTGTAACGCCATTTTAACTCGAACGTATTTATCAATTTACGTTATCCATTTAATAATGAATATTAAAAGAGAAATTTCAAAATTAATATTTTGGAAAATAATATTATCCAAAAAGGATAATATGTAGAATATTGAACTCATTTTTTTAAAATTTAAATATAAGTTGAAATCATTTTCAAAACGAATTTATAAACGTTTTAAAATACGTTTAGAAAAGAAATCGACAATAATATATGTTAATACGTATAATGGTTTCAATATAACGTTTCGCACAGCGACTGTTCACGAATTTTGACACTTTGATTAGACATAGCGGAAGATCCGACCGTCGGATTCTTCTCGAACCAGAACCTAAGGGTTCGTATCGAAAAGAGCTTTTAAATGAGTATTTAAGATTCGAAATCCAAAGGTTAGATTTTTCCTAAATGTTTAAATCAAATTGGAATAAAAAAAATAGCGGCCGTGTAGTTGAATGATCGGGAACGTCGTTTAAATTAAAATGGCCTATTTTTAATTAAAAATAGGGAGAAATTATGTAAAGTCATAATAAACATTTTAAATGAGTTTTTGATGAAAATTCCAGGCTTATAAAGATAAAAGATATTTTTGTCAGATAAGTGATTTATCTATTTTATAAATAATAAAAAGGGATATAAATGGATTTAATTTTAATTAAGAATTTCCAATGAATAGATTGAATTGGACTTCAATGGAAATTATCTACGGATTGTTTCAATCTTGATTTTCTGTGATTATATGGATATTACGTTGGAAATTTGGAAGATATTTAATATCGTTATTTCTGATATGATATCCGTTGGTTTTAGAATTTGATATTGAATATAAGTCGTTATAGTGCCTATTCAAAGCCTTACGTTTAATATCAAATAAGAATTTGGGTTTGTCGTGAATAGGGTCTTAATTAACACTATTCTTGAACCTTTTTGAAGAATAAACCTTTTAATTAAGATTTAAATGTGATTTCCCTAATTTAATATATTAAATTAAAAATAAATGAAATACGAATCTGGGTTTATCGCGAATTATGTTTTAATTGACATTTATTTTAACCCGGATTAAAGATAAGATTAATTCCCGAAAGTTGATAATCATTTAATAATGATTTTAGAGAATTAAAATTATATAAAGTTTTAATAAATTTTTAATTAGATTGAAGGGGAATTAAGTAGTTAAAATTATGGAATTAAGGAAGTGATCGGAAATGGAGGACTACCAGTTTAACTCCATGCGATAGTTAAATCTTTAATTAGATTTAAACGGAAAATGGTAATTAAGTTTACCAGAACAAATCGGGATGAGTATGTTGGGACTGGGATTAATTAATCAATAATTACTTCGGTAAGACGTAAATCCCGACTAGTTTGGATAAACCATAATTTGGTTAATATGGAGAAAGGATAAAGTGAAATCTTTTAAAACAAAGATCAAAATGAATGATTAAAAATAAAGTTGAAGGATTTATCTTGGATAAAATTAATGGGAATCTTTCCCTAAGAATGTGAATATTTTATTCTGAATTGGAATGAGGCGTATGTTATGTTTTATAGCACTTGATTATGAAATACGCGAATTATTCAGAAAGACCGGTTTTAACCCATTCTGAATAATAAATACGATGATCAAGAGTCGAAGATGAAGATGGTGGTTGAAGACCGGAGTTCTTCACATCATTTGGATGGTTATTGCTATCTAGATTGGACCGTACACCCAAAACGATGGAAAAGTGGTGATCATCCAAACGTACTTGGAGATTGATGGGAATGTGAGGAATAAGTGCCTCCGGTTTCGTTCAGACCCAGAACGGACTTGTAAATGGATTGCGTGTCCGATATTGTATTCCTTTATGTAGTGTTCATTGATCTCTGCTAAATATATATCTGTTTGGTGTTTAACACCCTTCTCTGAGATGTACGAGCTTAGAGGTTATATATTGGTAGGAATCAATGGTATGGTATGGATTGACAATGTGGCATGCCAAGATGCAAATGATCAAGGCTTTTGTTGAAAAGCAGGGCCTTGTGGTGGATGATCAAAGCATAGCCTGTTTAGGCATAGCATTGAGTATAGCGTGACTTCGCGAGCCTCAAACCCCGGTATGAGTCAAAAATGGGATATGGACCGTAGGGAGTGCTCACGTTTCTTTCTAGCTAGATTGATGTCAGCGACCTACCAGCCCTAACATTTTTACTTATGTGGATGATGGATTATGAGATACCTCGGTTTTATAGGTTGTTAGTGGCCATATTGAGGTCCAAAGGGACCGAGAAACATGTGTTCAGGCATAATTAATCCACTAACATATGTGCGGACCGGCCCTAACGCATCCAAGGGTTGCCCATAGGTGTGATCCTAAGGCAATTGCTAGAGTGTCTCGATTCGGAGAGGAAGATCCCTAGCCTCGATTTCATGATGGAAAACAATTTCCCAATACGACATTACGATCTTGATTGTAAACTTATATATGGCGACATAGTATATGGTAGTTATGCCGTCTAGTATTGATACATTTACTTTGAAGTATTTTAAACTGCTTAGACACTAATAACAATATTAAAATATTATTTTGACGTATTAAGCATATTAGATCATTATAAGGTAAAACTCTATCCTCCGGTTTACGTTGCATTGTGTGATGGGACTTGAGTCTTATAATGATTTCATTTTTCAAAAGTCATTGCGTTATTTTATATCAAATTTGTTTAATTATGCACTGGCAATCCAATGGAGTAAACCCGTTCCGCGTTAGCGGCGTGGTCCTGTGATTCGCCATATTGTTAGTTAGTATAGAAAGATTTCTCATACCAGTCCCATGACTGACCCAGAGTTTATTGTTTTAACCTAAACTCTGGGTGCCCATATTTTCCACATGGGCAGCTAGTAGTTTTGGTTTTGCAGATATTATATTCACAGGATCCTGGTTTACAGCTGAAGCGATATTCGGAAAGCTCAGTATCCGTGTATTCCTTTCAGTTGTATTTTGTATTATTTTTCTGCTGCTATTTAAATGTAATTTAAACTCTGATATTGTATTTCCAATGTATATTATTCATTCATACTCTGGAATATTATTGTATTCTGATGTAATTGTTGTAATAGCAATAAAATGTTCTTCTGCTTGTGTCCTGATGTGTGTTGTTCTCAAAGCAATCCGGGCTTTCCTTTACTGGGAAGTTTGGGTTGTCACATTTGGTATCAGAGCTTTGGTTTACAGAGCTCGAGAACAAGACACATTAGAACCGAACGAAAGAATTCATCAGAGATTGGATTTATAATATCCAATAAGAATGACTCGCTAGAGATAGGATCAGTAGTATCCTAGAATGAGTCCGAAGAGTACCATTTATAAAAAAAATTGTTTTGAAAATTTAAACCTTATTATTCGTAGTTGGATATTATATTTTATCTATTTGGACAATCGAGTATATAATGATTTTGAATATACGAGTAATTAACGGGTATTCGAAGTTTTAATATACTGGATAGATATAGAATCACACTCTAGTCGCCCGTGGATGATTCTGTTGATTGATCGATCATCATCAGTATTTATGTTCGAGTTTCGGAAGTGGTATATCCAAATATTTCCATTGACTGGTGTGAGAACCAAAACTAGATAGGGTCTATTGTTGTGATTTGCACTAAAAACATGATTTTTGATTATATATAAAAATTATATATGTTTGAAAAGTTAATCGCCTAATTGATTGTTGGTTGTGATGTTTGATAATTAGCTTAACAAATTAAAATATTGGAAGGATAATTAAAATCACCTAGTTGATTGTTGGTTGTGATGTTTGATAATTAGCTTAACTAATTAAAATAGTGGAAGGATAATTAACAAAACCAATATATAATAGAATGATAAATTTTGCTGAATCAAATTTAATATGGAACTGAATTGGAAATCGATCAGAATTGAAAGTTGAGTTGGTTAATTAAATGACTTTCAGCTCTGTTCCTTTTCGAGGACGAAAAGATTTTAAGTGGGGGGGATTGTAACGACCCGGAATTTTTGGCTGAATTTAAAATGTTTATTTTAATTATTTTAATGGGTTTTTAATATTTAATATAATTTATTTTATATAATAACAAATACAAATTTATTTTAATCGAAGTTAAGATGAATAAATTTTATTTAAATTATAAAAGGAGCTAGAAATAGCGCGGTAGTTTGAAATTTTGAATTTTAACTTTGACTAACTGTACAGGATGCGAAATAAACCGGATTTTAGCGAAACCAAAAATATTAGAATCTTTTTAAAAATATCTTTCCAAAGAATTCGAAAAATTGAAATTTCATAGCGGGAATCAAAAGTTATGTCCAAATCAAGATATCAGAAAAATACGGGAAAGTTTATATATAATATATATGGCCCAAATGCTACTTTTTACATACAAATGAATTGGGACTCGAAACCACTTCCATTGAGTTCAAAATGATGTTTCTGCATTGCAAAGGTATAAACACTGATACATTTCGATATGCATAATTTATTTATTTATATATGTATTTATAATATAATATATATACATACGCCTTAAAAATAGCCATTTTTCAAACTGTCTTCAAATTCGATGAAATTAGTTTTGTTGGACCCGTATCATCAAAACAAAGCTAGAAATAATTTTCTGTAATTTTTGAAATCAGTATGTGGGCGTTATTAATTTTTCATTGAAAACGGTCAATTTTTAGACTTTAAAAATTCATTGATTATTCATACGGACTCAGAATTCAACAAAACCAGTTTCTTTGGATTCGCATCGTCGAGAAATAGTTATGTTCTAGTTTTCAGCAAAATTTAGTAAGTATGTATTCGTACGGATTTTAAAACACTGGAAAGGACTTAAAATAATAGAACATATGGGTTATTAATTAAATGGGTTGTATTACACATGGACTTAATTTAAAAATTAATAAACTCTATATAATATCACATAATCTCACCCTAACCATTTCTCTAAACCTAATTCTAGTCTTCTTCTTCATTTGTCTCATGGCGGCTCAGTTCTCCACTAAAAATTTCTTTGCAAATAAGACCCTGATTCTTCAAAAATTTATATCTCTCAAACGAAACAAAATCAGACCAAACCCTTTCTGGGTTTTGTGCATCTCTATCGACTCTACCTCCCATGAAAAATCCATGGCCTAACGTCACATGGATTCGCCGGGATCTGAGTTCAATGTTAGAAAATTGTTGTTGAAAATTTGGGTTTTCTGGCCAATCCGTAGAGAATTAGGCGATGGCCCAGTTGGGGAAGTTGTAGAGGGGAGATAGATGCACAACTTTGTCGAAGGAAGTTTGGTCTGAAATTGTACGGTTTTGCGAGAAAATGACAAAAAAAGCAAAACAACAATTTCGAAACTGAAAACAAAAACGGTTTTTTTCTCGTTGATCCGTGCATTTTCAGGCAAAGTGATCTGAATGAAAGTAGTTCAGGAGGACGAGAACTAGCTACTGACAAAAATTGGTGGCATTTGGAACACTGAGGCGGTCGCAGCACTAAGATGAACGGAAACTGCACTTTTCCGTTCATCTACAGATCGTGGGCCCCACGTGGCAAATTGGAGGGGTGACCACCCGGGGTGGAAAGAGGGGAAGAAGCCGGAGAGAATGGCGCTTGTTTCGTGCAATTCCGACTTACGGTTTGGCCGTGGCAAGCACTTTAAGTTGAGGGTGTCGTTTGGAGAAGAAGGTGAATAGTGATTTTATTGTATAAATAATATTCCATGTTCGTATTTTAATATCTTTCTGCCACGAACTCATAATCATGCAAAACTGGATCCGCTGCGATCGTGGCGACGAGATCTTCGCAATGACACTAACTACATTCAATTATGAGCAAGTTGAAAATTTGGGTAATTTTCATAATTTAAATTAATTATTTAATTATTACAAACTTCGAAAATTCATATCTTTTTGATACGAACTCAAAATCGCGCAAAACAGGATTTGCCATGATCGTTGAGTCATAAGCTTCACGAAGACACCAAATTCGTCAATTTTAGAGCATGTTGGATTTTGGGCCAAAATTGGGCCCGAACCATCAATTAAAGCCCGACAAAGGTGAGAACTTTTATCTCACTCAAGCTTTTGAACAGTTAATTATTTTTATTATTAAATATTAATTAATTATCTGCGTTGGAATTATTGTTTGTTGGATAAATGTTGATTTGGACGACTGTTGTGAATTGTTTGAAATTTGAAATATATAACATGTTGTTATGACATTTATGATATTTAAAACAGGTTTACACTGCCATTTACAAGTAGCTTGACATGTTTATGTTGATTGGACGATAAATTTTCACACATCGTCCAAAGGCACAATTAATAATATATTATTTGAATTTGTGTTGGTTGAAACCCCACACGGATCTTGGGTTGATATTCTGACTACACATCGCCCTTGTGATTAGTTTAAAATGCACTTTGGCTGTTATTGAATGTTTTATCATTATTATAGAATTAATGCGATGTTTGAAATCCATATAATTAAAATTATATGGTAATGGATTGGGTCTCATTCCAATTTTGAATTAAAGGAATATATTAATTTAATATTCAGTAAATGGAATTAATTTACATATGAATTAGAAAGATTATATCTTTATTGTTTAAAATTTACAATAAAAAGGACTCAAATAAAAAGATTACATCTTTACGGTCAGTATGTTAAGATAAGAAGGTTTGATTTCAAAAAAATTGAACATTTTGGAAAGATTATTATTATAATATAATAATAAAATAGAAAGTTCAATTTTTCATTAAAAAATTGAAATGTCACTTAGGATATTCGGAAACACAGGGTTTTATAAAATTAGTAACAATTTAATGTAAAGATCATATCTTTATTTTAAAAGAATATTTCAAAATAATATTTTTAGTGAATTAATTATAATTATTAATTATAATTGTACTTGGACACGAGGTTAGGTTACATTTGTGGTATAAGCCTGCCCGGACCCACCCGACATATCCAGCAGCCACAAATTTTGAACCTAATGTGAGAGGTCCAAGTGCGCAAATACGAATTGAGCCATGACACGAGGCTAAGCCCAACTTGTGGGATAAGTCTGCCCGGAACCAACCGGCATATCCAGCATTCGCAGGTTGTAGGCTAAATGTGAGAGGTCTGGCCCATAATAAAATATAAATGGATAAGATAATGAATTGAGCTTTTTACTCCAGTAACGCCATTTTAACTGGAACATATTTATCAATTTACGTTATCCATTTAATTATGAATATTAAAAGAGAAATTTCAAAAATAATATTTTGTAAAATAATATTATCCAAAAAGGATAATATATAGAATATTCAACTCACTTTTTTAAATTTAAATATAAGTTGAAATCATTTTCAAAATGAATTTATAAACGTTTTAAAATACGTTTAGAAAGGAAATCGAATATTAATACATATAATGGTTTGAATAGAACGTTTCGCATAGCGACCGTTCGCCAATTTTGACACTATGATTAGACATAGCGGAAGATCCGACTGTCGGATTCTTCTGGAACTGGAACCTGTGGATTCGTATCGAAAAGAGCTTTTAAATGAGTATTTAAGATTGAAATCCATCAGTTAGATTTTCCAAAATGTTTAAATCAAATTGGAATAAAAAGAAATAGCGGCCGTGTTGTTGAGTGATCTGGAACGTCGTTTAAATTAAAATGGCCTATTTTTAATTAGAAATAGGGAGAAATTATGTAAAATCATAATAAATGTTTTAAAAGGGTTTTAATGAAAATTCCAAGTTTATAAAGATAAAAGATATTTTTTTCAAATAAGTGATTTATTTATTTTATAAATAATAAAAAGGGATTTAAATGGATTTAATTTTAATTAAGAATTTCCAATGAATAGAGTGAATTGGACTTGAATGGAAATTATCTACGGATTATTTCAATATTGATTTTCTGTGATTATATGGATATTATGCTGGAAATTTGGAAGATATTTAATATCGTTATTTCTGTTATGATATCCGTTAGTTTTAGAATTTGATATTGAATATAAGTCGTTATAGTGCCTATTCCAAGCCTTATATTTAATATCAAATAAGGATTTGGGTTTGTCGTGAATAGGGTCTTAATTAACACTATTCTTGAACCTCTTTGAAGAATAAAACTTTTAATTAAGATATAAATGTGATTTCCCTAGTTTAATATATTAAATTAGAAATTAATGAAATACGAATCTAGGTTTATCACGAATTATGTTATAATTGACATTTATTTTAACCTGGATTAAAGATAAGATTAATTCCCGAAAGTTGATAATCATTTAATAATGATTTTAGAAAATTAAAACTAAATAAAGTTTTAATAAATTTTTAATTAGATTGATGGGGAATCAAGTAGTTAAAATTACAGAATTTAGGAAGTGATCGGAAATTGAGAACTACTAGTTTAACTCCATGGATAGTTAAATCTTTAATTAGATTTAAACAGAAAATGGTAATTAAGTTTACCAGAACAAATCGGGATGAGTAGGTTGGGATTGGGATTAATCAATAAATAATTACTTCGGTAAGACGCAAATCCCGACTAGTTTGGATAAACCACAATTTGGTTAATATGGAGAAAGGATAAAGTAAAATCTTTTGAAACAAAGATCAAAAGAAAAGATTAAAGAATAAAGTTGAAGGATTTAAATTTGATGAAATTAACGGGAATCTTTCCCTAAGAATGTGAATATTTTATTCTGAATTGGAATGAGGCGTATGTTATGTTTTTATAGCACTTGATTATAAAATACGCGAATTATTCAGAAAGACCGGGTTTAACCCATTCTGAATAATAAATACGACGATCAAGAGTCAAAGATGAAGACGATGGTTGAAGACCGAAGTTCTTCACATCGTTTGGATGGTTATTGCTATCTTGATTGGACCGTACACCCAAAACGATGGAAAAGTGGTGATCATCCAAACGTACTTGGAGATCGATGGGAATGCGAGGAATAAGGTGCCTCCGGTTTTGTTCAGACCCAGAACGGACTTGTAAAGGGATTGCGTGTAATAACCCGGAAATATGAGCCAATTTAAAAAATTTATTTTGGCAATTTTAGCGAATTTTGATTATTTAAAATGAATTATTTTAAATAAAAACGACGAAAAATTTATTTTGAATAGAATTCGAATGTATATATTATATAGATCGTCGTTAGAATATAAATAATTATTTATAATTATAAAAGGAATTAAAAATGGCGTGGTAGTTCGATTTCAAACTTCAATTGAACATACCGGGTGCAAAACAAACCGGATTTTAGTGAAACCAAAAATATTGGAATCTATTGGTGAATATCTTTCCAACGAATCCGAAAAATCAAAATTTCATAGCGGGAATCAAAAGATATGTCCAAATGAATTTTCAGAATTGTCGCTATGGAATTCTGGCCCTTAAAAATGGAAATTTTGCAAACGACCTCGGATTTCGACGAAACCACTTTTGTTGGATCCGTGATGTCAAGTTATTGCTAGATTCCAATTTTCATAATTTTTCGAATCAGTATGTGAGCGTGGCAAAGGAAAACGCGTTTGACCAGTTTTAGTTGATTTTAATCAAGTGGAAAATGGCCATTTTTCAAACGGTCTCAGAATTCGACAAAACTAGTTTTGTTAGGACCGTATCGTCAATACGAAGCTAGAAAATATTTTTCTGGAATTTTCCGAGTTAGTATGTAACCCCAATAAATTGAAATGAGCGTTTAAATGGAATATATAAAGATTTATATTTTAAATTCAACGGAAACTGATTGTAACGGTCGAATTGGCCTGTGATACATATCTCATTGTGTTCGAAATGGGGGTAATACGCTAGGGACGACAGTCGATGGGTTCGATTTCGAGTTAGAAATAAAAAGTTGCTTTTTCGATTAGGAATTAAATAAATAAATATAAAATATTATATTCCCCCCTTTTCCCTTATCCCTCTCCTCCCCGTTTACTTCTTAGAAATCGATTAAAAAAAAGGAGAAAAAGAAGAGGACGACGGAGCCTCCCTCCCCTCGACCTCGTCCGCCGCCCAGCCATCAGGAGGCGCCCGCCTCCGACAAGACCCACCCCCGCCTCGCGCCTCGACGCTGCTCCCTTCTTCCCCCTTAGCCCCTCCATCTCGACCTCTGTAAACCGCCACCCCATTGTCCACCGCACCCCTCCATCCTAGAAACCCTAGCCGATGCCCAAATCCCCAACCGCCTCCGACAGTGCAGAAGCTCCCCTCTCCAGCGACGGGCACCAAGGCCATCCACCCCAACTCCAGGACGTTGTGAGTTTGTTTGTTCTTTTTATTTGTTTATTTTGGTTTAGCTTTGTTTATTTTAATGAATGGAAAAAAAATCAATTTTATTATATGATCAAGTAGAGAAAGATTGAATTTTTTTTATCACTTAAAGATTTGAAGTTTAAATATACAAAGGAATGATTTTTCTTGATTTGAAGATATGAAAACACTTTGATTTGAAAATATAAATACACTAGCAAAGATCGAATCTTTAAATTAGAAAAGACTGATTTTTATAAAGTAGAAGTATTAAAAATATGATTTTTATATAATAAAGAAATTAAAAATATAATTTTTATATAATGAAGAAGTTAGAAATATGATTTTTATATATGTAACAAAATAAAAATCTGATTTTTATTATATACATGTTGAGATAAAAATGTGATTCTTATAGCGAAATAAAAATTCGATTTTTATATATTGAATAGCGAAGTAAAAATTCAATTTTTATATATTGAATAGCAAAGCAATAATTGAATTTTTATATATTGAATAGCGAAGTAAAAATTCGATTTTTATATATTGAATAGCGAAGTAAAAATTCGATTTTTATATATTTAATGGCAAAGTAAAAATTCAATTTTTATATATTGAATAGCGAAGTAAAAGTGTGATTTTTATATATGTAGAGAATACGGGTAGTGAAAATTGACAAAAGGGCGAGAACGACGAAGATTTCTACCTAAGAAGTGTCGTGGAGTTGGGATAGCTTTGGTGAGAACTCCTCACCTTTTATTTATTTTTCTAGTTGAAATATATACTAGGATGCAGACGGTGTTTAGCAGCACCCGACACCCGTCGTCCACAGACCATGGACGGCTTGTATGCTTGATTGTTTGATTTTGATGTGTAGTTGATTGTGTGATGAGATGTGAAATGAAATAAAATATTTATATAGTTGAAAATATTTTATGGTTAAAAATAGAATTTTTAACGTGTATATGAAATGAAATAAAAATTAACAAATCAGACGATTTGTTTATATACACACATTTGACTGATATTGATTGGGACGATAAATTTTACACATCGCTCAACTGCACAAATAAAATCTGTGTTTGATTGTTTGAAACCCCACACGGGTATTGGGATGATATTTGACGTACACTAATCCTGATTGTTTAGTTGTATATCGATCGATTAATTGACAGACTGTTATAAGCGTCGAATATTTATATTTGATGCTTATACAGTGTAGAATGCACTTTGGATGATGGTTGATTATTCATCGTTGTTATTGTATACATGTGATGTAGAAAATCCATATAATTAACATTATATGGTAATTGATTGGGCCTCATTCCGGTTTTGAAAAGGAAATATTTTGAAAAGAAATATTTAAATAGAAATATTTGAAAAAGGAATATTTAAATAGAAATATTTCAAATAGAAACATTTAAATAGAAATATTTGAAAAAGGAATATTTAAATAGAAATATTTCAAATAGAAATATTTGAAATAGAAATATTTGAAATAGAACATTTGAAAATAGAAACATATGAAGCCGTGTTGATTAGATTGACGCCATTTTGACGTGAACGATATTTATATCGATTATATTCGTTTTTTTAATGAATATTGAAAAGTGCTTTCAAAATCGAATATTTAGAAATGAATTCGAATTGAAATTGAATATAAATGAATTCGAATTGAAATTGAATATAAATGAATTCGAATTTAAATTGAATAGAAATGAATTCGAATTGAAATTGAATATAAATGAATTCGAATTAAAATTGAATATAAATGAATTCGAATTGAAATTGAATAGAAATGAATTCGAATTGAAATTGAATATAAATGAATTCGAATTGAAATTGAATATAAATGAATTCGAATTGAAATTGAATATAAATGAATTCGAATTGAAATTGAATATAAATGAATTCAAATTGAAATTGAATATAAATGAATTCGAATTGAAATTGAATATAAATGAATCCGAATTGAAATTGAATTGAAAACGAACTGAAATTGAATTAGAAATCAATTTGAATTGAAATCAATTTGAAATGAATTTAAAACGAATTTGTAAGGGAAAATTCAATTTTGATTTGAATTTGAAAAAGAAGTTGAAATCGTTTTGAAAACGAATTTAAAACGATTTATAAAATTCATTTCGAAAGAAAATCGACGAAGTATATATTTTATATTATATATATATATAATATAATGGCCTGAATAGAACGCGCCGCGCCGCGGCAGTTCGCGAATTTCGACCATTAACTTCGAACGGATATTATGGGAGATCCGACCGTCGGATTCTCCTAAAACCGGAACCGTTGGGTTCGTATCGAAAAGAGCTTTCTAACGAATATTAGAAATTAGAAATCTAACGGTTGGATTTGGATTTATGTCCAAATAAAATTTGAAAAAGGTCGTTGTAAGTGCAGTTCGATGGCCGTTGATGGAAATCGACTGTACGTGCCTTGATAAAATTATTAAAAATATCCATAATTTGTGTAAAATCATAAGAAATGATTTGGGAAGGATTGGGATGAAAAACTCCATATTTGAAAAGATAAAAATAGATTTTTATCGAAATGAACTAGTTTTGAACTAGGATTATAATTCTATTTATTTTTAAATAAATAATTTGGAGTTGAAATGGTTTTGAAAATAACCAAGACTTCCAATAATTATATTGGAATGGATTTGAATCGAAATTGTCTTCGGAATATTTCGATGTTGGATTTCGTGATGATACAGGTATTGTTATGGGAATTTGAAAGATATATTAATATCGTTATTTCCAATATGATATTTTTTGGTCGTAGAATTTGATATTGAATATAAGCCGGTATATTTTCTATTCAGAGCCTTGTATTGAATATCAAATGTGATTTGGGTTTGTCGTGAATGGTGTCTTCATTAACACTGTTCTTGAACCCAGTTGAGAAAAAAGATTAAATATTTTTATTTAGATTTAACGAAGAGTACCAATTAAATAATATTTATTTGGAATTGAATTGGTATTGATTTTTGGCTTTATCGTGAACAGTGTTTTAAATAACATTTGTTCTTTAACCCGATAATTAATGGAACGTGATTTTGGGTTGTCATGAACGGTATCTTCAATAATACTGTTCTTAGACCCAAAGGAGTTAAGAAAATCAGAAAATAACTGGAGATTAGTTAAGTTGAATGGTTTCTGAGGTATTGATCTGATGTTGGTTTCGACCTTCGGGGTTAATACTTAGGGAACTGCTCACTTGCTAATTTACGGTTAGGGACTGATTGAAATGTGATGTGATTTTGGGCTTATCGTGAACCGTGTTTTAAATGACACTGATTCTTTAACCCAGTCACAGATTAAAACTAAGTGGACTTTTAATGAATCTTTAATTAAATTGAAATGATCGAGAATGGAGTATCACCAGTTTTGCTCCAGGCGATAGTTAAATCTTTAATTAGATTTGAATGTGAAATGATAATTGAATTTACCGATAACACTGTGGTGTTAGATATGAAGTATTACCAGTTTTACTTCATGGGATGAATAGGTTGGGATTGGGAAATTAAAACAAATGATTACTTTGGTAAGTTTCGTTAATCCCGACTAGTTGAATCGATATTCAAAAGAATATTAAAGAATAAAATCAAGGAATTTATCTTTGATAAAATTAATGGGAACCTTTCCCTATGAATGTGAAATTTAGAATCTAACTGTCGGTTAGCTAAGCAGAATGGTTTTCTGGATATTGATATGATGTTGGTTTCGGCCTTCGGGGTTAATATTTAGGGAATTATTCTCTTGTTAATTTACGGATAGTGACTGATGAATTGGAATGAGGCGTATGTTGTGTTTGTGTAACACATGTTAATTATATACGCGAGTTATTCGGGAAGACCGGGTTTATCCCATTCTGAATAATTGATACGACTATAAGTCGAAGATGAAGACGGTGGTCGAAGACCGGAGGTCTTCACGTCGTTTGGGTGATTGCTGATGATCTTGATTGGGATGTACACCCAAGAAGATGGAAACAGTTGGTGATCGTCCAGACGTATTTGGAGACCGATGGATATGCGGTGTACTAGGTGCCTCTGGTTTCGTTCAGACCCAAAACGGACTTGTAAATGGACTGTGTGTTTGACAATGGATTTCAGTCTGTGTGATTGATTTCTATTAAATATATATCTGTTTGGCGGCAGAGAATTTATTCTCTTGCTTAACGCCCTTCTCTGATACGTACGAGCTCAAGGGTTATATACTGATGGATATCAAACGCATAGAGTGAATTGCCTGTGTGGCATGCCTAAGTAGCAAATGATCAAGGCTTCTATTGAAAAGCAAAGTCTTGTGGTTGATGATCGAAGCACGGCCTTTGTGGCGTAGCTTTGTGTAACGTTTACTTCGCGAGTTTCACACCCGGTATGAACCAAAAACGGGAGAGGACGTCAGGGAGGGCATGCATTTCTTTCTAGCTAGAAGTGGCATCAGTGGTTTTACATGCCTGTAACGACCCAGAAAATCTGAACCAATTTAAAAATTTTAAATTGGCTAAAATAATGGATTTTAAATATTTAAAATAAATATTTTAAATAATGGCGATGAAAACAGAGTTTGAATCGACAATTGAAAACGAATATAATTAATTATAATTATATATAGAATTGAAAATAGCGCGGTAGTTCGATAATTCGATTTCAAACTTCAATTGAATATACCGGGTGCAAAACAATCCGGATTTTAGTGAAACCAAAAACATTAGGATCTAATTGATGATGTCTTTCTAACGAATCCACCCAATCGAAATTTGATAGCGGGAATCAAAAGATATGTCCAGTTGAAAATTCTGAATAGTCGCTATGGAATTCAGGCCCTTAAAAATGGACATTTTGCAAATGACCTCGGATTTCGATGAAACCACTTTTGTTAGATCCGCAGTGTCAAGTTATTGCTAGATTTCAAATTTCATAACTTTTCGAATCAATATGTGAGCGTGGCAAAGGAAAAAGCGTTTGACCGGTTTCAGTTGATTTTAATCGACTGGAAATTGGCCATTTTTCAAACGGTCTCAGAATTCGACGAAACTAGTTTTGTTGGGACCGTATCGTCAATACGAGGCTAGAAAATATTTTTCTGGAATTTTTCCAGTTAGTATGTGTAACGACCCGTATTTTTCAACGATAATAATTAATTTATTTAATTGTTTAAATAGTGATTTATGGATCGAAATGGTCGTTTAATTAAATAATATTGAATATTTAATTAGAATAAATAATAAAATAATATATATAATTCTGGAATAAGCAGAATTAGCTGAATTGGCAATATAATGTGAACTGGACAACCTAGAATATATATTTCAGTTGAGAGTTGAATTATAATAACGTATATATCGAATCGACGATATTTGAGCGTATAATTATATTATAATTAAATTCGAGCCCGTAATGGCGCGGCAGTTCGCAGTTTGGCGATTTGAACTTCAATTGGATATACAAGATCCGTTTTAACTCGGATTTCTGTGAAACAAGAAACGTTCGGAGCTGGTGGAGTATATTTTTCTAGTGGAAGAGAAAAATCAGGATTTCGTCGTGTAGATTTTGTGTTATGTCCAAATCAAATTTTAAAATAGTCGCTATGGAATTCCTTTATATTTTGCAACGCTTTATTTACGTTATAAATGGATTTCCTATATAATTTGAATATCGAATTAATACTGGAATTTGAATATCGAGTTATAACCTCTGATATAATTATTTTAAAGCTGTGGTATATCGTATGTGGATATATACGATAATATTTATTTTTAAATATTAAATTTAATTGTTTTTAAATATATTTATATATTCAAAAGGGCTATTTAGGACTTTAAAAATAGCCACTTTTGCAAACGAAGTCGGATTTCAACGAAACTAATTTTGTTGGACCTGCAATGTCAAATAGTTGTTAGATGTCAAGTTTCGTGATTTTTAGAGTCACTGTGTGACCGTACGGATTTTTAGAGTGAAAACAACCAGTATTTCAACGGTTAAAAATACGCGGGGTGAGCATACGAAGTCGGAATTCGACGAAACAAGTCTCGTTGGGTCCGTAATGTCGAACTGTAGCTGCATGTCAATTTTCATAATTTTTGAGTGTCGTATGTGGTCACAGGAATTTTAGAGGACGATTAAAAATAGCGTTTGCTTAAAATAAAATAAAATATTCGAATAAAAAAATAATATTGCTTCACTATAAAATACCTCATTCTCCCTAAACCTAATCTCCACAGCCAAAACTTGCGCCGTCACTTTCTTGTTCTCCACAGTAAAACCATCCCCTTCTAAAATCAATTATAATCCAAATAAAATCCCATAAATTCCTAAACTCAGGTATGGTGACCTCTAGGACTTTCTCTTCGTTCTGGTGTCCAATTTGTGGGATGCGATCATGTTTTCGTCGAGCTCGAGTTAGGCAGTAGGACCTAGGGCAAGGTTTTGGCATCGTTTGAGGCGGAGATAGGAGGAGGTGATGGTGGCATTGGATTCGGGAGGCTAAGGCGCAGGTACCGGGGTAGTTTTGGTAGGGTGCGATTGCTTTTGGAGGGGGGCGATTCCCTGATGCGGAATGCTCCAGGACGCGATCAGACGGGGAGGTGCGAGCTGAATCCCGAGGTAGGAGGATGGTGCAGATTTGAACGAGGGTTATTGTGGTGATATTTGTTTCGGAGATGGTGGAAGTAAGGAGGATCGTGAGTGAGGTGAAGTGCGGCAATGTCTGGAGTTGTTGCTGGAGCGTGTTGTTCGGGTTGGGGAAGATGGCACTATTCATATTGGTGTGGTTTTAAATCAAGTGGGCCGGACTGGAGAGGTAAAGCCCAAATAGAGAATAAACCCAAATATTTATATTAAATATATATGGAACTTGTAAAATCAATAACTAATCCATACGAAATCAGATTGACGAACTGCAAGTTGCGTTAGGATCATATGGACGGTGGCTACACCATGGAACTGACCGCGAGTCAATTGGAGTCCGTCACAATTTATGGCAAAATAAATTGTCCGTCGCAGTCAAATGAACGCATATCGTTATTTAACGATCATCGAACCAAGGTGAGTAATTCTCACTAACTCTGAACACTTTATATTTTTATAAAGTATTTTTAGAATTGATAAATATTGGTTGATTTGCTGTGTATTGGTTGTTTGGTTGAACTGCTAGTCAGTTGATTGAAATTATCGATAACGATATATATAAATCGTATCGAAGTACTGATTCTGTTTATCAGAATATTTTACCTTCATGTTAATCATGTTGACTGACATCTGTGGATGCAGGGAAACAGGTCGGAGGGACCCAACTGGGTTCCTCAACATTTATTTACCGCTTTTCATATATTTTGATATATGATGTGTTATATCATCCGTTATTGATTCTGTGTGTTTGGATTATGACCGATCATTTTGATTGGATATTTTACACCGTAAGTGATACGAGAAAGTGAAAAGGGAGATTTTCAAAATATATTTGAAATTAGATTATTTATATAAAACAACGGATTTTATATATAAAGGGAAAAAGGGTTTATAAAGGAAAAAATATATTGTAAATCAATATAAAGGAAATTATTGGAGGAAATAAGGAATAGGGAAATATTGCAAATCATTTGCAAATAAAAATATATGGAAAAGGGAAAATATTTGTAAATCATTTACAAATAAAATAGAAAAAGGAATATTTGTAAAACAATTACAAATAGAAATAATAAGAATATTTGTAAACATTTTCAAACGAAATAGGGAAAGAGATATTTATCTAGAACATAAACTGAGTTATGAAAAGTAATTATTTATTTAGAAAAATAAATAGAATATTGGGGTACTTGAAAATGTATAAAAGTGTAATAAAGGAGAATTTTACACTAGGAAGAATTTAGGCCCGTGCTTCGCACACGGGTAAACAGAATGTGAATTCAAAGTGAGAATTTAAGAGAGATCAGTTTTAACAGATAAAGTGAGAAGGTTAACTTATAAATAAAGTTTTATAAATTAATTTAGTTATTTATCTTTGGATAAATAGAGTATATAAGGCAAGACTTATATAGAGAAGTAAAAATCGATTTCCACGTCGATGTTTGAAACTGAATAAGGACGAAGGAGAATTTATCGAATAAGAGTTATTCGAAGTAAAGTTATCGAATATCAGTTTATTCGATAGGAAGTTTGTTGAATATTAGTTATTCAATTAAATTTGCTCGAATTTAGTTATTCGAGATAGAGTTAAACAGAAATAGTCATTTAAGATAAGTTATCAGTAAGCACGACTGCTAGCGTAATTCGCAGGGCTGCAGATAGCCTAAGGCGGTCGGATGTTTCCTGAGGGAATCAGGCGTAACCATTGTGATCGCTGCGATCTAGAGTCGAGCGAATGGTGTCAAGTCAAATATTAGTTAATTGATAAAAGTAATTTAGTCGAGTTAATTAAGCTAAGTTAGTCCAGTCGAACTGATCAAGTAAGTGGGTCAAAATGAGTAAATCAGACCGAGTTATCTGAACAAGGGTTAGCCCAGTAAGAGTTAAATAGAATAAGAGTAAATTGAATAAGAGTTACAGCTTATAGTTAACCGAGTATGAGTTAATAATTTAGTTCGTTATTTATTCGAGTTAGAAAATCAAAGTATTTATAAAGTCATTATAATTCGGATGCAGGGGATTATAACACCATTGTTATAATCAAGTGTTTTTCCGTACGAGAAGCGGATTTGTAAATAAAATCCGAGGATGTCGTAAAGAAGTGTTAAAGATTTAGAAAGATGAACTTTGCCTATTTCGAAGTTAGAAATGTTGTTCAGTTAAGGTCTGAGAGGTAACTATACCCCAACTTGATTGACTTCGTTTTTAACTAAGAAATGGTTAAGATTCGATGGTGAAAAGTGGTTAAGTGGAAACCAAATGAAGGAGATTTGGCATAGTGATGTTTATTCAAACATCTGTTTAATCAAATGAAGGAGATTTGGAAATGTTTTCCAAATGAGAAGCAGAATTGTTTTCTGAATATAGAAACAAGAGATGGAAATGTTTTCCAATGATAATGATATATATTTTCTAAATATAGTGAATACGAATCATTAAACAACAGGAATAGGGGAATGAACGAATGGATGAAATGATGATTGTTCGATAGAATTTCCTTCGGGAAATAATATCGTTGTTTGCACACCGACATGTTTTCATTTGATAGTTAAATCACCGACTATCAAAGTTTTGACCATTTTACGTTGTTAATATGGAGAGACCGGTTGGATTATTATCCAGAGAACCACTCCGTATTGGCATAAGCGTTGTGAATCAAGTATGCTGAATATATTGAAGACGGAGTTATGCAAGGGCTATCCGATTTACAGAATAGTGCCTTCGGTTTGTCCAGTCCCAGGACAAACGTGAATGGACGAATGTCTGACAGAGTATATTCAAAGGATCGCGTAAGTTGATCTCTTCAAACGTACTTACGTTTGGTGGCGGAGGAATTCGTTTCTCTTAGCTGTATACCCGTGGTATTTTTGGTGAAATCAATGTGTGATTTGGCGGGTATGACGATGTGGCATTCAAAGTAATGGAGGTGTGATCTGTCAAAAGATACGTTATGACCTCAAGCCTCATCAACCAGGAAAGGACAAAAATCGGGCAGGCAGCATGGCTATGTGGGTCGCACCCATTAGGATGTATGATCACCTATCTAGAGAAATTCCTTTTGTTCTTAAATCTATCGATGCTGTCCCATTTCGGGAGGCGGTTGCTGATCCCAACCGTTGGTGATATACATTCGATACACTCAAGCGAAATGAGTGGTCGGTCATGTGAGGGCCGGGTTGCAAGATGTTCTTGTTGAACCCAGTGTATTCGCCTCTAGAGATATACTATCGGCAGGTGGTCCCATACCTTGTCAAAGTCGGAATCCAATCTCCAATAAGTGCCTGCGAGTTTGATTGTATATTATATATGTAGAGCGTGAGATGCAAGCGTTCTACTAGATTTTAATTACTTGTGATTAGACATTATTATAATATCAGATAATATATGATTTCCAAAGTGTTTTGGGTTATCGTAAGGTAAAAGTCATCCGTATTTATGAGTGGATTGGTCTTACGATTATCTTTTCTTTTGAAAAGGATTTGAAAAGTTAAACCAAATGATTGGAGTTTACTCACACCAGTCCCATGACTGACCCAGAGTTTATTTTGTTTTGTTTTCCCTAAACTCTTGGGTGCCCAAATTTGTACGGGCAGTCAAGTAGTCAGGGTTTACAGGTATGCTTGAAGAGCTTGGAGCAGGAGGCTTCAAGATTTTTCTAGCTATTGATTATTCCGCTGTGATGAAAGTGTTGTACTCTGATAATGGTATGATATACATATACTACTTTGATTTCAAGATATGTTGTCTATTATATTTTATTCGTTCCGTTGTGAGATTCGTGTTACTCTGATGTTGTTGTGTTCTTCTTCTTCTTCTGTTCTAATTTTCTATCTTATCTATCCTCACCCTCTAATTTCTTTCTTGGACTATCCGGTAATTTTGACTTTTGATTGTTCGATAGGTGTTATATATCGGATAACCAAGGTCGTCTTTTCCCGGGTCGTTACAGTGGTATCAGAGCTGAAGGTTAAGTATTACCTTGGCTCTGTGGCGTGACTCAGTAGAGATGGGGTTAGTAATACCCTAGACTGAGTTTGAGTGTATATATACGAGTGAACGTATTTGTTTTTTTTGATATAAAATGATTTTATATTGTGGAGATTTATTGGTTGAGTTGTTTATGAATTCTGGTCGATCAGTTTGATCCACTGTATCGATAGGGGTTTCTAAACGCTTGAATACGATGAACCGACACAGTATGTTTTGAAAAAGGGTGAATGAAATAATTTCACCCAAATTATATTTTGATATAAGCAAAGTATAGATATTTGAAATTATTATAGTATATTGAATGTGTTGGTTGTGATTATAATCGAATAAGATTATAAAATGTGAAATGGTTATGTAAATAACAAATCAAAATTCATATAAGTGAAATATATGAAATCAGATGAATTAAATCTGAATTTAAGTTCAGAATTGGAATTAAAATTGCTAAAATTTGAATAAGCGTTGTAAATGGAATTAAATTGAATATATGTGAATTTTAAAATCCTGGGAGATTTTAAATTTGTTACAAGCATTGAAAAGGAATATTTTGAAATGAATTTCAAAATGAAAATATTTAAAAACGGGTTTTGAAAGTGCTATAGTATTGAACTCACTTCGATAGCTGGAAAATAGATTCCGATGATGATCCGGACATCATCGGTGTTCATTTTTGGGTTTGTAAGTGACGGATTACTACCAAAGAGTTTGTTTTTGAATTGTTTTGAGAAAACAAGTTGTTTTGATATTCCAAATGAATAATTTGATTTTTGGAAAAGGCAAAGCTGTTTAAAACTCCCAGAAACAGATTATTTGAAATAAACACAAATTAAATAGAAATTTGTGAAAGCAAATTCGGAATTGAACTGGAATTGAATTAGAATGGTATCAAGTAGAATTGGACTGAATTAGAGATAATCTGGAATAGAAATGAATTGTTGAGTAATAATTTCGAATTGAGATTGGGATTGCAGTTTGAGTGGAATTTGGCTTGGTTATAAGCAAATGGCTGTGTTGGAGATAAAAATGGATTGGGGATTGATTGGGGATACATTGGTATATGCTAAACTGATAGCAGAGTTGAATGCCCGACAAAAAGGTACACATTTATATTCATATGAGTTGATGAGATTTAAGAGCCTATTTGGCAAGCCGCTTGGCTGTTTGATTTTCTTTTGGATTGGAGAGGCCTGTGTGGCGGTTTGGGGATTTTCCCGATGCTCCCGATACAAAGGAGGTGCTGGCGAAATTTTTGGAAATTTCGGGTGTTAGAAAATTTTCAGGAGTTTTGGAAAATTTCGTTTGTAGAAATGAAGTAATAATTTAATTGAAATAAATAAATTCAGTTGAAACTGAAATTAAAGAAGTAAACGAATAATTCGAAACCAGTTAATAGGGTTGTTCTCTACCTTAGCAATTTCGAGGACGAAATTATTTTAAGGGGGAAAGAATGTAACGACCCGTATTTTTCAACGATAATAATTAATTTATTTAATTGTTTAAATAGTGATTTATGGATCGAAATGGTCGTTTAATTAAATAATATTGAATATTTAATTAGAATAAATAATAAAATAATATATATAATTCTGGAATAAGCAGAATTAGCTGAATTGGCAATATAATGTGAACTGGACAACCTAGAATATATATTTCAGTTGAGAGTTGAATTATAATAACGTATATATCGAATCGACGATATTTGAGCGTATAATTATATTATAATTAAATTCGAGCCCGTAATGGCGCGGCAGTTCGCAGTTTGGCGATTTGAACTTCAATTGGATATACAAGATCCGTTTTAACTCGGATTTCTGTGAAACAAGAAACGTTCGGAGCTGGTGGAGTATATTTTTCTAGTGGAAGAGAAAAATCAGGATTTCGTCGTGTAGATTTTGTGTTATGTCCAAATCAAATTTTAAAATAGTCGCTATGGAATTCCTTTATATTTTGCAACGCTTTATTTACGTTATAAATGGATTTCCTATATAATTTGAATATCGAATTAATACTGGAATTTGAATATCGAGTTATAACCTCTGATATAATTATTTTAAAGCTGTGGTATATCGTATGTGGATATATACGATAATATTTATTTTTAAATATTAAATTTAATTGTTTTTAAATATATTTATATATTCAAAAGGGCTATTTAGGACTTTAAAAATAGCCACTTTTGCAAACGAAGTCGGATTTCAACGAAACTAATTTTGTTGGACCTGCAATGTCAAATAGTTGTTAGATGTCAAGTTTCGTGATTTTTAGAGTCACTGTGTGACCGTACGGATTTTTAGAGTGAAAACAACCAGTATTTCAACGGTTAAAAATACGCGGGGTGAGCATACGAAGTCGGAATTCGACGAAACAAGTCTCGTTGGGTCCGTAATGTCGAACTGTAGCTGCATGTCAATTTTCATAATTTTTGAGTGTCGTATGTGGTCACAGGAATTTTAGAGGACGATTAAAAATAGCGTTTGCTTAAAATAAAATTAAATATTCGAATAAAAAAATAATATTGCTTCACTATAAAATACCTCATTCTCCCTAAACCTAATCTCCACAGCCAAAACTTGCGCCGTCACTTTCTTGTTCTCCACAGTAAAACCATCCCCTTCTAAAATCAATTATAATCCAAATAAAATCCCATAAATTCCTAAACTCAGGTATGGTGACCTCTAGGACTTTCTCTTCGTTCTGGTGTCCAATTTGTGGGATGCGATCATGTTTTCATCGAGCTCGAGTTAGGCAGTAGGACCTAGGGCAAGGTTTTGGCATCGTTTGAGGCGGAGATAGGAGGAGGTGATGGTGGCATTGGATTCGGGAGGCTAAGGCGCAGGTACCGGGGTAGTTTTGGTAGGGTGCGATTGCTTTTGGAGGGGGGCGATTCCCTGATGCGGAATGCTCCAGGACGCGATCAGACGGGGAGGTGCGAGCTGAATCCCGAGGTAGGAGGATGGTGCAGATTTGAACGAGGGTTATTGTGGTGATATTTGTTTCGGAGATGGTGGAAGTAAGGAGGATCGTGAGTGAGGTGAAGTGCGGCAATGTCTGGAGTTGTTGCTGGAGCGTGTTGTTCGGGTTGGGGAAGATGGCACTATTCATATTGGTGCGGTTTTAAATCAAGTGGGCCGGACTGGAGAGGTAAAGCCCAAATAGAGAATAAACCCAAATATTTATATTAAATATATATGGAACTTGTAAAATCAATAACTAATCCATACGAAATCAGATTGACGAACTGCAAGTTGTGTTAGGATCATATGGACGGTGGCTACACCATGGAACTGACCGCGAGTCAATTGGAGTCCGTCACAATTTATGGCAAAATAAATTGTCCGTCGCAGTCAAATGAACGCATATCGTTATTTAACGATCATCGAACCAAGGTGAGTAATTCTCACTAACTCTGAACACTTTATATTTTTATAAAGTATTTTTAGAATTGATAAATATTGGTTGATTTGCTGTGTATTGGTTGTTTGGTTGAACTGCTAGTCAGTTGATTGAAATTATCGATAACGATATATATAAATCGTATCGAAGTACTGATTCTGTTTATCAGAATATTTTACCTTCATGTTAATCATGTTGACTGACATCTGTGGATGCAGGGAAACAGGTCGGAGGGACCCAACTGGGTTCCTCAACATTTATTTACCGCTTTTCATATATTTTGATATATGATGTGTTATATCATCCGTTATTGATTCTGTGTGTTTGGATTATGACCGATCATTTTGATTGGATATTTTACACCGTAAGTGATACGAGAAAGTGAAAAGGGAGATTTTCAAAATATATTTGAAATTAGATTATTTATATAAAACAACGGATTTTATATATAAAGGGAAAAAGGGTTTATAAAGGAAAAAATATATTGTAAATCAATATAAAGGAAATTATTGGAGGAAATAAGGAATAGGGAAATATTGCAAATCATTTGCAAATAAAAATATATGGAAAAGGGAAAATATTTGTAAATCATTTACAAATAAAATAGAAAAAGGAATATTTGTAAAACAATTACAAATAGAAATAATAAGAATATTTGTAAACATTTTCAAACGAAATAGGGAAAGAGATATTTATCTAGAACATAAACTGAGTTATGAAAAGTAATTATTTATTTAGAAAAATAAATAGAATATTGGGGTACTTGAAAATGTATAAAAGTGTAATAAAGGAGAATTTTACACTAGGAAGAATTTAGGCCCGTGCTTCGCACACGGGTAAACAGAATGTGAATTCAAAGTGAGAATTTAAGAGAGATCAGTTTTAACAGATAAAGTGAGAAGGTTAACTTATAAATAAAGTTTTATAAATTAATTTAGTTATTTATCTTTGGATAAATAGAGTATATAAGGCAAGACTTATATAGAGAAGTAAAAATCGATTTCCACGTCGATGTTTGAAACTGAATAAGGACGAAGGAGAATTTATCGAATAAGAGTTATTCGAAGTAAAGTTATCGAATATCAGTTTATTCGATAGGAAGTTTGTTGAATATTAGTTATTCAATTAAATTTGCTCGAATTTAGTTATTCGAGATAGAGTTAAACAGAAATAGTCATTTAAGATAAGTTATCAGTAAGCACGACTGCTAGCGTAATTCGCAGGGCTGCAGATAGCCTAAGGCGGTCGGATGTTTCCTGAGGGAATCAGGCGTAACCATTGTGATCGCTGCGATCTAGAGTCGAGCGAATGGTGTCAAGTCAAATATTAGTTAATTGATAAAAGTAATTTAGTCGAGTTAATTAAGCTAAGTTAGTCCAGTCGAACTGATCAAGTAAGTGGGTCAAAATGAGTAAATCAGACCGAGTTATCTGAACAAGGGTTAGCCCAGTAAGAGTTAAATAGAATAAGAGTAAATTGAATAAGAGTTACAGCTTATAGTTAACCGAGTATGAGTTAATAATTTAGTTCGTTATTTATTCGAGTTAGAAAATCAAAGTATTTATAAAGTCATTATAATTCGGATGCAGGGGATTATAACACCATTGTTATAATCAAGTGTTTTTCCGTACGAGAAGCGGATTTGTAAATAAAATCCGAGGATGTCGTAAAGAAGTGTTAAAGATTTAGAAAGATGAACTTTGCCTATTTCGAAGTTAGAAATGTTGTTCAGTTAAGGTCTGAGAGGTAACTATACCCCAACTTGATTGACTTCGTTTTTAACTAAGAAATGGTTAAGATTCGATGGTGAAAAGTGGTTAAGTGGAAACCAAATGAAGGAGATTTGGCATAGTGATGTTTATTCAAACATCTGTTTAATCAAATGAAGGAGATTTGGAAATGTTTTCCAAATGAGAAGCAGAATTGTTTTCTGAATATAGAAACAAGAGATGGAAATGTTTTCCAATGATAATGATATATATTTTCTAAATATAGTGAATACGAATCATTAAACAACAGGAATAGGGGAATGAACGAATGGATGAAATGATGATTGTTCGATAGAATTTCCTTCGGGAAATAATATCGTTGTTTGCACACCGACATGTTTTCATTTGATAGTTAAATCACCGACTATCAAAGTTTTGACCATTTTACGTTGTTAATATGGAGAGACCGGTTGGATTATTATCCAGAGAACCACTCCGTATTGGCATAAGCGTTGTGAATCAAGTATGCTGAATATATTGAAGACGGAGTTATGCAAGGGCTATCCGATTTACAGAATAGTGCCTTCGGTTTGTCCAGTCCCAGGACAAACGTGAATGGACGAATGTCTGACAGAGTATATTCAAAGGATCGCGTAAGTTGATCTCTTCAAACGTACTTACGTTTGGTGGCGGAGGAATTCGTTTCTCTTAGCTGTATACCCGTGGTATTTTTGGTGAAATCAATGTGTGATTTGGCGGGTATGACGATGTGGCATTCAAAGTAATGGAGGTGTGATCTGTCAAAAGATACGTTATGACCTCAAGCCTCATCAACCAGGAAAGGACAAAAATCGGGCAGGCAGCATGGCTATGTGGGTCGCACCCATTAGGATGTATGATCACCTATCTAGAGAAATTCCTTTTGTTCTTAAATCTATCGATGCTGTCCCATTTCGGGAGGCGGTTGCTGATCCCAACCGTTGGTGATATACATTCGATACACTCAAGCGAAATGAGTGGTCGGTCATGTGAGGGCCGGGTTGCAAGATGTTCTTGTTGAACCCAGTGTATTCGCCTCTAGAGATATACTATCGGCAGGTGGTCCCATACCTTGTCAAAGTCGGAATCCAATCTCCAATAAGTGCCTGCGAGTTTGATTGTATATTATATATGTAGAGCGTGAGATGCAAGCGTTCTACTAGATTTTAATTACTTGTGATTAGACATTATTATAATATCAGATAATATATGATTTCCAAAGTGTTTTGGGTTATCGTAAGGTAAAAGTCATCCGTATTTATGAGTGGATTGGTCTTACGATTATCTTTTCTTTTGAAAAGGATTTGAAAAGTTAAACCAAATGATTGGAGTTTACTCACACCAGTCCCATGACTGACCCAGAGTTTATTTTGTTTTATTTTCCCTAAACTCTTGGGTGCCCAAATTTGTACGGGCAGTCAAGTAGTCAGGGTTTACAGGTATGCTTGAAGAGCTTGGAGCAGGAGGCTTCAAGATTTTTCTAGCTATTGATTATTCCGCTGTGATGAAAGTGTTGTACTCTGATAATGGTATGATATACATATACTACTTTGATTTCAAGATATGTTGTCTATTATATTTTATTCGTTCCGTTGTGAGATTCGTGTTACTCTGATGTTGTTGTGTTCTTCTTCTTCTTCTGTTCTAATTTTCTATCTTATCTATCCTCACCCTCTAATTTCTTTCTTGGACTATCCGGTAATTTTGACTTTTGATTGTTCGATAGGTGTTATATATCGGATAACCAAGGTCGTCTTTTCCCGGGTCGTTACAGTATGTGACCCCGGTAATTTGAAATGTACGTTTAAAATTCAACATAAGGATTTAAATGTAAATTCAATGGAAACTATTCGAAACAATCGAATCAGCTTACGATACATATCCCATTGTGTTCGGAATGGGGGTAAAACGCTAGGGACGACAGTCGGTGGGTCCCATTTCAACTTCGAATAAAAAGTCAACTTTTAAATAGAAATTTAATAATAATAAATATATATATAAACCCTTTTTCTCTCTCTCTCTCCTCACTTTCTTTCTGTCGATTCGAAATAAAAAAAAAGGAAAACCCTAAAACTAACGACGGCGACGCCACCACCGAAGATCGCCGTGCCCCGCTCCACGCCCCTCTGATCGTCTTCCCCCGTCCAGCTTCCCTCCTCCCCCTGAACCAATCGCGAGCCCCCCCAAAGCATCGAGACGCCACCAGACCCAAACCCAACCGCCTGCCTCCCCCGTTCGAAACCCCGAGCGCCATCCTCGAGAAGCCCTCCGTCGATCTGCGAAACCCCCCCCCCCTCTGTAAGTTTTTTTTTGTTTTGTTAATTTATTTTTATGTATTTAAAAACTGATTTGTTTAAAAGTAAAAACTGATTTTTTTTTACAGGTTTAAAAACTGATTTTTTTTTATTTAAAAACTTTAAATAGGAAAAAGGTTTAAGCTTTAAATTAGAAAAGGTTTAAACTTTAGATAGAAAAAGGTTTAATCTTTTAAAAGAAAAAGATTTGAACTTGCAAAAATAAAGATCATATTTTTAAAAAGAGAAAAAGACGGAATTTTTATTAGGTAGAAGGAGTAAGATATGATTTTTGTATTTTTAAAGTAATAAAAATATAATTTTTACATCATAGGAATAATAAAAATATGATCTTTATATATATTCAATAGCGAAGTCAAAATGCAATTTTTATATATTGAATAACATAGTAAAAATTCGATTTTTACATATGTAGAGAATACGGGCAACGAAAGCGACAAAAGGCGAGACTAGCGAAGATTTCTCTAAGGAAGAGTCGTGAAGTTGGATAGCTATTGGTGAGATTTCTGATTTAAAAATATTATATATGTGTGAAATGAAAGTGAATTGCTATATATAAATATATATCTATATATATATATATATACGCCCCTCGTCCACAAACCATGGACGATATTTATTGGTTGAAATTGTTGTGAAAATTGATTGATAGCGATTGATTGTTTGGGATTGTTTGTGATTGATATTGGTTGACTGTGGTTGAAAAATACCCGTTTGTGGTTGAGAAATATTTGGTTGAAACCACATAGGATTAGTTTGTGGAAATGAAATAAATATATACATGCCGCCTGCGTGCGAATTAGATGCATGATCCCCATTGTCAAAAACCGCGAGGTTTTAAGGTAGAGCGAGGAGCCGTACTAGGGACAGTCCCGGTTTAACTACCCTGCCGTTATGCTGCCGAAATTTTGAATAATATTCGTGTGTTTGAATTATCTTCATATGCTTAAACTATATTTATTCATTGAATAGAAAACGTTCATGTGTTGAATTGATATTCATTCGTTGATTAGAAATTCATGTGTTGGATGGTATTCATATTTTGAAATAAATTGTTTGATAATAAAAATCACATTTTTATCTATATATAGAAACTATAGAAAACATTCATGTGTTGAATTGATATTCATTCGTTGATTAGAAATTCATGTGTTGAATGGTATTCATATTTTGAAATAAATTGTTTGATAATAAAAATCACCTTTTATCGAATATATGAACTGTGTAAAATAATCTCGTTTTAAAAGAAATTGTTTTATGATAAAAATCCTATTTTTATCACCTACATGAACTATATAGAAAAATAGTGTTTTGAAATGAATTGTTTTACAATAAAAATCACATTTTTATTGTATGCATAAATCGTTGAAATGTGAAGTGTTAAAAATAGCCACTTGTTCAAAATAAACATATATGAGTTGAAATATTCATTAATTAGCTAATGAAATGATTTGCACCTATTTATGTAACATTAGAATGAATGGTGTTTTTAAACCAAATAGAAATCAAATATGAAGTTGAATAGAAAAGGATAAATGATAAGAACTGTATATATATGTACATGCATATTTATTGAACAGGTTATAGCAAAGGGGCTAGAGAAGAGGAATAAAATTTTGTGCCCGACAAATAGGTACACATTTACTGCTTTGTTTGGGTGATGATTTTATGAGCCTGTTGGCTAGCCGCTTGGCTTTTTCTTTTTCTTTTTGAGATTAGAAGGACCGGGAAAGCTATTTGCGATTTCCCGATGCTCCCGGTGCAGGGGAGGTTATGGCGAAATTTTCCAAAATTTTAAGGTGTTAGAAAAATATTTGAAGTGAAAACGATATGGAAATCATTGAATGAACTATATTTATATAAATATATAAATATAAAGAAAATTAAAATGAAACGAAGCCGTGCAGTTCGTATTTTGGAACCGTGATTTCAAACGACTAGTGCCGGAAATCCGACCATTGGATTTTCCCGAAACCTCAACCGTCGGGTTCGCCTTGGAAATATCTTCCCAACGGCACCAACCTTGTAAAAATCCAACGGTTGGATTGTCTGGAATGTTTAATTCAAATTTGAAGAAAAACAGCGCCAGAAGCGATTATATTTATATATATATATATATATAATTATATATTTAATCGAATAACGACGCTGTAGTTCGTAATTTGAAATCGAAAATTCAAATGATTGTACCGGGAGATCCGACCGTCGGATTTTCCCGAAACTGGAACCGTTGGATTCGTTTTGAAAAGACCTTTCTAATGATGTAAATTTTGTGAAGATCCAACGGTTAGATTTTCAGATATGTGTAAATCAAATCTGAAGAAAAACAGCGCCACGGCCGCGTTATGGCCCGAAGCGTCGTTTTGAATAAATTGGCTATTTTAAAATAAATAAAAATAGCGATAAATAGTTATAAAATATCATAAGCAATATGGAATGGAAATAAACTGAATTTGCTTGATTTATGTGATATTTGAAGGTCGAACGTGCTTGGTGTGAAAATTACATTAAAGAACAAAATTGGTGTTGTCGAATAATTTAACCATTGAAATAAATCGAATTGAAATTATAAATATACGTGAATTATTTGAGAAGGCCGAGTTAATTCTCATTTCAAATAATTGACTGACGATTGAAAGTCGAAGATAAAGACGGTGGTCGAAGACCGGAGGTCTTCACCTCGTTTGGATGGTAACCGAGGTCCTGATTGGGAGGCATCCCGAAATATGGATAATGAGTGGTGATCGTTCAGACGTACGTGTTGAACGAAGGGTTTGCGAGGTATTTAGTGCCTCCGGTTTCGTTCAGACCCAGAACGGACTTGTAAATGGACTGTGTGTCCGACATTGGAGTTTATTCTGTGTTGATTGATTTCGGTTAATTATACATCTGTTTGGCGGCGAAGAATTTATTCTTTCGCTTAACGCCCTTCTCTGAGACGCACGAGCTCAGAGGTTGTATATCGATGGACATCAGTCGCATGGCATGAATTGCCTGTGTGGCATGCTAAGATGCAGTGATCAGGGCTTCTGTTGAAAAGCAAAGTCTTGTGGTGATGATCAAAGCACCGCCTGTGTGGCGTAGCTTTGTGTATAACGTGAATTCGCGAGCCTCACACCCCGGTATGAACCTAAAACGGGAGAGGACATCAGGGAGGGCCTGCGTTTCTTTCTAGCTAGGGTGGTGTCAGTGACCTACCAGCCCTGACATTTATATACTTTTCACCTATGTGGTTGTTGCTGTTGCGAGGCGCCTCGGTTTGATCGGACGATCCGGGTCCGATGGAGTCATTCGTTGGCTCGTCTACACCCCAAAGGGTGGGGAAACGCAGGTTCAGGAATTTTAATCCACATCGGTGGACCGGCCCTGACGATCCAAGAGCCCACCTGAGTCTGGGTCCTGAGTGGCGGGCTAGAGCGTCTCGAATTCGGTAAGGACTATCTTTTGCCTTGGTTCATGACGGAAATCCAATTTCCAAATACGACATCGTGCGGTTTTGATTGTATACCTATATATGGCGACATAGTGGTATGGGGCATTAATGCCGTCTATGATTGATAGTTATGATTTGAAATTGTTTTCAAGACATATTAACACTAGCAATAATATCAAATGCCTTTGTTTTATTCGTATCAATCATATTTTGGCCATTATAAGGTAAAACTCTATCCTCCGGTTTGCGTTGCATTGTGTGATGGGAACTGAGTCTTATAACGGCTTCATTTTTATAAAAAGCATAGCGATGTTTTAAAAGAAAGATTTGTTTTAAAGCACTGGCAATCCAATGGAGTAAACCCGTTCCACAAAAGTGGCGTGGTCCTGTGATTCGCCAATTATATATGTGTTGAGTGGATTTCTCATACCAGTCCCATGACTGACTCGTAGTTTGTTTCACTTTCAAACTCGGGTGCCCCTTTTTCTACACGGGCAGCCTTGTATTCAGGTTTAGCTGGTTCTTTTTCTGGATAGCTGGAGCTGAAGATGGATTCTATCATTTATTTCTTTTTATGCTGTTCAGCTCCTATTGTACATATTTTGTTTATTTCCGCTGTAGACCTTTATGTATAGCTGAACTGTATTTGTACTAAGTAAGATCCTATATACTGTGTAACTCTGATGATTACTTTTATCCAGTATATTCTATTGTTCATATCTGGTGTATTTATTTAATTCTGTTCTGCTATTATATGTTTCTGTGTTATATTCCAAAGATAGCCCTGTTTCCGTCTGAACGGGAATTCGGGTCGTCTCATCGTGGTATCAGAGCTTTGGTTAAGCTTAGTTCTGGAATATAACATTTGAACGAACTCGTCAGAAATAGAACCAGTAGTGTTCTAGGACGAGTAACTCTATACAGATAGGATCAGCAATATCCTAGTATGAGTATAGCAGAATCAGAACAACTCGTTAGAGATGGGGTCAGAAGTGCCTCAGAACGAGTCGAGAGTAATATGTTTTTAAATAACGTATTTGTGATTATATATATATAGTCTGGTTTTAGAAATATAATTTTAGAATATATAAAAGATATATATATTTGAAAAGTTAAAAAGGGTAAAAACAAATTGGTTGTTGTATGATTGTAGATTTATCAAACCACTTTCGACTTTGTTCCTTTTCGGGGACGAAAAGTTTTAAGTGGGGGAGATTGTAACGACCCAGAAAATCTGAACCAATTTAAAATTTTTAAATTGGCTAAAATAATGGATTTTAAATATTTAAAATAAATATTTTAAATAATGGCGATGAAAACAGAGTTTGAATCGACAATTGAAAACGAATATAATTAATTATAATTATATATAGAATTGAAAATAGCGCGGTAGTTCGATAATTCGATTTCAAACTTCAATTGAATATACCGGGTGCAAAACAATCCGGATTTTAGTGAAACCAAAAACATTAGGATCTAATTGATGATGTCTTTCTAACGAATCCGACCAATCGAAATTTGATAGCGGGAATCAAAAGATATGTCCAGTTGAAAATTCTGAATAGTCGCTATGGAATTCAGGCCCTTAAAAATGGACATTTTGCAAATGACCTCGGATTTAGATGAAACCACTTTTGTTAGATCCGCAGTGTCAAGTTATTGCTAGGTTTCAAATTTCATAACTTTTCGAATCAATATGTGAGCGTGGCAAAGGAAAACGCGTTTGACCGGTTTCAGTTGATTTTAATCGACTGGAAATTGGCCATTTTTCAAACGGTCTCAGAATTCGACGAAACTTGTTTTGTTGGGACCGTATCGTCAATACGAGGCTAGAAAATATTTTTCTGGAATTTTTCTAGTTAGTATGTGACCCCGGTAATTTGAAATGTACGTTTAAAATTCAACATAAGGATTTAAATGTAAATTCAACGGAAACTATTCGAAACAATCGAATCAGCTTACGATACATATCCCATTGTGTTCGGAATGGGGGTAAAACGCTAGGGACGACAGTCGGTGGGTCCCATTTCAACTTCGAATAAAAAGTCAACTTTTAAATAGAAATTTAATAATAATAAATATATATATAAACCCTTTTTCTCTCTCTCTCCTCACTTTCTTTCTGTCGATTCGAAATAAAAAAAAAAAGGAAAACTCTAAAACTAACGACGGCGACGCCACCACCGAAGATCGCCGTGCCCCGCTCCACGCCCCTCTGATCGTCTTCCCCCGTCCAGCTTCCCTCCTCCCCCTGAACCAATCGCGAGCCCCCCCAAAGCATCGAGACGCCACCAGACCCAAACCCAACCGCCTGCCTCCCCCGTTCGAAACCCCGAGCGCCACCCTCGAGAAGCCCTCCGCCGATCTGCGAAACCCCCCCCCCTCTGTAAGTTTTTTTTTGTTTTGTTAATTTATTTTTATGTATTTAAAAACTAATTTGTTTAAAAGTAAAAACTGATTTTTTTTACAGGTTTAAAAACTGATTTTTTTTTAATTTAAAAACTTTAAATAGGAAAAAGGTTTAAGCTTTAAATTATAAAAGGTTTAAACTTTAGATAGAAAAAGGTTTAATCTTTTAAAAGAAAAAGATTTGAACTTGCAAAAATAAAGATCATATTTTTAAAAAGAGAAAAAGACGGAATTTTTATTAGGTAGAAGGAGTAAGATATGATTTTTGTATTTTTAAAGTAATAAAAATATAATTTTTACATCATAGGAATAATAAAAATATGATCTTTATATATATTCAATAGCGAAGTCAAAATGCAATTTTTATATATTGAATAACATAGTAAAAATTCGATTTTTACATATGTAGAGAATACGGGCAACGAAAGCGACAAAAGGCGAGACTGGCGAAGATTTCTCTAAGGAAGAGTCGTGAAGTTGGATAGCTATTGGTGAGATTTCTGATTTAAAAATATTATATATGTGTGAAATGAAAGTGAATTGCTATATATAAATATATATCTATATATATATATATACGCCCCTCGTCCACAAACCATGGACGATATTTATTGGTTGAAATTGTTGTGAAAATTGATTGATAGCGATTGATTGTTTGGGATTGTTTGTGATTGATATTGGTTGACTGTGGTTGAAAAATACCCGTTTGTGGTTGAGAAATATTTGGTTGAAACCACATAGGATTAGTTTGTGGAAATGAAATAAATATATACATGCCGCCTGCGTGCGAATTAGATGCATGATCCCCATTGTCAAAAACCGCGAGGTTTTAAGGTAGAGCGAGGAGCCGTACTAGGGACGGTCCCGGTTTAACTACCCTGCCATTATGCTGCCGAAATTTTGAATAATATTCGTGTGTTTGAATTATCTTCATATGCTTAAACTATATTTATTCATTGAATAGAAAACGTTCATGTGTTGAATTGATATTCATTCGTTGATTAGAAATTCATGTGTTGGATGGTATTCATATTTTGAAATAAATTGTTTGATAATAAAAATCACATTTTTATCTATATATAGAAACTATAGAAAACATTCATGTGTTGAATTGATATTCATTCGTTGATTAGAAATTCATGTGTTGAATGGTATTCATATTTTGAAATAAATTGTTTGATAATAAAAATCACCTTTTATCGACTATATGAACTGTGTAAAATAATCTTGTTTTAAAAGAAATTGTTTTATGATAAAAATCCTATTTTTATCACCTACATGAACTATATAGAAAAATAGTGTTTTGAAATGAATTGTTTTACAATAAAAATCACATTTTTATTGTATGCATAAATCGTTGAAATGTGAAGTGTTAAAAATAGCCACTTGTTCAAAATAAACATATATGAGTTGAAATATTCATTAATTAGCTAATGAAATGATTTGCACCTATTTATGTAACATTAGAATGAATGGTGTTTTTAAACCAAATAGAAATCAAATATGAAGTTGAATAGAAAAGGATAAATGATAAGAACTGTATATATATGTACATGCATATTTATTGAACAGGTTATAGCAAAGGGGCTAGAGAAGAGGAATAAAATTTTGTGCTCGACAAATAGGTACACATTTACTGCTTTGTTTGGGTGATGATTTTATGAGCCTGTTGGCTAGCCGCTTGGCTTTTTCTTTTTCTTTTTGAGATTAGAAGGACCGGGAAAGCTATTTGCGATTTCCCGATGCTCCCGGTGCAGGGGAGGTTATGGCGAAATTTTCCAAAATTTTAAGGTGTTAGAAAAATATTTGAAGTGAAAACGATATGGAAATCATTGAATGAACTATATTTATATAAATATAAAGAAAATTAAAACGAAACGAAGCCGTGCAGTTCGTATTTTGGAACCGTGATTTCAAACGACTAGTGCGGGAAATCCGACCATTGGATTTTCCCGAAACCTCAACCGTCGGGTTCGCCTTGGAAATATCTTCCCAACGGCACCAACCTTGTAAAAATCCAACGGTTGGATTGTCTGGAATGTTTAATTCAAATTTGAAGAAAAACAGCGCCAGAAGCGATTATATTTATATATATATATATATATATATATATATATAATTATATATTTAATCGAATAACGACGCTGCTGTTCGTAATTTGAAATCGAAAATTCAAACGATTGTACCGGGAGATCCGACCGTCGGATTTTCCCGAAACTGGAACCGTTGGATTCGTTTTGAAAAGACCTTTCTAATGATGTAAATTTTGTGAAGATCCAACGGTTAGATTTTCAGATATGTGTAAATCAAATCTCAAGAAAAACAGCGCCACGGCCGCGTTATGGCCCGAAGCGTCGTTTTGAATAAATTGGCTATTTTAAAATAAATAAAAATAGCGATAAATAGTTATAAAATATCATAAGCAATATGGAATGGAAATAAACTGAATTTGCTTGATTTATGTGATATATGATGGTTGAATGTGCTTGGTGTGAAAATTACATTAAAGAACAAAATTGGTGTTGTCGAATAATTTAACCATTGAAATAAATCGAATTGAAATTATAAATATACGTGAATTATTTGAGAAGGCCGAGTTAATTCTCATTTCAAATAATTGACTGACGATTGAAAGTCGAAGATAAAGACGGTGGTCGAAGACCGGAGGTCTTCACCTCGTTTGGATGGTAACCGAGGTCCTGATTGGGAGGCATCCCGAAATATGGATAATGAGTGGTGATCGTTCAGACGTACGTGTTGATCGAAGGGTTTGCGAGGTATTTAGTGCCTCCGGTTTCGTTCAGACCCAGAACGGGCTTGTAAATGGACTGTGTGTCTGACATTGGAGTTTATTCTGTGTTGATTGATTTCTGTTAATTATACATCTGTTTGGCGGCGAAGAATTTATTCTTTCGCTTAACGCCCTTCTCTGAGACGCACGAGCTCAGAGGTTGTATATCGATGGACATCAGTCGCATGGCATGAATTGCCTGTGTGGCATGCTAAGATGCAGTGATCAGGGCTTCTGTTGAAAAGCAAAGTCTTGTGGTGATGATCAAAGCACCGCCTGTGTGGCGTAGCTTTGTGTATAACGTGAATTCGCGAGCCTCACACCCCGGTATGAACCTAAAACGGGAGAGGACATCAGGGAGGGCCTGCGTTTCTTTCTAGCTAGGGTGGTGTCAGTGACCTACCAGCCCTGACATTTATATACTTTTCACCTATGTGGTTGTTGCTGTTGCGAGGCGCCTCGGTTTGATCGGACGATCCGGGTCCGATGGAGTCATTCGTTGGCTCGTCTACACCCCAAAGGGTGGGGAAACGCAGGTTCAGGAATTTTAATCCACATCGGAGGACCGGCCCTGACGATCCAAGGGCCCACCTGAGTCTGGGTCCTGAGGGGCGGGCTAGAGCGTCTCGAATTCGGTAAGGACTATCTTTTGCCTTGGTTCATGACGGAAATCCAATTTCCAAATATGACATCGTGCGGTTTTGATTGTATACCTATATATGGCGACATAGTGGTATGGGGCATTAATGCCGTCTATGATTGATAGTTATGATTTGAAATTGTTTTCAAGACATATTAACACTAGCAATAATATCAAATGCCTTTATTTTATTCGTATCAATCATATTTTGGCCATTATAAGGTAAAACTCTATCCTCCGGTTTGCGTTGCATTGTGTGATGGGAACTGAGTCTTATAACGGCTTCATTTTTATAAAAAGCATAGCGATGTTTTAAAAGAAAGATTTGTTTTAAAGCACTGGCAATCCAATGGAGTAAACCCGTTCCACGAAAGTGGCGTGGTCCTGTGATTCGCCAATTATATATGTGTTGAGTGGATTTCTCATACCAGTCCCATGACTGACTCGTAGTTTGTTTCACTTTCAAACTCGGGTGCCCCTTTTTCTACACGGGCAGCCTTGTATTCAGGTTTAGCTGGTTCTTTTTCTGGATAGCTGGAGCTGAAGATGGATTCTATCATTTATTTCTTTTTATGCTGTTCAGCTCCTATTGTACATATTTTGTTTATTTCCGCTGTAGACCTTTATGTATAGCTGAACTGTATTTGTACTAAGTAAGATCCTATATACTGTGTAACTCTGATGATTACTTTTATCCAGTATATTCTATTGTTCATATCTGGTGTATTTATTTAATTCTGTTCTGCTATTATATGTTTCTGTGTTATATTCCAAAGATAGCCCTGTTTCCGTCTGAACGGGAATTCGGGTCGTCTCAATGCCCTGACGAGTTTGACTTATGTGGTTGTTGCTGTTGCGAGGCGCCTCGGTTTGATCGGACGATCCGGGTCTGGTGGAGTCATTTGTTGGCTCATTTACGCCCCATAGGGCGAGGAAACGCATGTTCAGGGTTTAAGTTTAATCCACATCGGTGGACTGGCCCTGAGGATCCAAGGGTCGATGCGCTCTGACCCTGAGGCTCGGGCTAGAGAGTCTCGAAGACGGTGAGGACTATCTTTTGCCTCGGTTCATAGATGGAAACCCAACTTCCAAATACGTGACATTTGCGGTTTTATTTGTAGAGCCTAGTATTGGCGACATGATATATGGTACCCATGCCGCCTATGATTGATATTTATGATTTGAGGTTGTTTTATACACTATGCACTTATAATAGTATCAAATGATTTGTTTTAAACGTACCAAGCATGTTTGGCTATTATAAGGGAAAACTCTATCCCCCGGCTTGCATTGCATTGTGTGATAGGACCTGGGTCTTATAATAGCTTCATTTTTCTTTATTTAGCATCGCGCTGTTGTTATTTGCACTGGTATTCTTGGGAGGAAACCCGTTCCATGTTATACGGCGTGGTCCCTTGATTTACCGAACTTTAAAATAAAGATTAATAACTGTTTTAGTTCTCACACCAGTCCCATGACTGACCTGGAGTTTATTGTTTTAACCTAAACTCTGGGTGCCCTTATTTTGATACGGGCAGCTAGTAGTTTTGGTTTTGTAGATTTATATTCACAGGATCCTGGTTTACAACTGGAATGATATCTGGAAAGCTTTGTATCCGTATATCTCTTCTAGTTGTGTATTGTATTATTTTCCGCTGCTATGTATTTAAATGTAATTTAAATCTCTGATATTTCTGTGTAATATTCATTTATACTCTGTATATTCTTGTATTCTGATGGTATTGTTGGAATATACAATGAAATGTTCTTCCGTCTGCGTTCAGTTGTGGCTTGTTCTCGAACTATCCGCGCTTTCCTCACCCGGGAAGTTACGGGTCTTCACATTGCGTGTCCAACATTGTATTCCTTTATGCTATGTTCGTTGATATCTGCTAAATATATATCTATTTGGTGTTTAACACCCTTCTTTGAGACGTACGAGCTTAGAGGTTATATATTGGTAGGAATCAATGGTATGGATTGACAATGTGGCATGCCAAGATGCAAATGAACAAGGCTTTTATTGAAAAGCAGGGCCTTGTTGTTGATGATCAAAGCATAGCCTGTTTAGGCACAGCTTTGAGTATAGTGTGACTTCGCGAGACTCACACCCCGGTATGAGTCAAAAACGGGGTATGGACCGTAGGAAGTTCACACGTTTCTTTCTAGTTAGAGTGATGTCAGCGACCTACCAGCACTGACATTTTTATTCTGTGGATGATGGATTATAAGGTATCTCGGTTTTATAGGTTGTTAGTGACCATATTGAGGTCCAAAGGGACCGGGAAACGTGTGATCTGGCATAATTAATCCACAAACATATGTGTGGACTGGCCCTACCGCATCCAATGGTTGCTCATAGGTGTGATCCCGAGGCATTTGCTAGAGTGTCTCGAATCGGAGAGGACGATCCCTAGCCTCGAATTCATGATGGAAAACCAATTCCCAATACGACATTACGGTCTTGATTGTAAACTTATATATGGCGACTTAGTATATGGTAGCTATGCCGTCTAGGATTGATTCATTTACTTTGAAGTATTTTAAACTGCTTAGACACTAATAACAATATTAATATATTATTTTTACGTATTAAGCATATTTGATCATTATAAGGTAAACTCTATCCTTCGGTTTGCGTTGCATTGTGTGATGGGACTTTAGTCTTATAATGATTTCATTTTTCAAAAGTCATTGCGTTATTTTATATCAAATTTGTTTAATTATGCACTGGCAATCTAATGGAGTAAACCCGTTCCGCGTTAGCGGCGTTGTCCTGTGATTCGCCATATTGTTAGTTAGTATAGAAAGATTTCTCATACCAATCCCATGATTGACTTGGAGTTTATTGTTTTAATCTAAACTCTGGGTGCCCATATTTTCCACACGGGCAGCTAGTAGTTTTGGTTTTGCAGATATCATATTCACAGGATCCTGGTTTACAGCTGAAGCGATATTTGGAAAGCTCTGTATCCGTGTATTCTTTTCGGTTGTATTTTGCATTATTTTTCCGCTGCTTTTTAAATGTAATTTAAACTCTGATATTGTATTTCCAATGTATATTATTCATTCATACTCTGGAATATTCTTGTACTCTGATGTAATTGCTGTAATAGCAATAAAATGTTCTTCTGTTTATGTCCTGATGTGTGTTGTTCTCAAAGCAATCCGGGCTTTCCTTTACAGGGTAGTTTGGGTCGTCACATTTGGTATCAGAGCTTTGGTTTGCAGAGCTCGAGAACAAGAAACATTAGAACCGAACGAAAGAATTCATCAGCGATTAGATTTATAATATCCAATAAGAATGACTCATTAGAGATAGGATCAGTAGTATCCTAGAATGAGTCCGAAGAGTACCATTTATATAAAAATAATTGTTTTGAAAATTTAAACCTTATTATTCATATTTGGATATTATATTTTATCGATTTGGACAATCGAGTATATAAAGATTTTGAATATATGAGTAATTAATAGATATTCAAAGTTTTAATATACTGGATTGATATAGAATCACACTCTAGTCGTCCGGGGATAATTCTGGTGATTGATCGATCATCATCAGTATTTATGTTCGAGTTTCGAAAGTGGTATATCTATATATTTCCATTGACTGGTGTGAGAACCAAAACTATATAGGGTCTATTATTGTAATTTGCACTAAAAACATGATTTTTGATTATATATAGAAATTATATATGTTTGAAAAGTTAATCACCTAATTGATTGCTGGTTGTGATGTTTGATAATTAGTTTAACTAATTAAAATATTGGAAGGATAATTAACAAAACTAATATATAATAGAATGATAAATTTAGCTAAACCAAATTTAATATTGAATTGAATTGGAAATCGATTAGAATTGAAAGTTGAGTTGGTTAATTAAACGACTTTCAGCTCTGTTCCTTTTCAAGGACGAAAAGATTTTAAGTGGGGGAGATTGTAACGACCCGGAATTTTGGGTCGAATTTTAAATTTTTATTTTAATTATTTTAATGAGTTTTTAATATTTAAAATAATTTATTTTATGTAATAACACTACAAATTTATTTTAATCGAAGTTAAAACGAATAAATTTTATTTAAATTATAAAAGGAGTTAGAAATAGCGTGATAGTTTGAAAATTTGAATTTAAACTTTGACTGACTATACAGGATGCGAAATAAATCGGATTTTAGCAAAATCAAAAATATTAGAATCTTTTTAAAAATATGTTTCCAATGAATCCGAAAAATTGAAATTTCATAGCGGGATACAAAAGTTATGTCCAAATCAAGATATCAGAAAAATACGGGAAAGTTTATATATAATATATATGGCCTAAACGCTACTTTTTACATACGAATGAATTGGGACTCAAAACCACTTCCATTGAGTTCAAAATGATGTTTCTGCATTGAAAAAAATATAAACACTGATATATTTCGATATTCGGAATTTATTGATTTATATATGTATTTATAATATAATATATATACGCTTAAAAATAGCCATTTTTCAAACAGTCTTCAAATTCGACGAAATTTGTTTTTTTGGGACCGTATCGTCCAAACAAAGCTAGAAATAATTTTCTGTAATTTTTGAGTCAGTATGTGGGCGTTATTAATTTTTCATTGAAAACGGTCAATTTTTAGACTTTAAAAATTCATTGATAATTCATACGGACTCAGAATTTAACGAAACCAGTTTCTTTGGATTTGTATCATCGAGAAATAGTTATGTTCCAGTTTTCAGCAAAATTTAATAATGAACGCATTCGTACGGATTTTAAAACACTGGAAAGGACTTAAAATAATAGAACATATGGGTTATTAATTATATGGGTTGTATTACACATGGACTTAATTAAAAATTAACAACCTCTATATAATATCTCATAATCCCACCCTAACCATTTCTCTAAAACTAATTCTAGTCTCCTTCTTCATTTCTCTCATGGCGGCTCACTTCACTAAAAATTTCTTTGCAAATAAGACCCTGATTCTTCAAAAATTTATATCTCTCAATCAAAACAAAATCAGACCAAACCATTTCTGAGTTTTATGCATCTCTATCGTTTCTACCTCCCATGAAAAATCCATGGCCTAACGTCGCACGGATTCGCCGGGATCTGAGTTCAACGGCAGAAAACTACTGTTGGAAATTTGGGATTTCTGGCCAGTCCGTGAAGAATTAGGCAATGGCCCAGTAGGGGAAGTTGTAGAGGGGAGATAGACGCACAACTTTGTCGAAGGAAGTTTGGTCTGAAAGTGTACGGTTTGGCAAGAAAATGACGAAAACAGCAATTCCGAAACTGAAAACAAAAACAATTTTTTTTCTGTCGATCCATGCATTTTCCGGCGAAGTGACCTGAATGAAAGTTTTTCGGGAGGTCGAGATCTAGCTACTGACAAAAATTGGTGGCATTTGGAGCACCGAGGCGGCCGCAGCACTAAGATGAAGGAAAAATGCACTTTTCCGTTCATCTACAGATCGTGGGCCCCACGTGGCGAATTGGAGGGGGGACCACCCAGCTTGGAAAGAGGGGGAGAAGCCGGAGAGAATGGCACTGGTTTCGTGCAATTCTGACTTACGGTTTGGCCGTGGCGAGCATTTTAAGTTGAGGGTGTTGTTTGGAGAAGAAGGTGAATAGTGGTTTTATTATACAAATAATATTCCATGTTCGTATATTAATATCTTTCTGCCACAAACTTAGAATCACACAAAACTGGATCCGCTGCGATCGTGGCTACGAGATCTTCGCAATGATACTAACTACATTCAATTCTGAGCAAGTTGAAAATTTGGGTAATTTTCATAATTTAAATTAATTATTTAATTATTATTAACTTCGAAAATTCATATCTTGTTGATACGAACTCGAAATCGCGGAAAACAGGATTTGCCATGATCGTTGAGTCATAAGCTTCGCGTAGACACCAAATTTGTCAATTATAGAGCATGTTGGATTTTGGGCCAAAATTGGGCCCGAACCGTCAATTAAAGCCCGACAAAGGTGAGAACTTTTATCTCACTCAAGCTTTTGAACAGTTAATTTTTTTTATTAAATATTAATTAATTATCTGTGTTGGAATTATCGTTTGTTGGATAAATGTTGATTTGGATGACTGTTGTGAATTGTTTGAAATTTGAAATATATAACATGTTGTTATGACATTTATGATATTTGAAACATGTTTACACTGCCATTTACAAGTAGCTTGACTTTTTTATGTTGATTGGATGATAAATTTTTACACATCATCCAAAGGCACAATTAATAATATATTATTTGAATTTGTGTTGGTTGAAACCCCACATGAGTCTTGGGTTGATATTCTGACTACACATCGCCCTTGTGATTAGTTTAAAATGCACTTTGGCTGTTATTGAATGTTTTATCATTATTATAGAATTAATGCGATGTTTGAAATCCATATAATTAAAATTATATGGTAATGGATTGGGTCTCATTCCAATTTTGAATTAAAGGAATATTTTAATTTAATATTCAGTTAATGGAATTAATTGACGTATGAATTAGAAAGATTATATCTTTATTGTTTAAAAGTTATAATAAAAAGGATTCAATTAAAAAGATTACATCTTTATGGTCAGTATGTTAAGATAAGAAGGTTTGATTTCAAAAAAATTGAACATTTTGAAAAGATTATTATTATAATATAATAATAAAATAGAAAGTTCAATTTTTCATTAAAATATTGAAATGTCAATTAGGATATTCGGAAACAAAGGGTTTATAAAATTAGTAACAATTTAATGTAAAGATCATATCTTTATTTTAAAAGAATATTTTAAAATAATATTTTCATTGAATTAATTATAATTATTAATTATAATTGTACTTGGAAACGAGGTTAGGTTACATTTGTGGTACAAGCCTGCTCGGACCCGCCCGGCATATCCTGCAGCCACAAATGTTGAACCTAATGTGAGAGGTCCAAGTGCGCAAATACGACTTGAGCCATGACACGAGGTTAAGCCCAACTTGTGGATAAGTCTTCCTGGAACCAACCGACATATCCAGCATTCGCAGGTTGTAGGCTTAATATGAGAGGTCTGGCCCATAATAAAATATAAATGGATAAGATAATGAATTGAGCATTTTAGTCCAGTAACGACATTTTAACTGGAACTTATTTATCGATTTACGTTATCCATTTAATTATGAATATTAAAAGAGAAATTTCAAAATTAATATTTTGGAAAATAATATTATCCAAAAAGGATAATATATAGAATATTCAACTCATTTTTTTTAAATTTAAATATAAGTTGAAATCATTTTCAAAACGAGTTTATAAACATTTTAAAATACGTTTAGAAAGGAAATCGACGATAATAAATACTAATACATATAATAGTTTGAATAGAACTTTTCGCGCAGCGACCGTTCGCGAATTTTGACACTTTGATTAGACATAGCGGAAGATCCGACTGTCGGATTCTTCTGGAACCGGAACCTATGGGTTCGTATCGAAAAGAGCTTTTAAATGAGTATTTAAGATTTGAAATCCAGCGGTTAGATTTTCCGAAATGTTTAAATCAAATTGGAATAAAAAAAATAGCGGCCGTGTAGTTGAATGATCTGGAACGTCGTTTAAATTAAAATGGCCTATTTTTAATTAAAGATAGGGAGAAATTATGTAAAATCATAATAAATGTTTTAAAAGGGTTTTTGATGAAAATTCCAAGTTTATGAAGATAAAAGATATTTTTGTCAGATAAGTGATTTATTTATTTTATAAATAATAAAAAGTGATTTAAATGGATTTAATTTTAGTTAAGAATTTCCAATGAATAGAGTGAATTGGACTTGAATGGAAATTATCTACGGATTATTTCAATATTGATTTTTTGTGATTATATGGATATTATGTTGGAAATTTGGAAGATATTTAATATCATTATTTCTGATATGATATCCGTTGGTTTAGAATTTGATATTGAATATAAGTCGTTATAGTGCCTATTCAAAGCCTTATATTTAATATCAAATAAGAATTTGAGTTTGTCATGAATAGGGTCTTAATTAACACTATTCTTGAACCTTTTTGAAGAACGAACCTTTTAATTAAGATTTAAATGTGATTTCCCTAATTTGATGTATTAAATTAGAAATTAATGAAATACGAATCTGGGTTTATCGTGAATTATGTTTTTGTTGACATTTATTTTAACCCGGATTAAAGATAAGAATAATTCCCGAAAGTTGATAATTATTTAATAATGATTTTAGAAAATTAAAACTAAATGAAGTTTTAATAAATTTTTAGTTAGATTGAAGGGGAATTAAGTTATTAAAATTACGTAATTAAGGAAGTGATCGGAAATGGAGAACTACCAGTTTAACTCCATGCGATAGTTAAATCTTTAATTAGATTTAAACGGAAAATGGTAATTAAGTTTACCAGAACAAATCGGGATGAGTAGGATGGGATTAGGATCAATTAATAATTAATTACTTCGGTAAGACGCAAATCCCGACTAGTATGGATAAACCATAATTTGGTTAATATAGAGAAAGGATAAAGTAAAATCTTTTGAAACAAAGATCAAAAGGAAAGATTAAATTTGAAGGATTTATCTTTGATAAAATTAACCGGAATCATTCCCTAAGAATGTGAATATTTTAATCTGAATTGGAATGAGGCGTATGTTATGTTTTTATAGCACTTGATTATAAAATACGCGAATTATTTAGAAAGACCGGGTTTAACCCATTCTGAATAATAAATACGACGATCAAGAGTCGAAGATGAAGACGATGGTTGAAGACCGAAGTTCTTCATATCGTTTGGATGGTTATTGCTATCTTGATTGGACCGTACACCCAAAACGATGGAAAAGTGGTGATCATCCAAACGTACTTGGAGATCGATGGGAATGCGAAGAATAAGGGGCCTCCGATTTCGTTCAGACCCAGAACGGAATTGTAAATGGATTGCATTTCCAATATTGTATTCCTTTATGCTGTGTTCTATGATCTCTGCTAAATATATATCTGTTTGGTGTTTAACACCCTTCTCTGAGACGTACGAGCTTAGAGGTTATATATTGGTAGGAATCAATGGTATGGTATCGATTGACAATGTGGCATGTCAAGATGCAAATGATCAAGGCTTTTGTTGAAAAGCAGGGCCTTATGGTTGTTGATCAAAGCATAGCCTGTTTAGGTGTAGCTTTGAGTATAGCGTGACTTCGCGAGCCTTACACCCCGTTATGAGTCAAAAACGGGATATGGACCGTAGGGAGTGCACACGTTACTTTCTAGCTAGAGTGATGTCAGCGACCTACCAGCCCTTAAACTTTTACTTATGTGGATGATAGATTATGAGGTACCTCGGTTTTATAGGTTGTTAGTGGCCATACTGTGGTCCAAAGGGACCGAGAAATGTGTGATCATGCATAATTAATCCACTAACATATGTGTGGACCGACCCTACCGCATCTAAGGGTTGCCGATAGGTGTGATCCTGAGGCATTAGCTAGAGTGTCTCGAATCGGAGAGGATGATCCCTAGCCTCGACTTCATGGTGGAAAACCAATTCCCAATACGACATTACGGTCTCGATTGTAAACTTATATATGGCGACATAGTATATGGTAGCTATGCCGTCGAGGATTGATACATTTACTTTGAAGTATTTTAAACTGCTTAGACACAAATAATAATATTAAAATATTATTTTTACGTATTAAGCATATTTGATCATTATAAGTTAAAACACTATCCTTCGGTTTGTGATGCATTGCATTGAGTGATGGGATTTGAGTCTTATAATGATTTTATTTTTCAAAAGTCATTGCGTTATTTTATATCAAATTTTGTTTAATTATGCACTGGTAATTTAATGGAGTAAACCCGTTTCGCGTTAGCGACGTGGTCCTGTGATTCGCCATATTGTTAGTTAGTATAGAAAGATTTCTCATACCAGTCCCATGACTGACCTGGAGTTTATTGTTTTAACCTAAACTCTGGGTGCCCATATTTTCCACACGGGCAGCTAGTAGTTTTGGTTTTGCAGATATTATATTCACATGTTCCTGGTTTACAGCTGAAGCGATATTCTGAAATTCTGTATCCGTGTATTCCTTTCGGTTGTATTTTGTATTATTTTTCCACTGCTATTTAAATGTAATTTAAACTCTGATATTGTATTTCCAATGTATATTATTCATTCATACTCTGGAATATTCTTGTACTCTGACATAATTGTTGTAATAGCAATAAAATATTCTTCTGTTTTTGTCCTGATGTGTGTTGTTCTCAAAGCAATTCAGGCTTTCCTTTACTAGGAAGTTTGGGTCGTCACATTTGGCATCAGAGCTTTGGTTTACTGAGCTCAAGAACATGACACATTAGAATCGAACGAAAGAATTCATCAGAGATTGGATTTATAATATCCAATAAGAATGACTCGTTAGAAATAGGATCCGTGGTTTCCTAGAATGAGTCTGAAGAGTACCATTTATATATAAAAAAATTGTTTTGAAAATTTAAACCTTATTATTCGTATTTGGATATTATATTTTATCGATTTGGACAATCGAGTATATAAAGATTTTGAATATACGAGTAATTAACGGATATTTGAAGTTTTAATATACTGGATAGATATAGAATCACACTCTACTCACCCGGGGATAATTCTGGTGATTGATCGATCATCATCAGTATTTATGTTCGAGTTTCGAAAGTGGTATATCTATATATTTCCATTTACTGGTGTGAGAACCAAAACTAGATAGGGTCTATTGTTGTAATTTGCACTAAAAACATGATTTTTGATTATATATAGAAATTATATACGTTTGAAATGTTAATCACCTAATTGATTGTTGGTTGTGATGTTTGATAATTAGTTTAACTAATTAAAATATTGAAAGGATAATTAACAAAACCAATATATAATAGAATGATAAATTTAGCTAAATCAAATTTAATATTGAACTGAATTAGAAATCGATTAGAATTGAAAGTTAAGTTGGTTAATTAAACGACTTTCAGCTCTGTTCCTTTTCGAGGACGAAAAGATTTTAAGTAGGGGAGATTGTAACGACCCGGAATTTTGGGCCGAATTCAAAAAATTTATTTTAATTATTTTAATCGGTTTTTAATATTTAAAATGATTTATTTTATATAATAACGCTACAATTTTATTTTAATCGAAGTTAAAATGAATAAATTTTGTTTAAATTATAAAAGGAGTTAGAAATAGCGCGGTAGTTTGAAATTTTGAATTTTAAATTTGACTGACTGTAAAGGATGCGAAATAAATCAGATTTTAGAGAAACCAAAAATATTAGAATCTTTTTAAAAATATCTTTCCAATGAATCCGAAAAATTGAAATTTCATAGCGAGATTCAAAAGTTATGTCCAAATCAAGATATCAGAAAAATACGGGAAAGTTTATATATAATATATACGACCGGAATGCTACTTTTTACATACGAATGAATTGGGACTCGAAACCACTTCTGTTGAGTTCAAAATGATGTTTCTGCATTGAAAAAGTATAAACATTGATATATTTCGATATTCGGAATTTATTTATTTATATATGTATTTATAATATAATATATATACGCTTAAAAATAGCCATTTTTCAAACGGTCTTCAAATTCGACGAAATTAGTTTTGTTGGGACCGCATCATCAAAACAAAGCTAGAAATAACTTTCTGTAATTTTTGAGTCAGTATGTGGGCGTTATTAAATTTTCATTGAAAACGGTCAATTTTTAGACTTTAAAAATTCATTGATAATTCATACGGACTCAGAATTCAACGAAACCAGTTTCTTTGGATTTGTATCGTCGAGAAATAGTTATGTTCCAGTTTTCAGCAAAATTTAATAATGTATGCATTCGTACGGATTTTAAAACACTGGAAAGGACTTAAAATAATAGAACATATGGGTTATTAATTATATGGGTTGTATTACACATGGACTTAATTTAAAAATTAACAACCTCTATATAATATCTCATAATCCCACCCTAACCATTTGTCTAAACCTAATTCTAGTCTCCTTCATTTCTCTCTTGACGGCTTACTTCTCCACTAAAAATTTCTTTGCAAATATGACCCTGGTTCTTCAAAAATTTATATCTCTCAAATGAAACAAAATCAGACCAAACCTTTCTGGGTTTTGTGCATCTCTATCATCTGAACCTCCCATGAAAAATCCATGGCCTAACGTCCCACGAATTCGCCGGGATCTGAGTTCAACGACAGAAAACTACTGTTGGAAATTTGGGTTTTCTGGCCAATCCATGAAGAATTAGGCGATGGCCCAGTTGGGGAAGTTCTAGAGGGGAGATAGATGCACAACTTTATCGAAGGAAGTTTGGTCTGAAAGTGTACGGTTTGGTGAGAAAATGACGAAAACAGCAAAACAACAATTTCGAAACTAAAAGCAAAAACGATTTTTTTCCCCGTCGATCCGTGCATTTTCAGGCGAAGTGACCTGAATGAAAGTTGTTCGAGAGGTCGAGATCTAGATATTGACAAAAATTGGTGGCATTTGGAGCAACGAGGCGGCCGCAACACTAAGATGAACGGAAACTGCACTTTTCTGTTCACCTACAGATCGTGGGCCCCACGTGGCGAATTGGAGGGGGGACCTCCCGGCGTGGAAAGAGGGGGAGAAGCCGGAGAGAATGGCGCTGGTTTCGTGCAATTCCGAGTTACGATTTGGCCGTGGCGAGCATTTTAAGTTGAGGGTGTCGTTTGGAGAAGAAGGTGAATAGTGATTTTATTATATAAATAATATTCCATGTTCATATATTAATATCTTTCTGCCCCAAACACAGAATCACGCAAAACTGGATCCGCTGCGATCATGGCGACGAGATCTTCGCAATGATACTAACTACATTCAATTCTGAGCAAGTTGAAAATTTGGGTAATTTTCATAATTTAAATTAATTATTTAATTATTACAAACTTCGGAAATTCATATCTTTTTGATACGAACTCGAAATCGTGCAAAACAGGATTTGCCATGATCGTTGAGTCATAAGCTTCACGTAGACACCAAATTCGTCAATTTTAGAGCATGTTGGATTTTGGGCCAAAATTGGGCCCGAACCGTCAATTAAAGCCCGACAAAGGTGAGAACTTTTATCTCACTCAAGCTTTTGAACAGTTAATTATTTTTATTATTAAATATTAATTAATTACATATGTTGAATTATTGTTTGTTGGATGGATGTTGATTTGGATGACAGTTGTGAATTGTTTGAAATTTGAAATATATAACATGTTGTTATGACATTTATGATATTTAAAACATGTTTACACTGGCATTTACAAGTAGCTTGACTTGTTTATGTTGATTGGACGATAAATTTTCACACTTCGTCCAAAGGCATAATTAATAATATATTATTTGAATTTGTGGTTGTTGAAACCCCACACGGGTCTTGGGTTGATATTCTGACTACACATCGCCCTTGTGATTAGTTTAAAATGCACTTTGGCTGTTATTGAATGTTTTATCATTATTATAGAATTAATGCGATATTTGAAATCCATATAATTAAAATTATATGGTAATGGATTGGGTCTCATTACAATTTTGAATTAAAGGAATATTTTAATTTAATATTCAGTTAATGGAATTAATTGACGTATGAATTAGAAAGATTATATCTTTATTGTTTAAAAGTTATAATAAAAAGGATTCAATTAAGAAGATTACATCTTTACGGTCAGTATGTTAAGATAAGAAGGTTTGATTTCAAAAAATTTGAAAAGATTGTTATTATAATATAATAATAAAATAGAAAATTCAATTTTTCATTAAAAAATTGAAATGTCAGTTAGGATATTCGGAAACAAAGGGTTTTATAAAATTAGTAACAATTTAATGTAAAGATCTTATCGTTATTTTAAAAGAATATTTTAAAATAATATTTTCAGTGAATTAATTATAATTGTTAATTATAATTGTACTTGGACACGAGGTTAGGTTACATTTGTGGTATAAGCCTGCCCGGACCCGCCCGGCATATCCAGCAGCCACAAATGTTGAACCTAATGTGAGAGGTCCAAGTGCGCAAATACGAATTGAGCCATGGCACGAGATTAAGCCCAACTTGTGGGATAAGTCTGCCCGGAACCAACCGGCATATTCAGCATTCGCACGGTGTAGGCTTAATGTGAGAGGTCTGGCCCATAATAAAATATAAATGGATAAGATAATGAATTGAGCTTTTTAGTCCAGTAACGCCATTTTAACTGGAACATATTAATCGATTTACGTTATCCATTTAATTATGAATATTAAAAGAGAAATTTCAAAATTAATATTTTGGAAAATAATATTATTCAAAAAAGATAATATATAGAATATGTAACTAATTTTTTTAAAATTTAAATATAAGTTGAAATCATTTTCAAAACGAGTTTATAAACGTTTTAAAATACGTTTAGAAAGGAAATCGACGATAATAAATACTAATACATATAATGGTTCGAATAGAACATTTCGCGCAGCGACCATTCGCGAATTTTGACACTTTGATAAGACATAGCGGAAGATCCGACTGTCGGATTCTTCTGGAACCGGAACCTATGGGTTCATATCGAAAAGAGCTTTTAAATGAGTATTTAAGATTTGAAATCCAGCGGTTAGATTTTCCGAAATGTTTAAATCAAATTGGAATAAAAAAATAGCGGCCGTGTAGTTGAATGATCTGGAACGTCGTTTAAATTAAAATGGCCTATTTTTAATTAAAGATAGGGAGAAATTATGTAAAATCATAATAAATGTTTTAAAAGGGTTTTTGATGAAAATTCCAAGTTTATAAAGATAAAAGGTATTTTTGTCAGATAAGTGATTTATTTATTTTATAAATAATAAAAAGGGATTTAAATGGATTTAATTTTAATTAAGAATTTCCAATGAATAGAGTGAATTGGACTTGAATGGAAATTATCTACGGATTATTTCAATATTGATTTTCTGTGATTATATGGACATTATGTTGGAAATTTGGAAGATATTTAATATCGTTATTTCTAATATGATATCCGTTGGTTTTAGAATTTGATATTGAATATAAGTCGTTTTATAGTGCCTATTCAAAGCCTTATATTTAATATCAAATAAGAATTTGGGTTTGTTGTGAATAGGGTCTTAATTAACACTATTCTTGAACCTTTTTGAAGAATAAACCTTTTAATTAAGATTTAAATGTGATTTCCCTAATTTAATATATTAAATTGGAAATTAATGAAATACGAATCTGGGTTTATCACTAATTATTTTAATTGACATTTATTTTAACCTAGATTAAAGATAAGATGAATTCCCGAAAGTTGATAATCATTTAATAATGATTTTAGAAAATTAAAACTAAATAAAGTTTAATAAATTTTTAATTAGATTGAAGGGGAATTAAGTAGTTAAAATTACGGAATTAAGGAAGTGATCGGAAATGGAGAACTAACAGTTTAACTCCATGCGATAGTTAAATCTTTAACTAGATTTAAATGGAAAATGGTAAATTACCAGAAAAAATCAGGATGAGTAGGTTATGATTGGGATTAATTAATAAATAATTACTTCGGTAAGACGTAAATCCCGACTAGTTTGGATAAACCATAATTTAGTTAATATGGAGAAAGGATAAAGTAAAATCTTTTGAAACAAAGATCAAAAGGAAAGATTAAAGAATAAAGTTAAAGGATTTATCTTTGATAAAATTAATGGGAATCTTTCCCTAAGAATGTGAATATTTTATTCTGAATTGGAATGAGGCGTATGTTATGTTTTTATAGCACTTGATTATAAAACATGCGAATTATTCAAAAAGACCGGGTTTAACCCATTCTGAATAATAAATACGACGTTTATGAGTCGAAGATGAAGACGGTGGTTGAAGACTGGAGTTCTTCACATCATTTGGATGATTATTGCTATCTTGATTGGACCGTACACCCAAAACGATGGAAAAGTGGTGATCATCCAAACGTACTTGGAGATCGATGGGAATGCGAGGAATAAGGTGCCTCCGGTTTTGTTCAGACCCAGAACGGACTTGTAAATGGATTACGTGTCTGACAATGTATTCCTTTATGTTGTGTTCATTGATCTCTGCAAAATATATATTTGTTTGGTGTTTAACACCCTTCTCTGAGACGTACGAGCTTAGAGGTTATATATTGGTAGGAATCAATGGTATCGTATGGATTGACAATGTGGCATGCCAAGATGCAAATGATCAAGGATTTTCTTGAAAAGTAGGGCCTTGTGATTGATGATCAAAGCATAGCCTGTTTAGGTGTAGCTTTGAGTATAGCGTGACTTAGCAAGCCTCACAGTCGGTATGAGTCAAAAACGGGATATGGACCGTAGGGAGTGCACACGTTTCTTTCTAACTAGAGTGATGTCAGCGACCTACCAGCCCTGACATTTTTACTTATATGGATGATGGATTATGAGGTACCTTGATTTTATAGGTTGTTAGTGGCCATATTGAGGTCCAAAGGGACCGAGGAACGTGTGTTTAGGCATAAATAATCCACTAACATATGTGTGGACCAGTCCTACCGAATCCGAGTGTTGCCCATAGATGTGATCCTGAGGTATTTGCTAGAGTGTCTCGAATCGGAGAGGACGATCCCTAGCCTCGATTTCATGATGGAAAACCAATTCCCAATACGACATTACAGTCCCGATTGTAAACTTATATATGGCGACATAGTATATGGTAGCTATGCCGTCTAGGATTGATACATTTACTTTGAAGTATTTTAAACTGCTTAGACACTAATAAAAATATTAAAATATTATTTTTACGTATTAAGCATATTTGATCATTAGAAGGTAAAACTTTGTCCTTCGGTTTGCGTTGCATTGTGTGATGGGACTTAAGTCTTATAATGATTTCATTTTTCAAAAGTCATTGCATTATTTTATATCAAATTTGTTTAATTATGCACTGGCAATCCAATGGAGTAAACCCGTTCTGCGTTAGCGGCGTGGTCCTGTGATTAGCCATATTGTTAGTTAGTATAGAAAGATTTCTCATACTAGTCCCATGACTGTCCTGGAGTTTATTGTTTTAACCTAAACTCTGGGTGCCCATATTTTCCACACGGGCATCTAGTAGTTTTGGTTTTGCAGATATTATATTCACAGGATCCTGGTTTACAACTTAAGCGATATTTGGAAAGCTCTGTATCCGTGTATTCCTTTCGGTTGTATTTTGTATTATTTTTCCGCTGCTATTTAAATGTAATTTTAACTCTGATATTGTATTTCCAATGTATTTTATTCATTCATACTATGGTATATTCGTGTACTCTGATGTAATTGTTGTAATAGCAATAAAATTTTCTTCTGTTTGTGTCCTGATGTGTGTTGTTCTCAAAGCAATCCGGGCTTTCCTTTACTGGGAAGTTTGGGTCGTCACAATCCGTATATACCTGACAGTCTGATCTTGACGTCAAATAAATTATTCAAAACTCTTATCATTAATTGTATTTCAAAACAGTCACACAAATAATTTATATTTTCAAATACGCCCAACTAGTTTCAAAATCATCCTTAATTTCATATATATATATATCCTAATAAACTCTTTAATCTTCACTTATTCCTTTCTAGACTATTTAATCTATTCCTCGAGTTATTTATCTTATTTTTAACATCCATAATCAATTTATACAAACTAACCATTCCAAAAGCAAATTTCTTTATATTCAAAGTATATTCTTTAGGTTTATTTTAACTTTCAAATACCTTCCTCACATAGGAAACACTCTTAAACTCATTCTAGGGTATTAATTACCCTATCTCTAATGAGTTTCTTACTCTGTTAACTTCTGAGCTAATGAATAAACCCCTTGAGCTGGGTTCAACCGCAGCTCTGATACCACATGTGATGACCCAACTTCCAATCACCTCAATTCGATGTTTAAACCAACTACAGACATTTGAAAGTCGGATTCGTCGGGGTAGTATACATTAGAATAGAATAAAATAAACCATTATTTCTCAACATGTAATTACAACAGAGTTTACATTACCAGAGTTGCAATAAAATACACAGCAGAAATGAAAACTACAGTAAAAGAAATAATACGATATAGCGGAAGAACTCCAACTCCAGCTCGAAGCTCCAACCCAAAAATGCTTCGAATCTTGCTCCAAGGATCTATAATTGTAAAACTAAACCACTAGCTTCCCGTGTGAAAATTTGTGGGCACCCAGAGTTTAGGAAGGAACAATAAACTCCAGGCTAGTCATGGGACTAGTGTGAGAACATAAAACATAATTTACTTATAATTAAGGTAAATTACAAGACCACGCCGTATAATACGGAACATGTTTACTCCCTATGATTGTCGATGCATAAGTCGTACATGAGTTCAAAAATGAGAGTATTATAAGGCTCTCCCCAATACACACCAAACAATAAATGCAAATGCAAGCACACACATGGACAAGTTTTAGGCTTATAAATCCAACTCAATGATATATGTCAACCGTGTATATTATAACTACTAATAAAACATTTTGCAAATAAATTTATAGATCTAATAAGCATAGTAACTATGCCTACATACATAGTTTACAAACAAAGCGAAGGGCTCGTATTGGTTATTGGGTTTCCAACATGATGGTTCCTTGCACGAAATATTAATCAAGGCCACAAGCTAAGTATCTCCTGGTTAACATCCAGACTCAGACACCGAATACAAAGCAAAGTATATATCCCGGTTTTCATCCAGACATTGGACATCGTATATAATTTATTTCCTTAGGTTTCACAGGTGGTTCCACCACCAAATCTTTCGACTTCCAATAGAAATTTTGTATATGTATGCAACCTAACCGCCAGTTTCCCATCATTTCGGGTTGCGAGGTTCATGAGGTTTCGTACCACAATGCTACACTCTTACACTAAGCCATGCTTTGATTATTTCATCAACTGCAGCACTTTGCATGCCATACTATCATTTCATAATATACAACTGATAATCACTGACTAAATAAATTTTGGTCAAGGGAATAAATTCCCATCACCAAACAGAAATACGTTCTGTAATAATCAGTTAATACACTATAAGATACAGTGTCAAACACACATCCATACGAGTTCGTTTTGGGTTCAAACGAAAATGAAGGCGCCTTATTTCACAACTTAAGTTTGAGTGCAAAGGCCCTTGCAATCCGAAAGTTCTCCGAATACGTTCGGGATTACTTCCACTTCGGTAATAGGGTCGTCTCTCTACTGTAGCTATTCAGTAAAGAAACAAATCAGCAGGTAGCCCGTTCAATGTGAAGAACCACGGTTTTCAATCGTCGTTTATATGTCTTCATCTATTACGTGGTATGATTATTTTGAATGGTTTTCGGAAAGTAAATTCCGATCTCGGTCTTTCCAAATAACTAGCGCTTCAAATGGAATACACATTTCAAATTAAGTGCTTCCCATTATGAATATATATGCACAACGTAATCTTGCTAAATTTAAAATGAACGTTGATACAAATTCAAATAGTTTTCTCTTAACTCTTTACTTCTGAACCATCATTTATAAACCAAGGATCACGATTAACAATATTTCTTTAATTCAAATTCGTTGTATTCATTCAAACATGGATTCATTATATCTGGATCAAAGGATTCAGGACCGAAACAATTCCCAATTTAATTAAATAAAATATTTGAAAATAAAACATTTGTTATAAACTAATTATATATATAAATATAAACTAACTTTAAAATGGAAATGGTTGAAATAATATTTTAACATATATTAAACTTTGAAGAAGTATAGAAATAGAATATTTTAAACATATACATACTTTTAAATAAAATAAGTTTTATTAATACTTATGAAATTAACATACCGTGTTTTTAAATAGTTGAAACCTATATAAATATACAAAAATATTTTAACAGGAATTGTTTCCTTTCCATGCCGATGACTTGAACTTATGTTCACATCCGAAGCGCATAACTGGCTCCGATAATCTTGAGTTAGTTCGATCAATTTCAAAGACATTCCATTATTTACTGTCGTTCACTAGTTCCGTATTAACTTACATAATTAACCTAAGCCTTACTTAGGTAAAACAATATTATCAATATATCATTCAAGTTAATTCCAAACGATTTATATTAGATATACGATTGGTCAGACATCGAAACTTCTTATATACAATATATGTTTCCGTATTAAACTAATACTATAAGTAGAATTACGATATTTCTACCATTTAATTCCTCAAATAGCATTCGTCATCATCTACAGAACTTACATAAAATATCTGAAGATCACACCCACCCAATCCAATTTTAGTCTAAATTTTGAATTGGAAAACCATTTATTATAGTTACCATTCACAATATTCGAGATTCACTTCCAATTTGTTCTTTTACTAGCCTAGATAAGAAAACGTTAGCCAGGTAAGTTCAACACAATGGTGGCTGCATCCCTTGCCTTCCCGTTTACTGTTACAAAACTGCTAACGGAACAGCTTACTCGTTAAACCGAATTTAAGTTTCATTTCTTACTTAAGCTTTAAATTCTGTATTCTTTTATTCTAAGCAATTTATATAGAATATTGTTATAAAAATTTATCTAAACTTACATCAAGTATCATAACTAAATAATGCAAGTTTAAATATCTATTCAAACAATTTTTATAATATTATTTCAAATTATTATTTTACAACATTACTTGGATCTCAAACCCAAAATAATTCAAAATTCAAAGTATGTCGAAGAAATTTTTTAAGTATATTGTTATTCAAAATTTTGATCGGATTCAAGATCAAATAATATAAATTCAAGGCAACTTGCAAAACAAATTATGCCACCACATCAAATTATAATTTAGATTATAATTTAGGTTCCAAATTTACATTATACACCATACTTAATTCACAAAATAATATTTAATTCACAAAATGATTGTAACACCCCACCTCTGCCCGGGTAACTCTTGCAAGCACTCTGACTTTGGAGGGGCGTTTGAATCAGGTAAACATGCATAATGATATATCAAGGTAGAACAAGAACATAAGTATATATGTAAACAGAGTAAATAACATAGATAAAACAGCGGAAGATTTCAAAACATTTCAAAACAAGTCTGGTACAACACAGCTTTCCAAATAAACAAGTCAAGATAAAACAACATCAACTGAAAAACTGAAATAAATAAGTGCTATCCCCAATTAAGTGGTAACCATAGCTAGCTTCATGTCGAAACCGTACATGAGCTGAAATCCCATAAGCAAGCAATCCGAAATCCAAGCTAAGCTCCAGTATTCCCTCCCTGAGAACATTGGGGGGGGAACGGAAGAAAAGAGGCGAAAGAAAACAGGTCAGTCAAAAAGACTAAGTAAGCCCTACTACAATCAATGTAAACTGATAAAGTTAACTGGCATGAGCGGCAGGGATGAACATAAGGATAACAATATACTAGCATGATGATTAACTAACAAGCTAGATAAAGGTGTCATCGCATAATCAGGATTAAGGTTTTGCACCACAGGTGTACTAGCAAACTAACATGACTTGAATAAACAAGTATTGATCCCTTGGCCCAAGCTTTGGCCCAATAACATGAAATGACCCTAATACAAGGTCCAATCAAACGGTCTAGTCGATCGGCTCCCTAAGCCTAACTCGTCACGTGTTGGTGTCAATACGGCCCAATCATAATTGTAGTCGAACTGTGCCGGGTCCACCCTTCGGGTGTATCAAGCCCTAGGGTGTCAACCCCTGGACACCATGAACATGAGTGCACAGTCCCGATCTACTGGTACCCGTGCATGTTTTCTCCGGCTACGGACTATGTGCACGACCAGAGTCCGCCCGGAACTACACCGGCGTACCCTCTACCATCTCTTTTGGTCACTTACCTCCAGTCCAGTAATCGTGCCCCCACCCTAGCCTAGTCCCTAGGGTCATGATGATACTAACTTGGGATTATTGCTGGAGTGGGCCCCCATTGCTAGGATTTTTCTAGTGGGTTAGGTACGGTTTAACCCTCTTGCTAATCATGGATTAACTTGGTTAAGTGTAACGATGAGTTCACGACTTAACCCCGATTAATCTACCGAGCCCAAATTGGTTAAGTACTAAGTGGACCATGACTTAACCCTAATCATGAGGCATTAATTAATTTAATGCGCCTTAACCTCTCACATTAGACTTTATTGCAGTTACTAGTTAAGCCGGGCGGGTCCGGGTAGCTTTACACCACAACTTGGTCTAACCTCGGGTCCAAGGTACAACATGACCAACTTCTCACATTGGGTCCTATTGTTTGTGGCAACTAGTTAAGCCGGTCGGTTCCGGGTAGGTTTACGCTACAAACTCAACCCAACCTCGAGTTGGCCACACTTATCATTTCTAAGTATCATGTCCATCATGTTTCCAAAACATGTTACAAGTTTTTAAGCAATTGGGTAGACCTAACTTAATAGGTAAATTCCCAATGGGTAGACCTAACTTAATAGGTAAATTCCCAAGCTTATGTTTTTATGTCTTTTACTTTTCCCCAACTCCAAACGCAATCCCATCGCTTACATATTGCAATAGCGCATAAAGGATAGAAAGAGGGAACTTGGCATAATCATGACATAAAGGTATTGAAGCCACAAGTTTAACATGGTGGCATATGAAATGTACATATGTTCATATACTTGCATATTACATATTTTGGCCTCAAAAGCATGCATAGAACCAAACTTAGCATATTGGTGATACATGGTGCTAAATGACATGTGGAAATGGCCATAAGTTCGCATTTAGCCTCACATGCAAGTTATCATAAGAGATATGATAACTTACATGTTGCCAAAGTGCAACCTTTGGCATAAAGCTTGAAGCTTTATGTCCATAAACCCAAGATAAGCTTGCATAACATGATAGCATGAACAAAATGTTCAACCCAAACTTGCATAGCATAACTTGCATATCATATGACAACTTGCATATCAAACTTGCATAACATAACATGATGAACTTGCATATTACATCATAGAAAACTTGCATAACATGATAAACTTGCATATTACATCATAGAAAACTTGCATAACATGATAAACTTGCATTTCATAACATAGTAAACTCACATATAAACTTGCATATCATACATTTAACTTTAGAGTTTAAGTATGAAAGTAGAATAGGGCTTACAATGATTATGAAGTCACAAAAATATGACAAAGCCCTTATGAAATCAATCAAACCCAAAATGCAAGCCAAAATGATCAAAAACTCTTCCTTTATGATGCTAATATAAGAACTTGACTTGAATGCAAGCTAATAATGCTCATACAAGTTTGAAAACACTTGTATGCATGGAAAATCACTTAGGAATTTATTTAGGAATTTTATGAAGAGAGTGGAGGCCATGAGAGGGATGATTTTGCCATAATTTAGTTGCTAGAATGAATAATGATGATTTAGGGTAGGTTAGGGTCTTATTTATAGATTAGGCAACTGTTTTAGGCCATAGGATTAAACCTAGATTCAATCCAAGCCATCAAAGCATGTCTTGGGGAAGAAGTCAAGTGTAGGAACCATCTAGGGCCTTTAGATTAAAGATGAACCATGAGAACCATTCAAATGCAAAATCTGCATTTGAGCGAATCGGCCCACGGGTTGACAGCCAAACACCCTGGATTAACCCCTAGTCGACCCAGCGAGCTCGGGTCGACCTCAAAAATCGGCCGGTCCGGTTATTCCCCTCTCCCAATTCGCTGTTTTGAACATTTTTGCATATTTATTTATTTAATTTTCAATTATATATATATATCAATATATATATATTTCTCTGCGCAACCCATTTCACTTAATTAAGTATACTTTAATTTGGGAATTTTTCGTGAAACTTCGCGAGGCCATATCTTGGTCATACGGACTCCGATTTTCGAAAACTCGGACTCTATTTCGCGTATTTTTTCGAGACGAACGCAATGACATAGCCCGTTTCCCTTGATTCAGATTTTACAGTTTAATTCTGCCTCCATTTATGTTATAACATGTTATTCAAAAATACGGGTTGTTACATTCTTCCCTCCTTAAAGAATTTCGTCCCCGAAATCTCCAAGTTAGGAAGAACGTATCCTACCATCCATCATCCATCTACTCAAAACATCATCCACGAGCAATCATTGTCCTTAAAAGGTTCTAAATGCTGTATGATCATATGCAAAGGTGTGTGTATATGTACTTATCTAATGCGAAAATCAGGAGGTTACTGATTCAGTAAACCCCCTTAATGCAAAATATGTTAGTGAAATGAGTCCATATGTATGCAAATTCCTAACATAATTTATAATCTCTACATGAGTGCACATAACATTCATCCATATGCAACATCCACGTGATAGCATAACAAGTTTTCATCCATGAATAAGCATAAACACTCATGCATATGCGGTATGAAAGTGTGTGAGCCGATCTTAGTGCCTAACGTGTATTATGCATCCACGAGTATCCACTTGCAAACACTTGCAACCACTTGCAACCATCAAGCATAACGTGTTTCAAACACATGTTTCATCCAAAGGGTTTCTACCTAAGGTTCTCATGACAAGATTAACACGATAAACTAGATAAACATGGATAGCAAAGAGAAAGATATGCTAACAAAGAAAAGAGATTGAGAGTGTACCCTCAAAAAGGAATGGATAAAGCCCACGCATCTTCTCCTCGGTTTCCCAAGTTGCGTCTTCTTCGGCTTCACCCCACTGAACCTTCACCAATTTGACCTCTCGATTCCTTAGCTTCTTGGTCTCCGTCCCCAAGATACGAATAGGAGCTCTCCTCAAGGTAGCCTCTTTCTCCACTTCTACATCTTTTAGAACACTTGGCTCAACAACCTCTGCTGATTCATGTAAACACTTCCGGAGATGCGAGACATGAAAAACATCGTGTACTCCAGCAAGCTTCTCGGGCAACTTCACTCTATAAGCCATCTGCCCGATCCTCTCTATAATAGGGAATGGTCCAACAAACCTCGGTGCCAACTTCCCAACAGCTCCAAATCGGACCACATTCCGCAAAGGAGAAACCTTCACGAAAACCATATCCCCAACATCAAACTCCAAATCAGTTCTTCGCTTATTAGCATAGGATTTCTGTCGGTCTTGGGCCGCTTTCATCCATCTCCGAACCAACTCGATCTTCTCGGATGTATCTCTGATCATATCAGGCCCAAGTATAAGCTTATCTGTAGTCTCCCACCAACATGTAGGCGACTTGCACGGCCTCCCATATAAAGCTTCAAATGGTGCCATCCCTATGCTTGCCTGATAACTGTTATTATATGCAAACTCAATGAGAGGAAGGTGGTCTTCCCAAGTACCACCAAAATCCAGAATACAAAGCCTCAACAGATCCTCGAGTACCTTATTCACCCTTTCGGTTTGACTGTCCGTCTGTGGGTGATAAGCAGTACTTAGATTCAATCTCGTGCCCATGGCTTCTTGCAAGCTATTCCAGAATTGACTTGTAAAGATTGGGTCACGGTCACTGACTATACTAGAAGGGACTCCATGAAATCTCACAATCTCACGAAGATATACAGACGCTAGCCAAGATGCAGTCCTCTTGCTCTTTACCGGAATGAAATGAGCACTCTTCGTAAGTCTATCCACAATAACCCAAATGCTCGTATTTTCTTTCCTTGACCCTGGTAGCCCATCGATAAAATCCATGGAAATACTCTCCCACTTCCATAGTGGAACGTCTAGAGGATGCAATAGCCCACCGGGCTTCTTCGACTCGGCCTTAACTTGCTGGCAAATGATACATCTAGAGAAAAATTCTGCCACATCCTTCTTCATCCCAGGCCAAAAGAAAATGCGCTTCATATCTTTATACATCTTATCTCCGCCTGGATGTATAGTCAACTTAGAGCGATGCGCTTCCTCAAGAACTCTTCTTACTAGCTCTTCTACCATAGGAACACATAACCTTCCGTCTCTCCTCAGCCAACCCTTGTCATCAATAGAATATCGAGCGAGATGACTAGACGTCTCTCCTCGAATAAGCTTATCCATAATCTCAACTATCTGAGGGTCTTCTCTCTGCGAAGCCCCAACTTGATCAAGAAGGGTAGGTCTGAGTTCCAGAGATGCTAAAGAACCGGTCATCGACTCAATCGCCAAAGAGAAATCAAAGGTTGCCACATACTCTAAATTCTTCATCTCAACGAATAGAGGACTTAGGGTCAACCTTCTTCTACTCAATGCATCTGCTACCACATTCCCCTTGCCGGGGGTATAAGCTATCTCAAAATCATAGGATGCCAAGAATTCCATCCATCTTTGCTGTCTCAGATTCAGATCCTTCTGAGAAAAGAGATACTTCAATGACTTGTGATCGGTATAAAGCTCAAATCTTTCTCCCAGAAGATAATGGCGCCAAGTCTTGAGTGCATATACTATTGCTACCAACTCTAAGTCATGAGTGGGATAATTCTTCTCATGCACCTTGAGTTGTCTACCGCCAAAGCATATCACTCTTCCTTCTTGCATAAGAACAGCTCCTAACCCCGTGCCACATGCATCGGTGTATACGGTAAATAACTTCCCTCCATCGGGCAAAGCTAGAACAGGTGCTGATGTGAGGGCTCTCTTGAGCTTCTGAAAAGCAAGCTCGCATTCTATGCTCCAAGCAAAAACTAAATTCTTCTTCGTCAATTTAGTGAGAGGAGCGGATATCTTTGCGAAGTCCTTGATGAACTTCCGGTAAAAACCCGCAAGACCTAGAAAACTTCTCACTTCGGTTGCATTCCTTGGAGTCTTCCAATCCTGAACTGCCACTACCTTAGCGGGATCCACCGCTAAGCCTTACTTAGATACTATATGCCCAAGGAATCTAACTTCCCTTCTCCAAAAGTGACACTTGGAGAACTTGGCCTTCAGCTGATGCGCTCTAAGCGTATCCATCACCTCCATGAGATGCCTTGCGTGCTCTTCCTCATCCTTAGAGAAGATCAGAATATCATCTACGAAGACCATGACAAATTTGTTCAAGAACTCCCTGAACACCCTACTCATCAAGTCCACGAAATATGCGGGTGCATTAGTCAAGCCGAACGGCATGACAAGCCATTCGAAGAATCCATCTGGAGTTCTGAACGCAGTCTTGTCTATACTATCTTCAGCTACCCTGAGCTGATGGAAACCCGTAGTAAGATCAAGCTGAGAGAAAACAGAAGCACCGATAGGCTGGTCAAAGAGATCATCTATCCTCGGTAACGGGTGTCTGTTCTTCTTAGTCAGCTTATTCAACTCTCGATAGTCAACACAAAGTCGGAGAGAACCATCTGCCTTGGTAGCAAATACCACAGGCGCTCCCCATTCAGATATACTTCGCCTAATGAAGTTCTTCTCAAGCAACTCTTTCACTTGCTTACTTAGCTCCCGCCTTTCACACGGAGCCATGTGCCGAACGGGCAAAGAAACCGGCTTTGCATTATCCACCAGATAAATGCGGAAATCAATCTCTCGCTTAGGGGGAAACCCCTTAACTTCATCGAAAACATCCGGATATTCTCGAACCACTCTCACAGACTGAAGAGTTTCCATTGACGAGTCGAGTGATTCCAGTTAGCACAACTTGACGGGACCTCTCGGATCATAAGAAATCTCTAGGGTGTTTCCGAGGCGAGTCACGAGCCTCACAACCCTATCAATCAAGAATGGCTCCATATCTAGACAGCCAATCCATGCCCAATATCAATCCGTATCCCCTGAAACCAAGAACATAAGCACTGCACAAGAACTCTACACTCAGTATAGAGATCCTCAAATCCCCACATATCATAGACAGATGGGTGGAACCCCCAATAGGATTTGAGACACAGACGGGATCATCTACCAAGCTAGTACTAAGGTGCAAACTATCAACAAGATCAGATGAGATAAAGCTATGCGATGCACCAGAATCAAACAAGGTACGAACTGGAAAATCAGAAATATATACAAGGCTCTCAACAGAAATACTACCTCAATCGGGAACTGGAGCGACATTGAGAGCATGAACTTGCCCTCCTGAAGGTCCAGCACGCTGAGTCTGACCCTGGCCTTGCCCTTGCTTCCTCGGGCAATCCTTACTGAAATGTCCAGTCTCACCGCAGAAAAAGCATTCACCATTCTTCCTTTTCCTCTTCTTACAATCCTTAATAAGATGCCCAACTGAACCGCAATAATGGAACTTCCCCTTGTTGTTCTTGCCCTTGTTGTTATTGCCCTTGTTGTTGTTCCCCTTGTTGCCTTGACTCTTGTTCTTATTCTGATTGCCTTGACTGCTCTGACCACTTGGATTACCCTGATTTCCTTTTCCCTGGGAATCAGTCTTCTTGGCTTGAGTATCATTCATCTTGGTTTCTTTCTTGACATCTCCCTGAAGTAACGCCATATCAACCAAACTCTCAAACGTGGCCCCATGGGGAATATGTGACATAGCCAATCCCTGCAACGGCTCATTCAATCCTCTAGCAAAACGAAGAGCCTTCTTCTTAGAAGTATTCACCATATCCAAGCCAAAATGAGCTAACTGATTGAACTTGTTCACATATTCTTTGACGGACATATCTCCTTGTTTCAAAGTTATGAACCTCTCCATTTGCAGATTCTCCTCAGCAGAAGATAGAAACTTAAGCATGAACCTTGCCCTGAAATCGGCCCAAGTCTCAACAGGCCTAGTACCATTGGTGACTTCCCACCAATAAGCGGCTTCATCCTTCATAAGCCAAACCGCCAACAAGAGCTTCCTCTGATCGTCTATCCCAAAGATAGCAAATAAATCCTCGGTCTCTTTCAACCAATTTCTGGCCTCTACAAAAGTCTCAGTGCCTTGAAAGTTCTTGCCACCCATTGCTTTGAAATCTTTGCAAGTCTTTGCGAAGTCAACTTGAGGATGCTGAGGGGGAGGAGGAAGAGGAACCTCAGCGACAGGAGGAGGAGGAACATTAACCACCGGAGGAGGAGGAGGAGGAACATTAACTACCGGAGGAGGAGGAGGAGGAACATCTGCGGGGCCGACTTCGGTCGCCCTAGCCTCCAAAAGTCTCCTATACCAAACAGGTACGTGTACTCCCTCCGGAATATCAAAGTTATCGGCCATACTGAAAACGAAGAAAAAGACAGATTCAGAATGGAGAAAAACGAAGGAATTTTGCTAATGGCTTTTTTGGGGAATAGCCTTTAAAATAAACTAGACTTTTCTTTGGAAAATACTTTATACTTGGTTTTGAAAATAGTTTTCCAAAAGTTTTAAAAACCTTTTTGTTCCTTCTCGTAAACCTTATGCTCTGATACCAAATTGTAACACCCCACCTCCGCCCGGGTAACTCTTGCAAGCACTCTGACTTTGGAGGGGCGTTTGAATCAGGTAAACATGCATAATGATATATCAAGGCAGAACAAGAACATAAGTATATATGTAAACAGAGTAAATAACATAGATAAAACAGCGGAAGATTTCAAAACATTTCAAAACAAGTCTGGTACAACATAGCTTTCCAAATAAACAAGTCTAGATAAAACAACATCAACTGAAAAACTGAAATAAATAAGTGTTATCCCCAATTAAGTGGTAACCATAGCTAGCTTCATGTCGAAACCGTACATGAGCTGAAATCCCACAAGCAAGCAATCCGAAATCCAAGCTAAGCTCCAGTATTCCCTCCCTGAGAACCTGGGGGGGGGGGGGGACGGAAGAAAAGAGGCGAAAGAAAACAGGTCAGTCAAAATGACTGAGTAAGCCCTACTACAATCAATGTAAACTGATAAAGTTAACTGGCATGAGCAGCAGGGATGAACATAAGGATAACAATATACTAGCATGATGATTAACTAACAAGGTAGATAAAGGTGTCATCGCATAATCAGGATTAAGGTTTTGCACCACAGGTGTACTAGCAAACTAACATGACTTGAATAAACAAGTATTGATCCCTTGGCCCAAGCTTTGGCCCAATAACATGAAATGACCCTAATACAAGGTCCAACCAAACGGTCTAGTCGATCGGCTCCCTAAGCCTAACTCGTCACGTGTTGGTGTCAATACGGCCCAATCATAATTGTAGTCGAACTGTGCCGGGTCCACCCTTCGGGTGTATCAAGCCCTAGGGTGTCAACCCCTGGACACCATGAACATGAGTGCACAGTCCCGATCTACTGGTACCCATGCATGTTTTCTCCGGCTACGGACTATGTGCACGACCAGAGTCCGCCCGGAACTACACCGGTGTACCCTCTGCCATCGCTTTTGGTCACTTACCTCCAGTCCAGTAATCGTGCCCCCACCCTAGCCTAGTCCCTAGGGTCATGATGATACTAACTTGGGATTACTGCTGGAGTGGGCCCCCATTGCTAGGATTTTTCTAGTGGGTTAGGTACGGTTTAACCCTCTTGCTAATCATGGATTAACTTGGTTAAGTGTAACGATGAGTTCACGACTTAACCCCGATTAATCTACCGAGCCCAAATTGGTTAAGTACTAAGTGGACCATGACTTAACCCTAATCATGAGGCATTAATTAATTTAATGCGCCTTAACCTCTCACATTAGACTTTATTTCGGTTACTAGTTAAGCCGGGCGGGTCCGGGTAGCTTTACACCACAACTTGGTCTAACCTCGGGTCAAGGGTACAACATGACCAACTTCTCACATTGGGTCCTATTGTTTGTAGCAACTAGTTAAGCCGGTCGGTTCCGGGTAGGTTTACGCTACAAACTCAACCCAACCTCGAGTTGGCCACAGTTATCTTTTCTAAGTGTCATGTCCATCATGTTTCCAAAACATGTTACAAGTTTTTAAGCAATTGGGTAGACCTAACTTAATAGGTAAATTCCCAATGGGTAGACCTAACTTAATAGGTAAATTCCCAAGCTTATGTTTTTATGTCTTTTACTTTTCCCCAACCCCAAACGCAATCCCATCGCTTACATATCGCAATAGCACATCAAGGATAGAAAGAGGGAACTTGGTATAATCATGACATAAAGGTATTGAAGCCACAAGTTTAACATGGTGGCATATGAAATGTACATATGTTCATATACTTGCATATTACATATTTTGGCCTCAAAAGCATGCATAGAACCAAACTTAGCATATTGGTGATACATGGTGCTAAATGACATGTGGAAATGGCCATAAGTTCGCATTTAGCCTCACATGCAAGTTATCATAAGAGATATGATAACTTACATGTTGCCAAAGTGCAACCTTTGGCATAAAGCTTGAAGCTTTATGTCCATAAACCCAAGATAAGCTTGCATAACATGATAGCATGAACAAAATGTTCAACCCAAACTTGCATAGCATAACTTGCATATCGTATGACAACTTGCATATCAAACTTGCATAACATAACATGATGAACTTGCATATTACATCATAGAAAACTTGCATAACATGATAAACTTGCATATTACATCATAGAAAACTTGCATAACATGATAAACTTGCATTTCATAACATAGTAAACTCGCATATAAACTTGCATATCATACATTTAACTTTAGAGTTTAAGTATGAAAGTAGAATAGGGCTTACAATGATTATGAAGTCACAAAAATATGACAAAGCCCTTATGAAATCAATCAAACCCAAAATGCAAGCCAAAATGATCAAAAACTCTTCCTTTATGATGCTAATATAAGAACTTGACTTGAATGCAAGCTAATAATGCTCATACAAGTTTGAAAACACTTGTATGCATGGAAAATCACTTAGGAATTTATTTAGGAATTTTATGAAGAGAGTGGAGGCCATGAGAGGAATGATTTTTCCATAGTTTAGTTGCTAGAATGAATAATGATGATTTAGGGTAGGTTAGGGTCTTATTAATAGATTAGGCAAGTGTTTAAGGCCATAGGATTAAACCTAGATTCAATCCAAGCCATCAAAGCATGTCTTGGTGGAAGAAGTCAAGTGTAGGAACCATCTAGGGCCTTTAGATTAAAGATGAACCATGAGAACCATTCAAATGCAAAATCTGCATTTGAGCGAATCGGCCCACAGGTTGACAGCCAAACACCCTGGATTAACCCCTAGTCCACCCAGCGAGCTCGGGTCGACCTCAAAAATCGGCCGGTTCGGTTATTCCCCTCTCCCAATTCGCTGTTCTGAACATTTTTGCATATTTATTTATTTAATTTTCAATTATATATATATATATCAATATATATATATATATATTTCTCTGCGCAACCCATTTCACTTAATTAAGTATACTTTAATTTGGGAATTTTTCGTGAAACTTCGCGAGGCCATATCTTGGTCATACGGACTCCGATTTTCGAAAACTCGGACTCTATTTCGCGTATTTTTCCGAGACGAACGCAATGGCATAGCCCGTTTCCCTTGATTCAGATTTTACAGTTTAATTCTGCCTCCATTTATGTTATAACATGTTATTCAAAAATACGGGTTGTTACAATGATTATCATTAACTTAATATTTAACTCACAAAATAACTAATATTACTTTATATTAAATTTATAGTGTTATTTACAAAATATTATATCATTTTCATTAAATTGATACTTAAGTAAAGTATAACTCAAATTTCTACCTAAATTATAAAATAATACTAACATTTTCTTCATAATTAAGCTAATAACATTTTGAGATAACAAAGTATTTTTAATCAATATTTAAATTTTATAAAACATCATCATAAAGTATTCTAATTTCGAACATTCTTTAATTGATGGAAATTAGCTTAATTATTTACTACTATTCTACGTGACATCAATATGACGTCCAAGTATAGTATCACAACTACAACCATTCTTGCACCCATATAATCGATAACTTACTCAATACGCATTATACATCGATGCATATCGACGTATGGTTTATGTCAACAACCATATTCGTTCACAATCATCACATACATACAATATCCATGATCAAAATATTATCAGCCAATATTAACATTATTGGCATAATTATTAATTAGCCATCTATGCAACCAATTTTCCAATCAACATGCATTATCTCAAACCCTAATAAACAATATATTCAAATATATTAAATAATAAATTTTAAAATGTAAATGGTTCTCACCACTATTGCTTTCCGTCCACGGGTCTTCTCATGCTACGTCGTATATGCCACTCTATCTTCGTATTCCCCACAATCCTTTCTTCTGGCTCTCTCTTTCTCTTACGTCACCTTCCTTTCTTATTTTTTTATATATAAAACTAGGCTTTTAACTAAAATTATGCGCATGCCTGAGCATGCGAGGCGTGCATTTGGCATGGTGCAAGGTAAAGCCTGACTGGATGGATCTTGGTCAGCTCGGTCGGACGGGTGCGATGACCGAAGTAGTTGACATGCGGTGCTTAGAAGAGGTCGACGGGTTGCTGTTTCGAGGAAGAGGGTAAAATGAATGTGAGTGGGAGCTTCAGTGCGTGAGTGGATTTCAGGGAGGGGAGCTAGGCCAAAGTTTCGCTGCATGTGGAGGAGTGAGAGGAACAAGGTGGAGTTTGCTAAATGCTACAGGGAGTCGGATCTTGCATGCGACGAAGAGGGGCACAAGGCTAGCTCGGTTCAGAGATTACATGCGGATGTGTACAAGAAAAGGGCATAACGTATTTTAATTGAGAAGGGAAGTCTCATTTATGGTGAGGCTCAAATGGCGTTGGCAGAACGTAAAAATGGTGAAAGGAAATTAAGTGAAGGAGACGTGGTGAGGAGTGGGAGGCATTGGAAAGAGGAGAGCTACGTGCGGTCTCGAACAGGATACGGTTAAGGCAAATAAAATGGTGAAGAGGATATCACGTAGTAGAAGAAGATAACTGTTGCACTATATTCTTTCTTTTCTGTAGCATTGGTTTTAACAGTGAAGAGACACAAGTTTTTTTTAAAGATTTAAGAAGACGAAGTAGAAATTGTAGAGGCTGAGGAAACAAATACAAATGGAGCAGTCTTGCTTACACGTGGTGGAAAAAATTACAAATGTCACAAATTAAATATACCCACACATGCATTTTCTTTTTTTTCCCTACAATTTGCATGCGTGACTCCTGCCATTCCATACACCTAGCATGCATTTGCCAAGAACCCATTACCTTTTATTTAAAATTTGTATACCAAATTTTTTTCCTAATTTCTTTTTGTTTTTAATTATCAGTAACCAATAACAACAAACTAACAATATAATCGTGTTATGTGGCACGATCCCAAAACAGTAATAAAATTGTAATGTCTGGGATTTTCGACCCAGAAAATTAACATAAATACACTGTCAATTTCTCGAGCATCGAAAATACCGGGACATTAGTAGAAGAATTCAGAGGATGAGATAGAAAAGATAGAACTAATAGAATAGAAGAAGAACACACTGAACAGAATCAGAGTAAACACGAAACTCACAGCGGAATGAATAAATTTTATTATAACATAACTTTGAAATACAAATCTGAACTTGTACATACCATATATTTGAGTACAATACATCGTATCACAGCGGAAATGATCTCGAACTAATTAATGGTGAAGCCTTCTGTTTCCAGCTTCTCCAAGTGAATCTGTAAAAGCCTGAAACACTTGACTGCCCGTACAAATTTGGGCACCCAAAAGTTTAGTGAAAACAAACAAAATAAACTCTGGGTCAGTCATGGGACTGGTGTGAGTAAAATCCAACCATACTGTTTGCTTTGAAATCCTTTCCAAATAAGAAGATAATAGTAAGACCGGCCCAAACATAAACATGGACGGCTTTTACCTTACTATAACCCAAAGTATTCTTGATATCAAAAATCAGTGATATTATGAAAATGTCTAAACAAATAATTATACAAGTAGCAGAACGCTTGCATCTCACGTTCCACATATATATAGTATAAAATCATAAACCGCAGGGCGCTTATCGGAGAATGGATTTCAATAGACAAGGTATGGGAGCACCTTTTGATTAGTGTACTCTAGAGGGGATACACTCAGGGTTCAACAAGAACATCTTGCAACCCGGCCACACATGACCGCTCACTCATTTAGCTTGAGTGTCGCGAATATATTGCCACCATGGTTGTAGGCCATCCAACCGTCATCTGAAGATACAGAATCGAAAAGAAGTATAAATATGAATTTTCTCTAGATCGGTGACAATACACCCTGCTTGGGGATGACCCAACTAGCCATGCTGCCTAGCCCAACTTCTGTTACATTCTGGTTGTGAGGCTAGAGGCTACGTCTATCTTCAGAACATCTGATCATCATTCACTTTGAATGCCACATCGTCAAATCCGTAATCACACATCGATTAAGCAAATGCACACTAGGTGTAGAATAAAGAGAAGTTATCTTCTCCCCACCAACTTGGTATATTCGTAAAATCAACGGCATGACCGTTGGAAGTACTCTATCAGACACTCGTCCATACAAGTTGTCCTGGGACTGGACAAACATAAAACAATATTCTGGAACTGGACGACCCTTGCATTTAACTCCGTCTTCAATTATCTTCAGCATATCTAATTCGCAACGCTTATGCCTATACGGAGTTTTCAGATAACATATCCAACTGGTCTCCCCGTATTGACAACGATGGTCAAACACTTCGATAGTCGGTTATTTAACTATCGAAGTAAAAATAACATCCATTTAAATGATCAACTAAACACACACAACCACGTTCATATTTATTTAACATTCGTTTTTATTATTCGCATCCCAATATCTTACTAGATATTTCTCAAATCCCGTTTTAGCCTTTTCATACTTCTTGGAAAACATTTCCAGTTATTATAAACTCTTATTCTTTCATGTTCCAGAAACATACGTTATTAACGTTTGAACTCTTTCCATTAATTTCACATTCTTTATTTCTATACTTGGATAATCTACCCTCTTTATATTGAAAAATATTTCCAATTTCATTATAAATATCTTAATCGGCCAACCGTTTACCTTTAAAAACATTATTCACTTAAAAATGTGAATACCATTCCTGTTATAGAAATATGAATACCTTTATCAAATAACTCTTTATTTAGAAAATCAATAACATTATCTCGTTTACCGAAATCTCTTTCATACTTTATATTCACAATCCACTTTATAAACTCTGTTCTCTAAGTCAACTTCTTATCAATATCTTGTTGATAACTAAATATTGGTTCTTATCCTATTAACCTTTATTTGTTTAAAACTAAATGTTAATTATCCTATCAGATTATAATTCCTAAAAATAATTTACTTTTAATACATTCGACATCGTCGAATCCCAGTTCCAAATCCTAATGGTTTAATTCTAATCACATTTCGAACATCGAAATGCTGTCATTAGTTTCTAATACGATTCCCCAATTCTTTTTCTAAACTCTTTCTTATATTTCTTTGAACAAACGTCGTTACTTATTACTCTAGAATAAGTGGATTTCAAACCAAACTGTTACATTTCCTAGGAAGTGCTGCTATATATAAAAGTCATGCTTAAGTCAAATCAACAGCAGTTAATTTGTCGCTATAGTCCAAAACTTGTCATACGCTGTGATATTCTCCTTATAACTAATTACGGTCACACTTACCTTATCAACAGCGTTATTTTATTGCTATAGTTCAACTTGTCATACACTGTAATATTCTTTGTTATAACTAATCTTGACATAACAGTCACACTTATCTTATTAACATCGTTATTTTATCGCTATAATTCTAAGACTGGCAATATGCTGCCGTATTCCTTTTATACACATCTTGACATCTCTTTCCGTTACAACTGTTATCGTTCCTCGATAATAGTGAAGTCGTTCAAGTTGGGGTATTCTATTTACCTCTCAGACCTTGATCGACAACGTTCTTACCTTAGAACAGATATAAGTCTGTATTCTAATTCCCTATTACTTATAATATCTATCAGACCGTATTTTCTTGTTTAATTTGAACCATGGTTTTATAACACCATATCATTTCTTTTAAATCTCTGTTGTTTATGATTATTATTTATATTTGACATTAACTCTTTGCTTTCTCCATCCCACAGTTTTATTTATAACTTCTTAAATAAAAAGGGTAATTAATCTCATTAATCTTGATTAATTTATTTCTAAACTGTTTCATTAGATTAACTAAAATCCAATTAATCTAATAATCAATTTCCCAAATAACAGTTGATTAGATCAACTTCATTCCATCAGTAAATTTGTTAACTGATTTAATTCTTCTCAACATTAGATTAATATGATTAATCTAATAATATTTCTAAAATTGTTTATCTTAAATATAATTACCCAAATATTTAATCATCGAATAATTTCCGCTTTATAAACTTATTTAAATATCAACAATCGTTTTTATTTATTTTATAAAAACGAACTCTAAAATACTGGTCTATAATAGAACTTCTATTATAAATTTAAATCTTCTTTTTAATTATAAAAATATAATTTTTATAATTAACCTCGTTGATTTTCCTGACGGCCAAATAACTCCTTAACAAAACGATGGTTTTACGGTCGACTGTTACCACTTTCTAAATTGATATTGTTTATTGATTTATCGAAACCGATGTTGAATTTTCGTTCAACATCAATATTCACATGGGGTTTTAAATATAATTCGGGTTCATACAAAACAAACAGTACATAAAATTATCAAGGAATCCGGTCGGATTTCTCCAACCGGTTTTCCGCATCCATAGATGTCAGTCAACACAATTTACACTAAATCTATACCAGGGGGTATTCTAATCGATGGAATCGGTGTCCAACCGATGATGTGTACATATGTAACGGTATATAATATTTAACCAAATTAATTGTAATCTACCTAATCGACCATCACACATCATTCAAACAACAGTAAAATATAATTAAAATATTTTAAAATAGATCAGAGTTAGTGATTTTACTCACCTTCGCGCGTTAACCGTTAAATAAAGATTTGCGTTGGCTGATTCTCATCCGTTGTTTTATTTCGCCATAATTCTGACGAGCTCTAAATGGTTCCGATCCGGCTTCATAGCGTAGTTTTCCTTCGTACGGTTCCGACGGATCAGACTGTTCGCACCTTATTTTTACTCGGCCCAAATCATGTTTGCACCGTTGTAACCAGTGTTTCCTTCCCACCGTAAACAGTGATGCCCTCGCCATCGCCATTTATTTCGGGCTCCCATTCCCTTTCAACGAATTATCCTACTTCCAACATTCTTCATTTACATGCACTGCCAATTATTCACTCACGGTCGTCTAACCCCATTACATCATCTCTCTCGTCATCAAAACTCGCGCCCATAGTAAGATCTCGACTTCCAGTATTTCGGTAAATTGAAATTCTATTTATACTTCACGAAAATTTTGAACTTCCCAACGTTCAACTCCGCTTCCTGCGGTTATCAACTCCGTCGCCATCATCAACTTCACAAACCGACCACAAATATCCTCCTCTGTAAACAACCGCCCATTTTTATTACCAAGCCCAAACAAATCATGATGCATATCGTAATTAACTTACGTCCCGAACCCTTTTCACCTTCCATGCATGTACAAGAACACGCAGCGCTTCATTCACCATACACAGTACGTTATTCCCACACTCCTTGGAACCGCATGTTCTACTTCAACTTCCTCCTCCCCTCAGTTCCCTCCACATTGAGTTTTCTTCTCCAGCTTTTCTGAAACGCAAACCACATCACATTTCTCACGCACACCACTCTACTCCATCCGCTCCCAGTCCAGATCTCACGCAACATCCCACTTCAATGAGTGGTGTCTTCTTCCCCAATGTATTAGCCTAAACACTAACTTCCTTTGCTTCTCACCGTCCAATATATACACAATTCAATCACTGCAGTTGAACTGTGAACTCATCACCGAACGCCCCTTCATTCCCTTCAGCAACGCCCCGAGTTTTAGACAACCCATAAACACGCTTGCCAGCTCCGCCCACATCAATGCAAGAAATCCTACTCCACAGTAAAGTAAATGCTCCTTTTTGCATTTTTTCGGACATCAACACCTTCATCTATACAATGCGTCGGCCACCTCCCTTCATGCACGTGTACGTTCAAAATCCCTCCTACACAACGCATGCAGCACATCCCATCTCACACAAATAGCGCGAGTTCCACTTTAATGCAACTCCGCAGTTTTCCAAAACGAAACCCCTCATCATTGAAATAGCCTGCACCCGTACTTCACAAACTACAAACAGAACACGCCCAGTCCTTCAACACTTCTTCTCAGCGACAGTCATGTTCACTTTCCAGATATAACGCTGCCAACTATATCGCCTCACGCCCGGTACTCCATCAAGCATTTTGATGTGGGAGAGAAATTTTGTTTTGATTTTTATTCTTGCCATGGCGTAGGTTTTAGATCCGAACGTGAGAGAGCAAAACAGTGTGTATTTATAGATTTAGAGTTACTTTGGTATTAAGTTATAGGCGATAGGGTAGCGTACTGTTGAATCAATATAGGAGTATGGGTTATTTTACTCCCTCCTTAAGGTTTAGGCAGTAGGCGTACGTCTGTAGAGTGATGGTTTCAAACGTGGTCGTCGTGTTTGCCTTGCTTCATTAATTCTGATAAAGACTTGAAAGGGACAGGGTATGCTATGCGTCAACTTCAGCATGGCTTTAGTACTGATTTCCCCACGTTCTAGCTCCTAGACCGGGCATGTGCGATCAATGAAGGATGGGTGATTGAATATAATACATGATTTTCTTCGGCGTGAAAGCTCATATCCACTAACCCTATCTCATGAACTCCGAGCTGTTACGGACTGAAGTAAGAATACGATCGTGTCCAGCGAGGTGTCACGATCCCAAAAATATAATAATACCGGTAGTTTGACTCATTCTGTGAAACCCCGAAATACCGATACAGGGTACACAATACTCCAAATAAAAAGTTGCTCATTTAATTAATTAAAAATTACAGTAAAATTTTAAAAATTAAATTATCGCTGCGCCTCAAAAGAACCTTGTCCAAATTCGAATCCGATATCAAGTTATATTCAAATAACCGTTACGGTCGATATACGATTTCTACAGCGACTTTTTGAATATTTGATTTGGACATATCTTGCAATCTATACGCCGAAATCTTGCTTTTTCACTTCTGTTAGGAAGATACAGTTCAACAGATTCCAACGTTTCTTGTTTCGAAGAAATCCGATTCAAAACGAGTCCGGTACACTCAGTTGAACTCTAGAATGTTAATTTACGAACTACCGCGATATTTCGGGCCCGATTGTATTTAATATATATTTTTATGCGTTCAACTTCATTTTAATTATTATATAAATCCATTTATATTTCGAATTCAATATTTAAACTGATTTAAATATTCAAATACGACCCGATAAAATGCGGGACGTTATAAAAATAGACCGGTTGATTAGTTCTGTAATGTGTCAAAAGGACCATAGTTGCCAAAAAGTACGTTAGAAAAATATATACTTATTTTCCAAAATAAAAATTACAGTAAAATTCTATAAAATATTTTAAGGCTACGAGAATAGAAACTGAACAAAATTTTGAAATGGATGTTTAATTATAATCTAATCTCAAACTCTGATCGACTTTAGCAACTGGATTACAAATCATTCTAAAGATTTTACTAATGACGAACGTTTTTCCAAAACAAACATTAGTTTACCCAAATTTTAAGAAAAAATTAATTTCAATCATTTTAAAATACTATTATTGCCTTAAAATTTTATACAAAAATTATTTAAACGTTAAAAATTTATTTAAAATTATATTAAATTTCAAAATTCTGAGTCATTACAGGGGTCCCGTGAAGGGAGTTTGTAACACCCCACGTCCGTTAATGTCACTCACAAAGGGGATGCATTAAGTTTTGTGGAGCGTTATAAGTAAACATAACGGAATTTTACAAGACAGATAAAGTAGTACTTGAAAATTTTATAACTTTATTGCAGCGGAAACAGAAATAGGTTTGGTTACACCTTCAAAACAAAAAAACCAAGTACATAATATCAGTCTTGTACAAAAGCCTTCAGAGTACATAATTTTAAAGCCATAATCCCCAATAGAAAATGCCATAAGCAGTATCAAAGCCAAGCAATACATCTTTGAACTTCAAGCTGGAAGAAAGAGACATCTAAACTAAGCTTGAATATTTCCTCCCTGAGAACCTGGGGGGAAACAGAAGAAAAGAAGCGAAACAAACTTGGTCAGACATTAGTCTGGTGAGTCCAGTAACTTTAACAATATAATCGTTAAAGTAACAGGATAAGAACATAAACTGGAAAGTAAGAAATGACTGTACATAAGCATGCCTGACAAGGTAGGCAAGATGAATAAGATAAACATTAATTGCACTTCTAATCATTATAGGGTAACTACTACACTGCACCAATGCTAAATATATCACACCGTTACTAGTTCCATATTGAAATTTGATCTGAAGCCCGCAATTGGTAGCCCTCAGGCGTAACATCTAGTAGGAGGTGTCCACCCCATACAATCTTTATAGCCTACTAAATACTAGATGCCCCACACTACACTCTTATCGCTTAATCGATCGGCTCCTTAACTCGTATGTATTCATTACTTGTGTCATTCGGCCCCGCTTGTTTGTAGATACCTATGCTAGTCCTACCATGGGGTGTATCAATCTCTATGATGGCAACCCGACACAATTCAAGATGCACAGTGTATGACTATTGATGCCCAGTGCCTGCTTTTTCCACTCCGGAGCACGTGCACACCCGTACTCCGTCGGAACCTACACTAACGCACCACCCGCCGCTATTTTGACTGCTTATAATCAGCCCAGTAAATGTGCCCCACCATGCCTAGTTCAGGGTACCGCGATACATCTACGTGGGATGCGGATGAAATGGGTCCCCGTTACAGGGTTTCCTAATCAGCATGTTATAACGGTTAAGTGTTCTCAATATAACCTAACATCATCCATCTGTTTTAATTAACATGTTGTATTGGTTAAGTGTTGCCTATCCATATGTCACTTAACCTTCCCACTGATTCATGCATTTTTATTTAACGGTTAAGTTAGTGGGCCTATATATACTAATATTACCCACCTACCCAAGATTTACTTAACTCCTTTTCTTATCAAGTCCATATGTATTATTGGTTAAGCTTGCCTTAACCCTATCCATTTTATTCATGTAATATTGGTTAACTTGTCTTCTTACTCGTGTTAACTTAACCCCACCCACCTAACTCGTTTAGGTATCATATTCAACATTAATTAGTTACTAATGCACAGACCTCTTACATTAAGTCGATCACTTGTGGCCGTTGGATATGCCGGGCGGTTCCGGGCAGACTTCCAACACAAGCCAGACTTAATATCGTGTCTAAGCATCTAATTTATGCCTTTGACCTCTCACATTAGAATGTCGTTTGCGGTTGCTGGATATGCCGAGCGGTTCTGGGCAGTCTTATACCGTAAACCAAGTCTAACCTCGTGTCTTAGGCATTAATCTTTTAGCCAATTTACATATTTACTGTCCAAGTCTAGATTTATATGTAAATTGTCCATAATTGTGGTCAATTCAAGCTATGGAACATTTACTTGATATGCCCAAAATTACTTAATTAAGTTATATCCAATTCCCCATGTTTTAATCGCATGTACAACAGGGTCCAAAAATAAAACGGAGAGGGATAGAGGAGAAACACAAGAATTAACATAAGGAGCAAAATAGGCACGTAAAGGTGTACCTAACTCAAGAATCATGTTTCCAATAGACATGTTGTATATTAACAATAAGTATGGCTAATACATCATAGGTATAAAGATTCGATAGAATTGTACATAAAAGAATCACCAATTTGGTGTACAACATGGTAGTTTCCATCACAACAGTCTCATAGGCATAGGTAATTCAGTTTTGACAAAAAGGATAAGCATGAATCAAAATTGATTATCTTACAATTAGGCATAGTTCTAGATTCGATTCATTACAAGTCATGATTCCTATTACATGTTCCAAATCTGAGAAATAACTGAACTTACCAAATTATCACACGTTTACACCCAAACACATTTACGTCAAGTCTCATGTTTGCTTATTATATACAATTTTTCCGAAACCATAGCCATCATCAATTTATGCCTTTTTACAAATCACATGTTATTCAACATTTCCCAAACTTTTCCCATCATTCAAGTGTTATACATGTGCGAATTTCGCATAATATGTTAGGCTCGAAGTAGCCTAACTCATAAAAAGAAAAAGGAAAAAGGAAGAGGGAAGAGAATCATGGTATCAGAATAGGCATAAATATATGAGCACGATTTAGAATTAATCAGAAAAGCATAGGCTGTGAACCAAAAAAAATATGACAACTTGCAAATTTGATAAGATAGGCATAATCATATGTTCACAATTTACAACTTATCACAATTACTTTAGTTCAATTATCTTGTGAAGGATACGTGAGCTCACAGAGATTAAGAAAGAAGAGAAGATCTAGAATCTGATTTCAATGATGTAGGCTTTGATCTTTCTCTTTAACCTTGAATTTGATTAGTTACGGTGGAGGTTAGGTTAGCTTAGAGATGGACAACATGATGGCTTCATAGAATAGGGTTATGAGGTTTAGGGTTTAGGTTTGATGTGATTATATAGAAGTATAGAATTAATATGAGCCTTTAGATCAACCTAGGATCCATCTAAAACATCCAGTCCAAGAAAATTCGTCATCAGGCCAATCAGAAGTCACCACGTAGCCCTACGACTCAAAAAATCGTCACTGTCTAGAACAGTCTGCAGGGGACGATCCCTATAGGGGGGTCAACACCTATGTTGACACCCTTATAGGGGGGTCGACACCTATGTCGACACCCCTGAGCGGGAAATTTCACGCTCAGCTACTTTTCGGAATTTTGAATTTCGAATATGTTTTCTGATTTTTAATTTAATTTCTGCTTAAGCTTGAAATCTTCTAACCTTATAACTTCTTCATACGGAGCCCGATTTACGCAAACTTATTCTCTATATCAAGCAGAATTCCGAGACAAATGCAATGGCGTAACCCATTTCCCTTAATTCTTCTTCTAAAAATTAAGTGTTCTTAGATTTGTTAATTTTAATATTTAAAAATACGTGGTGTTACAGAGTTGGTGGCTACGATGGGGTTAGTGGTCATGGTCTTCATAGTCTGGAAGCAGTGAAATCGAGAATTATAAATCATAGATTACTGGTTAATACGTGTATTAAGGGGTTAATGACGACAGTTAAAACTAATGACTCGAATTAATAATTTAAACTATTTTAATTTATTTAATAACTTATAGCTAAAAAATATTGTTCATACGTTATTAGAATTGCATGAAACATGAAGCGTTGAAATCGTGACAACGAATACTTTGCATACAATCTGGTTTGGAAGGATTTGGAGCTGGCAGGATTTTTATGTAACTTTCAACCGCTAGTTTGAAATTATATAAATCGACCTGAAATCGTCGATCGAAATTGAAATGTGAATTAACTCTCACGCTTTCTAAAATACTGTGATATGGTAAAATTCATATAATTATAAATTTATCATTGCTAGTATAAATTGGATGTTTAAAATGACTATTGTTTTGTTGTTGATTGTCGATATTATATTTTTGTTTTCTTGAATGCATTAGAATAAAATTTCTGTTCGATATGCATTATAAAATAATATTATGAGCCGTGATGCAGGAAAAATAGGTTGGAGGGAACCAACTGGATTCCTCAAATATTTGTATGATACTTGGTTTTCATATTATTTATATATGAACTATTGAACCCAAGTAACATTAAATTCTGTTTGGATGTTGGTTTTTGAATTAAAATTCAACGCTGTTGTGTTTTTAATCAATTGGCAGCATCAATTATGTAACGACCCGAAATCCCCCTTATGGGAAATCGCGGATTGTACTGAGGACAAGACGAATCAGAACACAAACAAAAGAACATTTCATTGCTTATTACAACAATTCCATCAGAATACAAGAATATAAAGAGTATGAATAAATATTACACATCAGAAAAATATCAGAGATTCAATTTACATTACATAGCAGCGGAAAATAATACAATACACAACTGAAAGAGATATACGAATACAGAGCTTTTCGGATATCGTTCCAGCTGTAAATCAGGATCCTGTGAATACAAATCTGCAAAACAAAAACTACTAGCTGCCCGTGTCAAAATAAGGGCACCCAGAGTTTAGGTTAAAACAATAAACTCCAGGTCAGTCATGTGACTGGTGTGAGAACTAAAACAGTTATTTTAAACTTTATTTTAAAGTTAGGTAAATCAAGGGACCACGCCGTATAACACGGAATGGGTTTCCTCCCAAAAATACCAGTGCATAAAACAACAGCGCAATGCTAAATAAAGAACAATGAAGCTATTATAAGACCGAGGTCCCATCACACAATGCAATACAAGCCGAAGGATAGGGTTTTACCTTATAATAGCCAAAGAATTCTTGATACATTAAAACAAATCATTTGATACTATTATAAGTGCATATTGTATAAAACAACTTCAAATATAAATGTATCAATCCTAGGCGGCATAGGTACCATATATCATGTCGCCATACTAGGCTCTACAATCAAAACCGCAAATGTCACGTATTAGAGATTGGATTTCCATCTGTGAACCGAGGCAAAAGAGTCCTCACCAATTCGAGAGCCTCTAGCCCGCCCCTCAGGAACAGCCGCAACTGCCCCTCGGATCGTCAGGGCTGGTCCACCGATGTGGATTATAATGCTTGAACACTGCGCTTCCCCGCCCTTTGGGGCATAAATGAGCCAAATGACTACATCAGCTCCACATAGTCACTGATATATCTGAGGCGCCTCGCAATCCAATAACCACACAGGTGAAAATAATATAAATGTCAGGGCTGGTAGGTCACTGACACCACCCTAGCTAGAAGGAAACGCATGCCCTCCCTGATGTCCTCTCGTTTCTGGTTCACAACCGGGGTGTGAGGCTCACGAATTAACGCTACACAAAGCTATGCCACACAGGCCGTGCCTTGATCATCAACCACAAGACTCTGCTTTTCAACAAAAGCCTTGATCATTTTCCATTTAGGCATGCCACACAGGATATTCACTCCATGCGATTGATATCCATCAATATATAACCTCTGAGCTCGTACGTCTCAGAGAAGGGCATAAAGCAAGAGAATGAATTCTCCGCCGCCAAACAGATATATATTTAATAGAAATCAATCACACAGAATAAAATCCAATGATAGACACACAGTCCATTTACAAGTTCGTTCTGGGTCTGAACGAAACCAGAGGCACCTTGTACCTCGCATATCCATCGATCTCCAAGTACGTCTGGACGATCACCAACTAACTCCCTCCTCTTGGGTGTATAGCCCAATCAAGATCATCAGTAATTATCCAAACAATGTGAAGACCTCTGGTCTTCGACCACCATCTTCATCCTCGACACATCGTCGAATTAGTTATTTAAAATGGGATAAACCCGATCTTTCTGAATAACTCGCGTATATAATAAACAAGTGTTGCACAAACACGACATACGCCTCATTCCAATTCAGAATATTCTTTTATTCAAATATTCTTATACTCTGGGAAAGGTTCCCATTAATTTTATCAAAGATAAATTCTTTAAATTTATTCTTTAATCTTCTTTTGAATATCAATTCAAACCAAATTATGGTTTATCCAAACTAGTCGGGATTAACGAACCTTACCGAAGTAACCATTTGTTTTAATTTCCCAATCCCAACCTATTCATCCCATGAAGTAAAACTGGTAATACTTCATATCTAACAAAATGCTGTTATCATTAAATTCAATTACCATTTCACGTTCAAATCTAATTAAAGATTTAACTATCTCCTAGAGCAAAACTGGTGATACTCCATTCTCGATCATTTCAATATAATTAAAGATTCATTAAAACTCCACTTGGTTTTAATCTTCCCAAAAATCACTATCAATGATTATTTAACTTGGGAAATCATATCCTATCCTTAACTGGGTTAAAGAACCAATGTCATTTAAAACAAGGTTCACGATAAACCCGAAATCACATTCCATTCAATTAGCCTTTAACCGTAAATTAGCAAGTGAACAATTACCTAAGTATTAACCTCAAAGGCCGAAACCAACGTCAGATCAATACCCAAGAAACCATTCAACTTAACTAATCTTCAGTTAGTTTCTGATTTTCTTAACTCCGTTGGGTCTAAGAACAGTATTATTAAAGATACCATTCACAACAACCCAAAACCCATTTGATATTAAATACAAGGCTCTGAATAGAAAATATATCGCCTTATATTCAATATCAAATTCTACGACCAACAAATATCTATTGGAAATAACGATATCAATATATCTTTCAAATTTCGGTAACAATATCTGTATAATCACGAAATCCAACATCGAAATATTCCAAATACAATTTTGATTCAAATCCATTCCTATTCAATTATTGGAAATTCTGGTTACTTTTAAAACTCTTTCAAATCCAATTTATTTATTTCAAAAATAAATGAATTATAATTCTAGTTCAAAACTAGTTCATTTTGATAAAAATCTATTTTTATCATTTCAAATATGGAATTTTTCATCCCAATCCTTTCCAAATCATTTCTTATGATTTTACACAAATTATTACTATTTTTAATAATTTTATCAAGGCCCGTACAGTCGATTTCCATCAACGGCCATCGAACTGCACTTACAGCGACCTTTTCCAAATTTGATTTGGTCATAATTCCAAATCCAACCATTAGATTTCAAATCTCTTATATTCGTTAGAAATCCCTTTTCGATACGAACCTAACGGTTTTGGTTTTAGGAGAATCCAACGGTCGGATCTCCCGTAATGTCCATTCGAAGTCAATGGTCGAAATTCGCGAACTGCCGCTGCGTGGCGCGTTCTATTCAGGCCATTATATATATATATACATATGTTTCATCGATTTCCTTTCAAAACGTATTTTATAAATTGTTTTAAATTCGTTTTCAAAATGATTTCAACTTCATACTCAATTTCTAATCAAAATTGAATATTCCATATCATTAATCTCTAAATGATAATATTTTCAAAACGTTATATTTTGAAATCACTTCCTTTTCTATATTCATTATAAAAATAAATAAAATCGATATAAATATCGTTCGCATCAAAATGGCGCATATCTAATCAACACGGCTTTATATATTTCAATAACTTCGTTATTGTATTCACAAATGAATATTTATTCTATTCAACACATGAATCTATATTTCTTTCAACATATGAACATTCTCAACACATGAGTATAGACAACACATGACTATTTATTCTATTTAATATATTTTATAAAATTTTGATTTCTATCGTTTAATTCTAAATCAGGCTCCAACTGTAAATTAGTAAGAGAACGATCCTTAAGTATTAACCCCGAAGGCCGAAACCAACATCAGATCAATAACCAGGAAACCACTCATCTTAACTAGTTTCTAGCTTGTTTATAATTTTATATATGATAAAAATGTGAATTTTATTGTTAAAATATTTCGTTCAACACATGATAAGTTTCAACACATAAATATTCTCAACACATGAGTATCGTCAACACATGACTATTTATTCTATTCAACACATGAATCTTTATTTTATAATATTCTTTATTTTCCCAATTGGAATGAGGCCCAATCAATTACCATATAATGTTAATTATATGGGTTCCATACAACATATATATCTAATAGCAATGATAAATAATCAACCAACATCCAAAGTGCACCACACAACTGCATAAGCATTAAATATAAATAAATAACGCTTACACAGTCTGTCAACCAATCGATCGACATACAACTAATTATTGGGATTAGTGTATGTCCAATATCATCCCAATACCCGTGTGGGGTTTCAAACAATCAAACACAGGTTTTATTTGTGCAGTTGGGCGATGTGTAAAATTTTATCGTCCCAATCAATATCAGTCAAATGTGTGTATATAAACAAATCGTCCGATTTGTTTATAAATATTTATTTTATATACACAATAAAAATTATATTTCAAACTATAAAATACTTATTCATTCCACATCACACAATAAGATTTCACAACACATCAATCAAACAAACAAGTCTTCCATGGTCTATGGACGACGGGTGCCGGGTGCTGCTAAGCACCGTCTGCATCCTAGTATATATTCCAACTAGAAATAAAATAAAAGTGAGAAGTTCTCACCGATTAGCTAAACCAAACACCGCGACTCTTCATATGTAGAAAATCATTGTCGTGCTTGCCTTCCGTGTCTTTCGTCGTTTTATTTCTGAAATTCAGAACAGTCTGGATTTTCCCGTGCTTCCAACGCAGTCTTCTCCACGCTGTTCATATTAAAATGACATTTTTAATATGATGTTCTATACATTAAAAATCATATTTTTATTCTTTCAATAATATAAAAATCATATTTTTATTCTTTCGATAATACAGAAATCATATTTTTATAGAACAAAGTTTATATATTTTTTATATTTTTATAAAACAAATTCTATTTTATATTATCAAAAAGAAACATATATTTATATTTTAAAACTGATGTTATTTATATTTTAAAACCAATGTTGATATATATATATATTTATATTTATATTTATATTATACTAAACTAATTACTTAAGTTAATGGAGTACCCTCTTTGAAGAAATCTGGCTGCTCCTTCTTCCCCCTTCTTAGTACATGCCACTTCCAGTAAAGAAACCGATTCTATCGTCGTCAACAATCCGTCTTTGCCCTCACCTCGTCGAGCCAGACCTAGATCCGACCAAGACACATCGTCCGGCGTTGAGAGTCGCACCTCCTCCCTCCTCCATGGCCAACTCGGTGGCCCCATCACCTCTACAGACCCCCTCGAACATGCTCATTTCGAGCTCCTGAAACCCGAAAACCACTTAACCATTTTCGACCAAACTCATACCAAAATCAAGATCATTAAAACCTCTTTGATTTTCGTAAATGAACCATATGCTAATTCAATTTGTATTATGAGAATTTAGGGAGAATTTTTTTGGAGTATTTCCGTTCGTCGATCGCTTATGGGGGCTGCGAAACCCGTTGACCACGGAAGAGTGAAGACAATGGTTTTGACCCTTTCATTTGACCAATAGGAAAATATATAATTATTTATTTAATTCGTAAAATGAGATTTTTACATACGAACTCCAATTCAAACCCAACAACTGTCGCTCCTAGCTAATTAACCCTATCCCGAACACGATGGGATATGTTTCATAACCCAACTCGGCTGTTATGATCAGTTTTCATCAAATTCAAAATATAAAACTATATATTGAATTTGAACGCCCATTTCAATTTACTGGGGTCACATACGGACCCTAAAAATTCCCAAAAAATATTTTCTTGCTTTGTATTGATGATACGGTCCTAATAAAACTAATTTCGCCAAATTCTGAGACCGTTTGAAAAATGGCCATTTTCTGGTCGATCGAAATTGACTAAAACTATTAAAACATGTTTTCTTTCGCCACGCTCACATATTGATTCAGAAAATTATGAATTTTGGAATCTAGTAATAGTTTGACATCCCGGATCCAACAAAAGTGGTTTCTTCGAAAATAGAGGTCGTTTGCAAAATCTACATTTTTAAGGGCTATATTTCCATAGCGACTATTCTGAATTTTCAACTGGACGCAACTTTTTATTCCCGCTATGGAATTTCAATTTTTCGGATTCGTTGAAAATATATTCTCAAATAGATTCAAATATTTTTGGTTTCACTAAATTCCGGTTTATTTTGAATCCTGTACATTCATTTGAAATTTGAAATCGAATTTTCAAACTACCACGCCATTTTCAATTCCTTTTATAATTTAAAATAAATATTTATATTCTAACGACGATTCAAATAAATATATATGTTCTGATTCTATTCAAAATAAATTTCTCATCATTATTATTTAAAATAAATCATTTTAAATATTCAAAATTCACTAAATTGCCAAAATAAAAATTTTAAATTAGCTCTGATTTCCGGGTTATTACAATCTCCACCTCTTAAAACTTTTTTGTCCCGGAAAAGGAATGAAGCTAAAAGTTGTTTTACAAATCAACTCAACTTTCATTATTTTCATTGCGGCCTAAGTTCTTCAACTTTTCAGTTTCTAAGAACTTTTCAATTTATCAAAAAAATTGGCTAACACCCTAAATTTTCGAAAAAATTCATCATAACCTCCCCTACACCGGGAGTTTCGGGATATTTCAAATAGCCTCCCATGGCCCTCACCAATCCGAAAGAAAAAGCCTAGAGGCTAGCCAGTCGGCTCATAAAATCATCAAATCCCTAAGAAATACAATAAACATGTACCTATTTGTCGGGCAAACAATTTTATTCTTCTGCTCTAGCCTCCTTGCTATGACCTGTTCAATGTAAGTACATGTATATGCATGCAAATGCGACTAATTTTCAATAAACTCATTTGGTTAAATTTGGCTAAATGGTTCAAATTTTAATTAATCAACCAATACTCAAACAACACAATCAACAATCAATTAGTTGATTAAATTTTCAAATTCATAACTTTGATACATAGTCCAAAAATCAGATTTTTAGTGCCAAATCATAACAATAGGCCCTATCTAGTTTTGATTCTCACACCAGTCAATTGGAATCATATAGAAATCCCACTTTCGGGACTCGAATATAAATTCTAATGATACTCGAGTAATCATCAGAATCACCTTCGGGCGACTAGAGTGTGATTCCATATCTATCCAGTATATTAAAACTTCAAATACACGCGGATCAGACGTATACGCAAAATCAATATATACTTGATTTTCTAAATCAATACAAATAAATATTCAAATACGAATAATTGAATTTAATTTTTCAAAACAAAATTTGTTTTCAATTTTATTTCCAAAATATCACTCTTCACACTCGTTCTAGGATACTACTGATCCCATCTCTAACGAGTCATTCCCATTGGATATTACTAATCCAATCTCTGATGAATTCTTTCATATGGTTCTAAGGCGTCTTGTTCTCCGAGCTCTGTAAACCAAAGCTCTAATACCAAGCTGTAACAACCCGAAATCCCCCTTACAAGAAATCGCGGATTGTACCGAGGACAAGACGAACCAGAACATAAACAGAAGAACATTTCTTTGCTTATTACAACAATTCCATCAGAATACAACAATATACAGAGAATGAATAAATATTACACATCAGAAAAATATCAGAGATTCAATTTACATTACATAGCAGCGGAAAATAATACAATACACAACTGAAAGAGATATACGGAAACAGAGCTTTCAGAATATCGTTCTAGCTGTAAATCAGGATCCTGTGAATATAAATCTGCAAAACCAAAACTACTAGTTGCCCGTGTCAAAATAAGGGCACTCAGAGTTTAGGATAAAACAATAAACTCTAGGTCAGTCATGTGACTGGTGTGAGAACTAAAACAGTTATTTAAAACTTTATTTTAAAGTTAGGTTAATCAGGGTACCACGTCGTATAACATGGAATGGGTTTTCTCCCAAGAATACCAGTGCATGAACAACAGCGCAATGCTAAATAAAGAACAATGAAGCTATTATAAGACCCATGTCCCATCACACAATGCAACACAAGCCAGAGGATAGGGTTTTACCTTATAATAGCCAAAGAATGCTTAATACATTAAAACAAATCATTTGATACTATTATAAGTGCATAGTGTATAAAATAACTTCAAATATAAATGTATCAATCCTAGGTGGCATGGGTACCCTATATTGTGTCGCCATACTAGGCTCTACAATCAAAACTGCAAATGTCACGTATTGGAGATTGGATTTCCATCTGTGAACTGAGGAAAAAGAAAGTCCTCACCGATTCGAGAGCCTCTAGCCCGCCCCTCAGGAACAACCACAATTGCCCCTTGGATCGTCAGGGTCGGTCCACCGATGTGGATTATAATGCCTGAACACTGCGTTTCCCCGCCCTTTGGGGCGTAAATGAGCCAAATGACTCCATCGGCTCCACATGTTCACTGATATATCCGAGGCGCCTTGCAATCCAACAACCACACAGGTGAAAATAATATAAATTTCAGGGTTGGAAGGTCACTGACACCACCCTAGCTAGAAGGAACGCATGCCCTCCCTGATGTCCTCTCCCGTTTCTGGTTCACAACTAGGGTGTGAGGCTCGCGAATAAATGCTACACAAAGCTATGCCACACAGTCCGTGCTTTGATCATCAACCACAAGACTCTACTTTTCAACAAAAGCCTTGATCATTACCACTTAGGCATGCCACACAGGCAATTCACTCCATGCGATTGATATCCATCAATATATACACTCTGAGTCGTACGTCTCAGAGAAGGGCGTTAAGCAAGAGAATAAATTCTCCGCCGCCAAACAAATATATATTTAATAGAAATCAATCACACAGAATAAAATCCAGTGTTAGACACACAGTCCATTTACAAGTTCGTTCTGGGTCTGAACGAAACTGGAGGCACCTTGTACCTCGCATATCCATCGATCTCCAAGTATGTATGGACGATCACCAACTGATTCCCTCCTCTTGGGTGTACAGCCCAATCAAGATCATCAGTAATTATCCAAACGATGTGAAGACCTCCGGTCTTCAACCACCATCTTCGTCCTCGACACATCGTCGAATCAGTTATTTAGAATGGGATAAACCTGGTCTTTCTGAATAACTCGCGTATATAATAAACATGTGTTACACAAACACAACAAACACCTCATTCCAATTCAGAATATTCTTTCATTCAAATATTCTTATACTCTGGGAAAGGTTCCCATTAATTTTATCAAAGATAAATTCTTTAAATTTATTATTTAATATTCTTTTGAATATCGATTCAAACCAAATTATGGTTTATCCAAACTAGTCGGGATTAACGAACCTTACCGAAGTAATCATTTGTTTTAATTTCCCAATCCCAACCTTTTCATCCCATGAAGTAAAACTATAATAATTCATATCTAACACCACGGTGTTATCGGTAAATTCAATTACCATTTCACGTTCAAATCTAATTAAAGATTTAACTATCTCCTAGAGCAAAACTGGTGATACTCCATTCTCGATCATTTCAATATAATTAAAGATTCATTAAAACTCCACTTGGTTTTAATCTTCCCAAAAATCACTATCAATGATTATTTAACTTGGGAAATCATATCCTATCCTTAACTGGGTTAAAGAACCAATGTCATTTAAAACAAGGTTCACGATAAACCCGAAATCACATTCCATTCAATTAGCCTTTAACCGTAAATTAGCAAGTGAACAATTACCTAAGTATTAACCTCAAAGGCCGAAACCAACGTCAGATCAATACCCAAGAAACCATTCAACTTAACTAATCTTCAGTTAGTTTCTGATTTTCTTAACTCCGTTGGGTCTAAGAACAGTATTATTAAAGATACCATTCACAACAACCCAAAACCCATTTGATATTAAATATAAGGCTCTGAATAGAAAATATATCGGCTTATATTCAATATCAAAATCTACGACCAACAAATATCGTATTGGAAATAACGATATCAATATATCTTTCAAATTTCCATAACAATATCTGTATAATCACGAAATCCAACATCGAAATATTCCAAAGACAATTTCGATTCAAATCCATTCCAATTCAATTATTGGAAATACTGGTTACTTTTAAAACTCTTTCAAATCCAATTTATTTATTTCAAAAATAAATGGATTATAATTCTAGTTCAAAACTAGTTTATTTCGATAAAAATCTATTATTATCTTTTCAAATATGGAATTTTTCATCCCAATCCTTTCCAAATCATTTCTCATGATATTTCACAAATTATTACTATTTTTAATATGTTTATCGAGGCCCGTACAGTCGATTTCCATCAACGGCCATCGAACTGCACTTATAGCAACCTTTTCCAAATTTGATTTGAAAATAATTCCAAATACAACCGTTAGATTTCAAATCTCTAATATTCGTTAGAAAGCTCTTTTTGATACGAACCCAACGCTTCTGATTTTAGGAGAATCCGACAGTCAGATCTCCGTAATGTCCATTCGAAGTCAATGGTCGAAATTCGCGAACTACCGCTACGCGGTACGTTCTATTCAGGCCATTATATATATAATATATATTATATATATATAATATATATTATATATATATATTGTCGATTTCCTTTCAAAACGTATTTTATAAATCGTTTTAAATTTGTTTTCAAAACGATTTCAAATTCATATTCCATTTCTAATCAAAATTGAATATTCCATATCATTAATCTCTAAATGATAATATTTTCAAAACGTTACATTTTGAAATCACTTCCTTTTCTATATTCGTTATAAAAATGAATAAAATCGATATAAATATCGTTCGCGTCAAAATGGCGCATATCTAATCAATACGGCTTTATATATTTCAATAACTTCGTTATTCTATTCACAAATGAATATTTATTCTATTCAACACATGAATCTATATTTCTTTCAACACATGAATATTCTCGACACATAAGTATCGTCAAAACATGACTATTTATTCTATTTAATATATTTTGTAAAATTTTGATTTCTATCGTTTAATTCTTAATCAGGCTCCAACCGTAAATTAGTAAGAGAACGATCCCCTAAGTATTAACCCCGAAGGCCGAAACCAACATTAGATCAATACCCAGGAAACCACTCATTTTAACTAGTTTCCAGCTAGTTTCTAATTTTATATATGATAAAAATGTGAATTTTATTGTTAAAATATTTCGTTCAACACATGAATATTCTCAACACATGAGTATCGTCAACACATGACTATTTATTCTATTCAACACATGAATCTTTATTTTATAATATTCTTTATTTTCCCAATTGGAATGAGGCCCAATCAATTACCATATAATGTTAATTATATGGATTCCGTACAACGCATGTATATAATAGCAATGATAAATAATCAACCATCATCCAAAGTTCACCACACAACTGCATAAGCATTAAATATAAATAATTAACACTTACACAGTCTGTCAACCAATCGATTGACATACAACAAATTATTGGGATTTATGTATGTCCAATATCGTCCCAATACCTGTGTGGGGTTTCAAACAATCAAACACAGGTTTTATTTGTGCAGTTGGGGGATGTGTAAAATTTTATCGTCCTAATCAATATCAGTCAAATGTGTGCATATAAACAAATCGTCCGATTTGTTTATAAATATTTATTTTATATACACGTAAAAAATTGTATTTCTAACTATAAAATACTTATTCATTCCACATCACACAATAAAATTTCACAACACATCAATCAAACAAACAAGTCATCCATGGTCTGTGGACGATGGGTGTCGATTTCTGCTAAGCACCGTCTGCATCCTAGTATATATTCCAACTAGAAATAAAATAAAAGTGAGAAGTTCTCATAGATTAGCTAAACCAAACATTACGACTCTTCATATGTATAAAATCTTTGCCGTGGTTGCCTTTCGTCACTTTCGTCGTTTTATTTCTGAAATTCAGAACAGTCTGGATTTGCCCGTGCTTCCAACGCTGTCTTCTTCACGCTGTTCATATTAAAATCACATTTTTAATACGATGTTCTATACAATCATATTTTTATTCTTTCAATAATATAAAAATCATATTTTTATTCTTTCTATAATATAAAAATCATATTTTTATAGAACAAAGTTTATATATTTTTACAGAACAAAGTTTATATATTTTTTATAGAACAAAGTTTATATATTTTTATAAAACAAATGATATTTAATATTATCAAAAAGAAACATATATTTATATTTTAAAACCAATGTTTATATATATATATATTATACTAAACTAATTACTTAAGTTAATTGAGTACCCTCTTTGAAGAAATCTGGCTACTCCTTTTTCTTCCCCCTTCCCAGTACACACCACTTCCAGTAAAGAAACCCATTCTATCGTCATCAACTATCCGTCTTTTCCCTCACCTCGTCGAGCCAGACCTAGATCCGACCAAGCCACATCGTCCGGCGTTGAGAGCCGCACCTCCTCCCTCCTCCATGGCCTAGTCGGTGGCCCTGTCACCTCCATAGACCCCCTTGAACATGCTCACTTCGAACTCCTGAAACCCGAAAACCACTTAACCATTTTCGACCAAACTCATACCAAAATCAAGATCATTAAAACCTCTTTGATTTTAATAAATGAAACATATGCTAATTCGATTTGTATTAAGAGAAGTTAGGGAGAATTTTTTTTGGAGTATTTCCATTCGTCGATCGCTTATGGGGGCTGGGAAACCCGTTGACCACGGGAGAGTGAAGGCAAGGGTTTTGACCCTTTCATTTGACCAATAGGAAAATATATAATTATTTATTTAATTTGTAAAATGAGATTTTTACATATGAACTCCAATTCAAATCCAATGACTGTTGCCCCTAGCTAATTACCCCCATCTCGAACACGATGGGATATGTTTCATAACCCAATTCGGCTGTTATGATCAGTTTTCATCAAATTCAAAATATAAAACTATATATTGAATTTGAATGCCCATTTCAATTTACTGGGGTCACATACGGACCATAAAAATTCTCGAAAAATATTTTCTAGCTTCGTATTGACGATACAGTACTAACAAAACTAATTTCGTTAAATTCTAAGACCGTTTGAAAAATGGTCATCTTCTAGTCGATCGAAATTGACTGAAACTGTTAAAATACGTTTTCTTTCGCCATGCTCACATATTGATTCAGAAAATTATGAATTTTGAATCTAGCAATAATTTGACATCCCGGATCCAACAAAAGTGGTTTCGTCGAAAACAGAGGTCGTTTGCAAAATCTCCGCTTTTAAGGATTTCGGGATTTCTAAAACCAATTCGCTTCCAAAATTTCAAATATGCAATGATGAAATCTATATGTTATTTGTTCGAGAAATTCATCCTTATGACAGGGCAACTGAGTATCACCCATTGCATGAAATCCAATTTTTCATCCCAACCCAGTTTTAGTCAAGGTTACTCGAACAAACCAAATCATTTCATATTCCGAAGTTGTAAATCATTTTCCAATCCGTAATTTACAAATACTGATTTTTTTTCTAAACATTTTCAAAATATCGGGATTCAAGTCGTCGAAATTTCTTTTATCTATAAGTCATTCTTCATGTCCAAAATAATTGGAAAACTCATTCAATCTGGGAAACATTTCCAACCTTAAACATACAAAATTATGTTTTCTAAGTCGAAAATTTCAAGGATCGTATTCATAAGTTTCAACTTATTTCAAGACATTAAACTATTTATATAAGTTAATGTTTATATAACCATACAACCTTTCCCTTTGATCAATATAATTTCTTTATTTAACTAGCCGGAAAAAATCATTTCTATTTAAATAACCCACGATTCTGCTACGCTACTCTGATTTAGCATATTTTAGCTAGTGTTGTTTCTAACATTTTTCAACATCTGAGATAAATTTTCATAATCAACTAATATTTATAAATCCCATTCCTCGCATAAGTTGGACCCTTTATTCCAAACCTTTCAATAACCACTCAACGTTTATTTATTGAGATAAGATTAGAATAGATCACCATTTCTAATTGAATTTAAGACTTGGCTTTGTTTGACAAATCAAATTGCATGTGCTCAAGTCGAGTAATGGATAAAAGTTCAGTATCGGAATGAGGGTTCGAATCAAATCACTTGACTAAGTTCATAAGATAAATGATGCTTTTCAAAAGCAAATGATCCGAAAATGGAACCAGCGTAGGTCAAGATAGAGAAATCGAGTGCACCTAACGATACAATTACGGATAATTCAATTAAGGTGAACCTTACTTTATATTTCCATTATATCATAAGCGGTTTCTTGTTAATTAATTTCCATTTGACTTACTCGTTTAATATCAAAAAGGAAGAGTGTTTTTCTCCCTCACTTAAATTTTTGTTATATTTTAAATCAACTTTTACACAAATTCCTACTTAAGTCAAAAATTACCTTTAAATTTCTTAAGGGTTTACTTTGCTAAGATTATACCTCCTGGCAAATTGTTTCAACTTATAATTTATCATTCACCATTCCTGTTAGGTATAGGTTCAATTCTATTATTTGACACTCATCAAGGAGTATGATATCTTCTCTGATTACAACCTATTAAATTACAAAATTCATGTCCAAACGTTAGTTATACTCTAATCCATTATTCTTGTAAATCTGAGATATGGTAAATTATCCTCCTTACGTGCATTTTCAACAATTCATTACCCAATTCTTAAGTGAGATTATACTCTTAAAATATATCTTTCTAATTTCTCAAGTACTTGTTGTTTTAACCTATTCAAAGTCTTAAGTCTTTAAGTATTCTTAAGCTAATCTCAATTTTTCCCTTCAAGACCTCTAGTTTGTTTTCCCAAAATTAAATATCTATATAAATTTACCAAACCATTTTATTAAGGTTTATTCATTAAAATACTTAGCCTGATGATTTTAATTATTCCTCGATATTTAAACTGGAATTATATAGTCATCACACTTTCGAAACTTAAAAATGAATATTAGGGATGTCGCGCTCATCCCAGAATTTATTTCCATATAACTAGAGTGTGATTCTATATCTATCTAGTATATACAAAAGACTTCGTACATACACTGGCCGGGCGTATATTCAAAATCTTCACATACCGATAGTCCAATCACGGCGTCGAATACAATACTCAAAACCCTTATCTTCAATTATATTTCGAAATTTTATTTCAAAAATACTTATCATTTTCAAAGCGATTTACAAGTTTTCAAAAATACTTTATATAGATTTCAAAATACGCTCTCTCGACATAATATTCCAAAATCTCATTCTAGGGTATTCTAACCCTATCTCTAACGAGACATTATAACTCTTTTTTCAAAATATGTCGTACCCCATAGCTTTGTATAAACCAAAGCTCTTATACCACTTTAACGACCCGCCTTTTTGCCCGATTCTCTCCAGTAATTAAACAAACTTAAAACGTTTAATAAGGCAAATTGTTATGGGTACATACATATATTGAACAAAATAACAAAAAAATTTCATTGCTCAAAACAAAGATTATATCAGAGTTACATGAATATCAGAGTTACAACACAAAATATATAGCGGAAGAAAGAAAATACTCTCTCAGCGGAAGATCAAAATCATACGGCGGAAGCTTCAACTCTAGCGTAGAATCCAACTCAGAAAGCGCTCCTAACTTCGCTCTAACGAACTATAACTGCAAAACTAAACTACTAGCTGCACGTGGGAAAAATAAATGGGCACCCAGAGTTTAGGAAGGAACAATAAACTCTAGGTCAGTCATGGGACTGGTGTGAGAACATAAAACAGTAACTTTAGGATTTATTTAAAGTTGGGAATTTCACCGGACCAACCGCTATCGCGGAACGGGTTTACTCCAGGTGAATATCCGTGCATATAAATACGCAATGACTTTTGAAAAATGAAGTTATCATAAGCTCGTCCCACATCACATAATGCAAGCGCACACCAAATGGGCGAGTTTTATCTTATGATAATCAAACATGCTTTCATACGTGAAAATCCTCTTTTCAATGCCCTAATACATATATAAAGTGGAAAACATTTCGTAAATAAATGTATTAATCCTAGACGGCATAATAACCCATAATATTATGTCGCTATATATATATATACATTCAAAATCGTATGGCTTGTATTGGAGATTTGGGTTTCCAACTTGATGACTCCTGGCATGAAAGATCAATCGGAACACAAACGAAATGTAATCACGGGTTTTTTATCCAGACGCGGACACTAATACAAATCGCGAGGTAGATCAAAAGTTTTCGACCATACACGACCCCTCGAACATACCCTATTCCATAAGTCATAAGTGGTTTCCCACTGCTGAAGCGGTCATCATCAATTCATATATATATATATACACACACACACACAACCTAACTGCCTGTTTCTCATCATCCAGGGTGTGAGGTTTGTCAAAGTCACGTCATACACAAAGCACGCCTAGAAAAGCAATGCCCTGATCGTACAAGCTCATTTCATCTCTTCAGTATGTCACATTGTCCATTCACAACATGACCACTGATTTCCATCCATACATAACCACTTCGAGCTCATACGTCACAAACCAGATACATATCAACGGAAATCAGTGTTATGCCATAAATTAAAATGTCAGACACACCATCCATACAAGACCGTCTTGGGTCTGAATGGAACAAAATCCGAAAATTCTCCAAATACTTTCGGACTTTCTGCCACTCCAGTGATAGGGGCATCTATCTACTATAGTTATCAGTAAAGAAACCAATCATCAGGCAGTCCGCTCGATTTAAAGAACCACGGTCTTCATTCATCGAATTCCAAGTCTTGAATTTGCTTCATGCGTCGTATTATTACTTGGAATGGTTTCCAGACTTAAATCCAATCCCAGTCTTTCCAAGTAATATGCGTATTCTTAAACCTATAGTCATGGGTCATACGGACTTTTCAATCCAATCTCCTTCCAATCATTTTAATTCGTTTACAACGTCGAAGTTGGATTTGTCTTGAATTCTTTCATCATTTTAACTTCTCTTTGGAATCAAAATATTCGATTTACGAACCATTATTCCAAATAAAACCCTTCGATTTTTATACTCAAAATAAAATCCCTCGATTCCTCAAGTCTTTAAGTTTATCGAATCTTTGTTTGGATTGGAATTTCATTAACGATAATTCAAACAATTTATATTCAGACACAAGTTCAATAGAGTTAACTCGACTTATATTCGATATAAATTCACAACTCAACAAGCACTATCAGAACCTTGGTGTAAATATTTTTCTAGTGCCTCTGATAGTATTTGTTTAACCATGGAATTACATATCGAATATCCGTCACAACTCCATCCAACTCATTCCCTTTAAAATTCTCACTTTTAGAATTAATAAATAATTCCAGGTTCAATCACATATATCCTTACGAACCATTTTACAACTTTTTAACCATTTAAAATAATGGTTTGCAATTAAAATTTCAAAACCCATTTATCTTTGGGATTTAGATAATAACGTTTGAATGTTAAAAGCGCTACAATAGCCATTTGATTCAAATAGATTCCAAAACAATTCAAAATTCCAATAATTCAGTTCTAATTACTTTAAATTAATAAAGTAAGTTTTTTCATGCATTTCTCAAATTCTAAAACTAGTTTATTTGAAATTTCGTTATGGTCGCCGAACCGCGCGTATAGCGACCTTTTCCCAAATTTGTTTTGAACATAACTTGAAAATTGTACGCTGAAATTCAAAAATTTCTTTTCTATTCAAAAATTGCTAATATTTGAAAATCAACGTTTCTAGCTTCAAGTCAAACTGATTTCAAATAGGCAAGTTATAACCATTTAAATATAAATCTCTCGAATTATGTAACAACAAGGAAAATCTGAACCAGTTTGAAAATTTTAATTTGGCTATTTTAGTGAATTTAAAATATTTAGAATAAATATTTTAAATAATAATGATGAAAAGTAAGTTTGAATTGATGTTTGAAAACAAATATAATTAATTCTAATTATAAACAAGGCCTGAAATGGCGCGGTAGTTCCAAAATTTGAATTCAAACTTTGCCTGACTGTACCGGGTGCAAAACAAAACGGACTTGAGTGAAACCAAAAATATTTAAATCTGTTAGTGAATACCTTTCTAACGAATCTGCAAAATCGAAGTTTCATAGCAGAAAGCAAAAGTTATGGCCAAATGAATTTTCAGAAAAGTCTCTATAGAATTTATATAGCCCGTGAAAATGGCCATTTTGCAAACGACCTCAGAATTCGACGAAACCACTTTTGTTGGATGTGGGATGTCAAATTATTGCTAGATTTCAAATTTCATAATTTTTGAACTAGTATGTGAGCGTGGAAAGGGAAAATGTGTTTGGTCGATTTTTATTAAATTGGATCGACCAAAAAAGGGCCATTTTTCAAACGGTCTCAGAATTCGACGAAACTAGTTTTTTTGGGACCGTATCGTCAAAACATAGCTAGATTTATTTTTCGGGAATTTTTAGAATCAGTATGTGGCCCAGGAAAATTGAAATGTACGTTCAAATTAAATATTGAATGTTTTATATTTTAATTTGAAGGAAAAGTGACTGAAACAGTCGAATGGGCCTACGAAACATATCCCATTGTGTTCGGAATGGGGGTATTTAGCTGGGGACGACAGTCGTTGGGTTTGGATTGGAGTTAGTATGAGGTAAGGGGTATTTTTGGATTTTAAAAATTTATAAATATAAAAAAAATTCATTAGTCCACCTCAGGTTTCTCTCTCGCTATGAATTCTCTCTCCCCCACGATAAACGACGGACGCCGCTTCTTTCCTTCTCCCCTCAAATCCGATCAAACCACTCATTAAAATCAAGAGCTCCTGTTGGGGTTTTTGTAGAGCATCACAAGAGCTTCAAATCCATATAGGGATTGGATTTTTTTCGTTTAGCATTCAAGGAGAATCGAGCTCGGGAAGTTTAGTCGTTCAAGTAGCCGCCGCCGCCACTAGGAGCCACCGAACTCCACCCCACCACGGGCGCACGTGCGCCTCTCCAAGGCCAACAGCGTGGCATAGGCCGATTGCCCTCAAGCTCCACCGTTTGCGCGCAAATCCATGACCTAGGTTCGAACAAAACTGTTGAGGTATGGTTTAAATTATATTAAACTATTTAATAGCACTTTAAAGCGCTACGATTTTTGATTTCACTGTAAAAATCATATCTTTATCGTTTCTTGACGAAATTCAGTGAAACAAGAGACAATGGATTCATGTGGACGTCTTCTACATTCTAGAAGAGACCGCATATTTTTCTGAGCCTCCTGCTATTTTTGGTGGAGTGGAACCCGATGTGAGATTTTTGAATTATAAACGATATGGAAAACGACGATGTATAAATTATATAGTCGATGTATGAGTTATATAAGCGTTGTACACCTCATGTATAAGCGTTGTATAAGTTGTACGTTCGCTGTATAAGTTATATATGCATTGTAAAAATTATATATGTGTTGAATTAGAAGTGAAATACTTATATATATATATATATATATATATATAAATATATATATATATATACGCCGCTCATCCACAAACCATGGACGATATTTATTGATTATGATTGGTGTGAAAATTGGTTGATAGCGAATGGTTGATTAGAATTGTTTGTGGTTGAAATTGATTGATTGTGGTTGAAAAATACCCGTTTGTGGTTGAAAATTATTTGGCTGAAACCACATAGGATTAGTTTGTGAAAAAGAAAAATATAAACATGCCGCCTACGTGCGAACTAGATGCATGAAATCCCCATTGTCAAAAGCTGCGAGGCTTTAAGTTAGAGCGAGGAGCCGTACTAGGGACGGCCCCGGTTTTAACTACCCTGCCATTATGCTACCGAAATTTTGAATAATATTCATGTGTTAGAATTATTTTCATGTGTTGAAACTATATTCGTGTGTTGAATAGAAAACGTTCATGTGTTAAACAGAAATTCATTCGTTAAATAGAAATTCATGTGTTGAATGGTATTCGTGTTTTAAATAATTTGTTTTTAACAATAAAGATCACATTTTTATTTTATATATACGAACTATAGAAAACGTTCATGTGTTGAATAGAAATTCATTCGTTGAATAGAAATTCATGTGTTGAATGGTATCCGTGTTCGAAATAAATTGTCTTACAATAAAAATCACATTTTTATTTTATATATACGAACTATAGAAAACATTCATGTGTTGAATAGAAATTCATTCGTTGAATAGAAATTCATGTGTTGAATGGTATTCGTGTTCGAAATAAATTGTCTCATAATAAAAATCATATTTTTACCATCTATATGAACTATATAAAATAGTCGTGTTTTGAAATAAATTGTTTTATAATAAAAATCCTATTTTTATCATCTACATGAACTATATAAAATAGTCGTGTTTTGAAATAAATTGTTTTATAATAAAAATCCTATTTTTATCATCTATATGAACTATACAAAATAGTCGTGTTTTGAAATAAATTGTTTTATAATCAAAATCCTATTTTTATCATCTACATGAACTATATAAAATAGTGAAGTGTTGAAATAAATGTCTGTTAGATAAAAATATCATTTTTATCAAATGTATGAAAAGAATATGGTTTTGAAATCGAAGAATCGATTATATTTATATATATATATATAATTAAAATATCGAATAACGAAGCTGTAGTTCGTGTTTTGAAACCGAGATTTCAAACGATTAGTGTGGGAGATCCGACCGCCGGATTTTCCCGAAACCATAACCGTTGGGTTCGCTTTGGAAATATCTTTCCAATAACAACAACTTTGTGAAGATCCAACGGTTGGATTGTCTGGAACGTTTAATTCAAATCTGAAGAAAAACAACGCCAGAATCGATTATATTTATATACATATATATATATATATATGTAAATATAATTAAGTTAAATCGAATAGCGACGCTGCAGTTCGTATTTTGAAATCGAAACTTCAAATGAGTGTACCGGGAGATCCGACTGTTGGATTTTCCCAAAACTGGAACCGTTGGATTCGTTATGAAAAGATCTTTCTAATGATATAAAATTTGTGAATATCCAACGGTTAGATTTTCAGATATGTGTAAATCAAATCTGAAGAAAAACAGCGCCACGGCCGCGTTATGGCCTGAAGCGTCGTTTGAATAAATTGGCTATTTTTAAATAAATAAAAATTGCGATAAATCGTTATAAAATATTATAAACGATATGGAATGGAAATAAACCGAATTTACCCGGTTTATTGGATATTTGATGGTTGAATGTGAAACTTGTAAACTAACTGAAGGTTAGCTAAGTCGAATGGTCTTCTGGATTTTGATCTGATGTTGGTTTCTAGTCATTCGTTGGCTCATTTACGCCCCAAAGGGCGGGGAAACGTATTGCTCAGGCATAATAATCCACCTCGGTGGACCGGCCCCGACGATCCAAGGCTTGCCTTCGCGCTTGCCTGAGACTCGGGCTAGACAGTCTCGAATTCGGTAAGGACTATCTTTTGCCTTGGTTCATGACGGAAATCCAATTTTCAAATACGCGACTGTGCGGTTTTGATTGTATACCTATATATGGCGACATAGTGGTATGAGGCATTAATGTCATCTATGATTGATAGTTATGATTTGAAATTGTTTTTGAAACATATTAGTAATGATATCAAATGCTTTTGTTTTATTCGTATCAAGCATATCTTGGCCATTATAAGGTAAAAATTCTATCCTCCGGTTCGCGTTGCTTTGTGTGATGGGAACTGAGTCTTATAATGGCTTCATTTTTATAAAAAGCATTGCGATGTTTAAAAGTATTATTTGATTTAAAGCATTGGCAATCCGATGGAGTAAACCCGTTCCACGAAAGTGGCGTGGTCCTGTGATTAGCCATATTTTAAATGTGTTGAGTAGATTTCTCATACCAATCCCATGACTGATTCGTAGTTTGTTTCACTTTCAAACTCGGGTGCCCCTTTTTCTACACGGGCAGCCTTGTATTCAGGTTTAGCAGGCTCTATCCGGATAGCTGGAGCTGAAGATGGATTCTATCATTTATCTCTTTTTATGCTGTTCAGCTCCTGTTGTACATATTATGTTTGTTTTCGCTGTAGACATTTATGTATAGCTGAACTGTATTTGTACTAAGTAAGATCCTGTATACTATGTAACTCTGATGATTACGTTTATCCAGTATATTCTATTGTGTATTATTTGGTGTATTTATTTAATTCTGTTCTGCTGTTATCTGTTTATGTGTTATATTCCAAAGATTACCCTTGTCACCGTCTGTACGGGAATTGGGGTCGTCACATCGTGGTATCAGAGCTTTGGTTAAGTTAGTTCTGGAATATAACATATTAACGAACTCGTCAGAAGTAGAACCAGTAGTGTTCTAGGATGGGTAACTCATTACAGATAGGATCAGTAATATCCTAGTATGAGTAAAGCAGAATGAAATTACACCTCGATAGACACATTTATATTTGAAGTATGTGTTTCTATGTTTTAAATTATCTTTTCTGTGACCTGACACTTGATCTACTGTTTGCAGAAGTACTAGAAAAATGAGTGTTAGAAACAGAAGGAATGCAGAACCAGATCTAGTGGCTCTATTTAAGAGATATCGAAATCTGGGTGGAGCACAATTCTCGGGCAATGAATCTATTATTCAAACTCAAGCTTGGGTGAGCTCTGCAGAAAGAATATTTGAGTATTTCCAGCTGAGAGATGACCAGAAAAGATTAGTAGCATCTTGGGCGCTCAATGGAGAAGCTTTAATCTGGTGGGAAACAATCATCAAAGAATATCCAGAAGGTGATATCACCTGGGATAGATTCAAAGAGATTTTCCTAGGAAGATTTACTCCTCCTGAAGTGACTGAGCGATTATGTGATGAATTCTCTTATCTGATACAAGGTGATATAACCATCCCAGAATATCATAAGAAATTCAACGAACTTTCTCACTTTGCTTCTCATCTGATTCAAGATCCAAAGAGGAAAAATCTGAGATTTATTCATGGCCTGCAAAGGAGATATCAGAATAGTGTAATGAGGAATGTGAAGCTTCCTTTTTCAAAAATGATTTATATGGCTTATCAGTATGAAGATCTCCATAAGAAAGGCATGTTGCGCGACGAAGAGGAAGCCGGTTCTAGTAACAAAGAAGAGTCGGAAGCTGATATTCCTAAGGCCAGTACAATGTCTGAGGTCAGTAAGAAGCCTGAAGTAAACCAAAAAAGGGCTAGATCTGAAAAAGAACCAGCAACGATGGCCATATGCAGTAACTGCCATAAACAGGGGCATTTGACCAGGAATTGTAAATCCTCGAAGAAACTAAAGGAGGATGGGTATAAATCCAAGGGCAAGTTTCCTGTGACTCGAGAGTGCAATCTTTGTCATCAGGCAGGTCATATAAAGCGAGATTGCTGGCTGTTAAAAATGACCAAAGAGGCTCAGGTAAATGAAGTGGCAGAAGTGCCTGCATCCTCGTCTATTCAGGAAAGGCCAGATGTTTTAGAAGGCATGCTTACTATCAAAAACATTCCTGTTAAAGTACTGTTTGACACTGGCGCGTCGCGAAGCTTTATTGCAAAGAATGCAGCTAAGAAGCTGGATTTGAATTTGAAGAAGCTCAACGAACCAATGACTTTTCAGAATTCGGTTGGGGGTTCCATTGATCTCAGTTGAGTTTGTGGAGTGCCGGTTTCTTTTTCTCGTTATCGGTTTCCTACCATCGCGGTCGTCATGAATTTTAAAGAGTTTGATATTATCTTGGGGTTAGACTGGTTGACCAAATATGAAGCTGAAGTTAAATGCACCGATAGAGTCGTAAAGGTGAAGATTAAATCAGGTGATTATATAACCATTCCCTGTGAAGGTCAGAATGCTAATAGAAAAGACTTCTGGGTAGCTCTCGATGTTTCTCCATCCCAAATAGAAAATATCACTGAAATTAAAGAGAATATTCCCGACCTAGTGAAAGATATTCCTGTCGTCAAGAACTATGCGGATGTGTTCGAAGAAGTTGTTCGTTTACCTCCGCAGAGAGAAATAGATTTCAAGATTGCTTTGATTCCGAATGTAAGACCGGTAGTTCACGCTATTCGAAGAATGTCCTTGAAGGAGAAAGAAGAACTTGACAATCAAACACGACAGCTAGTATGGAAGGGTCTGATCAGGCTTAGTTTCTCAGATTGGGGAGCAGCAGTGGTGTTTGTCCCAAAATCAGTTGGTACTCTACGGCTATGTGTGGATTATCGTGATTTGAACAAGCAGACCATAAAGAACAAATATCCAGTGCCACGAATCGATGATTTATTGGATCGTCTGAATGGAGCACAGGTATTCTCAAGGATGGACCTAGCTGCAGGCTTCCATCAGCTTCGAATCGCCGAAGAGTGTGTTCCAATGACAACATTCAGAGGTCCAGACTTATTCTACGAGTGGTTAGTAATGCCGTTCGGCTTATGTAACGCTCCAGCCTATTTCGTCAATCTAATGAACAGAGTATTCAGAGGAGTATTGAATAAATTTGTTCTGGTTTTCATTGATGATATCCTTATCTTCTCTAAGTCAGAAAGCGAGCACGAAAAACATTTGGAACAAGTGTTAGAAATCCTCAGAAGGAATGTATTAAAAGCAAAGTTTTCCAAATGTATATTCTGGCAAGAAGAAGTCAAATTTCTTGGCCACATAGTGTCAAAGCAAGGAATTTCAGTGGATCCCAGTAAGATCACTGCTATTCAGAACTGGAAACAGCCTCGTACGCCAACAGAAGTTAGAAGTTTTCTCGGGTTAGCCAGTTATTATCGGAAATTCATTAAGGATTTCGCGAAGACATCTAGTTCCTTAACAAAACTGACTAAGTAACATTCGAGAATCAACTGGACTCCGGTATGTGAGGAAGCTTTCCAGGAGCTGAAATTAAAACTGACAATTGCTCCAGTGTTAACAATAATAGATGGCAATGAGGACTTGAAAGTCTAGACTGACGCTTCTAGAGAAGGCCTTGGCGTAGTGTTAATGTAAAGAGGTCAAGTGATTGCATATGCTAGCCATCAGTTAAAACCACACGAGAAGAACTACGTAACTCATGATCATGGGTTATTGGCTATAGTATTCTCTTTGAAAATCTGGAGACACTATCTTTTGGGTGAGAAATTCGAGCTGTATACAGACCATCAGTCGTTAAAGTATCTATTCACCCAGAAGGACTTGAATCTGAGGCAGCAACATTGGTTAGAGTTCCTTGCAGCATACGGTTTTGAGATTATATACACTCCATGAAAAGCCAATGTCGTGGCCGATGCGCTGAGTCGAAAGAATGTAATGATCGCCAGCTTTATTAATACGACTTCCTTGATTGACAAAATATCTATTCTTCAGAAGGAGGATAACTTTATTAAGGATATGATCAAAAGGATTCAGAAAGGCGAACCCTCGTGTTTTCAAATAGATAGCGATGGAATCCTGAGATTGAAAGGAAGGATTTGTGTTCCTGGAATCCCCGAGCTCAAAAGGGAAGTGTTAGACGAGTGTCACAAGTCCAAGCTAAGTATCCATCCTTGTGTAGCCAAAATGTATAACGATCTCAAGCGAACATTCTGGTGGAAGGCTATGAAAAGGGACATTTCAATATATGTTAGCCGATGCCCTACTTGCCAGCTAGTCAAGAGCGACCAACAGAAACTGGCTGGATTGTTACAACCGCTAGACGTTCCTGGTTGGAAGTGGGAACATATTTCCATGGACTTCATTGATGGTTTGCCCAGAACCAGAAAAGGAAATGACATTATTTGGGTGATCGTAGATCGCTTCAGGAAGACCGCCCATTTCATACCTGTCAGATCAAAAAGAACTGCTCAGAGTCTGGCGTAGATATACTTCAAGGAAATAGTTAGACTACATGGAGTGCCGCTCAGTATAGTCAGTGACAGAGATACAATATTTACTAGCAAATTCTGGGAGGCATTTCAAGTAGAGCTGGGAACAAAACTGAACTTGAGCACCGCTTATCATCCTCAGACAGATGGTCAGACTGAGAGGGTGAATCATATTTTAGAAGATCTATTGCGGGCTTGTGTTCTAGATTTCGGTGGATCATGGGAAGACCATCTGCATTTGGCTGAATTCTCATATAATAACAGCTACCAGGCGAGCCTGACAATGTCGCCATTCGAAGCATTATATAGTAGACCATGCCGATCTCCTGCTTGTTGGGTCGAACCCGGTAATAGACTTGTGTTGGGGGCCAGATATGATCCGAGAAGCTACCGACAAAGTCGATTTTATCAAGAAACGATTACTGGCCGCTCAAAGCCGACAAAAGAGTTATGCCGATAGGAGAAGAAGGGATATATCATTTGCTGTTGGAGACTATGTATATTTGAAAGTATCGCCAATGAGAGGAGTTATCCGGGTCGGTAAAACTGGGTAGTTGGCGCCCAAATTCATTGGTCTGTTTCCTATTCTGGAACGGATCGGAACTCTCGCTTATAGAGTTAAATTGCCTGATTCGTTTCCTGGAGTTCATGATGTATTTCACATATCTCAACTTCGGAAGCACATTCATGACCTAGACTTGATCGTGGAAGAAGCAACTCAACAGGATATTGAAATTACCCCAGAATTAGCTGTGAGAAGAGACCCGCTAAAGATTATCGGCAAAGAAACCAAAGAGCCGAGGAACAAGAAAGTTCACTTAGTCAAAGTGTAATGGAGTGGAGATCCACGAGATTGTACTTGGGAAACTGAGGAGAGCATTCAGAAAGCCTATCCTAGATGCCGAGTGGATATCTCTGATTGACTCCGGTGCAAGGTACATTTACCATACTTTGCATTACCAATTAGTTCTCTACTCTGTTGTTATTTTCTTTCCATGGATGTGCACTTTTAATTCTATAGTCTGAATGATTTTAAAAGAATATAGGAATTGATTTGTACGATTTTGAAAAGTTAAAAACAATTTGATTGTTGTTTGTGTTGTGTGATAGTAGATTTGGTTAATTAAAATGATTAAAACGATAGTTAATTTAATCAATAATAGAATGAATGGTAGTATTTATTCGATTAACTCACACATCGAAATGATTTAAAAATAGATAGAAATATATACATGTGCATTATATATGTTTGAACAGGTATTTGGATAGCTGTTGAGTAAAGATTTTATTTGCGTTCCCGACAAATAGGTAAACCTTAATGAGTTGGATGCGAAATATTATTATATCAACTCCTGTGAATGCTATTGGATGCGGAGTGCTGGTTATTCTGTGTGTAATAATAAACGTCGCCATAGGATAGTAACAATTAATTTTGAACTACATTACATGGCATACTTCAGAAGATAGGCATACTTCATCATATACCACATAAGCATTTGGAGCTTGTGTGACGAGGTGGAAAATTTACCATACGAGCGAGAGGCTTGTATGGCGATGACTATATTTTACAGGTTGAACTGATGACTGATATGAACTATTTAAATTGTAACGATAAAATTGCCAGATTAATAAAAACCCCACACGGTTCTGGAGTTGACAATAATCACGTCTCTCTAGTTATTAGATACGGCACATGGACTATTTATTTCCCACACGGGACGAGGTGACGAGGATTTATCCTCTGGAGCATTTAAAATACACACTCCCTCAGGCTTTGACAGGGTGACGAGAATTTATTCTCTGGAGTTATTATCTATACACGCTCCCTTGTAAACACCAGAAAATATCACTATAAATATGTGTATGCTTATTAGGATTTACTGGGTACCTAATACGGCTCAATAAATTCCAAACCTCTCCCCGTACAAAGGAGGTTATGGCGAAATTTTTCGAAAATTCTGGGTGTTAGCCAAATTTTTGAAGAATTTGAAAATTCTCAGAAATTGAAAAGTTGGAGAATGGAAGCCAGATTGAACGTAGAGTTGATTAATCAAACCACTTTCGACTTTGTTCCTTTTCGGGGATGAAAAGTTTTAAGTGGGGGAGATTGTAACGACCCGAAAAATCTGAACCAATTTAAATTTTTTAAATTGGCTAAAATGATGGATTTTAAATATTTAAAATAAATATTTTAAATAATCACAATGAAAAGTGAGTTTGAATCGATGTTTTAAAACGAATATAATTAATTCTAATTATAAACAAGGCCTGAAATGGCGCTGCAGTTTCAAAAATTGAATTCAAACTTTGTCGGACTGTACCGGGTGCAAAACAAAACGGATTTAAGTGAAACCAAAAATATTTAAATCTGTTAGTGAATACCTTTCTAACGAATCTGAAAAATCGAAGTTTCATAGCGGAAAGCAAAAGTTATGGCCAAATGAATTTTCAGAAAGGTCGCTATGGAATTTATATAGCCCGTGAAATTGGCCATTTTGCAAACGACCTCGGAATTCATCGAAACAACTTTGTTGGATCCGGGATGAGAAGTTATTGCTAGGTTTCAAATTCCATAATTTTTGAAGCTAGTATGTGAGCGTGGCAAAGGAAAACGTGTTTTGGTCAATTACAGTTAAATTGGATCGACCAGAAATGGGCCTTTTTGCAAACGGTCTCAGAATTCGACGAAACTAGTTTTGTTGGGACCGTATCATCAAAACATAGCCAGATTTATTTTTTTGGAATTTTTCGAATCAGTTTGTGGCCCTGGCAAATTGAAATGTACGTTCAAATCAAATATTGAATGTTATATATTTTAATTTGAAGGAAAACTGACTGAAACAGTCGAATAGGCCTACGAAACATATCCCATTGTGTTTGGAATGGGGGTAAAATGCTAGGGACGACAGTCATTGGGGTTAAAAAGGAGTTCATTTGTGAAAAGCCTAATTTTTTGAAATATATATATTCCGGCCAATCAGATTTTTTCATTAAAAAAAAAGAATTTCTCTCTCTTCCCCCCCCCCCCCCGATATACGACGGAAGACCTTCGATCCTTCTCTCTCCTTTTGCCGCCGCCGCGACCATCACCAGCGACCACCACCACATCCCCTCGACGCACCTCCTCCTCCTCTTCAAATCCGACCCCCCGCCGCCTTCTCTCTCCTCTCCTCTCCATCACCGCGTACGAACCCCGGGAAGTCGACGAATTCACCGCCGTCCAGCTCCCACCTCCGACCACCGAATCGCCTCCAACCACCACGCGCGAGAAGCCCATTCGTAGCTCTTCGACGCTGCAGCACCTGATCGAGACAACACTTCGCGGATCGGGCAAAAATTTAAAACCTAGTTTTGAACGAGGAATAGAGGTATACGGCAGTTTAATTAAAACTGTTTTTAACAGTTTAAAACCGTTGCAAACTTTGAAAAATCATATCTTTTTCGTGTGTTGACGAAATTCAGTGAAACAAGAGACAGTGACTTGTGTGGACGTCTTCTACATTCTAGAAGAGACCGCATATTTTTCTAAGCCTTCTACAATTTTTGGTGGAGTGGAACCCAATGTGAGATTTCTAATTTATAAACGATATGGAAAACGTCGATGTATAAATTATATAGTCGATGTATGAGTTATATAAGCGTTGTACACCTCTTGTATAAGCGTTGTATAAGTTGTACGTTCGATGTATAAGTTGTATATGCGTTGTAAAAATTATATATGTGTTGAAATAGTAGTGATATGCTATATATATATGCCCCTCGTCCACAAACCATGGACGATATTTATTGGTTGTGATTGGTGTGAAAATTGATTGATAGCGAATGGTTGATTGGAATTGTTTGTGGCTGATATTGATTGACTGTGGTTGAAAAATACCCGTTTGTGGTTGAGAAATATTTGGTTGAAACCACATAGGATTAGCTTGTGGAAATGAAATAAATATACATGCCGCCTACGCGCGAACTAGATGCATGAGTCCCCATTGTCAAAAACCGCGAGGTTTTAAGGTAGAGCGAGGAGCCATACTAGGGACGGTCCCGGTTTTAACTACCCTGCCGTTATGCTGCCGAAATTTTGAATAATATTCATGTGTTTGAATTATTTTCATTTGTTGAAACTATATTTATTCGTTGAATAGAAAACCTTCATGTGTTGAATTAAAATTCATTCGTTGAATAGAATTCATGTATTGAATGGCATTCGTGTTTTTAAATATAAAAATCACCTTTTTATCTATATATACAAACTATAGAAAACCTTCATGTGTTGAATTGAAATTCATTAGTTGAATAGAATTCATGTGTTGAATGGTATTCGTGTTTTTTAAAAATATAAAAATCACCTTTTCACTCTGTATATGCAAACTATAGAAAACCTTCATGTGTTGAATCGATATTCATTCGTTGGATAGAAATTCAATTGTTAAATGGTATTCGTGTTTTAAATATAAAAATCACCTTTTTATCGATATATATAAACTATAGAAAACCTTCATGTGTTGAATCGAAATTCAATCGTTGAATTGAAATTCTTGTGTTGAATGGTATTCATATTTTCAAAGAAAGTGTTTTATAATAAAAATCCAATTTTTATCATCGATATAAACTATATAAAATAATCTTGTTTTGAAATAAATTGTTTTATAATAATAATCCTATTTTTATCACCTATAAGAAATATATAAAATAGTCGAGTTTTGAAATAAATTGTTTTACATTAAAAATCACATTTTTATTATATACATGAATTGTTAAAAATAGTGAAGTGTTGAAATAGAAAACAGTTAGGTAAAAATATCATTTTTATCAAATGTATGAAATTCATATGGTTTTGAAATCAAAGAATCGATATATATATATATATATATAAATAGAATTGAAATATATCGAAAAACGAAGCTGCAGTTCGTATTTTGAAACCATGATTTCAAACGATTAGTGCGGGAGATCCGACCATCGGATTTTCCCGAAATCGCAACCGTTGGGTTTGCTTTGGAAATATCTTTCCAACGGCACCAACATTGTAAAAATCCAACGGTTGGATTGTCTAGAATGTTTGATTCAAATCTGAAGAAAAACAGCGCTAAAATCGATTATATATATATATATATATATATATATATACATTTAATCGAATAACGACGCTGTAGTTCATATTTTGAAATCGAAACTTCAAACGATTATACCGGGAGATCCGACCGTCGGATTTTCCCGAAACTGGAACCATTGGATTTGTTTTGAAAAGATCTTTCTAATAATGTAAATTTTATGAAGATCCAACGGTTAGATTTTCAGATATGTGTAAATCAAATCTGAAGAAAAATAGTGCCACGGCTGCGTTATGGCCCGAAGCGTCGTTTTGAATAAATTGGCTATTTTAAAATAAATAAAAATAGCGATAAATCGTTATAAAATATTATAAAAGATATGGATGTGAAATTTAGAAACTAACTAAAGGTTAGCTAAGTCGAATGGTTTCTTGGGTATTGATCTGATGTTGGTTTCGGCCTTCGGGGTTAATATTTGGGAAATCGTTCTCTTACTGATTGACGGTTAGTGACTAATGAATTGTAATGATGCGTATGTATGTTAGTGTTGCACTTGTTTATTATATACGCGAGTTGCTCAGAAAGACCGGGTTTATCCCATTCTGAATAACTGAATCGACGATAAGAAATCGAAGATGAAGACGGTGGTCGAAGACCGGAGATCTTTACCTCGTTTGGATGGTAACCGAGGTCCTGATTGGGAGGCATCCCGAAATATGGATAATGAGTGGTGATCATCCAGACGTACATGGTGATCGATGGGTTTACAAGGTATATAGCGTCTCCGGTTTCGTTCAGACCGAGAACGGACTTGCAAATGGACAGTGTGTCTAACATTGGAATTTATTCTGTGTGACTGATAGCCATCAGTTGCACGGTGTGAATTGCCTGTGTGGCATGCTAAGATGCAGTGATTAGGGCTTCTGTTGAAAAGAAAAGTCTTGTGGTGATGATCAAAGCACCGACTGTGTGGCGTAGCTTTGTGTATAACGTGAAATCGCGAGCCTCACACCCGGTATGAACTAGAAACGAGAGGAAGGACCTCAGGGAGGGCATGCGTTTCCTTCTAGCTAGGTGTGGCGTCAGTGGTTTTACATGCCCTGACGAGTTTGACTTATGTGGTTGTTGCTGTTACGAGGCGCCTCGGTTAGATCGGACGATCCGGGTCCGATGGAGTCATTCGTTGGCTCATTTACGCCCCCAAAGGGCGGGGAAACGTATTGTTCAGGCATAATAATCCACCTCGGTGGACCGGCCCTGACGATCCAAGGCTTGCCTGCGCGCTTGCCTGAGACTCGGGCTAGACAGTCTCGAATTCGGTAAGGACTATCTTTTGCCTTGGTTCATGACGGAAATCCAATTTCCAAACACGCGACTGTGCGGTTTTGATTGTATACCTATATATGGCGACATAGTGGTATGGGGCATTAATGTCGTCTATGATTGATTGTTATGATTTGAAATTGTTTTTGAAACATATAAACACTAGTAATAATATCAAATGCTTTTGTTTTATTCGTATCAAGCATATCTTGGCCATTATAAGGTAAAAACTCTATCCTCCGGTTTGCGTTGCATTGTGTGATGGGAACTGAGTCTTATAATGGCTTCATTTTTATAAAAAGCATTGCGATGTTTAAAAGTATTATTTGTTTTAAAGCATTGGCAATCTGATGGAGTAAACCCGTTCCACGAAAGTGGCGTGGTCCTGTGATTAGCCATATTTTAAATGTGTTGAGTAGATTTCTCATACCAGTCCCATGACTGACTCGTAGTTTGTTTCACTTTCAAACTCAGGTGCCTCTTTTTCTACATGGGCAGCCTTGTATTCTGGTTTAGCAGGCTTTATCCTGATAGCTGGAGCTAAAGATGGATTCTATCATTTATCTCTTTTTATGTTGTTCAGCTCCTGTTGTACATATTATGTTTGTTTCCGCTGTAGACATTTATGTATAGCTGAACTGTATTTGTACTAAGTAAGATCCTGTATACTGTGTAACTCTGATGATTACGTTTATCCAGTATATTCTATTGTGTATTATCTCGTGTATTTATTTAATTCTATTCTGCTGTTATCTGTTTATGTGTTATATTCCAAAGATTACCCTTGTCACCGTCTGTATGGGAATTGGGGTCATCACATTTCGGCCTTCGGGGTTAATATTTGGGAAATCGTTCTCTTACAAATTTAAGGTTAGTGAATGATGAATTGCATTGAGGCGTATGTTGTGTTTGTGTTGCACTAGTTTATTATATACGCGAGTTGCTAAGAAACACCGGGTTTATCCCATTCTGAATAACTGAATCGACGATAAGAAGTCGAAGATGAAGACGGTGGTTGAAGACCGGAGATCTTCACCTTGGTTGGATGATAACTGATGTCCTGATTGGGAGGCATCCCGAAATATGGATAATGAGTGGTGATCGTCCACACATACGTGGAGATCGATGGGTATGCGAGGTATATAGTGCCTCCGGTTTCATTCAGACCCAGAACGGATTTGTAAAAGGACTATGTGTCTGACATTGGAATTCATTCTATGTGATTGATTGCCATCAGTTGCATGGTGTGAATTTCCTGTGTGGCATGCTAAGATGCGATGATCAAGGCTTCTGTTGAAAAGCAAAGTCTTGTGGTTGATGATCAAAGCACCGCCTGTGTGGCATAGCTTTGTGTATAACGTTGATTCGCGAGCCTCATACCCGGTATGAACCAGAAACAGAAGAGGACCTCAGGGAGGACATGCGTTTCTTTCTAGCTAGAGGTGGTGTCAGTGCTTAAACTGGCTGACATTCATATTATTTTTCACTTGTGTGGTTGTTGCTGTTGCGAGGCGCCTCGGATACATCGGTGACTATGTAAAGCCGATGGATCATTCGTTGGCTCATTTACGCCCCAAAGGGTGGGGAAACGTAGTGTTCAGGCATTTTAATCCACGTCGGTGGACCGGCCCTGTTGCTCCAAGGGTCGATGCACTCTGACCCTGAGCCTCGGGCTAGTGAGTCTCGAAGTCGGTAAGGACTATCTTTTGCCTTGGTTCATAACGGAAATCCAATTTCCAAATACGTGACTGTGCGGTTTTGATTGTATACCTATGTATGGCGACATAGTGGTATGGGGCAATCACTGTTGCTGCTTTGCGACATTTTTGTTGTCATCTGCAACAAACAATATTGTTAGATCTGCTGTCAATACGCAATTGTATTACAAATAGATGGTAACAACAATCAATGTTACTCAATTATGCAACAATTGTTACGTCAAACCGTGTTTACAGCAACGACAGAAAGTACGATCGATTGTGCACTAGATTGGAGCGGTACATAACTGTCTCCAACAGACAGGAAGAAGAATGTTTCACTAAAGTTTGAGTCCATAAAGGATTCTGTTTCCTTGAAACAATATTGTCATCGTATGCACTGATTGATGTAATAGCAATTTGTTTTCCAGGATAAAACGGACCAGCCCCGTAGCGTAGTGCCAGCAAACGGAGCTCTGACGTACTGAAATAGATTACAGAAACTAAATTAGAGTATTACTTTGAAGAAGAAGAAGTAATGTGAGAAAATTAAAAGTGGATTCTGTCTCGTTTTGGTTAATGTATTTATAGGCTGGAGGAGGTGTCTATATGGGCATTAATAACCACTGGAATTGGAAAGGTTGTAACTCTTTAACCACACGTTGCATTAATGTGCGTGCGCTCAAAATTCAAATGGTTGTACCTATTTAGCTGAATGGACACGCCTTTCAAATTCTAGGAAAAAAATTCTCGTTTCAACGCACTGGTCCAAGCAGCAATCGTCGGCTCTATTCAATCAAGAGACCCCAAGAGGCCCAAGGCCCAATCGTTGACACTTTAGTATATTATTATGTTAAGGCCTATCCCCACATTCCTTTACAAGTCCCCTTCTTTTTATTTTATACAAGCATATAGGCTTGTAATGTATAAGAGAGAGTACTATTTATAGTTTGACGATGTGAGACTATGGTTTGCTATATCTTCTTCTTTCCAAATTCCTTTTTCTCTTGCTCACTCATTTCCAAAACTAGTCACTATCAAGATTTTATGGATTTGGCCCTATTTGTGTTTATTTTCAAAACTTTGCCTATTTGGGAATCATCGACATCCATTATTCGATTTACTTGGAGGCTGGTTGGAAGTAACTTAGGCCAACTTTGTTGTTTGAAGCATTGACGCCAATTTCTATGAATTGATAGGTTGTGCCTTCGTTGTAGTGGGCTGAGCCCTAGTCCCTTTGGTCATGACCAGGCACTAACCGGGAATGTTAATGTCGACAAGTTGTCTTTGACGGTGATTTCAGTACCATCACCGTTGATTCTTATTCTTTGGCTTTAGTCTTTATGGAGGGAATGAGATGTAGAACACTTAGAGACGTAGTTTGAAGAAGGTTGAGTGCTCCTATTTTCCTGAAGGATGTCTCTTTGACGTTATGTTGTAGTTATTTCATCAATTTATGGTTCTACTTGATTTTATGTTAAACTGTCTTTGAGTTTCATCCACCTTTCTTGTGAGTTCAGTAAGCTAGGCTTGAGTAGTCGGGAACTCGAGACCACGCGACATTTCCCTATCAACAGTGGCTAAAGTATTGGAAGATTATTGCGGGATGGATCCCTCTTGGTTGGCAGTGCAAGGTCTAATAATGGTGGATTCTCCCTTCTACACCATAAGTGTCAAGCTGAAAAGGTAAATCTTCAAAGATCTAAGTATCTCCAAATTTGGGTAAAAGAATGACGTGAAAAAGTTTGGCTTTCTTGCACTTCTCCCCTTCTTTCTGGCGCATAAAAATGTAGATGTACAAAAATTTCACAACACCCAAAGATTTCCATGTCGGTGGAAATAAACAAAATATATAAGGGAAAACGCAAGGAAATAACAACACGGTGTTTATAGTGGTTCGGCTTATCAAGGCCTATGTTTAACTCTAGCAATTTAGCACTTTATTGATCAACTTTCATCAATTTCAAGGTAAGATCGGTATTTCTTCAGAAAGTAAAATAGCAATGAGGATCCCAAGTGCCAGAAGTGAGAAGAAGCTCCCAAAGTGAAAGAAGCCAAGCCAAGATCCCTAAAAGTACAAGAGTAAGCCAAGAGCCAAGAATATAACCCCTATCTCGTATTTGTATGGGGTATTTATAGGTGGGATTTTGGAGGTAAGCTAGGCAGGATAACGGGAAGGATCCCAGAAGGTCCCAGGGCCCAAATACTAAAGTATTGGGATAGGTACTGATCCCAAGGTTGGCATCGACCCCAATTTTTTTTTTTATTTGGACATGTCGAGTTCTTTCATTTGCTTCGCTTCATCTTCTGGCAAAGATTGGTTGGAAGTTGCTTGATGGATCGGGAAGTACGATGACTTCAAGTTAAGTTGAACTTCTGGAATCCTAGATTCTATGATTCGTACCGACCCAGAAAGCCTTAGTGTAGCTTCTCAGTTGCTATTGAGTTACACCGATCCATGAAGGGATGGTATTTACTGCCAATCCCGGAGGCTTCGTGATTCCTACCGATCTCAAGGGCTTCGTGATTCCTGCTGATCTCGGAAGTGTTGGAGGAATTTGGAGATGCGGGGAGTTGTATTGTTCCCGAATGCATAGACTTGTGAGTTGAGCTATTTAAAGGGTGGTGATTCATACCTTTCCCAAAGTATGATCTACAACGACCCCAAACACGTGTGAGCCTAAGAAAAGTTTTGGTAAGCAGAGATGACCATACTTGCAAGTCTCCATCTACACTTGGTTTCTAGGTATTTGAGTGACACTTCTGAATCGTTTAGCCACAAGATGGTCGAGTCATGGCGGTCTTGCTTTCTGATAGTCGGGTCAAAAAGTCGGATTACAACAGTCTTAAATTTGATTTGTTCTCTCGACATCATAACAATTTCGCTCGTCTCTTAGTCTAAATGACTTCAAGTGTCAAGCATGATTTAAAAAAAATAAAAAAAATAACCTAAGGTCTCAAATCAGGTTTGCCTCTCGGTAGTATGACAGTTTTGCTTATAACTCAGCCTAGATGACTTCAAATGTTAAGTACAATTTCAAAAAGTTTTGACCACACAGTTTCAAATTAAATTTTGACTTTTGATACTAAGATAATTTATTCGTAAGCCTAGACAACTTTAATTATCAAGAAACACTTCAATTTTTGCTAACCTCCCAATCCAAATTCAAATTTTTATCTTTCAGTTTTCAAAGCCTTTATATAAATACTTGTCATTTAACAAAATCAGCCGACCAAATTTTGGCCAGTTGGATCAAGCCACAAATAATCTTGGATGAAATGGTCTACTCTTTCAACCTAAATTATATATCCTTCCCCTTTTGGGTTCATATTATTCAATCTGAAACTAAGTTCCATTTCATTTTCAAAACGATTTGACTTGAAAAATAATTAAGAAAAACAAACAAAACCTACTTGCTTTAAATTCACTCCATATCTCACAGTTGCAGTAAATTTTGAGGGGCATGTGTTACATCTAATATTCTTAATAGTAAATATAGAAATTATCTTTCTAAGTCCAATACTCTTTATCTAAGTGTGTTACAAGAGTTATAACATTTTGACATATAAGTATGAAGTGAAGTTTACCTGTGTCAAAAAGTTAATAGTACGAGCCCAAAAGAACACGATAGCATATCAAAAGCTCAATATATCGCGTAAGACAACTATAATCAACGATCAAAACAATCAACAAATCAAATATATGGCCCAAACGTTAAATGGAATTTGGGGTGAAGCGGGTCGTCAATCCACCCACATAGAATAACAATGTTAAATGCTGAGAACAACTATAGATCCTACTCGCTCAATAGGCAACGTGAGCAATCCAAGGAGAAGGCTCTTCGCCCATAGCTTCATGTCATACTGACTATGAATTGGCGGCAATCCCAAGACACAAAGATCTTCTAGCATGCAAAAAAAGATTGAACAATTATTATTGTACTTTCCTATATTATAGCTCCCATCAAAAACTCATTAACAGCGGGAGTGACCAAGTTAAACATGATAAGCCTCTTGACTAAATTGGAGTAACTGAGTAAGGAAATGACAATGAACGTAGGCTATGTAGTTATCGCGGTTAGTCGTCCGATAGCAGTGAAAATGCTTAAAATTACTATGGAAATATAGTGAAAAATAGCGGAAAGGCAAAAGGTTTCACTAAATATAAAAAAATATTAAATGTTAATTTTTTTCTTACTTTTATGCCATTTGTGTAAAATAAAATATTGTTTAACCTTATATAACATAAAAAAACATGATTCTGTGCAAATTTAGTAACTACAGTAGACTTTTAACTAATAATAATCACCGTAGCCTTAAAATTTGGATCTTAGCATTATTTTGTTTAAGAAAGAACTAACCTAATAAATCATTTTACGTAAATTTTCCTAAATCAAGCGCAAAAAAATCATTTAGCTAGTGTTGGAATTGTCCCACATCGGGAATTTGTCTACCTTATCTTCCTTAATATATGACGAGTTCCCACTTCACATTGCCAATTGGTTTTGTGATAATATGGGGGCTCCATCATTCAATCCTTCTCTTCAACTCTTCTTCATGGTATCAGAGCGCTGATCCAAAACTCTTCTTCATAATCTGCCCCACATCATCCCATTCATCCACGTGATAGGGCATATGTATGCCTAGCCGTGCGGGGGCGTGTTGGAATTGTCCCACATCGGGAATTTGTCTACCTTATCTTCTTTAATATATGAGGAGTTCCCCTTCACATTGCCAATTGGTTTTGTGATAATATGGGGGCTCCATCATTCAATCATTCTCTTCAACTCTTCTTCAGCTAGTGTAATATAAAAGAACAGAACTTAAACAAATCTACTATTCATTGGGGTTAAAGTCAAATAGCATAGCGGTCGTAGAACAATACTTGCTAAGATATTTATTTTGTGGTGCTTTAACGGACTTCATTTACGTAAACTTCGGGATATTCAAAGCGGTTTGAAACCAGCTATAAAAGTTTTAGTGTCATTTAGTTTTGATTGATTATCCTTTTGAATTTTCTATTGCATACTACAACTCTGCATCTTTCCACCCAAGCTTAGGGTCCGTTTGATTTTGAACGGAAAGGGGTATTTGGAAGGGGTTAGGGAAGGGGAAAATTGATGAAAGGGGTATGTGTTTTTATTTTAACAGAAGGGGACACACGAAAAGGGTAAAATGAGTGTAAAATAGAGTAAGAAAGGGTAAAGGAACGAACGAGGAAACGAAAGCTCGGATTTCTCACATTCAACTGGAGGGGCGTTTTCGCGGGTCCCACGTCGACGCGTCCGATGCTTCCGATGCGAACGCGAACGAAAAATGTCCCTTTTCAAAATCAAATGGTACCTTAATCGCATTGCCTCTTGGCTTTCAGCTCATTGATTCCCATGTTCTATCCAACTTTTGAAACCTTGCTTCTGGATTTTGTAGTGTTGGTGCAAACAAAATTTTGCACTAACATATAGCAAACATTTTTAGTGGTACAATAATTTATATAACAATTACATGTATATTGAACGGAAAATGTGATAATAATATAATATAATCATCTCTTAGGAGACAAATATGTTTAATTTACAAGATTACAACTGCAATTTCGTGTTTCATTCTTGAAAACATATGGCTATCAATTCAGTATGTTGCAACTTGGCCTTATCCTCTCTTTTTCTTACATCTCTTGCTTATATTTCTTAACTACAATAAATTATAGCTCAATCAAAGTAAAGCTTCACTCAAAATTCACATTATAAAACTCTTACATCTACAAATATTCTAATCAATTTATTACTATTTTTACTAACCCCATAAGAAAACCAAATTGAGTTAGCTAGCTGAGGAAGAAATAGAACGTATTTATCTTTTCTTTCTTTTATGTTTTGTGATATCACCATGAGTATCAAATAAGGAGCATACGTATCGATTAGCTGGAAGAAGAAAGAAAATATGCAGAATCATTTGAAATTCATCCTTTTACACATAAACAGAGAATAAACACACAAATCAATGGCTTGCACCATTAAACACAAGAAACAAGCTCTTCAGGCCTGGACATAACATTGTTATAAATATGAGCAATCATCCTCCTTTCAAATTCACTCAACTTCTTCTGACGACGTTCAGCCTCCGAATCTTTTATCATCTTCTTCGTCTGCAATGACCTCCCTGAAAACGCTAACATGGCATTAACGTACGCATCTCTCATCTGCAGCAGTAGCTTCTTCGGTGAAGAGATCCTTCTAAACACTTTAATTTTGATCCTTATAAGCCGTCTCCATGAACTCTTCCTTTTTGCTCCACCCAGCCTTATCACGGTTCGTTTTTCAGATGACCCTTCCAGGCGTTGGTATTTGTAGCTTTTGAGTTCCATTGCTGCGTTTTGTTTGTTTCCTTGTGGTTACTTTCTGTGTGCTATGACTTGTATATATATGGAGAAGAAAAGAAGATAGGTGTTGGGGAAGGAATTAATAAGTGAAGGAGACAGGGCGAAAATTGGACTGTGTCAAATGGATGATCTGAGGTTGAAAATAACGTGTGGATATGTTTATGGTGGCTTATGCTGACCTTGACTGATTAGATCGAAGACTTTTCTTTTGTGATGGAATTTTGTTTGAGTGGCCAAGTGAAAGAGAGTTGGAGAAGTTTTCAACGCTATTATTGGTTGAAATGGCACGCTCTTCTGTTTCACTCTATGGTAGTACACTCGCCAACTTGAATAGAAAGCTCTCCTACCCGGGGGTTACAAAATGCTGTTGCTTTTTTCATCATAGAATGAGATTGAGAGTCCCTATTTGGCTTTTATTTTTCAATTTTGGAAATTTAGGCTATGTTTGTTTTTCTCAAAAAGCGCTTTTCCAACGCTGATTTGAAAAGGCTGAATGTATTCAGCATTTTTAAAGCGTTAGGTGAGAGGAATCATTCAGCCGTGAATCAGCCTTTTTTGCTGAATGGTAAAAAGCGAATACTTTGAGTTTTTTCAGTTGCTGGTTGCTGATTTACGGTGCTACCCTTTTTTATACGTTGCTTTATAGCTGTCCTGCTTTATATAGCAAAGCAGATGTTCTTTCCTATCTAGAACAGAAAGCAGATAACTGCAACCAGTAATTTCTTTTTGTATATTTTGCAGAAAACATGTAACTGCAAGACTATTATATATTTTATATTTGCAAAGGTCAGGGCATTTATGTATTTCTAAGACTGGAGAAGACTGTGTATATATTTTAATTTCTTCAATTTCTTTTTGAACAATCTCAGTTACCTGAATGTACAAAATTAGATGAATTAATGGTTAGTAATGAGGACATAACATGTGATAGGACAAACACAGCTTATACTGCACTACAAAGTATGGATAGTGTTTTTTTTTTTTTTTTTTTTAATGAATTCTGAATAAAAGTCTAAACTCATCGTTATTAAAAAATGTAATTGCACGTATGTACATAATTAGTATTTGGACAATAAAGATGAAGGACAAATTTGTCAACCAAAAATATATCACAATTCCTCATAATTTGGATAAGCAAATAATCAAACAACATTAAAAGCATTCAGCATTCAGCATTCAGTATTTCTATTCAGCATTAAGCATTAAGCATTCAGCAATAAGCATTTAGCCATTTTAAACAAACGCAGCCTTAATCTTTTCTCTGTTGACAAAAACACATTGACTTTCAAAAAGTATTTTTTATTTTAATACACATTTTTAATAAATTAATACACCATTTTACTTTAATACGTTAATCCACAACTATTTTGTAAGTGATTAACTTAAAAATTTCACGTTTTTGCATATATATTTTAATTTTTATGGGACTTTGGAGGATAAATCTTTTTTTTTTTTTTGTTCTTCTTAAAGTTCTACGTTTCCATTATGGTTATTTATACAGAACATCGTTGCACCATTTTGTACAGTATCTTTTATGCAATACAATCACTCTCTTTACATTTTATATCGCTCTTTATATGTCTCTCTCTCTCTCTCTCCCTCACAATCTCATTTCTGAAGCACTCAACCATTACAAACAAAACTTTCAAGATCGTTAATAGTTTAGTTCTTCATTGAGTTTTTTGGAGACAAAACTAGTACATATTTTCGTTTAGCAATAATATGTATATTTATTCAAATATATTTTATAGCCTTATTAAGCAACTGTTATTCTTATATGAATGTTCTTTTAAGCTCACACTCATATTTAAGTGATGGTTAGAAGAATTAGTGCATCAAATGAGTATTTCAATTGAAGAATATAGAGTGCAAATATAAAATCATAACCAATACATTCATGGTTAAGTAGTTATAATAATCAATAGATTCATAGTTTCGCAATAGCAAATACGGAAACGAGGTTGCCTGTATATGCAATCAAGCATGATAGGTTTTTTGTATCAAGAGCAAGCACTTCCGTTATAAATTATACTTACTATTCTGCTAGTTTTTGTCTTATTTTCATGACTTCCATCTTTAGTGATGCCTAAAATGGAATAGCATGTTGGCATAAGATCTTTATATATAATCAAGACCAACGATGTTCTTTACTTCTTAAACTTCAAACTAAAAATAAACAAGCTACTTACTGTTATTACGTTGAATTATACGAATTATACGAAGCATAACAGAGAAAAAGAAATATATTTGACATTTTTTTAGATGGATAAACTAATTGAAATTTTAATATTATTAAAAGTCAACGATGTTATTTTATATGGTGGATTAACTTATTAAAATTGTGGATTAGAATAAAAATTACCTTTCAAAAATCGATCAATTGAAAAATTAGCTATAAAATATGAAATTGAAGTTAATTTTATTTTTTCTATTACTTTTTTTGGCCTAGCCCAGCCTGGTAGGAAGCCCACCAAACCGGTGGGTTGGGGGCAACAGTCTTGTCAAGGACAGCTTGAAAAATAGTAAACGATTTATATGAAGATCATATAAAGTAACACTTTCGTAAATTATATGATACTAACAATTGGGTGGTGGTTCGCGTTACAGTACTTGAATTCATTAGTTATGATTCGAAACTGGCAAATGGGTCGGCGTTTTATCTTCTAAGTTCACCAACGAATCAAAGAAAAATTAGACAACATTTATATTCTTTTAAATCCAGCAATTGAATACAAAGTAAACTGGGTTGGACGATATTTACGAAGCGTTTAGTCTTCAAGCGTTTGTTCAACCATTATACACACACACATACACACACACACACACATATAGGGGCAGGTTCAACAACACCTCAAACAGTGCAGCACCCCAGAAACCTGTAACACCCCTCTCGAAAAGCTAACACAAAAGACCTTTTAGCACAGTGATTAGTGTGTGGTGTTGCTTTACAGGAGGTCGGGGGTTCGATAACCGCGGTTGTCACATTTGGTATCAGAGCCTACACCCAGCCGGAATTGTGTGTGTAATGCTGCAGATGTTGGTCGGTGTGGTACTGATGTGGGTTACATGCACAATACCTAGTGGTGAGTGATATGAACCAACGAGGATGTTGGGCTCTTTAAGGGGGTAGTCTGTAATACCCCTCTCGAAAAACTAACATAAAAGATCTTTTAGCACAGTGGTTAGTGTGTGGTGTTGCTTTACAGAAGGTTGGGGGTTCGATACCCGTGGTTGTCACAAAACCCATCAACCACAACCAAGTATTTCCCACTCTCTCTCCTTCCACTCATTCTCTCTCATACCTCTAACATATTTAAACATAGATATGTGGCTGAAATTCGGGTGCAATTAGGGGGCTGAAATTCGGGGAGGCTCCCTGATTCTATCCCTATATATATATATATATATATATATATATATATATATATATGGCAAATAGTGTCGGCCCTGGCAAAACGTTGCCTAAGCCATAACTATATTTTGTTGCCCACTCCTACAAATATATATATATATATATATATATAAATTGATATGGTGTAACTATAACATACAAAATGTGAAAATTTCATGCATATTTCTATCATTTTAATATGGTGTAACTATAACATACGAAATGTGAATTTTTCTTACATATTGCCATATTCTATCATTTTTCTATTAATTACAACACAACAAATTCTAAAATTAAAAAAAGAGAACTAATTCAAATGGACAAAAGATGGTAACATGAAATAAAATGTGTTTTCAAGCTTTCAACGAAACAAATTCAAATGGTTAAGGGGTTTCACGTTTTCAGGTCTTGTTCAATTCAATTTCAAAAGCAACTGAGAAAAAAATCATTCAGTTAATTGAAAAAAAATACCTTAATTGTGTGGATAAATGGATGGAGACTGGAGCAACACAGCACTATCTCAAACATCAACAAATCTCTCTAACAGTAGACACAATACACCATTAACATAAACAAAACCATTTCATCACCTCTTACATTCCACCTTCAGCATCATTCACATCTTACATTCATAACCATTTCAACATATTCATTTCTACATCCTCATCATACAACTACATGCTCATCAGCACATCCACATCATACATCAAATATCAACAAAATAGCAACTTCAAACTCCTATACCCTGAACACAAAACTCCACAATCTATCCATCATATGCAACCCTAACATGCCTACACTGCTTCAAACTAGATATATCACAACTATCACACATCCATCCACCTCCTGTTCCACAACTTCAACTCATAACTGCCTTGCAGCTTTCTCAAACCAACACTCAACTCTGACCATTACACTCCAAATAAAACCAAACTAGTAGCCACGCTATCTCAAAGTCGCTAGGCTTCCCCACTTCATCACCTGTTTACAAAAAAAAAGTTAGAATGTAAAATGCTGCAAAAATTCTAAACTTGCCTTCACGGGGACTTGAAGCCTGCTCCCAAACAACATAGTAGTAAGCTCTTACCACCAGACCACTGAATCCAATGTTAAACTTTGGAAGCAATATTGTTTATATCACAATCTGCAATATAAAAACTATTATGTTGCCTTAAGCCCAGTGTGCTGGCCCAGCCCAAGGGCCTGGTGGGCTGCGCTCTGAGCCGACCCTGATGGCAAGCAGACCAAGGTCTCGATTTTGCTGGCCTTTAACTTTTCGGTTTGTAATATAAGGGCTTATTATCCTAAATGAACTTTTTTAAGAACATTGATAAAATGTAGTCGAGTTCTATTTACATATTTATATCTTCTTTCACACCCTACCTAGTTTATTAAAATAACCACACCTCCATTTTTTCCTTTTCATCCCCCACCTCCCCTATTACTTTTTAGAAATGCCCTCATACTTTTTAAACCACATTCAACTGTAATGTTGTTTGTTCATGAACCACGCTCGTATCAAACTAGGTTATTATACAAACCTCGGTTAACTTAAACTTAGTTATCATATGAACCGTACACGGTTCCAACTAGGTTATTACATGAATCTCACTAGGACCAAGTATTTTTTTATAAAAACATCATTTCGTTAGAGCTTATGTACATGGTTGTTTCATTCAAACATACTATGATGTGTTGGAGGATAGATATATTTTTGAAAAATCAAGAAATTGATAAAGTAGTGGGGCGCGAAAAAAGGAAAGTTAGGTATAAATAGTATTAACTTAAAATTCAATTCTCCAGACTATCTTTGTAACAACCCACACTTCCATGAGCCTAGATTTTCCGTAAAAAACGAAAACCTAAGTCCACTGAAACACAAATAGTTAAATTAGCATCACACACACACGCGCGCGCACACACACAAATATATATATATATATATATATATACACACACACTCACATTGGAATAATCTAGAATATAACCATAAATAAGCTCTTACAAAAATATTAACACATTTATGTCAACTATCTCTAAATGATCTAAATATGGTCTTTTATCTAACATGCGAATTTTTTTGAGGACTATGTGTAACAACCCAGACAACAGTGCATCCTAATTATTCATAAAAAGAAAAAAAATCCAAGTCCACCGAATTCCAAGTTGGGAGTTTGGTATCTTGCAAATAGGAAAACATAATGTAACACCCCACCTCCGCCAGGGTGTCTCTTGCAAGCACTCTGACTTTGGAGGGGCGTTTGAATCAGGTAAACATGCATAATGATATATCAAGGCAGAACAAGAACATATGTATATATGTAAACAGAGTAAATAACATAGATAAATAAAACAGCGGAAGATTTCAAACTATTTCAAAACAAGTCTGGTACAACATAATGTCAACTTTCCAAATACACAAGTCTAGATAAAAACAACATTACTGAAAAACTGAAATACATAAGTACTATCCCCAAAATAAGTGATGACCATAGCTAGCTTCATGTCAAGACCGTACATGAGCTAAAATCCCACAAGCAAGCGATCAGAAATCCAAGCTAAGCTCCAATATTCCCACCCTGAGAACCTGGGGGGGGGGGGGGAACGGAAGAAAAGAGGCAAAAGAAAACAGGTCAGTCAAAAAGACTGAGTAAGCCCTACTACAATCAATGTAAACTGATAAAGTTAACTGACATGAGAAGCAGGGATGAACATAAGGATAACAACATACTAGCATGATGATTAACCAACAAGGTAGATAAAGGTGTCATCGCATAATCAGGATTAAGGTTTTGCACCACAGGTGTACTAGCAAACTAACATGACTTGAATAAACAAGTATTGATCCCTTGGCCCAAGCTTTGGCCCAATAACATGAAGTGACCCTAATACGAGGTCCAACCAAACGGTCTAGTCGATCGGCTCCCTATAAGCCTAACTCGTCACGTGTTGGTGTCAATACGGCCCAAACATAATTGTAGTCAGACTGTGTCGGGTCTCCCGTCGGGTGTATCAAGCCCTAGGGTGTCAACCCCTGGACACCATAAACATAAGTGCACAGTCTCGATCTACTGGTACCCGTGCATGTTTTCTCCGGCTACGGACTATGTGCACGACCATAGTCCGTCCGGAACTACACCGGCGTACCACTCTGCCGTCGCTTTTGGTCACTTACCTCAAGTCCAGTAATCGTGCCCCCACCCTAGCCTAGTCCCTAGGGTCATAATGATACAAACTTGGGATTACTGCTGGAGTGGACCCCCATTGCTAGGATTTTCTAGTGGGTTAAGTACGGTTTAACCCTCTTGCTAATCATGGATTAACTTGGTTAAGTGTAACGATGAGTTCACAACTTAACCCTGATTAATCTACCAAGCCCAAATTGGTTAAGTATTAAGTGGACCATGACTTAACCCTAATCATGAGGCATTAATTAATTTAATGCGCCTTAACCCCTCACATTAGACCTTGTTGTGGTTACTAGTTAAGCCGGGCGGGTCCGGGTAGCTTTACACCACAACTTGGTCTAACCTTGGGTTCAAGGTACAACATGACCAACTTCTCACATTGGGTCCTACTGTTTGTAGCAACTAGTTAAGCCGGTCGGTTACGGGTAGGTTTACGCTACAAACTCAACCCAACCTCGAGTTGGTCACACTTATATTTTCTAAGTGTCATGTCCATCATGTTTCCAAAACATATTACAAGCTTTCAAGAATTTGGGTAGACCTAACTTAATAGGTAAATTCCCAATGGGTAGACCTAACTTAATAGGTAAATTCCCAATCTTATGTTTTTATGTCTTTTAAGTTTACCCAACCCCAAACGCAATCCCATCGCTTACATATCGCAATAGCGCATAAAGGATAGAAAGAGGGAACTTGGCATAATCATGACATAAAGGTGTTGAAGCCACAAGTTTAACATGGTGGCATATGAAATGTACATATGTTCATATACTTGCATATTACATTTTTAGGCCTCAAAAGCATGCATAAAACCCAACTTAGCATATTGGTGATACATGGTGATAAATGACATGTAGAAATGGCAATAAGTTCGCATTTAGCCTCACATGCAAGTTATCATAAGGGATATGATAACTTACATGTTGCCAAAATGCAACCTTTAGCATAAAGCTTGAAGCTTTAAGCTCATAAACCCAAGATAAGCTTGCATAACATGATAACATGAGCAAAATGATCAACCCAAACTTGCATAACATAACTTGCATATCATATGACAAACTTGCATATCAAACTTGCATAACATAACATGATAAACTTGCATATCATAACATGGCAAACTTGCATAACATAACATGATGAACTTGCATACCATAACATGGCAAACTTGCATATCATAATGATCAACCAAACTTGCATCATTCATTTAACTTTAGAGTTTAAATATGAAAGTAGAAAAGGGCTTACAATGCTTATGAAGACTCAAAAATATATATAGATTGAGACAAAGCCCTTATGCAATCAAATAAACCCAAAATGCAAGCTCCAATAGAAAAACCCTTGAGCCAAAATGATCAAAACTCTTGCTTTATGATGTAAATATGGAAACTTGACTTGAATGCAAGCTAATGACACTCATACAAGCTTGAAAACACTTGTATGCATGGAAAATCTCTCATAGAAATAATTTAGAATTTTATGAAGAGAGTGGAGGCCATGAGAGGAATGATTTTGCCATAGTTTAGTTGTATGAGTGAATAATGTTGATTTAGGCTTAGGTTAGGGTCTTATTTATAGAGATTAGGATTAGTTCTAGCCTTAGGATTAAACCCTAATTCCAATCTCAGCCCTTAAAACCGAATCTGGCCCAAAACCTAACCAAAACCCCAAAATGGTGCACCAGGCAAAACTGCCCGGTTGAACCAAGTCGACAGCCAAGTCGACAGGGCTGTCGACTTGGGTCCAACCAAGTCGACTCCCAAGTCGACAGGGCTGTCGACTTGGGTGCTCTGGCGGGAATTTTCCCGCCTAGCCCAATCTGACCTAATTTCCAAATTCAAACTTGAATTTGAAATCTGTTTTTACTTTGAATTTTTCTGAAAACTTCGTTGGGCCTTAATCGGGTCATACGGACTCCGATTTTCGAAAACTCAGACTCTATTTCGCGTATTTTTCCGAGACGAACGCAATGGCATAGCCCGTTTCCCTTGATTCAGATTTTAGAATTAAATTCTGCCTCGATTTACGTTATAACAGGTTATTGAAAATACGGGTTGTTACATTCTCCCCTCCTTAAAGGATTTCGCCCCCGAAATCTTCAAGTTAGGAAGAACATATCCTACCATCCAACATCCATCTACTCAAAACATCATCCACGAGCAATCATTGTCCTTACAAGATTCTAAATGTTGTATGAACATATGCAAAGGTGTGTGTATATGTACTTATCTAATGCAAATATCATCAATGCAAATTATGTTAGTGAAATGAATCCATATGTATGCAATTCCTAACATAATGTATAACATCTATATGTGTTCACATAACATACATCCATATGCAACATCCATGTGATAACACAAAAATTTTCATCCATGAATAAGCGTAAACACTCATGCATATGCAATATGAGGAGTGTGTGAGCCGATCTAGTGCCTAATGTGTATAATGCATCCACGAGTAACCACTTGCAAACACTTGCAACCACTTGCAAACATCAAGCATAACATGTTTCAAACACATGTTTCATCCAAAGGGTTTCTACCTAAGGTTCTCATGACGAGATTAACACGATAAACTAGATAAACATGGATAGCAAAGAGAAAGATATGCTAACAAAGAAAAGAGATTGAGAGTGTACCCTCAAAAAGGAATGGATAAAGCCCACGCATCTTCTCCTCGGTTTCCCAAGTTGCGTCTTCTTCGGCTTTACCCCATTGAACCTTCACCAACTTGACCTCTCGATTCCTTAGCTTCTTGGTCTCCGTCCCCAAGATACGAATTGGAGCTCTCCTCAAGGTAGCCTCTTTCTCCACTTCCACATCTTTCAGAACACTTGGCTCAACAACCTCTGTTGATTCATGTAAACACTTCCGGAGATGCGAGACATGAAAAACATCGTGTACTCCGGCAAGCTTCTCGGGCAACTCCACTCTATAAGCCATCTGCCCGATCCTCTCTATAATAGGGAATGGTCCAACAAACCTCGGTGCTAACTTCCCAACGGCTCCAAATCGGACCACATTCCACAAAGAAGAAACCTTCACGAAAACCATATCCCCAACATCAAACTCCAAATCAGTTCTTCGCTTATCAGCATAGGATTTCTGTCGGTCTTGGGCCGCTTTCATCCGTCTCCGAATCAACTCGACCTTCTCGGATGTATCTCTGATCATATCAGGCCCAAGTATAAGCTCATCTGTAGTCTCCCACCAACATGTAGGCGACTTGCACGGCCTCCCATATAAAGCTTCAAATGGTGCCATCCCTATGCTTGCCTGATAACTGTTATTATATGCAAACTCAACAAGAGGAAGATGGTCTTCCCAAGTACCACCAAAATCCAGAATACAAAGCCTCAACAGATCCTCAAGTACCCTATTCACCCTTTCGGTTTGACCGTCCGTCTGTGGGTGATAAGCCGTACTTAGATTCAACCTCGTGCCCATAGCTTCTTGCAAGCTATTCCAGAATTGACTTGTAAAGATTGGGTCACGGTCACTGACTATACTAGAAGGGACTCCATGTAGTCTCACAATCTCACGAAGATATACAGACGCTAGCCAAGATGCGGTCCTTTTGTTCTTCACCGGAATGAAATGAGCACTCTTCGTAAGTCTATCCACGATAACCCAAATGCTCGTATTCCCTTTCCTTGACCTTGGTAGCCCATCGATAAAATCCATGGAAATACTCTCCCACTTCCATAGTGGAACGTCTAGAGGATGCAATAGCCCACCGGGCTTCTTCGACTCGGCCTTAACTTGCTGGCAAATGATACATCTAGAGACAAACTCTGCCACATCCTTCTTCATCCCAGGCCAAAAGAAAATGCGCTTCATATCTTTATACATCTTATCTCCGCCCGGATGTATAGTCAACTTAGAGCGATGCGCTTCCTCAAGAACTTTTCTTACTAAATCTTCTACCATTGGAACACATAACCTTCCGTCTCTCCTCAGCCAACCCTTGTCATCAATAGAATATCGAGCGAGATGACTAGACGCCTCTCCTCGAATCAGCTTATCCATAATCTCAACTATCTGAGGGTCTTCTCTCTGTGAAGCCCTAACTTGATCAAGAAGGGTAGGTCTGAGTTCCAGAGATGCTAAAGAACCGGTCATCGACTCAACTGCCAAAGAGAAATCAAAGGTTGCCACATACTCTAGATTCTTCATCTCAACGAATAGAGGACTCAGAGTCAACCTTTTTCTACTCAATGCATCTGCTACCACATTCCCCTTGCCAAGGGTATAAGATATCTCAAAATCGTAGGACGCCAAGAATTCCATCCATCTTTGTTGCCTCAGATTCAGATCCTTCTGAGAAAAGAGATACTTCAATGACTTGTGATCGGTATAAAGCTCAAATCTTTCTCCCAGAAGATAATGGCACCAAGCCTTGAGTGCATATACTATTGCTGCCAACTCTAAGTCATGAGTGGGATAATTCTTCTCATGCACTTTGAGTTGTCTACCGCCAAAGCATATCACTCTTCCTTCTTGCATCAGAACAGCTCCTAACCCCGTGCCACATGCATCGGTGTATACTGTAAATAACTTCCCTCCATCGGGCAAAGCTAGAACAGGTGCTGATGTGAGAGCTCTCTTGAGCTTCTAAAAAGCAAGCTCGCATTCTATGCTCCAAGCAAAAACTAAATTTTTCTTCGTCAATTTAGTGAGAGGAGCGGAAATCTTCGCGAAGTCCTTGATGAACTTCCGGTAAAAGCCTGCAAGACCTAGAAAACTTCTCACTTCGGTTGCATTCCTTGGAGTCTTCCAATCCTGGACTGCAACTACCTTAGCGGGATCCACCGCTAAGCCTTGCTTAGATACTATATGCCCAAGGAATCTAACTTCCCTTCTCCAAAAGTGACACTTGGAGAACTTGGCCTTCAACTGATGCGCTCTAAGCGTATCCATCACCTCCACGAGATGCCTTGCGTGCTCTTCCTCATCCTTAGAGAAGATCAGAATATCATCTACGAAGACCACGACAAACTTGTTCAAGAACTCCCTGAACACCCTACTCATCAAGTCCACGAAATATGCGGGTGCATTAGTCAAACCGAACGGCATGACAAGCCATTCGAAGAACCCATCTGGAGTTCTGAACGCAGTCTTGTCTATACTATCTTCAGCTACCCTGAGCTGATGGAATCCTGTAGCAAGATCAAGCTGAGAGAAAACAGAAGCACCGATAAGCTGGTCAAAGAGATCATCAATCCTCGGTAACGGGTGTCTGTTCTTCTTAGTCAGCTTATTCAACTCTCAATAGTCAACACAAAGTCGGAGAGAACCATCTGCCTTGGTAGCAAATACCACAGGTGCTCCCCATTCAGATATACTTCGTCTAATGAAGTTCTTCTCAAGCAACTCCTTTACTTCCTTACTTAGCTCCCGCCTTTCACGCGGAGCCATGTGCCAAACGGGCAAAGAAACCGGCTTTGCATTATCCACCAGATAAATGCGGAAATCAATCTCTCGCTTAGGGGGCAACCCCCTAACTTCATCGAAAACATCCGGATACTCTCGAACCACTCTCACAGACTGAAGAGTTTCCATTGACGAGTCGAGTGATTCAAGATAGCACAACATGACGGGACCTCTTGGATTACAAGAAATATCTAGGGTGTTTCCGAGGCGAGTCACGAGCCTCACAACCCTATGCTCACAATCAAGGATGGCTCCATATCTGGACAACCAATCCATGCCCAATATCAATCCGTATCCCCTAAAACAAAGAATATAAGCACTACACAAGAACTCTACACTCAGTATAGAGATCCTCAAATCCCCACATATCATAGACAGATGGGCGGAACCCCCAATAGGATTTGAGACACAGACGGGATCATCTACTAAGCTAGTACTAAGGTGCAAACTATCAACAAGATCAGATGAGATAAAGCTATGCGATGCACCAGAATCAAACAAGGTGCGAACTGGAAAATCAGAAATATATACAAGGCTCTCAACAGAAATACTACCTTGATCGGGAACTGGAGCGACATTGAGAGCATGAACTTGCCCTCCTGAAGGTCCAGCACGCTGAGTCTGACCCTGGCCTTGCCCTTGCTTCTTCGGGCAATCCTTACTGAAATGTCCAGTCTCACCGTAGAAAAAGCATTCACCATTCTTCCTTTTCCTCTTCTTACAATCCTTAATAAGATGCCCAACTGAACCGCAATAATGGCACTTCCCCTTGTTGTTCTTGCCCTTGTTGTTGTTCCCCTTGTTGCCTTGACTCTTGTTATTGTTCTTGATCTGATTGCCTTGACTGCTCTGACCACTTGGATTACCCTGATTTCCTTTCCACTGGGAATCAGTCTTCTTGGCTTGAGCATCATTCATCTTGATCTCTTTCTTGACATCTCCCTGAAGTAACGCCATATCAACCAAGCTCTCAAACGTGGCCCCATGGGGAATATGTGACATAGCCAATCCCTGCAACGACTCATTCAATCCTCTAGCAAAACGAAGAGCCTTCTTCTGAGGAGTATTCACCATATCCAAGCCAAAACGAGCTAACTGATTGAACTTGTTCACATATTCTTTGACAGACATATCTCTTTGTTTCAAAGTTATGAACCTCTCCATTTGCAGATTCTCCTCAGCAGAAGACAGAAACTTAAGCACGAACCTTGCCCTGAAATCGGCCTAAGTCTCAACAGGCCTAGTACCATTGGTGACTTCCCACCAATAAGCGGCTTCATCCTTCATAAGCCAAACCGCCAACAAGATCTTCCTCTGATCGTCTAACCCAAAGATAGCAAATAAATCCTCGGTCTCTTTCAACCAATTTCTGGCCTCTACAAAAGTCTCAGTGCCTTGAAAGTTCTTGCCACCCATTTCTTTGAAATCTTTGCAAGTCTTTGCGAAGTCAACTTGAGGATGCTGAGGGGGAGGAGGAAGAGGAACCTCAGCGACAGGAGGAGGAGGAACATTAACTACCGGAGGAGGAGGAGGAGGAACATCTGCGGGGCCGGCTTCGGTCGCCCTAGCCTCCAAAAGTCTCCTATACCAAACAGGTACGTGTACTCCCTCCGGAATAGCAAAGTAATCGGCCATACTGAAAACGAAGAAAAAGACAGATTCAGAATGGAGAAAAACGAAGGAATTTTGCTAATGGCTTTTTTGGGGAATAGCCTTTAAAATAAACTAGACTTTTCTTTGGAAAATACTTTATACTTGGTTTTGAAAATAGTTTTCCAAAAGTTTTAAAAACCTTTTTGTTCCTTCTCGTAAACCATATGCTCTGATACCAAATGTAACACCCCACCTCCGCCAGGGCGTCTCTTGCAAGCACTCTGACTTTGGAGGGGCGTTTGAATCAGGTAAACATGCATAATGATATATCAAGGCAGAACAAGAACATATGTATATATGTAAACAGAGTAAATAACATAGATAAATAAAACAGCGGAAGATTTCAAACTATTTCAAAACAAGTCTGGAACAATATAATGTCAACTTTCCAAATACACAAGTCTAGATAAAAACAACATTACTGAAAAACTGAAATACATAAGTACTATTCCCAAAATAAGTGATGACCATAGCTAGCTTCATGTCAAGACCGTACATGAGCTAAAATCCCACAAGCAAGCGATCAGAAATCCAAGCTAAGCTCCAATATTCCCACCCTGAGAACCTGGGGGGGGAACGGAAGAAAAGAGGCGAAAGAAAACAGGTCAGTCAAAAAGACTGAGTAAGCCCTACTACAATCAATGTAAACTGATAAAGTTAACTGACATGAGAAGCAGGGATGAACATAAGGATAACAACATACTAGCATGATGATTAACCAACAAGGTAGATAAAGGTGTCATCGCATAATCAGGATTAAGGTTTTGCACCACAGGTGTACTAGCAAACTAACATGACTTGAATAAACAAGTATTGATCCCTTGGCCCAAGCTTTGGCCCAATAACATGAAGTGACCCTAATACGAGGTCCAACCAAACGGTCTAGTCGATCGGCACCCTATAAGCCTAACTCGTCACGTGTTGGTGTCAATACGGCCCAAACATAATTGTAGTCAGACTGTGTCGGGTCTCCCGTCAGGTGTATCAAGCCCTAGGGTGTCAACCCCTGGACACCATAAACATAAGTGCACAATCTCGATCTACTGGTACCCGTGCATGTTTTCTCCGGCTACGGACTATGTGCACGACCATAGTCCGTCCGGAACTACACCGGCGTACCACTCTGCCGTCGCTTTTGGTCACTTACCTCAAGTCCAGTAATCGTGCCCCCACCCTAGCCTAGTCCCTAGGGTCATAATGATACAAACTTGGGATTACTGCTGGAGTGGACTCCCATTGCTAGGATTTTCCAGTGGGTTAAGTACGGTTTAACCCTCTTGCTAATCATGGATTAACTTGGTTAAGTGTAACGATGAGTTCACGACTTAACCCTGATTAATCTACCAAGCCCAAATTGGTTAAGTATTAAGTGGACCATGACTTAACCCTAATCATGAGGCATTAATTAATTTAATGCGCCTTAACCTCTCACATTAGACCTTGTTGTGGTTACTAGTTAAGTCGGGCGGGTCCGGGTAGCTTTACACCACAACTTGGTCTAACCTCGGGTTCAAGGTACAACATGACCAACTTCTCACATTGGGTCCTATTGTTTGTAGCAACTAGTTAAGCCGGTCGGTTACGGGTAGGTTTACGCTACAAACTCAACCCAACCTCGAGTTGGTCACACTTATATTTTCTAAGTGTCATGTCCATCATGTTTCCAAAACATATTACAAGCTTTCAAGAATTTGGGTAGACCTAACTTAATAGGTAAATTCCCAATGGGTAGACCTAACTTAATAGGTAAATTCTCAATCTTATGTTTTTATGTCTTTTAAGTTTACCCAACCCCAAACGCAATCCCATCGCTTACATATCGCAATAGCGCATAAAGGATAGAAAGAGGGAACTTGGCATAATCATGGCATAAAGGTGTTGAAGCCACAAGTTTAACATGGTGGCATATGAAATGTACATATGTTCATATACTTGCATATTACATTTTTAGGCCTCAAAAGCATGCATAAAACCAAACTTAGCATATTGGTGATACATGATGATAAATGACATGTAGAAATGGCCATAAGTTCGCATTTAGCCTCACATGCAAGTTATCATAAGGGATATGATAACTTACATGTTGCCAAAATGCAACCTTTAGCATAAAGCTTGAAGCTTTAAGCTCATAAACCCAAGATAAGCTTGCATAACATGATAACATGAGCAAAATGATCAACCCAAACTTGCATAACTTAACTTGCATATCATATGACAAACTTGCATATCAAACTTGCATAACATAACATGATAAACTTGCATATCATAACATGGCAAACTTGCATAACATAACATGATGAACTTGCATACCATAACATGGCAAACTTGCATATCATAATGATCAACCAAACTTGCATCATTCATTTAACTTTAGAGTTTAAATATGAAAGTAGAAAAGGGCTTACAATGCTTATGAAGACTCAAAAATATATATAGATTGAGACAAAGCCCTTATGCAATCAAATAAACCCAAAATGCAAGCTCCAATAGAAAAACCCTTGAGCCAAAATGATCAAAACTCTTGCTTTATGATGTAAATATGGAAACTTGACTTGAATGCAAGCTAATGACACGCATACAAGCTTGAAAACACTTGTATGCATGGAAAATCTCTCATAGAAATAATTTAGAATTTTATGAAGAGAGTGGAGGCCATGAGAGGAATGATTTTGCCATAGTTTAGTTGTATGAGTGAATAATGTTGATTTAGGCTTAGGTTAGGGTCTTATTTATAGAGATTAGGATTAGTTCTAGCCTTAGGATTAAACCCTAATTCCAATCTCAGCCCTTAAACCGAATCTGGCCCAAAACCTAACCAAAACCCCAAAATGGTGCACCAGGCAAAACTGCCCAGCTGAACCAAGTCGACAGCCAAGTCGACAGGGCTGTCGACTTGGGTCCAACCAAGTCGACTCCCAAGTCGATAGGGCTGTCGACTTGGGTGCTCTGGCGGGAATTTTCCCGCCTAGCCCAATCTGACCTAATTTCCAAATTCAAACTTGAGTTTGAAATCTGTTTTTACTTTGAATTTTTCTGAAAACTTCGTTGGGCCTTAATCGGGTCATACGGACTCCGATTTTCGAAAACTCGGACTCTATTTCGCGTATTTTTCCGAGACGAACGCAATGGCATAGCCCGTTTCCCTTGATTCAGATGTTAGAATTAAATTCTTCCTCGATTTACGTTATAACAGGTTATTGAAAATACGGGTTGTTACACATAAATATACCAAGGAACTTAATTAAATAATTCATAGTGAAAAAAATTACAACATGATAGTAAATAAATACTCACTAAGGGAATAACACTTTCTGTATCAAGTATCTCTAAGCTAAATCACCCTTTTCTATCTAACCTGATGGTTGTTTGAGAAGGGGGAAGAACTAATGTTATGTTGGTTCACAAATTATTTCCTTTAAGAATAATACTACATGTACAATTCTATTTCCATTTTTGTTATATTACGTTTATTGAGGTTACACTATGCTCATCTCTACGCATAAATCGCACTCATATATGCTCCAGTAAATCTAACCTAATAAACAATATATATATAAGCCCTTAGGTCACATCGGTCATAGGTACTACCCATAGTACCATTTGTATCCTCCTCGCTAGGATTCCATCTTCTCGCCGGAGCGGAGAGTGCTGACACTATATATGTAAAGAACCGTCAATATGCTTACAATACAGATGTTCCATCATCCGATAAGTAAACGTGTAAACTGCACCCGCAAGTGGATAGCTCCAATGTCTACATTGCAGATATCCACAATGAACCGCCTCACTATCACTACATTGTTGACCTATACATAATCACTCTTTCTATAATCCTGAGCCATAAGTGGCGCTAATTCCCACTCAATATAGATCTCAATCGGGGATTTAGTATAGCTATGGCCTGTCACTTTATCAGCGCGGCTATGGCCCCGTGTAGCCATCGCTCAACTAGTTGGAAAATGATTTTCATGGATTGATCGCCTTTCTCTAAACCAAAGTAACTAATGCAACCATGTAGCGCCGCCACCTCAACATAACATCCCGATAATAAAAGATTGCTGACTCAAGCCCTTCCTTGCGCTCGATACTGACTAGTGATGATCGATACCCACACGACTACTATCTTTTAAATAGGCACCAAACCAGGAGTCGCACGAATACGTAAATCACCCCTCATCCTTTAGAATGCTTAGTACAGTCAAGGCATGCCTTCTTGATGAAATCTATAGATTCTACCTCCAAAGGACAGCTCCGCATGCCTACATCGAGGGTTTGTCCTATGGTATTCTCTATGTCTCTTGAAGCCACTTATTTACCCTAATCGGCAGGTGTTTTTGATATGTCGTTTGTACAGACTTCCTCTACTCTAAAGGATCTGTGATGGACCGCCATGATTGCCTATATCCAGTTCTCTTTTAGACTTCTCTAAACGAATCTTATAAGGTTATCGCTGCAACCTCACCGTTTATTAGACCCTATGTATAATTATTTTCTTATTCGTTTAGCTTATCTTTTCGTTTTCTCTTATCTACTTCACTCTTTTATTATGATATATAGTTTCTCTTTTAGGTTCTTTACTATTGCATGATAGTCTTTGTCCGAAAATGGTATGTACCTATCATGAACCACTTATTATGATAATTATCTTCTTTTCTTTATTTATTTACATGTCATAACATTAGATATTAATTCTATTCTTTATTTATCTTTACATCTTTTCTATACCCTACCAAATATACAACTTGATTATTGCCATTTTCATTTTGTCTTCATGTTAATTATTGTTTTTTTGTTGTATATAACAACTCTATGATTTTTGTTTAATGATAACAAACATATATATATATATATATATATATATATATTATAAGTATGTTTATATTTGTACTATTCTATTGCATCACAGACAGAGTTAAATATTCATATTTAATAAAATACTACTGCACAAGAATTTAAATATTCAAACAATATTTTATTAGAATATAGTATTTTATTTCTATGTTTGAATAGTACAGATTTCATAACTCCACTATTTGTATATCTCAGTAATACAATACAATACATTTCAATTTCATTTGTTACACTGTTCCACACTGCAACATACAGTCACTCATGTACATACATTGACGCACTCAGTTACTCTCTCTCTCATATATATTGTTTCACTATAATACTTGTCTTTTGTCTACCTTCTTCAGCATTCCAATCACCTGCTTACCTGTCATAGAAACACACACAGTAAATAGGAACAAAAATATTTTTAAATTCTAGCGGATATAATTTTATTTCAAAATTTATTTGCCTCAGAATTTTGGTTTGTTTCTCATCACATTTCATGACTTGATCTGATTTATATGGACATCCATCAGTGTCTAAACAGCTTGTGATATTCATAGTGAGACAATGTAAATACCACAAGGTAGTCAGTATTTCTAGTGCTCACATATATATATTTTGCACATACATGTATACACATACATGTGTATGTATATACACATATCTTTTGTGCAGGGGCAATATGGTCAAATCAGTGAATGGACATGAACCAAGAAATCCAGTACATATGCAGACACAAACACACACACATATATATATATACAAACACATTTTTGCATATATATATATATATATATGTGTGTGTGTGTGTGTGTGTGTGTGTTTATGTACATAGTAGGAACAATGGTTCAACAAGATCAAAATGGCTACGAAGAGCACATATGCAAGTACATACCAAGGGAAAGCAGCGTCCTAGCTCAGCAAGTTCATGGACAAAAATAACATGGCGGTACACATGCAAGCTCAAGATCAGTGTACAAACTTATGTACAAAAGCAAGTGTGGAATACAATCATAAATACACAAATGTACAAAGGAGTCAAGTGCAAGCCAATGTGTTTGTATACACATACATGAAAGTGCACAACAAAACAAAACTGTGTACATAAGAATGCACAGTGCAAAGTGGAACAGCCAAGAAAAGTGTCAAAGACACCATGCAATGGATCATCTCACACATGCAAGAATGAATGAGGTGGAGCAGCATGGTCGAGCTCATAAAATATGTAAGAAAAATGGCAAGCCAAAAAATGATTCAGCGACAACTAATATGCATGAATCAGCAAGCAACTCAAGTTCAACCGCACCAAGCTCAAAACAACTCAAATTTATATGGCCTCAATAGTTCAAGCAAATGAGCCACACACACACACACACACACACACACACACACACACACACGCACACACGCACACATACATATTCATATATATACACACACAAGTTGTATATATATACACATATATAAAATATACATGGCAAGAGAGATTACATAAGCATGCAGGTCAATGTGGCTCAAATGAAGGATCAATGCACGTGTTTATGTCCATGTCTTTTAGATAATACATGGCAGTTTTTTCAGCAAGCAAGAAATCATGCACAAGAAGATTGCCAAGTCAACATATATTCAAGATTCAGCACACACACAAAATGTCTGTGTACTAAGTATAACATTGCAAACATGATATACTTATTTACATACATGTGTATATATAAGTATACTTAGGTCGTATCCAAAATAAATTTTCAGAAAATAACCTTATTGGAGCCGACCGACCAACCCGTTGGTCACAGGACCGACCGACCCATTTATCACTTCGATCTGAAGCTGCCCAACCGACTGGTCCCTCCTTCCAGAACCAGACCAACCCAACCACTTCTTCTAGAATATGGCTGACCACCTCCTTTCTGACTGACCCGATCAGTAGCGACCGACCCGACCAGAAGAAGACCGACCGACCCAAACCTTTACCATTCCAACTTCCAAAACGACCATATCATGACCGACCCACTTCAAGACCGACCAGTTTATACCGACCCACCAGGAATGTGTACTGCACCATGTACTGCGCCTTGTACTACGGTCGACCAGATTTGCACCAACCGACCAGGAGAAGACCGAGCGACCAGGACGAGGCCGACCCATTTCCTACACAGCTTCAACTCGAACCCGATTTGACCAAAACTTCGCCAAATGATAAGATCAACGAATTCTACTCAACCAATTCAATCGGCACAACCATAAGCGTGTTATGAAATCACCATCAACATGAGTATGACTATCTTCACAAAAATTATGCAGATCACTCCAAAATCATGACAAATGAACTTATGAATTAAATTATGGATCTATCTTGCATAAACATATGAAATTGCATAAGAATTACTGCTTCGAACTTGCTAAATTAGATCCAATGGTGATTCATATGAAAATGGACTTACCATGTTGTAGATATAGGGAAAATGACTAGAATTTGATGAAAAACATGATCAAACATTCGTATACTTGATTGAATCCGTTTGAGAGATGCATACCACTCGCTAATTCTCCAAATCAAAGCAAAAACAATGAACTAAGATTCTAGATAGCTAGGAACTTGATTCAAACTCCTTGATTCGACGAACTCTCTCTTGAAACAGTGTATATCTAGCCTCAATTGGTGTAGATCTTCAATTCCCTTCCCTTAGATAATAGTGGAAAGGTGTTAGAGGAAGGAGGAACACAAGGCCACCAAATGAGAGAATAGAGAAAGTAAACTATTCTCCATACCTCTCACCCCTATTTATAGCTTCCACCATCCCACTAATTGGCCTCCCTAAATCAGCCCATTATGGCTTAAAAACCTAAACAACCAACTATTAAACCTTAAAATAGCAATTCCTCCCAAACCGCTAAGCCAAATCTTTAATGTAACCAATCTATGGAAAGGCAATCATCGTTTCCTTTCTAATGACATAGGCTCAGCACCTGATTTGACCTAAGTTAAAGTCTCCCAGTACAAGAGTGACAAGGGCAAAATGGTCACAAACAAAATTGGTAAAAATTATAGGCATGTCTCACATCCCCATAAACAACATATCAAAATATGAGAATGATCCAACCCTTAGGGAATAAAATAAAAATATTTTATTATCCTTCGATATGTAAAATGCAGGCTGTTACAATTCACATTGGAAAAGGTTTTGTTTCCAGAAATGAGTGAACAAATTCAAGAAATTAACATGCAGTTTTTTAGGAAAGAAAATCTAATATTTCTAGATTTGATTTGAGTTGAAATTGGCAACTGGATCTTGCAATTAAAATCACATATTTCAGCGAAGAAGTTATCATCCAATTCGAATGTTTTCAGAAAAAAATTTTGGGTAAGAAATCATTATGTATATTTGGGCAAGAAACAACTCACAAATAAATTCGCAAATGCAAAAATCATTCCATATTTTCGGAAATCAATCAGTGAACTCACGGCATGTATTCATTACTGAATCAAGGCAACAAATCACGAAACAATCATCATTCTAGTGAATCAAGGTTTTCCAGAATTTAATCAAGCCGGCAAAGAGGGAAAATCTCGGAGACAAATCATGCAACATTCACACAACAATCAAAGCAAGGCATAGAGAAATCAGAGATGCTTTAGGGATTTTTACCCTATATAACACACAAATCATCATCGATAATCTCATTGAAAATTCAAGCTGAAAATAAAAGAAACAAATCTCAATGAACTCACAATTTTAGAGAATTTCGATTGCAACCTCAAGCCAAATCATCGACAAGAACAACGTCACTTAAAGATAATCAAAGAACCATTTTTTCAACAATCAAAGTCTAGATTTGGGGGTTTATTGAAAAACCCTAATTTCCATCAGCCGACATTTCCAAAGCCAAAGCACTTCAGAGGGAATATGATAAAAGGGGGGTCAGCTATAATTTTTGTGAAGGGGGCTTTTATTTTATTTTAAGTTGTACTGTTTTTATTTCTTTTGTTAATCTTCCATTTGTTTTCTAGTTTTTTCTGTTAAAACTAGGTTTACTAGTTATTGGATTTTAACTAGGGTTTACTAACTATGGGTTTGTAGCTAGGGGAAAATCTGGTTTCGGGGGCATAAATCAGTTCATGGATTTGAACGTCGGATTAGAACAACGGCAGGTTTTGCGAGTATACAAAACTTTATAAGTGGTTAGCGAGGGGTTCGCGAGTTTATAAGTTTTTGTATGCGGGTGTCTGTTTAATTCTAGTAAAAAAACCTTGGGGAATGCAGAAGTAGGTAGGTTTTGCCGAAGCTAGGTAAAATCTGTGTTATTTATTTTTCGCATTTATTTTCTCTGCTGCAATTCGTGTTCCGATATTTTTAATATTATGTATAAATCCAATAAACCCTATTCACTCCCTTTTAGAGTTAACCTAGATCCAACAATTTTTACTTTTCTAACAACTGTTGTAAGTATTATCTTTTGGGAACTATTTATATTCTAGTGGGTTAGCTACTGAGATACTTCTAAATTCTATTTCCATATTTATTATGAAATAATCCCAGGTGTAGTGATCCATAATTACAAAGCATCTTTTCTATATTTTTTCCCTTTTTGTTAGGAAGTACAAAATATAGTAACATTCTCTAATTTGTACCAATCCTTCTTATTTTAACTTTATTCTTCTAATTAGGCTCACTACTTCTTTTTAAAACTTGTAATATGGAAACCTATTCTTTTCCAACCAACCAAAATATTACTGATTTCTCAAATCAAGTTATATTAAATTTCCTATTTATTTCACTTTTCATATTTACACTATTACTATAATTTCTTCTCATATTTAGGCTTACACCCTTTTTTTCATTCACTTTTTAAGCCCAAACTTACTTAAAAGTTCAGTTTTTTCTTGTTAGAATGACTTTTACATCTAAGTCCAAAATCTTTAAGATTTATAATTTAATATGAATAACTTGAATAAACTAATTTATGTAATTAGCCTAAATATATAACAGTGTCCATTTAGATAATCAAAATGGAAATCTAATGATATCATTTATTTTCATCATAAAAGGCACATAGTCTAATCCACTTAGCTGTAAAAGCATTCCAAATTCCATATCTAATCCAAATCCAAGTCTATTATCCATAATCTTCCCTTTTGTAAACTTTCTTTGAAACCAATACTAGAATTTATGTTGGTCTATAAATATGGATCTAATAATATAAATTTATTAACATAAAAATTAGGTCTGAGACCTTACCTCGGACAAATGATTCATTTTGAATGAACCCTGTCCTAGATCTACAATTTATTCCTCCAGTTGTGAATCTGAAAGCCTGAACCTATATTATATAATTTTCTAAAGAATTAGAGGGGAAAGGAAAGTGACAGGGCTTTTGCTTTCATCTAGAATAAAATGAGTTGAAATGTTAGCACTGCACGTTTATTTATAGGGATTCGAAACTGTATCATTTGTTGAAAAAAGGAGAAAATCCGTTCGTAGATTAGGCCACATTACTTTTTTGTATGCATTCGGGTCGACCCGTATCCATAGGTAATCGACCTATAGGTCGACCCGTATAAGTCAAAACATGCATATGAAACTGTGCCTTATTTCCTGATTTAATTAACATTTATATTTATAACATTATTTATACATAACGTTACTCTCTTTCCTGAATTCCGTTATTGCTTGATTCTTTTCTGACATATGTTTAACTCTCAAATTCAGACGTATGTTTATTTCTAGTATTCCTACGCATGCATACATATATAAAAAGTATATACGCACACGTTTAATTCTTATTTAATTATATTTAACACTATTTCTAGCTTCTCTGTTAAGTTTATACCATAAATTATTAATTCCTTTCCGTTTTAATGCACGTTTAATTTTCAAACCCAAACATACTTTTATTTTTTAAGTTCTCATATACGTGTAAACATGTATATGAACGTGTACATACATTAATTCTATTCCATTTATTTTGAATCCTTATTAATTTGTATCATTTTCATTGCTTACTAATCACAAATCAGCTCCTAATTGATTTGTTTCCTTATTACATTAATATTCATTAATTTGAATTCAAATACATATGCATATATCTTGCACAATTTATTCTATCCATAATTTATTTACCTTACACATTTACCATTCTTTAAATTTTAAATGATTACATAATCTATTAGTATAAATAAATAAATCTGCCAACCATTCTTAATTTAAAAAGGCCTATCTCTCGTAATCGTTCAACGCTAAAACTTCAAATAGTCAGAGCTTCTCCTTTTGTACTCTATTTGGAAAATATTGAATATAAGGATTGATTAAAAAATTGCCATGAGCATAATGGTATAAGTTTCATGGACAAATTCCAAAAATTAATCAAATTTGCCATGTTCTTATTTTATTAATTATATTTGTATTAATTAATTACTCCAAAAATGTGGGGTGTTACATTCTCCTACTCTTTAGGAATTTCATCTCCGAAATTTGACAAAGGTAAGGTCAAGTAAACCTTCGCACATCCATTCTTTATAAATAACCATTTGGTGTACACTCAATTTTATAGCTAAATGACACTAAAATTTTGATAGTTGGTTTCAAACCGATGGTTTGGTCAGAATGCCTTGAATTTTATGTAATTGAAGTCCCGTTAATGCCCAACTCTACAATCTTGCACACTTCTTTCGACAAAATGAAAATGCTACTCTAGTAGACCTGAAAATTGAACAATACTGATCTGATGAGCTGAAGTCTACCAGGATAGGAAAGCCATTTGCTAGTCTCCGACCCTGTTAGTAATCTTCTCAATGAGAGACCATCTAATAGCCCGACTCTGGCTGTGAGTCTACTAGAAACAGGGTCACTACAAGAAACTTGATGGACAAGGTCCCTGAAATCGGTTCTCAACATTGTGCTTAGCCCTAACACTGAAAAAATCGTTTTTGTCAGGATTTGCCATCAATTAGGGTTGTGCACAACTTTTCACAATTTAGATATATGGAATACATTGTGCACTCCTGCCATCTTCTAAGGTAAGTCTATTCTGTAAGAAAGGTTCTCAATCCTTTCTAATATCAGAAAAGGACCCACAAACAATGCAGTTAATACCCCGCTATTACTCCGCTATAACCATGCTATATCGCGTATCAGATTACCACTGTTGTGCTTTTCCTTGGTAGCCTTTGATATAGCATCTCCGCTTTAAACCCTGCTATATTATGCTGTATCCAGTTATTTCCGCTATATTACGCTATTTCTGCTATATTTTTTATGAAAGAAACAAACTGAAAAATGACGTTTATGTATTATAAAAATTATGAAATTAGTTTTTTCAATTGAATTTTAATATATATTTTTAGAAACAAAAATACTTTATATTCTATAAAAATTAATTAAGTTATATACCATTTACATTATTTATAGATATTTGCACATCTTTTTGTTTAAAATTAAGAATATACTAATTATGTTTAAATTGACTACTAGATTTTCATTTAGTTATCGGTTTTACATTCATAAAAACATTATGAACGAGTTACATACACTATTTTAGATTCATCCGCTATATCCTGCTATTTCCTCGCTTTATCCCGGCTATGATTTTTTGGACTTGTGCCTCACTGGATCCGCTAAGCGCTTCAACTGCACAACCCACAAATCATGTTGCTAACTTTCCTCTTTTACCGAACCGAACCAATTTATCAAAGGAGAAATTTCGAGAAACACCATACCACCTACGAAGAATTTCAAAACTCGACGCCTCCTACCGACATAACTCTTCTGTCTTCCCTGATAAGTTGTTATCTGTTGTAAAATAAGCTCAATATACACATAAGTCTCCTTCACCATCTCTGGCCTAAGTATCACTTTTTCGACTGTTTACAACCAATATGGAGTGATACATTGTCGTCCATATAATGTAATAAATGGTGCTGTATTGATTCTAGATTGATAACTATTATTTTATGCCAATTCTAGAAGATGCAAATGATCGTCCCATGAGCCTCTAAAGTCTACTATACAAATGCGGAAAAAATCTTCTAAGATGTGATTCACTCTCTTGGTCTGAATGTCGGTCTGAGAGTGATAATCTGTACTAAGGTGTAGCTAAGTCCCTAGTGCCATTTGCAAGCTTCTCCAAGCCTACTTGTGAATAATGGGTTTTGGTCACCCATAATGCTCTTTGATATTCTATGAATTCATACTTTTTGTTTCACGTACAAATCAGCCAGCTTAGCTGCCATTCTATTTGACTTAACAAGTATAAATAAAGCACTCTGGTCAACCAATTAATTATGACCTAATTTCTATCATAACCTAATCAAGTTCTCGATAGTCCATCGATGAAGTCCATTGACACTTAATCCTATTCCACTTGGGAACTTCTAGTGGTTGCATTAGACCGCTAGGTTTCTTCCGATCTGCCTTAACCCACCCCCAGTTCATGCACTTTGAGATGAATAATTCAACATCCTTCTTCATCATTTCTCATTGATAGATATGCTTCGTATCATGGTACATCTTATTACCGTTGGGATATATGGTCAGTTTTGAGTGATGACACTCCCGAAGCACTTCATCTCTCAAACCATCTGCCTTTGGAATAACCAATCTTCTGTTCTGATGAAACCAGCCACATTGGTTAAGTCTGTACTGCTTTACATCCTCAGACTCAACTCCTTGCTCGACCTTAGTGGTGATATCAACCAACTTAGGATCATGCTTGTGACTATCTCCAATTCTCTCAGTCAAAGTATGTCTAATAGTCAAGCTTGCCAACATTTCTGGCTCCGATTCACATCTTGGACAAGAATCATAACCCGTAATATATCCCAAATACTTCCATTCAAAGGACATGTCCCCGAAACTAGCATGTCTCTGAATCAAAGCGTTAAATACAGCATTACCCTTTCCTGATGTGTATGTTATTCCAAAGTCATAGGAAGCTAGAAAATCAAACCATCACTGTTGGCAAATTATAAGGTCCTTTTATGAAAAAAGTTACTTTAAGGACATAGGATCAATTTGAACCTCTTTCCTAGAAGATAATGACTACAAATAGTTAGTGCAAATACACCGCCGCTAATTCCAAATCATGGGTAGGGTACTTCTTCTTGTGCGGTTCTAACTACCTGCTGGCGTATGCCATAACCTTACCTTTCTCCATCATTACCACTCTTATGCCAGTACCACAAGCATCTGTGTATACAGTCATCTCCTCGTTCGCACCCGAAATAACCAATACTGGTGCACTTATCAACCTTTCCTTTAGGCTCATAAATGTATGTTCAAATCCAGCAATCCTAGTAAAAGCCTAATTTTTCTAAGTCAAGTTAATCAACAGTGCTTCTATCTTAGAGAAGTCTTGGATGAACTTCCTATAATATTATGCCAATATTAAGAAACTCCTCACATCCGTAGCATTCTCAGGTTTAGTCCAATCCTGCACCATTGCGACCTTCGTAGGATTAACAATGATAACATGTTCCAAAATGACATAACCCAAGAATTTGACTTTTATCCTCCATAAGTGACATGTTGAAAACTTTGCCCTCAGTTGGTATCTCATAAACACCTTTAGAACAATCCTTAAATGTGTCTTGTGTTCCTTCTTCGATTGAGAATAGACTAAAATGACATCAACGAACACAGGCACGAACTTATTCAACCAGTCTTTGAAGACATGGTTCATAAGATCTACAAAGCAGGCAAGTGCATTGGTTAGCCCGAATAACATAATCATGGCATTCAAAACACCGTTATTGGCACAAGCTTTATGGCCCATCTAAGCTAGTGAAATCTAGTAGCAAGATATAAGTGAGAAAACACCCTTGCAACATGAAGTTGGTCAAAAAAATCATCAACATGGTGAAGAGGATACTTATTGTTCTATGTCACCTTATTTAGCCCATGGTAGTCAACAAAAAATCTAAGGGGACCATCCCCCTTCGTCGTGAATACTACCGGCGCACCCCACTTGGATATACTCCTCCAAATGAAACCTTTCCCCAAAAGATCTTTCACCTCAAGATCTCTCTACTATTTGGCCGTTATCCTTCTCAAAAGCATCACTATTGATTTCATGTCCATTATCAGGTCAATACGGAATTCGATCTCTCTGTTATGTGGAAGTCCGGTCATTTCTTCGATTTCGTTTAGATAATCCCTAGCAGCTGGTACCGTTAGTAACTCATCGTCTGGAACATCGAGCGACTCTAGATAACTAGCCATCACCTTCTAAACCGATAAACAACCTACCACTATCTGCCCCTATCATCATTGAAATCCTCTTGTAATCCACTACTACTCCATACTTACTAAGCCAGTCCATCTCAAGTATGATACCAAACCTCAAAACCCTCAAACAAAGCAATAACAAACAAAAGAACATCTACGACTAGATAAAACAAATTATGACAATCCATACTAAGGTTTGCAGGGCAATCGATGAGGTTTGTTACTACTAAAGGCATGTCAACAATTTCAGGTTCCAATCCTAATTTATTAACTTGGTCTTTAAATATAAAAGAATGGGAAGCCCTAGTATCAAATAAAACACCAATAGGAACATTGAAAATGGAAAGTACCTACACCCTTAAAGTTACCCAAAGTAGGGTCCTACTAAATGATATGAAGCATTATAGGAATAAAGACATAGAAAACATCACATAGACTAAGATTAATAAGACATAAAGTAAGTAAAACATAGTGGAAGAAGAAGACAATTTAAAATAGCAATATTGCATTTTATTTCATAAACAAAATATTATGTCTCATCGGAAGAATATCTCAGTCATAAAATACCAGCATATACAAATGATATCCACTGAATAGTCATAGATACAGCCAAACCGTGGAAAAGAAAAAACATAGCAACACATCTACTACAAAGAAAATCCTCTAAGATAGAATGTGACGGCCCGCCCCGCACCAACCGACGTTTTACTCCAATTGTGCGCTGTACACATGTCCAATTGGCATGGGACGGTCGCCAAAGAAGAGAAAGAAAGAAGAGGAACCAAATAAAGAACCTGTAATATGTCTCACAGCGCATGGAATAAAATATAATAGCCAACATATACTTGACATAAAACAGATGAGACAGTGCATAAGCTGAAAACTTAAACTAACATCATCAGAGTAGCGGAAATATCAAATACAGCTTATTACAACTTCAAAATACTGTCTCTAAGATAAGCAAAATAGGTATGCTACTAATGCCCAAAGTAGATACCAATCACGACACAGGGAGAATAACTATATATCATACGTGGAGCCTCCTGCTCGTCTTCAGTCCATCTACCAAGCGCACTACCAGCTATCCCTGTCTCTAGTCTGCTCGTGTGAGCACCCAGAGTAATAAGAAGAAACATAAAACTCTGGGTCAGACGTCAGTCTGGTATGAGTGGTAGCAAGCATAAACAGAATAATAACAGGTATACTAAGTCATACCTGAACCTGGACCTGCAATCAAAGAGTTAGTACTGCACGGTACAATACTCTAAGATATCACTAACATATGGTGTGTAAATATACGGGGGTGGGGATGTGTATGTCAAACAATCAAGCATAGCAACCATCCTCCCATCTCTCACTCAGTGCGTAAAGCATACGACATCCACTTCTTCGATCACTAGAGCACTTTACTAAAACGACAGAACTCGACTTTGTACGACTATGTACATTCCTACTACCACCAACGCCATACCTATGGGATCACGTCCAACGTTTCCATGACCCCACTCCATTGGTAGGTAGCTCCCTAGTCGCACCATATCCAAAGCCCGAGTTTGTCTCTCTACCTCCAACACCTAGTGATCCAAAGTCATAGATATCGACAACTCCTTAGCACACGTCCCGCAGCAAAGTCCAATCACGAAGTGAACTCATTGGTTCCCGTCTGGATCCTGAGCTCGAACTTCCACTTGAACTACCTTTGCATTTCGGGTTATGGACCTCCATTGGATCGGTTCGGATCCCTTTCATCATCATTGGGATCGTGGCCTTCATCGTCTCGGTTCGTGACTACCACCTCGGATCGGATCGGAGTACTCGTGGCCTCCAGTCCCATCCGGATCGGATCGGGTTCTCCCTGGTACACTGGATCGGTTCGTGGCTTCCAGTCTCGCCTGGATCGGATCAGGTTCTCCACCACGCAACGGCTCGGGTCACGCCTCCTGGTCATAGTTCCAATCGCCTCGCCCTCCTCCAAGTCTTTGATTCGTTGTCCTCAAGGTGATCAGATCGGATCGTGTCGTTATCACCCCAAGCGGGTCGGGTCGGAGTCTTCAATCACCAAGTCTTGAATCGCGACTTCTCGGATCGGTTCGGTTCGTGGTGAGGGGAAATGGGCGGTTCGGATCGGGTAGGGGGCGATCCGATCCGATTTCCTGCACCGATTCCTGCAAGTGTTTGTACGCCTCTCGACGGCGTTTTCGACCATTCTAACTATTGAAACCAATCACAAAGCATACCAAAGAGTCATATCAACACATACAAGTGACCTCAAACACCAAAACAACCATATGATATGATAAAATGGATCAAACATAGCCAAAACCCCATGTTTTCCCTTAATCCCTCTTAATCATGTTTAAGCATATGATTAGCAAAACTTATCTAAATTAACTCAAACTCATATCAGAGGTCTAAAACATGATTTATGAATTTATAAACATTTTTCCAGAATTTATTTTCGTTTAAAAACGCTGATTAGCACTAATCACCCCAATTTAGCCAAAATTAGTGCAAAAGCAAGCTAATCACTCACCTTAGCCACAAATTAAACAAGGTCTGAAATAATTCTCTGATTTAATGCGAATCCAAATGCTAACAGCAGCTCCAAGGTTGATTAGGTGAAGATCTTCTTTGATTTGGTCTTGCTAATCTCTTTTTCTTCAAGTTGGAGTGGTTTGGAGGTGATTTGGAGACTTTAGAGGGTGGAGGCCATTATTAGGTTTCTTGGGGACTAAGTGGAGGCTAGAAAACTGAAATGGGATCAAATCCTAGACCAACTCAGCCCTCTCCTAACCCTAATCCCGAAATGGGTCATGGGCCCAAATCCTTAACTACCCGGTTTGGCCCAATATGCAGTTTTTCACCTTGCAAACCTTGTTTCAGCCATATCTCCCAAACGGTAAGTCCGTTTGGCTATTATGACCACTCTACGGAAATAGAAACCATCAAACGAATCTAATGGAAGTGGTTTCAGGTCAAAATTCCTTCCCTATCAAAAGTTATGGCCAAAACAGTACTGGCTAGGGGCAAAATGGTCATTTAAAAATCGACAAAAATCATGAACAGGGGAAATGACTCAAATAAATGTTTCCCAAAGTTATATGACCATACGACTTCACACGGGAAAGAAATAAATATTCTACAATCCTATGATGTGTAGAATACGGGTCGTTACACTCTTCCCCCCTTAAGAAATTTCGCCCCCGAAATTCCCTAATCAAAACACACACAAGGGTCCCGCATGCCTATCAATCATAAAACAACCATCAAACATGCAAAACAAGCAAAACAAGTCTATCCTAGCATGCGGAATAACTAAATCGCAAAGTAAATCTTACCAGGCAAAGAGTTCTGGATAAGCCTTTCTAATGCTTTCCTCTGTCTCCCAAGCACAATCATTTTCGTCCTCGCCCCACTGAACTTTGACTAGCTTCACCGACTTTCTTCGAAGTTGCTTCGTATCATGCCCCACAATACGAATCGGCTTGCGGTTCTCAACCGCCTCAGGTTCTACTTCGAAGTCCTCTAACTGATCAGGTGAAATAGTCACATTTGAGTCGTGAACGAACTTCCTTAGTTGGGAAACATGAAACACATTGTGAACTCCTGCCATTTTCTCTGGTAAGCCAACCCTATACGCCAAATTCCCAACTTCCTCGAGAACTTGGAAAGGACCCACAAATCTTGGTGCCAACTTGCCTCTCCTGCCAAATCGTATCACGCTTTTCAACGGAGAGATCTTGACAAACACCAAGTCACCAACGGAGAATTTCAAGTCTCTTCTCCTCTTATCAGCATAGCTTTTCTGCCTATCCTGAGCAGCTTTCATTCGTTGCTGAATGATCTTGATCTTATCGGAAGTTTCTCTCACCACATCTGGTCCAAGCACAAACTTCTCGCCAGTCTCTATCCAACATGATGGTGAGTTGCACGGTCTTCCGTACAAAGCTTCATATGGAGCCATACTGATACTGGATTGGTAGCTATTATTATATGCAAACTCCACTAGATGCAAATGGTCATCCCATGATCCACCGAAATCCAATATGCAAGCCCTCAAGAGATCTTCCAATATCCGATTCACCCTCTCCGTCTGACCGTCGGTCTGAGGATGATACGCGGTACTGAGATGTAATTCTGATCCTAAAGCCTCTTGTAAGCTCTTCCAAAATCCACTAGTAAACAACGGATCTCGGTCACTCACAATGCCTTTGGGTACTCCATGAAATCTCACTACCCACTTCATATACAGTTCTGCTAACTTAGCTGCAGTTCTGTTCGACTTAACTGGTATAAATCTTGCACCCTTGGTCAGTCGATCCACAATTACCCAAATGCTATCATGTCCCGATCTAGTCCTCGGCAAACCATCGATGAAATCCATCGAAACTTGTTCCCATTTCCATTCGGGAATTTCTAATGGTTGCATCAACCCACTAGGCTTCTTTTGCTCGGCTTTAACTAGCTGGCAATTTATGCATTTGGATATAAACTTCCCAACATCTCTTTTCATCCCTTCCCAGTAGTAAGTCTGCTTCATATCTCGATACATCTTATTACCACCGGGGTGTATAGTTAGCTTTGAGTGATGACATTCTCTAAGCACTTCATCCCTCAATCCATTGACATTGGGTACAACAAGCTTTCCATTCTTCCGAAGCCATCCATCTCGATCAAGCCTATACTTGTCCATCTCCCCATCGACATTCATTTCCAACTTGGAGATGACTTCCAATAAGTTAGGGTCGTTCCTTTGACTGGAACCAACCCTCTCAATCAAAGTGGGTCTGATCGTCAAGCTAGATAGCATAACTGGATCCAATTCGCACCTTGGTCTGAAATCAAACCCCGCGATATACTCCAGCTGCTTCCATTCAAGAAACATTGCCCCTAAGCTGGCATGTCTCCTACTCAAGGCATCGGCTACCGCATTACCCTTCCCAGGTGTATACGCGATATCAAAATCATACGAAGCCAAGAACTCTAACCATCTCTGCTGACGGAGATTCAGATCTTTCTGAGAGAAGAGATACTTTAATGATTTATGATCGGTAAACAGCTCAAATCTTTCTCCCAAGAGGTAATGTCTCCACATCTTCAGCGCAAATACGATCGCTGCCAATTCCAAATCATGGGTAGGATACTTCTTCTCATGCGGCTTTAGCTGTCTACTAGCATAAGCTACAACCCTACCTCCTTGCATCAATACCGCACCCAATCCGGTACCACAAGCATCCGTGTATACCGTCATCTCTTCATTTCCCTTAGGAATGACCAACACTGGCGCACGCGTCAACTTTTCCTTTAGACTCTTGAATGCTTTTTCACACCCTCCGTCCCAAACGAAGGCTTGATTCTTCTTAGTCAACTGAGTCAACGGTGCCGCTGTCTTGGAGAAGTCTTTGATAAACTTACGATAATATCCAGCTAACCCCAAGAAACTTCTTACATCCTTTGCATTCTTGGGCGTAGACCAATCTTGTACCGTAGCCACCTTTGCAGGGTCCACGGCAATACCATTCTCTGAAACAACATGGCCCAAGAATCTCACTTCCCTCCTCCAGAAGTGACACTTAGAAAACTTCGCTTTCAATTGGTGTCTTCTCAACACCTCCAACACAATTCTCAAATGTTCCTTGTGTTCCTCTTCTGTCCTCGAGTAAACAAGGATATCATCTACGAACACAAGAACAAACTTATTCAATTGGTCTCTGAATACTCTATTCATAAGATCCACGAAGTATGCTGGTGCATTGGTCAACCCGAATGGCATGACCAACCACTCATAAAACCCAGACGGCGTCCTAAATGCCGTTTTAGCTATACTATCAGCTGCTACACGGAGCTGATGAAATCCTGTCGCGAGGTCCAACTGGGAGAACACTCTCGCTCCTTCCAGTTGATCAAACAAATCATCTATCCGTGGTAGAGGATACTTATTCTTCCTCGTCACCTTATTTAACTCGCGATAATCCACACACAATCGAAGGGAACCATCTGCCTTAGTAGCAAACACAACTGGTGCCCCCCACTCGGAGACACTTCTTCTAATAAATCCCTTCTTCAAAAGATCACTAACTTGCACCTCGAGCTCTCGCTGTTCTCGTGGTGCCATACGACGAAGTGGCATCACTATAGGTCTGGCATCTTTCACTAAATCAATACGAAACTCAATTTCTCGGTGTGGTGGAAGTCCGGTCACTTCCTCGAAGATGTCCGGGTACTGGCCAACCACGGGCAAACCTGATAACTCATCATGCGGAATGTCGAGGGAATTTACAAAACTAGCCATTACCCCATCACAGGGTAGATTACCAAACACTACCCTCCGCCCATCATCCGCCCTAACTGTCACCAAAGAGCCCTCACAGTCTACCACCACCCCGTATCTTTGGAGCCAATCGACTCCCAAAATAATGCCATACCCAGTAAAGCCCAAAACAAAGCAATCACAAACAAACATACATCCATGACTCGATAAGACCACATTACGACAGATCATACTGAGGTTTGTTGAACCACCAATCGGGTTCGTCACAGCTAATGGTCTATCGACTAACTCGGGTTCCAATCCCAACCTATCTACCAGGTCACTAGATATGAAGGAATGGGAAGCCCCGGTATCGAACAAAACTCTAACAGGAAGATCATAAATGGAAAGCATACCTTGAATAACGACTCCCTTTCCTTTCTCCGCCGCAGTTGGGGCATTCGACGAAGAAGGAACAGCATTGATGGCATATGCTTTCACAATCTGATTCTCCTTCAAAGGTTGCGGGCACTTATCCTTAAAATGTCCCTCTTGGCCACAGTTAAAGCACTTCTTTCCCACTGTCTTGGCCCTACATTCCCTTGCATAATGGCCCTTCTTTCCACATTTGAAGCACTCGATTTCTTTCCTGCTTTTCTTCTGGCCATCCTTAGCTTGGTTCTGCTTCCTCTTATTCTGAGAGTTATTCTTGCCTCCACCGCTTGCTTGCGGCTTTGGCTCTTCAGCAGATGCAGCAACAACCCCAGTCTTCGGCTTAGGGTAAAGACTTTCTGACCTCAAAGCTTTTCCCACGATCGACTCAAACGTCTCATCGATGTGATTAATCAGCCTCTCCCCTAAGTATTCATCCAAACCAGTGATGAACTTCTCATTTTTCTTTTCGGGAGTATCGATTAGAGATAACCCATACTTCGACAAAGTGTCGAACTCAGCAACATAATCCGATACTGCCCTTCCATTCTGCTTAAGCTCCAAGAACTTCCTAAACAATTCCGATTTCTGGGCAGCTGGGATATACTTGTCGCTAAAGCGAGCTTTAAACTGATCCCAAGTAACTTGGTCTTCTGGTGTGGCTGCCCTAATAGCATTCCACCAATTCATCGCTCGTCCTTGCAGCTGACGAGACGCTAGCCTTCTCTTCATCGCATCCTCGATACCCAAGTCATCGAAGATACGGTCACAACTATCCAACCAGTCCTGAACATCCGTGGCCGACTCTGTTCCGTGAAACGACTTTCCACCCAGATTAGTGTAATCCTTACTCAGCTTGGCAAAATCGACCCTAGGCGCTTGCACCGCTACACCTCCAGCATTGGCAACATTAGGAGCCTCCCTCTGAATATCCACAAGCATCTCTCTCATGAGGTTGGTAAACATAGCCCTCATGTCAGGGGGATTCCCATTATTGGCCCCTCTGCCAGCACCTCTTCCTCGGCTCATCGTCAAATCTGTTAAAGAGAAAACGATTAACCATCTCCATAGTGGTGCCAGTGCAGTGCAATGCGACTTCATCCTTAAACATACTAATACTACATATAGATATAGCTTTTGAAAACCAAAATAATCACAAATACGCGCTCTCATATACGTACTATCTCTCCCTAGTGTCTTTCCCTAGGTGAATTCCGCAACCTAGAGCTCTGATACCAAGTGTGACGGCCCGCCCCGCACCAACCGACGTTTTACTCCAATTGTGCGCTGTACACATGTCCAATTGGCATGGGACGGTCGCCAAAGAAGAGAAAGAAAGAAGAGGAACCAAATAAAGAACCTGTAATATGTCTCACAGCGCATGGAATAAAATATAATAGCCAACATATACTTGACATAAAACAGATGAGACAGTGCATAAGCTGAAAACTTAAACTAACATCATCAGAGTAGCGGAAATATCAAATACAGCTTATTACAACTTCAAAATACTGTCTCTAAGATAAGCAAAATAGGTATGCTACTAATGCCCAAAGTAGATACCAATCACGACACAGGGAGAATAACTATATATCATACGTGGAGCCTCCTGCTCGTCTTCAGTCCATCTACCAAGCGCACTACCAGCTATCCCTGTCTCTAGTCTGCTCGTGTGAGCACCCAGAGTAATAAGAAGAAACATAAAACTCTGGGTCAGACGTCAGTCTGGTATGAGTGGTAGCAAGCATAAACAGAATAATAACAGGTATACTAAGTCATACCTGAACCTGGACCTGCAATCAAAGAGTTAGTACTGCACGGTACAATACTCTAAGATATCACTAACATATGGTGTGTAAATATACGGGGGTGGGGATGTGTATGTCAAACAATCAAGCATAGCAACCATCCTCCCATCTCTCACTCAGTGCGTAAAGCATACGACATCCACTTCTTCGATCACTAGAGCACTTTACTAAAACGACAGAACTCGACTTTGTACGACTATGTACATTCCTACTACCACCAACGCCATACCTATGGGATCACGTCCAACGTTTCCATGACCCCACTCCATTGGTAGGTAGCTCCCTAGTCGCACCATATCCAAAGCCCGAGTTTGTCTCTCTACCTCCAACACCTAGTGATCCAAAGTCATAGATATCGACAACTCCTTAGCACACGTCCCGCAGCAAAGTCCAATCACGAAGTGAACTCATTGGTTCCCGTCTGGATCCTGAGCTCGAACTTCCACTTGAACTACCTTTGCATTTCGGGTTATGGACCTCCATTGGATCGGTTCGGATCCCTTTCATCATCATTGGGATCGTGGCCTTCATCGTCTCGGTTCGTGACTACCACCTCGGATCGGATCGGAGTACTCGTGGCCTCCAGTCCCATCCGGATCGGATCGGGTTCTCCCTGGTACACTGGATCGGTTCGTGGCTTCCAGTCTCGCCTGGATCGGATCAGGTTCTCCACCACGCAACGGCTCGGGTCACGCCTCCTGGTCATAGTTCCAATCGCCTCGCCCTCCTCCAAGTCTTTGATTCGTTGTCCTCAAGGTGATCAGATCGGATCGTGTCGTTATCACCCCAAGCGGGTCGGGTCGGAGTCTTCAATCACCAAGTCTTGAATCGCGACTTCTCGGATCGGTTCGGTTCGTGGTGAGGGGAAATGGGCGGTTCGGATCGGGTAGGGGGCGATCCGATCCGATTTCCTGCACCGATTCCTGCAAGTGTTTGTACGCCTCTCGACGGCGTTTTCGACCATTCTAACTATTGAAACCAATCACAAAGCATACCAAAGAGTCATATCAACACATACAAGTGACCTCAAACACCAAAACAACCATATGATATGATAAAATGGATCAAACATAGCCAAAACCCCATGTTTTCCCTTAATCCCTCTTAATCATGTTTAAGCATATGATTAGCAAAACTTATCTAAATTAACTCAAACTCATATCAGAGGTCTAAAACATGATTTATGAATTTATAAACATTTTTCCAGAATTTATTTTCGTTTAAAAACGCTGATTAGCACTAATCACCCCAATTTAGCCAAAATTAGTGCAAAAGCAAGCTAATCACTCACCTTAGCCACAAATTAAACAAGGTCTGAAATAATTCTCTGATTTAATGCGAATCCAAATGCTAACAGCAGCTCCAAGGTTGATTAGGTGAAGATCTTCTTTGATTTGGTCTTGCTAATCTCTTTTTCTTCAAGTTGGAGTGGTTTGGAGGTGATTTGGAGACTTTAGAGGGTGGAGGCCATTATTAGGTTTCTTGGGGACTAAGTGGAGGCTAGAAAACTGAAATGGGATCAAATCCTAGACCAACTCAGCCCTCTCCTAACCCTAATCCCGAAATGGGTCATGGGCCCAAATCCTTAACTACCCGGTTTGGCCCAATATGCAGTTTTTCACCTTGCAAACCTTGTTTCAGCCATATCTCCCAAACGGTAAGTCCGTTTGGCTATTATGACCACTCTACGGAAAGAGAAACCATCAAACGAATCTAATGGAAGTGGTTTCAGGTCAAAATTCCTTCCCTATCAAAAGTTATGGCCAAAACAGTACTGGCTAGGGGCAAAATGGTCATTTAAAAATCGACAAAAATCATGAACAGGGGAAATGACTCAAATAAATGTTTCCCAAAGTTATATGACCATACGACTTCACACGGGAAAGAAATAAATATTCTACAATCCTATGATGTGTAGAATACGGGTCGTTACATAGAATCTGCCGAACAATCCAAAATATGCACTCCCACCTTATGAGCTTGGGGAAAGAAAAAGGAAGGAAAATGGTTCAGGCATAAAGTCTGGTGAGATGTTATGATTACTAGCACGATTCATAAGCAAAGGAAACAGATAAAACAATAGCTCTAGTGTTAGATATGGTAAGTGTACACTTAATGTAAACATATAGGATGACATAAAAGATTATAGATAGGTGTGAATATTCTAATTCCTTTGAATTTTAACTATTTGCACTTCTACAAATTTCAGAATATAATATAATTAGGAAAATTTTCCCTAATACAACCCATCGATCGACTGTTAATACCATAGAGTGATAACTTATACCCACTATGGATCTTGGGATTATCAGGCCTAACACATCAGCAAAAAGATAACATTACCATAACTGTAACAGTGACTTATATTCCCAAGTCATTTTGATGCACGCACATTGAACCATCGGAACACACCCATATGCACCTCAATTTGGACTAGCTTACTACATAGAATAGCATGGTGTGTGCCATAAAACCATATGTGATAAAAAGGGTATGCTATCTGGCATGGATCCCTAACAAACAATATTTAGTCCAATCCCTATTAATTAAGACCTACATAAAAACCATTTACAATAATTAACCATAGAATTAGGCTTATAACTTACTGTCATTTTAAGTTCAATATTTATTAACCCTAACTATTCATTCATTAACCATAGAAACCATAACCATAAAATTTCCTAGTCATAAGTCCACCATAGAATTTTCTAATCATAAGACCACCATAGAATTGCCTAATTGCAAGGCCGTCATAGAATAAAATTGCCTAATCACCAGGCCGCCATAGAATAAAATTGCCTAATTAGAAGGCCCCATAAAATAAAATTACCTAATAATAAGACCATCATAGAATTGTCTGATCACAAGACCACCATAGAATTTTCCTAATCACAAGGGTACCATAGAACCATAGAATTGCTTAGTCACAAGGACACCATAGAATAACCATAAAATTTAGGCTTGTAACTTAACATCATTTTAATTAAATACTTCATATTAATCCTAATTATTCTTTTACAATTTTATGTCATATTCATATTTGCAAATAAACAACGTTTGTTTATTATGATTCCCCAATCTATCATGTTTATGCATATAAATGTTACAATCCATTTTTCTGTCATAACTAGTAACATAGACATTTTACAAACATTATCAAAATTCCTATTTTCAGTCCAATGCCCCCTTTATTACAATTTTACAGTATATGTCAAATTAGCCCTAAATTATCCAATCATGTTTTCATTATTCCAGTCTAATAACCAGATTTCCTAAATATGCACAGAATAAAAGGATAATAAACAGTCGTAGGCAATTAGGCATATAAATCTATGCCTAAAATAGTCATTTACATATGCCTTTTAGGCATATCTGGGCCGAGCCATAGTAAACTATAAAAAATCCGAGAAGAAGGGGAAAGAGGATTAAGGACATAACTTCCAGTAACTTGAATTTGAATGAAACAAAAAAAGCAAGAAAAGACAGAAAAATACAGAAACTACTTACAAAAAGAAATTACAAAAAAACTGGAACAAACAAAAACTGCAAGTAAGAGAACTGTAAACAAAATCATGGCTAAAACGATTATTATTCTTATTTACCTAAACTTAATCAAATATCTGAGTTATCACAAAACTCTCCAGAGGCCCTCCCTTTTCAGCCCCAGTGGAACCCCCAAAAGAAAATAAAATAGAAAATATTTTTTTATCAAATCTCAATCCCCTAAAATTTAATTTTAGGTTGGCCATGTCTCTCAAAAAGAAGACAAAACTAGGCGGGGAAGAGATGTGTTGTGAAGAAATGGGGTGGGATTGGAGGTTTATTTATAAGTGGAGAAAAAGATCCTCAACCATCAAATTTATGGTTTAAATTTGAATCAACTAAATCCTTGGATCAATCTGAAGTTGCTACGTCATCCAATAAGACGCAAACACATCAGCTGGAAAATCTCACAAAAAATCAAGTTTGTTCCTTTGAATACATATCTTGCAGGTAAACGTGCCAGGAACGTTTGGATCGACCTAGACTCTCATTGGTTCGACATGTCGGTCGACCCACATACAACCTGGGTTGACCTGTAACAACCCAAAATTTTGGAAATAATTAATTTAGTTATTTAATTAAATTCCAAAGATGGAATTATCGTAACTGATGGAATTTGTACATGAAACGTGCACCGTTGTGTTCACGATGGAATTCTGGTCAACTTTTATGTATCGAACTTAGCGAATGGAGTCTGTATGAAAAAGTTATGAAAGAAATACGAAAATGGACGGAAAATAAATGAAACAGGATATAATATATATAAGGTAATAATTTATTACCACAAAACCCTTGTTTCCCACCACTGTCAGGTTGACCCAGCGATCGATTGACAGTCTACGACAGTTATGGTTTAAATATATAATTTACTATATATCAATGGATGGATCTTTATAAAATTAAATCTAATGGTTCAAGGTCATTTCTACGTACATAGATAAAGGGCTAGACCCCCACTCTTTTGCTCATATTTTCTAGAGGCAGTAGCGAAGCTATGCCATTTCCAGGTCTCCAATCTCTGGTAAAATTCTAAATTAAAAATCTATTCAAATCAAATAAACAAGAGTTGGTGATACTAAATCCAAATCTATGCAAAAGGGTTGGTTCTACGAATAGGTAGTCTATATTATTAAATTTCCTTCTATTTTTCCTATTTTTCTTTTAGATCTACAAATCTAAATTCGTGTTTGTATACCGTCTTTGTAATAAATTGTAGATCTGTAAGTTTTAGGAGTTGTAAGCCTAAAAGTTTTGTTCAAATTCAGATTCAGATAGCTTTTAGGTGAGTAGAAAATATATTCATTTTTATAATAAACTATATAATTCATTTGCGTTGAATCTGAATTATATGCCTAAAAGTTTATCAAATTTGTTTGTTTTTATCATATTTGAAATATTATGAATGAAATTTAAATATGGATTTGTAGGCTTCTTAGTTTACTATTATTATATTGCCTACAATTTATCTTGGATTGTTGTGGTTATCGTAGATACTATAAATCGAGAAATCAGTCCCAAAATATTGTCACATTTGTAGTGCAATTATTCCAGATTTATAGAATTAGGTGTAAACTTATGATTTTTGCAATTTTGATTTTATAATATAAACTTTCTTATGTTGATATAGTTTGGGTTTTTATCGCATTATTGTCATTTTTCCTTTTTTCTCTTTTTGCATTAAAAGGCATTATTTGAAATCTATAAGGAACGTAAATAAACCAAATAAGAAGATGTGCAAATTCATGTATTTTTGTACGTAGTTTGCAACTTCTATTCTAAATAAAATATTAACCTATTTCCTTATGATTCGAAATATGCTAATTTTCCTCTTTTTAATAGTTTTGGCAAAATTTACAATAATTATAGTAATTTTTTCGTAAGATATTGGATCTTTAATAAGATTAAACACAAAATGGATGTTTTGGTCGTTAGTTGAGACCAGAACATAAATAGTAGTTAATAATAAAATGAAAACTAGTAACTACGTTAACCCCACGCTTAAAATATAAATATAAACATATATTATAATCTTATCCATCCAAATCTACGTAAATAACGCCATTATATTAAATAAATGTTTATTTGTTGTTGTGTGTCTGAATTTAAAGGTTTCCAATTTATGGGAATAAAAATATGGTAATAACTCCCATAATAAATGGAAAATAAATATTTGAAATCGTTGTAGCAATAAAAATGGAATTTATTGCAAAAATAAAAAGGTCATAGATAGAATAATAATAATTGTAACCATATTTGTTTGGGTGAAATGAATTTAATAGGAATTAAATTCGTAAATGGTTACAATTTGAACTGTGATTAGAAATAAGGATTGTAACTCTATCTAAGGAAATAAATAAGTATTATATATATATTCAAATAAGCATAAAATTGAATTAAATTAATATAGAAATGTTCACGAGTTACAAATATCAGACTAAACTTTAAATAGGACGGATCTAATGGTAAGGAATAATATACTTAATGTCTTAGAAAACATGGCTGTTAGGGTTATAAATGTTAGGGAATCTTAAATAAAAACAATAAATGGAATTAAATTGCATAAGTGGGGACTGATTGTCGTAGTAAATGCTAAGTCCAACAAGGAAAAAATGACTAAACGTCATAGGATAGGAAGTTATAGGCTTTCCATATTTTATTCTAGTTATTCTTGAATTAATATAATTAGAAATAAGGATTTGGACTTAGTAGGGTAAAGAGCGAGGCCAGTTGCCTTATTCGACAGAAGTCTTCACTTTCCAGCAGTCTGATATATGTACAACTGATGTAAGATACCAATAACCATAGGAATCTGTGACGATATTTAATTGTGCAGTAAGAATTATTTCCTAAAATAAGTTTTTCAAAAAAGAAACCATTAAGGTAATAATTAATAAGCATAGCCTACTTCGCTATTAGAAGAATTAAGTAGTTAGATCCACCCTTAAAGAAGTATTAAGTGATCGCGTAGCTCGCCTCCCCATAAATAAGAAGTATTAAACGGCTATGTAACACCCTACGTCCATTAATGTCACTCACTAAGGGAATGCACTAACTTTCATGGAGTATTATAAGAGTATAGAACAGAATATCACAAGACAGATATATAAAATGGTACTTAAAAAATTCAAAATTTATTCATTACAGCGGAAAAGCAAAACATGTTTGGTTACAAAATCAAAACCACATACTAGAGTCAAGTACAGAAATATCCATCTTGTACAAAATTATTATCAGAGTACATAAAAGTAAATTCATAATCCCACTCCAAATAGCCATAATGAGAAAGGGAAAAAGCTGAGCATTACTTTCAACACTTCCAAGCACTTCAAGAATAAAAGGAATCCAAGTAAAGCTTCACTATTCCCACCCTGAGGACCGGGGGGGAGAGAGAAAAGAGGCAAAAGAAAAAGGGTTCAGACATACGTCTGGCGATTCTAGTGGCTTTAACAATATAATCAGTAAAGTAACAGGATAAGAACATAAACTGGATATAAAAGATGGTTGTAACATAAGCAGATATGACAAGGTAAACAAGATGAACAAGATATAACGTTGATTGCGCTTCTAATCTCTGTAAGATAATTCCTACACCGCACCAATACTAGTTTAACACTAAAAGATGATCCCTCTCACTAATCACGATAATAATAATGTTAGTTTCGTGTACTCCTAGCTGCTGTCATAGGTGCCGCCTGCTCCTATCTCCATTAGTTGTACCCACTACCCTCCCCACTCGATCGGCTCCCTAACTCGTAGATACCCGTGCTGGTCCCACAGTAGGGTGTATCACTCCCTAAAGTGGCAACCCGATACTACTAATAGGCACGACTTATATCTACATGATGCAACAACGTCTTACCTACCAGCCCGGATCCACGCACAAACATGACTTCGATGGACTTGCGTTGCCACCGCTAACTCTTAATTGACCTGTTACAATCAAACCAGTAAGTGTGTCCCGTCCTCGACCTAGTTCGAGCTCACAAAGATACTAAATGGGTTACTAGTTGAAAAGGGTCCCCACACTGGACACAATCTTCCCTCTTAAGCTTCGTCCCCTCTTGGAATTCCCACTTAACCCCTCTTTGTTCCCATGTCTAATCACATGTTTCACCTTGGTTACGTGCTTCTAGTTTTATTTCACATGTCACCCATGTCACCCACTTAACCTCCATATCTTACTAAATGTCTTATCTTGGTTAAGTGTTCATTAATTCATTATATCCATAATCTTGCAAGACCTCCTATATTAGATTTCCGTTTTGCGGTTGCTGGATATGCGGGGCGGTTCCGGGCAGTCTTATACCGCAAACCGAATCTAACCTTGTGTCTTTGCATTATTACGCATCTAATTTCTGCCTTTGATCTCTCACATTATATTACAAAATTGCAGTTGCTAGATGTGCCGGGCGGTTTCGGGCAGTCTTATACCGCAATTCGATTCTAACCTCGGGTCTTAGGCGTTCATTATTACTTTCTTGATTCAAGTCCCAACTTTAAATCTTGGATTAAATTATATCCCAATTACCAATAATTTCCAATCTAAATTATGTTCATAATTTTAATCCAAATTAGGCCTATAATCTTATGTATACATGTTATGCCAAATTACGCCCAAATCAATTTGCGTTCATTGTTATTAACAATTTATGCCAAACCGTATGTATACAAATTACATCCGATTATGCCCACATCCAAGTTATGCCAAATCTCATGTATATAACTTATACACAATTATGCCCAAATTGATTTATGCCAATAATCTTATTTTGTTACAAATTTCCCCAAACTTTTCCCAATCATCCAAACGTTATTCGTAAGCAAATCTCATCACAATCTGTTAGGCTCGAAGTAGCTTAATCTCATAAAAAAAGGGAAAGAAGAAGGGAAAGAGAATCATGTCATCAAAATTGGCATAAAAGAGGCATATGAAACATGAACAGGAATAGAACAATAAAATAGATTCAATTAGGCATATGATGATAGTGATTTGGGTATGAATCTGAAAGATAAGAATTTACAAACTTGATTTGATTCATCTTACAGGCATGTTCATAAAATCCAATTTACAATCCTATCACAATCACTTTTTAATTAATTATATGTGAAAGTAGCATAGACTCACAGTGACATGATTAAGAAGAGAGAATAGATCTGAATCTGATTTCTGAATTTGATTAGCTAAACCGTTGTTGTAGAATTTGATTCTTATCTTCCAATTTGAATACTCTAATTCTAATTTGCTTTGGGGAAGAGAAGAGAGGCTAGTTTTTAATTTAGGTTTGGGCAACATGAAGGCGCCATGGATTAGTGTAATGAAATTAGGGTAAGGTCTAGGTGTGTTTTTATAGATGTTATAGGTGAATTAGGGCCTTTAGATTAGTTTAGAGATCATCTGAACCATTTGACTAGAAAACACGTCATCCAGCCAATCACCGAAGGACACGTCATCAGAGAACTCTCCAGAATTCTATGTAGGTTTTGCCTCGACATGGGTGCACTTCCCAAGTGCCCCAGTTCATTTTTTTCTGGCGTACTTCACAAGTGCACCAGTTATCCCAGCCTGTTTTCTGCTTTTTCTGCCCAACTTCGATCGTCCATAACTTCCTCATACGATACCGTTTTATGCAAACTCGGACTCTATCTCAAGCAGAATTCCGAGACGAATGCAATAGCATAACCCATTTCGCCTAATTCTTCTTTTAAAAATTAATTATTCTTTAATTATCTCTTATGTCATGTTTTAAAATTACGGGGTGTTACATTCTCCCCTCCTTAAAGAATTTTGTCCCCGATATCTTCAAGTTAAGAAGAATGTATCCTACCATCCAATCATCCATATACTCATCCATCATCCACAAGCATCCATTGTCCTTAAAAGATTTCTAATGCTATATGAACATATACAAAAGTTTGTGTATATGTTCCTTATCTAATGCAAAGATCAAGCGATCTACTGATTTAACTGACCTTTTTAATGCAAAACATGATAGTGCTATGCGCCCATTATGTATGCAAAAGAATTCTAATGATACTTATAATTTCTATATGAGTGCACAACCTTTCATTCAAATGCAGCATCCATATGATAACACATTCAATATACATCTATTAACTTAAATATGCACACTCATTCATATGCAATATGGAAGTGATTGAGCCGATCTAGTACCTAATGTGTGTGTAAATGCATCATCGAGCAACCATTAGCAAACACTTACATCCACTTGCATCCACCAAACATAACATGTCTCAAACACATGTTACAACCATAGGATTTTCTACCTAAAGATCGAAGATATAATCGAGAGGATACACTAAACGATAGAACAAATATAAACAAAGCAGTAGAAAAATGAAAAGTTAAGAACATACCCTCAAAAAGGAAAGGATACGATGCGCGTATCTTGTCTTCAGTCTCCCAAGTCGTGTCTCCTTGATCATCTCCCCACCGGGCTTTAACCAACTTGACCTCTCGGTTGCATAATTTCTTGACCTCCGATCCAAGGATGCATGTAGGAACTCGTCTAACGTGACATCTCGTTCTACTTCCACTTCACTAAGCTTGCTCGGCTCTACTACTTCCACGGTATCATGTAAACATTTTCGCAAATGCGAAACATGAAACATGTCATGAACACCACTGGGCTTCTCGGGCAACTTCACTCTGTAGGCCATCTGTCCAATTTGCTCTGTAATGGGGAATGGCCCTACGAAACTTGGTGCCAATTTCCCTACAGACCCCGAACGAACTACATTCCTCAATGGTGATACTTTAATAAAGACCATGTCTCCAACACTAAACTCAAGATCGGTCCTTCTCTTATCAGCATATGACTTTTGCCGGTCCTGTGGCATCTTTATGCGTCTTCGAATCAAGTCTATCTTTTCTGAAGTTTCCCTAATCATCTCGGGCCTAAGCAAAATCTTATCCGTAGACTCCCACCAACAAGTCGGTGATCAGCAAGGTCATCCATATAGAGCCTCAAAAGGTGCCATGCCAATACTAGTCTGACAGTTGTTGTTGTAGGTGAACTCTACTAATGGAAGATGTTCCTCCCATGTCCCTCCAAAGTCCAAAATGCATAACCTCAAAAGATCTTCCAGAATCCGATTCACTCTTTCTGTTTGGCCGTCCGTCTGTGGGTGATAAGCGGTGCTCAAACACAATTGCGTTCCTACCGCCTCTTACAAGCTCTTCCAAAACTCACTAGTGAAAATAGGATCTCTATCGCTCACAATACTATACATGAACTATCTCTTGGAGATAAATAGATGCTAACCATGACGCTGTTCTTTTACTCTTGACGGGAATAAAATGGGCACTCTTGGTAAGTCTATCCACCACTACCTAAATCCCCGTATTACCCTTCCTTGACCTCGGCAACCCGTCGACTAAATCCATGGAAACACTTTCCTATTTCCACTATGGAACCTCTGAAGGGTAAAACAAACCACCAGGCTTCTTTTGCTCAGCCTTGACTTGCTGGTACACTAAGCATCTAGAAATGAACTCAGCCACATCCTTCTTCATTCCGGCCCAAAACAAAACTCGCTTCATATCCGTATACATCTTGCCTCCACCGGGATGTATGGTCGGCTTAGAACGATGTGCTTCTTCAAAGATTATTTTTCTCAAACTCTCGTCTCGTGGTACACAAAGTCCCCCATCCCTACGCAACCAACCTTTGTCATCGATAGTATACCTACTAAGATGGATCGAAGACTCCCCTCTTATGAGCTTGTTTACTATCTCTATCAACTATGGGTCATCTCGCTGCGCCGCACCTATCTGCCCCAAAAGTGTAGGTCGCACCTCTAATGATGTCAACAAGCCGGTTACACAATCAATAGAGGGTCTAAAGTCAAAGGTAGAGATATACTCTAAACTATGCCGCTCGACAAACAAAGGACTCAAAGTCAACTTCTTTCTACTCAAGGCGTCAGCTACAACGTTACCCTTGCCAGGGGTATATGCAATCTTAAGATCGTAGGATGCTAAGAATTCCATCCATCTTTGTTGCCTTAAGTTTAAATCTTTTTGGGAGAACAAATACTTTAGTGACTTATGGTCTGTATACAACTCAAACCTTTCACCAAGCAAATAGTGACGCCAAGACTTAAGCTCTAGAACTATGGCAGCTAACTCTAAGTCGTGGGTAAGGTAATTCTTCTTATGGGCCTTTAATTGCCTTCCACCATAGCAAATCACCCTTCCCTCTTGCATCAAAACTGCGACAAGCCCTGTCCCACAAGCATCAGTATACATCGTGAATGTTTACCCCTATCTGGCAAACTAAAACTGGAGCTGTCGTCAATGCCCTCTTCAAACGTTGGAAAGCATCATCACAGTCAACTTCCCAAGAAAAGGTCAAATTATTTTTCGTCAACCATGTAAGTGGGGCTGGTATCTTAGCAAAGTCTTTAATGAACTTTCTGTAATAGCCCGCCAAACAAAAAAAACTTCTTACTTCTGTTGCATTCTTAGGAACCTTTCAATCTTGGAGTGCTACCACCTTCGCAAGATCCACAACTATCCCTTCCTTGGAGACCACATGTCCTAAGAAGCTCACTTCCTTCCTCCAAAAATGACATTTGGAGAACTTAGCTTTGAGTTGATGTGCTCGAAGGGTCTCTAAGACTTCCCTAAGATGTAGGGCATGCTCTTCCTCACTTCCAGAAAATATCAAAATATCATCCACAAAGACTACCACGAATTTGTTTAGAAACTCCCTAAACACTCTACTCATTAGTCTACGAAATATGTGGGTGCATTCATCAAATCAAAAGGCATGACGAGCCATTCAAAGAAACCGTCGGGAGTTCTAAAGGAAGTCTTATCTATACTATCCTCAGCTACCCTCAACTGATGAAATCCTGTAGCTAAGTCCAACTGTAAGAAAACCAAAGCACCAACCAACTGATCGAACAAATCATCTATCCTCGGCAATGGGTGTCTGTTCTTCTTCGTGAGCTAATTCAGCTCCCTATAGTCCACGCACAATCTAATCGAACCATCAGCCTTCGTGGCAAAAACAACTGGAGCACCCCACTCCAAGATACTTCTTCTTATAAACCCTTTCTCAAGAAACTTTTTCACTTGTTTACTAAGCTCCCTCCTTTCTCTTGGAGCCGTGTGGCGCACCGGCAATGCAACTGGCTTTGCATTGTCCACCAAGTATATACGGAAATCTATCTCATGTTTTGGAGGTAAGCCCCTAACGTCCTCAAAGATATCTACATACTCAAGGACTACTCGAACAGATTGCAAATCATCAATAGATGTGTTAAGAGATTCTAGGCAGCTAAGCGTAACAGAACCCTTAGGATCATAAGAAATATCGAGAGCATTACCCAAACTAGTCAACAGTCTAACTACCCACTTTTCACAGTCGAGAATGGTACCATACCTGGTTAGCCAATCCATTCCTAGAATCAATCCATAGCCCGTGAAGCCAGGCACATAAGCGTTTCATTCGATCTCAACGCCATACACGTATATTCTCAAATCCCGACGTAACATAGAAAGATGTTCCGTACCCCCAATAGGATTTGAGACTATAATGGGATCCATAATTAAATTAGTACTTAGGTGCAATGTTTCAACTAACGAAGCAGATATAAACTAATGTGAAGCATCATAATCAAACAAACTTCGAACAGGATGATCAAAAAGTAAAATCAAACTTTCAACAAAAATGTTTCTACCTCTCTCCTGTCCTGGTGCCATGAGAGCATGAACCTGGCCTCCAGAAGTAGATCTTGTCCTCTATTCTTGCCCTTGTCCTTGCCTCCTTGGGCAATCTTTAATCATATGTCATGCCTCACCACATTGGAAGCAACCCGTCTTCTTCTTCTTCCTACAGTCTTTGCTTAAGTGGCTCGGTGTTCCACAATTAAAACATCTTTTCTTCCCTTAGCCCTTGTTATCCTTACCACCTTTCTTTTGTTGTTGTTGTGCTTTCTTTGGATCCACTTTCTTATCCTGTGCCTTAACTACATTAGCACCTTTCTCCTCTTCATGCGTCAGCGCTATGTCAACAAGTTTTTCGAAAGTAGCCCCCATAGGAATGTGGGACATAGCCAACCAGTGTAATGGTTCATTCAGACCCATGGAAATTCTCAAAGCCTTCTTATGTGGTGTATTAACTAATTCCATACCAAATCTTGCTAACTAGTTAAACTCGTTAACGTACTCCATCACAGACAAAATCCCTTGTTTCAAAGCCAAGAACCTCTCCATGTATAAACTCTCCTTCGCTTGTGAAAGAAATTTCAATTCGAATCTTCGTCTGAAGTCAATCCACGTCTCCACTGGGCGTCCTCCATTAGTTACTTCCCACCAAAAGGAAGCTTCAGTCCTTCATCAACCAAGTAGCTAGCTGAACTTTCCTTCCATGGTCTATCTAAAAGATACCAAACAAGCCCTCCACTTCCTTGAGCCAATTTCGAGCCTTAACAAACGTATCAGTTTCATAAAACGGTTTTCTGTCCTTTGCACAGAAGTCTTTGCATATCTTAGAAAAAGCATCTATGCAGGAGCAGGAGGAGGAGCGGCTGCAGCTAGGGAAGGAGGAACGTCTGCTGGGCCTGCGATAGTAGCCCTAGCCTCCAGATACCTTCGGAACCATCCCGGTATATGTATGCCCTGCAGACGATTAAGATCCCCAGACATGCTGAAACGAAAGAAAAGAGATTCAAAACAGAGAATCGAAAGATAGATATATGGCTTTTGGGGATTATGTTTTTAATAATAAACCTTTCTCTTGAAAACACCTTCTTTAAAACATGTTTTGAAAATACTTCTTTCTAAAAATGCTTTTGAAAATAGTTTTTCAAAATCTTTTATTTGTTGTGGTAACCTTCAGCTCTGATACCACGTGTAACACCCCATGTCCATTAATGTCACTCACTAAGGGAATGCATTAACTTTTATGGAGTATTATAAGAGTATAGAACAGAATATCACAAGACAGATATATAAGATGGTACTTAAAAAAATTCAAAATTTATTCATTGCAGGGGAAAAGAAAAACATGTTTGGTTACAACATCAAAACCACATACTAGAGTCAAGTACAGATATATCCATCTTGTACAAAATTATTATCAGAGTACATAAAAGTAAATTCATAATCCCACTCCAAATAGCCATAATGAGAAAGAGATAAAGCTGAGCATTACTTTCAACACTTCCAAGCACTTCAAGAAGAAAAAGAATCCAAGTCAAGCTTCAGTATTCCCACCCTAAGGACCGGGGGAGGGGAAGAAAAGAGGCAAAACAAAAAGGGGTCAGACATACGTCTGGCCAGTCTAGTGACGTTAACAATATAATCAGTAAAGCAACAAGATAAGAACATAAACTGGATATAAGAGATGACTGTAACATAAGACGATATGACAAGGTAAACAAGATGAACAAGATATAACGTTGATTGCACTTCTAATCACAATAAGATAATTCCTACACCGCACCAATACTAGTTTCACACTAAAAGATGATCCCTCTCACTAATCATGATACTAATAATAATAATGATGGTAGTTTCGTGTACTCCTAGCTGCTGTCATAGGTGCCACCTGCTCCTATCTCCACTAGTTATACCCACTACCCTCCCCATTCGATCGGCTCCCTAACTCGTAGATACCCATGCTAGTCCCACAGTAGGGTATATCACTCCCAAAAGTGGCAACCCGATACTACTAAAAGGCATGACTTATATTTACATGATGCAACAAAGTCTTACCTACCAGCCCGGACCCACACACGCACATGACTCCATTGGACTTGCGTTGCCACCACTAACTCTTTATTGACCTCTTACAATCAAACCAGTAAGCGTGTCCCGTCCTCGACCTAGTTCGAGCTCACAAAGATACTAAATGGGTTACTGGTTGAAAAGGCTCCCACACTTGACACAAGCTTCCCTCCTAAGCTTGGTCCCCACTAGAAATTCCCACTTAACCCCTCTTTATTCCCATGTCTATTCACATGTTTCACCTTGGTTAAGTGCTTCTAGTTATATTTCACACGTCACCCACTTAACCCTCATGTCACTACATGTCTAATCTTGGTTAAGTGTTCATTAATTGATTATAACCGTAATCTAGCAAGACCTCCCACATTAGATTGCCGTTTTGCAGTTGCTGGATATGCCGGGCGGTTCCGGGTAGTCTTATACCGCAAACCGAATCTAACCTCGTGTCTTTGCATTATTACGCATCTAATTTCTGCCTTCGACCTCTCACATTAGATTGCAAAAATGCGGTTGCTGGATGTGCCGGGTGGTTTCGGGCAGTCTAATACCGCAATTCGTATCTAACCTCGTGTCTTAGGCGTTCATTATTACTTTCTTGATTCAAGTCCCCCTTTAAATCTTGGATTAAATTATTTCCCAATTACCCATAATTTCCAATCTAAATTATGTTCATAATTTTAATTCAAATTAGGCCTATAATCTTATGTTTACATGTTATGCCAAATTACGCCCAAATCAATTTGCGTTCATTGTTATTAACAATTTATGCCAAACCTTATGTATACAAATTACATCCAATTATGCCCATATCCAACTTATGCCAAATCTCATGTATATAATTTATTCACAATTATGCTCAAATTGATTTATGCCAATAATCTCATTTTATTACAAATTTCCACAAACTTTTCCCAATTGTCCAAACGTTATTCGTACGCAAATCTCAACACAATATGTTAGGCTCGAAGTAGACTAATTTCATTAAAAAAAGGAAAAGAAGAAGGGAAAGAGAATCATGTCATCAAAACTGGCATAAAAGAGGTATATGAAACATGAACTGGCATAGAACAATAAAATAGATTCAATTAGGCATATGGCAATAGTGATTTTGTTATGAATCTGAAAGATAAGAATTTACAAACTTGATATGATTCATCTTACAGGCATGTTCGTAAAATCCAATTTACAATCTTATTACAATCACTTTTTAATTAATTATAAGTGAAAGTAACATAGACTCACAGTGACAGGATTAAGAAGAGAGAGTAGATCTGAATCTAATTTCTAAATTTGATTAGCTAAACCGTTGTTGTAGAATTTGATTCTTATCTTCCAATTTGAATACTCTAATTCTGATTTGCTTTGAAGAAGAGAAGAGAGGCTAGTTTTTAATTTAGGTTAGGGAAGCATGGAGGCGCCAGGGATTAGTGTAATGAAATTAGGGTTAGGTCTAGGTGTGTTTTTATAGATGTATTAGGTGAATTAGGGCCTTTAGATTAGATTATATATCATCTGAACCATTTGACTAGAAAACACGTCATCCAGCCAATCCCCAAAGGAAACATCATCAGAGAACTCTCTAGAATTCTGTGTAGGTTTTGCCTCAGCATGGGCGCACTTCCCAAGTGCGCCAGTTCAATTTTGTTTTGGCGCACTTCACAAGTGCGCCGGTTATCCCAGCCCGTTTTCTGTTTTTTCTGCTCAACTTCGATCGTCCATAACTTCCTCATACGATATCCGTTTTATGCAAACTCGGACTCTATCTCAAGAAGACATCCAAGACGAACACAATGGCATAACCTGTATCACCTAATTCTTCCTTTAAAAATTAATTATTCTTTAATTATATCTTATGTCATGTTTTAAAATTGCGGGATGTTACAGGCTATTAGGTACGAGTTCGTTAATCCCCATCCAAGTTCACTTCCTTTAGGTAGTAAGTGACTGGGGTAAGAGTCTACCTTGGGAATAGGTATTAAATGATAGTTAAGGAGGTAACATGTGTCAGCCCACCCTACGGTAAGTATTAAGTGGCTTGCGTTTACCTAATAAGGTCAACTACATAGTAACACGAGGGTCCGCTAGGGCGGTATTAAATGGCATCGAGCTCCTACCTAAACCTGGTATTAGGTGGTTGGTTCCTATCTCTCGCCGTATGCAGGGTTTATGAGCACGCATGAATAACGAAAGCTTTAGATTATTAGGACTTAGTAGCTAGTGTCCTCTAATTTATAGTTGCATGTTGTAAACCACCTAGTTAGGTACTAAGTGATCCGCAGATCAGCCTTTATGTTAGATTTTCAGTGAGTTCTTAAGTGCAAAGAGATTTATAGATATGGGTTATGCCTTCCTCCTTATCGATTATTGAGTAATTAGAGAGACAACCTCTTAGTTTGTTTGTTCGTTGGGTGTTTAAAAGGCTTCAAACTTATACGTGAAATTTCTATCTTAGTATATTGCGCTAAATATGACGACCCTAAATTACACACTGATTACTTATGTTAATTAAAGAGGTTAGCACTTTTGAAATATAATGTATCCAAACAATAATAAAAAAACATCGAAGTTTGGGTTTATATGATATATGAAATAAAAACATGTGTGTTAGTACAATTGAACGTAATAAGAGTATACATTAGGTATGCAAGAGTTCTTGAGTATATAAGTGAATATGCTGGGGAAAAATTAATCAAGCAAGAGTGTTTAAAATATGATAATCTTTGAAAATAAAAACTTAAGTATTTATTGATGTTAAAAATATAAGTATTTAGGTTAATGAAAATAAATAAGAAAATATGTTTATACAAATGATTTAGTAGAAAAAATAATTATGTTTATGCCTGGATAAGTATATATACGGTAGGCAAGGATGCATATAAATAAAAGGATATGCAATAGGTATTATAAAAAAAAAGGAAATTGGTTGTTTGCACTAGGTAGTATATTATGTATACATCAACATAATTCTTGTAGTCACGTGAACATATAGTAGAATAAAATCAATGCAAATAACATGATTGTGAGACAAAAATGGAAATAAGGAAAGAATTTTCCCTAGATAAAAGTAACCACCTTTTCTCTGACTAATGGATGAAAGAAAAATTATAATACTAGGCAAGTAGGTGTAAAAATTATTATATATCTTACAATTTTGCTCAAGGTAAAATAAGCATTACTAACGCCTAAAACCCTAGCAAGTTGACTGGATAAAATAAGTAGGACACAGGCCTTGCCAGGCTAATACATTTGCCTATTCACACAAATAAAATGCAATGACTGATTGCATGTTGTGTGCTACGATGTATAATTGCAAGTTGATATGCATGAATGCCCTACACTGTAAATACTTGCAGACCATACACTGTTACTTGTATCACCCTCATAACCGGTTCAAGTATGTAGATGAGCATGACCCACGTTAAAAAATAACCAGTGTCCTATATTTATATAAAATGATATATGCTAAAGCATGGAGTACATCCTATGCATTAGGTACTCATAAATTTTGTAAAATGCCAGAGTCTTGACTCGATTGTTTTAAAGAAAATGTTTGGGTTTGGAGAGAGAACTGGCTTTAAAAGTATAAAACCAGTGTATGCTTATTTTTGTAAAGAAAGGTACTTAAAAAAATCGTTTTGTAAAGACAAAGACATTTTACGGTGGGTATATTGTATACCTAAAAACCTGAAAAATGTATGTAAATACATCCTAGTATTTCAATTTAAACTTAAATATCAAATGCCACTAATTCATGAAATCTTGCAATGTAATGCATTATAGGTTGTATTAGAAAACTCAACCTTTTGATAATCAAGTGTTCTAAATTTTTAAGCAAAGAACAATATAACCCAACAAGAGAACTGATGTTGTAAATGCAAGATTAATAAATGTAGCTTTATATGGAAAAGCACATGAGTATGAATTTTGTCTTCATAAAGTAAACTGTATAATTTTTTATTGCCTATAGTATTGATGAGTCCATTTCTTAAAAAATGGTGTTGAGTTGGGATGTCTAAAAAAAATGAATGTGCATATGCACATGCCACAACTTCATGTTTATTTTGTATACAAGAGACCCTGTAATAAATCTTTTTATTAAGAAGGAAGAAAATTTTGGAAACAGATAAATGAACAGAGTTTACATATGTATACAATGGGGTTTCTCTAGTGAGTAAAAACTAGAACTAAGTGAAGTTAAGGCAATTTTGTAAATAATAATTAGAGGGTTCCTGTGAGCTAGATGAAAGTAAAAAAAAATTGTTTCTTTTGGAATCATTGGATGATTTGATTTTTAATTGCGCTCAATATATATATATATATATATATATGTGTGTGTGTGTGTGTGTGTGTGTGTGTGTGTGTGTGTGTTTGTGTGTGTGTGTGTGTGTGTGTTTGGATTTAGCTATAATATACATGTATGAGTATGAAATGTTGTGAATGCTTAAATTAATTTTGAGAACTTAGCCTTAAATATGCTACTGCTGAATACATACATACATACATATATATATATATATATATATATATATGTTTATATGTATGTATGTAACCTGTAGGATAGGCACAACACTTATGAATATAAATTTATGTGTCATTGAAGACCTTGTTATAACCTAGTTCAATGTACTTATGTTTCCCCTGGATTTAAAAGGCAATGAAAATGTATTTCTTTTGGGTTGAATGGACGAACATGCAAAAATTGCAAGATGTTTGCATTAGTATACATAATAAGTTCACTAAATATATATGTATATAAAAATGAGTAGCCTGAGTATCCCAGATGGATGTCAGTTTGAAACTTTACATGCAAGAACCTGAAATAGTTCTTAGTAAGTGTTTTTTGCACTGTTTAATTTTAATGAACATGTCCTAATGATGGTTGAGTATATGCCATAAGTTTTCTTTGAAAGTATAAACATATGAATGAGTCATAAGACTGGCTTAAAGTGGAATGAATCAGCTTTGTATACTGATTGAATTTGATTAAATACTTGAAACAATTATGAGAAAATTGTGAGACATACTTTCTAAAAAGAGGAGTATATGTGATGAACCTAATTTACACATTGTTTAATTAATTAAAGAGGTTAAGCACTTTGGAAATAGAATGTATGAAAACATTAATAAACATATCACGGAAATTCAGGTTTATATGAAATATAAACATGTGTGTTAGTATAACTGAAAGTAATAAGAGTATATATTAGGTATACAAGAGTTCTTGAGTAAATATGTTAGGGAAAAATTAATCAAGCAAGTGTGTTTAAAATATATAGTCTTTAAAAACGAAAATTATGCATTTATTGATGTTAAAAATATAAGTATTCGGATGTATGAAAATATATAAGCAAATATGTATACATAATGATTTAGTAGAAAAAATCATTATTTTTATGTCTGGATAAGTATGTCTACACTAGGTAAAGATTAAAAAGGGAAGGATGTATATAACTAAAAAGGATATGCAATAGGTTTTAAAGACAAAAAGAAATAGGAAGTTTGCATTAGGTTGAATATTATGTATGCATCAACATAATTCTTGTTGGCATGTGAATATATAGTAGGATAAAATCAATGCAAATAGCATGACTGTGGGATAAAAATGGAAATAAGGAAAGAGATTTTTCTTGAACAAAAGTAACCAACCTTTTCTCTAATTAATAGAGGAAAGAAAAATTATAAGACTGGGCACGTAGGTGTAGAAATTAGTTTGTATCATACAATTTTTCTCAGGGTAAAATAGGAATCACTAATACCTAAAACCCTATAAAGATGACTAGATAAAATAAGTAAGACATGGGCCTTGCCAGGCAAATACATTTATCTCTTGACACAAATGAGAGAAAAATGGAAAATAGCCGCAACATTTAAGGAAGCATGAAGCTAGGTTAAAAATAAAAGAAGATGGGGACTTAAAAGGACTAAAGAAAAGAGAGTACAAGTGAGCATTTTTACTTAAAATATGGCTTTAAGTCCTACTAAAGGCGGCCTTGATATCTTAAGAATAATATGCAAGTTAATATAATGCTTTGCTGAGATGAATGTATAAGTATTTAAATGATTTTATCATAATTTTGTTGAGAATATTGAGTTGTGACAACTTTAACAATATTGATGTTGATGCTTAATAATATTAATATAGGAGAACACCATTTCAAAATCCATTTGCTATCGTGCCGTGTTGAATCTAAAACAACCAATAGGAGGAAATTATAAGATCTAGATTAACCATAGAGGTGGTGAATAGGGTTTATTACAGTTTTGAGGAATACAAAAAAATATCATAGCTCATATCACAGCAAAATAAATAAATGTAGAAAGTAAATGACATCGGTTTTACCTAGCTTCGACAAACCCCTGCCTAGTGCTACATTCCCAAGGTTTCTTCTAGAATTAAAACAATCTCTGCGCTTACAATTTCCCTATAAACTCACGGCACCCTTTCCTAACTGTTCTAATCCTACGCTCAAAACCCTGCACTGATCTTTATCCCCAAGATCAGATTTTACCCGTATTACAAACCCATAACTCATAAACCCTAATTTAGAAAACTAGAAAATCTATGGATCCATTACAAAGAAATACAAAAAAAAACAATTTAAAAAAAATATAAACAAAAAAGCCCTTTTGAACTTAATAAAATTTGGCTGGTGCCCTTTTGTATCATTTCACTTGAAATGTTGGCTTCCTCTTTCCTTAATGGTCGCTGTGTAAGAAATTAAGGTTTTCTGTCCTTCTGCCCAAATCGTGACTTATGATAAATGACTGACTGAATTCTCTGATGCTTCGACTATATGATGCTCCTTGGTCGCTCGACTTGTCTTTGGCTTGTGATAAAAAAGTGAGTATCCTCTGATTTGTTTGATTTCACTTATGCACGAATTTGTTTGCTTCATTTCGATGATAGCCTATGATGAAATAGTGTTGAATTTATAGGGCTCACAAACCCTTTAATCTTCGATTTCATGTGATGAAACTGGTGTTGATATTTGCTTGATTCTTGCTTAATGCTTTGTTTAATGTCGGGAATGTCTGATAAATTTCTAGAAACATTTTGAAATTGTTGAATCATCCTTTCCAGAAATAACACCCTTGAATACATTAAGAGACGATACTTGATGTATGTAATCGAGTTTATGTTCACCGTGCATTTCTTGCAATATATGCAGATTTGCATATTTAAAAAACTTACCAATTTTAACTCATGCGAATTTCCAAATATATTCATTATAGTTTAACTCTGAAATTTCTTCTTGATTAATTTCTAGAATTTGCCAAAATATATCCCTAAAATTCTTGCATGCCTTTTATCTTGTGTTCATTATTAAAAACAACTTCATGTTGCCTCCTTATAGCTTTGTTGTATGATTTACTGATAAGAACAGATGCACCATTTCATTCTTGTGTATTTATTAATCATGCACACAAGTGTGTGTGTGTGTTTCTGCTATGAACTGCTCTGATTGGTTATATTCTTATAACCGCATTATGTTCCACTCCAAATCTTCTTGATGCTATGTATAGATTTGCTCAGATCTTCTTATGTTGCACCATGAGTGTTGATTAAGTCTCGTGCATGTTGTTGTTGTGTATTTGTTTATGCTGAATTATCACTTGTTGTACCATTCAGTGACTTGAAACTGGTGCTATGTCATCTTGACCATTGCTTGGTCTGTTTCAGTGCACTTGTATTCTTTGGTCTTGACCTTTGCTGCTGCATTATATACATGCAGTTGTGGTTACTTCTTCTCTTGCTTCTTGTTGTGTTCTCATGTTATTCCATGTATTTGAACACATCCTATACTAAATTGAGTTGCTTTGATCATGGATGGTTTGTGTATGTTGTTGATATATGACATTGACCTGAATTTTATCTTGCTTCACATGACATTGTTGTTTGACCTGAACTTGTCTTATGTATGCATTCTTATGTTTGCTGCACTGTTTGTGTGCATGTGTACTTTGCTGTTCATTGTTGGCCTCTATGTGTATACATGCATTCATGTATGTATATATGTGAGAGTTGAACCATTTGACTTGTGTGTTGTTGTGTGCTTGAGCCTTGTGCTTTCTGAAACATGTAATCTAGTACCTTTGAGTTGACTTGTTTTACATGGATAAGATTTTGTTGCATTATGTGTGCCATGCTCTGCCTTAGGATTTGTGGCCTTTGTAGCTATGCTTATTTGCCATATTGTAGTCTTGCACTTCTGACTTGTATTTGTGCACTTCTGATATTGGTTGGTTTGATCTCCATGCTCACTGTGTCATGTTTTCTTACCGCATCCATTTGGTAATGTGAATTGTTGCAATTCTTAAGATCACTTTTGCACTCTTCGTCATGGTAGATCCTTGTGTGACACCCCATCTCCATTAAGGTCACTCATAAAGGGAATGCCTTAATTTTGGTGGAGTGTTTATTGTGTATAGAACAGAAAAGTAAACAAGACAGATAATGTGACAACCCCAAAATCCCCATACGACGGTGGCAAGGGTAATCTTTGGAATATAACACATAAACAAATAACAGCAGAACCGAAATAAATAAATACACCAGATAATGTACAAATAATACACTAGATAAACATAAGAATCAGAGTTACACAGTATACAACATCATACTTAGTACAAAATACAGTTCAGCTACACATAAATGTCTACAGCGGAAAACAAAACATAATATGTACAATAGGAGCTGAACAGCATAAAAAGAGATAAATGATAGAATCCATCCTTAGCCCAGCTATCCAGAAAGAGCCTGCTAAAACCTAAATACAAGGTTGCCCGTGTAGAAAAAAGGGCACCCGAGTTTGAAAGTGAAACAAACTACGAGTCAGTCATGGGACTCGCATGAGAAATCTACTTAACTGGTTAACCAATAATAATAAGGCAAATCATAGGACCACGCCACTTTCGCGGAACGAGTTTACTCCATTGGATTACCAGTGCTTTAAAACAAGTAAATCTTTTAAATATTGCAATGCTTTTCATAAAAATGAAGCCATTATAAGACTCAGTTCCTATCACACAATGCAACGCAAACCGGAGGATAGAGTTTTACCTTATAATGGCCAAAATATGCTTGATACGAGCAAAACAAATCATTTGATATTATTATTAGTATTTATATGCTTCAAAAATAATTTCAATCATAACTATCTATCATAGACGGCATGGGTACCATATATCATGTTGCCATATATAGGTATACAATCAAAACCGCACAGTCACGTATTTGGAAATTGGATTTCCATCATGAACCGAGGCACGGGATCGTCCTCACCGAATTCGAGATGCTCTAGCCCGCCGCTCAGGCAAGCATGCAGGCAAGCCTTGGATCGTCAGGGCCGGTTCACCGATGTGGATTATTATGCCTGAGCACTGCGTTTACCCGCCCTTTGGGACGTAAATGAGCCAAATGAATCCATCGGCTCAACATAGTCATCGATATATCCGAGGCGCCTCACAACAGCAACAACCACACAGGTGAAAATAATATAAATGTCAAGGCTGGTAGGTCACTGACACCACCCTAGCTAGGAGGAAACGCATGTCCTCCCTGAGGTCCTCTCCCGTTTCTGGTTCATATCGGGGTGTGAGGCTCGCGAATCAACGTTATACACAAAGCTATGCCACACAGGCGGTTCTTTGATCATCAACCACAAGACTTTGCTTTTCAACAGAAGCCTTGATCATCTGCCACTTAGGCATGCCACACAGGCAATTCACAACATGCGATTGATTTCTATCGATATATATTGAGCTCGTACGTCTCTGAGAAGGGCGTTAAGCAAGAGAATAAATTCTTCGCCTCCAAACAGATATATATTTAATAGAGATCAATCAACATAGAACAAAATCCAACGTCAAACACACAGTCCATTTACAAGTTCGTTATGGGTCTGAACGAAACCGGAGGCACCTTATACCTCGCATATCCATCGATCTCCAAGTACGTCTGGACGATCATCAATTATTATCTATATTTTGGGATGCCTCCCAATCAAGACATCAATTATCGTCCAACTAAGGTGAAGATCTCCGGTCTTCAACCACCATCTTCATCATCGACTTCTTATCGCCAATCAATTATTTGAAATGAGATTTAACTCGGCCTTTTCAAATAATTCACGTATATTTAGAATTCAGATCAATTCATTTCAATGGTTAAATTATTCGACATCAATAATTCTGTTCTTGAATGTAATTTTCATGCCAAACACATTCAGCCATCAAATATCCCATAAATCAGGTAAATTCGGTTTATTTCCATTCCATATCGTTTATAATATTTTATAATGATTTATCGCTATTTTTATCCATTAAAAAATAGCCAATTCATTCAATCGACGCTTCAGACCATAACGCGGCCGTGGCGCTGTTTTTCTTCAGATTTAATTTACACATATCTGAAAATCTAACCGTTGGATCTTCACAAATTTTATATCATTAGAAAGATCTTTTCAAAACGAATCCAACGGTTTCAGTTTTGGGAAAATCCGATGGTCGGATCTCCCAGTACAATCGTTTGAAGTTACGATTTCAAAATACGAACTGGAGCGTCGTTATTCGATTTAATTTAATTATATATATAATCGATTCTAGCGCTGTTTTTCTTCAGATTTGAATTGAACATTCAAGACAATCCAACTATTGGATCTTTACAAAGTTGGTGTCGTTGGAAAGATATTTCCAAAGCGAACCCAACGGTTGTAGTTTCGGGAAAATCCGATGGTCGGATCTCCCGCAATAATCGCTTGAAATCACGGTTTCAAAACATGAACTGCAACTTCGTTATTCGATTTATTTTAATTATATTTATATATATAAATATAATTCATTTTTTGATTCTAAAACCATATTAATTTCACACATTTGATAAAAACGATATTTTTATCCAACAACTATTTATTTCAACACATCACTATTTTTAACAGTTCATATATATCATAAAAATGTGATTTTTATTGTAAAACAATTTATTTCAAAACAGGAATATTTTATATAGTTCATATATATCATGAAAATGTGATTTTTATTGTAAAACAGTTTATTTCAAAACACGATTATTTTATATAGTTCATACATAAGGTAAAAACGTTATTTTTGGTGTTAAAACAATTTATTTAAAACACTAATATTTTATATAGTCTATATATATCCTAAAAATGTGATTTTTATTGTAAAACAATTTATTTCAAAACATGATTATTTTATATAGTTCATATATATCATAAAAATGTGATTTTTATCTTTCAAAGAATTTATTCAATACATGAATTTCATTCAACACTTGAATTTTATTCAACACATGAACTTCTATTTAACACATGAATTTTATTTCAACACATGAATTTTTATTCAACACATGAATTTTATTTCAACACATGAATTTCTATTCAACACATGAATTTTATTTCAACACATGAATTTCTATTAACCACATGAATTTTATTTCAACACATGAATATAAATCAAACACAGGAATATTTGAGAAAATTTTGGCAGCATAACGACAGGGTAGTTAAAACCGGCACCGTCTCGAGTACGGCTCCTCGCTCTACCTTAAAGCCTCGCAGCTTTTGATAATGGGGATTTTCAATATCTAGTTCGTACGCAGACGAATTTTCCTATATACTAATCCTATTGGGATTTCAACCACAATCAATCATTTCAAATCAACCACTCATGATATTCACCAAATTTTCACATCAACCAATAATCCAAACAATATCACAACCAATATATATCGTCCATGGTCTGTGGACGAGGGGAGTATATATATAGATATACGTATGTAACTATATTTAGATTTCATTTCAATATCATTTCAATTCATTTCAACGCATATATGATTTCTACAACGCATATATAACTTATACATCGAACATACAACTTATACAGCGCTTATACATGAGGTGTACTACGCTTATATAACTCATACATCGACTATATAATTTATACATCATTGTTTCCAAATCGTTTATAATTCAGAAATCTCACATTGGGTTCCACTCCTCCAAAAATTGTAGAAGGCTCAAAAAAATATCTGGTCTCTTCTAAAATGTAGAAGACGTCCGCACGGTCCCGGTGTCTCTTGTTTCACTGGATTTCGACAACACAACAAAAAGATATGATTTTTATTTGAAAATCATGGTTTGCAACACTTAAAAGTGTTATGGCCTTTAAAATAAAACCTGGCCGTTACCTTCAGCGATTTCTTCAAAACTAGGTTTTGATTTTTAGCACAAACGGTTGCACAATGTTGGAATCGGGCTTGACAATGGCCTAGAGTCTGGAAAGGCGCGCCTGTCGATGGTAAAGGGTCCCCACTCGACGGCCTGAATCACTGGCGGCGGCGCGATGAAGGTCGGATCTTTGAGGACCTCGTTCTTGATGACGACGAGGTGAGGGAGGGTGGTACAGATTTGAAGAGCTTGGAGAATACTACAAAATCTTCCACGGGGTCGAGGTCTAATTCTTTGCGTGGAAGGAGAAAAAGAAGGGAAAAGAAAGGAACGCTTTTCGCCATCGCCTGGAGCTCAATCGGGGAGAGAGAAATGTGATTGGCCAATGATATTTTTTTACTTGTATATTTTTAAAAATCCAAAAATACCCCTTGCCTCATACGAACTCCAATCCAAACCCAACGACTGTCATCCCTAGCTAAATACCCCCATTCTGAACACAATGGAATATGTTTCGTTGGCCCATCCGACTGTTTCAGTCAGTTTTCCTTCAAATTAAAATATAAAACATTCAATATTTGATTTGAACATACATTTCAATTTGTCGGGGCCACATACTGATCCCAAAAATTCCAGAAAAATAAATCCAGCTATTTTTTGATGATACGGTCCCAACAAAACTAGTTTCATCGAATTCTGAGACTGTTTGAAAAATGGTCATTTTCTGGTCGATCTAATTTAACTAAAATCAACCAAACACATTTTCCTTCGCCACGCTCACATATTAACTTCAAAAATTATGGAATTTGAAACCTAGCAATAATTTGACATCCCGGATCCAACAAAAGTAGTTTTGTCATATTCTGAGGTCGTTTGTAAAGTGGCTATTTTCACGGGCTATATATTCTCTATAGCGACCTTTCTGAAAATCCATTTGGCCATAACTTTTGATTTTCGCTACGAAACTTTGATTTTTCAGATTCGTTAGAAAGATATTCATAAACAGATTTAAATATTTTTGGTTTCACTAAAATCCATTTTATTTTGCAACCGGTATAGTCAGTCAAAGTTCGAATTCAAAATTTGAAACTGCCGCGCCATTTCAGGCCTTGTTTATAATTAAAAATAATTATATTTACTTTCAAACATCAATTCAAACATACTTTTCGTCGTTATTATTTAAAATAATTTATTTTAAATATTAAAAATCCATTAAAATAGCCAAATTAAAAAAATTTAAACTGGTTCAGATTTTCCGGGTTGTTACAATCTCCCCCACTTAAAACTTTTCGTCCCCGAAAAGGAATGAAGTTGAAAGTTGTTTAATTAACCAACTCAACTTTCCTTCTGGCTACCATTCTCCAACTTTTCAGTTTTTAATAATTTTCAAAATCTTCACAAATTTGGCTAACACCCTAAATTTTCGAAAAAAATCACTATAACCTCCTTTGTACGGGGAGGGGTTTGGAAATTTATTGGGCCGTATTAGGTACCCAATAAATCCTAATAAGCATGCACATATTTATAGTGATATATTCCGGTGTCCACAGGGGAGTGTGTATAGATCATAACTCCAGAGAATAAATTCTCGTCATCCTATAAATGTTTTTTTGTGCCTTAATGACCAAAGGGACGTGTTTATTGTCATCTCCAGACCCGTGTAGGTTTTTTATTAATCTTGCAATTTACTGTTACATTTTATATGGTCCATATCAGTCATTAGTTCAACCTGTAATATATAGTCATCGCCATACAAGCCTCTCGCTCGTATGGTAAATCTTCAACCTCGTCGCACAAGCCCCAAATACTTATGTGGTATATGATGAAGTATGCCTATCTTCAAGAAATATGCCATGTAGTGTAGTTCAAAATTAATTGTTACTATCCTATGGCGACATTTATTATTACACATAGAACAACAAGCACTCCACATCCAATGGCATTCACAGGAGTTGATATAATAATAAAATTGCGCATCCAAACATTAAGGTTTACCTATTTGTCGGGCATACAAATAAATTCTTTACTCAACAGTTAATCCATTTACCTGTTCAAACATACATAATGCACATGTATATATTTCTATCTATTTTTAAATCAATTCAATACTTGATTTAATTGCATACATTTAACTTCTTTCTCTTATTGATTAAATTAACTATCGTTCTAATAATTTGGTTAATCAAATTCACAATCACACAACACAAACAACAATCAATTTGTTGATCAACTTTTCAAAAATATACCAATTAATTCATATACTCTTGTGAAAACATTCAGACTATATAATTAAAGAGTTTACATGCATGAAAAGAAAACAACAGCAAAGTAGAGAACAAAATGGGAGTGCAAGATATGGTAAATGTACCTTGCACCAGAGTCAATCAAAGATATCCACCCTGCACTTAGGATAGGCTTTGTTAATGCTCTCCTCAGTTTCGCAAGTACAATCTCGCGGATCTCCACTCCATTGCACTTTGACAAAGTGAACCTTCTTGTTCCTCAGTTCTTTGGTTTCTTTGCCAATAATCTTGATCGGCTCTCTTCTTACAGGCAATTCTGGAGTAATCTCTATATCCCATCGCGCTGCTTCTTCCACTATCAAGTTGGGATCATGCACATGCTTTCGAAGTTGAGATACGTGAAACACATTATGTACTTCAGGAAACCAGTCTGGAAATTGAACTCTATAAGCGAGAGTTCCAATCCGTTCAAGTATAGGGAACATACCAATAAATTTGGGCGCCAACTTCCCAGTTTTGCCGAATCGAATTACTCCTCTCATCGGAGAAACCCTTAGATACACATAATCACCAACAGCGAATGCTAAATCCATCCTTCTCGAGTCTGTATAGCTCTTCTGTCGGCTTTGAGATGCTAGCAATCGATTCTTAATGAAATCGACTTTATCCGCAGCTTCGCGAATCATATCTGGTCCCAATACAAGCCTATTACCAGGTTCAACCCAACAAGAAGGAGATCGGCACGGTCTACCATACAATGCTTCGAATGGTGACATTGTCAGGCTTGCTTGGTAGCTGTTGTTGTATGAGAACTCAGCCAAATGCAAATGATCTTCCCATGATCCACCAAAATCCAGAACACAAGCCCACAGTAAATCTTCTAGTATACGATTCACCCTTTCAGTCTGACCATCTATCTGAGGATGATAGGCGGTGCTTAGATTCAGCTTTGTCCCCAGTTCTACTTGAAATGCCTCCTAGAGTTTGCTAGTAAATATTGGATCTCTATCAGTAACCATACTGATTAGTACTCCATGTAGCTTAACAATTTCTTTGAAATAAATCTGTGCTAAACTTTGAGCGATTCTATTGGATCTGACAGGTATAAAATGGGCGGTCTTCGTGAAGCGATCTAAGATCACCCTAATACTGTCATTTCCTTTCTTGGTTCCGGGAAAACCATCTATGAAGTCCACTGAAATATGTTCCCACTTCCAACCTGGAATGTCCAGCGGTTGCAACAATCCGCAAGTTTCTGTTGGTCTCTTTTGATTAATTGGCAAGTAGAGCACCTGCTAACATATAAGAAATGTCTCTCTTCATCGATCTCCACCAGAATGTATGCTTAATATCCTTATACATTTTGCTCACTTCTGGATGGATACTAAGCTTTGACTTGTGGCATTCATCCAATACTTCCCTCTGGAGCTCAGAAATGTTAGGAACACAAATTCGACCATTTAGCCTTAGAACCCCTTGGTTATCAATCCGAAAGCTCAAGGGTTCGCCTTTCTGTATTCTTTCTCTGATCCTCTGAATGAAGTGATCGTCCTTCTGAAGAGAAGATATTTTATCAATCAATGAAGTCGTAATAATAAAACTGGCGATTATTACATTCTTTCTACTTAGCGCATCAGCCACAACATTGGCTTTCCTTGGAGTGTACAAAATGTCAAAATCGAATGCTGCAAGAAATTCTAGCCAACGCTACTATCTCAGATTCAAGTCTTTTTGGGTTAACAAATACTTCAATGACTGATGGTCTGTATACATTTTGAATTTCTCACCCAAAAGATAATGCCTCCAGATTTTCAAAGCAAATACGATGGCTAACAACTCAAGATCATGAGTAACGTAATTTTTCTCATGTGGTTTCAACTGCCGGCTAGCAAAAGCAACCACTTGACCTCTTTGCATTAATACTGCACCAAGGCCTTCTCTAGAGGCATCTGTCCAGACTTTCAAGTCTTGATTGCCATCGATAATCGTTAACACTAGAGCAGTTGTTAATCTTAATTTTAGCTTCTGAAAAGCCTCCTCACATTCGGGACTCCACTTGAATCTTGCGTGCTTCTTTGTAAGCTTTGTTAAGAAACTAGATATCTTCGAAAAATCTTTAACGAACTTCCGATAATAACTAGCCAATCCAAGAAAACTTCGAACTTCTATGGGAGTACTAGGCTGCTTCCAATCTTGAATAGCGGTGATTTTACCAGGATCCACAGAAATTGCCTCCTTTGATACAACATGGCCAAGAAACTTGACTTCTTCTTGCCAGAATATACATTTGGAAAGTTTGGCCTTCAAGATATTCTTTATGAGAATTTCCAATACTTGTTCCAAATGTTTTGCGTGCTCGCTCTCTGACTTAGAGAAGATCAATATGTCATCAGTGAAAACCAGAACAAATTTATTCAAGACATTGCGGAATACTCGATTCATTAAATCCACAAAATAGGCAGGAGCGTTACATAAGCCGAACGACATCACTAACCACTCATAGAACAAATCAGGACCTCAGAATGTTGTCATGAGAACACACTCTTCGGTAATACGAAGCTGATGGAAGTCTGTAGCTAGGTCCATCCTTGAAAATACTTGTGCACCATTCAATCGATCCAACAAATCATCAATTCGCGGCAGTGGATATTTGTTCTTCAATGTCTGCTTATTAAAGTCACGATAATCCACACATAGCCTAAGAGTACCGTCTGACTTCCGGACAAATACCACTGCTGCTCCCCAATTAGAGAAACTAGGCCTGATCAGACCCTTCCATACAAGCTATCGAGTTTGATTGTCTAATTCTTCTTTCTCCTTTAGCGTCATTCTCCGAATAGCGTGCACTAATGGTTCTACATTCGGAATTAAAGTGATCTTGAAATCAATTTCACTCTTCGGAGGTAAACTAATAACTTCTTCGAACACATCTACATAATTCTTGATGATAGGAATATCTTTTATGATGTCCGGAATATTCTCTGTGACTACAGGGATATTTTCTATTTGAGCAGGAGAAACATCAAGAGCTGACCAAAAGTCTTTTCTATCTTAATTCGGACCTTCACATGGTATGGTTATATAATCCCCTGGTTTAATTTTTGCCTTAACAACTCTCTCGGCGCATTTAACCTCGGCTTCATATTTGGTTAACCAATCCAATCCCGAAATAAGATCGAATTCTATAAAATTCATGAAGATCGAGATGGTAGGAAACCGATATCGGGAAAAAGATACAGCCACCCCCATAAACCCAACTAAGATTGAGGGAACCCCCAACCGGATTATGGACAGTGATGGGTACTTTGAGCTTTCCCAATTTCAAATCCAACTTCTTAACTGCATTCTTTGCAATAAAGCTTCGTGACGCACCTATATCAAACAGTACTTTAACTGGAATGTTTTTGACTGTAAGCATGCCTTCCAAAACATCATACCTTCCCTGACTAGCTGAGGGTGTTGAAGTTTCTGCCACTTAATTTACTTGAGCCACTTTGGCCGCTTTCAAAAGCCAGCAATTTCGCTTTATATGACCAACCTGATGATAAAGATTGCACTCTCGGGTCACTTGAAACTTGTTATTGGATTTCGATTCATCCTTCTTTCGTTTGTTCCAAGATTTACAACTTATCGCCAAATGCCCTTGCCTATTGCAGCTTGAGCATGTGGCAGTCATTACTGGTTCTTCCCCAGATCTTGCCCTTTTCCTCTTGGCTTTAGGCCTCTTACTGACCTCAGGCATCGTACTGGCCTTAGGACTATCAGTCTCAGACTCCCCCTTGTTACCAGAACTGACTTCCTCTTCGTCGTTCAAAAGACCTTTCTTATGGAGATCTTCATACTGATAAGCTATGTATATCATTTCAGAAAAAGGAAGCTTCACATGCCCCATTACACTACTTTGGTACTTCCTTTGAAGCCCATTAATAAACCTCAGATTCTTTCTCTTCGGATTTTGAATTAGATGCGGGGTAAAATGAGAAAGTTCATTGAATTTCTTATGATATTCCGGAATGGTCATATCCCCTTGTATTAGATAACAAAATTCATCACATAACCGCTCACTTGCTTCTGGAGGAATAAATCTTTCATTGAAAATCTCTTTGAATCTATCCTAGGTAATATTACCTTCTGGATTATCCTTAATAATCGAATCCCACCAGAACAAAGCTTCGTCTTTGAGTGCCCATGATGCCAGTAATTTTTCTGATCATCTCTCAGCTTTGAACCTTCAAAAATTTTCTCAGTAGAGTGTATCCAGGCTTGAGTTTGAATAATAGATTCATTGCTCGAGAGCGATACTCCGCCCATGTTTCGATACTTAATTAACAAAGACTCAATATCTGGTTCTGCCTTACCTCTTCTACTTCTGCCTCTCATTTATCAATGTCTGCAAATAGCAGACAAAGTGTTAGGCCAACAGAAAAAGTATTTTATAAAATATAGAGACATATACTTGAGTGTAAATGTGTCTATTGGGGTGTATTTCATTCTGCTTCACCTATTCTAGGATATTACTAATCCTATCTGAAATGAGTGATCCGTCTTACAACTCTACTGGTTCTATTTCTGAAGAGTTCGTTAATATGTTATATTTCATAACTAAGCTTAACCAAAGCTCTGATACCACGTGTGACGACCCCCAAAACCCCCGTATGACGGTGGCAAGGGTAATCTTTGGAATATAACACATAAACAAATAACAGCAGAACCGAAATAAATAAATACACCAGATAATGTATAAATAATACACTAGATAAACATAAGCATCAGAGTTACACAGTATACAGGATCATACTTAGTACAAAATACAGTTCAGCTATACATAAATGTTTACAACGGAAAACAAAACATAATATGTACAATAGGAGCAGAACAACATAAAAAGAGATAAATGATAGAGTCTATCCTCAGCTCCAGCTATCCAGAAAGAGTCTGCTAAAACCTGAATACAAGGCTGCCCGTGTAGAAAAAAGGGCACCCGAGTTTGCAAGTGAAACAAACTACGAGTCAGTCATGGAACTGGTATGAGAAATCTACTTAACTGGTTAACCAATAATAACAAGGCAAATCATAGGACCATGCCACTTTCGCGGAATGGGTTTACTCCATTGGATTGCCAGTGCTATAAAACAAGTAAATCTTTTAAACATCTCAATGCTTTTTTGAAAATTAAGCCATTATAAGACTCATTTCCCATCACACAATGCAACGCAAACCGGAGGATAGAGTTTTACCTTATAATCGCCAAAATATGCTTGATACGAGCAAAACAAATCATTTGATACTATTACTAGTGTTTATATGTTTCAATCATAACTATCAATCATAGACGGCATAGGTACCATATATTATGTCGCCATATATAGGTACACAATCAAAACCGCACAGTCACGTATTTGTAAATTGGATTTTCGTCTTGAACCGAGGCAAGGGATCGCCCTCACCGAATTCGAGACGATCTAGCCCGCCCCTCAGGCAACCGCGCAGGCAAGCCTCGGATCGTCAGGGCCGGTCCACATAGTCACCGATATATCCAAGGCGCCTCGCAACAGCAACAAGCACAAAGGTGAAAATAATATAAATGTCAGGGCTGGTAGGTCACTGACACCACCCAAGCTAGAAGGTAATGCATGTCCTCCCCGAGGTCCTCTCCCATTTCTGGTTCATACCGGGGTGTGAGGCTCGCGAATCAACGTTATACACAAAGCTATGCCACATTGGCGGTGCTTTGATCATCAACCACAAGACTTTGCTTTTCAACAGAAGCCTTGATCATCTGCCACTTAGGTATGCCACACAGTCAATTCACTCCATGCGACTGATTTCTATCGATATATAACCTCTGAGCTCGTACGTCTCAGAGAAGCGCGTTAAGCAAGACAATAAGTTCTCCGCCGCCAAACATATATATATATATTTAATAGAGATCAGTCAACATAGAACAAAATCCAATGTCAGACACACTGTCCATTTACAAGTTTGTTCTGGGTCTGAACGAAACCGGAGGCACCTTGTACCTCGCATATCCATCGATCTCCAAGTACGTCTGGACGATTACCACTTATTATCTATATTTTGGGATGCCTCCCAATCAAGACATCAGTTATCATCCAACCGAGGTGAAGATCTCCGGTCTTCAACCACCGTCTTCATCATCGACTTCTTATCGCCGATCAATTATTTGAAATGAGATTTAACTCGGCCTTTTCAAATAATTCACGTATATTTAGAATTTAAATCAATTCATTTCAATGGTTAAATTATTCGACATCAATAATTCTGTTCTTAAATGTAATTTTCACGCCAAACACATTCAACCATCAAATATCCCATAAACCGGGTAAATTCGGTTTATTTCCATTCCATATCGTTTATAATATTTTATAACGATTTATCTCTATTTTTATCCATTTAAAAATAGCCAATTCATTCAAACGACGCTTCAGGACATAACGCGGCCGTGGCGCTGTTTTTCTTCAGATTTGATTTACACATATCTGGAAATCTAACCGTTGGATCTTCACAAAATTTATATCATTAGAAAGATCTTTTCAAAACAATTCCAGTTTCAGTTTTGGGAAAATCCGACGGTCGGATCTCCCAGTACAATCGTTTGAAGTTACGATTTCAAAATATGAACTACAGTGTCGTTATTCGATTTAATTTAATTATATATATATAAATATAATCGATTCTAGCGCTGTTTTTCTTCAGATTTGAATTGAACATTCCAGACAATCCAACCGTTGGATCCTTACAAAGTTGGTGTCGTTGGAAAGATATCTCCAAAGCGAACCCAACAGTTGCGGTTTCGGGAAAATCCGATGGTCGGATCTCCCGCAATAATCATTTGAAATCATGGTTTCAAAAAATGAACTACAGCTTCGTTATTCGATTTCTTTTAATTATATTTATAGATATATATATACACATAAATATAAATATAATTCATTTTTCGATTCTAAAACCATATTCATTACACACATTTGATAAAAACGATATTTTTATCCAACATCGATTTATTTCAACACATCACTATTTTTAACAGTTCATATATATCATAAAAATGTGATTTTTATTGTAAAACAATTTATTTCAAAACACGAATATTTTATATAGTTCATATATATCATGAAAATGTGATTTTTATTATAAAACAATTTATTTCAAAACACGATTATTTTATATAGTTCATACATAAGGTAAAAATGTTATTTTTGGTGTTAAAATAATTTATTTAAAACACTAATATTTTATATAGTCTATATATATCATAAAAATGTTATTTTTATTGTAAAACAATTTATTTCAAAACAAGATTATTTTATATAGTTCAAATATATCATAAAAAAGTGATTTTTATCTTTCAAAGAATTTATTTAATACATGAACTTCATTCAACACATGAATTTTATTCAACACATGAATTACTATTCAACACATGAATTTTATTTCAACACATGAATTTTTATTCAACACATGAATTTTATTTCAACATATGAATTTTATTCAACACATGAATTTCTATTCAACACATGAATTTTATTTCAACACATGAATTTTATTTCAACACATGAATATAAATCAAACATAGGAATATTTCAGAAAATTTCGGCAGCATAACGACAGGGTAGTTAAAACCGGCACCATCCCGAGTACGGCTCCTCGCTCTACCTTAAAGCCTCGTAGCTTTTGACAATGGGGATTTTCAATATCTTGTTCGTACGCAGACAAATTTTCCCATATACTAATCCTATTGGGATTTCAACCACAATCAATCATTTCAAATCAACCATTCGTGATATTCACCAAATTTTCACATCAACCAATAATCCAAACAATATCACAACCAATATATATCGTCCATGGTCTGTGGACGAGGGGAGTATATACATAGATATACATATATAACTATATTTCGATTTCATTTCAATATCATTTCAATTCATTTCAACGCATATATGATTTCTACAATGCATATATAACTTATACATCGAACATACAACTTATACAATGCTTATAAATGAAATGTACAATGCTTATATAACTCATACATTGACTATATAATTTATACATCATTGTTTCCATATTGTTTATAATTCAGAAATCTCACGTTGGGTTCCACTACTCCAAAAATTGTAGAAGGCTCAGAAAAATATCCGTTCTCTTCTAAAATGTAGAAGACGTCCGCACGATCCCGGTGTCTCTTGTTTCACTGGATTTCGACAACACAACAAAAAGATATGATTTTTATTTGAAAATCATGGTTTGCAACACTTAAAAGTGTTATGGCCTTTAAAATAAAACCAGGCCGTTACCTTCAGCAATTTCTTCAAAACTAGGTTTTGATTTTTAGCATAAACGGTTGCACGATGTTGGAATCGGGCTTGACCACGGCCTAGAGTCTGGAAAGGCGCGCCTGTCGATGGTAAGGGGGCCCCACTCGACGGCCTGAATCACAGGCGGCGGCGCGATGAATGTCGGATCTTTGAGGACGTCGTTCTCGATGACGACGAAGTAAGGGAGGGTGAGGGTGGTACAGATTTAAAGAGCTCGGAGAATACTACAAAAACTTCCACTGGGTCGAGGGCTAATTCTTTGCATGGAAGGTGAAAAAGAAGAGAGAAGAAAGGAACGTTTTCCGCCGTCGCCTGGAGCTCAATCAGGGAGAGAGAAATGTGATTGGCCAATGATATTTTGTTTGTATATATATTTTTAAAAATCCAAAAATAACCCTTGCTTCATACGAACTCCAATCCAAACCCAACGACTGTCGTCCCTAGCTAAATACCCCCATTCCGAACACAATGGGATATCTTTCGTAGGCTCATACGACTGTTTCAGTCAGTTTTCCTTCAAATTAAAATATAAAACATTCAATATTTGATTTGAACATACATTTCAATTTGCCGGTGCCACATACTGATCCCAAAAATTCCAAAAAATAAATCTAGCTATGTTTTGACGATACGGTCCCAACAAAACTAGTTTCGTCGAATTCTGAGACCATTTGAAAAATGGTCATTTTCTGGTCGATCCAATTTAACTAAAATCAACCAAATATATTTTCCTTCGCCACGCTCACATATTAATTTCAAAAATTATGGAATTCGAAACCTAGCAATAATTTGACATCCCGGATCCAACAAAAGTGGTTTCGTCGAATTCTGAGGTCGTTTGCAAAATGACTATTTTCACGGGCTATATATTCTCTATAGCGACCTTTCTGAAAATTCATTTAGCCAAAACTTTTGATTCTCGCTACGAAAATTCGATTTTTCAGATTCGTTAGAAAGATATTCATAAACAGATTTAAATATTTATGGTTTCACAAAAATCCGTTTTATTTTGCACTCGGTATAGTCAGTCAAAGTTCGAATTCAAAATTTGAAACTGCCACGCCATTTCAGGCCTTGTTTATAATTAAAAATATTTATATTTACTTTCAAACATCGATTTAAACATACGTTTCGTCATTATTATTTAAAATAATTTATTTTAAATATTAAAAATCCATTAAAATAGCCAAATTAAAATTTCTAAACTAGTTCAGATTTTCCGGGTTGTTACAGATAAATATATTGGTACATGGAAAGTAAAAACAACTATTATTGCAACGGAGAAATAATTTGGTTACATCACATCAAAAACCAACTACAAAACCAAATACACTTATTATCCATCTTGACAAATAAGTTCTGAGTACATAAAATAAAAGACATAACCCCAACATAAAATAGCCATAAATAAGATAGGCTGAACTTTACTTCAGCAATCCAAGCAACTTCCAAAAGAAAGAGATAAACCTGTCCAAATCAAGCTCCACTAGTACTGTTCCCACCCTGACCACCTTGGGGGGGGGGGGGGAGAAAGGAAGAAAAGAGGTGGAAACAAAGGGGTCAGATATAAAGTCTGGCGAGTGCAATAACTTTAACAATATAATCATTAAAGCAACTAGGATAAGGCATAATCTTGTAAATAAGGATGTGACTGTGAACCAATGGGCATGACAGAGCAAACAAAGGAAATAAGATAAACGAAGATACCGTTAAAGGCGCACCTAATCACTATAAGATAATTACTACATTGCACCACACCAAACACCCTAAAAGTTGATCCCCACCTACTAAACTTAGTAATCATAATAGTAGTTTCGTGTACCCCTAGCTGTCTACATAGGTGCCGCCTTCCCCTATCTCCACTAGGTGTACCCACTACCCCCATGCGATCGGCTTCCTAACTCGTAGATACCCGTGCTGGCCCCACAGTTGGGTGTATCACTCCCCAAAGTGGCAACCCAATACCACCAAAGATGCACGGCTTATATCTACACGGTGCAACAATGTCTTACCTACCAGCCCGGGCCCATGCACGCACATGACCCCGTTGGACTTGCGTTGCCACCGCTAACCCGTTTTGACTTCTTACAATCAAATACAGTAAGCGTGTCCCGTCCTCGACTTGGGTCGATCTCACAAAGATATTTAATGGGTTACTGGTTTGAAAGGGCCCCTCATGCATGACACAAGCTTTCCTCCTATACTTGGTCCCCACTAAGGTTTCCCAATTAACCCCATTTTTATTCATGTCTTCTTACATGTTTCAACTTGGTTAAGTGCATCTAATCGTATTTCACATGTCACCCAAGGCAACCACTTAACTCCCCATGTCCCACCACATGTTTATCTGGTTAGGTGTTACTTAATTCATTAGAATCGTAACCTTGTAAAGACCTCCCACATTAGACTGGCATTTGCGGTTGCTGGATTTGCCAGGCAGGTCCGGGCAGTCTTATACCGCAAACGAGCCTAATCTCGTGTCTTTACAACTGTTATGCATTTAATTCATGCCTTTGACCTCTCACATTAGAGTGGCATTTGTGGCTGCTGGATTTGCCGGGCGGGTCCGGGCAGTCTTATACCACAAAAGAGTCTAACCTCATGTCTTAGGCGGTTTATTATTACACATCTTTATTTAACCCCAAAGTAGATTAATATCCCTATTCAAATTTATTAATAAATTCAAAATATACTTATGTCCATAATTGTCACCGAAATTATGTCCATTTATTTCAGGTATGCAAATTTTACCAATTTTTTCCTCAAATTAATTGTATGCCTTTCAAGGCCAATACACGTCGATTCTCAATACGTGTATATTCAATATTACCCCCATCGTCCCCACGTTGTTCTTTCGCTTATCATGACATATATATATATATATATATATATATATATATATATATATTAGACCAGCAATTAGTCTAACACATAAAAGGGAAGAAACACCGCAAATTTGCATAACACACAAAATGGATCTAACTTACAAATAAGGATTACAGCATATCTAGCATAAACTTTGTATTGTCATGAATCTAAACATAGGCCTAAAGGTGTGAACTTGCATATATGAATATGGTTTTCACCCAAACTTGCATATATGAATATAGTTTTCACCCAAAACTTGCATATATGAATATAGTTTTCACCCAAAACTTGCATAGACCATAGTCACAAACTTGCATAAAACTATGTACGTCATAGATCTAAACCTAAAGGTGTAAACTTGCATATATGTGATCCAATTTCTACCTAAACTTGCATATATCATTTTACTTGGTTCACATGTAAACTTATGTACAATTCACATAGAAACTAGCATATAATCTACACCCAAACTTGCATATAAAATGATGTCAAACATGAATCAAGTTGAACATAGGTGATTAGGTATATACAAAGGGATCCAAAAACTATCATTATGAACAACCAGCATATATTCACAAAATATCACATTTTTCCAATGTGTCACAAACATAGCCATATAACCCAAATTATAACTCAACCTAATTAACTTGTTAATTATCTTATTAAAGAAATCGAACTCATAACTCAAAGAAGGTCTTGAGTTTTCGGATCTGTGCTCTGAAATTGATTTAGCTCGCCTTTAAAGTAGACAAATTCGTTGTTGCTGTTGTTGTTGTTGTTGTTGTTGTTATAGACTTGAGTTGAATTGAGTTGATTAGCTTTTCTTTGCTCCTAATTGGTGGCGGCTACTCTAGGTTGCGGGGTGATAGCACGACGGCCATGGTTCTAATTTTTATTAGGTTTAGGATTTGAGTCTACATGTGTTTATATAGATATTAGGATTAATTTTGGCCATTCGATCAACCTAGAAGTAACCCGAACAATCCAAAAAGCCAACTCAACCCTAATGACTCAACAGCAGCTCAGAATTGGGCTTAATTCAAATCTGCCCATGGGGGGGTAGGTCGACCCTAAGGTCGACCCCCAAGTCGACCTATAGGGTAGGTCGACCCCCTGGTCGACCTAGACTGGGGCATGAAATTTCCCGCCCTGCCCGGTTCTGAGTCTGAATTCGTTTTTGAATTTAAATTTGAATTTCTGGAAACTTTCGACAGCCATAACTTCTTCATACGAAGTCAAATTTACGCAAACTCGGATTCTATCTCAACCAGGATTCCGAGACGAACACAATGGCGAAACCCGTTTCCCTTGATTCTCAAATTTAAAATTAATTATTCCTAAATTCGTTGGTTTAATGTTAATAGAAAACACGGGGTGTTACATTCTCCCCTCCTTAAAGGATTTCGACCCTGAAATCTTCAAGTTACGAAGAATACATATCCTACCATCTAATCGTCAATCTACTCAACCATCAAACACAGACATCCATTGCCCTTAAAAGACTTCTAATGCTTTCATGTTTATATGCACACTGTGTGTACATGTCCGTATCTAATGAAAAATCAAGCGGTCTACTGATTCAGTTGACCTTCTTAATGCAAATTATGATAGTGCCATGCGTCCATTATGTATGCAAAAGATACCTAATGATACATGTCATTTCTACATGCGTGGACAATCATTCATCTGAATGCATCATCCATATGATAACACAACCATTATACTCCATTAACCTAAATAAGCACACATTTATATGCAGTATGAAAGTGATTGAGCCGATCTAGTGCCTAATGTGTGTGTATATGCATCCACGAGCAAACACTTGCATCCACTAGCAACCATCAATCATAACATGTTTCAAATACATGTTTACATCCATTGGTCTCTACCTAAGGATAAAGAATATGACCGAGAAGATAAACTAAAAAGGTAGATACAAGCTTGAATAAACTTAAGGAAAAAGATATCAAAGATGTACCCTCTAAAAGAAAAGGGTAGGCTGCACGTATTTTGGCCTCAGTCTCCCAAGTCGCGTCTTCCTCGACATCGCCCCATTGAACTTTGACAAGCTTAGCTTCACGGTTGCGTAGCTTTTTGACTTCCATCCCCAAGATACGAGTTGGAACTCTCTTCACAGTTGCTTCTTGTTCCACTTCGACTTCCTCTAGTATGCTTGGCTCCGCAACTTCTACCGACTCATGTAAGCACTTTAGTAGCTGAGAGACATGAAAAACATTATGAACTCCAGCCAGTCTTTTAGGCAGCTCTACTCTGTAGGCCATCATCCCAATCCTTTCGATGATAGGAAATGGTCCTATAAATCGTGGTGCCAACTTTCCTACGGACCCAAAGAGGATGACATTCCGTAAAGGAGATACTTTAAGGAACACCTTATCCCCAACCTCAAACTCAAGGTCGGTCCTTCTCTTGTCTGCGTAGGATTCTGCCTATCTTGGGCAGTCTTCATTCTCCTCCGTATCAAGTCCACTTTCTCTGAAGTCTCGCTAATCATGTCCGGCCCAAGTATAAGTTTATCTGTGGACTCCCAGTAGCAAGTTGGTGATCGACTTGACCTTCCATATAAAGCTTTGAAGGGTGCCATGCCTATAGTGGCTTGGTAGCTATTGTTATAAGCGAATTCCACCAAAGGGAGATGATCCTCCCAAGATCCTCCAAAGTCAAGAATGCACAGTCTCAAAAGATCTTCCAGTACTCTATTCACCCATTCCGTCTGACCATCGGTTGAGGGTGATAGGCTGTGCTTAAACATAGCTGTGTGCCTACGGCCTCTTGCAAACTCCTCCAGAACTCGCTTGTAAAGATAGGGTCTCGATCACTCACTATGGTGGAGGATATCCCATGGAGTCGAACTATCTCCTAAAGATAAATGGAGGCTAAAGACGAGGCGGTCCTCCTACTCTTGACAGGTATAAAATGGGCGCTTTTCGTGAGCCTGTTCACTATTACCCAAATACAGGTATTGCCCCTTCTTGACCTTGGCAACCCATCAACAAAGTCCATCGAGATGCTTTCCCATTTCCATTGCGGAACTTCTAGAGGATGAAGCAAACCACCAGGCTTCTTCTGCTCCGCCTTGACTTGCTGGCATATCAAGCATTTCGAAACAAATTCAGCTACATCCCTCTTCATGCCATTCCGAAAGAAAACTCTTTTGATATCTTTATACATCTTGTCTCCACCGGGGTGTATGGTCATCTTGGAATGGTGTGCTTCTTCCAAAACCATCTTCACCAAATCTCTTGCTTGTGGGACGCATAGCCTTCCATCCCATCTCAAACAACCCTTATCATCGATGGAGTATCTATTGAGGTGACTAGAAGTCTCTCCTCTAATCATCTTATCTATCACATCAACCAGCTGAGGGTCTTCACGTAGCGCGGTTCCTATTGAGTCCAACAAAGTAGGCCGCACCTCTAGCATTGCCATCAAAATTTGCTATGTACTCCAAACTTTTCCTTTCTATAAAGAGAGGACTTAAGGTCAGCTTCTTTCTACTTAAGGCGTCTGCTACTACATTGCCCATGCCAGGAGTATAGGAGATCTCAAAGTCGTATGAGGTGAGAAACTCCATCCGTCTTTGCTGCCTTAGATTGAGGTCTTTCTGCAAGAAAAGGTACTTCAATGATTTATGGTCAGTATACAATTTCAAATTTCTCACCTAAGAGATAGTGGCGCCAAGACTTAAGCGCAAAAACGATGGCTGCTAACTCTAGATCATGGGTTGGGTAGTTCTTCTCATGCACTTTCAACTGCCTTCCACCATAAGCTACTTCCTTCCCTTCTTGCATCAAAACAGTGCCTAGTCCTGTACCGCATGCATCTGTGTATACCGTAAACATCTTTCTCCCATCTGGTAATGTCAAAGCTGGGGCTGTTGTCAGAGCCCTCTTCAACCATTGGAAAGCGACTTCACAATCCAAATCCCAAGTGAAAGTCAGGTTCTTCTTCGTTAACCTTGTAAGCGGAGCTGAGATTTTCGCAAAGTCTTTAATGAACTTGCAATAAAAGTCTGCTAGTCCAAGAAAACTTCGAACTTTGGTTGCATTCTTTGGAACCTTCCAATCCTGGAGCGCAACTACTTTTGCGGGGTGCACAACTAACCCTTCTTTGGACACCACATGCCCAAGAAATTTTACATCTTCCCTCCAGAAGTGGCACTTGGAGAATTTTGCTTTAAACTGATGTGCACAGAGAGTATCCATGCCTTCCCTTAAATGCAAAGCATGCTCTTCCTCACTCTTCGAGAAAATCAGAATATCATCTATGAAGACCACCAAAAATTTATTGAGAAATTCCCGGAACACTCTATTCATCAAATCGACGAAATAAGCAGGTGTGTTTGTCAAGCCGAAAGGCATGACGAGCCATTCGAAGAAACCGTCCAGGGTTCTGAACGCGGTATTATCAATGCTATCTTCAGCCACTATTAGTTGATGAAATCCGGAAGCTAGATCTAATTGGGAGAAAACTGTTGCACCTAGAAGATGATCGAACAGATCGTCTATTCTTGGCAGTGGGTGCCTATTCTTCTTGGTCAGCTTGTTTAGCTCCCTATAATCAACACATAGGCAAAGTGAACCTTCCGCTTTGGTTGCGAACACCACTGGAGCACCCCATTCAGAAATACTCCGCCTTATAAACCCCTTTTCTAGCAGCTCCTTAACTTGCTTGCTAAGCTCCTTCCTCTCCCTTGGAGCCATGTGTCTAACGGGTAAATCAACGGGTTTTGCGTTATCAACTAGGTATATGCGGAAGTCTATCTCCCGCTTCGGAGGCAAGCCCTCTACTTCCTCAAAGACATCCGAGTATTAACGGACCACTCTAACAGACTGCAAATTCTCAACAGATGCGTCAAGTGATTCTAGATAACTTAGCATAACAGAATCTATTGGATTACAAGAGATTTCGAGAGTGTTTCCCAAACGAGTCAAAAGCCTAACCTCTCTCTTTTCACAATCTTGGACGGCTCCTTTACTAGATAACCAATCCATGCCCAGAATTAACCCATAGCCCGTGAAGCCCAAAACATAAGCATCACATCTAAACCCAACGCTAAGTATAGAAATTTCCAAATCCAAACTAATCATCGAAAAATAGGCTGAGCCCCCAATTGGATTTGATACAACTAAGGGATCCTCTACTATACCGGTGTTTAGGTGTAGTGACTCAACTAAAGCAGTAGATATAAAAGAGTTTGATGCACCAGAATCAAAGAGTGTGCAAACAAGATGGTCAAAAAAATAAACTAAACTTTCAACGGAAATCGCTCTACCTCGTTCTTACAGCGGTGGGGCCACAATAGCCTGGACCTGCCCCTTGCCTGCCCTGGTGCCATGAGAGCCTAAATCTGCCCTCCAGAGGTAGGCCCTGCCCTCTGCCCTTTCTTTGGGCAGTCCTTAATCAGATGTCCTGCCTCGCCACAGTGGAAACAACCTGTCTTCTTCTTCTTCTTCTTCTTCCTACAGTCTTTGCTCAGATGGCTTAGTGTCCCACAGTTAAAGCATCTTTTCTTTCCCTTGCCATTGTTGTCTTTACCACCCTTCTTGTTCTGTTGTTGTTGTTGTGGTTTCTTTTGATCCCCTTTCTTCTCAGGTGCCTTATTAGCATTCGCGCCTTTCTCCTCTTCATGCATAAGCGCCATGTTAGCCAGTCTCTCAAAGGTGGCCCCCATAGGGATGTGGGTCATAGCTAACCCATGTAGCGGCTTGTTCAAACCCTTAACAAATCTCAGGGCCATCTTTTCGGGTGTATTCACCAAGTCCAAGCCAAATCTCGCCAACTGATTGAACTTGTTGACGTACTCTTTCACTAATAGATTTCCCTGCCTCAATGCCAAAAACCTTTCCATGTATAGATTCTCTTCGGTCCGTGAGAGAAACTTTGCCTCAAACCTACGCCTGAAATCTGGCTATGTATCAACTGGACGCTCTCCATTAGTGACCTCCCACCAAAACGAGGATTTATCCTTCATTAACTAGGAAGCTAATTGGACCTTTCTTCCATCTTCAACCTCAAAGATTCCAAACAATTCTTCCACATCCTTTAGCCAATTTCGAGCTTCAACAAACGTCTCCGACCCGTGAAAAGGTTTTCCGCCCATTGCCCGAAAGTCCTTGCATATCTTTGCGAAAGTATCAACATGGTGAGGAGGAGGAGCATTTGCTGGGCCTGCGACATTGGCCCTAGCTTCCAGATACCTTCTAAACCATCCTGGTATCGGTATCCCCTCGGGTATCTCGGGAATTCCATACATGCTGAAAAGAAAACGAAGAGATTTAAACGGAGAATTCGAAAGAAAGATATATGGCTCTTGGGGGTTATGTTTTTAAAATAAACTTTTCTCTTGAAAATACTCTCCTTAAAATGTATTTTTGAAAGTATCCTTTATAAAAATGCTTTTTGGAAAAATAGTTTTTCAAAATATCTTGTCTGTTCTGGTAACTTTCAGCTGTGATACCACGTGTGACACCCCATCTCCATTAACATCACTCAAAAGGTAATGCCTTAATTTTGGTGGATTGTTTATTGTGTATAGAATAGAAAAGTAAACAAGACAGATAAACATATTGGTACTTGGAAAGTAAAAACAACTTTTATTGCAGCGGAGAAATAGTTTGGTTACATCACATCAAAAACCAACTACAAAACCAAATACACTTATTATCCATCTTGACAAATAAGTTCTGAGTATATAAAATAAAAGACATAACGCCAACATAAAATAGCCATAAAGAAGATATGTTGAACTTTACTTCAGCAATCCAATCAACTTCCAAAAGAAAGAGATAAAGCTGTCCAAATCAAGCTCCACTAGTACTGGTCCCACCCTGAGCACCTAGGGGGGGAGAAAGGAAGAAAAGAGGTGGAAACAAAGGGGTAAGACATAAAGTCTGGCGAGTGCAATAACTTTAACAATATAATCATTAAAGAAACTAGGATAAGGCATAAGCTGGTAAATAAGGAAATGACTGTGAGCCAATGAGCATGACAGAGCAAACAAAGGAAATAAGATGAACGAAGATAATGTTAAAGGTGCACCTAATCACTATAAGATAATTACTACATTGCACCACACCAAACACCCTAAAAGTTGATCCCCACCTACTAAACTTAGTAATCATAATAGTAGTTTCGTGTACACCTAGCTGTCTACATAGGTGCCGTCTGCCCCTATCTCCACTAGGTGTACCCACTACCCCCATGCGATCGTCTTCCTAACTCGTAGATACCTGTGCTGGCCTCACAGTGGGGTGTATCACTCCCTAAAGTGGTAACCCGATACCACCGAAGATGCACGACTTATATCTACACGATGCAACATCGTCTTACCTACCAGCCCGGGCCCACACACGAACATGACCCCGTTGGACTTGCATTGCCACCGCTAACCCGTTTTGACCTCTTACAATCAAATCCAGTAAGCGTGTCACATCCTCGACTAGGGTTGAGCTCACAAAGATACTTAATGGGTTACAGGTTTGAAAAGGTCCCCTCATGCACAACACAAGCTTTCCACCTATGCTTGGTCCCCACTAAGGTTTCCTACTTAACCTCATTTTTATTCATGTCTTTTTACATGTTTCAACTTGGTTAAGTGCATATAATCATATTTCACATGCCATCCAAGTCACCCTCTTAATATCACATGCAACCCAAGGCACCCACTTAACCCCCTATGTCCCACCACATGTTTTTCTGGTAAAGTGTTACTTAATTCATTAGAATCGTAACCTTGTAAAGACCTCTCACATTAGACTGGCATTTTCGGTTGCTGGATTTGTCGGGCGGGTCCGGGCAGGCTTATAACGCAAACAAGCCTAAACTCGTGTCTTTACAACTATTACGCATTTAATTCATGCCTTTGACCTCTCACATTAGACTGGCATTTGTGGCTGCTGTATTTGCCGGGCGGGTCCGGGCAGTCTTACACCACAAAAGAGTCTAACCTTGTAACTTAGGCGGTTTATTATTACACATCTTTATTTAACCCCAAAGTGGATTAACATCCCTATTCAAATTTTCCAATAAATTCCAAATATACTTATGTCCATAATTGCCACCTAAATTATGTCCATTTATTTCAGGTATACAAATTTTACCAATTTTTGCCTCAAATTAATTGTATGCCTTTCAAGGCCAATACATGCCAATTCTCAATATGTGTATATTCAATATTACCCCCATCATCCCCACGTTGTTCGTTCGCTTATCATGACATATAAATATATATATATATATATATATATATATATATATATTAGACTAGCAATTAGTCTAACACATAAAAGGGAAGAAACACCGCAAATTTGCATAACACACAAAATGGATCTAACTTACAAATAAGGATTACAACATATCTTGCATAAACTTTGTATTTTCAAGAATCTAAACATAGGCCTAAAGGTGTGAACTCGCATATATGAATATGGTTTTCACCCAAACTTGCATATATGAATATAGTTTTCACTCAAAACTTGCATATATGAATATAGTTTTCACCCAAAACTTGCATTGGCCATAGTCACAAACTTGCATAAAACTATGTACGTCATAGATCTAAACCTAAAGGGGTAAACTTGCTTATGTGTGAATCCAATTTCTACCTAAACTTGCATATAGTCATTTTACTTGGTTCACATGTAAACTTGTGTACAATTCACATAGAAACTAGCATATAATCTACACCCAAACTTGCATATAAAATGATGTCAAACATGAATCAAGTTGAACATAGGTGATTGGGCATATACAAAGGGATCCAAAAACTATCATTATGAACAACTAGCATATTTTTACAAAATATCACATTTTTCCAATGTTTCACAAACATAGCCTGTAACGACCCGGATTTTTGGCGACTTTGGTTATCGACATAAGCTCGATGCCGATAACCAAAACATCGAAAAATCCCGGTAATTAATGATAGAAATTAGAGTGTGAGGATAGATAAGATAGAAACTTAGAATAGAAGAAGAAGAAGAACACAACATCAGAGTAACACGAACCTCACAGCGGAACGAATAACATATAATATATAACATAACTTTGAAATATAACAATTATGTATACAATAGCACTTATCAGAGTACAGCACTTACAACACAGCGGAAATAAACTATAGCTATATGATCCAGTTCAAACCATATCGCCATTTCAGCCAATTCTGATTATTTCATAATTAAATATATTATTTAATTTATTATTTTAATTAAATATTCACCATTATTTAATTCAACGATGATTTAATTCCCTAAATCACAGTTTATATAATTAAATAAATTAATTATAATACCTCTGACAATGTGGGTCATTACATAGCCATATAACCCAAATTATAACTCAACCTAATTAACTTGTTAATTATCTTATTAAAGAAATCGAACTCACAACTCAAAGAAGGTCTTGAGTTCTGGGATCTGTATTCTAAAATTAATTTAGCTCGCCTTTGAAGTAGACAAATTCGTTGTTGTTGTTATAGACTTGAGTTGAATTGAGTTGATTAGCTTTTCTTTGCTGCTAGTTGGTGGCGGCTACTCTAGGTTGTGGGGTGATAGCATGACGGCCATGGTTCAAATTTTTATTAGGTTTAGGTTTTGAGTCTACATGTGTTTATATAGAGATTAGGATTAATTTAGGCCATCCGATCAACCTAAAAGCAACCTGAACCATCCAAAAAGCCAACTCAGCCCTAATGACTCAGGAGGAGCTCAAAATTGGGCTTAATTCAAATCTGCCCGAGGGGGGTTAGGTCGACCCCTAGGTCGACCCCCAGGTTGACCTATAGGGTAGGTCGACACTAAGGTCGACCCCCTGGTCGACCTGGCCTAGGGCGGGAAATTTCCCGCCCGGCCCGGTTCTGAGTCTGAATTCGTTTTTGAATTTAAATTTGAATTTCTGGAAACTTCCGACAGCCATAACTTCTTCATACGGAGTCCAATTTACGCAAACTCCGATTCTATCACAACCAGAATTCCGAGACAAACACAATGGCGTAACCCATTTCCCTTGATTCTCACATTTAAAATTAATTATTCCTAAATTCGTTAGTTTAATGTTAATAGAAAACACGAGGTGTTACACCTTGTGTCATGCTGAAACATATGTTGTTGCTTGATGTAACGTCCCACATTTTATCGGCTTGTATTTGAATATTTAAATCAGTTTAATTATTGAATTCATAATATAAATGGATTTATATATTAATTAAAATGAAGTTGAACATATATAAATATATATATAATATAATCGAGTTCATAACGACGCTGCAGTTCGATATTTAACGTTCTGAAGTTCAACTAAGTGTGCATGACTCGTTTTAAATCGGATTTCTGCGAAACAAGAAATGTTGGAATCTGTTGAACTGTATCTTTCTAACAGAAGTGAAAAATCAAGATTTCGCGTGATAAATTGTGAATTATATCCTAATCAAATATTCAGAAAGTCGCTATGAAATCGTATATCGACTGTAACGGTTTATTTGATATAACTAGATACCAGTCGCAAATTTGAACAAGGTTCTTTTGAGATATAGTGATAATTTAATTTTTAGAATTTTACTTTAATTTTTAATTAATTAAATATACAACTTTTTATTTAGTGTATTTTGCACCATGTATCGATATTTTGGGATTTCAAAATATGAGTCAAACTACCGGTATTATTATATTTTTGGGATCGCGACACCTCGATAGACTCGACCGTAATCTTACTTCTGTCTGTAGCGGCTCCGATATGAACGGAAATCTAAGTAATTTGAACAATCTAAATATACGGGTTGATAAAATAAAATAAAATAAAATAAAATAAACTAGCTACTATTTCGGTATCATGGGACCATAAAACACGCTAAGTGTAAATCAATTGAATGCTTGCCATATCCAATCAAATCTCATTAAAACTCCATACCCTCTACACTAGCTACTGAAAATAGGAAATGGCATTTGTTCCTATCCCATACCACTACAGACCTACCCTAATCATAGCCGAACTGTCTCTTAGCCACTAAGTTTCTACAACCCTTTGTAACTCCTTTTCAATTTTGTACCAGGCTATTTCTTCATGCGGAAGAAATCATTTAATATCTATATTAACCTACCCTATATCATCACAGACTATGTTATAATATCCTAACCTATGCATATATTGTACAGTGGCCTATTACTTACATCTGACGGAAACTTTAGTCTATAGATATGAAGAGTTCCACTTATCCTTGTTGGACAAAAATTAACAATAAAGAGAAGCTTTAAATTGCTTTCCATCATCAAAATATCTGGAGCTCTTCTTCTATTCGAAGCAGTGAAAACTACTGCGTTTTCTTTCAGCAAGTTTTAGGAAATGAAATATTAAATAATAGAACTTATAATAAGTCGACGAAGAGGCCGAGTCTGGTTAGGCGCGAGGTGGGTTTCCGGAAAGTGAAGAGAGGTTGCGGCGGGGACGAAGGAGCAGCAGGTCGCGGGGAGAGTAACGGAAGGCTACAAGAGTTTTCTGTGCGTGGCAATGAACGGTGTCAGCAACGATGGAGTACTCACGGTCTTGGGCGAAGTGGTGAACAGTTGGATGGAGTGGTACACGAGGAAGGGGATCGATTGTAGGGAAGCATGCGGGTGTTAGTGGGTGAGCTTGGGAAGCATTTGCGAAGAAAAGGAGGGATCGTGCTTTTCAATTAGGGAGTAGGAGAGTGTACTTGCGTGTAACATATGTTACTGGGACCAGTTGCATTCTTTATTTGGGGGAGATGAAGTCATCAAGTATGGTGTTTATATAAGTAGAGCGTCTACATATATATTGAGGGGCTTGAATCAAAACTGAGGTGTGTTTGTGAAAATAGTGAGATGCATGCATAACGCATGCCTACATGGGAAGGTGGGTGCGTGTTGTGGTGAGCATGTATGCTATAGGGGAGGAGTTCGGCCAGGTGCGCGAAGTAAGGTGGTGGAGAGAGGGAGCAAAACGCTGGATCTAGGGGACACGTGAGCATGTAAGAATGGGAAACAGTGGAGGCGTTGGAGGAAAATGAAAATGAGGGGACTAGAGAATCCGTAATATTGCTTGGGAGGGGTACAACGGAATTGAAGAAGGGTCGGTAGGGTGTCTGAAGTGAATGCAAATGGATTTTAAAGTGAATCGGGATGGACGATGTTAGGGTGTGCATTGTAGAAGGTAGTACAGTGGGTATTAAGTGCGGGCTAACATGTTAGAACGTGGATGTGAGGGGTTGCAGCATGATGTGGTGATGAGGCTGGCCAAGCATTCTTACACGTCCTTTTTTTTAGGATGGTTGTAAACTAAGTAGCGGGTCACTGTGATAAGCACTACTATGCTATTTGACGTGTTAGGGAATGACTGCAAGATGACGGGGTGTTGGTAGAAGGGAAGATAAAAGGTGGGGGAAGGTGGCGAAATGAATTTGATTGGGAAGAAGATACTGGAATGGGAAGAACGATTGGTTAACGAAAGCAAAAGGTATTCATCAAAACAAATTGATGGAGAAAATGAAAGTTAGAGAGTGACAAATGGTGAGTCGATGTAGACACTGTGTGGTATGTAGGTATGGCGGTGTAATACTCACGAAGTTGATAACGCTGGCACTATCAAATAATCATTCCATTTGTTACAGTTGAAGGATGTGGATTGCAGTGAAATTTTGGGATGAAGTTTGGTCCGATGGCGTTCGTGTAATACTGTAAAAGAATTATAGAGATGCGGGAGAGTTGCAGCAAGGTCTTGTGTGTATAATGGTGGTCCGGAGACGAATACTTTCGGCATGGGATGGTTGCTGAAACGAGATGGCGAGGAGGAGGTTTTTAAGTAGGCGACGTTATGAAGTCGGTTTGGCGCAATTTGAAGCACGGTGAATTTACATCAGAATTAAACATCGGATTTAATCGACTGACGCAAATCGTTATTAACGGTTAACGCGCAAAGGTGAGTAAAATCACTAACTCTGATCTATTTTAAAATATTATAATTATATTTTAATGTTGTTTGAATACTGTGTGATGGTCGTTTTGGTAAATCACAATTTAATTGGTTGAAATATATATCGTTGCATATGTTAGATACTGATTCTGTCGATTTTAAGATCCCCTAGTATGGAATCAGTGTTAATTGTTTGACTAACATCTATGGATGTGGGAAACCGGTTGGAGGAATCCAACCGGATTCCTCAGTATTTATGTGTACTATTTGGTTTATATGTGTGCATTGTTTGAACCCAAATGACAGTAAAACCCCATGTGAATGTTGATGTTGAATGGGAATTCAACATTTGTTTGATTTAATAAATAAACGCTATCAATTTAGAAAGTGACAATAGACGACCATAAACCCATCGTTTTGAAGTTGATTGACCGTCAGGTAAATCAACGAAGTTAATTATAAAAATTATATTTTTTATAATTATAGCGAAGTTTTAAATTATAATAGAAGTTCTATTATAAACCAGTATTTTAGAGTTCGTTTTTATAAAGTAAATGAAAACGATTGTTGACATTTAAATAAGTTTATAAAGCAGAAATTATCCGACGATTAAATATTTGGGAATTATTTTAAGACAAACAGTTTAGATATGTTATTAGATTAAATATATTAATCTAATGGTAAGAAGTAATTAAAATCAGTTAACGGATTTACTGATGGAATGAAGTTGATTTAAATCAACTGTTTAATTTAAAATGATTATTAGATTAACTGGGTCCTTGTAAAGAAGTTATAAATAGAACGGTGGAATAAAGTTAAAGCGAAGAGTTAATGTTTAAAATAAATAATAATAAACAACGAAGATTTCAAAGTATGAATATGATGTTATAAAACAGTATTCCCAAAATAAAACAAGGAAATATGATTTGATGAATATTATAAGTAATAAGGGATTTGAATACAGACTTATATCTGTTCTAAGGTAAGAACGTTGTCGATCAAGGTCTGAGAGGTAAAGAGAATACCCGAACTTGAACGGCTTCACTATTATCGAGGAACGATATCAGTTTGTGACGGAAAGAGATGTCAAGATTATTATAAAGGGAATATGGCAGCGTATTGTCAGTCTTAGAATTATAACGATAAAATAATGTTGTTGACTAGGCTTAAGCGTGACTATTATGTCAAGATTAGTTATAACGAAGAATATTACAGCATATGAAAAGTTTGAACTACAGCGATAAAATAACGCTGTTGACAAGGTAAGTGTGACTGTGATGTTGAAATTTGTTATAAAGAGAATATTACAGCTTATTGCAAGTTTTTACTATAGCGATAAATTAGCGCTGTTGACAAAACTTAACCATGATTTTTATATATAGCACCACTCCCTAGGAAAATGAAACAGTTTGATTTGAAATCCACTTATTCTAAAAGTAATAGGAAATGGTGTTTGTCCAAAAAAATATAAGAATAAATTTAGAAAGAGAAATTGGAGAATCGTGTTAGAAAACGATGGCAGCATTTCGATGTTCGAAATGTAATTAGAATTAAACCATTAGGATTTGGAACTATAATTCGACGAAGTCGAATGTATTAAAGTAAATTATTTTAGGAATTATAATCTGATAAGATCGTTAATACTATGCTTAAACCAATGAATTATAATAGGATGTGTAATCAGTATTTAGTTATAAACTTGATATTGATGAGAAATTGACTTAGAGAACAGAGTTTATAAAGTGGATTGGGAATATAAAGTATGAAAGAGATTTCGGTAAACGAGATAATGGTATTGATTATCTAAATAAAGAGTTATTTGATAAAGGTGTTCAAATTTCTATAATAGAAATGATATTCGCATTTTAAAGTGAATAATCTTTTAAAGTGAATGCTTGGTTGATTAAAATGAAATTAGGAATATTTTTCCAATATAAATAGGGTATATTATCCAAGTGTAGAAAACAAAGAATATGGAAATGTTTTCGAATGTTAATAACGTATGTTTTCTGGAATATGGGAGAATAAGAGTTTATAATAACTGGGAATGTTTTCCAAGAGTGTGAAAAGGGTAAAACGGGATTAGAGAAATATCCGGTAAGATATGGGAATTCGAATAATAAAAACGAATGTTAAATAAAAGGTGCCCATGGTTGTGTGCGTTTAGTTGTTCATTTGAATGAATGTTTGTTTTACTTCGATAGTTAAATAACCGATTATCGAAGTGTTTTGAACATCGTTGTCAATACGAAGAGACTGGATTGAATTTATTATCCGAAAACCACTCCGTATAGGCATAAGCGCTGCGAATGTAATCATGCTAAAGACAATTGAAGACGGAGTAAAATGCAAGGGTCGTCTAGTTCGAGAATGGTACTTTCTGTTTGTCTAGTCCCAGGACAACTTGTATGGACGAGTGTCTGACAGAGTATTTCCAACGGTCACGCCATTGATTTTTACGAATATACCAAGTTGGTGGGGAGAAGGTAACTTCTCTTTATTCTACACCCAGTGTGCATTTGTGTAATCAATGTGTGATTACGGATTTAATGATGTGGCATTCAAAGTGCATGATGATCAGACGTTCTGAAAATAGATGTAGCCTCTAGCCTCACAACCAGGAAGTAACAAAAGTTGGGCTAGGCAGCATGGCTAGTTGGGTCATCCGAAAGCAGGGTGTATTGTCACCGATCTAGAGAAAATTCATATTTATACTTCTTTTCGATTATGTATCTTCAGATGACTGTTGGATGGCCTACAACCGTAGTGGCAATATATTCGATACACTCAAGCTAAATGAGTGGTCGGTCATGTGTGGCCGGGTTGCAAGACGTTCTTGTTGAACCCAGGTGTATCCCCTCTAGAGTACACTGTTCGGTATGTGCTCCCATACCTTGTCTGTTGGAATCCAATCTCCAATAAGCGCCCTGCAGTTTATGATTTTATACTATATATATGTGGAACGTGAGATGCAAGCGTTCTGCTACTTGGATATTTATGTGCTTAGACATTATCATAATAACACTAGTTTGGAAATCATAATATCTTCTTGTTTGAAAAGGATTTTCAAAGTTAAACAGTATGGTTGGAATTTACTCACACCTGTCTCATGACTGACCCAGAGTTTATTTTGTTGTTTTACCTAAACTCTTGGGTGCCCAAATTTGTATGGGCAGTCAAGTGTTTCAGGCTTTTACAGATACACTTGGAGGAGCTCAAAGCAGAAGGCTTCACCATTAGTTATGTAGAAATTATTTCCGTTGTGATGTATATGAGATATACTCTGATATGATATGTAAGTACAAATTTAGATTTTGTATTTCAAAGTTATGTTATAAGAAATTTATTGTTCCGCTGTGAGTTTCGTGTTTACTCTGATTCTATTCAGTCGAGTTCTTCATCTTCTTTTATTCTATTAGTTCTATCTTTCCTTTCTCACCCTCTAAATTCTTTCTATTAATGATCTGAATTTTCGTGCACTTTGAGTTGAATATGTAGAATATTAGTCATCTCAAATTGGCATAGAATTTCCGATCGTTACAGTTGGTATCAGAGCCAGGTTAAGTGATTTCCTTGGCTCTGTGGCGTAACTCAATAGAGATGGAGTTAGTAGTACTCTAGTTTGAGTTTGAGTGTATATATATGAGCGCGTATTTGTGAATTAATATAAAAACTGTTTTATATTGTGTTGACTGGTCAGTCGAGTGGTTTATAAATTCTGGTCGTAACAGTAATGCAAACTGTGTCGATAGGTGTTTCTAAACTCTTGAACATAGTAATTCGACACACTATGTTTTGAAAAGAGGGTAAATGAAATTATTTTACCCAAAATATATTTTGATATAAAAGAAATATATATCTTGGAATTATTATAGTATATTGGATGTATGGATCGTTATTATGATTAATTAATATTTATAATTGGGATGGTTATATAAATAACCAATCGGAATATTATGTAAAGTATAATATGCAAAATCTGATGAACTTAATCTGAATTTAAATCCATAATTTGAAATAAACCCTGGAAATTTGGAAAAGGATTAAATATATAGAAATTCAAAAATCCTAGGGGAATTTGAAAATGTTTTCTAAACATTTTGAAAGGTATAATGAAGTGTTGATAAATGAGTTTTTAAAGTAATATAGTATTGAACTCACTTTGATCGCTGGAAAATAAATTCCGATGATTAAGTCGACCATTATCAGTGTTCATTTTCGAGTTTCTAAGTGACGGATTACAACCAAAGATTTTGTTTTGGATTATTTTGAGGAACAAGTTGTTCGAAAATTCAAATGTTTTGAATTGCTATTATGGTATGTAATATATATGATTTCAAACTGAATTGAAATAAAAACCCCAGGAATTTAAATTCCGAAATTTAAATTTTACTTATGAAGTAAATAAATTGAAATATAACTAAGTCAAATAAAATCGGTTTGAATTAGGGATAATCTGGAATGAAATTGAATTGATGAATTAAGAGTGGAATTGAGTTTGGAATCGGAGTTTGAATGAAGTTATATTTGGATGATGTGGTTCAAGGATAATTTAATGGAAATTAAGTGGAAATGAAATGCTATATGCTGATTGGACGGCAAATAGAAGAGATAAAGTGGAATGCCAGACAAAATGGCTGTTTGGATTTCATTTTGGATTTGGAGACGGCCCAGAGAGGCAAGTTGTAGCAATACCGAATAAGCGGTGTAGAGGAGATGTTGACAAAATTCTTCGAAAATTTAGGCTATTGGGAAATTTTCAGAATTTTGAAAATATTCGAAATAAGAAGGAATTAATATTATTAAATTGGAATTAATCAGCTTAGTTGAAACTGAAATTATGAAGTAAAACAAAAAGATTTTTAACCTGTTTGTAACAGAGATTATAGCATTTTCCCTACTTTAGTAATTTCGGGGACGAAATTCTTTTAAGGGGGAAGGAATGTAACGTCCTGCATTTTATCGGCTTGTATTTAATATTTAAATCAGATTAAATATTGAATTCGTAATATAAATGGATTTATATATTAATTAAAATGAAGTTGAACGTATAAAAATATATATATATATATATATATATAATATAATCGAGTTCATAACGATGCTGAAGTTCGATATTTAATGTTCTGAACTTCAACTGAGTGTGCAGGATTCGTTTTAAATCGGATTTCTGCAAAACAAGAAATGTTGGAATCTGTTGAACTGTATCTTTCTAACAGAAGTGAAAAATCAAGATTTCGCGTGACAGATTGTGAATTATATCCAAATCAAATATTCAGAAAGTCGCTATGAAATCGTATATCGACCGTAACGGTTTATTTGATATAACTAGATACCGGTCAAAAATTTGAACAAGGTTCTTTTGAGACATAGTGATAATTTAATTTTTAGAATTTTACTGTAATTTTTAATTAATTAAATATGCAACTTTTTATTTGGAGTATTTTGCACCCTGTATCGATATTTTGGGATTTCAAAATATGAGTCAAAATACCGGTATTATTATATTTTTGGGATCGCGACACCTCGCTGGACATGACCATAGTCTTACTTTTGTCCGTAGCGGCTCCGACATGAACGGAAATCTAAGTAATTTGAACGATCTATATATACGGGTTGATAAAATAAAATAAAATAAAAGAAACTAGCTACTATTTAGGTATCATGGAACCATAAAACACGCTAAGTGTAAATCAATTGAATGCTTTCCATACCCAATCAAATCTCATTAAAACTCCATACCCTCTACACTAGCTACTGAAAATAGGAAATGGCATTTTTTCCTATCCCATACCACTACAGACCTACCCTAATCATAGTCGAAATGTCTCTTAGCCACTAAGTTTCTACAACCCTATGTAACTCCTTTTCAATTTTGTACCAGGCTATTTCTTCATGCGGAAGAAATCATTTAATATCTATATTAACCTACCCTATCATCATAGACTATGATATAATATCCTAACCTATGCATATATTGTATAGTGGCCTATTACTTACATCTGAAGGAAACTTTAGTCTATAAATATGAAGAGTTCCAGTTTTCCTTGTTGGAGAAAAACTAACAATAAAGTGAAGTTTTAAACTGCTTTCCATCATCAAAATATCTGGAGCTCTTCTTCTATTCGAAGTAGTGAAAACTACTGCGTTTTCTTGTAGCAAGTTTTAGGAAATGAAAAATTAAATAATAGAACTTAATAAGTCGGCAAAGAGGCCGAGTCTGGTTAGGCGCGAGGTGGGTTTCCGGAAAGTGAAGGAGAGGCTGCGGAGGGGTCGAAGGAGCAGCAGGTCGCGGGGAGAGTAACGGAAGGCTACAGGAGTTTTCTGTGCATGGCAATGAACGGTGTCAGCAACGATGGAGTACTGACGGTCTTGGGCGAAGTGGTTATTACAAATGAGAGAAAACATACCCGATAGCACAACTGAAGACTTTTATGTTATCGCACATGGACTGCTGGCATGGCTTCATATCCATCGCTTATTTCTTTCATCATCGGCCATCTATTCTTTTATCCAAATCACTTCTTGTAACCAATAATACTTTAGCCCAAAGCCCATTTACTTGTATATAAAGTCTGGGCTTCATTTTGCGGTTTGTATATTGAAAAATCTCATTGCTAATAAAGCTTTACATTTCAATTCATGCAAAAACATTGTTATGTAAATCTTAATTTGGTATCGGAGCCTTTCGAAAAGCCTAACGGTATCAAAACTTTTGCAAGTTTCGTAGTGATAATATACCCATCAGCTAAAATTCATCATTTGGGTGTATTTTCTCTCATCAGTAAAGCAGTCATCATTTGAGAGATTAAAGTATAGTATGATCATCGGTGCATGCTTGAAATTACTTCGAATTTGGCTACATCTCGATAAAACATACTATACTTATTGAAATTCTACATCAATCGCCAAGTATCCAATTCAAGAAAGTTAAAGAAACTCACCAAAACTCAGTTGAAGCCTCGCCAGAGAGTACTAATCAGATTTTTATACCTGTTTTTACCTATATCATCATCAAACTCTCGGCTGCTCCTCTTTGAGCTTTAGTCATCTCTTCCTTTCGATCAGAAATGATATTTGATTCAGAATTTTTTGAACTTTTTGGAGTTCTTGTTTTCTTTTCATCATGGTGGACACATCCAACTCTTCTGCTTCAGCTACAGGGACAGACACTGGATTAAATCCAGGAAACCCACCAAATCCGCCAATTGGGCCTGTACATCAATTAGTTAAAACTGGTATAAGTCCTCAAAGTCAATTATCACAGTCCAATTACAAGAAGAAAACTATTTTTTATGGAAATTGCAAGTTGAGACTGCTATTCGGGGCTACGATTTAGAAGGATTTATTCTTGGTACCACTCCTGTTCCCGCCAAATTCATTACTGATCAAGACAATAGAACCGTAGTAATGAAGCATATGTTCAGTATCATCGACAAGATCGACTAATTAGTTCTTGGCTACTATCTTCAATAAGTGAAGACTTATTACCAACTGTTATTGGATGTTCATCTGCCAATGATATATGGACCACTATTGAGAAAGAATTCAACAACCAGTTATCTGCCAAGGTTTTACACTTCAAAAGGCAACTTCAAAATTAAAGATGGAAAACTTAAACATGAGAGAGTATACAGCTAAAGTAAAGAAACTATGTGATCTACTTGGAGCTACAGGCAATAAAGTGCCTAATGGGGATCATGTTCTATACTTACTAAATGGTTTAAATGAGGAATATGAGGCAGTTGTTGCGGTTATCACCACTCAAAGAGTTGTTCCCCCAATTGATGAAGTTCATGCCATTTTATTGTCTCATGAATCAAGAATAAGTAGCAAGAGGATTCAAGAAATTGACCTTAATGCAAATCTTGCAACAGGTGGCAAAAACAAAAATCAGAATACCAATAACAGAACTGAAACATCTTACCAGAGAGGTGGTGGTGCAAACAGAGGAAGAGGCTGAGGCAGATGGAACAACAATAGTAAACCCAAGTGTCAGATCTGTGAAAAAGTTGGTCACACTGCCCTAAAATGCTACTTCAAATATTCCAACAGTAATTAGAATCAGAAAAACAGCAACAATCCTAATGCAAATGTTGCGCAAATAGATCAAGAATCAAGCAGTCAAAAGGGAAATGAAACTGCTAGAGTAGAGCACTTGCAAGATGACAGCTGGTATCCTGATTCAGGAGCAACCAATCATCTCACAAGCAATCTGGACAACCTGAACATTGAGTGCAAGGAGTATCGAGGTAACAAGTCTGTTTCTATTGCTAATGGTAAACACATTCAAATCACTCATATTGGTAACACTTATATTAATGTTACTAAACAATTACACTTATGCAATCTTCTTAGAGTACCAAGAATCACCAAGAATTTAATTAGTGTATCCCAATTTGCCAGAGACAACAATGTGTACTTTGAATTTTTCCCTAAGTACTGTCTAATCAGAGATATTCTAACTAGAAAAATCATTTTACAGGGTAATCTGGCAAATGGTCTATACAAGTTTAATTCTGTTAGATGCAAGAATGATATTAATCAAGGAAAATGCAATGCCACATGTAACTTGAATATTAAAACTAGTAGCAGTATGAATGTATTTGATTTCTGGCATTGCAAGCTTGGGCATCCTAGTGTCTAAACTGTTCAGACTATACTGAATGTCAATCATATCAAATTTGATCCTGTATCCTTACCTTATGTTTGTGAATTTTGTCAAATGGGGAAGAATCACATATTGCCATTCAATGATTCTAACACTATATACACTGAACCTCTACAACTAATTGCCATAGATTTATGGGGTCCTGCACCAGTTAATTCTGACTATGGGTATAATTATTATGTGTCATTTGTTAATGCTTACACCAGATTCACATGGATTTATTTTTTGAAAACCAAGTCAGAAACTCATAATACTATCATAAATTACATTACTATGGGTGAAAAGCAGCATGATCATAAGGTTAAAATTATTCAAACTGATGGAGGTAGTGAATTTAAAACCTTATGTAAATTCTTTCAGCAAAAAGGCATTATTCATAGAATCACCTGTCTATATACTTCACAACAAAATGGACTGGTGGAAAGAAAACACAGACACTTAGTTGAATCTGGGTTGACATTGCTTGCACAAGCAAGTATGCCACTAAAATTCTGGCAGAAGCCTTTAATACAACTGTTTACCTGATTAACAGGCAACCAACCAAAGTATTAAAGGACACATCTCCGTTTGAAAAATTATACAACATCAAACCAGATTATAAACAACTTAAAATGTTTGGATGTCTGTGTTTTCCCTACTTAGAACCCTATAACACTAATAAATTAAACTTCAGATCAAAACATTGCACTTTCCTAGGATATGCTATTAATCAAAAGGGGTATAAATGCATTGATAACACTGGAAAAATATATGTCAGTAGGCATGTTTTATTTGATGAAAAAGTGTTTCCATATAGTACAAGAAGCATAAGCACTACAGGTAAAGTCAGAAATTCAAAATTTCCTATACATGTTGTACCTCATATCAATGAAAGTTGGCAGCAAATAGAAAATCAGCAACAACCTGATGCTCAAGGCTCACCAATCAATGATGATCATGAAAGCTTTGAGCCACCCAGTGCGACTTCCCATTCACCTGCACAAAGTCAGAATCAGAGAAATGATGAGTTCAACAATCAGCTACCAACCCCAGAAAGATCTGAAAGCAACAATGACTCACCACCAAACAGATAACTATTTCAAACTGGCCATCCAATGATTACAAGATCTAAAAGTGGTATCTTTAAACCCAAAGTATTCAATGCTGTATCCAGAGCTGATGAACCTGAATCTTTTGATCAGGCAATCAAAAACAAACACTAGAAAACAGCAATGGATGAAGAGTATAATGCTCTAATTAAAAATAATACTTGGGATATTGTATACCCACCTACCAATAAAAACATAGTAGGTTGCAGGTGGACATACAAATTAAAAAGGAATCCAGATGGGTCCATAAATAAGTACAAGGCTAGACTTGTAGCCAAGGGTTTTACACAAGAGTATGGGTTTGACTTTAATCAAACTTTTTCTCCAGTCGTAAAATCTACAACTATAAGACTTGTACTAACTATTGCTAAAGTAAGAATTGGCATATTAGACATTTAGATGTCAATAATGCATTCTTAAATGGTGTGCTCAAAGAAGAAATCTACATGAGTCAGCCACCAGGTTACAATGTTAACTCAAACTATGTCTGTAGACTAAATTAGGCCATATGCGGTCTGAAATAGTCACCTCGTGTATGGTTTGATAGACTGAAAAACACCTTATGCAAATTAGGTTTTCAGTCCACCAAATCAGACAATTCTTTGTTACAAAAGTTAATCAATCATCTACAACATACATATTAATATATGTAGATGATCTGATAATAACTGGCAACAACAACAAGGACATAGATGAGTTAACACAATATTTAGATAAACAATTTTCTATTAAAAATCTAGGTAATATCAATTACTTCTTGGGCATAGAAGTTACCAGATCAAATGATAAGATATTTCTATGCCAAAGGAAGTATATCACTGTACTACTAAATAAAACAAAAATGTTGAATGCTAATCCCCAACCAACTCCTATGATAAGCAGTCAGCAATATTCTAAATTTAGGGGAGAAGCAATTTTCAACATTACTGAATATAGAATGGTTGTGGGGGCATTACAATATGCTACTATAACCAGACCTGATATTGCTTACAACGTTAATAAAGTATCTCAGTTTATGCAGAGACCATTGGACACACACTGGAAGGCAGTTAAAAGAATTTTAAGATATCTCAAGGGGACTATCAACCATGATCTCATACTAAGAAGCAGTCAACACCTAAACATAATGGGATATGCAGATGTTGACTGGGCCTCGGATCCTGATGATAGAAGATCCACAAGTGGCTAGTGTGTTTATGTGGGACAAAACCTAGTCTCATGGAGCTCGAAGAAACAAGCCACAGTTTCTGGGTCAAGTACAGAATCGGAATACAGAAGCATAGCTAATGCAGCCGCAGAAATTAAATGGGTTCAAACTATACTAAAAGAACTTCAAATTACAACTACAGCAAAGCCAATATTGTGGTGTGACAATAAAAGTGTCGTATACATGTCAGAGAACCCAATACAACACGCTAGGACGAAGCATATCGAGATAGATTTACATTTCGTCAGAGAAATGGTTCAGAAAGGAGAAATTGAAGTTAATCACATACCTGGAACTTACCAGAAGGCCGACATACTGACTAAAGCAACAAGTGTGAAGAATTTTACTAGATTTCGCTCACCATTCAACGTCGGCGAACTCAAGGATGAGGCTGAACCAAACTCCGACGGTAACAAAGAGCTGAGCAAATGCAACAACAAAGGATATCCATCTACACTCCAATCTAAAGACTATAAAGCCAAAGAATCTGTGGGGAAGAAGTTCGGAAGCCAGAAAATGAAGACTTCTGAAGCGCCGCCATGATTAATGTGAAAACTAGGGCTTGAAAAACCCTAGTTTCCAGAGGGGTGTATTACAAATGAGAGAAAACACACCCGATAGCACAACTAAAGACTTTTATGTTATCGCACATGGACTGCTGACATGGCTTCATATCCATCGCTTATTTCTTTCATCATCAGCCGTCTAGTCTTTTATCCAAATCACTTCTTGTAACAAATAATTCTTTAGCCCAAAGCCCATTTACTTGTATATAAAGTCTGGGCTTCGTTTTGCGGTTTGTATATTGAAAAATATCATTGCTAATAAAGCTTTACACTTCAATTCATGCAAAAACATTGTTCTGTAAATCTTAATTGTAGTGAACAGATGGATGGAGTGGTACACGAGGAAGGGGATCGATTGTAGGGAAGCATGCGAGTTTTAGTGGGTGAGCTTGGGAAGCATCTGCGAAGAGAAGGAGGGATCGTGTTTTTTAATTATGGAGTAGGAAGGAGTGTACTTGCGTGTAACATATGTTACTAGGACCAGTTGCATTCTTTAGTTGGGGGAGATGAAGTCATCAAGTATGGTGTTTATATAAGTAGAGCGTCTACACATATGTTGAGGGGCTTGAGTCAAAACTGAGGTGTGTTTGTGAAAATAGTGAGATGCATGCATAACGCATGCCTGCATGGGAAGATGGGTGCGTGATGTGGTGAGCATGTACGCTACAGTGGAGGAGTTCGGCCAGGTGCACGAAGTAAGGTGGTGGAGAGAGGGAGCAAAACGCTGGATCTAGGGGACACATGAGCATGTAAGAATGGGAAACAGTGGAGGCGTTGGAGGAAAATGGAAATGAGGGGACTAGAGAATCCGTAGTAGTGCTTGGGAGGGGCACAACAGAATTGAAGAAGGGTTGGTAGGGTGTCTGAAGTGAATGCAAATGGATTTTAAAGTGAACCGGGATGGACGATGTTAGGGTGTGCACTGTAGAAGGTAGTACAGTGGGTATTAAGTGTGGGATAACATGTTAGAACGTGGATGTGAGGGATTGCAGCATGATGTGGTGATGAGGCTGGCCAAGCATTCTTACACGTCCTTTTTTTTAGGATGGTTGTAAACTAAGTAGCGAGTCACTGTGATTAGCACTACTGTGCTATTTGACATGTTAGGGAATGACTGCAAGATGACGGGGTGTTGGTAGAAGGAAAGATAAAAGGTGGGGAAAGGTGGCGAAATGAATTTGATTGGGAAGAAGATACTGGAATAGGAAGAATGATTGGTTAACGAAAGAAAAAGGTATTCATCGAAATAAATTGATGGAGAAAATGAAAGTTAGAGAGTGACAAATGGTGAGTCGATGTAGACACTGTGTGGTATGTGGGTATGGCGGTGTAATACTCACGAAGTTGATAACGTTGGCACTATCAAATAATCATTCCATTTGTTACAGTTGAAGGATGTGGATTGCAGTGAAATTCCGGGTTGAAGTTTGGTCTGATGGCGTTCGTGTAATACTGTAACAGAATTATAGAGATGCGGGAGAGTTGCAGCGAGGTCTTGTGTGTATAATGGTGGTCCGGAGACGAATACTTTTAGCATGGGATGGCTGCTGAAACGAGATGGCGAGGAGGACGGTTTTTAAGTGGGCAACGCTATGAAGTCGGTTTGGCTCAATTTGAAGCACGGTGAATTTACAGTAGAATTAAACATCGGATTTAATCGACTGGCGCAAATCGTTATTTAACGGTTAACGCGCAAAGGTGAGTAAAATCACTAACTCTGATCTATTTTAAAATATTATAATTATATTTTAATGTTGGTTGAATACTGTGTGATGGTCGTTTTGGTAAATCACAATTTAATTGGTTGAAATATATATCGTTGCATATGTTAGATACTGATTCTGTCGATTTTAATATCCCCTAGTATGGAATCAGTGTTAATTGTTTGACTAACATCTGTGGATGCGGGAAACCGGTTAGAGGAATCCAACCGGATTCCTCAGTATTTATGTGTACGGTTTGGTTTATATGTGTGCATTGTTTGAACCCAAATGACAGTAAAACCCCATGTGAATGTTGATGTTGAATGGGAATTCAACATTTGTTTGATTTAATAAATAAACGCTATCAATTTAGAAAGTGACAATAGACGACCATAAACCCATTGTTTTGAAGTTGATTGACCATCAGGTAAATCAACGAAGTTAATTATAAAAATTATATTTTTATAATTATAGCGAAGTTTTAAATTATAATAGAAGTTCTATTATAAACCAGTATTTTAGATTTTGTTTTTAAAAAGTAAATAAAAACGATTGTTGACATTAAAATAAGTTTATAAAGCAGAAATTATCCAACGATTAAATATTTGGGAATTATTTTAAGACAAACAGTTTAGAAAAGTTATTAGATTAAATATATTAATCTAATGGTAAGAAGTAACTAAAATCAGTTAATAGATTTACTGATGGAATGAATTTGATTTAAATCAACTGTTTAATTGAAAATGATTATTAGATTAACTGGGTCCTTGTAAAGAAGTTATAAATAGAACGGTGGAATAAAGTTAAAGCAAAGAGTTTATGTTTAAAATAAATAATAATAAAAACCGAAGATTTCAAAGTATGAATATGGTGTTATAAAACCGTATTCCCAAAATAAAACAAGGAAATACGATTTGATGAATATTATAAGTAATAAGGGATTAGAATACAGACTTATATCTGTTCTAAGGTAAGAACGTTGTCGATCAAGGTCTGAGAGGTAAATAGAATACCCCAACTTGAACGGCTTCACTATTATCGAGGAACGATATCAGTTTGTGACGGAAAGAGATGTCAAGATTAGTATAAAGGGAATATGGCAGCGTATTGTCAGTCTTAGAATTATAGCGATAAAATAACGTTGTTGACTAGGCTTAAGCGTGACTGTTATGTCAAGATTAGTTATAACGAAGAATATTATAGTGTATGACAAGTTTGAACTATAGCGATAAAATAACGTTGTTGACAAGGTAAGTGTGACTGTGATGTTGAAATTAGTTATAAAGAGAATATTAAAGCGTATTGCAAGTTTTTACTATAGCGATAAATTAGTGCTGTTGACCAAACTTAAGCATGATTTTTATATATAGCAACACTCCCTAGGAAAATGAAACAGTTTGATTTGAAATCCACTTATTCTAAAAGTAATAGGAAACGGTGTTTGTCCAAAAATATAAGAATAAGTTTAGAAAGAGAAATTGGAGAATCGTGTTAGAAAACGATGGCAGCATTTCGATGTTCGAAATGTAATTAGAATTAAACCATTAGGATTTGGAACTATAATTCGACGAAGTCGAATGTATTAAAGTAAATTATTTTAGGAATTATAATCCGATAAGATCGTTAATACTTAGCTTAAACCAATAAATTATAATAGGATATGTAATCAGTATTTAGTTATAAACTTGATATTGGTGAGAAATTGACTTAGAGAACAGAGTTTATAAAGTGGATTGGGAATATAAAGTATGAAAGAGATTTCGGTAAACGAGATAATGGTATTGATTATCTAAATAAAGAGTTATTTGATAAAGGTGTTCAAATTTCTATAATAGAAATGATATTCACATTTTAAAGTGAATAATGTTTTAAAGTGAACGCTTGGTAGACTAAAAAGAAATTAGGAATATTTTTCCAATATAAATAGGGTATATTATCCAAGTGTAGAAAATAAAGAATATGGAAATGTTTTCGAACGTTAATAACGTATGTTTTCTGGAATATGGGAGAATAAGAGTTTATAATAACTGAGAATGTTTTCCAAGAGTGTGAAAAGGGTAAAACGGGATTAGAGAAATATTCGGTAAGATATGGGAATTCGAATAATAAAAACGAATGTTAAATAAAAGGTGCCTGTGGTTGTGTGCGTTTAGTTGTTCATTTGAATGGATGTTTGTTTTACTATTATCTTCTTGCTTGAAAAGGATTTTCAAAGTTAAATAGTATGGTTTGAATTTACTCACACACGTCCCATGACTGACCCAGAGTTTATTTTGTTGTTTTACCTAAACTCTTGGGTGCCCAAATTTGTACGGGCAGTCAAGTGTTTTAGGCTTTTACAGATGCACTTGGAGGAGCTCAAAGCAGAAGGCTTCACCATTAGTTATGTAGAAATTATTTCCGCTGTGATGTATATGAGATATACTCTGATATGATAGGTAAGTACAAATTCAGATTTTGTATTTCAAAGTTATGTTATAAGAAATTTATTGTTTCACTGTGAGTTTCGTGTTTACTTTGATTCTGTTCAGTCGAGTTCTTCTTCTTCTTCTATTCTATTAGTTCTATCTTTTCTTTTTCACCATCTAAATTATTTCTATTAATGATCTGAATTTTCGTGCATTTTGAGTTGAATATGTAGAATATTAGTCAGCTCAAATTGGCACGGATTTTCCTGTCGTTACACTCGAGTTGAAATTTTCCTTTATGTGCATGTTTTACCCCGCTGCCTTGTTATGTACATGTGTTGTGACGGCCCGCCCCGTACCAGCCTGCATTTCCTCTGAAGATGCGCTGTACACATACCCGACTAGCATGGAACGGTCGTTAAAGAAAGGAAAGAAGAGGATTAACTAACGAGGAACCTGTAGAACGTCTCACAGCGCATGGAACAAAATATAATAATGACATACTTGACATAAAACAGGTGAGACAGTGCATAAGCTGATAACTAAAACCAACATCAACATCATCATCAGAGCAGCGGAAATCCAAATACAGCTTATAATCCAACGTGATTATTACAACTTTAAACTGTCTCTAAAGCAAATGAAAGCTAAAGTAGAAGATGCACTACTAATGCCCAAGCAGTGATCTTCAACAACACATGGAGAATACTATATGTATCATACGTGGAAGCCTCCTGCTCGCCTCCGAATCAGCTACTCGCTCATCACCAGCTAACATGTCTCTAGTCTGCTCGTGTGAGCACCCAGAGTAATAAGAAGAGACATAAAACTCTGGGTCAGACAAAAAGTCTGGTATGAGCGATAAGCATCTAAACAGAACAATAACAGGTTTACTAAACCATACCTGAACCTGGACCTGCAACCAAAGAGTTAGCACTACATACCGTACAATACTCTAAGGTGCCACTAAACAGATGGTGTAAACAGTACGGGGGTGGGGGTGTGCATGTCATAATGATGGGAAAACATATCAACCATAGCAACCATCCTCACATCTCTCACTCAGTGCGTAAAGTATACGATGTCCACCACTGTCAATCACTAGACCCATCGAAGTAGTGACGGAGTTCGACTTGTACAACTACTGCTACTACCAAGCTTACCACATGGAGTCATGATCAAATCTTTACAAATGACCCCCACTTCATTGGTCTATAGCCCCTTTAGTCATACCTAGGCCACTATGGTCCTGAATCCGTTCACGTACCCCCTACACATAGTGATTCAAAGTTACATACATCGACAACCCCTTAGCACACGTCCCGCAGCAAAGCCCAATCATGAAGCTCACTCATTGGTTCCCAACTGGATCCTGAGTCAAAGCTCCTCATTTGGACTTCCTTTGCATCTCGGGTTCTGGTCATCGCCTTCTTCTCCGGACCGGTCTTCATTTCTTCACCTTACTTTACTTCAGGTCGTGGTCATCAGCTCCTCGGTTTAGATCAGAATACTCCTCCCTAAGCAATCAGATCAGTTCAGATCGGGTCAACCTTCCTCTATGCTTCGGGTCGGATCAGGGTGATCTTCCTCTAGCGGTTCGGATCGGAGTCCACACCTCCTGGCTTCATGGAAAACTCCTCTGGTTCGGTCCTTCTCCCCAAGCAATCGGATCAGGTCGGGTCTCTCAAGCTTCTCCATCGGGTCGGCTCGGAATTCTAGCTCCATAGCACCAGGTCGGTTCGGTTCAGATATGCTCCTTCCGTTCAGCTCGTGAGGCTACATGACTGCAGAACATCGGTTCGTGGGGAGGTCTCATGGTCGGTTCGGTTCGGGCTCCTCCCTCCGATCCGGTCCAGATCGGCCAAATTCCTGCAACTCATTCCAGTGACTGTTTACGCCATTCGACGGCGTTTTCGACCAATCTAACACTTCTAGACAATCGCAAATCATGTCATACAGTCATAGCAAAATTTAACATCAACCACAAACATCAAAACAATAACTATAGTATGTAAAATGGATCAAACATACCCAAAGTCCCATATTTCCCTTAAGTATATTTAAGCAAAACTAATCATAGGGTTAACAAAACTTAACCAAATCAAACCAAATTTCTAACAAAGGCATAAAATATTATTTAAGAATATATAAACATTTTCCAAAATTTATTAGTGTATAAATTCACTAATCTTCACTAATTACCCTTAATTAACCGTAATTAGTGCAAAACTTATGCAAATCACTCACCTTGGCCACAAATAAAATTTTCAGAACTGAAACCTCGCTGATTTGGGTGAATACTGATGTCTAACAGCAGCTCTAATACCGATTTGGTGAAGATCTTCTTTGATTTGATGTAGATTAGGCCAAAACTTGATTAGAAAGTGATTAGAAGGTGATTTGGGTGTTGGAGACCATTGCTAGGGTTCCAAGAATGAAAGTGGCGGCTGAAAGAAATGTTTTCTAACCCTAATCAGCCCCTATACATCTCCAATCCCGAAATCCCCTTTGGGCCTAGCTGCTAATTACCCGGTTAAGCCCAATTAAGCTGTTTTTCACGATCTGAAACTTGTTTCAGCCATATCTCCCAAACGGTGAGTCTGTTTGGCTAATGTAACCACTCTACGGAATTTTAAACCATCATCCGGAGCCAATGGAAGTGGTTTCAAGTCAAAATTCCTTTCTAGTCAAAAGTTATGGCCAAAACAGTACCAACTAGGGGTAAAATGGTCATTTAAAAATCGACAAAAATCATGAACTTGGGAAATGACCCCGATAGTCGTCTCCCAAAGTTACATGACCATACGACTTCATATGTGAAAGAAATAAATATTCTACGATCCTATGATGCGTAGAATGTGGGTCGTTACACTCTCCCCCTCTTAAGAAATTTCGTCCCCGAAATTCCTTAACCCAAAACATACAAAGGATCCCGCATGCCTACCAGCCACATACAACAATCAAACATGCAAAACAAGCAAACAAGCCTATCCTAGCATGCGGAAAGACTAAATCGAAGATAAAATATTACCAGGCGAAGAGTTCTGGATACGTCTTCCTAATGCTCTCCTCTATCTCCTTAGTACAATCATTCTCATCCTCGCCCCACTGGAATTTAACTAGACTCACTGCTTTTCTTCGAAGTTGCTTCGTATCGTTCCCAACAATACGCATAGGCTTGCGGTTCCCAATCGCCTCGGGTTCAACTTCGACATCATCCAACTGATCAGGTGAAATAGTCACATCTGGGTCGTGCACGAATTTCCTTAACTGGGAAACATGAAGTACGTTGTGAACTCCTGCCATCTTGTTTGGTAATTCAACTTTAAATGCCAAATTCCCAATTTGCTCAAGAACTCGGAAAGGACCAACAAATCTTGGTGCTAACTTGCATCTCCTGCCAAATCGTATCACGCTCTTCAACGGAGATATCTTGACGAACACCAAGTCGCCAATAGAGAACTTTAATTCTCTTCTCCTCTTATCAGCATAACTCTTCTTCCTATCTTGGGCAGCCTTCATTTGCTGTTCGATAATCTTAAGCTTAGCTGAAGTTTCTCTTATCACATCGGGTCCAAGCACAAACTTCTCGCCAGTTTCTACCCAACATGACGGTGAGTTGCACGGTCTTCCGTACAAAGCTTCAAACGGAGCCATACCGATACTGGATTGGTAGCTATTATTATATGCAAACTCTACTAGATGCAAATGGTCATCCCATGATCCACCAAAATCCAGTACACAAGCTCTCAAGAGGTCTTCCAATATACGATTCACCCTCTCTGTTTGACAATCGGTTTGAGGATGATACGCGGTACTGAGATGTAATTCTGTTCCTAACGCCTCTTGTAAGCTCTTCCAAAATCCACTAGTGAACAACGAATCTCGGTCACTCACAATGCCCTTGGGTATTCCATGAAACCTCACTACCCCACTTTATATACAGTTCCGCTAACTTAGCTACCGTCCTGTTTGACTTGACGGGTATAAACCTCGCACTCTTAGTCAATCGGTCCATAATCACCCAAATGCTATCATGACCCGACCTAGTCCTTGGTAACCCATCAATGAAATCCATTGACACTTGTTCCCATTTCCATTCTGGAGTTTCTAATGGTTGTATCAAACCACTAGGTTTCTTTTGCTCAGCTTTAACTAGCTGGCAATTCATGCATTAGGATATAAACTTCCCAATGTCTCTTTTCATCCCTTCCCAGTAGTAGGTATGCTTCATATCTCGATACATCTTGTTACCACCGGGGTGTATAGTCAGTTTTGAGTGATGACATTCTCTAAGCACTTCATCTCTCAATCCATTGACATTGGGTACAACTAGTCTTCCATTCTTTCTAAGCCATCCATCTCGATCAAGCCCATACTTGTTCATCTCCTCGTCGATACCCATCTCTAACTTGGAGATGACTTCCAATAAGTTAGGATCGCTCCTCTGACTGGAACCAATCCGCTCAATCAAAGTGGGTATGATCGTCAAACTTGCTAACATTTCTGGATCCAATTCGCACTTTGGTCTGAAATCATACCCAGCGATGTACTCCAGTTGCTTCCATTCAAGAAACATAGCCCCTAAACTAGCATGTCTTCTACTCAATGCATCAGCCACCGCATTGCCTTTTCCCGGTGTATATGCGATGTCGAAATCATAGGAAGCTAAGAATTCTAACCACCTTTGCTGCCGGAGATTTAGATCCTTCTGAGAGAAAAGATACTTCAATGACTTATGGTCTGTAAACAGCTCAAATCTTTCTCCCAAGAGATAGTGTCTCCACATCTTTAACGCGAACACGATCGCTGCCAATTCCAAATCATGGGTAGGGTATCTTCTCTCGTGCCGTTTCAATTGCCGACTTGCATAAGCTACAACCCTATCGCCTTGCATCAATACAGCACCTAGTCCGGTACCACAAGCATCCGTGTATACCGTCATCTCTTCATTCCCTTTAGGAATGACTAATACTGGCGCACGCGTCAACTTTTCCTTTAGACTCTTGAATGCATTCTCACACACTCCATCCCAGACGAAGGACTGATTCTTCTTAGTCAACTGAGTCAACGGTGCTGCTATCTTGGAGAAGTCCTGGATAAACTTACGATAATATCCAGCTAACCCCAAGAAACTTCTTACATCTGTTGCATTCTTGGGTGTAGGCCAATCCTGTACCGTAGCCACCTTCGCAGGGTCCACGGCAATACCATTCTCTGAAACAACGTGACCCAAGAATCTCACTTCCCTTCTCCAGAAATGACACTTAGAGAATTTCGCTTTCAATTGGTGTTTCCTCAACACCTTCGTCACTATTCTTAAATGTTCCTTGTGTTCTTCCTCCGTTCTCGAGTAGACCAAAATATCATCCACGAACACAAGGACAAACTTATTCAACTGATCTCTGAATACCCTATTTATAAGATCCACAAAATATGCTGGGGCATTGGTCAACCCGAATGGCATGACCAACCACTCATAAAATCAAGACGGCGTCTGAAATGCCGTTTTAGCTATACTCTCAGCTTCCACTATAAGCTGATGAAAACCTGTCGCGAGATCCAACTGAGAAAATACTCTCGTGCCACTCAACTGATCGAACAAATCATCTATCCGCGGTAGAGGATACTTGTTCTTCCTCGTCACTTTATTCAACTCGCGGTAATCTACACAAAAACGAAGGGAACCATCCGCCTTGGTAGCAAACACAACTGGTGCTCCCCATTTAGAAACACTCCTTCTGATAAATCCCTTCTTCAAAAGATCGCTGATTTGCACCCCGAGCTCTCGCTGCTCCCTTGGTGCCATACGACGAAGTGGCATCACTATAGGTCTGGCATCTTTCACTAAGTCAATACGGAACTCAATCTCTCGATGTGGTGGAAGCCCGGTCACTTCTTCGGAGACATCCGGATACTGGCCAACCACGGGCAAACCTGACAACTCACTATGCGGGATGTCGAGGGAATTTAGAAAACTAGCCATTACCCCCACACTGGGTAGACCACCAAACACTACCCTCCGCCCATCGTCCGCTCTAGGTGTCACCAAAAAGCCCTCACAGTCTACCACCACCCCGTATCTTTGGAGCCAATCTACTCCCAAAATAATGCCAAACCAAGTAAAGCCCAAAACAAAGCAATCACAAACAAACATGCATCCATGACTCGATAAGACCACATTACGACAAATCATGTTAAGGTTAGTTGAACCACCAATTGGGTTCATCACTAATAAAGGTCTATCGACAATCTCGGGCTCCAATCCCAACCTATCTACCAGGTCACTAGATATGAAAGAACTGGAAGCCCCGGTATCAAACAAAACTCTAACAGGAACGTCATAAACAGAAAGCATACCTTGAATGACGACATTCTTTCCCTTCTCTGTCGCGGTTGGGGCATTCGACGAAGAAGGAATAGCATTAAGGGCATATGCTTTCACCATTTTCTTTTCTTTAGGGGGTTGCGGACACTTGTCCTTGTGATGTCCCATTTAGCCACAGTTGAAGTACTTCCTATTCGTTGGCTTGGCCCGACAATTACTAGCATAATGGCCCTTCTTACCACAGCTGAAGCACTCAACATCTTGCTTATTCTTTTTCTTCTGGCCATCCTTAGTCTGATTCTGCTTTCTCTTATTCTGGGAACCACCCTTGCCTCCACCACTTGCTTGTGGCTTTGGCTCCTCTGCAGATGCAACCTCAGTCTTCGGCTTAGGGTAGAGACTTTCTGATCTTAATGCTTTCCCCACAATCGATTCAAATGTCTCATCGATATGGTTAATAAGCCTTTCCCCCAAATACTGACCCAAACCAGTTATGAATTTCTCATTCTTCTTTTCGGCAGTATCAATAAGAGATAACCCATACTTCGACAAAGTGTCGAATTCAGCAATATACTCCGAGACAGCTCTGCCATTCTGCTTGAGCTCCAAGAATTTCTTAAACAGCACTGACTTCTGAGTAGCTGGAATTAACTTCTCGCTAAAGCGAACCTTAAACTGCTCCCAAGTAATCTGATCCTCGGGAGTAGCTGCCTTTATAGCATTTCACCAATTCATTGCCCGCCCTTGCAGCTGACGGGACGCTAGCTTTCTCTTTATCGCATCCTCGATACCCAAATCCTCGAAGATACGTTCGCAACTATCCAACCAATCCTGAACATCCGTAGCCGACTCTGTTCCGTGGAACGGCTTCCCACCAAGACTAGTATAATCCTTATTCAGCTTGGCGAAGTCGGCCCTCGGTGCCTGCACTATTGGACCACCACCATTTCCACCATTGGGAGCTGCCCTCTGCACATCCCTAAGCATCTCTCTCATGAGGTCAGTAAACATCGTTCTCATGTCAGCAACATTCCCATTATTGGCTCCCCTACCGGCACCTCTTACGTATCGGCTCATCGTTCAATCTATAAAGAGAAAACGATTAACCATCTCCATAGTGGTGCTAGTGCAGTGCGGCTTCATCCTTATACTACTAATAGTACATATATATATAGCTTTTGAAAACCAAAGTAATCACAAATACGCGCTCTCGTATACGTATACTATTTCTCCCTGATAACTTCCCAAGGTTAACTACGCAACCTTGAGCTCTGATACCAAGTGTGACGGCCCGCCCCGTACCAGCCTGCATTTCCTCTGAAGATGCGCTGTACACATACCCGACTAGCACAGAACGGTCGTCAAAGAAAGGATAGAAGAGGATTAACTAACTAGGAACCTGTATAATGTCTCACAGCGCATGGAACAAAATATAATAATAACATACTTGACATAAAACAGGTGAGACAATGCATAAGCTGATAACTAAAACCAACATCAACATCATCATTAGAGCAGCGGAAATCCAAATACAGCTTATGATCCAACGTGATTATTACAACTTTAAACTGTCTCTAAAGAAAATGAAAGCTAAAGTAGAAGATGCACTACTAATGCCCAAGCAGTGATATTCAACAACACAGGGAGAATACTATATATATCATACGTGGAAGCCTCCTGCTCGCCTCCGAATCAGCTACTCGCGCATCACCAGCTAACCTGTCTCTAGTCTGCTCGTGTGAGCACCCAGAGTAATAAGAAGAGACATAAAACTCTGGGTCAGACAAAAAGTCTGGTATGAGCGATAAGCATCTAAACAGAACAATAACAGGTATACTAAACCATACCTGAACCTGGACCTACGAACCAAAGAGTTAGCACTACATACCGTACAATACTCTAAGGTGCCAATAAACATATGGTGTAAAGAGTACGGGGGTGGGGGTGTGCATGTCATAAAGATGGGAAAACATATCAACCATAGCAACCATCCTAATATCTCTCACTCAGTGCGTAAAGTATACGATGTCCACCACTGTCAATCACTAGACCCATCGACGTAGTGACGGAGTTCGACTTGTACAACCACTGCTACTACCAAGCTTACCACATGGAGTCATGACCAAATATTTACAAATGACCCCACTTCATTGGTCTATAGCCCCTTAGTCATACCTAGGCCACTGTGGCCCTGAATCCGTTCACGTACCCTCTACACATAGTGATTCAAAGTTACAGACATCGACAACCCCTTAGCACACGTCCCGCAGCAAAGCCCAATCATGAAGCTCACTCATTGGTTCCCAACTGGATCCTGAGTCAAAGCTCCTTATTTGGACTTCCTTTGCATCTCGGGTTCTGGTCATCGCCTTCTTCTTCGGACCGGTCTTCATTTCTTCACCTTACTTTACTTCAGGATGTGTTCATCAGCTCCTCGGTTCGGATCGGAATACTCCTCTCTAAGTAATCGGATCGTTTCAGATCGGGTCAACCTTCCTCTCTGCTTCGTGTCGGATCGGGGTGATCTTCCTCCAGCGGTTCGGATCGGAGTCCACACCTCCTGGCTTCATGGAAAACTCCTTTGGTTTGGTCCTTCTCCCCAAGCAATCGGATCGGGTCGGGTCTCTCAAGCTTCTCCATCGGGTCGGCTCGGAATTCTAGCTCCATAGCACCAGGTCGGTTCAGTTCAGATATGCTCCTTCCGTTCAGCTCGTGAGGCTACATGACTCCAGAACATCGGTTCGTGGGTAGGCCTCCTGGTCGGTTCGGTTCGGGCTCCTCCCTCCGATCCGGTACGGATCGACCAAATTCCCGCAACTCATTCCAGCGACTGTTTACGCCGTTCGACGGCGTTTTCGACCAATCTAACACTTCTAGACAATCGCAAATCATGTCATACAGTCATAACAAAATGTAACATCAACCACAAACATCAAAACAATAACTATAGTATGTAAAATGGATCAAACATACCCAAAATCCCATATTTCCCTTAAGTATATTTAAGCAAAACTAATCATAGGGTTAACCAAACTTAACCAAATCAATCCAAATTTCTAACAGAGGCATAAAATATTATTTAAGAATTTCTAGCAGAGGCATAAATTCGCTAATCTTCCCTAATTATCCTTAATTAACCGTAATTAGTGCAAAACTTATGCAAATCACTCAGCTTGGCCACAAATAAAATTTTCAGAACTGAAACCTCGCTGATTTGGGTGAATACTGATGTCTAACAGCAGCTCTAATATTGATTTGGTGAAGATCTTCTTTGATTTGATGTAGATTAGGCCAAAACTTGATTAGAAGTGATTAGAAGGTGATTTGGGTGTTGGAGGCCATTGCTAGGGTTCCAAGAATGAAAGTGGCGGCTGAAAGAAATGTTTTCTAACCCTAATCAGCCCCTATACATCTCCAATCCCGAAATCCCCTTTGGGCCTAGCTGCTAATTACCCGGTTAAGCCCAATTAAGCTGTTTTTCACCATCTGAAACTTGTTTCAGCCATATCTCCCAAACGGTGAGTCCGTTTGGCTAATGTGACCACTCTACGGAATTGTAAACCATCATCTGGAGCCAATGGAAGTCGTTTCAGGTCAAAATTCCTTTCCAGTCAAAAGTTATGGCCAAAACAGTACAAACTAGGGGTAAAATGGTCATTTAAAAATCGATAAAAATCATAAACATGGGAAATGACCCCAATAGTCGTCTCCCAAAGTTACATGATCATACGACTTCATATGTGAAAGAAATAAATATTCTACGATCCTATGATGCGTAGAATGCAGGTCGTTACATGTGTACATTGCCATTGCTGCTTCGTTTGTCCCATGCTCTGATTTATGTCCATGCACGACATTTCTAAATTGTTATTGCCACGTGCATGATTGATAGTTCCCCTGCGCATTATATATATATATATATATATATATATATATATATATATATTTTTGTGTGTGTGTGTGTGTGTGTACATGTATAATGTATGTGCAATTATATTTTCTATTTACATCAGTAGACCACTATAGGTTGTATCGTTGCTGGCCAAGATCAGTAGATCATAATTGTGAGTTGAGGCTGGTCTTTATCAGTAGACCACAATATCTGTGTTGAGGTCGGTCTGCAGGCATTATATAGACAGTCTGCCTTATGGTATTTACAGTGAATCATAGTGAATATCACAAGCAGTCTAGACACGAATAAATGTATATACAAATCAGACCAAGTCTAAAAAAATGATTAGAAACAAACAAAAATTCCGAGGCAAATAAAATTTAAAATAAATTTGTACCTGCTTGAATTTAAATCTATTTTGTTCCAGTTTACCATGTGTGTTTCTATGACATGTATGCAGGTGACTGGACTGAATCTGAAGCAGACTGAAGACAAGTGAGTCAGTGTGTGTAACTGAGTTAGCAGAGTGAAATGTACATGTAACTGAGTGATTGAATGTGTAGGAGTGAAATTTGAGTGTTGTGGTGAGGAACCAATGTATATGAACATAAATATGAATTTGTACAATAGTGTTATATGACAGTGAAATGTACAATAGTGGAGTTAGAAATATGTACTATTACAAATGATGAAAAAATATTATTTGAATAAAACACTGTTTGAATATTTCAATTCTTGTTCAATAGTATTCTATTCAAAATAAATATTTATTTCAGTATGTGATGAAATAGAATAGTACAAATACAAACACATTTATATAACAATATATATGCTTGTTATCTTCAAACAAAAATCTTATTGTTATATTCAACAATCTCCCTTTTTTGATGATGTGAAACATATACATAAGATTTGAAAAAGATAAACGTGTTTGACAGTGAAGTGTAGTACTCCCCCTAAATGTATCCTTCCCCTATAGCTGAACTCCCCATATATAGATTGAAAAGAATAGATTTGAATAAATGAATTGGATTTCCAATATTAAAATATTCATGTAATATTCACTCATCAATCTAAATCTTAACCATTCTCCCCCTTTTGTTATCATCAAAGGGATATAGAAGTCGAAATAGTGATGAATATAGACTAGAAAAAGTAAATTCAAATCAAGAGAGAGAATGTATATTGTAAACCTCATTTAATCATACAAAAGTCATAATATTCTTAAAACTAGAAGCAAATTTCACATTTTAAAAATGACGAATTTTATTAAAATGGAGAGAATTATAAAACAAATGAATTCCAATTATTTTTAAATAAATTTTAAAAATTAGCACAAAATAACGATTGATTGGACTATGGTTATGAATTCAAGTCAAGAGAAAAAAAATCAAATTATCGCAAATCACAAACCTATCAAAAAAATTAATATATCATAAAATAGTAACACATTTCACAATTCAGAAAATGGATTGATAGGTCGATTTTTACAAAGCAATGAAGATTTCATATATATAAATTTTTGTTTATTTTCTTTTCTTTTATTTTTTTATTTTAAGAGCATACCAACCACACAGCTTATAAGGACTTTTAAATGGGATCAGTTGCAACATAAGTTATAAGTAATCTCTAACCATGCATGACCATATTTAGGTTTATTAAATGAGGTTAGAGAAACACTTATTATATACAAAATCCTCTCAGTAAATAAAACCAATAATGAATGATAGAAATATGATAGAGATAGAGATGGACGTGAAATAAATCTCTATGTTAATTATATTATGAAATATGTTCAACCATACCGGGATTTTTGAAACTTTTCAATTATCTCTTATTCTGAGAAAATTGTATAGTCACATTTCCATCATAAATTTTGAAACAGTACATTTAAGATGATTTAAACAATAAACTCTCCACGCTAAATAAAACAAAGATGGATGACAAAAAGATGATAGGAAAAGAATTGAAGATGTTCATGAAATAAGCATCAATTCAGAGATATTATAAAATATGTTCAAACATCATGAGAATATAAATAAAATCTCCTCTTGTTGTGAAATATACTATAGACATAATTCATCACAATTTCGTAAACTTGATAATAATTTTTATGAGTTCCAAATATAGTTCAATTTGGTCAACAATTTTAATTTTTGAATAAATAATCAAAAATGATTTTAGAATTGGAAATATCAATTTCAAGAGGGATTCTGAAAGAAATATACAAGTTGAAAATCAACTAAAAAATATCAATCAATTGAATCACTGTATATGAGTAAGTGAAATGTACATGTAACTGAGTGATTGAATGTATATGAGTGAAATTTGAGTGTTGTAGTGAGGAAGCAATGTATATAAACATAAATGTGAATTTGTGCAATAGTGTTATATGATAATGAATTGTACAATAGTGGAGTTAGAAATACGTACTATTACAAATAATGAAAAATTATTTATTTGAATGAAACACTATTTGAATGTTTCAATTCTTATTGAATAGTATTCTATTTAAAATAAATATTTATTTCTATATGTGATGAAATAGAATAGTACTAATACAAACATATATATATATATATATATATGTTATCGTCAAACAAAAATATATTGTTATATTCAATAGAAATGCCATTGTGTTAATTCATGAATGATTAAACCAGAGCAAACTACCTTATATCATTACTACTAAAATATGGCTTGTGCTATGAGAATGTAGAGTTGTAGGGTAGGTGAACTTGCGTATGTCCAATATTCAAATAAAAAGAGGAAATAGGGGGTGCAACAAAACTATCATGTGCCGAGCTCCTGATTTCCTCAAAAATTTCCTTATAAATATTATACGTTGTGATTTAGTTGAATTCACATAATGCATGGAGTTCAACTAAAGCATGGATAGATAGGAAATATGGCTTTAGGGTGTACATCAAAAATAAAACACCCATGGCCATATTTTAAAAGTAATTTAAATTTTATAAAAAGTTAGTATATGTGAGAAAACTGCTTTATATTGTTACTGCACATTTTATATGAATGATAAGCATTGGTTGTTGCATTATTTATGAATGAATGATTATGTTTAGCTAAATTACATGTTGCATTCCTGAGGAAAGATTGATACTCAAGCAGGTAGTATAATCTAAATATGGGAAAGAAACAAGAAAAACCTTGTAAAAAACAAATGACTCAGGTCTGTTGAGCACCTTGATTAGCTTGGCAAGGTGAAAATGACATGGCCTATTTAGGTCCAAGGATAAAAGTTTGCTGGGGAAATTGATGGCCCAGACAATGTAAACATTAAATTCAAGTGTTTGCTTTGGCCATGATGAGTTATAAATGATCTATTGATAGGCATAGGCCTGCTGAGTAGCTTGTAAAGATGTTAAGATTGGGATGAGATATGTTTAATTAATTTGAGTTATAGATTGATATTTGACGTTCTTATGCATGAATGATGCTTGATTTGATTTTATGTATAGACCTTGCATCCAAAATACCTGAACAAATGATCATGTTTATACTGATGTATGCACATGAATAGCATTATTATTTGACATATGAACATGCATAAGAAAACTGTCAGGAACGCTGCATACTGTAGTATATATTTTGGCCGAGTTCTAAGTTTAATTTCATGAATTAAGTGATTTCCTCACACTATACATATAGTCTTACCCTTGTTTGATTGTCTTTGCAATCTCTTGGGTGTCCCATTCTTGATGAGGGCAGTCTTAGAGATTGTTTACATGAAATATGATTGATTTTGCAAGATTGCTAGGCTGAGGTTTGCAGAAACTAAGTGATAATGAATAGTAAAAATGCAGCAATCTAAGATGAAATATATAATATGTATTGTTCTAGGAATAATAATGTATGATGAATGATAATGTTATGTTTTCATTGAAACTGGTTTAAATAATTTGTTGTAACTGAAGTCATTGTATAAGCAAATGTAAGCTTGCTGTGAAAATAAATAGTGGTTGAAGTAGTTAAATCTATTTATAACATGTGTTGCATATGGATGAAAGTATGGCTTATAAATGATACATGGATGTATTTTCTTCCTTACACAAGAAGTTACAAAATGGAAGGGTTTATATACATACCAAGGCAGCCAGGTGAATATACTTGAATATTTATACCAATGAACAAAGTAAGTAGGTGCCGCGGTTTACAGAGAGTAAGCTAAGGGGTTAAAGTTTACTTAGAATAAGATATGGATGATGTTATATGTACTAATACTAGGTATAAATAATTTAGTGTTGGTTTGTTTGCTACAAGAAATGTATTGGATATAAAGTGCTTTGTTTAGCTTAAGTGTACTCTAATTTATTGAACTATTATATGACCTTTTCACTGAGAATGAAATCTGTCTTTTCTAATGCAATTTGTATCTTAAAATAAGGCATATAGTTCACTCAGCTTGTGTGAGTAATACCGCCTAAATATGACTTGTCCTCATGTTAAATTTTTTCTTATTACTGTAATGATAGCATTAAAAATGAAAGGAGTTGATAGTACTTAGTTCTTTGTTATCAATACTAAAATGCACCTGTGCCCAGAACGATTGTTTCTAGTGAGATGTATTATTTGCATATGCATTGAAATAGAATGTTGGCAAGATAAAATGAGAGAAGTTAGGCACATGTTTATTTGTGCAAGTAATAAGTGCTTGTGACATAGGTATAAGCTATACATTATAAAACAATAAAATGTAGTTGCACTTGGAAATATATAAATAAACAACCTTCATAACTAATGTAAAGTGCTCAACTGTGAATCAACTTGATAGGTACATTCACAAGTATAAGTAAATGAAATTGGCTTAAGGAAATATAGTTGGTTGCCTAAATATATATCTATCAGATAATGCCTGAGTAGGGCACAAAAATGACCTGATTTATAAGATATATTTTGAGTAGAGAATACTGTGTTCGTGTAAATGTGAATAATTGTATGAATGCTTGTGTAAGCATGATTTTGCACCTGAAAAATTTGGTGCACTTGCCTAGAAACATACATGCCAAAATGAGTACACTCTATGTAAGTACCCAGCAAACCTATCACATTTACCAACCACTATTTTTAGTATAAATAAATTATCAAAAACTCCTGTGTTTAAGTGTTTGTTGCATGAGTTCTCTGGTACAATACATTACTGTTTTAAATAGAAGATATGTATTTTCTGGAATCAAGCTATTCTAATAGTCAAAGAAAGAATGAGGTAACACAATTTTGATAAAGCCAGATTTTCTACATATTGGAAGTAATTATAAGACATGACTGAAAAGTGTTGTAATCCATGGTTTAGTGGCAAGTTATAAATAGTATACGAATACATATAAATATGTATGGTGTTTTATTAAGGAGATCAATAATTTTGTTTCTGTTGGCTATTTAAACTTAAACTCTGATATTAACCAAAAGAGACTTGTGTATCTCCATATACACAAGTTAATTCTTGTTTGTAATACACTGATATTTTTATATTGGTGAAGAGGGATCCTGGAATTGAACGATTGAAATGGGGGTGACTCTGCTTTAAGTAAATTACAAATATTAAAAAAATGGAAAATTTTTAGGGGGTCATCTCAAGGCTGTGAAAGGCTTATTGATATGATTCGTCAAGTTACCGTAGAACTCTGATCGCTTTTTTTTTTTTTTTTTGAATTTGAAACTCATCAAATTAGACAACTGCTCCTCAAATTCGATAGTAACCCCAACTCATCTACACCATCGCAGCACCTCCTAAAATTCGAATTTTTCATCAACTCTCCGCCCACAAAATACAATTGGCCTCCCTCATATACATCCTCGACCGAACCTCCCAAACACGCCAAACGCCCCAAAAAATACAAACTTGCTTTTCTTAGCAACCGTGAGCCTCATTCGAATTGTGAAAATTAGTGCGGATTTAGGAATTTTGATTTTTCGGTTTTGATTTTTGCTGGTGACTTTCAAATTTGGATTTTTTTTTGTTTTTGTTTTTGTATCTGGTAACTTAGCTTGAGGGGGTTAAAATTGATTTAATAATAGATTTTTGAGTGCAGTAGTTTGCATGGGATTTTGGGATTGCTAGCAGGCCGGGTTTGTGAGGTTAGCCAGGTATGATTATTTGTGCGTTGGTCATTTTGATTTAGTAATAAAATATTTTAGTTTGTGACAATGCTTAGTTTAGTTCCATTTTTACTTTTACTATGGTTCAACTTTTATTTCTCCCTTTAAAAAAATCGTTTCAATTTTTATTTTTCATCGACTTGATACTTCTAGTTTTACATCTATTTTCTTTTAGGATTTTTAGTTTAGATTCTTCTTTTTGTTTTCTTTTTATCTCTGTATATCGTTTTGAAATCCGTTTCAGATGCAAATAAAGGAAAATAAAAAGAAGAAGTGATTACTTTTTTTGGCTTTGCTTTGCTTGCACTCGTTAAAAAAAGAAATCCGCTACTTAAAATAATTGCTAATAATTTACACACTATGGTATCGTGTTTTAACTCCTATTTAATCGCGTTGCTGCTTGCTTGCATTTGCATATAATTTAAAAAAAGAAAATCATTCGTAGTTCCATCATTAATTAACGTTTATTTTCTGTTTTGCATTTTTCTTATTTTATTTTTATTTTCTAAAGACATTATTGTATTTTGATGAATTGATTTTTTTTCAACGAATTATTTCTCGATGTCTAGACTACAGCTGAGCAATAATCGTTTATAAATATTATGGTGATTCATAAATATTATAGCGATTTTTCTCTGAAGGTACTTAAAACTTCGGATGCATTGCTAGGGAAATTCCAGGTACACCGATAAATCCTGTCTATTAACTTGTTGAGAAATCTTTTATTGAAATTAATCGGAGCATCACTATATAATTTTAGAAAATTTGTAAATATACATTTACATTCCTATAATTGCATTAGGCTCATGCATATATAAAAAGCAAAAAAAAAAACATTTTTGTTTATAAATATTTATTTCCTTTCCTCTTCTAAAAAATGTAAAAAAACAGTTTCATTCATAAATAAACTGTTTTCATTTTTATTTAAGCGTTTTGTTTTAAACAAACATTTACAAATTCAAAAACAATTAAAAATCCAAAATTCAAAAAAAAACTTTTTATTTTGTAAACATTTATTTCTTTTCTTCTTTTAAAACAGAATAAAAAAACTATTTCTTGAAAATGTGCAGATTTCCTTATTTGTTAGAATTTTGCAATAGTTGTGAAAATCAATATAATCCATATAATTGCACATCAAATTTGTATGGATATTTTAATAACAACTATTGTATTAACAATTCGGATTTTGCGCCACAAAATTTTCAAACTAACGATTAACCCTCAACTTTGGAAACAAGTATTGAATCTTTACTTGATATGAGCACGTGACAAAATCAAAGAATAAATGAATGGTGTAATTCACACTTGTGTAACAATTCAAGTCAAAGTTTTCAAAACAATCAAAATCTGAATTCACTTCCAAATTTAAATGATTTTGATTATAACCCTTTCCAATTCAATTTCGAACTTCAAAATGAATTTCTAATTCAAAATGGAAATGTGAATAACTTTTTAAATGATTATGGTAATGGGAATAATTTAAATTGTGGTGCAACCAAAAATTTCTGTTCTCAACAATTTCAAATTGAAAATTCTCAAGTAAAAAATTATAAATTTGATTTTGTTGAGAAAATGAACGAAATTTACGATAATCACACAGATTTGTTACTTGTGACCTACTTGAATTTTTGCATGAAACAAAATCAAATCCCAACGTATGACGAATCAAATAATAATCCATATTTTACCACAATCGATGATTTTCAAATACCAACTTTTGAAATAGAAAATGACGATCTTAACGAAGTTGCTAATAATACGGTTATTGAGTTGGATTTTAATTCCTTCGAGAGTGTGGAGAAAAATTTAGAATACAATCTTCCTTGTCTCGATTTCAAAAATTTGAAAACGATAACTTTAGATTTCAAAAAAATACATGCATTGAAGTTGTTGATAATTCACTTAAGGGAGATGAATTAGATGAACATGATTTTTTTGGCCTTTTTAGAAAATGAGTTTTTGAATTTTGTTTGAATCACCATTTGGATTTTTAAATCAATATTTTTGAATAATATTTCAATTATAAATTTGAAATTCAAATTGGTGAAATTAAACATAAAATTCAATCAACTGTTCGATCTACCCCAAAATCATTGAAAATAAAACAACGCATTCAATACTTAATAAAATGACATTCGTTTTTTCTGAACCAACATTCAACTTCGAAACCTTTTGAGATTTGGTTTTCTAAGCTTAAGCTGTATCTCATACTTAAAGAGACAAATGAATCAGTTTTTAGAAGACCGTTTCATTTACTTCTTATGAATACATTTTCTGATATATTATAAATAATAATCGTTTCTTGTAAATATAGGTCATATTTTTAAAATTTTCATTTCCTTTTCCCCTTTCACTTAGGCTGATTGTGGGGACACATTAAAAATCAAGTGTAGGGGTAGATTCATATTTATTTTGGTTTTACACTAATTCTTTCTTTTCTTTTTTCATTAAATTTTTAAAAAAATGCATTTTGATTTACTTTTGAATGGGCATGATGAAGTAAACATACAGTTTTTGGTCACTGAATTGAGATTTTTAAGAAATTGCTTGTCTTAATGAATAACAAGTGGAAATGTTTGGGTTTTGATCTACTTTAGTGAAACTAGTATATAGGACGATTCGTAGCTGAGGGTTATTATGTTTATTCTAAATCTAAATCATCGGTGAAATGAGTGGTTAACTGAAAGTACTTGCAATAACATTTTCAATTTTTTTTTCAAGTTAAAATAATGCTAAAATATTCTCGCTTAACTCTCTCATCTTTCAAAAAAAAAGTGTAAAATTTTTTGGTATATATGTATATGCATTTTTGAAAACAATAAAATCTAGATTCCTCAAGTTTATGTTTTCACTCTCATTTAAAATTCAACGCGGTTGTACATGGGTGAATAACATTAAACTTTCTTATATGTGCTTTCGTTTCATTTAAAAGTCCTTGCGGTTACGCATGGATGAGACTCATATAAGAGAAGAATAAAAGTATAAATATTCTTCTAATCTCATTTGAAAGTCCATATAGTTAGAAATACTGGATGATTTCCTCAGTTTATCTAAGCTAGGCATGTATACATAATGTTAATATTAATAAATTTTTTAAATAACAATAGTAAAGAGTAAGCAATTGAAATCCAAGCACCATCTTCACTTATTTTATCGAACTTGTTATTCAAAAAGAAATAAAAATGTCACTTTGCAAACGTTGGTAGTCAATTATAGAATTCATTCCATAATTGCACTATGTTTTCAACTGAAACAACTAGCCAAGCTATAGGAAATTGTAAGGATAACTTACCTTTGATCGAAGTTTTGATTAGTGAATGACTGAAATTTCATGATGACGACCCAAACTTGTATCTAACATATGTGTGTCAAATTTAAAAGTAAAATCCCCATTTATAAATATTTTTTCGAAAACTTGTATTTAAGAACTTTCTGCATTGCGTTTGGATTTTGTAGGTTGTATCCGCTGAAAATCCTCACGAGACAACATTGTCCTATTAGGGACACCTGATGATTTAACCGCTTGTTACATACGCTCAATGCAAACGCTACGAAAACAGATTTATCTTAGTTTTTTGTTTTGTTTATTCAGGAACGAATAAAAGGATAAGTATAGGAGTATTTGATGTGCGCGAAAATTTGCACGTTTTTACTACCATATTTAATCTTGTTTCACTTGAATAAATAAACATATAGGGTATTTTAACATGCTTAAGCCAAAATTGAAATTATTTTCAAATCATTATATATTCATATTCATCCAAGGGTAAAATGATCATATTTATGCATAAATTAAATTGATTAATTTAAATTAAAAAAAAAATTGTAGGAATTTAGCTTCAAATACAAGTGAGTTCATGAAGGATATGCATGCATAAGAGGAGATAAAGGAATGGAGATGGAATTAATTCATACACTAGTTAATGGATGACCCCATATGCCCACCTAATTCACTTTCCTTAAGGCTATAAATAAGGGACAATGCATTTGCTAAAGGAGACAAAAAAGCTTCATACACTTCTAATGAATCATTAGTGACTAAGAAAACATGAAAGCTTCATGAATAGAGTATTTTGGGTAATTCCCAAAAAAGAAGATTAGGGATTTAGGTTTTCTTAAATACCTCACATATTCATGTAAATAATATCCTCTCTTTTAGTTAGTTTTGTTGTAGTATCGAAGCTCTCTTTTCATGGCTACTTAGCCATTTTTATTTCTATGTAACTTTCCTTTTCTTTAATGCAATGTTAATTAGTGCTCTTTTAGTTCATGTTCTTTTCTTTATATTATTAGCTTAGATTTAATTTCATGCAAGTGGTGTAGCTTTACTTTTATGCAATTAGTTTAGTAGTTAATTATTTTTCTTCATTACTTCGTTTGTACTTATTTTGTTGTTTTCATGTTGAAATCTATTTGTGTCAAAATGATAACACTAATAAAAGGCTTAATCCCAACAATTTAGGCATAGTAAAGCTCTCTAAGTCATGCAGATTCAACAATTTGATGTTTCTGATCTCCTTTTGTGCTTATTGAAAAGTTTGAAGTGGTTAAAGATTGTGGTTTTAGTTTTGAATTTGATATCATATGTTTTTGACACCAAATATGTTATGCTTTGATAAAAAAACCTAAAATTACCTTTTTTTAATCTACATACGATGTTGGTAATGAAGTGGTTTTAAAATAAATTTTCGATGATCTATATTTCTAATCCATAGTTAATAGATCATACTTAAAATAGATTTTAGTTTTCATGTTATTTGTCAATTTTCATTAGAGTTAGTAAGTGGTTTAATGGAAGTGTTATGGTTTGATGATTTATTTTTCATTAATTCATAACACAAATAAATCATACTTATGATAAACATATCAATTAAATTAACTAATGACCAAAAGAGAGCTTGTAATTTCATATTGGTTGGTTTGTGATCTAGAGACTGGATTTGCTTCTAAATTGTCATTTGAACTCAGTTTTTATTTACATTTGTAGTAGTTATTAGCACAATCTTAAATTTGGTTTAATTTGATTGATTATAATTAAAATTATTTATTTCACCATGGATCTACCCGTATTCGCCACGTATTACGATTGTACGTTGTGCGCTTATAGTTATTTTATTTCAATTCGTGCAATGAATTTCTAATTCGATAGAAACTTCCATAGCGTCGAACAAGGCTTGTCGATCAAGTTAGGCCTGAACATGGACATCTCATTAAAAATTTCTTTCATATTCTATGAAAATTATCCTATCTTGCTCAAGATCCGTAAACTCTCGATATAGCATAAACTTGCCTGCTTCTAGCATCTATTTTGCCATGAAAGCGTCCCTAAAATTTAGTTTAAGATTAGAATAGATTACCCAGAAATGATATATAGTGAGATATTCTTGCTAAAGATTTACACCTAAACTATTTCCGTGGAAAATAAATCTCGCTCTAATGGGTAGTAACGGACTCCTACCAGTCTGAGCAACATCATGAAGCTCCCAGGTAGCCATTTGATGCTTCCATGCATTGATAATCTTGAGGCCAGTAATTTTCTTCTCTAGACTCTTTAAATATCTTCACTTGACTTTTTTTTCATTATTGAGCCTCAATAATGGTCTTGGATCATGCAAACTTAGTACCCCAACCTGGGTATGCTCCTCATAAAGCTATGAGAACTTAACGGGCTGAACTGGCTGAGCTAGAGTGATAGGTGGAACAGGATCAGCTAAGGTACCTCTACAATCCCAATATGTGCCACTAGTGACATTTCTTCTAGTAGTCATCTAAAATATTCAAGAACAAAATTCAGAATGAAGATAAAGGTCGATTCAAACTTAATGAAAATCAAAATCAAAGAGTTTAACTAAGTAAATGGATTGAATTCTAATTAATAAGATGGATTAATAAAGAGGGATTTTTTTTAGAGAAGGATTAAATCTTTTAGAGAAAATTTTATATTAAAGTATTTTAAAATTCTTAAAAAAAAACCTTTAACCTTAAAATATTACCAACTTAAGATGAATTGGAAGAGGTAATTTTCTGAATCATTAAAATAATTTAACCGTTTAACATCTTTCCAAAATCATTTATATTTTAAAAAAAAATACGCTTTCTCTCAAGAATTGATTCTAATACCGATTTTACTCATTCTAAGGCATCGTTTCCCTATCTCTAATGAGTTATTACCCTAAAGGCTAAGGTTTGACAAAACCAAAGTTTTGATACAAACTTGTAGCGACACACTATTTCAAACCATTCAAATCGACCATAAACTACACATCTCAGACTTGCATTATGATGCTCCACCCCGAGATCCATATTTACAAAGAGCATTAACAAGTAATGTCATCTGCTAATATGGATAATAGGGCCGGTTCTGAACAATCACCCGTAAATTTTGAATTAAACAAGTATCAGGTATGCCGATATAGTTCTTATTTTTTCCATAGCATAAGAGGGTCAACATACTTAATTCTTTCTCATTACAATATTACGGTGACTAATGGAACAACCCAAAACAAAACATTATTAAATAGTACAGATCATATTACAACAAACACAGTCATATTTATACATATACATCAAGTACAATACATAATGGCATACATAAGTGGTTTTAATACCACAATATACATACAACATCGTATCCCATATTAAAATATACATGCAACAGATAACACAAAAAAATAACTAGACAACTAGTCTAGAGCTGTCATGACCCGAACTTCCCTGGTAAGGAAAGCCCGGATTGTACCGAGGAAAAGCCACATCGGAACACAAACAAAAGAACATTTCATTGCTTATTACAACAATTCATCAGAATACAAGAATATACAAAGTATTAACAAATAATATACATTTGAGAAATATCAGAGATTACAATACATTACATAGCAGCGGAAAATAATACAAAACACAACTGGAAGTAATACACGGATACAGAGCTTTTCGAATATCGCTTCAGCTGTAAATCAGGATCCTGTGAATATAAATCTGCAAAACAAAAACTACTAGCTTCCCTTGCAGAAAATAGGGGCACCCAGAGTTTAGGTTAAAACAATAAACTACAGGTCAGTCATGTGACTGGTGTAAGAACTAAAACAGTAATTAATCTTTATTTTAAAGTTAGTTAAATCAAGGGACCACGCCGTATAACACGGAAGGGGTTTCCTCCTAAGAATACCAGTGCATAAAACAATAGTGCAATGCTAAATAAAGAACAATGAAGCTATTATAAGACCCAGGTCCCATCACACAATGCAACACAAGACGGAGGATAGGGTTTTACCTTATAATAGCCAAAGAATGCTTGATACGCTAAATTTCATCTTTTATTATTACTATAAGTGAAGAAAACAACTTCAAATATAAATGTATCAATCATAGACGACATGGGTACCATATATCATGTCGCCAAACTAGTTCTACAATTAAAACCGCAAAATGTCGTATTGGAAGTTGGATTTCCATCTATGAACTGAGGCAGGGATCGTCCTCACCGCTTTGAGACAATCTAGCCTATGTCTCAGGAACAGCCGTAACTGCCCCATGGATCTTCAGGGCCGGTCCACTCGATGTGGATTATAATGCCTGAACAATGAGTTTCCCCGCCCTTTGGGACGTAAATGAGTCCTATGACTCCATCGGCTCCACGTAGTCACCGATATATCCGAGGCGCTTCACAATCCAATAACCACACAAAATAATATAAATGCCAGGGCTTGTAGGTCACTGACACCACCCTAGCTAGAAAGAAACGCATGCCCTCCCTGTAGTCCTCTCCCTTTTCTGGTTCACAATCGGGGTGTGAGGCTCGCGAATTAACGCTACACAAAGCTATGCCACACAGGCGGTGCTTTGATCATCAACCACAAGACTTCGCTTTTCAACAAAAGTCTTGATCATTTGCATCTTAGCATGCCACAAAGGCAAACCACTCCATGCAATCGATATCCATCAATCACACAGAATGATATCCAATGTCAGACACACGGTCCATTTACAAGTCCGTTTTGGGTCTGAACGAAACTGGAGGCACCTTGTACCTCGCATATCCATCGATCTCCAAGTATGTCTGGACGATCACCAACTGATTCCCTCCTCTTGGGTGTACAGCCCAATCAAGATCATCAGTAATTATCCAAACGATGTGAAGACTTCCAGTCTTCGACCACCATCTTCATCCTCGACACATCGTCGAATCAGTTATTCAGAATGGGATAAACCCGGTCTTTCTGAATAACTCGCGTATATAATCAACAAGTGTTACACAAACACAACATACGCCTCATTCCAATTCAGAATATTCTTTTATTCAAATATTCTTATACTTTGGAAAAAGTACCCATTAATTTTATCAAAGATAATTTCCTTCAATTTATTCTTTAATCTTCCTTTGAATATCAATTCAAACCAAATTATGGTTTATCCAAACTAGTCGTGATTAACGAACCTTACCGAAGTAATCATTTGTTTTAATTTCCCAATCCCAACCTATTCATCCCATTAAGTAAAACTGGTAATACTTCGTATCTAACACCACGGTGTTATCAGTAAATTCAATTACCATTTCATGTTCAAATCTAATTAAAGATTTAACTATCGCCTGGTGCAAAACTGGTGATACTCCATTCTCGATCATTTTAATCTAATTAAAGATTCATTAAAACTCCACTTTGTTTTAATCTTCCCAAAAATCATTATCAATGATTATTTAACTTGGGAAATCATATCTTGTCTTTATCTGGGTTATAGTACCAATGTCATTTAAAACATGGTTCACTATAAACCCAAAATCACATTCCATTCCATCAGCCTTTAACCGTAAATTAGCAAGTGAATAACTCCCTAAGTAATAACCCGAAGGCCGAAACCAACATCAGATCAATACCCAGGAAACCATTCAACTTAACTAATCTTCAGTTAGTTTCTGATTTTCTTAACTCCGTTGGGTCTAATAACGGTATTATTAAAGATACCGTTCACGACAACCCAAAATCACATTCCATTTACAATGGAATCTTCATGGAAAACAAATCGATATATATATATATATATATATATATATATATATATATATATATATATATAATCGATGTAAACTTCCATATCCGACTACTAATATAAATGGAATAGTGGCAAAGCCTTTTAAATTCCAGATATATTAGTTGTCTTCCTCCACAGAAATTCACTTCGATCATTACCAAATCGAATTCCGTTCCATTCCAATTTATTTTAGTAAATTGGAAAACTTTACTTTGGAAAATATCCTTTAAATCTTAACAAAATTTTTATAAATTCCAAATCACATTTCACTGTAAATCGGGTTAAAGAATGAATGTCGTTAAAACACAGTTCACGATAAACCCAATTCGCATTCCATTAATTATCCGGTTAAAGAACAAGTGTTATTTAAAACACCGTTCACGATAAACCCAAAAATCAATTCAAATTCAATTCCAATTAAATACCATTTAATTGGTATACTTCATTAAATCTAAATAAAAAGATTTAATCTTTTTCTCAACTGGGTTTAAGAATAGTGTTATTGAAGACATCATTCACGACAAACCCAAATCTCATTTGACATAAAATACAAGGCTCTGAATAGAAAATATATCGGCTTATATTCAATATCAAATTCCACGACCAACAAATATCGTATTGGAAATAACGATATAAATATATCTTTCAAATTTCCAAGACAATATCTTTATAATCACGAAATCCAACATCGAAATATTCCAAAGACAATTTCGATTCAAATCCATTCCAATTCAATTATTGGAAATTCTGGTTACTTTTAAAACCTTTTCAAATCCAATTTGTTTATTTCAAAAATAAATGGATTATAATTCTAGTTCAAAACTAGTTATTTTCGATAAAAATCTATTTTTATCTTTTCAAAATTGGAGTTTTTCATCCCAATTCTTTCCAAATCATTTCTTATGATTTTGAACTAATTATTAATATTTTTAATAATTTTATCAAGGCTCGTACAATCAATTTCCATCAACGGCCATCGAACTGCACTTACAACGACCTTTTCCAAATTTGATTTGGACATTATTACAAATCCAACCGTTAGATTTCAAATCTATAATATTCGTTAGAAAGCTCTTTTCGATACGAACCCAACGGTTCCGATTTTAGGAGAATCCGATGGTCGGATCTCCCGTAACGTCCATTCGAAGTCAATGGTCAAAATTCGCGAACTACCGCAGCGCGGCGCGTTCTATTTAGGCCATTATATATATATATATATATTATATATTTCGTCGATTTCCTTTTAAAACGTTTTTTATAAATCGTTTTAAATTCGTTTTCAAAACGATTTCAACTTCAGATTCAATTTGAAATCAAAATTGAATATTCCATATCATCGATATATAAATGATAGTATTTTCAAAATATTATATTTTGAAATCAATTCCTTTTCGATATTCATTATAAAAATGAATAAAATCAATATCGATATCGTTCACATCAAAATGGCGCAAATCTAATCAACACGACTTTATATATTTCAATAATTTCGTTATTCTATTCAATAGATGAATATTTTCTTCAACACATGAATTTTCTTTTATTCAACACATGAGTATATATTTTATTCAACACATGAATTTTCTTTTATTCAACACATGAATCTATATTTTATTCAACACATGAACTTTCTTTTATTCAACACATGAATATATATTTTATTCAACACATGAATATCCTTTATTTTCCAACTTGGAATGAGGCCCAATCAATTACCATATAATGTTAATTATATGGATTCCCTACAACACATGTATATAATAGCAACGATAAATAATCAATCATCATCCAGAGTGCATTCTACATTGCATAAGCATCAAATATAAATATTTAACGCTTATAACAGTCTGTCAATCAATCAATCGACATACAACTAATTATTCGGGATTAGTGTACGCCAAATATCATCCCAACACCCGTGTGGGGTTTCAAATCAACAAACACAGATTTTAATTTGTGCAGTTGGGCGATGTGTAAAATTTATCGTACAATCAATATCAGTCAAATGGGTGTACATAAACAAATCGTCCGATTTGTTTATAAATATTTATTTTATATACACGTTAAAAATTATATTTTTAACTATAAAATATTTTATTCCATTCCACATCACACAATCAATATTCACACCACAAACAACAAACAAACAAGTCGTCCATGGTCTGTGGACAACGGGTGTCGGGTGCTGCTAAGCACCGTCTGCATCCTAGTATATATTTCAGCTAGAAAACAAATTAAAAGTGAGAAGGTCTCACCTTGAAGCTAAACCAAACATCGTGACTCTTCATATGTAGAAAATCTTCGCCGCGTTTTGTAACACCCCGGATTTTTCCGTTAACAGTAAATTAACAAATTAAAGTATAATTAAATTGTAACAGAAAAATTAAGGGAAACGGACATCACCATTGCGTTCGTCTCGGAATTCTGCTTGAGATAGAGTCCGAGTTTGCGCCAAACGGATAACGTATGAAGAAGATATCTTTAATTTAAATATTACAGCAAAACATGAAAAAAGAGAAGTAAGGAGAGGACAATAATTATTATTATTCTAAGACTTATTAACAAAAGCCTCTGTAGCTCAGTTGGTTAAGGCATTGGATTTGTAGCATGGAGGTCGGGGGTTCGAACCCCGGCGGCGACGTAATTTTTATCTCTGTTTTAGAGAGGGCCAACTGAGCATGCAAATACATGTACGTATACAAATTCTAATTTTGAAAGGATAAGAACGTACATATAAGGAAATAAAGAAAATATATGTATATATATATGAGAATATATATATATATATATATATGCAAAAATATATGTATACAATAGATAAAATTCAAACAGACTAAAACAGCTCAATTTAAAGTTTAATTTTTGAAAATCGAACCCAGTCCCTCCTGGCTGGCCTGGTCTGTGTTTGGTCGAATTTCTGTGGGTTGCTTTGTCATTAGGGCTAGGTGGCAAGTTTTAATTGGTCTCTCTATCTAATGAATGGCTACGATCTAACCTAGCAACAACAATGGTTCTAATCAATTCCTAACCTCTATATAAACAACCCTAGACTAAACCCTAATCTATTCATTCAAATTAAGAGCATAGCCGCCATGTTGCTGAGGAACGACTAAGAGTAGCCGCCATCTAGAGAGAGAGGATTAGGGAGAAAGTTCTAAAGCCTAAAGCAATTCAAGCAACCTAAAGCTAATCAATTCAACAAAGGAATCATATCTCTTAATTAGAGAATTTGCCGCAACCATTGTAAGTAGAGTATTACTTTGGTATGAACAAATGATTGTGTAGATATGTATGCTTGAATTGTGGCAATGAAATTCGTATTTGTGCGATTTATATACTTTTGGATATTCTGAATTATGTCATTCAATTATAAAGAACTACATGCGGTAGTTCTATGCAAATATACGTTTGGAATATTGCGCAAATTATGTAGTCTATGTTGAAGCTACATGTATGTAGTTGATTGAAATTCATGCAAGTTTGGGGCTTTGTTATTATGCCATCATGATGTCTATTTTGTGCATAAATCATTTTGCAAGTAATTGAGACAAGTTTGGTTGTTATAGTTCATATGAAACTATGTTGGAATTTTGACACCATAATCCATGTATTAAGTCATGCTTTTGCAAAACTTATGAATATGGCTAGGCTATGAATGATATTGGGCATAATTGAAATTCATGATTAAGTCTATCTTGTTTAAAAGAATTATATGATGACATATGTGAGACATGGCTAAGTTAGACACAAAAATCCCTTTTTTGCAAGTTAAAAGCAAACACCATGATTAGGAATATTTATGCATAAGTATACCATCGTTATGTGATTAAATTTAATTAAGTTGAACTATGCTTTTGTGTTAGTAACAAAGTATCCTCTTTGTAAACATGTAGAAACCTTATGAACATGACTTGTTTATATTTATGCCATGAACAAATTTAACTATACCTATGCCATGTTTATGCTAGAAGTATTTATGCCATGCTTATGTTTGACATTATGCCATGTTTATGCTAGAAGTATTTATGCCATGCTTATGTTTGACATTATGCCATGTTTATGCTAGAAGTATTTATGCCATGCTTATGTTTGACATTATGCCATGTTTATGCTAAAAGTATTTATGCCATGCTTATGTTTGACATTATGCCTAAGTAAAAATATAGGTTCATGGGTCAATAATGATATCTCAATTACAAGTTCACATGCTTTGATTCATGTCACCTATGTTACCACTATGCAAGTACACCAGTTTCTATTATGTATTTCCAACGTCATATGCAAGTTCATGCGCTCACCTTCCCCTCTTTGTGTATGTAATCACGCTTTAAGCCTCCCCTTTTCGCATGGCTAAATTGGGCTTTAAAAGGCTAAGCCCAATATATATAAACGGACGTGTAAAACGGGGGAAAATAACGTTGGGTTAAAATTACTAATGAATGAAAACTAAAGTAGAAGGGCCCAAATTCAAGTATGGGTTGGGCCCATGATTGGTGTAACCTTTACACCATTAACTTAATAATGGGCCGCAAATATTTACATATAAACAAAGAAGAAAGACAAAATATGTAAATGTAGAAAATACGATGTGTTTAACCCGAGGTTGGATTGAGTTGTGATGTAAACCTGCCCGGAACCGCCCGGCTGTCCAGTAGTCACAACAATACCTATCCAATGTGGGAGGTTAAACATGGAGCCCAATAAGGACCCGAGGTTAGACTGAGTTGTGGCGTAAGACTGCCCGGAACCAACCGGCAACAGGCAGCCACAGCAATACCTGTCTAATGTGAGAGGTTAGGGCCTTAATAAGACAATTAAGGCTGAATCAGGATTGTTAGGATTAAGTGGACTAAGACTTAATCAAAATGGAACATGCTAAACTAAACGGACTGGTGGGGTTAGGTTAGAAAACACTTAACCAACTTAGCATGTTGGCTAGAGATAGAAAACCTAGTAACGGGGGACCCTTTTCAGTAGTAACCCTACACGGTGTATCATGATACCCTGAAACTAGGCAGGGTGGGGCACGATTACTGGGCTGATTGTAAGAGGTCAAAAATCGACGGCGGTGGTGTAGCAGTGTAGGTTCTAACGGAGTGCGGGCGTGCACACACTCCGGCGCAGAAAAATAAGGCACTGGACACCAGTAGCATACCTGTGCACTCTAAGGTTGTGTCGGGTTGCCACTATGGGACTTGATACACCCCATGGTGGGACCAGCATAGGTAACTACGACATCGGGGGCCGTAAGACACATGTAACTATGCGAGTAGGAGCCGATCATCATAGAATGGATCACATCACCCTGATTATGGGGTGCAAATTGGAAACTAGTTTATATGGGTTCAGAGATTAACATGGGGTACGATAGTATATTCGACCCTAGATAACTTAACCAAGTTTATAATGTTGCCCACCTCCTGTTTTACTTATCATACCCAGTTCTTTATTCATAGACAAAGTAGTACTAGACTTACTCAGGCTTTATGTCTGACTCTATTTTTCTTTCGTCTTCTTTCTTCCGTTCCCCCCCCCCCCCCCAGGTCCTCAGGGAGGGAACATAGCAGCTTGACCTACCTCAACATCCAGCTTGAAGAAGAGAAATGTATTGCTTGGACTTTCCTGTTTTGAACTATGGCTTTGGACAATCCACTATGGGGCTTTGGCAGTTTGTCTATGTTTTATTTATGCTTCTTTAAAAATAATGTACTCAAGACAGATTATGAAGTGTTATGTTATGTTTTTGGAAAGGATGTTGTTGTAACACGTATTTGACCTTATGAAATAAAGTTTGTTGTTCTTCCGCTGTTTACAAATATGTGTTCTTATATCTGTCTTGTATATCTGTGACTTGTACTTATAAACCTCCACCAAAATTAGGGCATTCCCTTTGAGAGTGACCCTAACGGAGGTGGGGTGTTTCACTTGGTATCAGAGCATAGGTTTACCAGATAAGATAAAAAGTTTTGAAAAATTATTTTCAAAAAGGAAATTTAAAGAAGCATTTTTAAAAAGAAAAATATTATTTTATTCTAAAAAGGCAAAGTCCACTCCCCAAAGCCATAGGAACTATCTCTTATCCTTCGTTTTGAATCTATCCTTTTTGTTTCAGCATGTCCCAAGAACTCAACTTGCCGGAAGGGGTGCCAATACCTGGTTGGTTTAGACGATTCTTAGAAGCAAGGGCCACTCAGCCAGGTCCTACCGTTCCTCCTCCCCCAACTGCAGGGAATCATCCAGCTGCAGCAGCACCTCTTCCTCCACCTCCTCCACGAGGAAACGCGTTTGCTAAGATATGTAAGGATTTTAAAGCTATGGGAGGAAGGGATTTCCATGGAACTGAGTCCTTCGTAGCAGCTAGAAATTGGCTGAAGGAAACTGAGGATCTATTCATCATCTTTGAGGTAGAGGACAGACAAAAAGTACAATTGGCGGTGTGGCTATTGAAGGGCGAGGCTTCCTACTGGTGGGAAGTCACTAATGCTGAAAGACCAGTAGAAACATGGGAGGACTTTAGGGCAAGGTTTGAGACCAAATTTCTCTCAGATGCGGAAAGAAGTTTGCAGTTGGAGAAATTCTTATTTCTTAAGCAAGGAGACAAGACTGTTAGAGAGTATGTGAATCAGTTTGATGAGCTGGCTAGGTTTGGGCTTGACCTAGTCAACACCCCGCACAAGAAGGCTCTCCGTTTCGTCAAAGGGTTAAATGAGCCATTACACAGTTTGGCCATGACACATATACCCATGGGGGCCACGTATGAAAGATTGGTGCAAATGGCATTGCTGAATGAGGAGGATAAGGGCAAGAAGGAGGCAAAGGCAGAAAGCTCTCAAGGGAAGAAAGAGGGTTTGCAGCCTAAGAAGACAGACTTTAAGAAAGGCGGGGAAGGCAACAAAGAGAAGAGGACGTGTAATTTCTGTGGCAAAGTGGGGCACTTAGTAAAGGACTGCCGGAAAAAGAAGGCCAAGGAGAATGGTGGGTGCTTTTCTTGCGGTCAGACAGGCCACAGAGCTAAGGACTGCCCAAAGAAACGAGGGCAGGGGCAGGGGTCTGGATCCACTCCAGGGGCACAGGTTCATGTGCTGGAAGCGCCACCTTTGCAATAGCGAGGTACAAACACTTCTGTAGAAAGTGTAGTTTATCTTTATGATCACCCCGTTCGCACTTTATTTGATTCTGGCGCATCACACTCCTTTATCTCGTCTGCTTTAGTAGAATCTCTGCACCTAAAAACTAGTATGGTAGAGGACCCCTTAATTGTTTCAAACCCAATTGGGGGCCCAGCTCATTTGTCTATGATCTGTTTGGATTTGAAAATTTATATTCTAAGTGTAGAATTTGAATGTAGTGCCTTTGTTTTGGGCTTTGCGGGGTATGGTTTGATTTTGGGTATGGATTGGCTATCCAGTAATGGGGCCATCCTTGATTGTGAGAAAAGGGTTGTTAGGCTCCTAACCCAGCTCAGTAATACTTTGGAAATTTCTTGTAATCCCTCGTATGCGGTTATGCTTAGTTATCTTAAGTCGCTAGATGCCTCTGTTGAAAATTTGCAATCAGTTAGAGTGGTCCGGGAATATCCGGATGTCTTCGAAGAGGTGAAGGGCTTGCCTCCGAAGCGGGAAATAGACTTCCGCATATATCTTGTAGATAATGCAAAGCCCGTTGCGTTGCCCGTTAGACACATGGCTCCACGAGAAAGAAAAGAGCTCAGTAAACAGATTAAAGAGCTTCTAGAGAAGGGGTTCATTAGGTGGAGCATTTCAGAATAGGGCACTCCAGGAGTGTTTGCCACTAAGGCTGAAGGTTCATTTCACTTATGCATGAGTTGTAAAGAATCACCTTAGTAAGTACATTTGGCAACATAGTTGGGCTTAGGAAGGGACTCCCTTGTGACCTAAAAGGAGTCCATCATGCTTAGTTTCCTAGAATCATATGTGGTGGTTGGGTTGATTAATTCTTTGGGTGTCAGTCTGATGTTGATTTCGGTCTTCGGGGCTGATGCTTAGAGAGTTCTTCTCCTAATCAATATATATGTGGCATAGATTTCCAGTTTTGACATTGCCTAATGGGCACAAAATTTTTACTTGCTTCTATCATTCGACCATACCTTTAGGTAGGACCATTTCCTATCATTGAGAAAATTTGGAAAATGACCTATAGATTAGAGCTACCCGAGAAATTGGCCAGAGTCCACAACGTTTTTCACGTTTCACATCTCCGAAAATGTCTATATGAGTCTGCTGAAGTGGTAGAGCCAAATATCCTCGAAGAGGCCGAAGTGGAACGCGAAGCAACCATAAGAAAAGTTCCAACCCGCATACTAGGAACGGAAGTGAAGAAGCTACGCAACCGCGAAGTCAAACTCGTCAAAGTCCAGTGGAGCGACGCCGAGGGAGACGCGACTTGGGAAACTGAAGCTAGAATACGTACTGCCTACCCTTTTCTGTTCGAGGGTACATTCTTGATCTTTCTTTTTCCTTAAGTTGCGCTTTTATCTATCTTTTTAGGGTATATTTCCTCGACCTTATCTTTTAGGTAGAAACCCTTTTGGATGAAAACATGTAATTGAAACATGTTATGTATGATGGTTGCAAGTGGTTGCAAGTGATTGCTAGTAGTTGCTCGTGGCTGCATATACACACACAATCTAGGTTTTAGATCGGCTCAGTCACTTCATATTGCATATGCATATATGTTTGCACTCGTATATGGTTGAATTGTAATGTGTTGTCATATGGATGTTGCATTTGTATTAAATGATTGTGCACTCATGTAGAATCATGAATAGGAAAAATCTGCATACATAATGGATTCATGGCACTTACATGATTCGCATTAAGGAGGTCAACTGAATCAGTAGACCGCCTGATTTTGCATTAGATAAGTTCATGAACACACACACTTCGCATATGATCATGAAGCATTAGAAGTCTTTTAAGGACAATGGATGCTCGTGTTTGATGGATGAGTAGATGGATGATTGAATGTTAGGATTTACATTCTTCCTAAACTTGAAGATTTCGGGGACGAAATCCTTTTAAGTGGGGGAGAATGTAACACCCCGGATTTTTCCGTTAACAGTAAATTAACAAATTAAAGTATAATTAAATTGTAACAGAAAAATTAAGGGAAACGGACATCACCATTGCGTTCGTCTCGGAATTCTGCTTGAGATAGAGTCCGAGTTTGCGCAAAACGGATAACGTATGAAGAAGATATCTTTAATTTAAATATTACAGCAAAACATGAAAAAAGAGAAGTAAGGAGAGGACAATAATTATTATTATTCTAAGACTTATTAACAAAAGCCTCTGTAGCTCAGTTGGTTAAGGCATTGGATTTGTAGCATGGAGGTCGGGGGTTCGAACCCCGGCGGCGACATAATTTTTATCTCTGTTTTAGAGAGGGCCAACTGAGCATGCAAATACATGTACGTATACAAATTCTAATTTTGAAAGGATAAGAACGTACATATAAGGAAATAAAGAAAATATATGTATATATATATGAGAATATATATATATATATATGCAAAAATATATGTATACAATAGATAAAATTCAAACAGACTAAAACAGCTCAATTTAAAGTTTAATTTTTGAAAATCGAACCCAGTCCCTCCTGGCTGGCCTGGTCTGTGTTTGGTCGAATTTCTGTGGGTTGCTTTGTCATTAGGGCTAGGTGGCAAGTTTTAATTGGTCTCTGTATCTAATGAATGGCTACGATCTAACCTAGCAACATCAATGGTTCTAATCAATTCCTAACCTCTATATAAACAACCCTAGACTAAACCCTAATCTATTCATTCAAATTAAGAGCATAGCCGCCATGTTGCTGAGGAACGACTAAGAGTAGCCGCCATCTAGAGAGAGAGGATTAGGGAGAAAGTTCTAAAGCCTAAAGCAATTCAAGCAACCTAAAGCTAATCAATTCAACAAAGGAATCATATCTCTTAATTAGAGAATTTGCCGCAACCATTGTAAGTAGAGTATTACTTTGGTATGAACAAATGATTGTGTAGATATGTATGCTTGAATTGTGGCAATGAAATTCGTATTTGTGCGATTTATATACTTTTGGATATTCTGAATTATGTCATTCAATTATAAAGAACTACATGCGGTAGTTCTATGCAAATATACGTTTGGAATATTGCGCAAATTATGTAGTCTATGTTGAAGCTACATGTATGTAGTTGATTGAAATTCATGCAAGTTTGGGGCTTTGTTATTATGCCATCATGATGTCTATTTTGTGCATAAATCATTTTGCAAGTAATTGAGACAAGTTTGGTTGTTATAGTTCATATGAAACTATGTTGGAATTTTGACACCATAATCCATGTATTAAGTCATGCTTTTGCAAAACTTATGAATATGGCTAGGCTATGAATGATATTGGGCATAATTGAAATTCATGATTAAGTCTATCTTGTTTAAAAGAATTATATGATGACATATGTGAGACATGGCTAAGTTAGACACAAAAATCCCTTTTTTGCAAGTTAAAAGCAAACACCATGATTAGGAATATTTATGCATAAGTATACCATCGTTATGTGATTAAATTTAATTAAGTTGAACTATGCTTTTGTGTTAGTAACAAAGTATCCTCTTTGTAAACATGTAGAAACCTTATGAACATGACTTGTTTATATTTATGCCATGAACAAATTTAACTATACCTATGCCATGTTTATGCTAGAAGTATTTATGCCATGCTTATGTTTGACATTATGCCATGTTTATGCTAGAAGTATTTATGCCATGCTTATGTTTGACATTATGCCATGTTTATGCTAGAAGTATTTATGCCATGCTTATGTTTGACATTATGCCATGTTTATGCTAAAAGTATTTATGCCATGCTTATGTTTGACATTATGCCTAAGTAAAAATATAGGTTCATGGGTCGATAATGATATCTCAATTACAAGTTCACATGCTTTGATTCATGTCACCTATGTTACCACTATGCAAGTACACCAGTTTCTATTATGTATTTCCAACGTCATATGCAAGTTCATGCGCTCACCTTCCCCTCTTTGTGTATGTAATCACGCTTTAAGCCTCCCCTTTTCGCATGGCTAAATTGGGCTTTAAAAGGCTAAGCCCAATATATATAAACGGACGTGTAAAACGGGGGAAAATAACGTTGGGTTAAAATTACTAATGAATGAAAACTAAAGTAGAAGGGCCCAAATTCAAGTATGGGTTGGGCCCATGATTGGTGTAACCTTTACACCATTAACTTAATAATGGGCCGCAAATATTTACATATAAACAAAGAAGAAAGACAAAATATGTAAATGTAGAAAATACGATGTGTTTAACCCGAGGTTGGATTGAGTTGTGATGTAAACCTGCCCGGAACCGCCCGGCTGTCCAGTAGTCACAACAATACCTATCCAATGTGGGAGGTTAAACATGGAGCCCAATAAGGACCCGAGGTTAGACTGAGTTGTGGCGTAAGACTGCCCGGAACCAACCGGCAACAGGCAGCCACAGCAATACCTGTCTAATGTGAGAGGTTAGGGCCTTAATAAGACAATTAAGGCTGAATCAGGATTGTTAGGATTAAGTGGACTAAGACTTAATCAAAATGGAACATGCTAAACTAAACGGACTGGTGGGGTTAGGTTAGAAAACACTTAACCAACTTAGCATGTTGGCTAGAGATAGAAAACCTAGTAACGGGGGACCCTTTTCAGCAGTAACCCTACACGGTGTATCATGATACCCTGAAACTAGGCAGGGTGGGGCACGATTACTGGGCTGATTGTAAGAGGTCAAAAATCGACGGCGGTGGTGTAGCAGTGTAGGTTCTAACGGAGTGCGGGCGTGCACACACTCCGGCGCAGAAAAATAAGGCACTGGACACCAGTAGCATACCTGTGCACTCTAAGGTTGTGTCGGGTTGCCACCATGGGACTTGATACACCCCATGGTGGGACCAGCATAGGTAACTACGACATCGGGGGCCGTAAGACACATGTAACTATGCGAGTAGGAGCCGATCATCATAGAATGGATCACATCACCCTGATTATGGGGTGCAAATTGGAAACTAGTTTATATGGGTTCAGAGATTAACATGGGGTACGATAGTATATTCGACCCTAGATAACTTAACCAAGTTTATAATGTTGCCCACCTCCTGTTTTACTTATCATACCCAGTTCTTTATTCATAGACAAAGTAGTACTAGACTTACTCAGGCTTTATGTCTGACTCTATTTTTCTTTCGTCTTCTTTCTTCCGTTTCCCCCCCCCCCCCCCAGGTCCTCAGGGAGGGAACATAGCAGCTTGACCTACCTCAACATCCAGCTTGAAGAAGAGAAATGTATTGCTTGGACTTTCCTGTTTTGAACTATGGCTTTGGACAATCCACTATGGGGCTTTGGCAGTTTGTCTATGTTTTATTTATGCTTCTTTAAAAATAATGTACTCAAGACAGATTATGAAGTGTTATGTTATGTTTTTGGAAAGGATGTTGTTGTAACACGTATTTGACCTTATGAAATAAAGTTTGTTGTTCTTCCGCTGTTTACAAATATGTGTTCTTATATCTGTCTTGTATATCTGTGACTTGTACTTATAAACCTCCACCAAAATTAGGGCATTCCCTTTGAGAGTGACCCTAACGGAGGTGGGGTGTTTCACGTTTCCAACGAGATCTGTTTCACGCTGTTTATATTAAAAAATCATATTTTTAATTCTCTACATATATAAAAATCATATTTTTTTTACGTCGCTACTAGATTTATAAAAATCACATTTTTATAAATTAGTCTTCTCTACAAAGATCATATTTTAAGTTGCTGCTTCATACCTAAAAATCATATCTTTTCTTATATAAAAATATAATCTTTGCTCATATAAAAATATAATATTTTCTCATATAAAAATATAATCCTTTCTATTTTAAAAGTCACATCTTCTCTTAACTAAAAATCGTATTTTTATGTAACTAAAGATCATACCTTTATCATTCCCAAAATCCTAACTTTTCACGTCAAAAAAATCTTATCTTTTCTTGTCTACTTCACATCTAAAAGTCATATTTTTAATTTAAACCATAGCATAAAGATCAAATCTTTATTCTAAAACCATATTTATAAAAATCAAATCTTTATTCTAAAACCATATTTATATACCGCAACTTCATATATATAAAGATCGAATTTTTATTTCTATTCTATTTACATAGAAGTCACATTTCTATTCGCTGCCTACATAGATAAAAATCATAACTTTTTATCGTCATTCATATACGAAAAATCATAACCTTTTTCTAGTAAAAAAAACAATCCTTTTTCTAGTTTAAAAATCAATCCTTTTTCTATAAAAATTTAAACTTTATATCCATAGAATTTGATTTCACATAAATAACAAACAAAACTGATTTATATTTTTAAATCTAACTACATTAAATAAAAACAAGGAGAAAATAAAATGAAATAAAAGCTTACTATTTTTGGTTGGAGAAGGGAGGAGGAAGGCTGATGGTTCGCTGGTGGTGGCGCAATAGGGGGTGCAGGGGCCGGAGGGAGGTGGCGCAGGGATATGGGGCACCTTTGGTGGTCGGCGTGGTGGTGGAAGGGCAAGCGGGGTGGCTGCGTCGCTGGTAGCGCCGTAGGCTGTGGGGGGGGGGGGGGGGGGGGGCTGCTCGAACGCACGAGGAGGAGGGGATGGGTGATCGAGGAGGCCGGCGGTGGGGGGGGGGGGGGCAGCTCCAGCAGCGGTGGCGGAGTGTTGAGCGCGACGGCGCTCCTTCGTTTTTTTCCTAAATCTAGATCTGATGGGGAAAGAAAGAGAAGAGGGTGGGGGGTATTTAAGTATATAAATAATATAATAATTTGTTCCATTAAAAAGTAATTTTTTCTTTCGAAGTTAGAATCGAACCCACCAACTGTCACCGCTAGCTAATTACCCTCAATCCGAACACAATGGGATATGTTTCATAACCCAGTTTAGCTGTTACGATCAGTTTTCGTCAAATTAAAATTTAAATCTATATATTCAATTTTAAATGTACATTTCAATTTATTGGGGCCACATACTGATTTAGAAAATTCCAGAAAAATTATTTCTAGCTTCGTATTGACGATACGGTCCTAACAAAACTAATTTCGTCGAATTCTGAGACCGTTAGAAAAATGGCTATTTTTAAGGGCCAAAATTTCATTGCGACTATTCTGAAATTTCAACTGGCCATGACTTTTTATTCCCGCTATGAAATTTCAATTTTTCGAATTCAATTGGAAAGATATTTTCAAATAGATTCTAATATTTTTGGTTTCGCTAAAATCCGGTTTATTTTGAATCCTGTACATTCGTTTGAAATTTGAAATCGAATTTTTGAACTACCGCGCCATTTCTAATTCCTTTTATAATTAAAATAAAATATTTATATTCCGACGACGATACAAATAAATATATACGTTCTAATTCTATTCAAAATAAATTTCTCGCCCTTACTATTTAAAATAATTCATTTTAAATATTCAAAATTCACTAAAATTGCCAAAATAAATTTTTTAAATTGGTTCGGTTTTCTGGGTAATTACAATCTCCCCCACTTAAAACTTTTCGTCCCCGAAAAGGAATGAAGCTGAAAGTTGTTTAACTAATCAACTCAACTTTCATTATTTTCATTATGGCTTAAGTTCTTCAACTTTTTAGTTTCTGAGAACTTTTCAAATTTTTCAAAAATTTAGCTCACACCCTAAATTTTCGAAAAATTTCGCCATAACCTCCCTGCACGGGAGCACCGGGAAAATCCCGAAATTGTCATACATGCTTCTCCAATCCAAAAGAAAAAGAAACAGCCAAGCGGCTCATAAAATCATCCAAAACCCAAGAAATACAATAAACATGTACCTATTTGTCGGACAAACAATTTTATTCTTCTGCTCTAGCATCCTTGCTATGACCTGTTCAATGTAAGTGCATGTATATGCATGCAAATGCGACTAATTTTCAATACAACTCACTATTTGGTTCAATTTGGCTAAAGGTTCAACATTTAATTAATTGAACAATAATCATACAACACAATCAGCAATCAATTTGTTGATTATGATTTCAAATTCATGACATTGATATATAGTCAAAAATCATGTTTTTGATGCCAAGTCACAAAAATATATTCTAAATTTATTTTGGCTCTCACACCAGTCAATTGGAAATATATAAATATCACACCTTCGAAACTCGAACCCAAACGACTGATGCTATACAGTTATCAATAGTTCCATCTCCAGGCGACTAGAGTGTGATTCTATATCTACCCAATATATTAAAACTTTGAATACCCATGGATCAGACGTATATGCAAAAAATTTATATATTGGATTGCCCAAATTCAATACAAATAAATTTTCAAATACATTGAATAAAGTTTAAATTTTCAAACAAAACTCGTTTTCATTTTAAAAATATACTTTTCACACTCGTTCTAAGATACTACTGATCGCATCTCTAACGAGTCATTCTTATTGGATATTACTAATCCAATCTCTGATGAATTCTTTCGTATGGTTCTAATGTGCCTTATTCTCGAGCTCTGTAAACCAGAGCTCTGATACCAAGCTGTCACGAACCGAACTTCCCTGGTAAGGAAAGCCCGGATTGTACTGAGGACAAGCCATATCGGAACACAAACAAAAGAACATTTCATTGCTTATTACAACAATTCATCAGAATACAAGAATATACAAAGTATTAACAAATAATATACATTTGAGAAATATCAGAGATTACAATACAATACACTACATAGCAGTGGAAAATAATACAAAACACAACTGGAAGTAATACACGGATACAGAGCTTTCCGAATATCGCTTCAGCTGTAAATCAGGATCCTGGGAATATAAATCTGCAAAACCAAAACTAATAGCTGCCCGTGCGGAAAATAGGGGCACTCAGAGTTTAGGTTAAAACAATAAACTTCAGGTTAGTCATGTGACTATTGTGAGAACTAAAACAATTATTAATCTTTATTTTAAAGTTAGGTAAATCAAGGGACTACACCGTATAACATGGAACGGGTTTCCTTCCAAGAATACCAATGCATAAAACAATAGCGCAATGCTAAATAAAGAACAATGAAGCTATTATAATACCCAGGTCCCATCACACAATGCAACACAAGCCGGAGGATAGGGTTTTACCTAATAATAGCCAAAGAATGCTTGATACGCTAAATTTCATCTTTTATTATTACTATAAGTGAAGAAAACAACTTCAAATATAAATGTATCAATCATAGACGGCATGGGTACCATATATCATGTCGCCATACTAGTTCTACAATTAAAACCGCAAAATGTCGTATTGGAAGTTGGATTTCCATCTGTGAACCGAGGCAAGGGATCGTCCTCACAGCTTTGAGACAATCTAGACCATGTCTCAGGAACAGCCGCAACTACCCCATGGATCTTTAGGGCCGGTCCGCTCAATGTGGATTATAATGCCTGAACAATGCGTTTCCCCGCCTTTTGGGGTATAAATGAGTCCTATGACTCCATTAGCTCCACGTAATCACTGATATATCTGAGGCGCCTCGCAATCCAACAACCACACAGGTGAAAATAATATAAATGTCAGGGCTGGTAGGTCACTGACACCACCCTAGCTAGAAAGAAACGCATGCCCTCCCTGCAGTCCTCTCCCGTTTCTGGTTCACAACCGGGGTGTAAGGCTCGTGAATTAACGCTACACAAAGCTATGCCACATAGGCGGTGCTTTGATCATCAACCACAAGACTTTTCTTTTCAACAAAAGCCTTGATCATTTGCATCTTAGCATGCCACACAGGCAAACCACTCCATGCAACCGATATCCATCAATCACACAGAATGATATCCAATGTCAGACACACAGTCCATTTACAAGTCAGTTCTGGGTCTGAACGAAACCGGAGGCACCTTGTACCACGCATATCCATCGATCTCCAAGTACGTCTGGACGATCACCAACTGATTCCCTCCTCTTGGATGTACAACCCAATCAAGATCATCAGTAATTATCCAAACGATGTGAAGACCTCCAGTCTTCGACCACTACCTTCATCGTCGACACATCGTCGAATCAGTTATTCAGAATGAGATAAACCCGGTATTTCTAAATAACTCGCGTATATAATCAACAAGTGTTACACAAACACGACATACGCCTCATTCCAATTTAGAATATTCATTTATTCAAATATTCTAATACTTTGGGAAAGGTTCCCATTAATTTTATCAAAGATAAATTCCTTCAATTTATTCTTTAATCTTCCTTTGAATATCAATTCAAACCAATTTATGGTTTATCTAAAGTAGTCGGGATTAACGAACCTTACCAAAGTAATCATTTGTTTTAATTTCCCAATCCCAACCTATTCATCCCATGAAGTAAAACTGGTAATACTTCATATCTAACACCACGGTGTTATCGATAAATTCAATTACCATTTCACGTTCAAATCTAATTAAAGATTTAACTATCGCCTGGAGCAAAACTGGTGATACTCCATTCTTGATCATTTCAATCTAATTAAAGATTCATTAGAACTCCACATGGTTTTGATCTTCCCAAAAATCACTATCAATTATTATTTAACTTGGGAAATCATATCTTGTCTTTAACTGGGTTAAAGAACCAATGTCATTTAAAACACGGTTCACGATAAACCCAAAAATCACATTCCATTTACAATGGAATCTTCATGGAAAACAAATCGATATATATAATCAACATACACTTCCATATACGACCAATAATATAAATGGAATAACGACAAAGCCTTTTAAATTCCAGATATATTAGTTGTCTTCCTCCACAGAAATTCACTTCGATTATTACCAAATCGAATTCCATTCCAATTTATTTTTTTAAATTGGAAAACTTTACTTTGGAAAATCTCCTTTAAATCTTAACAAAAGATTTATAAATTCCAAATCACATTTCACTGTAAATCGGGTTAAAGAACGAATGTCGTTAAAACACAGTTCACGACAAACCCAATTCACATTCCATTAATTATCGGGTTAAAGAACAAGTGTTATTTAAAACACCGTTCACGATAAACCCAAAAATCAATTCAAATTCAATTCCAATTAAATACCATTTAATTAGTATACTTCATTAAATCTAAATAAAGGATTTAATCTTTTTCTCAACTGGGTTTAAGAACAGTGTTAATGAAGACACCATTCACGACAAACCCAAATCCAATTTGATTTAAATACAAGGCTCTGAATAGAAAATATATCGGCTTGTATTCAATATCAAATTCTACGACCAACAAATATCGTATTGGAAATAACGATATAAATATATCTTTCAAATTTCCATAACAATATCTATATAATCACGAAATCCAACATCGAAATATTCCAAAGACTATTTCGGTTCAAATCCATTCCAATTCAATTATTAGAAATTCTGGTTACTTTTAAAACCTTTTCAAATCCAATTTATTTATTTCAAAAATAAATGGATTTTAATTCTAGTTCAAAACTAGTTAATTTCGATAAAAATCTATTTTTATCTTTTCAAATTTGGAGATTTCATCCCAATTCTTTCCAAATCATTTCTTATGATTTTACACTAATTATTGATATTTTTAATAATTTTATCAAGGCACATATAGTCAATTTCCATCAATGACCATCGAATTGCACTTACAACGACATTTTCCAAATTTGATTTGGACATAATTCCAAATCCAACCATTAGATTTCAAATCTATAATATTCGTTAGAAAGCTCTTTTCGATACGAAACCAACAGTTCCGGTTTTAGGAGAATCCGACGGTCGGATCTCCCGTAACGTCTATTCGAAGTCAATGGTCGAAATTCGCGAACTGACGCAGCGCGGCGCTTTCTATTCAGGCCATTATATATATATATATATATTTCGTCGATTTCGTTTTAAATTCGTTTTCAAAACGAGTTCAACTTCATATTCAATTTCAAATCAAAATTGAATATTCCATATCATCGATATATAAATGATAGTATTTTCAAAATATTATATTTTGAAATCAATTCCTTTTTGATATTCATTATAAAAATGAATAAAATCAATATCGATATCGTTCACATCAAAATGGCGCAAATCTAATCAACACGGCTTTATATATTTCAATAATTTCGTTATTCTATTCAACAGATGAATATTTTCTTCAACACATGAATTTTCTTTTATTCAACACATGAGTATATATTTTATTCAACACATGAATTTTCTTTTATTCAACACATGAATATATATTTTATTCAACACATGAACTTTCTTTTATTCAACACATGAATATATATTTTATTCAACACATGAATATCCTTTATTTTCCAACTTGGAATGAGGCCCAATCAATTACCATATAATGTTAATTATATGGATTCCCTACAACACATGTATATAATAGCAACGATAAATAATCAACCATCATTCAGAGTGCATTCTACACTACATAAGCATCAAATATAAATATTTAATGCTTATAACAGCTTGTCAATCAATCGATCGACATACAACTAATTATTTGGGATTAGTGTACGCCAAATATCATTCCAACACCCGCGTGGAGTTTCAAATCAACAAACACAGATTTTTATTTGTGCAGTTGGGCGATGTCTAAAATTTACCGTCCAATCAATATCAGTCAATTGGGTATACATAGACAAATCGTTCGTTTTGTTTATATATATTTATTTTATATAAACGTTAAAAATTATATTTTTAACTATAAAATATTTTATTCCATTCCACATCACACAATCAATATTCACACCACAAACAACAAACAAACAAGTCGTCCATGGTCTGTGGACAGTGGGTATCAGGTGCTGCTAAGCACCGTCTACATCCTAGTATATATTTCAACTAGAAAACAAATTAAAAGTGAGAAGTTCTCACCTTGAAGCTAAACCAAACGCCGCGACTCTTCATATGTAGAAAATCTTCGTTGTGTTTCCAACGAGATCTGTTTCACGTGGTTTATATTGAAAAATCATATTTTTAATTCTCTACGTATATAAAAATCATTTTTTTCATGCCGCTACTACATTTATAAAAATCACATTTTTATAAATTACTCTTCTCTACAAAGATCATATTTTTAAGTTGCTACTTCTTACCTAAAAATCATATCTTTTCTTATATAACAATATAATCTTTCCTCATATAAAAATATAATCTTTTCTCATATAAAAATATAATCCTTTCTATTTTAAAAGTCACATCTTCTCTTAACTAAAAATCGGATTTTTATATAACTAAAGATCGTACCTTTATCATCCTAAAAATCCTAACTTTTCACATCAAAAAAATCTTATCTTTTAATGTCTACTTCACGTCTAAAAATCATATTTTTAATTTAAACCATAGCATAAAGATCAATTCTTTATTCTAAAACCATATTTATAAAAATCAAATGTTTATTCTAAAACCATATTTATATACCGCAATTTCATATATATATATATATAAAGAATGGATTTTTATTTCTATTCTATTTACATAAAAGTCACATTTTTATTCGCTGCCTGCATAGATAAAAATCATAACTTTTTATCGTCATTCATATATGAAAAATCATAACCTTTTTCTAGTAAAAAAACAATCCTTTTTCTAGTTTAAAAATCAATCCTTTTTCTATAAAAATTTAAACTTTATATCCATAGAAATTTGATTTCAAATAAATAACAAACAAAACTGATTTATTTTTTTAAATCTAACTACATTAAATAAAAACAAGGAGAAAATAAAATGAAATAAAAGCTTACTATTTTTGGTCGGAGAAGAGAGGAGGAATGCTGGTGGTGGCGCAGCAAGGGGTGTAGGCATCGGAGGGAAGTGGCGCAGGGATGTGGGGCCCTTTTGGTGGACGGAGTGGTGGTGGAAGAGTGAGCGGGGTGGCTGCGTTGCTGGTAGCGCCGTAGGCTGTGGGGTGGGTGGGGGGTGCTCGAAAGTGCGAGGAGGAGGGGATGGGTGATCGAGGAGGCCGGCGGTGGTGGGGGGGGGGGCAGCTCCGGCAGCGGTGGCGGAGTGTTGAGCACGACGGCGCTCCTTTGTTTTTTTCTCCTAAATCTAGATCTGACGGGGAAAGAAAGAGAAGAGGGTTGGGGGCATTTAAGTATATAAATAATATAATAATTTATTCCATTAAAAAGTAACTTTTTCTTTCGAACTCAGAATCGAACCCATTGACTGTCACCCCTGGCTAATGACCCCCATTCCGAACACAATGGGATATGTTTCGTAACTCAATTTGGCTGTTACGATCGTTTAAGTCAAATTAAAATCTAAATCTATATATTCAATTTTAAACGTACATTTCAATTTACTGGGGCCACATACTGATTCAGAAAATTCCAGAAAAATTATTTCTAGCTTCGTATTGACGATACGGTCCTAACAAAACTAATTTCGTCGAATTCTGAGACCATTTGAAAAATGGCTATTTTTAAGGGCCAAAATTCCATAGCGACTATTCTGAAATTTCAACTGGGCATAACTTTTTATTCCCGCTATGAAATTTCAATTTTTTGGATTCGTTGGAAAGATATTTTCAAATAAATTCTAATATTTTTGGTTTTGCTAAAATCCGGTTTATTTTGAATCCTGTACATTCATTTGAAATTTGAAATCGAATTTTCGAACTACCACGCCATTTCTAATTCCTTTTATAATTAAAATAAAATATTTATATTCCAACGATGATTCAAATAAATATATACATTCTAATTCTATTCAAAATAAATTTCCCGCTGTTATTATTTCCAACGACGATTCAAATAAATATATACGTTCTAATTCTATTCAAAATAACTCCCGCTGTTATTATTTAAAATAATTCATTTTAAATATTCAAAATTCACTAAAATTGCCAAAATAAAAATTTTAAATTGGTTCGGATTTCTGGGTTATTACAAGAATATGCCTATGCATCCAAAATATGATATGTTGCCAAAGAGGAAACAAGATGAGTAGGAGTATACATAGAAGCTAACATGAAAAGACTCGGTCTTGTTGGATCTAGATTAACCCTAGAGGGGGGGGTGAATAGGGTTTATTAAATTAATTCGAGATATTAAAAATATCATAGAACAAATTGCAGCAGATAAAATAAATGCGGAAAGTAAATGACACAAATATTTAACCCAGCTTTAGCAAACCCTGCCTACTGCTTCATTCCCCAAGGTTTTTACCAGAATTAAAAACAAACTCCCGCATACAAAATCCTTAAAATCGAGACTCCTTCATTAATCACCTATACAGTCTAGTTCACTCGCAAACCCTGCTGTTGATCTAATTCTATGCTCAAAACCCTCCACTGATTTCTGTCCCCAAAATCAGATTTTTTTTTCCTTAGCTACAAACCCGTAGCTAGTAAGCCCTAGTTATTACAAACACTAGAAAGCTGCTAGTTAAAATCCTATAACTGGATGACCTAGTTTTTACAGAAAAAACTAGAAAACAAACAATGATTTTACAACACAAATTAAAATAAGACAAAAAATAAAACAAACAAAAACCCCCATTTTTCTAATTAAAAAACCATAAGCCGAACCATTTCTTCATTTAACACTTTGGCTCTTCTTTGAGCTCTTATGTCGGCAGACTTCATCGAATAAGGGTTGTTTAGTACTTCTCCAAATCGCGACTTCAATATCTTGTAAAAATGGTTTCTCTGATGATCGAATTATTCTGGTTCACTTTCTTAGCGATTTGGGTTTGGCTTCTGATCGAACAATGTGAGCAATTTGAATTGATTTCTTTGATTTGCTTTTAGGGTTTTATTGCTTGGGTTTTTCGATAGCTTGCCAGTGATGATAAAGGTGTCAATATATAGGATAATTAAACACTATAATCTTCTCTGATTTCACATATGATTTGGCTAATTTTTTGCGCGATTTGTTGCATGCTATTCTTGCTTAAATTGTTGCTGTGAATTTTGCGTGATTGATGAATTATACCTTGAAAACTTTGATTCAATTCTGGAAACAAATTTGCGATTTCTTGCCTTAAATAGCCTACGAATTTCCATGCTTTAAATTTTTTTTCAGGAAATATTTTGAAATGTTTCTTGCCTAAGATTGATGTCGTGACTCATTCATATGATTTTCTGAAAAATGTTGAACACTTGTCATATTTGTCGCTTTCAATGTACACGACAATTAAATGATTTTCTATAAATCAACTTGTCGTATGCATGCTTTGATTTTGTCCCTGAATATATATTTGATCTTTGCAATTTATTGCACTTTTGCAGTTTGAAATATTCCCATGCAAATCACAATTGTTTGCTTCCAGATTTTTACATAAATAGAAAATGACACTTTCCATCTGTGTCCTCTTTGGTATAATGCATTTGAAAATCTTGCCTTAAATCGATACTTTGATTTTCAGGAACACAAATAATTTGTTTTTGTTAATTAAACTTTTGTCAAAAAGGTTATGTCCATTTAGTTATTGCCACAAATGTGCATTCAAAGCATTTGTATATTTTGATATATTTGCATGTGTTCGTATGCACGCTGTATGTCCCTGGCTTCACTTATATTTCCTTGCCACTGTGATACCTGCTCGGCTATATGTAGTTGTGACCAGTTGTATTTGCACAAGTTTGTTTCCATTCTGACATTACGTTTGTGTATATGGTCAAGCTTCATGACTTGTTGCTTGAATACATTTGTTTTGCTGCGCACCATGAGCTGAACTTGTGTGTATTTGTTTGACATGTAATTTTCCCCTGACCTGTACATGTGTGCATGCCTTATTCCCCTAAAATAATGTCTACTGTTAAAAACAAGAAAAACTGCTCCACTTGCATTTTTGTATTTCCCTTTTTGAGTTGTGTTGGTCACTGGCCTTGGCTTTGCTACTTCATGGCGTGCTTGATTTGTGCATTCGATTTCTTGGCTTTGCATTTGTATTTGTACTTGAGAGTATTCATATGCATTTTCTGTCCATACCCATGTGCATAGTGATTGTTATTCAATCATGTTGCACCCAGTTTCAATACTTCATTGCTGCTCAACCATTTTTCTTTGTATGTTTGCATTTCCATTCCAGTTTGGTCTTCAGAGTGTTGATTGTCTTGGTGTATGTGCACTACATGTATTTTCTGTGTGAATGCTTTAACATGCCACTGTGTAACACCCCGTGTATTCTATAACAGTGAAATTTACAAATTAAAGTATAACTAACTTCAAATCAAAGAATTAAGGGAAACAAATACGCCATTGCGTTCGTCTCGGAATTCTGCTTGAGATAGAGTCTGAGTTTGCGTAAAACGGACTCCGTATGAGGAAGATATGGCCTCCGGAAGTTTCATAATTCAGTTTAAAATTCAAACAGACCAAAACAGCTCAGAAAAACCAATTTGAAATTCAAAATCGGGCCCAATTGGCCAGGGCGGGAATTTTCCCGCCCAAGGCACCCAGGTCGACTTGGCAGTCGACCTGGGACTACCCAGGTCGACTGGGCAGTCGACCTGGGTCACCCGTGTCGACTACCAAGTCGACACGGTGTCGACTGGCATGTCGACCTGGCCCCTGAGCCAGGTCGAACCCAGCCCCCCTGGCTGGCCTAGTCTGTGTTTGGTCGATTTTCTGAGCCTTGCCTTGTCACTAGGGCTAGGTGTCAGCTCCTGGTTGGTCTCTCCTTTGAACGAACGGCTATTATTAAACCAAGCTCCATCGACGGTCCTAATCAACTCACAAACTCTATAAAAAGGACCTAAGACTCACCCTAATACACACAAACAAAAATGGAGATGAGACCGTCATGCTGCTGAGGAGAGACTAGGAATAGCCGTCAGAAATTGAGAGACAATTAGGAGATAATTCGAAATCTTAAAGCAACGTCAATTAAAATCAAAGCAACGCCTACAACAAAGGATAGCATCTCCAAATTCAGAATTCAGATTCCTGAATTGAAGATTCGTCATACGTAGTAAGTAGAGTGCTATTCCGATGTGAATAAATAATTGCGTTTGATTTGTGTAAAATGAGAAATAGAATTGTAATCGATTTGTGGTGATAATAATCTATGTTTGTATGTTGCGTTGATTCTAAACGATTTGGAATTGTTGTGGTATAACGATTGGATATTTGCAAGTATGAGATTTATGTTGGAAATTAACAACTACATGTTTGTAGTGGTTTAATTTAGATTCATGCAGGTATATGATTCATGTTAACAATCATATGTTGTAGTAGTTTATTTGGGATTCATGCAAGAATATGATTCACCATTATGCTAATATGATGTACATACTTTTATGATCACTTTTAGTGTGTAATTGGACTTGACTAAGTACTATGGTTTATATGAATCTATGTTGGAATTGGCAAATCATACTTTTGTATTAGAAACAAAAGTAAGCATTTTTATGAACATAATCAAACTATGTTTGGTGTTATGCTTAGTTGAAACCATGTTTAGGCCTATGTTGTTATAAAAATCATATGGTGATATAGGTAGCACATAAATTAAGTTGGATTTACATTCCAATTGCAAGTTTACATGAATAGATTAAAAACCATGATTCATGTCTATGTATGTTTATGCTATGATTATATGAATAGAATGATTCATGTTTAAGTATGTTTATGCCATGATTATATGATGTTACCATGCAAGTTCATATATGCCTAATTCATGTTAATTAAATCGTTATGTTGCAAGTTCATGCGTTCACAGTCCCATTTTATGTCACTTAGAATATATAAACACCATGTTATAAGCCTCCCCTTTTCATATGGCTAAGTTGGGTTTAAATGTTAAACCCAACATATCTTATATTGTAGCGAATGTGTAAAAACGGGGGTAACGGCGATTGGGTTAAAATATGTGTTGGCATGTTTGACGCATGCCAACAACCTTGAAAAATAATTAAGTGGCATAAATAAAATTAAACCAATAAAGATGAATTTGAATAATGGGCCGCAAATATTTACATATAAAAAGGAAAGAGACATATATGAACTTGCAAATATTTAAACCAATAAAGATGAATATGAATTTGAATAATGTAAATGTAGAAAATACGATGTGTTTAACCCGAGGTTGGATTGAGTTGTGATGTAAACCTGCCCGGAACCGCCCGGCTGTCCAGTAGTCACAACAATACCTATCCAATGTGGGTGGTTAAACACGGAGCCCAATAAGGACCCGAGGTTAGACTGAGTTGTGGCGTAAGACTGCCCGGACCCAACCGGCAACAGGAAGCCACATCAATACCTGTCTAATGTGAGAGGTCAAGGCTTTAATAAGACAATTAAGGCTGAGTCAGGATTGATAGGATTAAGTAAATTGAATTAATACTTAATCAAAATGGAACATGCTAAACTATACAGACTGATTTGGGGTTAGGTTTACAAAACACTTAACCAACTTAGCATGTTAGCTAGAAATAGAAAACCTAGTAGCGGGGGACCCTTTTCAGCAGTAACCCTACAAGGTGTATCAGGATACCCTGAATTAGGCAGGGTGGGGCACGATTACTGGGCTGACTGTAAGAGGTCAAATCGACGGCGGTAGTGCAGCGGTGTAGGTTCTAACGGGGTGCGGGCGTGCACACACTCCGGCGCAGAAAAATAAGGAACTGGGCACCAGTAGCATACCTGTGCATTCTAGGATTGTGTCGGGCCGCCACCATGGGAATTGATACACCCCATGGTGGGACCAGAATAGGTAACTACAACATCGGGGGGCTGTAAGACACATGTAACTGTGCGAGTAGGAGCCGATCATAAGAAATGGATCACTTCACCCTGATTATGGGGTGCCTGTTGGGAACTAGTTTATATGGGTACATAGATTAATATGGGGTACGATAGTATATTCGACTCCAGACAACTTAACTTAGTTTATGGTGCTTTCCCATTTCCAGTTTATACTTATCATACCCAGTTCTTTATTCATAGACTGAATAGTCCTAGATTTACTCAGGCTTTATGTCCGACTCTACTTTTCTTTCGTCTTCTTTTCTTTCGTCCCCCCTCCCCCAGGTCCATAGGGAGGGAATACCGCAGCTTGACCAGCTTTCACATCCAGTTTGAAGAGAAAGAATGTATTGCTTGGATCTTTTTCGTTTTGGATTATGGTTTTGGACAGCAATTATGGGACTTATGCAGTTTATTTATGTTTTCTTTATGCTTCTTTAAATAATGTAATCAAGACAGTTATGAAGATGTTATGATTTTGGAAGTATTGTAAGACAAATTATGACATGGTTTGTGTAACACGTATTTTGTTGAAATAAAAGTTGTTGTTGTTTTCCATTGTTCAAAAATACGTGTTCTTATATCTGTCTTGTATATCTGTGACTTATACTTATAAACCTCCACCAAAATTAGTGCATTCCCTTTGAGAGTGACCCTAACGGAGGTGGGGTGTTTCACACTGGCTCGACCATGTTGAAAGTCTGAACTGACTTGTATATTTTGGCTCTTCTCTGGTGTTGTTGCCTTGTTCTTTGACCGTCTCTTTGTGTTCTGAGATATTGTGTATACATGTGTATACTTGGTGATTTTCTGTGTTGCCTTGTGCATTATCCATTTATATATATACATATATATACACGTATGTATGTGTGTGTATGTATATATATATAAGTGTATGTGTGTGTATGTAAATATGTGTGGCTTCATATATGCATTGTTGTGTGTTCATGGATACTTATGGCATGAAAATGTTGTCAAGCTTCACCTGACACATCATATTGATATATTTGTCCCATGCTGACTGTATTGTCTCTGCACAAATATGTGTATATACATATACATATACATATATGTGTATACATGTATAATGCACGTGCAGTATATATGTGAGTACTACAGACGATGTCTACCTTGTGGTATTTACAGTGTATCACTGTGAATATCACAAGCTGTCTAGACAAATATGAATGTCCATATAAATCAGATCAATTCATGAAAAATGTTTATAAACACACCCAAATTCCGAGGCAAATAAATTTTAAAAATAAAACCATACTTGCTAGAATTTAAAAATATTTGTGTTCCTGTTTACTGTGTGTTTCTTCTATGACAGGTAAACAGAAGACTGGACTAACTATGAAGGTAGCCGAAGACAGAAGGCAGGAGTATGTGTCAGTGAGTGAATGTATGAATATCTGTACAACTAAGTGAAGTGTAACTGAGTGATTGAGAGTTGTGGTGAGGAACTATGTATATATGAAATGGAATGAATTGTATTTCAGTGAAATGTACAAATAGTGGAGTTATAAATTTGTACTATTGAGATGTTGAAATAAAATATTGTATTTAAATAAAATACTGTTTGAATATTTAAATTCTTGTGTAGTAGTATTCTATTTAAATATAAATATTATATTCTGCCTGTGATGTTGTAAACAATACAATTACAAACACATTTATGATAATAAATCTATGTTTGTTATCAGCAACAAAAATCATAGAATTGTTAGATACAACAATATCCCCATTTTGATGATGACAAACATCAAAATAAGATTCTGAATATAATATTATAATAAATGTGTTTGACAGTGAATTATTGAACTACCCCTATTTGTATGCTCCCCCTACAACATATCTCCCCCTAGATATGTGCATGAGTGAAAAACAATAATTGAAATTTCAATATTAAAATATTCAAAGAATATCCACTCATTGATCAAAATCTTAATGCATTCCCCCCTTTGTTATCATCAAAAGGATACAGAAATTTAAATAGTGATGAGAAATTGAATAAAAAATATAATTTCAGCTTAAGAGGAAGAATGATCATCATAAATCCCAATCAGTCAAACAAAAATCATAGTATTCTAAGAACTAGTGGAAAATTTCACATTTTAGAATGATGGATTTACGATGAAATTTATAAAAATGGAGAGAGTTAAAAAATATGATTCCAGTTATTTTCCAAAAAAATGAGCACAAAAAATAGTGATGGATTTGGACACAATTATAAATTCAACTTAAGTGATGCAATCAAATAATCTCAAATCCCAATAACTACCAATCAACAAATCATAATACATCATAAAATATTAACATATTGCACAAATTAGAAAACGGATTGATAAACTGGGTTTTACACAACAAGGAGGATTTCACATAAAAAAAATTTTACAGCAAATTATTTTCTTTTTATTTAAGAGCACATTGACCACGCATAACCAGATGTTGGATTTTTAAATGAGATCAGTTGCAATTTAAATATAAGTAATCTCATAACCATGCATGACCAGAGCTTAGATTTTTAAATAAGGTTAGAAAAACAATTATGAATATTATATTTTTATTACTTTCTATTCCAAAAAAAATCATCTCGGTATATAAAACCAATATGGATGATAGAAATGTGGTAGGTAAAGAAATGGCTGTGAAATAAGTTTCTAAATTAATTATATTATGAAATATGCTCAACTTTATTGGGATTCTTGAAAATTTTCAATTATCACTAATTTTGAAAAATAATGTAATCACAATTCCATCACAAATATTCTATTTATTTAAGATTATTTTTAAAAAAATATTAAACACTCCATATTAATATAAAAACATAATGGATGGCATAATAATGGAAGATAAAGGAGATGTTCATGAAATAAGCGCCAATTCAAAGTTATTATAAAAACCGTTCAATTATCATGAAAAAATTTAAATAAAATTTCCTCTTGTTGTGAAATATACTATAGTCACAACTCATCACAATTTCAATAATCCGATAATAATTTTGATCAGTTTTAAATGCAGTTCTTTTCTGTTATTGATTTCTAATTCTGAATAAAAAATCAATAAATGATTTTAAAATTTAAAATTCAATTACAAGAGGGAATTTAAAAATATTTATACAAGACAAGAAAGATATAAAAAAATATACAGAATGAGAATTAGATCAATAAATAATTTCAGCACTTCCAAACTGATACCACTTGTTGTCTCTGCTAACGGGGATTTTAATACCACCTTGGTAGCTAACAAAGATATCTCAGACAATAGTATCCAATCACAAAGTCCAAGCAATTTAATCTAATAATTCAATTTCATCAATCAGAGCAGCAAACCAAATTCAGAAGAAGTTTCACAAGAAAGTTTTCAGACAATTTTCAACAAGTCCAAGAGGACAAATCATAATTCAGTTCAAACCACTTTATCAGAGCAACATATGATACCAAAACAAGCAGTCATTAAAATCAATTTCAAAACGATTTCTTTTATCGGAGCAGCACAACAACAATTTTCAAAGCAGACTTGTCAAGAGATTTTTTCATAGATATTTTTGATAGACTCCAAAGACGATTCATGATCCAAAATACAATTTATTTGAAATCTTTGAGGGAATATGAAATTTTCAAGGTTCAATGAACCGATCACACCAGATTATAAATTTCAAATCCAAGATGTGTGCGAGATTCAAGAAATCAATAATTTCAAATGATTTCAAACAATAAATTATTCAAGCCAAATAATCATGAAATAAAAATGAGTTTCAAGACCAGATTTTCAAAGAATTTTTCACAAATTTTTTTTTGGCAAAGCATTTTTCACAATTTTTTCTAACAAGCACAAGAGAAATTTTTAGAATATTTATATCAAGCTTTGAGAGATATTCATAACCCAAAAATAGTTTATCTGAAATCACTTGAATTAATGTAAATTTTGGGATACTAAGAATCAGTCACACAAGATTATTAATTTCAAATCTAAGAGTTGCGTGGGATTCAAAATATCAACAATTTCAAATGATTTCAAAATATCTGAGACAGATGATCATGAATAAAGATGAATTTCAAGATGTATCACAATGATTCAAGCCAAAAGTTTTTCAATTCAATAATAACCAAGCCAGTCCAAAAATCAATGGAATTATCGCAACTGAAAAGTAGTAGTGTGTTGTAAAGAGTATAAATTTTCAAGACTTTACAAAATGAATTAGAAGAAACTCAAAAACAGAAGAGGTGTGTGAAATTTCATTAATTTTTCAGATCTTAAAAAAATTTAGAATTTAAAATAATAGTGTTCAAGATATAATAAGAATGCTTCAGCACTGTTAGGAATTCAGAAATAAGAAAATAAACTTCAAAAACAATTCCAGATATTTACAAGTTTATATTCAAGATCCGAAAATGATTAAAACATGGTTGTTTCATTCAAACAGAGCGAATTTCCAAAAAATCATGAATTCTGCAATTTGAAGTTAAGAAACAAAAAATAAAAATAGTAATATGGTAGTGTCAAATCAAATCATAATAATCAAAAGTAAAATAAATAGAAGGGGTAGAAGGAGAAATAAAGTAAAAATAGAGAATATAAACAGACAATGTGAGTTTAGAGATCATACTTGATTTTCAATAGATGTTGTGGATCTCCAACTCAGCAGACTTGGCTAAGGAACATGTGTCAATAAGCTTTGATGTTGGTATGAAGTAACCTTGATTCTTCTAGATGGTCGTTCCTCAGCCAGCCCTTGGTACCTATCAGTTTAGAGGATTGAGTGGTCTAACAAAATTTGTAAAACCACTCATAGTTATGTTCACGTCTTTCGGTACCCAAACCTATTGATATAACAACCCATTGGAATTTACCTTTGTACCCTTAGGAACCCAAATCTGTTTGAATTTCATCAAAAACGTTTTATTTCCATTTGGAGTCCAAGATTGTTTCAATGATTTGTTACCAAATAAATTCTCAAATTATTTATGTAATGAACCAGAGTTTTCGACATTTAGAATATAAATTAATTTAGAGTTTACAGTTAAAAAATAAATATTTATAGTGGATTTTGGTATAGCATTTGAAATTTACTCTGAACATAGTTGAACATAGTTATTATTTGTATGTATAGTTTGGACTTTAAATTTTGGTTTTGAATGTAATTTGAATAAAATTGTAAAGGAAATTCCTTTTGTAGATTTAAAATTTTAATATAAATGTTTGTCGAAATCTTAAAGTTTGCTTGTATTTGGCTTTTATATATTATGCGCTTCGTTGTATTCTAGCTCTTTTATATTTATTCTACCTTTTGATTTAATTATTTGTGTTTATTAATTATAGTATTTTCACTTTCTTTAACTTATATTCTTATTTTATTAAGCATATTTTGATTTCTTACTAGAAGTATTTATTTTATTCAAATTCATTTATATTACTTTACCTTAACTATATTTTCTAAATTATTTATATTTAATCATCTTATTTGAACTAAATTTTTTGTGTTTAACTTTTATACAATACATCCTTTGTTTGCTTAAATTCTTTCGCATGAAATTCTATTTTGGCTAAGTTATTTATATTCAACAATTTATAGTATTTTTCTTTCTTATCTATTTCAACTCAAATCTAGTCCTTTTGTAAACCATCGTATTTACCGATTTTATATTAAAATCTATTTTTGAACATAGTATTCACTCTTAAAAATAGAAATGCTTTGTAAATTTATTTATTTTCCAATGTAATGCTCTATTGTGATTTGCATCATTAGCAAATTAAATAGTTAATGTTGGAATTTTCTTGATGTTGTAATACGAACGTTATACACAGAACGAACGTTATTTTGGATAATATGAAAACGAAATCATTGTAATCTATAAACGTTTTAAACTTATTCGTACATGTAGCCTTGCATTCTTTTAATTTAAATACAATGTTTGTAGAAACTTAAAGTTTGAATATTTTAGTGTAAATGGTTAATTGATTTTTGAATAAACCGTTAATGTATAACTTGAAATTTAAAGTTCGTTGAAACAAAGGACGTTGTTCACTTCAGCCTAATACTGCGTTCAACTCCTTTCCTTATTCAGCTAACTAGTCAACCCATATCTGCACAAAATCTAATTTAAAATCTTACACAATATTTGGCAGCAATATCTAGAAATTTTGTGCTGAAATCTGTTGCCATCTGTCCTTGCTTCTCTGTTGATGGGTTATACGTTGAGATCTTTGCTGGGTACTAGTTCCCTGGTTTCCTATTATAAATACGTGCCCTCTCTACCGTTCGATTACCTCGAAATAGTTTTATTCCCCTTTTGTTTTCTCCTGTCACTTTTACGCAAGAAACATTTTGCCTAAATCCATCTCTCCCAAATACGTTCTCCCCAAATAAAAAATCATTCCTTCCAAATCAAATCCCTAAACCGAAACAACGACTGCCATCACCAGCCAACGCCCAGTAACCATTTTTCGGCCCGCTTCTCCTACTGCTGCCGCCTAGGGCTCCGTCAGCAAAGCTCCCTATGAACCGTCGCTGCTACTAAGGAGCCACTGCCACTTTGGGAATCTCTTCGCCTCGTTCAATAAATGATTAAAATGGCTGAATCCATCAATGGTTTTTGCTTCAAATTCGCAAATCGTAGAACCGTTCACCTTTAATGGCGCAGCGCTGACCGCCTGGAGCCATGCAACGCTAGACTCGTCGCCAACTCCGGCAACTACGAGGTGTGCTGCCTTTCATCGCGCACTGACCAAAACAGAGAAGCAGTGCCATGACGGCGCTGCCATGCCGTCATTCTAGCTGTGATATAACATAAGTTTTACTTATGATTTTTCTTATTACAAGTTCTTTACTTCATTCCCCACTGAATATGATTGGTTGGGTCTGGGTTCCATCGTTCGTTATCAGTTAATTGCTAGTTTCTGCACTAGTGTTAGAACTGCATCATATGTCTTCCTTGTACTAGTATGCACTTGCTACCACCCTTACAGTAAGTCTAGGTGGTCTTTCTTTAGTAAAATAATGCATTATACGCTCTCATATAAGTTTGACTGATTGATTGTCAGCCACTTCATTTTCGAGTTTGATCACTTGTTGTTTCTTGATTGTTTGGGTTGGATATTTCAGTTCTACTTATGGCTATATGCCACCCGGTTTATACATGAATTCTTCTGTGTACACATGTTGCCTGGGTATAGTACTATATGTGTACGCCATAATTTTGTGTCGTCTGTAACGACCCGCATTCTATGCATTGGAAGATCGTAGAATATTTATTTCTTTTTTCATATGAGGTCGTATAGCCATGTAACTTTGGAGAACGACTACAGGTGTCATTTCCCATGTTCACGATTTTTGTCGATTTTTAAATAACCATTTTGCCCCTAGCTTATCTTGTTTTGGGAATAACTTTTGATTGGTAAGGAGTTTTAACCTAAAACCACTTCCATTAGATCCGGATGATGGTTTACCTTTCCGTAGAGTGGTCACATTGGTCAAACGGACTTACCGTTTGGGAGATATGACTGAAATAAGGTTTAGAAGGTGAAAAACTGCTTAAGTGGACTGATTAGGGTAATTAGCAAACGGACCCATAACCCATTTCGAGATTAGGGTTATGGGGAGGCTGAAATGAGTTAGGTTTTCATTCTATTTTAGTTTTCTAGCCGTTATTTACCTCTTAGAAACCCTAACAATGGCCTCTACCTTATAATTTCATCCCAAATTGCTCTCTAATCAAGGATTAAGCTAATCTATGTCAAATCAAGGAAAAATAGCACCAAATCAGAGTTGGAGCTGCTGCTAGGCATTTGAATTCAACCCAAATAGTGGAGATTTTAGATTTGATATTTTATTTGTGGCTAAGGTGAGTGATTTGCATTGTTTTTCACTAATTACGGCTAATTAGGGGTGATTAGTGTTAATTAACGTAATTATTATTAAATTCTGGAAAAATATTTAGAAATTCTAAAATATTATTTTAGGCCTCTGTTAGAAATTTGGGTTAATTTGAATAAGTTTTGCTAATCCTATCATTAGTTATTGTTAAACATGATTAAGGGGAAAGCATGAGTTTCGGGTATGTTTGATCCATTTTTTATATGTTAAATTGTCGTTTTTGTGTTTATTGACAATTATACATGTTGCTATGACTATTTGAAATGATTTGTGATTGTTTATAAAAGTTATAATGATCGAAAACGCCGTCGTATGGCGTAAACAGCTTGCTGGACAAAGTGCAAAAAACTGTGTAGGAAACCGAATCGGATCACACCCCTCCGAACCGACCCTCTCGTGAAGCACCCCCTTCCCACGAACCACTGGTGGAACCACAAAGCCTGAAGGCACGAACCGACCCGACACTCCGAGAAGGCACCACGAGTAGAACACCCATGAGCTGAGGAACTTGAACCGAACCGCAGAAGAGCGGATCATGAACCGACCCGGATGGAGAAGCTCGACCCGACCTGGTAAGGATGGCACGACCCGAACCCATATGACGGGTACCACGAACCGAACCGATGTGGATGATTACGAACCAGGCTACTTCAGGAGGACCGAACCGAGTCAAATGGGACTGTTATCCGAACCAATCCGGGGGAGACCAAAACCCAAGAAGCAAAGGTAGTCCAAATAGGAAGTAGAACTCAGGATCCAGTTAGGAACCAATGAGTTAACTTCATGAGTTGGGATTTGCTGCGGGACGTGTGCTAAGGGGTTATCGATGTCCATAACTTTGATTCACCACCAAGACGGATGTTAGGCTACGGATCAATGAAGTGGGGTAGTTATTACTCCATGTGGGCAGAGTGATCTTAGCATGGCTATGAACCAGTGCAGTGAAGTCGTCATGACTTCATAGGGCAGAGTGGACATAACAAGGACTAGTGGCTATAGATCAGTGCAGTGGAGTCGCTATGACTCCATGGGGCATATTGATCATAGCAAGGATTTGGGTGATCAAAGCAGTAGATATCATATGCTTTACACACTGAGTGAGAGATGTGAGGATGGATGTTATGCTTGATTGTTTGATATCACTATGACATGCACACCCCTCCCCTATATCTTTACACCATATGTTAGTGTCACCTTAGAGTATTGTACATCTTGCTGTGCTAACTCTTTGGTTGCAGGTCCATGTTCAGGTATGGTTATGCATACTTGTTATTGTTCTGTTTTGCTGCTTATAGCTCATACCAGACTTTTGTCTGACCCAAAGTTTTATGTCTCTTCTTATTACTCTAGGTGCTCTTAAACGGGTAGACGCGAGATAGGTTAGGTGGAATGCACGAGTAGCTATACTGGAGATGAGCAGGAGGCTTCCACGTTTGATATATATATAGGTATTCTCCCTGTGTTGCTGTTGGTCACTACTTTGGGTGTAACAACCCGTATTTCGATAACACGTTAAAACAAGAAATCAAGGCAGAATTAAATTTTAGAATTTGAATCAGGTAAAATGGACTTCACCATTGCGTTCGTCTCGGAAAAATACGCGAAATAGAGTCCGAGTTTTCGAAAATCGGAGTCCGTATGACCAAGATATGGCCAGAACAAGTTTTCAGCAGTTTTCGGGCAGACTGGCCAGGTGTCGACAGCCCTGTCGACTTGGCTGTCGACTTGGGGCCCATGGTGTCGACTTGCCCGTCGACTTGCCCCCTGTACAGGTCAACTTTTTCGTCCTGGGGCGGCCCAGAACCCATTTTTGAGGCCCGGGATGGATTTTGGTGGCCCGGATTGACTCTAGGGCTGGTTTTAAGGCCCTAGATGGTTCCTACATGTGACTTCTTCCCCAAGACATTCTTTAAAGGCTAGGATTGATTCTAGGGTCTATCCTATGGCTAAAACTATCCTAGTCTTCTACAAAAAGACCCCTAACCCTCTCCTAAAATCCTCATTATTCATTCATGCAACTAAACTATGCCAAAATTTCTATTGATCATGGCCTCCACTCAAACCCTAGCCTCCACCCTCTTGTCCAAAGTTTCTATCTTCATTTCTATGAGAGGTTTCATGATCATGAGAGTGTTAGAGAGTTTCTATGTTAGTATGAGAGCCTCTCAAGTTGATTTCAAGGCTAAAGCTTTGATCTTTGTTCATAAAGATGGGGTTTTGATGGATTTGGAGCTTTCATCTTTGGGTTTTAGGATGATGACATGCATAGGCTTTGTCTCAATCTTTCATTTAATCGATTTGTGCCTTCATAGCAATGTAAGCCCTTTTCCCTACTCTTAGATATTAACTATGAAGTTAAATGTTCATGTTGCAAGTTTGGGTTTGATCATTGAGAATGATACATGCTATCATGTCATGCAAGTTTATGAAGTCATTATCTTGATCTTGTGAGCTAAAAGCTACAACATTTGGGTTGAAATGTTGCATTATGCAACATGAGAACCTTCATAACCTTTATGTCAACTTGCATATGAAGTCATAACCCTTATATGATGATATATGCGAGTTACTAGTCATCATTCCATGTCTTTTGTCACCATGATTTGCTTATGTGCCAAGTTTGGGTTTATGCATGTTTTTGAGGCTTAAGAAGGTAACATGCAAGTTAATGAACACATTATGTCTCATTTTCCACCATGTTCAACTAGTGGCTTTATACCCCCTTTTGTCATGCCTTTGACAAGTTCCTTCTTTGAATCCATTATGCGAGTTTAAAAGCATTGGGGTCACATTATGGGAAAACATAATGACATGAACATGATTTGGGTAAATGGGTATAAACAAGACAACATGTAACATTAAATATGACATGTGTTTATACTTGAAAACATGACTTGAAATATAACATGGAAGTTGACATGTAAGTATGCATAAAAACATAAGCTTGGGAATTTACCTATTAAGTTAGGTCTACCCTTTGGGAATTTACCTATTAAGTTAGGTCTACCCAAATGCTTGAAAACTTGTAACATGTTTTGGAAACATGATGGACATGACACTTAGATAATATAAGTGTGGCCAACTCGAGGTTGGGTTGAGTTTGCAACGTAAAACTACCCGGAACCGACCGGCCTAACTAGTAGTTGCAAACAATAGGACCCAATGTGAGAAGTTGGTCATGTTGTGCTTGAACCCGAGGTTAGACCAAGTTGTGGTGTAAAGCTACCCGGAACCGACCGGCTTAACTAGTAACCGCAACAAACTCTAATGTGAGAGGTTGAGGTGCATTAAGTAATTAATGCCACATGATAGGGTTAAGTCAATTTGATTAATGACGCTTAACCAAATATGACATGGACAAATGGGTTAAGTAAATTGATTAGGCTAATGATACTTAACAAAACATGACAAGGTTGGGTAGGTTAAGTAATTTGATTTGCCTAATGACACTTAACCATTTTTATACGACTAGTGGACGGGGTTAAGTTAACCAACACTTAACCAATCCAACACGATAATTTGGTAAGGTTAAGTAAGTTTTCTTAATAACACTTAACCGAAAAATGCAGTTAATGGATGGGGTTAAGATTGGACTCAACTAGTCTAAGCGTGGAAATCGGATGGGGTTAAGTTAGCCTAGACTTAATTAATCCCACTTGGTAGTTTAATGGAGTTAAGTTAAACACTTAACTAATCTAACATGATGATTGGAGGTGGTTAAGTGACCTATACTTAACCAATCTAACTCGTGAATTTATTGAGGTTAAGTTTAAGTTAACCTATACTTAACCGATCTAACGTGAAAACATGATAAGGCTAAGTCACGAATCGCTTGAATACACTTGACCGATTTGACTAAGTAAATTGACAGGGTCAAGTTAATATATACTTAACCAATCTAGAATGATAATTGGACGAGGTTAAGTCGTGAATTGCTTAATACATACTTAACCAACGTGAGCATGGTTTGTAGGGTTAAGTCTTGGACTTGGATACTTAGCCAATTTTGACATGATTTGTAGACGGGTTAAGTCATGAACTTAAGTGACACTTAATCCATTATGTAAACCCTAGTTCGGAGGATTAGGTGGATAACCGTAGTTAACAAGGATAACGGGAATAAGGCTAAGTGGTAAACCTTAGTTGAAGGATAACTAAGTAATAATTCTTAGTCAAGAAAATTTAGACCAGTTCATAGATAGATGAGTAACCTAATACGGTAGGTCATCGTTTAAGCACACGAGTAGGAGCAAGTTATCTGATTTAGATAAAGGCTCCAGCGAACTGGGTAACGAAGCAGCGGCTTCGAGGAACGTGAGGATATTCTTGGTATCCCTCTGTGAGCTGCCAGGTGATTATACTAGGCACATGAGAGGTTAAGGTCTGCGTTAGAAGAGCCAAGAGTATGCCTTGGTTGTTATACGAGCGACCTAAAGACGGGGATGGATAGGGGATAGTCGACGATACACGGTCGTACCCTAGATAGCATTTCGTCAGACTACCTACCATCTTTGGTCAAGCGTGTACGTACGGAAAGGCAGAGAACACCCAAAAGACCATAATTGCTATCTAATTATGGTTGCGGTAAGGCTTGGATGTGGGTTGGCCAGTGTTGTGTTCTCATACAGGATTTATCCTGTCTTGTCTTTCACTAGTTGAGGGAGTGGTCTCGTGGGACCATAGCCACGTATAGAAAAAAAACAGACCTTAGCATCTGCATCGGCAGATAAATCGAAAGCTCCCGACCGAGTCCTGTATTTCCTGGTATGCCCTGTGACAGGACTCGGATGGCACGATGTGATACATGTGCATGCAGTCATGGAAAAGCGATTCAAGATGAATGCATGGGAAAAAGGGCGCGGTTGGCAGTTAGCGTAATCCCTAGTGGCCCTAGGTGGTTGAACCCAAACCGAGATACGAAACGTGCAATAGGTAAGCATAATCACTAGTAGCCCTAGGTAGCATAAGTCCTAGTTGTACAAATGATAATTCATGTTGGAAGACCCTAGCTAGGTTTAGGGTAACAGTCCAAACCGATCTTAAGGATCATGGAACTATGTTAAAGTAATATAGAATCTCATGGGAAAGCCCGTATGGTCTACGGCAAGGGACTGAACATTTACATGGAATAAAACATACAAGTTGAGTAACCTATATATGCGATATATTAGGTTGACATGGACCATTACACGACTTTTGAGTGAGGGTCATTCTTGGTTAACACATGACACGGTGGGGATACTAGTACGGTAGGTGCAGAGCTAAAATACAGGATAGATATCACGGGGCGTTATACGTGACAGATATCTTGGGGATATTATACTTGATAGAAACCTGACGATGTGATACCTTGTTTTATCTTGACATCGTAATTTATCATGACACCTTAGTTTATCTGAGTTCAGTAGTTCATCCTGTTATTTTGATTTAGCTTATCTATCTTGTTATCATGCTTATGTTCATCTCAGTTTCTCATGTCAGTTAACTTTACTAGTTTTTATGCTAATAGTAGATAGGGCTTACTCAGTCTTTTTGACTGACCCGTTTTGTTTCGCCTCTTTTCTTCCGTTTCCCCCCCAGGTTACAGGGAGGAAATACTGTTGTTTAGTTCGGACTTCTTCTGCTTGAAGGTCATCATGGATGGCTTGGACTTTTCTTGGCTAATGGCTGCTTTACTGTTTTTACTTGGGGAATAATTTATGAAAATGTCTTTATGCTTCTTTACTATTGCAAGACACGTTTTGATGTACTCTGATGTAAAAGACTTTAGACCTTATTTATTCATGTTATGAAAGTTTGATTTTACTTCCGCTATTTTATATGTTCTGTCTTGTGATATTTCTGTGCATGTTTACCAATAATGCCCCTCTAAAGCTAGTGCATTCCTTTGCGAGTGACCCTAGCGGAGGCGGGGTGTTACACGTGGTATCAGAGCAGAAGGTTACCAGACTGGGCAAAAGTTTTTAAAGACCTTCTGAAAACTATTTGAAAACCGTTTACAAAGAAGCATTTTTAAAGAAAATTTTCTTTTAAAAGAAAAAGGCTATTCCCCAAAGGCCATTAGCACTATCCTTGTTTCCTTAATTGAATCTCTTTTCTTTTCTTTCCTCCATCTGTAGTCACAGTGGTTTTAACTGCGACTAGTCTTTTCTATCTACGAAAGTGCTTTTCATACGATGGAGGTGGTTCTCGAGAGACCAGTGACCGCGTTATAAAAAAGGATACGAGCTTAAGGATGAGCAACTCGTTGGTTTGGCTTGGTCCTCAAAGGAGGGAGAAAGATGAACAATGAAACCCATGACGAGAGAGTACCTTTGGCATGGTAAAACGGGGCGGATAGTTAAGTATTATGGGACAAGGACAAGATCATCGGGAGGGCGATAGTATGCTCTCATTTCTAGGGTACCTCGGAAGGAGGGTAACGATCTTGTTAAAGGTTTAGCTTTTCTTCTCAATCATCCCGTTAGGACTTCGTTTTTCGTATCATTTAAGTCTGCTTCGATAGTTGAGTCTCTGCACCTTAAGTACTAGCGCAATAGAGAATCCCATTTTTGTCTCAAAGTCCTATTGGAGAATCAATCCATTTATACATGACCTGTTTGGATTTGAGAATGTTTATGCCAAGTGTTGAGTTTGGAAATAATGCTTATGTTTATAAGCTATGGATGGATTCTAGGGATGAAGTGGTTATCCAGTAGGGGGTGCCACTCTCGGTTTTGATAGGAGGGTAGTTAGACCTTTTGACTAGCCTTGGTAATACCCTCGAAGTGTAACCTTTTTGAGGTTCTGTCATGACTAGTTACTTAGAATCCCTTGATGCCTTTATTGGGAATTTGAAGCCCGATCGAGTGGTGTTCGCCAATAAGACGGATGGTTTACTTCATTTATGCATGGGTTATAGAGATCGCCCTAGTGAGTGCGCATGATAACCTGGTTGACATCTGTTTACTTTCAAGGGAAAGTTCTTCTACATGGAATACCTTATAGTATATAAACGAGATCCAAGATTCACTATTGAATTTTGGAAAGCTTGCATGAGATCATGAGTACGCAGTCATGTTTGCGCCAAGTATTCTAGAAAAAGGATAAGTGCAAGTGGAACGAGAGGCGACGAAAAAATGAGTTCCAGCTCATGTTATGCAAACAGGAAATAAGGAGCTACGAAATCACGAAGTTAAAAGACGGTCAAGGCATAATGGAATTAAGCCCAAGGAAATACGACTTTGATGGTCAAAGACTAGATACACGCATGATATCTCTTTTTGGGAGTGTATCCTTGATCCCTGTTTTCGGTAGAGCTTACTTGTAGGCTATCTTTTGTAGACATCCTCTCGGTCCTATTTTCTGTTACAAACCCCGTAAGGAGTTTGTCTTGTTTATCTTCTCGACCCTGTTTCAGGGAATCCTAGGTAGAAACCTATGGATGTAAACATGTATTTGAAACATGTTATGATTGATATGGTTGCAAGTGGTTGCAAGTGGTTGCTCGTGGATGCGCGAATACACATTAGATACTAGCTCGACTCGGTCACATTTCATATTGCATATGCACGAGTATTTATACTTGTTTATGGATGAAATCGAATGTATTATCATGCGGTTGTTGCATATGAATGAATGATTGTGCACGCATATAGTATCTATATGACTAGGACTATTTGCATGCATGTTGGATTCATGGCACTATACATATTTTGCATTAGAAAGATTATTCAGGCCTGATCATTAGCATTAGCTAAGGAACATGTACACACACGTTTTGCATATATTCATACAGCATTAGAAATCATCTAAGGACAATGGTTGCTTGTGGATGATGTTTTGAGTAGATGAATGATGGATGGTAGGATACGATCTTCCTAACTTGGAGATTTCGGGGACGAAATCCTAAAAGGAGGGGAGAATGTAACAACCCGTATTTCGATAACACGTTAAAACAAGAAATCAAGGCAGAATTAAATTTTAGAATTTGAATCAGGTAAAATGGACTTCACCATTGCGTTCATCTCGGAAAAATACGCGAAATAGAGTCCGAGCTTTCGAAAATCGGAGTCCGTATGACCAAGATATGGCCAGAACAAGTTTTCAGCAGTTTTCGGGCAGACTGGCCAGGTGTCGACAGCCCTGTCGACTTGGCTGTCGACTTGGGGCCCATGGTGTCGACTTGCCTGTCGACTTGCCCCCTGTACAGGTCAACTTTTTCGTCCTGGGGCGGCCCAGAACCCATTTTTGAGGCCCGGGATGGGTTTTGGTGGCCCGGATTGACTCTAGGGCTGGTTTTAAGGCCCTAGATGGTTCCTACATGTGACTTCTTCCCCAAGACATGCTTTAAAGGCTAGGATTGGTTCTAGGGTCTATCCTATGGCTAAAAATATCCTAGTCTTCTATAAAAAGACCCCTAACCCTCTCCTAAAATCCTCATTATTCATTCATGCAACTAAACTATGCCAAAATTTCTATTGATCATGGCCTCCACTCAAACCCTAGCCTCCACCCTCTTGTCCAAAGTTTCTATCTTCATTTCTATGAGAGGTTTCATGATCATGAGAGTGTTAGAGAGTTTCTATGTTAGTATGAGAGCCTCTCAAGTTGATTTCAAGGCTAAAGCTTTGATCTTTGTTCATAAAGATGGGGTTTTGATGGATTTGGAGCTTTCATCTTTGGGTTTTAGGATGATGACATGCATAGGCTTTGTCTCAATCTTTCATTTAATCGATTTGTGCCTTCATAGCAATGTAAGCCCTTTTCCCTACTCTTAGATATTAACTATGAAGTTAAATGTTCATGTTGCAAGTTTGGGTTTGATCATTGAGAATGATACATGCTATCATGTCATGCAAGTTTATGAAGTCATTATCTTGATCTTGTGAGCTAAAAGCTACAACCTTTGGGTTGAAATGTTGCATTATGCAACATGAGAACCTTCATAACCTTTATGTCAACTTGCATATGAAGTCATAACCCTTATATGATGATATATGCGAGTTACTAGTCATCATTCCATGTCTTTTGTCACCATGATTTGCTTATGTGCCAAGTTTGGGTTTATGCATGTTTTTGAGGCTTAAGAAGGTAACATGCAAGTTAATGAACACATTATGTCTCATTTGCCACCATGTTCAACTAGTGGCTTTATACCCCCTTTTGTCATGCCTTTGACAAGTTCCTTCTTTGAATCCATTATGCGAGTTTAAAAGCGTTGGGGTCACATTATGGGAAAACATAATGACATGAACATGATTTGGGTAAATGGGTATAAACAAGACAACATGTAACATTAAATATGACATGTGTTTATACTTGAAAACATGACTTGAAATATAACATGGAAGTTGACATGTAAGTATGCATAAAAACATAAGCTTGGGAATTTACCTATTAAGTTAGGTCTACCCTTTGGGAATTTACCTATTAAGTTAGGTCTACCCAAATGCTTGAAAACTTGTAACATGTTTTGGAAACATGATGGACATGACACTTAGATAATATAAGTGTGGCCAACTCGAGGTTGGGTTGAGTTTGCAACGTAAAACTACCCGGAACCGACCGGCCTAACTAGTAGTTGCAAACAATAGGACCCAATGTGAGAAGTTGGTCATGTTGTGCTTGAACCCGAGGTTAGACCAAGTTGTGGTGTAAAGCTACCCGGAACCGACCGGCTTAACTAGTAACCGCAGCAAACTCTAATGTGAGAGGTTGAGGTGCATTAAGTAATTAATGCCACATGATAGGGTTAAGTCAATTCGATTAATGACGCTGAACCAAATATGACATGGACAAATGGGTTAAGTAAATTTATTAGGCTAATGATACTTAACAAAACATGACAAGGTTGGGTAGGTTAAGTAATTTGATTTGCCTAATGACACTTAACCATTTTTATACGACTAGTGGACGGGGTTAAGTTAACCAACACTTAACCAATTCAACACGATAATTTGGTAAGGTTAAGTAAGTTTTCTTAATAACACTTAACCGAAAAATGCAGTTAATGGATGGGGTTAAGATTGGACTCAACTAGTCTAAGCGTGGAAATCGGATGGGGTTAAGTTAGCCTAGACTTAATTAATCCCACTTGGTAGTTTAATGGAGTTAAGTTAAACACTTAACTAATCTAACATGATGATTGGAGGTGGTTAAGTGACCTATACTTAACCAATCTAACTCGTGAATTTATTGAGGTTAAGTTTAAGTTAACCTATACTTAACCGATCTAACGTGAAAACATGATAAGGCTAAGTCACGAATCGCTTGAATACACTTGACCGATTTGACTAAGTAAATTGACAGGGTCAAGTTAATATATACTTAACCAATCTAGAATGATAATTGGACGAGGTTAAGTCGTGAATTGCTTAATACATACTTAACCAACGTGAGCATGGTTTGTAGGGTTAAGTCTTGGACTTGGATACTTAGCCAATTTTGACATGATTTGTAGACGGGTTAAGTCATGAACTTAAGTGACACTTAATCCATTATGTAAACCCTAGTTCGGAGGATTAGGTGGATAACCGTAGTTAACAAGGATAACGGGAATAAGGCTAAGTGGTAAACCTTAGTTGAAGGATAACTAAGTAATAATTCTTAGTCAAGAAAATTTAGACCAGTTCATAGATAGATGAGTAACCTAATACGGTAGGTCATCGTTTAAGCACACGAGTAGGAGCAAGTTATCTGATTTAGATAAAGGCTCCAGCGAACTGGGTAACGAAGCAGCGGCTTCGGGGAACGTAAGGATATTCTTGGTATCCCTTTGTGAGCTGCCAGGTGATTATACTAGGCTCATGAGGGGTTAAGGTCTGCGTTAGAAGAGCCAAGAGTATGCCTTGGTTGCTATACGAGCGACCTAAAGACGTGGATGGATAGGGGATAGTCGACGATACACGGTCGTACCCTAGATTGCATTTCGTCAGACTACCTACCATCTTTGGTCAAGCATGTACGTACGGAAAGGCAGAGAACACCCAAAAGACCATAATTGCTATCTAATTATGGTTGCGGTAAGGCTTGGATGTTGGTTGGCCAGTGTTGTGTTCTCATACAGGATTTATCCTGTCTTGTCTTTCACTAGTTGAGGGAGTGGTCTCGTGGGACCATAGCCACGTATAGAAAAAAAACAGACCTTAGCATCTGCATCGGCAGATAAATCGAAAGCTCCCGACCGAGTCCTGTATTTCCTGGTATTCCCTGTGACAGGACTCGGATGGCACGATGTGATACATGTGCATACAGTCATGGAAAAGCGATTCACGATGAATGCGTGGGAAAAAGGGCGCGGTTGGCGGTTAGCGTTATCCCTAGTGGCCCTAGGTGGTTGAACCCAAACCGAGATACGAAACGTGCAATAGGTAAGCATAATCCCTAGTAGCCCTAGGTAGCATAAGTCCTAGTTGTACAAATGATAATTCATGTTGGAAGACCCTAGCTTGGTTTAGGGTAACTGTCCAGACCGATCTTAAGGATCATGAAACTATGTTAAAGTAATATAGAATCTCATGGGAAAGCCCGTATGGTCTACGGCAAGGGACTGAACATTTACATGGAATAAAACATACAAGTTGAGTAACCTATATATGCGATATATTAGGTTGACATGGACCATTACACGACTTTTGAGTGAGGGTCATTCTTGGTTAACACATGACACGGTGGGGATACTAGTACGGTAGGTGCAGAGCTAAAATACAGGATAGATATCACGGGGCGTTATACGTGACAGATATCTTGGGGATATTATACTTGATAGAAACCTGACGATGTGATACCTTGTTTTATCTTGACATCGTAATTTATCATGACACCTTAGTTTATCTGAGTTCAGTAGTTCATCCTGTTATTTTGATTTAGCTTATCTATCTTGTTATCATGCTTATGTTCATCTCGGTTTCTCATGTCAGTTAACTTTACTAGTTTTTATGCTAATAGTAGATAGGGCTTACTCAGTCTTTTTGACTGACCCGTTTTGTTTCGCCTCTTTTCTTCCGTTTCCCCCCAGGTTACAAGGAGGAAATACTGTTGTTTAGTTCGGACTTCTTCTGGTTGAAGGTCATCATGGATGGCTTGGACTTTTCTTGGCTAATGGCTACTTTACTGTTTTTACTTGGGGAATAATTTATGAAAATGTCTTTATGCTTCTTTACTATTGCAAGACAGGTTTTGATGTACTCTGATGTAAAAGTCTTTAGACCTTATTTATTCATGTTATGAAAGTTTGATTTTACTTCCGCTATTTTATATGTTATGTCTTGTGATATTTCTGTGCATGTTTACCAATAATGCCCCTCTAAAGCTAGTGCATTCCTTTGCGAGTGACCCTAGCGGAGGCGGGGTGTTACATTGGGCATTAGTAGTGGAACTTTTTCTTTTCTTTAAAGACAGTATGTTGGAGTTGTAATAAGCTGTATTTTGAATTTCTGCTGCTATGATGATTATGGTTTAGTTTTTTAGCTTATGCACTGTCTCGCCTGTTTTATGTCAAGTATGTTATTATTATATTTTATTCCATGTGCTGTGAGACATTCTACAAGTTCCTTTTTAGTTTAAATTTCTATCTTTTCCTTTCTTTGGCGACCGTCCCATGCTAGTCGGGCATTGGCACAGCGCACTTTCATTGGAAATGTCGGCTGGTGCGGAGCAGGTCGTCACACTTGGTATCAGAGCTCCAGGTTGCGTAGTTAACCTAGCGAAAGACACCAGGGAGAGAGAGAGTACGCATATGAGAGCGCGTATTTGTGATATTTTGGTTTTAAAAAGATATGTATACATATATACTATTAGTATATCTAAGGATGGAGTTGCACTACACTGGCACCACTGGAGAGATGGTTAATCGTTTTCTCTTACATGTTGAACGATGAGCCGACATACGAGGGGTACTGGTAGAGAAGCTAATAATGGGAATGCTCCTGATATGAGGACGATGTTCACTGACTTCATGAGAGATATGCTTAGGGATATTCAGAGGGCAGTTCCTAATGTTGCAAATGGTGGTGGTGCATCGGTGCAGGCGCCTAGGGCCAATTTCGCCAAGCTCTGTAAAGACTACACTAGTCTTGGTGGGAAGCCGTTCCACGGAACGGAATCGGCTACAGAAGTATAGGATTGGTGGGATAACTATGAGCGTATCTTCGAGGATCTGAGAATCGAGGACGCGATGAAGAGGGAGCTAGCATCCCTTCAGCTGCAAGGACGGGCTATGAATTAGTGGAATGCTATTAAGGCAACCACTCCTGAGGATCAAGTTACATGGGATTAATTTAAAGCTCTCTTCAGTAATAAGTTTATCTTAGCTGCTCAGAAGTCAGAGTTGTTTAGGAAGTTCTTGGAGCTTAAGCAGAATGGTAGGGCAGTCTCAGAATATATTGCTGAGTTCTATACTTTATCGAAGTATGGATTATCCCTTATTGACACTCCCAAGAAGAAGAATGAGAAGTTCCTAACAGGCTTAGATCAGTACTTGGGGGAAAGACTTATTAACCATATTGACGAGACTTTTGAATCGATTGTTGGGAAAGCATTGAGATCAGAGAGCCTTTATCCTAAACCCAAGACTGAAGTCGCTGTTGCATCTGCAGAGGGACCAAAGACGCAAGCAAGCGGTGGAGGCAAGAATAATTCTCAGAATAAAAGGAAGCAGAATCAGACTAAGGATGTTCAGAAAAAGAGCAAGAAAGATGTTGAGTGCTTTAGCTGTGGCAAGAAGGGCCACTATGCTAAAGAATGTCGAGCTAAGCCAACAGACAGGAAGTGCTTCAACTGCGGCCAAGTGTGACATCACAAGGCTAAATGTCTGCAACCCCCCCCCCCCAAAGAGAAGCAGATTGTGAAAGCATATGCTATTAATGTTGTTCCTTCTTCGTCGAATGCCCCAACTGCGGCGAAGAAAGGAAAGAATGTCATTATTTAAGGTATGCTTTCTGTTTATGATGTTCCTGTTCGAAAACTGTTTGATACTGGGGATTCTGTTCCTTCATATCTAGTGACCTGGTAGATAGGTTGGGATTGGAACCCGAGATAATCGATAGACCTTTAGCGGTGACGAACCCGATTGGTGTTTCGACTAGCCTTGGTATGATTTGTCGTAATTTGGTCTTATCGAGTCATGGATGTATGTTTGCTTGTGATTGCTTTGTTTTGGGCTTTACTGGGTTTGGTATTATTTTGGAACTCGATTGGCTCCAAAGATACAGGGTGGTGGTAGATTGTGAGAGATTTTCGGTGACTAATAGGGCGGATGATGGGCGGAGGGTAGTGTTTGGTGGCCTACCTAGTGATGAGGTGATGACTAGTTTTCTAAGTTCCCTCGACATCCCATAGGACGAGTTAGCAGGAATTCCCGTTGTTGGCCAGTATCCGGATATCTTCGAGGAAGTGACCGACTTCCACCACACCAAGAGATTGAGTTTCACATTGATTTAGTGAAAGATGCCAGACCTATAGTGATGCCACTTCGTCGTATGGCACCAAGGGAGCAGTGAGAGCTCGGGGTGCAAGTAAGCGATCTTTTGAAGAAGGGATTTATCAGAAGGAGTGTCTTCGAGTGGGGAGCACCAGTCGTATTTGCCACTAAGGCAGATGGTTCCCTTCATTTATGTGTGGACTATCGCGAGTTGAATAAAGTGACTAGGAAAAATAAGTATCCTCTTCCGCGGATAGATGAGTTTTTTGATCAACTTGAGGGAGCAAGTGTGTTCTCCCAATTGGACCTCGCGACAGGATTTCATCAGCTCCGAGTAGCAGCTGAGAGAATTCCTAAAATAGCCTTTCGGACATCGTTCGGATTTTATGAGTGGTTGGTCATGCCAATCGGGTTGACCAATGCACCAGCATATTTTGTGGATCTTAGGAATAGGGTAGTCAGAGATCAATTCAATAAGTTTGTTCTTGTGTTCATGGACGATATCTTGATTTATTCGAGGACAGCGGAAGAACACAAGGAACATTTGAGAGTAGTGATGGAGATGTTAAGAAAACACCAATTGAAAGTGAAGTTTTCCAAGTGTCACTTATAGAGGAGAGAAGTGAGATTCTTGGGCTATGTTGTTTCAGAGAATGGTATTGTCGTGGATCCTGCGAAGGTGGCTACGGTACAAGATTGGTCTACGCCCAAGAATGCAACAGACATAAGAAGTTTCTTGGGATTAGCTGGATATTAGCGTAAGTTTATCCAAGACTTCTCCAAGATAGCGACACTGTTAGCTTAGTTGACCAAGAAGAATCAAGCTTTCGTTTGGGACGGAAGGTGTGAAAATGCATTCAAGAGCCTAAAGGAAAAGTTAACGTGTGCATCAGTGTTAGTCATTCCTAAAGGGAATGAAGAGATGACAGTATACACGGATGCATGTGGTACCGGACTAGGCGAAGTATTGATGCAAGGAGGTAGGGTTGTAGCTTATGCAAGTCGGCAGCTGAAACCACATGAGAAAAGATATCCTACCCATGATTTGGAATTAGCAGCGATCGTGTTCGCGTTGAAGATGTGGAGACATTATCTCATGGGAGAAAGATTCGAGTTGTTAATCGATCATAAATCGTTAAAGTATCTCTTCTCCCAAAAGGATCTAAATCTCTGACAGCAAAGATAGTTAGAATTCTTGGCTTCCTATGATTTTGATATCGTATATACACCAAGAAAGTGCAATGCGGTAGCTGATGCATTGAGTAGAAGACATGCCAGTTTAGGGGCTATGTTTCTTGAATAGAAGCAACTGGTGTATATCGCAGGGTATGATTTCAAACCAAAGTGCGAATTGGATCCAGAAATGCTAGCAAGTTTGACGATCAGACCCACTTTGATTGAGCGGATTGGTTCCAGTCAGAAGGACGATCTGTTGGAAGTCATCTCCAAGTTAGAGATAGGTATCGACGAGGAGATGAACAAGTATGGGCTTGATCGAAACAAATGGCTTAGAAAGAATGGGAGACTAGTTGTACCCAATGTCAATGGATTGAGAGATGAAGTATTGAGAGAATGTCATCACTCGAAACTGACTATACATCCCGGTGGTAACAAAATGTATTGAGACATGAAGCAGACCTACTACTGGGAAGGGATGAAAAGAGACGCTGGGAAGTTTATATCCAAATGCATGAACTGCCAGCTAGTTAAAGCTAAGCAAAAGAAACCTAGTGGTTTGTTGCAACTACTAGAAATTCCAGAATGAAAATGGGAACAAGTCTCAATGGATTTCATTGATGGGTTACCAAGGACTAGATCAGGCCATGATAGTATTTGAGTAATTGTGGACCGATTGACCAAAGGTTTATACCCGTCAAGTCGAATAGAACAGCATCTAAGTTAGCAGAACTGTATATGAAGTGGGTAGTGAGATTTCATGGAGTACCCAAAGGCATTGTGAGGGACTGAGATCCATTGTTTACTAATGTGTTTTGGAAGAGCTTGCAAGAGGCTTTAGGGTCAGAATTACATCTCAGTACCGCGTATCATCCTCAGACTGATGGCCAGACGGAGAGGGTGAACCGTATATTAGAAGATCTCTTGAGAGCTTGTATACTGGATTTTGGCGGATCATGGGATGCCCATTTGCATCTAGTGGAGTTCGCATATAATAATAGTTATCAATTTAGTATCGGTATGGCTCCATTTGAAGCTTTGTACGGAAGACCATGCAACTCACCATCATGTTGGTTAGAGACCGATGAGAAATTTGTGCATGGGACAGATGTGATAAGAGAAACCTTAGATAAGATCAAGGTTATCCAAGCGAATGAAGGCTACCCAAGATAGGCAGAAGAGTTATGCTGATAAGAGATGAAGAGAGTTAAAATTTTCCATTGGCGACTTGGTGTTTGTCAAGATTTCTCCATTAAAGAGCGTGATTCGATTTGACAGGAGAGGCAAGTTAACACCAAGATTTGTTGGTCCATTCCCAGTTCTCGAACAAGTTGGGAATTTGGCATATAAAGTTGAGTTGCTGGACAAGATGGCAGGAGTTCGTAACGTAATTCATGTTTCCCAGTTAAGGAAATTCATGCACGACTCCGATGTGGCTATTTCACCTGATCAGTTGGATGATATCGAAGTAGAACTAGAGGCGGTTGGGAACCGCAAGCCAATTCGTGTTGTGGAGCATGATACGAAGAAACTTCGAAGGAAAGCGGTGAATCTAGTCAAGGTTCAGTGGGGCGGAGATGAAAATGACTTTACTTGGGAGACAGAGGAGAGCATTAAGGTGACGTATCCGGAACACTTTGTCTGGTAAGATTTCCATTTCGATTTAGTCTTTTCGCATGCTAGGATAGGTGTTTTTTGTTTGTTTTGTATGTTTGATTGCGAGATATGGCTAGTAGGCATGCGGGACCCATTGGTTGTTTCTTAGTTGAGGAATTTCGGGGGCGAAATTTCTTAAGGGGGTGAGTTTAACGACCCGCATTCTATGCATCATAGGATCGTAGAATAATTATTTCTTTTTTCCTATGAGTTCGTATAGCAGTGTAACTTTGGGGAACGACTATTGGGGTCAATTCCCATGTTCACGATTTTTGTCGATTCTTAAATGACCATTTTGCCCCTAACTGATCTTGTTTCGGCCATAACTTTTGATTGGTAAGGAGTTTTTACCTGAAACCACTTCCATTAGATCCGGATGATGGGTTACCTTTCCGTAGAGTGGTCACATTGATCAAACGGACTTACCGTTTGGGAGATATGGCTGAAATAAGGTTTAGAAGGTGAAAAACTGCTTAAGTGGGCTGATTAGGGTAATTAGCAAATGGGCCCATAACCCATTTCGGGATTAGGGTTATGGGAAGGCTGAAATGAGTTAGGTTTTCATTCTATTTCAGTTTTCTAGCCGCTATTTACCTCTTAGAAACCCTAATAATGGCCTCCACCTTCTAATTTTATCCAAAATCGCTCTCTAATTAAGGATTAAGCTAATCTACGTCAAATCAAGGAGAAATAGCACCGAATTAGAGTTGGAGCTATTGCTAGGCATTAGAGTTCGACCCAAACAGTGGAGTTTTCAGATTTGATATTTTATTTGTGGCTAAGGTGAGTGATTTGCATTGTTTATCACTAATTACGGCTAATACGGGTGATTAGTGTTAATTAACGAAATTATACATTATTAAATTCTAGAAAAATATTTAGAAATTCTAAAATATTATTTTAGGCCTCTTTTAGAAATTTGGGGTATTCTGGATAAGTTTTGCTAATTCTATCATTAGTTATTGTTAAACATGATTAAGGGGAAAGCATGAGTTTCGGGTATGTTTGATCCATTTTTACATGTTGAATTGTCGTTTTGGTGTTTATGGACAATTATACATGTTGCTATAACTATTTGAAATGTTTGTGATTGTTTAGAAAAGTTAGAATGGTCGAAAACGCTGTCGTATGGCGTAAACAGCTCCCTGGACAAAGTGCAGAAAACTATGCAGGAAACCGGATTGGATCGCACCCCTCCGAACCGACCCTCTCGTGATGCACCCCCTTCCCACGAACCGCTGGTGGAACCACGAAGCCTGGAGGAACAAACCGACCCATCGCTCCGAGAAGGCACCACGAGTAGAACACCCATGAGATGAGGAACTTGAATCGAACAACAGTGGAGTGGATCATGAACCGACCCGGATGGAGAAGCTCGACCTGACCTGGTAAGGATGGCACGACCCGAATCCATATGACGGGGTACCACGAACCGAACCGATGTGGATGATCACGAACCAGGCTACTTCAGGAGGACTGAACCGAGTCAAATGTGACTGTTATCCGAACCGATTTGGAGGAGACCAAAACCCGAGATGCAAAGGTAGTCCAAATAGGAATTAGAACTCAGGATCTAGTTGGGAACCAACGAGTTAACTTCAAGAGTTGGGATTTGCTGCGGGACGTGTGCTAAGGGGTTATCAACGTCCATAACTTTGATTGGCCACCAAGATGGATGTTAGGCTACGGATCAGTGCAGTGGGGTAGTTATTACTCCTTGAGGCAGAGTGATCGTAGCATGTCTATGAGCCATTGCAGTGAAGTCGTCATGATTTTCATGGGGCAGATTGGACATAGCAAGGACTAGTGGCTATGGATCAGTGCAGTGGAGTCGCTATAACTCCATAAGGCAGAGTGATCATAACAAGGATTTGGGTGATCAAAGCAGCGGATATCGTATGCTTTACACACTGAGTGAGAGATGTGAGGATGGATGTTATGCTTGATTATTTGATATCACTATGACATGCACACCCCTCCCCCGTATCTTTACACCATATGTTAGTGTCACCTTAGAGTATTGTACATCTTGTTGTGCTAACTCTTTGGTTGCAGGTCCAGGTTCAGGTATGGTTATGTATACCTATTATTGTTTTGTTTTACTACTTATCGCTCATACCAGACTTTTGTCTGACCTAGAGTTTTATGTCTCTTCTTATTACTCTGGGTGCTCTTAAATGGGCAGACTAGAGACATGTTAGGTGGTATGCATGAGTAGTTGTACCAGAGACGAGCATGAGGCTTCCACGTATGACATATATATATATATATATTTATATATATATATTCTCCCTATGTTGTTGCTGGTGACTACTTTGGGCATTAGTAGTGCACCTTTTTGTTTGCTTTAGAGACAATATGTTGGAGTTGTAATATGCTTTATTTTGGATTTCTGCTGCTACGATGATTATGGTTTAGTTTTCAACTTATGCACTGTCTCGCCTGTTTTATGTCAAGTATGTTATTATTATATTTTATTCGATGCACTGTAAGACATTCTACAGTTCCTTATTAGTTCTAATTTCTTTCTTTTCCTTTCTTTGGCGACCGTTCCGTGCTAGTCGCGCATTGGCACAACGCACTTTCATTGGAAATGTCGGCTGGTGCGGGGCAAGCCGTCACATCGTCCCATCCTCTCATCCAAAGCCTGTTTGTTGTTTAAGAAATATTATTTGTACACTTCTGGAAGTTTGCACATAGTCAAATGTATGACACTTAGTTGCATATGCTTCCTTGGCCCAACATGCATGCCACCATTCGATCCATACGCTGCCTTTATGACCAACCCTCTCCTAACTGAGCTTACTGTTTGCCTAGCTATTGTGTTGAAACCATATCCTGGTATTATATTAAAAGTGCAAGCATACAAAACATGGTTAAGTTAAAGTGAGATCTGGGTTGCAGGTAACATGGTCTTTTACCTTGAACTTGTTTGAAAGAAAATGTTTGACTTACTTGTGCAAATAAAGATTTCGCCAACCATAAGTAAGTTTGTAAAGACATTCATGCATGTGGGTTTTACTTACGTTGTTAGAGAGTGTTCTGGACCTTGCAATGTGCCATCCTTTGCTGACACCAATTTTCATTTCGTGGTGCTACAAATTTGTTGCATGTAATCCTTGTCTTTATGCCATTTGGAACCATAGATTTAGTAGTTGCATTTAAGGAATCGATTACTGCAACTTCCATTTTACTCTAATATCTGCACACTTAATGGTCTGCATGCTCATATTCTTTTGGCATGATTTCATTTTGATCTCATATATGTTTGTTTTGACAAGAGTTCGGCTCATGTGCTCATAAGTGTTATGTATACATGTAAATCTCATAATTTGACTTTACCACACCCACCACTACACATGATGATTTTACAGTCTAGTCAACCATACACTATTTGTAGGAAATGTGTATGGTTAATACAGATGCACTTGTATGCCCCAACTTCACACATGACTGTCTATTGGTATAGGTCCATATGATACCACTCAGAATTTTATTTCCTCCCGAACCTTAAACTAAAGTGTTGCCTGCGTTTAAAATGGGCAGTAATTTCCCATTATGAATGCTTTGATAATTTACTATAGACATGAATTGTCATTCCCTAAGCCGTTCATTTTGCTGTTGTCACATGAATATAGCATGCATGTATGTCCTTGCTGCACCATTAACATCTCACAAAAAGGTTTGTTAACTGCACATTTTGGTGGTTGCCATTTAGATTTTGCGGTAGGATTTTTTTCTTTAGATACACCCCTTTTCATTTAAGTGCCTTGTAATACAGTCTCATATATAGGATAAGGTAGTCTAACTATCTTTGCTAAGTCCTTTAAATAGACATCCATGTTGCCTTGTGCTCTTGCCTACATAAAAAAAAATTCCACCACCTAATATGATTCCCCGCATATGTTGCCAAACCCATTCATGTAAGTAGATTGGTTGGATTATGTTATTACAGGTCTGATAGAGTTCCATTCATCTCTGCTTGGTTTCGGTCTACACACATAGAGTTACCAAGCGGTGTCCAAACACTGAAGTCGTCAGAACTTGATTGCTAGGAGTTCCATGGGTATTATACTCAAATTATTTTAAATATATGTAATGACCCGAGAATCCCCGCAATTTTGAATCGACCATAAACCATATAGGCCTAATCCAAAAGTGGGAAATCCTCGAATGCACTAACTTTGGGCATACAACACATCAGAACAAATAACAGAAGACTTTTATAAATATTATAATAATGTTACATCAGAGGGTTCCATGGGTATTATACTCAAATTATTTTAAATATATGTAATGACCCGAGAATCCGTGCCCTTTTGAATCGACCATAAACCATATAGGCCTAATCCAAAAGTGGGAAATCCTCGAATACACTAACTTTGGGCATACAACACATAAGAACAAATAGGAGTTCCATGGGTATTATACTCAAATTATTTTAAATATATGTAATGACCCGAGAATCCCCGCCCTTTTGAATCGACCATAAACCATATAGGCCTAATCCAAAAGTGGGAAATCCTCGAATACACTAACTTTGGGCATACAACACATCAGAACAAATAACAGAAGACTTTTATAAATATTATAATAATGTTACATCAGAGAGTTCCATGGGTATTATACTCAAATTATTTTAAATATATGTAATGACCCGAGAATCCCCGCCCTTTTGAATCGACCATAAACCATATAGGCCTAATCCAAAAGTGGGAAATCCTCGAATACACTAACTTTGGGCATACAACACATCAGAACAAATAGGAGTTCCATGGGTATTATACTCAAATTATTTTAAATATATGTAATGACCCGATAATCCCCGCCCTTTTGAATCGACCATAAACCATATAGGCCTAATCCAAAAGTGGGAAATCCTCGAATACACTAACTTTGGGCATACAACACATCAGAACAAATAACAGAAGACTTTTATAAATATTATAATAATGTTACATCAGAGAGTTCCATGGGTATTATACTCAAATTATTTTAAATATATGTAATGACCCGAGAATCCCCGCCCTTTTGAATCGACCATAAACCATATAGGCCTAATTCAAAAGTGGGAAATCCTCGAATACACTAACTTTGGGCATATAACACATCAGAACAAATAACAGAAGACTTTTATAAATATTATAATAATGCTACATAAGAGTACATCGAATATAATAATACAACAGTGGAAGATAATTTACAATAAACTCAATACAATGCAGCGGAAGACTATCAATGCTATGGACACAGCTCTAAGCTTCGATCTAGAATCCTGTTAAATATATATGCAAAATAAGCTACTTGACTGCCTGTGTGGAAAATATGGGCACCCGAGTTTGCAAAGTGAAACAAACTACGAGTCATCCATGGAACTGGTATGAGAAATCTTACTTAACTTATCTAACAATAAGGCTAATCACAGGACCACGCCGCAAACGCAGAATGGGTTTACTCCATTGGATTGGCAGTGCATAAATAAATTAAATCGTTATGCAATGCAATGCTTTTTAGAAAAATGAAACCATTATAAGACTCAAGTCCCATCACACAATGCAACGCAAACCGGAGGATAGAGTTTTACCTTATAATTGTCAAAAATGCTTGATACGATAAAAACGGATTTGATATTATTATTAGTGTATATATGTTTCAAAAACATTTCAATCATAATGTATCAATCATAGACGACATAGCTGTTGGATCTAGATTAACCCTAGAGGGGGTGAACAGGGTTTATCGTAGTTTATCACTGAATTAAAAAATAACGGGATATTAAATCATAAACAAATCATAAAATGCAGTAGAAATAAAGAGCAAAAAGGAAATAACACATAGAGATACCCAGCTTCGGCAAAACTCTACCTACTGCTGCATTCCTAAGGTTTCTACTAAGTGACAAAACAGATCCCGCTTACAACACCATGTAAACTCGCACTCCGTGCTCCTGTACTAGCCCTATGCTCAAAACCCTAGACTGGTCTATATCCACTAGACTAGATTTTCCCCTAGTTTTACAGACACTTGTAAACTGTTAGTTAATCCCTAACTAAATCCCCTAGAATTTCGCAGACTCTAGAAAGCTGTTCAGATGGAACGAATACAAAACAAAATTAAAACAAATATAAAAACAATAAAAAAAGAAACTTTAAACCCTAGTTATATGTTTTGGCTAAGCCAACGTAAAACATGATCGGCCACTATCCTTTTTGCTTTACCGATTATTTCTTCAATCAAAAATGGCGGTGGCTCCTAGGGTTTGTGAATTGTCCCCAAATCAAATCGATGAAGTGATAAAATGCCCTGGATGTTGATCTCTGAAGGCTCGAATACGTTGTTGCTCCTGTTATTGATTCGGCTTGGAACACACATGGCCGAAAACCTAGTTTGAATTGTGAGTTTTCTGATTTAAATCTTTTCTTAAAATTGTGATGCTTGTGGTTTTTCGTTCGAGAGCATATTTTCCAGTGATGAAGTAGCGATTAAATAGGAAAATATAATCCTGTATATCCTCTGATTTCACGTAATTGACTTGATATGGTTTGCATGTTTTTCCTCTTTTTCTGGCATGATTTCCTGAAATGATTTTGGGCAAATTTCCTCTTTTTGATTCTCGGCTTGATTGAGTGAATCTGGACATGATTACGGTCTTGAGTAAATTCATATATGCTGACCCTTGCGTGATTCTCTGCCTTGCATTCCATTAATTTGTTACAAAGAAATAAATTATCGAATTTCGAAAACATATACTTGTTTTATGCCAAAAAATATCTCTCCAAAACTGGAGAGAAATTACCATGAATTCCTGGTTTGAATGATGGAATTTTTGGAAATAAATAATAAGCTTCTTGCCCCAATTTGTGGTTACTGAATTTCCTAGAAAGAAATAAAGAACTTGCCAAAAACTTGACATTTTCTTGAAATGTTTCTTAACCACAATTTGAGATTGCCAACATTGAATTGTGATTTCTGAAAAAATAAATGCACACGTGTATTTGATCCTTGCCAAAAACTAAGTCCATGATTGTATATCATGTGGAAATCTGCTAATTGCTTTCCATAAAACTGTTTTAAATCTTTGCCAATCATGATTTGGCAAAACTGGAAATACTCTTGAGCTCGACCACTTAAAGTTGAGTAATGCCTGTGTACACACAAACTTGTATGAGTACTGCTGTGATGTTAAAAACTGCTACCACACCATGTCTGCTTATTCATGTAGTCCATTTGCACATATGCAAAATTGTTATCATGCTGTTTGATGTTGTATGCTGACATGTATGCTCCATCTCCACTGTCATACTTTGTATATTCTGCCATATCACACTAGTATAACCACTACTCACTGTTTTTCTTCAGAACTGTTTTGAAAATGTATGTATGATGTGTATACTTGAGTATAATCTATTTTGATCACTGAACTGCTGCTAGCTTCTTGAAAACTAAATTGTGCACACTAAATTGTTCTTGTTCATGTAATCTGAACTTGTACATTCACCACTCTTTCTATATGATCGCCTTGAGGCTGTGTGCATTGCAGGAACATGTGTTTATACACACAACATGTGTGTACATGCATGAGTTCTTGTATGTGCTCACTGCTTTGACTTCATGTAGTAGATTTGCTATGTACAATGTAGTTGTTGCCATTGTATTTGTCCACTTGGTTTGATCTCTTCTTTCACCATGATTGTGACTGAACTGTGAAGATTCTTGTAAACTGGTTCGACCACTTTGAGATTGTGTATTTAGTCACATACTTTAGTCTTGTATATACTTGCTTGAATCAGGTTGTACTTATACATCCTTGTTTCACACCATACATGAGTTTGCTTGCATTAGCCATAGCTGCTGGACTTGATCACCATGCCGCTTACTTGGTTTATGCCATGCTCGACCATGTGCACCTCCTTATACTTGATACACTTGTTATTTTCAGTCTCGACCATGCACCACTTCTTGCATATGAGCTTGACTTCTTTGCTATTCAACCACATGATTTTGTAAATGTTGCTTTTCATGTCGTCCATGTATATACGACCATTTTGATATGCGTTGACTATGTTGACATGTGCACTGAGTCGAGAAGGTCCATGCGGCTACTCCTCAGTTGCACACTGATTGGCGAGGCAGTGCACAGTGTATACCTATACACGTGTGTATATGCAGCCATCATACAAGATTTCCTGTTCCTGTACTATACATATACAAACTGACTAGACACAGATCAGATAATGTCATGAAAAATGATGAAAAACACACCAGAAATCTGAGGCAAATAAAATTTTAAAAAATAAAATATACATTCACATGTATTCAGTTTTATTTCTATTGCAGTGTACTCTGTGTGTGTTTCAGTGTGACAGGTAAGCAGATGATGACTGAACTGACAGTAAAGATGTTGTGTAGACAGAAGATAGAAGACAAGAATAGAGTGATGTACTGAAATGTAATCGTATATATATATGAAGTGTAATTGTGTCAAAGAATGTACTGAGTGATGAGTATTATAGTGAGGAGCAATGTATGAATGTATAATGAAAGAATTGTACTGGTATTTGTAATAAACAAATTTGATTGAAATAAAATATTATTTTATTGTGTTCAAACAACTTGTTTATTATATTCAGTTTATTTACAAGTACAATATTCTATGAATGTATATGAAATGTGATGTGTTCAAATAGTGGAGTTATAAATAGATGTACTGTTTGAATGTTTGAAATATAATATTCAATTTAAATAAAATATTGTATGAATATATGAATGTCTGTATAGTCAAATTATATTTATACATATAATATTAGAATCATGCCTGTGATGAATATATGAAACAGTACAATAACAAACACATTTAAAATAATAAATATTTGGTTGTTATCATCAAACAAAAAATCATATAATTGTGTATACAACACCGTTATATACAACGTTCTCCCCCTTAATGATGACAAACAAATATAAGATTTTGAATCCAGTGAATGTGTTTGACAATGAAGAACTGAACTCCCCCAGTTTGAATGCTCCCCCTACAACAGAAACTCCCCCTATAACTGTGCATGAGTGAAAATTGAATAAATTTTCAAAATTAAAAATATTTATAAAATATTCACCCATAAATTAAAATCTCAATCCATTATCCCTCTTTTGTTATCATCAAAAGGATTCAGAATTTAAAATATATATGAATAATGACTAAATAATATAATTTCAGCTTAAGAGGAAGAATGGTCATCATAAATCTCAATCAGTGAAACAAAAATCATAATAAACTGAGAACAGGTGGCATATTTCACATTGTAGAACGATAGATTTACAATGAATTTTATGAAAATGTGGAGAGTTATATAAATAAGGATTTCAATTATTTTCAAAAGATTTTATAATAATGAAATTCAAAAACCGTTAATATTTCAATTTAAGTGACAAAATCGAATATTCTCAAATCCCAATAACTATCAATCAACAAATCATAATACGTCATAAGATATTAACACACTTCACAGAAGATGGATTGATAGGCTGGTTTTTATACACCAAGGAGAATTTCATATTAATTTTAATTTACAGCGCATTATTTCCTTTTTTTTATTTTATTTAAGAGCACACTGACCATGCATAACTAGAGCTTGGATTTTTAAACGAGGTCGGTCGCAGCTTAAATTATAAGTTGTCTCATAACCATGCATAACCAGAGCTTGGATTTTTAAATGCGGTTAGAGTCACACTTATGAATTAATTATATATTTTACCATTTTCAGCTTTAAATAGAAAAACCTCCTCAGTATATACAACCAATATGAATGATAGAAATGTGGTAAGTACAGAAATGGTGTATGAAATATATTTCTAAATTAATTATATTATGAAATATAATCGACTGTACCAGGATCATTGAAAATTTTCAAGTGTCACTAATTCAAAAAAAACATAGTCCCATTTCAATCACAAATATTTCCATTGTTTATTCAAAAATATTTTAAAACATATTAAACTCTCCACATTAATATAAAAACATGATGAATGGCAGAATAATGTAGATAAAGAAGATGGGCACGAAATAATCGCCAATTCAAAGATATTATAAAAACTGTTCAGCCATCATGAAAATCTAAATAAAAACTCCCCTTGTTGTGTGATATATTGTAGTACCCATCGCAATTTCAAAATCTGATAATTATTTTGATGAATTATAAATATAGTTCAATTTGGATATTGATTTCAATTTCTGAATGAAAAATTAATAAATAATTTTAATATTGAAAATCAATCACAAGAGGAATATGAAGATCTATACAAGACAAGAGGGATAAAACAAAAAATATATACATAAAAATTCAGCACTTCTGATACCAACTGTGGTGTCTCTATTAATAGTGATTATAACAAGAACCAAGAGACAAACCAAGGTATCACGGACAAACAGAAAATAAATCACAAGGTCCAAGAAGATAACTCAACAATTTAAAACCATTTATCAGAGCAGCAAGCAGAGTTAACAAAAACAAGCAGTTATCAAAGGACATTTTCAAAACTAGTATCAGAGCAACACAAAAACAGTTTCAAAGAACACTTGTCAAGACATTTCTAATGGTCACAGAATATGATTCATGATCCAATATTAGACATACCGTTTATTTGAAATCATTTGAGGAAATATGAAAAACTAATGATTCAATGAATCAATCACACAGATTATCAATTTTAGATCCAAGATATGTGCATGATTCTATAAATCAATAATTTCAAATGATTTAAAAAAATAGATATTCAACTCAAATCATCATGAAATAACAGTGTGTTTTAATGATCATTTTCCAAGAGAAATTTTCACAAATTTTTCTGACAAGTACAAAAGTAATTTCAGATCATTTACATCAGGTTTGAGAGATATTCATGATCCAGAAAATTAAAATAATTTATTTGAAATCACTTGAGTCAATGTCAAGTTTAAGATATAATGAATCATTCACACAAGATTGATAATTTCAGGATTAAGAGGTGTGTGATATTCAAAATATCAAGAATTTCAGATGATTTCAAACAAACAAATTTCAACCATAAGATCACGAATAAGGATGAATTTAGAGATGCATCACTGATTCAATACAATTCAAAATATCTAAGCCAATCTGAAAAATAATGAACTTATCACAAGTGATAAATAGCAGAGTGCTGTAACGAGTATAATATTTCAAGCTTTTCTAAAATGAATTAGAAGAAACTCAAAACAGCAAAGGTGTGTGAATTTCCATTAAACTTTCAGATCTTCAAAAATGTAGAATTAAAAATTAACAATGTTCAAGATATGACAAGAATACATCAACACTATTATGAATTCAGAAATCAGAAAATAAACTTCAAAACAACCGCAGATATTTACAAGTTTAAATACAAGACCTGGAAATGATAAAAAACATCAGAGTTTTATACAAATGAAGTGAATTTCTGGGAAATATGAATTCTACAATTGGAAGTTTAAGAAAGCACAAGAAAAGTTACAATGATATGACAGTGACAAATCAAACAGACAAAGAAAATAAACAGAAGAGACAAAAGAAAGGAAAACATAAAAAAATATTTATAAAGATGAGTTTAGAGGTTATACTTGAAATTGACGTGAGTAAATAAATCTCTAACTCAACGGATGTGGCTAAGCAACTGTGATTGATTTTGTGATATGAAGTGGTTTGAATCCAGTTTTTCTTTAGCAATGCAGTTCCTCAGCCTCTTCCGATACCTAACAATTAAGAGGATTGAGTGGTCTAACGAAAGTAGTAAAACCACTCACCATTTTGTTCACATCTTTTGGTACCCAAATCTGTTTGTATAACAATCCGTTAGAATCAACTAGAGTACCCTTTGGAACCCAAATTCGTTTAGTTTTTCCAAAAATCATTTTATTTCTTTTTGGGGTCCACAACTGTTCAATTGGATTGTTATCAAACCAATTCTTGTGATTTAAAAACCTTTTGGAATTTTCAAAATTAAAATTTTCAGAACGATCCTTTTTGAAGCAACTTAAAGGAAAATCACAAGAATTCAATTTTTCAAAATCATTTGTTTTCCCAAAACCGAGACCATTACTATTACCAGAAGAAACTTAATTTTTCAACAGCATATTCAAAGATTTTTCTCCAGTAAAAAAACGTTTCAAACTCAACTCAAGACTACTGATTTTTGATTTCAAAAGATCGTTCTCAATTAGAAGCATCTCAGTTTTGATTTTAGACTCAGAAATTTCAGTATCAAACTGTTTTTGTTTTCCAATCTCAAAAATCTAGAAATCCTTAATTTCATTTTCAAGCTCTTTTAAATTCAAATCTGTTTTCAACAAACTTTTTTTTCAGCAATATCATGTTCGGAATTTTCGGTATCCTTAAAATTTATAAATTCCTTTTGTAAACAATTGTTTGGATCTTTCAGCTCAATCTCCTTATTTTTTAAAATTAGAATTACTTCTTCAAGCCTTTGAATGTTATTATTGAGATGCGCGAGATCTGTTTTTAATTTCAAACAATTTTTACAATCTGAATTTTCAAATTTCATGACATTTTCAAATTTTAATTCCAAACATTGATTTTTGCTAGTCAACTCAAGATTCTTAGATTTCAAAGATTTATTTTTCAGCTGGAGTTTATCAACAGATTTAGTTAAATCAGCACAAAAATAAAGCAGATTTTCATAAGAGAAAATTTCTATTTCATTGTCTGTTGAGTCTCCATCAGCTGATCCATATGAGTTATCTTCTGTAAAACCTGTCAAGCATAGATCTGAAGTTGAGTTGTCATTTTGGGGTTTTGAGCAGTCGTCAGACTTTCCATACAGCGTGCTGAGAGTTTTCCAAATATCCTACGCAGTTAAACAATGAGAGATAAATTCTAATTGATTATTACCAAGAAAAGAATAAATAATATGCATAACACGAGCATTTAAAACTTTATTGCTCTTATCTAATATATCTCCCAAATTTTCAATAATATTCCAATATTCAAAATTAACATATTTTAAATATAATTCAAAAATTGATCTCCAAATTAAAAAATCTGTCCCATTTAAAATAATTGGAATATCACTGGACTAACTCTCAGAAGACTAACAACTAGGATGACCCATGACTCTAGAGTTAATTGAATACATGCTCTGATACCACTTGGTGGATCTAGATTAACCCTGGGGGGGTGAATAGGGTTTATCATAGAATTAAAAACTAACGGGATATCAAATAATGAACAAATCACAGAATGCAACAAAAATGAAGAGCAGAAAGGAAATAACACACAGAGATACCCAGCTTGGGAAAAACTCTTCCTACTGCTGCATTCCTAAGGTGTCTACTAAGTGATAGAACATAACCCGCTTACAAGACCATGTAAACTCGCACTCCATGCTCCTGTATTAGCCCTACGCTCAAAAACCCTAGACCGATCAATTTCCACTAGACCAGATTTTCCCCTAGTTTTATAGACACCAATAAACTGTCAGTTAGTCCCTAACTGAATCCTCTAGAATTTTACAAACTCTAGAAAACTGTTCAGATGGAACGAATACAAGACAAAATTAAAACAATACAAATTAAAAAAAAAAAACTTAAAACCCTAGTTATATGTTTTTCCTCTTTTTCTTGCGTGATTTCCTGAAATGATTTTGGGCAAATTTCCTCTTTTTGCTTCTCGGCTTGATTGAATGAATCTGGACATGATTACGGTCTTGAATAAATTCATATATGCTGACCCTTGCTTGATTCTTTGCCTTGCATTCCATTAATTTGTTACCAAGAAATAAATTACTGAATTTCGAAAACATATACTTGTTTTATGTCAAAAAATATCTCTCCAATACTGGAGAGAAATTACCATGAATTCCTGGTTTGAATGATGGAATTTCTGGAAATAAATAATAAGCTTCTTGCCCCAATTTGTGGTTACTGAATTTCCCGGAAAGAAATAAAGACCTTGCCAAAAACTTGACATTTTCTTGAAATGTCTCTTAACCACAATCTGAGATTGCCAACATTGAATTGTGATTTCTAAAAAAATAAATGCACACGTGTATTTGATCCTTGCCAAAAACTAAGTCCATGATTGTATGTCATGTGGAAATCTGCTAATTGCTTTCCATAAAACAATTTTAAATCTTTGCCAAACATGATTTGGCAAAACTGGAAATACTCTTGAGCTCGACCACTTAAAGTTGAGTAATGGCCTTGTACACACAAACTTGTATGAGTACTGTTGTGATATTAAAAACTGCTACCCCACCATGTCTGCTTTTTCATGTAGTCCATTTGCACGTATGCAAAATTGTTATCATGCTGTTTGATGTTGTATGCTGACATGTATGCTCCATCGCCACTGTCATACTTTGAATATTCTGCCATATCACACTTGTATCACCACTACTCACTGTTTTGCTTCAGAACTGTTTTTAAAATGTATGTATGATGTGTATACTTGAGTATAATCTATTTTGATCACTGAACTGCTGCTAGCTTCTTGAAAACTAAATTGTGCACACTAAATTGCTGTTGTTCATGTAATCTGAACTTGTACATTCACCACTCTTTGCTGTATGATCGCCTTGAGACTGTGTGCATTGCAGGAACATGTGTGTATACACACAATGTGTGTACATGCATGAGTTCTTGTATGTTCTCACTGCTTTGAATTCATGTAGTAGATTTGCTGTGTACAATGTAGTTGTTGCCATTTTATTTGTCCACTTGGTTTGATCTCTTCTTTCACCATGATTGTGACTGAACTTTGAACATTCTTGTGAACTGGTTCGATCACTTTGAGATTGCGTATTTAGTCACATACTTTAGTCTTGTATATACTTGCTTGAATCAGGTTGTACTTTTACATCCTTGTTTCACACCATACATGAGTTTGCTTGCATTAGCCATAGCTGCTGGACTTGATCACCATGCCGCTTACTTGGTTTATGCCATGCTCGACCATGTGCACCTACTTATACTTGCTACACTTGTTATTTTCAGTCTCGACCATGCACCACTTCTTGCATATGAGCATGACTTTTTTGCTATTTGACCACATGATTTTGTAAATGTTGCTTTTCATGTCGTCCATGTATATACGACCATTTTGATATGCGTTGACTATGTTGACATGTACACTGATTCGAGAAGGTCCATGCGGCTACTCCTCAGTTGCACACTGATTGGCGAGGCAGTGCACAAGTGTATATCTATATACGTGTGTATATGCAGCCATCAGACAAGATTTCCTGTCCCTGTACTATACATATACAAACTGACTAGACACATATCAGATAAAGTCATGAAAAATGATGAAAAACACACCAGAAATCTGAGGTAAATAAAAATTTTAAAAAATAAAATTTACATTCACATGTATTTAGTTTTATTTCTATTGCAATGTATTGTTAGTGTGTTTCATTGTGACAGGTAAGCAGGTGATGACTGAATTGACGGTGAAGATGCTGTGTAGACAGAAGATAGAAGACAAGAATAGAGTAATGTACTGAAATGTAATCATATATATATGAAATGTAATCGTGTCAAAGAATGTACTGAGTGATGAGTATTATAGTGAGGAGCAGTGTATGAATGTATAATGAAAGAATTGTACTGGTATTTGTAATAAATAAATTCGATTGAAATAAAATATTATTTAATTGTGTTCAAGCAAACTTTTCTATTATATTCAGTTTATTTACAAGTACAATATTCTGTGAATGTATATGAAATATGATGTGTTAAATAGTGGAGTTATAAATAGATGTACTATTTAAATGTTTGAAATATAATATTCAATTTAAATAATACTGTATGAATGTATGTACAGTCGTATTCTATTTAAATATAATATATTATAATCATGTTTGTGATGAATATATGAAACAGTACAATAACAAACACATTTAAAATAATAAATATTTGGTTGTTATCATCAAACAAAAAATATATAATTGTGTATACAACACCGTTATATACAATAATAGCTACCATATATTATGTCGCCGTACTAGTTTTACAATCAAAACCGCATGGTGTCGTATTGGAAGTTGGATTTCCACCATTAGTCAAGGCTAGAGACGATCTCCTTACCGATTCATTACACTCTAGCAAATGTCTCAAGATTCGGACGCTGGCGAACCCTTGGATCCTGTAGGGCCGGTCCACAAATACTTTAGTGGATTGGCAATTCCTGAACACACGCTTCCCGGTCCTATTGAACCTATAAATTGGTCACTATCAACCAATATAACCGAGGCCTCGTAATCCATCATCCACATAAGTAAAATGTCAGGGCTTGCAAAACCCTGATATTACTTCTAGCTAGAAAGAAACATATGCACTCCCAACGTTCCCTTGTCCCTTTTTGACTCATACGGGGGTGTGAGGCTCGCGAAGTAACGCTACACACAAAGCTATGCCTAAACAGGTCGTGCTTTGATCATCAACCACAAGGCCCTGCTTTTCAACAAAAGCCTCGATAATTTGCATCTCGGCATGCCACATTGACAATTCACGCCATGCGACCGATAACTATCATTATATATTCTCCGAGCTTGTGCGTCTTAGAGAAGGGTGTTAAGCAAGAGAATAAATTATCCACCACCAAACATATATATATTGAATAGAAATCAATTTACATAGAATGAAATCTAATGTCAGACACGCATCCATTTACCAGTCCGTTCTGGGTCTGAACGAAACCGGAGACACCTAATTCCTCATCCCATATGTCCAACACGGTAGAGAGGAGCTTGCTTTTCCGGACAATCAACAAGTATGTCCAGATAACTACCACTGTAACCCTTTCCTAGGAGCAAATCAATCCAGGGAATCAGTAGTCATCCATTCGATGTGAAGATCGCCGGTCTTCAATCACCGCCTTCAATGACTTCGACTTTAAATCATCGTATAATTATTTGAAATGAGATTGAACTTGGTCTTTTCAAATAATTCTCGAATATATATAATTTAAAATCATTTCATGTCGTTAATATTATTTTATAACGATTTATCGCTATTTTTATTTATATGAAAATAGCCCAATTTAATTTAATGACGCTTCGGGTCAATAGACGGCCCTGGCGCTATTTTAACCCAAATTTGATTTACACTTTTCTCGAAATATAACCGTTGGATTTTAACAACTTTTATATCGTTGGAAATATCTTCTCAAAGCGGACCAAATGGTTTCAGTTTTGGGAAAATCATACGGTCGGATCTTTTGGTATAATCGTTTAAAGCTACGATTCTGAAACGCGAACTACCGCATGCGGTTCATTTAATTTTAATATATATATATATATATATATATATATATATATGTAATCATATATAAAAATAATTCATTCGACGATTCCACTAACATGTTTAAATACCAAATAAAAGAATGTTTTATTTTGCATAACCGTTTAAGTGTTTCTAATGATACATTAAAAATGGATATTGTATTTGCAAACAAATTCCTATATTTTCTAATAACAAATAAATAGAGATTTTTGTTTGCATACATTTCCAATGTATTCTAATGTCAAATACAAGGAGAAGTTTTATTTTCATGACTTTCTACATGTTTTCTAATGTCAAATAAAAAATGTATTTTATTTGCATAACCTTTCTATATGATTCTAATGTCAAATAAAAATGTATTTTATTTGCATAACCTTTCTATATGATTCTAATGTCAAATAAAAATGTATTTTATTTTCATATATTCCCTACATGTTTTCTATTGTCATATAAAATGTAACTTATTTGGATATATGTCGCTAATGACAAATAAAAGATAATTTTTATTTTTATATATGCAATTTCTATTTTTAACTTTAACAAATAAAAAGAAATATTTTATTTGTATATATAGTTTCAATGTATAATATAACATATAAACATGCCTCTTTACTTTGTACACAAATTCTAATGTATAATTTGACAATAAAATGTCACTTTGATTTGCATACAAATACTATGGTACAATTTAACAATAGAAATGTCACTTTAATTTACATACAAATTCTATTGTATAATTTGATGATACAAATGATTCTTTAACTTACATACAAATTCTAATGTATGATTTGGCAATAAAAATGATTCTTTAACTTGTATACAAATTCTATTTCAACAAAATGAATAAAAAGTGATATACTCATTTTTGTTGACAATTCTATTTCAATCAAACGATTAAAAAGTGATTCGTTCATTTTGTTGAAAATCTATTTCAACAAAATGATTAAAATGATATTCTCATTTCTATTAACAATTCTAGTTTAATAAAATGAATAAAAATGGTCTTTTCATTTTTGTTGACAATTCTAGTATAATAAAATGAATATAAGTGATGATTGCTTTTATTCTGACAATTCTAGTTTAACAAAATAATTAAAAGTGATAATTTCATTTGGTTAACAATTCTAGTTTAATAAAATGAATAAAAATGGTCTTTTCATTTTGTTGACAATTTTATTTCAGCAAAATTAATATTTTTGCCCAAACACAAACCTATTTAACAAAAATGTTACTTTAGTTTTATCTCAAATCTATTTAACAAAAAATGTTTTTTTTTTTTGTTTTCAACTATCATATTTGGACAAAATGTAAAATTTTGTTTCCACTATTATATTTTGACAAAAATGAATATTTTCAACTAATCTATTTTAAACAAAAATGCATATTTTGTTTTAACTAATCTATTTCGACAAAAATGTATATTCTGTTCGAACTAATCTATTTTGACAAAAATGTATATTTTGATTCAACTAATCTATTTTGACAAAAATGTATATTTTTATGTATATATTTTGATTCAACTAATCTATTTCAACAAAATAATAAAAATGATGACTTTGTTTTGTCGAAAAAACTATTTCAACAAAACAATAAAAATGATAGCTTTGTTTTGTCGACAATTCTAATTCAATAAAACAATAAAAAAGATAACTTTATTTTGTCGACAATTCTAATTCAACAAAACAAATAAAAGTGATATGTCTGTTTTGTCTACAATTCTAATTCAACAAAACAAATAAAAGTGATATGTTTGTTTGTTTGCATTTTTCTATTCAACATAACAAATACAAATGATAATTTTATTTGTTTACAATTTCTAATTCAACTTAACACAAAAAATGATAATTTTATTTGTTTACAATTTCTATTTAACAAAAATGATATTATTGTTTTAACACAAACCTATTTAACAAAAAATGTTATTTTTGTTTTAACATAAATCTCCTTAACAAAAATATTATTTTGTGTTTTGACATATATCTATTTAACAAAAATGTTATTTTTGTTCTAACTCAATTCTGATTAACCAAAAATGTAATTTTTTTGTTCTAACCCAACTCTAATTAACAAAAATGTATTTTTTTTCAACCTCAATTCTAAATAACCAAAAAAGTAATTTTTGTTCTAACCCAACTCTAATTAACAAAAATGTAATTTTTTTGTGTCAACCATTATTTTTTTGACAAAAATGCCATTTTTGTTTCGACTGTTATATTTTGACAAAAATGGCAAATTTGGTTTCAACTATTATATTTGACAAAAGTGACAAATTTGGTTTCAACTATTATAATTTGACAAAAGTGAATATTTTTGTTACAAAAAAAATGATATATTTGATTCCAACACTTTTATTATAACAGGAATGATATATTTATTTTCAACTATTGTACTTTTTCAAAAATGACAATTTTAATTCAACAATTATAATTTGTCAAAAATGAAATTTTTTATTCAACATTTCTAATTTGTCAAAAATGACAATTTTAATTCAACATTTCTAATTTGTTAAAGATGACAATTTTTAATTCAACATTTCTAATTTGTCAAAAACGACAATTTTTATTCAACATTTCTAATTTGTCAAAAAGACAAATTTTTATTCAACATTTCTAATTTGTCAAAAATGACAATTTTGAATTAACGTTTCTAGCTTGTCAAAAATGACAATTTTGATTTAATATTTCTAATTTGTCAAAAATGACAATTTTTGATTCAACATTTCTAATTCGTCAAAAATGAATTTTGATTCAACATTTTTAATTTGTTCAACACAACAATCATCAAATCAATAGATCTACATAACAACTTCAATCATCAATTCCAGATCAAATCACGTATAACATCAAGCAGAATTTAACAGCGGATTGGAAGGAAAATCACAACCATAACTAATTATTTTTGATTATAAAATAAATAAAATTCTCACATTGGGTTTTTTCTGAATTTGCAGCTAGCTCCTATCGCCGTCCCGTTAGTTCCATTGCGTAAATCTTGAATTTACGATTCCAATGCATCAAATTTCATCGAATTTTGTTGTTGTTTGAATGAGTTAAGGGTTTTTAAAGATTTGATTACATAAATAATATAATTAATTTTATAATTAAAATAAATTACATCTTCTTCTTTCTGGACAATGAAAACCATCGCTCCATGTAATCAAAACCCATCTCCTACCACCGTCGCTCGCATCTTGTAGCCGTCGCCCCCAGATCGGAGTCCACCACCTCGAGCGCCATTGTCTAAGCTTCCCACGGCAGGAGCGCCGCCCCTCGCGGTGGCCCCCACGCCCCTAATTCCGACCGTGAACGTTGGCTCTTTGAGCCCATAAAACGAGAGAATCACTAACTCATACTCCATCAAAGCCGTACAAATAGAGAGATCTCCTGTAGCCCTCGAAACTTTGTTTTAATTTGATGGATTAATTCTGAATCGATTGGAAGATTTTGAAGGATTAAAATCCGAAAATATTGGCCATTCATTCCTGGAAGTGGCGGCTAGGGAATTGAATTTAGGATTAGGGTTTGTAGTTGATTTCCTATTTATAATATTATATTATTAAATGTTCCAATTGACAAAAAAAACCGTTACTTCTTAATAACTCCAACCCAACGAGAGTTATCCACAGCCAAATACCCACGTTTCGGACACGATAGGCTAGGTCTCGTCAGCCCATTCGATCATTTCAACTCATTTTTCTTTAATTTAAAATAGAAAACATTTATTTATTTAATTTGATCGTACATTTAAATTTACCTGGGCCATATACGGACTCTAAAAATTCCCGAAAAATAAATCTATCTATGTTTTGACGATAAGGTCCTAACAAAATTAATTTCGTCGAATTTGGAGATCGTTTGAAAAATAGCCATTTTTTAGTCGATCCAATTTGACTGAAATTGACAAAACACATTTTCTTTTGCCACGCTCACATATTAATTTCAAAAATTATGAAAGTTGGAATCTTGCAATAATTCGACATTCCGGATCCAACAAAAGTGGTTTCGTCGAAAACGGAGGTCGTATGTAAAATGGCTATATATTCTATGAAAATATATATGTATATATATATTCCATAACGACTATTCTGAATATTAAGCGGGACATAAATTTTGATTCCCGTTATGAAATTTCAATTTTTCAGATTCGTTAGAAAGATATTTTTAAATGGATTTAAATAATTTTGGTTTCACCAAAATCCGATTTATTTTGAATCTTGTACATTTAGTCAAAGTTCAAATTCAAAATTTCAAACTACCGCGCTATTTCTAACTCCTTTTATAATTAAATAAAAAATTTTCGTTCTAACTTCGAGTAACATAATTTCTAATCGTTATTATTTAAAATAAATTATTTAAAATTCATTAAAAATTTTAAAATAAAATTTTTAAATTGGTTGCAAAATTCCGGGTTGTAACAATCTCCCCCACTTAAAATCTTTTCGTCCTCGAAAAGGAACGGAGCTGAAAGTTGTTTAATTAACCAACTCAACTTTCATTTATTTATTGGTTTCAATAATTTTATTCGTTCATTAACTTTTCAAATATATATAACTTTTATATATTTAAAAATCATATTTTCTAATATATACAATCACAAATACTTAAATTATAAACTTGTCACTCTCGACCCATTATAGGGCATTTCTAACACCATCTCTAATGATTTTTTCATTCTAGGATGCTATTGATCCCATCTCTAATGAGTATTCTTTTTGGATATTACTAATCCAACATCTGATGAGTCTTTTTTTCAGTTGTAACGAGTTGTACCCCAAAGATTTGAGTTAACCAAAGATTTGAGTTAACCAAAGCTCTGATACCACGTGTAATGACTTGAGAATCCCCGCCCTTTTGAATCGACCATAAACCATACAGGCCTAATCTAAAAGTGGGAAATTCTCGAATACACTAACTTTGGGCATACAACACATCAGAACAAATAACAGAAGACTTTTATAAACATTATAATAATGTTACATCAGAGTACATCGAATATAATAATACAACAACGAAAGATAATTTACAATAAACTCAATACAATGCAGCGGAAGACTATCAATGCTCTGGACATAGCTCTAAGCTTCGATCCAGAATCCTGCTCAATATATCTGCAAAATAAGCTACTCGACGGCCCGTGTGGAAAATATGGGCACCCGAGTTTGCAAAGTGAAACAAACTACGAGTCAGTCATGGGACTGGTATGAGAAATCTTACTTAACTTATCTTACAATAAGGCTAATCATAGGACAACGCCGCTAACGCGGAACGGGTTTACTCCATTGGATTGACAGTGCATAAGTAAAGTAAATCGTTAATCAATGCAATGCTTTTTAGAAAAATGAAACCATTATAAGACTCAAGTCCCATCACACAATGCAACGCAAACCGGACGATAGAGTTTTACCTTATAATGGTCAAAAATGCTTGATACGGTAAAGACGGATTTGATATTATTATTAGTGTATATATGTTTCAAAAACATTTCAATCATAATGTATCAATCATAGATGGCATAACTACCATATACTATGTCGCCATACTAGCTTTACAATCAAAACCACATGGTGTCATATTGGAAGTTGGATTTCCATCATGAGTCAAGGCTAGGGACGACCTCCTTACCGATTCGATACATTCTAGCAAATGTCTCAGGATTCGGACGCTGGCGAACCCTTGGATACTGCAGGGCCGGTCCACAAATACTTTAGTGGATTGGCAATTCCTAAACACACGCTTCCCAGTCTTATTGAACCAATAAATTGGTCATTATCGACCAATATAACCGTGGCCTCGTAATCCATCATCCACATAAGTAAAATGTCAGGGCATGCAAAACCCTGATACCACTTCTAACTAGAAAGAAACGTGTGCACTCCCTACGTTCCCTTGTCCTGTTTTCGACTCATACCGGGGTGTGAGGCTCGTGAAGTAACGCTATACACAAAGCTATGCCTAAACAGGTCGTGCTTTGATCATCAACCACAAGGCCCTGCTTTTCAACAAAAGCCTCGATCATTTGCATGTTGGCATGCCACATTGACAATTCACGCTATGCGATCGATAACTATAATTATATAACCTCTGAGCTCGTGCATCTCAGAAAAGGGTGTTAAGCAAGAGAATAAATTATCCGCTACCAAACAGATATATATTGAATAGAAATCAATTTACATAGAATGAAATCCAATGTCAGACACGTATCCATTTACAAGTCCGTTCTGGGTTTGAAGAAAACTGGAGACACCTTATTTCTCGTCCCGTATGTTCAATACGGAAGAGAGGTGCTCGCTTATCCAGACAGTCAACATGTACGTCCGGACAACTACCACTGTGGAGCAAATCAGTCCAGGGTATCAGTAGTCATCCGTTCGATGTGAAGATCGTCGGTCTTCAATCACCATCTTCAATGTCTTCGACTTTAAATTGTCATATAATTATTTGAAATAAGATTGAACTCGTTCTTTTCAAATAATTCTCGAATATATATAATTTAAAATCATTTCATATCATTAATATTATTTTATAATGATTTATTGCTATTTTTATTTATACAAAAATAGCCAAATTTAATTTAACGACGCTTCGGGTCAATAGGCGGCCCTCGCGCTGTTTTTACTCAAATTTGATTACACTTTTCTCGAAATTTAACCGTTGGATTTTAACAGCTTTTATATTGTTGGAAATACCTTCCCAAAGCGGACCTAACGGTTTCAGTTTTGGGAAAATCCGACGGTCGGATCTTTTTGTATAATCGTTTAAAGTAACGATTCACAACGCGAACTACCAAGCGCGATTCATTTAATTTTAACTTATATATATATATAATCATATATAAATATAAATCATTCGACGATTCCACTAACATGTTTAATATACCAAATAAAAGAATGTTTTATTTTGCATAACCATTTAAATGTTTCTAATTATACATTAAAAATGGATATTGTATTTGCAAACAAATTCCTATATGTTCTAATAACGTATAAATGAAGATTTTTGTTTGCATACATTTCCAATGTATTCTAATGTCAAATACAAGGAGAAGTTTTATTTGCATGACTTTCTACATGTTTTCTAATGTTAAATAAAAAATGTATTTTATTTGTATAACCTTTCTATATGATTCTAATGTCAAATAAAAATGTATTTTATTTGCATAACCTTTCTATATGATTCTAATGTCAAATAAAAATGAATTTTATTTGCATACATTCCCTACATGTTTTCTAATGTCAAATAAAATGTAATTTATTTGCATATATGTTGCTAATGACCAATAAGAGATAATGTCTATTTTTATGTATGTAATTTCTATTTTTAACTTTAACAAATAAAAAGAAATATTTTATTTGCATATATAGTTTCAATGTATAACATAACATATAAAAATGCCTCTTTACTTTGTACACAAATTCTAATGTATAATTTGACAATAAAATGTCACTTTGATTTGCAACAATTAAAATGTCACCTTAATTTACATACAAATTCTATTGTATAATTTGACGATACAAATGATTCTTTAACTTACATACAAATACTAATGCATGTTTTGACAATAAAAATGATTCTTTAACTTGCATACAAATTCTACTTCAACAAAATGTTTAAAAAGTGATATATTCATTTTTGTTGAGAATTATATTTCAATAAAATGATTAAAAAGTGATTCGTTCGTTTTGTTGACAATTCTATTTCAACAAAATGATTAAAATGATATTTTCATTTTTTTTTTGACAATTCTATTTCAACAAAATGATTAAAATGATATTTTCATTTTTGTTGACAATTCTATTTCAACAAAATGATTAAAATGACATTTTCATTTTTGTTGACAATTCTGTTTCAACAAAACAATCAAAAGCGATAATTTCATTTTTTAACAATTCTAGTTTAATAAAATGAATATAAGTGATGATTGCTTTTATATTGACAATTCTAGTTTAACAAAATGATTAAAAGTGATAATTTCATTCGGTTAACAATTCTAGTTTAATAAAATGAATAAAAATGGTCTTTTCATTTTGTTGACAATTTTATTTCAACAAAATTAATATTTTTGCCCGAACACAAACCTATTTAACAAAAATGTTACTTTTGTTTTATCTCAAATCTATTTAACAAAAAATGTAAATTTTCTTTTCAACCATCATATTTTGACAAAATGTAAATTTTTGTTTCCACTATTATATTTTGACAAAAATGAATATTTTGGTTTAACTAATCTATTTTGACTAAAAATGCATATTTTATTTCAACTAATCTATTTTGACAAAAATGTATATTCTGTTCCAACTAATCTACTTTGACAAAAATGAATATTTTGATCAAAAATGTATATTTTGATTCAACTAGTCTATTTTGACAAAAATGTATATTTTGACAAAAATGTACGTATTTTGATTCAACTAATCTATTTCAACAAAACAATAAAAATGATGACTTTGTTTTGTCGATAAATCTATTTCAACAAAACAATAAAAATGATAACTTTGTTTTGTCAACAATTTTAATTCAACAAAACAATAAAAATGATAACTTTATTTTGTCGACAATTTTAATTCAACAAAACAAATAAAAGTGATATGTTTGTTTTGTTGACAATTCTAATTCAACAAAACAAATAAAAGTGATATGTTTGTTTATTTACATTTTTCTATTCAACATAACAAATAAAAATGATAATTTTATTTGTTTACAATTTCTAATTCAACATAATAAATAAAAATGATAATTTTATTTGTTTACAATTTCTAATTCAACATAATAAATAAAAATGATAATTTTATTTGTTTACAATTTCTATTTAATAAATATGATATTAGTGTTTTAACACAAACCTATTTAACAAAAATGATATTTTTGTTTTAACACAAATCACCTTAACAAAAATGTTATTTTGTGTTTTGACATAAATCTATTTAACAAAATGTTATTTTTGTTCTAACTCAATTCTAATTAACCAATAATGTAATATTTTTGTTCTAACCCAACTCTAATTAACAAAAATGTAATTTTTTTTCAATCTCAATTCTAATTAACCAAAAATGTAATTTTTGTTCTAGCCCAACTCTAATTAGCAAAAATGTAATTTTTTTATTTCATCCATTACTTTTTTTGACAAAAATGCCAATTTTGTTTCGACTGTTATATTTTGACAAAAATGGCAAATTTGGTTTCAACTATTATAATTTGACAAAAGTGACAAATTTGGTTTCAACTATTATAATTTGACAAAAATGAATATTTTTGTTACAACAAAAAAAAATGATATATTTGTTTTCAACACTTTTATTATAACAGGAATGATATATTTATTTTCAACTATTCTATTTTTTCAAAAATGAAAATTTTAACTCAACAATTATAATTTGTCAAAAATGACATTTTTATTCCATATTTCTAATTTGTCAAAAATCACAATTTTTATTCAACATTTCTATTTTGTCAAAAATGACAATTTTTAATTCAATATTTCTTATTTGTCAAAAATGACAAATTTTAATTCAACATTTCTAATTTGTCAAAAATGAGAATTTTGATTTAACATTTCTAATTTGTCAAAAATGACAATTTTTATTTAACATTTCTAATTTGTCAAAAATGGCAATTTTGATTCAACATTTCTAATTTGTCAAAAATGGCAATTTTGATTCAACATTTCTAATTTGTCAAAAATGACAATTTTGATTCAACATTTATAATTTGTTCAACACAACAATCATCAAATCAATAGATCTACATAACAACTTCAATCATCAATCCCAGATGAAATCACGTATAACATCAAACAAAATTTAATAGCAGATTGGAAGAAATCACAACCATAATCAATTATTTTTAATTATAAAATAAATAGAATTCTCACATGGAGTTTTTTTGAATTTGTAGCTAGCTCCTGTCACCGTTCCGTTAGTTCCTTTGCGTAGATCTTGAATTTACCATTCCAACACATCAAATTTCATTGAATTCTGTTGCTGTTTGAATGAGTTACGGGTTTTTAAAGATTTGATTATATAAATAATATAATTAATTTTATAATTAAAATAAATTACATCTTCTTCTTTCTGGACAATGAAAACCGTCGCTCCATGTAATCAAACCCATCTTCTACCACCGTCGCTTGCACCTTGTAGCCGCCGCCCCTAGATCAGAGTCCACTGCTTCGAGCGCCATCGCCTAAGCTTCCCACGGCAGCAGCGCCGCCCTCGCGGTGGCCCCCATGCCTCTAATTCCGACCGCGAACGATGGCTCTTTGAGCCCAGAAATCGAGAGAATCACTAACTCATACTCCATCAAAACCATACAAATAGAGAGATCTCCTATAGCCCTTTAAACTTTTTTTTAATTTAATGGATTAATTCTGAATCAATTGGAAGATTTTGAAGGATTAAAATCCAAAAACATTGGTCACTCATTCCTGAAATTGGCGGCTAGGGCATTGTATTTAGGATTAGGGTTTGTAGTTGATTTCCTATTTATAATATTATATTATTAAAAGTTCCAATTTACAAAAAAAAAAACCGTTACTTCTTAATAACTCCAACTCCAGCCCAACAAGAGTTGTCCGCAGCCAAACACCCCCGTTCCGGACACATTGGGCTAGGCCTTGTCAGCCCATTCGATCGTTTCAGCCCATTTTTCTTTAGTTTAAAATATAAAACATTTAATTATTTAATTTGATCGTACATTTAAATTTACCGGGGCCACATACGGACTCCAAAAATACTCGAAAAATAAATCTAGCTATGTTTTGACAATACAATCCTAACAAAATTAATTTCATTGAATTTGGAGACTGTAATGGCTGGATTTTCTTAAGCTTCTGACATTCATTTTTATAAGGAAATTTAAATGTATCTAGAAGACTCGACCAATTTAAATATGTATAATCACTTATATGTGTGTATATACATATATGATTTACACTATAACTTAATATACACAGGATATATTAACTAAATGTTTTAACAACTTAAGAAATAATGGCGACACATTTGATAACATTAGGAAGTGTAGGGAAGCTAGCAACATGGAATAAGTGTGGAAATTCCTATTTTACGACTAACATGTATAATCGTCATATACTAAGCAAACTAGTAATGAGATTAACACCTATATATTTCTATATTTATATATATATAAGTATAGCATGAAAAGTATGGACATATATATACATTTCTATATACATATGCTACGGCCTAAGTATATATATAAGTACATATATACACCAAGTTCATTTGCAAGAAGTATAGTCCAACCTTTAAACAAAATCAAGTCCAAAACCCCATCATTTAGAAATAGATTTGAATTTAATCATCACCTAATCCCTACACTATTACTTGCGGCTGAACTAATAATGAGAGCAAACAAATATCAAAGAGGAAAACTATTTTTCTCTTAAGGTTTGTGATGGTAAGTATTGAGAGCATTTAATGCAAGCAAGGGGAGCATTTAATGAAAGCATAGTCTTGTACTTTGGAGAGACCAAGGAGACATTGGTAGAAATATCTCTTGTGGAGAGTAATTTAAAAAAAAAGCATGCTGTATAAAGTTTAGGCCATACAAAGGAGAGAGAAAGGGGTAGGTAGAGACGTGGGTTTTTACTTGTTAAAAGCATAAGGGAAAAACTATTGTTTAAAGAGAAAAGTTAGGCTATATATATACACCATCATATCCATGCAAATGGTCTTTCACAAGCACAAGAACACTTTGCTGAAACAGAAACCATCTACAGCAAGAAATTTGTGGAAAGCTTTTCAAGTGAGTAAACTTTCTCATTTTCGTTATTTGTTTGTATGAGATGATGTAGTAATATATAGGTATGCATACATGTTATGTTGAGTGGTATTCGGTAACTAAACTATCATGAAAATTCTGAAAGTAAAATAACAGGAAAACAGTAAACCATGAATGTGAGTCAACTCTTGATCTTTTCAAACCATTACTGATGCAGTTATATATCATGTGATGATCGCAAAACTATGTAGTAAACCAGTGAACATCTATGTGAGTAAACTTTATTTAAATTTCCATTTTTAAACTATTCCTTCTTATAAGTAGTATGATATAAATAGGTACATGAATATATACTTTCTGAATAAATGGAATTAGCTAACTTGATCTGTATATTTAAACCGGAAAACAAACTATAGAATAGAGGACCCTTGCCGTGAGAAAAACTCTGCTGGTAAATGTTAATTTCTGATAGTTTGTTGAATAATACAATTCCATATAAGCTTATCTGCTCGCTTAGTGGTTGTTAGTTTACCATACTTTGGATATAGATATCAAAGAAAACAGAGGACCTAAATTTAGTGAGATCATGTGTGTGTCTAAGTTATAATGTATTAGTCTAGAAACTGGTTTAACTAGAAATAAAAAAATATATGGTCATTTGTACACCAGTTCACCATACAAATGAATCATTACTGGGCATTCCATCCTTTCTATTTACAAGCTAGATACTGTCAGGTGCTGGAACATGGAAAGTCAGAGACTGGTTTTGACAGTAAATACCTTACTGATGAAATGACAGTAAAAACACTTTTGAATAAGAAGCTCGATAACAAGTCAATTCACACTTCAACTTACAAATGCATGCGTTGGGTGACCGATATTTAATCACACGTTAAAAGCGCTGTCAATGAAACTTTAACGTGAAAAAGGCTATGTCGCATAGCATGCCATTCGGAAACTTATGGTTTGAAGTCCACAAAGGAATCGAAATACAAACAAAACAATAGAAGAATCGAAACAAGAAAGAAACGGAGGGAGGCAGAAAAGAAATAGAGAGGGGAAAGAAGAACTGGGTTAAGAGTTGATCGGGGCTTATGGGAGGGACCAATGGAGGATGTTGCGAATGGAGACGTGGGTGATTGTACATATGTACAACAGTGTGTGCACCTGTGTGTGTCTGCATGAAGACTGGAAAACATAGGAAGAAGGCGCAATATGCGGAAGAGGGAAGAAAGGTTATTGAAGGCAGTAGCAAAATGTAGGAGAATAACAGTTAAAGAAGTGACGTGTGTACAGATGGTCTTGGAATTGGCAGGTGGCCGAGGCAGTGTGTTCATGTGCACTGATACAATCCGGTGCATAAAAGCTGGAGCAAGAACAGTGAGCAAAGAAATATATAAATTAAATAAAACAAAAACAAAAAAACATATAAACAAGTAAAGAAACGAAATGAAGAAAGATGGGAAGTGCTGGCACTAGAAATGAGGAATGTCATATGTGTCCTGCATATTTCAGTTCAATGATAAAATAATTAGAGTCAGCAAAATTAGGAAGAACGTGCATAGTGTTTAAAGCACATTCTGAAATATCATTTGTTTCTTGATCAACCCAACCTAGAGTATTCCATGCACCTATCAGATGGTACACAGAAAGAGAAATGCGAAACATGCAACAACAGTCCTAAATGATTCTCAATAATAACGTCAGAATAAGAGCAAACATAACCATGCACTGAACTGTGCACTTGAATACCAAACAAAGAATAATACTATGTGAAGAAACAAAAGAAAAAGCATGACAAGGAAAAAGAGAAACTGGGGTCTGGTTGTAGTGAATGAGAGTGGAAAGAAGAAAATGGCAAGAAGTTCAAAAACGGAAGTTGACCGAAGAAGTTCAACGAGTTTGAAATTTAGAATTTAAAGAAAATAATTTAAATAAATTATTAAACTAATTTATTTATGATAAATTAGAAGGAAACAAATAACTTACTAGAAGAAATGGATTATTGAACATTGTTCAAACATCGACGATGAACGAAGCAAAATACTGTGTGCGAAGCACGTGCTTCATTTATCCATTTCTAAATAATGAGCAAAACTGAATAGAGTACCGTGTGCAACGCACACACCTTAACTATTACTATCCAGATATGAACAAGATAAACATATATTGTTTGTGTGATGATAATTAATGTGTAAACTGAATAATAATCATGATTAAGCTGATAATTGTTTATCGACTATAAAAGACATCTCGTACATCGTTTCGAAGGGTCCGGAATAAATATTTCACTTCGACTCGAATTATACGACGCATGACAGAATACTAAAGTCAATGATATGCAAGGGCTATTTTAAATAGTATCTTCGGTCTGTTCAGTCCCAGGACAAACCCGAATGGACGAGTGTCTGACAACGTATGTCAGTTAGATTCTACACATCGAATTTACGTAAGTACATTACGTTGGTGGCGGAGAAATTCGTTTCTCTTAGCTCTATTGCCCGCAATATATTTGGGTAATCGAATGAGTGTCTCTGACGGATATGACGATGTGGCATTCAAAGAAATTGAAGAAATGAATCTGTCAGAAGGATAAACGTGACCTCAAAACCTCACAACCAGTAAGTAACAAAAGTTGGGCTAGGCAGCATGGCTAGTTGGGTCATACCCAAGCAGGGTATATTATCACCATCTAGAGAATATTCATATTTGTTACTTCTTTTAATTCTGTATCTCCCGGGAACGGTTATGTTGGTACCAACCGTAGAGGTGGTAATATATTCGTTACACTCAAGCTAAATGAGTGGACGGTCATGTGTGGCCGGGTTGCAGGATGTTCTTGTTGAACCCCAGTGTATCTTCTCTAGAGTACACTGATCGGTGGGTGCTCCCATACCCTGTCAGTTAGAAACCAAATTTCCATAAGCACTCGACGGGTTTAGATTTTATTCTATGTACGTGAACGTGAGATGTAAGCGATTCACTAGATGATTATTTATTTGATAAATACTATCGTAAATATCAAACATTTTGATATTAAAATACAAGGGTCGTTTTCCATATATTAGTTATGGATTGGGCATAAGATTTCTGAAGTAATTGAATCTATTTATAACGGAACACCTTATTTCTTATTTCCCTGCTTACATCTATTTAACTGTGTTTACTCACACCAGTCCCCTGACTGACCCGGAGTTTATTTTCTGTGTTTTCCCTAAACTCTTGGGTACTCATAATATTTATTATGAGTAGTCAAGTAACTCAGGTTGGCAATGGAACCTTACGAAGTTCAAGTTGCAGGACAAGTCTAGTAGTTTTAACTACACCTATGTATCCAGTTAGATTTGTATTTCCATATCATGATGTATTATTAGGTGAATGTACTATGATGTTGTAAGTTGTTTATGTATTATGATGTATCAGACCCTATGATGTAATGTATTTGTATTTTTAAATTCCGCTGTGAGATTTCTGATAACTTCTTATTCTTCTATTCTATTAGTTCTATCTTTTCTATCTCATCTTCTAATTTCTTTCTGAAATGACACGGTTTTCGGAAGGTCGAAAATCGCGCCGTTACAGTTGGTATCAGAGCCTATGATCTTCGGAAACGTTTAGGCTTTGGAATAGTGAGAGAGCGTATTGTTACTAAAAACTATATTTTAATATAGGTAGATCGTAGTTACTTAGGAAATCCCTTGACATATTTTTCCGATGAGTCATTAATTTTCAATCCGTGTACTCAGGGAGTTGAAAATGAGTTCTCGTGGAGGAAGAGGCCGAGGAGCAAGCGGAGCAACTACGACAAACGGACACACTGTTAACCAGACCCAAGTGGATACTACTGAAGTAATCCGAGCACCAACTCAGCCTAACTTTGCTATGGTCTGTAAGAATTACACGACTCTGGGAGGAAAGATTTTCAGAGGTACTGAATCACTGGTCGGAGTCCAAGCATGGATTAGATCGTGTGAGAAGATTTTTAAAGGACTGAGGTTGGATGACGAGCATAAGCGTCTCTTAGCTTCATGGAATCTGGAAGGAGCCGCAGCAATATGGTGGGATGCCCAGACTGCTAACACTCCTGAGGAAAACTTTACTTGGCCCATGTTCAAAGAAGCTTTTGAAGGTCAGTATCTACCTGCTACTGGAAGGACAAGGATGTACCGAGACTTCATTGATTTAAAACAGGAAAGCATGTCTGTCGCTGAGTACGAAAACCAGTTCAACGCACTTTCAATCTTTGGACCGGAGCTGATAAATACTCTTTTGAAAAAGAACGAGATGTTTGTTGCTGGTCTTAGAGATAATCTGCAAGGAAGGATGATGGGACATTTGAAGGATCCATTTGTGGAACTAGTAGACCTAGCACTCAGATTTGAAGAACTAGATGCAAAGAAACCAGGAGCGAGGATCCAGACTGGGGAGACGAGTGGGGCGAATGCCATGAAAAGGAAGTTCAACCCAGATTGGAAGGATAATCAGGGCCAAGCTAAGACGGGGCAACAGACTGTAGAAGGTAAATTTAAGAATGTGGTGTGTCACAACTGCAAGAAAAAGGGACACATTGCACGATTCTGTAAACAAAAAGGGAACCAGAAACCCCAGCAATACCCACAACAGCATCAGAAACCCCAGCAATACCCGAGACAGCAACAGAAACCTCAGCAACAGAATCAGAACCAGAACCAGAATCAGAGGAACGAGATGGTAGTGAAGAATCTGTGTTTCAACTGTCATCAACCAGGACACATGGTGAAAGACTGTCCATTGATGAAGAGGGCACCACAGCCTAGGGTTTTTGCAATCAAAGATGAGCCGTCTACTTCTCAGAATGTGAAAGGGAAGGGAGTGCTGGAAGGTACTTTACAGTTTAATGGAATTTACCTTCGTGTTTTATTTGATACCGGCGCTTCACACAGTTTTATTTCAGCCGAAACCATAGATCAGTTTGACCTTAAACCAATTATATCACCGAAACCCATTTGCGTATCAAACCCCATAGGGGGAAAAACTGAGCTTAAAATGTGTTGTGAGGATATAACTCTCTTATATCTCTCACACTCTTTTCGATTTGACTTCTATGTTCTAGACTTCAAAAGTTTCAATTTCATACTTGGATTAGACTGGTTAAGCAAGTTCCAAGCCAAGATAAAATGTGATAAAGAAATCATAACCCTTATAACTAGCTTAGAGCGAAAAGCTAGAATAACTTGTGGGAAACCGGGAATTCACACCTGTAGTTTTCTATACGCTTTGGAAGCACCTCAAGAAAGTCTTGACACTTTGGAAGTAGTAAGAGAATTCAAGGACGTATTCGAGGAAGTCGGAAGTTTACCTCCGCATCGAGAGATCGAATTCCGAATTGATTTAGTCCCAGGGGCTAGACAAATGATTCAACCAAAGAGACGGATGGCTCCCAAGGAAGTTCAGGAATTAGAGAAACAAACTCGGGATTTGCTGAGTAAAGGCTTAATCCGACCAAGTTTTTCTAGTTGGGGCTCCGCGGTGGTTTTTGTAGTAAAGTCTGACGGGTCCTTACGACTGTGTGTAGACTACCGAGAATTAAATAAAGTAACCATCCGAAATAGATATCCATTACCTAGAATTGATGACCTTTTCGACCAATTGCACGGAGCAACGGTATTCTCCCAAATGGATTTAGCAACAGGATTCCACCAACTTAGAATCTCTGAAGATTGTATTCCTTTAACAGCATTCAGAGGCCCAGATTTCTTTTATGAGTGGTTGGTTATGCCGTTCGGATTAACCAACGCACCAGCTTTCTTCGTAGATCTAATGAACAGAATCTTTAGGAAAATTCTTAATAAATTCGTTCTCGTTTTCATTGACGATATTTTAATCTTTTCAAAAACCGAAGAAGAGCACCGTGGTCATCTTAGGGTAGTGCTAGAAACTCTAAGGAAGCACGTGTTGAAGGCAAAGTTTACAAAATGTCACTTTTGGAAATCGGAAGTGAGATTTTTGGGGCACATAGTAAACGGAGATGGGATATCAGTAGACCCAGTTAAAGTAAATGCAGTACAACTATGGAAACAACCTCAAACACCAACAGATATTCGTAGTTTCCTAGGACTGGCGGGATACTATCGAAGATTTATCCGAGACTACTCCAAAATATCGTCACATCTGACCAAGTTAACAAAGAAGGGCCAAAAGTTTATGTGGGACCCAAAGTGTGAAAAATCGTTTCAAGAACTAAAGAAGAGATTAACAGAAGCACCAGTATTAGCCGTTCCCGATGGAACGAGCGGATTTGCAGTATACACCGATGCTTGTGTAAGAGGAGTAGGAGCGGTGTTAATGCAGAAGGGACAAGTGATTGCATATGCAAGTAGGCAGTTAAAGATTCACGAGAAGAATTACGCAACTCACGACTTGGAGTTATTGGCAGTCGTTTTCGCATTGAAGATGTGGAGACATTACCTGCTAGGGGGGAAATTCGAACTTTTCACCGATCATAAACCATTAAAGTATCTGTTCACGCAGAGAGATTTAAATCTGAGACAACAGCGGTGGTTGGAATTTCTTGCATCATATGACCTAGATATCATTTATACACCGGGGAAAGCAAACGTAGTGGCAGATGCCTTGAGTAGGAATGCGATATTATCACTTTTGGAAGTCACACCGACTCTCCAAGAAAGGATAATGAGTAATCAGGAAAGGGATGCCAAACTAGAAAAGATTATTCGAGGAGTCAAAAACGGAAAAGAGACTGACTTCGAGTTGGATAATCAAGGAGTTTTGAGAATAAACGGCAGATTATGCGTACCTGACGTGGATGGGATAAGACAGGAGGTTCTAAAAGAATGCCATGCATCAAAGTTGAGCATCCATCCAGGAATTCATAAAATGAATCAAGATATGAGACGAGTATTCTGGTGGTCAGGAATGAATAAGGATATCATTACTTTCGTAAATGAATGTCTATGTTGTCAGCAAGTCAAGGGAGACCATCGAAAGACTGCTGGACTATTACGACCATTAGAGATTCCCAACTGGAAGTGGGAAATGATATCGATGGACTTCATCGATGGTTTGCCAAGAACAAGGAGAGGCTACGAAGGGATTTGGGTAATCGTAGATCGGTTAACTAAGAGTGCGCACTTTATTCCAGTGAAACCAACACGCACTGCCATAACATTAGCCGAAGTATTCATGAAAGAGATAGTACGACTGCACGGTATTCCAACGAGCATTGTAAGCGACAGAGATACCATTTTCACAAGTAGATTTTGGGAAGCTTTGCAGAGAGCGTTGGGAACGAGATTAAATTTCAGTACAGCTTACCATCCTCAAACGGACGGTCAGACGGAAAGAGTTAATCGTATATTGGAGGATCTTCTAAGAGCATGTATTTTAGATTTTGGAGGGTCGTGGGAAGATCATTTACACCTAGTAGAATTTTCATATAATAACAGTTACCAGGCAAGTATACAGATGGCACCATATGAAGCATTATATGGAAGACCTTGTAAAGCGCCAGCATGTTGGGTAGAGTCTGGAAACAAATTGGTACTTGGTCCGGATATGATACTAGAAGCGACAGCAAAAGTGGAATTAGTGAAACTAAGAATGAAAGAAGCCCAGGATCGCCAGAAAAGTTATGTCGATCAAAGACGAAGAGATTTAGTATTCGAAATAGAAGATCTAGTTTTTGTGAAGATCTCACCAATGAAGGGAGTAGTAAGATTTGGAAAATATGGAAAGTTAGCACCAAGATATGTTGGACCTTTCCGCGTCTTAGAAAGAATTGGTTTTCAAGCATATAAAGTTGAATTACCAGAATATATGGCGGAAATTCACAACGTGTTTCACGTATCACACTTGAGAAAATGTATGCACAATCCATCATTAATTCTGGAACCCTCTGTTCAACAAGAAATAGAGATTGAGCCAGACTTGACAGTGATTAGACATCCATTCAGTATTATTGACCGAGAGGGAAAGCAACTTCGCAACAAAGTGGTGAGGCTACTAAAGATCCAGTGGAGCGAAAACCCGAAAGACTGTACGTGGGAAACCGAGAAGCAGATAAAGAAATTATACCCAGATTTTCCTACGAGTTAGGTATGATTTACTATGGTATGGGTAAAATGTAAGGAAATTTTGATTTCTACATTTCTGTGAGCATTTGCATATGTGTGTCATGATTCAGTTTATTAGGACTTATGAACTCTCTTGTATGTTTACATCACTGATGAGTTCTATTTTCTTGTTTACTGTTAGATGGCACCAATATGGAAGACCACAGCAAGAAAGAGGGTAACGCCACTCCAGTTCCTTATGCTACATACAAAGAGACAAAGGGTAGGAGATTCCGACAACAACCGAGAGAGATCACCCATCGACGACGAGGACACACACATATCATCAGAAGGATCAGTACTGGGCAGGAACGAACAAATGGAACAAGATGGAGGACACCAAGACATTACTAATGAGGATGAAGCGATAGAAGGAGGTGGAAGTGTTGACGGGTATGGTGGAGGAGATGAGGGTGGCGAAGATGAAGAAGAATATGAGGAAGAATATGAGGAAGAATATGAGGAGGAATATGAGGAAGAATATGAGGAGGAAGAAGACCAAGTTGTTCCGGGAACCCCAGTCATTGTACCTGAGACCCCAGTCATGGCTACGGGAAACCAGCAAGAAGAGCTAGTGGCCCAAAGGACAGCGATATGGAATAGATTGGAACAAGTTCTCGTCGAGTTTCGCATGGCAGGAGGAGGAGTACAAGTATTCGGTGAATATGGATATCCCGTGGTGAGGCTATATTTAATACCACCAGTGGGTCTGATTAATATATCTGATGACGAGGAGGAAACTGATGCAGAGGACATAGTTGAGGTCCTTAATATATCTGATGACGAGGGGGTCGTAGAGATAATAGATATCTCTGACGACGAGTAGTAGGACAGGGACTCGAGGAGGATAGTTACGTATGTATATTTTGGGGCAGTTTAGAACTTGAGTAGTCAAGTCTAGTATTATTGTATGTATCGAGACTAGTGATAATATAGAACTAGTCGTATTTGTATGTGTACTAAAGGAATCAGTTTATGAAATATTTTCTTTTGGAAACTTTCTATCTTTCTTATGTAATTTCGGGGCGAAATTCTTTTAAGTGGGGTAGTCTGTAATGGCTGGATTTTCTTAAGCTTCTGACATTCATTTTTATAAGGAAATTTAAATGTATCTAGAAGACTCGACCAATTTAAATATGTATAATCACTTATATGTGTGTATATACATATATGATTTACACTATAACTTAATATACACAGGATATATTAACTAAATGTTTTAACAACTTAAGAAATAATGGCGACACATTTGATAACATTAGGAAGTGTAGGGAAGCTAGCAACATGGAATAAGTGTGGAAATTCCTATTTTACGACTAACATGTATAATCGTCATATACTAAGCAAACTAGTAATGAGATTAACACCTATATATTTCTATATTTATATATATATATAAGTATAGCATGAAAAGTATGGACATATATATACATTTCTATATACATATGCTACGGCCTAAGTATATATATAAGTACATATATACACCAAGTTCATTTGCAAGAAGTATAGTCCAACCTTTAAACAAAATCAAGTCCAAAACCCCATCATTTAGAAATAGATTTGAATTTAATCATCACCTAATCCCTACACTATTACTTGCGGCTGAACTAATAATGAGAGCAAACAAATATCAAAGAGGAAAACTATTTTTCTCTTAAGGTTTGTGATGGTAAGTATTGAGAGCATTTAATGCAAGCAAGGGGAGCATTTAATGAAAGCATAGTCTTGTACTTTGGAGAGACCAAGGAGACATTGGTAGAAATATCTCTTGTGGAGAGTAATTTAAAAAAAAAGCATGCTGTATAAAGTTTAGGCCATACAAAGGAGAGAGAAAGGGGTAGGTAGAGACGTGGGTTTTTACTTGTTAAAAGCATAAGGGAAAAACTATTGTTTAAAGAGAAAAGTTAGGCTATATATATACACCATCATATCCATGCAAATGGTCTTTCACAAGCACAAGAACACTTTGCTGAAACAGAAACCATCTACAGCAAGAAATTTGTGGAAAGCTTTTCAAGTGAGTAAACTTTCTCATTTTCGTTATTTGTTTGTATGAGATGATGTAGTAATATATAGGTATGCATACATGTTATGTTGAGTGGTATTCGGTAACTAAACTATCATGAAAATTCTGAAAGTAAAATAACAGGAAAACAGTAAACCATGAATGTGAGTCAACTCTTGATCTTTTCAAACCATTACTGATGCAGTTATATATCATGTGATGATCGCAAAACTATGTAGTAAACCAGTGAACATCTATGTGAGTAAACTTTATTTAAATTTCCATTTTTAAACTATTCCTTCTTATAAGTAGTATGATATAAATAGGTACATGAATATATACTTTCTGAATAAATGGAATTAGCTAACTTGATCTGTATATTTAAACCGGAAAACAAACTATAGAATAGAGGACCCTTGCCGTGAGAAAAACTCTGCTGGTAAATGTTAATTTCTGATAGTTTGTTGAATAATACAATTCCATATAAGCTTATCTGCTCGCTTAGTGGTTGTTAGTTTACCATACTTTGGATATAAATATCAAAGAAAACAGAGGACCTAAATTTAGTGAGATCATGTGTGTGTCTAAGTTATAATGTATTAGTCTAGAAACTGGTTTAACTAGAAATAAAAAAATATATGGTCATTTGTACACCAGTTCACCATACAAATGAATCATTACTGGGCATTCCATCCTTTCTATTTACAAGCTAGATACTGTCAGGTGCTGGAACATGGAAAGTCAGAGACTGGTTTTGACAGTAAATACCTTACTGATGAAATGACAGTAAAAACACTTTTGAATAAGAAGCTCGATAACAAGTCAATTCACACTTCAACTTACAAATGCATGCGTTGGGTGACCGATATTTAATCACACGTTAAAAGCGCTGTCAATGAAACTTTAACGTGAAAAAGGCTATGTCGCATAGCATGCCATTCGGAAACTTATGGTTTGAAGTCCACAAAGGAATCGAAATACAAACAAAACAATAGAAGAATCGAAACAAGAAAGAAACGGAGGGAGGCAGAAAAGAAATAGAGAGGGGAAAGAAGAACTGGGTTAAGAGTTGATCGGGGCTTATGGGAGGGACCAATGGAGGATGTTGCGAATGGAGACGTGGGTGATTGTACATATGTACAACAGTGTGTGCACCTGTGTGTGTCTGCATGAAGACTGGAAAACATAGGAAGAAGGCGCAGTATGCGGAAGAGGGAAGAAAGGTTATTGAAGGCAGTAGCAAAATGTAGGAGAATAACAGTTAAAGAAGTGACGTGTGTACAGATGGTCTTGGAATTGGCAGGTGGCCGAGGCAGTGTGTTCATGTGCACTGATACAATCCGGTGCATAAAAGCTGGAGCAAGAACAGTGAGCAAAGAAATATATAAATTAAATAAAACAAAAACAAAAAAACATATAAACAAGTAAAGAAACGAAATGAAGAAAGATGGGAAGTGCTGGCACTAGAAATGAGGAATGTCATATGTGTCCTGCATATTTCAGTTCAATGATAAAATAATTAGAGTCAGCAAAATTAGGAAGAACGTGCATAGTGTTTAAAGCACATTCTGAAATATCATTTGTTTCTTGATCAACCCAACCTAGAGTATTCCATGCACCTATCAGATGGTACACAGAAAGAGAAATGCGAAACATGCAACAACAGTCCTAAATGATTCTCAATAATAACGTCAGAATAAGAGCAAACATAACCATGCACTGAACTGTGCACTTGAATACCAAACAAAGAATAATACTATGTGAAGAAACAAAAGAAAAAGCATGACAAGGAAAAAGAGAAACTGGGGTCTGGTTGTAGTGAATGAGAGTGGAAAGAAGAAAATGGCAAGAAGTTCAAAAACGGAAGTTGACCGAAGAAGTTCAACGAGTTTGAAATTTAGAATTTAAAGAAAATAATTTAAATAAATTATTAAACTAATTTATTTATGATAAATTAGAAGGAAACAAATAACTTACTAGAAGAAATGGATTATTGAACATTGTTCAAACATCGACGATGAACGAAGCAAAATACTGTGTGCGAAGCACGTGCTTCATTTATCCATTTCTAAATAATGAGCAAAACTGAATAGAGTACCGTGTGCAACGCACACACCTTAACTATTACTATCCAGATATGAACAAGATAAACATATATTGTTTGTGTGATGATAATTAATGTGTAAACTGAATAATAATCATGATTAAGCTGATAATTGTTTATCGACTATAAAAGACATCTCGTACATCGTTTCGAAGGGTCCGGAATAAATATTTCACTTCGACTCGAATTATACGACGCATGACAGAATACTAAAGTCAATGATATGCAAGGGCTATTTTAAATAGTATCTTCGGTCTGTTCAGTCCCAGGACAAACCCGAATGGACGAGTGTCTGACAACGTATGTCAGTTAGATTCTACACATCGAATTTACGTAAGTACATTACGTTGGTGGCGGAGAAATTCGTTTCTCTTAGCTCTATTGCCCGCAATATATTTGGGTAATCGAATGAGTGTCTCTGACGGATATGACGATGTGGCATTCAAAGAAATTGAAGAAATGAATCTGTCAGAAGGATAAACGTGACCTCAAAACCTCACAACCAGTAAGTAACAAAAGTTGGGCTAGGCAGCATGGCTAGTTGGGTCATACCCAAGCAGGGTATATTATCACCATCTAGAGAATATTCATATTTGTTACTTCTTTTAATTCTGTATCTCCCGGGAACGGTTATGTTGGTACCAACCGTAGAGGTGGTAATATATTCGTTACACTCAAGCTAAATGAGTGGACGGTCATGTGTGGCCGGGTTGCAGGATGTTCTTGTTGAACCCCAGTGTATCTTCTCTAGAGTACACTGATCGGTGGGTGCTCCCATACCCTGTCAGTTAGAAACCAAATTTCCATAAGCACTCGACGGGTTTAGATTTTATTCTATGTACGTGAACGTGAGATGTAAGCGATTCACTAGATGATTATTTATTTGATAAATACTATCGTAAATATCAAACATTTTGATATTAAAATACAAGGGTCGTTTTCCATATATTAGTTATGGATTGGGCATAAGATTTCTGAAGTAATTGAATCTATTTATAACGGAACACCTTATTTCTTATTTCCCTGCTTACATCTATTTAACTGTGTTTACTCACACCAGTCCCCTGACTGACCCGGAGTTTATTTTCTGTGTTTTCCCTAAACTCTTGGGTACTCATAATATTTATTATGAGTAGTCAAGTAACTCAGGTTGGCAATGGAACCTTACGAAGTTCAAGTTGCAGGACAAGTCTAGTAGTTTTAACTACACCTATGTATCCAGTTAGATTTGTATTTCCATATCATGATGTATTATTAGGTGAATGTACTATGATGTTGTAAGTTGTTTATGTATTATGATGTATCAGACCCTATGATGTAATGTATTTGTATTTTTAAATTCCGCTGTGAGATTTCTGATAACTTCTTATTCTTCTATTCTATTAGTTCTATCTTTTCTATCTCATCTTCTAATTTCTTTCTGAAATGACACGGTTTTCGGAAGGTCGAAAATCGCGCCGTTACAGAGACCGTTTGGAAAACGACCATTTTCTGGTCGATCAAATTTGACTGAAATTGACAAAACACATTTTCTTTAGCCACGCTTACATATTAGTTCCAAAAATTGAAAATTGGAATCATGCAATAATTCGACATTCCGGATCCAACAAAAGTGTTTTCATCGAAAACGGAGGTCGTTTGTAAAATGACTATATATTCTATTAAAACATATATATATATATATATAAATTCCATAGCGACTATTCTGAATATTAAGCTGGACATAACTTTTGATTCCCATAATGAAATTTCAATATTTCAGATTCATTAGAAAGATATTTTTAAATGGATTAAAATATTTTTGTTTTCACCAAAATCTAATTTATTTTGAATCCTGTACATTTAGTCAAAGTTCAAATTCAATTTTTCAAACTACCGCACTATTTCTAATTCCTTTTATAATTAAATAAAATTTATTAGTTCTAACTTCGAATAACATAAAATTTTAATCGTTATTATTTAAAACAAATTATTTTAAATATTTAAAATTCAATAAAATTGCTAAAATAAAAAATTTAAATTGGTTCCAAAATTCCGGGTTGTTACAATATATTTGTCGAAACTAAACCGATTATATTTGTGTGATTATTGAAGTATGCTAACTTGAAATAAGTTTAATACTGACTCGGGTGTTTTGTGTATTTTGCATGGGACACTCGGGTCAGGCCCTAAGTGTTCTAGGTTATAGATACCAGCTCATAAAGAGGAGAGGGACGTGAAGATGACACGTAGAGAGGCATATGCGTGCGCTAGCTCGACAACAAAAATCATACAATTTTATTCTTTGAAACTTATGTATAAATTTACATTTTTCTTCCTCTATACAAATGTTTGTAAACTCTAATATTTTATATGAAATTTTATTCCGCTGCAAATTATGCACTACATGATTTTGAGTTAATTCTATTTAAATCGCGTAAGCCTATAACAATCTGTCGTTTTGAACGTTCTGTGTTGGTTTAAATACAGATTTTTAACGGGTAAAATGCCAGGTCATTACATCTGGTATCAGAGCTTTTGTCCATACAAAGCTTGACTTATTCGGTTTAAAAACTCATTAGAGATAAGGTAGAAATACCTTAGAATGAGTGGAATTGATGCTAGAAACAGCAGATTTTGAAATAAAATAAAATTTTGGAAGAGATTTCTAAAATAAAATATTTTGAAGAAGATTCTGAAATCAAATGTTTTGAAGGAAACCATTTTCGAAATAATAATTTTTTAAAAGCCCTTTTGCGGTAGAAATTTTCGAAAAGCATTGTCGAGATGTTTTCAAAGAAAATAAAAAATTATATGAATTGTGTTTTCTAAGTGTATGAAATCTTCCAAGTGATTTTGAAAGAAATTTTGTGGAAAATCAAAGACGAGTACAAAATTTTGAAAAATATCTTAAAATTTGACGAACCGGAGTTGGCGATATTCGTTTGAGGAACGACGGTTGGAACTTGAGTTGAAACGGTATTGAAATATACTCGGATTGGACCAAATTTGGTAATAAATTCTATCTTTTTTTTTGGTTTGAAAGTAATCTTATTTTGCCAATTGCTTCAAGCTAAATACTATTGTTTTACTTAAACTATTTTACCAAAATTATTTATTTTATACGTATGCTTAGTTTTCTACTTTTCTAAATTATTTATATTAAATCAATTTATTTGAACATATTATTTTATTAAATTAGTTTATTTAACTTTTATATTCTTTATTTTGTTAAACTCTTTTGTATTTATATTTAACCTTCTATTTGGACTAAATTAGTCGTATTTAACAATTTGTACTTTTGATCTTATTTAACCTATTTATTTATCTCAACTCATATTAATTTCTTTGTAAACTATTGTATTTGCTTATGTTATACCAAAATATCAAGCATGTTTGATCATTATAAGGTAAAACTCTATCCTCCGATTTGCGTTGTATTGTGTGATGGGACTTGAGTCTTATAATGATTTCATTTTCTAAAAAGCATTGCATTGTTTTGAAAAGATTTATTTAATTTATGCACTGGCAATCCAATGGAGTAAACCCGTTCCACGTTAGCGGAGTGGTCCTTGATTAGCCATATTATTAGATTAGTTAGGAAAGATTTTTCATACCAGTTTCATGACTTACTCGTAGTTTGTTTCACTTGCAAACTCCGGTGCCCTTATTTTCCACACGGGCAGTCGAGTGGCTTGTTTTGCAGATATTTATTTATTGAGCAGGATTCTGGATCGAAGCTTAAAGCGGTGTCCAGAGCATTGATAGTCTTTCGCTGTGTTAGTTTAATTGTTCCGCTGTGCATTGAATTACATTATTGTAAATTATCTTCCGCTGTTGTATTATTATATTCGATGTACTCTGATACAACATTATTATGATGTTTATAAAAGTCTTCTGCTATTTGTTCTGATGTGTTGTATGCCCAAAGTTAGCGTATGTGGGATTCAAACGGTCTTGGTCGTTTTAATGATTGATTAGGTCCAGGCGAAATCCGTGTTGTTACAACTGGTATCAGAGCTTTGGTTATTTAAAATCTTTGGGGTACAACTCGTTAGAACTGAACAAAAGACTCGTCAGAGGTAGGATTAGTAATATCTCATAAAAGAATACTCATTAGAGATAGGATCAGTAGCATCCTAAAATGAGAAAACTCGTTAGAGATGGGGTTAGAAATGCCCTAGAATGAGTTGAGAGTGACAAGTTTATAATTAACGTATTTGTGAATATATATATATATATATATATATATATATATATATATATAATCCGATCTTAGAAAATATGATTTTTGAACATTTAAAAGTTATATATATTTGAAAAGCTAATCAACTAATTGATTGATGATTGTGTTGTGTAATTATTAGTTCAACTAATAAAGTTATTGAAACTAAAAAAATAAATGAAAGTTGAGTTAGTTAAACAACTTTCAGCTCCGTTCCTTTTCGAGGACGAAAAGATTTTAAGTGGGGGAGATTGTAACAACCCAGAATTTCAGAACCAAATTTAAATTTTAATTTAAGCTATTTTGAGGAATATGGAGTATAAATTTGTTATTTTTATGGAATAAAAATTTGAGAATAACTTTAAAATTAGTTTTTATATACTATTTAATTTAAAACAAACCCAGGAAAAATTATTTAAACTAAATTATTGAATATAAATTGGTCCTAAATAAATTTATGATATTATTAATGGAATTATTAATTTTTGCTGAAAGATTGTTTGGAAATAATGTGTTCATTATAGACGAAATAAATTCCAATACATGCATGTATATATCTTTGTTTATCGTCTTTAATTCTTTCTCTATTTGTTCAAAATGTAACGTTTAAGAATTTGGAACAGGATTACATGTGAATAACTGCATTTGTTTTTAGTGTCCTCCTCTCTTCGTTGCTTCATTAATATTGCACCATTCCTCTCTTTCAAAATTGACACATTCTTTTATTTATTTATTCATCCTTTCCAAAATATTGCATGATATTTCCTTCTTCTCCTCTTCTTTCCCTTTTCACTTCTATCCCTTGCAACTTCTCAATTAATGTCATGTTTTCCTATTAAATTTTTTTAGGAAAAAAAATGAATAATGCACAACATTTCTCTATTCACATTTCATGCAAATTAAAATAATATTTTGAGAAATATAAATTGTACATGTTCCCTTTTAAATTTGAGGATTACTTTATAAAGACAATAAACCTAAATTATGAAAACAATATTTTATAGTCACTGAATAATTGCTGTAGACGATATAGAAACGGTCTTGACGTTACACTTAAAAACTTTAATTTTGAATTTGAATTTGGATTGCTTGTGTTTACTCTAATTTAAATAAATTGAATCGATTGCTAAATTACATTTTCCATAATAAAATTTCCATAATGCCACCATTGAATAAAATACTAAGCAGATATGGTATTTAACAATGTTCAAATAAGTAATCGTACAACCCTAAAGTTCAGTTAAGTATTACAAAAGTTTTTTTTTGGAAGGAATTAATTATCCCCTTTTGATTTTTAAATTAGAAATAAATACTAAATTACTGTTTTAATTACTTAGTGGACTCTTAATTTATTTGCATGTGTTCTTCCTTATCTCTTTCCCACTTTAACAATGAATTGTTTTCTTCAATTTTGAAAAGAAATAAGTGTTTATTTAATCAACACACAAATTTCCTAATTATTACCTTATTTTTGAGTAATCAACTAAAGAAAAACTTTTCCAATATAAATAAATACCTGGAATCCTATTAATGATGTAGGTTGAATTAAGATAATAAGTGTAACATTTATAACAGTAAATTTTAACAATACGGATATGTATTTTAGATATGTTGGTTGCAATAATGATGAAACATTTATTAAATTAGAAATTTGTACCTATTGTTTGTATATCGTAATTTTAAAACAATTTTGAATTAGTATAAGGAGAATAAAACCTTTGATTATCTTCCTAGTAACTGTAATCTATTTTTGAATTTAATGTTGGAACCTCAATTGGAATTCTTTAGAAAAAAAAATGAAAATAAATGTGATTGATTGTTTTAAAAAGAGAAACACATGTTTATGTTTGTATGAAAACAAAACAAATGAGTATAAATTTTGTATATAGTAGTTAAGCATACTAATTAGGTGTTCCTCCTTTGATTTAAAATCATGCATTGAATACTTTCCCATTTTTCTCTTTCTTATTTTATTTTAAATTTTGAATAATAAATAAATAAGCTACCTCATGCTTATTCAGCTAAATTAATTTCTTTCGTAACCTACTATGTATGAAAGGACACATTAGAGAAATAATCATGGTGTCCTCTTCTTAATATTTTGTCCATCCTCCTTCTCAAAAGAAACAAAACATCTTCAATTTGCAAATTTGCTGCTAAGGATTGCTTGTTGTCCTTGTTTATTTCTTGTCTTCATCATATCCACGCAAGGTGAAAATTCTAAACTCACTTTAAAACTTTAACTTATACATTCGATGTGTAAAGTTATGTATGTTATGAATAAAATTATCATGCGATGAAATAATCATTGATCAGTTAAAAATATGATTTTTAACTTATGTATGTTATGAATAAAATTATATCATGCAATGTAGAAAATTGTCATGTTATGAAATAATTCCTAGTTCAAAAAAAATATGTTTTTTAGCATATTCATGCAATGTAGATAATTGTTGTGAGAATCCTAAACTCACATGAAAATAGAAAATAAAATTAGACATGCTATGTAGAAAATCATGTGTATGATAAAAATTATTTGTGAGAATTCTAACTCACATAAAAAGGGTTTATAAAATTATTTTTATTCAATGTAGAGAAATTGGTTATGCGATAAAATTGTTCGTGTGACGAAATTGTGTGTGCGATAAAAGTTGTTATGTGATGTGAGATCTCTAATTTAGAATAAAATTTATTATTGATTTCAATGTGAAATTCATATATGTGTGGTATAAAATTTGAGATGAATGTTTGTGATTGCGATGAACAAATGGATTGAACTGTGTATGTTAGAAAATAAGATATACATGTTTGTTAGAAATTTTTTTGACAATAAAAATTGTTCTTTTTATTGTATGTAGGAACATAAGAATTGTCAAATTTTGAGTTACAATAAAAATTATTCTTTTTATTTTACGTATGAACATAAGAATTGTCAAATTTTGAGTTACAATAAAAATTATTCTTTTTATTGTATGTAGGAACATAAGAATTGTCAAATTTTGATTTATAATAAAAATTATTCTTTTTATTGTATGTAGGAACAAAAGAATTATTTTTATTCATTTGTTGTATTAGAATTGTTGACAAAATAAAAGTATCAATTCCTTTTGTTTATGTTGAAATAGAATTGTCAACAAAATAAAAGAATCAATTTTATTTGTTTTGTTGAAATAGAATTGTCAACAAAATAAAAGAATCATTTTTATTTGCTTTTTTGAAAAGATTTGTCAACAAAATAAAAATATCATTTTTAATTGTTTTGTTGAAATAGAATTGTAAACAAATAAAAATTGTCATTTTTATTTGTTATGTTAAAATAGATTTGTAAGCAAAATGAAAATATCATTTTTACTTTTGTTATGTTGAAAATAGAATTGTAAAACACATAAAAATACCATTTCTATGTTACATGTCAATATAGGAATTGTAAAACACATAAAAATACCAATTTTATGTTACATGTTAACGTAAGAATTGTAAACAAATAAAATTTGTCGTTTTTTTCTGTTATGTTAAAATAGATTTGTATACAAATTAAAATAGTCATTTATATGTATCATGTTATACATTGAAATTGAATACAAATAATGAAAATTAAAATTATCTTTTTATTTGTCATTAGTAACATAAAACATGTCGTGTAAATTAAATTCATCTTTTATTTTGACATTAGAACTGTAAAACATGTCATGTAGACAAAATTATCTTTTTATTTTGTCACTAAAATTATAAAACATACATGTAGACAGAATTATCTTTTTATTTTGTCACTAGAATTATAAAACATGTACATATGACAAAATTGTTTTTTTTTATTCCGTCACTAGAATTAGAAAACAAGTATGTAGACAAAATTGTCTTTTTATTTTTTCATTAGAGGAAGAGAACATGCATGCAAATAAAATACATTTTTAATTGACATTAGAAACATGTAGTGAAGTATGCAAATAAAACACATTTTTATTTGACATTAGAAACATGCAGTGATGTAATGTAAATAATTATATTTTATTTGACATTAGAAATGTAGAAAATGTAATGTAAATAATTACTTTTTATTTGACATTAGAAATGTAGAAAATGTAATGTAAATAAATTACATTTTATTTGACATTAGATCATGTAGTGAAGTTATGCAAATAAAATACATTTTATTTGACATTGGAACATGTAGAGAAGTTAGGAAAATAAGATACATCTTTTATTCAACATTAGAAAACGTTGGAAATATATGCAAGCAAAACCTCTTTTTATTTGACATTAGAAAATATAGGAATTTGTTTGCAAATACAATATCTCTTTCTATGTATCACTAGAAACATTTAAATGGTTATGTAAAATAAAACATTCTTTTATTTGGCATGTTAAACACGTTAATGGAATTGTCAAATGATTTATATTTATATATAATTCTATATATATATATATATATATATATTGTGAGACGACCCGAAATCCCGTTTAGACGGAAACAAGGGTTATCTTTGGAATATAACACAGAAACAGATAACAGCAGAACAAAATTAAATAAATACACCAGATATGAACAATAGAATATACTGGATAAAAGTAATCATCAGAGTTACACAGTATACAGGATCTTACTTAGTACAAATACAGTTCAGCTATACATAAATGTCTACAGCGGAAATAAACAAAATATGTACAATAGGAGCTGAACAGCATAAAAAGAAATAAATGATAGAATCCATCTTCAGCTCCAGCTATCCAGAAAGAACCAGCTAAACCTGAATACAAGGCTGCCCGTGCGGAAAAAGGGGCACCCGAGTTTGAGAGTGAAACAAACTACGAGTCAGTCATGGGACTGGTATGAGAAATCTACTCAACACATATATAATTTGGCTAATCACAGGACCACGCCACTTTCGTGGAACGGGTTTACTCCATTGGATTGCCAGTGCTTTAAAACAAATCTTTCTTTTAAACATCGCTATGCTTTTTATAAAAATGAAACCGTTATAAGACTCAGTTCCCATCACACAATGCAACGCAGACCGGAGGATAGAGTTTTACCTTATAACGGTCAAAATATGCTTGATACGAACAAAACAAAGGCATTTGATATTATTGTTAGTGTCTATATGTTTTGAAAACAATTTCAAATCATAACTATCAATCATAGACGGCATGGGTACCATATATCATGTCGCCATATATATATACAATCAAAACCGCACGATGTCGTATTTGGAAACTGGATTTCCGTCATGAACCAAGGCAAAAGATAGTCCTTACCGAATTCGTGACTCTCTAGCCTGAGCCACAGGCAAGTACTCAGTCAAGCCTTCGGAGCGACAGGGCCGGTCCACCGACGTGGATTAAAATGCCTGAACAACACGTTTCCCTGCCCTTTGGGGCGTAAACGAGCCAACGAATGACTCCATCGGACCCGGATCGTCCGATCAAACCGAGGCGCCTCGCAACAGCAACAACCACATAGGTGAAAAGTATATAAATGTCAGGGCTGGGAGGTCACTGACACCACCCTAGCTAGAAAGAAACGCATGCACTCCCTGAGGTCCTTCTCCTGTTTCTGGTTCATACCGGGGTGTGAGGCTCGCGAATTCACGTTATACACAAAGCTACGCCACACAGGCGGTGCTTTGATCATCACCACAAGACTTTGCTTTTCAACAGAAGCCCTGATCACTGCATCTTAGCATGCCACACAGGCAATTCATGCCATGCGACTGATGTCCATCGATATACAACCTCTGAGCTCGTGCGTCTCAGAGAAGGGCGTTAAGCGAAAGAATAAATTCTTCGCCGCCAAACAGATGTATATTTAACAGAAATCAATCAACACAGAATAAACTCCAATGTCAGACACACAGTCCATTTACAAGTCCGTTCTGGGTCTGAACGAAACCGAAGGCACTAAATACCTCGCAAACCCATCGATCACCATGTACGTCTGGACGATCACCACTCATCATCCATATTTCGGGATGCCTCCCAATCAGGACCTCGGTTACCATCCAAACGAGATGAAGATCTCCGGTCTTCGACCGTCGTCTTCATCTTCGAATTTCAATCGTCGGTCGATTATTTGAAATGAGAATTAACTCGGCCTTTTCAAATAATTCACGCATATTTAGAATTTAAAATCAATTTATTTCAATGGTTAAATTATTCGACAACACCAATATTGTTCTTTAATGTAATTTTCACACCAAACACATTCAACCATCAAAATTCACATAAATCAAGCAAATTCAGTTTATTTCTATTCCATATCGCTTACGATATTTTATAACTATTTATCGCTATTTTTATTTATTTTAAAATAGCTAATTTATTCAAAACGACGCTTCGGGCCCTAAAGCGGCCGTGGCGCTGTTTTTCTTCAGATTTGATTTACACATATCTGAAAATCTGACCGTTGGATCTTCACAAAATTTACATCATTAGAAAGGTCTTTTCAAAACGAATCCAACGGTTCTAGTTTTGGGAAAATCCGACGGTCGGATCTTCCGGTACAATCGTTTGAAGTTTCGATTTCAAAATACGAACTACAGCGTCGTTATTCGATTAAATATATAATTATATTTATATATATAAATATAATCGCTTCTGGCGCTGTTTTTCTTCAGATTTGAATTAAACATTCCAGACAATCCAACCGTTGGATTTTTACAAGGTTGGTGCCGTTGGAAAGATTATTCCAAGGCGAACCCGACGGTTGAGATTTCGGGAAAATCCAATGGTCGGATTTCCCGCATTAGTTGTTTGAAATCACGGTTTCAAAATACGAACTGCACGGCCTCGTTTCGTTTTAATTTTATTTATATTTATATATTTATATAAATATAGTTCATTCAATGATTTCAATATCGTTTTCACTTCAAATATTTCACTAACGCCTTAAAATTTTGGAAAATTTCGCCATAACCTCCCCTGCACCGGGAGCATCGGGAAATCGCAAATAGCTTTCCCGGTCCTTCTAATCTCAAAAAGAAAAAGAAAAAGCCAAGCGGCTAGCCAACAGGCTCATAAAATCATCACCCAAACAAAACAGTAAATGTGTACCTATTTGTCGGGCACAAAATTTTATTCCTCTTCTCTAGCCCCTTTGCTATAACCTGTTCAATGAATATGCATGTACATTTATATACAGTTCTTATCATTTATCATTTTCTATTCAACTTCATATTTGATTTCTATTTGGTTTAAAAACACCATTCATTCTAATGTTACACACATAGGTGCAAATCATTTCATTAGCTAATTAATGAATATTTCAACTCATATATGTTTATTTTGAACAAGTGGATATTTTTAACACTTCACATTTCAACGATTTATGCATACAATAAAAATGTGATTTTTATTGTAAAACAATTCATTTTAAAACACTATTTTTCCATATAGTTCATATAGGTGACAAAAATAGGATTTTTCTTATGAAACAATTTCTTTCAAAACGAGATTATTTTACACAGTTCATATAGTCGATAAAAGGTGATTTTTATTATCAAACAATTTATTTCAAAATATGAATACCATTCAACACATGAATTTCTAATCAACGAATGAATATCAATTCAACACATGAATGTTTTCTATAGTTTCTATATACAGATAAAAATGTGATTTTTATTATCAAACAATTTATTTCAAAATATGAATACCATTCAACACATGAATTTCTAATCAACGAATGAATATCAATTCAACACATGAATGTTTTCTATAGTTTCTATATATAGATAAAAATGTGATTTTTATTATCAAACAATTTATTTCAAAATATGAATACCATTCAACACATGAATTTCTAATCAACGAATGAATATCAATTCAACACATGAATGTTTTCTATAGTTTCTATATATAGATAAAAATGTGATTTTCATTATCAAACAATTTATTTCAAAATATGAATACCATTCAACACATGAATTTCTAATCAACGAATGAATATCAATTCAACACATGAATGTTTTCTATACAATGAATAAATATAGTTTAAGCATATGAAAATAATTCAAACACATGAATATTATTCAAAATTTCGGCAGCATAACGGCAGGGTAGTTAAAACCGGGACCGTCCCTAGTACGACTCCTCGCTCTACCTTAAAACCTCGCGGTTTTTGACAATGGGGATCATGCATCTAGTTCGCACGCAGGCGGCATGTATATATTTATTTCATTTCCACAAACTAATCCTATGTGGTTTCAACCAAATATTTTTCAACCACAAGCGGGTATTTTTCAACCTCAATCAATCAATATCAACCACAAACAAACCCAAACAATCATTCGCTATCAATCAATTTTCACAACAATTTCAACCAATAAATATCGTCCATGGTTTGTGGACGAGGGGCGTATATATATATATATATATATATATATATATATATATATATATATATTTATATATAGCAATTCACTTTTATTTCAACACATATATAATTATAGAAAAGAAATTGAAGAGTGGGAAATTCTCACCAATAGCTATGCAATACTACGACTCTTCCTTTTTAGAAATCTTCGCCAATCTCGCCTTTTGTCGCTTTCGTTGCCCGTATTCTCTACATATGTAAAAATCGAATTTTTACTTCGTTATTCAATATATAAAAATTGCATTTCAAAAATATAGATTCCGCCTTTTCAAAAATAAAGATTATATTTTTAATATTCCTATGATGTAAAAATTATATTTTTATTACTTTAAAAATATAAAAATCATATCTTACTTCTTCTACTTAATAAAAATTCCGTCTTTTCTATTTTAAAAACATGATCTTTTCTATCCAAGTTCAAATCCTTTTCTATTTAAAGTTCAACTCTTTTTCTATTTAAAGTTCAAATCTTTTCCTACTTAAAGTTTAAATCTTTTCCTTTTTTAAAATTCAAATCTTTTTCTATTTATATCTTAAAATTAAAATCAGTTTTAAACCCCTTTTAAAATCAGTTTTTAAACCCTTTTAAAATCAGTATTTAAATCCTTTTAAAATCAGTTTTTAAATCATTTTAAAATCAGTTTTTAAATCATTTTAAAATCAGTTTTTTAATCATTTTAAAATCAGTTTTTAAATCAGTTTTTAAATCATTTTAAAATCAGTTTTTAAATCCTTTTAAAATCAAAACAAAAATAAAATAAAATACTTACTGTAATGCGAAGAAGGGGGGCGTCGTCAGAGTCGGCGGCAGGAGGTCGTCAGGGCGGAGCTGGCTTCGAGGGGGGCGGCGGAGTCGGGGTGCTTCGCGAATTAGGCGCCGCGATGCTTCAGGGGGGGGGGCGGATGCGTCGCGAGGGGAGGGGTCGGGTGCGTCGAGGTGGAGAGGAGCGGGATCGGAGGGTGGAGCGAGGCACGGCGGTCGTGGGTGGAGCTTCGGTGGAGGCGGCGGCTGCTGCTGCTTTCTTCTTCTTTTTTTTTCCTTTCTTTTTAATGAAATCGGGGGGGGGGGGGGAGCAGAAAGAGAAGAAGGAGGGAGATATATATATATATTTTTTTATTTATTAATTAATTTAATTGCATAAAGTTGACTTTTACCCACGACCTCGAAACGAGGCCCACCGCCTGTCGTCCATAGCGTTTCACCCTCATTCCGAACACAATGGGATATGTATCGCAAGCTGATTTGCTCGTTACAATCAGTTTCCGTTGAATTTACATTTAAATCACTATATTGAATTTTAAACGTACATTTCAAATTACCGGGGTCACATACTAACTCTAAAAATTCCAGAAAAATATTTTCTAGCTTCGTATTGACGATATGGTCCTAACAAAACTAGTTTCGTCGAATTCTGAGACCGTTTGAAAAATGGCCAATTTCCAGTCGATTAAAATCAACGGAAACTGGTCAAACGCGTTTTCCTTTGCCACGCTCACGTATTGATTCGAAAAATTATGAAATTTGAAACCTAGCAATAACTTGACACTGCGGATCCAAAAAAATGGTTTCTTCGAAATCCGAGGTCGTTTGCAAAATGTCCACTTTTAAGGGCCTGAATTCCATAGTGACTATTCAGAATTTTCAACTGGACATATCTTTTGATTCCCGCTATCAAATTTCGATTTGTCAGATTCGTTGGAAAGATATTATCAATTAGATTCCATTATTTTTGGTTTCACTAAAATCCGGATTGTTTTGCACCCGGTATAGTCCGGCAAAGTTTGAATTCAATTTTTGAAACCGCCACGCCATTTCAGGCCTTGTTTATAATTATAATTAATTATATTCGTTTTCAATTGTCGATTCAAACTCAGTTTTCATCGCCATTATTTAAAATATTTATTTTAAATATTTAAAATCCATTATTTTAGCCGATTTAAAATTTTTAAATTGGTTCAGATTTTCTGGGTCGTTACAATCTCTCCCACTTAAAACTTTTCGTCCCCGAAAAGGAACAAAGTCGAAAGTGGTTAGATAAATCTACAATCACACAACACAACAACCAATCCAATTGTTTTTAACCTTCAAAAATATACTAATCAAATCCTATACCCTTTAAAGATCATTCAGACTATATAATTAAAAGTGCACATCTATGGGAAGAAAACAGCAATAGAATAGAGAATTAAATGGTAATGCAAAGTAGGGTAAATGTACCTTGCACCGGAGTCAATCAGAGATATCTACTCGGCATCTGGGATAGGCTTTCTGAATGCTCTCCTCAGTTTCCCAAGTACAATCTCGCGGATCTCCACTCCATTGCACTTTGACTAAGCGAACCTTCTTGTTCCTCAGCTCTTTGGTTTCTTTGCCGATGATCTTTAGCGGCTCTCGCCTCACAGCTAATTCTGGAGTCATTTCAATATCCTGCTGAGCTGCTTCTTCCACGATCAAGTCTGGATCATGAACGTGCTTTCGAAGTTGAGATATATGAAATACATCATGCACTCCAGGCAACCAATCTGGCAATTTAACTTTATATGTGAGAGTCCCAATCCGTTCCAGAATAGGAAACGGACCAATGAATTTGGGTGCCAACTTTCCAGTTTTACCGAACCGGATAACTCCTCTCATCGGCGATACTTTCAAATATACATAGTCGCCAACTTCAAAGGATATATCTCCTCTTCTTCTATCGGCATAGCTCTTTTGTCGGCTTTGAGCGGCGAGTAATCGCTTTTTAATAAAATTGACTTTGTCGGCAGCTTCGCGAATCATATCAGGCCCTAACACAAGTCTATTTCCTGGCTCGACCCAACAAGCAGGAGATCGGCACGGTCTACCATACAATGCTTCGAATGGCGACATTGTCAGACTCGTTTGGTAGCTGTTGTTATAAGAGAATTCAGCCAAATGCAGATGGTCTTCCCATGATCCACCGAAATCTAGAACACAAGCCCGCAATAGATCTTCTAAAATGCGATTCACCCTCTCAGTCTGACCGTCTGTCTGAGGATGATAAGCGGTGCTCAAGTTCAACTTCGTTCCTAGCTCGACTTGAAATGCTTCTCAGAATTTGCTAGTGAATATTGTATCTCTATCACTGACTATACTGAGCGGCACTCCATGTAGTCTAACTATTTCCTTGAAGTAAATCTGCGCCAGACTCTGAGCGGTCCTATTTGATCTGACAGGTATGAAATGGGCGGTCTTCGTGAAGCGATCTACGATCACCCAAATACTGTCATTTCCTTTTCTGGTTCTGGGTAAACCATCAATGAAATCCATAGAAATATGTTCCCACTTCCAACCAGGAACTTCTAGCGGTTGCAACAATCCAGCCAGTTTTTGTTGGTCGCTTTTGACTAGCTGACAAGTAGGGCATCGGCTAACATATAAGGAAATGTCCCTTTTCATCGACTTCCACCAGAAAGTGCGTTTAATGTCATTATACATTTTGCTTACTCCCGGATGGATACTGAGTTTCGACTTGTGGCACTCGTCCAGTACTTCCTTCCGAAGCTCAGGAATGTTAGGAACGCATATTCGACCTTTGAGCCTTAGAATCCCATCTTTATCAACTTGAAAACTCGAGGGTTCGCCTTGTTGAATTATCCCTCTGATCTTCTGAATGAAGTGATCATCCTCCTGAAGAGCAGATATCTTATCTAGCAATGAAGTCGTGATAATAAAACTGGCGATCATTTCATTCTTTCTGCTTAACGCATCAGCCACGACATTGGCTTTTCCTGGAGTATATATAATTTCAAAGTCATATGCTGCAAGAAACTCCAGCCAACGTTGCTGCCTCAAGTTCAAGTCCTTCTGAGTAAACAGATACTTTAACGACTGGTGGTCTGTAAACAGTTCAAATCTCTCGCCCAGAAGATAGTGTCTCCAGATTTTCAAAGCGAACACAATAGCTAATAACTCAAGATCATGAGTTACATAGTTTTTCTCGTGCGGTTTCAGTTGACGGCTAGCATAAGCAATCACTTGGTCCCTCTGCATTAACACCGCGCCAAGGCCTTCTCTAGAAGCATCAGTCCAGACTTTCAAATCTTGGTTGCCGTCGATGATGGTTAACACTGGAGCAGTTGTCAACCTTAACTTTAGCTCTTCGAAAGCCTCCTCACTCTCTTGAGTCCATTTGAACTTAGAATGCTTCTTTGTAAGCTTCGTTAAGTGGCCAGATATCTTAGAAAAGTTTTTTACGAACTTCCGGTAATAGCTAGCCAATCCGAGAAAACTACGGACTTCAGTGGGGGTGCTGGGCTGTTTCCAATTCTGAATGGCCGTGATTTTACTTGGATCCACAGCGATTCCTTCTTTCGATACAACATGGCCCAGAAATTTTACTTCATCTTGCCAGAAGATACATTTGGAAAATTTGGCTTTTAATACATTCCGCCTGAGAATTTCTAACACTTGTTCCAGATGCTTTTCATGTTCGGCCTTTGATTTAGAGAAGATTAGAATATCATCAATAAAAACCAGAACAAATTTATTCAAAACCCCTCTGAACACTGTGTTCATTAGATCGATCTTTTCAAAACGAATCCAACGGTTCCAGATTTGGGAAAATCCGACGGTCGGATCTTCCGGTACAATCGTTTGAAGTTTCGATTTCAAAATACGAACTGCAGCGTCGTTATTCGATTAAATATATAATTATATTTATATATATATAAATATAATCGCTTCTGGCGCTGTTTTTCTTCAGATTTGAATTAAACATTCCAGACAATCCAACCGTTGGATTTTTACAAGGTTGGTGCCGTTGGAAAGATTATTCCAAGGCGAACCCGACGGTTGAGGTTTCGGGAAAATCCAATGGTCGGATTTTCCGCATTAGTTGTTTGAAATCACGGTTTCAAAATACGAACTGCACGGCCTCGTTTCGTTTTAATTTTATTTATATTTATATATTTATATAAATATAGTTCATTCAATGATTTCAATATCGTTTTCACTTCAAATATTTCACTAACGCCTTAAAATTTTGGAAAATTTCGCCATAACCTCCCCTGCACCGGGAGCATCGGGAAATTGCAAATAGCTTTCCCGGTCCTTCTAATCTCAAAAAGAAAAAGAAAAAGCCAAGCGGCTAGCCAACAGGCTCATAAAATCATCACCCAAACAAAACAGTAAATGTGTACCTATTTGTCGGGCACAAAATTTTATTCCTCTTCTCTAGCCCCTTTGCTATAACCTGTTCAATGAATATGCATGTACATATATATACAGTTCTTATCATTTATCATTTTCTATTCAACTTCATATTTGATTTCTATTTGGTTTAAAAACACCATTCATTCTAATGTTACATACATAGGTGCAAATCATTTCATTAGCTAATTAATGAATATTTCAACTCATATATGTTTATTTTGAACAAGTGGATATTTTTAACACTTCACATTTCAACGATTTATGCATACAATAAAAATGTGATTTTTATTGTAAAACAATTCATTTCAAAACACTATTTTTCCATATAGTTCATATAGGTGACAAAAATAGGATTTTTCTTATAAAACAATTTCTTTCAAAACGAGATTATTTTACACAGTTCATATAGTCGATAAAAGGTGATTTTTATTATCAAACAATTTATTTCAAAATATGAATACCATTCAACACATGAATTTCTAATCAACGAATGAATATCAATTCAACACATGAATGTTTTCTATAGTTTCTATATACAGATAAAAATGTGATTTTTATTATCAAACAATTTATTTCAAAATATGAATACCATTCAACACATGAATTTCTAATCAACGAATGAATATCAATTCAACACATGAATGTTTTCTATAGTTTCTATATATAGATAAAAATGTGATTTTTATTATCAAACAATTTATTTCAAAATATGAATACCATTCAACACATGAATTTCTAATCAACGAATGAATATCAATTCAACACATGAATGTTTTCTATAGTTTCTATATATAGATAAAAATGTGATTTTTATTATCAAACAATTTATTTCAAAATATGAATACCATTCAACACATGAATTTCTAATCAACGAATGAATATCAATTCAACACATGAATGTTTTCTATACAATGAATAAATATAGTTTAAGCATATGAAAATAATTCAAACACACGAATATTATTCAAAATTTCGGCAGCATAACGGCAGGGTAGTTAAAACCGGGACCGTCCCTAGTACGGCTCCTCGCTCTACCTTAAAACCTCGCGGTTTTTGACAATGGGGATCATGCATCTAGTTCGCACGCAGGCGGCATGTATATATTTATTTCATTTCCACAAACTAATCCTATGTGGTTTCAACCAAATATTTTTCAACCACAAGCGGGTATTTTTCAACCTCAATCAATCAATATCAACCACAAACAATCCCAAACAATCATTCGCTATCAATCAATTTTCACAACAATTTCAACCAATAAATATCGTCCATGGTTTGTGGACGAGGGGCATATATATATATATATATATATATATATATTTATATATAGCAATTCACTTTTATTTCAACACATATATATAATTATAGAAAAGAAATTGAAGAGTGAGAAATTCTCACCAATAGCTATGCAATACTACGACTCTTCCTTTTTAGAAATCTTCGCCAATCTCGCCTTTTGTAGCTTTCGTTGCCCGTATTCTCTACATATGTAAAAATCGAATTTTTACTTCGTTATTCAATATATAAAAATTGCATTTCAAAAATATAGATTCCGCCTTTTCAAAAATAAAGATTATATTTTTAATATTCCTATGATGTAAAAATTATATTTTTCTTACTTTAAAAATATAAAAATCATATCTTACTTCTTCTACTTAATAAAAATTCCGTCTTTTCTATTTTAAAAACATGATCTTTTCTATCCAAGTTCAAATCCTTTTCTATTTAAAGTTCAACTCTTTTTCTATTTAAAGTTCAAATCTTTTCCTATTTAAAGTTTAAATCTTTTCCTTTTTTAAAATTCAAATCTTTTTATATTTATATCTTAAAATTAAAATCAGTTTTAAACCCCTTTTAAAATCAGTTTTTAAACCCTTTTAAAATCAGTATTTAAGTCCTTTTAAAATCAGTTTTTAAATCCTTATAAAATCAGTTTTTAAATCATTTTAAAATCAGTTTTTAAATCATTTTAAAATCAGTTTTTTAATCATTTTAAAATCAGTTTTTAAATCATTTTAAAATCAGTTTTTAAATCATTTTTAAATCAGTTTTTAAATCCTTTTAAAATCAAAACAAAAATAAAATAAAATACTTACTGTAATGCGAAGAAGGGGGGGCGTCGTCAGAGTCGGCGGTAGGAGGTCGTCAGGGCGGAGCTGGCTTCGAGGGGGGCGGCGAAGGCGGGGTGCTTCGCGAATTGGGCGCCGCGATGCTTCAGGGGGGGGCGCGGATGCGTCGCGAGGGGAGGGTTCGGGTGCGTCGAGGTGGAGAGGAGCGGGATCGGAGGGTGGAGCGAGGCACGGCGGTCGAGGGTGGAGCTTCGGTGGAGGCGGCGGCTGCTGCTGCTTTCTTCTTCTTCTTTTTTTCCTTTCTTTTTAATGAAATCGGGGGGGGGGGGGGGGGGGGCAGAAAGAGAAGAGGGAGATATATATATATATATATATTATTAATTAATTTAGTTGCATAAAGTTGACTTTTACCAACGACCTCGAAACGAGGCCCACCGCCTGTCGTCCATAGCGTTTCACCCTCATTCCGAACACAATGGGATATGTATCGCAAGCTGATTTGCTCGTTACAATCAGTTTCCGTTGAATTTACATTTAAATCACTATATTGAATTTTAAACGTACATTTCAAATTACCGGGGTCACATACTAACTCTAAAAATTCCAGAAAAATATTTTCTAGCTTCGTATTGACGATACGGTCCTAACAAAACTAGTTTCGTCGAATTCTGAGACCGTTTAAAAATGGCCAATTTCCAGTCGATTAAAATCAACGGAAACTGGTCAAACGCGTTTTCCTTTGCCACGCTCACGTATTGATTCGAAAAATTATGAAATTTGAAACCTAGCAATAACTTGACACTGCGGATCCAAAAAAAATGGTTTCGTCGAAATCCGAGGTCGTTTGCAAAATGTCCACTTTTAAGGGCCTGAATTCCATAGCGACTATTCAGAATTTTCAACTGGACATATCTTTTGATTCCCGCTATCAAATTTCGATTTGTTAGATTCGTTGGAAAGATATTATCAATTAGATTCCATTATTTTTGGTTTCACTAAAATCCGGATTGTTTTGCACCCGGTATAGTCCGACAAATTTTGAATTCAACTTTTGAAACCGCCACGCCATTTCAGGCCTTGTTTAAAATTATAATTAATTATATTCGTTTTCAATTGTCGATTCAAACTCAGTTTTCATCGCCATTATTTAAAATATTTATTTTAAATATTTAAAATCCATTATTTTAGCCAATTTAAAATTTTTAAATTAGTTCAGATTTTCTGGGTCGTTACATATTGAAATTAAACGAATCGCGCGAGGTAGTTCGCGTTTCGGAATTATAACTTTAAACAATTATACAGAAAAATCTGACCGTCGAATTTTCCCAAAACTGGAACCGTTAGGTCCGCTTTGGGAAGTTATTTCCAATGACATAAAATTTATTAAAATCCAACGGTTAGATTTCGAGAAATCTGTAAATCAAATTTGGGTAAAAATAGCGCCAGGGCCGCCCACTGACCCGAAGCGTCGTTGAATTAAATTGGACTATTTTTATATAAATAAAAATAGCGATAAATCGTTATAAAATAGTATTAATGATAGGAAGTGATTTTAAATTATATATATTCAAGAATTATTTGAAAAGACCGAGTTCAATCTCATTTTAAATAATTATACGACGATTTAAAGTCGAGGACATTGAAGACAGTGATTGAAGACCGGAGATCTTTACATCGAATGGACGATTATTGATGCCCTGGACTGATTTACTCCCAGGAAAGGGTTACAGTGGTAGTTGTTAGGATGTACTTGTTGATTGTCTGGATAAGCGAGCACCTCTCTTCCGTATTGGACATATGGGACGAGGAATAAGATATCTCCGGTTTCGTTCAGACCCAGAACGGACTTGTAAATGGATGTGTGTCTGACATTGGATTTCATTCCATGTAAATTGATTTTTATTTAATATATATCTATTTGGTGGCAAAGAAATTATTCTCTTGCTTAACACCGGTCTCTGAGACGCATGAGCTCAGAGGTTATATATTGATTGTTATTGATTGCATGGCGTGCATTGTCATTGTGGAAAGCTAAGATGCAAATGATCGAGGCTTTTGTTGAAAAGCAGAGCCTTGTGATTGATGATCAAAACACAGTCTGTTTAGGCATAGCTTTGTGTATAGCGTTACTTCGCGAGCCTCACACCCCGGTATGAGTCAAAACAGGATAAGGAAATGCAGGGAGTGCACATGTTTCTTTCTAGCTAGAAGTGGGGTTATGGTATGGAGCCCTGACATTTTTACTTATGTGGATGATGGATTATGATGCCTCGGATATAATGGTCGATAGTGGCCAATTGATAGGTCCAATCGGACCGGGAAATGTGTGTTCAGGAATTTCCAATCCACTAAGGTATATTTGTGGACTGGCCCTGCAGGATCCAAGGGTTCACCTCGGGCACTACAAGAAAATATGCATATGGTTATATTTATTGGTTGCGTTTGATATGTAAATGCAACCAAAATGGTTCTCCTCTATTTCAATTTTTCCTCCTAAACCTAAGTTACTTCCCTCCTTTCTCGTCTTCGTCGTTTCAACGTTTTTCCTTTCGTATGTTTAAGCTCCCTCTTCTCCTTCAATCCACTTATCCATATCTTCTTGTTTTACCAATAAATCTCCCCGTTTCCACCTTCTCCTTCGATCGACAGATCTACATAGGTATCAATCCAGATTTTCAAATGAAGCTTCAGTTTAAGGTATCATTTCCTTTATTTAGGGCTTCGATTTTCGTATGTTTCATATTTCAATTATTTAGGGCTCCTATTTATTTGAATGTGTGTTTCTTTTTTAATCATGCATTACAACACGAAAAGCTAAAATTGCAAACGAGCCGATGAAAAAGAAAACTAGTACAAGAATGAATGTTGATGCATACGAGATTCTTAGATATCCTTTGATGGTGAAACATTCTTTGAAAATTCTAAAACCAGGCAGTACTATTATCTTCATAGCAAATAATCAGAGCAACTATTAAGAAATTGTCAGAGATTGGTACACCAGGTAAGAATCTAAACGATTTTTCACAATTATCCTAGCTTCTTTATTTGAAATCTGATGCTTAGAACCATTGTAATGACCCACTACTAATTCAAGAACATCATACCTCCCGTGCTTGATAGTGTATATGCGAATCCGTAAGAGTAGTGCAAGTCAAACTTGCCACCAAATCATCATTTTTTTTTTCAATTTCAAAGAACTCAGTGATTCGATGATTACCGTATTTTGCTCAGATCAATTATTTATTCAGTACTCAAAGTCATAAGTTCATTTTTCATGTTAATAGTGAGTCCATTTTTTCAAAATATTCCCGGTCAATTATTAAAATAAAGATAAAATTGAACCTGGCTCAGTTTGATAAAGCTGAGTCTGGCTCAGTTCAATAAAACAGTGCAATGCTTAGTTTAAAAGATGAGCATGGAGTGCTTTAAATTCTTGTGGATTTTAATCTTACATACATTTATATGTTATTTCGGTTATTGATGTTTCGTACGAATGATATAATTACTCGTTGTGTTCCTGGTTTGGGTTGGAGCAGCAGTTTGGGGATTTGGAGGAATATTGTAGTTGGGTAAAATCTAATTGTCTTGATCGAACTGATTTTTTTTCTTGTCAAAACTGATTTGATGAATCACTATTTCTTATTTTTCCTTAATATTTTATCTCCCAATATTTTTTTTATTTTACTAGCTATTCATCTTTCATCAGAGGAGAATGTTTATACCTTTTGTTGATAGGTTTTTTAACTCGAAATCTTGCAACGTGAATGTTTTTCCTCTGTTGCCTAATCTTCTTTCTTTAAAAGATCATGATTTTTGGTTTTTTCTGTCTTTCTTAAATTTGTAAAATATCCTTTTTGTTAATTTGACATGTGGTCTTCAATTGTTCGATGAAATTCTTTTGTATTTTAATGCTTTAAACGGTGTTGTTAATTTCTAAACTGGTTCTTCTGTTGTTTGTAACTCTGTGGGTGAATCAGATTTGTTGTCTTCTGCTGTGGTTGCCGTGGATAATTTGTGTTTTTCTGGTGATTGCACTTACCATTCCTTGAATGTTTTTGAGGAGCCTTGGTTGAATGATATTATGATTGGCTCTAGAGTTGATTGTATGCTTCTTGATCCAGATGTCGTGTCTTTATATGTAGCTCCTTCTGTTCTAGTTTCTTATTCTCTTTCTTCTCATGTGATCGACAATAATGACTCATCTACTATTTTGAAGCAACGACAATCTGGTATTTTGTCTGCATCTATCTTTAATATAGCAGTGTCTAACTGTTTCAAGGTCCTTTCCAATAATGTTGAACCTGCTCCGGTTAAGCATATTGTGCATACTTTGATTGTTAATTATGATGTTAATCATGATGTGCACAATTCTGAAACTTCAAATGTTGTAGGTGTTAACGATATTGGTGGAGCTGAGTTTCTTAGGAATGTTGAGTGTCTTTACAGTTTTGTGCACCTCGATATGTGAGTAGCGAAATAAGTTAGGTTAAGCAACAGGCATGTTTGTTTTGTTAATTTCTACCAATCTTAAATCGTTGGTTTTAATAGGATTTCCCAGCTTATAAACCATTAAATTGAGTCCGACAATGATTCATTTGCGGATTAAAGATTGTCCAAAGCTTACTAGACTGGGAAATTTGTAGCACTGCACATCCTTGTATCAGTTAACTATAGTTAGATGTCTAATGCTAAAGAGGGAAGAAGCATCGGTGGTGGAAGGAGGAGTGGTAGAAGGAGATACCGCCGACTGTCTTCTACATGTAGAAATAATTGAAACAGACGAACCATCATTGGCGCTTGAACTTGTTCAGCAACTAGCCTTCAGTTCCATTACACATGTTACTTCAACAGGTATACAAAGACGCTTCCTTTATATTTAATTTTCAATCTTATTAACTAATTACCCTCTCTCACTCTGTCTATGTTTAAAAGATCGTGCAACGGCAGCCCTACCAAATCTGGAGAAATTCTCATCATTATATCATTTGAGAATAAAGCAATGCCCTGATATCGAATTGCTTCCAAATTTTCCAATTTCTTTGTCACACCTTTGGATAAATATATGTCCAAAATTGAAGGAAAGGTATGAAGGTGGTAGCCCACTTCACAACACCATTTCTCAGATTTTCGAACAAAATTAATTAATTTTCCAACATTATATTTACGGTAGAAATTAACAGGAGAACCTTAGATAGGATGTTTAGATAATTTATCAATCTTAAGCAACCTAAATTTTTTTTCTTAATAAAAGGTTTACTTTGTTCCTGTAGTGACTTTAATAGCTTGGTTCATGAGTAATTTACAAGTAATGAATCGTCTGAAATTAAAACCTTGTAAAAATTTGAACGGTTCTATTTTAACACTAAGAAATTAATATGAGATCTTTATGATCACTATTACATCAACATTCACATTATTAATTGGCTTTGCAACTGCAAGTGGTTCTCAAAATATTTAACATGCATGGATTGTTGATTCCTAAAAAAGAAGCGGATTTGTTCATGAATCTAATTTTTAAAGGTATAGATACAGTGACCCTTTTTATTTTAAAACATAATGTTATTTAAATTAATTCCCTTAATCAGAATTCTGTGTTTAGTCATCAATAACTAAGGGCAACAAAATAAATATTGTTGGTCATTTCCATTAACAGTAAATTTTGTGCTAGCAGCAAGGTTTTTTTTATGTACCGATATCAGGTATGTTGATAACAGAGAATTACAAATAATGAGTACAACCGTAATTTACTTGATGTTGTTTCCAATTAAATTATCTTTCTTTAACGTCTTTCAGCCATTTTAGTTTACCTTCTTGAAGTATAGGAAATTGTTTATATATGTAAATAACAAAAGGATTTCTGTTTTTTTGACCGAAAAAAGAAAACACTTGTTCACTCTAGTGATATCACTCTGGTCTTTTTGTTCATTAATGCACAATTCTATATCATGGGTACAGATTCAATTTGTTATCTTAATTATAAACGGTATCACTCATATATATGATCGATCACAGGTCTGATATCAAGGTCCGAGACAACCAAGGCATGATTTACATTGTTTGCTATCTCCATCACCTTATCTCCATCATGTTAGTATTCAGGGCATGTTCGTACCATTTTAATTAATTTAATGTTATTGTAATTACCTCCCTGTCACCATAGATGTCATAAATATGCTACAATCTCTTGCTATGTGGCAGGCATATCTTATCTACTGCCTGACCTATTATCACCCGCTACACCTAAACCCAAATCTGAATTATAGCCAAGATCCAAATATTTAGTAATCATCCAATGAAAGAAAATGGAATCAATTAGAGGGATGATTAGGTTGCATGCATGCAGACATAGATATATAAGCAAAAATTTGGAAATGGAAATGATAGTACTCTCTACTTTTGCATTTCACCATTTAACAAATAGTTTGCTATTTTCATATTGTGTATCTGGCTGGAAAAATATTGTTATGGCATATGAGCCTGTCTGTGCTATTGTAGTTGCTAAGTTGCATCATGGTCCCAGGCCCAAGAAGTATGTTCTCTAACAAATTCTTGTTTGAAATGTTTGTTTTTCATTGTTTTGGACATAAAACCAGACTTATATTTTCACCTACTATGATTCTTTGTCAAGGGCCATAAACATTGCGTACATGATTGTGCTGTAGTATTTATACTACCAGAGAAAGTGATATCATCAGTAAACCAATTTCAAAGCATCCAGTCAACCAATTTCTAAATGCATTTCAATTCCATGGATTTCCTATTACAATTGAATTGATGAGATTACTTTACCTATTAAACCCTCGTTAGCAACTACTTATAAGTTGCTTCAGCTAAAATGTTTAGAGCACACAAAGATCACTAAATTTAAGTTATTGTAAAGAATTATTATTTTTTAGGCCAATCAATTATAATATAAAACTTACCATAATAAATGTTTTTTAACCTGACATCAACACTTATGATCAAGAGCACTTAAATCAATGTAAACATAGCTGAAATACCAATGAAATTTTAATGGTTAAATGATCAATCCAATCAAAACACTAAAAGGAGTTAAAAAAAATGAAAGGGAAAAGAGAAAGCTATTTCCTAAGAATAAGAGTTAATGGAAATTTTGTTGGTGCTCAAACACATAGTAGTTTTGATAATATCGATGACATTATCTCCAATGATAATGCAGACGATAATTTTGTGCTAGAGCAAGTTGGTGGTTTTGCTACGAAGCAGAGTTGTTCAATTGTGCCAATGATTTCGGGGAATGCAGGGGATGGGAAGAAATTCATATGCTCAGGCAAGAAATAAAGGGTAGGAGCTTTGGAAAAAATGAATGCAGGAAACATTGAAAGAATAACAACAAAATAATCTGACAGTAACTACCCGGTAGTGATTCGACGCCTGAATTCTGACAATAATATATAATCCCACATTACTTGCCAAAACTCAAGTATCTAACCCACCAGATTGTTATTTGAAAGAATTTAGAGGGTGAGATAAGAAAGAAAGAAATAATAGAATAAAAGAAGAAGAAGATCAAACACGACACAAGTCTCACATCGCAGCGGAACAAAATATAATATAGAAATAAATCTTTATTGAGAGCTTTGAAAATATACTTACAATCATCAAAGTACATCTCACATCTGGACAGTTATAACAACCTATCCTCATATACAACACACAGCGAAATAGTATCTATATAATATCGTACATCTGGACTCTTCCAGCTCGTCTCTTCACAGCATTCGATAACCTGAACCTGTACACCCCAGGCTAACCCGAGCATTTACAAAACACCGGGTCAGTCTGGTGAACCAGAGTGAGAAAAACTCGCACAATATTAAGGTAACACACAACTTGATTTTAAAGTTAAAATCCTTTCAAAGAAGGTAATCGTAAGACCAAATCCACACATAAATACAGACGTTTTTTACCTTACGATAACCCAAACCATTTTTGAAATCAATATCTTTTCTGATATTATAATAATGTCTAAATACAAATAGATATTAATCTAGAGGAATGCTTGCATCTCACGTTCCACATATATAGTATACAAACAAAACCGCGGGTGCTTATTGGAGATTGGATTCCGACTATGACAAGGTATGGGACCGCCTGCCGATAGTGTATCTCTAGAGGCGAATACACTGGGTTCAACAAGAACTTCTTGCAACCCGACACACACATGACCGACCACTCATTTCGCTTGAGTGTATCGAATGTATATTACCAATGGTTGGGCTCAAAACACCGTTTCCCGAAAAGGGACAGCATCAAAATAGATTAAAGAAGCAAAAGGAATTTCTCTAGATAGGTGATTATACACCCTAATGGGAGCGACCCACATAGTCATGCTGCCTGCCCGATTTTTTGTCATTTCCCGGTTGATGAGGCTTGAGGTTTAGATTAACTTTTACAACACCTGGCCACCGTTCACTTTGAATGCCACATCATCAGATTCGCCAGATATCATTAATTGACGTCCACAAAAATACTCTAGTGGTTAAGCTAAGATAACCGTCGTCCTCCGCCACCAACTATGGTATGTTTGAAGAAATCAACGTACGTGATCCCTTTGGAAATACTCTGTCAGACATCCGTCCATACAAGTCATCCAGGAATAGGACGAACTGAAGGTACTCTGCTACTGCATCCAATATAGGAATCACCCCACGGACCAGTAGCGAGAAGTCCTTGCAACCCGTAGATTCCAACCATGATAGAATCACAGTTTATCTCTGTCCGCTAAACCAGATATTATTAGTAGTTCTTCCGTGTAACGAAGATCCACGGTCTTCAACGCTCCATCTCGATCGTCTTCTGTTATCTTCTCGTATTTGTTAGTCGGAATGGTTTCCGAATATAAATTCGATCCCGGTCTTTCCGTACCAACAATCGTATTGGACAGATTTGATAGTCGGTGATTTAACTATCAAAATAAACAATGTTTCAATCATGACAATCCAATGAGTCCACTGGTTCAGTATTCAGCATCACTTGGCCTTTTAATTAAAACAAACAAATTCACTTCTGCTTAATTAAAACTTCTAACTCTTTTATTATTTAAAAATAGAATATTTGATTCTTATAAACTATTGTTCTCAAAACCAATTCTCTTAAATACTTAGTAAAATAACCATATTCAATTTCCACTTAATTCTCCTTTAAACATTTATTACATCATTCTTTATTATTTAAATTTGGGAAATCCCTTCAACTTATTCTTCGTAACAGCGTCAAGTAATATCCTTTATCCCGTTCTTGAAACAATAACTAATATTTATTAGTATATAATAAAACTCAGCTTTACATTTCCTTCCGAACCCGAAAATATCGTTATATTTTCATGCAAACCCAATTTGTTTTTTTCTTCTACTTTGGAATTCTTATTTATATAATTTCCCTTCTTACTAATTTCATTTACTTCGGATTTCTCGTTTTATATTTTCCAAATTCCCACCAATGTTGCATTATTATTTCACTAATGGAAATAGTAAAAAATCACTAACCTCTTTTACGATTACCAACTAATATCATCTTCAGATAATCCTGATGTTGTTCAAGTTGGGTATTTTAATTACCTCTCATACCTTGATTAACAACGTTCTTATCCTCAGATAAATATAAGTTTAAATCAAATCAATATTCTATTCCAGTCTCAAAACAAATTCCATTATAAATTGGATTTGGTTATACAATCTACGACCCACTTCCTAACCCAAATTCACTTTTACCAATATCCTTCCAAATCTATTCACTATTTCCTACTTTGGAAATCTTATTTAAAATTTCCTTTTTCCTTAATTCCATTTCTAAAAAATGTTAATTTGGAATTAACTATATAAACCCTAATCGCTTTCTAACCACCTTGTTTCGAATACATTTTGGTTTAATTTAAACCTTGCTCATCTCAATTTCCTTTTTATCTAATTCAATTTTTAAGCCAATATAATTTTAGCTGTCATATTCGCTTAAATTCCTTTTATAATTTGTTATACAAATTCGGGTTTTTAATATAAACCCCATTTATAAATTACTTTCACCATTCAATTGAATCTCATTTCAATTCAATTTCTTTTTAAATGAATTTCAGTTGAAAAGAAAGTTTCTAAATCATTGTAAATCTGGACTATAATTTACTTCGATCATTAACCACTTCAGTAGTTAAATAATAAGTAATTTCCTTTTTAAAACCTTATTAAATTGAAACAATATTCATAAAGCAATCATGTTCAAAACACACTAATTAAATAATCAATTCCAATTAAAAACAGTCGATTTAGTCACTCCAACACGGTCATCCCCATTAACCGATTCCAATTAGTTTTCCCATTTAAATTAATTAATAATATAATTAATTTAAATAAATTCATTTAATTGTTATAAACAAAATAATAATCTAATTTTAATCGTCTGGTTAATTTCCTTATTCTCACATTTACAAATCTGATTAACATCAGAATTGTCTTTATAAAATCAATTTATAATTAATTACAAAAATAAATATTTATTTCCTCTTTTTATTAACCTTTATTCAAAAAATATATTTCAAAATCTATCTTTAGCCAGAAAATAAATTTCATAACTTCAGTTCTATCAATTCACCAGATGGTAAATCAATATAATCAAAACAATTTACTTTTTGGCCATTTACTGCCGATTTCTCAACCAATACTACCCATTGGTTAAAACTAAACACAGGGTGAGTTTCCAATCAATGGTCAATACTCAATCAATTACCCAAACATGACAGTTCATATGATAATATGAAAATAAATAATATATTTGAGGAATCCCGTTTGATCCCACCAACCTGTTCTTCCCTGTATACAAATGGTTATCTCAAATTAGATCATTCAACCATTTAACCATAATAGTAAATAATAGACTATTTAACATTAACCAATCAGAACACTTCAAACAATTCAACACGTTTATTTTATAAACGTGGCCAACAAGGTAAGTTACCTTTATTGGAACCAATCGTTAGAATAACGATTTGGTATTTCACTGAAATTAAACAACAGTTTAATTTCACCAGTTAAATCAGCAAATAAATCTATAATTATCACAAAGTCAACCAATGGCAAGCAGAGCACACAAAATCAAAACCCAATTTATATAAAATATAAATAGGTAAAACTGAGTGAGTTTAACTCACCTTGAGTTAATTTCGTTGTTCAGACGGTTGAGTTTATTTAAATTAAACGAGTGTTTAATTTAATTAAAAATCCCGGTTGATTCCAATTGTGTTCAGATCTGTTCCAGGTTGTAGAGTTCGTCAAGACGATTTCAACGCCTCTTGCTTCGCCGAATTCTGACAACAGACCGATGAGATATTAACATATTAAGTTAACACAAGTAAAATAATTTAATTAATTCATTTAAAGTTTAATTTAACTAATTACATTTTTTTTAAAAGAATTTTATCCACTGCTCCCTTTTTACATCTCCCCGGTCTTTGTTTTCTGCGTAATCATCCTGCAACAAATTTACGGTTTCAGTAAACATGTTACCGTATATTCGAATTTAATCATTTTAATTGATTCTTAAATAAATTAGTTAAAAAATTATTTCTTTAATCCAATTGATTCAAGCCGATACAGTTTCTTCACTCATGCCTTGCTCCTCAGCATGCCTGCAACCGATTTGGATATTAGGTTAATACATGTTAATTACACTTTTAACTACACTTTTAATTACTGGATTAGAACAATTATTGGCTAACTTTCTTGGACTATCATTCGTTTCCTATGTAAAACCAACATCAACTCCCATTCCAGCCATGTACTCATGTCCAAAAAGAATGACTCCAGCACGTTTTCCCCTTCCGTTCAGCCATTCATTGTGGGCGGATCCCTTATCAGTACCAACAGCTTGGTTCTCGCGTTGTCTCCCTACATGTTTCAAAACCCATCACAATTGCTTTTTCCTATAACTGCTTCTTTGAGCTCCAGTTTTTCCACCACGCTCACAATTAGGGTTCGAGATAAACCCCACCACTATCAACCGGAAGCCCATCAGTTGTCACTGAACCAGTCGCCAGCCCACCAACATCTCACGCGCTGACCCTCCCTCAACTCGGTGCTCTGATACTCTCCAAAAACTGTTCGAAAGTTGTCAGCTTTCAAGGCAAATCCCGGTCGTCTCAGTTCATGATTCTCAATCATAGCCGACCAGCTTAGAGCGTTTACTGAGTTGAAGATGTTTGTAGTTGGGGTATCTTCGATTTAATTCACTAATTTCGTGATTGAGGAGGAGATTTGTGGTGAGTTTTCCACCGTGAAACGTTAGGGTGGAGGCAGTGATATTTTGGTTGACCATCAGAGTAGGTTTTGACTAGAAAGAATGGTATATATATAGAGTTGGATAGGAAATATTATTATAGTATTATCAATGAAACTTCGTCGTGATGTAACTTAATGAAACCACTACAGACGATCTCCATTTACTGATAAAAAGGCTAATCCTAGCATAGAAAAATATTCCGGACCTAACGGGACAAGTTTCGTCAAATTCCGACATCGTTTGGAAAAAAAATCCTTTATAAAACCAGCAAAAAACACGCGTTTAAATTTTCCATGATCACTAAATAAATCTAATCAACTTGAAACTTTGAAATCCTACAATAATTAATCAATACGAACCCAATGATACCAGTTTCATCGCATTCTGAGACAGTTTCCCGGTAGCCTATATTTATACACGCACCGCATTGCCATTTTGGACACCAAATTTCTCGGTCTTCAAAAATAACAAACTATATACCTATCCTGACTCTAATCAACGATACGAACTCAATGGAACTAGTTTTGTGGTTTAATTCGATCATCTGCTCCAGTTACAATCAAATATCTCTCTATTAAATTAAATTAAATTAAATTAATTACACGCTATAGAAATTATATGGGCGTTTTTGGCTGACGTGGCCACATACGACATCGGTTTGCCACGCAGTTTTATTTTCTTGCAATAATTTAATGATACGGTTCCAATGAAACTGGTTTCATCGAAAACAGAGACTGTTTACAAAAATGACTATTTTTAACGCTTATATAATATCGATTAAAATATTATATAAATTCCAAATAAATTAAATAATATAAAAATAAATTATTTTTATCATATATATCTAACCAGAAGATATATACAATTTCCCATATGATTTACACAACTTAATATCGCCAATGTTGAGTTAAATGATTTGAATTTTCTATTTAAATATATTAAATAACGTTGTATTTTAATAACGATTTCCGTAACGATTATTTCAAATTTTGATTTGGCCATAACTAACAAATTATAACACGAAATCTGAATTTTTCTCTTTCATATGAAAATTATCATCAACATGGTCCTAATGTTTCTCGTTTCACAGAAATCTGACTTATATCGGATCCTGTTTATCAAATTGAAGTTCAAAACTCCATTTTACAAATTGCACGTCATTTTCAAGCTCAATTTATATTATATATAAATATATATAGTTCAAACTTCATTTTAAATACGAATTCAATATTAAAATCCATTAATATTCCAAAAATAATATTTAAAATAATAAATTAAATATTTGACTGCCAAAAATACGGGTCGTTACATTCTTCCCCACTTAAAATAATTTCGTCTTCGAAATTGCTAAGTAAGAAAGAACGTTACAAACCCATTAATTTTTAAATCCATTTTATTTTAAATCAAAACCCTTTTATTATAATCAATATAAATTTTCAAAAATATCGAAAATTTTCTAACACATTAAATTCTCGGAAAAATTTGGCAGAGTCTCCCCTGCACGGAGTGACATCTACGATATCGCAGGAACAAATAATATATATACCTCGACCCATACAGTCGGAAAACAAAAATCAAACCCCAAAATTTTGTATTTTCATGTAGGCGTACCTGTTACGAGCGCTATTTAGCATATTTGCTCAATGTATATGCGATTTACTCGACCAATATCAATCTTCTCAGCCATCCGGCACATGTAATTAACTCAATTCATATATAAGTAATAAATATATGAAATTTTGAAATATATTTCACTAACCAACAAGTATAACTATACAAATTCCAAAATTAAACATACAGCATCAGTTCATTATCAAATACATGGTTAAACTGTAAATTCCAATTCATATGCAGTTTCATTCCAGTTTAATTATACTGGAATTTATTCTTTAGTTTATAATTCATTGAACTCCATTAAATTTGTTGATTATTCTCATCGAACACTATCATCTAATAACAAACAATTCACAATCAACAACCAATACACCACCAGATCAATTGAATTTACAGTTAATATTAATATTTCATTTTGGTTTCACATCTTTGAACATTAATCGATTAATATCTAGTTGATTTCTATTTGATTATTATTTATTTATATTCCAAATTCCCAAATCTGTTTTATATTAATTTCACTATCATTATTAATTAAATTTAACTTAATTACGTTAATTTCCAATTCAAATCCTCAATCCAATTTGAATTTTGTTCAAGTCAACCAACAAACAATATCTAGATAATTTAGTAAAATTATTTCTTTTCTATACGAAAATATAGTTTGGATAAAATTATTTCCTTTACCCTCTTTTCAAAACAATACTGTATCCATTGACAGTTCAATGCTTCTTAACACTTTGAACCGATCAAACAACACAGTACAAATCATTTGCGTATAAAATTTACAAATACGCTCCCATATATATACACTCAATCTCGATATAGGGTACTACTAACCCTATCTCTATCGAGTTATACCACAGAGCCAAGGTTATAACTAAAGCAATAGCTCTGATACCACTGTAACAAACACGAATTTTCGGCCATGAAAATCAACATAAATACCTTTATTGTAACTCATGCCCACCTTCCAAACACCGAAAACACCCGAAATTTATTAGAAAGAATATAGAGGGTGAGATAAGAAAGAAAGAAATATTAGAATAGAAGAAGAAGAAGATCCAACAGAGATCCAACACGACACAGAGTATCACATTGCAGCGAAACAAAATATAATATAGAAATAAATCTTTATTGAGAGCTTTGAAATTATACTTACAATCATCAGAGTACATCTCACATCTCGACAGTTATAATAACCTGTCCTCATATACAACACACATCGGAATAGTAGTTATATAATATCGTACATCTGGACTCTTCCAGCTCGTCTCTTCACAGCATTCGATAACCTGAACCTGTAAAAACCTCGGGTTAACCCGAGCATTTACAAAACACCGGGTCAGTCTGGTAAACCAAAGTGAGAAAAACTCGCATAATATTAAGGTAACACACAACTTGATTTTAAATTTAAAACCCATTCATAGAAAAGGGTAATCGTAAGACCAAATCCGCACATAAATACGAACGGTTTTTACCTTACAATAACCCAAACCATTTTTGAAATCAATATCTTTTCTGATATTATAATAGCATCTAAATACAAATAGATACTAAACTAGCGGAACGCTTGCATCTCATGTTCCACATATATAGTATACAAACAAAACTGCGGGCGCTTATTGGAGGTCGTATTCCGACTATGACAACGTATGGGACCACATGTCGATAGTGTATCTCTAGAGGCGAATACTCTGGGTTCAACAAGAACTTCTTGCAGTCCAGCCTACACATGACCGACCACTCATTTCGCTTGAGTGTATCGAATGTATATCACCAACGGTTGGGCTCAAACCACCGTTTCCCGAAAAGGGACAACATCGAAATAGATTAAAGAAGCAAAAGGAATTTCTCTAGATAGGTGATTATACACCCTAATGGGAGCGACCCACATAGTCATGCTGTCTGCCCGTTTTTTTGTCATTTCCCGGTTGATGAGGCTTGAGGTTTAAATTAACTTTTACAACACCTAGCCACCATTCACTTAGAATGCCACATCGTCAGATCCGCCAGATATCACTAATTCACGTCCACAAAAATACTCTAGTGGTTAAGCTAAGAGAATCGTCGTCCTCTGCCACCAACTATGGTACGTTTGAAGAAATCAACGTATATGATCCCTTTGGAAATACTTTGTCAGACATCTGTCCTACAAGTCATCCAGGAACAGGACGAACCAAAGGTACTCTCCTACTGCATCCAATGTTGGAATCACCCCATGGATCAGTAGCGAGAATCCTTGCAACCCGTAGATTCCAACCACGATTGAATCATAGTTTACCTCTGGCCGCTAAACCAGAGATTATTAGTAGTTCTTCCGTGTAATGAAGATCCACAGTCTTCAACGCTCCATCTCGATCGTCTTCTGTTATCTTCTCGTATTTGTTGGTCGGAATGGTTTCCGAATATAAATTCGATCCTGGTCTTTCCGTACCAACAATCGTATTAGACAGATTTGATAGTCGGTGATTTAACTATCAAAATAAACAGTGTTTCAATCGTGACAATCCAATGAGTTCACTGGTTCAGTATTCAGCATCACTTGGCCTTTTAATTAAAACAAACAAATTCACTTCTGCTTAATTAAAACTTCTAACTCTTTTATTATTTAAAAATACGATATTTGATTCTTATAAACTAATGTTCTCAAAACCAATTATCTTAAATTCTTAGTAAAATAACCATATTCAATTTCCACTTAATTCTCCTTTAAACATTTATTACATCATTCTTTATTATTTAAATTTGGGAAATCCCCTCAACTTATTCTTCGTAACAGCGTTAAGTAATATCCTTTATCCCGTTCTTGAAACAATAACTAATATTTATTAGTATATTATAAAACTCAGCTTTACATTTCCTTCCTTACCCGAAAATATCGTTATATTTTCATGCAAACCCTTTTTGTTTTTTTTCTTCTACTTTGGAATTCTTATTTATATAATTTCCCTTCTTACTAATTTCCTTTACTTCGGATTTCTCGTTATATATTTTCCAAATTCCCACCAATGTTGCATTATTATTTCAGTAATGGAAATAATAAATTATCGCTAACCTCTTTTATGATTACCAAATAATATCATCTTCAGATAATCCTGATGTTGTTCAAGTTGGGGTATTTTAATTACCTCTCAGACCTTGATCAACTACGTACTTATCCTCAGATAAATAAAAGTTGAAATCAAATCAATATTCTATTCCAGTCTCAAAACAAATTCCATTATAAATTGGATTTGGTAATACAATCTACGACCCACTTCCTAACCCAAATTCACTTTTACCAATATCCTTCCAAATCTATTCACCATTTCCTAGTTTGGAAATCTTATTTAAAATTTCCTTTTTCCTTAATTCCATTTCTAAAAAATGTTAATTTGGAATTAACTATATAAACCCTCATCGTTTTCTAACCACCTTGTTTCAAATACATTTTGGTTTAATTTAAACCCTGCTCATATCAATTTACGTTTTATCTAATACAATTTTTATGCCAATATAATTTTAGCTGTCATATTCGCTTAAATTCCTTTTATAACTTATAACACAAATTCGGGTTTTAAATATAAACCCCATTTATAAATTTCTTTCACCATTCAATTGAATCTCCTTTCAATTCAATTTCTTTTTAAATGAATTTTAGTTAAAAAGAAATTTTCTAAATCATTGTAAATCAGGACAATAATTTACTTCGATCATTAACCACTTCAGTAGTTAAATAATCAGTAATTTCCTTTTTAAAACCTTATTAAATTGAAACAATATTCACTACGCTATCCTGTTCAAAACACACTAATTGAATAATCAATTCCAATTTAAAAAAGTCGATTTAGTCACTCCAACACGGTCATCCCCATTAACCGATTCCAATTAGTTTTCCCATTTAAATTAATTAATAATATAATTAATTTAAATAAATTCATTTAATTGTTCTAAACAAAACAATTATCTAATTTTAATTGTTTGATTAATTTCCTTATTCTCACATTTACAAATCTGATTAACATCAGAATTGTCTTTATAAAATCAATTTATAACTAATTACAAAAATAAATATTTATTTCCTCTTTTATAAACCCTTATTCAAATAATATATTTCAAAATCTATCTTTAGCTAGAAAATAAATTTCATAACTTCATTTCTTTTAATTCACCTGATGGTAAATCAATATAATCAAAACAATTTACTTTTAGGCCATTTACTGCCGATTTCTCAACCAATACTGCCCAATGGTTAAAACTAAACACAGATTGAATTTCAAGTCAATGGTCAATACTCAATCAATTACCCAAACATGACAGTTCATATGATAATATGAAAATAAATAATATATTTGAGGAACCCAGTTGGATCCCTCCAACCTGTTCTTCCCTGTATACAAATGGTTATCTCAAATCAGATCATTCAACCATTTAACCATAATAGTAAATAATAGACTATTTAACATCAACCAATCAAAACACTTCAAACAATTCAACACGTTTATTTTATAAACGTGACCAACAAGGTAAGTTACCTTTATTGGAACCAATCGTTAGAATAACGATTTGGTATTTCACTGAAATTAAACAACGGTTAAATTTCATCGGTTAAATCAGCAAATAAATCTATAATTATCACACAGTCAACCATTGGCAAGCAGAGCACACAAAATCAAAACCCAATTTATATAAAATATAAACGGGTAAAACTAGGTGAGTTTAACTCACCTTGAGTTGATTCCGTTGTTCAGATGGTTGAATTTAATTAAATTAAACGAGTGTTTAATTTAATTAAAAATCCTGGTTGATTCCAGTTGCGTTCAGATCTGTTCCAGGATGTAGAGTTTGTCAAGACGATTTCAACGCCTCTTGCTTCGCCGAATTCTGACAACATACTGATGAGATATTAACATCTTAAGTTAACAAAATAAAATAATTTAATTAATTCATTTGAAGTTTAGTTTAGCTAATTACAATTTTTTAAAAAGAATTTCATCCACTGATCCATTTTTACATCTCCCCGGTCTTTGTTTTATGCGTAATCATCCTGCAACAAATTTACAATTTCAGTAAACATTTTACCATACATTCGAATTTAATCATTTTAATTGATTCTTAAATAAATTAGTTAAAAACTTATTTCTTTAATCCAATTGATTCAAGCCGATACAGTTTCTTCACTCATGCCTAGCTCTTCAGCAGCCTGCAACCGATTTAGATATTAGGTTAGTACATGTTAATTACACTTTTAATTACTGGATTAGAACAATTATTGGCCAACTTTCCTGGACTATCGTTCGTTTCCTGTAACACCCCGGGTACTTTATAACAGTGAAATTCATAAATTAAAGTATAATAAATTTTAAATTAAAGTATTAAGGGAAACGGGATATGCCATTGCGTTCGTCTCGGAAAAATACGCGAAATAGAGTCCGAGTTTTCGAAAAACGGAGCCCGTATGACCAAATTATGGCCCGATGAAGTTTCAGAAAATTCAAATTTCGAAAACAGATTTGAATTTCAGCCCAATCAGAGTAGGCGGGAAAATTCCCGCCCAAACCCACCAGGTCGACCTGGGGGTCGACCCTAGGGTCGACCTGCTAGGCCAGGTCGACCTGGCAGTCGACCTAGGTGTCGACCTGCCCAGGCAGGTCGACTCTAGAGTCGACCTGGGGGTCGACTGGGGAGTCGACCTGGGGGTCGACTGGGGAGTCGACCTGGCCCCTGAGCCAGGTCTAACCCAGCCCACCCTGGCTGGCCTGATCTGTGTTTGGTCGATTTTCTGAGCCTTGCCTTGTCACTAGGGCTAGGTGTCAGCTCCTGGTTGGTCTCTCCTTCAACCGAACGGCTATTATTGAACCAAGCTTCATCGACGGTCTAAATCAACTCACAAACTCAATAAAAGGACCTAGGACTAACCCTAATTCACACAAACTAAAATGGAGATGAGACCGTCATGCTGCTGAGGAGAGACTGAGGATAGCCGTCAGAAATAGAGAGACAATTAGGATAATTCAAAGCTTAAAGCAACATTAATCAAATCAAAGCAACGCCTACAACAAAGGATAGCATTTCCAATTTCAGAATTCAGATTCCTGAATTGAAGATTCGTCATATGTTGTAAGTAGAGTGCTATTCCGATGTGAATTAAATAATTGTGTTGATTTGTGTAAAGTAAGAAATGGAATTGTGGCGTTAATAATCTATATTTGTATGTTGCTTTGATGCTAAACGATTTGGGAATATTATGGTATACGATTGGATACTTGCAAGTACGCAATTTGCGTTGGAAGTTAACAACGAAATGGAATTGTGGCGATAATAACTTATGTTTGTATGTTATTTTGATTTGGCAATGCTATGGTGTACGATTTGATTCATACAAGTATATGGTTTATGTTGACAACCACATGTTGTGGAATTTTAATTGGGATTCATGCAAGCATATGATTCATATTGAAAACTACATGTTTGTGGTAGTTATTTACAACACCCATTTGATAATTGCAAGTATATGATTCATGTTGAAAATAACAACTTTATGTTGTAATAGTTTATTTGAAATTCATGCAAGTATATGATTTATTGTTATGCCAACATGATGTATAATTCTATGGTCATCTTTAGTGTAATTTGATCCACTTAAGTATTATGATTCATATGAAGGTTATGTTGGAATTGGCATCATAGTTCAAGTATAAAAATCATGATTTTGTAATAGTGACAAAAGAAAGCGTCTTTGTAAGCTTGTATTAATTTTATGAACATGACAAAACTATGTTTGTTATTATGCCTAGTTGAAAACATGTTTCTAGGCTTATGTTGTTATCATAATCATATGATAATATATTTGGCACATAAGTTACATTAGAAATTACACTGGAATTACATCCCACTTACAGGTTACATAGATAGGATAAAAACCATGATTATATGAATAGTAGGATTCATGTTCAATTATGTTTATGCCATGACTATATGAATAGAAGGACTCATGTTCAATTATGATTATGCCATAATTATATGATTAGAATGGTTCATGTTTAAGTATCATTTATGCCATGACTACACGAATAGAATGATTCATGTTTTGTTTATACCATGATTATGTGAATAGAATGATTCATGTTTAAGTATTGCTTATATTATATGTTGTTACAATTGCAAGTTCACATGTGCCTACCTTATGTTAATTGAAACGTTATGTTGCAAGTTCATGCGTTCACACTCCCCTTTTTATGTTACCTTATAAACACCATGTTATAAGCCTCCCCTTTTCATATGGCTAAATTGGGTTTAAGTATTAAACCCAACACACCTTACATTTGAACGAACGTGTAAAACGGGGGTAATGACGTTTGGGCTAAAATATAGAACATATGTGTTGGCATGTTCGACGCATGCCAACAATCTTGAAAATCAATTAAGTGACATAAATAAAATTTAATCAATAAAGATGAATTTGAAATAATGGGCCTCAAATATTTACATATAAAAAGAAAAGAGACAAAATATGTAAATGTAGAAAATACGATGTGTTTAACCCGAGGTTGGATTGAGTTGTGATGTAAACCTGCCCGGAACCGCCCGGCTGTCCAGTAGTCACAACAATACCTATCCAATGTGGGTGGTTAAACACGGAGCCCAATAAGGACCCGAGGTTAGACTGAGTTGTGGCGTAAGACTGCCCGGATCCAACCGGCAACAGGCAGCCACAACAATACCTGTCTAATGTGAGAGGTCAAGGCTTTAATAAGACAATTAAGGCTGAGTCAGGATTGATAGGATTAAGTGAATTAAGACTTAATCAAAATAGAACATGCTAAACTAAACAGACTGATTGGGGGTTAGGTTTATAAAACACTTAACCAACTTAGCATGTTGGCTAGAAATAGAAAACCTAGTAGCGGGGGACCCTTTTCAGCAGTAACCCTACAAGGCGTATCATGATACCCTGAAATTAGGCAGGGTGGGGCACGATTACTGGGCTGACTGTAAGAGGTCAAATCGACGGCGGTGGTGCAGCAGTGTAGGTTCTAACGGGGTGCGGGCGTGCACACACTCCGGCGCAGAAAAATAAGGCACTAGGCACCAGTAGCATACCTGTGCATTCTAGGATTGTGTCGGGCCGCCACCATGGGACTTGATACACCCCATGGTGGGACTAGCATAGGTAACTACAACATCGGGGGCCGTAAGACACATGTAACTATGCTAGTAGGAGCCGATCATCATAAAATGGATCACTTCACCCTGATTATGGGGTGCCTGTTGGGAACTAGTTTATATGGGTACAGAGATTAATATGGGGTACGATAGTATATTCGACCCTAGACAACTTAACTTGGTTTATGGTGCTTTCCCATTTCTAGTTTATACTTATCATACCCAGTTCTTTATTCATAGACTGAATAGTCCTAGACTTACTCAGGCTTTATGTCTGACTCTACTTTTCTTTCGTCTTCTTTTCTTCCGTTCCCCCCCCCCCCTCAGGTCCACAGGGAGGGAATACCGCAACTTGACCAGCCTTCATATCCAGCTTGAAGATAAAGAATGTATTGCTTGGATCTTTTCGTTTTGGACTGTGGCTTTGGACAGCAATTATGGGACTTTTGCAATTTATTTATGATTTTCTTTATGCTTCTTTAAATAATGAAATCAAGACAGTTATGAAGATGTTATGTTTTTTGGAAGTATTGTAAGACAATTATGGTATGGTTGGTGTAACACGTATTTGAATGAAATAAAAGTTGTTGTTTTCCGCTGTTCAAAAATATGTTTTATTATATCTGTCTTGTATATCTGTGATTTATACTTATAAACCTCCACCAAAATTAGGGCATTCCCTTTGAGAGTGACCCTAACGGAGGTGGGGTGTTTCATTTCCTGTGTAAAACCGACATCAATTCCCATTCCAGCCTTGTACACATGTCCAAAAGGAATGACTCCAACACGTTTTCCCTTTCCGTTCAGCCATTCATTGTGGGCGGATCCCTTATCAGTACCAACTGCTTAGTTCTCGCGTTGTCTCCCTATATGTTTCGAAACCCATCACAGTTGCTTTTTCCCCATAACTGCTTCTTCAAGCTCAAGTTTTTCCACTACGCTCACAATTAGGGTTCGAGATAAACCCCACCATTGTCGGCCGGAAGCCCATCAGTTGTCACCGAGCCAGTCGCCAGTCCACCAACATCTCTCGTGCTGACCCTCCCTCAACTTGGTGCTCTGATACTCTCCAAAAACTGTTCGAAAGTTGTCAGCTTTCAAGGCAAATCCCGGTCGTCTCAGTTCATGATTCTCAATCTTAGTCGACCAACTTGGAGAGTTTACTGAGTTGAAGATGTTTGTAGTTGGGGTATCTTCGATTTAATTCACTAATTTCGTGATTGAGGAGGAGATTTGTGGTGAGTTTTCCACCGTGAAACGTTAGGGTGGAGGCGGTGATATTTTGGTTGACCATTAGAGTAGGTTTTGACTAGAAAGAATGGTGTGTATATATATATATATATAGAGTTGAATAGGAAATATTATTATAATATTATCAATGAAACTTTGTCGTGATATAACTCAATAAAACCACTACAGACGATCTCCGTTTACTGATAAAAAGGTTAATCCTAGCATAGAAAAATATTCCGGACCTAATGGGACAAGTTTCGTTGAATTCCGACATCGTTTGAAAAAAAATCCTTTATAAAACCAGCGAAAAACACGCGTTTAAATTTTCCATGATCACTAAATAAATCTAATCAACTTGAAACTTTGAAATCCTACAATAATTAATCACTACGAACCCAACGGCACCAGTTTTATCGCATTCTGAGACTGTTTCCTGGTAGCCTATTTTTATACACGCACTGCATTGCCATTTCGGACACCAAATTTCCCGGTCTTCAAAAATAACAAACTATATACCTATCCTGACTCTTATCGATGATACGAACTCAATGGAACTAGTTTCGTGGCTTAATTCGATCGTCTGCTCCAGTTACACTCAAATATCTCTCTATTAAATTAATTTAATTTAATTACGCGCTATAGAAATTATATGGGCTTTTTGGCTTTCGTGGCCACATACGACATCAGTTTTCCACGCAGTTTGATTTTCTTACAATAATTTAATGATACGGTTCCAATGAAACTGGTTTCATCAAAAACAGAGACTGTTTGCAAAAATGGCTATTTTTAACGCTTATATAATATCTATTAAATTATTATATAAATTCCAAATAAATTAAACAAAATAAAAATAAATTATTTTTATCATATATATCCAACCAGAAGATATATAAAATTTCCCATATAATTTACACAACTTAATATCGCCACTGTTGAGTTAAATGATTTGAATTTTCTATTTAAATATATTAAATAACGTTGTATTTTAATAACGATTTCCATAGCGACTATTTCAAATTTTGATTTGGCTATAACTAACAAACTATAACACAAAATCTGAATTTTTCTCTTTCATATGAAAATTATCATCAACACGGTCCTAACGTTTCTCGTTTCACAGAAATCCGACTTATATCGGATCCTGTATATCAAATTGAAGTTCAAAACTCCATTTTACGAACTGCACGCCATTTTCAAGCTCGATTTATATTATGTATAAATATATATAGTTCAAACTTCGTTTTAAATACGAATTCAATGTTAAAATCCATTAATATTCCAAATATAATATTTAAAATAATAAATTAAATTAAATATTTGACTGCCAAAAATACAGGTCGTTACATTCTTCCCCCCTTAAAATAATTTCGTCCTCGAAATTGCTAAGGTAAGAAAGAACGTTACAAACCCATTAATTTCTAAATCCATTTTATTTTAAATCAAAACCCTTTTATTATAATCAATATAAAATTTTAAAAATATTGAAAATTTTCTAACACGTTAAATTCCCGGAAAAAATTGGCAGAGTCTCCCCTGCACGGAGTGACATCTGCGATATCGCAGGAACAAATAATATATATACCTCGACCCATACAGTCGAAAAACAAAAATCAAACCCCAAAATTTTGTATTTTCGCGTAGGCGTACCTTTTACGAGCGCTATTGTAATAACTCGGAAATTCTGAGCCAATTTGAAAATTTTATTTTGGCTATTTTAATGAATTTTAAATATTTAAAATGAATTATTTTAAATAATAATGACCAGAAATTTATTTTGAATAGAATTAGAACATATATTTTTATATTGATCGTCGTTAGAATATAAATATTTATTTTAAAATATAAAAGGAATTGAAAATGGCGCGGTAGTTCGAAAATTCGATTTTGAATTTCAAATGAATGTACAAGATTCAAAATAAACCGGATTTTAGCGAAACAAAAAATTATTAGAATCTATTTGAGAATATCTTTCCAGCGAATCTGGAAAATTGAAATTTCATAGCGGGAATCAAAAGATATGCCTAGTTGAAAATTCAGAATAGTCGCTATGGAATTTTGGCCCTTAAAAATAGAAATTTTGCAAACGACCTCAGTTTTCGATGAAACCACTTTTGTTGAATCCGTGATGTCGAATTATTGCTAGGTTTCAAAATTCGTAATTTTCGGAATCAATATGTGAGCGTGGCGAAGTAAAACGCGTTTGACCAGTTTTAGTTGATTTTAATCTACTGGAAAATGGCCATTTGTCAAACGGTCTCAGAATTTGACGAAATTAGTTTTGTTAGAACTGTATCGTCAATACGAAGCTATACATTATTTTTAGAAAATTTTCTGAGTCAATATGTGGCCCCAGTAAATTGAAATGTGCGTTCAAATTCAATATATAGAGTTATATTTTGATTTTGATGAAAACAGATCGAAACAGCCGAACTGGCTTATGAAACATATACCATTGTGTTCGGAATGGGGATAATTAGCTATGGGCGACAATCGGTAGGTTTGATTTGGTCTTCGAAATAAAAAGTTACTTTTTGGATTTAAAATAAATAAATAAATAAATATATGTATTATAAATGGTCAACCCTTTTATCCTCTCTCCTCCCCCATGTTCATTTTCTCAGATCGGTTATATAATAAATAAAAAAAGAAAAAAAGGGCCCCGACGACGATCGATGCCGCTCCCATCGCCCTCCACCGCCGCGCCCTAGCGTCGGCCACCGTTGCTCCGGCGAGCTTCCCTAGACACGACGTCAGCCCCTCAGCCTCCCCTCTCTCAAACCCCAACGCCCGAAATCGAACCTAAATCGAGCATCCCCCTTCAAGCCGCTACCTCCCCTCCCTGGCTAACCGCCGGCGGCACAGCACCCCTACCTCCGATGCAGCGAGCAACCCCCCCTCCATGAACAGTAAGTTTTTATTTATTTTCTTTTATTTATTTCATTTCATTTTTTTTGGGAAATAATCTTTAAATAAAATCTGATTTTCTAGCATTTGTAAAGTTGTGATTTTTTTATAGAAAAGATTTTATCTTTATTTTTGAAAAGCTATGATTTTTATATGAAAGATAAGATTTGTGATTGAAGCAAAAATAAGATTTTTTAACTTAGCAAAAAAAATAAGATTTTTAACTTAGCGAAGATTTGACTTTTGTTTATGAATAGCAAAAGTAAGGATATGATTTTTTTTATATATATACATGAAAAGGTTATATTGTTAATAATATTAAGATGAGATCTTTATACGTGAAGTGACATTAAAATATGATTTTTATATTATAGAAAGAATAAAAATATGATTTTTATATTATAGAAAGAATAAAAATATGATTTTTATATCGGTAGAGTATTAAAAATATGATTTTTAATGTACAGAACATCATATTAAAAATGTGATTTTAATATGAACAGCGTGGAGAAGACTGCGTTGGAAGTACGGCCAGATCCAGATGTTCTGAATTACAGAAATAAAATTGAGGAGCAGAACCCTCGGTGAATCTATTTGAAAATTCAGAATAGTCGCTATGGAATTCTGGCCCTTAAAAATTGAAATTTTGCAAACGATCTCGGTTTTCGACGAAACCACTTTTGTTGGATCCGTGATGTCGAATTATTGCTAGGTTTCAAAATTCGTATTTTTCTGAATCAATATGTGAGCGTGGCGAAGTAAAATGCGTTTGACAAATTTCTGTTGATTTTAATCGATTGGAAAATGGTCATTTTTCAAACGGTCTCAGAATTTGACGAAATTAGTTTTGTTAGAACAGTATCGTCAATACGAAGCTAGAAAATATTTTTAGAGAATTTTCTGAGTTAGTATGTGGCCCCAGTAAATTGAAATGTGTGTTCTAATTCAATATATAGAGTTATATTTTGATTTTGATGAAAACTGATCGAAACGGCCGAACTGGCTTACGAAACATACCCCATTGTGTTCAGAATGGGGGTAATTAGCTATAGGCGATAGTCGGTGGGTTCGATTTAGGCTTCGAAATAAAAAGCTGCTTTTTGGATTTAAAATAAAATAAATATATATATTATAAATGGTCAACCCTTTTATTCTCTCTCCTCCCCCACGTTCATTTTCTCAGATCGGTTTTAAAATAAAAAAGAAAAGAAAAAAAGGGCCCCGACGACGATCGATGCCGCTCCCATCGCCATCCACCGCCGCGCCCTAGCGCCGGCCACCGCTGCTCTGGCGAGCTTCCCCAGACACGACGTCAGCCCCTCAGCCTCCCCTCTCTCAAATCCCAATGCCCGAAATCGAACCCAAATCGAGCAGCCCCCTTCAAGCCGCCACCTCCCCTCCCTAGCCAACCGCCGGCGGCACAACACCCCTACCTCCAACACAGCGAGCAAACCCACCCTCTCCGCGAACAGTAAGTTTTTATTTATTTTCTTTTATTTATTTCATTTCAGTTTTTTTTGGGAAATAATCTTTAAATAAAATCTAATTTTCTAGCGTTTGTAAAGTTGTGATTTTTTTATAGAAAAGATTTTATCTTTATTTTTGAAAAGCTATGATTTTTATATGAAAGATAAGATTTTTGATTGAAGCAAAAAATACGATTTTTTAACTTAGCAAAAAAATAAGATTTTTAACTTAGCGAAGATTTGACTTTTGTTTATGAATAGAATAAGGAAGGATATGATTTTTTTTATATATATACATGAAAAGGTTAGATTGTTAATAATATAAAGATGAGATCTTTATACGTGAAGTGACATTAAAATATGATTTTTATATTATAGAAAGAATAAAATATGATTTTTATATAATAGAAAGAATAAAAATATGATTTTTATATTATAGGAAGAATAAAAATATGATTTTTATATCGGTAGAGTATTTAAAATATGATTTTTAATGTATAGAACATCATATTAAGAATGTGATTTTAATATGAACAGCGTGGAGAAGACTGCGTTGGAAGTACGGCCAGATCCAGATGTTCTGAATTACAGAAATAAAATGGAGGAGCAAAACCCTCGGTGAGAACTCCTCACTGTTATTTCTATTTCTAGTTTGAAATATATACTTGGATGCAGACCTTAGCAACACCTGACACCCGTCGTCCACAGACCATGGATGACTTGTTTATTTGATTTCTGTGTAGTGAAATTTGATAGTGTGATGTGTTGAAATAAAATATATATTCATGTGTTGAAAAAAAAATCATGTGTTGAAATAAAATATATATTCATGTGTTGAAATGAAATATATATTCATGTGTTGAAATAAAATATATATTCATGTGTTGAAATAAAATATATATTCATGTGTTGAAGTAAAATAAATATTCATTTACAAATCGAACGATTTGTTTATGTACAACGATTTGACTGCCCAACAGCACAAATAAAAATCTGTGTTAGTTGGTGTGAAACCCCACACGGGTATTGGGATGATATTTGACGTACACTAATCCCGATTGTTTAGTTGTATATCAATCGATGGGTTGAAAGACTGTGTAAGCGTTAATTATTTATATTTAATGCTTATGCAGTTGTGTGGTGCACTCTGGATGATGGTTGATGATTTATCGTTGCTATTATATACATGTGTTGTAGAAAATCCGTATAATTAACCTTATATGGTAATTGATTGGGCCTTATTCTGATTTGGAAAATAAGGAATATTATAAAAACAAATTCATGTGTTGAATAGAATAAATATTCATGTGTTGAATAGAAAATAAATTCATGTGTTGAATAGAAAATAAATTCATGTGTTGAATAGAATAAAAATTCATGTGTTGAATAGAGTAAAAATTCATGTGTTGAATAAAATAAAAATTCATGTGTTGAATTGAAAATAAATTCATGTGTTGAATAGAAAATAAATTCATGTGTGAAATAGAAAAAAATTCATATCTTGAATAATATAAATTCATGTGTTGAATAGAAAAAAATTCATGTGTTGAATATAATAAAAATTCATGGTTGAATAATATAAATTCATTTGTTGAATAGAATAAATATTCATGTGTTGAATAGAATAAAAATTCATGTGTTGAATAGAAAATAAATTCATGTGTTGAATAGAATAAATATTCATGTGTTGAATAGAATAAATATTCATGCATTGAATAGAATAAACATTCGTGTGTTGAATAAAAGCCGTGTTGATTAGATTGACGTCATTTTGACGTGAACGATATTTATATCGATTTTATTCATTTTTATAATGAATATAAGAAAGAAAGTGATTTCAAAATATAACGTTTTGGAAATATTATCCTTTGTATATTGATGATGTGGAATATTCAATTTTGATTCGAAATTGAATATGAGGTTGAAATCATTTCGAAAAGGAATTTAAAAAAATTTAGAAAATACGTTTTAAAAGGAAATCGACGAAATATATATAATATAAATATTATATATATTAAATGGCCTGAATAAAACACGCCGCGCTGCGGCAGTTCGCGAATTTCAACCATTGACTTCGAACGGATCTTACGGGAGATCCGACCGTTAGATTCTCCTAAAACCGGAACTGTTGGGTTCGTATCGAAAATAGGATGCAGACGGATTTCTATTTCTATTTTGAAATATATACTAGGATTCAGACGGTGCTTAGCAGCACCTGACACCCGTCGTCCACAGACCATGGATGACTTATTTCTTTGATTTCTATGTAGTGAAATTTGATAGTGTGATGTGTTGAAATAAAATATATATTCATGTGTTGAAATAAAATGTAACAACCCGAAAATCTGGGCCAGTTTAAAATATTTATTTTAGCAATTTTAGCGAATTTTGATTATTTAAAATGAATTATTTTAAATAATAACGACGAGAAATTTATTTTGAATAGAATTAGAACATATACATTTATATACGTCGCGGTTAGAATATAAATATTTATTTATATATATAAAAGGAATTGAAAATGGCGCGGTAGTTCGATAATTCGATTTCAAATTTCAATTGAACATACCGGGTGTAAAATAAACCGGATTTTAGTGAAACCAAAAATATTAGAATCTATTTGTGAATATATTTCCAATGAATCCCAAAAATCGAAATTTCATAGCGAGGATAAAAAGATATGTCCAGTTGAAATTTCAGAATAGTCGCTATGGAATTCTAGCCCTTAAAAATTGAAATTTTGCAAACGACCTCGGATTTCGACGAAACCACTTTTGTTAGATCCGTGATGTCAAGTTATTGCTAGGTTTCAAAACTCATAATTTTTCGAATCAATATGTGAGCGTGGCAAAGGAAAACGTGTTTTGTCAATTTCGATCGAAATGGCCATTTTTCAAACGGTCTCGGAATTTGATGAAATTAGTTTTGTTAGGACCGAATCGTCAGTACGAAGCTAGAAAATATTTTTCTGGAATTTTTCGAGTGAGTATGTGGCCCCGGTAAATTGAAATGTGCGTTCAAATTCAATATATAGAGTTATATGTTGATTTTGATGAAATGTGATCGAAATGATCGAATCAGCTTAAGTTACATATCCCGTTGTGTTCGGAATGGGGGTAATTAGCTATGGACGACAGTCGATGGGCTTGATTTCGACTTCGAAATAAAAAGTTACTTTATGAAGAGAAATTAAAATAATATAATATTTTTATAAATATCTCAACACCCCCTTTCTCTTTGACTACAGTCAAACACGATAGAATAAAAAAAATAGAAAAAGGGATCGACGGGAGAAACCGCGCCGCCGCCCCCTCTTCACCGTCGTCGTCGCTCCCGACCGCCCACCTCCCCCACCAAGCCGCCTAAGCTCCCCCCCCGGTACCGCGACCCTCCAAGTTGCCATCTCCAACATCGAGACCCCCCTTTTTCCCCTACCGCGCCACCGTGCGCCTCACCCACCGCCGCCCCGACCTGTTACCACCGCCCTCCGACCAAGCCGCGCCCCCTCCCTTTCTGTACAGTCGCTTCTTTCCTTCTACCCCCTCTTCTAATTTAAAAACCAAAAACCGCTATTTCCCGAAGACCGCCGCCGCTGTATTGGGCCCAACGCCACCCGACACCCGTCGTCCACAGACCATGGACGGCTTGTATGCTTGTTTGTTTGATTTTGATGTGTAGTTGATTGTGTGATGTGATGTGAAATGAAATAAAATATTTTATAGTGGAAAATATTTTATAGTTAAAAATAGAATTTTTAAAGTGTATATGAAGTAAACTAATATAAACAGATCGGACGATTTGTTTATATACACACATTTGACTGATATTGATTGGGACGATAAATTTTACACATCGCCCAACTGCACAAATAAAATCTGTGTTTGATTGTTTGAAACCCCACACAGGTATTGGGATGATAGATGACATACACTAATCCCAATAATTAGTTGTATGTCGATCGATTGATTAACCGACTGTTATGAGCGTTAAATATTTATATTTGATGCTTATACAGTGGAGAATGCACTTTGGATGATGGTTGATTATTCATCATTGTTATTGTATACGTGTGTTGTAGAAAATCCATATAATTAACAGTATATGGTAATTGATTGGGCCTCATTCCAGTTTTGAAATAGAGATATTTGAAATAGAATATTTGAAAATAGAAATATATGAAGCCGTGTTGATTAGATGGACGCCATTTTCACGTGAACGATATTTATATCGATTATATTCATTTTTATAATGAATATTGAAAAGTGCTTTCAAAATCGAATATTTTGAAATGAAATTCGAATTATATTGAAAAGAATAGAAATCGACTTAAATTGAAATTGAATTGAATAGAAAATGAATTCGAATAAAACTGAATAGAATTGAAATTCGAATTAGATTGAAATAGAATTGAAATCATTTTGAATTGAATTTAAAACGTTTTGAAATTGAAATGAAAATCGATTTGAATTGAAATCAATTTGAAATGAATTTAAAACGAATTTGTAAGGGAAAATTCAATTTTGATTTGAATTTGAAAAGAAGTTGAAATCGTTTTGAAAATGAATTTAAAACGATTTATAAAATTCGTTTCGAAAGGAAATCGACGAAGTATATATTATATATATTATATATATAATATAATGGTCTGAATAGAACGCGCCGCGCTGCGACAGTTCGCGAATTTCGACCATTGACTTCGAACGGATATTTCGGGAGACCCGACCGTCGGATTCTCCTAAAATCGGAACCATTGGGTTCGTATCGAAAAGAGCTTTCTAACGAATATTAAAAATTAGAAATCTAACGGTCGGATTTGGAATTACGTCCAAATCAAATTTGGAAAAGGTCGCTGTAAGTGCAGTTCGATGGCCGTTGATGGAAATCGACTGTACGGGCCTTGATAAAATTATTAAAAATAGTAATAATTTATGTAGAATCATAAGAATTGATTTGTGAAGAATTGGGATGATAAACTCCATATTTGAAAAGATAAAAATAGATTTTTATCGAAATGAACTAGTTTTGAACTAGAATTATAATTCTATTTATTTTTAAAATAAATAAATTGAATTTGAAAAATGGTTTTGAAGGTAACTAGAATTTCCAATAAATTGAATTGGAATGGATTTGAATCGAATCGTCTTCGGATTATTTCGATGTTGGATTTCGTGATTATACAGATGTTGTTACGGAAATTTGAAAGATATAGATACATATATATATCGTTATTTCCAATACGATATTTGTTGGTTACAAAATTTGATATTGAATATAAGCCGATATATTTTCTATTCAGAGCCTGGTATTTAATATCAAATGTGATTTGGGTTTGTCGTGAATGGTGTCTTCATTAACACCGTTCTTAAGCCCAGTTGAGAAAAAGATTAAATCTTTTATTTAGATTTAATGAAGTGTACCAGTTAAATAATATTTAATTGGAATTGAATTGGTATTGATTTTTGGGTTTATCGTGAACAGTGTTTTAAATAACACTTGTTCTTTAACCCGATAATTAATAGAATGTGATTTTGGGTTGTCGTGAACGGTGTCTTCAATAATATTTTTCTTAGACCCAACAGAGTTAAGAAAATCAGAAACTAACTAGAGGTTAGTCAAGTTGAATGGTTTCCTGTGTATTGATCTGATGTTGGTTTCGGCCTTCGAGGTTAATACTTAGGGAATTGCTCACCTGCTATTTTACAGTTAGAGACTGATTGAAATGTGATTTTGTGGTTTATCGTGAACCGTGTTTTAAAGGACACCGATTCTTTAACCCAGTTAAAGATTAAAACTAAGTGGAGTTTTAATGAATCTTTAATTAGATTGAAAAGATCGAGAATGGAGTATCACCAGTTTTACTCCAGGCGGTAGTTAAATCTTTAATTAGATTTGAACGTGAAATGGTAATTGAATTTACCAATAACACCGTAGTGTTAGATATGAAGTATTACCAGTTTTACTTCATGGGATGAATAGGTTGGCATTGGGAAATTAAAAAAATGATTACTTCGGTAAGGTTCATTAATCCCGACTAGTTTGGATAAACCAAAATTTGGTTTGAATTGATTTTCAAAGGATGATTAAAGAATAAATTTAAAGAAATTTATCTTTGATAAAATTTATGGGAACCTTTCCCTAAGAATGTGAAATTTAGAAACTAGCTGTAGTTTGGCTAAGCAGAGTGATTTCCTTGGTATTGATCTGATGTTGGTTTCGGCCTTCAGGGTTAATATTTGGGGGATTATTCTCTTGATTAATTTACGGTTAGTGACTGATGAATTGGAATGAGGCGTATGTTGTGTTTGTGTAACACATGTTTATTATATACGCGAGTTATTCGGAAAGACCGGGTTTATCCCATTCTGAATGACTGATACGACGATACATCGAAGATGAAGACGGTGGTCGAAGACCGGAGGTCTTCATGTCGTTTGGGTGATTTCTGATGATCTTGATTTGGATGTACACCCAAGAAGATGGAAACAGTTGGTGATCGTCCAGACATACTTGGAGATCGATGGATATGTGGGGTACTAGGTGCCTCCGGTTTCGTTCAGACCCAGAATGGACCTGTAAATGGACTGTGTGTCTGACATCGGATTTCATTCTGTGTGACTGATATCGGTTGCATAGAGTGGTTTGCCTGTGTGGCATGCTAAGATGCAAATGATCGAGGCTTCTGTTGAAAAGCAGAGTCTTGTGGTTGATGGTCAAAGCATGGCCTTTGTGGCGTAGCTTTGTGTAACATTGAATCGCGAGCCTCACACCCCGATGGTGAACCAAAAACGGGAGAAGGACCTGAGGGAGGACCTGCGTTTCTTTCTAGCTAGAAGTGGCGTCAGTGGTTTTACACGCCCTGACGAGTTTGACTTATGTGGTTGTTCCTGTTGCGAGGCGCCTCGGATATATCGGTGACTATGTGAAGCCGATGGAGTCATTTGTTGGCTCATTTACGCCCCATAGGGCGGGGAGACGCAGTGTTCAGGATTTCGTCTAATCCACATCGATGGACCGACCCTGTCACTCTAAGGGTCGATGCGTTCTGATCCTGAGACATGGTAGGCTAGATTGTCTCAAATTGGTTGAGGACTATCTTTTGCCTCGGTTCACAGATGGAAACCCAACTTCCAAATACGTGACATTTGCGGTTTTATTTGTATAGCCTAGTATGGCGACATAGTGGGATGGGGGCGCTCATGCCACGTATGATTGATACTTATGATTTGAAGTTGTTTTATATACTATGCACTTATAATAGTATCAAATGACTTGTTTTAAACGTACTAAGCATGTTTGGCTATTATAAGGGAAAACCCTATCCCCCGGCTTGCGTTGCATTGTGTGATAGGACCTAGGTCTTATAATAGCTTCATTTTTTCCAAATAGCATTGCGTTGTTTTGTTATATGCACTGGTATTCTTGGGAGGAAACCCGTTCCGTGTTATACGGCGTTGTCCCTTGATATATCTGATTCAAAGTAAAGTTCAATAACTGTTTTAGTTCTCACACCCGTCCCATGACTGACCTGGAGTTTATTGTTTTAACCTAAACTCTGGGTGCCCTTATTTTGACACGGGCAGCTAGTAGTTTTGGTTTTGCAGATTTATATTCACAGGATCCTGGTTTACAGCTGGATCGATATTCGGAAAGCTTTGTATCCGTAATCTCATTATAGTTGTGTTTTGTATTATTTTTCCGCTGCTATGTAATGTATTGTAATCTCTGATATTTATCGAATGTATATTATTTGTTTATACTCCGTATATTCTTGTATTCTGATGAATTGTTGTAATATACAATGAAATGTTCTTCCGTCTGCGCTCCTTTGTGGCTTGTTCCCGAACTATCCGCGCTTTCCTTCAAGGGGAAGTTACGGGTCTTTACAGTTGGTATCAGAGCTTTGGTTTACAAAGCTCAGAGAACAAGACACATTAGAACCATACGAAAGAATTCATCAGATATTGGATTAGTAATATCTAATGGGGATGACTCGTTAGAGATGGGATCAGTAGCATCCTAGAACGAGTGTGAAGAGTATATTTTTAAAATGAAAACAAGTTTTGTTTTGAAATTTAAATCCATTATTCGTATTTGATTATTTATTTATATGAATTTGGACAATCCAATATATAGAGATTTTGCATATATGTCTTGCAAACGTGTATTCGAAGTTTTAATGTATTGGATAGTAGAATCGCACTCTAGTGCCCGGGGATAATTCTGGTAACGGGGCACCATCACCAGTATTTATTTTCGAGTTTCGAAAGTGAGATTTCTATAAATTTCCAATTGACTGGTGTGAGAACCAAAACTAGATGTGACAACAAGGAATTTCGTTCGATCCTAATCAGTTGCTAAACTGATCTAGACCTTTCGAAACGCCTGATTGTTTTGAGAACACGACAAAATAGAATGCAACAAAAGAACATTTCATTGTATATTACAACAATTCCATCAGAATACAAGAATATACAGAGTATGAATTAATATTACACAAAAAATATCAGAGATTTAAATTACGCAGCGGAAATAAAAAAAACTCAACTAGAAGAGATATACGGATACAGAGCTTTCCGGATATCGTTCCAGCTGTAGATCAGGATCCTATGGATATAAATCTGCAAAACCAAAACTACTAGCTGCTCGTGTGGAAAATAGGGGCACGCAGAGTGTAGGTTAAAACAATAAACTCCAGGTCAGTCATGTGACTGGTGTGAGAACTAAAACAGTTATTAATCTTTGTTTTTAAAGTTAGGTAAATCAAGGGACCACGCCGTATAACATGGAACGGGTTTCCTCCCAAGAATACCAGTGCAGAAAACAAACAGCGCAATGCTAAATAAAGAACAATGAAGCTATTATAAGACCCAGGTCCCATCACACAATGCAACGCAAGCCGGAGGATATGGTTTTCCCTGATAATAGCCAAATATGCTTGATACGCGAAATTTCATCTTATATTATTACTATAAGTGAAGAAAACAACTTCAAATATAAATATATCAATTATAGATGGCATGGGTACCATATATCATGTCGCCAATACTAGGCTCTACAATCAAAACCGCAAAATGTCATATTTGGAAATTGGATTCCCATCATGGTGGCTCCTGATTCGAAAGATCGATCGCGTAGTGCCATCTCAACGGCTTACGTCTCGGCTAGAGAAAACACCGTAATGCACATCCGCACTTTTGGGAAATCGAGTATCACTGCGGCTTACGTCCCGGCGAGAGAAAACACCGCTTACCCTATCCCTCTGAGCACTAAGCTCAATCTCGGTCGACCGAATCCACGACACCACGAAGGTGCCCATCCACGAAAAAGCATACTGATCAAACCATCAGTTTACCACCATATCGGGGTGTGAGGCTCGCGAATCAATGTTATACACAAAGCCATGCTATATTAAAGCTGCGCTTTGATCATCATCCACCAAACTTTGCTTTTCAACAAAAGTCTGGATCAATACATCTCAGCATGCCACACTATCAATCCATATCGTACCACTGATTTCTGCCAATATATAACCTCTGAGCTCGTATGACTCAGAGAAGGGCGTTAAGCAAGAGAATAAATTCTTCGCCGCCAAACAGATATATATTTAGCAGAGATCAACGAATATAATATAAAGGAATACAATGTCAGACACACCATCCATTTACAAGTCCGTTCTGGGTCTGAACGAAACCGGAGGCACTTTCCTCGCATATCCATCGACCTCCAAGCACGTCCGGACGGCTACCACTTCAGCCCCCTTCAAGGTAGCTACTCCCATCGTGAACATCAGTAGCACCCACCCATTCGATGTGAAGATCGTCGGTCTTGCACCGTCTTCAATTTCTTCGACTCATCGTCGAATCAGTTATTCAGAACGGGTTATACCCGGACTTTCTGAATAACTCACGTATCTTAATCAACAAGTGCTATAAAACACATTATACGCCTCATTCCAATTCAGAACATTCTTTTATTCAGATATTCACACTCCTAGGGAAAGGTTCCCATTAATTTTATCAAAGATAAATTCTTTTAAATTTATTCTTTAATCTTCCTTTGGATATCATTTCAAACCATATCATGGTTTTCCAAACTAGTCGGGATTAGCGAACCACACCGAAGTAATTATTTATTTTATTTCCCAATCCCAACCTATTTATCCCATGGAGCAAAACTCTTACTACCCCATAACTAACACCACGGTGTTATCGGTAAATTTAATTACCATTTCACGTTCAAATCTAATTAAAGATTTAACTATCGCTAGGAGCAAAACTGGTGATACTCCCCTTTCGATCATTTCCAAATTTTGATGATTTAAATTACCAATTCTCATTTCAATCTAATTAAAGATTCATTAAAACTCCTTTTATTGGGTTAAAGAACTGATGTCATTTAAAACACCGTTCACGATAAACCCTCTTCACATTCTATTTCATTTCCAATAAAATATATTAGAAATTCTGGTTATTTAAAACCCGTTTCAAATTCAATTTATTTATTTCAAAAATAAATTGGTTTTAATTCTAGTTCAAAACTAGTTCATTTCGATAAAAATCTATTTTTATCTTTTCAAATATGGAGTTTTTCATCCCAATTTTTCCCAAATCATTTCTTTTGATTTTACACAAATTATAGATATTTTTAATTATTTTATCAAGGCTCGTACAGTCGGTTTTCAATAATTGCCACCGAACTGCACTTACAGCGACCTTTTCCATATTTGATTTGGACATAATTCCAAATACAACCGTTAGATTTCGAATTTCTAATATTCATTGGAAAGCTCTTTTCGATACGAACCCAACGGTTCCGGTTTTAGGAGAATCCGACGGTTGGATCTCCCGTAATGTCCGTTCGAAGTCAATGGTCGAAATTCGCGAACTACCGCGGCGCGGCGCGTTCTATTCAGGCCATTATATTATATATATAATGTTAATTATATGGATTCCATACAACACGTGTATATAATAGCAACAATAAATAATTAACCATCATCCAAAGTGCACAACACAACTGCATAAGCATTAAACATATATAATCAATGCTTACACAGTTTGTCGACCAATCGATCGACATACAATGAAATAATTGGGATTAGTGTATGCCAAATATCATCCCAACACCCGTGTGGGGTTTCAACAATCAAACACATATTTTATTTGTGCAGTTGGGCGATGTGTAAAATTTATCATCCCAATCAATATCAGTCAAATCAGTGTACATAAACAAATCCTCCGATTCGTTTATATTTATTTATTTCATTTTATATACCCATTAAAATTATATTTTTAACTATAAAATATTTTTCACTATAAACTATTTTATTCCATTTCACATCACAAAATCAATTTAACCAAATTTATCAACCACACAAGTAAATCAATCACCAAACAATCAACTAAACAAACAAGCCGTCCATGGTCTGTGGACGACGGGTGTCAGGTGCTGCTATGCACCGTCTGCATCCTAGTATATATATTTAACTAGAAAAGAAAATTTAAAGTGAGAAGTTCTCACCAAAGCTAATCCAAACGCCACGACTCTTCTTATGTAGAAGTCTTCGTCGTGCTCGCCCTTGTTACTTTCGTCTTCCGTATTCACTACACATATAAAAATCACATTTTTATATTCGCTTCTTCATTATAAAAATCAAAATTTTATCTTCATTACCTTATAAAAATCATGTTTTTCTCTCGTCATTCTCTATATAAAGATTTCGCCCTTTCAAATATAATAAAAATCAGATTTTTATTTCGCTACATATATAAAAATCAAATTTTTATCTTCACTATTCTAACAATAAAAATCGAATTTTTATACTTATGATAACCATTTCAAAACAAAGTTAATTTTATTTTAAAAACATATTTATTTTCAAAGCAATTGTTTTTTAAAACAAAGTATATTTCTATTTTAAAAATGTGGTCTTTACTCTTTTAAAAAAAAATGAGGTCTTTTTTAATTTAAAAACTTCATCTTTTCCATAGCAAAAGTATATAATAAAAATCAAATCTTTTTAGTTTTATTCATATGAATAAAAATTATATGTTTTTTTATATACGAAATTAAAATCAGATTTTTACATATGAAATAAAAATCAGAAAACTCACATTGTTTTCCTATTGTCGTATTCCGATTCTCGACTGCGCCCAACACCTCGACACCCTAGCTTCAGATTCAAGACCGCCACACTATAGGGCTTCCTCACCTCCTTCAACGCTGACCAGCGTGGCCAACCCGTATGTCCCCTCAGTGTAGAAAGAAGGCGCAGTAGGTTCGAGTTCGTGCTGGAAGATGGACGGAGGTGGGTTCGAGTGGAGGCGCGGCAGTTTTGGGAAGGCCGATTGGAAGGGGGGTTTCGATCGGAGGAGGCTGCGCGAGATGTGGTGGCGGCAGGCTCGACAGAGGCGCCTTCGGTGGGGTGGAGCGGCTACAGTGGAGGCGGGGTGGACGAGCGCGCGGTGGAGGGTGGGCAGACACGGCGGTAGAAGGGTTTCGTCGCTCTTTTGTTTTGTTTTGTTTTGTTTTTTGTTTTTTTTATTTGACTGATTCAACGTGGAAAAAGGGGGGAGAAGAAGAGTTGACTAAAGGGTATTGGAGAGAGGGGGTATTCTATAAATTTAATTATTTAATTCTATTTTCTATTCTAAAAAGTAACTTTAAAATTCGAACTCGAAATTGAACCCACCGGCTGTCGCTCATAGCTAATTACCCCCATTCCGAACACAATGGGATATGTATCACAAGTTGATTCGATCGTTTCGATCAGTTTCTATCAAAATCAAAATATAACTCTATATATTGAATTTGAACGCACATTTCAATTTACCGGGGCCACATACTAACTCGAAAAATTCCTGAAAAATATTTTCTACCTTCGTATTGACGATACGGTCCTAACAAAACTAATTTTGTCGAATTCCGAGACAGTTGGAAAAATGGCCATTTTCCAGTCGATTAAAATCAACTAACACTGGTCAAACGCGTTTTCCTTCGCCACGCTCACATATTGATTCAAAAAATTACGAAATTTGAAACCTAGCAATAATTCGACATCGCGGATCCAACAAAAGTGGTTTCGTCGAAATCCGAGGTCGTTTGCAAAATGTCTATTTTTAAGGGCCGAAATTCCATAGCGACTATTCAGAATTTTCAACTGGACATATCTTTTGACCCCCGCTATGAAATTTTGATTTTTCGGATTCGATGGAAAGATACCATCAATTAGATTCAAATATTTTTGGTTTCACTAAAATCCGGTTTATTTTGAATCCTGTACATTCAATTGAAGTTTGAAATCGAATTATCGAACTACCGCGCCATTTTCAATTCCTTTTATATTTATAAATTATTATTTATAATCTAACGACGATCTATACAGTATATACGTTCGAATTCTATTCAAAATAAAGTTTTCGTCGAAATTATTTAAAATAATCTATTTTAAATATTCAAATTCAGCTAAAATTGCTAAAATAAAAATTTCAAACTGGCTCGCATTTTCCGGGTTGTTACAATCTCCCCCACTTAAAACTTTTCGTCCCCGAAAAGGAACGAAGCCAAAAGTAGTTTGATTAATCAACTCTACGTTCGATCTGGCTTCCATTCTCCAACTTTTCAGTTTCTGAGAATTTTCAAATTCTTCAAAAATTTGGCTAACACCCTAAATTTTCGAAAAAATTCGCCATAACCTCCCCTGCACCGGGAGCCACGGGAAAATCCCGAAATTGCCATATAGGCCTTCTGATCTCAAAAAAAAAAAAAAAAAAGCCAAGCGGCTAGCCAATCGGCTCATAAAATCATCATCACCCAAACAAAACAGTAAATTATAGTAAACATGTACCTATTTGTCGGGAAAACAATTTTATTCTTCTGCTCTAGCCTCCTTGCTATGACCTGTTCAATGTAAGTACATGTATATGCAAGCAAATGCGATAAATTTTCAATACAGTTCGATGTTTGGTGCTAAATTCAACTTGGTTCAACATTTTCTTACCTTAGTTATATTATACAATACTAATACATTTTAAAACAAAAAGCAAAATTACGTTCATACAAGCATCATACATACATACATATATCCAAAACGCTAGTTCATTATATTAAAACCCAGCTTTCTAGGAAGTTGTGCCTTCTTCTGGCATCATTTCCAAAGTTGATAGCTCCTTTCCCTTGGATGTCTTATCACCCTTCTTTAACAGGCAATCTCGGGCTAGATGCCCTACTTCTTTGCATCGAAAGCACTTCTTTTCCTTTCCTAAATTTGTGGGTTTCTTCTTTACCTTCGGACACTTATGTACGAAATGCCCCGTCTCTTTGCATTTGAAACACACTATGTCCATTCTCATCATTTTCTCCCGGCTTTTCTTTCTCTCAGGGCACCGAACGGCATAATGTCCTTCTTTTCTGCATATGCGGCAATAAATACCCACGTACGCTCCTAAGTTCAACTCATGTTCTTTCTCTGCTTTCTGGTGAGCTCTCCTCGCTTGTTTCGGGGTCATCCAGAATTCAGTATGAGATAAGCCATAGTCGTCCATATCCTATATAATATTTTTAGGATTTTTGTCAAGAGAGTTTGCATTATTTTTCACTTAACAATCATCTTGATTATACTTCATTTATCATTCAAGTATTTTTATTAGTTAAATCAATAAACAAACATCACAGCCATCAATCAATTTGTTGATTAGATTTTCAAATATATACGATTTTTATATACTCAAAAATCAGATTTCAGTGTGAAGTCACAAACAGTAAATTTCAGTTAAGTTTTGTTCTCACACCAGTCGATTGGAAACATATAGAAATCTCACTTTCGAAACTCGAAAACAAGTACTAGCGATGGGGCCCCATCACCAGAGTTATCCCCGGGCAACTAGAGTATGATTCTATATCTATCCAGTATATTAAAACCTCGAATACACGTTTGCAAGGCGTATATGCAAAATCTTTATATATTGGATTGTCCAAATTGATTTAAAATATATAGTCAAACATGTATGATATGATTTAAATTTCAAAACAAAAATGGTTTTCATTTTAAAAATATACTCTTCACACTCGTTCCAGGATACTACTGATCCTACCTCTAACGAGTCATTCTCATTGGATATTACTAATCCAATATCTGATGAATTCTTTCGTTTGGTTCTAATGTGTCACGTTCTCTAGCTCTGTAAACCAGAGCTCTGATACCAACTGTGACAACAAGTAATTTCGCTCGATCCGAATCAGTCGCTAAACTGATCTAGACCTTTCGAAACGCCTGATTGTTTTGAGAAAACGACAAAATAGAACGCAACAAAAGAACATTTCATTGTATATTACAACAATTCCATCAGAATACAAGAATATACAGAGTATGAATTAATATTACACAAAAAATTTCAGAGATTTAAATTACATTTAAATACATCGTAGCGGAAATAATACAAAACTCAACTAGAAGAGATATACGGATACAGAGCTTTCCGGATATTGTTCCAGCTGTAGATCAGGATCCTGTGAATACCAATCTGCAAAACCAAAACTACTAGCTGCCCGTGTGGAAAATAGAGGCACCCAGAGTTTAGGTTAAAACAATAAACTCCAGGTCAGTCATGTGACTGGTGTGAGAACTAAAACAGTTATTAATCTTTGTTTTTAAAGTTAGGTAAATCAAGGGACCACGCCATATAACACGGAACGGGTTTCCTCCTAAGAATACCAGTGCAGAAAACAAACAACGCAGTGCTAAATAAAGAACAATGAAGCTATTATAAGACCCAGGTCCCATCACACAATGCAACGCAAGCCGGAGGATAGGGTTTTCCCTTATAATAGCCAAATATGCTTGATACCGAAATTTCATCTTATATTATTACTATAAGTGAAGAAAATAACTTCAAATATAAATATATCAATCATAGACGGCATGGGTACCATATATCATGTCGCCAATACTAGGCTCTACAATCAAAACCGCAAAATGTCATATTTGGAAATTGGATTCCCATCATGGTGGCTCCTGATTCGAAAGATCGATCGCGTAGTTCCATCTCAACGGCTTACGTCTCGGCTAGAGAAAACACCGTAATGCACATCCGCACTTTTGGGAAATCGAGTATCACTACGGCTTATGTCCCGGCGAGAGAAAACACCGCTTACCCTATCCCTATGAGCACTAAGCTCAATCTCGGTCAACCGAATCCACGACACCACGAAGGTGCTCATCCACGAAAAAGCATACTGATCAAACCATCAGTTTACCACCATACCGGGGTGTGAGGCTCGCGAATCAACGCTATACACAAAGCCATGCTATATTAAAGCTGCGCTTTGATCATCATCCACCAAACTTTGCTTTTCAACAAAAGTCTGGATCACTGCATCTCAGCATGCCACACTATCAATCCATATCGTACCACTGATTTCTGCCAATATATAACCTCTGAGCTCGTATGTCTCAGAGAAGGGCGTTAAGCAAGAGAATAAATTCTCCGCCGCGAAACAGATATATATTTAGCAGAGATCAACGAATACAATATAAAGGAATACAATGTCAGACACACCATCCATTTTACAAGTCCGTTCTGGATCTGAACGAAACCGGAGGCACTTTCCTCGCATATCCATCGACCTCCAAGCACGTCCGGACGGCTACCACTTCAGCCCCCTTCAAGGCAGCTACTCCCATCGTGAGCATCAATAGCACCCACCCATTCGATGTGAAGATCGTCGGTCTTGCACCGACTTCAATTTCTTCGACTCATCGTCGAATCAGTTATTCAGAATGGGTTATACCCGGACTTTCTGAATAACTCACGTATCTTAATCAACAAGTGCTATAAAACACAATATACGCCTCATTCCAATTCAGAACATTCTTTTATTCAGATATTCACACTCCTAGGGAAAGGTTCCCATTAATTTTATCAAAGATAAATTCTTTTAAATTTATTCTTTAATCTTCCTTTGGATATCATTTCAAACCATATCATGGTTTTCCAAACTAGTCGGGATTAGCGAACCACACCGAAGTAATTATTTATTTTATTTCCCAATCCCAACCTATTTATCCCATGGAGCAAAACTGTTATTACCCCATAACTAACACCACGGTGTTATCGGTAAATTTAATTACCATTTCACGTTCAAATCTAATTAAAGATTTAACTATCGCTAGGAGCAAAACTGGTGATACTCCCCTTTCGATCATTTCCAAATTTTGATGATTTAAATTACCAATTCTCATTTCAATCTAATTAAAGATTCATTAAAACTCCTTTTATTGGGTGAAAGAACTGATGTCATTTAAAACACCGTTCACGATAAACCCTCTTCACATTCTATTTCAATTCCAATAAAATATATTAGAAATTCTGGTTATTTAAAACCCATTTCAAATTCAATTTATTTATTTCAAAAATAAATTGGTTTTAATTCTAGTTCAAAACTAGTTCATTTCGATAAAAATCTATTTTTATCTTTTCAAATATGTAGTTTTTCATCCTAATTTTTCCCAAATCATTTCTTTTGATTTTACACAAATTATAGATATTTTTAATTATTTTATCAAGGCTCGTACAGTCGGTTTTCAATAACTGCCACCGAACTGCACTTACAGCGACCTTTTCCATATTTGATTTGGACATAATTCCAAATCCAACTGTTAGATTTCGAATTTCTAATATTCATTGGAAAGCTCTTTTCGATACGAACCCAACGGTTCTGGTTTTAGGAGAATCCGACGGTCGGATCTCCCGTAATGTCCGTTTGTAGTCAATGGTCGAAAATCGCGAACTGCCGCGGCGCGGCGCGTTCTATTCAGCCCATTATATTGTATATATATTATATATGATATATACTTCGTCGATTTCTTTTTAAAACGAATTTTATAAATCGTTTTAAATTTGTTTTCAAAACGATTTAACTTCATTTCAGATTCAAATCAAAATTGAATTTTTTTTCCAGTATAAATTCGTTTTAATCCATTTCAAATTGATTTCAATTCAAATTTGATTCTATTCAATTCCTCTTCAAATTCATTTCTATTCATTTCAATTCGAATTCGTTTTATATTCAATTCAATTCGAATTTGTTTTATATTCAATTCAATTCGAATTCACTTTATATTCAATTCAATTCGAATTCGTTTTATATTCAATTCAATTCGAATTCACTTTATATTCAATTCAATTCGAATTCACTTTATATTCAATTCAATTCGAATTCACTTTATATTCAATTCAATTCGAATTCACTTTATATTCAATTAAATTCGAATTCGTTTTATATTCAATTCAATTCGAATTCATTGTCTCTTTCTAAGTATTCATTTTAAAAATGAATATAATCGATATCAATATCGTTCGCGTCAAAATAACGCATCTCTAATCAACACGGCTTTATATTTTTCAATAACATCGTTATTCTATTCAACAAATGAATATTTATCCTATTCAACACATGAATCTATATTTCTTTCACCACCTGACTAATCTCAACAAATGAGTACCGTCAACACGTTAATCTTTATTTTATAATATTCTTTATTTTCCCAATTGGAATGAGACCCAATCAATTACCATATAATGTTAATTATATGGATTCCATACAACACGTGTATATAATAGCAACAATAAATAATTAACCATCATCCAAAGTGCACAACACAACTGCATAAGCATTAAACATATATAATCAATGCTTACACAGTTTGTCGACCAATCGATCGACATACAATGAAATAATTGGGATTAGTGTATGCCAAATATCATCCCAACACCCGTGTGGGGTTTCAACAATCAAACACATATTTTATTTGTGCAGTTGGGCGATGTGTAAAATTTATCGTCCCAATCAATATCAGTCAAATCAGTGTACATAAACAAATCCTCCGATTCGTTTATATTTATTTATTTCATTTTATATACCCATTAAAAATTATATTTTTAACTATAAAATATTTTTCACTATAAACTATTTTATTCCATTTCACATCACAAAATCAATTTAACCAAATTTATCAACCACACAAGTAAATCAATCACCAAACAATCAACTAAACAAACAAGCCGTCCATGGTCTGTGGACGACGGGTGTCGGGTGCTGCTAAGCACCGTCTGCATCCTAGTATATATATTTAACTAGAAAAGAAAATTTAAAGTGAGAAGTTCTCACCAAAGCTAATCCAAACGCCACGACTCTTCTTATGTAGAAGTCTTCGTCGTGCTCGCCCTTGTTACTTTCGTCTTCCGTATTCACTACACATATAAAAATCACATTTTTATATTCGCTTCTTCATTATAAAAATCAAATTTTTATTTTCATTACCTTATAAAAATCATCTTTTTCTCTCGCCATTCTCTATATAAAGATTTCGCCCTTTCAAATATAATAAAAATTCGATTTTTATTTCGCTACATATATAAAAATCGAATTTTTATCTTCACTATTCTAACAATAAAAATCGAATTTTTATACTTATGATAACCATTTCAAAACAAAGTTAATTTTATTTTAAAAACATATTTATTTTCAAAGCAATTGTTTTTTAAAACAAAGTATATTTCTATTTTAAAAATGTGGTCTTTACTCTTTTAAAAAAAATGAGGTCTTTTTTAATTTAAAAACTTCATCTTTTCCATAGCAAAAGTATATAATAAAAATCCAATCTTTTTAGTTTTATTCATATGAATAAAAAATTATATGTTTTTTTATATATGAAATTAAAATCAGATTTTTACATATGAAATAAAAATCAGAAAACTCACATTGTTTTCCTATTGTCGTATTCCGATTCTCGACTGCGCCCAACACCTCGACACCCTAGCTTCATATTCAAGACCGCCACACTATAGGGCTTCCTCACCTCCTTCAACGCTGACCAGCGTGGCCAACCCGTACGTCCCCTCAGTGTAGAAAGAAGGCGCAGTAGGTTCGAGTTCGTGCTGGAAGATGGACGGAGGTGGGTTCGAGTGGAGGCGCGACAGTTTTGGAAAGGCCGATTGAAAGGGGGGTTTCGATCGGAGGAGGCTGCGCGAGATGTGGTGGCGGCAGGCTCAACGGAGGCGCCTTCGGTGGGTGGAGCGGCTACAGTGGAGGCGGGGTGGACGAGCGCGCGGTGGAGGGTGGGCAGACACGGCGGTAGAAGGGTTTCGTCGCTCTTTTGTTTTGTTTTTTTTATTTGACTGATTCAACGTGGAAAATGGGGGGAGAAGAAGAGTTGACTCAAGGGTATTGGAGAGAGGGGGTATTCTATAAATTTAATTATTTAATTCTATTTTCAATTCTAAAATGTAACTTTAAAATTCGAACTCGAAATCGAACCCACCGACTGTCACTCATAGCTAATTACCCCCATTCTGAACACAATGGGATATGTATCACAAGCTGTTTCGATCGTTTCGATCAGTTTCTATCAAAATCAAAATATAACTCTATATATTGAATTTGAACGCACATTTCAATTTACCGGGGCCACATACTAACTCGAAAAATTCCTGAAAAATATTTTCTACCTTCGTATTGACGATACGGTCCTAACAAAACTAATTTCGTCGAATTCCGAGACCGTTGGAAAAATGGCCATTTTCCAGTCGATTAAAATCAACTAACACCGGTCAAACGCGTTTTCCTTCGCCACGCTCACATATTGATTCGAAAAATTACAAAATTTGAAACCTAGCAATAATTCGACATCGCGGATCCAACAAAAGTGGTTTCGTCGAAATCCGAGGTCGTATGCAAAATGGCTATTTTTAAGGGCCGAAATTACATAGCGACTATTCAGAATTTTCAACTGGACATATCTTTTGACCCCCGCTATGAAATTTTGATTTTTCGGATTCGATGGAAAGATACCATCAATTAGATTCAAATATTTTTGGTTTCACTAAAATCCGGTTTATTTTGAATCCTGTACATTTAATTGAAGTTTGAAATCGAATTATCGAACTACCGCGCCATTTTCAATTCCTTTGATATTTATAAATTATTATTTATAATCTAACGACGATCTATATAGTATATACGTTCGAATTATATTCAAAATAAAGCTTTCGTCGAAATTATTTAAAATAATCTATTTTAAATATTCAAATTCAGCTAAAATTGCTAAAATAAAAATTTCAAACTGGCTCGCATTTTCTGGGTTGTTACACTAGATAGGGCTTATTGTTGTGATTTGGCATCAAAAATCTGATTTTTGACTATATATCAAAGTTATGCATTTGAAAAGATAACCAACTAATTGATTGATGTTTGTGTTGTTTGGTTACTTGTTTGAAATTTTGAACCATTACGCCTAATAGAATCAAATAGTGAATTGTATTGGAAATTTGGTCGCATTTGCTTGCATATACATGTACTTTCATTGAACAGGTCATAGCAAGGAGGCTAGAGCAAAGAAATAAAATTGTTTGCCTGACAAATAGGTACATGTTTATCATAATTTACTGTTTTGTTTGGGTGATGATGATTTTATGAGCCGATTGTCTAGCCGCTTGGCTTTTTCTTTTTCTTTTTGAGATCAGAGGGTCTGTATGGCAATTTCGGGATTTTCCCGGTGCTCCCAGTGCAGGGGAGGTTACGGCGATTTTTTTTGAAAATTTAGGGTGTTAGCCAAATTTTTGAAAAATATGAAAAGTTCTTAGAAACTGAAAAGTTGAAGAACTTAAGCTGTAATGAAAATAACGAAAGTTGAGTTGGCATTTAAAACAACTTTCGGCTTCGTTCCTTTTCGGGGACGAAAAGTTTTAAGTGGGGGATATTGTAACAACCGGAAAATCTGGGCCAGTTTAAAATTTTTATTTTGGCAATTTTAGCGAATTTTGATTATTTAAAATGAATTATTTTAAATAATAACGATGAGAAATTTATTTTGAATAGAATTAGAACGTATATATTTATATACGTCGTCGTTAGAATATAAATATTTATTTATATATATATAAGGAATTGAAAATGGCGCGGTAGTTCCATAATTCGATTTCAAATTTCAACTGAACATACCGGGTGTAAAATAAACCGGATTTTAGTGAAACCAAAAATATTAGAATCTATTTGTGAATATCTTTCCAACGAATCCGAAAAATCGAAATTTCATAGTGGGGATAAAAAGATATGTCCAGTTGAAATTTCAGAATAGTCGCTATGGAATTCTGGCCCTTAAAAATTGAAATTTTGCAAACGACTTTGGATTTCGACGAAACCTCTTTTGTTGGATCCGTGATGTCAAGTTATTTCTAGGTTTCAAAATTCATAATTTTTCGAATCAATATGTGAGCGTGGCAAAGGAAAACGTGTTTTGTCAATTTCGATCGACCTGAAAATGGCCATTTTTCAAACGGTCTCGGATTTTGACGAAATTAGTTTTGTTAGGACCAAATCGTCAATACGAAGCTAGAAAATAATTTTCTGAAATTGTTCGAGTGAGTATGTGGCCCCGGTAAATTGAAATGTGCGTTCAAATTCAATATATAGAGTTATATGTTGATTTTGACGAAAACTGATCAAAATGATCGAATCAGCTTACGATACATATCCCATTGTGTTCGGAATGGGGGTAATTAGCTATGGACGACAGTCGGTGGGCTTGATTTCGACTTCGAAATAAAAAGTGACTTTTTGAAGAGAAATTAAAATAATATAATATTTTTATAAATATCTCAACCCCCCTTTCTCTTTGACTACAGTCAAACACGATAGAATGAAAAAAAAATAGAAAAAGGGATCGACGAAGAAACCGCGCTGCCGCCCCCTCTTCACTGTCGCCGTCGCTCCCAACCGCCCACCTCCCCCAACAAGCCGCCTGACCTCGGGCCCCCCCTCGGTACCGCGACCCTCCAAGTTGCCATCTCCAACATCGAGACCCCCCTTTTTCCCCTACCGCGCCACCGCGCGCCTCACCCACCACCGCCCCGACCTGCTACCACCACCTTCCGACCATGCCGCGCCCCCTCCCTCTCTGTACAGTCGCTTCTTTCCTTCTACCTCCTCTTCTAATTTAAAAACCTAAAACCCCTATTTCCTGAAGACCGCCGCCACTGTATTGGGCACAACGCCACCCCTGGTCGACGCGCAGACGCCCCCTCCGCCGCTTTGATTAACACGTGAAAAGAGCTACATTGGAATTGCAAACAAATCCAGATGATCAGCAGTTCAAAAGCAAAGCACGGCGGAGTGGAACCCTCTGTGAGAACTTCTCACCTTTTAATTTTATTTTCTAGTTAAAATATATACTAGGATGCAGACGGTGTTTAGTAACACCCGTCGTCCACAGACCATGGACGACTTGTATGCTTGTTTGTTTGATTTTGATGTGTAGTTGATTGTGTGATGTGAAATGAAATAAAATATTTTATAGTGGAAAATATTTTATAGTTAAAAATAGAATTTTTAAAGTGTATATGAAGTAAACTAATATAAACAGATCGGACGATTTGTTTATATACACACATTTGACTGATATTGATTGGGACGATAAATTTTACACATCGCCCAACTGCACAAATAAAATCTGTGTTTGATTGTTTGAAACCCCACATGGGTATTGGGATGATAGATGACATACACTAATCCCAATAATTAGTTGTATGTCGATCGACTGATTGACAGACTATTATGAGCGTTAAATATTTATATTTGATGCTTATACAGTGTAGAATGCACTTTGGATGATGGTTGATTATTCATCGTTGTTATTGTATACGTGTGTTGTAGAAAATCCATATAATTAACATTATATGGTAATTGATTGGGCCTCATTCCAGTTTTGAAATAGAAATATTTAAAAAAGAAATATTTGAAATAGAATATTTGAAAATAGAAATATATGAAGCCGAGTTGATTAGATTGACACCATTTTGACGTGAACGATATTTATATCGATTATATTCGTTTTTATAACGAATATTGAAAAGTGCTATCAAATAAATCGAATATTTTGAAATGAAATTCGAATTGTATTGAAAGGAATAGAAATTCGACTTAAATTGAAATTGAATTGAATAGAAAATGAATTCGAATTAAACTGAATAGAATTGAAATTCGAATTAGATTGAAATAGAATTGAAATCGTTTTGAATTGAATTTAAAACGTATTGAAATTGAACTGAAAATCGATTTGTATTGAAATCAATTTGAAATGAATTTAAAACGAATTTGTAAGGGAAAATTCAATTTTGATTTGAATTTGAAAAGAAGTTGAAATCGTTTTGAAAATGAATTTAAAATGATTTATAAAATTCGTTTCGAAAGGAAATCGACGAAGTATATAGTATATATATTATATATATAATATAATGGCCTGAATAGAACGCGCCGCGACAGTTCGCGAATTTCGACCATTGACTTCGAACGGATATTTCGGGAGATCCGACCGTCGGATTGTCCTAAAACCAGATCCGTTGAGTTCGTATCGAAAAGAGCTTTCTAACGAATATTAAAAATTAGAAATCTAACGGTTGGATTTGGAATTATGTCCAAATTAAATTTGGAAAAGGTCGCTGTAAGTGCAGTTCGATGGCCGTTGATGGAAATCGACTGTACGGGCTTTGATAAAATTATTAAAAATAGCAATAATTTATGTAAAATCATAAGAAATGATTTGTGAAGAATTGGGATGAAAAACTCCATATTTGAAAAGATAAAAATATATTTTTATCGAAATGAACTAGTTTTGAACTAGAATTATAATTCTATTTATTTTTAAAATAAATAAATTGAATTTGAAAAATGGTTTTGAAGGTAACTAGAATTTCCAATATATTGAATTGGAATGGATTTGAATCGAAATCGTCTTCGGATTATTTCGATGTTGGATTTCGTGATTATACAGATGTTGTTATGGAAATTTGAAAGATATAGATACATATATATATCGTTATTTCCAATACGATATTTGTTGGTCGTAGAATTTGATATTGAATATAAGCCGATATATTTTCTATTCAGAGCCTTGTATTTAATATTAAATGTGATTTGGGTTTGTCGTGAATGGTGTCTTCATTAACACCGTTCTTAAGCCCAGTTGAGAAAAAGATTAAATCTTTTATTTAGATTTAATGAAGTGTATCAGTTAAATAATATTTAATTGGAATTGAATTGGTATTGATTTTTGGGTTTATCGTGAACAGTGTTTTAAATAACACTTGTTCTTTAACCCGATAATTAATAGAATGTGATTTTGGGTTGTCGTGAACGGTATCTTCAATAATACTGTTCTTAGACCCAACAGAGTTAAGAAAATCAGAAACTAACTGGAGGTTAGTCAAGTTGAATGGTTTCCTGTGTATTGATCTGATGTTGGTTTCGGCCTTCGGGGTTAATACTTAGGGAATTGCTCACTTGCTATTTTACGGTTAGGGACTGATTGAAATGTGATTTTGTGGTTTATCGTGAACCGTGTTTTAAAGGACACCGATTCTTTAACCCAGTTAAAGATTAAAACTAAGTGGAGTTTTAATGAATCTTTAATTAGATTGAAAAGATCGAGAATGGAGTATCACCAGTTTTACTCCAGGCGGTAGTTAAATCTTTAATTAGATTTGAACGTGAAATGGTAATTGAATTTACCGATAAAACCGTAGTGTTAGATATGAAGTATTACCAGTTTTACTTCATGGGATGAATAGGTTGGGATTGGGAAATTAAAACAAATGATTACTTCGGTAAGGTTCGTTAATCCCGACTAGTTTGGATAAACCAAAATTTGGTTTGAATTGATTTTCAAAGGATGATTAAAGAATAAATTTAAAGGAATTTATCTTTGATAAAATTTATGGGAACCTTTCCCTAAGAATGTGAAATTTAGAAACTAGCTGTAGGTTGGCTAAGCAGAGTGATTTCCTGGGTATTGATCTGATGTTTGTTTCGGCCTTCGGGGTTAATATTTGAGGGATTATTCTCTTGATTAATCTACGGTTAGTGACTGATGAATTGGAATGAGTCGTATGTTGTGTTTGTGTAACACATGTTTATTATGTACGCGAGTTATTTGGAAAGACCGGGTTTATTCCATTCTGAATGACTGATACGACGATAAGTCGAAGATGAAGACGGTGGTCGAAGACCGGAGGTCTTCATGTCATTTGGGTTATTACTGGTGACCTTGATTGGGATGTACACCCAAGAAGATGGAAACAGTTGGTGATCGTCCAGACATACTTGGAGATCGATGGATATGCGGGGCACTAGGTGCTTCCGGTTTCGTTCAGACCTAAAACGGACCTATAAATGGACTGTGTGTCTGACATCGGATTTCATTCGGTGTGACTGATATCAGTTGCATAGAGTGGTTTGCCTGTGTGGCATGCTAAGATGCAAATGATCAAGGCTTCTGTTGAAAAGCAGAGTCTTGTGGTTGATGATCAAAGCACGGCCTTTGTGGCGTAGCTTTGTGTAACGTTGAATCGCGAGCCTCACACCCCGGTAGTGAACCAAAAACGGGAGAAGGACCTCAGGGAGGACCAGCGTTTCTTTCTAGCTAGAAGTGGCGTCATTGGTTTTACACGCCCTGACGAGTTTGACTTATGTGGTTGTTCCTGTTGCGAGGTGCCTCGGATATATTGGTGACTATGTGAAGCCGATGGAGTCATTTGTTGGCTCATTTGCGCCCCATAGGGCGGGGAGACGCAGTGTTCAGGATTTCGTCTAATCCACATCGGTGGACCGGCCCTGTCGCTCCAAGGGTCGATGCGTTCTGATCCTGAGACATGGTAGGCTAGATTGTCTCGAATCGGTTGAGGACTATCTTTTGCCTCGGTTCACAGATGGAAACCCAACTTCCAAATACGTGACATTTGCGGTTTTATTTGTAGAGCCTAGTATGGCGACATAGTGGGATGGGGCGCTCATGCCGCCTATGATTGATACTTATGATTTGAAGTTGTTTTATATACTATGCACTTATAATAGTATCGAATGACTTGTTTTAAACGTACTAAGCATGTTTGGCTATTATAAGGGAAAACCCTATCCCCCGGCTTGCGTTGCGTTGTGTGATAGGACCAGGGTCTTATAATAGCTTCATTTTTTCCAAATAGCATTGCGCTGTTTTGTTATATGCACTGGTATTCTTGGGAGGAAACCCATTCCGTGTTATACGGCGTGGTCCCTTGATATATTTGATTTAAAGTAAAGTTCAATAACTGTTTTAGTTCTCACACCAGTCCCATGTCTGACCTGGAGTTTATTGTTTTAACCTAAACTCTGGGTGCCCTTATTTTGACATGGGCAGCTAGTAGTTTTGGTTTTGCAGATTTATATTCACAGGATCCTGGTTTACAGCTGGAACGATATCCGGAAAGCTTTGCATCCGTATATCTCATTATAGTTGTGTTTTGTATTATTTTTCCGCTGCTATGTAATGTATTGTAATCTCCGATATTTATCGAATGTATATTATTTGTTTATACTCTGTATATTCTTGTATTCTGATGAATTGTTGTAATATACAATGAAATGTTCTTCCATCAGCGCTCCTTTGTGGCTTGTTCTCGAACTATCCGCGCTTTCCTTCACGGGGAAGTTACGGGTCTTTACATAAAAAATATATTCATGTGTTGAAATAAATTATATATTCATGTGTTTAAATGAAATATATATTCATGTTTTGAAATAAAATATATATTCATGTGTTGAAATAAAATATAATTTCATGTGTTGAGGTAAAATAAATATTCATTTACAAATCGAACAATTTGTTTATGTACACCGATTTGACTGATATTGCTTGGGACGATAAATTTTACACATCGCCCAACTGCACAAATAAAAATCTGTGTTTGTTGATGTGAAACCCCACACGGGTATTGGGATGATATTTGACGTACACTAATCCCGATTGTTTAGTTGTATGTCAATCGATGGGTTGACAGATTGTGTAAGCGTTAGTTATTTATATTTAATGCTTATGCAGTTGTGTGGTGCACTCTGGATGATGGTTGATGATTTATCGTTGCTATTATATACATGTGTTGTAGAAAATCCATATAATTAACCTTATATGGTAATTGATTGGGCCTCATTCCGATTTGGAAAATAAGGAATATTATAAAAATAAATTCATGTGTTGAATAGAATAAATATACATGTGTTGAATATAAAATAAATTCATGTGTTGAATAGAAAATAAATTCATGTGTTGAATAGAATAAAAATTCATGTGTTGAATAGAATAAGAATTCATGTGTTGAATAGAAAATAAATTCATGTGTTGAATAGAAAATAAATTCTTGTGTTGAATAGAAAAAAATTCATGTGTTGAATAATATAAATTCATGTGTTGAATAGAATAATTTAAATTCATATGTTGAATAGAAAAAAATCATGTGTTGAATAGAATAAAAATTCACGTGTTGAATAATATAAATTCATGTGTTGAATAGAATAAATATTCATGTGTTGAATAGAATAAAAATTCATGTGTTGAATAGAAAATAAATTCGTGTGTTGAATAGAATAAATATTCAGGTGTTGAATAGAATAAATATTCATGTGTTGAATAGAATAAACATTCATAGCATATTTTCTCAATGTATATGTGATTTGCTCGACCTATATCAATCTTCTCAGCCATCTGGCACATGTACTTAACTCAATTCATATATAAGTAATAAATATATGAAATTTTGAAATATATTTCACTATCCAGCTGGTATCACTATACAAATTCCAAAACCAAACATACAACATCAATTCATTATCAAATACAGGTTAAATTGTAAATTCCAATTCATATGCAGTTTCATTCCAGTTTAATTATACTGGAATTTATTCTTTAGTTTATAATTCATTCAACTCCATTAAATTTGTTGATTATTCCCATTGAACACTATCATCCAATAACAAACAATTCACAATCAACAACCAATACACCACCAAATCAATTGAATTTACATTTAATATTAATATTTTATTTTGGTTTCACATCTTTGAACATTAATCGATTAATATCTAATTGATTTCTATTTGATTATTATTTATTTATATTCCAAATTCCCAAATCTGTTTTATATTAATTTCACTATCATTATTAATTAAATTTAACTTAATCACGTTAATTTCCAATTCAAATCCTCAATCCAATTTGAATTTTGTTCAAGTCAACCAACAAACAATATCTCGATAATTTAGTAAAATTATTTCTTTTCTATACAAAAATATAGTTTGGGTTAAATTATTTCCTTTACCCTCTTTTCAAAACAATACTGTATCCATTGCCAGTTCAATGCTTCTCAACACTTTGAACCGATCAAACAACACAGTACAAATCATTTGCATATATAATTTACAAATATGCTCCCATATATATACACTCAATCTCGATCTAGGGTACTACTACTAACCCTATCTCTATCGAGTTATACCACAAAGCCAAGGTTATAACTAAAGCAATAGCTCTGATACCACTGTAACGAACAGGGATTTTCGGCCTTGAAAATCGAAATAAATACCTTTACCGTAACTCATGTCGACCTTACAAACACCGAAAACACCAGAACGTTATTAGAAAGAATTTAGAGGGTGAGATAAGAAAGAAAGAAATATTAGAATAGAAGAAGAAGAAGATCCAACACGACACAGATTATCAGATCGCAGCGGAACAAAATATAATATAGAAATAAATTTTTATTGAGAGATTTGAAAATATACTTACAATCACCAGAGTACATCTCACATCTGGACAGTTATAATAACCTGTCCTCGTATACAACCCACAGCGGAATAGTAGCTATATAATATCGTACGTCTGGACTCTTCCAGCTCGTCTCTTCACAGCATTCGATAACCTGAACCTGTACACCCCGGGCTAACCTGAGCATTTACAAAACACCGGGTCAGTCTAGTGAATTAAAGTGAGAAAAACTCGCATAATATTAAGGTAACACACAACTTGATTTTAAAGTTAAAATCCTTTCAAAGAAAAGGGTAATCGTAAGACCAAATCCACACATAAATACAGACGGTTTTTACCTTACGATAACCCAAACATTTTTGAAATCAATATCTTTTCTGATATTATAATAGTGTCTAAATACAAATAGATACTAAACTAGCGGAATGCTTGCATCTCACGTTCCACATATATAGTATACAAACAAAACCGCGGGCGCTTATTGGAGATTGGATTCCGACTATGACAAGGTATGGGACCGCCTGCCGATAGTGTATCTCTAGAGGCGAATACACTGGGTTCAACAAACAACTTCTTGCAACCCGGCCCACACATGACTGACCACTCATTTCGCTTGAGTGTATCGAATGAATATCACCAACGGTTGGGCTCAAACCACCGTTTCCCGAAAAGGGACAGCATCGAAATAGATCAAAAAAACAAAAGGAATTTCTCTAGATAGGTGATTATACACCCTAATTTGACTGACTCACATAGTTATGCTGCCTGCCCGATTTTTTGTTATTTCCCGGTTGATGAGGCTTGAGGTTTAGATTAACTTTTACAACACCCGGCCACCATTCACTTTGAATGCCACATCGTCAGATCCGCCAGATATCACTAATTCACGTCCACAAAAATACTCTAGTGGTTAAGCTAAGAGAACCATAATCCTCTGCCACCAAAAGTGGTACGTTTGAAGAAATCAACGTACGTGATCCCTTTGGAAATACTCTATCAGACATCCGTCCATACAAGTCATCCAGGAACAGGACGAACCGAAGGAACTCTCCTACTGCATCCAATATAGGAATCACCCCATGGATCAGTAGCGAGAAGTCCTTGCAACCCGTAGATTCCAACCACGATAGAATCACAGTTTATCTCTGGCCGCTAAACCAGAGATTATTAGTAGTTCTTCCGTGTAATGAAGATCCACGGTCTTCAACGCTCCATCTCGATCGTCTTCTGTTATCTTCTCGTATTTGTTGGTCGGAATGGTTTCCGAATATAAATTCGATCCCGGTCTTTCCGTATAAACAATCGTATTGGACAGATTTGATAGTCGGTGATTTAACTATCAAAATAAACAGTGTTTTAATCGTGACAATCCAATGAGTCCACTGGTTCAGTATTCAGCATCACTTGGCCTTTTAATTAAAACAAACAAATTCACTTCTGCTTAATTAAAACTTCTAACTCTTTTATTATTTAAAATTATGATATTTGATTCTTATAAACTAATGTTCTCAAAACCAATTCTCTTAAATACTTAGTAAAATAACCATATTCAATTTCCACTTAATTCTCCTTTAAACATTTATTACATCATTCTTTATTATTTAAATTTGGGAAATCCCTTCAACTTATTCTTCGTAACAGCGTTAAGTAATATCCTTTATCCCTTTCTTGAAACAATAACTAATATTTATTAGTATATAATAAAACTCAGCTTTACATTTCCTTCCTAACCCGAAAATATCATTATATTTTCATGCAAACCCTTTTTGTTTTTTTTCTTCTACTTGGGAATTCTTGTTTATATAATTTCCTTTCTTACTAATTTCCTTTACTTCGGATTTCTCGTTATATATTTTCCGAATTCCCACCAATGTTGCATTATTATTTCACTAATGGAAATAATAAATTATCACTAACCTCTTTTACGATTACCAACTAATATCATCTTCAGATAATCCTGATGTTGTTCAAGTTGGGGTATTTTAATTACCTCTCAGACCTTGATCAACAGCATTCTTATCCTCGGATAAATATAAGTTGAAATTAAATCAATATTCTATTCCAGTCTCAAAACAAATTCCATTATAAATTGGATTTGGTTATACAATCTACGACCCACTTCCTAACCCAAATTCACTTATCTCCTTCCATATCTATTCACCATTTCCTACTTTGGAAATCTTATTTAAAATTTCCTTTTTCCTTAATTTCATTTCTAAAAAATGTTAATTTGGAATTAATTATATAAACCCTCATCGCTTTCTAACCACCTTGTTTCAAATACATTTTGGTTTAATTTAAACCCTGCTCATCTCAATTTCCTTTTTATCAAATTCAATTTTTAAGCCAATATAATTTTAGCTATCATATTCGCTTAAATTCCTTTTATAACTTGTTATACAAATTCGGGTTTTAAATATAAACCCTATTTGTAAATTACTTTCACCATTCAATTGAATCTCATTTCAATTCAATTTCTTTTTAAGTGAATTTCAGTTAAAAAGAAATTTTCTAAATCATTGTAAATCAGGACAATAATTTACTTCGATCATTAACCACTTCAGTAGTTAAATAATCAGTAATTTCCTTTTTAAAACCTTATTAAATTGAAACAATATTCATTAAGCTATCTTGTCAAAACACACTAATTAAATAACCAATTCCAATTAAAAACAGTCGATTTAGTCACTCCAAAACGGTTATCCCAATTAACCGATTCCGATTAGTTTTCCCATTTAAATTAATTAATAATACAATTAGTTTAAATAAATTCATTTAATTTTTCTAAACAAAACAATTATCTAATTCTAATCGTCAGGTTAATTTCCTTACTCTCACATTTACAAATCTGATTAACATTAGAATTGTCTTTATAAAATCAATTTATAATTAATTACAAAAATAAACATTTATTTCCTCTTTTATAAACCTTTATTCAAATAATATATTTCAAAATCTATTTTAGCCAGAATTTTTTTTTTCATAACCTCAGTTCTACTAATTCACCTGATGGTAAATCAATATAATCAAAACAATTTACTTTTAGGCCATTTACTGCCGATTTCTCAACCAATACTGCCCATTGGTTAAAACTAAACACAGATTGAATTTCTAGTCAATGGTCAATACTCAATCAATTACCCAAACATGACAGTTCATATGATAATATGAAAATAAATAATATATTTGAGGAATCCCATTGGATCCCTCCAACCTGTTCTTCCCTGCATACAAATGGTTATCTCAAGTCAGATCATTCAACCATTTAACCATAACAGTAAATAATAGACTATTTAACATCAACCAATCAAAACACTTCAAACAATTCAACACGTTTATTTTATAAACGTGACCAACAAGGTAAGTTACCTTTATTGGAACCAATCGTTAGAATAACGATGTGGTATTTCACTGAAATTAAACAACAGTTTAATTTCATCAGTTAAATCAATAAATAAATCTATAATTATCACATAGTCAACCATTGGCAAGCAGAGCACACAAAATCAAAACCCAATTTATATAAAATATAGATGGGTAAAACTGAGTGAGTTTAACTCACCTTGAGTTGATTCCGTTGTTCAGACGGTTGAGTTTAATTAAATTAAACGAGTGTTTAATTTAATTAAAAATCCCGGTTGATACCAATTGCGTTCAGATCTGTTCCTGGATGTAGAGTTCGTCAAGACGATTTCAATGCCTCTTGCTTCGCCGAATTCTGACAACATACCGATGAGATATTAACATCTTAAGTTAACACAAATAAAATAATTTAATTAATTCATTTAAAGTTTAGTTTAACTAATTACATTCCTTTAAAAAGAATTTTATCCGCTGATCCCTTTTTACATATCCCCGGTCTTTTTTTTCTGCGTAATCATCCTACAACGAATTTATGGTTTCAGTAAACATGTTACTGTATATTCTAATTTAATCATTTTAATTGATTCTTAAATAAATTAGTTAAAAACTTATTTCTTTAATCCAATTGATTCAAGCCGATACAGTTTCTTCACTCATGCCTTGCTCGTCAGCATGCCTGCAACCGATTTAGATATTAGGTTAATACATGTTAATTACACTTTTAATTACACTTTTAATTAGTGGATTAGAACAATTATTGGCCAACTTTCCTGGACTATCGTTTGTTTCCTGTGTAAAACCGACATCAACTCCCATTCCAGCCTTGTACTCATGTCCAAAAAGAATGACTCCGGCACGTTTTCCCCTTCTGTTCAGCCATTCATTGTCGGAGGATCCCTTATCAGTACCAATTGCTTGGTTCTCGCGTTGTCTCCCTACAGGTTTCGAAACCCATCACAGTTGCTTTTTCCCGTAACTGCTTCTTCGAGCTCCAGTTTTTCCACCATGATCACAATTAGGGTTCGAGATAAACCCCACCACTGTCGGTCGGAAGCCCATCAGTTGTCACCGAACCAGTCGCCAGTCCACTAACATCTCACGTGCTGACCCTCCCTCAACTCGGTGCTCTGATACTCTCCAAAAACTGTTCGAAAGTTGTCAGCTTTCAAGGCAAATCCCGATCGTCTCAGTTCATGATTCTCAATCATAGCTGACCAGCTTGGAGAGTTTACTGTGTTGAATATGTTTGTAGTTGGGGTATCTTCGATTTAATTCACTAATTTCATGATTAAGGAGGAGATTTGTGGTGAGCTTTCCACCGTGAAACGTTAGGGTGGAAGCGGTGATATTTTGGTTGACCATCAGAGTAGGTTTTGACTAGAAAGAATGGTATATATATATATATATATATATATATATATAGAGTTGGATAGGAAATATTATTATAATATTATCAATGAAACTTCGTCGTGATGTAACTCAATAAAATCACTACAGACGATCTCCGTTTACAGATAAAAAGGCTAATCCTAGCATAAAAAAATATTCCGGACCTAATGGGACAAATTTCATCAAATTCCGACATCATTTGAAAAAAAAATCCTTTAAAAAACCAGTGAAAAACACGCGTTTAAATTTTCCATGATCACTAAATAAATCTAATCAACTTGAAACTTTGAAATCCTACAATAATTAATCAATACGAACCCAACGGCACCAGTTTCATCGCATTCTGAGACTGTTTCCTAGTAGCCTATTTTTATACACGCATCGTATTTGCCATTTTAGACACCAAATTTCCCAGTCTTCAAAAGTAACAAACTATATACCTATCCTGACTCTAATCGATGATACGAACTCAACGAAACTAGTTTCGCGGCTTAATTCGATCGTCTGCTCCAGTTACACTCAAATATATCTCTATTAAATTGATTTAATTTAATTACGCGCTATAGAAATTATATGGGCGTTTTTGGCTGTCGTGGCCACATACGACATCGGTTTGCCACACAGTTTGATTTTCTTACAATTATTTAACGATACAGTTCCAATGAAACTAGTTTCATCGAAAACAGAGACAGTTTGCAAAAATGGCTATTTTTAACGCTTATATAATATCGATTAAAATATTATATAAATTCCAAATAAATATAATAAAATAAAAATAAATTATTTTTATCATATATATCCAACCAGAAGATATATACAATTTCCCATATAATTTACACGACTTAATATCGCCAATGTTGAGTTAAATGATTTGAATTTTTTATTTAAATATATTAAATAACGTTGTATTTTAATAACGATTTCCGTAACGACTATTTCAAATTTTGATTTGGCCATAATTAACAAACTATAACACGAAATCTGAATTTTTCTCTTTTATATGAAAATTATCATAAACACGGTCCTAACGCTTCTCGTTTCACAGAAATCCGACTTATATAGGATCATGTATATCAAATTGAAGTTCAAAACTCCATTTTACGAACTACACGCCATTTTCAAGCTCGATTTATGTAACGACCCGCATTCTACGCATCATAGGATCGTAGAATATTTATTTCTTTCACATACGAAGTCGTATGGTCATGTAACTTTGGGAGACGACTATTGGGGTCATTTCCCATGCTCATGATTTTTCCCAATTTTTAAATGACCATTTTACCCCTAGTTGGTACTGTTTTGGCCATAACTTTTGACTGGAAATGAATTTTGACTTGAAACCACTTTCATTGGCTTCGGATGATGGTTTCTCTTTCCGTAGAGTGGTCACATTAGCCAAACGGACTCACCGTTTGGGAGATATGGCTAAAACAAGTTTCAGATGGTGAAAAACAGCTTAATTGGGCTTAACCGGGTGATTAATAGCTAGGCCCAAAGGGGAATTTCGGGATTAGGAGTTTAAAAGGGCTGTTAGGGTTTGGAGAATACATTTTTCTCATTTTTTAGCCATCACTATTCATTCCTCTTAACCTAACCATGGCCTCCACCCTCTAAATCTCTTCAAAACACCTCTTAATCACTTTCTAATTGAAGATTAGGCTTAGCAAACATCAAATCAAGAAGTATTAGCACGAGAACCGAGGTAGAGCTGCTGTGTAAGATTGGGAACAGCGCCAAATCAGAGAATATTTCAGTTTTGGGGTTTTAGTTGTGGCAAAGGTGAGTGATAGCATCGTTTTGGCACTAATTACAGTTAATTAAGGGTAATTAGTGAAGATTAGCGAATTTATACACCAATAAATTCTGGAAAAATGTTTAGAAATTCTTAAATGATATTTTATGCCTCTGTTAGAAATTTGGTTCGATTTAGTTAAGTTTTATTAATTCTATGATTAGTCTTATTTAAACATGCTTAAGGGAAAATAAGGAGTTTTGGCAACTTTTGATCCATTTTGATTCATTTGAATGGTTATTTGCTGTTTGTGGTTGCTATTACATATTTCTATGACTATATGGTATGTTTTATGATTGATTAGAATAGTTAAATTGGTCGAAAACGTCATCGAATGGCGTAAAAAGCTCGTTGGAAAGTTGCAGAAGTGTGCAGGTTCCGAACCGGATCGGATCGGATGAGGGCTCGGATTGGATATGTGAACTGGGCAAGAAACCCGACCCGAACCGGAGTTTGGCACATAGGAGGCTTGGCGAGAAGGAAGGCCGTTTACTTAGAGTTGGAGTGGACAAGGGGATCGGATCGGAAGAGTAATGGAGGCCAGATCGGATCGACTCAAGAATGGAAGGCTACGACTGGAGTAAGGTGAAGTGATCGGATCGGATCGGAGTAGATGGAAACGAGGGAGCTGATTGGAGAAGGAGCATGAGATGGAAGGAAGACAGCAACCCGACCCGACCCGGAGGAGGACACCGACCCGACCCGGAGTGAAGTACCCGACCCGAACCGAATGGAAGATGACAAGGATGGGGGACCGAACCGAACCGACGAGGGCAATGACTACCGAACCGAACCGAGTTCTAGGACTGTTACTGCGCGACAACTCTTCTGAAGACCCACTCCACTTCGACCAAACCCGAGATGCAAAGGAAGTCCAAATGAGAAGTTAGAGCTCAGGATTCAGATGGGAATCAACGAGTTCGCTTCATGGTTGGGCTTTGCTGCGGGATGCGTGCCAAGGGGTTATCGACGTCTATAGCTTTGAACCACTATGGTAGGAGGTACGAAGGTGGATTCAGGGCCATTATGGCATCGGTAGAACCAAGGGCTACGACCAATGAAGTGGGTCATTGAAATGTTTGGTCATGACTCCAAGTGTTTGGCTTGGTCACAGCAGGGTTTCTACAAGTCGGGATCCGTCGTTACCTCAATTTGTCTAGTGTTCCAAAGTGGTAGATATCGTACGCTTTACGCACTGAGTGAGAGACGTGAGGATGGTTGCTATGGTTGCTATCATTATGACATACACACCCCACCCTCGTATTCTTTACACTATTCATTATGGCACCTTAGAGAACTGTACGGTATGTGGTACTAACTCTTTGGTTGCAGGTTCAGGTTTAGGTATGGTTTAGTATACCTGTTATTATTCTGTTTATATGCTTATCGCTCATACCAGGCTTTATGTCTGACCCAGAGTTTTATGTCTCCTCTTATTACTCTGGGTGCTCACACGAGCAGACTAGAGACAGGTTAGCTGGTGATGCACGGGTAGATGATCCGGAGACGAGCAGGAGGCTTCCACGTAATATATATATATATATAGTATTCTCCCTGTGTTGTTTAAGATCACTGCTTGGGCATTAGTGGTGCATCTTCTACTTTAGTTTTCTTTTGTTAGAGACAGTAAATTTGGAAAGTTGTAATAAGCTGTATTTGGATTTCCGCTGCTCTGATGTTGACATTGATTATTAGTTATCAGCTTATGCACTGTCTCGCCTGTTTTATGTCAAGTATGTTATTATTATATTTTATCCCATGCGCTGTGAGACATTCTACAGGTTCCTTGATTAGTTCATTCTCTTCTTTCCTTTCTCCTGACGACCGTCCCGTGCTAGTCGGGCATGTGTACAACGCACTTTTGGAGGAAATGCAGGCTGGTGCGGGGCGGGCCGTCACATTTGGTATCAGAGCTCTAGGTTGCGTAGTTAACCTAGGGAAGTTATCAGGGAGAGATAATATACGTATACGAGAGAGTGTATTTGTGATTATTTTGGTTTTTCAAAAGCTATACATATACTATTAGTAGTATAAGGATGAAAGCGTACTGCACTAGCACCACTATGGAGTCGTTAATCGTTTCCTTTTTCAGATAGATGATGAGCCGATATACTAGAGGTGCTGGTAGGGGAGCCAATAATGGGAATGCTGCTAACATGAGGACGATGTTTACTGACCTCATGAGAGAGATGCTTAGAGATGTACAGAGGGCAACACCCAATGATGGAAATGGTGGTGGTCCAATAGTGCAGGTGCCGAGGGTCGACTTTGCCAAGCTGAATAAGGATTATACTAGCCTTGGTAGGAAGCCGTTCCACGGAACGGAGTCGGCCACGGATGTTCAAGATTGGTTGGATAGTTGCGAACGTATCTTCGAGGATTTGGGTATCGAGGATGCAATGAAGAGAAGGTTAGCGTCCCGTCAGCTGCAAGGGCGGGCAATGAATTGGTGGAATGCTATAAAGGAAGCTACTCCCGAAGATCGGATTACTTGGGAGCAGTTTAAGGCACGCTTTAGCGAGAAGTTCATTCCAGCTGCTCAGAAGTCAATGTTGTTTAAGAAATTCTTGGAGCTCAAGCAGAATGACAGAGCTGTCTCGGAGTATATTGCTGAATTTGACACTTTGTCAAAATATGGGTTATCTCTTAGTGATACTGCCGAGAAAAAGAATGAGAAATTCATAACTGGTTTGGATCAGTACTTGGGGGAAAGACTTATTAACCACATCGATGAGTCGTTTGAGTCGATTGTAGGGAAAGCATTGAGGTCAGAAAGTCTCTACCCTAAGCCGAAGACTGAGGTTGCATCCACAGATGAGCCAAAGCCACAAGCAAGTGGTGGAGGCAAGGGTGGTTCGCAGAATAAAAGGAAGCAGAGCCAGACTAAGGATGGCCAGAAGAAAAAGAATAAACAAGATGTTGAGTGCTTCAGCTGTGGTAAGAAGGGCCATTATGCTAGTAATTGTCGGGCCAAGCCAGCGGATAGGAAGTGCTTCAATTATGGCCAAATGGGACATCACAAGGACAAGTGTCATCAACCCCCTAAAGAAAAGAAAATGGTGAAAGCATATGCTCTTAATGCTATTCCTTCTTCGTCGAATGCCCCAACTACGGCGGAGAAGGGAAAGAATGTCGTCATTCAAGGTATGCTTTCTGTTTACGATGTTCCTGTTAGAGTTTTGTTTGATACCGGAGCTTCCAGTTCTTTCATATCTAGTGACCTGGTAGATAGGTTGGGATTGGAGCCCGAGATTGTCGATAGACCTTTAGTAGTGACGAACCCGATTGGTGGTTCTACTAGCCTTAGCATGATTTGTCGTAATGTGGTCTTATCGAGTCATGGATGCATGTTTGTTTGTGATTGCTTTGTTTTGGGCTTTACTGGGTTTGGCATTATTTTGAGAGTAGATTGGCTCCGAAGATACGGGGTGGTGGTAGACTGTGAGGGCTTTTTGGTGACAGCTAGTGCGGAGGATAGTGTTTGGTGGTCTACCCAGTGAGGGGGTATTGGCTAGTTTTCTAAACTCCCTCGACATTCCGCATAGTGAGTTGTCAGGTTTGCCCATGGTTGGCCAGTATCCGGATGTTTTCGAAGAAGTGACCGGACTTCTACCACACCGAGAGATTGAGTTCCGTATTGATTTAGTAAAAGATGCCAGACCTATAGTGATGCCACTTCGTCGTATGGCACCAAGAGAGCAGCGAGAGCTCGAGGTGCAAGTCAGCGATCTTTTGAAGAAGGGATTTATCAGAAGGAGTGTTTCTGAATGGGGAGCACCAGTTGTGTTTGCTACCAAGGCGGATGGTTCCCTTCGTTTGTGTGTAGACTACCGCGAGTTGAATAAAGTGACGAGGAAGAATAAGTATCCTCTACCGTGGATAGATGATTTGTTCGATCAGTTGAGTGGCGCGAGAATATTTTCTCAGTTGGATCTCACGACAGGTTTTCATCAGCTTAGAGTGGAAGCTGAGAGTATAGCTAAAACGGCATTTCGGACGCCGTCTGGATTTTATGAGTGGTTGGTCATGCCATTTGGGCTGACCAATGCCCCAGCATATTTTGTGGATCTTATGAATAGGGTATTCAGGGATCAGTTGAATAAGTTTGTCCTTGTGTTCGTTGATGATATTTTGGTCTATTCGAGGACAGAGGAAGAACACAAGGAACATTTAAGAGTAGTGATGGAGGTGTTAAGAAAACACCAATTAAAAGCAAAGTTTTCTAAGTGTCACTTCTGGAAGAGGGAAGTGAGGTTCTTGGGCCATGTTGTATCAGAGAATGGTATTGCCGTGGACCCGGCGAAAGTGGCCACGGTACAGGATTGGTCTACGCCTAAGAATGCAACAGATGTAAGAAGTTTCTTGGGGTTAGCGGGGTATTATCGTAAGTTTATCCAAGGTTTCTCCAAGATAGCAGCACCATTGACCCAGTTGACTAAGAAGAATCAAGCTTTTGTCTGGGATGGAAGGTGCGAGAATGCATTCAAGAGTCTAAAGGACAAGTTGACAAGCGCGCCAGTGTTAGTCATTCCTAAGGGGAATGAAGAGATGACGGTATACACGGATGCTTGTGGTACCGGACTGGGTGCTGTATTGATGCAAAGCAGTAGGGTTATAGCTTATGCAAGTCGGCAATTGAAACCGCACGAGAAAAGATACCCTACCCATGATTTGGAACTGGCAGCGATCGTGTTCGCGTTGAAGATGTGGAGACACTATCTCTTGGGAGAAAGATTTGAGCTGTTTACAGATCATAAGTCGTTGAAGTATCTCTTCTCCCAGAAGGATTTAAATCTCCGGCAACAAAGGTGGTTAGAATTCTTGGCTTCCTATGACTTTGACATCGCATATACACCGGGAAAAGGCAATGCGGTGGCTGATGCATTGAGTAGAAGACATGCCAGTTTAGGGGCTATGTTTTTAGAATGGAAGCAACTGGAGTATATCGCAGGGTTTGATTTCAGACCAAAGTGCGAATTGAATCCAGAAATGTTAGCAAGTTTGACGATCAGACCCACTTTAATTGAGCGGACCGGCTCTAGTCAGAGGGACGATCCTAACCTATTGGAAATCATCTCCAAGTTAAGGGTGGATATCGATGAGGAGATGAACAAGTATGGGCTTGATCGAGATGGATGGCTTAGAAAGAAGGGAAAGCTTGTTGTACCCAATGTCAATGGATTGAGAGATGAAGTACTTAGAGAATGTCATCACTTAAAGCTGACTATACACCCCGGTGGTAATAAAATGTATCGAGACATGAAGCAGACTTACTACTGGGAAGGAATGAAAAGAGACGTTGGGAAGTTTATATCCAAATGCATGAATTGCCAGCTAGTTAAAGCCGAGCAAAAGAAGCCTAGTGGTTTGATACAGCCATTAGAAATTCCCGAATGGAAATGGGAGCAAATCTCGATGGATTTCATTGATGGTTTACCAAGGACTAGATCGGGACATGATAGCATTTGGGTAGTTGTGGATCGACTGACTAAAAGTGCAAGATTTATACCAGTCAAATCAACCAGAACGGCAGCCAAGTTGGCAGAATTGTATATGAAGTGGGTAGTAAGATTCCATGGAGTACCTAAAAGCATTGTGAGTGACCGAGACCCGTTGTTCACTAGTGGGTTTTGGAAGAGCTTACAAGAAGCTCTAGGGTCAGAGTTACATCTCAGTACCGCATATCATCCTCAGACCGACGGTCAGACGGAGAGGGTGAATCGTATTTTGGAAGATCTCTTGAGAGCATGTATATTGGATTTTGGTGGATTATGGGATGACCATTTGCATCTAGTAGAGTTTGCATATAATAATAGCTACCAATCCAGTATCAGTATGGCTCCGTTTGAAGCTTTGTACGGAAGACCATGCAACTCACCATCATGTTGGATAGAGACTGGCGAGAAGTTTATGCTTGGACCAGATGTGGTGAGGGAAACTTCAGATAAAATTAAGACCATTCAACAACGAATGAAGGCTGCCCAAGATAGGCATAAGAGTTATGCCGATAAGAGGAGAAGAGACTTAAAATTCTACGTTGGCGACTTGGTGTTTGTCAAGATTTCTCCGTTGAAGAGCGTAATACAATTTGGCAGGAGAGGCAAGTTAGCACCAAGATTTGTTGGCCCATTCCCTATTCTTGAACTAGTCGGGAATTTGGCATATAGGATTGACTTACCAGAGAAAATGGCGGGAGTTCACAATGTATTTCATGTTTCCCAACTAAGGAAGTTCGTTCACGACCCAAATATAACTATTTCACCTGATCAGTTAAAGGGCTTCGAAGTAGAACCCGAGGCCGTTGGGAACCGTAAGCCGGCCCGTATTGTCGAACTCGACATGAAGCAACTTCGAAGGAAGGCGGTGAAGCTACTCAAGGTTCAGTGGGGCGAGGACAAGAATGATTGTACTTGGGAGACAGAGGAGAACATTAGGAAGACACACCCAGAACTCTTTGCCTGGTAAGATTTTGACTTCGATTTAGTTTTCCGCATGCTAGGGTAGGCTTGTTTGTTTGTTTTGCATGTTTGATTGTTGTATATGGCTGTTAGGCATGCGGGATCTTTTGTATGTTTTGGGTTAAGGAATTTCGGGGACGAAATTTCTTAAGGGGGGGAGAGTGTAACGACCCGCATTCTACGCATCATAGGATCGTAGAATATTTATTTCTTTCACATACGAAGTCATATGGTCATGTAACTTTGGGAGACGACTATTGGGGTCATTTCCCATGTTCATGATTTTTCCCGATTTTTAAATGACCATTTTACCCCTAGTTGGTACTGTTTTGGCCATAACTTTTGACTGGAAATGAATTTTGACTTGAAACCACTTTCATTGGCTCCGGATGATGGTTTCTCTTTTCGTAGAGTGGTCACATTAGCCAAACGGACTCACCGTTTGGGAGATATGGCTGAAACAAGTTTCAGATGGTGAAAAACAGCTTAATTGGGCTTAACCGGGTGATTAATAGCTAGGCCCAAAGGGGAATTTCGGGATTAGGAGTTTAAAAGGGCTATTAGGGTTTGGAGAATACCTTTTTCTCATTTTTCAGCCGTCACTATTCATTCCTCTTAACCTAACCATGGCCTCCACCCTCTAAATCTCTTCAAAACACCTCTTAATCACTTTTTAATTGAAGATTAGGCTTAGCAAACATCAAATCAAGAAGTATTAGCACGAGAACCGAGGTAGAGCTGCTGTGTAAGATTGGGAACAACGCCAAATCAGAGAATATTTCAGTTTTGGGGTTTTAGTTGTGGCAAAGGTGAGTGATAGCATCGTTTTGGCACTAATTACAGTTAATTAAGGGTAATTAGTGAAGATTAGCGAATTTATACACCAATAAATTCTGGAAAAATGTTTAGAAATTCTTAAATGATATTTTATGCCTCTGTTAGAAATTTGGTTCGATTTAGTTAAGTTTTATTAATTCTATGATTAGTCTTATTTAAACATGCTTAAGGGAAAATAAGGAGTTTTTGCCACTTTTGATCCATTTTGATTCATTTGAATGGTTGTTTGCTGTTTGTGGTTGCTATTACATATTTCTATGACTCTATGGTATGTTTTATGATTGATTAGAATAGTTAAATTGGTCGAAAACGCCGTCGAATGGCGTAGAAAGCTCGCTGGAAAGTTGTAGAAGTGTGCAGGTTCCGAACCGGATCGGATCGGATATGTGAACTGGGCAAGAAACCCGACCCGAACCGGAGTTTGGCACATAGGAGGCTTGGCGAGAAGGAAGGCCGTTTGCTTAGAGTTGGAGTGGAAAAGGGGATCGGATCGGAAGAGTAATGGAGGCCAGATCGGATCGACTCAAGAATGGAAGGCTACGACTGGAGTAAGGTGAAGTGATCGGATCGGATCGGAGTAGATGGAAACGAGGGAGCTGATTGGAGAAGGAGCATGAGATGGAAGGAAGACAGCAACCCGACCCGACCCGGTGGAGGACACCGACCCGGAGTGAAGTACCCGACCCGAACCGAATGGAAGATGACAAGGATGGGGGACCGAACCGAACCGACGAGGGCAATGACTACCGAACCGAACCGAGTTCTAGGACTGTTACTGCGCGACAACTCTTCTGAAGACCCACTCCACTTCGACCAAACCCGAGATGCAAAGGAAGTCCAAATGAGAAGTTAGAGCTCGGGATTCAGATGGGAATCAACGAGTTCGCTTCATGGTTGGGCTTTGCTGCGGGACGCGTGCCAAGGGGTTATCGACGTCTATAGCTTTGAACCACTATGGTAGGAGGTACGAAGGCGGATTCAGGGCTATTATGGCATCGGTAGAACCAAGGGCTACGACCAATGAAGTGGGTCATTGAAATGTTTGGTCATGACTCCAAGTGTTTGGCTTGGTCACAGCAGGGTTTCTACAAGTCGGGATCCGTCGTTACCTCAATTTGTCTAGTGTTCCAAAGTGGTAGATATCATACGCTTTACGCACTGAGTGAGAGACGTGAGGATGGTTGCTATGGTTGACTTGGTTGCCATCATTATGACATACACACCCCACCCCCGTATTCTTTACACTATTCATTATGGCACCTTAGAGAACTGTACGGTATGTGGTACTAACTCTTTGGTTGCAGGTTCAGGTTCAGGTATGGTTTAGTATACCTGTTATTATTCTGTTTATATGCTTATCGCTCATACCAGGCTTTATGTCTGACCCAGAGTTTTATGTCTCCTCATATTACTCTGGGTGCTCACACGAGCAGACTAGAGACAGGTTAGCTGGTGATGCACGGGTAGATGATCCGGAGACGAGCAGGAGGCTTCCACGTAATATATATATAGTATTCTCCCTATGTTGTTGAAGATCACTGTTGGGGCATTAGTGGTGCATCTTCTACTTTAGTTTTCTTTTGTTAGAGACTAAATTTGGAAAGTTGTAATAAGCTGTATTTGGATTTCCGCTGCTCTGATGTTGACATTGATTATTATTTATCAGCTTATGCACTGTCTCGCCTGTTTTATGTCAAGTATGTTATTATTATATTTTATCCCATGCGCTGTGAGACATTCTACAGGTTCCTTGATTAGTTCATTCTCTTCTTTCCTTTCTCCTGACGATCGTCCCGTGCTAGTCGGGCATGTGTACAGCGCACTTTTGGAGGAAATGCAGGCTGGTGCGGGGCGGGCCGTCACAATTTATATTATATATAAACATATATAGTTCAAACTTCGTTTTAAATACGAATTCAATATTAAAATCCATTAATATTCCAAATATAATATTTAAAATAATAAATTAAATTAAATATTTGTTTGCAAAAAATACGGGTCGTTACAATGATGTGCATAGGAACTAACGTCAAAATGATGTGCATGGGTGTATGTATGCAATGCATCCCCTGATTAGTTGTATTGATTCAAAAAGTGAGCTAAGTGAATTTATGCGCTTAAGAAGATGTTATAATTTAAAGTGTGAATGTTCAACATGAGAGTGAAATTGATTGCACAAGAAGCAACATGTATTTGAGTGCTGCTGGAGTTTTCTTATGCGGGGAGGGTGTTTAGAAATGAATGTTGATAATCATGTGGTGTGAGAGGATAGGCAATATTAGTGTTATGTAATAAATGATGTATTGTGCATGGTGAGATGGGTGGTATAATGGACAAATTAGAGAGACATGCGGATGGTATAAGTTTAAATAAACATGAGGAAAGGGTAACTTTATGAGGGAAATGTGGTTTTATTAACCAACTTCAATAGTGTGAAGACAAGTGCATCTGTGCATGGAAAATCTAGGACAATAGAGGAGCATGTTTTACTCGGTGAAGATCACATTGATTCGGGGGACGATGGTCGTATCCTTGCTAGGAGTACGTGTCAAGAGGAATGCACGAGAGGCGGTAATTTGAGCCTAGCTTGTATTCAGGTTGAAGCTGTATTTAGAGACTGCGGTGGAGGACTACTGGAGTGCACTGTGCACATACCATAGATGATGCAGCCGATGCTCCAAAGAGAACTCTAAAAGGAAGTCCTTATCCATAAATGGCCAGTTAAGGGGAATGCACGGCAGCTTGGAGGGCATGGCTCGACTACTAGATTGTTGACTATTGGACTTATTGCAGAGCCCGTTATGAGCATGTACTATCCTTATCCATCGAGGATCTCTTAGTAAGTTGGTGCTCTTGGACTGCTGCAGATCATAGCTTTTTCATTAAGTATTTTAATTTTTTTTTCTTTACATTGAATATTTCGGAAGTATTTTGTGCTTGTGTGGAATTTTAGAGCAGTATACCAGAAATGTGTGGAATTCTGAAATAGGTGTATACCAAACCTCAATATATTTCAGAAGTATTTTATCTTTTTCATTAGATATTTTAGAGCAGTATACTAGACATCAGAAATAATTAAACTAATGAAGTATATAAGAGTATCACCAGCAACTAGAGAAAACAAAGTTGGGAAAATCTCCGCTTTAGTTTCATTCCCAACTTCATTGCAATGTTAATTTGAACATAGGAACAGTTGGAAGGAAAGTAAAAAAACATATTGGTTTTTTTCCTGTTTCCCACTGATTCCTTGGCAGTAAACCACAATCATAAAAAAGTTATGAAGAAAAAGCCTGCAACAAATGCTCTAGATGTAAAGAATCTTGAGATTTACTTTGTTAACCACTTCTGTGAAACTAGCTCTCGAATTAGAAGCAAGGTTTCAACAAACTTGTTTTGGGTAAATAAATAAACGGTTAAACCCTAACTTTTCTATTTAGATTTTTTTATACGTATATGTATATTAATTATTGCTCGAGTATGTGTTCGATATAATGATTCTTCAACTCACTTTGAGATATGATATTTTTATTTTTTTTTATTTTGCATAACTGCGTTATCATGTATGCTATTACTTACACCATTTATTCTTCTACAGACGAAAGAACAGAAAGGTTAAAAAAAATATTTCTCTGGGGGAGGGGGCTATATAGCAGATAGTTGCCTTGGCAATTAATATTTGCATTTTTAAGAAAATGTTTTGATACCATGTAAGGATAATCTCCAGTATTTGTCTTAAAGCTATATTTGGAACTGAACAAAAAAATGACTGATATGCGAGTAGGCCACCGATGAAAGTTCGACACACGAGTGAGAACAATCTATGGGTTGATTTAAATTAATGTTATGTGAGTGAAGCTGTCCAAAGGAAAAATGACCACTGTTGGATTGGTTTCAATAGATGTGTCAACGTGGACGTCGCGTTTCCGAATGGTAGTGGTGTAATGCTATGCCTCACATCTTTTAATATTAGATAAGTGATGCATATAACCAACTAGGCATGCTTCCCTTATAAGCTAGTTTTTCAGATGAGTTCTACATTGTAAAAAAGGTCTAATCAAGGCGATTTCCTATGACCAAAAACACCATACCTAAAACGATGAATGACATCCTCACTAAATTTTCTCTAACTTTATGGCATCTACAATAGCTTGAGGCATATACACTATTTTTCACAGGCTTCTTCATAGTAGATCTCATAGCAGGAGGTGATGTGATTCTAGCTTCAGAAATAGTACGATTCTTCTTTAAAGCAGCAATATCTGTTCCACGTCTGTGTCTAGATGACTTACTCCTTAATGGTCTCCTTCCACCTCTAGTTGAGGTTCCCTCAAAGTTATGTCCAGCACTTGACATTAGTTCTTCACCAAGTATTTTTTCCAGCATCTCCTTCTTCAGCTTCAGTTCCCTTAGCAGTTTCTTTAGCAGTTATTGCAGCAACAATATCTTTATCAACATCTTCTGCAGCATGATAGTTTCACCTTCCTTAGTAGGTACATCTACAACTTTAGCATTTCTTTATCCTTTGGCAGTTCCACTACCTTTGCAGCAACAGGTTCAGTAATTAATTCTTCAGCAGGTTTAGCAACAGGCCCCTTTACAGGTTCAGAGACAGTTTCAGCAACTTTTGGCGATTCAACTAAAGTTTTAGAAGGAGTAAAGACAATGTTTTCAGGTTGAGAAATAAGAATTGTTTCGGATGATGATCCTATTTCTGCCTTGGTTGTCTTTAATGCATCATTTCCGCCATTAGCAGGGTGATTCTTAAGGAAGCAAAGTTTGTTAGGTAATTTAATAATAAGATGACGAGCCAGTGCTAGAACCTTTTCTTTTGGCAGTCTGCGAACCTTTTCCTTTTGTATATTCTTTTGTAGTTTGGATAAACCAGATCGATCAAATTAACATGCCAAATAGATGGGCCACCGAGTTTCTTTATGTATTCCTAAATGAAATTATGTTTGCAAGTCGATCCACCAGCCATTAACATATGAACAAAGAGATTCAGAGTAGAAAACTTAATGTGAACCTGAATGTAATAGTGAGCGACAAGATCACCAATTCGTTATCCAGACATGATTAGTTTGCAAGAAGGTTTCATAGATCCAATAAGAGGTCAGTAGTTTATGGTTAATGTATTTATAGAGAAAATGCTGTGAACAAGGGCTTATGTTACTGGTAAGAATTATTTTCTTTACAGATATGTCTGTAGTTTTATTTGATGCAATTTAATTCCGTATTCACCTAAATGCAGTTATGTATCATTGAGAAGAATAAATAAAAGCTTAGGTGGATGAACATTCATGTCAATGCATTTTAATTTGTTTCATTGATCCAATTTTGAATCAGACCATTCAATAAAAGATCACATCTCAATTCAACACATTTACAGTATATTCTCACTGTGGTTTGTATGTTCATGTTATATTAAAATGACCAAAAAAATTCATTTTTCAGATGAGGGCCCATCGCATTCTCATAAAGAACAATTCAGTTGTTTTCATAGAAGTAATTCCATGCATGCGTCTCATTTTTTAGATTTGCGTCAAGAGCAAAAGTATTTTCTTTCTTGGAGCAAATCCCATGGATCCAGGTTGACAACTCAGAATAGAAACAATAGTTATAAACATTTTGGATTCTCAAATGACTAAGTGCGTGGTCCTCGTACATCAGGATCAAAATCAACCATAAGATCTCCATATATGAATAATTTATCTTTATGCACAGGACAATTACAACAAGGCAGACTTTGAAGTTGTAATTATGAACAAGCAAAGTTCTTCATGATAGTCTTTTGGCGAGGATGATATACATAGAAGCGTAAAGTACATCGTTTGGGGAAGTACTCCAACTGGAAAAAAAAAGCTTGATGCTACTTTTAGTGTAGTGACCCGAAAATCCGGGGGAATTTGAGCTGACTAAATAACACAAGTCCAACCCCAAATTGCACTGGAAATTCAAGAAACTAATAGAAAGAAGACAGAGGGTGAGGAAAGATAAGATAGAAATTTAGAATAGAAGAAGAAAAGAACACAACATCAGAGTAACACGAACCTCACAGCGGAACGAATAACATATAATAGATAACATAACTTTGAAATATAACAGTTATGTATACAATAGCACTTATCAGAGTACAGCACTTACAACACGGCGGAAATAACTATAGCTATATGATCTTGAAGCCTCCTGCTCCACGCTCTTCCAGTGTATCTGTAAAACCCGACTACTTGACTGCCCGTACAAATTTAGGCACCCAAGAGTTTAGGGAAAACAACAAAGTAAACTCCGGGTCAGTCATGGGACTGGTGTGAATAAACTCAAATCATTTAAACAGGTATATGATATCTCATAAGACCACGCCGTGAATACGGAACGAGTTTTTCCCTTATGAGAATCCAAACATCTTTACAAAGCAATATCATTCTGATATTATAATAATGTCTAAGTACAAATAAATATCAGTCTAGTAGAAACGCTTGCATCTCACGTTCTACATATATAGTATACAATCAAGATCGCAAGCACGTATTGGATGATTGGGTTTCCAACTATGACAAGGTATGGAATCACCTTCCGATCAGTGTACTCTAGGAACGATACACTGGAGTTCAACAAGAACATCTTGCAACTCAGCCACACATGACCGACCACTCATTTCGCTTGAGTGTATCGAATGTACATCACCAACGGTTGGGATCAGCAACCGTTCCCGTATATATATATGGGACAGCATTGATAGATTAAAAGAAGCAAATGAATATTCACTAGATAGGTGATTATACACCCTACTTCGGTGCGACCGACTTAGCCATGCTGCCTGCCCGATTTCTGTCATTTACCGGTTGATGAGGCTAGAAGCTACGTTTTATCATCACATCAGATTCACTTCGAATGCCACATTGTCAGATCCATCGAAAATCACTAATTGACGTCTACAACCATACATTACGTGTCAGCTAAAAGAAGTTTCCTTCTCCGCTTCCACTCTTGGTACGGTTGAAGAAATCAACGTACGTGACCGTCTGGAAATACTATGTCAGACATCCATCTTCATTCACTTAGAAATGTCACATCGTCATACCCGCCAAATCACAAATTGACTTATCCAAAAATAACACTGGTATACAGCTAAGAGAAACGAATTCCTCCGCCACCAAACGTGAATACGTTTGAACAGATCAACTTACGCGATCCATTGGATATACTCCGTCAGACCTTCATCCATACCAGTTGTCCTGGGACTGGACAAACCGAAGGCACTATTCTGTAAACAGGATAGCCCTTGCATTTTACTCCGTCTTCAATTATCTTTGGCATATATGATTCACGACGCTTATGCCAATACAGAGTGGTTCTATGGATAATAATCCAACCGGTCTCTCCATATTAACAACGTTAAAATGGTCAAAACTTCGATAGTCGGTGAGTTAACTATTAAAGAAAAACAAGTGTGCAAACAATGATATTATTTCCAGATGGAAATTATATCGAACAAACATCATTTAACATTAATCTCTTTAGTTCATTTATTTACTTATCTCTTGTTTCCCTATATTCTAAATTCTTATTTTTCTTTTATCAGAAAACATTTCTGATTCTCGTTTGGATAACATTTCCAAAACTCCTTTACGATCAAACCTTACCATTTCTTAGTTAAGAAGGAAGTCACTCAAGTTGGGGTATAATTACCTCTCAGACCTTAACTGAACAACGTTATAACTTCGAAATGGTCAAAGTTTATCTTTTAATCTTTAACAACTTCTTTACGCCTTTCTCGGATTCAATTTTTCTAGTACACTTCTATATTTAAAACATTGGTTATAACGATAACGTTATAATCCCTACTTTCGAATTATCTAACTTTAATTATAACTTCTATTCTTATTAGTGCATAATTAACCTAACACTTATTTATTTATAAATAAATAAATCTCTATTTAAACACCGGAAAGTATATGTACTTTCCTGAATTCGATATAATCGAATTTGCCGATTAACTCTCTTCGAGAAATCTCTATTTGATTAACTCCTCTTCGAATAACCTATATTCGATTAACTCCTTCTCGAATAAACGATATTCAATAATCTCTCTTCAAATAACTAATATTCGATAACTCTTCCTTTTCAAATATCTCTTATTTGAAAATCTCACTTCGATTAAACTATAATCGATAACTCCCTTCGATGAAACGAACATCGATAACTCCTTTCGATGAAACGAACATCGATAACTCCTTTCGATGAAACGAACATCGATAACTCCTTTCGATGAAACTAACATCGATTTATTTAACTCGACGAACTTAACTCGACTAACTTAACTTGACTCGACTAACTCGACTTACTTGGTTCGACCAATTTGATTCGATTAACTAGGCTCGACTAACTTGACTAACTTAACTCGACTTACTTGGTTCGACCAATTCGATTCGATTAACTAGCTTCGACTAACTTGGTCGAACCACCCGATCAACTCAACCTTTTTAACTTTAACTGGTTTTACTTGGTTTGACTAACTCAATTTATTAACTCGACCGACTAATTCAACTCGATTAACCTAACTTGATTTACTTATCTCGATTAACTGAACTAATCACTTTGATTAACTCGACTAACTAATTCAACTTTGGTTAACTTAACCAATTCACTTAACTAATTCACTTAGTTTAACTTAACTAATTCACTTAACTCCTGTCGAATAAACTATATTCGATTAACTCCTTTACTCTATTCGAATAAACTATATTCGATTAACTCCTTTACTCTATTCGAATAAACTATATTCGATTAACTAACTTCGAATACCATATTCGATTAACTTCTTCGAATGTCTATATTCGATTAACTAACTTCGAATACCATATTCGATTTCTCCTTTCGAATGTCTATATTCGATTAACTAACTTCGAATACCATATTCGATTTACTTCTTCGAATGTCTATATTCGATTAACTAACTTCGAATACCATATTCGATTTCTCCTTTCGAATGTCTATATTCGATTAACTAACTTCGAATACCATATTCGATTTACTTCTTCGAATGTCTATATTCGATTAACTAACTTCGAATACCATATTCGATTTCTCCTTTCGAATGTCTATATTCGATTAACTAACTTCGAATACCATATTCGATTTCTCTAACTTCGAATACCATATTCGATTTCTCTAACTTCAAATACCATAATCGATTAACTTCTTCGAATACCATATTCGATTAACTTCTTCGAATACCATATTCGATTTACTCTATTCACTTTATAAAGATTTCATTTTTAACAACGTTTTATTCATTTGAAAAGATTTACTTTTAAATAACGGTTCTACCCTTTAAAAATGATTTCCCTTTTTATAATGTTTCCTTTCCAGTTCTATTTGTAAATGGTTTACAAATATTCCCTTTTCAAATTTATTCTTGAAATATTCTAACTCCTTAAATTCCCGGGAAAATTCGCCATAACCTCCTTTGTATCGGGAGCATCGGGAAAATCCCCAAACTCGCCACACAGGCCTTTCCATTCAAAAAGAAAAATGGTTTGAAATTATTTCCTTTTCAAATATCTCCTATTTATAAATATCCCAATTTATAAATATTCCTTATTTATAAATACTCCACTTTATAAATATTCTATTTATCAATATCACTTTGAAAAATCTCCTTTATCCATATTCCGGTATGTCATGGAATTCAATCATATCAAATTACGATGTTCAATATCGTCCATACACACACAATCAACAACAGGTTATAATTCACATCATATATCAAAATATATGAAAAACAATAAAATAACTGTTGAGGAATCCAGTCGGATTCCTCCAACCTGTTTCCCTGCATCACAGATGTTAGACAATATAGATAACATCACTTTCAGTTCCATATGATATATTCTGTTAAACAGAATCAATATAGAAATTCAACTAACTGACTAGCAGTTCAATCAAACAGTCAACATACAGTCAATCAACCAATATCTAACAGTTCTAAAAATACAACATGAAAATATAAACTGTTCAGAGTTAGTGAGATTTACTCACTTTGGTTTTCAGTTGACAGTTCTGCTTTTATTTTAGGATAAAATCAAACAGACGTTTTGACTTTATCCCGAATTTCCAGTAGCCTAGTTTACGGCCATATTAGTTCTACAACGCAGATTCCTCCGGTTCGATTCCAATATGATCTGTCTTGTCCGATTCCTCATATTGCTTTGGCGGCACACTTCTTCCTTCCCAGTTCAAAAGGGAAAACCCGACTACCCTGTTAACAAACATGGACCCTTTCGAACTCCTGAACACCACACACTACAGTTCAACCAGCACATGAACTACTACCATTTCATATACAGTCTCGACACAACCGAATACTGGATCACTACACCACTGCTAATACTTCCTTCTTCTTCCCAGGAGCATTCGAAATAAACCACTGCATTTTCCAAACTTAAAACCCACGCTCCCTGTTTCATGTTTATTCCCAAAACTTGCTCACTTTCTTCCTTTTAAAAAAAATGACTCATAATAACCTAACTAATTTTACAAATCATGTTTCAAATAAAACCGACCTGCTCCTAAGGGCATGCTCATCATCTTCCTCTTCAGAAACAACAACGTCCACTACTATGTTAACACTCACCATCACCGATGATTTCAACTCCACCTCGCAGCTTCTCTGATCAACCGAACTTCAATTCAGGACTACCATTCTCAACCCCTTCGAGTCCTCAACAACTCCATCACCAATTAGTTCCTTTCGCACCAACTAATCCCATCGCGGCCTGCACAAATTCTGGCGTGAACCCTCCTGCAGACATCGAACTTCATCATTATACTGCTCGTCTCTCCCTCTTCCTCTTCATATCAAACAAATCGAACTCGAACCTCGTCTTCCCTGTCCGTCGTCGAGCTAAACCCATCAGTACAGTGGGACCATCGAACCAATTTAGCACCGAATCCCCTCAAATCCACCTACAAGCTGCGGAATTACCTCCTGACCCCAAAACAACTACCAAACTCCACCCTGTTGCTTCCGTCGATGATGAAGTGGAACCCTAGATCCCTGTTGCTCTTCGAGCATCCCAGAAATGAAATCGCGAACAACCATATTGACACCAAAATGAAGAGAATCAAACACGGAATCGATATATGTATGTAAAACGATTTGTAGGATTTTATTTGATTTCTATTTGATTTTTCCTTGAATTTCTTTCTTACGTTTTCTTCTGAGATAGTGGCGGCTAGAAATTTGGCCGAGAAAATGAGTTTAACCTAAGGTTTTTAGGAAAGGGTTAGTATTTATAGAGTAGGATAATATCTAGATATTTTATACAAGGAATATTCTAGGTATATTCTCATTTATATATTCATTTTTGACTTCTAAAAATTCATGTGATCACACACGATACTCAAAAATCACCAAACTGGATATACTGCTAGAGTTCGACATTACGGTCCCAACGAAACTGGTTTCGTCGAATTCCGAGTCCGTATGCTCACACAGCGCATTTTTAACCTTTAAAATGCTGACTGTTTTACACTCTAAAAATCTGTACGACCACACAGTAACTCTAAAAATCACGAAACTGGAAATCTAACAACTATTTGACATTGCGGATCCAACAAAACTAGTTTCGTCGAATTCCGACTTCGTTTGCAAAACCGGCTATTTTTAAAGCTCTGGATGACCCATTTTAATATATAAATATATTTAAATAAATTAAATTAAATATTAATAATTTAATATTATCGTATATCTTCAGATATGATATCGTACAGCCCCAGAATATCATATCAGGATTTTCAGCTTGATATTTCAGATTCCAGATTATCTCGATATTCAGTTTATACTGAAAATCCATTTATAACGTATATAAAGCGTCGCAAATTATAAAGGAATTTCACAGCGACTTTTCTAAAATTTGATTTGGACATAACTAAAAATCTACACGACGAAATCACGATTTTTCTCTTCCACTAGAAAGATATACTCCACCAGCTCCACACGTTTCTTGTTTCACAGAAATCCGGCTTAAAATGAATCCTGTACATTCAGTTGAAGTTCGAAACGCCAATTTACGAACTGCAGCGCCATTTCGAGCTCGTTTATAAATATATTATAAACTATACGTTCTAACGCCGTCGATTCCATATATACGTTAATATATTCTGAATCGAAACTCAACCACATCTCGTATACTATTCAATTCACATTCTGTTGTGAATTCTACTATTTCCGACTACCTCGACATTAAAATATATTATTATATTAAAATTATTACTTAAATATTCAATATTATTTAATTAAACGATCATTAACTTCTCTAAATCACCAATTATATAATTAAATAAATAAATTATATATCTCTAAAAATGCGGGTCATTACATTCTTCCCCACTTAAAATAATTTCGTCCTCGAAATTGCTAAAAGGTAGGGGGCGACCCTATCGACTGGAATTCCTAAGATTTGTTCACACCTTATTTCTGATTTCAACAGAACCAATTAATATCGATTAAAATATTTATTCATTCCGACTAACTAAAATTTCCAAAAATTCTGAAAATTTTCTAACACTTTAAACTTTCGGAGAATTTCGCCAGCACCTCCTTTGTACTGGTCGATAGCTCAAACTCCAACTCGCCTCTCTGGGCCTTCTTCAACCCAAAAGAAAATCAAAATGCCAAGTGGCTTGCCAATTCGGCTCATAAATTCCAAACTCATATAAAATATAAACTTGTACCTTTTTGTCGGGCATATCATTATATCCCTACTATCTGTTACCACTTCGGCATATACCAATGCCATTCTAATCAAACTTAAATCAGTTCATCCTCAGATCCAACCATTCGCTTATCCAAGCCGAATTCAATTTCAATTCGAGTTTCAAATTTCAAACTCTCAACTTATCCTTTCAATTCCAATCCAGATTATTCTCTAATCACTTCCATTTTCATTTAACTTAGTCAAGGTTAAATTCTAATTTATTATTCACTTTCACCATTTAACTTCATAAGTTAAATTTAAATTTCAAATTTCAAATTCCCGGGTTCATTTCAAATTAATTTGAAATCACAATACCAATTCAAAACATTTGAATTTCTAAACACTTGTTTTCTCAAAACAATTCAAATCAAAATCTCTGGTAGTAATCCACCACTTAGAACTCGAAAATCACACCGATGATACTGCGCAGTCATCATCGGAATTATTTTCCAGTGACCCAAGTGATTTCAATACTATATCATTTCAAAACCATTACTGAATACTTCCATTTTGAAAACATTTCAAAATCTCCCAGGAACTTAAAATTTCCTCATTTTAATTTCAAATCTGATTTAAATTCATATTTAATTCATCTTATTTCATATACTTTACCTATATGAATTCTGCTTGGTTATATATAGCCATTTCACATTTTATAATCTTACCTGATTATAATTACTACCAACACATCCTATATATGATAATATATCACATATCCATACTGTGTCGGTCCATCGTATTCAAGTGTTTAGTAACCCCTACCGATACAGTGGATCAAACTGATCGTCCAGAATTCATAAACAACTCAACCAATGAATCTCCACAATATAAAACCATTTTTATATCAAATACAAATACGCACTCGTATATATACACTCAAACTCAATCTAGGGTATTACTAACCCTATCTCTACCGAGTCACGCCACAGAGCCAAGTAATTCTTAACTTAAGCTCTGATACCAACTGTAGTGACCCGAAAATCCGGGGGAATTTGAGCTGACTAAATAACACAAGTCCAACCCCAAATTGCACTGGAAATTCAAGAAACTAATAGAAAGAAGACAGAGGGTGAGGAAAGATAAGATAGAAATTTAGAATAGAAGAAGAAAAGAACACAACATCAGAGTAACACGAACCTCACAGCGGAACGAATAACATATAATAGATAACATAACTTTGAAATATAACAGTTATGTATACAATAGCACTTATCAGAGTACAGCACTTACAACACGGCGGAAATAACTATAGCTATATGATCTTGAAGCCTCCTGCTCCACGCTCTTCCAGTGTATCTGTAAAACCCGACTACTTGACTGCCCGTACAAATTTAAACTCAAATCATTTAAACAGGTATATGATATCTCATAAGACCACGCCGTGAATACGGAACGAGTTTTTCCCTTATGAGAATCCAAACATCTTTACAAAGCAATATCATTCTGATATTATAATAATGTCTAAGTACAAATAAATATCAGTCTAGTAGAAACGCTTGCATCTCACGTTCTACATATATAGTATACAATCAAAATCGCAAGCACGTATTGGATGATTGGGTTTCCAACTATGACAAGGTATGGAATCACCTTCCGATCAGTGTACTCTAGGAACGATACACTGGAGTTCAACAAGAACATCTTGCAACTCAGCCACACATGACCGACCACTCATTTCGCTTGAGTGTATCGAATGTACATCACCAACGGTTGGGATCAGCAACCGTTCCCGTATATATATATGGGACAGCATTGATAGATTAAAAGAAGCAAATGAATATTCACTAGATAGGTGATTATACACCCTACTTCGGTGCGACCGACTTAGCCATGCTGCCTGCCCGATTTCTGTCATTTACCGGTTGATGAGGCTAGAAGCTACGTTTTATCATCACATCAGATTCACTTCGAATGCCACATTGTCAGATCCATCGAAAATCACTAATTGACGTCTACAACCATACATTACGTGTCAGCTAAAAGAAGTTTCCTTCTCCGCTTCCACTCTTGGTACGGTTGAAGAAATCAACGTACGTGACCGTCTGGAAATACTATGTCAGACATCCATCTTCATTCACTTAGAAATGTCACATCGTCATACCCGCCAAATCACAAATTGACTTATCCAAAAATAACACTGGTATACAGCTAAGAGAAACGAATTCCTCCGCCACCAAACGTGAATACGTTTGAACAGATCAACTTACGCGATCCATTGGATATACTCCGTCAGACCTTCATCCATACCAGTTGTCCTGGGACTGGACAAACCGAAGGCACTATTCTGTAAACAGGATAGCCCTTGCATTTTACTCCGTCTTCAATTATCTTTGGCATATATGATTCACGACGCTTATGCCAATACAGAGTGGTTCTATGGATAATAATCCAACCGGTCTCTCCATATTAACAACGTTAAAATGGTCAAAACTTCGATAGTCGGTGAGTTAACTATTAAAGAAAAACAAGTGTGCAAACAATGATATTATTTCCAGATGGAAATTATATCGAACAAACATCATTTAACATTAATCTCTTTAGTTCATTTATTTACTTATCTCTTGTTTCCCTATATTCTAAATTCTTATTTTTCTTTTATCAGAAAACATTTCTGATTCTCGTTTGGATAACATTTCCAAAACTCCTTTACGATCAAACCTTACCATTTCTTAGTTAAGAAGGAAGTCACTCAAGTTGGGGTATAATTACCTCTCAGACCTTAACTGAACAACGTTATAACTTCGAAATGGTCAAAGTTTATCTTTTAATCTTTAACAACTTCTTTACGCCTTTCTCGGATTCAATTTTTCTAGTACACTTCTATATTTAAAACATTGGTTATAACGATAACGTTATAATCCCTACTTTCGAATTATCTAACTTTAATTATAACTTCTATTCTTATTAGTGCATAATTAACCTAACACTTATTTATTTATAAATAAATAAATCTCTATTTAAACACTGGAAAGTATATGTACTTTCCTGAATTCGATATAATCGAATTTGCCGATTAACTCTCTTCGAGAAATCTCTATTTGATTAACTCCTCTTCGAATAACCTATATTCGATTAACTCCTTCTCGAATAAACGATATTCGATAATCTCTCTTCAAATAACTAATATTCGATAACTCTTCCTTTTCAAATATCTCTTATTTGAAAATCTCACTTCGATTAAACTATAATCGATAACTCCCTTCGATGAAACGAACATCGATAACTCCTTTCGATGAAACGAACATCGATAACTCCTTTCGATGAAACGAACATCGATAACTCCTTTCGATGAAACTAACATCGATTTATTTAACTCGACGAACTTAACTCGACTAACTTAACTTGACTCGACTAACTCGACTTACTTGGTTCGACCAATTTGATTCGATTAACTAGGCTCGACTAACTTGACTAACTTAACTCGACTTACTTGGTTCGACCAATTCGATTCGATTAACTAGCTTCGACTAACTTGGTCGAACCACCCGATCAACTCAACCTTTTTAACTTTAACTGGTTTTACTTGGTTTGACTAACTCAATTTATTAACTCGACTGACTAATTCAACTCGATTAACCTAACTTGATTTACTTATCTCGATTAACTGAACTAATCACTTTGATTAACTCGACTAACTAATTCAACTTTGGTTAACTTAACCAATTCACTTAACTAATTCACTTAGTTTAACTTAACTAATTCACTTAACTCCTGTCGAATAAACTATATTCGATTAACTCCTTTACTCTATTCGAATAAACTATATTCGATTAACTCCTTTACTCTATTCGAATAAACTATATTCGATTAACTAACTTCGAATAACATATTCGATTAACTTCTTCGAATGTCTATATTCGATTAACTAACTTCGAATACCATATTCGATTTCTCCTTTCGAATGTCTATATTCGATTAACTAACTTCGAATACCATATTCGATTTACTTCTTCGAATGTCTATATTCGATTAACTAACTTCGAATACCATATTCGATTTCTCCTTTCGAATGTCTATATTCGATTAACTAACTTCGAATACCATATTCGATTTACTTCTTCGAATGTCTATATTCGATTAACTAACTTCGAATACCATATTCGATTTCTCCTTTCGAATGTCTATATTCGATTAACTAACTTCGAATACCATATTCGATTTCTCTAACTTCGAATACCATATTCGATTTCTCTAACTTCAAATACCATATTCGATTAACTTCTTCGAATACCATATTCGATTAACTTCTTCGAATACCATATTCGATTTACTCTATTCACTTTATAAAGATTTCATTTTTAACAACGTTTTATTCATTTGAAAAGATTTACTTTTAAATAACGGTTCTACCCTTTAAAAATGATTTCCCTTTTTATAATGTTTCCTTTCCAGTTCTATTTGTAAATGGTTTACAAATATTCCCTTTTCAAATTTATTCTTGAAATATTCTAACTCCTTAAATTCCCGGGAAAATTCGCCATAACCTCCTTTGTATCGGGAGCATCGGGAAAATCCCCAAACTCGCCACACAGGCCTTTCCATTCAAAAAGAAAAATGGTTTGAAATTATTTCCTTTTCAAATATCTCCTATTTATAAATATCCCAATTTATAAATATTCCTTATTTATAAATACTCCACTTTATAAATATTCTATTTATCAATATCACTTTGAAAAATCTCCTTTATCCATATTCCGGTATGTCATGGAATTCAATCATATCAAATTACGATGTTCAATATCGTCCATACACACACAATCAACAACAGGTTATAATTCACATCATATATCAAAATATATGAAAAACAATAAAATAACTGTTGAGGAATCCAGTCGGATTCCTCCAACCTGTTTCCCTGCATCACAGATGTTAGACAATATAGATAACATCACTTTCAGTTCCATATGATATATTCTGTTAAACAGAATCAATATAGAAATTCAACTAACTGACTAGCAGTTCAATCAAACAGTCAACATACAGTCAATCAACCAATATCTAACAGTTCTTAAAATACAACATGAAAATATAAACTGTTCAGAGTTAGTGAGATTTACTCACTTTGGTTTTCAGTTGACAGTTCTGCTTTTATTTTAGGATAAAATCAAACAGACGTTTTGACTTTATCCCGAATTTCCAGTAGCCTAGTTTACGGCCATATTAGTTCTACAACGCAGATTCCTCCGGTTCGATTCCAATATGATCTGTCTTGTCCGATTCCTCATATTGCTTTGGCGGCACACTTCTTCCTTCCCAGTTCAAAAGGGAAAACCCGACTACCCTGTTAACAAACATGGCCCCTTTCGAACTCCTGAACACCACACACTACAGTTCAACCAGCACATGAACTACTACCATTTCATATACAGTCTCGACACAACTGAATACTGGATCACTACACCACTGCTAATACTTCCTTCTTCTTCCCAGGAGCATTCGAAATAAACCACTGCATTTTCCAAACTTAAAACCCACGCTCCCTGTTTCATGTTTATTCCCAAAACTTGCTCACTTTCTTCCTTTTAAAAAAAATGACTCATAATAACCTAACTAATTTTACAAATCATGTTTCAAATAAAACCGACCTGCTCCTAAGGGCATGCTCATCATCTTCCTCTTCAGAAACAACAACGTCCACTACTGTGTTAACACTCACCATCACCGATGATTTCAACTCCACCTCGCAGCTTCTCTGATCAACCGAACTTCAATTCAGGACTACCATTCTCAACCCCTTCGAGTCCTCAACAACTCCATCACCAATTAGTTCCTTTCGCACCAACTAATCCCATCGCGGCCTGCACAAATTCTGGCGTGAACCCTCCTGCAGACATCGAACTTCATCATTATACTGCTCGTCTCTCCCTCTTCCTCTTCATATCAAACAAATCGAACTCGAACCTCGTCTTCCCTGTCCGTCGTCGAGCTAAACCCATCAGTACAGTGGGACCATCGAACCAATTTAGCACCGAATCCCCTCAAATCCACCTACAAGCTGCGGAATTACCTCCTGACCCCAAAACAACTACCAAACTCCACCCTGTTGCTTCCGTCGATGATGAAGTGGAACCCTAGATCCCTGTTGCTCTTCGAGCATCCCAGAAATGAAATCGCGAACAATCATATTGACACCAAAATGAAGAGAATCAAACACGGAATCGATATATGTATGTAAAACGATTTGTAGGATTTTATTTGATTTCTATTTGATTTTTCCTTGAATTTCTTTCTTACGTTTTCTTCTGAGATAGTGGCGGCTAGAAATTTGGCCGAGAAAATGAGTTTAACCTAAGGTTTTTAGGAAAGGGTTAGTATTTATAGAGTAGGATAATATCTAGATATTTTATACAAGGAATATTCTAGGTATATTCTCATTTATATATTCATTTTTGACTTCTAAAAATTCATGTGATCACACACGATACTCAAAAATCACCAAACTGGACATACTGCTAGAGTTCGACATTACGGTCCCAACGAAACTGGTTTCGTCGAATTCCGAGTCCGTATGCTCACACAGCGTATTTTTAACCTTTAAAATGCTGACTGTTTTACACTCTAAAAATCTGTACGACCACACAGTAACTCTAAAAATCACGAAACTGGAAATCTAACAACTATTTGACATTGCGGATCCAACAAAACTAGTTTCGTCGAATTCCGACTTCGTTTGCAAAACCGGCTATTTTTAAAGCTCTGGATGACCCATTTTAATATATAAATATATTTAAATAAATTAAATTAAATATTAATAATTTAATATTATCGTATATCTTCAGATATGATATCGTACAGCCCCAGAATATCATATCAGGATTTTCAGCTTGATATTTCAGATTCCAGATTATCTCGATATTCAGTTTATACTGAAAATCCATTTATAACGTATATAAAGCGTCGCAAATTATAAAGGAATTTCACAGCGACTTTTCTAAAATTTGATTTGGACATAACTAAAAATCTACACGACGAAATCACGATTTTTCTCTTCCACTAGAAAGATATACTCCACCAGCTCCACACGTTTCTTGTTTCACAGAAATCCGGCTTAAAATGAATCCTGTACATTCAGTTGAAGTTCGAAACGCCAATTTACGAACTGCAGCGCCATTTCGAGCTCGTTTATAAATATATTATAAACTATACGTTCTAACGCCGTCGATTCCATATATACGTTAATATATTCTGAATCGAAACTCAACCACATCTCGTATACTATTCAATTCACATTCTGTTGTGAATTCTACTATTTCCGACTACCTCGACATTAAAATATATTATTATATTAAAATTATTACTTAAATATTCAATATTATTTAATTAAACGATCATTAACTTCTCTAAATCACCAATTATATAATTAAATAAATAAATTATATATCTCTAAAAATGCGGGTCATTACATTTAGAGAAGCAGAGATGGAAAAGATGGAGAAGAGTATATTGACTCTGGTCTCTTCGTGAATAAAAAGGTATTAAAAAAGGTAAAGAATCCACAACGAAGCATTGTCTTAGAACAAATGCTTCTAGGTTGGTGAGGAGTGCTCGTCTATGGGGTTTGTATTCTTGAGCTTCTATTAGCTTTAGCTCAAGTTCATCTCCTTTATCTGATGGTTAGCTTGTCTACAGGTAATTAGCATTTTTGGAGTACAAACCATCAACAACCATTCATACAACTTTAATTGTTATATGTATTTAGATATTTATTATGTAAACTTGTTTCTAAATGCTTGTGGTATATGAATTTGTTGATTTTATCAAGCAACTATTATCTAAATGGTTATGGAAAATACTTGTGTGACTGGTTTGTTCTCAGTTATTTGAGTATGATGATTATATGACCGATTGATTGTTGATTTAAATCAGACATTTACATGATTGTTGTCGGTTTTAATATGACTATTATATAACTGGTTGGTGTAAATAATATAATCCATTAATAGTATATAGTAGCATTTAAAATATGCTATAAAACAATCAACACATTTTTAGTAGTGTTTAAGAAACGCTATAACAACATATCGCCTGAATTTTTAGTAGCATAATATAAAGGCAACGAAAAATTTTTAGTTACACAAAATACACGCTATAGGAATAAAAGATCCACGTAAAAACCTTCAGTATCGTTTGGTAAACGCAACTATTTAGAAGATTGGTTAGCGTTTTTCAAAACGCAACCAAAAAATAGTACTTTTAGTTGCGCGACCTATAGTAGCGTTTTTAAAACGCTGCCAAAAGGTTTTGGTAGCGTTTTTCAAACGCTACTAAAGGCCTTTTTTGGTGTAGTGTGGGGATCCTGAGATATTTGCTAGAGTGTCTGGAATTGATAAGGAGATCGTCCCTAGTATTGACTCATGATGGAAACCCAATTTCCAATACGGCATTGCGGGTTTGATTGTAAACCTATATATGGCGACTTAGTAGGATGGGGTACTATGCCGTCTAGGATTAAAACTGATTAGACACTAATAATAATATTAAATATTGTTTTATACGTATCAAGCATGTTTGCTCATTATATGGTAAAACTCTTCCTCTAGTTTGTGTTGTATTGTGTGATGGGACTTGAGTCTTATAATGATTTCATTTTCTAAAAAGCATTGCGTTGTTTTGATAAGATTTATTTAATTTATGCACTGGCAGTCCATTGGAGTAAACCTGCTCCGCGTTAGCGGCATGGTCCTATGTTTAGCCTTATTATTAGATTAGTTAGGAAAGATTTCTCATACCAGTCCCATGATTGACTCGCAGTTTGTTTCACTTGCAAAGTCGGGTGCCCTTATTTTCCACATGGGTAGTCGAATGGCTTGTTTTGCAGATATTTATTTATTAAGCAGCATTCTGGTTCGAAGCATAAAGCGGTGTCCAAAGCTTTGATAGTCTTTCGCTATGTTAGTTTAATTGTTCTGCTGTGCATTGAATTACATTTATTGTAAATTATCTTCCGCTGTTGTATTATTATATTCGATGTACTATGATATTCTGTACTCTTATGTAACATTATTATGATGTTTATAAAAGTCTTATGTTATTTGTTCTGATGTGTTGTATGCCCAAAGTTAGCGTATGCGGGACTCGAACGGTCTTGGTCGATTTAGCGATCGATTAGGCCCAGGCGAAATCCGTGTCGTTACAACAGTTTTGGTAAAATTCCATTAATCTCTGCTTGGTTTCGGTCCATATACATAGAGTTACCAAGCGGTGCCCAAACACTGAAGTCATCAGATCTTGATTGCTGGCAGTTCCATGGGTATTATACTCAAATTATTTTAAATATATTTGTCGAAACTAAACCAATTATATTTTGTGATTATTGAAGTATGCTAACTTGAAATAAGTTTAATCCTAACTCGGGTGTTTTGTGTATTTTGCATGGGACACTCGGGTCAGGCCCTAAGTGTTCCAGGTGATATCAGCTCATAAAGAGGAGAGGAACGTGAAGACGACACGTAGAGAGGCATACGTGCGCGGTAGCTCGACAACAAAAATCATAGAATTTTATTCTTTGAAACTTATGTATAAATTTACATTTTTCTTTCGCTGTACAAATATTTATAAACTCTATTATTTTATATGAAATTTTATTCCACTGCAAATTATGTACTATGTGATTCAATGTTAATTCTGTTTAAACCGCGTAAGCCTATAACAATCTGTCATTTTGAACGTTCCGTATTGGTTTAAATATTGATTTGGAACGGGAAAAATGCCAGGTCCTTACAGTTTATGATTCAGTAATCCTTTGAAATTATCAGATTTTAAATTTTCAAAAATGATATTTACCAAAATGGTTTGAAGGATTTTTAAAACCATTTGAATTCAGCTTTTTAAAATAATTTGTTTTCCCAAAACCGAGACCATTTTTATTACCAGAAGAAAAATTATTTTTCAACAGCATATTCAAAGATTTTCTCTGGTGAAAAATGTTTTAAGCTCAATTCAAGATCATTGATATTGGATTCAGGATCAGAATTTTCTTTCATCATATTTGAACAACGATTAATGCTAATCTTTCTCCTTTCAGTATTGATTCAAAATCAAATTTTCATTTTCAAGCATTTTGATTTTAGTCTTGAACACAAAGATTTTAGATTCAAGTTTAATTTGTTATTCAAATTCAAGTTTCTTGAAATTTTCAATCTCTTTATCAAGCTCATTCAAGATTGAATCAGTTTTCTGCAAATTTTCCTTTTCAGTAATTTCATAATTGGAATTTTTAATAGCCTTAAAAATTTTAAATTCCTTTTGCAAAGAATTATCTGTATTTTTAGCTCAATCTCGTTATCTTTTAAAACAAAAATTTCCTCTTTAAGATTTTGAATGTTTTTATTGAGATGAACGAGATCAAATTTCAATTTCAAACAATTTTTGCAACTAGAATTTTCTAATTTTATGACATTTGAAAGTTTTGATTCCAAACAAGTTATTTTTGCTGGTCAACTCATGTTTTTAGATTTCAGAGATTTGTTTTTACGTTGGAGATTATCAACAGTTTTTGTTAAATCAACACAAATATAAACCAAATCTTCATATGAGAAACTTTCTATCTCACTGTCTGTTGAGTCTCCATCGTCTAATCTACTTGAATTTTCATTTATTTCTCCTTTCAACCATAGATCTGAATCTGAGTTGACACATCGAGGTTTTAAGCTTCTATTATCAATTCTTCCATACTCTGCATTGAGAGTATTTTGAATTTCTTGTGCAGACAAACATTGGGAGATAAGGTTATATTGGATATCATCAATATAAGAATATAAAATATGAGTAGTGCGAGAATTAAACTCAATATCGTTCCTATCTACCCAATCATATCCATTAATAACAGTATCCCAACATTTAATATTAACAGATTTTAATTAGGACACCATTTCTAATTTCCAATTTAAAAAATCTGTACCATTAAAAATAGTTGGAATATGACTGGACTGACTCACAGAAGACTGACAACTAGTGAACACCATTACTCTAGAGTTAATGAAATACCTGGCTCTGATACCACTTGTTGGATCTAGATTAACCCTAAAGGAGGGTGAATAGGGTTTATTAAATTAATTCGAGATATTAGAAAAATCACAGAATAGATTGCAACAGATAAAATTAATGCGAAAAGTAAATGACACAGATTTTACCCAGCTTCGGCAAACCTTGCCTATTGCTGCATTCCCTAAGGTTTTTAATAGAATTAAAAACAAACTCCTGCATACAAAAACCTATAAACTCGCGACTCCCTCGCTAACCGCCTATACAATCTAGTACACTTGCAAACCCTGCTGTTGATCTAATTCTATGCTCAAAACCCTGCACTGATTTCTGTCCCTGAAATCAGATTTTCCCTTAGCTACAAACCCGCAGCTGGCAAACCCTTGTTATTATAGACACTAGAAAACTACTAGTTAAAATCCTATAACTAGATGATCCAGTTTTTACAGAAAAACTAGAAAACAAATGACGATTTTACAACACGAATTAAAACAAAACAAAAAATAAAACAAACAAAAAACCCCTTTTCTAATTAAAAAACCATAGGTCGGCCCATTTCTTCATTTAACACTTTAGCTCTTCTTTGAGCTCCTATGTCGGCCAACTTCATCGAATTAGGGTTTTTCGGTACTTCCCCAAATCACGACTTCAGTATCCTGTAAAAATGGTTTCTCTGATGATTGAATTGTTCTGGTTCACCTGCTTGGCGATTTGGGTTTGGCTTCTAATCAAACAATGTGAGTAATTTGAATTGATTTCTTTGAATTGCTTTTAGCGTTTTGTTGCTTGGGTTTTTCGTTTGCTTGCCATTGATGATAAAGGTGTAAATATATAGGATAGTTAAACCCTATAATCTTCTCTGAATTCACATATGATTTGGCTGATTTTTTGCGTGATTTGTTGCACGATATTCTTGCTCAAATTGTTGTTGTGAATTCTACGTGATTAATGAATTGTACCTGGAATTCAATTCTAGATGCAAATTTTTGATTTCTTGCCTTAAAAAGCCTGCGAATTTCCATGCTTTAAAATTTGTTTTTTGGAAATATTTTTAAAATATTTCTTACCCAAGATTGATGTCATGACTCATTCATATGATTTTGTGAAAAATGTTGAACACTTGTCATATTTGTTGCTTTCAGTATACATGACAATTAAATGATTTTCTATAAATTAACTTGCCATGTGCATGCGCTGATTTTGGTCTGAAATATATACTTTATCTTTGCAATTTATTTCACTTATGCAGTTTGAAATCTTCCAATGCAAACCACAATTGTTTGCTTCCAGATTTGCACATAAATAGAAAATGACACCTTCAATCTGTGTCCTCTTTGGTATACTGCATTTGAAAAGCTTGCCCTAAATCGATACTCTGATTTTCAGGAAACACAAATAATTTGTTTTTGCCAATTAAACTTTTGTCAAAAAGATTATGTCCATTTAGTTGTTCCACAAATGTGCATTCGAACCATTTGTATATTTGAATATTTTTACATGCATTCTTATGCATGTTGTATGTTCCTAGCTTCACCTATATTTCCTTGCCACTGTGATACCTGCTCGGCTATATGCAGTTGTGACCAGTTGTGTTTGCACAAGTTTGTTTCCACTCTGGCATTACATTTGTGTATATGGTCAAGCTTCACGACTTGGTGCTTGAATACATTTGTCTTGCTATGCACCATGAACTGAACTTGTGTGTATTGGTTTGACATGTAATTTGCCTCTGACTTGTACATGTATGCATTCCTTATTCCCCTGAAATTTTGTCTATTGTTAAAAACAAGAAAAACTACTCCACTTGCATCTTGTATTTCCCTTTTTGAGTTGTGTTGGTCACTGGCCTTGGCTTTGCTACTTCATGGCTTGCTTGATTTGGGCATTCAATTTCTTGGCTTTGCATTTGTATTTGTACTTGAGAGTATTCACATGCATTTTCTGTCCATACTCACGTGCATAGTGATTGTATTTCAATCATGTTGAACCCAGTTTCAATACTTCATTCCTGCTCGACCATCTTTCTTTGTATGCTTGCATTTCCATTCTAGTTTGGTCTTGAGAGTGTTGACTGTCTTGTTATATGTGCACTACATATTTTTGTTGTGTGAATGCTTTAACATGCCACTGGCTCGACCATGTTGAAAGTCTGAACTGACTTGTATATTTTGGCTCTTCTCTGGTTTATTGCCTTGTTCTTTGACCGTCTCTTTGTGTTCTTAGATATTGTGTATGCATGTGTATGCTTGCTGGTTTTCTCTGTTGCCTTGTGCATTATCCATTTATACATATATATATACACATGTATGTGTGTGTGTGTGTATATATGTGTGTGTGTGTATGTGTGTTTGTGCCTTCATATATGCATTGTTGTGTGTTCATGGATACTTGCGGTGTGAAAATGTTGGCAAGCTTCACCTGACACATCATATTTGATATATTTGTGCCTTGTTGACTGTATTGTCTCTACACAAATATGTGTATATATATACATATGGATGTGTATAGATGTATAGTGCACATGCAGTATATATGTGAGTACTATAGACGATGTCTACCTTGTCGTATTTACAGTGTATCATTGTGAATATCACAAGCTGTCTAGACAAAGATGAAAGTCCATATAAATCAGACCAAGTCATGAAAAATGACGAGAAGCACACCAAAATTCTGAGGCAAATAAATTTTAAAAATAAAATTATACTTGCTAGAATTGAAAAATATTTTTGTTCCTGTTTACTGTATGTTTCTTCTGTTACAGGTAAACAGAAGACTGGACTAACTGTGAAGCTAGCAGAAGACATAAGACAAGAGTATGTGTCAGTGAGTGAATGTATGAATATCTATGCGACTGAGTGAAGTGTAACTGAGTGACTGAGAGTCGTAGTGAGGAACTGTGTATATATGAAATGGAATGAATTGTATTACAGTGAAATGTACAAACGGTGGAGTTATAAATTTGTATTGTTGAGATGTTGAAATAAAATATCATATTTAAATAAAATACTGTTTGAATATTTTAATTCTTGTGCAGTAGCATTCTCTTCAAATATAAATATTATATTTTGTCTGTGATGTATTATAATAGTACTATTACAAACACATTTATGATAATAAATATATGTTTGTTATCATCACAACAGGTCTGAGCCGAGCATATAAAATACACGGGTCTATCTAGGTTAAATAGTATCAGTAGATCATAACTAATGAATACAACATCATAATGGAATTTTCTTCTCTAATAGAGATAGAGTAGTTTCATCTTGATATAACATAGGATTCACAAGATATAGTGCAACTAGACATCATATACCATTGGTCTCGTGAATGACATCGATATCAACATGTGAAGATTTGCTATTAATAACAAGTGTTGACCATCCAAGATAAGCAGCATAAAGTTTCTGAACTCCAAAATAACAAGGCAAACACATCAAATGTTAACACATAAATCTCATGTGAGAGAATACTCAATATGTAAGTGATCGCTATATATATAAACCTTAAGATAACTCTCAGCTATATAAGCCTCAAGATAGCTCTCAGCTATAGAAAGAAATTCAGCAATCTCAAATTCTTAGCAATTGGAACAAAAGCAGCAAAGAGAGATAAAATGATCACAAACTTCATAAAGTGGATTCAATACAATAAATTGGACATACATAAAAATATAACTCCCAGAACTTTGCTTAGTATTACATATGCATTCAGGCGCACGACACTGCAAGCCCCGACCAAGTGTAACTTGGTCTCCAGCCAAATGAATATGTTTATAAGACCCCTCCATGCATGGCTACCTCTAAAAGCAAGTACTGGCACAACAAACAACAAAGACTAGTCACTTACTTTCGAATAGTAATTCAAAAAGTGAAAACAACAGTCTCATGCCGCACTTTTCACTAATCGATTCACAACAATTCAGCATACTTCACAATGAGAAAAAGAAATAACAACAATCAACGAGTCTGGAATTAACCAATATAATAAACCAGTGTGTCCCATACCACACAGTTGACTACATCGTTTAAATCACAATCTCACCTTCTCGAAGGGCCGTAAAACTATGTGATTATATATATATATATATATATATATATATATATATATATATAATACATGGCTTTGAGAAAACAAGTTTATAAAATGATTTTGAGAACATTTGATTTGTCTTTTTGAAAATTTTCATACATCAGAAAATATTGTATATAGTATAGCCTTGAGATGATTTTATTAATGTAAAACAAAACATAGAAAATTAGTTGTCTCAAAGCGATATATATATATATATAACTCCTTATCAAAATCATTTTTATAATGTGCGCTATGTCAGAAATCTCATGAAATAGTTCATGAAATATAACAGACAAAATCAAATAAAATTTAACTAACTCGAAGTACGAATTAGTTACAATATTGGTTCTTACACTTTAGTTTCGAGCTTGTAGAAATCGATTCATATTAGTCACAAACACTCAAATGAAATTCATCAAGATCTAAATCAGAACAGTGCGATAGGACCTAGGAAAACAAAGGGAAAATGGCAAAGCAAAAAGGGTATATCCAGGCAAAAGTATGCCAAAATTTGGTCGACCTTGACTAGTACCTAGGTCGACCTAACATGTGACAATTTCCAGGTGGTTTTTTGCATGCTTCAAACTCATTTTATGAACAAGTTTTAACTTTTTTTCAGGTCGATTTAAGAGGTGAGATTCAACATACTACGAGTTAAACAAGCCAACTACAAATCAAAAAAAGTTTGGTATGATTTTGGCACAAGATGAGGGATCTACATGCTCTCAAAATAGGACAGACACAAACATAGAACTTTAAAGTAACATAGCTAAATTGATGTTTACAGTAACTTAAAAATTATCTGAAACAACTAGTCTTACAGATATTCTAGTTTAAACTAGAATGTAATAGTGTAATACTCACCTCTTTGGTGATTTTAAGAAGTCATACCAAAGATTTCGATCCAACTGATGCTTTAGACTTGAATTTGGCTATCTGTTACATATAGAAAACATACAGTAGCATGCAATAGGTTTCTCAACATACATACACTGAATAAAATCCATAAAACCTGAAACAAATGGAGATAAATATATGGTTTTGTAGTGATTATCTGTGTATAACTTGGTTAAACACTAAGTTTCCGGTTTTGATTTGGATTAGAAGTGGAGATTTGGGTTTTAGAGGGAGTTTCCTTATTTTTCTATACCGTGTCTTTTGAGAGAAGAGGAAGAGATGTTTCTAAGGGGAGAAAGTATGTACTGGACACAGGTTCCAAATTTTATTTCCTAAACTTTCTCTAATTAATTGTTAGTCCGCTTAAGAAAACCAGTTAAGGGCTAAGTGGGCTAAGTGTAATTTTTCTTAAGATAATCAAGCTATGTAGGCCATGTTATGTTAAAATGAGTTATTTGACATATAAATCATCCTATTAATCTTATATTTATCTACTTTGAGATTAAAACACATAGTTTAGCCTTAATAAAAATTTATACAACACACTTAAAACATTTTTATCTTTTTAAATACAAATTTGTTCATTTTGACATAAAATTCTCATTTTGCAACAAAATTGCACATTTTACATTTTTAAGTGAAAATTTATACTTTAAAGTTTATATTTGTACAAATCACAATATCTTGACACAAATAACTTGTACAATCATATTACATTTACCTTGACACAAAAATAATGATTTTCATCAATATTTTCATTTTTTTTAATATTTTATTTACAACTCAATTATACTTGAAAACATATTTTGCACCAAAAATTCATTATATTCAAATATGTTGCAATATGCCAAAATAAAATCTTATAAATGCTTATTTTATCTTAGTTTCACATTATAAAGCTTTTCTAAAACTTGATTTTATACACTTAAATTTAACCACAAAATGCAGCATCTTTGCCCAAACAATTTATTTAATCATTTCAAGTAATTAAATAACCAATTTCTTCACATTCCAAATTTACATAAGCCTAATATTAAAATCAACTTTGATAATTATATATATTATCTTCCGTAGCCATATTTACTTCTTAATTATCCCACAACACATTATTTAATCATCTCAATAATTAAATTAATTATTCTTTCCAAATTTTCCAAAGTTAATGCTAAACTCCTTAATTAATCAACCAAATGATTGTTTAGTTATTTTCTCCAAATTCTATTTTTGTTGAATCCAACAATTATTGAATTGCATTCTCAAATATAGTACAACTTAACCGAATTCAACCTTTAACTCAACTAACGCGTTAATACACTATTTAACTGATTTTATATAGGTAATCACAAAACCAATATTGTTACATGAATTACTTGGTATAGTGAACTGTCTATTTAATTTGGCTAAATTCAAATTAGAACACCGAATCACATACTGTAACACCCCACCTCCGCCAGGGTGGCTCTTGCAAGCACTCTGACTTTGGAGGGGCGTTTGATTCAGGTAAACATGCATAATGATATATCAAGGCAGAACAAGAACATATGTATATATGTAAACCGAGTAAATAAGATAAGTATAACAGCGGAAGATTTCAAACTATTTCAAAACAAGTCTGGTACAACATAGCTTTCCAAATAAACAAGTCTAGATAAAAACAACATCACTGAAAAACTGAAATACATAAGTACTATCCCCAAAATAAGTGGTAACCATAGCTAGCTTCATGTCAAGACCGTACACGAGCTAAAATCCCACAAGCAAGCGATCAGAAATCCAAGCTAAGCTCCAATGTTCCCACCCTGAGAACCTGGGGGGGGGAACGGAAGAAAAGAGGCAAAAGAAAACAGGTCAGTCAAAAAGACTGAGTAAGCCCTACTACAATCAATGTAAACTGATAAAGTTAACTGGCATGAGAAGCAGGGAGGAACATAAGGATAACAACATACTAGCATGATGATTAACTAACAAGGTAGATAAAGGTGTCATCGCATAATCAGGTTTAAGGTTTTTGCACCACAGGTGTACTAGCAAACTAACATGACTTGAATAAACAAGTATTGATCCCTTGGCCCAAGCTTTGGCCCAATAACATGAAGTGACCCTAATACGAGGTCCAATAACATGAAGTGACCCTAATACGAGGTCCAATAACATGAAGTGACCCTAATACGAGGTCCAACCAAACGGTCTAGTCGATCGGCTCCCTATAAGCCTAACTCGTCACGTGTTGGTGTCAATGCGGCCCAAACATAATTGTAGTCAGACTGTGCAGGGTCTCCCGTCGGGTGTATCAAGCCCTAGGGTGGCAACCCCTGGACACCATAAACATAAGTGCACAGTCTCGATCTACTGGTACCCATGCATGTTTTCCCCGGCTTCGGACTATGTGCACGACCATAGTCCGCCCGGAACTACACCGGCGTACCCTCTGCCGTCGCTTTTGGTCACTTACCTCCTAGTCCAGTAATCGTGCCCCCACCCTAGCCTAGTCCCTAGGGTCTTAATGATACAACTGGGGATTACTGCTGGAGTGGACCCCCATTGCTAGGATTTTCTAGTGGGTTAAGTACGGTTTAACCCTCTTGCTAATCATGGATTAACTTGGTTAAGTGTAACGATGAGTTCACGACTTAACCCTGATTAATCTACCAAGCCCAAATTGGTTAAGTATTAAGCGGACCATGACTTAACCCTAATCATGAGGCATTAATTAATTTAATGCGCCTTAACCTCTCACATTGGACCTTGTTGTGATTACTAGTTAAGCCGGGCGGGTCCGGGTAGCTTTACACCACAACTTGGTCTAACCTCGGGTTCAAGGTACAACATGACCAACTTCTCACATTGGGTCCTATTGTTTGTAGCAACTAGTTAAGCCGGTCGGTTCCGGGTAGTTTTACGCTACAAACTCAACCCAACCTCGAGTTGGTCACACTTATATTTTCTAAGTGTCATGTCCATCATGTTTCCAAAACATATCACAAGTTTTCAAGAATTTGGGTAGACCTAACTTAATAGGTAAATTCCCAATGGGTAGACCTAACTTAATAGGTAAATTCCCAATCTTATGTTTTTATGTCTTTTAAGTTTACCCAACCCCAAACGCAATCCCATCGCTTACATATCGCAATAGCGCATAAAGGATAGAAAGAGGGAACTTGGCATAATCATGACATAAAGATGTTGAAGCCACAAGTTTAACATGGTGGCATATGAAATGTACATATGTTCATATAATTGCATATTACATTTTTAGGCTTCAAAAGCATGCATAAAATCAAACTTAGCATATTGGTGATACATGGTGATAAATGACATGTAGAAATGGCCATAAGTTCGCATTTAGCCTCACATGCAAGTTATCATAAGGGATATGATAACTCACATGTCGTCAAAATGCAACCTTTAGCATAAAGCTTGAAGCTTTAAGCTCATAAACCCAAGATAAGCTTGCATAACATGATAACATGAGCAAAATGATCATCCCAAACTTGCATAACATAACTTGCATATCATATGGCAAACTTGCATATCATAGCATAGCAAACTTGCATAACATAACATGATGAACTTGCATATCATAACATGGCAAACTTGCATAACATAACATGATAAACTTGCATATCATAACATGGCAAACTTGCATAACATAACATGATAAACTTGCATATCATAACATGGCAAACTTGCATAGCATAACATGGTAAACTTGCATAACATAACATGATAAACTTGCATAGCATAACATATCAAACTTGCATAACATGACATGGTGAACTTGCATATCATGGCAAACTTGCATATCATAATGATCAACCAAACTTGCATCATTCATTTAACTTTAGAGTTTAAATATGAAAGTAGAAAAGGGCTTACAATGCTTATGAAGACACAAAATTATGACAAAGCCCTTAAGCAATCAATTAGACCCAAAATGCAAGCTCTAAATCAATAAAAACCCTTGCTTTATGATGCAAATATAGAAACTTGACTTGAATGCAAGCTAATGACACTCATACAAGCTTGAAAACACTTGTATGCATGGAAAATCTCTCATAGAAATTTATTTAGGATTTTATGAAGAGAGTGGAGGCCATGAGAGGAATGATTTTGCCATAGTTTAGTTGTAGGGTTGATTAATGATGATTTAGGGTTAGGTTAGGGCCTTATTTATAGAGATTAGGATTAGTTTCAACCCTAGGATTAAACCCTAGTTCCAATCTCAGCCCTCAAAACCGAATCTGGCCCCCAAGCTCAACACAACTCCAAAATGGTGCACCAGGCAGGACTGCCAGGCTGAGCCAGGTCGACAGCCAAGTCGACAGGGCTGTCGAATTGGTCCAACCAAGTCGACTCCCAAGTCGACAGGCCTGTCGACTTGGGTGCTCTGGCGGGAATTTTCCCGCCTGGCCCAATCTGCCCTAATTTTTTCCAAATTCAAACTTGAAATCTGTTTTTACTTTGAAATTTTCTGAAAACTTCGTTGGGCCTTAATCGGGTCATACGGACTCCGATTTTCGAAAACTCGGACTCTATTTCGCGTATTTTTCCGAGACGAACACAATGGCATAGCCCGTTTCCCTTGATTTAGATTTATAAATTAAATTCTGCCTCGATTTACGTTATAACAGGTTATTGAAAATACGGGTTGTTACATTCTCCCCTCCTTAAAGGATTTCGTCCCCGAAATCTTCAAGTTAGGAAGAACGTATCCTACCATCCAACATCCATCTACTCACAACATCATCCACGAGCAATCATTGTCCTTACAAGATTCTAAATGCTGCATGAACATATGCAAAGGTGTGTGTATATGTACTTATCTAATGCAAATATCATCAATGCAAATTATGTTAGTGAAATGAATCCATATGTATGCAATTCCTAACATAATGTATAACATCTATATGTGTGCACATAACATACGTCCATATGCAACATCCATGTGATAACACAAAAATTTTCATCCATGAATAAGCATAAACACTCATGCATATGCAATATGAGGAGTGTGTCAGCCGATCTAGTGCCTAATGTGTATAATGCATCCACGAGTAACCACTTGCAAACACTTGCAACCACTTGCAAACACCAAGCATAACATGTTTCAAACACATGTTTCATCCAAAGGGTTTCTACCTAAGGTTCTCATGACAAGATTAACACGATAAACTAGATAAATATGGATATCAAAGAGAAAGATATGCTAACCAACAAAAGAGATTGAGAGTGTACCCTCAAAAAGGAATGGATAAAGCCCACGCATCTTCTCCTCGGTTTCCCAAGTTGCGTCTTCTTCGGCTTCACCCCATTGAACCTTCACCAACTTGACCTCTCGATTCCTTAGCTTCTTGGTCTCCGTCCCCAAGATACGAATCGGAGCTCTCCTCAAGGTAGCCTCTTTCTCCACTTCCACATATTTTAGAACACTTGGCTCAACAACCTCTGCTGATTCATGTAAACACTTCCGGAGATGCGAGACATGAAAAACATCGTGTACTCCGGCAAGCTTCTCGGGCAACTCCACTCTATAAGCCATCTGCCCGATCCTCTCTATAATAGGGAATGGTCCAACAAACCTCGATGCTAACTTCCCAACGGCTCCAAATCGGACCACATTCCGCAAAGGAGAAACCTTCACGAAAACCATATCCCTAACATCAAACTCCAAATCAGTTCTTCGCTTATCAGCATAGGATTTCTGTCGGTCTTGGGCCGCTTTCATCCGTCTCCGAATCAACTCGACCTACTCGGATGTATCTCTGATCATATCAGGCCCAAGTATCAGCTCATCTGTAGTCTCCCACCAGCATGTAGGCGACTTGCACGGCCTCCCATATAAAGCTTCAAATGGTGCCATCCCTATGCTTGCCTGATAACTGTTATTATATGAAAACTCAACAAGAGGAAAATGGTCTTCCCAAGTACCACCAAAATCCAGAATACAAAGCCTCAACAGATCCTCGAGTACCCTATTCACCCTTTCGGTTTGACCGTCCGTCTGTGGGTGATAAGCCGTACTTAGATTCAACCTCGTGCCCATAGCTTCTTGCAAGCTATTCCAGAATTGACTTGTAAAGATTAGGTCACGGTCACTGACTATGCTAGAAGGGACTCCATGTAGTCTCACAATCTCACGAAGATATACAGATGCTAGCCAAGATGCGGTCCTCTTGCTCTTCACCGGAATGAAATGAGCACTCTATGTAAGTCTATCCACAATAACCCAAATGCTCGTATTTCCTTTCCTTGACCTTGGTAGCCCATCGATAAAATCCATGGAAATACTCTCCCACTTCCATAGTGGAATGTCTAGAGGATGCAATAGCCCACCGGGCTTCTTCGACTCGGCCTTAACTTGCTGGCAAATGATACATCTAGAGACAAACTCTGCCACATCCTTCTTCATCCCAGGCCAAAAGAAAATGTGCTTCATATCTTTATACATCTTATCTCCGCCCGGATGTATAGTCAACTTAGAGCGATGCGCTTCCTCAAGAACTTTTCTTACTAAATCTTCTACCATTGGAACACATAACCTTCCGTATCTCCTCAGCCAACCCTTGTCATCAATAGAATATCGAGCGAGATGACTAGACGCCTCTCCTCGAATCAGCTTATCCATAATCTCAACTATCTGAGGGTCTTCTCTCTGCGAAGCCCCAACTTGATCAAGAAGGGTAGGTCTGAGTTCCAGAGATGCTAAAGAACCAGTCATCGACTCAACCGCCAAAGAGAAATCAAAGGTTGCCACATACTCTAAATTCTTCATCTCAACAAATAGAGGACTCAGAGTCAACCTTTTTCTACTCAATGCATCTGCTACCACATTCCCCTTGCCAGGGGTATAAGCTATCTCAAAATCGTAGGACGCCAAGAATTCCATCCATCTTTGTTGCCTCAGATTCAGATCCTTCCGAGTAAAGAGATACTTCAATGACTTGTGATCGGTATAAAGCTCAAATCTTTCTCCCAGAAGATAATGGCGCCAAGCCTTGAGTGCATATACTATTGCTGCCAACTCTAAGTCATGAGTGGGATAATTCTTCTCATGCACTTTGAGTTGTCTACCGCCAAAGCATATCACTCTTCCTTCTTGCATCAGAACAGCTCCTAACCCCGTGCCACATGCATCGGTGTATACTGTAAATAACTTCCCTCCATCAGGCAAAGCTAGAACAGGTGCTGATGTGAGAGCCCTCTTGAGCTTCTGAAAAGCAAGCTCGCATTCTATGCTCCAAGCAAAAACTAAATTCTTCTTCGTCAATTTAGTGAGAGGAGCGGAAATCTTTTCGAAGTCCTTGATGAACTTCCGGTAAAAGCCTGCAAGACCTAGAAAACTTCTCACTTCGGTTGCATTCTTTGGAGTCTTCCAATCCTGAAATGCAACTACCTTAGTGGGATCCACCGCTAAGCCTTGCTAAGATACTATATGCCCAAGGAATCTAACTTCCCTTCTCCAAAAGTGACACTTGGAGAACTTGGCCTTCAACTGATGCGCTCTAAGCGTATCCATCACCTCCACGAGATGCCGTGCGTGCTCTTCCTCATCCTTAGAGAAGATCAGAATATCATCTACGAAGACCACGACAAACTTGTTCAAGAACTCCCTGAACACCCTACTCATCAAGTCCACGAAATGTGCGGGTGCATTAGTCAAGCCGAACGGCATGACAAGCCATTCGAAGAATCCATCTGGAGTTCTGAACGCAGTCTTGTCTATACTATCTTCAGCTACCCTGAGCTGATGGAATCCAGTAGCAAGATCAAGCTGAGAGAAAACAGAAGCACCGACAAGCTGGTCAAAGAGATCATCAATCCTCAGTAACGGGTGTCTGTTCTTCTTAGTCGGCTTATTCAACTCTCGATAGTCAACACAAAGTCGGAGAGAACCATCTGCCTTGGTAGCAAATACCACAGGCGCTCCCCATTCAGAGATACTTCGTCTAATGAAGTTCTTCTCAAGCAACTCCTTCACTTGCTTACTTAGCTCCCGCCTTTCACGCGGAGCCATGTGCCGAACGGGCAAAGAAACCGGCTTTGCATTATCCACCAGATAAATGCGGAAATCAATCTCTCGCTTAGGGGGCAACCCCCTAACTTCATCGAAAACATCCGGATACTCTCGAACTACTCTCACAGACTAAATAGTTTCCATTAACGAGTCGAGTGATTCAAGATAGCACAACATGACGGGACCTCTCGGATTACAAGAAATTTCTAGGGTGTTCCCGAGGCGAGTCACGAGCCTCACAACCCTATGCTCACAATCGAGGACGGCTCCATATTTGGACAACCAATCCATGCCCAATATCAATCTGTGTCCCCTAAAGCCAAGAACATAAGCACTACACAAGAACTCTACACTCAGTATAGAGATCCTCAAATCCCCACATATCATAGATAGATGGGCGGAACCCCCAATAGGATTTGAGACACAGACGGGATCATCTACCAAGCTAGTACTAAGGTGCAAACTGTCAACAAGATCATATGAGATAAAGCTATGTGATGCACCAGAATCAAACAAGGTACGAACTGGAAAATCAGAAATATATACAAGGCTCTCAACAGAAATACTACCTCGATCGGGAACTGGAGCGACATTGAGAGCATGAACTTGCCCTCCTGAAGGTCCAGCACGCTGAGTCTGACCCTGGCCTTGCCCTTGCTTCTTCGGGCAATCCTTACTGAAATGTCCAGTCTCACCGCAGAAAAAGCATTCACCATTCTTTCTTTTCCTCTTCTTACAGTCCTTAATAAGATGCCCAACTGAACCACAATAATGGCACTTCCCCTTGTTGTTCTTGCCCTTGTTGTTGTTCCCCTTGTTGCCTTGACTCTTGTTCTTGTTCTTGTTCTGATTGCCTTGACTGCTCTGACCACTTGGATTTCCCTGATTTCCTTTCCACTGGGAATCAGTCTTCTTGGCTTGAGTATCATTCATCTTGACCTCTTTCTTGACATCTCCCTGAAGTAACGCCATATCAACCAAGCTCTCAAACGTGGCCCCATGGGGAATATGTGACATAGCCAATCCCTGCAACGGCTCATTCAATCCCCTAGCAAAACGAAGAGCCTTTTTCTGAGGAGTATTCACCATATCCAAGCCAAAACGAGCTAACTGATTGAACTTGTTCACATATTCTTTGACAGACATATCTCCCTGTTTCAAAGTTATGAACCTCTCCATTTGCAGATTCTCCTCAGCAGAAGATAGAAACTTAAGCACGAACCTTGCCCTGAAATCGGCCCAAGTCTCAACAGGCCTAGTACCATTGGTGACTTCCCACCAATAAGCGGCTTCATCCTTCGTAAGCCAAACCGCCAACAAGATCTTCCTCTGATCGTCTAACGCAAAGATAGCAAATAAATCCTCGGTCTCTTTCCACCAATTTCTGGCCTCTACAAAAGTCTCAGTGCCTTGAAAGTTCTTGCCACCCATTGCTTTGAAATCTTTGCAAGTCTTTGCGAAGTCAGCTTGAGGATGCTGAGGGGGAGGAGGAAGAGGAACCTCAGCGACAGGAGGAGGAGGAACATTAGCGACAGGAGGAGGAACATTAACTACCGGAGGAGGAGGAGGAGGAACATTTGCGGGGCCGGCTTCGTTCGCCCTAGCCTCCAAAAGTCTCCTATACCAAACAGGTATGTGTACTCCCTCCGGAATAGCAAAGTTATTGGCCATACTGAAAACGAAGAAAAAGACAGTTTCAGAATGGAGAAAAACGAAGGAATTTTGCTAATGGCTTTTTGGGGAATAGCCTTTAAAATAAACTAGACTTTTCTTTGGAAAATATTTTATACTTGGTTTTGAAAATCGTTTTCCAAAAAATTTTCTAAAAACCTTTTTGTTCCTTCTCGTAAACCATATGCTCTGATACCAAATTGTAACACCCCACCTCCGCCAGGGTGGCTCTTGCAAGCACTCTGACTTTGGAGGGGCGTTTGATTCAGGTAAACATGCATAATGATATATCAAGGCAGAACAAGAACATATGTATATATGTAAACAGAGTAAATAAGATAAGTAAAACAGCGGAAGATTTCAAACTATTTCAAAACAAGTCTGGTACAACATAGCTTTCCAAATAAACAAGTCTAGATAAAAACAACATCACTGAAAAATTGAAATACATAAGTGCTATCCCCAAAATAAGTGATAACCATAGCTAGCTTCATGTCAAGACCGTACACGAGCTAAAATCCCACAAGCAAGCGATCAGAAATCCAAGCTAAGCTCCAATGTTCCCACCCTGAGAACCTGGGGGGGGAAACGGAAGAAAAGAGGCAAAAGAAAACAGGTCAGTCAAAAAGACTGAGTAAGCCCTACTACAATCAATGTAAACTGATAAAGTTAACTGGCATGAGAAGCAGGGAGGAACATAAGGATAACAACATACTAGCATGATGATTAACTAACAAGGTAGATAAAGGTGTCATCGCATAATCAGGTTTAAGGTTTTTGCACCACAGGTGTACTAGCAAACTAACATGACTTGAATAAACAAGTATTGATCCCTTGGCCCAAGCTTTGGCCCAATAACATGAAGTGACCCTAATACGAGGTCCAATAACATGAAGTGACCCTAATACGAGGTCCAATAACATGAAGTGACCCTAATACGAGGTCCAACCAAACGGTCTAGTCGATCGGCTCCCTATAAGCCTAACTCGTCACGTGTTGGTGTCAATGCGGCCCAAACATAATTGTAGTCAGACTGTGCAGGGTCTCCCGTCGGGTGTATCAAGCACTAGGGTGGCAACCCCTGGACACCATAAACATAAGTGCACAGTCTCGATCTACTGGTACCCGTGCATGTTTTCCCCGGCTTCAGACTATGTGCACGACCATAGTCCGCCCGGAACTACACCGGCGTACCCTCTGCCGTCGCTTTTGGTCACTTACCTCCTAGTCCAGTAATCGTGCCCCCACCCTAGCCTAGTCCCTAGGGTCTTAATGATACAACTGGGGATTACTGCTGGAGTGGACCCCCATTGCTAGGATTTTCTAGTGGGTTAAGTACGGTTTAACCCTCTTGCTAATCATGGATTAACTTGGTTAAGTGTAACGATAAGTTCACGACTTAACCCTGATTAATCTACCAAGCCCAAATTGGTTAAGTATTAAGCGGACCATGACTTAACCCTAATCATGAGGCATTAATTAATTTAATGCGCCTTAACCTCTCACATTAGACCTTGTTGTGGTTACTAGTTAAGCCGGGCGGGTCCGGGTAGCTTTACACCACAACTTGGTCTAACCTCGGGTTCAAGGTACAACATGACCAACTTCTCACATTGGGTCCTATTGTTTGTAGCAACTAGTTAAGCCGGTCAGTTCCGGGTAGTTTTACGCTACAAACTCAACCCAACCTCGAGTTGGTCACACTTATATTTTCTAAGTGTCATGTCCATCGTGTTTCCAAAACATATCACAAGTTTTCAAGAATTTGGGTAGACCTAACTTAATAGGTAAATTCCCAATGGGTAGACCTAACTTAATAGGTAAATTCCCAATCTTATGTTTTTATGTCTTTTAAGTTTACCCAATCCCAAACGCAATCCCATCGCTTACATATCGCAATAGCGCATAAAGGATAGAAAGAGGGAACTTGGCATAATCATGACATAAAGATGTTGAAGCCACAAGTTTAACATGGTGGCATATGAAATGTACATATGTTCATATAATTGCATACTACATTTTTAGGCTTCAAAAGCATGCATAAAACCAAACTTAGCATATTGGTGATACATGGTGATAAATGACATGTAGAAATGGCCATAAGTTCGCATTTAGCCTCACATGCAAGTTATCATAAGGGATATGATAACTCACATGTCGCCAAAATGCAACCTTTAGCATAAAGCTTGAAGCTTTAAGCTCATAAACCTAAGATAAGCTTGCATAACATGATAACATGAGCAAAATGATCATCCCAAACTTGCATAACATAACTTGCATATCATATGGCAAACTTGCATATCATAGCATAGCAAACTTGCATAACATAACATGATGAACTTGCATATCATAACATGGCAAACTTGCATAACATAACATGATAAACTTGCATATCATAACATGGCAAACTTGCATAACATAACATGATAAACTTGCATATCATAACATGGCAAACTTGCATAGCATAACATGGTAAACTTGCATAACATAACATGATAAACTTGCATAGCATAACATATCAAACTTGCATAACATGACATGGTGAACTTGCATATCATGGCAAACTTGCATATCATAATGATCAACCAAACTTGCATCATTCATTTAACTTTAGAGTTTAAATATGAAAGTAGAAAAGGGCTTACAATGCTTATGAAGACACAAAATTATGACAAAGCCCTTAAGCAATCAATTAGACCCAAAATGCAAGCTCCAAATCAATAAAAACCCTTGCTTTATGATGCAAATATAGAAACTTGACTTGAATGCAAGCTAATGACACTCATACATGCTTGAAAACACTTGTATGCATGGAAAATCTCTCATAGAAATTTATTTAGGATTTTATGAAGAGGGTGGAGGCCATGAGAGGAATGATTTTGCCATAGTTTAGTTGTAGGGTTGATTAATGATGATTTAGGGTTAGGTTAGGGCCTTATTTATAGAGATTAGGATTAGTTTCAACCCTAGGATTAAACCCTAGTTCCAATCTCAGCCCTCAAAACCGAATCTGGCCCCCAAGCTCAACACAACTCCAAAATGGTGCACCAGGCAGGACTGCCCGGCTGAGCCAGGTCGACAGCCAAGTCGACAGGGCTGTCGACTTGGTCCAACCAAGTCGACTCCCAAGTCGACAGGCCTGTCGACTTGGGTGCTCTGGCGGGAATTTCCCGCCTGGCCCAATCTGCCCTAATTTTTTCCAAATTCAAACTTGAATTTGAAATCTGTTTTTACTTTGAAATTTTCTGAAAACTTCGTTGGGCCTTAATCGGGTCATACGGACTCCGATTTTCGAAAACTCGGACTCTATTTCGCGTATTTTTCCGAGACGAACGCAATGGCATAGCCTGTTTCCCTTGATTCAGATTTATAAATTAAATTCTGCCTCGATTTACGTTATAACAGGTTATTGAAAATACGGGTTGTTACACATACATAGAAGAAGAATAAGTCGCAGCGGAAGTAAAACATAAACAGAGTCATAATGTCATACAATATGGATCCCATACATAGAATACTACAAATACATACATACATACATACATATACAACTAACGAAGACATGAATAACTAAGATAATTAAATAGCTGATAGACTGATAAAGATTCGACTAGACTTCAAGCTCCAAAGGATATGTCACGAAAGGCTAACTGACCCGAGTATAAAGCAAAAACAAAACACTCAAGTTAGGACCAACATTCTCATTTAAGTAAATAACTCGAGTGAAATGTCCACAAAATTGCATAATAACTTAAGGAATGTTTGGGATTCCATCCTTTAAAGATTCATGCACATATATACACATAATACAATATGCTATTATAATAGTATCAACGGTAAATATACTATTGAAAATAGCGCTAGCGGGATTACCATGTTACCCTTACACCATTTATAAGTATTATCATCACAGTACCGTAAATTGGTGGTTGGAGATCACTCCATAGAAAACAATACAAAATCGTAGAGGACTTGATCATGATAAATATGATAAGGTACACAGGCAATCCCCAGGGTAGGATTATACCAACTGCACTCCCAGACTGGTGGTAACGCATAGTTGCGACTACCGCCCACCTCGAACAACACTCCCATATTCAAAGGGGCCCCAAATCAATCATAAAGTAATCGAGATAGTATCGAAAAAGCGTGTCCGATAGGATTAGCTAACTCACTTGGTCATGGTATAACTCTTGTTTTAGTAATTTTAATTATAATCTGAAGGACAAGGCTATCCATTATTGTTCTCTTACTTCATTCCAGTAGTGTTCATCAAATCCATTCTACTTCGTTTTGTATTCTCCACCACGTACACAGTTGTCAAAGTGGTATCGATATTGATGTAGAGTAAGTCAATACTGACTCAGGTCTCGTTGACGAAAAAACATTTATTTCACACCGTGGTAGTTTTATAAAAATAATACATAGTAAAATCATAGTTTATAAACAATTCTAAAATATTTAACTTCATATGTATTCTAGATTTCAAAGCATTCACTTTCTAAATTGTTATTAAGTAAATTTAATATACATATCCTTAAAATCAACTTACATAATTTAATTACAGACCTTAATATCAATTTCAAAATATTAACATCAAGCATCTAGTGAAATTGGTTCTAATTCAAAACATTCAAGTCATTCACTTTGACTGAAGTCCAATTGTTAATATTACATATACATATTTCAAAATATTGCATCGTTAAAAAAATCAATTTGACTTAACTTAATAAATTTCATTTAAATCAATTTTAGAAAAATAACTTCAAATATCTCTTAATTTTTTTTAACTTAATACCATTCTATTCATTTATTTTACATCAGGTTATAGATATCAAAATATTATTATTAACCTAGTTCTTAGACCTGAAATAGAAACTCATGGAAGATTAAGACAACACGACCACAAAAATGGATCAAACTTAATAGACAGGCTCAAGATAGTGATAAAAAGTCGCTCAGAAGTTTCGAACCTAGATTTCTTTCAATATTCAAAGCCTAGATTTGGATAGAAATTTTAGAAAATTACTTTTTTGGAAAATAGGTGTGAAGCAGCTCTTGGCTTACTGATAGATCTGAAGCCTATGTTCGGAAAATAAAGTGAAAAGTCAGAAAGTTATCATCTGGGCATGGTCAATATGATCAAACACCTTTCGACCTGCACAAAAATGAAACCCTTATTTGGGTAATAAAACAATAGAGATTCATGATTCTCCTTTCCAATAGATAAGTGGACAAAGACCCCTTCGGTTATTCGAATACTGGTATTTAAAAGCCTAGGAAAACTTTTTCTAGAATACAAAGCCTCTTTCAGCTTAATAGAAGACCCGAAACCCAAATTTGGGTATTAAAACATTAGAAGTCCAGAAATATTTTTTTGGAAATACGAAGCCTCTTTTAGCTTAATAGAAGACCTGGAACCTAGATTCGTGTATTAAAATATTAGAAGTTCAAAAGCCTTTTTCTGGAAATACGAAGCCTCTTCAGGCTTAATAGAAGACCCAAAACCTAGATTCGAATATTAAAATATTACAAGTCCAGAAGCCTTTTACTGGAAATACGAAGCCTTTTTTGGCTTAACAGAAGACTCGAAACTTATAGGCATTAGAAATATAGAAACCTTCTTCCAGACAATAACATACACATGAAAGTGCTTTCAGTTTTGGTTGACTCTTTACCATTTTAGGCTTTTCCAAAAGTAGAGGCTTAGCATGCTTTAGGTGCCCATTTAGATATTTTATTCTCTTCTAGGGGACGAGACATAAGAAGAGGCAGAGCATGCTCAACTTTTAGAGTAGAGTAAGGGCGTGCTTGTGCCAAAGCAGAGGAAATGATTATTCTAAAAAGAACAGAGGAAGATCGCGCTTCGTTCGGAACTGGGCGTAACCCCCGGGTTACCCGTCCCTCCTCCAGAGGATGCCTTGATGCATCAAGGACCTGTGGTGTCGGGCGTATCCCCGAGCTTACCCTCCTACCTCGAGGAGGCAGCTAGCCTATAACTAAAGCTTGGAACCAGAGGCATTTTCTCTAGATATACCCTATTCCCTTTCTGGAGAAGGGACTTGGTATACCAAGGAATCTAATTGGTATCGGGCATATCCCCCAAGCCTACCCCTCCTATCTTTCGGGAGGCACCTTAACGCATCAAGTACATTTTAAGGTTATCCATTTATGAAAGGGTATTTCTTCCTCAACCAAGTAGAATTTCTATTTTGATTTATGATTTGGAAATCATTTATTTGTTATTTTGTCCATGTGGATGACTTCGACAAAACTTACCGGAGTCTTAATTTCCTTTTCCTTGCCCTAGGGGCGAATTTCCCTTAATCATTTATCAAATTATATCTCTTTATTCACTTATTAAGGGGAAGTATAGTCTCAAGTGCTCTGTATTCCATGTTCTCAAAACCATATTGCCCTCGTGGTGGCATAAATGGTAAGATTCAAGAGGTGTTGCTATATGGACGATTAGGGGACCTTGCCAATTAGGCCCAAATGGCCCATCTACAAGATTTTTAGTATTGGCCATCACCCTTCGTAGAACTAGGTCCCTTTCCCTAAATGCTTTTGACCTTACTCTCATGTCATAGTATCAAGTCATTCTCCTTTGATACTCCATTGTTCGAATGGTGACTTTGTCCCTGAGGCTGATGATTAAGTCTAAAGATCCCTTTTTAGTTCTTGATTTTTATCGAAAGCATAGGCCACCCTTCGGTGTGACGGAATTTCTATTTTGATCGGAAGCATTGCTTCGCATCCCAAGGTCAAAGAATAGGGCATATAACATGTTGCCATTTTAGTAGACGTTCAATAAGCCTAAAGCATTAAATGTAATTTTTTGCCTAATTTGCTTTTGCTCTATTCAACAGTTTTTAAGTATGTTTTGATGATCATATTAGCAGCTTCGGCGACACCATTTGCTTTCGGGTTTGCAATGAAAGAGAAACTTTTTACGATACCACTATTAAAGAAGAAGAACGAGAACTCCTCACTTTCGAATTGTGTTCCATTGTCAGATATATACTTCTAAGGAACTCTGAATCGAATGACTATGTTCTTTATGAAAAATCTTATAACTTTACAGGAAGTGGTTTTTGGAAAATAGTTCTGCTTCTACCCATTTGGTAAAATAGTTTATGCCTACCACAACATACTTTGTGCCTCCTTTCGAAAATGGTATGGGCCGATAGGGTATATTCCTCACACATCGACGGGCCATGGGCTCGTTATGGGAGTTAGGTTGCTTAAGGGTAGACGATGAATCTTTGGCACTTATCACATTTTTTAACCAAATCAATGCCATGTTTGGTCATATATGGCTAGAACAATCCACATTGTACCATCCTCTTAGCCAATTTTATTCCATTATAGTGGTCCTTACATAATCCTTTATATGCCTTCTTTAGGAACCTTAACCCGTCCTTGGGGTTTACGCATCTCAAGTATGGCACTGCATAGCCTTTCTTGCATATAATTTCGTCCAAGATAACAAAATTCGAGGCCTGCATCTTAATTTTCTTGGGCTTAGTTTTATTCATAGGCAATACATCCTTATTCAGATATTGAAATCCTAGTGTCATCTAGTCACTTTCGATATTGTTCCCAAAGGATCTTTCCATTTTAGTTGGAATTTCTTGACTTATATCTCTCTCGGTTTTTATTTGGGCATTTTCCCAGGATCTGGTCAATACCAAAGATTCTCTCCCTTTTTCAGCTTCTTTTTCCTCAAATCTTGGTGTCACCTGATACCCGACAAGGATAACCTCGCTTTCTAGAGCTACTTTTGGGCTAGGTAATTTGGCTAAAGAATCGGCTTGAGAATTTTCTCCTCTCGAGATTTGATGTATTGAGAAATTCTCAGAGACTAACATTCCTAATATCTTCTTGACATACTGAGAAAGGTTAAAATCCTTTGTTTGATATGTTTGCTTAAATTGATTTACCATTAATTGAGAATCGTTGAAAATTTAGATCAATGGAATTTTTAGTTGCTTTGCCAAAGTTAAGCCCATAACCATAGGTCCCTATTCTGCCACATTGTTTGTGGCAGGGAAACCAAGTTGCATGGCATAATGCAGTCGATGATTATCTAGTGTTATAATAACATAACCTACTCCCGCACCTTGCACATTGGTAGCTCTGTCAAAAACAATTATCATTTCGACTTTAAATCCATTTCCATTTCGAATTGTTATTTGATAAATCCAGTGCATTCGTTTACAGAATCCGCTAAGGTTTGGCTCTTAATAGCTGTCTGAGATTTATATTTAACGTCACACTAGCTCAGTTCGATTCCCCACTTCACAAGTCTTCCAAAGGTTTCTGGCTTGCAAAGAACATGCTTAAGGGTCTTGTTAGTCAAAATCTTAATCGGATGTGCTTGGAAGTATGACCGTAGGTTTTGGGTAGTTAAAATTAATCCATATTCCAATTTCTCGATAACTGGATTATGGGTATCGGCATCCTTTAGCCTTCGGCTTATGTAATAAATAGGAAGTTGGGTTCCATTTACTTCTCTTATTAAGAATGAGTCTGACGGCATGCTCCAAACTTCCATATAGAGATGCAAGGTTTCTCCATCTTTTGGGCTTGACATTATAGGAGGTTTCTCCAAATGATCTTTTATCACTGGGAATGTCCTTCGACATTCTTCTCCCATTTGAAGTTTTTCTTCTTTTTGATTACATCGAGAATAACAAACATTTATCGGATGCTTTCGAGATAAATCTATTTAGAGTCGCCACTTTTCCATTTAGGCTCATCACATCTTGCTTGTTTTAGGCTTAGCCATTTCTATTATTGCGTTGATTTGCACTAGATTGACCTCTATTCCCCGTTCACTTATGATATAACCAAGGAATTTCCCCGAGTGGATCCCAAAATGGGATTTCTGATGATTCGATTTTATTTGATAGTATCTCATCAACATTTCCACAAGATCCTTTTGATGACTTTTCACTTCTAAAGATTTGACCAACATGTCATCCACGTAGACATCCATATTTTTTCCAATTTGAACGTAGAACATTCTATTGACTAGCTTTTGGTAGTTACTCCAGCATTTTTCTATCCGAAAGGCATAGATTTATAGCAACAAGTCCCGTTGTTAGTGATGAAGTTTGTATGCTCTTTTCCTCGTTTAAACATGGGTATTTGGTTATATCTCGAATAAGCATCTATATGGGACAATAACTTATGCCCACTTGTGGCGTCCACGAGTTGGTCAATTCTCTATAGGGGTAACAATCCTTTGAGCAAGGTTTGTTTAAATCTGTGTAATCAATACACGTCCTCTACTTCCTGGTGGATTTCTTTATCAGGATGGGATTCGCTGATCAATTAGGGTAAAAGAATTCCTAGATTAATCAATTCTCTAGCAATTTCCGCTTTTCAGGCCTCGGGACGAACCTTGTTGAATTGCCATTTCTTTTGTGGTACATGTGTAACACTTGGGTCAACGTTAAGCGAGTGGCACATGACTAAAGGGTTAATTCCTATAGTGTCAAAATGTGTCCATAAAAAGATATCTTTACTATTCTTGAGAAAGTGGATTAACTACTTTTTTACTTTTTATTCCATGGTTTTTCCCACTTTAATAGTTTTCCCTAGTTCAGCAGGATCTATGCCTACTTCCTCCACTACTTCGTTGGGTTCAGTCATGTCGACCTCTCCTTGACAGTCCAAGTCAATTATGATTTTTTTCCCCATCAATACTATTGACTTCTTCCTTTTCTTGTCCTTTAACCTTCAATCATTCTTTTTCGTTTTATAGATTGAATACTTCTTACATTCCTTACCCTTGCTTCGAATGTTAGCTTTAGAAGCCCAACATCCGAAGGTAAGTTCAGTGGAAGCGTCGAAATAAGAAAAGTATTCCTTCTTATATTGATTGAGTGTAGCGAAATACATCTCTCTTAAGATAAATTGCTATCTCTTAATAGTTCCTCATCCCTTCTTCGTTGGAAATTTAACCATCGGGTATATAGCGAAAACGAAGGCATCCACTTTGTCCAGAGCCGACGGTCTAAAGAATGCTTTATTGAAAGACGGTTGGTCGATGATCACAAAGAGGGCTTCGAAAGTGTGGCAGCAAGGAGGAAGTCTCATCTGTACTCAGAGTTTTACATGTCCGACATGTGTGGAACCTTTTTTGTTGAACCCGAAGATTGGCTCTTGGCTAGGTTCAAACTTTGCTTTCGGGATGTTCATTTGCTTGAAAGCATGCTTGAAGACGACGCTGACAGCGCTTTCGGTATCAACTATGATTTTGGCAACCATGGACTGCTCTATCAGAGTAATGATCATTAGAGGGTCTATTGTGGGTGATGAATCCTCTTCTGGAGCTCTTGCTGGGTCACCACCAAAGTATGCATGTGAATCTCCCTTGGAGGATGATCTGTCATCCTTTCTTGGACCAAGAATACTCCATCCCTAGCTTCTCTTATATAACGTCTTTTAGCCCTTTGGTTGCTCTAGTAAATGCGGGCCTCCATGAATCATGTTAATATGGTTGAGCGGAGGACCAATTTCTAAAGCATCTCCCTCCTCGACAACATAGACCATAATCCCATCAGAGGGATTTGATATCCATTATTGTCTTGGGAGGCATTTTGAGCGTTTTGGACATATTATTAAAGTCATCCCTCTCGCATGAGTTTTTGGAGATACTAGCTAGGACCTTGCACTCATTGGTTCTATGGCATTGCCTTGTGATAGAGACAGTAGGCGTCACCCTTTTAGCTTTGGCGTTCATATCAGCTTTGAATGAGGTAGGGAAGGTCATTTTGCCTTTCATCATAGAATAGATGAAGAAAATTAGCTTATTCAATGCCATTGAGTTCTTGTCGGTATCCCCCCATCGGGATCGCTTCGAGTTCCGGTCAAAGCTAGGTTTATTTCATTCTCTACGAATGGATCCTCTCTTCTCAGCATGACAAATCTCATCCATTCGTATGAATTTATTAGCACGAAAGTAGAATTCTTGCAGGATTTTGGCTTCATTTATCAAAAGATCTTTCCAGAAAAGGGTGTTTTTCTAAAGCCCGACGTGGACGGCAATTAATTTAGCTCTGTTGTTCATCCCTTTTTCCCTTATGGCTTTAGCATTAATTTTTTCGAGTACTTTCCCACGGGCTCCCCTAGCTATTGCTTGATGTTGGCAACCATTATGTAGTGAACGATGGGATCCTTCTGAACATCGAATTGAGAAACAAATTAATATGAGAACTATTTCCAAGAATAGAGGGTCTTTCCACGATATCGCTGATGCCATTGGCAGTGTCACCTTAAAGAGTCACGGGGAACAATCTGCAGCGGACTGACCTGGAAGCACTATACAGGTTCATTTAGCTATCAAAGGCCATCAGGTGATCATCGAGATTTGTAATTCCTTGATACTTGATTGTCATAATCCTCACTTTCGATGGGATGAAAGCATACATAATTTCTACGGTGAATGGAGCAACCTTTTCAATATCATTAACGTGAGCATCGAGGGTTCTCTTCCCACTAAAATTGAATGAATCATTTATAGATTTCGCTATCAGGTCTTTAATGTAAGCATCTTCGTCGGGATAATTCACCCTATGGGGTTTGTATCCTTCGACGGTGGAGCTTCCAAACTGCTTTTCCCTATCCTTCAGCTTACCTTAGCAATCATCTTTCATGTTCCCATTCTTTGGCTTTTTAAGCTTGAGTTCGAAAGGCTCATTTTTTTTCTTTGCGATTGAGTAGGTTTGGACTCTCTTTTTTTAGATTCTACCACTTGGTTCACAATTGTTTTCGCATTTTGGAGACTTCTGCTTCTAGCGGACTTCGGAGAAAGCACATCATTAGCAATGTCTCAAATTCAACAATTACATTTCTCATATGTTAATTTTTTTTTAGCATTTAGTTCCTTTGATTCTATTATGGAAGGCTCTCCTCGTAAAGTATGCACCTGGTTAAAGGACGGTGGTATATCCTCTTCTAATCGAAAGGCATGGGCCATGTCCTCGCTGACTGTGTCTAATCCTTTTGATTTGGTTTTTGTTCTCTTCATTGTTTCTACAATCATTCAAACACAAAAGGAAAAATTAGTTTTTATTAAACGAAGGATCGAAGGTCCAAGCCCTCCTTCTAGCGTAAAAAATATTAGCCGTAAAAATGTTTAACACCCCGAAGTAGCTTATAATAGATAATTTCCAAAAGCAAAGGCTTTTGTATTAGTTAAGCAATCCAAAAAGGTAATATGTCTCAGCTTTATTTCATCTGAAAGCCTTTATTTAATGTGGATAGACATTTATGACTTTCAGGGCATGGACTACCGAAGGCATATTAAGCTAAGGTTTGTATATCCAATTGGACCGAAAACTACTTCCTTTCGGGAGATTATTTATCCTATTGGGTAGGCTTTATTTTAAAACTGATTAAAATAAGAATCTGATGTCATGAAACTCAATAGAGAGGAAATAGGCTCTTCAGCAGCAATCCATCTTATTCCCTTTGGGCAAGCATTACTCCTTTCAGACTTATTTATATTATCCTTTTTCATGTGCTTCGCAATCATGTGCAATCAGCTATTAAATATATTAATAGCCAAAAATGATCAGGCCACTTTCTCTTAAAATTGAACTATATAAGACAAGATCCTCGATCCTCCTTCATTTATTACGGATTGTCAAATAAGATTACAAGAGTAAGAGAAAATCCACAATTTGATTTAGAAATCAAGGTTACACTTTGCAAATCTATGATTACAACTTTGGGAATAAACTAATTGTCCCAAATCTGGACCCCTGAGTCGTATTTATAGAAGCGGGTTGACCCTTTTTCGTTTGCACGCCTTTGTATGAGTGCTTTTCCAAAGGCTATTTTGAGAGCTTTTGTGAAGGCATGGCTATTACTTGCTGTTCCTTTGGAGCATATCTTCTGAGAAGCGGGTTTGATCTGCCACGAGAGGCATGTATCCATGCAAGCTCCCAGCTTGTCATAACAACCTACCTTTGTGTGGGTGGTCTTTCGGAATGATGATCCTTCCGTCTGCCGTATGGTTTTTTCCTTGTGAAGTTCTTCTGAAACACTCTTCCGCGTTTCTTTGAATTTTATGCAGTGCTACTTGGATTCGAAGCATGCTTTCTTGAAGGATATGCCCTCTGTATTACCGGAAGGGGCTTTTCTTTACCGTGCTAGAAGCCTGCCTTTTCATCATTGCCTTGCTTGACGACAGTAGTGCTTTTGGTGGTCCGTATGAGGCTTATGATTTCTTTTTGAACCTTTGCTTTGGATAACTTTCCAGGGAGCTTGATCCTTCCCTGCTTACCCGGGATTCTTTTTCTTTTGCCTCAGCCTTCTTTCACTATGTTATGCTGAAAGAGTGAATTTTGGCTAATACTCATAACCGAGATCACTTTCCTCGATGCTAGAATTATCGCCACCTATAATCTCTCCTTTTTCTACCTCTGCTTTCGGTACAACACGAGCCTTCCTCTCGCACCAAGCAAAGTCTACCTCATCGACCTCATGAGTAAGCGACATCCTAGGTTGAACATTGTGTTTTGCCTCAATAGGATGATCTGAGCTCTCGCCTATAGGCATTTCTCCTGAAGAGCCCACAATAGAAGTTTCCCCTCCGAAACTTTGAGAAGAATGAGCCTCGATATGGGTATGGGTAGGAGTAGGTATCTCCTGAGGAATTATTAGTTTAGAGATGTTGAGAAGTCCATATCTATAATGAAAATTGCCCTGGAAAACCTTGCTCCTCCCATCAACCGGGATGGATTTTAAAATATCGAATATCGTTTGGTGACTGGAATCTTTTTCAGGAGTGGGCAAATCTGCGAGGAAGAAAAATAGTAAGATGGGTCGGGAAATGTAAAGTTTCAAACAAAAGTGAGGCAAAATTCCAAACTCAAGCACTCACCTCCATGCATACAAAACTGTGAAATCACTCCGGGCGTCGGACATAGAAGAACAAATTCATAAATGGAGGAATTTTGTCCAGGAGATTAAGAATAAGCTTTCAACTTCGGTACGCTTCAACAAACACAAGGGATGTGTGATATTTCCTTCTCTTGAAGACATAAAGATACCGAATCTCGGTAGAAGTAGGGATACACCGCAAAGTTTGCATAAAGAGAACATATAACAGTAGAAAAGGAATGAAAGGAGGGATAGCTTCATTCAGAAACTTGTAATAGTGGCTAGCTGTAAATCCGGATGGAGGCCTGTCAACAATTTCATTCATTCCTGGAAACTGGACTTCTCTCTTAGAGATACTAAACTGGATGCAGATAAGTTAGAGCATTTGGTGGGTCACCATAGAGGATCATATCTCCAGCGGATTATGGATGAGCCTGAGCATTGGACGTGAAAAATCAATCACATGCCCTGTCGCGAAAATAGCTCTCTCAACTGGAACGTGGGAGGAGGCACCTGTTTGAACAGACGAGGCATGCATAGTCGAAGTCAACTCAGGGATGGTTCGAGAAGAATCGCCTTCCCCGGAATGTAAGTATGATGAATGTTGTGAAGCCATTCTATAGAAGGAATCTCGCATTTAGAACAGTTAGACGCACACATTCTCTATATGTTGTGTTGTGTTTGTTTAAAGGACGACGTTCAGAATTTGAGGTCGGCGTGTGTCGATCAACGAATCCCAAGCGTCGTCCATTGACAAGTGCAATACTCTATATACATGAGTTATGTACAATGGGCCCTGAGCTTTCAAATGGAACCATCTCATGTAGGTAATCTGCTTGAGCCTAAATGAACTTTTCATACTTTTTGTTGACTGAACTAACTCGTTTTCGAACTGAAAAATTGACAACGAATCCATTGCCCAAGCTGACAAGGAAAGCTTTCAATTGCAGGACAATTGGATATGCATATGTCAAAAGAAAGGAAGGACTTCAATATTCAAACACAGTTGTGCATTGTTGGACTATCCAAACTTGGTCAAAACAAGGTTAAGGTGGTTAAAAGCGCCGCAGACGGTAAACAATAGAATTCTTAGTTATTACAGTTGACATTGATCGCAAAAGGACACTTGTTCATTATGAAAGCTAATTCAGGGACATGAACATCGTTTTCTTCTTCTCTTGTAGTGAAAAACCAATCCAAATTTAGTCCATAAATCCATGTGCATCGCATTTTGCCCGTAATGCTCAAGTTGTTCAAATCTGAACCTGGAGTTCAAGTTCATTTCACACTTATGTTTTTATACTCAAATTTAAACTTTAGGGTTAATTTGAAATTGGTTTAAAGTCAAGTACAAATCCGTGATTATTCTGAGTCCCAAATTTGACTTAAGATGCAAATATGCATTATGCTTTCGACCAAGTCCTGAATGTCATCCAAAGCCAAGCTCGACAGTCACACATTATTCGAAAGTACGAGATTCATAGCCTAATCCAAACCTAGGGTAGAAATCAAAATCAAAGCTGTGGTATAAGGTCGAATCGGCAAGAGGTAACTTCCAGTGGTAGTACAACAGAGCCAAGACGATCAGAAATCACGGCAAAGGAATTGGGCTGAATGGCAAAGGCCTAATCTAGATTTTTAGCAAATAAGAAGAAATAGGTCAAATCAAGTCGAGCGATCGACGGGGTAGGTCGGCGATGGAGCTAGGAGGTCATGGACGCTAGTGATGGCTAAGAAAGATCAATGACGGTTGAGATATGATCGAAAATAGGCCGGAGTGGCTATAGCAAACGAGGGCCGTAACCCTAAGCAAACAGGAAGAGGAAACAGTATAATAAAGAAGATTGGACCCCTCTAACATGTACAGGAAATTTCTTGTGAAAGTTCTCTAAGTATGAGGATCTATACATGTCCATTCCCTATGGATCGGTACTGATCCATCATACTTGATCGTGTGGTTAGTTTTTTTTTTTTTTTTTTTTTTTTTTGACGCACGACAACTATGCGTACATGGGAAGCCGTTATGAAAATTTGAAGACGAAATTTCGAAGTTCAATATCAGATGTAACCTCTAGCTTGGGAATATGGAATTACCAATCATCAGTTAATAATAATTTCCTAGGAAAAAGCTCACTTCTCGGTCCCAAGTAATTTCGTCGCGAAGTACGTCAAGTTACAAGTCTATAACACATCGCATTTCCAATAAAATGTACCTAGGGAGCAAATGTTAACCTGACTCTTAGATCCGAGATAGAAGCTCATGTAAGATCAAGAATCCACAACCTCGAAACTGCATCAAACTCAATAGACAGGCTTCAGATAGTGATAAAAAGTCACACAAGAAGTTTTGAACCTAAAGAGTCTAAGTTCGACCGGTACTGGTCCATGCCATATGGATCGGTTTTGGTCCATGCCATATGGACCGGTATCGGTCCATATGTACATGAATTTTGACTCAAGATTTGCACTCTAGTGACTCCAAGCATCAAACTAGCCAATTGGTAAAGTTATAAGTCAACTGGATCAACTTAGCTAGCGTTGTTCGATGGACTGAAGGGGGGACATGCAAAATAAGGTGACGAATCACCAAAACTAATCAAATCAAATCCGATTCGTACCAACTCAACAGAAGGACTCACAAGAACTTAGGAGAGCCAAAAGTGAAGTCAGAACGGTAAAAATCTCAAGTCTACGAACCGGCACCGGTCCATGATGCTAAGTCATATGAGGGTGAAACTTTGTGCATGGCTTCCTTATGATATCTTGGGCCTACATGCAACTCGAATTAGTCCAATACGTGCTTGAAAATCCATAAATACCCTTATCTACTGCTACTATACACTGATCTGATCTTTTGCCCCCAAGAGCTATGCTAGAATACATCCTCAACCATCTCTCAATTCCAGTACAGCAAGTATCCTTCACCTAAATTGGTTATCGTGATTTACTCCGATAACTGGTAGCACTTGTGAATTTTACTTGTCTACTTACATTTTAGATCACTGTATTCAAACTGATATTTATTGTAATCTATATGGCAAATATAATAATAAAGTTATTCGAACTGGATGTAAGCCTTACTGCTGGCTGAACTACTCTAAAAATTGTGTTTTTTCTCTTTACTTTCGTTTTTTCATTCTTTTTACATATTCTATATTGTTTTTCCCAAAAAAGGTGGTGCTTTGGCTAAAATCAGGTGATGTGGCCATTTTTAGCATTAACAGTTATATCTAAATTGATTTTGAAATTAAACTTAATTAAATTTTGACATAACTTCATTCTTTAACTATCCTACGTATATATAATGTTATAAAATAAGTTATTATGATTAAATGTAGAATAGTTTATATAAAGTCTTAAAACCATTCTAATACTTAAGTCTCTAACATTTTATTACTTTATTTATTACGTATTAAATGTTTATTTTATAAAAATCCATGTTTATATATTCAAGCACTTGTTATATTATTTTTATTTTATTAGGTATTATTTAATTTCTTATATTTAAAACTAACTAGCAGTATATTTCAAAATTTGAAATTTTTTATTTTAAAATATATAAATTTATAATTCAAAATTTTAAAGCATATCCTTGTATTTTTTAACTTTAAATTTAACCCTTTATTAACTTAGTTCAAAATCCAAGTTTTAATAAAAATCTTTATTTAAAATTCTAAATTAAAATTTATTAAATCAAAATATATTTATAAATTTTAGAAATTATTTTAAAATAGACCAATAGTGTCTGTATACAATTTTCTATCTAAGTCAAATAATACAAATATATATCGTTTTAATCCGTTTAAATTAAATTTTCGAGTATATATCATTTCAACCTGTCCCAAAAATTTAGTTTTCATTTTCTAAAATCTATGCGATCGTTTGAGTATGTATCGTTTCAACCCATAGTAAATTTTCCTAAATCTACGAGAACTTGCAGTATAAGAACAAATAAATAAAACATTTCAGATATCACAGATGAATCAGCATATGTCATAGTAATCACCTGTACAATTTCCATGCCATATATCACAATTGTGTGTGTCGCATGTGCACACTTTCACATAATGAATATTTTCAAGTTCTAAAACAATCCTAAAACTTTATAGCCCATTTCAACAAGTTAATTTATTTAAAGTGATAAGTTGGTCGTGAGCGGGTTAACTCACCTTTCGTGGCACGAAAATGGTAATGAAAACAACTCAAGAATTGAAAAAATCTAGCATGAGCTAAACACAATGATGGACTAACGAACCAACTATCTATGGATCAAAATAGCAACAACTTTGAACTCTTTTTTTAAGCATGTTGCACAATGTCATAGCACAAAACCAACATAGCAGCAATTAATACACAACCAAACAATGCTCTAGTAAAGACACAACATATTGGCTAAAGTTTCAACTTGCTAATAATATGTTTTTTTTATATAAACAAAAAGATAGGAAGAAAAGAAGGGATCAAAACCTTTCGGCCACACAACCCACAACACCGAACTGTCGCTCGGTCTTGAAGCATGGCAAGGTCAGGACAGCGAAGTGGTGCTCTGGCTTGGAGGAGGTGTCGCAACTCGTTACAGAGGAAGAAAACAAGAGGCTGACTTTTTTCCCCTTCTTTTTCCCTTTCGACAAGCTGGGGTATTGAGTCTTCAGTCTGGGTATTAGAGGGTGCTGGTGACCGGTGGGCATCAGAGTTTGGATCCGGTTGCTCGTGGCGTAGGTGGTGGGAGGTCAAGTTGGTCGAAGGACTTTTTTCCATGCCGGTTTTCCTTAAGAAAAGAAGAGGAGAAGAAGACAGAGGCGGCTGATGAGGGGATGGCCGAAGGTGGAAGACTTGGGCAGAGACTAGTGGGTTAACCTGAGCAAGTGGTGGCACGGAAGTTAAAGCAAGTTGGTTTTGGTTTTTCTTCTTACAGGTGGCTAGAGTTTAGTTTAGAAGAGAAGAAAGGGGAGGGAAAAGGAAAGAGATGGTAAAAGAGGGTAGGGGATAGGAGGAGCTCCATTTGGAGGTGGTTAGTTGTTTGACTAAGGCTGGATGAATGTTTGCGGGAAAGAAGGGCTTTGGCAGTGAGCAAAATAGAAATGAGAGGGAAAAGTTTTTTGATTTGAAGTTTTTTCTTTTATGCTTGGTTTTGATTCGGGGATTGTTAAAGGGACTCCAAATTTGACTAAGGGAAGGATAATTTTAAGGGGACTCCAGCTTAAAAAAAATTGTTAAGGGGGGTCTAGAATATTAAAAAAAAAACGAGACCTAAATGCCCTTGGCTCGTCACTTGTGTTAAAACCTAATGTACTAAATTCAACACCAAATACAAACACGTGCTTTCAGAAATAAAAAAACAATTGAAAAAAAAATCGTTGACAAAATAACAGTAATATAAAATACACATCATGTTAGATCAAAATTTTCTTTTCTGCATTTAATTTAAATTGAACATATCAATTCCAACATGAAATGCAATTAATTACCCGATTCGATGCCTTTCAATCTCCTACAGAACTTTCTTGTGTCTCCATTACTTTAATTATATCCATTAATTTATTTTTACATATAGCGTTGAATTGTAAGTATTAATTAAGATTTAGATTTCTATGGTTTTTATTAATGAAGATTATTGGGGGTTAACATCGGAATTCTTATTTATATGCTAAGGGGAGACTAACTTATTTTGTACTCCACATAACAGTTATATACTAAATTAAAATTGATCCTCTCCTTAACCAAATATGGAGTCCCTTTAACAATCCCCTTTGATTTTGGATATTGAATTGTTTCTTTATGAATTGAAAGAGAAGGGGATGCAGGGAGTAGAAAGAAGAAGGAACATGGAAGTTTTCTTCTGCAATGTTTAGATAGTGGAGGCCAAGCGTAGTCTCTTAGGCCTAAATAGAAACAAGTGTCTTTAACGTTTGTTTAATTCAAACAAATGTACAATTTGGCATTTTAATTAAAAAAGTTTCTTTCTTCTCTTTCAAAAAATAAATAAATACTAATTTGAATATAAGAAAAGTACAAACTAGAATACACACACAAGGATACAGATGATATACGGAACCAGATGCGCACATGAACTTTGTCCGTTTTTGCTCGTTTTTCGCAATTGTAAAACTCGAATTCCGGACTAACGAAACGAAAAATGTTACATCACTTAGATTTAAAAATAGAGTCATAAAAATAGGTTCTCGAAATTTAAACTTTTGAATTTTAACTAAGTTTGACCAAAGTTAACTATAACAGATAAATTCGTTTTGCAATAGCTTTGGTATATACTATTGTTCAGTAGTCCAATTGTGTTATTTATATTCAAGTATCAAACTTCAATTAAGTTTTAAATATTAAATCATTTGAATTTATAAGTCGTTACAACAATTTTTTTACAGATGATATTAATCATAATATATTATATATACAAAATTTTGGCTCATTAGAAACATCTTTTGATCTGTTGAATGAAATGTGGAATTCTAAATGGCTTTCTATTTTAGTTATTCTTTGGTTAAATTAATAGCTTATGATACTAGTTGTGTTATTCTCTATATTAGTGTGTAACCTGTGCGGTACGCATGATAATATTACTAAAATTAGTATTTATTATTTTAAAGTTAAAATGAGAACTTTACACTATATGACAAATTTTGATGTGAAATATCTGAACTATTAATTATAATAATTATTATCGTTTACGTGTAATTTATGTTCTATAGCTTACACAAACAAAATGTATATGCGTGTATTTGAAATAATTTGAACATAATATACATGTTGAAATCGGTTTATGTTGGTAAATTATCTGATGAATTAACAAATATTATTTTAAAAAAATTACTTAAATAAGTTAAATGTAAAATTACGAACTTAGTGTCACTATATAGCATAACAGGAAGAAACGAAAAGAAATTTGCAGAAAGAATGCATAAATTTGGTATGAAGTTATTGGCGTTAAAAAATAAAATTATGATGTAATATATGGTAAAGTCTTGATATAAACAAAACCTAATTGATTTACAAATTAACCTTTGTCATTATTGTGGATATTTATAACTTATGTTATGTGATTATACATCTTTTATAGTTACACGAAAAGCTATCTTTTTTAATTATGAATATATATAGTAAAATTGGCACATAATTTTAAGAGCTATTACAAAAATGGACTAAATGTTCACTAAGATTATTTAAATAATTAGAATTTAAATTTCATTTGTAGTTTAAACATACGGATTTACAAAATATCCAGAAAGAATTGAGGAGGCGCATCAAATAATTATAGAAATTTTAAAGTGTTGGTATTTGAAAGTAAAATTATTTTCTTCAATTTATGATAAATTTATTGCGATAAGTGTATAATATATTAAATATTTTATTATTATTTATGTATATTATATAAATTGAGTGACTTATTTAACTTTATGCTTATATAAACATGATATACATTTTAAAACATCATATTTAGTGTTAATCAGATGAATTAACAACAATCTATTGATTGGATTCATTTGTTGAATTCCAAATCACATAATTAAGTTAAACATATTGACTTAAATGTACAATGTTAAGTGATACTGTGGAGTGCTTTGTAAATAACTAAATAAATTTTAAATTGTAAGCGCTGCACATTAATGTTACAATCAGATACAAGGTAATATATTGATGTAAATGAGTTAAACTGCGAACTTGTGATTGTTATTTATTTGTGTAATTTATGTTTTGTGATTGACGTGTTTATATAGTTAATTTTTTTTTTCTTATTTTTTATTAATATGAATATGGTTAATTTGATATGATTTATTAGCCGAATCAATGAATGATAGTTTGCTAAAATTATTTAAATAATATTAATATTATGTATAATTATAAAATATGGTACTAAACGTAAAATATTTAAAAATAATTGAGAGAGACTTAAAGATTATAAAAAATTTAAAGTGTAGATATTTAGAGCCCAAAAACATAAATATGTCATTTTTTAGTATTTAAAAGGAATAAGTGCAAAATGATAAACTAATTTAAAAATAAAATATCAATGGATAATTAGAGGGCACTTTCTAGATTAGCAATTCCAGTGTTGGTTAGGTAAAACGATGGGAGAGAATTAGTAAATAAATGCAAAGTGATAAACTAATTTGAAAATAAAATATCCATGGATAATTAATGAGAAGAGAGAACTTCCTAGAATTTATTTATTTTAGATAACCATGTTACACGGTTAATTTGGTAATGCAGAGAAACATGGTCATCTATTGTGGATGTAAAGCGGTGGGTATAAACAACACCGTTAAGCGGAAATCGTCCGACCCGAACCGATGAAAAAGTACGGAAAACAGCCCCGTATTATCTTTCTAAACCGAATGTACAAAACCAACTCGAACCATTTCATTACGGTCCGGTTGCGGTTTGAAGGGTGAAAACAACTGTATTAAACCGGACCGGATTACTTTGTATACAAAATTGTTTACAGATTACTGTATATTAGGATCCACAACATAGTGTAATTAATTGCTGTTACCAGTTCACTAACCACCTGTTGCCATATATTTATACCCAAAGTCGTAGGGATTTTTACCAAATCTGTGTAGTTTTCCATTTTTCGTACATGGATTCAATTCACAATTAAAGTTGTTTAATAAATACAACTTAAATATAAAAAACTACATACTTAAAAGCACTTGGTGTTTATCATCATCCTACTGTGAAGTCAAAATGCTTTCCTGTCTATGCCGATGATGGTAATGTGAGAAGAGTCCAGCGAACCCTATAAAAAGTTTGTCCTCTATTCAAACCTGACCATGCTGTGTGCAGTAACAATTAAGCTTAACTTTTATACTGTTGGTTGTATCCGTATGTTTTACCACTATGGCTAAGTGAGGGAGTCAACATAACCAACATCCCCATACCAGCAAGTTCCTCCGTCGATCTCTGATACATTGACATGGTTCTCTACGTTGAACCTACTTCCAATGTGCTAGGAAAATGCATTTGTGTATTGTAAGTTGGGTATAATGAAACATTACTTTTGGGCTATTATTAATACAATCTTCCTTAGGGAGATAATGTTGGTGTTCATTTAGAGGCTTCAGACTTCTTGGATTGGTAGGAATAAAATGTATTATTACCTGATGATGCCTGAAACTGTTAAAATTGAGGTCATTGCATGTATGTTGTACAAAAACTGATTTGTTCATCTGATTTTTTTTCTTCCATGACTATACTACTTTTTACAACATACTTTGCTTAACTAGGCTACCGTTCATCCGTAATGTATTGATTTATACATATCCCTGATACTTTCATAACCATTTCCGTTGAGTAATAAATTTTCTGAACAAGTGATCCTCTTTAAATAACAAATTGCATTTTGATCCCCTTTTAATCTTAAAGATTTAAGTGCATTTCCGGTCATTGCACAAATAAACTTCCCATTCTGTTACATATATCGGTATACGGAAAAATGTATGTTTCAAAATCAAACCGGACCAAATGCATTTGAAACGAACCGCAGTAAAATATAATATTACGATCTTCATTTTTGGTTAACCGTTTGTTGCGGTTCGGTAACAGTTTGAGTTTCAAACAGGACCAAACCGAATCGACCAGCGCCCACCTCTAGATGTAATAAAGAAAATACTGATTGATGCTGGAAAAGTGATATTTTACCTAAACGGCTAATGACCATATGTCACACAGAAGGCAGTGGTATAGCACCGTACACTTAGGCCTCGATATCATGATTTTAAATTATTAAAACATCAAAATGAGCATTTTGCCTGAATAAAATATCGTTCTTATAATAATAAAAAAGTCTTGGCTTCTTAGCCTGTGGTTTAGAACCACATGCTTACGTGCTCCAATGATATTTTAAGCTCGCCCTGTATGAGAATAATGGATATGGAACCATTTGCTTATTATGCATACAATGGAACAACTTTCATTTCAAGCTTTGAAGTGTGTTCAACCTCACATTCTAATTGACTGGAGCTGCTGTAGTGTTATGTATTCTGTTAATTGGAGTAGCTGGTTTATTAAAGGTAAAACTGCCTTTGATGTAGCAGCAACTCCACTAACAATATCAGTTTGATTTTCAGTAGGTTTGCTACAAAGCAATTTAGTTAGTGTTAAGGAAAAAGATACCTTCTTGTACTTCTCAAGCTTTATGATTATATAAACCGAAGCTGTTCAGTGTTTATTTACCACATGTACAGTAAAAATGAGTAACTAAACATATATATCTTGTGTTGTACTAGAGAAAATAGCAACTTGTTAGAATGGACATTTTTATTTTTTGGCAAAGCATGGACAATTTTATTTTATTTTTGTTTTTATAATTGTCTGAAAGAAGGAAGGAAGAAATAAGAATAAATGTTAATCCACTTGCCAGTTCTCATCAGTAATTCTGCTTAATATCAAGGAGGCAGACAAAAATGTATTTGTTGAACTCCTATAATAACTTACCATGTGATTTGCTCAAAGATACATGTTTACAATTTGGCCTATCATCTCTTTTTAGCTGCTTATGCCACAGTTGGTGATGATGACCTTTGAGTAAGGTCGATTGAATCCTCTTTCCGCCACAACAGCTCTCTTATCTCCTATCAGCTTTGCCACTCTATAAGCACCAAATAAATACAATTACTTGTGGTATTTGACATAAATTTTGTAGGAAACATATACCGGAATGTAATGAACAAAATAGATAACCAAAAGGATGGCTTAGTGGTAAGACATCACGTTGAGAAATGGTTTTCTTTATTTATTTATTTTCTTTTTCTTAAATTAGGTCATTCTGTGTAGTGTAAATTATAAAACTAAGCCTAGGCAAAAAAAACTTCACAAAATAGGCTTCATCAGAAACTCCTTATTAAAATAGGCTTGTATTACTCTTTGTACCAAATCAAATTCTGAAAACGTGCACGTACAGAAACGAATAACAAACGATTTTCCATCATAGGTATAAGAAGAGGTCTGTTATTGAAATAAGTTTTACTTCTCAATCAACCTTGCAGACGAAATTTGATTGCTAGCTTAACAATAATTAATGGTTTTCCAATGTTTTCTTTGCATTTACAAGAACTAATGTATGCTTCTTCTCTATCATTGTACACTGTAACCTACAATCTTTGCAGGAAGCGGTTCAACAAATCAGCATGCGGTCAAGTTATTCTACCACAGGATATCATTTCATCATCGAATTCCCCATAAATATTCATTGTACAACGGCATATATAAACCCATTACATGTTTCTAATGGTAATGGTGTGTTGATCATTCTCAAGTCTAAGCTTCTTTTACCGTGTTACACAGTGTTTGTTAATTCCAACTCATGCTGATAAGGTGACATAAGAATTCCTTATGGCATTCAAGTAAATGCAAATTTGTAAACATAGAAAGGATTTAGATATACGTGTTTACCTGAAATAAGGAGAGCTTGTATTATCTTGTACAGTCTTCACTTGAGTTAGCTTTTCAGCTACTTCCATACCATCCACCACTGTTCCGATAACCAGTACCGACTGATCCAGTTCAGGTGAGTCTTTGGTAACGATTAAAAACTCTGTTCCATTAGGTTCAACTCCAACCTCCTCTTTTACGACCTGTAGTTTCCCTTGCTTTGCTACTATCTTTTCTTTAGGTGGTGGTCTTGATGGGTTGCGCACTATGATTCCAACTGACCCTGCTGTATTCTTTACACACTTTTCTTTTGTTGCTGCTTCCCATTCTGCTATCTTTTATCAGTAAACTGTTAACAGATTAGCTTCAGAATTGAGTTGTATAATATGGTTAAAAACTGAAGCTTCATTCATCCATCAATCTGGTCTTTTAAACTAAGTGTGTTGCAATTGATATCCAGAAAATCTCTTCTTGTTCCCATAACTATGACCGCCCAACAAAGTCTACCTATATACTTACTGTTATTGTACATTTTTTTTAATCAAATAGGCAGCTAAACAATCAGTTTTGTTGTTTGACTGCAAAGTCATTAATGAACATATGTCCCTTTTGCATTGACTAAAATAAGTCATGTATTTGCTTTTTTTGAAGCCAAAATCAATTCATTTCAACTTTTAAAAAGCTAAATAAATTTAAATCGATCCAAATGAGGCATTAGAGTGACAGCACTGGACGAAGCATACGACAATGATGACCATTGTAAAGCAAAAAACATATAACTGTTTTTGACCAAATGAAAAAAATTAGAATTTTGAGGTAGTCTAAAAATAATTTATATTTGTTAAATTTAATTGCAGCTAAAAGCACTTTTATAGGAGCCAACGCCAGCCCACTAAATTAAAGGTTTAATGTTACAAATAAACAGGTGAATGCAAACAAAGTTGAATACAATAATGTGCACCAATGCTTTGGGATGGTAGACCTTTAATCGAAATGGTACATTTATATTTTCATGGCTCTCCTCTGTAGCACCCTCACACTGTTCTAATATTTTTATTAATATTACTCCAAAGTCCAGACATCATGAAATTGTGAAGAAGTTTAATTGATATAATCAAAATGGTCTCCTAACACTGTAAAATTTCAAGATATGTAAAATTTATAAATCAAATGTAACCTTTAAGGCACCTATTTTAACTTTTGATTTGAAAACATCATTTTCATTGTGTACTAATGCCTCAAAACTGAGGCAAAATGATTTGGGCATGATCAAGGTATGATATGAAAGTACATAATATTTGCAGCATTTAAGATGTAGCTCAAACTATGTCAATAAACAAATTTTGACAGTAAGCTTCAACAGATTAAAATAAATAAAATTATAAGTTTGAACGCAAGATTATTATGAAACACAGCGAGTTTTCATCAGAGAAAAAAATTTGTGCTTGTGCACCTTCAAAGCAAGTACAAAATCTAACCAAGTGAAAACAACATAGAATGTGAGTGTGACACCCACGAAAAATGGCAAAATAGTTACCAAATTATCAGTCAAGCTCGAGGCATTCCCAGTCCTAGCAGCAATCTCGGCATCAACACCATAAGACCTAATTCCTGCATTCTGTACATAATTGGGCATAATCTTGATAAATTCCTTCCTCCTGTAACTTACACCAGAACCACCAGACACCAGATTCTCGAACCTCCTAGCTCCGTATGGAGCCTGCGATTCATATAACCCAATCGTTATTTTTCCAATAGGCATTCCGTCAATCGAAACATCAATGAACACATTCTTCGTTGTCGGCTTATTCCCAGCACATATGCTGGTGTCGGACGGGACCGTACTACTAGACTCGATTTCGGCCGAAGAAGAGAGTACAGGGAGTAAGAGAGGGGTGATAATAGCAAGAGAGCGTCTTGATATGTTGAATGTGAACGAATGTGGCTGAAATGAAGGAGGAAGAATTTGAGATGGAGGTGGCGCAGGAGGGAGGAGGATGTGATTCATCATCATGTACGATTAAAATCGTTGTTGTTGCTTCGTAGGGTTGTTATCGGGAGTTTATGTGGCATTTGATTAAGAGCTTAGATAAGGTATATGAAAATCAGTGTCAGCCATAGGTATTGTTTGTTTAGGCTTGTTTGACCACTTATCGATTTGGAAGGCTTTTTATGTTGTTTCACTTGAATAAGCATTCACATCTGAAATGTTTATTTAGTGAAGCAATGATAAGCACTTTCATAATGTTTTTTGTACTTCTAAGTGCTTAGTTATAATTTCTTTCATATATATACCATTTGTTATATTTTTTTTACACTACCCTAAAAATACACCAAACATTCGATAAAACAAAATAAAAGATACAAAAAATCATTTTACTTGAGATTTCAAACATTCCAAATCATATTTTTGTTAAATTTCTAAATTTAAATTCATTTTACAGAAAATTTATTTTTTTATAAAAGATTGGAAACTGCAAATTTTTGAGTTACATATCATTATTTTTTTAATTGAATTTTAATTAACTTAATTCCTAAAAAAAAAAATTTTTACAAAATATAAAATTTGAGAAATAACAAAAAGTAATTTAAATCTTTTAAATTAAATACTTTCCAATTAATTATCCATTATTCGAGTTTCAACAAAAGTTAAGAAAATTCTAATTTCGACATGTTAAAAAGTTAAATTTATGCTTCAAAGTTTTCACTTTAATAATTCACATATGAGCAACAATACAATATGAAAATATTGTTAAAATAATCATTTACGTTAGTTCCAATCAGAAATTTTAGAAATATAAACAAACAAATTTTTGTAATTCAGCATTCGGCAATAAGTATTCAGATTTCTCATTATCACCCATCAACTCTACCCCCTACCCCACAAAAAAAAAACCTTATTATCTTATGTTGTCTGATATTGTCACCCTCACCTCTAACCATCACCCCCCCCCCCCCCCTCCTTTAATATTTTATGTTGTTTGCTACTACCGCAAGTTCAGGTTTTAGGTTTCTTCTGGATGCAATCTCTTTGGGATTTCAGCTAGGTGGCCGAGCTTATCACGATCATTCTAGAGATAGAGCTTTGGAAAGGGGTATGGTGCTTTCGTATCAGCTCAGGACCGGAGGTTTTCAGCTGTCTGGCTTAGCATTTAGCCCCACAGGAGGGATTGCTCTGGATCAGGATACTTGTGCTTTGGATTTGCGGAGGGACTGGCGCATTCGTGACTAGCTGCAAAGGGTCTGCTAGCTAGTGGACTGCTTTATCGTTTGCTCCCGCTTGTATTTATTTGTGTACTTCAGCTGTATTTTGTTTGTCTTTTTTGTGTATGCACAAATTATGTAGCCATTTCTACATAATATGTTTTTGTGAGCCATTGGAGAATACTAGATTCTTCGTTTTTGTTATATATATATTTTTTTTATTTTATTTTAAAAAAGTACTCAGATTTCAGCATTCAAGATCCAACAAAGCCTTAATTAGCTTTTGGTAAAGTAAATAGATGTGGCGGTGGAAAATTGTCCGACAATAGCATTAAATTTGTGCTATATATATATATATATATATATATATATATATATATATATACATATATATATAATGTAACGCCCCGAATTTCGCCCGACCCCAATCGATCGCAAGATCGATCAAAACCGTTCAAAACCCGCGTACGTTAACTTTGGGCATACAACACATCAGAACAAAAACACAGACTTTTATAACATCAATAATAAATGTTACATCAGAGTACAGAATATATCAGAGTACATCAATAAATAATACAGCGGAAGATACATTTACAATAAATTAAATACATTGCAGCGAAACTAATCTCAGCGGAAGGCCATCAGTAACTGGACCCAGCTTCAGACTTCAATCCAGAATCCTTCTTAACTATATCTGCAAAAAGCTACTCAACTGCCCGTGTGGAAAGAGGGCACCCGAGTTTGCAAAGTGAAACAAACTACAGGTCAGTCGTGGGACTGGTGTGAAAATTCTATACTTAACTTATCTAATAAGTAGGCTAATCACAGGACCACGCCGCTAACGCGGAACGGGTTTACTCCATTGTATTGCCAGTGCATAATTAAAGTAAATCGTTAAACCACGCAATGTTTTTTTTTAAAAAATGAAACCATTATAAGACCCAGGTCCCATCACACAATGCAACGCACACCAGAGGATAGGGTTTTACCTTATAATGGTCAAAAGATGCTTGATACGTAAAAACGATATTATACTTAGTGTGTATATATATATTTAAAATATTCAAATATAATATCAATCCTAGACGGCATAGGTAGCATATACTATGTCGCCGTACTACTTCTACAATCAAAACCGCAAGGGCGTATTGGGAATTGGGTTTCCATCATGAGTCAAGGCTAGGGGCAAGCTCCTCTCCGAATCGAGACACTCTAGCAAATGTCTCAGGATCCCCCGTAGTGAACCCTTGGATCTTCAGGGCCGGTCCCCGCCTATCGGCAGTGGATTAATTATGCCTGAACACACGCTTCCCAGCTCTTTTGAACCTATAATTTGACCACTATCGGCCTATAAAAATCCGAGGCGCCTCAAAATCCATCATCCACATAAGTAAAATGTCAGGGCTGGTAGGTCACTGACACCACTCTAGCTAGAAAGAAACGTGTGCACTCCATGTAGTTCTAATCCCGTTTTGGACTCATACCGGGGTGTGAGGCTCGCGAAGTCACGTTATATACAAAGCTATGCCTAAACAGGTTATGCTTTGATCATCAGCCACAAGGCCTGCTTTTCAACAAAGCCTTGATCATTTGCATCTTAGCATGCCACATTGTCAGGCCCTACCATATTATTGATCCTCTACCAATATATATATAATCTCTAAGCTCATACGTCTTAGAGAAGGGTGATAAGTAAAGAATAAATTCTTCACCACCAAAACATAAATATATAATTAGTAGCATTCAACAAATACAGTAGAAAGGAATACAATGTCAGACACGCAATCCATTTACAAGTCCGCTCTGGGTCTGAGCGAAACAATGTGTCCGTCGATCTCCAAATGCGTTTGGACGATCATTACCAAATACCTTGCCTTGGAAGGCCAATCCCAATTCAAGATACCAGTCATCATCATCCCAACGATGTGAAGACCTTCGGTCTTCAATCACCGTCTTCATCTTCGACTCTTGATCGTCGTGATGATTATTCAGAATGGGTTAAACCCGATCTTTCTGAATAACTCACGTGATTTAAAAACATGTGTTAATAAAATTCAACCAACGTCTCATTCCAATTCCGAATATTCTTTAAATAAAATATTCAAATTCTTAGGGAAAAGTTCCCATTAATTTTATCAAAGATAAATCTTTTTAATTTAATCTTCAATCTTTATTTATCCATATTAAACCAAATTATGGTTTATCCAATCTAATCGGAATTTACGCCTTATCGAAATAATTATAAATTAATTAATCCCCATCCCGATCTTTTATCCCAATTGGTTCAGGTAAACTTAATTTCCATTACCCATTTAAATCTAATTAAAGATTTAATTAACGCATGGAGTTAAACTGGTGGAACTCCATTTTCGATCCTTAGTTCAGTAATTTTATTTACTTAATTCCTCTCCAATCTAATTAAAGTTTTAATTAAAACCTTATTTCGTTTTAACCTTCCAAAGTCATTATTAAATAATTAATCAAAAATTAGGAAATTAATCCCTCATAAATCCGGGTTAAAGAATAAATGTTATTTAAAACATAATTCACGATAAACCCAAATTCAAGTTTCATTGTAAATCCGTGGTTATAATAAAACCATTTTTAGTTCCTTTTATTTATTTTAAAATAAATAAACCATTTATCCTGATCAAAATATCATTTCTCATATTAAAATATTATTTTCAAAATATTAATTGAGAAATTAACTCTTTTAATATTCATTATAAAATGGATAATATAAGTTAATAAACTTATTCAGGTTAAAATGATGTTTCTATTTAAAATGGATTAAATAATCCAATTCGTTATATTATCCATTTATGTTTTATAATGGGCCAGACTTCTCACATTAGGCCTACAACTTGTGGATGCTGGATATGCCGGTTGGGTCCGGGCAGACTTGTTCCACAGTTGGGCTTAACCTCGAGTCAAAACCCGATTTGTATTCGTGTACTTAGACCTCTCACATTAGGCCCAACATTTATGGCTGCTGGATATGCCGGTTGGTTCCGGGCAGACTTCCGCCATAAACGTGACCTAACCTCGTGTCCAAGAACAATTATAATTATAATTATTTTCTAAAAATATTATTTAAAAAAAAATAACTAACTTCTAAAATATCATATGTTCCAAAGTATAACTTTACATTGAAATATTCTTTATATTGCCTTTCCAATTTTTCAATAAATATCGACCTTTCCTTATTATTATAATATTATAATAATAATAATTACTTTAAAAATGGTTTTTAATTACGATATCAAAACCTACTATTCTAACATTAAACATAATCTTTTCCAATCAATCCATTTATGTTAAATTTTGAAATCACATCTTTTAAATTTAGTATTAACATAAAAACAAAAGCTTTTCAATTCAAATCTTCTTGTTATATTTGGAATGTAATTTTACTAATTTAAAATTTCATTAAAACTTTCTAAATAATAGAAATTTAGTTTCCTTAATTCAAGCGTCAATTAATTCCATTAATTGAATAATAAATGAAAATTATTTCTTTCATTCAAAATTGGAATGAGACCCACACCATTTTCATATAATTCAATTATACGGATTTCATTCATTTATCTCATAACAATTATCAAACATCCATTAACAGCCAAAGTGCATTTCTAATTAACCACAAGGGTGACGTGTATTCAAATGTCAACCCCTGACCCATGTGGGGTTTCAACCAACACAAGTTCGAATAAAATAAACTGTGCTTTTGGACGATGTATGAAAATTGATCGTCCAATCACATAAATAAGTCAGGTCACTTGTAAATGGCAGTGTGTACATGTGCTTAAATAGAAACATACATAACATACACAATTTGGCATGTTCACATATTTCAAGTTTCAACTATTCGATGTCAAGTTTTCATGTTGAACAAGATGATAATAACATGACACTTATGTTGCAACACATTTCTTTTAACTAATTTAAAATAAAAATAAAATCTTTTATTTCAAAAACAAAATCAAAACTTTAATTATTCAAAAATAAAGATCACAACTTATTTTACTCATTTCAAAATAAAGAACAAAACTTTATTTATTTTAATCGTTTCAAAATAAAGAACAAAACTTTATTAGTTTTAATCGTTTCAAAATAAAGAACAAAACTTTATTAGTTTTAATCGTTTCAAAATAAAGAACAAAACTTTATTAGCAAAACAAAGATTTAGCCTCTTATAGATAAAAACAAAGTTTTAATCTTTATAGACAAAAACAAAGATTTAGACTCTTATAGACAAAAACAAAGTTGTAATTTTTGTAACCGAAATCAAAGTTGTAATCTTTGCAAACAAAATCAAAGTTGTCATCTTTGTTACAAAACCAAAGGTGTAATCTTTGTTAACAAAACCAAAGGTTCAATCTTTATAAATAAAAACAAAGTTTTAATCTTTATAAATATAAAAAAAATATAGTTTCAAGCTTTATAAACAAAAACAAAGATTTAATCTTTTATAAACAAAAACAAAGATTGGTTCTTTATAAACAAAATCAAAGATTTGTTCTTTTGTAACCAAAACAAAATTTCATCCTTTATAATTAAAAACAAAGAATTGGTCTTTATGAATAAAAAAAAAAGTTTCATCTTTATAAATAAACAAAAAGATTTCATGTTTAATAAATAAAACAAAGATTCATTTTATACAAACAAAAACAAAGATTCATTTTAATAAATCAAAAATAAAGATCGAATCTTTATTAATGTTATTCATTTCAAAATAAAAATCAAAACTTTGATTTGTAAATCACGATAAAAGATTAAACTTTATTTATAAATCAAAACAAAAGGTTAAACTTTTTATTATAATCTTTCTACTTGACATCGAATAACAATTCTCATAATCAATTCCAATACCAATCATACAACACGTCAATAACAATACAGGCCACAAACATCAATTTCCACCATACAACAATTTCAATTCATACAACATTCATTTTATATAATGATAATATAATTAAATTAAATTAATCATATATAAAAAAAAGAATCTCACATTGATTTTTGCTGAAAATTTGACTGTCTCGGAATCAGCTTTGGTCTGCGCCATCGCGAAGCTCTCGGAAAGACGATTCCAACGCAACCGACGGTTCGTCAATCGAACCTCGTATGAGAGAGATATTGATTTTTAAAGTTTCCATAAATTGAATATTTAAATAATAAAATAAATAAAATAATAATATAATATACATCTTCTTCTCCATCGCACGTTACAGTAGAAACCCATCGGCCTCCTACTATTCTTCCGTGCGCACCACCCTAGAAGCGCCCAGGAGCCGATCAGAACCTTCCACCTCGAAGTCGGCGCCACCTCCTACCAGCGCCACCAATCCCATGGAGCTCGGCCCCCTCTACCACCCGCGAGACCCATCAAAACGCAGCCACTTCAGGTCGAGAATTCGCGAAATCCGTGAACCAAAACCCGATCTTAACCGTATGGATTCGAAGCTCTCTGAATTCTCTTCGATTTGGTATATAATATGTTGAATTTCATTGAGCGGATCAAAAGTTATTGAGGTTTGAAAATCGTACAATTCTGGCCATTGAACAGTAGGCGGCGGCTGGCCATGAATTAGGGTTTCGGATTTAATATTATTTTATTAATTAATCTCGAAAAATGTGCTTAAAAGGTGGATTTTCGGACTTTCTCTGATTGGGGCCTGCTTACTGTCGTTCTTAAGGTTTTGACACCTTCTGAACGCAATGGGATAGGTCCCGGGGCCCAATTCCGAAATCTGTATATATTTTATTTAAAATTGCATTAAAAATTAATTAATTAAATATTGACCGTACATTAAAATATGCCGGGGTCACATATGACCTCAGAAAATTCTAAAAAAAATATTTTTAGCTTTCTTATGCCGATACGAATCCAAGAAAATTATTTTCGTCGAATTCTGAGATTATTTGAAAAATGGCTATATTTAAGGCGTTCAAATTTAACTTAAAATAGTCAAAACACATTTTATTTCGCCACGCTCACATATTAATTCAAAAAATTCTGAAAACTGAAATCTAGCAATAATTTTACATTCCGGTTCCAACAAACGTGGTTTCGTCGAAAACGGAGGTCGTTTGAAAAATGACTATTTTCAAGGCCAATATATTTAATATTAAAAATAAATTTTTAAACAAATAATTCCCAAAACTCAAAATATATAAGTGTTTACTGTTTTTCAATGCAGAAACGTCGTTCCGAACTCAATGGAAGTGGTTTCGAGTCGAAATTCCTTCATATGTGAAAAGTAGCCTTTCGGGCCATATATATTATATAAATTCTACAACGACCTTTCTAAAAATTGAATTGGCCATAACTTTTGATTTCCGCTATGAAATTTCAATTTTTCAGATTCGTTAGAAAGATATTTTTAAATAGATTCTAATATTTTTGGTTTCACTAAAATCCGTTAAATTTTGCATCCTGTACGGTCAGTCAAAGTTCAAGTTTGACTTTTCATACTACCGCGTTATTTCCAAATCCAATTATATTTAAATTAAATTTATTCGTTCTAACTTCGATTAAAATAAATTCTAGCCATTATTATTAATAATAAATTATATTATATCCTAAAAATTCATTAAAATTTTCTAAAATAAATTTTTTAAATTGGTTCAGAATTTGCGGGTTGTTACAATCTCCCCACTTAAGGTCTTTTCGTCCTCGAAAAGGGAATGAATCTAAAGTTGTTTATTTAACTAATTTAATTTTCATTCTTTAATTGTTTAATCATTTTATTAGTTGAACTCATATTCACACAACACAATCATCAATCAATTAGTTGATTGCCGGGGCCACATATGACCTCAGAAAATTCTAAAAAAAATATTTTTAGCTTTCTTATGCCGATACGAATCCAACAAAATTATTTTCGTCGAATTCTGAGACTGTTTGAAAAACGGCTATTTTTAAGGCGTTCAAATTTGACTTAAAATAGTCAAAACACATTTTATTTCGCCACGCTCACATATTAAATCGAAAAATTCTGAAAATTGAAATCTAGCAATAATTTGACATTCCGGTTCCAACAAAAGTGGTTTCGTCGAAAACGGAGGTCGTTTGAAAAATGACTATTTTCAAGGCCAATATATTTAATATTAAAAATACATTTTTAAACAAATAATTCCAGAAACTCAAAATATATAAGTGTTTACTGTTTTTCAATGCAGAAACGTCATTCCGAACTCAATGGAAGTGGTTTCGAGTCGAAATTCCTTCATATGTGAAAAGTAGCCTTTCGGGCCATATATATTATATAATTCTACAACGACCTTTCTAAAAATTGAATTGGCCATAACTTTTGATTTCCGCTATGAAATTTTAATTTTTCAGATTTGTTAGAAAGATATTTTTAAATAGATTCTAATATTTTTGGTTTCACTAAAATCCGTTAAATTTTGCATCCTGTACGGTCAGTCAAAGTTCAAGTTTGACTTTTCAAACTACCGCGCTATTTCCAATTCCATTTATATTTAAATTAAATTTATTCGTTCTAACTTCGATTAAAATAAATTCTAGCCATTATTATTAATAATAAATTATATTATATCCTCAAAATTCATTAAAATTTTCTAAAATAAAATTTTTAAATTGGTTCAGAATTTGCGGGTTGTTACAATCTCCCCACTTAAGATCTTTTCGTCCTCGAAAAGGGAATGAAGCTAAAGTTGTTTATTTAACTAATTTAATTTTCATTATTTAATTGTTTAATCATTTTATTAGTTGAACTCATATTCACACAACACAATCATCAATCAATTAGTTGATTGCCGGGGCCACATATGACCTCAGAAAATTCTTAAAAAAAATATTTTTAGCTTTCTTATGCCGATACGAATCCAACAAAATTATTTTCGTCGAATTCTGAGACTGTTTGAAAAATGGCTATTTTTAAGGCGTTCAAATTTAACTGAAAATAGTCAAAACACATTTTATTTTGCCACGCTCACATATTAATTCGAAAAATTCTGAAAATTGAAATCTAGCAATAATTAGACATTCCGGTTCCAACAAAAGTGGTTTCGTCGAAAACGGAGATCGTTTGAAAAATGACTATTTTCAAGGCCAATATATTTAATATTAAAAATACATTTTTAAACAAATAATTCCCGAAACTCAAAATATATAAGTGTTTACTATTTTTCAATGCAGAAACGTCATTCCGAACTCAATGGAAGTGGTTTCGAGTCGAAATTCCTTCATATGTGAAAAGTAGCCTTTCGGGCCATATATATTATATAAATTCTACAACGACCTTTCTAAAAATTGAATTGGCCATAACTTTTGATTTCCGCTATGAAATTTCAATTTTTCAGATTCCTTAGAAAGATATTTTTAAATAGATTCTAATATTTTTGGTTTCACTAAAATTCGTTAAATTTTGCATCCTGTACGATCAGTCAAAGTTCAAGTTTGACTTTTCAAACTATCGCGTTATTTCCAATTCCATTTATATTTAAATTAAATTTATTCGTTCTAACTTCGATTAAAATAAATTCTAGCCATTATTATTAATAATAAATTATATTATATCCTCAAAATTCATTAAAATTTTCTAAAATAAAATTTTTAAATTGGTTCAGAATTTGCGGGTTGTTACAATCTCCCCACTTAAGATCTTTTCGTCCTCGAAAAGGGAATGAAGCTAAAGTTGTTTATTTAACTAATTTAATTTTCATTCTTTAATTGTTTAATCATTTTATTAGTTGAACTCATATTCACACAACACAATCATCAATCAATTAGTTGATTGCCGGGGCCACATATGACCTCAGAAAATTCTAAAAAAAAATTTTTTAGCTTTCTTATGCCGATACGAATCCAACAAAATTATTTTCGTCGAATTCTGAGACTGTTTGAAAAATGACTATTTTTAAGGCGTTCAAATTTAAGTGAAAATAGTCAAAACACATTTTATTTCGCCACGCTCACATATTAATTCGAAAAATTTTGAAAATTGAAATCTAGCAATAATTTGACATTCCGGTTCCAACAAAAGTGGTTTCATCGAAAACGGAGGTCGTTTGCAAAATGACTATTTTCAAGGCCAATATATTTAATATTAAAAATACATTTTTAAACAAATAATTCCCGAAACTCAAAATATATAAGTTTTTACTGTTTTTCAATGCAGAAACATCATTCCGAACTCAATGGAAGTGGTTTCGAGTCGAAATTCCTTCATATGTGAAAAGTAGCCTTTCGGGCCTATATATTATATAAATTCTACAGCGACCTTTCTAAAAATTGAATTGGCCATAACTTTTGATTTCCGCTATGAAATTTCAATTTGTCAGATTCGTTAGAAATATATTTTTAAATAGATTCTAATATTTTTGGTTTCACTAAAATCCGTTAAATTTTGCATCCTGTACGGTCAGTCAAAGTTCAAGTTTGACTTTTCAAACTACCGCGTTATTTCCATTTCCATTTATATTTAAATTAAATTTATTCGTTCTAACTTCGATTAAAATAAATTCTAGCCATTATTATTAATAATAAATTATATTATATCCTCAAAATTCATTAAAATTTTCTAAAATAAAATTTTTAATTTGGTTCAGAATTTGCGGATTGTTACATATAAACTTTCCTCTTTTTTAAAAATGGCGTCATCAAACCCGCATAATCCAAATTCTATTCCAAATCAAGATCCAAATCCAAATCTGAATTCAAATCCAATTAATAATCAGGACTATCAAGATTCGATCGATTCAGATTTATCCTCTCTTCATTTTGTGAACCATTCGGAAGAATTTGTTTTCATTTCGGAAGAACTTTATAATCATTCAGAGGTTTCATGGAAGAATACAATTGCTATTCATCCAGTTGATTGCAAGCTCACAATTGTCAGATTGAAGGAGTATATTAGCAAAGTGTGGAAGCCTGGAGGTAACTTCTTAATTCATATTGCGCCTGGATTCCATTAAACAGTACGCTTTGAGGATGAAGCTGATTGTGTTCGCGTGCTTAAAACATCAACGTATTCGTATTTTGGTAGACTGTTAATGGTGTTTAAGTGGTCGTCGGGCTATGATTTTGAGGGCTTTGTTGCTGATAAGGTCCAGATCTGGGTTAAATTGTGTAATCTAGATACAGAGTTATGGTCTAATAGGCGTTCTCTATGATGGGTAGCTTTATTGGCATTCCTATTAGGACAGATGATAATACAGTAAGGAAGAAAGTAACAAAGTTTGCTAGAATTCTTGTGGAAATAAATATGGAAGCTAAGCTAGTTGATAAAATTCCTCTTCGAATGCATAATGGTATAGTGAAGGAAGTTTTGGTGCAATATGAGTATGTTCCTTTTCAGTGTGAAAAGTGTAATCGATTTGGTCATCGAGCTATTATTCATGAAGCATCTTCAATTCCTGCATGGAATTCAAATCAGGAGGAAGCTAGCTCTTCAAATGTTGAAGCTTGAGAGGATAGTAGTGACAACAGAGAGGCTGATAATAGTGAAGTTGAGGGTGAAAAAGGGAGTCTAGATTTTTTTGGATCCAGAACTTCCTTGTAATATTTTACCAAGTGGCTTGAATCATATAGCAGAAAATTTGAATGATAATGCTATAGCTGAAGAAAATGTGGATGTTTCAGAGGTGTCAATGTTAATACGAACTATTTGGCTCAAATAAAAGGCAAAGGTAAATGCTCTGTTATAATTCCTCCTCCTAAAAGGCCCCAAAGGAGTAATGCTGTTATTAAATGACGTTTATATCTTGGAATGTCAGGGGGATAAACTCACCCAAACGTATGGATGATGTTTTATCTCTCCTACATAAATTCAAGCCAACTTTTGTTGGTTTGATAGAGAACAATTTAAATAATAACAGTATTAGGAAATTTAGTAGATTATTGCCGAGATCATGGGAATTTTTACCACAACAGCAAGAAAGTTTTTTTGGAAGATTTTTAGTTTTATGGAATACTGAAGTTTGGAGGGTAAATGTTTTTCAACTTCAAGTCAACATATCACAGTTCATGCTCAAAATGCTAGGGGTTTTTCTTTATATTTGTCGATAATATATGCTAGTAATATCTTCCAAGAAAGATAAGTATTATGGCAACAAATAATTCGAGAATCAGAGATCATTAATGAAGAATGGGCGTTGATGGGGATTTTAATAATACGGCGTCTCATTTAGATTGAAGAGGTGGATTGGCTGCTCCATTTCAACATATAAGAGCCATAAATAATTGTATTGCTCAATCTAGATTATTAGAAATAAAAGCTCTAGGGTTTAATTTCACTTGGAGGAGGAGAGGAATGGATTCTAACATAGATAAAATTTTCATTAATCATTTGAGTCTACAAATGTTTGTTGAGCTTAAAGCTTTGTCGGTATCGCAATTTTCTAGCGATCATAATCCACTTCTTTTGGAGTTAATTCCTACTTCAGCATTAAAAGGTTTTCCTTTCAGGTATTATAATGATTGGCATTTGAAAAAAGGGTACTCTGATTGTATACAGAAAGGATTAAGTTTGACGGTGGGAGGATTTGCCAGTTATAATTTCATGAAGAAGTTGAGCTTTTGTAATGTGGAGCTTAAAAATTGGAATAAATTGAGACCAAAGGAGAATGAATCTCTTATAACAGCTGAAAATAATTTTAAAGAGATGGAAGTCGAAGCTGATGCAAATCCTGAAAACTTGGAGTTGTATGAGAGAATGTTAGAAGCCAAAAGTTTTTATTATATGTAAAGGAAGATTCAATCTTTGAGCTACATGCAAAAAGCAAAAAATTCCTGGTTGCAAGATGGAGACACCAACTCTTAATTTTTTTATTCGAAGATGTCAATGAGGAAACATACAAATTATGTGAATGCTTTATTAAATGTTGAAGGGGAACTGTTGTTTAAAGCAGATGAAATAGCAGAAGAAGCTATATCGTATTATAACGATTTGTTCAATGGTGAAGTGATAACTGAGTTTTCTGAATTTCAATCTTTATCTATTATAAATGAACATGGTGCTCAGTCTTTGTTACAGCCGATTGCTTATGAAGAAATTAAAAAGGCAATTAATTTAATTCATGAAGATACAAGTCCTGGGCCAGATGGTTTTAATTCGAAATTTTATAAAGTGCACTGGGAGGAATTAAAGGTTGATCTTCGAGCAGCATTGTAAGACATTTTGGAATCTGGGAAGCTACCAAAAGGTATGAATCATACTTTTGTGACTTTAATTTCAAAAGTTGAGGGACCATCAGACATTTCACACTACAGACCATGTAACGACCCGCATTCTACGCATAGAAGGATCGTAGAATATTTATTTCTTTCACATACGAAGTCGTATGGTCGTGTAACTTTGGGAATCGACTATTGGAGTCATTTCCCATGTTCACGATTTTTTCCGATTTTTAAATGACCGTATTGCCCCTAGCTGATTTTGTTTCGGCCATAACTTTTGATTGGAAAGGAGTTTTGACGTGAAACCACTTCCATTAGATCCGGATGATGGTTTACCTTTCCGTAGAGTGGTCATATCAGCCAAACAGACTCACTGTTTGGGAGATATGGCTGAAACAAGGTTTGGAAGGTGAAAACAGCTTAACCGGGACTAATTAGGGTGATTAGCAAGAGGGCCCATAATCCATTTCGGGATTAGGGTTATGGTAGGGCTGAGATGAGTTAGTAAATCAGTTTTTATTTCATTTCTTAGCTGCCACTTACAACCTTTGAGCCCTAGCAATGGCATCCACTTGCTAAAACACCCCAAATTACCTTCTAATCGCTAATTAAGCCAAATCTACATCAAATCAAAGCGGATTAGCACAAAAATCGAGATAGAGTTGCTGGAGTGTATTGGGATCCGAACCATTTTGTCCAAAAGTTTCAGATCTGAGTTTATTTGTGGCTAAGGTGAGTAATTAGCCTTGTTTTTACACTAATTAAGGTTAATTAGGGGTAATTAGTAATAATTAGTGAATTTATACATGATTAAATTCTAGAAAAATATTTATAAATTTCCAAATATTGTTTTAGGCCTCTGTTAGAAATTCGGATTAATTTGGTTAAATTTTGTTAATCTTGTTATTAGTTATTGTTAAACATGATTAAGGGGAAAACATGGGTTTTGGGTATGTTTGATTCGTTTTAACATATCAAATTGCGGTTTTGATGTTTTTGGTCAATTCTACATGTTGCTATGACTGTATGGATGCTTGGTGATTGTTTAGAACAGTTAGAATGGTCGAAAACACCGTCGTGTGGCATAAAACAGTAGCTGGAAAAGTTGCAGGAAATGACCCAGAACAGGACGGGATCGCCCCTACCTGACCCCGACCCCGACCCGCTCGTGAAAGGTGACACCGAACCAACCCGCCCACCTGGAGAGTTCCACGACTCGAACCTCTAGTCACGACCTTCTTGCATCTGGAGTTCTCTGAACCAACCTGCTCTTGAACGATGACCACGAACCGATCCGATCGTGGCATGATGGCATGACTCGACCCGATGGAAGGAACATGAACTGACCTAAACCACTCTGGGGAGCATGACCCGAACCGTTTGGTGGACCACGAGCCATGCTTGCACACTCGGACCGACCCGATGCTCTAAAGCTGGCATCATGAACCGAGCCGCTGGTGGAGCCGCGACGCCTGGAGAACGATCTGAACCAATGGGGTATCACGACCCGATGCGATGACCACAAACCGACCGGAGTTCACATATAGGAGAGAGGAACTCACAACTCGATCCGAATAAGGAGAAGAGGACCGATCAGAATGGAAGCTTGTTTCCGAACCGATCCGGAGGAGACCAAAACCCGAGATGCAAAGGTAGTCCAAACGAGAGGTTGTAACTCAGGATCCAGTTGGGAACCAGCGAGTTAACTTCATAGTTGGGCTTTGCTGCGGGACGTATGCTAAAGGGTTACCAACGTCCATAACTTTGATTCACCACTGGGACGGATGTTAGGCTACGTATCAGTGTAGTGGGGGTAGTTATTACTCCATGGGGTAGAGTGATCGTAGCATGGCTATGAGCCAGTGCAGTGGAGTCATCATGACTTCATGGGGCGGAGTGGACATAGCAAGGATTAGTGGATATGGATCAGTGCAGTGGAGTCGCCCTGACTCCATGGGGCAGAGTGATCATAACAGGGATTTGGGTTATCAAAGTGGTGGATATCGTAAGCTTTACACACTGAGTGAGAGATGTGAGGATGTTTGCTACGCTTGATTGTTTGACATCACTATGACATGCACACCCCACCCCCGTATCTTTACACCATATGTTAGTGTCACCTTAGAGTATTGTGCATCTTTTTGTGCTAACTCTTTGGTTGCAAGTCCAGGTTCAGGTATGGTTTAGTATACCTGTTATTGTTCTGTTTTGTTGCTTATCGCTCATACCAGACTTTTGTCTGACCCAGAGTTTTATGTCTCTTCTTATTACTCTGGGTGCTCCTAAACGAGCAGACTAGAGACAGGTTAGCTGGTTATGCACGAGTAGCTGATCCGGAGATGAGCAGGAGGCTCCTACGTATTATCTACATATATTCTCCCTGTGTTGTTGATGGTCACTGCTTTGGGCATTAGTAGTGTACCTTTCTTGTCTTTTGCTTTAGAGACAGTATTTTGAAGTTGTAATAATGGTTATGGATCATAAGCTGTATTTTGGATTTCCGCTGCTATGATGATTATGGTTTAGTTTTCAGCTTATGCACTGTCTCGCTTGTTTTATGTCAAGTATGTTATTATTATATTTTATTCCATGCGCTATGAGACATCCTACAGTTTCCTTGTTAGCTCAAATTCCTTTCTTTTCCTTTCTTTGGCAACCATCCTGTGCTAGTCGGGCATTGGCATAACGCACTTTCATTGGAAATGTCAGCTGGTGCAGGGCGGGCCGTCACATTTGGTACCAGAGCTCTAGTTTGCGCTGTTAACCTAGGAAAAGACACCAGGGATAGATAGTACACGTATATGAGAGCGCGTATTTGTGATATTTTGGTTTTCAAAAGCTATATATATATATACTATTAGTATATTTAAGGATGAAGTCGCATTGCACTGGCACCACTGAAGAGATGTTTATCGTTTTCTCCTTACAGATTGAACGATGAGCCGATATACTAGGGGTACTGGTAGAGGAGCTGATAATGGGAATGCTCCTGATATGTGGACGATGTTCAATAACCTCATGAGAGAGATGCTTAGGGATGTTCAGAGGGCAGCTCCTAATGCTGCAAATGGTGGTGGTGCAGCGGTGCAGGCGCCTAGGGCCGATTTCGCCAAGCTATGCAAGGATTACACTAGCCTTGGTGGGAAGCCGTTACACGGAACGGAATCGGCCACAGAAGTTCGGGATTGGCTTGATAGCTGTGAGCGCATCTTCGAAGATTTGGGTATCGAGGATGCGACGAAGAGAAAGCTAGCATCCCGTCAACTGCAAGGACGGGCGATGAATTGGTGGAATGCTATTAAGGCAGCTACTCCAGAGGATCAAGTTACATGGGACCAGTTTAAGGCCCGATTCATTGAAAAGTTTATCCCAGCTGCTCAGAAGTCAGAGTTGTTCAGGAAGTTCTTGGGGGTTAAGCAGAATGGTAGGGCAGTCTTGGAGTATATTGTTGAGTTCGATACTTTGTCAAAGTATGGATTATCTCTTATTGACACTCCCGAGAAGAAAAATGAGAAGTTCATAATAGGCTTAGATCAGTACTTGGGGGAAAGGCTTATAAACCATATCGATGAGACGTTTGAATCGATTGTAGGAAAAGCTTTGAGATCAGAAAGTCTATACCCTAAGTCGAAGACTGAGGTTGCACCTGCAGAAGAGCCAAAGCCGCAAGCAAGCGGTGGAGGCAGGAATGGTTCTTAGAACAAGAGAAAGCAGAATCAGACCAAGGAGGGCCAGAAGAAGAAGAATAAGAAAGATGTTGAGTGCTTTAGCTGTGGCAAGAAGGGCCATTATGCTAAAGAATGTCGAGCAAAGCCAGCGGACAGGAAGTGCTTCAACTGTGGCCAATTGGGGCATCACAAGGATAAGTGTCTGCAACCCCCTAAAGAAAAGCAGATTGTGAAAGCATATGCTATTAACATTGTCCCTTCTTCGTCAAACGCCCCAACTGCAGCGGAGAAGAGAAAGAATGTCATCATTCAAGGTATGCTTTCTGTTTATGATGTCCCTGTTCGAGTATTTTTTGATACTGGAGCTTCCCGTTCCTTCGTATCTATTGACCTGGTAGATAGGTTGGGATTGGAACCCGAGATAGTCGATAGACCTTTACCGGTGACTAACCTGATTGGTGGTTCAACTAGCCTTAGCATGATTTGTCGTAATGTGGTATTATCGAGTCATGGATGCATGTTTGTGATTGCTTCGTTTTGGGCTTTACTGGGTTTGGCATTATTTTGGGAGTCGATTGGCTCCAAAGGTACGTGGTGGTGGTAGACTGTGAGGGCTTTTTGGTGACAGTTAGATCAGATGATAGGCGGAGGGTAGTGTTTGGTGGTCTACCTAGTGATGGGATAATGGCTAGTTTTCTAAATTCCCTCGACATCCCGCATGATGAGTTGTCAGATGTGCTCGTGGCTGGCCAGTATCCGGACGTCTTCGAGGAAGTGACCGGACTTCCACCACACCGAGAGATTGAGTTCCGTATTGATTTAGTGCAAGATGCCAGACCTATAGTGATGCCACTTCGTCGTATGGCGCCAAGGGAACAGCGAGAGCTCGGGGTGCAAGTGAGCGATCTTTTGAAGAAGGGATTTATCAGAGTAAGTATTTCTGAGTGGGGAGCACCAGTTGTGTTTGCTACCAAGGCAGATGGTTCCATTCGGTTGTGTGTGGACTACCGCGAGCTGAATAAGGTGACGAGGAAGAATAAGTATCCTCTACCGCGGATAGATGATTTGTTTGATCAGTTGAGTGGCACGAGAGTGTTCTCCCAGTTGGATCTCGCGACAGGTTTCCATCAGCTTAGGGTGGAAGCCGAGAATATAGCTAAGACGGCCTTTCGGACTCCGTCTGGATTCTATGAGTGGTTGGTCATGCCATTCGGGTTGACTGATGCACCATCATATTTTGTGGATCTTATGAATAGGGTATTCAGGGATCAAATAAATAAGTTTGTTCTTGTGTTCGTGGATGATATATTAGTTTATTCGAGGACAGAGGAAGAACAAAAGGAACATTTGAGAATAGTGATGGAGGTGTTGAGAAAACACCAATTGAAAGCAAAGTTCTCTAAGTGTCACTTCTGGAGGAGGGAAGTGAGATTCTTGGGTCATGTTGTTTCAGAGAATGGTATTGCCGTGGACCCTGCAAAGGTGGCTATAGTACAAGATTGTTCTACGCCCAATAATGCAGCAGACGTAAGAAGTTTCTTGGGATTGGCTGGATATTATCGTAAGTTTATCCAAGACTTCTCCAAGATAGCGGCACCGCTGACTCAGTTGACCAAGAAAAATCAAGTTTTTGTTTGGGACGAAAGGTGCGAGAACGCATTCAAGAGTCTAAAGGAAAAGTTGACGCGTGCAATAGTGTTAGTCATTCCTAAAGGGAATGAAGAGATGACAGTATACTCGGATGCATGTGGTACCGGACTAGGTGTTGTATTGATGCATGGAGGTAGGGTTGTAGCTTATGTTAGTCGGCAACTGAAACCGCATGAGAAAAGATATCCTACCCATGATTTGGAATTGGCAGCGATCATATTCGCATTGAAGATGTGGAGACATTATCTCTTGGGAGAAAGATTCGAGTTGTTTACCGATCATAAATCGTTAAAGTATCTTTTCTCTCAAAAGGATCTAAATCTCCGACAGCAAAGATGGTTAGAATTCTTGGCTTCCTTCAATTTCGATATCGCATATACACCAGGAAAGGGCAATGCGGTAGCTGATGTATTGAGTCGAAGACATGCCAATTTAGGGGCTATGTTTCTAGAATGGAAGCAACTGGAGTACATCGCTGGGTATGATTTCAGACCAAAGTGCAAGTTGGATCCAGAAGTATTAGCAAGTTTGACGATCAGACCCACTTTGATTGAGCGGATTGGTTCCAGTCAGAAGGACAATTCTAACTTGTTGGAAATCATCTCCAAGTTAGAGATGGGTATCGTGTGATGACCCAAATTTCTGATACCTTTTGAGCTGATCAAATAACACTAATCCAACCCAAATTTTATTGGAAACCCAGATGTCAATAGAAAGAAATTAGAGGGTGAGGTAAGAAAGAAAGAAATATTAGAATAGAAGAAGAAGAAGAACCAACACAGCACAGTGTCTCACATCGCAGCGGAACAAAATATAATACATAAATAACTTTATTGAAAGCTTGAAGTTACATACTTGCATACATCAGAGTACAACAGAAAAATCTGGACAGTTATGACAACCTGTCCTCAAATACAGCACACAGCAGAATATACTAGATAAAATCATACGTCTGAACTTCTCCAGCACTTCTTCTGAACTACGCAGCATCTGATAACTTGAACCTGTAACCCGGGCTAACCCGAGCATTTACAAAACACCGGGTCAGTCTGGTGAACCAGAGTGAGAAAAAAACTCGCACAGTTTAAGGGGAACCATCCAAATTGATTTTTAAGTTCAAATTCTTTTCGAAAGAAAATGATAATAGTAAGACCAAATCCACACATAAATATGGACGGTTTTTACCTTACTATAACCCAAACCAGTTTTGAAATCATATATATCATCTGATATTATAATAGTGTTTAAATACAAATAAATAACAATATAGCATAACGCTTGCATCTCACGCTCCACATATAGTATATAATTAAAACCGCGGGCACTTATTGGATATTGGATTCCGACTATGACAAGGTATGGAACCACCTGCCGGTGATGTATCTCTAGGGGTGATGTATCTCTAGGGGCGAATACCACCTGCCGACTTATTGGGTTCGTCACAGTTGTTAATTAAATTTCCAGCATTGGGAATACCGCCCTTTCACTTCTTATTTCCTAATTAATTTGTTTAACATATATTTCTTTAAATTATAACTTATAATACCCTTTACAGAAAATATTCATTTAATTCTTCTGACGATCCTCGTTTCTAAACTGATATCACCCTTGGATAAACATTAAATCGTTACAAGTTGGGGTATTTTGTTTACCTCTCAGACCTTGTGACGACAACATACTTATCTTTAGAATAGATAAAAGTTTATTAACGAAATCTAAAATGCCAATAACCATTTTAACACTTCCATTTACCATATAATTCCTTTTGACAACCACTTATCTTAGTATTGTTTCAACTCAACTCCATTTTATCTTTAAACCATTTCCCTCCAGATTATAACTTCACTTTTATAATCGAATTCTAGTTAAACTCCTGTTTGATTCAAACACATATTAAATCTTATTTTAAACTTTACTTTTCATCGAATCCCTTTTATAGAATAATTCTAGAATCTAACTCATATGAATAAAACTTATTTAAATTCCTTTTTAATTTATAAATAGGTTCTTAAGACCACCTTTGATTTATTAATCGAACTCCGGTTACCACATCATTTCCTTGATCGGGTTAAATAATAGTTAATCTCAACTCTTTTACATTAAAGTTTCAATTTAATCTTTAACTACTAATAAAATATTAAATTTTCTCTTACATGTTATTTTAAAACAATAATTAACTTAAATAAAAATTAACAATCCAATAATTGTTTTTAATAATTAAATTCTAGTTTGAACAATTGGTTTAGTCATTTCAAAATAAGGTTAACCCGTTAACTAATTTCATTAGTTCTTCCTTTAATCAACTCAAGTAATTCAATTTAATTTAATTATAATCTAATTAAATTAAATAACCACATTAAATCGTTTATTTGAAAACAATTAATTCAGCCATTAACCATTTGGTTAATTTTTACCCACTAGTTTAGAAAACTCATTATCCCACAAATTTTGCGTTATATACTCGTCTTTATAATTTCAAGGTAAAAATAATTATTTATTTCCTTTTATTTGAAAATAAACCATATAAAAGGGTTTTCAAATCTATCCTTAGTTTGAAAATTACTCAATCGATATACCCCATTTGTTAATGTCAAAAAAGTAATGGAATTTGGTTCGACCGTCAACAATCAATCAAATTGATTAACAGTTTACATAAACAACATATTTGAGGAATCCGGTTGGATCCCTCCAACCTGTCCTTCCCTGCATCACCATGGGTTATCTCACATTTAATTCAACGATATATTTATTCGATAGCCAGAAATAAACAGTTCAGCTAATAATGGTCAACAAACAATTTATAACAACCATTCAACCATCAGCAAACATTGCACACAGAATAAAAACCCGGTTTATATAAAATACAAACGGGATAACTAAGTGAGTTGAACTCACCTGAGGCTTCCATTTGTCGTCAAAATGATTCGTTTTAGTCGAATTAAACAGTCGTTTAATCCATCTAGGAATCCCATCTGCTTTTACTCTGTCCGTTATAATGCCCCTTGTTTCAGTCCGACTTTATCACTGTATGTTAACGTTGTGAATTCATATGGCGTTCACCTCTTTACATTAACATTGTAAAACCGTAATAATAAGTATTAATTAACCTATACTTAATGTTTCATTACCACAGTTAGTTAGGATATGACCATAGTTAGGTACAACTAGTCTATGATTAGGCATGTCATACAATTGGGTATTAATATAGGTTTTGACAATTTTTGAAACCGGACATGATCAAGCGGTCGTGTTAGTATAAATATACATAACCAAATTTGGTGCGTTAAAACTTTAGGTTAGGTACTTAAAAACAGTAATGATACCTAACATTAAAATGTACCATGCATTTAAAATGTACATGGTTAAGTAGCAGGCACTTTCCTTAATCTAAATTTTCAGTCACGTCCCTTTTTCCACGTTTTAAAATGTTAGCTAAAATAGTTAACAGGGTCGCCTTCTCTTTTTGAAACAATGAGCTCAATATTCTATTAAACTAATTATATTTAGAAAACTGGGTTATGTTAAATAAATCATGATTAGGCAAATGTTTCCAATTACTGTTCATAGTTGTCCATCATAATACCTGTTGCATTTGCTAATCACCTCGCGAGCCAACGTCCCACTTCCACACCACCTGCATCAACTCCACCATGCCCAACGTCCTCAACACCTCGTCTGGTCAAACCGTTTTCATCCTTCGGCTTCCCAACGTAATGAGCTTCCTCTACCCCATCATGTACACGCTCCAGCTTCTTATGCCCCATTAAACACCACTATTCACTTTTGTTTTGCTCTTTTTGTTTCGAACATACCCTCTCGCATTTGCCTCTCCATTGTCCGAAAACGTGGACTTCAGCCAAGAATGTCAAGGCCTCAGTTACTTCCTATTTTAACTAAGAACAGCGCCCCATTAATAAGTGAATTGCTCCTTATTTATATGTATATAAGTTTACTGTTCGTCCACTGTTTTACTTCCCAAAACCGAACAACAGTCTTCACGTCTCAGCTCTCCCTCTTCGTTGTCGACGTCGGCACGCCATTTTTACCACCATTTCCTGACACCGTCGTTCAACAGTAATGGCGCAGCCCCATGACTTATGTCTGCCTCCACTTCCATGAATCCAACACCGACTCGAACCTCCTAAACCCTGTCAAAAACACTCACCACCGTTGCTTCTTTGATTTCCGCCGCCGTTCACAAGTACTCCGACGGCTTTTGTTTATCACTTCCCACTTTCTATTATCAACTTCACACTCCTTAGAACAGTTTCTCATGGCATATTGCACCAGTTCGAAGTATCCGACTTCATCTCCTCACTGTGCATGACTCCATCACTTGACTTCCCTTATTTCTTTGCGCTGGGAAAAGAAATGAATAGATGTTTTGATTCATTTTTGTGTTGCTGAAATGAAGACTGAAGCTGCTATTTATAGCGGAGCGAAGTGGAGATAAGAACCCTGTCAGTTCTCAAGTGGTACACTATAGCACGAGCCATTCCATAGATTAGCTCTTTGGAGGGGAGTACGTTCCGAAACGAATTGTCATTTTGGAGTGTACAGTTTAGGATAGTGCATGAGGGGTTGTATTGTCTGGATGCCCGATTGATTTGATAACACAGGGAGATAGAAAAGATGGTTTAGCTGTAGTTAAAGAACATGAGATGTGCGTTCAGTTTGGTATAGGCTAGCATGTGTTTACTTTCATATCATAGCATGGTAGTATTTGTGATTTGAAAATACGAGACATAGGGTAGGTTTGCGCTGATGTGAGAACACAGCGAAGGGAAAAGATGTAAAAATATCAGAAAGTAGGAGACAGTGCAGCTGAAGAAAAACTATGTTGATTTGCAGCGTGTTTTCATTCAGTGTGTTCTCTTTTCAAAGCTACAGTCCGCCTTGTCTTCTCATTTCAGTAGGCAAATGGTGTTTTCCTTTCTATGAGGTAAGCCATACATGTACGTCGTACTCAAATGATAGGTGCGGTGCTTACCTATGGTCTGAGATTGGTTTAGACAAAGATGTGGTTTCCAAAGACATGCGCGTAAAGGAGATATTTGGGGTGGGCTGCACATTTGGTATCTTAGTTTGCTTAGAACTCTTGGGGTTAGGCATGTTCATTTTGTTTTTGATTTGGTACATCCGTTATATGTAGTTATTAAACTTTATCAGTAATTTACCGTTATGTACGTTGAACGGTAAATGTTAACACTGACATATACGAACTCCAATTATCACTAAAAATAAACTTACCGTTACGTATCGTCATTCCAGTTCTAATGAAATTAATTTCGTCGAAAACGCACTCCGTTTGCGCAATGGTGATATTTTTATTTACCGGTTCATTCTTAAATAACGTTCACTGATAAAACAACTCCGTTTGTCTTCAAACTAGAAATATAGCAATAATTAATTAATTATACGTTTTACCAATATTTTAAATCAATAAATATAAGTATCTGTCCGCGTGCGGAGCATGAGCCTCATTCCAGTACATATATATATATATATATGTATACATAAAAATTTATGTTGAACGCTCTACATTCATACCAATGTTCCCGAACCCCATTTTTGATAAATAAATTTGATACAAAACCCATTTTATTCTCAATAAAATTTATAAACAAATTTAAATATTTCGATTTAAATGACCGAAAAATCTGGGACGTTACATAGCGATAGGGAGATGGACAAGTATGGGCTTGACCGAGATTGATGGCTTAGAAAGAATGGAAGACTAGTTGTGCCCAATGTCAATGGATTGAGAGATGAAGTGCTTAGAGAATGTCATCACTCAAAACTGACTATACATCCCGGTGGTAACAAAATGTATTAAGACATGAAGCAGACCTACTACTGGGAAGGAATGAAAAGAGACGTTGGGAAGTTTATATCCAAATGCATGAACTTCCAGTTGGTTAAAGCTGAGCAAAAGAAACCTAGTGGTTTTTTGCAACCATTAGAAGTTCCAGAATGGAAATGGGAACAAGTCTCAGTGGATTTCATTGATGGGTTACCAAGGACTAGATCGGGTCATGATAGCATTTGGGTGATTGTGGACCGATTGACCAAGAGTGCAAGGTTTATACCGATCAAATCGAATAGAACAGCAGCTAAATTAGCAGAACTGTATATGAAGAGGGTAGTGAGATTTTATGGAGTACCCAAGTGCATTGTGAGTGACCGAGATCCATTGTTCACTAGTGGATTTTGGAAGATCTTACAAAAGGCGTTAGGATCAGAATTACATCTCAGTGTCGCGTACAGTACAACAAATTGACCATATTACAACGGTGGAAAACAGTTGTAAAAGTCTTTTTACAACAGTGGGACAACCATCGTGTATTAAGAAGTTGTAATAGACTGAAATCTTTTACAACTTTTTTGCACCGTTGCAACACCGTTGTTAAATGTATATTTTACAACTGTTTTTCATGGTTGTAATAAACTTTATTACAACTATTTATAACTGTTGTAATATATTTTGTTACAAGTATTATTTAATAGTTGTAATATATGAACAAATTATATATATATATAAATATATATTGTTAATAAAAGAATTCATTCAAAAACATATTATCTACAAAACTGAAGATATCAAACAAACTTAAAACATGAACCAAAACAATATATTAGAATTTTCAAACTCTCATCATTTTTTTACATAATACACTGACAAAACACAATACGTACATATCCAACAAAACAATCTAAAGTAGCCATTCACATCACCAACTAAACCTTACAAAAAATATAACCATTCCAAAATATATACATTGATACAACACAAAAAATACATCTGAAAAAAAAAAGTTCACATACTCAAAATTTGTAGCTACATACTAATCAGGTCCAGGTCTCTTAGGCTGAGTAACTTCAATAGATCCTAGACATACAAACCTGGTTAAAAAAATACAAAATGAGAATTTAAATGCTTATAAATTGTTTCTCCTGCGTCATTATAATCCATTATTAGTTTAGGTCTATTTGTTTTTCTCACTTTAAGATCAAACTTCCATTATTAGTTCTTTGAGCAGAAAAATTTGTGTGGGCTTCCTACAAAATGAAAAGTCGAAGAGCAGTTTCAAGGTACTGAAGTGTCATTGCAAACAAATAAAAATACATAAATTTGATAGCAAGACTACACCTATGAATCTTTTTGTGGGAGCTTCCTACAAATCATATTATAAGTTATGCTTTATGTAGGTTAATGATAATTAAACATGTAAAACCATCAACTTTTTTTCGTTATAGCAATAACCTATATGTATGAAATCTAGTACTTAAAATAGAAATAATGAACCTGGCTATGCTGACTTAAACGACCTGTAATCGTTCAACAATTTCTTCAACTTCTCGCATCATGCTCGCATCCTGCTTGCAGACTGCTCACAACCTGGGTTTTCACTCAACAATTTCTTAAACTTCTCGCATCCTGCTCCCAGCCTCAATGATGCCTAACATTAGACTCCACATCAATTTTATACTCAGCTTTAAAATTCTCTGCAAAGTTTGTTTAGACTCATTAGTCTATAGTGGCACTCAAATAACACGCCTATTAATCAACAAAGCTAATAACTAAAGTTTGTAATGATTGAATAACTGAAGTTTGTATGTGCTGATAATTAACTACCAAACTTCAGTCCAACCATACAAACTAGTTAGTCCATACTTGAATAGTATGGTTGAGCTTGTATGAACATTAGATTTGGATAAGCATGTTGAACTTCAGTCCACACTTGAAGCTTGAATGGATATGAATCTAATTAGACTAATAAATGTACTCTGTATGGAACGAAGCCTGTTAGTCAATAAAGCTAATTAGGCTAAACAAACTAGTTCATATCAATAGTTTGTACGGACTAAAGCTTGAATAGGTTGGTAAGTGTTGGAAATTATATTTATTGGAATATATCTTTATCTCAATGTCATTCATTATTTTTCGGGTACAATATCCGGTTTACTAGATCTGGCAAAAGTGCTCCCTTATAAACTACAAGACAAGACCTTTGGTGCTACTAATTTTATTTGGATAGTGGTTTATTTCATATTTTAACAGGAGTTCTATGATATTAGAGATAACCAACAAGTATTCTCAGATCATGTCTTCAAATTTAAGTAACAGTGGCCTGGTGAGTTTGTGTTTATACTTTACATAATAGTTGACATTCCAATTAAACGACTTAGTGATACGATACTTATCTCAATCATTTGTACATTTTCTTCATTGACCTTTGATATCATTAGCTGAAAACATATTGTACTTAAATATTGGTGCAGACACTAATGTGTTGCAAGTCGTAACTAACCTACGAAATTTAATAGAATTATCTTTTACTTTTACTTTTACCTGAGATGAGAGATTGGAGTCCAATCATTGGATAAACGGATTTAGGAATGATGATTCACGCAAACAAGAAGAGGGATTCATGCCAACAATTTGAGTGTCTCTAGTGAATATTCATGCGAGCGGTTAAACTGTAAAAGCTAAAATTAAAATTTCAAACAGCTAAACAATTTTTACTAAGAGCAATCACGGTTAGACTACCTGATACAAATATAGTACACAATTGAGCTGAATTTTTGACGAACTATATCATATTTTTGTAGCCGTGCTTTCTGGCAACTTTGTTGAATTGTAAAGAAATAAAAGATAAATAGTAAACACTAATAACCGAACCCCATTTAATTGAACATATTTTTTCTCTTTTTGGTTTTCTTCAAAAACCAATTCGTTTGATTAAAATCTAAATGGACATTGAAATTTTAGCAAAACAGAGTACACATTGGATTGTTAATGACCATATTTGGTTTCATGTGATATAAAGGTATGTTTGAAGATCAATAATTTTATATATTTTTTGAAGCTAATAGAAAAAAATCATCAAATTGAACACAAATAAGACCATACAGAAAAAATAAAAAGGGGGAAATACCAGAAGGAAATCGGCAACCAACAGGCGTAATCCGTAGGAGGGAAGCCGAGGTCGTCATCCGAAGCCCCGAGCAAGTTGCCTACATCCAGCTACATCGAACTGGAGTTAGACCGCGGACCCGATAATGGATTCACCTTCGAACCTCAACAAGAAACAACGTCTCCTCTTTAGAAAAAATCATGATAGAGGCAAGATCTATGCTACTAGGTTTGGGTTTGGAAGATGTTAGCGGGTCTCTCATCGGATTTTGGTCCGGGTTTGGCTAGGTCTGGAGGAATAGCGCTGGTAGATTAGAGATTAAATTTATCAGCAAAGGGGAGAAAAGCGGTAATTAGATGCAAAAATTTGGTTTGGAGCACGAAAATTTGGTTTGGAGCGAATGAAAAATCTGGGATTGTAGCCAACATAATTTATGTCTTCAACCTGGAACATGGAACATGTTATGTAAGGCACCGTTCACGCCTTATAACAATTAATTGATTGCTAATTACTAATTATTAAAGACGGGCCTCTTTTTCGTTGAAAAAAAGTTGTCCTATGAGACATTTAACACAACAATTGCTATTAGGAATTATTTCATTTTCCATATTAACTATCAAGTTCTATTATTCAGTTAATTACTAGTAATTATATATTAATATTTGATTATTATTACATAGGAATTACTTATTTATATTATTTTTTATAGAGTATTTATTATTATTATTATTTTTATTTAACATTGATTTTAAACTTTTGATGATTATGTAATCTGCATTTAATCAATTATTATTTTATATTACTTATTAAGTAAAATTATTTATCAATTAATACATAATATTCATTATTTATAAATTATTTATTGATTATTGACTAATTAGTAATCACTAATTAATTACTATGATGGTTAGCATCTCGACATCAACTTCATTCATCTCTCCATTGAAGAAACTCAGGCAAGGACAACTCATATCATCACCACATTTGAATCGTCCTACACTAGCAAAATTAAAACTAAGCAGAGTGCTCCAAAGGCATCAGACAGTAATAGTCAACGGCTACAGGTAGGAAAAAGCAAATCAAAACGCGGTTCGGCTCCATCGTCTTCGAATTGCTAAATCAGTGGATCGATTGATATTTAGCGAAGAGTAGGGAGAAGTTCTCCCGCGTGAGGTACTAGAAATAGAAGGCGTTATTTACTTTGGAGCCAAAATTTCGCGTTCCCTTCTAAATTTCATCCTGGTGCGCTAACTTTTCATGATAGCCAACTTTTCATTGATGTTGACCAAAATTTCACCAAAATGTATAAAATTAAATGTTATAATTTAGAACTAAAAAGTGAAAATTTATATTAAATATAAATGGATTTCTTAAGAGTTAATTTGTATTAAAATATAAAATTTTACTTATTAATAATAGTTGTTATTAATTATTACTTATTTCTTTTTAGTTATAATTAGATATTATTATTAAATATCAATATAATTAGTTATTAAATATAGATATTATAGACATGAAGTTTGTACTAGGCATCTCTATTACAACCAATAAAATGAGAAGTTGTGATATATATGTTTATTACAACAATGATTATTTCACAGTAGTAAAAAATCATTTATTACAACAGTGCGTTTTGCACAGTTGTAAAAAACCATTTTTTAGAACTGTGCTTTACGCACAGTTGTAAAATTAAAATTGTAATATGATGTTTTTGTTGTAGTGGTATCATCCTCAAACTGATGGTCAAACAGAGAGGGTAAATCATATATTAGAAGATCTCTTGAGAGCTTGCATATTAGATTTTGGTGGATCATGAGATGACCATTTGCATCTGGTAGAGTTTGCATATAATAATAGTTATCAGTCCAGTATTTGTATGGCTCCATTTGAAGCCTTGCATTGAAGATCGTGCAACTCACCATCATGTTGGTTAGAAACTGGTGAGAAGTTTGTGCTCGCACCAAATGTGATAAGAGAAACTTCAGACAAGATTAAGATCATTCAACAGCGAATGAAGGCTGCCCAAGATAGGCAGAAGAGTTATGCTGATAAGAGGAGAAGAGATTTAAAATTCTCCATTGGTGACTTGGTGTTTGTCAAGATTTCTCCGTTAAAGAGCGTGATACGATTTGGTAGGAGAGGCTAGTTAACAACAAGATTTGTTGGTCCATTCCCAGTTCTCGATTAAGTTGGGAATTTGGCATATAAAGTTGAACTACCAGAGAAGATGGCAGGAGTTCATAACGTATTTCATGTTTCCCAATTAAGGAAATTCGTGCAGGACCCCGATATGACTATTTCACCTGATCAGTTGGATGATATCGAAGTAGAACCCGAGGCGGTTGGGAACCGCAAGCCGCAACTTCGAAGGAAAGCAGTGGATCTAGTCAAAGTTCAGTGGGGTGAGAATGAGAAAGACTGTACTTGGGAAACAGAGGGGAATATGAGGAGATGTATCCAGAACTCTTTGCCTGGTAAGATTTTAATCTCAATTTAGTTTTCCACATGTTAGGATAGACGTGTTTGTTGTTTTGTATGTTTGATTGTTGTGAATGGTTGATAGGCATGCGGGATAGTTTGCTTGTTTCTTAATTAAGGAATTTCGAGGGTGAATTTTTTTAAAGGGGGGGGGGGGAGGGGGAATGTAACGACCCGCATTCTACGCATAGAAGGATCGTAGAATATTTATTTCTTTCACATACGAAGTCGCAGGGTCGTGTAACTTTGGGAAACGACTACTAGAGTCATTTCTCATGTTCAAGATTTTGCCGATTTTTAAATGACCGTTTTGCCCCTAGCTGATCTTGTTTCGTCCATAACTTTTGATTAGAAAGGAGTTTTGACTTGAAACCACTTCCATTAGATCCGGATGATGGTTTACCTTTCCGTAGAGTGGTCACATTAGCCAAACGGACTAACCGTTTGGGAGATATGGCCGAAACAATGTTTGGAAGGTGAAAAACAGCTTAGCCGGGCCTAATTAGGGTGATTAGCAAGAGGGCCCATAACCCATTTCGGGATTAGGATTATGCGAGGGCTGAGATGAGTTAGTAAATCAGTTCTTATTTCATTTCTTAGCCGCCACTTACAATCTTTGAACCCTAGCAATGGCCTCCACTTGCTAAAACACCCCAAATTACCTTCTAATCGCTAATTAAGCCAAATCTACATCAAATCAAAGCAGATTAGCACAAAAATCGAGGTATATTGCTGGAGTGTATTGGGATCCGAACCATTTTGTCCAAAAGTTTCAGATCTGAGTTTAGTTGTGGCTAAGGTGAGTGATTAGCCTTGTTTTTACACTAATTAAGGTTAATTAAGGGTAATTAGTGAATTTATACATGATTAAATTCTAGAAAAATATTTATAAATTTCGAAATATTGTTTTAGGCCGCTGTTAGAAATTTGGGTTAATTTGGTTAAGTTTTGTTAATCCTGTCATTAGTTATTGTTAAACATGATTAAGGGGAAAACATGGGTTTTGGGTATGTTTGATCCGTTTTAACATATCAAATTGCGGTTTTGATGTTTGTGGTCAATTCTACATGTTGCTATGACTGTATGGTATGCTTGGTGATTGTTTAGAACAGTTAGAATGGTCGAAATCACCGTCGTGTGGTGTAAAACAGTGGCTGGAAAAGTTGCAGGAAATGACCCAGAACAGGACCAGATCACCCCTACCGGACCCCGACCCCGACCCGCTCGTGAATGGTGACACCGAACCAACCCGCCCATCTGGAGATCTCCACGACCCGAACCTCTAGTCACGACTTGCTTGCATCTGGAGTTCTCTGAACCAACCTGCTCTTGAACGAAAACCACGAACCGATTCGACAGTGGCATGATGGCACGACTCGACCCGGTGGAAGGAACATGAACTGACCGAACCACTCTGGGGAGCACGACCCGAACCGTTTGGTGGACCACGAGCCACGCTTGCACACTCGTACCGACCCGATGCTCGGAAGCTGGCAACATGAACCGAGCCGCTGGTGGAGCCACGACGCCTGGAGAACGATCCGAACCAACGGGGTATCAGGACCTGACGCGATGACCACAAACTGACCGAATTTCACGTATAGGAGAGAAGAACTCACAACTCGATCCGAATAAGGAGAAGAGGACCGATCAGAATGGAAGCTTGTTTCCGAACCGATCCGGAGGAGACCAAAACCCGAGATGCAAAGTAGTCCAAACGAGAGGTTGTAACTCAGGATCCAGTTGGGAACCAACGAGTTAACTTCTTAGTTGGGCTTTGCTGTGGGACGTGTGCTAAGGGGTTACCAACTTCCATAACTTTGATTCACCACTAAGACGGATGTTAGGCTACGTATCAGTGCAGTGGGGTAGTTATTACTCCATGGGGTAGAGTGATCGTAGCATGGCTATGAGCCGGTGCAGTGGAGTCATCATGACTTCATGGGACAGAGTGGACATAGCAAGGATTAGTGGCTATGGATCAGTGTAGTGGAGTCTCCCTGACTCCATGGGGTAGAGTGATCAAAGCAAGGATTTTGGTGATCAAAGCGGTGGACATCGTATGCTTTACGCACTGAGTGAGAGATGTGAGGATGGTTGCTAAGCTTGATTGTTTGACATCACTATGACATGCACACCCCACCCCCGTATCTTTACACCATATGTTAGTGTCACCTTAGAGTATTGTGCATCTTGTTGTGCTAACTCTTTGGTTGTAGGTCCAAATTCAGGTATGGTTTAGTATACCTGTTATTGTTCTGTTTTGCTGCTTATCGCTCATACCAGACTTTTGTTTGACCCAGAATTTTATGTCTCTTCTTATTACTCTGGGTGCTCCTAAATGAGCAGACTAGAGACATGTTAGCTGGTTATGCATCAGTAGCTGATCCGGAGACGAGCAGGAGGCTCCTACGTATTACCTACATATGTTCTCCCTGTGTTGGTGATGGTCACTGCTTTAGGCATTAGCGGTGTACCTTTCCTTTCTTTTGCTTTAGAGACAGTATTTTGAAGTTGTAATAATGGTTATAGATCATAAGCTGTATTTTGGATTTCCGCTGCTATGATGATTATGGTTTAGTTTTCAACTTATGCACTGTCTCGCCTGTTTTATATCAAGTATGTTATTATTATATTTTATTCCATGTGCCGTGAGACATCCGACAGGTTCCTTTTTAGTTCAAATTCCTTTCTTTTCCTTTCTTTGGTGACCGTCCTGTGCTAGTCGGGCATTGGCACCACGCACTTTCATTGGAAATGTCGGCTGGTGCGGGGCGAGCCGTCACAGACCAATTACATGTTGCAATCTCTACTATAAAAATTTTAGTAAGATTTTGTGCAATAGAATGAAGTGGTTTCTACCCTTTTTAGTCTCTCCAAACCAATGCGCTTTTATTCCAACTAGATATATTGGTGACAATTTTTATTGGCACATGAGTTGTTAAGGGACTTCAAGAAACCTGGGGTTAATAAATGGTGTGTTAAAGTGGATCTTCACAAGGCCTACGACAAGATTTCTAGAGAATTTATATGTAATATAATGAGACTAATGGGGTTTCCTATTCACTTCATTAATATCATTTATGAGTGCAAATCTACGCCTTCTTTTTCATTTATAATCCAAGGGATTCCGAGAGGGTTTATCTCTTCAAATATGGGTATACGACAAGGAGATCCCTTATCTCCATATTTGTTATCTTTAGCTATGGAGTTTTTTTACATATTGTATGAATGTAGAGACTGCAGAGAATAGGTTTTTTCCTGTACATAAGAATGATCTAGTTGTGACTCATCTTTTGTATGCGGACGATCTTATGGTTTTTGGGAGAAATTACCCAATTTGTGCTAATTCTTTGAAGTCTACTTTTAATAAGCTGCAGTATTATAGTGGACTGACAGTGAGTGAAATGAAAACTAAAGTATACTTTAGTCAATATGCGAGGAACACTGGAGAAATATTGGAGACCCTTGGGTTTCAGAGTGATCAATTGCCTATTAAGTACCTCGGTGTTCCAATTTCATCTAATTACATTCATTATAATGAGTGTCAAAGTTTACTTCACCATGTGCAGGGTAAGCTACAGTCATGGGATGTTTAATTTCTCAGCTATGTAGGGAGAGCCGAGCTTATCTTATCAGTTATTACTCCAATCATCCTATACTGGTTATTTGTGTATCAATTGCCAGAGCATGTGCTTGATAAACTTAACAGTATGTGTGTGGATTTCTTTTGGGTGCAGATTTCTTTTGGGGTGGTTTAGCCCATAAAATCAGTTGGAGGAAGTTATGTGTTCCTAAAGAGGAAGGAGGTATGGGGTTGAAATTATTTTCTGATTTGAAAAAATCTGCATGTATTAAACTGTTGTGGAGATTTCTATCTTCTTCTTCGTCATGGAGTAAGTGGATGAAATCAAAATACTGTCTGGAGAAGAATTTTTGGAGTATGGGGTTTGATAATAATGCATCAAGTACTATAAAGGCATTGCTGAGATTGAGGAATTCAAATGAACAGCTTTTTAATAGAGTATTGCAATCAGGAACAAAGACTTCTCTTTTGTTTGATCCTTGAATTAATTCCAAATGCTTTGTTGATCCGATTAGTTACTCCAGAGTTGATGCATTGGGTAATCCTGAGGAATTGGTGTCTTGCATTGTGGTAGGTGATAAAATTAATGGGATGAAGCATCCTGCAACTAGAGAGAATCAACATCTTTTACATGAAGTGTGGATTAATGTTTCAGCGAAGGAAGATTTTTATGAGTGGGTAAATGAGGGTCCATTTACGTTCAAAAAAGCATAGGAAAAGGTAAGAAGTAGAGATTCAGTTAATTCTTTAAATAGAGTGATTTAGCATTCAAAAAATTTAAAAAGAATGTCTTTTGTTACATATTTAGCATTCAAGAATAGATTGTATACGAGAAATACAATGGTGAGTTTTAGCATGAATGTTGAAAATGTTTGTTGTCTATGTGGTGACAGTGAGGAGACAGTCCATCGCTTATTATTTGATTGTTCATATTCTGGTTACATTTGGAGAAATATTGTGATGAAACTTGGATTGGCGATGGAAGTTTTGATTGGAGATTTAGAGAATGAAGCAGTTAAAATAATGAATGGGTTTAAAGTGAAGGATCAAACATTGGATATAGCATGTGCTACATTTACAGTTTCTATTTACCAAATATGGATGGAAAGAAATTCTCGGATCTTTAGTAATAAAAGCATTACGAAAGAAATGAGATTTCAAATGATTGTTAAAGAAGTGGGGTGGTTAGTGAATAAGAATGGCAGCAAAACGAAAAGGGAATTGGAGAAGGTGGAATTTTTGAGAAGATGGGGTGTGGAGTTGGTAGACACAGGCTGATGTAGTGAGTTTGTGTTTGTGCAGGGCTTGTTATAAGTTTGTTTTGTTACATGGTTAATTTTGATGTAATTTTGGTATTAGTGAGTTTGTGTTTGTGCAGGGCTTGTTATAAATTTGTTTGTTTTTCGTATAGTTTTGATGTAATTTTGGTATATGCAATAAAGTTTACCAATTTTCATATATATATATATATATATATATATATATAGTCAATTGCATATATATATGTGTGTGTGTGTGTGTGTCTCTCTCTCTCTCTATATATATATATGTGTGTGTGTGTGTGTGTTATGTGTGCACGTTCCATGGTATCCCTATTTGGGAGAACCTCAAATGCACCGGAATTATATCCATCCATTTATGTTAAAATGAATTAGTTAGAAGAGAGTTAGTTAGTGGGAAGAGAAACAAAAGAGAATGTGTAATACAAATCAAGGGCTATAAAGGTGTTGTACTATATAAGGTGTTCTTGATCCTATCATATATATGTGTGTGCGTGTGCGCGCGCGTGCGTGTTTGTGTGTGTGTACGCGCGTGCACGCGTGCGCTCTGCAACACCCCGATATGCAGTACCCTTTTAGTTCTCCACAAAGAGTCGCATGTTTACATTTAAATAAGAATTTGGATGGAGAGAGGGTTAGTGGAAGGAGTGAGAAAAAGAAATGAATGATTCAGAAAACATTTAGGAGTGTTGCATTGGTTGGGGTGTAGCAGAAATGATGCAATACCCCTAAATTACTACTGATTTTGACTTTAATCACATAACTTTTTGCCCCTTAGCCCACTCACATATTACTTTAACATAAACGAGTAGCTATAAATGAGGGTAAAAGCGGTGTTTTTAAATAGGGATGACATTACACACATACACCCCAAAAATACCTTTATTTTCTACACCCTTTTAACATTCATATCATATGTTGAGCTACACTATTCCAAATGTAACGAAAAAATTTGTAGATGTTCAATCGATATTTAGAGGACCATACACGTAAAATTTGAGTTCATTTCGACATCTATAGCATAATTTATTTGATGTTTAAATTTAATGGTTGAAGTAAATGTTTAAAAGGTTAATTGACAGGAATAATCAAAAGTTTAATGTGCCTTCACATCATAATCCCAAGTTTGGATTATTTTTAAATAATCCTAAGTTTAGGGGGTCCCTTCACATATTGATCCGGTTGACCCACTGACTTGTTATAACCGGTTTAACTTTTTTACTTTACCAAATCACCGTGAATTCATTTTCTTTATCAAATCAAACATGAATCTGACCCCCAGATCCATATGCTCGGATCACTCCTCCTCCGATCAAGAAAAACGTAAGCGGATCTTGCGAGAGCTCAACTCCTTGATCTGCGGCTGCGGATCCGCTGGTGAAGACGTTGTCGATGAAGACTTTACCGACACCGCGTGGTTCTTTCTGGTTTCCATGACTCAGAGCACCGTTTTCGATCGGCACGCCAGCTCATCCTACGAACAAGTGAAGCAACCTATGTAGTTAAGGATGTAGACCATGGACTATGTTCTAGTTGGGAGTGGTGTTCTTGAGCTCGGATCTATTGATTTGATATTTCAGAGCTCGGATATTTTGAACTAGATTAGAAGTTTGTTCAATTTTGATCCCAGTTCTGGTGCTGCTGCTAGTAGTAATTGGTTGCTTCAACAAACTCCTCCTCCTGTTGCTGCAGTGCATTGCACCTCCTATGCAGATTCAAGCTGATCAAGATGAGATGGATCTATCTGTTTGGTTTTCGGATCCAAATATGATGGACATCAAGGATCCAATACCTGAAATATCCATTAGTAAAAAAGCAGCCACTTCCGAGAATGGAAGCATGAGTTTCTACGGCAGCAAAGAGTTGAATTTCTCAGACTTTGCTCAGAGGAGCATGCCACTGTTCAAACCGAAATCCAGTGAAATTCTAGACTTCGACGAGAGCAAATGGATTTTGACAAACTCCATTCCTGTCATGAATTCACATTAGATTTGGAGGTGAAGTTGCAGTAGAAGAAATGAATTCTCGTTAGATTTGGTCAAGTAAAAAGTTAATCCGGCTATAACAAGTCAGTGGGTCATCGGGATCAATATGGGAAGAGACCCCCTAAACTTGGGATTATTTAAAAGTAATCCAAACTTGGGATTATTATGGTAAGGCACGTTAAACTTTGGATTATTCCTGTCAATTAATTCATGTTTAGATGATTAATAATTGAGTTAGAATTTTGAAGGGTATCAATATCGAAATTAGCTCGAATTTAACATTGATGATTCAATATATTAGACTGAACATCTACAAAATTTTATTACGTTTAGAACAGTGTAGCTCAATATATGACAGGAGTGTTAAAGGAGCGCTACAAAACAAGGATGTCATAGGCGGTTCCTGATCACACACAAATGCACACACCTTATTAAAACAACTCTCTCGCCAAATGGAATACTTAATGCGCCCACATTCACAAACCTCTATTTTTTTATTCATTGTTTCGGAAAAGAGAGTGGTCGTCTCAAAATAAGTGAACTTATATAATTTTATTATATACTTAAAAGAGGTTGCTAAGGCATCTTTCAAGTATCAAAACATCTCGTACAAAAAGAGAAAAAAGATCTCTCGAAACCTAAGATTAGGTAAATCAATTGTAGCTTAAGTCAAAATTGAGCAAGAAGCGTCCTTAAGAAGTAGACTGAAAACCTCAAGTAGAGCGTTATAAATGTCGGTTAAATAGTCAATGCTTCCAGTGAATAGTAAGAACATGGATGATGTACTAAGAAAAGAAGATCAATTGAAGCATATTGTTATAGTCTTCCTAAAATACAATATCATAGCGAACCCTTAAATGATAGCTAGTCGAAACAAATTATATCGTACATTCTGTTTTCGTTGGCACCAAAACATGACCAACTGAATCCTTCATAGCTTAGTCAGCCTAGAAATAACCCAATAATAATGGTGAGCCGAGGGCGTGCACATATATGTGTGTTAGTGTGCGTATGTAAGCATTTATATACATCTATATGTGAAAAGAACAAGCTAGACTATAGCTCCATGGATTAAGTTTTCAACTAGGAGAAAGATGTTTAGCTTTGTTAAATGAATCAACTAGGCCGATTCCTAAAGTCGTATTATGTCTCCCATTGTAGTAATCAAAATTTACCTTCATGTTATAAATGTGACTATTTACTTTAGTAAGAAATTCCTTAAAACCTATATTTTTAGCATGTTTATACTTAGGATATGTTGTGCAATAATAATTGAAAGGCAGAATAACTTAAATCAACCTATCAAATGGTGTATCAAAATTGTTGAACAACTATTGCTTCCTTTCGCAACAAAGATGTTGTTAACCCACTTTTTTGCTAGACAGGTTCAAAACAAATGTGGCTAATCGAACCTCACAGTTATCAAAGGTAGGAAGCCTGAAAAGATGATCACGAAGCACAAAAACTAAAGCATGACCAAGGTTGCGAAACCCTGCCAAATAAAATAGAAAAACTCAGAGACCTAAAACCCTAAGTATAGGGATTGATACTAATTCATTCCCTAGGGGCTAGTTTGATCCCTAAATACTCCATACAATGGAGCTTAAACTTCTTTTACCCTTATTTCGTGATGCATATATCCAATTTCAATAGTTCATTAATGGAGTTTGGACTCGCAAGGATATTCTCCTTCAACCCTGGATCTAGCCACTTTATTTAATCTTCAGTTCACTACACGGATGAAAAACAACTAGTAAACTATTTCAAATAACTATGGAATCATGAAGCAAACAACAAAGCCAGCCTGGAGAAAGAAGCCCCGAAGTCACAGTTATAGATTATGAGGAATCAGTGCATGTTCCCCTATAGTGATCGGTACCGATCCGTAACCCTTAAGGATTTGGGGCCCTGGATGTTCTATTGGAGAATTCAAGGAAAGATATTTGGACCTCACTGGCTATAAATAGAGGATGGGTGACTCATTATAAGGGATCACTTCTTCTCTCTTACTTACACCCATCCGTTTTATTTTACAAATTCTAATGGACTGCGTTTGCAATTCAAATCAATGGCGTAAGTAAAATAAAATCTTTTGAAGTGATCATATGCTAAAGTGTGCCAAACCGTTATAAAATATTATGTGTTCGTTTTTTCTTGATTCTTACTGCTTTTTGTTTTTATTTTTTGTTTTATTTTTCTATTTTATATTATCAAATTCTAACATCATTTTTTACATTTAACACTTTGGTGGTTTCACTGAGTAATACTTGTGACCGCTAAGTTGGAAATTTTGATATTGAAGAATGATTAGACAATCAACTAGAAGGACTTTGACTAAAGGAACTCAACAGGGGAGTACTCAGAATGCATCCTTAAGAGTTAATAAACCCTTCATCTATATAAACAGAGATGTAACAACTCGTAAAATCTACGATTATTTAATTAAGGGATTTATTTAAATATCATATCGGGTGTTCGGTTTAAAACCCACAATTTATGACTTTTTGTAAATAGATGAATTTGGACTCGGGACCACTTCCATTGGGTTCAAATTTCCATTTACAACATTTCGAGTATAAACATCGATATGTTTGGGTTAGTGAAATTTGGGTATTTTGGGTGAGGATTTGTTTTGCAAAACTAGCCCACTTCCTTAGAACTTACATAGCCACTCTCCTCCTCATCCATTCCTAACACTTCAAGGAAATAGAGATGGGGAGAAGAAAGGGAAATCAAAATTCCTAAAATTAGTTTGATCTTAGGAATCTCTATTCATGTAGAAATCAAGTGCATATTCAAGGAGAAGCTTGGATAAGTTCATCTCCATCTTGTTCCCTCTTCAATCCTAGTGATTTCCTATAACCTAACTTTCTAGGTAGTTTGTATATTTGTGTTTAGATTGAAGATTATAGAGTGTTGTTTGAAGAGAGGCCGATCTTGCTTAATTTTAGAGCCTTTCCTTCCTTATTAAGATCGAAGGTGAGGTCTTGTGAACTCACATCTATGTAATCAAGCTGATAGGCTTGGCATGTATGCTCTTGGCACTTATATGTTGTGTATGCATTTGGTGATTTGGTTTGTTTGTGCATAAACTTTTCAATTTGTGAGTTTTGATTTAATTTATACGAATTTCTTGTGTAAACCCTTGTATGGACGTTTGTTTATGTTTTTTAGTATATTAGGGAATGCCTTCAACCTATCCAAGAGTTCAGAGCAAGCACGTACCGATCCGAAGTCATCGAGTGGTGTTTTCCACCTTGAAAAACATTTTTAGAGCAGGTCCGACGTCTAACCATGAGTTCCATATTATGACCTGATGCTCGAAATAAAAAAATAGTGAAGAATGTTAGACGTCTGACCCTAGGGTTCAGACGCCTATCCCTGTTTTTCTGCAGTTGACCAATGGAAACCATGGTCGATAGTTTAGGCTGATCCAGGATTCTTTCCGGCCAAGTTTCAGCTCGTTTGCTCTTTTCTTGTGTTTTCTCAGTTGCTGTAATTCATAAATTTCAGCAGCTTGATTATATCGGCCTTTGATGATCATTTAATTTATTCGTAGTGAACGAATTCGTAATCTATATCTAGGATATTTAATTTATGTTACTAAAACGTGAATTTTGGAATCGATTATCATTACAGTCGATATTTTATGAGAGTTGTCACTTTAAACTATAAAGGGTTTTATATTATTAGTAGATACCAAGTATTTTACCAAAATGGTTTATAACGCTACTTTCATCATACGTATATTAAAAACCTTTTCCTCACTCATATAAGAAATCCAATGAAACACTTTAGTAAAACGAATGGTATGAAACACTTCCGTTTGCTTTAACGGTTAATTCTTGAACTTTTTTAATTGAAAACTGTGGCAATGATCATTTCGTGTTTCTAGTGGAATATACTAATAGTTCATAAATATTCAGGCAGAGCAAAAGGTTACAAGACATGTTACTCAACTCTTATATTTACTAGCTTGGAGTAATTTATACTTTCCTTGGTCAAGTGTGATCTTTTGATATTTAGACTAGCTTTATGTGACGTCTCCGTGTTGTGGAATCCCTTCACATTTTGAGGATCTTCGGATCATTTTGGGGAACTTCGATTTTGGTCGATCTTTGGATCATTTATAGAAATTTTGGTTCATCTTGGGGTGTGTGTGTGACGATCTTCAAATCGTTTTGGTCTTCGGATCGTCTTGATCTAGGATCGTATTGGAATTTTCAAGTTCTAGTCTTGTGGAATTTTCTATCTCCCATCTTGTGAAGATCTTCGTATCATTTTGGTCTAGGATCGTATTCGTATTTTGATATCGAGTTATCAATTTCGTGATTGATTTGATAGGGGGCATCATTTCTTGTGAGTTGCTATCTAGTGTAGAATGTGATATTCTCCCGTAGCTCTGAGATTTCTTTGAGATATTGTATGGACATTATTGGGATTTCACATTTACATGTGAACATTGTTTTTAATGTGTACATGTCATCATCTGTTTATATCTCTTATCCTATCTCAGTTTATTATGATAAGTGTAGCTAGACTGATCCATTTATTGTTTATTTTCTTATAAATAATACTCGGGTCGGACTAAGGTATTACAGGTGCTTCTTTATGACTTCTAGCGGGGAACACCTCTTGACCTTTGATAATTACGTTTTCATTATAGTAATTTTGGGTTATGTGTGTATGAGACTTCTATGTATGCATACTCTTTTTGCTAGAACTTGTACCTATTTTTTTGTTGTATAGTGGATCGAGTATGACCACTATCTTTGTGTACACACTTATGTGTTATATTCATATTTGTTTCCGCCTTAGTGATGTGAATATTTGAGTCTGACTCCAATTATATTATAATGTTATTTTATATTGATTCTGAATTATATATAGCCGTTATGTAGTGGTTTGAACTTGAATTAGATTTATTGGATTTCCTCGTGAGATTTGAAAAGTAAGAACACATTATACGGCATATTTAACACCCATATAAAGATATTATATAGACGGTTGCTCCTCAATAGTCCTATTCTTCGAGTTAGTTGACAACATTACCTGTAATGTCTTTGGATAATGGGAGTATAGAGGTAGGGCATCACGTGAGAGGAGATACATACAATGACAGATTAGATCCAGGCTAGAATGGTTGCACGACAAGAAGAGATGATGGTAAACATGATCATAAATATTTAAGTAGCTAAAGCAGTTAAAAATCAGAATTAAGGACACAAAATAGAAGCTAACTCACCAGGGAATGGAGCGGAACAACGGGGGCATCCCTCAACAAAGTAGCGGGGATCAACATTAACCCCTTAAGGTGAGAACCTATCCATAAGTTTATGGGGAAATGCTTCAATCGAACCTCAAAAAGAATGAAATTTTTCCCAACGTTTGGTATATTGGAATGGATCAGTGTAACGACCAGGGGGATTCGACGCCCAAATTCCAACAATAATACACAAACTTGTATTACTTGCCAGAACTCAAGTATTGAAAACACCATATAGTTATTGAAAGAAATTAGAGGGTGAGATAAGAAAAAATATATATTAGAATAGAAGAAGAAAACGAAGAACAAAACAACAACATCAGAGTCTCACATCGCAGCAGAATAAAATATAATAGAAACAAAATTTTATTGAGAGCTTTAAAATAAAAACTTACAATTATCAGAGTACATCAACACATCTGGACAATTATAATAATATATCCTCATATACAACACACAACGAAATAAATCTAGATATCACACGCCTGAACTTCTCCAACTTATCTTCGGACTTCGCAGCATCTGTTAACCTAAACCTGTACAACCCGGTCTAACCTGAGCATTTACAAACACCGGATCAGTCTGGTGAACCAGAGTGAGAAAAACTCGCTAAGTTTAAAAACATCACCCAACTTGATTTTAAAGTCAAACCATTTCTTTTTGAAATCATATCTTACATTGGTATTAAAATGTGTCTAAGCACAAATAAATATCAATCCAGTGGAACGCTTTCATCTCACGCTCCACATATATAGTATATAATAAAAAAAAACAGCGGGCTCTTATTGGAGATTGGATTTCAAACTATGATAAGGTATGGGACCACTTTCCGATAGTGTATCTCTAGAGGCGAATACATTGGGTTCAACAAGAACATCTTGCAACCCGGCCACACATGACTGACCACTCATTTCTCTTGACTGTATCAAATGTATATCACCAACAGTTGGGAGCTACCCACCGTTTCCCAAAAAGGGACAGCATCAAAGTAAATTAAAGAAGGAAATAGAATATCTCTAGATAGGTGATTATACACCCTACTTGGGTGCGACCCACTTAGCCATGCTGCCTGCCCGGTTTTTGTCATTTCCCAGTTGAAGAGGCTTGAAGTTTAACACAACCTTTATAACATCATATCACCATTCACAAATGAATGTCACATTGTCAAATCCGCCAAACCACTAATTGACGTTCCTAAAAATACTCTGGTCATTAAGCTAAGAGAAGGGCCATTCTCCGCCACTAACAGAAATACGTTTGTAAAAGTCAATGTACGTGATTCTTAAGAAATACTTTGTCAGACATTCATTCATACAAGTCATCCAGGAACAGGTTTGTGATGACCACCCGTAACCCATGCACTAAACAAGAGGAATAACACACTGAAAGGCGTGCCAGGCAGCTATGGATGATCATCAGAGTAGGTAAACAACATCGGAACCTATAGTAGAACTCATAGTGCAAAAATAAAATATAATAGAACATATACAATAGGTAATAGTAGTGAAGCATCATACAACAAACTTTTTAAACATTCACAACATCCTGATAGATTATACCAACAACATAGGAAATATCAAGTATGTATATAAGGCCTCACTACAACACTCATAGAGCAACTCAAACAGCGAAAGCAAAAATACTAGATAGTAGTAAAAGTAATACGCCAGCCTCCTGCTCGCCATCGCACAACAGGATTGTCCTTACTAATCACTTGTCACCTGCTACATAGTCTGCCCATCCACAACCGGATGAACAACCCAAGGTAATAAGAGGAAATATAAAACCTTGAGTCAGACAACAGTCTTAGTGAGCGAGAAAACAGCTAACAAACTTCATCAACAAAGTATATGAGAATGGATGGATAAACATACTAATCAACCCAAAATATTAGAGAAGAACTCAATGATCCCCACATCGGATAGTGATAGCCTTTACGATAACATTTCAACCATACTGTAATGTCCCGTATTTTTACAATGTTATAATTAATTAATTTAATTATTTAAATAGTGATTCAGAGAATTTAATAGTCATTTAATTAAATAATATTGTATATTTAATTAATATAAATAATAGAATAATATATTTAATTTTAGAAATAGTCAAAATATAGTGGAATTCACAAAATTGTGTGAATTGGATTATTTAAAAATATATAATTCAGTTTAGAGTTGAATTATATTAAGAATATATTATATAAACGACAGTTGAATGTATAAATTATATATTATAAATATAATCAAGCTCGAAATGGCGCCGCAGTTCGCAATTTGACGATTCGAACTTTAAATGAATATACAAAAGCCGCTTTAAATCGGATTTCTGTGAAACAAGAAATGTTCGAATCTGTCGAACAATATTTTTCTAATAGAGAGAAAAATCGAGATTTCGTCGTGTATATTGTGAGTTGTGTCCAAATCAAATTTTCGAATAGTCGCTATGGAATCGTTTATAAACCATAACGATATATTTAATTTTTATTAAATATTGGCTTTGAATTTAGACAGGACCTTTGAGACGTAGTGATAATTTAATTTTTAGAGTTTTACTGTAATTTTTAATTAATTAAATAAGCAACTTTTTATTTGGAGTATTTTGCACCCTTAATCAGCGATTTTGGGGTTTCACAAAATGAGTTAACCTACCGATATTATTATATTATTGGAATCCTAGCACATCCCTGATCACAACGGTAATTTCGTTTTCGTTGTTTGTGTCTCTTATGTATAGGAGGTAGTGTGTAACGGGGTATGTTCAATATTTTAATGGATAAATGGAAACTCAAACCCTTTTTGATTCTTTCTCTGATCAAAAACAAAGCCACGTCTTCTTTGTTCTCAGCCACCAATTCTTTGTGGTTTCAAACCAAAACATGGCACTTCCTTCTTCACAAATATCTAAAACTTAAGTCCTATAAATACCCTTCCTTCACCGTATAACCTAACTCAAAATCCTTTTTTATAAATCAAAATAAAGGCCGCCACTTTCAGGAATCCTTCAACGAATTAAATCCACATGAATACTCAATGAAATCGTGCATTTTTGGATCCGTTGTGATCGCCTAACCGCGAGCTTCATGCTGATGACCTTTGTTTGGAGTGCGACGCATTTCTGTGTTGCTTGAAATCGTCCAGGCGATTCTAGGACTGAGCCTTGTCGAAGTTAGGGGTCGTTTTAGGCCAAGCAGGTGATGGAGGAGTGTTTGTCAGGTGGAGCCGCACCAGGTGAGGGTGGTTGGAGGATTTCCAGTCGACTCTGGTGGAATGCGACATTTGCGTCGCTACAGGTGGAAGCAGCAGGTCTATTTTGGGAGCAGCATCGAGCTCGAGGCTGGGGGGTAGGCGGGTGCGGATTTTGATGGTGAACTGGAGGGTGGAGGCGGCGCCAGAATTGGGTGGTTGGAGTAGTTGGGAGCGGCGGTCAAACATGGGGTCAAAGGTTGGGAGTTACTGAAGAGGGAATCGGATTTTAGTTTTGGGGAAGAAAGCCAAATTTGCGGACGGGTTTTAATTGATGGAGTGGGCCGGTTATTTTTGGGTAAAGCCCAAATCAAATGATATTTAAGTTTTATTTTTTTAAAAGTTTAAATAGTATATTAGCTTGTAAAATTTATAACTTATTCAAACGTGGTCAGAATCAGATGAAACAATATCCTTTGGGATCGTAGGGACAGACATTACAACATGGAACTGACTGGGAGTGAATCTAAGCTCGTTACAATTTATAGAAAAATAAATTGTCCGTCTTAATCAAGCGATGGTTATCGTTATTAACGATGATCGTCCAATGTGAGTAAAATCCACCAACTCTGAACAATTATATTTTTATAACGTATTCTTAGAACTGATAATTATCTGTTGATTGCTGTGTGTTAACTTTTTGGTTGAGTTGCTTGTGTATTGGTTGAAATTATAGATAACGATATAAATATATATATAAATCATTAATCAAATGTTGATTCTGTTTAGCAGAATATTTCATATTGAAATGAAATCGATGTTAATTATGTTGTTTAACATCTGTGATGTAGGGAAACAGGTTAGAGGAATCCAACTGGATTTGTAACGACCCGGTTTTTAGTGACTTTGGTTATCGACATAAACTCAATGACGACTAACCAAACATCGAAAAATACCGGTAGTTAATGAAAGAAATTAGAGGGTGAGAATATATAAGATAGAAACTTAGAATAAAAGAAGAAGAACAACACAACATCAGAGTAACACGAACCTGACAGCAGAACGAATAACATATAATATATATCATAACTTTTGAAATATAAATCTGTACTTGAATATACATATCATTTCCAAAGTACAGCGCTTACAACACAGCGGAAAATAACCATAGCTATATAATTCTGAAGCCTCCTGCTCCATCTCTTCAAATATCTGTAAATCCCGACTACTTGACTGCCCATACGAAATTGGGCACCCAAGAGTTTAGGGAAACAAAACAAAATAAACTCCGGGTCAGTCATGGGACTGGTATGAGTAAAACAGTTTGAACAAGTAAACGATATCTCATAAGACCACACCGTATAACGAAATGGGTTTTTCCCTTATGAGAATCAAAAACATCTTTATGTCAAAAACCTTTTGATATTATAATAATGTCCATCAACCACAATATAATAATCATCTAGCAGAAATGCTTTCATCTCATGTTCTACATATGTAGTATACAATCAAAACCGCAAGCACGTATTGGATAATAGATTTCCAACTATGACAAGTTATGGAACCACCTTTCGCTAGTGTACCTCTAGAGAGGAATACACTGGGTTCAACAAAAAAATCTTGCAACCCGGCCACATATGACCGACCACTCATTTCGCTTGAGTGTATCGAATGTATATCACCAACGGTTGGGATCAGCAACCGTTTCCCAAATGGGACAGAATCGAAAATAGATTTTTAGAAGTAAATGAAACTCTAGATCAGGTGATTATACACCCTAATAGGTGCGAACTACATAACCATGCTGCCTGCCCGATTTTTGTCATTTCCCGGTTGTGAGGCTAGAGGCCACACTTATCTCTGACAGATTACACGTTTATTCACTTTGAATGTCACATCGTCATACTTGCCAAATCACAAATTAATTTCCCCAAAAATACCATGGGTATACAGCTAAGAGAAACGAATTCCTCTGCCACCAAACGTGAATACATTTGAGGAGATCAACTTACGCGATCTATTGGATATACTTTGTCGGACCTTCTTCCATACAAGTTGTCTTAGGACTGGACAAACCGAAGGCACTATTCAGTACATCCATCTTAGGCAATTGTTATCTAAGATTTATACAACAACCCTTGCACTTTACTCCGTCTTCAATAAATTCAGCATATTTGATTTGCAACGCTTATGCCAATACGGAGTGGTTCTTCGAATAATAATCCAACCGGTCTCTCCATATTAACAACGTAAAATGGTCAAAACTTTGATAGTCTGTGATTTAACTATCAAAGAAAAACACGTGTGCAAACAACAATATTATTTCCAGATGGAAATTATATCGATCAATCAATCAAACATATATTTATATTTTTCCTCATTTCTATGTTTAGAAAATATACGTTATTAACAATGGAAAATATTTCCATGGCTTAATTACGTATCCCTATTATTCCACATCTATCAGACTCTAACTATAAACTAACAAGAGAACAACTTCCTAAGTATAAACCCCGAAGGCCGAAACCAACATCAGATCGATATTCAGGAAACCATTCAACTTATTAATCTCTAGTCAGTTTCTAATTTTTGTTTAACTCCATTTTGATTAACTATGTTCGATTAACTCGTTTCGAATAACTAAATTTGATTAACTCCTTCGAATACTGAATTTGATTAACCCCTTCGAATACTAAATTCGATTAACTCCTTTTCATTAACTCTATTTATTTTCCCAATAAACATTCCTTTATTCTATTTATTTAACCAATAAATATTTCTTTTTTTATCTTTCTATTTATTTTCTAAATAAATATCTCATTTATAACATTCTATTTATTTCCTATAAATATTCCTTTTAAAACTTTATTTATTCTAAAAATAAATATTTCCATTTAATCTATTTGTAAATGTTTTACAAATATTTCCTTTTAAATTCTATTTGTAAATGTTTCACAAATATTTCCCTTTTCGATTCTCTTTGATTTTATAATTAATTTCCTTTATAAAATCCTTTTTCCTTTTATATATAAAATCCATTGATTTTATATAAATAATTTATTTTCAAAATACACTTTGAAAATCCCCTTTTTACATCCCAGTATTTCTTACGGTATTTAAAATACCAGACAACGGTGATCGATATCTTCCAAACACACATAATCATCAACAGATTATATATCACATCATATATTACAATATATGAAAAACAGTAAAATAAATGTTGAGGAATCCAGTTGGATTCCTCCGACCTGTTTCCCTGCATCACAGATGTTAAACAATAGGAATATATAATATTCTGATAAACAGAATCAATATTCGGTTAACGATTTATATATATATCGTTATCTATAATTTCAACCAATACATAAGCAATTCAACCAAATAGTTAACACACAGCAATTAGTCATCATTTATCAGTTCTAAATATACGTTATAAAAATATAACTTTTCAGAGTTGGTGAGTTTTACTCACATTGGACGATCATCGATAATAACGATAATCATCGTTTGATTTAGACAGACAATTTATTTTGCTATAAATTGTAATGAGCTCGGATCATAAGTTATTCCTTCAACACAAATTTAAATTGAAAACACCACTTCATTCTCCATCCTCTCCTCTTCATCCCCAACCCCATCTCATGAAACTCGGTGCATCCCTACCCATCGCATCGACCGCTACAGCACAGGACATCACCGAACAAAACCCTCACTGCTCCCTAGAAAACTTGGCCTACAAGTGCTACTCGATGCCACGAACACCATTCCCAGCTCCAATTTACAAATCAACGAGCCTAGTTTCAAAAATAGGGAACCCTAGCTTCTACTATCGAAAATACAGCGCACAAATTCATCGTCGCACCCAACCAGACAAGCATCAGATCGAAGCGGCTGCCACGAAGATCACAAATATATATGTATAATGATATTACAGATTTTATTTTCATTTTCTATTGAATTTTCTTTCTTGCGTTTTGATTTTCCAGAAGAAAGTGGCGGCTTGAAAATTTTTCTCACGTTTTAAAACTTGCTGTGTGGCTGAGAAAGAGAGCGCGTGTTTTGTTTAGGTTCACTATTAGTTAGGTATTTTTTTTAATTAATATTTTATATTTTTAATTAGCAAATATCTCATTTATTCTTCTTCTAAAAATCCATGTGATCACACACGATACCTAAAAATCATGAAAATTGACATGCACCTAGAGTTCGACATTACGGTCCCAACAAAACTAGTTTCGTCGAATTCCGACTTCATATGCTCACACAGCGTATTTTTAACCGTCAAAATACTGAGTATTCTTCACATTAAAATCCCGTATGGCTACATACTGACTTCAAAAATCAAGGAAATTGAAATCTAACAATAATTTGATGTTACGAATCCAACAAAATTGGTTTCGTCGAATTCTGAGGTCGTTTGCAAAACTGGCTATTTTTAAAGCCTTAAATAACCCTTTTAAATATTAAATATATTTAAAAATAATTAAATTAAGTATTTAAAAATAATTATTATCGCATATATTCACACAGAATATAGTACAGCTCTAGAATATTCCTATATGAAGTTCTAACTCGATATTTCAAATCCGCTATAAATCGATATTCGATTTATAATGAAATTCCTTTTATAAATATAAATAAAATATAAAGGAATTCCACAATGACTTTTCTAAAATTTGATTTGGAAATAAATCAAAATCTACACAACGAAATCTCGATTTTTCTCTTCCACTAGAAAAATATACTTCACCAGCTCCTAACGTTTCTTGTTTCACAGAAATCCGACTTATAACAGCTTCTGTATATTCGTTTAAAGTTCAAATCGCCAAATCGCGAACTACCGCGCCATTTCGAGCTCGATTATAATTATAACATAATTTATACGTTCAACCATCGTTAATTAAATATATTCGTTATTCTAATTCAATTTTAAATTGAATTATATATTTTGAATTGCCCAATTCACACCATATCGCCATTTCGGCCAATTCTGATTATTTCAGAATTAAATATATTATTTAATTATTATTTTAATTAAATATTCAAAGTTATTTAATTAAGCCACCATTTAATTCTCTAAATCACTTTATAAATAATTATATAAATTAATTATTATATCGCTGAAATACGGGTCATTATAGGATTCCTCAACATTTATTTTACTGTTTTTCATATATTGTAATGTATGATGTGATATATAATCTGTTGTTGATTATGTGTGTTTGAATGATATCGATCATGGTTATTTGGTATTTTAAATACCGTAAGAAATACTGGGATGTAAAAAGGGGATTTTCAAAGTCTGTTTTGAAAATAAATTATTTATAAAAAATCAATGTATTTTATATAACAAGAAAGGATTTTATAAAAGAAAATACTTTGTAAAATCAAAGAAGAATTAAAAGGAAATTTATTTATAAAATCAAAGGATTTTATGAAAAGGGCTATTTGTTTTTAAAATGAATGAGAATTTATTAAATAGAAAATATTTATAAAATCAAGGGATTTTATAAAAAGGGAATTCTTTATAAAATCAAACGATTTTATAAAGAGGAATATTTATTGGGATAATAAATAAGATCATATAAGAAACATTTATTAGGATAATAAATAGAAGTATAAGGGATATTTATTTAGAAAATAAATAAGATATCATAAGGATATTTATTTGGAAAATAAATAGGATAATTAAAAAGGGATTATTTATAAAACAAATAGAGTTTTATAAAGGGATTATTTATAAAACAAATAGAGTTTTATAAAGGGATTGTTTGTAAGGCAAATAGAATTATAAAAGGGAATAAAGATTAAATGGAAATCTTTTTAACGAGTAAATGCGAAAAGATTTATTTAAAGTAGATAATAAATAGAATCTGTTTAATAGATAAATTGAGATGATTAATCTATAAATAATATGTTATAAATTAAGTAAAACAGTTATCACTGGATAAATGGAATATATAAGTCAAGACTTATATAGAGAAGTAAGAATCAGTTTCAACATCGATATTTGAAACTGAATATGGACGAAGAGTGAATGGAATATTCCTTATTCCAAAAGGAGTAAATCAAAAGGGTTTAATCATTAGAGTTAATCAAATAGAGTTAGTTGAATAGAGTTAGTCAATTAGAGTTAACCAATAGAGTTGAAGGAGTTAATCAAATATAATTTATTCGAATAGAGTTAAAGGAGAAAATCGAATCTAGTCGTTCGAAATGAGGTTAAATTGAATATAGTCATTCGAGATAGAGTTAAAACAAACATAGTTATTCAAATATAAGTTAATCGAATATTAGTTATCCGATAAGATTTAATCAGGTCGAGTTAAATAAGTCGAGTTAATTAAGTTAAGTTAGTCAAGAGGAGTTAATCAAACCGAGTTAATCCAAATGATTTAATCAAAAGGTGTAATCGAATATAAGTTATTCGAAGGAGTTATCGATTTTAGTTTAATCGAAAGGAGTTAATCGAATTTAGTTATTCGAAAGTGAGATTATCGAATATAAGTTATTCAAAAGGAGAATATCGAATATAGCGTATTCGAAAGAAAGAGATCGAATATAAGTTATTCGAAAGAGTGAGTTAATCGAATATAATTTATTCAAAGTGAGTTAATCGAATATAAGTTATTCGAAGAGAGTTATCGAATATAAGTATTCAAAGTGAGAGAATCGAATATAAGTTATTCGAAGAGAGTTAATTGAATATATGTTATTCGAAGTAAGTTAATCGAATATTAGTTATTCGAAGTGATTAATCGATTATTAGTTATTCAAAGAGTGTTAATCGAATATAAGTTATTCGAAGGAGTTATCGATTTTATTTTAATCGAAAGGAGTTATCGAATATAATTATTCGAAGAAGGATTTTCAATATAGTTTATTCGAAAAGGACTTATTGAATAAAGATTACTCGAAAGGGAGTTATACGTCGAATTCGATTATATCGAATTCGGTAAAGTATCATTTACTTTTCGTTTTTGAAATCAAGATTTATTTATAAATAAATTAGAGTAGGTTAATTATTCAAAGTAAGAAATAAAAAGTTAGATGTTAAGTTAGATATTTCAGAAGTAGGGTTTATAACGTTAGCGTTATAATTAATGTTTTCAATAAAGAAGTGGATTCGTAAATAGAATCCGAGAGTTACGTAAGAAAATTTGTTAAAGATCAAAAAAATAAACTTTGATTATTCCGAAGTTAAAACGTTGTTCAGTTAAGGTCTGAGAGGTAATTATACCCCAACTTGATTGACTTCCTTCTTAACTAAGGAATGGTAAGGTTTGATAGTGAAGGATGGTTAAGAGAATTTAGTTAATGAGTGAAATGGTTTGAGTTGGCATGGCGATGTTTGATTTAAACATCGGTTTAAAGCAAGTGAAGGAGTTTTGGAAATGTTTTCCAAATAAGAATCAGAAATGTTTTCTGATAATAGAAAATAAGAATTTAGAATATATGGAAACATGAGATAAATAAATTAATGAACTAAAGAGAATAAATGTTAAATGATGATTGATCGATAAAATTTCCATCTGGAAATAATATCGTTGTTTGCACACCTGTTTTTCTTTGATAGTTAACTCACTGACTATCGAAGTTTTTGACTATTTTAACGTTGTTAATATGGAGAGACTGATTGGATTATTATCCGAAGAACCACTCCGTATTGGCATAAGCATTGCGAATCATATATGCCAAAGATAATTAAAGAAGGAGTAAAGTGCAAGGGCTGTTGTATAAATCTTAGCTAAAGATTGCTTAAGATTGATGTACTGAATAGTGCCTTCGGTTTGTCCAGTCCTAGGACAACTTGTATGGAAGAAAGTCTGAAAGAGTATATCTAATAGATCGCGTAAGTTCATCTCTTCAAACGTATTCACGTTTGGTGGCAGAGGAATTCATTTCTCTTAGCTATATACCCATGTTATTTTTGGGGAAATCAATTTCTAATTTGGCAGGTATGACGATGTAACATTCAAAGTGAATAATTGTGTGATCTGCCAGAGATAAGCGTGGCCTCTAGCCTCACAACTGGGAAATGACAAAAATCGGGCAGGCAGCATGGCTATGTAGGTCGCACTTATTAGGGTGTATAATCACCTGATCTAGAGTTCCATTTACTTCTAAAAATTTGTTGTCAATGTTGTCCTATTCGGGAAAAGGTTGCTGATCCCAACCGTTGGTGATATACATTCGATACACTCAAGCGAAATGAGTGGTCGGTCATGTGTGGCTGAGTTACAAGATGTTCTTGTTGAACTCGGTGTATTCTCCTCTAGAGATACGCCAGCGGCAGGTGGTTCCATACCTTGTAATAGTTGGAGTCCATTATCCAATATGCGCCCGCGGTTTTTGATTGTATACTTTGTATGTGGAACGTGAGATGAAAGCGTTCTATTAGATTGATATCTATTTGCATTTAGACATTATCATAATATCAGAATGATATTGCTTTTGCAAAGATGTTTGGATTCTCATAAGGGAAAAACCCGTTCAGTATTTACGGTGTGGTCTTATGAGATATCATATACTTGTTCAAATTGTTTTAGATATTTACTCACACCAGTCTCATGACTGACCCGGAGTTTGTTTTGTTTTGTTTCCCCTAAACTCTTGGGTGCCTAAATTTGTACGGGCTGTCAAGTAGTCGGGATTTACAGATACTTGGAGAGCTTGGAGCAGGAGGCTTCAAGATTTTATAGCTATTGTTTTTTCGCTGTGTTGTAAATGTTGTACTTTGATAAGTTCTATTGTATGCATAACTGTTTTATTTCAAAAGTTATGTTATTTTTTATTCGTTCCGCTGTAAGATTCGTGTTTACTCTGATGATGTAAGTTCTTCTTCTATTCTAAGTTTCTATCTTATCTATCCTCACCCACTATTTTCTTTCCATTAGTTTTTTGTTTTCCAGTGCAATTGGGGTTGGACTTGTGTTATTTGGTCAACTCAAATTGGACTGGAATTTCGGGACACTACACATACATCTATGAAAACCAAAACACCCATTCAATCATGGCAAAGCACTCATGACATCCAAATTATATGTCTTATGTAAACCACTTAATCGAACTCAACATCCCTCAAGCACAAGCCCCAGAGGCCTAAACCAATATCAGATAAGCACCCAAGGAACATATCCTTTGATGTTGGATAAACCACCTGAGATGGTTCAAACAAAGCAACTAATCAACCATAAGAGACTCTGGCTATCATCGCCAATCCTACTTACGAAACCATTGACGGCCAACCTTTATGTCAAAGGCTAATGGTAACCCCAGTTCTAGCATAAACTCCATATGCCTTTCAATGATACATATGTATGTCCAACCTTGACAAATAGGCCTTTCAATGATACCCAGGGTACTCGACCTACAACCAGTCTTTTAGGTGCCCCTGTCGTACCCTAGCTTTGATCCTGCTAGAACTTACAACAACGATAATCTCTCGGCCTTCTCATATCTAGTCATCCAACTCAATGACTTTTCATAGCCCAAACAACCTTCTCGAGCAACCATTATCCACCAACTCACGACCTTTGAGTTGTCACCTCACTCGCTGTTCTACACCGATCAACGAACACATTTCAATACTTCGAACCTTCCTATTTGAATTTGCTTTGAAGTCACACCATCACCAAGCTAATGACATCACTGCGCTGCGGCTAGGGTTCGGGGGGTTTCCCCAGAAATTTTTTTCCCTAGCTCTTTCCTTCAAATTTGAGCCGTACCCAAAAAATATATTTTTTCAGCAAATGACCCTGTGTCCTTGTGCGACCGACCCAGCTATTGTCCGACCCACCATGGTACGACCGGAACTACCCTTACATCACATGACCAACCAGAGACACAAACCATCCTGACCGACCCGATGCTTGCTCGACCCAACCCTAAGCTCGACCAGAACCCTGCTCGACCCAACCAGACCGAACCCCTCTACTCGAGCCCATGCTCGACCCCTCCTTGCATGACCCTAGCCTACTCGATCCAACACTTCGTGCTCAACCCAACATCAACCCAGACTGAACAGGACCGAGCTGCTCGACCCAAAACCTATATTTTCTAATTTAACTTCGATTTCGACCAAAACTTCGCCATATGAATGATAGATTCGACGAAACCAACTTGTCCAACTCATCAAATATGATCACAAACATGATATGAAATCATAACAACATGAAAATGACTATTTCATCAAAATCATACAAAAATCATGCCAAATGAACATATGATCTGAATTGCGAATCTAACTTGCATAAACATATGAAATAGCATAAGAATTACCAGTTTAAACATGCTAACTTAGATCCTAGGGTGATTCATGTGAAAATGGACTTGTCATGGTGTAGATTTATGATAAAACACTTGAATTTGATGAAAAACATGATCAGACATTCATATACATCATTGAATCCATGTGAGAGTTGAAAACCACTCACAGATTCTCCAAATCAAGCTAAAATCAATGTGTTAAGATTCCAGACAGCAAGCAATTCGAACCAAACCCTTTGATCCAATGAACCCCTACTTCAATTGATGTAGATCGAGCCTCGAATGGTGTAGATCTTCGATTTCCCTCCTTATATTTTGATTTTTAATGGTGGAAAGGTGTTAGAGGAAGTAGAAACATAAGGCCACCAAATGAGAGAATGGAGAAACCAAACCATTTCCCATATCCCTCAACCCCTATTTATACCCTTCCATTAGCCCACTAATGGGCCTTCCCAAATCAGAGCATTGTGGTTCTCAAAACCTGAACAGCCAACTAAAAAACCTTAAAACAGCAATTTCTCCCAAACCGCTGAGCCCAATCTTTAATGTAACTACTCTACGAAAAAGCAATCATCATTTCCTTTCCAATGGCACATGTCTCACCCTATGATTCGACCTGAATCAAAAGTTATGCCCTATACAAGACTGGCAGGGGTAAATTGGTCACAATCAAAATTGGTAAAATTTATGGACATGTCTCACATCTCCATAAACAACTTATCAAAATATGAGAATGATCCATCCCTTAGGGAATAAAATAAAAATATTTTATGATCCTCCGATACGTGAAATGCGGGCTGTTAAATTCTCCCCCTCCCTCCCCTTAAGAATTTTGCCTCCTAAATTCCAAGCAAACGCAAGCAACTACAATAATTCCGCAGGCCTATCATCCATGAGAAACCAACTCTATCATCCAAACTAGCAACCATCAAGCCATGCATCCATAGCCTTACCCTAGCATGTGGAATTCTATTAACAACAACAAGATACAACAATATAATGATGACACAATATCAAAGGGTCCTACGAACGAAGAGTTCTGGATGAGTCTTCCTCATGCTCTCTTCCATCTCCCATGTACAATTGTCACCATCTACACTCTATTGTACCTTAATTAGCTTAACCGTCTTCCTCATAAGCTATTTCGTGTCATTCCCCATAACACGAAGCGGCTTACGAATTTTTGCAACTGCGGTCTCTACTTCTAGGTCTTTGTACTGCTCTAGAGATACCACCACATTCGAGTCATGCATGAATTTCCGCAGAAACGACACATGGAACATATTATGCATACTTGATGTCTTGTCGGGTAACTCCAATCTATATGCGAGCTTTCCAATTCGTTCGACTATCTGAAATGGTCCAACGAACCTAGGAGCTTACTTTCCTTTGTTTCTGAATCGAACCACATGCTTCAACGGCATAATCTTCACAAAAACCATTTCGCCAACGTCGAATTCCAAATCCTTTCGACGCTCATCGACATAACTCTTCTGACGATCTTGGGCCGCCTTCATTCGTTGTCGAACGATCTCAATACAATCCGAGGTCTCTCTAATCACCTTTGGCCCAAGTACCAACTTATCTCTAGTTTCTAACCAACATGTCGGAGAATTGCATGGTCTCCCATACAACGCCTCATATGGTGCCATCCCAATGCTAGACTGCAGGTAGCTATTATTATATGCAAACTCAACTAAATGCAGATGGTCTTCCCATGATCCCCCAAAATCCAACACACAAGCTCTTAGGAGATGAAACACCCCACCCTCCATTAAGGTCACTCACAAAGGGAATGCCTTAACTTTGGTGGAGGTTTGTAAGTAAAAGTCACCGATAAAACACAAGACAGATATAAACACATATGTATAAGCAGCGGAAAACAACATACTTTTTATTTCATAAATATGTGCTCATACAAAACATTTCCATAACTGTCACATAATAACTTCCAAAACATTACGTCATCATTTCTGTCTTGGTTATTAAATAAAGAAGCATAAAAACATAATTAAGACTTCATAAATCCCCATAGAGTGTGTCCAACAGCCATAGCCAAGGAAAGAGAGTCCAAACCGTACATCTACTATCTTGAAGCTTGCAAAGAATCCAACTAAGCTGGGTTGTTTCCTCCCTGTGGACCTGGGGGGGAGGGGGGGAACGGAAGAAAAGAAGACGAAAGAAAATAGGGTCAGACATAAAGCCTGGTATGTCTAGTGACTCTTCAGTATGTGAATAAGAAAAAGGGCATGATAGGTATAAATTAGAAATAGGAAGTATCATAAACTAAGGTAAAGCAGTTTTTGAATCGAATATACTATCGCACCCCACACTATATCTCTGCACCTGCATGCGTTGTCTGAACTGGCACACCATGATCAGGGTGAAGTGATCCCCTTTCTAAAGATCGGCTCCTACTCACATAATCATCTGTGTCTTACGGCCCCCAAAGATTGTAGATACCTATCCATGGGGTGTATCAAGTCTCATGGTGGCAGCCCGACACAATTCTAGAATGCATAGGTTATACTACTGGTGCTCCCAGTGCCCTGTTTGTCTGCTCCGAAGTGTGTGCATGCCCGCACTTTGTTAGAACCCACACTGTTGCACCCACCACCGTCGCTTTTGACCGCTTACAATTAGCCCAGTAATCGTGCCCCACCCTGCCTAGTTTCAGGATACCATGATACCTAATTGGGTTACTGCTGAAATGGGTCCCCGTTACTTGGGTTTTCTAGTCAAACATGTTAAGTGGTTAAGTGTATGTATTTACCTAACCCCACCCATCAATTTATTTAACATGTTGAATTGGTTTAGTGTTTTAGTTAACTTAACCCTATCATCCTGGCTTGTCTGTCCTTAGTTTTTTAAAGCACCGACCACTCACATTAGACAGGTATTGTTACGGTTACTGGATGTGCCGGTCGGTTTCGGGCAGATTTACACCATAACTCAGTCTAACCTCGGGTCCTTATTGGTCTCAATGCTTAACCTCTCACATTGGATAGGTATTGTTGTGATTACTGGAAAGCCAGGCAGGTCCGGGCAGGTTTACATCACAACTCAATCCAACCTCGTGTTAAGCATACTCGTATTTTCTAAATTTACATAATTGTCTTCATTAATTGTTATATGTAAATTTGCTAACAATTAAATGTTATGGCCCACGTTCCAAGTTTAACATTTTTGGTATAAGAATTTATACCATTCAAGTGCCACCAATTTTGGCATGTGACAATCATGCCAATTTCATATATTTTCACCATTTATGTCAAGTTTCCTATAATTACCAATTTCCCCAACGTTACCCTATCTAAATATTAGGCTAACAATCTTAGCCTATTTAACATATAATTTTAGGCTAAAAACTTAGCCTAATTTAGCGTACACAAAATTGACATTCATTAACAAAAACATGACATAGGTGTAAACTTGGCATTATTGGCATAGTCAATATGAACATCATAAGTGTGAACTTGCAAAATAGTCAACATACATATATGTGAATTTGCAACATAGACCGAATCATGGGTTTCAACTTGTCATGTGAACTTGCATTAAAAAGGGGGATCTAACTAAACAGGTGTCACATGAATTAGCATATGATTTAGACAACATAAGCCTAAACATGTTTAGATCTAGGCATAACATCGAACATCACTAGCATATGACAAGAATTTGACATGTCTATAAAGTATGTATAATTTCATCGCATGTGTGAACTAGATCCAATCATGTTTACTACTATAACATGAAACTTGCATTAAAATGGATCTTGGCATGGATCCAATTATGAACTTTGCAACTTTTGTATAAACATATGAACATGTATATGAACTTAATCATTTAGGCATAAAGTATATACATGAGATCTTAAATTGGACATACAACTTATATAATCACATAAGCATATAGGTGTAGATTACAACATGAACTATACAACTTGCATGTGATGTTGTTTTCATTTGAATGAATCCAACACCAAGTAAATTTAACCACAAACATTCCAACCATTCACAATACAACCATTTCAATACATAGATATGAATTAACATCATCGTTATACAATAGCACAATTCCACTTCCAATTTACATCGAATCAAGTCTTAATTTTATTCCCATCGGAAAAATCATTATACTTACAACAAATGATGGTCTTGTTTTCTGATTTCTGAGTTCTGAATTTGAATTACTTTCCTTTGGGTAGACAAACGTTGTTTTGATTCTTGTTTTACTTTAGTTTTGGCTCGTCTCTAATCTTTTCTACAAGTGGAGGCTCCTCTCAGTTTTCTCCCGACAGCATGGCGGCTCCGTCTCTAATTTTTTTATGTGAATTTAGGTTGGAGTCTTAAGTTGTTTATATAGAATTTCAGATTGATTTGAGCCGTCAGATGATCATAGATGAATCTAGACCATTCACTTCGAGAGGAGCCAACCAGAATGTGACAAATCAGCCCTAGTGACACAACCAAGCTCAGAAATTCGACCAGAAACCGACCAGGCCAGCCAGGGCCAAGCCAGGTCGACTGGGCAGGTCGACCTGGTCACCCAGGTCGATCCCCGGTCGACCTGGTGCCTGGGCGGGAATTTTCCCGCCCAGCCCAATTTGGGTCTGTTTTTCGAACTTTGAACAGAATTTGAACCGTTTGAATTTTAAATTTGAATTCTGAAACTTTCGGAGGTCATAACTCCTTCATACGGAGTCCGATTTATGCAAACTCGGACTCTATCTCAAGCAGAATTCCAATACGAACGCAATGGCGTAACCCGTTTCCCTTAATTCTATCATTTAGAATTAATTATACTTTAATTTGTTAATTTACAGTAAACAGAAAATTCGGGGTGTTACATTCTCCCCTCCTTAAAGGATTTCGTCCCCGAAATCTTCAAGTCTAGGAGAACGTAAGTCCTAACATCCAATTGTCCATCTACTCAACCAACAAACACAGGCGTCCAATGTCCTTAAAAGACTTCTAATGCTTCGTGATCATATGCATAGTGTGTGTATATGTCCTTATCTAATGCAAAAATTAGGTGGTCTACTGATTCAGTTGACCTCCTTAATGCGAATCATGTAAGTACCATGAATCCATTATATATGCAAATTTTTCCTACTTATAATTCTACATGAGTGCGCAACCATTCGTACAAATGCGATATCTATATGACAACATATCAAATTTCAACCACATACAAATATGAATACATATATGCATATGCAATACGAAGTGACTGAGCCGATCTAAAACCTAGGTTGTGTGTGTATATGCATCCACGAGCAACCACTTGCAACCACTTGCAGCCATCAACCATAACATGTTTCAAATACATGTTTACATCCAAAAGGAGTTTCTACCTAAGGATAAAGGATAATATCGAGGAGATATAACTAAAAAGATAGACACAAGCACAACTTAAGGAAAAAGAGAGGTCAAAGATGTACCCTCGAAAAGAAAAGGATAGGCCACGCGTATTCTGTCCTCAATTTCCCAAGTTGCGTCTTCCTCGGCGTCGCTCCACTGAACCTTAATGAGCTTGACTCCGCGGTTGCGTAGCTTTTTCACTTCAGTTCCTACGATTCGAGTTGGAACTCTCCTCACAGTTGCTTCGCGTTCCACTTCGGCTTCTTCTAGAATGCTTGGCTCCACCACTTCCACAGATTCATGTAGACATTTCCAGAGATGAGAAACATGAAAGACATTGTGAATTCCAGCCAACCTTTCAGGCAGCTCTACTCTATAAGCCATTTTCCCAATCTTCTCGATGATAGGGAACGGTCCTACAAATCTTGGTGCTAGCTTTCCTGCGGACCCAAAGCAAACGACGTTCCTTAAAGGGGATACCTTAAGGAAAACCCTGTCCCCAACCTCAAACTCAAGGTCAGTCCTTCTTTTGTCTGCGTAGGATTTCTGTCTATCTTAGGAAGTCTTCATTCTCCTTCGTATCAAGTCTACTTTTTCCGAAGTCTCTCTAATCATGTCTGGCCCAAGTATAATCTTGTCAGTAGGCTCCCACCAACAAGTTGGTGATCGACGCGGTTTTCCATATAGAGCTTCGAAGGGCGCCATGCCGATAGTGGCTTGGTAACTGTTGTTGTAGGCGAATTCCACTAAAGGAAGATGATCCTCCCAAGTCCCTCCGAAGTCAAGAACGCATAGTCTCAAAAGATCTTCTAATACTCTATTCACCCTTTCTGTATGACCATTAGTTTTGGGGTTATAGGCCGTGCTCAAGCATAACTGTGTGCCTACAGCTTCTTGCAGACTCCGCCAAAATTCGCTCGTAAAGATGGGATATCTGTCACTCACTATGCTGGAGGGTATTCCATGGAGTCGAACTATTTCCTTGAGATAAAGAGAAGCTAGAGACGAGGCAGTCCTTCTACTCTTGATAGTTATAAAGTGGGCGCTTTTAATAAGCCTGTCCACTATTACCCAAATGCTAGTATTGCCTCTTCTTGACCAAGGAAACCCGTCAATGAAGTCTATTGAAATGCTATCCCACTACCATTGCGGGACTTCTAGAGGATGAAGCAGTCCTCCAGGCTTCTTTTGTTCCGCCTTGGCCTGTTGGCATGTCACGCACTTAGAAACGAAATCTGCCACGTCCTTCTTCATGCCGCTCCAATAGAAAACTCTCTTTAGGTCCTTGTACATCTTGTCTCCAGTTGGATATATTGTCATCTTGGAATGATGTGCTTCCTCGAGAACCATCTTTACTAAATCCCTTGCTTGTGGGACGCATAGTCTTCCATCCCATCTCAGCCAACCCTTACCATCGATGGAGTACCTATTGAGGTGACTGGAAGTTTCACCCCTAATTAGTTTATCAATCACATCAACAAGATGAGGGTCTTTGCGTTGTGTGGCCCCTATTGAGTCTAAAAGAGTAGGCCGTACTTCTAGAGATGCCAATAAACCAGGTACAAAATCAGAGGAGGGCCTAAAGTCAAAACTGGCTATATACTCCAAGCTTTGCCTTTCCACAAAGAGAGGGCTTAGGGTCAGCTTCTTTCTGCTCAACGCGTCTGCTACTATGTTACCTTTGCCAGGAGTATAGGAAATCTCAAAATCATATGAGGCAAGGAACTCCATCCTCCTTTGCTGCCTCAAGTTAAGATCTTTCTACGAGAAAAGATAATTCAACGATTTATGGTCAGTATATAATTCGAACTTTTCACCTAGGAGATAATGGCGCCAAGACTTAAGCGCAAATACGATGGCGGCCAACTCAAGGTCGTGGGTTGGGTAGTTCTTTTCATGAACTTTCAATTGTCTTCCACCATAAGCTACTACCCTCCCTTCTTGCTTTAGAACAACGCCTAGTCCCGTACCACAAGCATCCGTATATACTGTGAACATCTTGCTTCCATCTGGCAAAGTCAGAACCGGGGCTGTTGTGAGAGCCCTCTTTAATCGTTGGAAAGCAAACTCGCAATCCAAATCCCAAGCGAACGCCAGATTCTTCTTTGTTAGCCTTGTGAGTGGAGATGAGATTTTCGCGAAATCCCTAATGAACTTTCGGTAAAAACCGGCTTGCCCAAGAAAGCATCGGACTTCGGTTGTATTTCTTGGTGTCTTCCAATCTTGCACTGCCACCACTTTCGCGGGGTCTACAGCTAACCCCTCTTTGGACACTATATGTCCAAGAAATCTTACTTCTTCTCTCCAAAAGTGGCACTTGGAGAATTTGGCTTTTAGCTGATGAACTCGAAGAGTTTCCATGATCTCCTTCAGTTGCTGAGCATGTTCTTCCTCATTCTTTGATAAGATCAAATTATCGTCTACGAAGACCACCACGAACTTATTGAGGAATTCTCTGAACACCTTGCTCATTAGGTCCACGAAATAAGCGGGTGCGTTTGTCAAGCCGAAAGGCATGACAAGCCACTCATAGAAACCGTCTGGGGTCCTGAACGCCGTTTTATCAATGTTATCTTCAGCTACCCTTAGCTGATGGAACCCAGTAGCCAGATCAATTTGGGAGAAGACCGACACACCTACAAGCTGATCAAACGAATCGTCTATTCTGGGAAGCGGGTGTCTATTCTTTTTAGTCAGCTTGTTTAGCTCCCTATAGTCCACACAAAGACGTAATGAACCATCTGCTTTGGTTGCGAACACCACTAGAGCACCCCATTCCGAGATACTCCGCCTTATAAACCCCTTCTCGAGAAGCTCCTTAACTTGCTTACTGAGCTCCTTTCACTCCTTTGGAGCCATGTGTCTAACAGGCAGAGCTACGGGCTTTGCATTATCAACAAGATATATGTGGAAGTCTATTTCCCTCTTCGGAGGTAAGCCTTTCACCTCTTCAAAGACATTCGGACATTCCCGGACCACTCTAACCGACTGCAAATTCTCAACAGCAGCGTCAAGCGACTCTAGATAACTAAGAATAACAGCATTCAAGGGATTACAAGAAATTTCTAGGGTGTTACCGAGCCGAGTCAAGAGCCTAACCACTCTTTTCTCACAATCAAGAATGGCACCATTACTGGATAACCAGTCCATGCCTAAGATCAGTCCATATCCCGAGAAGCCCAAAACAAAGGCGCTACTTCTAAATTCAACACTTAGAATAGAGATTTTCAAATCCAAGCAAAACATCGACAAATAAGCCGAGCCCCCAATTGGATTTGAAACAACCAAGGGATCTTCTACCATACTAGTGTCTAGGTGCAGAGATTCTACTAAGGCAGATGAAATAAAGGAGTGTGATGCACCAGAATCAAAGAGAGTGCGAACTGGATAATCATAAAGATAAAATAAGCTTTCTACAGAAATATTTCTACCTCGTTCCTGCGAAGGTGCCACCAGTGTGTGAACCTGTCTTCCTGAGGTGGATCCAGTCCTCTATCCCTGCCCCCGCTTCTTTAGGCAGTCCTTAGCCAAGTGTCCCGTCTCTCCACAATGGAAACAACCACCATTCATCTTTGCCTTCTTCTTCCTGCATTCTTTTGCTATATGTCCCACAATGCCACATAAATTGCACCTTCTCCTTTCACGGGTTTTGTTGTTCTTCCCGCCTTTCTTGAGGTCTGTTTTCTTAGCCTGTAAACCCTCTTTCTTTTCTTGAGGCACTTCCACCTTTGCCTCTTTCTTGCCTTTATCTTCCTCGTGTAGCAGCGCCATGTCCATCAAGCTTTCATAGGTCGCTCCCATAGGTATATGGGCCATAGCAAGGCTGTGTAGAGGCTCATTCATACCTTTGACGAAGGAAGGGCCTTCTTGTGTTGGGTGTTTACTAAATCCAGCCCAAATCTAGCCAGTTGATTAAACTGATTGACATACTCCTTGATCGTCATACTTCCTTGCTTAAGAGTTAGGAACTTCTCCATCTGCAAGCTTCTTTCAGCTTGGGAGAGGAACTTCATCTCAAACCTCATCCTGAAATCTTCCCAAGTTTCCACTGTCCTTTCAGCATGGGTAAATTCCCACCAATAGGAAGCTTCATCTTTAAGAAACCACACTGCTAGTTGTATCTTTTGCCTGTCGTCAACTTCGAAGATGACGAACAAAACTTCGGTCTCCTTCAGCTAGTTCCTTGCTGCCACAAATGATTCAGTTCCATAAAAGTCCTTTCCTCCCATAGCCTTGAAGTCTCTGCACGTCTTAGCGAAAGTATTTCCACGAGGAGGAGGAGGAACCGCTGCCACTGTTGGAGGAGGAATGTCTCCTAGGCCCGCACCATTAGCCCTACCCTCTAGGTACCTTCGGAACCAGCCAAGGATCGATACTCCTTCTGGAAGGTTAAGATCTCCAGACATGCTGGAACAAAAAGGAAAGTATTCAAGAAAAGGATAGAGAGATAGTGCATATGGATTTTAGGGAATTTTTCCTTTTAAAAACAACACTTTTTCTTGAAAACAATGCTTCTTTAAACTTCTTTTTGAAAATAGCTTCAAAAACTTTTAACTAGTCTGGTAAATCTGTGCTCTGATACCAAGTGAAACACCCCACCCTCCATTAAGGTCACTTACAAAGGGAATGCCTTAACTTTGGTGGAGGTTGTAAGTAAAAGTCACGGATGAAACACAAGACAGATACAAACACATATATATAAGCAGCGGAAAACAACAAACTTTTTATTTCATAAATATGTGCTCATACAAAACATTTCCATAACTGTCACATAATAACTTCCAAAAAATTACATCATCATTTCTGTCTTGGTTATTAAATAAAGAAGCATAAAAACATAATTAAAACTGCATAAATCCCCATAGAGTGTGTCCAACAACCATAGCCAAGGACAGAGAGTCCAAACCGTACATCTACTATCTTGAAGCTTGCAAAGAATCTGACTAAGCTGGGTTGTTTCCTCCCTGTGGACCTTGGTTGGGGGGGGGGGGGAACGGAAGAAAAGAAGACAAAAGAAAATAGGGTCAGACATAAAGCCTGGTAAGTCTAGTGACTCTTCAGTATGTGAATAAAAAAAGGGCATGATAGGTATAAACTGGAAATAGGAAGTATCATAAACTAAGGTAAAGCAGTTTTTGAATCGAATATACTATCGCACCCCACACTATATCTACATGCATTGTCTCAACTGGCACCCCATGATCAGGGTTAAGTGATCCCCTTTCTAAAGATCGGCTCCTACTCGCATAATCATCTGTGTCTTACGGCCCCCAAAGATTGTAGATACCTATGGTGGTCCCACCATAGGTGTATCAAGTCCCATGGTGGTGGCCCGACACAATTCTAGAATGCATAGGTTATACTACTGGTGCCTCCAGTGCCCTGTTTGTCTGCTCCGAAGTGTGTGCACGCCCTCACTTCGTTAGAACCCACACTGTTGCACCCACCGCCGTCGCTTTTGACCGCTTACAATCAGCCCAGTAATCATGCCACACCCTGCCTAGTTTCAGGGTACCATGATACCTAATTGGGTTACTGCTGAAATGGGTCCCCGTTACTAGGGTTTTCTAGTAAAACATGTTAAGTGGTTAAGTGTCTGTATTTACCTAGCCCTACCCATCAATTTATTTAACATGTTGAATTGGTTAGGTGTTTTAGTTAACTTAACCCTACCATTCTGGCTTGTCTGTCCTTAGCTTTTAAAAGCACCGACCACTCACATTAGATAGGTATTGTTACAGTTACTGGATGTGCCGGTCGGTTCCGGGCAGATTTACACCGTAACTCAGTCTAACCTCGGGTCCTTATTGGGCTCAATGCTTAACCTCTCACATTGGATAGGTATTGTTGTGACTACTGGACAGCCGGGCGGGTCCGGACAGGTTTACATCACAACTCAATCCAACCTCGTGTTAAGCATACTCGTATTTTCTAAATTTACATATTTGTCTTTATTACTTGTTATATGTAAATTTGCTAACAATTAAATGTTATGGCCCACTTTCCAAGTTTAACATTTTTGGTATAAGAATTTATACCATTCAAGTGCCACCAATTTTGGCATGTGACAAACATGCGAGTTTCATATATTTTCACCATTTATGTCAAGTTTCCTATAATTACCAATTTTCCCAACGTTACCCCATCTAAATATTAGGCTAACAATCTTAGCCTAATTTTCGTTCGCATGGTTTTTAACATATAATTTTAGGCTAAAAACTTAGCCTAATTTAGCGTACACAAAGTTGGCATTCATTAACATAAACATGACATAGGTGTAAACTTGGCATTATTGGCATAGTCAATATGAACATCATAGGTGAGAACTTGCAAAATAGTCAACATACATATATGTGAATTTGCAACATAGACTGAATCATGGGCTTCAACTTGTCATGTGAACTTGCATTAAAAGGGGGATCTAACTAAACAGGTGTCACATGAATTAGCATATGATTTAGACAACATAAGACTAAACATGTTTATATGTAGGCATAACATCGAACATCACTAGCATATGACATGTCCATAAAGTATGTATAATTTCATCGCATGTGTGAACTAGATCCAATCATGTTTACTACTATAACATGAAACTTGTATTAAAATGGATCTTGGCATGGATCCAATTATGAACTTTGCAACTTTTGTATAAACATATGAACATGTGTATGAACTTAATCGTTTAGGCATAAAGTATATACATAAGATTTTAACTTGGACATACAACTTATATAATCACACAAACATGTAAGTGCAGATTACAACATGAACTATACAACTTGCATGTGATGTTGTTTTCATTTGAATAGATCCAACACCAAGTAAATTTAACCACAAACATTCCAACCATTCAAAATACAAACATTTCAATACATAGATATGAATTAACATCACCGTATACAATAGCACAATTCCACTTCCAATTTACATCGAATCAAGTCTTAATTTTATTCCCATCGGAAAAATCACTATACTTACAACAAACGACGGTCTTGTTTTCTGATTTCTAAGTTCTGAATTTGAATTGCTTTCCTTTGGGTAGACAAACGTTGTTTTGATTCTTGATTTACTTTAGTTTTGGCTCGTCTCTAAGCTTTTCTACAAGTGGAGGCTCCTCTCAGTTTTCTCCCGACAGCATGGAGACTCCGTCTCTAATTTTTTTATGTGCATTTTGGTTGGAGTCTTAAGTTGTTTATATAGAATTTCAGATTGATTTGAGCCATCAGATGATCATAGATGAATCTAGACCATTTACTTCGAGAGGAGCCAACCAGAATGTGACTAATCAGCCCTAGTGACACAACCAAGCACAGAAATTCGACCAGAAACTGACCAGGCCAGCCATGGCCAAACCAGGTCGACTGGGTAGGTCGACCCACAGGTCGATCCCAGGTCGACCCTATGGTCTACCTAGTCACCCAGGTCGACCTGGTGTCTGAGCGGAAATGTAACACCCCACCTCCGCCAATGCCACTCTTGCAATCACACTAGCTTTGGAGGGGCGTTAAACAAGGTAAACATACATGCAGATATCACAAGACAGAACATATAGGCCAAAACAGAGTAAGTAAGGCAGCAGGTAAAAACTAACATTTCAAAACCATAGTCAAGTTACATCAAAGTACTTGGTCATTATTTTCCCACAAAACAAAGTCTAGAAACATAAATTGAAAACTGGAAAAAACATAAAGTAACTATCCCCAAAGTAGAGTAAAGCCATAGCATGCTCAAGTCCTAACCGTACATGAGCTATCCAGAAAGCAGCTAAAGATCCAAGCTAGGTACCAGTGTTCCCACCCTGTAAACCTGGAGGGGGGGAAACGAAAGAAAATAGGCGAAAGAAAATGGGTCAGTCAAAAGACTGGTAAGTCCTATCTACTATTAGTATAAGAACTAATAAAGTTAACTAGAAATGTAAAGCAAAGATGAAACATGGGGTGATAACTGGCATGGTGAAAAGTTAACAAGATAGATCAAGTGTGGCATCGCGTATACAAGGTTAAGTTGCACCAAGTGTGTACTAGTATTCCAATCCATGTCAAGTATAAACAAGAAATGATCCCTTGACCCAAAGCTGGCCCAATATCATGAGGTGACCTAAATCAAGGTCCAACTACTCGGTCTAGTCGATCGGCTCCCTAAAAGCCTAACTCGTCCAGTGTCGGTGTCATACGGCCCAATCACGAAGTGTAGTCAAACTGTGCTAGGTCCACCCTAGGGTGTATCAAGTCCTAGGGTGCCAACCACGGACACAAATCAAGCACGCACAGTCTAAACCTACTGGTGCCCGTGTCTGCTTTTTCAACTCCGGACTATGTGCACGACCATGGTCCGCCTGAACCTACACCGGCGCACCTACTCAGCCGCCGTTTTGGTCGCTTACATGTCAGCCCAGTAATCGTGTATCATGATACAATCAAGAGGGTTACTGGTGAAAAGGACCACGTAACTAGGGTTTCTAGCGGGTTAAACGTGGTTAACCCTATCCAATCAAGTTGGTTAAGTGTACCCAAGGTTCATGACTTAATCCCATCAACCCATCGTGTTTAATTGGTTAAGTATTCAAGTGGTCCATGACTTAACCCTATCATGTGGCATTAATTAATTTAATGCACCCAACCTCTCACATTAGACCTTGTTGTGGTTACTAGTTAAGCCGGGCGGGTCCGGGTAGCTTTACACCACAACTTAGTCTAACCTCGGGTTTCAAGTGCGACATGACCAACTACTCACATTGGGTCCTATTGCTTGTAGACACTAGTTAAGCCGGGCGGTTCCGGGTAGATTTATGCTACAAAATCAACCCAACCTCGAGTTGGCCATTCTCATGTTTTCTAGAAGTCATGTCCAAGTTCATGTTCATGTTTCAAGCATAATCACATGTCATATTTCATGTCATCTTTTTAAGTCATGTTTTTATTCCATTTTAGTTTACCCATAACGTAACCCCATCGCATGAAAGTTCGCATAAACGCAAATAGATCTCAAAGGGGAAGCTTAGAAGCATGACATAATTAATAAGGTTTGGGGCCACAAGTTAAACATGGTGGCATATGAGGCAAATGTGTTCATAAACTTGCATATTACATTATAGGCCTCAAAACATGCATGATATCAACTTTAGCAAAATAGATGAAACATGTTCATAAATGACATAGGATGATAGCAAGTGATTCGCATATAACATCATATGCAAGATGACATAAGGTTTATGAGGGATCATAAACTTGCATATTACATTATAAGCCTCAAAACATGCATGGTATCAAACTTTAGCAAATAGGTGAAACATGATCATAAATGACATGGGATGATAGCTAGTGATTCACATATAACATCATATGCAAGATAACATAAGGTTTATGAGAGTTTCTATGTTGCTTTATGCAACATTTCCAATCAAAGCTCATAGCTTTCTATGCATAAGGTAAAGGTGATAGCTTTACAAACATGCATAGAATAAATCTATGCATAACATGATAGGATCAAAGCACATAACATACTTAGGACCAAACTCAAACTTGCAACATGTCATATTTAACTTCATAGTTAGAATCTAAGAGTAGTATAGGGCTTACAATGCTATGAAGACTTGTAAAATAAAAATAAGATTGAGACGAAGCCACTAGCAACTCTAAAGACCCCCAAATAGCAAGCTTCAATGAAAACCCTTGAGAAATAAAAAGAAGATCCTTGCTTTGATGAAGAAAGATTAAACTTTGGCCTTAGAAACTCTCAAACAAGCTTAGGAACTCTCATATGAATGAAGATGGAGGCTATGACAAGAGGGTGGAGTCCATGATTAAACATTTTGACATAGTTTAGTTGTAGGAATGATTTATGTTGATTTAGGCTAGGTATTAGGGACTTTTTATAGATGATTAGGTTAGTTTAGGCCATAGGATTAACCCTAATTCAGATCTGGGCCATCAATTCACGTCACTAGCCTCCAAACATGTCTTGAGGAACAAGTCAGGTGCACCCAGGTCGACAGGGGTGTCGACTGGGCAGTCGACACAGCCTGGGGTGTGTCGACTCCCAAGTTGACTCCCTAGTCAACTTGGGGAGTGGCGGGATCTTTTCCCGCCTACCCTGCCCAGCTGAATTTGAATTCGAATCTGTTTTTGAACTTGAATTTTCTGAAAACTTCTATGGGCCATAACTGGGTCATACGGACTCCGATTTTCGAAAACTCGGACTCTATTTCGCGTATTTTTCCGAGACGAACGCAATGGCAGAGCTCGTTTCCCTTGCTTCATATTTTATCATTTAATTCTGCCTTGATTTATGTTATGGCTTGTTATTAAAAATACGGGTTGTTACATCCTCCCCACCTTAAAGGATTTCGTCTCCGAAATCTCTAAGTTAGGAAGAACGTATCCTACCATCCATCATCCATCTACTCAAAACATCATCCACGTGCAGTCAATGTCCTTAACAAATTCTAAATGCTGTATGACTATATGCAAAGGTGTGTGTATATGTACTTATCTAATGCGAAAATCAGGCGGTTACTGATTCGGTAAACCCCCTTAATGCAAAGTATGTTAGTGAAATGAGTCCATATGTATGAAAATTCCTAACATAATTTATAATCTCTATATGAGTGCACATAACATTCATCCATATGCAACATCCACGTGATAGCATAACAAGTTTCATCCATGAATAAGTATAAGCACTCATGCATATGCAATATGAAAGTGTGTGAGCCGATCTTAGTGCCTAATGTGTATCATGCATCCACGAGTATCCACTTGCAAACACTTGCAACCACTTGCAAACATCAAGCATAACATGTTTCAAATACATGTTTCATCCAAAGGGTTTCTACCTAAGGTTCTCATGACAAGGTTAGCGAGATAACAAGATAAACATGGATAGCAAAAGAAAGATATGCTAAAAAAAGAAAAGAGATCGAGAGTGTACCCTCAAAAAGAAATGGATAAATCCCACGCATCTTCTCCTCGGTTTCCCAAGTTGCATCCTCTTCGGCTTCACTCCACTGAACTTTCACCAATTTGACTTCTCGATTTCTTAGCTTCTTGATCTCCGTTACCAAGATACGAATCGGAGCTCTCCTCAAGGTTGCCTCTTTCTCTATCTCCACGTCTTCAAGAATGCTAGGTTCAACCACCTCAGCGGACTCATGTAGGCACTTTCGGAGATGCGAGACATGAAAGACATTATGCACTCCGGCCAACTTCTCGGGCAATTCCACCTTATAGGCCATCTTCCCAATTCTTTCTATGATAGGGAAGGGTCCTACGAACCTTGGTGAAAGCTTCCCAACTGCTCCAAAATGAACCAAATTACGCAAAGGAGAAACCTTCACGAAAACCATATCTCCAACTTCGAATTCCAAATCTGTCCTTCGCTTGTCAGCATAGGATTTCTGTCTGTCTTGGGCCGCTTTTATCCGTCTTCTCACCAATTCAACTTTCTCGGATGTGTCCCGTATCATATCGGGCCCAAGTATAAGCCTATCCGTTGTCTCCCACCAACAAGATGGTGACCTACACGGCCTCCCATACAGAGCTTCAAATGGTGCCATCCCTATGCTAGCTTGATAGCTATTATTATAAGCAAACTCTACAAGAGGGAGATGGTCTTCCCAAGTACCACCAAAGTCAAGAACACAAAGCCTCAAAAGATCTTCTAGCACTCTATTCACCCTTTCGGTTTGGCCATCCGTCTGGGGGTGATAGGCTGTACTTAGATTCAATTGCGTACTCATCGCTTCTTGCAAACTATTCCAGAACTGGCTAGTGAAGATTGGGTCACGATCGCTAACTATGCTAGAAGCAACTCCATGCAATCTCACTATCTCTCGAAGATAAACAGATGTCAGCCATGATGCGGTCCTCTTGCTCTTCACTGGAATGAAATGAGCACTCTTCGTAAGCCTGTCAACTATGAACCATATGCTCGTATTCCCTTTCCTTGACCTAGGCAATCCATCCACAAAATCCATAGAGATACTCTCCCACTTCCATTGCGGGACCTCCAATGGATGTAATAGCCCACCGGGTTTCTTCGACTCGGCTTTCACTTGTTGGCACACCATGCACTTTGAAACATACTCTGCCACATCCTTCTTCACTCCAGCCCAAAAGAAAATGCGCTTCATGTCCCTATACATCTTATCTCCCCCAGGATGTATAGTCATCTTTGAGTGATACGCTTCTTCGAGAACTTTATGCACCAAGTCTCCTACTTGTGGAACGCATAGCCTTCCATCACGCCTCAGCCAACCCTTGTCATCAATGGTATATCTAGCAAGGTGACTAGATGTCTCACCATGAATCAACTTGTCCATGATCTCGACTATCTGTGGATCTTCCTTCTACGAAGTCCCTATTTGATCAAGAAGTATAGGTCCAAGCTCAAGAGATGCTAACGAACCCGTCATCGACTCAACAGCTGTTGTGAAATCAAAGGTTGCCAGGAACTCTAGGCTCCTCATCTCAACAAACAAGGGACTCAAGGTCAACCTACTTCTGCTTAGTGCATCTGCAATAACATTACCCTTGCCAGGGGTATAAGCTATCTCGAAGTCATAAGATGCCAAGAATTCCATCCACCTTTGCTGCCTTAGATTCAGATCTTTCTGCGAGAAGAGGTACTTGAGTGACTTGTGGTCAGTATACAACTCAAACCTTTCGCCTAGAAGATAGTGGCGCCAGGATTTGAGTGCAAAAACGATCTCCGCCAACTCCAAATCATGAGTGGGATAGTTCTTCTCGTGAACCTTAAGTTGCCTACCCCCATAACATATCACTCTTCCTTCCTGCATCAGAACAACACCTAACCCCATGCCACATGCATCGGTGTACACGGTAAACATCTTACCGCCATCGGGTAATGCCAAAACTGGAGCTGTAGTAAGGGCCCTCTTGAGCCTTTGAAAAGCAAGCTCACACTCTAAGTCCCATGCAAAGACTAAGTTCTTCTTCGTCAACTTAGTAAAAGGGGCTGAAATCTTAGCGAAGTCCCTGATGAACTTCCTATAGTAGCCCGCCAGACCGAGAAAGCTTCTTACTTCGATTGCATTCCTAGGAGTCTTCCAGTCTTGAACTGCAACAACTTTCGTGGGATCCACCGCTATGCCTTGCTTAGAAACTATATGTCCAAGAAACCGAACTTCCCTTCTCCAAAAATGGCATTTGGAGAACTTGGCTTTCAACTGATGAGCTCTAAGCGTATCCATTACTTCCTTGAGGTGTCTAGCATGTTCTTCCTCATCCTTTGAGAAGATCAGAATATCATCTACGAAGACAACCACAAACTTGTTAAGGAACTCCCTGAACACCCTACTCATCAAATCTACGAAGTAGGCGGGTGCATTAGTCAAACCGAATGGCATGACAAGCCATTCAAAGAATCCATCTGGAGTCCTAAACGCAGTCTTATCAATACTATCCTCAGCCACTCTAAGCTGATGGAATCCGGTGGCTAGATCGAGCTGAGAGAAAACAGAAGCACCAACAAGTTGGTCAAAGAGGTCATCAATCCTCGGTAATGGGTGCCTATTCTTCTTTGTCAGCTTGTTCAACTCTCGATAATCAACACATAGATGAAGCAAACCATCCGCCTTAGTAGCGAATACCACAGGAGCACCCCATTTAGAAATGCTTCGCCTAATAAAAAAATTTCTCAAGCAACTCCTTGATTTGCTTACTGAGCTCCCTTCTTTCTCGTGGGGCCATGTGCCTAACGGGCAATGAGACTGGCTTGGCATTATCAACAAGATAAATGCGGAAATCTATATCTCGTTTAGGGGGTAACCCCTTAACCTCTTCAAAGACATCAGGATAGTCTCGGACCACCCTTACAGATTGCAGATCATCGATGGACGAGTCAAGAGATTCAAGATAACATAATATGACGGGATCCAGCGGGTTGCAAGAAATCTCTAGGGTATTACCGAGGCGAGTCATGAGCCTCACCACCCTATGCTCACAATCGAGGATAGCTCCATAACTGGACAACAAATCCATGCCCAAAATCAACCCGTATCCCGTGAACCCGAGAACATAAGCATCACACGTGAATTCCACGGTCAAGATAGAAATCTTCAAACCCACACAAATCATAGATAAATGGGCGGAACCCCCAATTGGATTTGAAACACTAACGGGATCTTCAACTAGACTAGTACTTAGGTGCAAACTTTCAACAATGTCAGAAGAAATAAAGGTATGCGATGCGCCAGAATCAAATAAGGTGCGAACAGGAAAATCAGAAATATAAACAAGGCTTTCTACAAAAATACTACCTCGGTCCTGAACTGGAGCAGTGTTGAGGGCATGCACTTGCCCTCCAGAAGGTCCTGCACGCTGAGTCTGCCCTTGTCCTTGCTTCTTGGGGCCATCTTTGCTAATGTGTCCAGTCTCCCCACAATGAAAGCATTCGCCCAACTTCCTCTTCTTCTTCCTGCAATCTTTGGCTATGTGCCCAACAATCCCACAGAAGTTGCATTTTCTTGGGTCCTTTGCCTTGTTGTTGTTGGCCTTATTGCCCTTGTTGTTCTTGTTGTTCTTGTTGTTCTGATTGCTCTGATTCCCTCCCCACTTGGGATCTGTCTTCTTGGTTTGAGTCTCATTAGGCCTGACTTCTTTCTTGCCATTCTTATCGTCTCCTTGAAGCAATGCTATGTCCACTAGGCCTTCAAAAGTGGCCCCCATGGGTATATGAGACAGGGCTAAACCTTGTAATGGCTCATTCAACCCTCGTGCAAAGCGTAGAGCCTTCTTCTGGGGAGTATTAACCATGTCCAAACCGAATCGAGCAAGCTGGTTAAATTTATTCACATACTCCCTCACTGTCATGTCGCCTTGCTTCAAAGATATAAACTTCTCCAATTGCAGATTTGCCTCAGCAGATGATAGAAACTTAAGCACAAACCTCGTCCTAAAGTCGACCCAAGTCTCTACAGGCCTAGTAGCATTGGTGACCTCTCACCAATAAGCAGCTTCTTCTTTCAATAGCCATGCTGCCAACAGAACTTTTCTACGGTCTTCCACATCAAAGATAGCGAAGAGATCTTCAGTTTCTTTCAACCAATTTCTCGCCTCCACAAAAGTCTCTATCCCAATAAAATTCTTGCCCCCCATCGCCTTAAAGTCTTTGCAAACCTTAGCGAAATCTGCTTGTGGATGCTGAGGAGGGGGAGGAAGAGGAGGAACCTCAGTTACGGTGGGAGTGTTTGCTGGGCCCGCATCGTTGGCCCTAGCTTCCAAGTACCTCCGGAACCATCCGGGAATGGTTACTCCCTCGGGAAGATTAAGATCGGCCATGCTGAAAAGAAAAGGAAAAGATAGATTTAGAACGAGGAAACAAAGGATAGTGCTAATGGCTTTTGGGGAATAGCCCTTCAAAATAAACTAGACTTTTTCTTGGAAAATACTTAATTGGTTTTGAAAATAGTTTTTCAAAAGGTAAGTTTTAAAAACCCTTTTTGCTCAAATCTTGCAAACCTTATGCTCTGATACCAAATGTAACACCCCACCTCCGCCAATGCCACTCTTGCAAGCACACTAGCTTTGGAGGGGCGTTAAACAAGGTAAACATGCATGCAGATATCACAAGACAGAACATATAGGCCAAAACAGAGTAAATAAGGCAGCGGGTAAAAACTAACATTTCAAAACCATAGTCAAGTTACATCAAAGTACTTGGTCATTATTTTCGCACAAAACAAAGTCTAGAAACATAAACTGAAAACTGGAAAAAACATAAAGTAACTATCCCCAAAGTAGAGTAAAGCCATAGCATGCTCAAGTCCCAACCGTACATGAGCTATCCAGAAAAGCAGCCAAAGATCCAAGCTAGGTACCAGGGTTCCCACCCTGTAAACCTGGGCGGGGGGGGGGGGGGGGGGGGACGAAAGAAAAGAGATGAAAGAAAATGGGTCAGTTAAAAGACTGGTAAGTCCTATCTACTATTAGTATAAGAACTAATAAAGTTAACTGGACATGTAAAGCAAAGATGAAACATGGGGTGATAACTGGCATGGTGAAAAGTTAACAAGATAGATCAAGTGTGGCATCGCATATACAAGGTTAAGTTGCACCAAGTGTGTACTAGTATTCCAATCCATGTCAAGTATAAACAAGAAATGATCCCTTGACCCAAAGCTGGCCCAATATCATGAGGTGACCTAAATCAAGGTCCAACTACTCGGTCTAGTCGATCGGCTCCCTAAAAGCCTAACTCGTCCAGTGTCGGTGTCATACGACCCAATCACGAAGTGTAGTCAAACTGTGCTAGGTCCACCCTAGGGTGTATCAAGTCCTAGGGTGCCAACCACGGACACAAATCAAGCACGCACAGTCTAAACCTACTGGTGCCCGTGTCCGCTTTTTCAACTCCGGACTATGTGCACGACCATGGTCCGCCTGAACCTACACCGGCGCACCTACTCAGCCGTCGTTTTGGTCGCTTACATGTCAGCCCAGTAATCGTGCCCCACCCTAGCCTAGTCCCTAGGGTATCATGATACAATCAAGAGGGTTACTGGTGAAAAGGACCACGTAACTAGGGTTTCTAGCGGGTTAAACGTGGTTAACCCTATCCAATCAAGTTGGTTAAGTGTACCCAAGGTTCACGACTTAACCCCATCAAACCATCGTGTTTAATTGGTTAAGTATTCAAGTGGTCCATGACTTAACCCTATCATGTGGCATTAATTAATTTAATGCACCCAACCTCTCACATTAGACCTTGTTGTGGTTACTAGTTAAGTCGGGCGGGTCCGGGTAGCTTTACACCACAACTTAGTCTAACCTCGGGTTTCAAGTGCGACATGACCAACTACTCACATTGGGTCCTATTGCTTGTAGCCACTAGTTAAGCCGGGCGGTTCCGGGTAGATTTATGCTACAAACTCAACCCGACCTCGAGTTGGCCATTCTCATGTTTTCTAGAAGTCATGTCCAAGTTCATGTTCATGTTTCAAGCATAATCACATGTCATATTTCATGTCATCTTTTCAAGTCATGTTTTTATGTCATTTTAGTTTACCCATAACGTAACCCCGTCGCATGAAAGTTCGCATAAACGCAAATAGATCTCAAAGGGGGAAGCTTAGAAGCATGACATAATTAATAAGGTTTGGGGCCACAAGTTAAACATGGTGGCATATGAGGCAAATGTGTTCATAAACTTGCATATTACATTATAGGCCTCAAAACATGCATGATATCAACTTTAGCAAAATAGATGAAACATGGTCATAAATGACATAGGATGATAGCAAGTGATTCGCATATAACATCATATGCAAGATGACATAAGGTTTATGAGGGATCATAAACTTGCATATTACATTATAAGCCTCAAAACATGCATGGTATCAAAATTAGCAAATAGGTGAAACATGATCATAAATGACATGGGATGATAGCTAGTGATTCGCGTATAACATCATATGCAAGATAACATAAGGTTTATGAGAGTTTCTATGTTGCTTTATGCAACATTTCCAATCAAAGCTCATAGCTTTCTATGCATAAGGTAAAGGTGATAGCTTTACAAACATGCATAGAATAAATCTATGCATAACATAATAGGATCAAAGCACATATCATACTTAGGCCCAAACTCAAACTTGCAACATGTCATATTTAACTTCATAGTTAGAATCTAAGAGTAGTATAGAGCTTACAATGCTATGAAGACTTGTAAAATAAAAATAAGATTGAGACGAAGCCACTAGCAACTCTAAAGACCCCCAAATAGCAAGCTTCAATGAAAACCCTTGAGAAATAAAAAGAAGATCCTTGCTTTGATGAAGAAAGATTAAACTTTGGCCTTAGAAACTCTCAAACAAGCTTAGGAACTCTCATATGAATGAAGATGGAGGCTATGACAAGAGGGTGGAGGCCATGATTAAACATTTTGACATAGTTTAGTTGTAGGAATGATTTATGTTGATTTAGGCTAGGTATTAGGGTCTTTTTATAGATGATTAGGTTAGTTTAGGCCATAGGATTAACCCTAATTCAGATCTTGGCCATCAATTCACGTCACTAGCCTCCAAACATGTCTTGAGGAACAAGTCAGGTGCACCCAGGCCAGACTGGCCAACCACCCAGGTCGACAGGGGTGTCGACTGGGCAGTCGACACAGCCTGGGGTGTGTCGACTCCCAAGTCGACTCCCCAGTCGACTTGGGGAGTGGCGGGATCTTTTCCCGCCTACCCTGCCCAGCTGAATTTGAATTCGAATCTGTTTTTGAACTTGAATTTTCTGAAAACTTCTATGGGCCATAACTGGGTCATACAAACTCCGATTTTCGAAAACTCGGACTCTATTTCGCGTATTTTTCCGAGACGAACGCAATGGCACAGCCCGTTTCCCTTGCTTCATATTTTATCATTTAATTCTGCCTTGATTTATGTTATAACTTATTATTAAAAATATGGGTTGTTACAGGAACTTTTCCCGCCCAGCCCAGTTTGGGTCTATTTTTCGAATTTTGAACAGAATTTGAACCGTTTGAATTTTAAATTTGAATTCTGAAACTTCCGGAGGTCATAACTCCTTCATATGGAGTCCGATTTACGCAAACTCAGACTCTATCTCAAGTAGAATTCCGAGTCGAACGCAATGGCATAACTCGTTTCCCTTAATTCTACCATTTAGAATGAATTATAATTTAATTTGTTAATTTACAGTTAACAGAAAATTCGGGGTGTTATAGGAGATCTTCCAAAACTCGGTTGGCCCTCTCGGTTTGAGCATCAGTTTGGGGATGGTAAGCCGTACTTAAACACAACTCGGTTCCCAAATCTTCTTGCAAACTTTTCCAAAATCCACTCGTGAACAATGGATCTCGGTCACTCACTATGCTCTTTGGGATACCACGGAATCGAACTATCCATTTCACATAAAGTTCAGCCAACTTTGATGACGTCCTAGTCTACTTGATAGGAATGCCTCACACTTTTGGTTAAGCGATCCACAATGACCCAAATCCCTTGGTTTCCTGCCCTGGTTCTAGGTAGTCCATCGATAAAATCCATAGATATATGCTCCAACTTCTACGTTGGAACTTCTAACGGCTGAAGCAAACCACTCGGCCTCTTCTGTTCAGCTTTCACCAACTGACAGTTCATGCATTTGGAAGTGAACTTTCCAATATCTCGCTTCATCCCCTCCCAGTAATAGACTCGCTTCATGTCCTGACACATCTTATTACCATCGGGATGAATCGTCAACTTCGAGTGATGACATTCTCTCAGAACCTCATCTCTCAATCCGTTGATATCAGGAACAACTAATCGCCCTTCCTTTTGAAGCCCATCTTCTCGATTGACTTAGAACTCTTTATCTTCTGGTTCCATCTTCTGGATAAACTCGACAAGCTTTGTATCTCGCTTTTGTCTTTCGCCAATCCTTTCGATATGAGTGGGTCTTATCGCTAAGCTTGCCAACATTTCAGATTCCAACTCGCACCTTGGCCTGAAATTAAACCTTTGCCAAATACTCTAGGTTCTTCGATTCTGAAAACATCGCACTGAAACTTGCGTTTCTTCGACTCAACGCATCCGCAACTGCGCTACCTTTGCCAGGAGTATAGGCTATACCAAAATCATATGATGCCAGAAACTCTAGCTATCTTTGCTGCCGAAGATTCAAATCCTTTTAGGAGAAAAGATACTTCAATGACTTGTGATCCGTGAACAATTCGAATTGAACTCCCAATAGGTAATGTCTCCACATCTTCAAAGAAAACACAATAGCCGCCAACTCTTAATCATTAGTTGGTTAGTTCCTTTCATGCGGCTTCAGCTATCGACTCACATAAGCCACAAACCTTATCCTTTTGCATTAGCATTGCTCCAAGTCTAGTACCTCATGCATCGGTATACACAATCATTTCTTCATTCCCACTTGAATAGTTAACACAGGTGCACTTGTCAATTTCTCTTTCAGGATCCCGAACACTTGCTCACACTTTGCATCCCATGTGAACACTTGGTTTTTTTTCGTCAATCCTGTTAACGATGTAGCTACCTTGGAGAAATCCTTGATAAACCGTCAGTGATACCCAGTCAACCCAAGGAAACTCCGTACATCCGTCACATTCTTAGGTCGATCCCATTCCTAGATCGCTGCCACCTTAGCGGGGTCAACCGCTATCCCATTTCCAGAAACAACATGGCCTAAGAACCTCACTTCACTCTTCCAGAAGTGACACTTCGAAAACATAGCTCTCAACTGATGCTTTCGTAAGATTTCCAACACTACTCTCAAGTGCGTCTTGTGCTCTTCCTCATTCCGAGAGTAAACCATAATGTCATCCATGAACACAAGCATAAACTTGTTCAACTGATCTCTGAAAACCCTATTCATAAGATCCACAAAATACGCTGGCGCGTTAGTCAACCCGAATGGCATCACCAACCATTCGAAGAAACCAGATGGTGTTCTAAAAGCAGTCTTTGGCACACTATCTTTTGCCACCCTCAAATGGTGAAATCCCGATGCCAAATCCATCTGATAAAACACTTTGGCCTCGTGAAGCTGATCGAACAAGTCATCAATCCTTGGCAACAGATACTTGTTCTTCTTAGTCAGCTTATTCAGCTCATGGTAGTCCACACACAATCTCAACGAGCCATCTGCCTTGGTTGCAAACACTATCGGTGCTCCCCACTCGGAAACACTTCTCCAAATGAATCCCTTCCTCAGAAGGTCATGAACTTGAACCTCTAACTCTCGCTGTTCCCTAGGCGCCATCCGCCTAAGAGGCATAACGATTGGTCTAGCACCCTTAACCAAATTGATCCTAAACTAGATCTCACGATGTGGCGGCAACCCTTTGACCTCGTGAAAGACATCCTCATACTCATTAGTGATCAACACAGATGACAAGTATTCCTATGAAATCCCAAGCTAATATAGATAGCTCATGAAGACACCCTCTTCACGCTTACATCTAATAAACACCTTTCGCCCTTCCATATACCCGACTCTCACCTCTAGCTTCTCGCACTTCACCCTTGCCGCATACCTCTTGATCCAATCCATGCCCAAGATGATACCAAACCCAGCGAAGTTAAGAACAAAGCAATCACACACAAAAGAGAAACCATGACTGGACAACACTAGATCACGACAAATCATGCAAAGATTGGATGAACTCTCAATTAGATTAGTCATGATCAATGGTCTATCACAAATTTCGGGTTCCAAACCCAAGCGACACACAAGCTCATTGAAAATGAAAGAATGTGATGCTCCAGTATCGAATAACACACAAACTGAAACACCTCGGATAAAAAGAGTACCTTGGACGCCGACACCCTTTCCTTTGTAGTAGGATCTCTTGAAGAAATTGGCACATCTTCCGAAGCATATGCTTTCACAATCTGCTTTCCCTTAGCTGATTCTAGTCAATCTTTCTTCTCATGCTTAGGCTTTCCACACTTGAAGCACTTCTTCTCAGCTTTGGGATTCTTGCATTCATTCGACTAATGACCCTTTTGTTGGTAGTTAAAGAAAACCACCTCACTCTTAAACTTCTTTTGGCCATCTTTTCCTTTCCGCCGTTGCTGTTTCCTCTTCTTATTATTACCACCCTGCATTGGTTTCTGAATTTCTTTGGTTGCAGTGACAACATTCGCTTCCTTAGGAAACAAGCTCTCACGGCGAACATCTTTTTCCACAAGCTTCTCGAATGTATCATCAAGGTGATCCACCAATGACCTTCCAATATAGGTATCCAACCCCATAATAAACTTCTCGTTCTTCTGATAAGGTGTATTAATGTATGAACGAGCGTACTTGGACAAAGCCTCAAAATTAGAAACATAATCAAGCACAGAATGACCATTCTGTTTCAGTTCCACGAACTTCTTGAACAAAGCAGACTTCTGAGTTATGGAGATAAACTTTGCTTCAAACTTAGCCTGGAATTGCTCCCATAAATTTCTTTCTCTGGAGTCTCAAGCGTGACTGAATTCCACCATTCCATGGCCCTGCCTTGCAGTTGCCTTGATGCAAGCTTTCTCTTGGTTGCACCATCCAAACTCAAGTCTCCAAAGATACGAACATAAGAATCCATACACCTCCGAACCTATTCAACTGGCTCAGACCCTTTGAAAGGTTTTCCTTCTAGAGATGTATAATCTTTGCATAGCTTCGCAAAGTCCACAACTTTAGGCAACTGAACTCCTACGCATATCGTACCTTCCACAGGAGCGGGGACCCTTCGCATGAATGCCCACATCATGGCTTCAAACATGGTAGGGTAGCCTGGTTCACCGCCATTTCCCCCTCCGATATTAGTTCCCCTAGTAGCATGTCTTGATGGTCATCTACTCATTCTAAATCTGCAATTTAGAATAATTAACCACTTCCAAGAAAAATGCTAAAGGAATACAACCGTTACTACCATATATGCTAATATATATAGTAAGCATCCAACTGAAATCTACAAGTACGACTCTCATATGTGATTACGTCTTCGAACTTTAGCTAAAATCGTTAACCAGAGCCCTGATACCAAATGTGACGAGTGCCCATAACCCCTGCACTAAATAAGAGGAACAATGCGCTGAAAGGCATGCCAGGCAGTTGTGGATGATCATCAGAGTAGGTAAACAACATCGGAACTTTTCGTGGAACTCAAGCGCAAGGATAAAATAAAATAGAATATATACAACAAGTAATAGTAGTGAAGCATCATATAGAAAACTTTTCAAACTTTAACAACATCCTGAAAGATTGTCCCAACATCATAGGAAATATCAAGTATGTACATAAGGCCTCACTACAACACTCATAGAGAAACTCAAACAGCGGAAACAAAAATACTAGATAGTAGTAAAAGTAATACGTCAGCCTCCTGCTCGCCTTCGCACAACATCATCGTCATCACTAATCAACAGTCACCTGCTACCTAATTTGTCCATCCACAACCGAATGAACAACCCAAGGTAATAAGAGGAAACATAAAACCTTGAGTCGGACAACAGTCTTAGTGAGCGAGAAAACAGCTAACAAACTTCATCAATAAAGTATATGAGAATGGATAGAAAAACATACTAATCTACCAAAAATATCAGAGAAAAACTCAACGATCCCCACATCGGACAGTGATAGCCTTTACGATAACATTTCAACCATACATCCATGAAAACCAAAACACCCATTTAATCATGGCAAAGCACTCATGACATCCAAATTATATATCTTATGTAAACCATCCTAATCGAACTCAACATCCCTCAAGAACAATCCCCAGAGGCCTAAACCAATATCAGACAAGCACCCAAGGAACATCTCCTTCGATGTTGGATAATCCACCTGAGATGGTTCAAAAAAAGCAACTACTCAACCATGACAGACTCTGGCTATCACCGCCAATCCTACTTTGAAACCATCGTTAATCATATGACGGCCAACATTGCCATATGTCAAAGGCTAATGGTAACCCCACTTCTAGCATAAACTCCACACGCCTTTCAACGATACATATGTATGTCCAACCTTGACAACTAAGCCTTTCAACGATACCCAGGGTACTCGATCTACAACCAGTTTTTTAGGTGCCCCTATCGTACCCCTGCTTTGAGCCAACTAGAAATTACGACAACGATAATCTCTCGGACTTCTCATCTCTAGTCATCCAACTTGATGACTTTTCATATCCCAAGCAACCTTCTCGAACAACCATTATCCACCAACTCACGAACTTTGAGTTGTCACCTCATTTGTTGTTCTACACCGATCAATGAACACATTTCAATACTTCGAACCTTCCTACTTGAATTTACTTCGAAGTCACACCATCACCGAGCTAATTACATTACTGCGTTGCGGCTAGGGTTCAGGGGGTTTCCCCCGAATTTTTTTCCAAGCTCTTTCCTTCAAATCTGAGCCGTGCCTGAAAAATATAATTTTCAGAAAATGACCCTGTGTCCTTAGTGCGACCAACCCTGTTATTAACGACCGACCCGACCATTGTTCGACCCACCATGGTACGACCGGAATCACCCTTACGTCACACGACCGACCAGAGACACAAACCGTCCTAACCGACCCGATGCTTGCTCGACCCAACCCTGAGCTCAACCCGACCCTAAGCTCGACTAGAACCCTACTCGACCCAACCAGACCGAACCCCTCTACTCGAGCCCATGCTCGACCCCTCCTTGCATGACCCTGGCCTATTCGATCCAACACTTCGTGCTCGACCCAACATCAACCCAAACTGACCAGGACCAAGCTGCTCGACTCAAAGCCTATATTTTCTAATTCAACTATGATTTCGACCATAACTTCGCGATATGAATGATAGATTCGACGAAACCAACTTGTCCAACTCATCAAATATGATCACAAACATGATATGAAATCAATAACAACATGAAAATGAATATTTCATCAAAATCATACAAAAATCATGCCAGATGAACATATGATCTAAATTGCTAATCTAACTTGCATAAACATATGAAATAGCATAAGAATTACCGGTTTAAACATGCTAACTTAGATCCTAGGGTGATTCATGTGAAAATGGACTTATCATGGTGTAGATTTATGATAAAACACTTGAATTTGATGAAAAACACAAGCATACATTCATATACTTCATTGAATCCATGTGAGAGATGTAAACCACTCACCGATTCTCCAAATCAAGCTAAAATCAATGTATTAAGATTCCAGACAGCAAGAAATTCGAACCAAACCCCTTGATCTGATGGATCACCACTTCAGTTGATGTAGATCTAGCCTCCAATGGTGTAGATCTTCGATTTCCCTCCTTATATTTTGATTTTTAATGGTGGAATGGTGTTAGAGGAAGGAGAAACACAAGGCCACAAAATGAGAGAATGGAGAAACTGAACCATTTCTCATATCCCTCAACCCCTATTTACACCCTTCCACTAGCCCACTAATGGGCCTTCCCAAATCAGCGCATTGTGGTTCTCAAAACCTGAACAGCCAACTGAAAAACCTTAAAACAACGATTTCTCCCAAACCGCCGAGCCAAATCTTTAATGTAACCACGCTATGGAAAGGCAATCATCATTTCCTTTCCAATGGCACAGGTCTTACCCTGTGATTCGACCTGAGTCAAAAGTTATGCCCTATACAAGACTGACAGAGAAAAAATGATAACAAACAAAATTGGTAAAAATTATGGACATGTCTCACATCTCCATAAGCAACATATCAAAATATAAGAATGATTCAGCCCTCAAGGAATAAAATAAAAGTATTTTACGATCCTCCGATACGTAAAATGTGGGTTGTTACGAGGATGAACCGAAGGTACCCTCCTACTACAACATAGGTATCGCCATGTAGATCGGTAGCGAGTAGTCCTTGCAATCCGTAGATTTCAACCATGACAAAACCCCAGTATATCTCCAGGTCGAATCAGAGATTTTAAGTGGTCGTTTTATGAAGATCAACGGTCTTCAATTTCTTCATCTCGATCAACATCTAATATCTTCCACATTCTTGTATTATCTAGTCGGATTGGTATTCGAATATAAATTCGATCCCGGTCTTTCCGTACTAATAATCGTATTGGCCAGATTCGATAGTCGGTTATTTAACTATCAAATAAACAATCATAAAAATAAAATAATTTACTGGTTCAGTACACGACATCACTTAGCTTCTTTAATTAAGAATATTCGTTTGATAAATCTCAAAATCTTTTCGTAACTTGAATATAGCTTTCACTTCTTATTTTAATGCAAGTATCTCATTGAAAAAAAAATCACTTAACACTTAACAATATCCGTTTTCTCCATTAATTGTCATTTTCACCACATTTTTTACTTTCTAAAACTGGAAAACTAGTTTAACTTATTATTCGTAAAATAATCATTACGAAAATATCTTTTGTTCTCTTTGCTTGAAAACAATATCCGTCACTTATTTAGAATAAACTCATGCTAAAACTTATCTCCTTACTTCAAAAATATCATTATATTTTCACCATTCTCCTTTTATTTCCTTCACATTGGAAATAATATTTTATATTCTCAAATATTTCCCTTTCCGTTGCTTTGGAAATCCCTTAATATATATTCTTCAACCTTCTATTTCCTTTTTACCTTGGAAATATCTTTTTATTTCTAATCCATGTATTTTTGTATTTTAACCCTCATTAGTTCCTGACTGTAAATTGGTAAGAGAATAATTTCCTAAGTATCAACCCCGAACACCGAAATCAACATCTGATTAACACTCTGAAAATCACTCAACTCAACCAATTTCCAGTTAGGTTCCAATTCTTTAAATTCTTAAATTAACTCCTTATCAATCCATTTTATTTCACTTATAATCCATTTGACCATTTTCCACTTTGAAAATCTCATTTTAATTCTATTCGTTCCACTTAATCTCGTTATTAAGTATCGCCCATTCAAAATCAACACTTTAACTCCACATTTTTTTATAATCTTATTTAACAGTTTTAATATAAATCCTTTTTATATCTTGATTTCTTTTTACTCAATCCAAATGTTAAGTAAACACATTTAAGCTATCATTTCCGCTTGAATCTCTTTATAATTTCATTCCCAAAAACTCGGGTTTAAATGTATTCCCGATTATAAACTCGTTTAACATTTAAACTATATTTCACTATACTCTCAATTAATTAAACAATTTTCCTCTAAAAACTAATCTCCTAAATTAAAAGAATAAATTTGCTTTAGCATTAACAACTATAAATTTAGTTAACTTCTTTTTAATTTAAAATAAATAATAAATTTACTTTAAAAGTCTTATAAAAATTAAACAACTCTTCGTTACTATTCCATTTGATTATTTAAAAGTAAATTAATCAAATAACCAATTCCAAATAATTTTTTTGGATTAGTCAAACTCAACCTATGATTATCTCGTTAATCAATCCAATTAATACTTCCTTTAAATTAATTAATAATATAATTAATTTAAATATCCCTATTTAATTATTCCTTAGAACAATTATTCCAACCCTTAACCGTTCGGTTAATTTCTACTTATCTGCTTATAAATTCTTATTAACATAAGAATTTGCATTATAAAACCATTTAGTAATTACCTATACTTAAATAACAAATAATAAATATTTATTTCATTTTAATACACTTCCATTTAAATAAATAGATTTAAAAATCTATCTTTAGTTATAAAATAAATTTTATAACTTCATTCTAGTCGATTTACATGACAGTAAATCCTTATTTCTAAAACAATTGATTTTCAAACCATCTGATGCCAATTACTCAACCAATAATGCCCATTGGTTAAAAACAAACAACTGTTGAATTTCAGTTCAACAGTCGACGACTCAAACAATTGTCCAATCCACATTGGTGAAATAGTTCATATAGTTGTAATATGAAAATAACAATAAATTTGAGGAATCCAGTTGGATCCCTCCAACCTGTTTCCCTGCATCCAAATATGTTACTTTAAATAATATTATCCAATTAAATAAACAGATATAATATCTAATAAACAACTAATAACAGCAATTCAAGCACTCATATTTAAATTCAATATGTTTTTATTAATATAAATGTAACCAACAAGGTAAGTTATCTTATTTGGAAATTTGAATTCGTTTGAAATAAACGAACGTTTAATTCAACCAATTCATTCAATATATATATATTATTTCGCACACAGCAAACAATTACCAACCATAGCACACAAATAAAAACCCAACTTAAAATATAAGTGGGATAAAAACTGAGTAAGTTAAACTCACTTTGATTTCGTTCGTTGTTGAAATAGTTCGGTTGTGGTTAGATTAAACCAACGTTTAATTTAACCAATAATTCTAGTTGCTTCCAAATTTGTCCAGTTTTGTTCTAGAATGTTGTGCTTGCCACCACGATCTCATTGTAATTTGTTTCGCTCCGTTTGAGCCTTGTAAGAAGAAGTTATTAAAACTTTTAGTTTAATGACTTTTAAATAAATTAATTTATTCCTTAACCCTATAGTTATAAAATATTAACTAATTACTTTGTTTCCTTCATACAGGCCATTCCCTTATACTTCGCTGCCTAGTTCACAACAAAAATGTCAGACTTGATGTTTTGACAAGAACCAGGCTCGACTCAATACGCTTTCCTCCCGCACTGTCGTTGATTTATTCACTTTGTTCCCTGCTGGATCCTTGTTCAACACAAGAACTGTCCGATCCTGTTTATTTAACCTATCAGATTTAACGTTTCTATTAGTTTAATTATTTGAAATAAAATCAAGTAATTAAATCACTTTGTTTAATTACCCGATTCCGATTCATACATCTGCTCCGTCATTTATCATGTTGTGAAGCCAGGCCCCTTTAATAAAAATGCAATTTCACTTGCACCGTCACCTGCAAAACATCATTGTAGCTCATACATGATTGCCCTCAGTCTCCTACTTCGCACATTCCAAAACTCCACCCCAGTTTTAAAACTTTTACTCCAAATAAAATGAACCACCTTTCCATGCCGATCATTTCTCCACGTATAAGCTACTTCTCACTTCCTGCTTTGTACAAATGAAATGCGGTGCATAGTGCTTCACCACTTTAATTTCTCATCTGCCAACTTCGATTGTTGGTCCACGTTCTGAAGCTTTGAAGACGTGCAGGCTTCACGTTGCAACTACCCTTCCTTGGTATGCCGTAACCTTTGTTTATTCCTCTCAAATGTACTACTCTTCACATGTTAGAATAAAGACGCCAGACCCTTTATACTGCCCACTATCTTCATCGTTTAAAATTGTTCCAGTCACGCAAGTCACCTCCTCAATATGCCTACTGCCTTCGAGAATCAAAGCAACATGTTGCCTGATTATATTTTCTTCTCTTTTTTTTTCTTTTCTCCAGATCATTCTACCCAGGCCTCTTCCCCACTTTGTGAAATCATCAGAACCATACTTTGATATACATAGTTCGCTCATTCCTTTTTACCTGCACCTTACTTCCTTTCCACATTCCTTTGCATTTCACTCCCTACTGCTTCAAACAATTCTACATATCTTCAATGTCCCCATTTTTAATAGCTATTGTTCACATTTAAACTAGCCCAATTGAAAACTACTGATATTCATTCGTATATGGCTTCATCCCTAGACTTGCCTTTGTCCATTTGTTTTGTTCCAAACTCCTTGCACCCGTTTAATTACATCATCAGAATTTTGGCAGGCCGCCACTTCCTTTTATTACACGTGGTTATGGTCCATAACTTCTCTTCTACTCTCACGTTGGTTTGTTTAAATCTTCCTACTCCATTTTACGCGTTTTACACTAACCAGGTGCCCTCATCTTTGTTCACGCACCACACAGCCTCAATCGTCCCGCTTCTGCACTCAAACGCCATCACTTGACGACGATCAAGTACCACCAGTAAAAGTGTTGTAGCCCCCTCCTTAATCGTCTGAAACCTGATGTAACTTGAGTACCCTAATCGTCGTCTACAACGAACAAAAGATAGCTCCTTCGTGGTTAGATTCTGGTTGCTATGGCCTCCAAAAATTCATCATAGCGGGTCAGTCGAAAGATCTCAAGAAGCTTGACAGATTTGTAGTTGAAACATTTGTGAGGAGGTTCATGGATTTGAAGAAAGATTGGTAAAGGGGGAAAGAAAACCCAATCGTCCATTTTATTCAAGTGGAGGGGAAAAATATCATGGTGTTGACCACACGTTTATGTACTGACCCAAAAAAATAGGGTTTGCATTGGTATAGGGGTATATATAGGTATAGAAAGAATATTAAATTATTATACTGAAACTTCATGATGAAGTAACATGAAAAAACCTCCATATACAATCTTCATTTTCGATGAAAATTGAAATCTTAGCATAGAAAAATATTCTGGACACGATGGAACTGGTTTCGTCGAATTTCGAGGTCGTTTGTGAAAAGCCCTTTATAAATCACAGGTGAAAACATGCGTTTAAATTTCCTACGATCACAAATTAAATCCAAATATCTTGAAACTTGAAACACTACAAGACCTCATCAATATGGATTTATAAAAATTAGTTTGGCTGAAAACGGAATTCATTTGATAGTCCGTTATTCAAATTTTCGCGTAAAACAACGCTATTTTGGACACCAAAATTGCCCAGTCTCCAATAATAAGAAATTATATATATCTATCCTGACACTAAACGTCAATACGAATTCAAAGGAATTCGTTTCGTGGCTTGATTCGATCGTTATACCGAGTTATGATCAAAAACCCTTTTAAATCGAATTAAATTATTAAATTAATCGCTATAATTTGTAAATAATTCCATAGCGACTATTTGGAAATTTGAATTGGACATAACTAACAAATTGTAACACGAAATCTCAAAATTTCTCTTTCATTAGAAAATTATGATCAAACATTTCTTATTTCATGGAAACCCGACTTATATCGGATCCTGTATACTCAATTGAAGTTCAAATCGTAAATTACGAACTACCATGACATTTATGAGCTCGATTTATAATTATTTATAATTTAAACGTTCAAACTTCATTATATAAACGAATTATATATTTTAAATCCATTTAAAATTCCAAATCGATATTTAATGTAATAAAATAAATTAAATATCTGACTATGAAAAATACGGGATGTTGCATTCCTTCCCCCTTAAAAGAATTTCGTCCTTGAAATTACTAAGGTAGAAGAAACGTTACAACCCATTAACTTTTCAAACTCCAATTTATTTCAAATCGAAAATCAATTCACTATTGTAAATAAAACTTCTCAAAAATATTGAAAATTTTCTAACACATTAAATTCCCGAAAAAATTCGGTAGAGCCTCCCATGTATAGAGTGACTTCTGCGATATCGCAGGATCAAAAAATTTATAAACATCGACCCACTCGGTCGGAAAACAAAATTCAGACACCAATACTTATATTTCGCGTAGGCGTACCTTATTTAAGCGCTATGAGCATACTGGCTCAATTTGCTTGCATTATACGCAACCATAATCAATTCTCATAGCCTTCAGCTACCTGTACTCAACTGAGTTTACCATTGTAAGTTATAATTTCATGGAGTTCTTAAATAACATTTCATTGGTTAATAAGTATAACCATACAGATTTTCAAAATTAAACATATAGCATCATTCATATGCAAATATAGGGTTTATTCAGTTCAATTCATACACGATTCAATTCCACTTTATTATATTTGAATTCGTTCCTTTAGTTTCCAATTCATTAAACTCTTCATTAAATCATTTATGAATTTCATATTCAATCAATCTAACAAACAACCAACAATAATGCACACCCAATATAACCAATCATTCAACTTCGATTAACTTTAATTATTATTCAATATTAACATTTACTTGGGTTTTGGAGACTATAATTATCAATCGATTAATATCCGATTGATTCCCATTCAATCATTATTAATTCAATTCCAAATTTCAAATTTATCTTATTAAATTCCCAGATGCATTCTTAACTTTACCAAGTTAAGTTTCAACTTTGCATTCAATTAACTAATTTATTTCAAAGTTAGTTTACTTCCACTTCAAAAATCCAAATCCTAATTTTTATTCGCATTCCTCTTAAAATTTTATTTAACTTTGTTTTAAGTAAAATTCTGATCCATTTAAATTTCCAAATAAAAATTCTCATTCACAAATTTCATATGTGAAGTCTTCTTTGGTTATATTAAACTATTCAAACTATTAATCCAATTTGAATCCCATCCAGATCAATCAAACAAATCAATATCTAAATATGATAAAATTATTTCTTTATTGTACAAAAATATATTTTGGGTAAAATTATTTCATTTAACCTCTTTACAAAACACTATCGTGTCAGTTGCTAGTTCAAAATCGAGCTGATCAAATAACACAATATAAAACATTTTTATATAAAATTTACAAATAAGCTCTCATATATATATATATACACACACTCCAACTCAATCTAGGGTATTACTAACCCCACCTCTATCGAGTTATGCCACAAAGCCAAGGTTATTACTAAACCTTATGCTCTGATACCACTGTAACGACCCAGGGGATTCGATGCCCGAATTCCAACAATAATACACGAACTCGTATTACTTGCCAGAACTCAAGTATTGAAAACATCAGATAGTTAATGAATGAAAATAGAGGGTGAGATAAGAAAGAAAGAAATATTAGAATAGAAGAAGAAGAAGAAGAAGAACAAAACAACAGCATCATAGTCTCACATCGCAGTGGAACAAAATATAATAGAAACAAAAATTTATTGAGAGCTTTGAAATAAAAACTTACAATCATCAGAGTACATCAACACATCTGGACAATTATAATAATCTGTCCTTATATGCAACACACAGCTGAATAAATCTAGATATCATACATCTGAACTCCTCCAGCTTATCTTCGGACTTCACAACATCTGTTAATTTGAACCTGCACAACCCGGTCTAACCCAAGCATTTACAACGCCGGATCAGTCTGGTGAACCAGAGTGTGAAAAAATCACTAAGTTTAAAAACATCACCCAACTTGATTTTAAAGTCAAACCATTTTTTGAAATCATATCTTATTCTAATATTATAATGGTGTCTAAACACAAATAAATATCAATCTAGTGGAATGCTTTAAAATAAAAAAAACCACGGTCTCTTATTGGAGATTGGATTTCCAACTATGATAAGGTATGGAACCACCTTCCGATAGTATATCTCTAGAGGCGAACACACTGGGTTCAACAAGAACATCTTGTAACTCGGCCACACATGACCGACCACCCATTTCTCTTGAGTGTGTCGAATGTATATCACCAATGTTTGGGAGCTACCCACCGTTTTCCGAAAAGGGAAAACATCAAAATAGATTAAAGAAGGAAATGAATTATCTCCAGATAGGTGATTATACACCCTACATGGGTGCGACCCACTTAGCCATGCTGCCTGCCCGATTTTTGTCACTTCCCAATTGAAGTGGCTTGATGTTTAACCCTACCTTTAGAACATCATATCACCATTCACAAATGAATGTCACATCGTCAGATCCACCAAACCACTAATTGACGTTCCCAAAAATACTCTAGTAGTTAAGTGTAACAAACAGGGATTTTCGACCCAGAAAATCGACACAACAACACCGTGTCAAACCTTCAAGCATCAAAAATACCGGAACGTTATTTGAAAGAAAATAGAGGATGAAATAAGAAAGAAAGAAATATTAGAATAGAAGAATGAGGAGAAGAACACAACACAACACAGAGCCTCACATCGCAGCGGAACAAAATATAATCTATAAATAAACTTTATTGAGAACTTTGAAATAAAAACTTACAATCATCAGAGTACATCAATACACTTGGACAGTTATAATTTCAGTCCTCACATACATCACACAACGGAATAATACTAGATAATATCATACGTCTGAACACCTTCAGCTCGTCTTTGGACTTCACAGCATCCGATAACCTGAACCAGTACACCCGGGCTAACCCAAGCATTTACAAAACACCGGGTCAGTCTGGTGAACCAGAGTGAGAAAAACTCGCACAGTATTGAGGGTATCACACAACCTGATTTTAAAGTTAAAATCTTTCAAAGAAAAGCATAATCGTAAGACCAAATCCACACATAAACACGGACAGTTTTTACCTTACGATAACCCAAAACATTTTTGAAATCAATATCTTTTCTGATATTATAATGATGTCTAAATACAAGTAAATATCAATCTAGTGGAACGCTTCCATCTCACGCTCCATATATATTATACAATCAAAACCGCAGGCGCTTATTGGAGATTGGAATCTGATTATGATAAGGTATGGAACCACCTGCCGATTGTGTATCTCTAGAGGCGAATACACTGGGTTCAACAAGAGCGTCTTGCAACCCGGCCCACACATGACCAACCACTCATTTTGCTTGAGCATATCGAATGTATATCACCAACGGTTGGTTGCGACCCACCGTCTCCTGAAAAGGGACAACATCGATAGATTAAAGAAGCAAAAAGAATTTCTCTAGATACGTGATTATACACCCTAATGGGTGCGACCCACATAGCCATGCTGCCTGCCCGATTTTTGTCATTTCCCGGTTGGTAAGGCTTGAGGTTATAGTTGATTTTTGAAACATCTGGCCACCGTTCACATCGTCCATACACGTCATCCAGGAACAGGATGAACCGAAGGCACCCTCCTACCGCATCCTAGGAATCACCCTGTAGATCAGTAGCGAGTAGTCCTTGCAATCCGTAGATTTCAATCCTGACAGAATCACTGCTAAAATATCTCTAGGGATCAGCTAGAGAAATCAGACAATAGTTCTTCCATTCATGAAGATATACGGTCTTCAATAGCTCCATCTCGATCAGCTTCAGATATCTTCTTCATTTATGTAGTTGCTGATTCGGAATGGTTTTCGAACATAAATTCGATCCTGGTCTTTCCGTATCACGATAGTCGGTTATTTAACTATCAAATATAAACAAACATATAAATAAAATGAATCCATTTGTTTATACAGCATCACTTGGCCTTTAAAAATAATATACCAGTTTCCATATAATTTTCTTAAATCATTTTAATATGTAAATATTTTCAAATCTTTTCATTTATATACTTAGAACAATGTCTTAAAACCATATCTAGTTTCATTTCAAAATTCGCATTAGTTATCCTTTCAATCATTTCTACAACATTACCTATTATCTATAATTACAGAGTTGATTCAACTCATCATCATAAAATAATCCTTACGAAATCTCCTTTTGTCTCGTTATTAACAAAATAATCATCACTTATACCCTTGGAGTAAACTCACTTTACATCTCATCTCGTTACTTTGAACATATCGTTATACTTCCCAGAACTCCTTTTATTTCTTTTATTATGGAAATATCATTTCTAATTCTCAAGCTTCTTTTAAATACCTTTATTTCAGAATACCATTTATATGTTTCCAAACTCTTCAAATAACGTTACATTATTTCTTTCCAAAATAAATTACACTAACATCATTACCATCACAAATAATACCATCCTCCGATAGTCCCGAAGTCGTTCAAGTTGGGGTATTTAATTACCTCTCAGACCATGATCAACAACGTTCTTATCTTAAGACGATATCAGTTGTAATACCATACCCCATATTCTTTTCCGATATTAAAACGACTTCCCTTTTAGTTATACCTTAATGGAATCTCATCTTTTATTTATATTGCATCTCTTTTTACTCAACTTGCTTCTTAAAACAATTAACTTCGGTTATTAAACATCACATTAATATCGGCTCACTCACTAATCAGTGTTGTAAATATAGGAATCATTTTTATAAGATCGTTTAATAATTTACATTAAGCACGTGCTTCGCACACGGATAGATTTCGGTATCAAAAATGGAAATTGGTGGTTAAAGAAATTAACGTATATAAGGTTGGTTTATTTCTTTTTTTATAAACCCTATTAAAATAATATATTTAAAAATATATATTCAGTAATAAATGAATTTCATAACTTCATTTCTATCGATTCACTTGACGGTAAATCAATCTCTATAAAACAGTTTGTATTTTGGCCATCTGCTATAAATTCCTTAACCAATACCACTCATTGGTTAATAATCAAAAAATGTTGAATTTGTGTTTAACAATCCATAACCAATTCAACAATTCATTCATATGGGTTCAACAGTTCACATGATGATGATAAACAATAAATTTAACTGGTAATGGTCAACTAATAACATTAGTTCAAGCATACAATTCAATCAAATACGTTTATATTATAAACGTAACCAACAAGGTAAGTTACCTTGTTTGGAGAGCATCGTTAAAAATAACAATGTTGTTTCATTTAAATTAAACAATGGTTTAATTTAAATAATCGATATAACCATGTTTAACAACATCACAACAATCAAATCAACCAACAATCAGCAAACATGGCATATAAATAAATAAACCCGACTTATAAAAATTATAAGTAGGGGAACTGAGTGAGTTTAACTCACTTTGGTTTCTATTCCATCGTTAACGTGCTTTATTTCAGTTAAATTAAAACGATGTTTAATTTAAGAAACGATTTCAGCTGCTTCCATCCCTTACTAGACCAGCTCCATCTCGTAACCTCTGTCCTTACTGTTCCAATGGTACCCGATTTTTCCAATTCTGATAACGAACGGATACGTTACAATTATAAAAAGGTTGTAAACAATTTAAAGGAAATTTAAACTTTATTATCATAATTATTATTATGTTTAACCCAGCCTTACTCGTATTCTCCAAGCCCACGACTCACCATATGTTTCTCTCTTGAACGCCCCCTCCCTTTCTTGTATTCACGTTCAGCCTTTTTCTTTTTCCATCTCTTTGTTTCTTTTTTTCTCTTTTTTTTTAAAAACAAAATCCATACAGCCCATACCCAATTCTTCAACCCATGTCGTTGATAAAAACTGCCCCAAAGCTCCTTTCTTCTCCGTCGATTCCTGAAGCTGTCCGCTACATGTTTTTTCACCGAGCTTCTCTTTTTTTGGCCATGACACCGCTACAGACTACTAACTACCTACCCGCTTCCCTTCCCAAAAACCTTCAGTCTTCTCTCAAATGTCGCTCCTCCCATGCATGGAAACAACCCCACGCACGTACATTTCAGTTTCCTGGAAAATCAATCTGCACCCCTCCATCCTTTTCCATTTTGAACTGAACCCTTCACGCCACTTTCATTCCTTTCCTTCCTACATCTCCATGCATGAAACCATTCACTCCAAAATGCTACAGCAGCTCCATCACCTTTTTAATGAACGCGCCTTCCTCCTTGTTGTTATTTCAGCTACCCAACGCCTCTTCTCTACTGCACGATACCGGCTACAGCCGAACCCATGCATCACTTCTTCCACTTTGCCAAACAAACATACCACCGTTCCTCCTTCCACCGCCAACTCCGCCACACTGCTCTGACCCCACTCCTCCGTCGAACTGCTGCTCGACTTCTGGCCTTCCCACAACATACCACTCCCTTTACTTCCACCACATGTTGTCCCTTTCTTATTTTTTTCAAAGAAAAAATTGAAGAGGCAGTTTCATTCTCGGGGAAAGAAGGGAGAGACTAACGTGTATATATAGCAGGAAAAATTTAAGGATAAGATCAATGTAGTGTCAAGAGGTTTAGGGTAGGATCGGGCTATCAGGAGGCTTGCATGGAGTTGTAACTACATGAGAAAGAGAGAAAAGATGGATTAGCATGCCCCAGGCTGGAGTAAAAATGCAGGGGAGCTATGTAGCGTTATTTCACCTTCAGTGTCCTAGCTTTGATTTGATTTTTATAAGGCTGTTATGTCTGGGGATAGCTGTAATGTTTTCATGTCTGGTGATGTTTATAGCATATATGTAGCATGTGTATTTGTTGTTGCTAATCTTAGGTTAGCATGTGCGAAAACTCCAGGAGGAAAAGATAGCAGCTGTGTGTTTGAGTTGTCATGAGTGTGAAAAGATATAGTAACTGATGGGAGTTTGCATTTGCGAGCTTCAGAAGAAACGATGTTAGCTGAATTTATATTTCTTGTCATTAGCAGGTTCATAGCTGTGATCGACTTGATGACATGTGCAAGAATATAGGTAGCTGCGTTACGAATTTTCACATCAATACACTGGTTTGAGAAGAACGTGAGTAGGAACTTAGGCATGCAGGGAAGTAAATACAGGCTTGCTGAGATATTTCTTTTCATGGCGGTGATGGACATTTTGATGGAAAAATGTGAGTTCTGTGTCTTGTACAGGGTACGGGAAAGGATAGGTGTGTGTATTGTCTATATCTTTCATGTGCGTGTAATGATCTTAGGGTGGTATGTTAGTTGTGATAGAAAATATAGGGTGTACGTTTATCTTGTATATTATTTCTGGTTTCAAATTTTAGTGTACCGCGTTGTATAAGACTTTGTTTTTGTTTGGACCGCTACGGACAGAAATAAGAATACGGTCATGTCGAGCGATGTGCCACGATCCCAAAAATATAATAATATCGGTAGATTAACTTATATTGTGAGACCCCAAAATGCTGACATAGGGTGCAAAATAACCCAAATAAAAAGTTTCTTATTTTGCGAATTAAAAATTAAAGTAAAATCCTAAAAATTAAATTATAACTACGCCTCAAAGGTCTTGTCCAAATTCGAATCCAATATTTAATTATAATTAAATAATCGTTATGCCATATATACGATTCCATAGCGACTATTTTAAATTTTGATTTAGACATATCTTATAATATATAAGCTAAAATTTCAATTTTTCTCTTTCGTTAGAAAATTATAATCAAAACAATCCTAATGTTTCTTGTTTCATAGAATTCCGACTTAAAACGGATTCTGTATATTCAATTAAAGTTCAAAACTCAATTATACGAACTACCGCATCGTTTTGAGTTCGTTTTAATATAAATATAAATTTAAACGTTCAGTCGTCGTTTAATTATCGAATTCAATATTAAATTCATTAATATTCCAAAAATAATATTTAAAACCAATTTAAATATTCGAATTCAAAGAGTCGAAAAATCTGGGTCGTTACATTCTTCCTCCCTTAAATAAATTTCGTCCTCGAAATTGCTAAATAAGAAGGATGATTCAAACCCAATTATTTTCAAAATAGCTAATATTATACATACCAAAAAAAAATTCAAAAAATTCGTCAGCACCTCCTCTGCACTATTTGATCCAACCACTACAACTCGCTACTCCGGGCCTCTTATCGATCAAAAGAAAATAAAAGCCATGCGGCTATCGAATTCAGGGGTATGAAATCAATCGCCAATCAATATAATATTAAGGTTACCTATTAGTCGGGCAACCCACACTCAAAGCAAATCAACTAATAGTCTTCTTCTTCCAACCTGCACTAATTCAATATCCAACCCCAATAACGTATGAAGGGTTAAATCATTTCGGTTTCATTTCATGTTTGATTTTAATTCAAATTAATTATACTGAATTTTATTTTTTAGTTTCCAATTGATTTAACGGTTGATGAATTTTTATTACCCAACCGATTCGTTGTCCAATTAACAACAACACACAAACAACATAACCAAATCATCCATATTTAACTTATTCTTAAGTTAACCTCTGATTCGTTTAATTCCATTTTTTTATCATTCAAAAATTCTCTATGGGTTTTATTAAACCTTTTAATTTCACGATTTCATTTGAATTCTTATTCAAATCAATATATCAACAACTCAATATTCTAATAATTTTATAAAATTGTTTCTTTTTATATTTGGGCAAAATTATTTCATTTACCCTCTTTACAAAACAATATTGTATCACCTTGTCAGTTCAACTTGAACCGATCAAACAATACAATACAAAACATTTGTATATAAAATTTACAATTACGCTCTCATATATCCACACTCAATCTCGATCTAGGGTATTACTAACCCAATCTCTGTCGAGTAATACCACAGAGCCAAGGTTATTCCTAAACATTGCTCTGATACCACTGTAACAAACAGGGATTTTCGACCTAGAAAATCGACACAACAACACCGTGTCAAACCTTCAAGCATCGAAAATATCAGAACGTTATTTGAAAGAAAATAGAGGAAGAGATAAGAAAGAAAGAAATATTAGAATAGAAGAATGAGGAGAAGAACACAACACAACACAACACATAGCCTCACATCGCAGCGGAACAAAATATAATCTATAAATAAACTTTATTGAGAACTTTGAAATAAAAACTTACAATCATCCGAGTACATCAATACACTCGGACAGTTATAATTTCTATCCTCACATACATCACACAGCGGAATAATACTAGATAATATCATACGTCTGAACACCTTCAGCTCGTCTTTGGACTTCACAGCATCCGATAACCTGAACCTGTACACCCGGGCTAACCCGAGCATTTACAAAACACCGGGTCAGTCTGGTGAACCAGAGTGAGAAAAACTCACACAGTATTAAGGGTATCACACAACTTGATTTTAAAGTTAAAATCTTTCAAAGAAAAGGATAATCGTAAGACCAAATCCATACACAAACACGGACGGTTTTTACCTTACGATAACCCAAAACATTTTTGAAATCAATATCTTTTCTGATATTATAATAATGTCTAAATACAAGTAAATATCAATCTAGTGGAACGCTTCCATCTCACGCTCCACATATATATTATACAATCAAAACCGCAGGCGCTTATTGGAGATTGGATTCTGACTATGACAAGGTATGGAACCACCTGCCGATAGTGTATCTCTAGAGGCGACACTGGGTTCAACAAGAACGTCTTGCAACACGGCCTACACATGACCAACCACTCATTTCGCTTGAGTGTATCGAATATATATCACCAACGGTTGGGTGCGACCCACCGTCTCCCGAAAAGGGACAGCATCGATAGACTAAAGAAGCAAAAAGAATTTCTCTAGATAGGTGATTATACACCCTAATGGATGCGGCCTACATAGCCATGCTGCCTGCCCGATTTTTGTCATTTCCCAGTTAGTGAGGCTTGAGGTTATAGTTGACTTTTGAAACATCTGGCCACCGTTCACATCGTCCATACACGTCATCCAGGAACAGGATGAACCGAAGGCACCCTCCTACCGTCTCCTAGGAATCACCCTATAAATCGGTAGCGAGTAGTCCTTGCAATCCGTTGATTTCAATCCTGACAGAATCATAGTCAAAATATCTCTAGGGATCAGGTAGAGAAATCCAACAATAGTTCTTCCATTCATGAAGATATACGGTCTTCAATAGCTCCATCTCGATCTGCTTCAGATATCTTCTTCGTTTACGTAGCTACTGATTCAGAATGGTTTTCGAACATAAATTCGATTCCGGTCCTTCCGTATCACAACGCGTTGGGTATGATTTTGATAGTCGGTTATTTAACTATCAAATATAAACAAACATATAAATAAAATGAATCCATTTGTTTATACAGCATCACTTGGCCTTTAAAAATAATATACCAATTTCCATATAATATCCTTAAATCATTTTAATATGTAAATATTTTCAAATCATTTCATTTATATACTTAGAATAATGTCTTAAAACCATATCTAGTTTCATTTCAAAATTCGCATTAGTTATCCTTTCAATCATTTCTACAACATTACTTATTATCTATAATTACAGAGTTGATTCAACTCATCATCGTAAAATAATCCTTACGAAATCTCCTTTTGTGTCGTTATTAACAAAATAATCATCACTTATACCCTTGGGGTAAACTCACTTTACATCTCATCTCGTTACTTTGAACATATCGTTATACTTCCCAAAACTCCTTTTATTTCTTTTATTATGGAAATATCATTTCTAATTCTCAAGCTTCTTTTAAATTCCTTTATTTCAGAATACCATTTATATGTTTCCAAACTCTTCAAATAACGTTACACTATTTCTTTCCAAAATAAATTACACTAACATCTTTACCATCACAACTAATACCATCCTCCGATAGTCCCGAAGTCGTTCAAGTTGGGGTATTTAATTACCTCTCAGACCTTGGTCAACAACGTTCTTATCTTAAGACGATATCAGTTGTAATACCAAACCCCCATATTCTTTTCCGATATTAAAACAACTTCCCTTTTAGTTATAACTTAATGGAATCTCATCTTTTATTTATATTGCATCTCTTTTTACTCAACTCGCTTCTTAAAACAATTAACTTCGGTTATTAAACATCACATTAATATCCGCTCACTCGCTAATCAGTGTTGTAAATATAGGAATCATTTTTATAAGATTGTTTGATAACTTACATTAAGCACGTGCTTCGCACACGGATAGATTTTGGTATCAAAAATGGAAATTGGTGGTTAAAGAAATTAATGTACAGACCCAATTAAAGTAATATATTTAAAAAGTTGTATTCAGTTATAATGAATTTAATAACTTCATTTCTATCGATTCTCTTGACGGTAAATCAATCTCTATAAAACAGTTTGTATTTTGGCCATCTGCTATAAATTCCTTAACCAATATCACTCGTTGGTTAATAATCAAAAAATGTTGAATTTGGGTTTAACAATCCATAACCAATTCAACAATTCATTCATATGGGTTCAACAGTTCACATGATGATGACAAACAATAAATTTAACTAGTAATGGTCAACTAATAACATCAGTTCAAGCATACAATTCAATCAAATACGTTTATATTATAAACGTAACCAACAAGGTAAGTTACCTTGTTTGGAGACCATCGTTAAAAATAACGATGTCGTTTCATTTAAATTAAACAATGGTTTAATTTAAATAATCATATAACCATGTTTAACAACATCACAACAATCAAATCAACCAACAATTAGCAAACATGGCATATAGATAAATAAACCCAACTTATAAAAATTATAAGTAGGGGAACTGAGTGAGTTTAACTCACCTTGGTTTCTATTCCATCGTTAACGTGCTTTATTTCAGTTAAATTAATACGATGTTTAATTAAACTGACGATTTCAGCTGCTTCCATCCCTTACTAGACCAGCTCCATCTCGTAACCTCTGTCCTTATGGTTCCAATGGTACCCGATTTGTCCAATTCTGATAACGAACGGATACGTTACAATTATAAAAAGGTTGTAAACAATTTAAAATAAATTTAAACTTTATTATCATAATTATTATTATGTTTAACCCGGCCTTACCCGGATTCTCCAAGCCCATGGCTCACCATATGTTTCTCTGTTGAACGCCCCCTCCCTTTCTGGTATTCACGTTTAGCCGTTTTCTTTTTCCATCTCTTTTTCTCTTTTTTTATTTTTTATTTTTTTTAAAACAAAAGCCATACGAACCATACCCAATTCTTCAACCCATGTCGTTGATAAAAACTGCCCCAAAGCTCCTTTCTTCTCCATCGATTCCTGAAGCCGTCCGCTACATGTTTTTTCACCGAGCTTCTCTTTTTTTGGCCATTACACCGCTACAGACTACTAACTACCTACCCGCTTCCCTTCCCAAAAACCTTCAGTCTTCTCTCAAATGTCGCTCCTCCCATGCATGGAAACAACCCCACGCATGTACATTTCAGTTTCCAGGAAAATCAATCTGCACCCCTCCATCCTTTTCCATTTTGAACGAACGCTTCACGCCACTTTCATTCCTTTCCTTCCCACATCTTGTAATAACCCGAAAATCTGGGCCAGTTTAAAATTTTTATTTTGGTAATTTTAGTGAATTTTGAATATTTAAAATAGATCATTTTAAATAAAATCGACGAGAAAATTTATTTTGAATATAATTCGAACGTATATATTTATACGCGTCGTCGTTAGAATATAAATATTTATATATAATTATAAATAGAATTGAAAATGGCGCGGTAGTTCGATAATTCGGTTTCAAATTTCAACTGAATGTACCGGGTGCAAAACAATCCGGATTTTAGTGAAACCAAAAACATTAGGATCTACTTGATGATATCTTTCCAACGAATCCGGGAAATTGAAATTTCATAGCGGGGATCAAAAGATATGTCCAGTTGAAAATTCTGAATAGTCGCTATGGAATTTCGGCCCTTAAAAATAGCCATTTTGCAAACGACCTCGGATTTCGACGAAACCACTTTTGTTGGGTCCGGGATGTAAAGTTATTTCTAGGTTTCAAATTTCATAATTTTTCGATTCAATATGTGAGCGTGGCGCAGGAAAACGCGTTTGACCAGTTTTAGTTGATTTTAATCGACTGGAAAATGGCCATTTTTCAAACAGTCTCAGAATTCGACGAAACTAGTTTTGTTAGGACCGTATCGTCAATACGAAGCTAGAAAATATTTTTCGATAATTTTTAGAGTTAGTATGTGACCCCGGTAATTTGAAATGTACGTTTAAAATTCAATAAAGTGATTTAAATGTAAATTTAACGGAAACAGATTGTAACAGCCGAATCAGCCTACGATACACATCCCATTGTGTTCAGAATGGGGGTAAAACGCTATGGACGACAGGCAGTGGGCCTCGTTACGAGGTCGTATGTGAAAGTCAACTTTTTGCAAAATAAAATAATAAAAAATTAAAATCCTTTCTCTTTCCTCTTCCCTTATACATTGCCCCCCCCTATTTCTTCGTTCAGCAGAAAAACAAAAAAAAAAGGAAAAAAAAAACCCGAAGCCCCTCCCCCGATGCCTCTCGACCTCGTCTCCAACGCGAGGAGCGCCGCTGCCGCTGCCGCCGCCGTTTGCATGCGAGCCCCCCCTCCATTCGTCGAACGCCGCTCCGGCGATATGCCCCCTTCCCTCGCGACGCCCTCTCTCCTCTCTCCTGTTACCAAACGCAAGATCCAAACCCTAAACCATTTTAGCCGCCGCCCACCTCACTTTAGAACACCGCCACTTCCTTGGCCCACCTATGGCCAGCGCCGCACCACCAACCGCCTCCAAGCCCTCAGCACTCCCCCTCGCTGAAAGAAGGAAAAACACTGTAAGCATTTCCCTTTATTTTTATAGCCAATATGATTTCTAAGTTATAAAAAAAATCTGATTTTTTTTGTTTTGTTTTAGAAAATATAGGATTTTTCGATATAAAAAGGAATTATTTTTACACGATAAAAAGGAATGATCTTTACATAAACAATTGAAAGTTCGGTTTTTTTTATAAATGAAAGTTTAGATTTTTAAACAATAGCAAGTTTAGATTTTTAATATAGGAAATTTTGGATTTTTAAAACAATAAAAAAGATGAGATTTTTAACTCAACAAAGCTATGATTTTGTTTAGCGAGAAGATTGGATTTTTGTTAGCAAAAGGATATGGTTTTTAAAGGTATAAAAATATGGCTTTTATCATATGTGAAGAATAAAAATATAACTTTTATAGGATAGAAAGAATAAAAATATAATTTTTATATGAGTGGCAAAGTTAAAAATATGATTTTTATATATTGAACATCAAAGTAAAAATATGATTTTTATATATTGAACATCGAAGTAAAAATATGATTTTTATATATTGAACATCGAAGTAAAAATATGATTTTTATATATTGAACATCGAAGTAAAAATTTGATTTTTTATATATTGAATAGCGAAGTAAAAATTCGATTTTTACATATGTAGTGAATACGGGCAACGAAAGCGACAAAAGGCGAGATTGGCGAAGATTTCTATAAAAGAAGAGTCAAGATGATTGGATAGCTTTTGGTGAGAATTTCTCACTCTTCAATTTCTTTTCTAGTTATATATATACTAGGATGCAGACGGTGCTTAGTAGCACCCGACACAATCGTCCACAGACCATGGACTTGTTTGTTTGGTTGCATAGATTAGTTAGATGATTTGATTTGAAATTGAATTGTTTGGTGAAATGAATGGATTGATTGATGTGTGAATGGCGTGGGCCTTCACTAGACCGGGGATAAGGCTAGGCCTTGTCCCGTTTCTAGTATCGTGCCGTTATGCCGCCGAAATTTTCTAAAATAAGTTAGAAAAATAAAAATATTATTTTATTTAAAGAATGAACTGAATAGAAATTCATATGTTAAAATAAAATGTTTTATCGTTAAAAATATAATTTTTAACGTGAATATGAATATAGTGAATGTGAATAAATAAATATTCATTTACAAACCGGACGGTTTGTTTATGTACACCTATTTGAAGGACATTGATTGGGTCGATAAATTTTACACATCGCCCAACTGCACAAATAAAAATTTGTGCTTGATTGCTTGAAACCCCACACGGGTATTGGGATGATATTTGACGTACACTAATCCCGATTGTTTAGTTGTATGTCGATCGATTGATTGACAGGCTGTTATAAGCGTTGAATATTTATATTTGATGCTTATACAGTGTGGAATGCACTTTGGATGATGGTTGATTATTCATCGTTGTTGATATATACATGTGTTGTAGAAAATCCATATAATTAACATTATATGGTAATTGATTGGGCCTCATTCCAGTTTTAAAAATAGAAATATTTGAAAAAGAAATATTTGAAATAGAATATTTGAAAATAGGAATATATGAAGCCGTATTGATTAGATTGACGCCATTTTGACGTGAACGATATTTATATCGATTTTATTCATTTTATAATGAATATCGAAAGTGATTTCAAAATCTGATATTTTGAAAAGAATTGAATATAAACGAATTCGAATTGAAATTGAATAGGAATGAATTCGAATTTAAATTGAATATAAACGAATTCGAATTGAAATTGAATATAAATGAATTCGAATTAAAATGGAATAGAAATGAATTCGAATTGAAATTGAATTGAATTGAAAACGAACTGAAATTTAATTAGAAATCAATTTGAAATGACTTTAAAATGAATTTAGATTGGAATATTCAATTTTGATTTGAAATTGAATATGAAGTTGAAACCGTTTTGAAATTGAATTTAAAAACGATTTATAAGGCACGTTTTGAATTGAAATCGACGAAATATATATTATATATATTATATATATAATATAATGGCCCGAATAGAACGCGCCGCGCCGCGGCAGTTCGCGAATTTCGACCATTTATTTCAAACGGGCATTACGGGAGATCCGACAGTCGGATTCTCCTAAAACCGGAACCGTTGGGTTCGTATCGAAAAGAGCTTTCTAATGAATATTAGAAATTTGAAATCTAACGGTTGGATTTGGAAATATGTCCAAATCAAATTTGAAAAAGGTCGTTGTAAGTGCAGTTCGATGGCCATTGATGGAAATCGACTGTACAGGCCTCGATAAAATTATTAATAATAATAATAATTTGTGTAAAATCATAAGAAATGATTTAGAAAGAATTGGGATGAAAAACTCCATATTTGAAAAGATAAAAATAGATTTTTATCGAAATGAACTAGTTTTGAACTAGAATTATAATTCTATTTATTTTTAAATAAATAAATTGAATTTAAAAAGGGTTTTAAAAATAACCAGAATTTCCAATGATTGCATTGGAGTGGATTTGAATCGAAATTGTCTTCGGAATATTTTGATGTTGGAATTCGTGATTATACGGATGTTGTTACGGAAATTTGAAAGATATATATTTATATCGTTATTTCCAATACGGTATTTGTTAGTCGTGGAATTTGATATTGAATATAAGCCGGTATATTTTCTATTCAGAGCCTTGAATTGAATATCAAATGTGATTTGGGTTTGTCGTGAATGGTGTCTTCACTAACACTGTTCTTGAACCCAGTTGAGAAAAGATTAAATCTTTTTATTTAGATTTAATGAAGTGTACCAATTGAATAATATTTAATTGGAATTGAATCGATATTGATTTTTGGGTTTATCGTGGACGGTGTTTTAAATAACACTCGTTCTTTAACCCGATAATTAATGAATGTGATTTTGGGTCTATCGTGAACCGTGTTTTAAATGACACTGATTCTTTAACCCAGTTAACGATTAAAACTAAGTGGAGTTTTAATGAATCTTTAATTAGATTGAAATAATCGAGAATGGAGTATCACCAGTTTTGCTCCAGGCGATAGTTAAATCTTTAATTAGATTTGAACGTGAAATGGTAATTGAATTTACCGATAACACTGTGGTGTTAGATATGAAGTATTACCAGTTTTACTTCATGGGATAAATAGGTTGGGATTGGGAAATTACAACAAATGATTACTTCGGTAAGGTTCGTTAATCCCGACTAGTTGAATCGAAATTCAAAAGAAGATTAAAGAATAAATTCAAGGAATTTATCTTGGATAAAATTAATGGGAACCTTTCCCTAAAAATTTGAAATTTAGAAACTAACTGTCGGTTAGCCAAGCAGAATGGTTTTCTGGATATTGATCTGATGTTGGTTTCGGCCTTCGGGGTTAATATTTGGGGAATTATTCTCTTGATTAATTTACGGTTAGTGACTGATGAATTGGAATGAGGCGTATGTTGTGTTTGTGTAACACTTATTTAAAATATACGTGAGTTATTCGGAAAGACCGGGTTTATCCCATTCTGAATAATTGATACGACGATAAGTCGAAGATGAAGACGGTGGTCGAAGACCGGAAGTCTTCACGTCGTTTGGGTGATTACTGATGATCTTGATTGGGCTGTACACCCAAGAAGATGGAAACAGTTGGTGATCGTCCAGACGTACTTGGAGATCGATGGATATGCGGGGTACTAGGTGCCTCCGGTTTCGTTCGGACCCAGAACGGACTTGTAAATGGACTGTGTGTCTGACATTGGATTTTAGTCCGTGTGATTGATCTCTATTAAATATATATCTGTTTGGCGGCGGAGTATTTATTATCTTGCTTAACGCCCTTCTCTGAGACGTACGAGCTCAGGGGTTATATATTGATGGATATCAATCGCATGGAGTGAATTGCCTGTGTGGCATGCCTAAGTGGCAAATGATCAAGGCTTCTGTTGAAAAGCAAAGTCTTGTGGTTGATGATCGAAGAACGGCCTTTGTGGCGTAGCTTTGTGTAACGTTTACTTCGCGAGTTTCACACCCGGTATGAACCAAAAACGGGAGACGGACCTCAGGGAGGGCATGCGTTTCTTTCTAGTTAGGAGTGGCGTCAGTGCTTGAACTGGCTGACGAGTTTGACTCATGTGGATGTTGCTTATTATTACTTGCTGAAAAGCGAGGCGCCTCCTGATATCGGTTTCGGCCGATGCTTCTGGTCGGCTGACAGGCCAGGCTTACGCCCCAAAGGGCGGGGAAACGCAGTGTTCAGGAATTTTAATCCACATCGGTGGACCGGCCCTGACGATCCAAGGGTCACTCGAGCTCTGATCCTGTGGCTCGGGCTAGAGAGTAACAAATCGGTAGAGGATCTTGCCCCTAGCCTCGGTTCATACCATAAATGATAACCCAACTTCCAATACGACATTGCGGTTTTGATTGTAAACTTATATATGGCGACATAGTGGTATGGGGCATTCATGCCGCCTATGATTGATACTTATGATTTGAAGTTGTTTTATACACTATGCACTTATTATAGTATCAAATGATTTCTTTTAAACGTATCAAGCATTCTTGGCTATTATAAGGTAAAAACCCTATCCCCCGGCTTGCGTTGCATTGTGTGAAAGGACCTGGGTCTTATAATAGCTTCATTTTTCTTTATTTAGCATTGCGCTGTTGTTTTATGCACTGGTATTCTTGGGAGGAAACCCGTTCCATGTTATACGGCGTGGTCCCTTGATTTACCTAACTTTAAAATAAAGATTAATAACTGTTTTAGTTCTCACACCAGTCCCATGACTGACCTGGAGTTTATTGTTTTAACCTAAACTCTGGGTGCCCCTATTTTGACATGGGCAGCTAGTAGTTTTGGTTTTGCAGATTGATATTCACAAGATCCTGGTTTACAGCTGGAATGATATCCGGAAAGCTTTGTATCCGTATATCTCTTCTAGATGTGTATTGTATTATTTTCCGCTGCTATGTACTTTATTGTAATCTCTGATAATTTCTGTGTAATATATATTTATTTATACTCTGTATATTCTTGTATTCTGGTGCATTGTTGTAATATATAGTGAAATGTTCTTTTGTGTGCGTTCTGTTGTGGCTTGTTCTCGAACTATCCGCGCTTTCCTTTACGGGGAAGTTACGACGATAGGGCGTTTCGAATGGTCTGGGTCGGTTTAACGACTGGTTCGGACCGAGCGAAATTCCCTGCCGTCACAGTTGGTATCAGAGCTTTGGTTTACAAAGCTCAGAGAACAGGACACATTAGAACCATACGAAAGAATTCATCAGATATTGGATTAGTAATATCCAATGGGAATGACTCGTTAGAGATAGGATCAGTAGTATCCTAGAACGAGTGTGAAGAGTATATTTTTAAAATGAAAACAAATTTTGTTTTGAAAATTTAAATCAATTATTCGTATTTGAATATTTATTTGTATTGATTTGGACAGTCCAGTATATAAAGAATTTGCATATACGCCTTGCAAACGTATATTCAAAGTTTTAATATATTGGATAGATATAGCAACACACTCTAGTCGCCCGAAGATGATATTGATGATAGCGATCGCATCATCAACATTTATGTTCGAGTTGCGAAGGTGAGATTCCTATATATTTCCATTAGACTGGTGTGAGAACCAAAATTAGATAGGGCTTATAGTTGTGATTTGGCATCAAAACATGATTTTCTTTATATATATCAAAATTATGAATTTGAAACGTTAATCCACTAATTGATTGATGTTTGTGTTGTTTGTTTAATTGTTTGATAAAATTTGAACCATTTAGTTCATTTGAATCAAATATTGAATTCTATTGAAAATTGGTCGCATTTGCTTGCATATACATGTACCTACATTGAACAAGTCATAGCAAGGAGGCTAGAGCAGAGAATAAAATTTGTTTGCCCGACAAATAGGTACATGTTTACTACATAATTTACTGTTTTGTTTGGGTGATGATGATTTTATGAGCCTATTGGCTAGCCGCTTGGCTTTTTCTTTTTCTTTTTGAGATTAGAAGGACCGGGGAAGCTATTTGAAATTCCCCGATGCTCCCGGTGCAGGGGAGGTTATGGCGAAATTTTTCGAAAATTTAGGGTGTTAGCCAAATTTTTGAAGAATTTGAAAATTCTCAGAAACTGAAAAGTTGGAGAATGGAAGCCAAATCGAACGTAGAGTTGATTAATCAAACCACTTTCGACTTTGTTCCTTTTCGGGGACGAAAAGTTTTAAGTGGGGGAGATTGTAATAACCCGAAAATCTGGGCCAGTTTAAAATTTTTATTTTGGCAATTTTAGTGAATTTTGAATATTTAAAATAGATTATTTTAAATAAAATCGACGAGAAAATTTATTTTGAATATAATTCGAACGTATATATTTATACGCGTCGTCGTTAGAATATAAATATTTATATATAATTATAAATAGAATTGAAAATGGCGCGGTAGTTCGATAATTCAGTTTCAAACTTCAATTGAATGTACCGGGTGCAAAACAATCCGGATTTTAGTGAAACCAAAAACATTAGGATCTAATTGATGATATCTTTCCAACGAATCCGGGAAATTGAAATTTCATAGCGGGGATCAAAAGATATGTCCAGTTGAAAATTCTGAATAGTCGCTATGGAATTTCGGCCCTTAAAAATAGCCATTTTGCAAACGACCTCGGATTTCGACGAAACCACTTTTGTTGGATCCGGGATGTAAAGTTATTGCTAGGTTTCAAATTTCATAATTTTTCGATTCAATATGTGAGCGTGGCACAGGAAAACGCGTTTGACTAGTTTTAGTTGATTTTAATCAACTGGAAAATGGCCATTTTTCAAACAGTCTCAGAATTCGACGAAACTAGTTTTGTTAGGACCGTATCGTCAATACGAAGCTAGAAAATATTTTTCGATAATTTTTAGAGATAGTATGTGACCCCGGTAATTTGAAATGTACGTTTAAAATTCAATAAAGTGATTTAAATGTAAATTTAACGGAAACAGATTGTAACAGCCGAATCAGCCTACGATACACATCCCATTGTGTTCGGAATGGGGGTAAAACGCTATGGACGACAGGCAGTGGGCCTCGTTACGAGGTCGTATGTGAAAGTCAACTTTTTGCAAAATAAAATAATAAAAAATTAAAATCCTCTCTTTCCTCTTCCCTTATACGTTGCCCCCCCCATTTCTTCGTTCAGTAGAAAATCAAAAAAAAAAAGGAAAAAAAAACCGAAGCCCCTCCCCCGATGCCCCTCGACCTCGTCTCCAACGCGAGGAGTGCCGCTGCCGCCGCCGTTTGCAGGCGAGCCTCCCCCTCCATTCGTCGAACGCCGCTCCGGCGATATGCCCCCTTCCCTCGCGACGCCCTCTCTCCCCTCTCCTGTTACCAAACGCAAGATCCAAACCCTAAACCATTTTAGCCGCCGCCCACCTCACTTTAGAACACCGCCACTTCCTTGGCCCACCTATGGCCAGCGCCGCACCACCAACCACCTCCAAGCCCTCAGCACTCCCCCTCGCTGAAAGAAGGAAAAACACTGTAAGCATTTCCCTTTATTTTTATTGCCAATATGATTTCTAAGTTATAAAAAAATCTGATTTTTTTTTGTTTTGTTTTAGAAAATATAGGATTTTTCGATATAAAAAGGAATTATTTTTACACGATAAAAAGGAATGATCTTTACATAAACAATTGAAAGTTCAGTTTTTTTTATAAATGAAAGTTTAGATTTTTAAACAATAGCAAGTTTAGATTTTTAATATAGGAAATTTTGGATTTTTAAAACAATAAAAAAGATGAGATTTTTAACTCAACAAAGCTATGATTTTGTTTAGCGAGAAGATTGGATTTTTGTTAGCAAAAGGATATGGTTTTTAAAGGTATAAAAATATGGCTTTTATCATATGTGAAGAATAAAAATATAATTTTTATAGGATAGAAAGAATAAAAATATAATTTTTATATGAGTGGCAAAGTTAAAAATATGATTTTTATATATTGAACATCGAAGTAAAAATATGATTTTTATATATTGAACATCGAAGTAAAAATATGATTTTTATATATTGAACATCGAAGTAAAAATATGATTTTTATATATTGAACATCGAAGTAAAAATTTGATTTTTTATATATTGAATAGCGAAGTAAAAATTCGATTTTTACATATGTAGTGAATACGGGCAACGAAAGCGACAAAAGGCGAGATTGGCGAAGATTTCTATAAAAGAAGAGTCAAGATGATTGGATAGCTTTTGGTGAGAATTTCTCACTCTTCAATTTCTTTTCTAGTTATATATATACTAGGATGCAGACGGTGCTTAGTAGCACCCGACACAATCGTCCACAGACCATGGACTTGTTTGTTTGGTTGCATAGATTAGTTAGATGATTTGATTTGAAATTGAATTGTTTGGTGAAATGAATGGATTGATTGATGTGTGAATGGCGTGGGCCTTCACTAGACCGGGGATAAGGCTAGGCCTTGTCCCGTTTCTAGTATCGTGCCGTTATGCCGCCGAAATTTTCTAAAATAAGTTAGAAAAATAAAAATATTATTTTATTTAAAGAATGAACTGAATAGAAATTCATATGTTAAAATAAAATGTTTTATCGTTAAAAATACAATTTTTAACGTGAATATGAATATAGTGAATGTGAATAAATAAATATTCATTTACAAACCGGACGGTTTGTTTATGTACACCTATTTGAAGGACATTGATTGGGTCGATAAATTTTACACATCGCCCAACTGCACAAATAAAAATCTGTGTTTGATTGCTTGAAACCCCACACGGGTATTGGGATGATATTTGACGTACACTAATCCCGATTGTTTAGTTGTATGTCGATCGATTGATTGACAGGCTGTTATAAGCGTTGAATATTTATATTTGATGCTTATACAGTGTGGAATGCACTTTGGATGATGGTTGATTATTCATCGTTGTTGATATATACATGTGTTGTAGAAAATCCATATAATTAACATTATATGGTAATTGATTGGGCCTCATTCCAGTTTTAAAAATAGAAATATTTGAAAAAGAAATATTTGAAATAGAATATTTGAAAATAGGAATATATGAAGCCGTATTGATTAGATTGACGCCATTTTGACGTGAACGATATTTATATCGATTTTATTCATTTTATAATGAATATCGAAAGTGATTTCAAAATCTGATATTTTGAAAAGAATTGAATATAAACGAATTCGAATTGAAATTGAATAGGAATGAATTCGAATTTAAATTGAATATAAACGAATTCGAATTGAAATTGAATATAAATGAATTCGAATTAAAATGGAATAGAAATGAATTCGAATTGAAATTGAATTGAATTGAAAACGAACTGAAATTTAATTAGAAATCAATTTGAAATGACTTTAAAATGAATTTAGATTGGAATATTCAATTTTGATTTGAAATTGAATATGAAGTTGAAACCGTTTTGAAAATGAATTTAAAAACGATTTATAAGGCACGTTTTGAATTGAAATCGACGAAATATATATTATATATATAATATAATGGCCCGAATAGAACGCGCCGCGCTGCGGCAGTTCGCGAATTTCGACCATTTATTTCAAATGGGCATTACGGGAGATCCGACAGTCGGATTCTCCTAAAACCGGAACCGTTGGGTTCGTATCGAAAAGAGCTTTCTAATGAATATTAGAAATTTGAAATCTGACGGTTGGATTTGGAAATATGTCCAAATCAAATTTGAAAAAGGTCGCTGTAAGTGCAGTTCGATGACCGTTGATGGAAATCGACTGTACAGGCCTCGATAAAATTATTAAAAATAATAATAATTTGTGTAAAATCATAAGAAATGATTTAGAAAGAATTGGGATGAAAAACTCCATATTTGAAAAGATAAAAATAGATTTTTATCGAAATGAACTAGTTTTGAACTAGAATTATAATTCTATTTATTTTTAAATAAATAAATTGAATTTAAAAAGGGTTTTAAAAATAACCAGAATTTCCAATGATTGCATTGGAGTGGATTTGAATCGAAATTGTCTTCGGAATATTTCGATGTTGGAATTCGTGATTATACGGATGTTGTTACGGAAATTTGAAAGATATATATTTATATCGTTATTTCCAATACGATATTTGTTAGTCGTGGAATTTGATATTGAATATAAGCCGGTATATTTTCTATTCAGAGCCTTGTATTGAATATCAAATGTGATTTGGGTTTGTCATGAATGGTGTCTTCACTAACACTGTTCTTGAACCCAGTTGAGAAAAGATTAAATCTTTTTATTTAGATTTAATGAAGTGTACCAATTGAATAATATTTAATTGGAATTGAATCGATATTGATTTTTGGGTTTATCGTGGACGGTGTTTTAAATAACACTCGTTCTTTAACCCGATAATTAATGAATGTGATTTTGGGTCTATCGTGAACCGTGTTTTAAATGACACTGATTCTTTAACCCAGTTAACGATTAAAACTAAGTGGAGTTTTAATGAATCTTTAATTATATTGAAATAATCGAGAATGGAGTATCACCAGTTTTTCTCCAGGCGATAGTTAAATCTTTAATTAGATTTGAACGTGAAATGGTAATTGAATTTACCGATAACACTGTGGTGTTAGATATGAAGTATTACCAGTTTTACTTCATGGGATAAATAGGTTGGGATTGGGAAATTACAACAAATGATTACTTCGGTAAGGTTCGTTAATCCCAACTAGTTGAATCAAAATTCAAAAGAAGATTAAAGAATAAATTCAAGGAATTTATCTTGGATAAAATTAATGGGAACCTTTCCCAAAAAATGTGAAATTTAGAAACTAACTGTCGGTTAGCCAAGCAGAATGGTTTTCTGGATATTGATCTGATGTTGGTTTCGGCCTTCGGGGTTAATATTTGGGGAATTATTCTCTTGATTAATTTACGGTTTGTGACTGATGAATTGGAATGAGGCGTATGTTGTATTTGTGTAACACTTATTTAAAATATACGCGAGTTATTCGGAAAGACCGGGTTTATCCCATTCTGAATAATTGATACGACGATAAGTCGAAGATGAAGACGGTGGTCGAAGACCGGAAGTCTTCACGTCGTTTGGGTGATTACTGATGATCTTGATTGGGCTGTACACCCAAGAAGATGGAAACAGTTGGTGATCGTCCAGACGTACTTGGAGATCGATGGATATGCGGGGTACTAGGTGCCTCCGGTTTCGTTCGGACCCAGAACGGACTTGTAAATGGACTGTGTGTCTGACATTGGATTTTAGTCCGTGTGATTGATCTCTATTAAATATATATCTGTTTGGCGGCGGAGTATTTATTCTCTTGCTTAACGCCCTTCTCTGAGACGTACGAGCTCAGGGGTTATATATTGATGGATATCAATCGCATGGAGTGAATTGCCTGTGTGGCATGCCTAAGTGGCAAATGATCAAGGCTTCTGTTGAAAAGCAAAGTCTTGTGGTTGATGATCGAAGCACGGCCTTTGTGGCGTAGCTTTGTGTAACGTTTACTTCGCGAGTTTCACACCCGGTATGAACCAAAAACGGGAGACGGACCTCAGGGAGGGCATGCGTTTCTTTCTAGTTAGGAGTGGCGTCAGTGCTTGAACTGGCTGACGAGTTTGACTCATGTGGATGTTGCTTATTATTACTTGCTGAAAAGCGAGGCGCCTCGTGATATCGGTTTCGGCCGATGCTTCTGGTCGGCTGACGGGCCAGGCTTACGCCCCAAAGGGCGGGGAAACGCAGTGTTCAGGAATTTTAATCCACATCGGTGGACCGGCCCTGACGATCCAAGGGTCACTCGAGCTCTGATCCTGTGGCTCGGGCTAGAGAGTCACAAATCGGTAGAGGATCTTGCCCCTAGCCTCGGTTCATACCATAAATGATAACCCAACTTCCAATACGACATTGCGGTTTTGATTGTAAACTTATATATGGCGACATAGTGGTATGGGGCATTCATGCCGCCTATGATTGATACTTATGATTTGAAGTTGTTTTATACACTATGCACTTATTATAGTATCAAATGATTTCTTTTAAACGTATCAAGCATTCTTGGCTATTATAAGGTAAAAACCCTATCCCCCGGCTTGCGTTGCATTGTGTGATAGGACCTGGGTCTTATAATAGCTTCATTTTTCTTTATTTAGCATTGCGCTGTTGTTTTATGCACTGGTATTCTTTGGAGGAAACCCGTTCCGTGTTATACGGCGTGGTCCCTTGATTTACCTAACTTTAAAATAAAGATTAATAACTGTTTTAGTTCTCACACCAGTCCCATGACTGACCTGGAGTTTATTGTTTTAACCTAAACTCTGGGTGCCCCTATTTTGACACGGGCAGCTAGTAGTTTTGGTTTTGCAGATTTATATTCACAAGATCCTGGTTTACAGCTGGAATGATATCCGGAAAGCTTTATATCCGTATATCTCTTCTAGATGTGTATTGTATTATTTTCCGCTGCTATGTACTTTATTGTAATCTCTGATAATTTCTGTGTAATATATATTTATTTATACTCTGTATATTCTTGTATTCTGGTGCATTGTTGTAATATATAGTGAAATGTTCTTTTGTGTGCGTTCTGTTGTGGCTTGTTCTCGAACTATCCGCGCTTTCCTTTACGGGGAAGTTACGACGATAGGGCGTTTCGAATGGTCTGGGTCGGTTTAACGACTGGTTCGGACCGAGCGAAATTCCCTGCCGTCACACATCTCCATGCATGAAACCAATCACTCCAAAATGCTACAGCAACTCCATCACCCTTTTAATGAACGCGCCTTCCTCCTTGTTGTTATTTCAGCTACCCAACGCCTCTTCTCTACTGCACGATACCGGATACAGCCGAACCCATGCATCACTTCTTCCACTTTGCCAAACAAACATACCACCGTTCCTCCTTCCACCGCCAACTCCACCACACCGCTCTGACCCCACTCCTCCGTCGAACTGATGCTTGACTTCTGGCCTTCCCACAACATACCACTCCCTTTACTTCCACCGCATGCTGTCCCTTTTTTTTTCTTTTTTTTCAAAGAAAAAGTTGAAGAGGCAGTTTCATTCTCGGGGAAAGAAGGGAGAGACTAACGTGTATATATAGCAGGAAAAATTAAGGATAAGATCAATATAGTGTCAAGAGGTTTAGTGTAGGATCGGGCTATCAGGAGTCTTGCATGGAGTTGTAACTTAATGAGAAAGAGGGAAAAGATGGATTAGCATGCGCCTAGCTGAAGTAAAAATGCAGGGGAGCTATGCAGCGTTATTTCACCTTCAGTGTCCTAGTTTTGATTTGATTTTTTGTAAGGCTGTTATGTCTGGGGATAACTGTAATGTTTTCATGTCTGGTGATGTTTATAGCATATACGTAGCATGTGTATTTGTTGTTGCTAGTCTTAGGTTAGCATGTGCGAAAACTCCAGGAGGAAAAGATAGCAGCTGTGTGTTTGAGTTGTCATGTGCGTGAAAAGATATAGTAACTGATGGGAGTTTGCATGTACGAGCTTCAGAAGAAAGGATGTTAGCTGAATTTATATTTCCTGTCATTAGCAGGTTCATAGCTGTGATCGACTTGATGACATGTGCAAGAATATAGGTAGCTGCGTTACGAATTTTCACATCAGTAGACTGGTTTGAGAAGAACGTGAGTAGGAACTTAGGCATGCAGGGAAGTAAATATAGGCTTGCTAAGATATTTCTTTTCATGGCGGTGATGGACATTTATTTTGATGGAAAATGTGAGTTCTGTGTCTTGTACAGGGTACGGGAAAGGATAGGTGTGTGTATTGTCTATATCTTTCATGTGCGTGTAATGATCTTAGGGTGGTATGTTAGCTATGATAGAAAATATAGGGTGTACGTTTATCTTGTATATTATTTCTGGTTTCAAATTTTAGTGTACCGCATTGTATAAGATTTTGTTTTTGTCCAGACCGCTACGGACAGAAATAAGAATATGGTCGTGTCAAGCGATGTGCCACGATCCCAAAACTATAATAATATCGGTAGATTAACTTATATTGTGAAACCTCAAAATGTTGACACAGGGTGCAAAGTAACCCAAATAAAAAGTTGCTTATTTTGCGAATTAAAAATTACAATAAAATCCTTAAAATTAAATTATAACTACGCCTCAAAGGTCTTGTCCAAATTCGAATCCAATATTTAATTATAATTAAATAATCGTTATGCCATATATACGATTCCATAGCTACTATTTTAAATTTTGATTTGGGCATATCTTATAATATATAAAACGAAATTTCAATTTTTCTCTTTCATTAGAAAATTATAATCAAAACGATCCTCACGTTTCTTGTTTCATAGAATTCCGACTTAAAACGGATTCTGTTTATTCAATTAAAGTTCAAAACTCAATTATACGAACTACTGCGTCGTTTTGAGTTCGTTTTAATATAAATTTAAACATTCAGTCGTCGTTTAATTATCGAATTCAATATTAAATTCATTAATATTCCAAAAATAATATTTAAAACCAATTTAAATATTCGAATTCAAATGGTCGAAAAATCCGGGTTGTTACATTAAGCTAAGAGAAGGGTCATTCTTGGCCACTAACAGAAATACGTTTGTAAAAATCAATGTACGTGATTCTTAAGAAATACTTTGTCAGACATTCATCCGTACAAGTCATCCAGGAACAGGATGAACCGAAGGTACCCTCCTACTACATCATAGTTATCACCCTGTAGAACAGTAGCGCGTAGTTCTTGCAATCCGTAGATTTCAACCATGGTAGAACCCCGGTATATCTCCAGGTCGAATCAGATATTTTACGTGGTTCTTCCATTTTATGAAGATCAACGGTTTTCGATTTCTTCATCTCGATCAACATCTAATATCTTCCACATTTTCGCATTAGCTGGTCGGAATGGTATTTGAATATAAATTCTATCCCGGCCTTTCCGTACCAACAATCGTACTGGCCAGTTTTAATAGTTGGTTATTTAACTATCAAATAAACAACCATAAAAATAAAATAATTTACTGGTTCGGTACTCGGAATCACTTGGCTTCTTTGATTAAGAATATTTGTTTAATAAATCTCAAAATCTTTTCATAATTCGAATATATCTTTTCACTTCTTATTTTAATACAAGTATATCCTCAAAAAAAAAATCTCTTAACACTTAACAATATCCAATTTCTCCATTAATTATCATTTTCACCACATTATTTATTTTCTAAAACTGGAAAACTAGTTTTACTTATTATTCGTAAAATAATCATTACGAAAATATCTTTTGTTCTCTTTGCTTGAAAACAATAATAGTCACTTATTTATTTAGAATAAACTCATTCTAAAACTTATCTCCTTACTTCGAAAATTTCATTATATTTTCACCAACTCCTTTTATTTACTTTACATTGGAAATAATATTTTACACTCTTAAATCTTTCCCTTTCCGTTGCTTTGGAAATCCCATTATATATATTCTTCAGTCTTCTATTTCCCTTTTACCTTGGAAATCTCTTTTTATTTCTAATCCATGTATTTCTGTACTTTAACCCTCATTAGTTCCTGACCGTAAATTGGTAAGAGAATAATTTCCTAGGTATCAACCTCGAAGATCGTAATCAACATCAAATTAACACTCTGAAAATCACTCAACTCAACCAATCTCCGATTAGGTTCCAATTCTTTATATTCTAAGCTTAACTCCTCATCAACCCATTTTATTTCACTTATAATCCATTCGACCATTTTCCACTTTGAAAATCTCATTTCAATTATATTCGCTCCACTTAATCTCGTTATTAAGTATCACCCATTCAAAATCAACACTTTAACTCCACATTTTTTTTATAATCTTATTTAATAGTTTTAATATAAATCCTTTTTATATCTCGATTTCTTTTTACTCAATCCAAATGTTAAGTAAACATTTCATTTAAACTATCGTTTCACTTAAATCTCTTTATAATTTCATTCCCAAAAACTCGGGTTTACATATATACCCGATTATAAACTTCTTTAGCATTTTAACTATATTTCATTATACTCTCGATTACTTAAATCATTTTGTAACAACCAGGATTTTCAGAACCAATTTAAATTTTTTATTTTAGCTATTTTAATGGATTTTGAATATTTAAAATGATTTATTTTAAATATTACGACTAAAAATTTATTTAAATTGAAGTTAGAACATATAAATTTATTTATAACTATAAAGCGAGCTTGAAATGGCGTGGTAGTTTAAAAATTCAATTTCTAATTTCAATTAAGTATACAGAATTCATTTTAAATCAGAATTGGACGAAACAAGTAATATTTGAATCTGATTAATAAATATCTTTCTAATGAATGCAAGAAACTGAGATTTCATAGTATAAAGTGAAAGTTATGTCCAATTTAAAATTTAAAATAGTTGCTATGGAATTTATATATATTTTTATATAATATATAGCCCTTAAAAACAACCATTTCGCAAACGACCTCCATTTTCGACAAAACCCCTTTTTGTGGATCTAGAATGTCAAATTATTGCTAAATTCCTATTTTCATAAGTTTTGGAATTAATATATGAGCGTGGTGAATTTAAACGCATTTGGTAATTTCAGTTTGAATTTAATTTACTGGAAAATGACCATTTTTCAAACGGTCTCCAAATTCGACGAAATTAGTTTTGCTAGGACTGTATCATCAAAACATAACTAGATTTATTTTTTGGGAATTTTTTGATTCATTATATGGCCCTGGTAAATTAAAATGTACGTTGAAATCAATTTTGAACGTTATATAAACTTATATTTTAATTTCGATAAAAACACGTAACAGTCGAACTGGCTTACCGGACATATCCCATTGTGTACAGAATGGGGTATTTAGCTAGGGGCGACAGTCTTTGGGTTCGATTCAGAGTTTGAATAGAAAAACTAACTTTTGTAGACTAAAATAATTAAATAATTAATGGTCAAACCCTACCCCTTCTCTCTCCATCGTTAAAACAATATAAAAAGAAAAACCACACAACTCCCACCGCCCATTTCTAAACCGCCGCCGTCGGAGCTGCGCCGCCCCTTTACCAATGCACCGCCGCTGCGCGCCTCCCCCTGGCCATCTCGTCCTCCTTCGCTCCTCGCTCCCTTCTTTATCTCTATTTTAAACCCCAAACCCGCCAAAAACCCTAGCCGCCGCCACCCCCCATCAGCACCCCCAACCCCTAAGTAACCCACACTGCCCCGCTCAGATCATCCGCCGCCACTGTGGGCCCCTCCACAACCAAAAACCCGATTTTTAACATTTTTCAGTTTTACAATTAACACCCTGACCTGTTTTAGCCAATATCTTCCAATTCGATCACTTCTGGCCAAAACTCCACAATACCAAAGTCGAAGAGCACGATTTTCTCTTCGATTTGGATATATGGAAGTCATATTTTGGATTGCGGAGCCACCCGAAAAATGCATCCAAAGTCTGTTGTCCAAATACTGTCTTTTCGCAAATTCTAGCGAAATGGACCAATTTCAGAAGAATGGCCACTAGGCGAAAGTCGCCCGGAATGGCGTGTTTAAGCTAGAAAAAAGACGTTGTGAAGATTGCAGCTCGTTTGCAAATTCTGGGATCAGAACAGCGAATCCAAACGTTAGAAAAGCACGGCGGAGTGGATGCCAAAGTGAAAACTCCTTCTCACTCTAATTATTTTACAGTTAAATATATACTAGGATGCAGACGGGATTTAGTAGCCCGCAACACTATTTATTGTACAAACCATGTATGTTGTTTGGATTGAATTATGGTGAAATTGATTGTATTGCGAAAATGAATTGTATTGTGGTTTTGTGATTGATTGGATTGATTGTGTATGACGCGAGCTAGTATCAGGAGAGGGATAATGCTAGACATTACTCCGGTTTCAATATCGCACCGTTATAATGCTAAAATTTTCTGAAATAAATATTTATTCATTAAAAACATAATTTTAATGTGTATATGAACTATATAAAATATTAATGTGTTGAATAAAATGTATGAACAATAAAAATATCATTTTTATTGAATGTATGAACTATTAAAAATAGTAAAGGGTTGAAATAAATATTTTATTGTTAAAAAAATAATTTTTAACGTATATGTGAACAGCATAAAATTCTCCTGAAATGAAAATGAATATTCATTTACAAATCGGATGATTTGTTTATGTACACCCATTTAACTGATATTGATTGGGATGATAAATTTTACACCTCGGCCAAACTGCACAAATAATATTTAGTATTTGTTGGTTGAAACCCCACACAGGTATTAGGATGATATTTGGCGTACACTAATCCCAATTATTTTGTTGTATGTCAATTGAATGGTTGATAGACTGTTGTAAGCATTAATTATTTGTATTTAATGCTTATGCAGTTGTGTAATGCACTCTGGATGATGGTTGCTTGTGTATAATTATTGTTGTGTACATGTGTGTATACATTATATGGTAATTGGCTGTGTCTGATTCCAATTCAGAAATAACGAATATTTTAAAATAATATTCTGTAAAGGATTAAAATATGATTTTGATGTCCGATTTGGGATGGACACGAAAATATTAAAATATGTGAAGCCGTGTTGATTAGTTATCCGTCATTTTGACGCAAACGATATTTATATCGATTTTATTCATTTTTATAATGAATATTGAAAAGGAAATTATTTCAAAATATGATATTTTGAGTGTGTGTGTAAAAACTTCACAACCGTTTTCTTTGTTTTTAATGGAAAATAAGAATCACATAATTTTAACTGTATTTTCTCTCCCACGGTTACAACCTTCATCTTCATCCGCTAATCCTTCTTCTTCATCATCTTCTACTAATCCTCAATCCATTTAATCTGCTATCGCCAATACAAATCCAAATCAAACCTTATTGAAGAACAGGAAACTGGAGTTTGTGAAGTCTAGTTCGGAATATGTCTTCATCCCAGAGAAAATATATAACCATTCTGAAGCCTCATGGATAAATACGATTGCTCTCATTCCGATTAATTTTCGTCTTTCAACGATCAAGTTGAAGGATTATATTGCTAAAGTTTGGAAACCAGTGGGTACTTTTCATATTCATATTTCTCCTTCTTTCAACTATGTTGTCCAGTTTGAAAGTGTTGATGATTTTTCTCGAATCTCCGAAAGTTCTACTTATTCATACTTTGGTGGGTTATTGTTTGTAAAAGTTTGGCACCCTGGTTTTGACTTCAATAATGTTCAAAGTGACATGGTTCAGATCTGGATCAGAATTCTAGATCTACCCATGGAGCTTTGGACTATTGATGCGATCCAAATGCTAGCCAACTTTATTTCCAAACCTCTGTTAATTGATGAAAATACTTCTGAAAAGCGGTTTACAAAGTATGCTAGAGTTTTTCTGGTTATAGATAATCAAACTGAATTAAAAACAGAGATCCTTATTTTACTTCATAATGGCCAGAAGAGTAGTATTTCAGTAGAGTATGAGTTTGTACCTAGTAAATGGCTTCAGTGTAACTTATTTGGGCATGATAATCATTATCATGTGGATACAAGTGATCCTAGGTGGATTCATCTGGATTCACTGGATGAAAATTTGTAAGAGATAGGACAAACTCATGAATTTGATAATAACACTGAAGAGCAGAGTAATGAAAACGTAGCTTCAAAGGAAAAAGCTCATATATCATTCGAAAAAGTGAATGGACTTGCTTCGGAAAATAATCCAGTTCAAGTTGCTACAGATAAGGTGGATGATCTTGACTTCTTAAACCCCAATTTGCCTGATAAGGTAATACCAGATGATTTAAATCATATAGCAGAGGCTATTTAAGAAAATGATAAAGTGAATGATAATGGAAAAGGAAAACAAGTTGATGTTTCTTCCTTGGTAGATAAAAATACAAGTTATCTTAAAGCAATAAAGCAGAAAATGACTAGTACTTCAACCCATACTCCTTCTAAAAGAAACACAAGGAGTTCTACAAGCATTAAATGACCATTTTGTCATGGAACGTTAGGGGAATGAACACAACTTTTCGTATGAAAGCTGTGATCACTCTCCTAAATAGTACTAAATCAACTCTTGTTGGTTTAGTTGAAACAAAGTTATCTCAGGTTAATTTAGCTCTTTTTGCTTGTTTTCTTCCTGGTTCATGGAAGCACTTAAAAAACAATTCGGCTATGTCGAATGGTCGAATATTAATCATATGGGATTATAATGTATAGGATTTGAATGAAGTATCCTCTTCTTTTCAGCACTTAACAGTTAATGCTTTGAATAAAGGTGGATATTGTATGACCTTCACATCAGTATATGGGAGTAATTTTTTTGAAGACAGATAAAAATTGTGGCAAATATTGGTGAATGAATCAAATTTATTTAGTAATGCTTGGGTTTTAATGGGAGATTTCAACAATGCTCTATCACCAAAAGATAAGAAAGGTAGTCGACCTATTCTTTATCAACATTTGAGAGGCTTCCAAAATTGTTTAATTCAATTTGGCTTGTCTGAAGTTAAAGCATTGGGGTTTCATTTTACTTGGCGTAGAAGGGGCATTACATCCCATATTGACAAGATATTGGTAAATAATATGTGCATGCAGCAGTTTTTAAATATGAAAGCTATTTCTCTTTCACAAAGCTCAAGTGATCACAATCCTCCGATGCTTGTTCTTATTCCTACTCAAGAATCAAAAGGATTTCCATTCAAATATAAAAATGATTAGGTTAATTTTTCTGGTTATCATGAAGTTGTGCAGAAAGGATTGAATTCAACTATTTGGGGTTTTCAAAGTTATCAAATCTTTCAGGAACTTCAAAATTGCAAGAAAGAATTGAAAATTTGAAATAAACCGAGGATAAAAAATGATACTAACCTCAAACAATATGAACGTATTGTTTCTCAGTTGGAAATTGAAGTTGATCATAACCTTGAAGATGCGCAAGTTTATGATAATTATTTGCAAGTGAAAAAAGCGTATCAGAATCTTCAATAAGTATATTTCAATGGTTACAAACAGCAAGCCAAAATTTCATGGTTACAGCAAGGAGATACAAATTCAAAATTCTATTCTCGAATGACAAATAGAAGATTTTTTTAATCACATAAGAGCATTGATAGATCAGAATGCTAAATTGCTGTTTAAATCAGAAGAGATGGAACCTGAAGCTATAAACGACTTCTCTGCTATGTTTAATGGTTCTCAATCAGCTGGTTTTCCTAACTTTAATCTATTGCAACTATCAACCAAAATGGTCAGCTGTTTTTATTGAAGAAAGTGGAACTATCTGAAATCAAAGAAGCATTATTTTCTATTCATGATGAATCAAGCCCAGGTCCTGATGGGATTAACTCAAAGTTTCTCAAAGTACATTGGGATTTAGTGAAAAGTGGTATGTTGGATGCCATTACTGATATTTTCCAATCAGGTAAACTACCGAAATCACTAAATCATACTTTTATTACATTAATCCCAAAAAATGAAAGAACCTCAGAAATTTCTCATTTCAGGCCTATTTCTTGTTGCAATGTCTATTACAATTTTTTTTCTAAAGTTTTGTGTAATAGGATTAAGGTTTTTCTCCTTTTCCTTATATTATCAAATCAAAGTGCTTTCGTTCAGGATTGATACATTCGTGATAATATCCTTTTAGCACATGAATTATTGAGAGATTTTAGAAAAAAAGGGATGCCTAAATTATGTGTGAAAGTGGATTTACAAAAAGCATATGATAAGGTCAGTAGGGAATTTATTTGTTTTCTTATGACAGAAATGAATTTTCCTACACATTTTGTAAATCTAATATATGAGTGCATCTCGACTCCTACATTTTCAATAATGATCCAAGGCATTCCTAAAGGGTTTATATCATCTTCAAGGGGTATTAGACAAGGGGATCCTTTGTCTCCTTATTTGTTTGCTACAGCAATACAATTTTTTACTTATTTGATGGATGTAGCAACTGAGAATAAAGAATTTCAACCCACCAGTCAGATCAACCAATCATCTCACCCCTCCTACATGCAGATGATTTGATGATTTTTGGTAAATCATCAGTTCAAAATGCTTTGCCTTTGAAGAGGATTTTTCAGAATTTAAGTTTGAATGCTAGGCTAAATGTTAATGCTTCTAAAACCAAGGCTTTCTTAAGTGCTTCAGTTCAAAACTCTACAGAAATTCTTAATATTTTGGGGTTTACAATGGAATTCTGCCTATTAAATATTTAGGAGTGCCACTCTCTTCTAATTACTTGCACTATTCAGATTGCCATTCTTTAATTCAAAGAGTGCAAAGCAAATTTCAAGGTTGGCAAACAAAACTGCGTAGTTTTGCTGGAAGGGAAGAGCTAACTAATTCAGTGATTACTCCTATTGTTCTTTATTGGCTCTTTATTTACCAAATACCATAATTTACTTTAGACAAACTGAAATCTCTATGTGCTGATTTCTTTTGGGGGAGTTCTTCTCACAAAGTTGCTGGGATAAAGTTATGTAAACCAAAAGCAGAAGAAGGTATAGGTTTAAAGATTTTTAATGATTTGAAATAAGTAGCTTGTATCAAATTACTTTGGAACTTCCTATCAAATTCATCTTTATGGAGCAAATGGGTTCATAGTAAATATTGTAAAGGAAAGCATTTTTGGTCAATGGCAGTAGATGTTAATGCATAAAGCACTTGGAAAGCTCTGCGTAGGCTCAGATCAAGTTCAAGGCAATTATTCAACAAAATTATAGCAAAGGGAGAGAATAATTATTTATGGTATGAGCCTTGGATAAATTGCCAATGTTTGGTCGATTGACTAGGCTATGACAGGTTGCATTTAATTGGTCATCATGATGAGAAAGTTAGTTCAATTATTAGAAATGAGGAATTGCTACCTGAAATTCATCCTTCAACTCAAGAGCTTGTTGATGAAATTAGTAGCATAACTACAAAGCTTAGTTTAAATCAGGACGCTTATGAATGGTTTGAAGGGGGTAATTTTGTTTTTCATAAAGTTTGGGACCATTCAAGGATTCATGAATCAATAGATCCAATTTTTTCTATAATTTCGCATAAGAAGAATAGTTAAAGAATGGCTTTTATCTCATACCTTGCTATGTTGGGAAGATTGAATACCATGGATAGGATTGCTCTTTTTGGGAATGTCACAAACACTAGTTTTCCTTTGTATGCTAATTTTCCAGAATCAATTCAGCATGTATTTTTCCAGTGCGATTACTCAGCTTTTATTTGGCTTGTCTTGAAGCAAAAATTACTCTTACCACCCAGCATTCTCTCTAACTTGAAAGAAGAAGCTAAAGATCTTCATTTGAATCTCAAATCCAAAGATCAGATTAGGGATTTAGCCTGTGGAGCTTTTACTACATCGATTTACTTTATCCGGAGGGAGAGAAACATGAGGGTTTTTCAGAATCGAAGCAACACTTCAATTTCTATTTTAATGAAGGTTGAGCGTGAAATCTTTTTCTTGGTTCAGCATAATGGAAGCAAGACTTCTAGTACTCTAAGGAATGAGCAACTTTTGGAGAGATGGGGCATAGAATTAAATGATATTGTTTAATGGAGGAGCAGTGTTTTAAATTTTTGATGTGGCGGTTAAGTTAGTTTTGGCCTTGTTCATTGGCCGAGGAGCTGGTCTTTATTCTCTTCTGGTTTTCCATTGTTTGTATTTTGTGATTTTATTTCTACTCTATATTTCAGCTTGTATACCAGGATTATAAGTAATATTTTTCCCTGTAAGGTACCCATTTAGGTTAAGAGGGTTACAGGGTTTTGACGAGGCTTATAAAGGAGGTTTATAATTGGTTTTTAGCAATAAAGTGAACCAATTTTTAGAAAAAATGATATTTTGAAAATATTATCATTTAAATATTATAATGATAAGAAGTATTCGACATTGATTTAAAATTGAAATGAAAGTGGGAATCGTTTTAAAACGAATTTATAAAATATGTTTTAAATGGAAATCGATGGAATATATAATATATATATATATATATATATTTAATGGCCTGAATAGAATGCGCCGTACCGCGACCGTTCTCGAATTTCAACCATTGACTTCGAATTGATATTACGAGAGATCCGACTGTCGGAATCTCCTAAAACTAGAGCCTTTTGGTTCGTATCGAAAAGAGCTTTCCAACGAATATAAGAGATTTGAAATCTAACGGTTAGATTTGGAATTATGTCCAAATCAATTTTAGAAAAGTCGTTGTAAATGCAGTTCGATGACCGTTTATGGAAATCGACTGAAAGGGCCTTAATAAAATTATTAATAATTTGTGTAAAATCATAGTAAATGATTTGGATAGAATTGGGATGAAAAATTCCATATTTGAAAAGATAAAAATATATTTTTATCGAAATGAACTAGTTATTAACTAGAATAATAATCCAACGTTTATAAATAAATAAATTAGATTGAAAATGGTTTTAATATAACTAAATTTTTTCCAATATATAAATAAAAAAGGATTTGAATGGAAATTATCTACCGGATATTTCGATATTGGATTCCGTGATTATACGGATATTGTTGAGGAATTTGGAATATATATATATATATATATCATTATTTCCAAAACGATATTTGTTTGTTTCGGAATTTGATATTGAATATAAGCCGATATAATTTCTTTTTAGAGCCTTATATTAAATATCAAATGGGATTTTGGGTTTGTCGTGAATGTTGTCTTTAATAACACTATTCTTAAACCTAGTCGAGAAAAGAATAATTCTTTTAATTAAGTTTTAGAGAAATTTACCAGTTAATTAATATTTAACTGGAATTGAATTGAAATGGGATTTTGGGTTTATCGTGAACGATGTTTTAAATAACAGTCGTTATTTAACCCAATTAATATTGAAGTTATGATTTGGAATTTATAAATCCTTTTATTAAGATTTAATGGAAACTTTCCAAAGTAAAGTTTTCCAATTTAATATATTAAATTAGAATTGAATGGAATTCGATTTGGTAATAATCGAGATGAGCTTCTGTGAATGAAGACCTTTACTGTTTATGGAATTAAAAAGGCCTTATCGCTATTCCACTTATAGTATTAGTTTGATACGGAAATTTATATCGATTATATACTATTATGATTTCCGTGAAGTTCCATTTGAATGGAAGATGATTTTGGGTTTATCGTGAACTGTGTTTTAAATGACATTGGTTCTTTAACCCAGTTAAAGGCAGAATTACATGTCTAACATTGTATTTCGAACTGTATTGTTGATCTCTGCTAAATATATATCTGTTTGGTGGCGGAGAATTTATTCTCTTGCTTAACACCCTTCTCTGAGAAGTACGAGCTTAGAGGTTATATATTGGCAGAAATCAATGGTACGGTGTAGATTGTCAATGCGGCATGTTTGATTTCCCAAAGTTAAATAATCATTAATAATGATTTTAGGAACGTTAAAACTAAGTAGAGTTTTAATGAACCTTTAACTAGATTGAAATGTGAATTTGATAATTTAAATTATCAAATTGGGGAAATGATCGAGAGTGGAGTACCACCAGTTTTACTCCAGGCGATAGTTAAATCTTTAATTAGATTTGAATGGGAAAGGGTAATTGATTTTACCGATAACACCGTGGTGTTAGATATGGGATATTACCAGTTTTGCTCCATGTGATGAATAGGTTGGGATTGGGAAATTAAACAAGTGATTACTTCGGTAAAGCTCGATAACCCCGACTAGTTGATAAACCTTAATTTGTTTTTCGATTGATATCCAAAGGAAGATTGAAGAATAAATTTAAAGTATTTGTCTTTGATAAAATTAATAGGAACCTTTCCCTAAAGATGTGAATATTTGAAAAAAAGCATATTCAGAATTGAAATGAGGCGTATGTTGTGTTTTTATAACACTTGATTATAAGATACGTGAATTGTTCGGAAAGGCCGAGTTTATACCCATTATGAATAATTGATTTGGCGATAAGTCGACGATGAAGACGATGGTTGAAGACCGGAGTTCTTCAAATCGTTTGGATGATTACTGATGTCTTGATTGGGTTGTACACCCAAGACAAGGTAATAAGTGGTGATCGTCCAGACGTACTTGGAGATCGACTGAATATGCGAGGACCTCTCTCCTGTATTGGACATATGGGACGAGGAATAAGGTGCCTCCGGTTTCGTTCAGACCCAGAACGGACTAATAAATAGATGTGTGTCTGACATTGTATTTTATTCTGTGTTGATTGATCTCTATTAAATATATATTTGTTTGGTGGCAGAGAATTTATTCTCTTGCTTAACACCCTTCTCTGAGACGTACGAGCTTAGAGGTTATATATCGATAGACATTAGTTGCATGGCGTGAATTGTCGGTGTGGCATGCAGAGATGCAGTGATCAAGGCTTCTATTGAAAAGCAGAGTCTTGTGGTTGATGATCAAAGTATGAATTTAAATAGCATAGCTTTGTGTATAGCGTTAATTCGCGAGCCTCACACCTCGGTATGAGTCAAAAACGGGATAAGGGAACGCAGTGAATGCACAACGTTTCTTTCTAGCTATGGGTGCTGTCATGGTATGAAGCCAAGACATTTATTTATCTTTACCTATGTGGATGATGGATAGCGAGGCGTCTCGGATATATCGATCACTACGGGGCCGATGGATAGGTCTGATAGGACCGGGAAACATGTGCTCAGGAATTGCCAATCCTCAAATGTAAGAGAGGATCGGCACTGCAGGATCCAAGGGTTCACTGCGGGGAACCATAAGGCATTTGCTAGAGTGTCTCGAAGCCGGCGAGGAGTACATCCCTTGCCTCGACTCATGATGGAAATCCAATTTCCAATATGACCTTTCGGTTTTAGTTGTAGAACTAGTATGGCAACATGATATATGGTACCGATGCCGTCTATGATTGATACATTTATATTTGAAGTGATTTTGACACTATATACTTATAGCAATATCAAAATGATTTGTTTTGAACATACCAAGAATGTTTGGCAATTATAAGGTAAAACTCTATCCTCCGGCTTGCGTTGCATTGTGTGATAGGACCTGAGTCTTATAATAGCTTCATTTTTCGAAAAGAATTATGCTATTTATAAGTTGTTTTATGCACTGGTATTCTTGAGAGAAAACCCGTTCCGTGTTATGCGGTAGGGTCCCTTGATTTACTTTATTTTTAAAGTAAAGTTTCAAATAACTGTTTTAGTTCTCACACTAGTCCTATGACATACCTGGAGTTTATTGTTTTAACCTAAACTCTGGGTGCCTCTATTTTCCACACGGGTAGCTAGTAGTTTTGGTTTTTGCAGATATTTCTTTTCCAGGATCTTGATTTACAGCTGGAGCTATATTCAGAAAGCTTTGTATCTGTGTATCTCTTTCTGTTGTGCTATGTACAATTTTTCAGCTGTTATGTATTGTATTTTAAATCGCTGATATTTTTCAATGTATATTATTTATTCATACTTTGTTATATTCTTGTACTCTGATGTAATTATTGTAATAGCAATGAAATGTTCTTCTATTTGTGGTCTGATTTATCGTGTTCTTATTACAATCCGTGTTTTCCGGTCTCCTCGGAGGCTAGCGAATTCGGGTCATAACATTCGTCATATTAGAGCTCTGGTTTACAGAGCTCGAGAACAAGACACGTTAGAACCAAACGAAAGAATTCATCAGAGATTGGATTAGTAATATCCAAGGAGAATGACTCGTTAGAGATGGGATCAATAGTATCCTAGAATGAGTTTCAAAGAGTGTTATTTAAAAAAAAAATGAAAACAAATTTTATTTTGAAAATTTAAATCTTATTATACGTATTTGAATATTTATTTTATTTTGTATTTGGACTATTGGGTATATGAAGATTTTGCATATACGCTGTAACAACCCGGAAAATCAAAACCAATTTAAATTTTTTTATTTCGGCAATTTTAATGAATTTTGAATATTTAAAATGATTTAATTTAAATAATAATGACTAGAAATTTATTTTGAATAGAATTAAAATGTACAAACTTATTTAAATCGAAGTTAGAACGAAAATTTTAATTTAATTATAAAAGGAATTAGAAATGGCGCGGTAGTTTGAAAATTCGATTTCAAATTTCAAATGAATGTACAGGATTCAAAATAAACCAAGTTTTAGTGAAACCAAAAATATTTAAATCTGTTTATAAATATCTTTCTAACGAATCTAAAAAATCGAAATTTCATAGCGGGAATCAAAAGTTATGGCCAGTTGAATATTCAGAATAGTCGTTATGGAATAAATAATCCCTTAAAAATAGCGATTTTGCAAACGACCTCCATTTTCGACGAAACCACTTTTGTTGGATCTGGAATGTCAAATTATTGCTGGGTTTCAAATTCCATAATTTTCTAAATTAATATGTAAGCGTGGCAAAGGAAAACGCGTTTGGTAATTTCAGTTTGAATTGGATCGACCAGAAAATGACATTTTTTCAATCGGTCTCCAAATTCGATGAAATTAGTTTTATTAGGACCGTATCGTCGATACAAAACTAGATTTATTTTTTGGGAATTTTGGGGTTCGTATGTGGCCCCGGTAAATTAAAATGTACGTTTAAATTCAATATATATTAATTTATATTTTAATTTGGATAAAAATTGATCAAAACATTAGAATTGGCTTACAAAACATATCCCATTGTGTTCGGAATGGGGGTATTTAGCTAGAGGCGATAGTTGTTGGATTTGATTTGGGGTTCGAATTTATAGACATGAGTTATTGGAATTAATTAATAAATTAAATAATTTATAAATAGCCCATCCTCTTCAAAAACCCTAACCCATCCTTACAGCCGCCGCTCCACAAAACCGATGGCCAAATACGCTCCGAACTTCGCCTCCAAATCCATAGCAATCCGTTCATCTTCTCCAAATCATTTTAAGGCAAAAATCTTCCTCTCCCCGTGATCTTCACGCTTGTCCATTATGATCAGATTTCATTGAGTATTGTCTTCGAATTTCCGGCTCAAAGTTCCGATGTTTGCTCACATTTTCCAGCCACGAGCAAGGCGCGAGAGGGCCAGGGTTACCAGCGCAGGGTGGCGGCGCAAGGGGCTCTCCGGTGGTCATCTCCGATCAGGGTCCTGGCCCTTGTAGGTTGTGCGTTCAAGTGATGGACGGTGTCGAGAGTGGGTTTCGTTCATGTATTCCTGAAGGATTGGGAAGAGGAACGAAAATTGGGGTGATTATTTTAATTAATTACTTCACTAATTATATTAACAATGTCATTAACCGTTGGACACTAATATTTTTCTCATACGATGTCGAAATCGTGTGAAATAGGTTGCGTTGGGATCGTGAAGATAAATTCTGCATTTCAGAGCTGACCAGAACTGAGATGGAGCTAGCTACGAAATTAGAAGGATTAAAAAGAAAAGTGAGAATCTTCTCACTAAAATATTTTCTGTACAGTAATTTATTTTATAACTTCATGTATGAACTGGTCCCCGTCGTCCACAGACCATGGACGACTTGTTTGATTATATTCTATGTGAAAATTGATTGTGAAGTGAAATGGACAGTATAAAATATTCATGTGTTGAAATAAATATTTTAAAGTTAAAAATATAATTTTTAACGTGTATATGAATAAAATAAATATTCATTTACAAACCGAACGGTTTGTTTATGTACACTTATTTGTCTGATATGGATTAGGACGATAAATTTTACACATCGCCCAACTGCACAAATAATACAAAGTATTTGTTGTTTGAAAACCCCACAAGGGTATTGGGATTATATTTGACATACACTGATCCAATAATTAGTGGTATGTCAATCGATGGGTTGACAGACTGTATAAACGTTATTTATTTATTTTAGTGCTTATACAGTTGTAAAATGCACTCTGGATGTTGTATGAATTTTTAATGATTGTTTATCGTTATTGTGGTATATATGTGATGCTGAAATCCATATAACTAAAATTATGGTAATGGATTGAGTCTAATTCCAGCTCAGAATTAACAAATATTTTAAAATAATATTCAGTAATTATTGCAACGTGAAGCCATGTTAAGTAGCTAAACGCCATTTTAACATGAACGGGATTTTCTGTCGATTTTATTCATTTTATAATGAATATCGAAAAGTGGTTTCAAAATCTGATATTTTGAAAATATTATCATTTTAATATTTTAATGATATGAAATATTCAATTTTGATTTGAATTCGAAAATGGAATTGAAATCGTTTTAAAATCAATTTAAAACAAAGTTATAAATAATATTAAATTTTGATTTGAATTTGAAAATAAAATTGAAATCGTTTTGAAATGAATTTAAAACGAATTTATAAGGGAAAATTCAATTTTGATTTGGAATTGAAATGGAAGTGGAAATCGTTTTTAAAACGAATTTAAAACGGTTTATAAAATTCGTTTTAAATGGAAATCGACGATATAATATATATATATATATATATATATATATATATATATATATATATTATAATGGCCTGAATAGAACGCGCCGTGGAGCGACCGTTCACGAATTTTGACCATTAACTTCAAATGGACGTTATGGACCGTCAGATTCTCCTAAAACCAGAAACGTTGGGTTCGTATCGAAAAGAGCTTTCCAATGAACATAAGAGATTTGAAATCTAACGGTTAGATTTGGAAATATGTCCAAATCAATTTTAGAAAAGGTCGCTATGGATGCAGTTCATGGCCATTATTGGAAACCGACTGTACGGGCGATAATAAAATTATTAAAAATATGGAAAAATTATGTAAAATCATAATAAATGATTTGGAAAGATTTTGGATGAAAAACTCCAGTTTTGAAAAGATAAAAATATATTTTATCGAAATGAACTAGTTATGAACTAGAATTATAATCCAATATTTTTAAATAAATAAATTGGGTTTGAAAATGGTTTTAAAATATTCAGAACTTTCCAAAGAATAAACTAGAATGGATTCAGAATGGAAATATTCTCCAGAATATTTCGATATTGTTCCAAGATTATACGGATATTGTTGAGGAATTTGGAAGATATACATATATATATATATATATCATTATTCCAATACGATATCCGTTGGTTTCAGAATTTGATATTGAATATAAGCCGATATATTTTCTATTCAGAGCCTTGTATTCGATATCAAATTGGATTTTGGGTTTGTCGTGAACAGTGTCTTCATTAACACTGTTCTTTAACCCAGTTGAGAAAAGAATAAATCTTTAAACTAAGATTTAGTGAAGTTTTCCAATTAACTAATATTTAATTGGAATTGAATTAAAAAATTGGATTTTCGGGTTTATCGTGAAACGTATTTTAAATAACACTTGTTCTTTAACCCAATTAACAGTGAAGAATATGATTTGGGGTTTATAATCTTTTAATAAAGAATTATGGAATTTTCCAAAGTAAAGATTTCCAATTTAATATATCAAATTGGAATTAAATGGGATACGATTTGGTAATGATCGAAGTGAGTTTCTGTGGAGGAAGACTGTTAATACATATGGAATTTGAAAGGCTTTGTCATTATTCCATTTATATTATTGGTCGGATACGGAAATTGATATCGATTATATATTGATCTGTTTCCATGAAGATTCCATGGTTAATGGAATGTGATTTTGGGTTTATTGTGAACTGTGTGTTAAATGACATTGGTTCTTTAACCCAGGTAAAGACAGGATTACATGTCTAACATTGTATTTTTATACTGTATTTATTGATCTTTGCTAAATATATATCTGTTTGGTGGCGGAGAATTTATTCTCTTGCTTAACACCCTTCTCTGAGACGTATGAGCTCAGAGCTTATGTATCGGCAGAAATCAATGGTACGGTGTAGATTGTCGATGCAGCATGTTTGATTTCCCAAAGTTAAATAATCATTAATATTGATTTTTGGGAAGATTAAAACTAAATGGAGTTTTAATGAGTCTTTAATTAGATTGAAAAGTGAATGTGATAATTAAAATTATCAATTCAAGAAAATGATCGAGAACGGAGTATCAATAGTTTTGCTCCAAGCAATAATTAAATATTTAATTAGATTTGAACGTGAAATGGTAATTAATTTTACCGATAACACCGTGGTGTTAGATATGGAGTATTACCAGTTTTGCTCCATGGGATGAATAGGTTGGGAAATAAAATAAATGATTACTTCGGTGTAGTTCGCTAATCCCGGCTAGTTTGGAAAACCTTAATATAGTTTGATATCCAAAGGAAGATTAAAGAATAAATTTGAAAGAATTTATCTTTGATAAAATTAATGGGAACCTATTCCTGAATGATGAGAATATTTGAATAAAAGAATATTCTGGATTGGAATGAGGCGTATGATGTGTTGTTATAGCACTTGATTATAAGATATGCGAGTTATCCGGAAAGGCCGGGTTTATCCCATTCTGAATAACTGATACGACGAAAAGTCGAAGAGATTGAAGATGGTGCAAAACCAACAATCTTCACATGAATGGATGGGCACTACCGATGCTCATGATTGGAGTAGCTACCTTGAAGGGGCTACAGTGGTAGCCGTCCGGATGTACTGGCTGATTGTATGGATATGTGAGGGCCTCTCTCCTATATTGGACATACGGGACGAGGAACAAGGTGCCTCCGGTTTCGTTCAGACCTAGAACGAACTTGTAAATGGATGATGTGTCTGACATTGTATTCCTTTATACTGTATTCGTTGATCTCTGCTAAATATATATATATCTGTTTCGTGGCGGAGAATTTATTCTCTTGCTTAACACCCTTCTCTGAGACGTACGAGCTCAAAGGTTATATATCGGCATAAATCAGTGGTACAGTATGGACTGATAGTGTGGCATGCTGAGATGCAGTGATCTAAACCTCTGTTGAAAAGCAAAGTTTGGTGGATGATGATCAAAGCACAGCTTTAATATAGCACAGCTTTGTGTAGCGTTAATTCGCGAGCCTCACACACCGGTATGGTGGCAAACTGATGGTTAGATCAGTATGCTTTAAAGATGAGGATAGACACCCTATGGGTTGTCATGGATTCGGTCGACCGATGTGATACTGGGTGCAGTCACCCCACACCAGTAGGGATAGGGCACACCACCTGTTCCTAAATGGATAGAGTTAGCGGGGTTTTCCAATGCTTGGACGTAAGCCGTGGTAACTTGTTTCCTGGATAGTGCGGATGTGCATTACGGCGTTTTCGCATGCCTGCGATGTAAGTCGTTAGGAATTGTACTACGCAATAGATCTTTCGGATCAGGAGCCACCATGATGGAAATCCAATTTACAAATATGACATATTTCGGTTTTGATTGTATACTATATATGGCGACATAGTGGGATGGGGCGCTCATGTTGTCTATGATTGATACATTTATATTTGAAGTTGATTTCTTCACTTATAGTAATAATAAAAGATTTGTTTTAAAACATACCAAGCATATTTGGCTATTATAAGGAAAAACTCTATCCCATGGCTTGCGTTGCATTGTGTGATGGGAGTTGAGTCTTATAATAGCTTCATTTTTCTTTATTTAGCATTGCGCTGTTTGTTTTAGGCACTGGTATTCGTGGGGGTAAACCCATTCCGTGTTATATGGCGTGGTCCCTTGATTTACCTCATTTTAACGTAAAGTTTTAAATAACTGTTTTAGTTCTCACACCAGTCACATGACTGACCTGGAGTTTATTGTTTTAACCTAAACTCTGGGTGCCCTTATTTTCCACACGGGCAGCTAGTAGTTTGGGTTTTGCAGATTTATTTATACATGATCCTGGATTTATAGCTGGAGCTATATTCAGAACGCTCTGTATTTGTGTATTTCATTCAGTTGTGCTAGTTATTGTATTTTCCGCTACTCATTGTATTTATACATTTTATTTCAACTGCTATGTATTTTAATCTCTGATATTTTTCTATGTAATATTTATTCATACTCTGAATATTCTTGTACTCTGATGTAACTTGTTGTAAATAGCAATGAAATGTTCTTCTGTTTATGTTCCAATTTGCCTTGTTCTCGAAGCAATCCGAGCTTTCCTTTATGGGGAAGTTTGGATCACAACATACACGCCTAGCTAGCGTGTGTACGAAGTCTCGAATATACCAGATGGATTTAGGATCACACTTTAGTTGCCCGGAACTGATTCTACTGATGACTACGTAGCATCAGTAGTTTATTTTCGAGTTTCGAAGGTGGGATGTCTATATGTTTCCAATTCACTGGTCTGAGAACCAAAACTGGATAGGGTTAACATTTGCAATTTGACACACAAAATATGATTTTTCAATATATATAAAAATATATGTTTGAAAGGGTAATCAACTAATGATTGCTGGTTGTGTTGTTTGATTATTAGTTTAACTAATAAAATTGTTGAAACCAAAATGTAAACGAATGGTAAATTTAGCCAAATCGAATCAAATATTGAACTGAATTGAAAATTATTTGGAATTGCAAACACGTACATATATATGTGTGAACTGGTCATAGTATGAAAGCTAAAAAGAGGAATACAATTGTATGCCCGACAAATAGGTACATATTTACTATTTTCTTGGGTTTTAATGAACTTATGAGCCGATTAGCTAGCCTTTTGGCTTTTTCTTTTTCTTTTAGATTGATGAGGGCCCTGTGAGGCAAGTTGCGGTTTTAAAGGTCTCCTCGTACAAAGGAGGTTATGGCGAAATTTTTAAAAATTTAGGGTGTTTGCCAAATTTTTGAGAAATTAGGAAATTCCTAGAAACTGAAAAGTTGAAGAATGAAAGTCAGAATGAAATTCGAGTTGGTTGGTTAAACAACTTTTAGCTCTGTTCCTTTTCGAGGACGAAAAGATCTGAAGTGGGGGAGATTGTAACAACCCGGATTTTCAAAACCAATTAAATTTTTTAATTTTAGCTATTTTAATAAGTTTTAATATTTAATATGATTTATTTTAATAATAATGTCTAAAAATTTATTTAAATTGAAGTTAGAACATATAAATTTATTTTAATTATAAAATGAGCCTGAAATGGCGTGGTAGTTTGAAAATTCGATTTTTAATTTCAATTGAGTATACAAAATTCATTTTAAACCAGAATTGGACAAAACAAGAAATATTTGAATTTGTTTAATAATGTCTTTTTAATGAATGTAAGAAACTGAGATTTCATAATATAAAGTGGAAGTCATGTCCAGTTTAAAATTTAAAATAGTCGCTGTGGAATTTACATATATTTTTATATAATATATAGCCCTTAAAAATAGCCATTTTAGAAATGACCTCCGTTTCCAACGAAACGACTTTTGTTGGATCTGGAATGTCAAATTATTGCTAGATTCCAGTTTTCATAATTTTTGGAATTAATATGTGAGGGTGGTGAATTTAAACATGTTTGGCAATTTCAGTTTGAATTTAATCGACTGGAAAATGACCATTTTTCAAACAGCCTCCACATTCGATGAAATTAATTCTGTTAGGACCGTATCGTCAAAACATAGCTAGATTTATTTTTCGGGAATTTTTGGAGCCAGTTTGTGGCCCTGGTAAATTAAAATGTACGTTGAAATCAATTTTGAACGTTATATAAATTTATATTTTAATTTTGATAAAAACAGTTCGTAACAGCCGAATTGGCTTACCAAACATATCCCATTGTGTCCGGAATGGGGGTGTTTAGCTAGAGGCGATAGTCATTGGGTTCGATTCGGAGTTCGAATAAAAACTAACTTTTTGGAGGCTAAAATAATTAAATAATTAAATATATAATGGTCAAACCCTACCCCTTTTCTCTCCATCGTTAAAAAAAAATAAAAAGTAAAAAAACACACAAACCCCCATCGCCCCTTTCTGATCCGCAGCCGTCGGAGCTATGCCGCCCCTCCACCAATGCGCCGCCGCCGCGCGCCTCACCCCGGGCCATCTCCTCCTCCTTCGCTCCTCGCTCTCTTCTCTCTCTCCGTTTTAAACCCCAAACCCACCAAAAACCCTAGCCGCCGGGAAACCCTAGACGCCGCCACCCTCCATTAGCACCCCCGACCCCTCAGCAACCCAAGTCGCTCCCTTCAAATCATTCACCGCCACTGTGGGCCCCTCCACTACCAAAAACCCGATTTTTAACATTTTTCAGTTTTTCCATTAACACCCTGACCTATTTTAGCCAACGTCTTCCAATTCGAGCACTTCTGACCAAAACTCCACAATACCAAAGTCGAAAAGCACGATTTTCTCTTCAATTTGGATATATGGAAGTCATATTTTGGATTGCGGTGCCACTCGAAAAACGCGTCCAAAGTATGCTGTCCAAATAATGTCTTTTCGCAAATTCTAGCGAAATGGACCAATTTCGAAAGAAAGGCCACTAGGTGAAAGTTATCCGGAATGGCGCGTTTAAGCTAGAGAAAGAGACAGCGTGAATATTGGAGCTTGTTTGCGAATTATGGGATCAGAACAGAGAATCAGAACGTTAGAAAAGCACGGCGGAGTAGATCCCAAAGTGAGAACTCCTTCTCACTCTAATTATTTTACAGTTAAATATGTACTAGGATGCAAACGGGACTTAGTAGCCCCCGACACTATTTATTGTACAAACCATGTATGTTGTTTGGATTGAATTATGGTGAAATTGAATGTATTGTGAAAATGAATTGTATTGTATTGTGGTTTTGTGATTGATTGGATTGATTGTGTATGGCGCGAGCCAGTATGAGAAGAGGCGTAATGCTAGACATTACTCCGGTTTTAATATCGCGCCATTACAATATTGAAATTTTCTGAAATAAATAATTATTCATTAAAAATATAATTTTAATGTATATATGAACTATATAAAATATTCATGTGTTGAATAAAATGTATGAACAATAAAAATATCATTTTTATTGAATGTATAAACTATTAAAAATAGCCAAGGATTGAAATAAATATTTTATCGTTAAAAATATAATTTTTAACGTATTTGTGAATGGCATAAAATTCTCCTGAAATGAAAATGAATATTCATTTACAAATTGGACGATTTGTTTATGTACACCCATTTAACTGATATTGATTAGGATGATAAATTTTACACATTGCCCAACTGCACAAATAATATTCAGTATTTGTTGGTTGAAACCCCACATGGGTATTGGGATGATATTTGGCATACACTAATCCCAATTGTTTAGTTGTATGTCAATCGATTGGCTCACAGACTGTTGTAAGCATTAATTATTTATATTTAATGCTTATGCAGTTGTGTAATGCACTCTGGATGATGGTTGAATGTATATAATTATTGTTGTGTACATGTGTGTATGAAATCCATATAAATAACATTATATGGTAATTGACTGTGTCTGATTCCAATTCAGAAATAACGAATATTTTAAAAGAACGAATATTTTAAAATAATATTCTGTAAAGGATTAAAATATGATTTTGATGTCCGATTTGGGATGGACACGAAAATATTGAAATATGTGAAGCCGAATTGATTAGTTATGCGCCATTTTGACAAGAACGATATTTATATCTATTTTATTCATTTTTACAATGAATATCGAAAAGGAAATTATTTATATGGTATTTTGAAAATTTTATCATTTAAATATTATAATGATAAGAAGTATTCAACTTTGATTTAAAATTGAAATGAAAGTGGGAATTGTTTTAAAACGAATTTATAAACGATTTATAAAATACGTTTTAAATGGAAATCAAAGAAATATATATAATATATATTATATATATATTTGATGGCCTGAATAGAACGCGCCGCGACTGTTCGCAAATTTCAACCATTGACTTTGAATTGATATTACGGGAGATCCGACCGTCAGATTCTCTTAAAACTGGAACCGTTGGGTTCGTATCAAAAAGAGCTTTCCAACGAATATAAGAGATTTGAAATCTAATGGTTGGATTTGGAATTATGTCCAAACCAATTTTAGAAAAGGTCGTTGTAAATGCAGTTCGATGAACGTTTATGGAAATCGACTGACAGGGCCTTAATAAAATTATTAAAAATATTAATAATTTGTGTTAAATCATAGTAAATGATTTGGAAAGAATTGGGATGAAAAATTATATATTTGAAAAGAAAAAAGTATATTTTTATCGAAATGAACTAGTTATTAACTAGAATAATAATCCAATGTTTATAAATAAATAAATTGGATTGAAAATGGTTTTAATATAGTGAATATTAGGCTCACATCCCTATTTTGAAACTTAATTAGGCTCACATCCGGTCATAAACTTATTGTAAATTAGGTCCCTATTTTCTGAAAAGTCATCAAAAAAATATTAAAAAAATATAAAAAAATCACGTAAATTCGTATTTAAATAAAACATGTAAACACTAAAAAATTCAGAACAAAAAACCATCAACGAAGGCGTCAAAAATCAAAAAAAAACAAAAAAAAAACGAAATTTCCAGTTAAATGCATAATAGTATGCACATATATCACTTTCCTGCATACATCCGTGCATATTTTTCACTACATACATCTTCGTTGATTTTTATTCATGCAAATAAACGAATTTTTTTATTTTTTTTTAATTATTATTTTATAAGTTTTGAAAACAGGGACCTAATTTACAATAAGTTTATAACCGGGTTTTTTTTATATTTTGAAACTTAATAGGGACCTCTAAAAAACGCACCCTTTAATATAACCAGAATTTTTCCATTATATAAATTGGAAAGGATTTGAATGGAAATTATCTACGGGATATTTCGATATTGGATTCCGTGATTATATGGATAATGTTGAGGAATTTGGAAGATATATGTATATATATATATCGTTATTTCCATAACGATATTTGTTGGTTTCAGAATTTGATATTGAATATAAGCCGATATAATTTCTATTTAGAGCCTTATATTAAATATCAAATGGAATTTTGGGTTTGTCGTGAATGGTGTCTTTAATAACACTGTTCTTAAATCCAGTATAGAAAAGAATAAATCTTTTAATTAAGATTTAGGGAAATTTACAAATTAATTAATATTTAGCTGGAATTGAATTGAATTGAGATTTTGGGTTTATCGTGAATGATGTTTTAAATAACAGTCGTCCTTTAACCCAATTAACAGTGAAGTTATGATTTTGAATTTATAAATCTTTTTATTAAGATTTAATGGAAATATTCCAAAGTAAAGTTTTCCAATTTAATATATTAAATTGGAAATGAATGGAATTCGATTTGGTAATAATCGAGATGAGCTTCTATGAATGAAGACCTTTACTGTTTATAGAATTTAAAAGGCCTTGCCGCTATTCCACTTATAGTATTAGTTCGATACAGAAATTTATATCGATTATATACTGTTATGATTTCCGTGAAGTTCCATTTGAATGGAAGATGATTTTGGGTTTACCATGAATTATGTTTTAAATGGCATTGGTTCTTTAGCCCAGTTAAAGGCAGGATTACATGTCTAACATTGTATTTCAAACTGTATTGTTGACCTCTGCTAAATATATATCTGTTTAGTGGCGGAGAATTTATTCTCTTGCTTAACACCCTTCTCTGAGACATACGAGCTTAGAGGTTATATATCAGCAGAAATCAATGGTACGGTGTAGATGTCAATGCGGCATGTTTGATTTTCCAAAGTTAAATAATCATTAATAATGATTTTTAGGAAGATTAAAACTAAACGGAGTTTTAATGAATCTTTAATTAGATTGAAATGTGAATGTGATAATTTAAATTATCAAATTTGGGAAATGATCGAGAGTGGAGAACCACCAGTTTTACTTCAGGCGATAGTTAAGTCTTTAATTAGGTTTGAACGGGAAAGGGTAATTGATTTTGCCGATAACACATGGTGTTAGATATGGGGTATTACCAGTTTTGCTCCATGGGATGAATAGTTGGGATTGGGAAATTAATAAATGATTACTTCGGTAAGACTCGATAACCCCGACTAGTTGATAAACCTTAATTTGGTTCTGGATTGATATCCAAAGGAAGATTAAAGAATAAATTTAAAGAATTTATCTTTGATAGAATCAATGGTAACCTTTCCCTGAAGATGTGAATATTTGAATTAAGGAATATTCAGAATTGGAATGAGGCGTAAGTTGTGTTTTTATAGCACTTGATTATAAGATACGTGAATTATTCGAAAAGGCTGGGTTTATACCCATTCTGAATAATTCATTCGACGATAAGTCGACAATGAAGACGATGATTGAGGACCGGAGTTCTTCACATCGTTTGGATGATTATTGATGTCTTGATTGGGCTGTACACCCAAGACAAGGTAATAAGTGGTGATCGTCCAGACGTACTTGGAGATCGACCGGATATGCGAGGACCTCTCTCCCATACTGGACATATGGGATGAGGAATAAGGTGCCTCCGGTTTCGTTCAGACCCAGAACGGACTAGTAAATGGATGTGCGTCTGACATTGGATTTTATTCTGTGTTGATTGATCTCTATTAAATATATATTTGTTTGTTGGTGGAGAAATTATTCTCTTGCTTAACACCCTTATCTGAGATGTATGAGCTTAGAGGTTATATATCGATAGACATCAGTTTCATGGCGTGAATTCTCAGTGTGGCATGTGGAGATGCAGTGATCAAGGCTTCTATTGAAAATCAGAGTCTTGTGGTCGATGATCAAAGCACGACTTTAAATAGCATAGCTTTGTGTATCGCGTTAATTCGTGAGCCTCACACCTCGATATGAGTCAAAAAGGGGATAAGAGAACATAGTGAGTGCACGATGTTTCTTTTTAGCTATGAGTGGTGTCATGGTACAGAGCCCAGTCATTTATATTTTTTTTACCTATGTGGATGATTGATAGCGAGGCGCATCGAATATATTGGTCACTATGGGGCCGATGGATAAGTCTGATAGAACCGGGAAACGTGTGTTCAGGAATTGCCAATCCTCAAATGTAAGAGTGGACCGGAACTGCAGGATCCAAGGGTTTACTGCGGGGAACTCCGAGGCATTTGCTAGAGTGTCTCGAAGCCGGCGAGGAGTACATCCCTTGACTCGACTCATGATGGAAATCCAATTTCCAATACGACCTTTCGATTTTAGTTGTAGAACTAGTATGACGACATGATATATAGTACTCATGTCGTCTATAATTGATACATTTATATTTGAAGTGATTTTGACACTATATACTTATAGTAATATCAAAATGATTTGTTTTAAACGTACCAAGCATGTTTGGCTATTATAAAGTAAAACTCTATCCTCCGGCTTGCATTGCATTATGTGATGGGACCTGAGTCTTAAATAGCTTCATTTTTTGAAAAGCATTGCGCTATTTATATTCTGTTTTATGCACTGGTATTCTTGGGAGAAAACCCGTTCCGTGTTATATGGCGTGGCCCCTTGATTTACTTTATTTTTAAAGTAAAGTTTCAAATAACTGTTTTAGTTCTCACACCAGTCCCATGACTGACCTAGAGTTTATTGTTTTAACCTAAACTCTAGGTGCCCCTATTTTCCACACGGGCAGCTAGTAGTTTTGGTTTTTGCTGATATTTCTTTTCCATGATCCTGGATTTACAGCTGGAGCTATACTCGGAAAGCTTTATATCCGTGTATCTCTTTCAGTCGTGTTATGTACTATTTTTTCACTGCTATGTAATGTATTTTAATCTCTGATATTTTTCAATGTATATTATTTATTCATACTCTGTTATATACTTGTACTCTGATGTAATTTTTGTAATAGCAATTAAATGTTCTTCTATTTGTGGTCTGATTTGTCGTGTTCTCAACTCAGTCCAGGCTTTCCCGTAAGGGCGAGTTTGGGTCGTTCCACATTTCCTCTATAAGCTAATCTCTTAAATTAAAAGAATACATTTGCTTCAGCATTAACTACTGTAAATTTAGTTAACTTCTTTATTAATCTAAAATAAATAATAAATTTACTTTAAAAGTCTTATAAAAATTAAATAACTCTTCGTTACTATTCCATTTGATTATTTAAAAGTAAATTTATTAATTAACCAATTCCAAATAAAAATATTTGGATTAGTCAAACTCAACCCATGATTATCTTGTTAATCAATTCCAATTAATACTTCCTTTAAATTAATTAATATTATAATTAATTTAAATAACTCTATTTAATTGTTCCTTAGAACAATTAATCCAACCCTTAACCGTTCGGTTAATTTCTACTTATCTTCTTATAAAATCTTATTAACATAAGAATTTGCGTTATAAAACCATTTAATAATTACCTATACTTAAATAATAAATAATAAACATTTATTTCATTTTAATAAACTTCCATTTAAATAAATTGAATTAAAAATATTTCTTCGATTATAAAATAAATTTTATAACTTCATTCCAGTCGATTTACATGACGCTATATCCTTATTTATAAAACAATTGATTTTCAAGCCACCTGATGCCAATTACTCAACCAATACTGCCCATTGTTTAAAATTAAACAACTGTTGAATTTCAGTTCAACAGTCAACAACTCAAACAATTGTCCAATCCACATTGGTGAAACAGTTCTTATAATTGTAGTATGAAAATAACAATAAATTTGAGGAATCTAGTTGGATCCCTTCAATCTGTTTCCCTGCATCCAAATACATTACTTCAAATAATATTATCCAATCAAATAAACAGATATAATATTTAATAAACAATTAATAACAACAATTCAGGCACTCATATTTAAATTCAATACATTTATATTATTATAAACATAAACAACAAGGTAAGTTATCTTATTTGTAATAAATCGTTAAAATAACGATTTCATTTCATTTGAAATAAACGAACGTTTAATTCAACCAATTCATTCATTATATAAATATTATTCAGAACACAGCAAACAATTATCAACCATAGCACACAAATAAAAACCCGACTTATATAAAATATAAGTGGGATAAAAACTGAAAGAGTTAAACTCACTTTGATTTCGTTCGTTGTTGAAATAGTTCGGTTGTGGTTAAATTAAACCTATGTTTAATTATGCTAATAATTCCAACTGCTTCCAAATTTGTCCACTTTTGTTCCAGAATGTTGTGCTCACCACCATGATCTCATTGTAATTTGTTTTACTCCATTTGAGCCTTGTAAGTAGAAGTTATTAACACTTTTAGTTTAATGATTTTTAAATAAATTAATTTATTCCTTAACCCTATAGTTATAAAATATTTAACTAATTACTTTGTTTCCTTCGTACAGGCCATTCCCTTATACTTCGCTGCCTAGTTCACAACAGAAATGTCAGACTTAATGTTTTGATAAGAACCAGGCTCGACTCAATACACTTTCCTCCCGCACTGTCGTTGATTTATTTACTTCATTCCCTCTTGAATCCTTGTTCAAAACAAGAACTGTGTGATCCACTTTGAACATTCAACTTTTCAGATTTGTTCTATTAGTTTAATTATTTGTAATAAAATCAAGTAATTAAATCACTTTGTTTAATTACCCGATTTCGATTCATACATCTGCTCCATTATTTACCATGTTGTGAATCCAAGCCCCTTTAATAAAAATGCAATTTCACTTGCACCGTCACCTTCGGAACATCATTGTAGCTCATACATGATCGCCCCCAGTCTCCTACTTCACACATTCCAAAACTCCACCCTAGTTTTAAGACTTCTTTTCCAAACAAAGCGAACCGCCTTTCCATGCCGATCATTTCTCCACGTAGAAGCTGCTTCTAACTTCCTGCTTTGTACAAACAAAATGCAGTGCACAGTGCTTCACCACTTTGATTTCTCATCTGCCAACTTCGGTTTCTGGTCCACGTTTTGAAGCTTTGAACACGTGTAGGCTTCACGTTCAGTTACCCCTTCCTTGGTATGCCGCAATCTTTGTTTATTCCTCCCAAATGTACTGCTCTTCACATGTTGGAATAAAGATGCCAAACCCTTTATACTAACCACTATCTTCGTTGTCTAAATTCGTTCTAGTCACCTCCTCAATATGCCTGCTGCCTTCGAAAATCAGACCAACATGTTTCCTAATTATATTTTCTTCTCTTTTTTTCCTTTTCTCCAAATCATTCTACCCTGGCCTCTTCCCACTTCGTAAAGCATCAGAACCATGCTTTGATATACACAGTTCGCTCATTCCTTTTTTCCTGCACGTCACTTCCTTTCCACGTTCCTTCGCATTTCACTCTCTTCTACTTCAAACAATTCTACCCATCTTCAATGTCCCCATTTTTAATTGTTATTGTTCACGTTTAAACTATCCCACTTGAACACTACTGCTGTTATTTCGTATATGGCTTCATCCCCTGCCTTGCCTTTGTCCATTTGTTTTGTTCTAAATTCCTTGCACCTGCTTAATTACTTCATCAGAATTTTGATAGGCCGCCACATTCTTTTCTTACATGTGGTTATGGGCCATAACTTCTCTTCTACTCTCACATTGGTTTGTTTAAATCTTCCTACTCCATTTTACACGTTTTACACTAATCAGGTGCCCTCATCATTGTTCACACACCACACAGCCTCAGTCCTCCCGCTGTTACACTCAAACGTTGTCACCTGATGACAATCAAGTGCCACCAGTAAAAGCATCGTAGCCCCTTCCTTAATCGTCTGAAACCTGATGTAACTTGAGTACCCTAATCGCGACTACAATGAACAAAAGCCAGCTCCTTCATGGTCAGATTTGGTTGCTACGACCTCCAAAAAATCATCATAGTGGGTCAATCGAAAGATCTCAAGAAGCTTGAAAAAATTATACTTGAAACATTTGTGAGGAGGTTCATGGATTTGAAGAAAGATTAGTGAAGAGGGAAAGAAAACCTGGTAGTTCGTTTTACTCAATAGGAGGCGGAAATATATCATTGCATTGATCATGCATATGTGTACTGACCAAAAAAATAGGGTTTGCATTGGTATATGGGTATATATATATAGGTATAGAAATAATATTAAATTATTATACCGAAAGTTCATGATGAAGTAAAGTGAAAACCCGCCATATACAATCTCCGTTTTGACGAAAATTGAAATCTTAGCATAGAAAAATATTCTGGACACGAAGGGACAGGTTTCGTCGAATTTCGAGGTCGTTTGTGAAAGGCCCTTTATAAATCATAGGTGAAAAACACACATTTAAATTTCCAACGATCACAAATTAATCCAAATATCTTGAAACTTGAAACACTACAAGACCTCATCATTACGGATTTAATAAAATTAGTTTGGCTGAAAACAGAGTTCGTTTGATAATATTCAAATTTACGCATAAAACAATGCTATTTTGGACACCAAAATTAACCGGTCTCCAAAAATAACAAATTATATATATCTATCCTGACCCTAAACATCAAAACGAATTCAACGGAATTTCATGGCTTGATCCGATCGTTATCTTGAGTTATGATCAAAAACCCTTTTAAATCAAATTAAATTTTTAAATTAATCGCGATAATTCCATAGCGACTATTTGGCAATTTGAATTGGACATAACTAACAAATTATAACACGAAATCAAAAAAATTCTCTTTCATTAGAAAATTATGATAAAAAAGATTCAAATATTTCTTGTTTCACAAAAATACGACTTATATCGGATCATGTATATTCAATTGAACTTCAAATCTTAAATTATGAACTATCGCGACATTTATGAGCTCGATTTATAATTATATATAAATTAAACATTTAAACTTCGTTATATAAACGAATTATATATTTTAAATCTATTTAAAGTTCCAAATCGATATTTAATATAATAAAATAAATTAAATATCTGACCATGGTAGAATGCAAAAGCACGTCCAAAGGATTATGTACTGAAGTTCCCTCACAAAGACGACGCTAGGCGAAGAAAATTAACTAGGGATTACCATTTGATAATAATGGCAACTTTGTATAAATCGTCAGACGAGCGATGAGAGGTGCATTGCCGAATTGGAACTTAGAGAATGTAAACTGGAGTCCATTTAGACTAAATATCTAGCATTTTAGGATTTCGTAGGATTCTAAGGTACCAACACTAGAGGCGTATGATGGGAAATCAGAATCTATTATTCAATTAACGGTATATCTAGCATAGGAAGTACTGAGGGTGTTAGAAGATAAAATGGCACAATATTTTCCTTTTCACTTAATGAACACTGCTGTGTTCTGGTTTTGGAAGTTGGATGACAACTTTATAAGAATATGAAATTAATTAGTCAAAAGGTTTGTGAAGTATTTCGGGTTTATATCTCATGATCCAATAACATGATGACATTGACAATGGTAACGCAAAGGATTGGAGAGTCCCTTAGGAATTTTTCGATAAGGCCAAATGATATCGTTTCTCCCCTAAATAGATCAGATTCATCGAAGATGGTGAAATTTTATGAAAATACTGATAGGACGGATTTTAAATTTTCATTGGGGGTTCCTCCAATGGATCTTGCTGAATTTTTTATGAAGTTGAAAGGTCTTTATGGTAAGACGATGTAGTGACCGATAAGCAAGAGGTTAACACTATACGGGGCAGACGAACATTTGAAGAAGGAATAATAAAGATAAAGGGAAATGGAAAATAGATGGTGGCATTGTTGGATTAAAGTGGCAAAGGATAGAACAAAAATTCTCTTCTTAAAAGAGTTTAACGAGACCTTGTGATAAATTTACTTAGACAATAACGGGTAGCTTTCCTAGCAATGCCAGTGAGGAGGTACACATAGATCAAGAGCAAAAAAGCAAAAAATATTACCTATTTCATGAACTATAAGATCATACGATAAATGATAATAAGAACTTATGGGATGTGGTTGAGGAGCATGTCAGAAACAATCAAATGATATAATATGTGAGGAATCGATATACAATGATGAAATATGAGAGTCCTCATCCACCACAAGTGGCATCCCTGGCTTAAGGTAATTGAACATCATCTCTTGATTGAGATGGCACGGATTAAATAAGAAATATACTCTACAATAAAATCAATAAGTCACATACACTTGTACGAGATGTTGATCGATCCCTGGGCATGCTGTGATATGATAATAAGTTTGCTATGTCCAGGGAGGAAGTACTCAAGTTATTTGATTTTCTAGTTGTAAAAACTCAAATCCAATGAATAGATATGTAGATATTTAAATTCATAATAATGTAATGAACGAAACAGGTCATGGTAGCCTCGACTGCAGATTCGAAGACAAAGTATAAACGAGAACGCATGCCCCCCTCGCGGAAGAGCGAGCAGTAAGGCATGCGCCACTCAGATTAAGTTATTGAGCAAAGAATAAAGGACGGAGCATGAGATGCAAGTTGCCTTACGATATATTTAGTGGACAAATTTTCATGATATTGGTCACATTATGAACAATTCGGTGAAATGAAGCCAAAGAACAAGAAGTAATTCATTTTATTGGAGCAAAAACCTGGTCGACTATTGGGATTCCTTTCAAAATAGTGAGAAGCTCAACAATCATTATTATATGTCCTATCAGAATGTTAGGAATGGAGTGCAGCGAGTAGGTTGATTTACAAGAGAGCGATGGTATGACACCCCAAACTTTTCTAAGCCAAAATTTCGCCAAAAATCTAAACTTGAACTCATCCAAGCACGAAGATTATAAATCCGGTACCTGCAATAATGAGCATGAGCATAATCAGAATACAATAAAACAAACTCACAGTGAAAAAAATAGGATAACAAGTATCGACTTAGATAACTACCTTAAAAGCTAATCGCCACATCAATACTGAGCATGAAAGGACAAGAACAGAAATACCAAACTTGGACACACGCAAATACCCGTCTTCCTCGAGATAATCCTGAGAGTTGTTATGAGGAGGGGGGTCAGAGCATCAAGTCCTGGTGAGTAGAAAATGTATAAAACTATCTCCAATACACAAATGTATCTCATTTTATTTCACCTAGAATTATATGTCTAATAAGACTAGTAGTTCTAACCTAACCTTGTAAGAATTTACGCATGACGATTAACTACCATACCTAAGGTATCATTTCCCAAAGATAACGTTGTCGCAATATACTAAGATAAAACTTTTATGCATAAGCATAAAGCCTGTGAACCACCATTCGAATAACTACCAATACCAAGATGTTGTATCTCCAACTATTCAGTACCCAACTAAATAAAGAAGTTGGCCATATCTATATAGCCACTTAAGGCATCACTAATACTATAACATAAAGGTGGATCCCTAAGATCACTTAAGGCCTAAGGCGCATCCATTGATCACTTAATACCTTACTAGGTGGTTTACTAAACCCTAATATAAATTAGAGGACACTAGCTACTAAGTCCTTCTAATTAAGGCTTCCTTAATTAACGAATATACCCAATCCCCGCATAACGTGAGAGATAGTAAGCAGTCATATATGACCTATAGGATAGGTAGACGATTGATGTCATTTATAACCATCCCTCAGTGGATCCTTATGTTATCTCTAACAAGACTTATTAGATAATCCCCTTGTCACTTAATACTTCCTGTAGAGTAGGCGGTCTCATGGGCATTTAATATCTTATCTCAATGCGAACTCTAACTCAGTCACTTACTACCTTGAGGAAGCGAACTTTCTCAGAGACTACCAGTCCCACAACCAATTACCTTTCTAATAATTCTTTAAGTAGGCTATGTTATGCAATATTTCCATTTTGGTTTCTTCTTTTGGAAGGGAGACATGCTCTATAGGCACTTAATACCTCAACAGTTAAAGTAAACATTTTTAGGAATAATTATTTCTACGCAATTATCAATCGTCGCAGGTTCCAATGGTTAATGATATCTTCTTACATCTGTTGTACATATATTTGATCGTTGGAAAGTGCAGACTACTATCGAATACAACAACTGATCTTGCATCATTAACATACCAAGTCCAATACTTAAATCTAGTTAAAGATATTAATTCTAGATTGAAACTAGAATAAGCTAAGTAAAATTCTCTATAACTCCCTTTCCTAGGACATTTAATTATTTACTTCCTTATTGGACTTAGTATTTACTACGGAAATTAATACCCATTAAATCCTATTAATATAATGGTCTTATGCCATTAAACGATCATATTTCCTAAGGAAATGGACACTCAATTAGCTTAATTCCCTAATTATCTCATGCAGTTAATGACCCTAACAGTCATGTTTCCTGAGGCAACATACAATCTTTTAAATGTCATTTACATCAGTCCCGTTAAAATTCAAATCTAATTGTTGTAACTCCCAAACATTTCTATATTGATTTAATGCTTATTTGAGTATGTATATATATATATATGTTTATTATTTTTTAGTTCCTTAGTTGGAGTTACAAAACTCTTATTCCTAGCCACAATTTAAATTTTAACCAATTCGTCATTTATTCCCTATTCAATTCATTGTTTTAAAGCGAACATGGTTACAACATTTATTACCTTATTCATGACCCTTTTAAAATTAGCAATCATTTCCCCGTTTATTACTACAATGATCACAAACATTTTTTCCTTTTTTATGGGAGTTTCTAACGTATATTTATTCCCATAAAATGGAAACCTTTTATATTAAAACATAAAATATGCATTTAATTTAATAGTAATATAGTAGCGTTATTTACGTAGGTTCGGGCATACAAGATTACAATAATTATATTTTTATATTTTTAAGTGTGATGTTAATGTAGTTACTAATTATATTTTATTATCATTATTATTCTTTTAAATTCCAGTCTAAAGTAATGACTAGAATAATCCTTTTTGTGTTTAATCTTGTTTAAGATCCAAAATATGTAATTATTGTAAATGTTGCCCAAATTATTTAAAAGAGGAAAAGTTGACAAATTTCATATCATAAGGAATTACGTTAATATGTTATTTAGAATAGATGTTACAGAGTACGTACAAAAATATGTGAATTTGCACATTTCTTCCTATTTGATTTGTTTATGTTCCATGTAGATATCACATTACGCTTTTTATATAAAAAGAGCAAATAGGGCTAATTTAAATAACCAATTGAAAACCCCAAACAATATCAAACACAGGTACGTTCATAATTCATTAATCAATACTGCACAAGTCCTATATTTATACCAAAATCCTGAGAATCTGGAATAACAACAATAAATATCTAACAATATTTTGGGACTGATTTCCAGATTCAGGGTGTTTACTATAACCACAACCAATCTAAGAATAATTATAGGCAAAATACTAAACTAAGAGGCCTACAAATCCATATTCAAATTTTGTGTATATTATTTCAGATTTGAAAATAACAAAAAATTTGATGATTTTTAGACATACAATCTGGATTTGACACAAACAAATTATATAAGATATTATAAACCATAAATATATTTCCCATTCACCTGAAATTTAGTCAAATTAGAATCTGAACACAGCTTTTATGCTTACAATTTCCAAATCTCACAGTTCTATAATTTGTTTATAAAGAGGGTATAAATATACCTATTTATAATTGTAGATCAGAAAGAAGAATGGGAAAAGAAGAAGGAAAATTAAACAAAAAGAATTACCTATTTGAAGAACCAACCCTTTTTCATAAATATGAATCCAATCTCTCCAATTCTTGTTAATTAGATTTGAACAAATTTATATTTTGAGTTTTAGAAGAGATTGGAGGATTGGGAATGACAGAGCTTCGCTGCTGCTTCTAGAAAATATGAGAAAAGAGTGGGGTTTAGGCCTTTATTTATAGGCATAGAAATGACCTTGAACCATTAGATTAAATTTTAGAAAATCCCGTTCGCCAATATTAAATTTGATATAACATCAAACCTTAGCCGCCACTGCGTGGATCGACCACGGGTCGATCTAGTAGTCGATCGCCCTGGTCGACTTGACTGTGGTAGGTAATAGTTGATATTTTATTCTATTTCATTTATTTTCCATTTATTTTCGTATTTTATCTATAACTTTTTCATACGGACTCCGTTCGCGAAGTTCCAAACATGAAAGTTGATCAAAACTCCATCATGAATGCAACAATGCATGTTTCATAGTCAAATTAGATCATTTTCAAAAAAAATCCGTTTTTGGAATATAACTAAATTACTAAATTAATTATCATCAAAATTACAGGTTGCTACAAATAAGGTCAATCTACTCATCGTTAAGTTGTTTTCATTGGAGAATGACTGTATTAGGCTTACCAAGGATTAAAAGAGCATGTTATATGTCTAACAAGATCATTTCATCAATATATCTCCTACTAGAATGTTAGGGCCAAAGGGCGGGGGATCATTCGCTTTACTAGAGATGGGCAGGATCAACATACTCATTATTTAATACCGTTCATCGGAGAGCAACTATATTAGATTGAGAATCGATCAAGTGAGACCATCTATCGGCTCAGAGAGAACATAAAACCTTTTTACCAGTCAGGAGAGATTATGAATTGGATTATTGGTCTGGTGAACTCGTGGGTTCGACTAATAATCTGGTGAGACCATAGGTTTATTTATTGACCCTAATTAGTCATGAATTTGGCTAAAGATCTAGTGAGATTGTTGATTTGATTAACAGATCTAAATTGATATAGATTTGGTAAACGACTCGGGGATATCATGGTGTAACAAACTAGCTTTTGACTAATTCTATTAAACAATAAACTTTTGATCTTATTATGTCATTAATATACGATTGAATAAATAGGATTTAAATATTTGAGAAAATTAAATAAATCATTTTACAAAATCCTATATGTTTATTTTAAACCTAGGATGATATGTTCGTTCGAGGCAGGGAGACTAAACGGAAATAGAGAGAGCAGGGGATTAGCAGCAGCAAAACAAGAAAGAAGGATGGTGCCAGTTCAAAATAGTGAGGGGGAGAAGAGTATGGCGTGCGTGGATATATGGGTTGGCCTGATTTAGGACATGGGATTTGTCCCTATTTTCCTTAAAAAAAACTTGAGTTGTTCGAAGAAAGTGAAAGGGGAATGGGGAACGTAGTAGAAAAATGGTAGGACAAATGCAGAAAGAAGGGATGGGATTGGAAGAATTGGGCTGGACCAAGGAAAATAGAAAAAAAAAACATAAGGAAAAGGGGGATGGGCCGAATAAATGGGTTGTAGGAGGAATAAAAACAAAGAGAAAGGAAAAAAAGATTTTAGGCCCATAGTAAAGCTGGGGCGATTGGGCTTCATAGGGAATAGAAAAGAAAAGTGAACAAGAGAAGATAAAGAAAATATAAAAGTATAGAAATTTAATTCTAGAAAAGCAATATAATTTTTAGCAAATAAAACAAAAGAATTTCCCTTAAAGGATAAATTAATTTTTAGATATAAAAAAAATATCTGTCTAAAAGGAATGAAAGGGAAGCAGTGTCAGTATTCGATGATGTAGTCCGAAGGAAGCAGACGGTAGATAATCAGAAAGGATCATTGTGAATGAAGTTGCACTTGGTTAAAGTTAAACGAAGTTATCATATAAATAAATAAATAGAGTTACATTATTTGTTTTTAAATATTAAAATTTGAAAAAAAAAATATTATTAGTTCAAGACAGATTAGTTGAACTGAAATCAACAATATGAAATGATAAATAGATGGTGACTAATCGTCGGTAATATTGTGTGTAATCAACTAAAATAGTTTCCCTATACTAGTATTGATTAATGAAATCAATTTGATGTGATGAACAAGTCTAGCAAGAATGTGCAACACCCCACCTCCATTAATGTCACTCACAAAGGGAATGCATTAACTTCACTGAAGCATTATAGGTAAAAGATGCAGATAACTTACAGATAGACAAATAAAGCAGCGGAAAAGAATAAAAACTTTACTTCATTGATAAAACAACAGTTGGGTAAAACAACTTCTACAAAGATTGTTTTCTAACACCAATACCCAGTACAACAAAGTATTTGTCTTGTTTAATAAAATAAGGAAGCATAAAATGACAATAATATTCCCTAATAAAGCATGAGCCAGACATAGCAGTGGAAAAGAGAGTCCAAAGCAGTACATCAACTATCTTCGAGCTTGGAAAGAGAAATGGTCCAAACTAAGCTGAGCTATTCCCTCCCTGACTACGTGGGGGGCAAATGGAAGAAAAGAGGCGAAACAAAACTAGGTAAGACATAAGTCTGGTAAGTCCAGTGATTTTCAGTATGTAAACAGGTAATAGTAACACGACATGAATACACTGAATATAAGACAATACCGTGATAACAGGGATAACAAGATAACCTATGGTTAGCATAAGATATGATAAGGCAAAATAAACTGAATGCGCTTCTACTCTTTCTCTGATTTGCTACTACCCAGTTATTCTATTTTTTTATATCTCTACACCAACTAACTAGTATCCTAACTAGTGTCTTTTATAGAATGATTCGTATTCCCTGCTAGTGTCCCAACTAGTATCCTGTGTTATATAATAAGGTGATCCCAACCTCGCAATTGTGGTAGCCTTTAGGTGTACATCTGGTATGAGGATCTTACCTCAATCAGCCTAATTGCCATGAAGATGTTAGATGTATCCTTACTACCTTAACCGATCGGCTCATACTCGTATCGATCTAGTTCTAATTGTGTCGCTCGGCCCTCTACTTGTAGATACCTATGTTGGTCACACTGTAGGGTGTATCAAGCCCAAAGGTGGCAACCCGACAAGATCAAGATACACAGCTTTATATCCACTTATGCCCAGTGGCTAATTCTTCCACTCCGGAATACGTGCACGCCCGCGATCCCATCGGAACCTGCACTGCTGCACCACCTGTCGCTACTTTGACCGCTTATAATCAGCCCAGTAATCGTGCCCCACCCTGCCTAGTTTAGGGTACCATGATACATCTATGTGGGTTACTGCTGAAATGGGTCCTCGTTACTAGGGTTTCCGACTAGTTAAGTTTGTGGGCCAATATATACAAATATTACCCACCTACACGAGATGTACTTAACCCTCCCATTGATTCAAACATGTTTATTTAACGGTTAAGTTTGTGGGCATATATATATTCATATTACCCACCTAACCAAGGTTCACTTAACCCTCCTACTTATCAAGTCAATCTGTATTATTGATTAAGCTTGCCTTAACCCTATCCACTTTGTTCATGTAATATTGGTTAAGTGTTGTCCGTTCATGTTAAATTAACCCACCCACACATCATGGTGCATTGGTTAAGTGTTTCCTATTAACTTAACCCCGTTCATTCATCATGTTATATTGGTCAAGTGTTTCCCATTAACTTAGCCCCACTCGTTCATCATGTTATATTGGTTAAGTGTTTCTTATTAACTTAACCCACTCGTTCATCATGTCATATTTGGTTAAGTGTTTCTTATTAACTTAACGCCACTCGTTCATCATGTCATATTTGGTTAAGTGTTTCTTATTAACTTAACCCCACTCGTTCATCATGCTATATTGGTTAAGTGTTTCTAAATTTACTTACCCCACCTTCTTGTCTAATTAACATGTTATAAAGGTTATGTGTTCTAAATTTACTTAGCCCCGTCTTCTTGTCTAATTAACATGTTGTAACGGTTAAGTTTTCTAAATTTACTTAACCCCACCTTCTTGTCTAATTAACATGTGGTATTGGTTAAGTGTCGCCTATTCATATGTTGCTTAACCTTACCATTCTTTGAATGTCTGTTCATTGGCATTAATTAATTTATTAATGCCCCAACCTCTCACATTAGAACTATTGTTTGCGGTTGCTGGATGTGCCGGGCGGTTCCGGGAAGACTTCTACCGCAAACTCATTCTAACCTCGGGTTTTGGGCTAAATACGCTAACCTCTCACATTAGATCTGTGTTGTTGCGATTACTGGATGTGTCGGGCGGTTCCGGGCAGTTTTACACCGCAACTTAATCTAACCTCGGGTTAGGCATGTTCATCTCTTAATTAATTTACATAAGTACAATTTATGTTCATATGTAAATTATCCACAAGTGTTGTCAATTCAAGTCATGCCCCTCTTTACCCTCTAAATTATGTCCATAATTCTTGGTATACAAATTCTACCATTTCATGCTACTAATCATTTACATGATTATGAGCCAATCTTTGCAAATAGCATGTAGTTTAATATTTTTCCCCAACGTCTCCCACGTTATTCGTTCGCATAATTCACATAGAACGTTGGGCTCGCAAAACAGCCTAACTTATAAACAAAAGGGAAAAGAAAGGGACATGTAACATTCCAATAGGCATAAGCAATATAGATCAACATGCATAGTATAAATTTGGGATAGAACGACGTAAACTTAATTAAGCACATGAACGTGATCTTACATTTAAATTAGATCCAATTAACATACGAACTAGCATAGATCTAATTATATAAGCATGAACTTATATAGATCTTAAACATGGGTACTAGCTTGGATCTAAACATGTAAGCATGTATGAACATAACTTATCATGTAATTTGCATATACAGCATGGTAGGTTCAATTTTATCAGTCCAATAGTCTCATAGGCATAGGATGTACAACATGATAAATCAATTACAACAGTCCCATAGGCGTTATAGGTTCCATTTTGTCAATCCAACAGTCTCGTAGGCATGTTAGGTTTCATTTTGTCAATCACAATAGTCTCATAGGCACGATAGGTGTCATTACATCAATCACAATAGTCTCATAGGCATACACAATTCAGAATTGACAAAAGGATAAGCACGAATAGAATTAGTCATAGTTCTAGATCCAGTTATTACAGTCATGATTTCTTATTAGGTGTTCACATCTAAACAATAACTGTACTTACAGAAAAAGGACGGATCTTGATTTCTAGGGTCTGATTTCTGAATTTGAAAATCTATCCTTTGATGTAGACGTTTGATTATCTAGTTATTCTAATTGATTCCTAGTTTGAATTTGATTCTCTAGTTTGGGGTAGATGAATGGAGGCTAGGCCAGTTTGTAGACGAACAGCATGACGACTTCATAGAATGAGTTCTAGGGTTGAGGTTTGGGGTGATTATATAGAAGTCTAGGTTCAATTCTAGCCTTTAGATTAATCTAGGAGAAATAAGAGCCATCAAACCAAAGAGATGTGTCATCCAGCCAACCATAGCATGACACGTATGCCCTAATACCTCAGAAATCAGTCATTGGCCAATCAGAGAGGCCACATCAGCACAGGGTTGTCAAAATTCGTCACTGGAATCTGGATCAAAAAGGGGTCGACTCCCTACGGGAGGGGGGTCGACACCTATGTCGACACCCCTATAGTGGGGTCGACACCTATGTCGACTCCCCCAAGGGGGGTCGACACCTTTGAGCGGGAAATTTCCCGCTCAGCTCGCTCTTAACGAATTTCAAATTTCGAACTGTTTTGACTTTTAATTATTATTTTAATTTCTGTTTAAACTTGAAATCTTCTAAACTACATAACTTCTTCATACAGAGCCCGATTTATACAAACTCGGACTCTATCTCAAGTAGAATTCCGAGATTAACGCAATGGCATAACTCGTTTCCCTTAATTCTTACTTTTAAAATTAAGTATTCTTTAACTTGTTACTTTAACATTCATGGCAAACACGGGGTGTTACATTCTCCCCTCCTTTAAAGGATTTCGTCCCCGAAATCTCTAAGTTATGAAGAATGTACCCTAACATCCAACATCCATCTACTCAACCATTAATCATAGGCATCCATTGTCCTTAAAAAAAATCTAACGCTTTCATGATCATATGCATAGTGTGTGTACATGCCCTTATCTAATGCAAAATCGGGCGGTCTACTGATTCAGTTGACCCCCTTAATGTGAATTATGGCAGTGCTATGAGTCCATCATGTATGCAATTATTCCTAATCCTACTTTATAATTTAAATGAGTGCACAATCATCCATACAAATGCAACATCCATATGATAACACATCAAGTTTCAATCCATATATATATAAATTCACTCATGCATATGAAATATGGAAGTGACGGAGCCGATCTAGTGCCTAGTCTGTGTTTATATGCAACCACTAGCAAACACTTACATCCACTTGCATCCACAAAACATAACATGTCTCAAACACATGTTTACATCCATTGGCTTCTACCTAAGGATCGAGGATAGGACCGAGAGGATATACAAAAGATAAAGACTAGCAAATAAACTTTACAGAAAAAGAGAGATCAAGGATATACCCTCAAAAAGGGTATGATGCGCGTATCTAGTCTTCAGTTTTCTAAGTCGCATCTTCTTGTGCTTGACTCCATATTGCTCTGACTGTCTTAACTTCATGATTGCGTAACTTCTTAATTTCTGTTTCTAGAATATGCATTGGAACTCATTTCACTGTCGCCTCTCGTTCTACCTTTTCTTCTTCTAGTATACTTGGAACTACAACTTCTCCCATTTCATGCTAACATTTCCTCAAAAGGTCTTCCAAAATCCTATTCACCTTTTCTGTCAGAGGATGACAAGTGGTGCCCAAACATGGCTTCTTGCAAGCTTATTTATTAAGGTGACTAGAGGTCTCTTCTCTACTTTATTTATCCATTATGTTAGCTATCTGAGAGTCTTTTCTTTGTGAAGTCCCTATTTAATTCAAAAGTGTAGGTCTTACTCCTAGCGATGCCGACTACTAACTTAGCCGAAGGTTTTAAAATCAAAGTTTGATATGTATTCTGAACTTTTCCTTTTCACATAAAGAGGACTTGAAGTCAACCTTTTTCTTCTTAAGGCATCCGCTACGAACTTACCCTTACATTAAAATGGCGCTTAGTCCCGTGCTGCATGCATCCGTGTACACCGTAAGCCTTTTACTACCGTAAGGTAAAAGTCAAAACTGGGGTCGTTGTAAGAGCCCTCTTCGATTGTTGGAAAGCGACATCACAACCAATATCCCGAGCAAAAGTTAAATTCTTCTTCGTCAATCTTGTAAGTGGGGCTAATACCTTCGCAAAGTCCTTAATGAACTTCCTATATTAGCCCGCTAGTCTAAGAAAGCATCTTTCTTCTGTTGCATTCCTTGGGACCTTCCAGTCTTGCACCGCAACTACTTTTGCAGGATCTAATGCTATCCCTTCTTTGGATGCCACATGTCCTAGAAACTTTACTTCTTCTCTCCAAAAATGACATTTTTTTGGAGAACTTCGCCTTAAGTTGATGCGCTTGGAGGGTATCCGAGACTTCCCTTAGATGCAAAGCATGTTCTTCCTCATTCTTATGGGAAAACAAAATATCATCTATGCACAAGCGAAGTGAACCATCCGCCTTTGAAACAAAAACGACTGTAGCACCCCATTTAGAAATACTTCGCCTTATGAACCCTTTTTCAACTAAATCATTTACCTGTTTACTGAGCCCTTTCTTTCCCTTGGATTCATGTATTGTACAGGTAATGCAACTGACTTTGCATTGCCAATTAGATATATGCGAAATCTATCTCAGGTTTTAGGGGACAAACCCCTAGCCTAATCAAAAAACATCTGCGTACTCATAGAAAACTCCAACGGATCACAAATCATCGATAGATGCATCAAGTGATTCTAGGTAGCTAATCCAAATTGATCCCTTAGGATCGCACGAAATCTCGAGGGTATTCTCCCGAGGCAAGTCAAAAGTCTAAATACCCTCCTTTCACAATTACTAGCTAACCAATCCATGCCTAGAATCAACCCATAGCCCATGGAACCAAAAACATAAGCATTACACCTAAAATCAATACTTAATATAGCTATTCTCAAATCCTTACAAACCAAAGATAAATGAGCCGAACCACCAATTGGATTTGAGACAATAATGGGATCTTCTACTATATAAGCTCTAGGGTGCAGAGACTCAACTATGGAAGTAGATATAAACAAATGTGAAGCGCTAAAATCAAAAAGAGTACTAACAGGATGATCAAAAAGAAAAACTAGACTTTTTCAACAGGAACTCTACTACCTCTCTCTCAGGTACGCTGGCAGTGAGAGCATGCACTTGCCCTTCTGAAAATCCTGTCCTTTGTTCTTGCCCTTGTCCTTAATTATATGACCTGTTATACCAGAATAACGACACTTCTTTTTGTCTTAGATTTTTCTATTCTTTCCTCCTTTGTGAACCAAGTCCATATCCATGAGTTTCTCATCCTTAGGTTGTGCTCCTTAGCCAAACTCCCTCATTCTCATCTTTGCCATCTTTGTGTAACTTCTTGTAAGCTGCTCCATCACACGGAAAAACCCTACAAAGCTTGAAAGAAAATTAGCCGCAGGTGAAACTACTGCGGCTATATATGGAAGTTGGGCATTTCTTTGCCCTTTGACAGGGGTCGTAGTCTCATCAAGCCTACGGAACCATGCTGCGATGAGATTACATCCCAGAAAGCCAGGAGCCCCGGAGACTCAGTAAAGAACAAAAACAAGGATTCAAACAGAGGATCAAAAGTGCATATGACTTTGGGGAATATGCCTTTAAAACAAAACTTTTCTTTACAAAATGCTTCTTTAAAACCGCCTTGAAAATAATTTTTCAAATCTTTTATCAGATCCGGTAACCTTTAGCTCTGATACCAAGTGTGACACCCCACCTCCATTAATGTCACTCGTAAAGGGGATGCATTAAATTCAGTGAAGCGTTATAGGTAAAAGATGTAGATAACTTACACGACAGACAAATAAAGCAGCGGAAAAGAGTAAAAACTTTGCTTCAATGATAAAATAGCAGCTGGGTAAAATAGCTTGTACAAAGATTGTAACACCCCACGTCCATTAATGTCACTCACAAAGGGAATGCATTAACTTCCATGGAGGTTTTAAGTGAATATAGAACAGAAAAATTACAACAAGACAGATAATAAGTAGTACTTGGAAATCTAAAACTTCATTTTATTGCAGCAGAAATTAAACATGTTTGTTACATCATAAAACCATAAATCAGAGTCAAGTACAATATCCATCTTGATAAAATAAAATACATAATCCCATTACATAAATAGCCATAAAGAAGATAACAAGCTGGACTTTACTTCAACGGTCCAAGCTTTCCAAAAGAGAGATAAAGCAATCCAATCAAACTCCGCTAGAGCTGGGTCCACCCTGAGGACCTGGAGGGGGGAAAAGGATGGAAATAGAGGGGGTCATACATAAAGTCTGGCGAGTATGATAATTCTAACAATACTATTATCAAAATAACTAGACTAAGGCATAAGCTGGAAAACAAGGAAATGTCTATGAACTATTGGGTATGGAAGAGTAGATAAAGATAACGTTAAAGGCACACCTAATTACTAACGAATAATTACTACACTGCACCACACCAGTCACCCTCAAAGTTGATCCCACTTGCTTCACTTAGAAATTATATAAATAGCCTTGCGTACCCCTAGCTGACTACATAGGTGTCGTCTGCCCCTATCTCCGCTAGGTGTACCCCATTACCCACTTTCGATCAGCTCCCTACTCGTAGATACCCGTGCTGGCCCCACAGTAGGGTGTATCACTCCCCTAAAGTGGAAACCCGATACAACTTGAGAATGCACGGCTTATACCTACACGATGCAACAACGTCTTACCTACCAGCCCGGGTCCACACACGCATATGAAACCCGTTGGACTTGCGTTGCCACCGCTACCCCGTTTTGGCCTCTTATAGTCAAGCCCAGTATGCGTGTCCCGTCCTCGACTTGGGTTGAGCCCACAAAGATACGTTTGGGTTACTGGTTGAAATGGGCCCCCACAAGCTATCCACCTAAGCTTGTCACCACTAGTATATCCCACTTAACCCTCTTAGTCATGTTCATTTACATGTGTGTTCGGTTAAGTCTTACTAATCGTATTTCAAATGCCACTAAAGGCAACCACTAGATTCCTCATGCCACCCAAGGCACCTACTTAACCCCCCATGTCCCACCTTACATAGTTATCTGGTTAAGTATTTCTTAATTCATTTAGGCCATAACCTCGTAAAGACCTCTCACATTAGACTGGCATTTATGGCAGCTGGATTTGCCGGGCGGGTCCGGGCAGTCTTACACCATAAAAGAGTCTAACCTCGTGTCTTTACAACTGTTATGCTTTAATTTGGCCTAGGACCTCTCACATTGGGCTGACATTTGTGACTAGTGGATTTGCCGGGCGGGTCCGGGCGGGTCCGGGCGGGTCCGAGCAGGTTTACGTCACAAACGAGTCCAACCTCGTGTCCTAAGCATTGACTAACACTTACAATCTGTTACCCCAGTTTTAATAATTCCCTATTCAAATTATTAATTAACTCCAACTTTAATGATGTCCATAATTGACTCAATTATGGTCATCCACTCATGGCATGCAAAATCATATCAATTGCACCCCAACTTCTTAATATTGAATCCTGAATATTACCCCTACCCCACGTTATACGTTCGCTTATTCAACGCAAAGTATACGTTAGACTCGAATAGTCTAACTCATAGCACAAAGATAAATTATCACAACATATAGACAAATAAAATAATCTAGTCATAATAGGGGTGAAACTTGCATAAAACTACACATGTTAAGGATCTAAAGGTGTCAACTTGTTAAATGTCACAATTTACATGATATGATCATAACCCAAATTCATGTATAAACTTGCATATGGGGTTTTATGCAACATAATGATGGTGTGAACTAGAATCTAACACATAGAACTCACCCATGTCATAGCATAATTCTAGATCTAAATAGATGTCATGGCATATGTTCATAATCTTTACTAATCAATCTAAACTTGCATACATGATTTGTCATCAACATAGCCCAAATATTATGACTTGATTAACATGAACTAATTAGCATAGATAATAACATCATGACTTTATAACATGTATGATTTATCACAACTTAGCATAGAAAATTACAACCTATACAATATCATCATATCATGATTTACAACATATAGGATATCATCATCACACAACATAGGATTTACAACATACATGATAGCATAAGGTTTACAACAACATATATGACAATCCACATCATTCACTTATAATCCATTTATAACTTAACCTAATTAGTTTAATAATAATCTTGTTAAGATCATCATACTCACAATTAGAAGAGAAAGAGAGTCTTGATTTGCTTTAGAGTTGAGTAGAATTAGGGTTTTGATTTGCTTTCTTCCTTCTTAGTTGGCGGCGTCTAGACTGAGTTCCATGGCGGCGGTATGACGGTGGCTATTCTATTTTTCATGTGAATTAGAGTGAGAGACTACCTAGGTATTTATAGAGTTTAGGATTTATTTAGACCGTCAGATCAACTCAAAACTAAACTGAACCGTTAAATTTGCCAACTCAGCCCTAAAGACACATCAGAAGCTCAAGATTGGGCTCAGTCAAACCCTAGCCGACTGGACCAGGTCGACACCCAGGTCGACTGCCCAGTCGACCTGGGGGGTGTCGACTGCCCAGTCGACTCCCCAGTCGACCTGGGGTGCTGGGCGGGAATTTTCCTGCCTAGCCTGTTTGACTTCGAATTTTAAATTTTAAATTTTCTGAAATCTGTTTTGAATTTTCTTAAACTTCCGATGGCCATATCTCCTTCATACGAAGTCCAAATCACGCAAACTCGGACTCTATTCCAACCAGAATTCCGAGACGAACACAATGGCGCAACCCGTTTCCCAAAATTCTCACTTCTGAGATTAGTTATTCTTTAATTTGTGAAAATTAATATTAACAGAATTACGGGGTGTTACATTCTCCCCTCCTTAAAGGATTTCGACCCCGAAATCTTCAAGTCAAGAAGAATGTATATCCTAACATCCAATCGTCCATCTACTCAACCATCAAACACAGGCATCCATTGTCCTTATAGACTTCTAATGCTTTCATGTTTAAATGCACAGTGTGTGTATATGTCCATATCTAATGCAAAATCAGGCGGTGCACTGATTCAGTTGACCTCCTTAATGCAAATCATGATAGTGCCATGCGTCCATTATGTATGCAAAAGTTCCTTAATGCTACATATTATCTCTATATGCGTGCACAATCATCATCTGAATGCAGTATCAATATGATAAAAAAAATCCTCATACATCCATTTTACTAAATACATCCATTTATATGCAATATGCAATATGAAGTGACTGAGCCGATCTAGTGCCTAATAGTGTGTGTATATGCGTCCACGAGCAACCACTAGCAAACACTTGCATCCACTTTGCATCCATCATACATAACATGTCTCAAACACATGTTTCAGCCATAGGATTATCCTAACTAAAGGTCAAGGATACTAGCGAGAGGACATACTAAAGATAAGTACAAGCTAAGAGATAAGGGAGAAATTAAAAGACATACCCTCAAAAAGAAAAGGGTACAACGAACGCATCTTCGCTTCTGTCTCCCAAGTAGCGTTGCTCTCATCATCTCCCCATTGCACTTTGACTAGTCTGACCTCTCGATTCCTCAACTTCTTGATCTCTGACCCAAGAATGCGCGTAGGAGCTCATCGAATCGTCGCATCACGTTCTATCTCCACCTCTCTAAGCAAGCTCGGCTCTACCACCTCCGCGGTCTCGTGCAGGCACTTCCTCAAATGTGATACATAGAATACGTCGTGTACACCACTAAGTCTCTCAGGCAACTCCACTCTATACGCCATCTGCCCAATCTTCTCCTTAATAAGAAACGGCCCTACGAACCTTGGTGCTAATTTCCCAACGGACCCAAAGCGAACAACGTTCCGTAATGGAGACACTTTGATAAAACCATGTCCCCAACTTCAAACTCAAGATCTATCCTCCTCTTATCCGCATAAGATTTCTGCCTATCTTGCGCTGCTTTCATCCTCCTTCGAATCAAATCGATCTTCTCCGAAGTCTCCCTAATCATATCGGGCCCAAGTAAAATCTTATCCGTAGATTCCCACCAACATGTAGGTGAACGACAAGGTCGTCCATAAAGAGCTTCGAAAGGTGCCATGCCAATGCTAGTCTGAAAGCTATTATTATATGCGAACTCCACTAATGGAAGATGCTCTTCCCATGTACCCCCAAAGTCTAGGATACATAGCCTCAAAAGATCCTCTAGAATACGATTCACCCTCTCGGTCTGGCCGTCCGTCTGAGGATGATATGCGGTGCTCAAACATAACTGAGTCCCTACCGCTCTTGTAAGCTCTTCCAAAATTCGCTAGTGAAGATAGGATCGCGGTCGCTTACTATGCTAGAAGGAACACCATGCAAACGAACTATCTCTCGGACGTACATAGAAGCTAACCATGGAGCAGTCCTCTTACTCTTCACAGGAATAAAATGGGCGCTCTTAGTAAGTCTGTCTACTATAACCCAAATTCCCGTATTACCCTTCCTTGATCTTGGTAATCCATCCACAAAGTCCATCAAGACACTCTCCCACTTCCATAGTGGAACCTCCAATGGGTGAAGCAACCCACCGGGTTTCTTTTGCTCTGCTTTTACTTGTTGGCACACCAAGCATCTAGCGACATACTCGGCCACATCCCTCTTCATACCAGCCCAAAAGAAAACTCGCTTCATGTCTTTGTACATCTTGTCCCCGCCGGGATGAATGGTCATCGTCGAACGATGTGCTTCGTCAAGAATAGCCTTCCTTAAACCTTTGTCTCGAGGTACACAAAGTCTACTATCCCTACGTAACCAACCTTTATCATCTAGGGTATACCTACGGAGATGGCTTGATGACTCCCCTCTTTTGAGCTTTTCTACTAACTCAACCAACTGTGGGTCGTCTCGCTGTGCCTCACCAATCCGTCCCAAAAGCGTAGGTCTGACCTCCAAGGATGCTAGCAAACCGGGTACAAAGTCAATGGAAGGTCTAAAATCAAACATAGAGATGAATTCTAAGTTCCACCGTTCAACAAACAACGGACTCAAGGACAGCCTTTTCCTACTTAAGACGTCCGCCACCACGTTACCCTTGCCAGGGGTATATGCTATTTCGAAGTCGTAGGACGCTAAGAACTCCATCCACCTTTGCTGCCTTAAGTTCAAGTCCTTCTGAGAGAACAAGTATTTTAATGATTTGTGATCAGTGAATAATTCGAATTTCTCGCCAAGAAGATAGTGACGCCAAGACTTAAGCGTGAAAACAATAGCGGCCAACTCTAGGTCATGTGTAGGGTAAATTTTCTCATGCGCTCTCAACTGCCTTCCACCATAGGCTATTACCCTACCCTCTTGCATTAAGACTGCGCCTAGACCTGTCCCACAAGCATTGGTATAAACAGTAAATGGCTTACTCCCGTCTGGCAGCACTAAGACTGGAGCTGAGGTCAAAGCTCTCTTTAAACGTTGGAACGCATCATCACAATCTACGTCCCACGCGAAGACTAGGTTCTTCTTCGTCAGGCGTGTCAATGGAGCTGATATTTTTGTGAAGTCTTTGATAAACTTCCTATAGTAGCCAGCCAACCCCAAGAAACTTCTTACTTCGGTAGCATTTTTAGGGACCTTCCAATCTTGGATGGCCACCACCTTCGCGGGATCCACAGCTATCCCTTCCTTGGAAACCACGTGCCCTAAGAATCATACTTCCTTCCTCCAGAAGTGACACTTAGAAAATTTAGCTTTAAGGTTATGCGCTCGTAGGGTCTCAAACACTTCCCTAAGATGTAGGGCATGCTCTTCTTCATCCTTAGAAAAGATCAGGATGTCGTCTACAAAGACCACCACGAATTTATTAAGGTACTCCCTAAACACCCTACTCATCAAATCAACAAAGTATGCGGGGGCGTTTGTCAAACCGAAGGGCATCACTAGCCATTCATAGAAACCGTCCGGAGTCCTAAAGGCAGTCTTGTCTATGCTATCCTCAGCCACTCTCAACTGATGGAAACCAGTGGCTAAGTCCAACTGCGAAAACACTGAGGCGCCAACTAACTAATCGAAGAGATCGTCAATCCTCGGCAGTGGGTGTCTGTTTTTCTTAGTAAGCTTATTAAGTTCTCTATAGTCCACACAAAGTCTAAGGGACCCATCCGCCTTCGTGGAAAATACTACTGGAGCACCCCACTCCGATATACTTCGTCTTATGAACCCCTTCTCAAGCAACTCCTTCACTTGCTTATCAAGTTCCCTCCTTTCACGAGGAGCCATGTGGCGTACTGGCAAAGATACTGGTTTTGCATTATCCACGAGATATATTCGAAAATCTATCTCCCGCTTCGGAGGCAAGCCCTTCACCTCCTCAAACACATCCGAGTATTCTCGGACCACTCTAACAGATCGTAGATTTTCCACCGACGCGTCAAGCGATTCTAGATAACTTAGCATAACGGAATTTATGGGATTACAAAAGATTTCGAGAGTGTTGCCAAGGCGAGTCATGAGCCTAACTACTCTCCTTTCACAATCAATAACGGCCCCATTTCTGGATAACCAATCCATTCCTAAAAGTAGCCCATAGCCCGTGAAGCCCAAAACATAAGCATCACATCTAAACTCAACGCTAAGTATAGAAATTTTCAAATCCAAACACATCATGGACAAATAAGCTGAGCCCCCAATTGGATTCGAAACAATTAAGGGATCCTCTACTAAACTGGTGTTTAAGTGCAGTGATTCAACTAATGATGTAGAGATAAACGAATGCGATGCGCCCGAATCGAATAAAGTACGGACAGGATGATCAAATAGAAAAACTAAGCTTTCAACAGAAATGGTTCTACCTCGTTCTTGCAGCGGTGGGACCGCGAGAGCCTGAACTTGTCCCCTTGCCTTCTCTGGTGCCATAAAAGCCTGCACCTGTCCTCTCGAGGTAGACCCTACCCTCTGGCCCTTCTTTGGGCAGTCCTTCACTAGATGTCCCGCTTCGCCACAGTGAAAACAGCCAGTCTTCTTTTACTTTCGGCAATCCTTGCTGAGATGGTCTGGTGTCCCACAGTTAAAGCATTTCTTCTTTCCCTTGCCATTATTGTCTTTACCACCCTTCTTGTTTTGCTGTTGTGGTTTCTTCTGATCCCCTTTCTTCTCGGGTGCCTTATTAGCATTAGCGCCTTTCTCCTCGTGCATGAGTGCCATGTCTACTAGCTTCTCAAAGGTGGCCCCCATAGGGATGTGGGTCATAGCCAACCATTGCAACGGTTCATTCAATCCATTAACGAACCTCAGAGCCTTCTTCTCCGGCTTGTTCACTAAGTCCAAGCCAAACCTTGCTAACTGATTAAATTTGTTGACATATTCTTTCACTGATGAGCTTCCTTGCTTTAATGTCAAGAACCTTTCCATATATAGATTCTCTTCTGCCCTTGAGAGAAACTTTGCCCCAAACCTACGTCTGAAATCCGCCCAAGAATCAAATGGACGCTCCCCATTAGTAACCTCCCACCAAAACGAGGCCTCTCCCTTCATTAACCAAGCTGCTAATTTGACTTTCCTCCCTTCTTCTACTTCAAAGATTTCTAGCAATTCTTCCACCTCCTTAAGCCAATCTCTAGCTTCCACAAACGTTTCTGACCCTTGAAAAGGTTTTTCACCCATAGCCTTAAATTCCTTGCACGTCTTTACAAAAGTATCAGCGCGAGGAGGAGGAGGAGGAGCGGGTGCAACTGGTGGTGGAGGAACATTGGCTGGACCTGCAGCGGCCCTAGCCTCTAATAACCTCCTATACCATCTTGGTATTGTTACACCGTCCGGAAGGTTAAGATCTTCAGCCATGATGAAACGAAAAAGGAAAGATTCAAAATGGAGAATTCGAAAGATAAAGATATATGGCTATTGGGGATTATGCTTTTCATAAAAAAATTCCTCTTTAAATTACTCATTAAGGCATGTTTTTGAAAACACTTCTTCCAAAAATACTTTAGAAAAATAGTTTTTCTAAAAAAATTATCTGTTCCGGTAACCTTAAGCTCTGATACCATGTGTAACACCCCACGTCCATTAATGTCACTCACAAAGGGAATGCATTAACTTCCATGGAGGTTTCAAGTGAATATAGAACAGAAAAATTACAACAAGACAGATAATAAGTAGTACTTGGAAATCTAAAACTTCATTTTATTGCAGCAGAAATTAAACATGTTTATTACATCATAAAACCATAAATCAAAGTCAAGTACAATATCCATCTTGATAAAAAAAAATACATAATCCCACTACATAAATAGCCATAAAGAAGATAACAAGCTGGACTTTACTTCAACGGTCCAAGCTTTCTAAAAGAGAGATAAAGCAATCCAATCAAACTCCGCTAGAGCTGGGTCCACCCTGAGGACCTGGAGGGGGAAAAAGGATGGAAATAGAGGGGGTCAGACATAAAGTCTGGCGAGTATGATAATTCTAACAATACTATTATCAAAATAACTAGACTAAGGCATAAGCTGGAAAACAAGGAAATGTCTATGAACTATTGGGTATGGAAGAGCAGATAAAGATAACGTTAAAGGCACACCTAATTACTAACGAATAATTACTACACTGCACCACACCAGTCACCCTCAAAGTTGATCCCACTTGCTTCACTTAGAAATTATATAAATAGCCTTGCGTACCCCTAGCTGACTACATAGGTGCCGTCTACCCCTATCTCCGCTAGGTGTAACCCATTACCCACTTTCGATCGGCTCCCTACTCGTAGATACCCGTGCTGGCCCCATAGTGGGGTGTATCACTCCCCTAAAGTGGCAACCCGATACAACTTGAGAATGCACGGCTTATACCTACACGATGCAACAACGTCTTACCTACCAGCCCGGGTCCACACGCGCATATGAAACCCATTGGACTTGCGTTGCCGCCGCTACCCCCGTTTTGGCCTCTTATAGTCAAGCCCAGTATGCGTGTCCTGTCCTCGACTTGGGTCGAGCCCACAAAGATACGTTTGGGTTACTGGTTGAAATGGCCCCCCCACAAGCTATCCACCTAAGCTTGTCACCACTAGTATATCCCACTTAACCCTCTTAGTCATGTTCATTTACATGTGTGTTCCGTTAAGTCTTACTAATTGTATTTCAAATGCCATTAAAGGAAACCACTAGATTCCTCATGCCACCCAAGGCACCTATTTAACCCCCATGTCCCACCTTACATGCTTATTTGGTTAAGTATTTCTTAATTCATTCAGGCCATAACCTCATAAAGACCTCTCACATTAGACTGGCATTTATGGTAGCTGGATTTGCCGGGCGGGTCCGGGCAGTCTTACACCATAAAAGAGTCTAACCTCGTGTCTTTACAACTGTTATGCTTTAATTTGGCCTAGGACCTCTCACATTGGGCTGACATTTGTGACTACTGGATTTGCCGGGCGGGTCCGTGCAGGTTTACGTCACAAACGAGTCCAACCTCGTGTCCTAAGCATTGACTAACACTTACAATCTGTTACCCCGGTTTTAATAATTCCCTATTCAAATTATTAATTAACTCCAACTTTAATGATGTCCATAATTGACTCAATTATGGCCATCCACTCATGGCATGCAAAATCATATCAATTGCACCCCAACTTCTTAATATTGAATCCTTAATATTACCCCTACCCCACGTTATACGTTCGCTTATTCAACGCAAAGTATACGTTAGACTCGAATAGTCTAACTCATAGCACAAAGATAAATTATCACAACATATAGACAAATAAAATAATCTAGTCATAATAGGGGTGAAACTTGCATAAAACTACACATGTTAAGGATCTAAAGGTGTCAACTTGTTAAATGTCACAATTTACATGATATGATCATAACCCAAATTCATGTATAAACTTGCATATGGGGTTTTATGCAACATAATGATGGTGTGAACTAGCATCTAACACATAGAACTCACCCATGTCATAGCATAATTCTAGATCTAAATAGATGTCATGGCATATGTTCATAATCTTTACTAATCAATCTAAACTTGCATACATGATTTTTCATCAACATAGCCGAAATATTATGACTTGATTAACATGAACTAATTAGCATAGATAATAACATCATGACTTTATAACATGTATGATTTATCACAACTTAGCATAGAAAATTACAACCTATACAATATCATCATATCATGATTTACAACATATAGGATATCATCATCACATAACATAGGATTTACAACATACATGATAGCATAAGGTTTACAACAACATATATGACAATCCACATCATTCACTTATAATCCATTCATAACTTAACCTAATTAGTTTAATAATAATCTTGTTAAGATCATCATACTCACAATTAGAAGAGAAAGAGAGTCTTGATTTGCTTTAGAGTTGAGTAGAATTAGGGTTTTGATTTGCTTTCTTCCTTCTTAGTTGGCGGCGGCTAGACTGAGTTCCATGGCGGCGGTATGATGGTGGCTATTCTATTTTTCATGTGAATTAGAGTGAGAGACTACCTAGGTATTTATAGAGTTTAGAATTTATTTAGACCATCAGATCAACTCAGAACTAAACTGAACCGTTAAATTTGCCAACTCAGCCATAAAGACACATCAGCAGCTCAAGATTGGGCTCAGTCAAACCCTAGCCGACTGGACCAGGTCGACACCCAGGTCGACTGCCCAGTCGACCTGGGGGGGTGTCGACTGCCCAGTCGACTCCCCAGTCGACCTGGGGTGCTGGGCGGGAATTTTCCCGCCTAGCCTGTTTGACTTCGAATTTTGAATTTTAAATTTTCTGAAATCTGTTTTGAATTTTCTGAAACTTCCGATGGCCATATCTCCTTCATACGAAGTCCAAATCACGCAAACTCGGACTCTGTTCCAACCAGAATTCTGAGTCGAACACAATGGCGCAACCCGTTTCCCAATATTCTCACGTCTGAGATTAGTTATTCTTTAATTTGTAAATATTAATATTAACAGAATTACGGGGTGTTACAATGATTGTTTTCTAACACCAATACCCAGTACAACAAAGTATTTATCTTGTTTAATAAAATAAGGAAGCATAAAATGACAATGATATTCCCCAATAAAGCATGAGCCAGCCATAGAAGTGGAAAAGAGAGTCCAAAGCAATACATCGACTATCTTCGAGATTGGAAAGAGAAATGTTCCAAACTAAGCTGAGCAATTCCATCCCTGACTATCTAGGGGGAACAGAAGAAAAGAGGAGAAACAAAACTAGGTCAGACATAAGTCTGGTAAGTCCAATGATTTTCAGTATGTAAACAGGTAACCGTAACATGACATGAATAAACTGAATACAAGACAATACCGTGATAACAGGGATAACAAGATAACCTAAGATTAGCATAAGATATGATAAGGCATGATAAACTGAATGCGCTTCTACTCTTTCTCTGCATCGCTACTACCCAGTTATTCTGATTTTTTATATCTCTACACCAACTAACTAGTACCCTAACTAGTGTCTTTTATAGAATGATTTGTATTCCCTACTAGTGTCCCAACTATTATCCAATGTTATATAATAAGGTGATCCCAACCCCGCAATTATGGTAGCCTTCAGGTGTACGTCTAGTATGAGGATCTTACCTCAATCAACCTAATTGCCATGAAGATGTTAGATGTATCCTTACTACCTTAACTAATCGACTCTTACTCGTATAGATCTAGTTCTAGTTGTGTCGCTCGGCCCTTTACTTGTAGATACCTGTGTTGGTCCCACCGTAGGGTGTATCAAGCCCTAAGGTGGCAACCCGACATGATCAAGATGCACAGCTTTATATCTACTGATGCCCAGTGGCTAATTCTTCCACTCCGGAATACGTGCACGCCCGTGATCCCGTCGGAACATGCACTGCTGCACCACCTGCCGCTACTTTGGCCGCTTATAATCAGCCCAGTAATCATGCCCCACCCTGCTTAGTTCAGGGTACCATGATACATCTATGTAGGTTACTGCTGAAATGGGTCCCCGTTACTAGGGTTTCCTACTAGTTAAGTTTGTGGGCCTATATATACAAATATTACCCACCTACATGAGATGTACTTAACCCTCTTACTGATTCAAACATGTTTATTTAACGGTTAAGTTTGTGGGCCTATATATATTAATATTACCCACCTACCCAAAGTATACTTAACCCTCCAACTTATCAAGTCGATCTGTATTATTGGTTAAGCTTGCCTTAACCCTATCCACTTTGTTCATGTAATATTGGTTAAGTGTTGTCCATTCATGTTAACTTAACACACCCACACATCATATTGGTTAAGTGTTTCCTATTAACTTAACCCTGTTCATTCATCATGTTATATTGGTCAAGTGTTTCCCATTAACTTAACCCCACTCGTTCATCATGTTATATTGGTTAAGTGTTTCTTATTAACTTAACCTCACTCGTTCATCATGTTATATTTGGTTAAGTGTTTCTTATTAACTTAACCCCACTCATTCATCATGCTATATTGGTTAAGTGTTTCTTATTAACTTAACCCAACTCATTCATCACGCTATATTGGTTAAGTGTTTCTAAGTTTACTTATCCCCACCTTCTTGTCTAATTAACATGTTATAACGGTTAAGTGTTCTAAATTTACTTAACCCCACCTTCTTGTCTAATTAACATGTTGTAACGGTTAAGTGTTCTAAATTTACTTAACCCCACCTTCTTGTCTAATTAACATGTGGTATTGGTTAAGTGTCGCCAATTCATATGTTACTTAACCTTACCATTCTTAGAATGTCTATTTATTAGCATTAATTAATTTATTAATGCCCCAACCTCTCACATTAGAACTGTTGTTTGCGGTTGCTGGATGTGCCGGGCGGTTCCGGGAAGACTTCTACCACAAACTCATTCTAACCTCGGGTTTTGGGCTAAATGCGCTAACCTTTCACATTAGATCTGTGTTGTTGCGGTTACTGGATGTGTCGGGCGGTTCCGGGTAGTTTTACACCGTAACTCAATCTAACCTCGGGTTAGGCATGTTCATCTCTTAATTAATTTACATATTTACAATTTATGTTCATATGTAAATTATCCACAAGTGTTGTCAATTCAAGTCAAGCCCCCTTTTACCCCCTAAATTATGTCCATATTTCTAGGTATACAAATTCTACCATTTCATGCTACTGATCATTTACATGATTATGAGCCAATCTATGCCAATAACATATAGTTTAGTATTTTTTCCAACGTCTCCCCCGTTATTCGTTCGCATAATTCACATAGAACGTTAGGCTCGCAAAATAGCCTAACTTATAAACAAAAGGGAAAAGAAAGGGACATGTAACATTCCAACAGGCATAAACAACATAGGTCAACAAGCGCAATATAAATTTGGGATAGAACGACATAAACTTAATTAAGCACATGAACGTGATCTTACATTTAAATTAGACCCAATTAACATGCGAACTAGCATAGATCTAATTGTATAAGCATGAATGTAACAACCCGAATTTTAATAACATGTTAAAACAAGAAATCAAGGCAGAATTAAATTTTAAAATAAGAATCAAGGGAAACGGGTTGCGCCATTGTGTTTGTCTCAGAATTCTACATGAAATAGAGTCCGAGTTTTTGAAAATCGGAGTCTGGATGAAGAAGTTATGGCATGTACAAGTTTCAGCAGTTTTCAGGCAGCACTAGACCAGGGGGTCGGCCATAGGGTCGACCTACCCTCCCCCCCCCCCCAGGTCGACTATAGGTTCTACCTACCCCCCCATGATGACCATAATGTCGACCTTCCCCCCTTACAGGTCGACCTGGTCGGCCTGTTTTGCCCCAGAACCCATTTTTGAAGCCCGGTACGTGTTTCGATAGTCCGTATTGACTTTAGGATTGATCTAAAGGCCCTAAATAATTCCTACGCCTATATATACACCCTAAGGCCTAACCTAATTCATAACAAATCATTGTAATACCGTTATGCTGCTAAGTCTCCTCTTGAATCATGGCCGCCGCCTCCAAATTAAATCTTAAGCATTCAAACTCGATTCAAATCAAAGATCAACACTTCTACAACAATTCAAGAGAATAGATCAGTGATACCGCAACAATTCAACGACTAATTTCTAGACTTGACTTCTAAATTTCTTAGACCACGATCTGTAAGTTCCAGTTACTTTTAGATAAAAACTATAAATCTAATATGGGCATGTTATAAATTGGAATTGATTTATGTATGATTCATATCTATTCTTGTTTTCTTCTTGGATCTTGACTATTGGGAATATTGCCTACGACGTTGAAACTATTGTTAATAGCCTGAGATTAAGACTATGCCTATGACTATGATGGTGAACATAAGACTATGCCTATGACTATGACGGTGAACATAAGACCGCCTATGACTATGAACAATAAGACTACGCCTATGGCTATGACAAGGACAATTGTGACTAATTACCTAAGATTCATGACCATGAGGTTATTGCCTAGTATTATAACTTTGAAATTGGATCTAAGCTTGATTTTCTTTATTTATCCTTGGATCTTGATTTTGGGGATTTTTCTATTCTAGATATATCCATGTTCTAGAAACTAGATTATTATTCAAACCTTTTCATGATCAATAATGTTATCAGATCTATATGTCTGCGACGTTTTAGTCAATTTAGTTATGTTATGCCTTGAAAATAGATTGATAATAGAATAATGTTTATTATGTTATATGTGGAATTGAATGATATTGATCTATGCCTGTGGTTCTATTTTATTATCATGTTGAATTGGGAATTAATGAACAAGTCTATTCATATGTATATGAACTTGAAATATAACCCGTGATGACAAGTTGTACAGTTTATCATGTTATGCAAGTTTTAGATTGTGAAATCATATCACATATGTGACCAAATGTTAGATCTACATGTTTATGTGTATTATTTAAACCTATGTCATATTTCAAGTTCACACTTATTCATATGTTCGTGATTGATTTGCAAGTTCACATACATGTAAGTTGATTTAGTCTATGTTACAAATTCACATATATGTATGTTGGTTCAGTCTACGCTACAAGATCACACCTATGATATTCATGTTGATTATTTTGCAAGTTCACACCTATGATGTTCATATTGACTATGCCGATGATGCCAAGTTTACGCCTATGTCATGCTTATGTTAATAAATTGCTTTATGCCAATTTTGTGTACGTTAAATTAGGCTAATTTTTTAGCCTAATATTATATGCCAAAAATCATGCGAACGAAAAATTAGGCTAAGATTGTTAGCCTAATATTTAGACGGGGTAATGTTGGAAAAAATTGGAAATTATAGGAGACTTGGCATGAAACTTGCCTTGAAAACTTGACACGAACTTGACATGAAAACTTGAACATGGACATGACACTAGAATGAACTTGAAAATGGCCAACTCGAGGTTGGGTTGAGTTTGCAGTGTAAATCTGCCCGGAACTGCCCGGCAAATCCTGTTACTGCAAACAATAGGATCCAATGTGGGTAGTTGGTCATATCGCACTTGAAAACCCGAGTCAGACTGAGTTGTGGTGTAATTCTGCCCGGAACCGCCCGGCATATCCAGTGACCACAACAACAGGTCTGATGTGAGATATTGGGGTGCATTAATGAATTAATGCCACATGATAGGGTTAAGTCATGAACATGAAAGACAATACTTAACCAACTTGAGACATGATTTGATAGGGTTAAGTCATGAACCGCTTGAATATACTTAACCAATTTGACACGATGATTTGGTAGGGTTAAGTCATAAATCGCTTGAATATACTTAACCAATTTGACACGATGATTTGGTAGGGTAAAGTCATAAACCGCTTGAAAATACTTAACCAACTTGACACATGATTCGTAGGGCTAAGTTATGAACTTGAACGACAACACTTAGCCAATTTGACATGACACATAGACGGTTTAAGTCTCGAATTTAAACGACAACACTTAACCTGCTGGACGGAAACCCTAGTTACGCGGTCCTTTTCAGCAGTAACCTACTAGATGTATCATGGTACATTGGAACTAGGCATGGTGGGGCACGATTACTGGGCTGATTATAAGCGACCAGAACGACGGCTGTGTTTTGGTGCGCCAGTGTAGGTTCAGGCGGGCTATGGTCGTGCACGTGGTCCGGAGTTGAAAAAGCAGGCATTGGGCATCAGTAGGTTTATCTGTGCATGCTTGATTCGTGTCGGTGGTTGGCACCATAGGGCTTGATGCACCCTATGGTGGACCTAGCACAGGTGACTACATTCGTGATAGGGCCGTATGACACAGAAACACAACGAGCTAGAACTTGTAGGGAGCCGATCGACTAGTGAATCGTTCCGTTGGACCTAGAAATGGGCCATTCACGGGCCCAGGGATCATTTCATGATTAATACTTGACATGGGTTGGGATACTAGTACAATTGGTGCTGCGAACCTTGAATATGCGATGCTATACTTGATCTATACTTGATCCATACTTGATCTATATTTGATCTATACTTGATTTATCATGTTATCTTAGTCTATCTTATCCATCTTGACATCATACTTATGTTTACTTTCAGTTTATACATGTCATGTTACCTTTATCTGTTTTTATGCTGAAAGTCACTTGGACTTACCAGTCTTTATGACTGACCCATTTTCTTTCGCCTCTTTTTCTTTCGTTTCCCCCCTCCCCTCCCCCCTCCCCCACCCCCAGGTTCTCAGGGAGGAAATTCTAGCACTTAGCTTGGATTTCGCTTGCTTTCGATTCAGCTCATGTACGGTTTGATCTTGAGCTATGCTATGGCTGCATTTCTACTACCTTTGGGGAATTAAGCTACTTTTGTTATTTTAAGTTTATGCTACTTTGTTTTTGAGCAGGACAGATATTTTAGCTATGTAAAAGGGTATTGGAAGTTGATGGGCTTTTATTGTAAACAATTATATTTAATAAATGATTTAAAGTACTTCTACTTTACTTTCCGCTATTTTATTTATGTTCCATCTTGTAATATTTCTGTGTTTGTTTACCTCGATAACGCTCCTCCAAAACTAGTGCATTCCCTTTGTGAGTGACCCTAGCGGAGGTGGGGTGCTACATTTGGTATCTGAGCAGAAGGTTACCAGACTAGGCAAAAGCTTTTAAAAACCTTCTGAAACTATTTTCAAAACCGTTTATAAAGAAGCATTTTTCAAGAAAAGTTTATTTTGAAAAGGCTATTCCCCAAAAGCCATTAGTACTTTCCTTTGTTTCCTCGTTTGAATCTCTATCTTTTCGTTTTTCAGCATGTCTGGGAATCTTAACATTCCAGAGGGTGTGCCAATACCTGGCTGGTTCAGGAGGTACTTAGAGGCTAGGGCCAACGATGCAGGCCCAGCAGATATTCCTCCTCCAGCTGCAGCGATTCCTCCTCCTCCCCCTCCTCCTCGTGGAAATGCTTTCGCAAAGACATGTAGAGACTTCAAGGCTATGGGTGGAAAGGACTTCTATGGGACTGAATCCTTTGTGGAAGCGAGGAACTGGCTGAAGGAGACCGAAGATTTGTTCGTCATCTTCGAAGTTGACGACAGGCAAAAGATACAGCTAGCAGTTTGGTTGCTTAAAGATGAAGCTTCGTATTAGTGGGAGATTACCCATGCTGAGAGGCCAGTGGAAACTTGGGAAGACTTCCGGATGAGATTTGAGATGAAATTTCTCTCCCAAGCTGAAAGAAGCCTGCAGATGGAGAAGTTCCTAACTCTTAAGCAAGGAAGCATGACGATCAGGGAGTACGTCAATCAGTTTAATTAGCTGGTCAGATTTGGGCTGTATTTAGTAAACACCCAACACAAGAAGGCTCTTCGCTTCGCCAGAGGTTTGAATGAGCCGCTACACAGCCTTGCTATGACTCATGTACCCATGGGGGCGACCTTTGAGAGCTTGGTGGATATGGCCCTACTTTACGAAGAAGACAAGAATGGCAAGAAGGAGGTCAAGGCGAATGATTCTCAAAACAAGAAGAAAGACTCCGAGAAAGGAGACAAGAACAACAACAACAACAACAACAGTAATGACAACAGGACACGTGAGAAAAGAACATGCAACTTTTGTGGTATAGTTGGGCATACAGTCCAGGATTGTAGAAAGAAGAAGATGAAGATGGGAGCATGCTTTCAGTGTGATGATACTGGACATATCAGCAAGAACTGCCCTAAGAAGCAAGGGCAAGCCCTGCAAGCAGGACCTTCTGGGGGTACATCTATAACTTCTCCTCCTTGATGCTTTGTTTTGTCTTGCTTATCTTCTCGATCCTATCTTGAGAACCTTAGGTAGAACCATATGGATGGAAACATGTATTTGAAACATGTTATGGTTGATGTTTGCAAATGGTTGCAAGTGGTCGCAAGTGGTTGCTCGTGGTTGCATAACACACATTAGGCACTAGATCGGCTCAGACACGTTTTCATATTGCATATGCATGAGTGTTTATACTTGTTTATGGATGAAATTGAATGTGTTATCATGTGTATGTTGCATATGGATGAATGTTTGTGCACACATATAGTGTTTATGTGACTAGGATTATTTGCATACATGTTGGATTCATGACACTAAACATATTTTGCATTAAGAAAATCAAACAGGCCTGATTATTTGCATTAGATAAAGAACATATACACACACTTTCTGCATATGTTCATATAGCATTAGAAATCTTTTAAGGACAATGGTTGCTTGTGGATGATGGTTGAGTAGATGGTTGATTGTATGATAGGATGCATTCTTCCTAACTTGAAGATTTCGGGGACGAAATCCTTTAAGGATGGAAGAATGTAACAACCCGAATTTTAATAACATGTTAAAACAAGAAATCAAGGCAGAATTAAATTTTAAAATAAGAATCAAGGGAAACGGGTTGCTCCATTGCGTTCGTCTCGGAATTCTACATGAAATAGAGTCCGAGTTTTCAAAAATCGGAGTCCGAATGAAGAAGTTATGGCCTGTACAAGTTTCAGCAGTTTTCAGGCAGCACTGGACCAGGGGGTCGGCCATAGGGTCGACCTACCCCCCCCCCCCCAGGTCGACTATAGGGTCGACCTACCCCTCCCCCCAGGTCGACCATAGTGTCGACCTCCTCCCCTTACAGGTCGACCTGGTCGGCCTGTTTCGCCCCAGAACCCATTTTTGAAGCCCGGTACGTGTTTCGATGGTCCGGATTGACTCTAGGGTTGATCTAAAGGCCCTAAATAGTTCCTACGCCTATATATATACCCTAAGGCCTAACCTAATTCATAACAAATCATTCTAACACCGTTATGTTGCTAAGTCTCCTCTTGAATCATGGCCGCCGCCTCCAAATTAAAGCTTAAGCATTCAAACTCGATTCAAATCAAAGATCAACGCTTCTACAACAATTCAAGAGAATAGATCAGCAATACCGCAACAATTCGACGACTAATTTCTAGACTTGACTTCTAAATTTCTTAGACCACGATTTGTAAGTTCTAGTTACTTTTAGATAAAAAATATAAATCTAATATGGGCATGTTATAAATTGGAATTGATTTATGTATGATTCATATCTATTCTTGTTTTCTTCTTGGATCTTGACTATTGGGAATATTGCCTACGACATTGAAACTATTGTTAATGGCCTGAGATTAAGACTATGCCTATGACTATGATGGTGAACATAAGACTATGACGGTGAACATAAGACCGCCTATGACTATGAACAATAAGACTATGCCTTTGACTATGACAAGGACAATTGTGACTAATTACCTAAGATTTATGACCATGAGGTTATTGCCTAGTATTATATCTTTGAAATTGGATCTAAGCTTGATTTTCTTTATTTATCCTTGGATCTTGATTTTGGGGATTTTTCTATTCTAGATCTATCCATGTTCTTGAAACTAGATTATTATTCAAACCTTTTCATGATCAATAATGTTATCAGATCTATATGCCTGCGATGTTTTAGTCAATTTAGTTATGTTATGCCTTGAAAATAGATTGATAATAGAATAATGTTTATTATGTTATATGTGGAATTGAATGATATTGATCTATGCCTGTGATTCTATTTTATTATCATGTTGAATTGGGAATTAATGAACAAGTCTATTCATATGTATATGAACTTGAAATATAACCCGTGATGACAAGTTTTACAGTTTATCATGTTATGCAAGTTTTAGATTGTGAAATCATATCACATATGTGACCAAATGTTAGATCTACATGTTTATGTGTACTATTTAAACCTATGTCATATTTCAAGTTCACACTTATTCATATGTTCGTGATTGATTTGCAAGTTCACATACATGTAAGTTGATTTAGTCTATGTTACAAATTCACATATATATATATATATATATATATGTTGGTTCAGTCTACGCTGGAAGATCACACCTATGATATTCATGTTGATTATTTTGCAAGTTCACACCTATGATATTCATATTGACTATGCCGATGATGCCAAGTTTACGCCTATGTCATGCTTATGTTAATAAATTGCTTTATGCCAATTTTGTGTACGTTAAATTAGGCTAAGTTTTTAGCCTAATATTATATGCCAAAAATCATGCGAATGAAAAATTAGGCTAAGATTGTTAGCCTAATACTTAGACGGGGTAACATTGGGAAAAAATGGAAATTATAGGAGATTTGGCATGAAACTTGCCTTGAAAACTTGACACGTACTTGACATGAAAACTTGAACATGGATATGACAATAGAATGAACTTGAAAATGGCCAACTCGAGGTTGGGTTGAGTTTCAGTGTAAATCTACCCGGAACTGCCCGGCAAATCCAGTTACTGCAAACAATAGGATCCAATGTGGGTAGTTGGTCATATCGCACTTGAAAACCCGAGGTCAGACTGAGTTGTGGTGTAATTCTGCCTGGAACCGCCTGGCATATCTAGTGAACACAACAACAGGTCTGATGTGAGAGGTTGGGGTGCATTAATGAATTAATGCCACATGATAGGGTTAAGTCATGAACATGAAAGACAATACTTAACCAACTTGAGACATGATTTGATAGGGTTAAGTCATGAACCGCTTGAATATACTTAACCAATTTGACATGATGATTTGGTAGGGTTAAGTCATAAACCGCTTGAATATACTTAACCAATTTGACACGATGATTTGGCAGGGTTAAGTCATAAACCGCTTGAACATACTTAACCAATTTGACACATGATTCGTAGGGCTAAGTCATGAACTTGAACGACAACACTTAGCCAATTTTACATGACACGTAGACGGGTTAAGTCTCGAATTTAAATGACAACACTTAACCTGCTAGACGGAAACCCTAGTTACGCGGTCCTTTTCAGCAGTAACCCACTAGATGTATCATGGTACCCTGGAACTAGGCAGGGTGGGGCACGATTACTGGGCTGATTGTAAGCGACCAGAACGACGGCTGTGTTTTGGTGCGCCAGTGTAGGTTCAGGCGGGCTATGGTCGTGCACGTGGTTCGGAGTTGAAAAAGCAGGCATTGGGCATCAGTAGGTTTATCTGTGCATGCTTGATTCGTGTCGGTGGTTGGCACCATAGGGCTTGATACACCCTATGGTGGACCTAGCACAGGTGACTACATTCGTGATAGGACCGTATGACACAGAAACACAACTAGTTAGAACTTGTAGGGAGCCGACCGATTAGTGAATCGTTCCGTTGGACCTAGAAATGGGTCATTCACGATTTTGGGCCCAGGGATCATTTCATGATTAATACTTGACATCGGTTGGGATACTAGTACAGTTGGTGCAGCGAACCTTGAATATGCGATGCTATACTTGATCCATACTTGATCTATATTTGATCTATACTTGATTTATCATGTTATCTTAGTCTATCTTATCCATCTTGACATCATACTTATGTTTACTTTCAGTTTATACATGTCATGTTACCTTTATCTGTTTTTATGCTGAAAGTCACTTGGACTTACCAGTCTTTATGACTGACCCGTTTTCTTTCGCCTCTTTTTCTTTCGTCCCCCCCCCCCAGGTTCTCAGAGAGGAAACTCTAGCACTTAGCTTGGATTTCGCTTGCTTTCGATTCAGCTCATGTGCGGTTTGATCTTGAGCTATGCTATGGTTGGATTTCTACTACCTTTGGGGAATTAAGCTACTTTTTTTATTTTAAGTTTATGCTTCTTTGTTTTTTAGCAAGACAGATATTTTAGCTATGTAAAAGGGTATTGGAAGTTGATGGGCTTTTATTGTAAACAATTATATTTAATAAATGATTTGAAGTACTTCTACTTTACTTTCCGTTGTTTTATTTATGTTCTGTCTTGTAATATTTTTGTGTTTGTTTACCTCGATAACGCTCCTCCAAAACTAGTGCATTCCCTTTGTGAGTGACCCTAGTATAGGTGGGGTGCTACAATGAACTTATATAGATCTTAAACATGGGTACTAGCTTGGATCTAAACATGTAAGCATGTATGAACATAATTTATCATGTAATTTGCATATACAGCATGGTAGGTTCAATTGTGTCAGTCTAATAGTCTCATAGGCATAGGATGTACAACATGATAAATCAATTACAACAGTCCCATAGGCATGTTAGGTTCCATTTTTTCAATCCAACGGTCTCATAGGCATGTTAGATTTCATTTTGTCAATCACAATAGTCTCATAGGCACGATAGGTGTCATTACATCAATCACAATAGTCTCATAGGCATACGCAACTCAGAATTGACAAAAGGATAGGAATGAATAGAATTAGGCATAGTTCTAGATCCAGTTATTATAGTCATGATTTCTTATTAGGTGTTCACATCTAAACAATAATTGTACTTACAGAAAAAGGACGGATCTTGATTTCTGGGATCTGATTTCTGAATTTGAAAAGCTAACCTTTGATGTAAACGTTTGATTCTCTAGTTCTTCTAATTGATTCCTAGTTTGAATTTGATTCTCTAGTTTGTGGTAGATGAATGGAGGCTAGGCCAGTTTGTATACGAACAGCATGACGGCTTCATAGAATGAGTTCTAGGGTTGAGGTTTGGGGTGATTATATAGAAGTTTAGATTCAATTCTAGCCTTTAGATTAGTCTAGGATAAATCAGAGCCATCAAACCAAAGAGATGTGTCATCCAGCCAACCATAACATGACACATATGCCCTAATACCTCAGAAATCAATTGGTAGGTTCAATTGTGTCAGTCCAATAGTCTCATAGGCATAGGATGTACAACATGATAAATCAATTACAACAGACCCATAGGCATGATAGGTTCCATTTTGTCAATCCAACAGTCTCATAGGCATGTTAGGTTTCATTTTGTCAATCACAATAGTCTCATAGGCACGATAGGTGTCATTACATCAATCACAATAGTCTCATAGGCATACGCAATTCAGAATTGACAAAAGGATAGGCACGAATAGAATTAGGCACAGTTCTAGATCCAGTTATTACAGTCATGATTTCTTGTTAGGTGTTCACATCTAAACAATAACTGTACTTACAGAAAAAGGACGGATCTTGATTTCTGGGATCTGATTTCTGAATTTGAAAATCTATCCTTTGATGTAGACGTTTGATTCTCTAGTTCTTCTAATTGATTCCTAGTTTGAATTTGATTCTCTAGTTTGGGGTAGATGAATGGAGGCTAGGCCAGTTTGTAGACGAATAGCATGACCGCTTCATAGAATGAGTTCTAGGGTTGATGTAACGACCCGCATTCTACGCATCATAGGATCGTAGAATATTTATTTCTTTCACATACGAAGTCGTATGGTCATGTAACTTTGGGAGACGACTATTGGGGTCATTTCCCATGTTCATGATTTTTCTCGATTTTTAAATGACCATTTTGCACCTAGTTATCACTGTTTTGGCCATAACTTTTGACTGGAAATGAATTTTGACCTGAAATCACTTCCATTGGCTCCGGATGACGGTTTCTCTTTCCGTAGAGTGGTCACATTAGCCAAACGGACTCACCGTTTGGGAGATATGGCTGAAACAAGTTTCAGATGGTGAAAAACAGCTTAATTGGGCTTAAACGGGTGATTAGCAGCTAGGCCCAAGGGGAATTTCGGGTTTAGGGGCATATAGGGGCTGATTAGGGTTAGAGAACATTTCTTTAGACATTTTCCAGCCGCCACTTTCATTCCTCTTGATCTAGCCATGGCCTCCACTCTCTAAATCTCTCTAAAACACCCAAAAATCACTTCCTAATCAAGGATTAAGGCTTAGAGGTATCAAATTAAGAAGAAAAAGCACCAAAGCAAGGTTAGAGCTGCTGTTGGGCATCAGTATTCGCCCAAATCAGAGGAGTTTTAGTTCTGAGAATTTTGTTTGTGGCCAAGGTGAGTGATTTGCATAGTTTTTGCACTAATTACGGTGATTAAGGGTAATTAGTGAAGATTAGCGAATTTATACGTAAATAAATTCTGGAAAAATTCTTAAAATTCTAAAATAATGTTTTAAGGCTCTGTTAGAAATTTGGGTTAATTTCGATGTGTTTTGCTAATCGTATGCTTAAACATGATTAAGAGGGATTATAGGAAAATGTGAGGTTTTGGCCACTTTTGATCCATTATGATTCATTTAAATTGTTGTTTGTTGCTTGCGGTTGCTGTTATATGTTGCTATGACTCTTTGGTATGCTTTGTGATTGATTCAAATAGTTAGATTGGTCGAAAACGCCGTCGAGAGGCGTATAAACAGTTGCTGGAAAGTTGCAGAAAACTGCAGGGTATCTAACCGGATCGGGTAGGGGATCGGATCGGGTAGGGGATCGGATCGGACATATCCGAACCGGACCGGGGCGTGGTACTTTCTGGAGCATGACGTGAAGAGGCAACAAGGAAGGCCTGGTCGGATCGGAGGGGCGTAGCGTGGGATCGGAAGGAACAAGGAGGACTGAAGTGGAAGAAAGAGGAGCATGGATACCATATTCCGAACCGAATCGAGAGCAATACACGAACCGAACTGATGCTGACGAGACGGAGACGGAGACACTCAAGCTATGGGGTATCCGAACCGAACCGCTTCAGAATCACCGAACCGAACCGCATGAGGGAGAAGGACCCGAACCCAGAGGATGGTGGCACTCCGAACCGAACCGGGGAACGTATCCGAACCGAACCGAGCATGGGGAACCAGACGTGTACTTTTACTACTTCGTGATGACTCTTCTAAAGACCAACTCCAATTCGACCAAACCCGAGATGCAAAGGAAGTCCAAATGAGAAGTTAGAGCTCAAGATTCAGATGGGAATCAACGAGTTCGCTTCATGGTTGGGCTTTGCTGCGGGACGCGTGTTAAGGAGTTATCGACGTCTATAGCTTTGGACCACTATGGTAGGAGGTGCGAAGGCGGATTCAGGGCCATTATGGCATCGGTAGAACCAAGGGCTACGACCACTGAAGTGGGTCATTGAAATGTTTGGTCATGACTCCAAGTGTTTGGCTTGGTCACAGCAGGGTTTCTACAAGTCGGGATTCGTCGTTACCTCAGTTTGTCTAGTGTTCCAAAGTGGTAGATGTCGTACGCTTTACGCACTGAGTGAGAGATGTGAGGATGGTTGATATGGATGATTTGTTTGCTATCATTGTGACATGCACACCCCACCCCTGTATTCTTACACTATTTATTATGGCACCTTGGAGTATTGTACGGTATGTGGTACTAACTCTTTGGTTGCAGGTCCAGGTTCAGGTATGGTTTAGTATACCTGTTATTATTCTGTTTAGATGCTTATCGCTCATACCAGGCTTTATGTCTGACCCAGAGTTTTATGTCTCCTCTTATTACTCTGGGTGCTCACACGAGCAGACTAGAGACAGGTTAGCTGGTGATGCACGGGTAGATGATCCGGAGACGAGCAGGAGGCTTCCACGTAATATATATAGTATTCTCCCTGTGTTGTTGAAGATCACTGCTTGGGCATTGTTGGTGTATCTTCTACTTCAGCTTTCTTTTGTTTAGAGACAGTAAATTTGGAAAATTGTAATAAGCTGTATTTGGATTTCCGCTGCTTTGATGATTGATGTTGATTCTAGTTATCAGCTTATGCACTGTCTCGCCTGTATTTGTGTCAAGTATGTTATTATTATATTTTATCCCATGCGCTGTGAGACATTCTACAGGTTTCTTGATTAGTTCATTCTCTTCTTTTCTTTCTTATGACGACCGTCTTGTGCTAGTCGGGCATGTGTACAGCGCACTTTTGGAGGAAATGCAGGCTGGTGCGGGGCGGGCCGTCACACTTGGTATCAGAGCTCTAGGTTGCGTAGTTAACCTAGGGAAGTTATCAGGGAGAGATATTATACGTATACGAGAGAGCGTATTTGTGATTACTTTGGTTTTTAAAAGCTATATATATATACTATTACTAGTATAAGGATGAAGTCGTACTGCACTAGCACCACTATGGAGTCGTTAATCGTTTCCTTTTTCAGATTGACGATGAGCCGGTATACTAGAGGTGCTGGTAGAGGAGCCAATAATGGGAATGCTGCTGACATGAGGACGATGTTTACTGACCTCATGAGGGAGATGCTTAGAGATGTGCAGAGGGCAGCTCCCAATGGTGGAAATGGTGGTGGTCCAATAGTGCAGGCGCCAAGAGTCGACTTCGCCAAGCTGAATAAGGATTATACTAGACTTGGTGGGAAGTCATTCCATGGAACGGAGTCGGCTACGGACGTTCAGGATTGGTTGGATAGTTGCGAGCGTATCTTCGAGGATTTGGGTATCGAGGATGCGATGAAGAGAAAGCTAGCGTCCCGTCAGCTGCAAGGGCGGGCAATGAATTGGTGGAATGCTATAAAGGCAGCTACTCCCGAAGACCAGATTACTTGGGAGCAGTTTAAGGCTCGCTTTAGTGAGAAGTTCATTCCGGCTGCTCAGAAGTCAATGTTGTTTAAGAAGTTCTTGGAGCTCAAGCAGAATGGCAGAGCTGTCTCGGAGTATATTGCTGAATTTGACACTTTGTCAAAATATGGGTTATCTCTTATTGATACTGCCGAGAAAAAGAATGAGAAATTCATAACTGGTTTGGATCAGTACTTGGGGGAAAAACTTATTAACCACATCGATGAGACGTTTGAATCGATTGTGGGGAAAGCGTTAAGATCAGAAAGTCTCTACCCTAAGTCGAAGACTGAGGTTGTATCTGCAGAAGAGCCAAAACCACAAGCAAGTGGTGGAGGCAAGGGTGGTTCCCAGAATAAGAGAAAGCAGAGTCAGACTAAGGATGGCCAGAACAAAAAGAACAAGCAAGATGTGGAGTGCTTCAGCTGTGGTAAGAAGGGCCATTATGCTAGTAATTGTCGGGCCAAGCCAGCGGATAGGAAGTGCTTCAACTGTGGCCAAATGGGACATCACAAGGACAAGTGTCCACAGCCCCCTAAAGAAAAGCAAATGGTGAAAGCATATGCCCTTAATGCTATTCCTTCTTCGTCGAATGCCCCAACTGCGGCGGAGAAGGGAAAGAATGTCGTCATTCAAGGTATGCTTTCTGTTTACGATGTTCCTGTTAGAGTTTTGTTTGATACCGGAGCTTCCAGTTCTTTCATATCTAGTGACCTGGTAGATAGGTTGGGATTGGAGCCCGAAATTGTCGATAGACCTTTAATAGTGACGAACCCGATTGGTGGTTCGACTAGCCTTAGCATGATTTGTCGTAATGTGGTCTTATCGAGTCATGGATGCATGTTTGTTTGTGATTGCTTTGTTTTGGGCTTTACTGGGTTTGGCATTATTTTGGGAGTAGATTGGCTCCAAAGATACGGGGTGGTGGTAGACTGTGAGGGCTTGTTGGTGACAGCTAGAGCGGAAGATGGGCGGAGGATAGTGTTTGGTGGTCTACCCAGTAAGGGGGTATTGGCTAGTTTTCTAAACTCCCTCGATATTCCGCATAGTGAGTTGTCAGGTTTGCCCGTGGTTGGCCAGTATCCGGATGTTTTCGAAGAAGTGACCGGACTTCCACCACACCGAGAGATTGAGTTTCGTATTGATTTGGTAAAAGATGCCAGACCTATAGTGATGCCACTTCGTCGTATGGCACCAAGAGAGCAACGGGAGCTCGAGGTGCAAGTCAGCGATCTTTTGAAGAAGGGATTTATCAGATGGAGTGTTTCTGAATGGGGAGCACCAGTTGTGTTTGCTACCAAGGCGGATGGTTCCCTTCGTTTGTGTGTAGACTACCGCGAGTTGAATAAAGTGACGAGGAAGAACAAGTATCCTCTACCGCGGATAGATGATTTGTTCGATCAGTTGAGTGGGGCGAGAATATTTTCTCAGTTGGATCTCGCGACAGGTTTTCATCAGCTTAGAGTGGAAGCTGAGAGTATAGCTAAAACGGCATTTCGAACGCCGTCTGGATTTTATGAATGGTTGGTTATGCCATTTGGGCTGACTAATGCCCCGGCATATTTTGTGGATCTTATGAATAGGGTATTCAGAGATCAGTTGAATAAGTCTGTTCTTGTGTTCGTGGATGATATTTTGGTCTATTCGAGGACAGAGGAAGAACACAAGGAACATTTGAGAGTAGTGATGGAGGTGTTGAGAAAACACCAATTGAAAGCAAAGTTTTCTAAGTGTCACTTCTGGAAGAGGGAAGTGAGGTTCTTGGGCCATGTGGTATCAGAAAATGGGATTGCCGTGGACCCGGCGAAGGTGGCTACGGTACAGGATTGGCCTACGCCCAAGAATGCAACAGATGTAAGAAGTTTCTTGGGGTTAGCGGGATATTATCGTAAGTTTATCCAAAGTTTCTCCAAGATAGCAGCACCATTGACCCAGTTGACCAAGAAGAATCAAGTTTTTGTCTGGGATGAAAGGTGCGAGAATGCATTCAAGAGTCTAAAGGACAAGTTGACAAGCGCACCAGTGTTAGTCATTCCTAAGGGGGATGAAGAGATGACAGTATACACGGATGCCTGTGGTACCGGACTGGGTGCTGTATTGATGCAAGACGGTAGGGTTGTAGCTTACGCAAGTCGGCAGTTGAAACCGCACGAGAGAAGATACCCTACCCATGATTTAGAATTGGCAGCGATCGTGTTCGCGTTAAAGATGTGGAGACACTATCTCTTGGGAGAAAGATTTGAGCTGTTTACAGATCATAAGTCGTTAAAATATCTCTTCTCCCAGAAGGATTTAAATCTCCGTCAGCAGAGATGGTTAGAGTTCTTAGCTTCCTATGATTTTGACATCGCATACACACCAGGAAAGGGCAATGCGGTGGCTGATGCATTGAGTAGAAGACATGCCAGCTTAGGGGCTATGTTCCTTGAATGGAAGCAACTGGAGTTTATCGCGGGGTTTGATTTCAGACCAAAGTGCGAATTGGATCCAGAAATGTTAGCAAGTTTGACGATCAGACCCACTTTGATTGAGCGGATCGGCTCTAGTCAGAGGGACGATCCTAACCTATTGGAAATCATCTCCAAGTTAGAGATGGGTATCGATGAGGAGATGAACAAGTATGGGCTTGATCGAGATAGATGGCTTAGAAAGAATGGAAAGCTTGTTGTACCCAATGTAAATGGATTGAGGGATGAAGTGCTTAGAGAATGTCATCACTCAAAACTGACTATACACCCCGGTGGTAACAAGATGTATCGAGATATGAAGCAGACTTACTACTGGGAAGGGATGAAAAGAGACGTTGGGAAGTTTATATCCAAGTGCATGAATTGCCAGCTAGTTAAAGCCGAGCAAAAGAAGCCTAGTGGGTTGTTACAGCCCTTAGAAATTCCCGAATGGAAATGGGAGCAGGTCTCGATGGATTTCATCGATGGTTTACCAAGGACTAGATCGGGATATGACAGCATTTGGGTAATTGTAGATCGACTGACTAAAAGTGCAAGGTTTATACCAGTCAAATCGACTAGAACGGCAGCTAAGTTAGCAGAATTGTATATGAAGTGGATAGTGAGATTTCATGGAGTACCTAAAAGCATTGTGAGCGACCGAGACCCGTTGTTCACTAGTGGGTTTTGGAAGAGCTTACAAGAGGCTCTAGGGTCAGAGTTACATCTCAGTACCGCATATCATCCTCAGACCGACGGTCAGACGGAGAGGGTGAATCGTATTTTGGAAGATCTCTTGAGAGCATGTATATTGGATTTTGGTGGATCATGGGATGACCATTTGCATCTAGTAGAGTTTGCATATAATAATAGTTACCAATCCAGTATCGGTATGGCTCCATTTGAAGCTTTGTATGGAAGACCGTGCAACTCACCATCATGTTGGATAGAGACTGGCGAGAAGTTTATGCTTGGACCAGATGTGGTGAGGGAAACTTCAGATAAGATCAAGATCATTCAGCAACGAATGAAGGCAGCCCAAGATAGGCAGAAGAGTTATGCTGATAAGAGGCGAAGAGACCTAAAATTTTCCGTTGGTGACTTGGTGTTTGTCAAGATTTCTCCGTTGAAGAGCGTAATACGATTTGGCAGGAGAGGCAAGTTGGCACCAAGATTTGTTGGCCCATTCCCTATTCTTGAATTAGTCGGGAATTTGGCATACAGAATTGACTTACCAGAGAAGATGGCGGGAGTTCACAACGTATTTCATGTTTCCCAACTAAGGAAGTTCGTTCACGACTCAGATATGACTATTTCACCTGATCAGTTAGAGGACTTCGAAGTAGAAACCGAGGCGGTTGGGAACCGCAAGCCGGCCCGTATTATCGAGCACGATATGAAGCAACTTCGAAGGAAGGCGGTGAAGCTAGTCAAGGTACAGTGGGGCGAGGACGAGAGTGATTGTACTTGGGAGACAGAGGAGGACATTAGGAAGACACACCCAGAACTCTTTGTCTGGTAAGATTTTGACTTCGATTTAGTTTTCCGCATGCTAGGATAGGCTTGTTTGCTTGTTTTGCATGTTTGATTGTTGTACGTGGTTGTTAGGCATGCGGGATCCTTTGTATGTTTTGGGTTAAGGAATTTCGAGGACGAAATTTCTTAAGGGGGGGAGAGTGTAACGACCCGCATTCTACGCATCATAGGATCGTAGAATATTTATTTCTTTCACATACGAAGTCGTATGGTCATGTAACTTTGGGAGACGACTATTGGGGTCATTTCCCATGTTCATGATTTTTCTCGATTTTTAAATGACCATTTTGCCCCTAGTTATCACTGTTTTGGCCATAACTTTTGACTGGAAATGAATTTTGACCTGAAACCACTTCCATTGGCTCCGGATGACGGTTTCTCTTTCCGTAGAGTGGTCACATTAGCCAAACGGACTCACCGTTTGGGAGATATGGCTGAAACAAGTTTCAGATGGTGAAAAACAGCTTAATTGGGCTTAAACGGGTGATTAGCAGCTAGGCCCAAGGGGAATTTCGGGTTTAGGGGCATATAGGGGCTGATTAGGGTTAGAGAACATTTCTTTAGACATTTTCCAGCCGCCACTTTCATTCCTCTTGATCTAGCCATGGCCTCCACTCTCTAAATCTCTCTAAAACACCCAAAAATCACTTCCTAATCAAGGATTAAGGCTTAGAGGTATCAAATTAAGAAGAAAAAGCACCAAAGAAAGGTTAGAGCTGCTGTTGGGCATCAGTATTCGCCCAAATCAGAGGAGTTTCAGTTCTGAGAATTTTGTTTGTGGCCAAGGTGAGTGATTTGCATAGTTTTTGCACTAATTACGGTGATTAAGGGTAATTAGTGAAGATTAGCGAATTTATACGTAAATAAATTCTGGAAAAATTCTTAAAATTCTAAAATAATGTTTTAAGGCTCTGTTAGAAATTTGGGTTAATTTCGATGTGTTTTGCTAATCGTATGCTTAAACATGATTAAGAGGGATTATAGGAAAATGTGAGGTTTTGGCCACTTTTGATCCATTATGATTCATTTAAATTGTTGTTTGTTGCTTGCGGTTGCTGTTATATGTTGCTATGACTCTTTGGTATGCTTTGTGATTGATTCAAATAGTTAGATTGGTCGAAAACGCCGTCGAGAGGCGTATAAACAGTTGCTGGAAAGTTGCAGAAAACTGCAGGGTATCTAACCGGATCGGATCGGGTAGGGGATCGGATCGGGTAGGGGATCGGATCGGACATATCCGAACCGGACCGGGGCGTGGTACTTTCTGGAGCATGACGTGAAGAGGCAACAAGGAAGGCCTGGTCGGATCGGAGGGGCGTAGCGTGGGATCGGAAGGAACAAGGAGGACTGAAGTGGAAGAAAGAGGAGCATGGATACCATATTCCGAACCGAATCGAGAGCAATACACGAACCGAACTGATGCTGACGAGACGGAGACGGAGACACTCAAGCTATGGGGTATCCGAACCGAACCGCTTCAGAATCACCGAACCGAACCGCATGAGGGAGAAGGACCCGAACCCAGAGGATGGTGGCACTCCGAACCGAACCGGGGAACGTATCCGAACCGAACCGAGCATGGGGAACCAGACGTGTACTTTTACTACTTCGTGATGACTCTTCTGAAGACCAACTCCAATTCGACCAAACCCGAGATGCAAAGGAAGTCCAAATGAGAAGTTAGAGCTGAAGATTCAGATGGGAATCAACGAGTTCGCTTCATGGTTGGGCTTTGCTGCGGGACGCGTGTTAAGGAGTTATCGACGTCTATAGCTTTGGACCACTATGGTAGGAGGTGCGAAGGCGGATTCAGGGCCATTATGGCATCGGTAGAACCAAGGGCTACGACCAATGAAGTGGGTCATTGAAATGTTTGGTCATGACTCCAAGTGTTTGGCTTGGTCACAGCAGGGTTTCTACAAGTCGGGATTCGTCGTTACCTCAGTTTGTCTAGTGTTCCAAAGTGGTAGATGTCGTACGCTTTACGCACTGAGTGAGAGATGTGAGGATGGTTGATATGGATGATTTGTTTGCTATCATTGTGACATGCACACCCCACCCCCGTATTCTTACACTATTTATTATGGCACCTTGGAGTATTGTACGGTATGTGGTACTAACTCTTTGGTTGCAGGTCCAGGTTCAGGTATGGTTTAGTATACCTGTTATTATTCTGTTTAGATGCTTATCGCTCATACCAGGCTTTATGTCTGACCCAGAGTTTTATGTCTCCTCTTATTACTCTGGGTGCTCACACGAGCAGACTAGAGACAGGTTAGCTGGTGATGCACGGGTAGATGATCCGGAGACGAGCAGGAGGCTTCCACGTAATATATATAGTATTCTCCCTGTGTTGTTGAAGATCACTGCTTGGGCATTGTTGGTGTATCTTCTACTTCAGCTTTCTTTTGTTTAGAGACAGTAAATTTGGAAAATTGTAATAAGCTGTATTTGGATTTCCGCTGCTTTGATGATTGATGTTGATTCTAGTTATCAGCTTATGCACTGTCTCGCCTGTATTTGTGTCAAGTATGTTATTATTATATTTTATCCCATGCGCTGTGAGACATTCTACAGGTTTCTTGATTAGTTCATTCTCTTCTTTTCTTTCTTATGACGACCGTCTTGTGCTAGTCGGGCATGTGTACAGCGCACTTTTGGAGGAAATGCAGGCTGGTGCGGGGCGGGCCGTCACAGTTGAGGTGTGGGGTGATTATATAGAAGTCTAGGTTCAATTCTAGCCTTTAGAATAGTCTAGGAGAAATCAGAGCCATCAAACCAAAGAGATGTTTCATCCAGCCAACCATAGCATGACACATATGCCATAATACCTCAAAAATCAGTCACTAGCCAATCAGAGAAGGCCACATCAGCACAGGGTTAAATTCGAATCAAAAAGGGGTCGACTCCCTACACGGGGGTCGACACCTATGTCAACACCCCTATAGGGGGGTCGACACCTATGTCGACTCTCCCTATAGGGGGTCGACACCTATGTCGACTCCCCCTGGGGGGTCGACACCTTTGAGCAGGGAATTTTCAGCTCAGCACGCTCTTACCGTATTTTGAATTTCGAACTGTTTTGACATTTAATTATTATTTTAATTTAATTTCTGTTTAAACTTGAAATCTTCTAAACTCCATAATTTCTTCATACGGAGCCCGATTTACGCAAACTCGGACTCTATCTCAAGCAAAATTCCGAGATGAACGCAATGGCATGGCCCGTTTCCCTTAATTCCCACTTTGAAAATAAAGTATTCTATAATTTGTTACTTTAACATTCACAGAAAGCACGGGGTGTTACTGAATGATATTCAAAATTAAGGATAATGTTAGAAGCAAATGTTTTGCAGTTAAAAATTGTTGTGCGAGATATTGGGAAGAGAAAATTGGTTGACCAATGACGATGGATTATTCTGAAGTTCGAAAAATAAATGGAATAGAGATAAATCAGATGTTGAATTGGAGATCGACCAAATTAGATTAAAGGAAAGTGCTATTCACTTTCTGTTTAAAGCCGAGATTCAAATAAATTATATATTAAATTATTTATAAAGAAATATAATAATAATAAGTTGTATATATCTTGAAATATGGGTTATGACAACAATGTTATAATCGATATACATAAAAGAAATTCTTAAACTGAATTAAATCTTAACTAGACATGACTTGGGAATATTATTTCCCAAGATCAACCGGTTCATGAATGACGATTATTTGAGTTATTGGATTATGATGGATCTGTGTGATAGTTGTTTTGTTTGATAATAATGATTTGGTATGACCCAATAGACTTATTCAGTTTAATTAAATCATTTACATGTCTTATTTAGGTAATAGAGAACTATTGTTGAAACCTGAAATTTTGTAGATCGGTCTTGATAAAATAAGTACTAAAGTTGGTTGAATATGATAACTTGATCATCTAAGTATCACTTGTCCCTAAAGATATCAACGTTCATCAATACAAAGAGATCGGGATTGGTTTTCTCAACGAAATCCAAATATCATTTTGTTTTGACCTAGGCTTTGATTAATTTAAAGTCAAATTGAAGACCATTGAAGACGGAGTTTATGCAAGGGTATTTCTGTTAATCCTAGGTATAAATTGCCTAAGATAGATTTACAGAATAGTGCTTTCGGTTTGTTCAGACCTAGGACAACTTGTATAGATGTATGTCTGACAGAGTATACCTAACAAATCACGTAAGTTGATCTCTTCTAAACTATGTTTGGTGGCAGAGGAATTTGTTTCTCTTAGCTTTATATCGGTAGTTTTGGGGAAATCAATTTTTGATTTGACGGGTTTGACAATGTGACATTCAAAGTGAATGAAGGTGTAATGTATCTAAAGGTAAGTTTTGACCTCAAGCCTTACAACTAGGAAATGACAAAAATCGGGCAGGCAGCATGGCTAAGTGGGTCGCAACCAATTAGGGTGTATTGTCACCATCTTAAGAATATTCATTTTGTTACTTCTTTCTCTTCTGTATCTTTCGGGAATGGTTATGTTGCTACCAACCGTAAGGTGACAATATATTCGATACATTCAAGAGAAATGAGTGGTCGGTCATGTGTGGCCGGGTTACAAGATGTTCTTGTTGAACCTTGTGTATTCCTCTCTAGAGATACGCTATCGGAAAGTGGTTCTGTACCTTGTCATAGCTGGAAATCCATTGTCCAATAAGCGCTCGTGGTTTTGATTGTATGCCATGTATGTAGAGCGTGAGATGCAAGCGTTCTACGAGATGATTATTTATTTGTGGTTTGATAGACACTATTATAATATCATAAGCGTTTTGATATAAATTGTTTGGGGTTACTGTAATGTAAAAACCATCCATGTTTATGAGTGGGTCGGTCTTACGATTATCTTTTCTTTCAAAAACGATGTTGAAAAGTTAAATCAAGTATTATGGATTCTCATAAGGGAAAAAACCCATTCCGTGTTATACGGCGTGGTCTTATGAGATATCTTTTATCTATCAAGTTGTTTTAAAATATTTTATTCACACCAGTCACATGGCTAACCCAGAGTTTATTTTTCCAGGTTTTCCCTGGACTCTTGGGTGCCCAAATTTGTACAGACATTCAAGTAGTTCAGGATTTTACTGCTTTATCTGGAGGAGCTTGGGGCAGGCGGCTTCAGCAATAGATATATAGAGTTTATTTCCGTTGTGTTATATATGTTATGTACTCTGATGATGTATGTAAGTTCAAGTCCAGTTTGTACCTCAAAAGTGATCATATATCTATTATATTTTGTCCATTTCACTGTGAGAATCATGTTTACTCTGATTCTGTGTATGTTCTTCTTTTTCGTCTATTCTAACTTTTCTATTTATCCTTCCTCATCCTCTAATTTCTTTCTTCGACATCCGAGTTTTAGTGTTCTTTGAGTACTACTTAGGTTGTATATGGTCAACTCAAGAGTACCGAAATTCGGGTCATCACATTTGGTATCAGAGCATAAGGTTGAGTGATAACCTTGGCTCTGTATCGTAACTCAATAGATTGGGTTAGTAATACCCTAGATTGAGTTTGAATGTATATATATGAGTGCGTATTTGTTAATGTATATAGAAACTGTTTTATATTTTGTTGATTGTTTTGTTAAGTGGTTTATGAATTCTGGTCAATCAGTCTGATCAGCCGTATCGATAGGTGTTTCTAAACATTTGAATAGAATAATTCGACACAGTATTGTTTTAAATGATGGGTAAATGAAATAATTTAGCCCAAAAATATATTTTGATATGAAAATAATAATTTTATGAAATTATTTTTGTATATGGATGTGTCGATGGGTGTTATTATTATCAAACAGATTATAAAATTGAAATTTGTACATATGAAATAGAATTAAATTTGTATGAGAATAAAATATACAAATTGGAAATTTGGATTCTAATTTGAAATTTTAACCGAAGTAAGTTAAATCAGATTCGGTTCTAAAGGAGAAATTATTTGAACAAATTTGATTCAAGCTAATGATGTCAATGAGTTTTGGAATTATTTTTCAAATGTAATCAAGGAAATTTTCTGAAATAGAAAATGTGTAATATAAGTTGATAAGGAGTTAAGATATGAAATCGGAACCTAACTGGAGATTGGTTGAGTTAAATGATTTTCTGGGTATTGATCTGATGTTGATTTCGGTCTTCGGGTTAATGCTTAAAAGATTATTTTCTTACTGATTTACGTTCAGGGACTGATGAATGTGTTTGTATTGTATGTTGATGTTTTGGTAGGTAACCTGTGTGTGTTTTGGATGCCTTATTTGTTGTGGTCCTTAGGGGATGACCCATATATGTGTTTTGTTATGAGTATATGAATCTGAATACAACTAGAATCTTCTTGTTACTCGTTAATTTCAGGGATGAAATTCTTTTAAGGGGTGGATTGTAACAATCCAGTTTTTGACTGATTCTGTTAAACAATAAAAAAATATTATGTCATTAATATATAATTGAATAAATAGGATTTAATTATTTGAGAAAATTAAATAAATCGCATTACAAAATCCTATCTGTATATGTTTATTTTGTAAACAAATGTGAATACATGTGTATAAACTATTAAGTAATGTTTTACTTCTTGTTTTTTTTATGATAGTTTGAAACTGATGTAAATTAATATTAAACTTTAAACAATAAAAAAAATTTGCAACCAAGTGGCCTATGTATATAAATTTGAATATAGCTATGTAGGCTCATGTCTACTTCATATGGCTATATAAGACCTATGCATTTATTAGTTAAAATTTACCTGGCAACTAAGTTTGACTTTTTTATAAGGACATGACCGCACATGATTTATATCTCATCACAACATGGTCGTGCATGTGTATCTATCTACCAGGGAGGATTTTTGAGTGAAAACCCATTTCAGTGACTTACCTTCCAATCAACATAGGTGACAGCAGCTAGAAAACTCTCTACATCCTACCATATAGTCTACCATTTGCACATGGTTACATATACATTTATATGTACTTCAAATAGGATTTCATTTCATTCCATAGATATCCCAATCAAACCACAAGCATAGCTTAGTTGTACTCTAAAGCTCAAAATTTCTTCACAGTAAAGTAAAGAGAGTAGTCATCAATGTGCAAACCAGAAAGAGTTTAACGAGAATGACATCCCACTCTGCACACTGTCTAAAGCCTAAGCTAATACATTCCATCAAAATGCATTTTCCTTTCCCATGCAATGACATTATTTATATTTGTTTTAGCGTATAAATACCCATCCATACCTCATACACTAAAACAAAATAAAATCTGGAACAAAATGGCTGCAAATTCATGGTGAAAACATGTAAACTTGGAAAGGATCTGGAAGCTTATAACCTGGACAAATAGCTAAGAACAGAGGAGTCATCATAGAATGAAACTGTGAATGTAAAACTAGAACAGAGAAACAGGGAGAATTATGTGAGTAAACATTATTTATTTTCCTTTCAGCCTATTTTAGTGATTTTTATTCCTTATGATGCAAACTTATATACACTTGTATCTTGCTGATTATGGCTATTTCAAACATATGTTTAAACCTGTTTCTAAACTACATCGCTTGGTCAGGTAGAAATTAATTGTTTATCCTAAATTGTTGACTCCCCTGTTAGTACTCACAGTCTGCTATCAATTGTTTCCATAAAACTGGACACATCTACAGGGTGTTTTAAAATGGATGCACATACTTGTAAATGGCATAAATAAAAAAGAGTTATAAAATACGTGGTGCCAGTTGGAGTGGTACCTACTTGTAGCAATATGGAGCAATAGTGAGAGTGTCGTGTTGGTAAAGGTTCACCTCCCCTCATGATTCTCAGCCTCTCTATCGATTCTCAACTTCTTATTCCACTTCCGTTTCTTTTCCTCTGCATGCATTCCCATTGAATGACAACTTCATTTTGTTCAATCGTTACTGTTTACGTATAGATAATAAGACATGCAATGTATATATATATATATATGTACAACCACTACTAGTGAGAAGAACGTGAGCAGTTGTAACACCCCATGTTCATTAAGGTCACTCACAAAGGGAATGCATTAACTTCAGTGGAGCGTTATAGGTAAAAGATGCAGATAAATTACAAGACAGACAAATAAAGCAGTGGAAAACAAAGTCATTTTATAAGCAATGTAGTTCAGTCAAGCTTTTACAACAATTGACTCAATCATACATAAAAGTATTACATAAAATTTCTGTCTTGATTTAAAAACTTCCAAGTATATAAGGAGCATAAAACACAGCAAAGTAGCATAAGTCCCCAAATTAAAGTGCAACCACAGTCATAGCCAAAGATAAGAGGTTCCAAGCCATACATCACAGAATCTCCAAGCTTGGAAAGAGAAACGGTCCAAACTAAGCTGAGCTATTCCCTCCTTGACTACCTGGGGGAGGGGGAAACAGAAGAAAAGAAGACGAAAGAAAACAGGTCAGACATAAAGCCTGGTAAGTCCAGTGACTTTCAGTATATAACAGGTAAAAGTAACATGACATGAATAAACTGAATATAAGACAATATCGTGATAACAAGGATAACAAGATAACATAAGATTAGCATAAGATAGGATAAGGCAAGATAAACTGAATGCGCTTCTACTCTTTCTCTGCTTCGCTACTACCCTGTTATTCTGATTTCTATATCTCTGCACCACCCAACTAATGTCCCAACTTGTAATCCATATAAAATGATAATATGATCCTAATCCCCGCAATTGTAGTGGCCTTCAGGTGTACATCTATTATGAGGATCCCACCTCAATCTGCCTAATTGCCATGGATATGCTAGATGTACCCATTACTACCCTATCGATCGGCTCCCTGCTTGTATTAATTTTCCTTGTGTCTGTGTCAATTGACCCTCTTTTGTGTGTAGATACCCTGTGCTGGTCCCACCAAAAGGTGTATCAATCCCTATGATAGCAACCCTACATGATTCAAGATGCACAATGTATAACTACTGGTACCCAGTGCCTGCTTTTCCACTCCGGAGTACGTGCACGTTCGTAATCCGTCGAAACCTACACTGACGTACCCCCTGCCACTATTTTTACGGCTTATAATCATCCCAGTAATCATGCCCCACCCTGCCTAGTTCAGAGTACCATGATACATTTATGTAGGTTACTGCTAAAATGGGTCCTCGTTACTAAGGTTTCCTATTGGTTAAGTTTGTGGGCTATATATACAAATATTACCCACCTACGCGAGATGTACTTAACCCTCCCACTGATTCAAACATGTTTATTTAATGGTTAAGTTTGTAGGCCTATATATACTAATATTACCCACCTACTTAAGGTTTACTTAACCCTCCCACTTATCAAGTCAATATGTATTATTGGTTAAGCTTGCCTTAACCCTATCCACTTTGTTCATGTAATATTGGTTAAGCACTATCCATTCATGTTAACTTAACCCACCCACACATCATGTTGTATTGGTTAAGTGTTTCTATTAACTTAACCCTGTTCATTCATCATGTTATATAGGTTATGTGTATCTTATTAACTTAACCCCACTCGTTCATCATGCTATATTGGTTAAGTGTTTCTTATTAACTTAACCCTACTCATTCATCATGCTATATTGGTTAAGTGTTTCTAAATTTACTTAACCCCACCTTCTTGTCAAATTAACATGTTATAACGGTTAAGTGTTCTAAATTTACTTAACCCCACTTTCTTTTATAATTAACATATTATATTGGTTAAGTGTTGCCTATTCCTATGCTACTTAACCTTACCATTCTTATAATGTCTGTTTATTCGCATTAATTAATTTATTAATGCCCCAACCTCTCACATTAGAACTGTTGTTTGCGGTTGCTGGATGTGCCGGGCGGTTCCGGGCAAACTTCTATCGCAAACTCATTATAACCTCGGGTTTTGGGCTAAATGCGCTAACCTCTCACATTAGATTTGTGTTGCTGCGGTTACTGGATGTGTCGGGCGGTTCCGGGCAGTTTTACACCGCAACTCAAACTAACCTCGGGTTAGGCATGTTTATCTTTTAGCATATTTACCATACATGTCCAAGTCTAGATTTTATATGCTAATCAACCCAAATTCGCAAAACTAGTCATGTTCCAATTCTCATGTTATACCCCAACAAAGCTAATTGCAAGTTATGCCCTACAAATTCAAATTCAAGTTATTACTCAAAATAGGTTACATCCAATCTTCCCAAATTTGCAATAATAGTCATGCCCCAAAATCACAATATACATTATGCTTGGTTACCAACCAATAGTTATGCCCAATCTAGATTAATATTCCAATTTATAGTTTACGCCAAATCTAGATTTAATATTTCAATTTACCCCAAGTTCGCAACAATAACAATTATGCCCCAAAACTTGATTTATATGCCAATTAACCCAAACTTGTAGTTATAATGATAATAATGCCCCAATATCAATTACAAGTTATACCCAAATCTTAATTACAAGTTATTCCCAAATCTCAATTACAATTTATGCCCAAATCTCAATTTCAAGTTACGCCCAATAGTACATAAAATAGATTAGGCCCAATTCCCCCGTATTCCAATCGTATATATAACAAGATTTCGTCTAGGTTAGAGACAACCTAGATCCATAATAAAAGGGGAAGAAGAGGAAACATAAAAGATTAGGCATAAAATAGCCATATGACGCTAGATTTTGATAATAGCAATATTAGGAAGATAAAAGAAGTATAGATCTGAATAAAATTACATCGTAGGCATAAATCTGATAGATTAGATTTGAATAACATCGCAGACACAAATCTGATAAAATAGATTTAAATAACATCGCAGGCACAAATTTGATAAAATAGATTTGAATAACATCGCAGGCACAAATCTGATAAAATAGATTTGAATAACATCGTAGGCACAAATCTGATAAAATAGATTTGATAAATCTGAAAAGATTATCTCATAATCAGGTATAGCTTGGATTCAGATTATTACACGCCAAGAATTTCCATTAAGAATTCACATCTGAAAGTAACTTGAGCTTATAGTGCTTAGATTAGGAGAAAATAGGTGTGCGATGTTGATTCAACTCCAAGGTTGATTGTTGATGATGATCTTCTAATATGATTTAGGTTTTTAGAGGCGGCGGCTAAGAGGATTGAGAGTTCAGCAGCATAGAGGCGTCGGAAGAAATTGTTATGAATTAGGTTAGGTCTAGGAACTAATTTATAGGTGTAGATGGTGTTTTACAGCCTTTAGGTCACTACAGAAACCATCAGGTCCGTCCAGCGCATCAAAACACATCATACGAAGCAGCTCAGCCCGTTTGGGCTCGGATCCAAAAAGGGGTCGACCCCTCCCCTAGGGGGTCGACACCTATGTCGACTCCCCTTAGGGGGGTCGACACCCCTAGGTGGGAAATTTCCTACTTAGCCCGCTTCTCTGATTTTGAATGTTTTTGAACTATTTTTCTGGGCTGGTTAACTAATTATTTAAATCTCTAAATTCTTGAAATCTTCCGAGGCCCATAACTTCCTCATATGGAGTCCGATTTACGGAAACTCGGAATCTATCTCTAGCAGAATTCCGAGAAAAACGCAATGGCGCAACCCGTTTTACTTAATTCTCACTTTTAAAATTAAGTATTCTTTAATTCATTACTTTAATATTCACAGAAAATACGGGGTGTTACATTCTCTCCTCCTTAAAGGATTTCGTCCCCGCAATCTCTAAGTTAAGAAGAATGTATCCTAACATCCAACATCCATCTACTCAACCATCAATCACAGGAATTTATTGTCCTTAAAAATATTTCTAATGCTTTCATGATTATACGCATAGTGTGTGTACATGTCCTTATCTATTGCAAAATCAGGCGGTCTACTGATTCAATTGACCTCCTTAATGCGATTATGTCAGTGCCATGAGTCCATCATGTATGCAATTATTCCTAATCGTTCTTTATAACTTCTACATGAGTGCACAATCATTCATAAAAATGCAACATCCATATGATAACACATTCAATATACATCTATTAAATTAAATGTGCACACATATTCATATGCAATTATGAAAGTGAATGAGCCGGTCTAGTGCCTAATGTGTGTGTATATGCATCCACGAGCAAACACTAACAAACACTTACATCCACTTGCATCCACCAAACATAACATGTCTCAAACACATGTTTACATCCATTGGCTTCTACCTAAGGATTGAGGATAGGACCGAGAGGATATACTTAAAAGATAAAGACTAGCATGCAAATAAACTTTACAGAAAAAGAGAGATCAAGGATATACCCTCAAAAAGGGTATGATGCGTGTATCTAGTCTTCAGTCTTCTAAGTTGCATCTTCTTGAGCTTCACTCCATTGTGCTCTGACTGTCTTAACTTATCCATTTCATTAACTATCTAAGAGTCTTTTCTATGTGAAATCCCTATTTGAACCAACAACGTGGGCCTTACTCCTAGCGATGCTAACTACTAACTTAACCAAAGGTTTTGAAATCAAAGTTTGATATGTATTCTGAACTTTTGCTTTTCACATAAAGAGGACTTGAAGTCAACCTTTTTCTTCTTAAGGCATCCACTACGACCTTACCCTTACATCAAAATGGCGCCTAGTCCCGTGCCACATGCATCCGTGTATACCATAAGCCTTTTACTACCGTAAGGTAAAAGTCAAAACTGGGGCCGTTGTAAGAGCCCTCTTCGATTGTTGGAAAGCGACATCACAACCAATATCCCGAGCAAAGGTTAGATTCTTCTTCGTCAATCTTGTAAATGGGGCTAATACCTTCGCAAAGTCCTTAATGAACTTCCTATATTAACCCGCTAGTCCTAGAAAACTTCTTACTTCCGTTGCGTTCTTAGGAATCTTCCAATCTTGGATTGCCACCACCCTTTCAGGATACACTGCTATCCCTTCCTTGGTGACCATGTGTCGTAAGAACCTCACCTCTTTCCTCCAAAAATGACATTTGGAGAAGTTAGCTTTGAGTTGATGTGCTCGTAGAGTCTCTAAGACTTCCCTACGATGTAGAGCATGCTCTTCCTTGCTTCTAGAGAAAACCAAAATATCATCTATGCACAAGCGAAGTGAACCATTTGCCTTTGTAGCGAAAACAACTAGAGCACCCTATTCAGAAATACTTCGCCTTATGAACCCGTTTCTCAAGTAACTCTTTTACCTATTTACTGAGCCCTTCCTTTCCCTTGGAGTCATGTATCGTATAGGTAATGCAACTGACTTTGCATTGTCAACTAGAAATATGCGGAAGTCTATATCGCGTTTTAAGGGACAATCCCCTAACCTAATCAAAAACATCTGCGTGCCCATGGACTACTCTAATGGATCGCAAATTTTTCAACAGACGCATCAAGAGATTCTAGGTAGCTAAGCATAACAGAATTCATGGGATTACTAGAGATTTCGAGAGTATTACCAAGGCAAGTCATAAGTCTGACCACTCTCTTTTCGCAATTACTAGCTAACTAATCCATGCCTAGAATCAACCCATAGCCCATGAAACCAAAAACATAAGCATTACACTTAAACTCAATGCTTATTATAACTGTTCTCAAATCCTTACAAACCAATGATAAATGAGCCGAACCACCAATTGGATTCGAGACAATAATGGGATCTTCTACTATACAAGTACTAAGGTGCAGAGACTCAACTATGAAAGCAGATATAAACGAATCTGAAGCGCTAAAATCAAAAGAGTACTAACAGGATGATCAAAAAGAAAAACCAAACTTTTTCAACAGAAACTTTACTACCTCTCTCTCAGGTACGTTGGCGGTTAGAGCATGCACTTGCCCTCCTGAAAATCCTGTCTTTTGTTCTTTCCCTTGTCCTTAATTATATGACCCGTTATACCATAATAAAGGCACTTCCTCTTGTCTTAGGTTTTACTATTCTTTCTTCCCTTCTTGTCCTGTGATTCTTCCACTTACACCTCTTTCTTTTTACCTCCTTTGTGAACCAAGTCCATATCCATGAGTTTCTCATCCTTGGGTTGTGCTCCTTAGCCAAACTCCCTCATTCTCATCTTTAACATCCTTATGTAACATGTTGGCAAGTCTCTCGAAAGCTGCCTCCATTGCACGGAAAACCCTACAAAGCTTGAAAGAAAATTAGCAGTAGGTGAAACTACTGCTGCTATAGATGGAAGTTAGGCACTTCTTCGCCCTTTGATAGGTGTCGTCATCAATCCTACGGAACTATGCCGCGATGAGGTTACCACCCAGAAAGCCAGGAGTCCCGAAGACTCGGGAAAGAAGGAAATAAGGATTCAAACAGAAAATCAAACGATAGTGCATATGGCTTCGGGGAATATGCCTTAAAGGCATAAACTTTTCTTTTTAAAAATGCTTCTTTTAAATTCATTTGAAAATAATTTTTCAAATCTTTTATTTGATCCAGTAACCCTCGACTCTGATACCAAGTGTAACACCCCACGTTCATTAAGGTCACTCACAAAGGGAATGCATTAACTTCAGTGGAGTGTTATAGGTAAAAGATACAGATAAACTACAAGATAGACAAATAAAGCAGCGGAAAACAAAGTCATTTTATAAGCAATGTAGTTCAGTCGAGCTTTTACAACAATTGACTCATTCATACTTAAAAGTATTACATAAAACTTCTGTCTTGATTCAAAAACTTCCAAGTATATAAGGAGCATAAAACATAGCAAAGTAGCATAAGTCCCCAAACTAAAGTGCGACCACATGCATAGCCAAAGATAAGAGGTTCCAAGCCATACATCAGAGAATCTCCAAGCTTGGAAAGAGAAATGGTCCAAACTAAGCTAAGTTATTCCCTCCCTGACTACCGGGGGGAATGGAAGAAAAGAAGACGAAAGAAAACGGGTCAGATATAAAGCCTGGTAAGTCCAGTGACTTTCAGTATGTAAACAGGTAAAAGTAACATGACATGAATAAACTGAATATAAGACAATACCGTGATAACAAGGATAACAAGATAACATAAGATTAGCATAAGATATGATATGGCAAGATAAACTGAATGTGCTTCTACTCTTTCTCTGCTTCGCTACTACCCTGTTATTCTGATTTCTATATCTCTGCACCACCCAACTAATGTCCCAATTAGTAATATGTATTAAATGATAATATGATCCTAATCCCCGCAATTATGGTAGCTTTCAGGTGTACATCTATTATGAGGATCCCACCTCAATCTGCCTAATTGCCATGGATATGCTAGATGTACCCTTACAACCCTATCGATCGGCTCCCTACTTGTACTAATTTTCGTTGTGTCTGCGTCAATTGGCCCTCTCTTGTGTGTAGATACCCTGTGCTGGTCCCACCATAAGGTGTATCAATCCCTATGATAGCAACCCGACATGATTCAAAATGCATAGTGTATAACTACTGGTACCCACTACCTGCTTTTTCCACTCCGGAGTACGTGCACACTCGTAATCCATCGGAACCTAGACTGACGTACCCCCTGCCTCTTTTTTGACCACTTATAATCAGCCCAGTAATCGTGCCCCACCCTGCCTAGTTCAGGGTACCATGATACATCTATCTGGGTTGCTGCTAAAATGGGTCCCCGTTACTAGGGTTTCCTACTAGTTAAGTTTGTGTGCCTATATATACAAATATTACCCACCTACGTGAGAAGTACTTAACCCTCCCACTGATTCAAACATGTTTATTTAATGATTAATTTTGTGGTCCTATATATACTAATATTACCCACCTACCCAAGGTTTACTTAACCCTCCCACTTATCAAGTCAATATGTATTATTGGTTAAGCTTGCCTTAACCCTTCCACTATATTCATGTAATATTGGTTAAGCGTTGTCTATTCATGTTAACATAACCCACCCACACATCATGTTGTATTGGTTAAGTGTTTCTTATTAACTTAACCCTGTTTATTCATCATGTTATATTGGTAAAGTGTATATTATTAACTTAACCCCACTCATTCATCATGCTATATTGGTTAAGTGTTTCTTATTAACTTAACCCTACTCATTCATCATGCTATATTGGTTAAGTGTTTCTAAATTTACTTAACCCCACCTTCTTGTCTAATTAACATGTTATAACGGTTAAGTGTTCTAAATTTACTTAACCCCGCCTTCTTGTCTAATTAACATGTTATATTGGTTAAGTGTCGCTTATTCCTATGTTACTTAACCTTACCATTCTTAGAATGTCTGTTTATTGGCATTAATTAATTTATTAATGCCCCAACCTCACATAAGAACTGTTGTTTGTGGTTGCTGGATGTGTCGGGCGGTTCCGGGAAGACTTCTACCGCAAAATCATTCTAACCTCGGGTTTTGGGCAAAATGCGCTAACCTTTCACATTGAAACTGTGTTGTTGCAGTTACTGGATGTGCCAGGCGGTTCCGGGAAGTTTCACACCGCAACTCAAACAAACCTCGGGTTAGGCATGTTTATCTTTTAGCACATTTACCATACATGTCCAAGTCTAGATTTTATATGCTAATCAACCCAAATTCACAAAACTAGTCATGTTCCAATTCTCAAGTTATACCCCAACAAAGATAATTGCAAGTTACACCCCACAAATTCAAATTCAGGTTATTACTCAAAATAGGTTACACCCAATCTTCCCAAATTTGCAATAATAGTCGTGCCCCAAAATCACAATATACATTATGCTTGGCATCCCAACCAATAGTTATGCCCAATCTAGATTAATATTCCAATTTATAGTTTGCGCCCATTCTAGATTTAATATTTCAATTTACCCCAAGTTCGCAACAATAACAATTATGCCCCAAAACTTGATTTATATGCCAATTAAACCAAACTTGCAGTTATAATGGTAATAATGCCCCAATATCAATTACAAGTTATACCCAAATCTCAATTACATGTTATGCCCAAATCTCAATTACAAATTACGCCCAAATCTCAATTTCAAGTTACACCCAATAGTACATAAAATAGATTAGGCCCAATTCCCCCGTATTCCAATCATATATATAATAAGATTTCGTCTAGGTTCGAGACAATCTAGATCCGTAATAAAAGGGAAAGAAGAGGAAACATAAAAGATTAGGCATAAAATAGCCATACGATGCTATATTTTGATAATAGCAATATCAGGAAGATAAAGAAGTATAGATCTGAATAAAATTACATCGTTGGCATAAATCTGATAGATTATGATTTAAATAACATCGCAGACATAAATCTGATAAAATAGATTTGAATAACATCGCAGGAACAAATCTAATAAAATAGATTTGAATAACATCGCAGGCACAAATCTGATAAAATAGATTTGAATAACATCGCAGGCACAAATCTGATAAAATAGATTTGATAAATCTGAAAGGATTATCTCATAATCAGGTATAGCTTGGATTCAGATTATTACATGCCAAGAATTTCAATTAAGAATTCACATCTGAAAGTAACTTGAACTTACAGTGCTTAGATTAGGAGAAAATAGGTGTGCAGATGTTGATTTATCTCCAAGGTTGATTGTTGATGAAGATCTTCTAATATGATTTAGGTTTTTAGAGGCGACGGCTAAGAGGACTGAGAGTTCAACAGCATAGAGGCGTCGGAAGGAATTGTTATGAATTAGGTTCGGTCTATGCACTAATTTATAGGTGCAGAGGGTGTTTTAGAGCCTTTAGGTCACTACAGAAACCATCAGGTCCGTCCAGCGCATCAAAACACGTCATACGAAGCAGCTCAACCCGTTTGGGCTCAGATCCAAAAAGGGGTCGACCCCTCCCCTAGGGGGTCGACACCTATGTCGACCCCTCCTTAAGGGGTCGACACCTATGTCGACTCCCCCTTAGGAAGGTCAACACCCCTGGGCGGGAAATTTCCCGCCCAGCCTGGTTCTCTGATTTCGAATGTTTTTGAACTATTTTTCTAGGCTGGTTAACTAATTATTTAAATCTCTAAATTCTTGAAATCTTCCGAGGCCCATAACTTCCTCATACGGAGTCCGATTTACGGAAACTCAAACTCTATCTCAAGTAGAATTCCAAGACGAACGCAATGGCGCAACTCGTTTTACTTAATTCTCACTTTTAAAATTAAGTATTCTTTAATTCATTACTTTATTATTCATAGAAAATACGGGGTATTACAGCAGTCTTGCCAATTATGATCACATTATGTTGTAACAGTGACGACTCCTATGATCTGGAGATTTGTAACGGCATAAATAAATAAATAAATAAGAGTAATAAAACATGATATAAGTGATGGGTTTTCACCTGAACAAGTCCAAGGCTGTCAGGTACCCCTGACATAGGTACTTGATGATTTTTGGTAAGAGAGAGTGGGTTGGTCGTAACAGTTGCATAGGATTTCGGTGTTATTATTAGTATCATTATGTCAGCATAAGTGACTTGGCAAGCAAAGGCTGTATCATAAGCATGTATTTACTTCCTACTCCATGAAGAAGCTTTACTTGTACTACTTTATGGTCTGCATATTGTTGCATGCTTTGTATAATCTGATTCACTTTGTCCTTTAAGAAGACGAATATGATTTCTAAAGTGTAAGATTCAGTTTTTTCAAATGAGAATGTGAACTAGTTGAATTGTTCATGTTCGTAGAAGTCTGTTTGTATTTTTTCAACCTTGTAAGACTTTTGAATAATGTGAGTCATTTTTGATTAAAAAAATGCATGTTAACATTTTTAAGTTCAGCATTGAAGCTTAACGCTAGCAACATAATGCAAACCATATTCTTACAACTAAATAGCCTGTGGTTAGTTGCAAGGAGTAAAGAAAGGTATGGGTTGATCTACCAAGTTATCAACCCACCGTGCATATAACGTTTTAAACCTGGGATGATGCGTTCATACGAGGCAGGGAGACTAAAAGTATATAGGGAGAGCAGGGGATTAGCAACAGCAAAACATGAAAGAAGGATGGTGCAGGTTTAAAACAGTGAGGGGGAGAAGAGTATGGCGTGCGTGGGTATATGGATTGGCTTGATTTGGGCCATGGGCTTCGGCCCTGTTTTCCTTAAAAAAAATATGAGCTGTTCGAAGAAAGTGAAGGGAAGGAATAGGGAACGTAGCAGAAAATCGGTAGAACAAATGCATAAAGAATGGACAAGATTGGAAGAACTGGGTTGGACCAAAGAAAATAGAAAAAAAACATAAGGAAAAGGGGGTGGGCTGAATAAATGGGTTGTAGGAGGAATAAAAACAAAGAGAAAGAAAAAAAATGATTTTGGGCATGTAGTAAAGCTGGGCCGATTGGGATTCATAGGGAATAGAAAAGAAAAGTAAATAAGAAAAGATAAAGGAAATATAAAAGTATAGAAATTTAATTCTAGAAAAGTGATATTATTTTTAGCAAATAAAACAAAAGAATTTCCTTTAAAGAATAATTTAATATTTAGACATAAAAAATATCCATCTAAAAGGAATGAAAGGGAAGCACTGTAAGTATTGGATGATGTAGTCCGAAGGACGTAAACGGTAGATAATCAGAAAGTATCATTGTGAATGAAGTTGTACTTGGTTAGAGCTAAACGAAGTTATTATATAAATAAATAGAGTTACTTTTTTTTAATTAAAATTTGATAAAAATTTAATTAGTTCAAGATAGATTAGTTGAACTGAAATCAATAATTTGAAATGATAAATAGATGGTGACTAATCGTCAGTATTATTGTGTGTAATTAACTCAAATGGTTTGAAGCGAATATTGTTTTAAACCTAATCGACTTATGTCGATATCTATAATTCAGTCGATAAATGATTTCAAAGTCCAATTAATGGTGACCAATATAAATATTGAAATTCATGTGAAATTATATAATAACCAGATGAACATAATTTATCCCTATACTAGTATTGACTAACGAAATCAAGTTGATATGGTGAACAAGTCTAGAAAGAATGATATTCAAAATTAAGGTGAATAATGTTTGAAGCAAATGTTTTGCAAATAAAAATGGTTGTGGGAGATATTAGGAAGAGAAAATTGGTTGGCCAATGACGATGGATTATTCTGAAGTTCAAAAAATAAATGGAATAGAGGTAAATCAGACGTTGAATTGGAGATAGACTAAATTGTATTTAAGGAAAGTACTATTCACTTTTTATTTAACGTAAAGATTTAAATAAATTATATATTGAATTATTTATAAAGAAATATAACAATAGTAAGTCTTATATATCTTGAAATATGGGTTATGACAACATTGTTATAATCGATATAAATAAATAAAATTCTTAAACTGAATTAAATCTTAACTGGATATGACTTAGGAATATTATTTCCCAAACTAACCGGTTCTTGAATGACGATTATTTGAGTTATTGGATTGTGATGGATCTGTGTGATAGTTGTTTTGTTCGATTATAATGTTGTTTGTTCGATTATAATGTTGTGGTATGACCCAATAGACTTGTTCAGTTTAATTAAATCATTTACATGTCTTATTTAGATAATAGTGAACTACCGTTGAAACCTGAAATTTTATAGATTGGTCTTGATAAAATAAGTACTGAAGTTGGTTGAATATGATAACCTGATCATTTAAGTATCACTTGTCCTTAAAATATATTAACATTTATCAATTCAAAGAGACCGAGATTGGTTTTCTCAATGAAATCCAAATACCACTTTGTTTTGACCTAGGCGTTGATTAATTTGAAGTCAAATTGAAGACCACTGAAGACAGAGTTTATGCAAGGGTTGTCATGTTTATCCTAGGTAGAAATTGACGAAGATGGATTTACAGAATAGTCTTTCGGTTTGTCCAGACTAGGACAACTTCTATGGACGAATGTCTGACAGAGTATACCTAACAAATCGCGTAAGTTGATCTTTTCTAGACTATGTTTGGTGGCAGAGGAATTCGTTTCTCTTAGCTTTATACCTGTAGTTTTGGGAAATCAAATTGTGATTTGACGGGTTTGACGATGTGACATTCAAAGTGAATGAAGGCATAATGTATCTAAAGGTAATTATTGACCACAAGCCTCACAACCAGGAAATGACAAAAATCGGGTAGGGAGCATGGCTAAGTGGGTCGCTCCTAATTAGGGTGTATTTTCACCATCTAGAGAATATTCAATTTGTAACTTATTTCGCTTCTGTATCTCTCGGGAACATTTATTTTGGTAACAACCATAAGGTGCAATATATTTGATACACTCAAGAGAAATGAGTGGTCGGTCATGTGTGGCCGGGTTACAAGTTGTTCTTGTTGAACCCCGTGTATTCCTCTCCAGAGATACACTATTAGGAGGTGGTTCCATACCTTTCCATAGCTAGAAATCCATTATCCATTAAGCGCTCGCGGTTTTGATTGTATACTATGTACGTAGAGCGTGAGATGCAACCGTTCTATCAGATGAATTTGTGGTTTGATAGACACTATTATAATATCAGAAGTGCTTTGATGTAAAGATGTTTTGGGTCATCGTAAGGTAAAAACCATCCATATTTATGTGTGGGTCGGTCTTACAATTATCTTTTCTTTCAAAAACAATGTTGAAAAATTAAATCAATTATTGTGGATTCTTATAAGGGAAAAAACCGTTCCGTGTTATACGACGTGGTCTTATGAGATATCTTTTATTTATCAAGTTGTTTTAAAATCGTTTATTCACACTAGTCCCATGGCTGACCCAGAGTATATTTTTCCACGTTTTCCCTAAACTCTTGGGTGTCCAAATTTGTACGGACAGACAAGTAGTTCAGGATTTTGCTTATTTATCTGGAGGAGCTTGGGGCAGGAGGCATCAGCAATAGATATATAACTGTTGTGTTGTATATGTTATGTACTCTGATGATGTATGTAAGTTTAAATCTAATTTGTATCTCAAAAGTGATTATATATCTACTATATTTTATCCATTTCGCTATGAGAATTGTGTTTACTCTGATTCTGTGTATGTTCTTTTTCATCTATTCTAACTTTTATATTTATCTTTCCTCATCCTCTAATTTATTTCTTCGACATCTGAGTTTTATTGTTCTTTAAGTTGGACTTGGGTGGTATTTGGTTGGCTCAAGGGTACCGAAATTCGGGTCGTCACACATGGACTCGACCATTGACTTGAACAATTGTTGGTTTCAATTGGAGATTTGAAGATATCAATATTTTATCATGTTATCACTTATCCTCGAGCGAACGTGGGATGATTCTCAACAAAACGATTGGCTATTGGCTCCAAAATTCTACTGAGGATTGTTTTGGAATTGGTTTTTATCAAAGCATAGCTTTCATTTGAAAGGTATTCTTTAAATGGAGAGTGTTAACTTGACTTTTTAAGGTAATAACAAAACGGATTGGAATAACCAGAATTTATATTTTTCAAGGTAGAAATCCCTGAGAGATCACCCTGAACCATGAAAACTAAATAAGAGTAAGGCCGAAAAACCAAGGCAAAACAAATGGAAAAAACTCAAAGACTAAAAGCATGGAGCTCAAATTTCTCTTACCTTAAAACTCAAAACCCTAAGTACATGGATTAGTATTGATCCATCTACTACGGTTCATTATTGATCCTCAAAACTACATCCAATGGAGCTCAAATTTCTCTTATCTCTATTCCATGATACCTAGATCCCATTTCAATACTTACCGACGGGTCATGCTTTTCTAGGGCTACTCACCTTCAACATTGAAATCAACCACTTCACCTGATCATCAATTCACTGCTTGGATCAAAAGACATCTAGGCGACTACTTAAACAACTATGGAATCACAGATCAAAAAATAAGGAAAGCCAAGAATTTTTTTCGTGAAGTCACATCATAGAGTATAAGGGATCAATGTTGATCCCCCTATAGGGGTTGGTACCATCTCCAAACCATGGGAGTTGGGGGTCATTTTTTCAGATGAACTTAGTTAATATCTGAATATTCTTGTGGAGAAGTCAAGTCAAAATATTTTGATGCCTTTGGCTATAAATACATATTGGATGGCTTATCATAAGGTGTCTTTGCTTCTCTCGTGTCTACACTCGGCCATTATTATTTCTTGCATTTTAATAGAATATAATTATAATCTACAATATAAATGAAAGGAAAATTTCTAGAGTGGATGTAGGCTAGAGTGCACAGAACCATTGTAAAATGTTATGTGTCAATTTCTTTCTCGATTCTTACTACTTTTAATTTCCATTCTTCATAATCTTCATATTTATTTCTCAACTTCATACTATTAGGTGCTAGCATCATTTTTCACATAAACATATACCAACAAAGAATTATGAAGGTAATATCCAATATTCCTATAACCTTTAGTATATTAAAATGTAAGATTATTCCATTAGTAGACATAACCAAAATGTAACATGCAAAATTTTCAATAATAATTTAAAATACAATAAGGGAAGCAATGCAATTTTATATAAAATGAAAAAATAATATATTTTTTAATATAAGTTTGAATAAGCCCTTGGGGCCTATTTCATTTCGTCTAAAATGTTGTTTACAATCAAAACCATATATAACTTGCAAAATTTGATATATTAAAACAAAACTAGTAAAAGATGCATCTAGTGGCAACTTGGTAATCTTTAATTTTTAAAGTTAGACAAGAAACCTTATTTCTCAACTATAAATTAAGGCATAATCCTTCACCCTTTTTATTCGGAAACCATTGCCTCTGCCTCCTAAACATTTCTTCTTCCTCCTCCTTTTCGAAAAGGTATTCTAACTCCAAAATAAAACAAGAGGTGAATCTATATAAGTTTATGATTACTGAATTTGGTTTTCATAGCATAGAAACTCCCTTTAATTTTGAACACATAATTCTTTGTTATTTACTACTACTTTTCCTATCGATGAACAATTTAAGCGATAGTTTCATTCCTTCAAATTAATTCTTCGTTTTATTCTTTACATGACCCAATTCATCATTCTATTCTCCTATAGGGCTCTATCATGAGAAAAAAAAATATCATAATTCCTTCAATTGATGTGATTTATTCATCTAATAAACTAGATTTAATTTAGATTACGTTCATTGCGTCATCGCCTATTGTTTATTTTATGCTTCTTCATTACCATGTTGTCCAAAACTAATGAAATCCCTGACGAGTGATTGCAAAGGCAATGAATGGTCATCTTAAAGCCATCAGTATGATCTACTTCTACTAGTTTAGAACCGTGTGTGTGCTCATTATTGCTACTATGCATTCTATTTTATTATGTGCTTCTTTGGTCCTTAACTTCCACCTACAATGACTTGCCTTCGGGTAATTCTATGGACTATCCTGGATCAAATTTACATAATCTCCTTTCCTAGCAATTCCAATTCACTAGTTGATTTCCTTTTCTATAAAATATGTGCTTGCTCTATTTTATAATTTTTTATGCTTACCATTTATTTCTCAAGTTCGTATTAATTTTTAACCAATGAATTCATTAAATTTGTTCTCACATTAACACACACACACACACACACACACACATATATATATATATATATATATATAATATATCAAAATTTATGATTTGAATCAATTAATATAATCCGAATTCTAAAATTATTCACCTTTTTTATGTATGGGTCTGATTTCGAATTCTTGCTTTAGTCCAACTAATGCAATACAGGCGTAAAATTGTAAACCATTAATTTCACTACATAATTTTCTTTGAAATCTTTTACAACCTATTTAGTTTTGAAGGAACATGTACGACATTTTTTTAAGAAGTTAACTTGTTTTTGGAGCCAACGTGGTACATCTACAAATAGAGTTAATAGTTGTATAAAAAATCTGAGCATTGAGTGCATTTGATTGTTTAACAAATCATCATAACTATAAACTGCACTTGGATGTAAAAGGCATCCATGTTTGGAGCAAACGTTGGTGTATAGTCCTTAGATAATCAAACTGATAATTCTTACATACTGAAATTCATATTGTCACTTTTTCCATTCTAAGATATGTGTTCAAGTCTGTGATGATGATTCTGCAATATTTCAATGAATTTTCGATTTAGAATATAAGAATTAAGGGATTATTAATATTATAACTAAGCAATGAAATATAGGATAGCTTTATAAGGTTCTTTTACTTCGTACACCAATGATAAAAGAATGGACTAACATGCTTATTACTTTTTATTGGTAGGATATATCATAAAAGAATTAGGATTCAGCATATCTTGCATTGTTGTTCTCTTATACTATATTTTGGATTATTTTCTTTTGTTTTTCCTTACATTTATGGATTTAATGAAATTGATAATTTACAAAAATACATGTATTATATCAAAAAAAGTTTTCTTCTAAATTCAGTACTTGTGATGTTAGTACCGTGGATTGCAGCTTTGATGATAACAGTCTCAAGTAATTAATATTATTTTTTTACGTATAGTAACTAATATCCAGATACACACACACACACACACATATATATGTATATATATATATATATGTGTGTGTGTGTGTGTGTGTGTGTGTATGTGTGTGTGTATCGTGTATAGTGCAGGATGTTATATAGGTAATTGATAATCAAGGCGGTAAGGTATCAAGATTGAAGATTCTAAATGTTGATCCAAGAATATGAGGACTCATGAGTTTCAAGAATTTAAGATTTCAAGATATTACAGAGTTTTAGAAATTATGTTAAAACTCAAGCTGCACTTTGATCACCATCCATTTTTACAAAATGGTTTTTTTGAAAATATTCATGTTTTCAAAATCTATTTTTCAAAATGATTTCAAGATAATTTACAATTCTCTTTACAAAATATTTTCAAATACCCTATGTTTTCAAAACAAAGATTTTTCAAAAAGTAAAATATATATTAACTTTATTTTGAACTATTTTACACTTACTACTGGATTTCATTATTTTGACTTTACTTTACTTTTATACTTTTAATATTATATTTTTATTTCACCACTTATGTCTTTAAAGTGATTTTGATTTTATAATACTTACTTTATTACTTTATTTCAAGTCTATGCTTTTATATTTTTTCGTTTTTATAAACATGTTCTTATTTTATACTTACATTTATATTGGATTTTGATTTTACTTAAGATTTTAATTTTAACTTACACTTTTTTGAAACTCAACAATTATGGTTTAATACTTTTATTGTTTTATTATTTATGATTTTTGTTTCATATATTTAATTATATATTTTTTTATTCTACTTTTACTAAAATTATTTAAATAAATTTAACAAGTTTACATAAGTATTACTATGTTTAAATTATACATTTGCTGTAATTACCTAGATTTTCAGTATTATAATATATAACTTATTTAAATATGAATGTTATTATTTTAGAAGTTGAATAACCTGAACTCAGGATATACGAGTTATTTAATATAATAAGCGGTGAAATAGTAATTTGAATGTTGGAATTACTCAAATAAGTGAATCTGGAATTTAATTTAAAATGAAATTGATTTCTGAGTTTATGTAAAATCCTATTTGAATGATAATAATGATTTATTATCAAAGAATTGAAGTGTTTTGAAATCAACTAAATAATAACTTGATTTTTTTGACTAAGCCGACCGGTTTTAAAGTTATATGTAACACTTTTTGTAGTAACAAATAATAAATATAAAAGGTATGAGAGTCAGTCAGATCATCTAACTACTACAAATAGTTGATAAACTAGAATGACCACTATAATGGTTTTTAGAATGGATTGTCCACTACAGAGCACTACGCAGGGTGAGCAATTAGATAAAAGCAGGACTACACTGGTCGCGAAGGAAATCACAATAAAAAATGACATTTCCACGCAATGAGGGAAATAACATTAAAGTAGATTACATAACAAACACTGTCATACTGCAGCCATATGTTGGAGAATGGAGTTTTGATGACAACAACCTTATTTCAATTATCATTATTAATTGATTAAAAAATAAATACTAACATCTCTATCTAGAATATATATATATGCAGGATTTTTATATAAGACTTAAATACTAAAGATTGTACAAGAGATTCAAATTTCAAAAGAGATTCAGCACTTATGAGTAATCAAGTCATGATATCAAGAGTTCAAGAATAATATAATAATTGAGTCCAGTTTATATGTAAGACTCTGAATAGCACTCCAAGTTCAAATTCTGTTTTTCAAATTTTGATTTTCAATTTTCAAATTCTGTTGTCAAAATTCATATCCTGATTCCAAATTATTTTTCTAAATAGTTTCAAATTAGTTTCTTTCTTATGATTTCAAACATATAAATTATATATATATATACAGTTATATAGTTTTAAACCTTATAAATATGTTTGTAAAATATATTATTATGATTTCATATGATTTTACACTTTAGAATATTCATTCATATCTCTAAGTTTTGATTCAAGAATTTCCAGAATAATACACATGTTTAAACACTTGAAAAATAGTTTCAAAAATAAAAATACTACACATATGTCGACATGAATAATTGGCTATGTCAACATACAAATGTCAGTTTTTTCAATTTTCAAAATAAGTGTCTTTTCACTATTTGTAACATTTCTGAAACATTGCAACCATTCAAATGTTATAAATAGGGGATGATTTCGATTTTTTTATAATTCTTCTTCTACATCTTCGCCCCTCTTCATACCACCATTAATATTTCATATTTTCTTGATTTCTACACTTATACTTTGTCGATTTCTAATCAAATTACATCAAACTTCATCTTTTCTCAATCTCTATCTACTACTCTCTGAATTAAAGTGTTACTGAAGAGTTATAGGGCTATTGTAATCATTTGGGAAGTGTTTTTGGAAAGGGTGTGTTCCTTGTAGCCCTGAAATCAAGGAAAGAGAGCGGTGTTAACCTTGTAGCCGTGAAATCAAGGGTGTTTTGAGCGATGTTAACCTTATAGCCATGAAATCAAGGGGTTGTACTGGAATATTGATAATAATAAAACTCTGTGCAATCCAGTGTTGCGTGGGACTGGACCTAGGAGTAATCCAAACCAGAATAAAATCCAATGTGTTCTTTCCTTTTCTGCATTTTATATTTAACTGTTTCTGTGTTTTTGTTTGATTCTGTGTCAGTGATCATCTCTGTTGTGTGGTATTCATATAGTCGATCAAATAAGTTTAAGATTTTCATAAATTCCTAGTAAACACTATTCACCCCCACTATAGTGTTAGTTTTGCCTTAAGATCTGCATTCCAAAATCCCAAATAATTGCTATCAGAGCATAGGTTTTCAAAAACTTCATAATTTGATTTTTGAAAATATAAAATGGGAAATTTTGAAATGATTAATAACAATAGTTTAAATTCATGCATTTCATCAATGTTAGAAGAGTCTTCATTCAATTATGTTGAAAAGTCAAGTGATCTACCAAATTATTGTCTAGTACAGGAAAAGATGTGCTACGTGTCTACTGGAAATTCAAATTCTGAAAAGATGGGTTATATGGCTGTTGAAAATTCAAATTCCAAGGTAGTGTGTTACATGGTTGTTGAGAATTCAAATTTGGATGGACAAATGTTGGAAATCAAAAAGGACAAATGGATATTGGATAGTGGTTGTTCAAGACATATGACTGGAAATCCTGTACTAAATAATTCAGTATATGAAGATGTTGGAATGGTCAACTTCGGAGATAACTCTAAAGGATATATTGTTGGCATAGGCAATGTCAGTAATTCTGAAACTCCTACTATTTCTTATGGTTTATTAGTTAGGAATCTAAAACATAATTTATTAAGTACAAGTCAGCTTTGTGATAAAGGCTATAAAATAAACTTTGAAAGGATAAATACTTTATAGAAGATAAAAATTCAATAGTAATATTCAAAGGAGATAGAAAGAAAAATATCTATATATTAAGTATGAAAATCTCTAATGATAGTCTGTGTCTTATGGCCAATACAAGTGACCCTTGGATTTGGCATAAGAGATTCGGTCATATAAATTTCAAACACATCTGTAGGATTTCAAATTTAGATTCAACTAGAGGACTACCCAAAATGAATTTTTAAGTAAATAATTTATGTGATGCTTGTCAACTCAGAAAATTGAAGAGAAGTTCATTTAAATCAAAAAAAGGAAATTACAACCTCGAAACCATTATTAATCCACATGGATCTATTTGGTTCATCCCAAACTCAATCAATAAATCACAATAGATACGTTTATGTAATAATCGACGATTTTTCTATGTATACTTGGACTTTGTTCTTAAAGTAAAAGTGATGCTTTTGATCAATTAAAAACCTTCAATAAAAGAATTCAAAATTTATTATCGTTAAAAATCAAAACAATACATAGTGACCGCGGTGGAGAATTCAAAAATGAAAATTTTGAAAAAAATTCGTAATAAAAAGGGGATAACTCATAATTTTTCTTTCCCATGAACCACTCAACAAAACGAAGTAGTTTAACATATAAATAGGTCAATTCAAGAGTGTGTGAGAACTATGTTATTTGATAGTAACTTACCAAGGAATTTTTGGGCTGAGGCAGTTGCAACAACATGATATATCTTAAATAGAATTTCAATAAGACCCTTAACTCATAAAATACCAAATGAACTTTTGTATAATAAGAAACCAAAAGTATCATATTTTAAAATATTTGGAAGTAAATGTTTTATTCTTAATAATAAAGAAAATTTAGACAAAATTGACTTTATATCTGATAAAGGTGTATTTATCGGATACTCAGAAAGAAGTAAAGCATATAGAGTTTTAAATATAAGAACTAATATTATAGATGAAACCTTAAATGTATCCTTTGATGAAAACTATAAAAAAATATAACACAACACAATGTAGATAAATGTGAAAATGAGATTAATTAAACAAATAATGAAAATAATCAACCAAATAAAAGAATTAGATTATTAAGAGATCACCCTGTAGAAAATATCTTAGGATATATTGAATATGTTGTTAGGACGCGAAATCAGTTAAATAATATGAGTAATTCAGCGTTTATTTAAACTATTGAACCTAAGAATCCAAAGGAAGCATCATTCGATGATTCATGGATACTTGCTATGCAAGACGAATTGAATCAGTTTACCAGAATGATGTATGGGAACTTATTCCTAGACCAGAGGATAAAACTGTAACTGGAACTAAATGGGTTTATAAAAAAAATGAATGAACATGGTGAGGTTGTAAGAAATAAGGAACGATTAGTAGCACGAGGTTATACTCAAGAAGAGGGAATAGATTATGATGAAATGTTTCCCCCATAGCAAGATTAGAAGAAATCATGATATTATCATCCTTTGCTAATCATAATAATTTCAAATTATATCAAATGGATGTTAAAAGTTCTTTTCTAAATGGATATGTTAAAGAAGACATATACGTAGAGCAACTATCTCTTTTTGAAGATGAAAAATTACCAAATCATGTTATTAAATACTTTTGTATAGAATCAAGTATTATAATCTTAGAATATATAGATAGATATAGGTTATAGATATTTATGGTATAAATTTAGGGGGGGTATATTTAGAATTTCTTTTTATTGATGACAAAAGGGGAGAAATTATAAAATAAGGTTTAGTTAGGCTTAGTTTAAGGGGGAGTTTGTAGGATTCATGGTGAAAGGGGGAGCAATAGAAGGACCAAATCAAAAAGTATCAATAGGTATGAACAGGTATGAGTATTTATAAATCAAGGTTGTCATCATCAAAAAAGGAAAGACTGTTGGAGAATAGAGTTTTGATGACAACAACCTTATTTTAATTATCATTGTTAATTGATTTTAAAATAAATACTAACATCTCTATCTAGAATATATATATACACACACATATGCAGGATTTGTATACAGGACTTAAATACTGAAGACTGTACAGGAGAATCAGGATTCAGAAGAGATTCAAGACTCATGAGTAATCAACTCGTCAAGATATCAAGAGTTCAAGAATAATATAGTAATAGAGTCTAGTTCAAGAATAATATAGTAATAGAGTCTAGTTCATATGATTTTACACTTTAGAATATTCATTCATATCACTAAGTTTTGATTCAAGAATTTCCAGAATAACATATATGTTTAAAAACTTGAAAATAGTTTTAAAAATAAAAATACTATACATATGTCGACATACATAATTGGCTATATCGACATACAACTGTCATTTTTTTTCAATTTTCGAAGGAATTGTCTTTTCACTATTTGTAACATTAATGAAATGTTGCAACCATTCAAATACAATAAATAGGGGCTGATTTCGGATTTTTTTTCATAATTCTTCTTCTCCATCTTCAGCCTTCTTCATACCACCATTAATATTTCATATTTTCTTGATTTTTACACTTATACTTTGTCGATTTCTAATCAAATTACATCAAACTTCATCTTTTCTCAATCTCTAGCTAGGGCAATCTGAATTGAAGTGCTATTGAAGAGTTATACAACTGTTGTAATCATTTGGGAAGTGTTTGGAAAAGGATGTGTAACTACTTGGATATTGATATTAATAAAACTCTGCACAATCCAGCGTTGGGTGGCAGTGGACGAAAGAGTAATCAGAACCAGTATAAAATTCGGTGTGTTCTTTCCTTTTCTGTATTTTATATTTATTTGTTTCTTTGTTTGTGTTTGATTCTATGTCTGTGATCATCTCTGTTGTGTGTGATTCATATCAGGTCAAATAAGTTTAAGGTTTTCATAAATACCCGGTAAACACTATTCATCCCCTCTCTAATGTTTGTTTTGCCTTAAGATCTGCATTCTGCAATCTCTAACACTATAGAGACACACGTCACCTGACATACATTAAGTTATCAAATTAAAATGCAACTGACAAGAGTAGGCTAACCACATCAAGCACTATGACATGAGATGAAATACTCCAAGCTTTTAGCCACAAGGAATATAACATCACAAACATGAAATGACAGAAACACCAAAAGGTTAACGCCATTACCTAAGCATAACAACCGACTATATGACATAGACGATAAACACGAACAATTTACATGAACCAATTATACAACATGAAAATAGTGTTTTTGCATATATTCTTTAAATTTGATTAATCCAGTTTTCATTGAATCCAGAATATTGAATTATAGCATAGGGTCAAGTTTTATGATGATTGTAGCTTTGGTGTAGTCGTTAGACTTAAAATTCTCGACGTGAATATACTTGAATATAATAATCAAAATATTTAAAATATCCACATATAAATACTCTCCAACTAGACCTAATCTTCACTTCTATCATTGAAATAAAAAGAGGTCATCACTCTTCAAATACTTCAAGAAATTAAATCTCATGATATAGTCAATGAAAGTCAATGATTCTAGATCCATTGAGTTTGTATGATCGAGAGCTTTAACGTAGTATCTTTAAATGTTGGTGCGACATGGTCTAGAGATAATCGACTTGCTATAGGTCGACATAGGGCAAAGGGTCGGATTTAATTTTTCTTGACTGGAGTTTGATTCATAGGTATGGGGTGATCAACAAGGCAAGGGAAGTTGAGCGGTGGCACTTTGATGTTGATCAACGGACCTTAGTGAAAAGAGATTCTAGGCAGCGCTGGGCTAGGGATCTAGGTCAATTTCAGTAAGGAATACCAAGTTGGGCATTAAGGGGTCGAGCATGAGGATTTCAAGGTGAGTGTCGCAATGGCCAAGTCCGTTCATCAAAAGGAGAATCTAAGCTCTGTGTTACTACTTAACATGCACATGGGATTTGGTTTTGTGCATAGAAGGGGTACATGAACTCGAAAATTAAAAGTGGAGAAGAAGGGGACGCATGTGCAAAGGGGATGGATTGATTAACTTATTAATCAAATTAAGTAATGTTCTTTTAATCCTATTATAACTTGTATATGAAATATGAAGTGCATATAGAGTCTGATGCCGTCAGTTGCATTGGGTTTCCATCGACGAGTACTATGCACATGTAGTGGATTTGACGTATTCTGGATAGTTTGGAATTTTATCTAGTTTCAAAAGCCTGTTTGAAATTGGATAAAAATAATGTGAAATCGTGGCTTGGGCTAAATAGTAAGTTTAATTACTCCCTTTGATATACTACTGTACCATATAAAAGTATTGGTAGTTATTTAAATATTTATGTGTCATTGGTTGTCTTGATGATTTACTTCTTAATCAGTTGGTTTGTAGTTATAAATACATACCACTGAAGTGGATGACCTTTGATGTGACGACCGCCCATAACCCCTGCACTTAACAAAAGGAATAATACACTGAAAGGTGTGCCAAACAGCCAAGGACGATAATCAAGGTAGGTAAACATACGCAGAACCTGTCTAGAATTCACAGCACAAGGGCAAAATATAATAGAACATATACCACAGGTAGAAATAGTGAAGCATCACATAGCAGAAATCCAAACTTTCGTATCATACTGAAAATATCCATACAACTTTGAAATATGCTTTAGAAGTCTGTACATAAAGCCTCACTACATAACCCTTAGAGAATGCATCAAATAGAACAACAGCGGAAACATCCAATATGTATAGTAGTAAACAAAATACACAAGCCTCCAACTCGTCTTCGATCACCAGCTATGTCCATAAGATCTACCATCTACAACCTACTACTCAGTCTGCCCGTCCACAACACCGTAGATGAACAACCCAAGGTAATAAGAGGAAACTTAAAACCTTGAGTCGGACAACAGTTTTAGTGAGTGATAAAACAGCTATCTAACATCATAAATGAAATATATGAGAATAGGTAGATAAATCAACCAAATTTACCAACATCACCAGTGAAGAAACCTCAAACTTGTCTTCCCTACAACCGATAGTGATAGCCTTTACAACAAACAAAAGCGTACAACCAACAACAATTATAGCAACTAGTTTAAGTCCCACATAAACCGCCCTAATCGAGATCAACATCCCTTTAAGAACAAGCCCCGAAGGCCAACACCAACATCAGACAAGCACCCAAGAGATATCTTCTTTGACGTCGAACAATTTACATAGAAAGGTACAAGCAAAGCAAAAAGTCATCCATGACTCTGGCTATCACCCCAAATCCTCCTTTGAAACCATCGTTAATTGTATGACGGCCAACATTGTCATGTGTCAAGGGCTAATGGCAATCCCGATTCCAACAAAAAATCCATACGCCTTTCAACGGTACGTATCTTTAGGCCTTTCAATGATACCCAGGGTACTCAACAAGCAAACTTCTGGTCTTTTAGACGTCTCTACTATACCCTTGCTTTGAGACCGCTAGATCATACGACAACGATAATCTCTCGACCTTCAATATCTCTAGTCGTCCTTCCTGATGGCTATTCTTAGCTCAAGCAACCTTCTCGAGCAACCATTATCCATCAACTCACAACCTTTGAGTCATCTTCACATTCATTGCTTTTCAACGATCAACCAACATCTCACAATACTTCGAACATTCCACCTTGAACTCATGTCGAATCTAGAACCATCATCGACTCAAAAACAAGCTTCGTTTGGTCGATACTGCATTTCCAACTTTTCGCTATGAAAAATTGGCCAAAATGTCAAAACAGCCTTTTGCAGCGCTTCTAAAATGCTATTATATCTCCTGGTTCAATTCTGCATCATTCTAGTGTGAAAAAATAAGTAAAACATCAAAACAATCTTTCACAGTGATTTTGGAACACTACCATTGCTTCTGGGCGGTCCATCCACCCCTATGGATCGTTTTTTCTTAAAACAAGCTTTCCCAGCGTTTGTCAAAACGCTATCTAAAGCCAGCGATCCATCCTCTTTGCCAAACCAAAAAAATGCCACGATCCATCCTCTTTTCCAGACCAAGAAAATGCCACGATCCATCATGTTTTCAAAGCCGATCCATCCATTTTTGCCTTCTGTGATCCATGCTTGTCATGTTCCCGAAGCCAGCGAACCCAAAATGCTTACCAGAAAATTCAGCTTTTGCCAGATTCATCAAAACTTGCCCGATCAATCATTTTTTCGCATCGATTCACCGATTTTTGGTCATCGATCCACACTAGGATTTTTGCTCGAACCATGACTTTCTATAGCGTTGCCCAATGCTATAGATTTCCAGATTTTAATTTTTGGCCGATTCTTCAACTTCTGGCCGATGCTTTCACTTTTTCTTGGTCGATTTACTCCTTTGCCACTACTTGAGCCACGCCAAAGCCTCTACAACACTGATACATCGCAAATCTCGCTGATCAATTATTTTCACTTCGATGTATGCTTTTCAACAATGTTTTTCAACCATCAACAAAGCACATCAAAACAACAATCATTCTGTAATGCCCCGTAATTTTAAAAACATGACATAAGGGATAATTTAAGAATACTTAATTTTTATAAGAAGAATTAAGGGAAACGGGTTGCGCCATTGCGTTTGTCTCGGAATTCTACTTGGAATAGAGTCTGAGTTTGCGTAAATCGGATATAATATGAAGAAGTTATGAAGCTTGGAAGATTTTAGTTTAAAACAGAATTTATTTAAATAATAATTAAAAATCAAAAACGAATTCAAAAATCAGCCAAATTTGGGTGAGCAGGAAATCTCCCGCTCTTGTCGACCCCCCTTAGGGGTGTCGACAGGGGTGTCAACCCCTCTATAGGGGTGTCGATCCCCATCTGCCTAGATTTGGCAGACGTGTTTTGGTGGTTTAGGGCTGATGTGTCCTTCTGGGATTGGCTGGATGACGTGTTTTCTGGTTTGGATCGTTTAGATGGATCCTAATCTAATCTAAGGGTCCTAATTCACCTGGAGCATCTATAAAATACCCCTAAACCTAACCCTAATCTCATTATTATTCATCCGTGGCGCCTCCATGCTGCTCTAATCTAAACTAACCTAGCCTTTCTTCTCCTCCAAAGCAAATCAGAATAGGAGTATTCAAATTGGAAGATAAGAATCAAACTCTACAGCAACAGTTTAGCTAATCAAATTTAGAAATCAGAATTCAGATCTATCCTCTCTCCTAAATCCTGTCGCTGTGAGTCTATGTTACTTTCACATACAATTAAAAAGTAATTGTGATAGGATTGTATATTGGATTTAATGATCATGCCTGTAAGTAATACGAATCATATCAAGTTTTGGAGATTTCTTATCTTTTAAATTCATACCCAAATTACTGTTATCATATACCTATTGGATCTATTTTATTGTTCTATGCCAGTTCATGTTTCATATGCCTATTTTATGCCTATTTTGATGTCGTGATTCTCTTCCCTTCTTCTTTTCCTCTTTCTTTATGGGATTAGGCTAACTTCGAGCCTAACATATTGCTTTGAGATTTTCTTACGAATAACGTTGGGAAACCAAAATCAACTTTCCTTTAACTCCAATAATATTTATTAATTGGAAAACTTCATTAATCTTAATTAAAAAATTTATTCCTTTCTCAACTGGGTTTAAGAACAGTGTTATTTAAGACATCATTCATGACAAACCCAAAATCCAATTTGATATTAAATATAAAGCTTTGAATAAAAATTCTATTGACTTATATTCAACATCAAATTCTGAAACCAACAGACACCGTATCGGGAATAGTTATATCGATATCTTGCAAATTCCTCAAAATAGTATCCATATAATTACGGAATCTAGTATCGAAATATTCAAGGATTAATTCCATTCAAATCAATTCCAATTTATATATTGGAAAAACTCCTCTTATATTAAAACCATTCTCCATCCAATTCGTTATTTTAGAAAACAATGGATTCCTAACTACACTAGTTGTTGTTAACTAGCTTATTCTGATAAAAATATCATTTATCATTTCAAAACTGGAATTATTTCATTTAGAATCTTTATAAATTATTTATTATGATTTAACATAATTTTTCCCTATTTTTAACCATTTAAAAATAGGCCCTTTCAGCTAAATGACGTTTCAGGTCATTTAGTTGCACCGGCGTTGTTTTTATTACAATTTGAATTAAACATTTCACAAAATCTATCCATTGGATTTTAAAACTCTTATTATAATCTAAAAGATCTTTTCAAAATGAAACCAACAGTTTCAATTTTAGGAGAATCCGACGGTCATTCTCCCGTTACATCGATTCGAAGTTAACGGTTGAAATTCGCGAACGGTCGCTGCGCGACTCATTCTACTCAAACCATTATATTATATATAATATATTCCATCGATTTCAATTTAAAAAGTGTTTTATAAAATGCATAAAATCTCGTTTGAAAGCGATTACAATTTCCAATTCAATTTTTAAATAAAATTGAATTATCCATATTATTATAATATTTAAAATAATAATATTCATCAAAATGTAATATTTTAAATTCCTATTCAAAATCTAATTTGAATTAAAAACAAGTCATTTTCAATCCAAATTTCTTTTATTTCCATTTAATAATTTCCGTAGCTCTTTGAAATTATAACCACTTTATTTTTAAATCAGTTTAGATTTGAATATCTCATTTTCGTTTTTGTCGTCAATTCTCATTTAAATGAATATAAAGTTCATTTAAAAATCCAAAAAATTTAAATTTAACAAATTTCCAATTTCTTATTTGTGGTATAAATTTTTGTGTTAACAATGAAAACACATCCATATCAACTACCATCCATCAACCAATAATTATAATACAAGCATTTCCATCGTCAACGCTTATATTCACAGTTTAATAATATTAATAATAAAACTGTAAAATAAATCATTCATCAACCACGAAGCATACATTGCAAACACAGGCAATCAATACATATTCATACACAGATATAACGACTGTACAAAAATAATTTGAGTGAGAGAGTTCTCACTTTGATTCGTTTCGGAATCGTTATATATAATGATTATGTTAATCAAATTAAATAAGAAGTTTAATTTGACCAAAAATCTCGACTAGCTCCAAATCCCTTCTAGTCAGTTTCACTGTGAAGCTTTCTTCTCTGCGATTCCAACGCAACTGATTTTGTCTGATTTCGATGTCGTATGAAAAATCTACGGTGGTTTAAACATTAAATAGTTAAATAGCTAATTAACATTTGTTGATTATTAATTGAATTAATTATTCCGCTTAACCTTTTATCCTTCACCCCGTTAACTCCAGTAATACGGACGAAACAGCCGAAACCCAATTCGAGATTTAGGGTTCCAAATCGCTCCTCCTGTGCGGCGCTAGAATTTGATCGGGGACGACAACGATGATCGCATACGCGGGCTCCTCACCACCCTGAACAATGGTCAACTCGTCGGCCCTAATCACCCAGAAAAGCTGCTCGAACTCGGTGACTTTGTGGAGGAATTTCTCACTAACCACTCAACTAAAATCAATCAAACCCATTTGCATTTAAAACTAGTAAAAATCTCTTTAGAATTTGTTTTGAAATGATGATGAAATTCGAATTAGGTTAAGAAGAATTTGGGGAACTAAATTGTAGCGCAGTGACCATTGATGGTGCATTGGCGGTGCTTTTTCCTAAGAATGAAATTAGGGTTCTGATTTTTAAAACGTTTATATACATATATATATATATATATTATTTATTTAATTACTTAACTATGAGGTTAATGCTCCGAACTCCAAACGAATCCCAACGACTCACATCCTTAGTTAAATACCTATATTTCGAACACAATGGAATATGTTTCGTAAGCCCATTCGATCATTTTGATTAGTTTTTATGAAAATTAAAATATAAATCAATATATTGAATTTAAACGTATATTTTAATTTTCCACGACCACATACTGACTCCAAAAATTATGAAATTTGAAATCTAGCTATGTTTTGACAATACGATCCTAATAAAATTAATTTCGTCAAATTTGGAGGAGACTGTTTGAAAAATGGCCTTTTAACTGGTTTATTAAATTTAAACTGAACTTGAAAACACGTTTAAACTTAATACGCTTACATACTAATTCCAAATGACTTGAAATTTTAAATCTAACAATAATTTGATATTCTAGATCCAACAAAATTAGTTTTATCGAAAATGGAGGCGATTTGCAAAATTGCTATTTTTAAGGGCTATATATAATATTAAAATATATATAACTTCCATGGTGACTATTTTAAATTTTGAATTGGCCATATCTTACAATTTATAATATGAAATCTAAATTTTTCACATTCGTTAGAAAGATATAATTAAATAGATTCTGATGTTTGTTGTTTTATTGAAATCCGACCTGTTTAGAATTTTGTATATTCATTTGAAGTTCAAAACCAAATTTCCAAACTACCGCGCCATTTTGAGTGTGTTTTATAATTAAAATAAATTTATATGTTCAATCTTTGATTTAAACAAATTTTAAATCATTGATTCCCAAAATAAATCATATTAGATATTTAAAATCCATTAAAATCAATTAAAAATAAATGTTAAATTGGTTTCGAAATCCGGATATTAAAAAAATGCCCTTCATTTTCTTTGTTGAGTGAAAAGTGAGTTGACTCGGTCAACAATGTCCAAGAAATAGCTTTAATGTCCAAGGAAGTCCAAAGTAGTCCAAAAGTGGTGTAAATGTCCAAGAAATCATCCAAATAATTAAGGAAAAAGTGTATGCGACATTTTAGGGGTCCAAACTATGTCCAATAATCTTGGAGAAGAAGATGGCAGTGATTAATGATGCTTTGGAGCTCTAGGGTGTCAAAAATCCAACCCCTTTGACAAATGTGGTTGGGAGGTACTTATAAGAGGTGGATTAAGTGTGAGTAGGTGAGATTTGGAGGCCACACAGAAATTTTTGCATCCCGCAAGAGGTGGCTCAGTGAAAATCACATCCCATTATTGCATGGTGGAAAATTCGTTCCCTCCTTAGGGATACGTTATTTTTTATCCCTTAGGGATATGAATTCCTGCATTACTAGGGGGATGCGAGATTCGTATTTCGGGGATAAGGAATTTCATATCCTGAGGGATACGAAACACGTATCCCCAAATATGTGAGATATGAGGGGAAGAATCAGGAGATGTGAATTCTGGAGTCGAAGCGCTGCCTGGGGATGCGAAGATGATGATGCTGAGGGAAACGAAGGCGATGATGCTGAGGGATGCGAAGGCACAGGGGAGGTCAGAATATGGAACGCAAAGTTAGGGAGGCGGAGCTCTACGATGCGAGGCAAATGAATATCGTATCCGCTGAGGGATAGGGGATTGTATCCCTAAAGGGATACGATTTTATATCCCTGGGGATGTAAAATTCATATTTCACATTCCATGAGGGATATGAAATATGCATTTTTGCATCCGAGGGGATGCGAAAATTATGGGACCCACTTGCTGAATCTTAACCTTGCCCGGTTGAGTTGTTCGAGTAGTTTTAAGTGACCGGCGTGGTGCGCGCACGCCTTTTTGGAGTGATCGACACACATTTTCCACATATGACTGGAACGATGCCGGTTCCAAGAGTGAAATGCATTTTGACTCGATTCCGAACGTGCAGTTAAGCGCGAACTTGACGTGTGACTGCTTTGACCAAAAATCACGTCAACACTTTGCCATCCAAAACATGTCTTTCTTTTTGGAAGGAAGATGCGTTTTGTAAGTAGTCTAAAAATCTATAAATCCGTGAGCAGAAGTTTAGGAGAAGTCTGATGATCGATGAGACTGTAATATAATAGGAATCCGACGATCACTAGGATCGCAATAGAATGGAAATCCGACGATCACTGAGATTGTGATAGAATAGAAATCTGACGATCATTGAGATCGTAATAAGATAGAGCCTCGATGATCGTCAAGATCGTATTAGAACATACCTTAGACGATCACTGGGATCGTATTTAGATGGCAAGTCGACGATTCGGTGAGATCGTATTTAGAATGGAAATCCGATGATAACTAGGATCGTATTAGAATAGATGCCTAACGATCATTGAGATCGTATTAAGATAAGGCGTCAGCCCCAGGATGCTTGGTACCTAGAAGATAGGAAGCCATGAGTTGGGTAAGTCTTGCCTAAGAAGTATGTGCCTGCAAAAGAGGACTTTGTACTTGGCGGACCAAGTTGTAATGTTATGTATTCGATGAGGTTGTTAATATTCTCATGCTAAGACGGAGACGATAAGGAAATTTCTTGCTCGGTAGACCGAGTCGAATAGTTCTTATGCTCACTAGGTCGGTCTGGGGAATCTTGACACCCGATAAACCCAATCCTTGGGAAAGTCGTGGACTTGAGTCCAAAGCCGAGAACCGGAGTTTAAAATTCATGCCCAACTGATCAGGGAGGGGGAGATTGGAGTCTTATGTTCATACTATATGGATCCATTATGGGGGATACCGAAGTCTTAAGTTTATACTGGATGGATCCAGTGCGGGGGAGACCAGAGTCTGAATTTTGTACTCGATTGATCGAGTGTGGAGTCGAAGCCTGAATGCTATACTGACCGATCCAGTGTCGAGCCGAAGCCCGAATTTTATACTGTACGGATCCAGTGAGGGGTCGGAGCCCTATGGACAATCTTTACAAATATCACCAAAGTACAATGGTCGTTAGTCCAACATAGGGCATGACTGGATCACTGGAGACCACAAGCCAGTTCCGTGTGTGCGTGGGATGACTTTGCTGCTTTTATTGCATACAAGGAAAGTTAGAAAGGGGCAAGAAGTCGCCAACAAGAACAAACATAAGCATCGAACTAGGGTACAAAAAGCCAAGAGAAATCCTAATTGCCAGATTAATTGATGAAAATGACGTGGTTGCGTTCGGTTCTGCCTCTGTCCTGAGATGTTGTTGGAGGGAAGAGCATGTAGTGCAACTTTTTTCATTGGATTTAAGACTTACTGCTGTAGTTCTCCACGCCCGATGCATGCTTCGACTAGATCACATAACTACCTGCAATGGTTGGTGCTATGACCTGGTAGCTCATGGAAAAGTCAATACTTGTTACAGCGTGCTTGTTTCGGAGTCGGGTCCCTTCTGGGAGGCTTTTGGAAAGGTGAAGTTTTGTGGATGTCAAGATAAATCCTTTCCAAGCCATGAGCGCGTGCAGTGTAAGCTGGGAACTTTGACTCGAAGTGAGGCCATGAGTTCTGGTTGTCCTAATATTTTCCTTTGTCGAGCATAAATGGCCTTGAGCCTACTGCAGAGTTGGTCTGATGGACATGTTTTTCATTGTGGGAATCTCCTCCTTAAGAAACCTTTCAGTTTCAAAGTAGAATTCAGCGAGATCCCTACAGCGGGTCTCGTCACAATGAAACCTTGAATTCGGTTTTGCCCAGGATGCCAGAAACAGCGGCCATTAGGACCATGGACGAGTTCGGCCTGTCGACATAGGCCACAGTCACACTGAATCGTTCAAGAAATTTACGTAGAGTCTCGCCTGATCTTTGCCTCACTGATGTCAAATTCATGACGTTCCTTGGTTGGGCAATGTGAACCCTGAATTACTCGACGAACTTTCCAACCAAGGCATTCCAGCTATTGATAAATTCAGGTTCTAGCGGTTTAAACCATAAAGAAACAATGTTTGTAAGGTAGAGTTGGAAGCTTTTGGCCATAAAGATGTCTAAAGCTGAATGCACTTCCAATATGACAAATGTAGCGCATGAAATGGAAAGTAGGGTCATTTCTACCATCGAAAGCCTCCAGCATCGGCAGTTTGAAGTCCGATGGATTTTCAGAGTTCCTGATATCTTGAGTGAAGGGGGTGTGAGTAACATAGTCCTAGCAGGCATTGGGTGCCCTGCCATGGGCATAGCTTCGAATGACATTGGCGACCTGACTTTCACTGCCCATGCCAGGGAGTTGATTCAGATCATGCACGTTGACACCAGTGCCTCCGGCGTTGGGTCCAACATTAGTAAAAGGTCAAGAGCCAAGCAAAGTATCTTGATCGATCCTGATCTAAGGTGCCTCGACGGGGACAAATCTGACATTCAGAAGTATAGGAGTTCCTGTGTCTAATGTTGCGCGCACTGACGCTTGATTGGTATTACCAGTACCTGATTCTGAAATCTGATTGATGACAGCCAGAGCTGAATCTTGAATGGGATTCGGGGTGTTGCTCCCAAAGCCTAGCCGATCTGATAGTTGTTTGTGTATTGGTGTTGACACAGGGTTGTTCTTCGGAAATTGACCCCCAAGTCCCAAGCTAATTTTTGCGGGACACTAGCACTTGTTACAACAGTGTTACCTTGGACCGACTGCCTCGTAAATCCTTTGAGTCGGGAGGGAAGATTATTCATAGTGGTTTTCTATCGACGGAAATGCCCTTTATGTTGTTCCAAGTGAGAAGTAAGATCTTTAATTAAATCTTTGACGACTCTATCAATGTCATCGCAAGTAACAAAGTTCAACGGGTATTCGAGGAGAGTTCTTACTCTTCCACCACGCCTTCTCCTACCGAGCAAGCTAATAGCTTCCTTTTAACCATGGCGGGAAGCGAGTGATATTTGTTTTCAAAAAAAAGTTGAAGTTGAATTCCAAAATTTGAAGACCAAAGTCGAGAGCTAAGGTCGAGAATAAAGCTGAAAAACGAAGTCGAGATGAAGCTGAAGATGAAGTTGTGCGCCCTTATTGGTGCGCCAAAGTGTTAATGTAGGGAATTTTCGCTATTTGTGCACGCCAACTCCCGAGTGTATGCTTTGCAGAAAAACAATAATCTAAATCTTAAGTAATGACATGTAGGGAGAACACAAATTTTTATAGTGGTTCGACACTAATGCATACGTCCACTACATAGTAATTATTCATCATATAGTTGTTGATTACAAATGTTGAACAAATTCGGACAATATCTATGTACAAAGTTGTATAACAGAACAATGGTTTGTTAATTCCAAACTTTGACCAAAATGCCATTCGTCTTCTTTGTTGGGTGAAAAGTGTGTTAACTCAGTCAACAATGTCCAAGAATTAGCTTTGATGTCTAAGAAAGTCCAAAATGTTCAAAATAATCCAAAGGTGGTGTAAATGTCCAAGAAATCATCTAAATGTTGGAGTAAAACGTGTATGCGACATTTTAGGGGTCCAAGCTATGTCCAGTAATCATGGAGAAGAAGATGGCGGCCATTTATGAACTTTGGAGCTCTAGGGTATCAAAAATCCAATTTCTTTGAAGAATGAGGCAGAGAGTATTTATAGGAAGCGGATTAGATGGGAATAAGTGAAATTTAGGGGACACACAGCAATTTTCGCATCCCGAAAGAGGCGGCTCAGTGAAATTCACATCTGGTTGTTGTATGGTGGAAAATTCGCATCCTTCCTTAGGGTTACGTTATCTTATATCCCTTAGGGATATGAAATCCCACATCCCTAGGGCAATGCGAAATTTGTATCTTGGGGATACAGAATTATGTATCCCGAGGGATACGAAGCTCTTATCCTTAGGGAGCGAGATATAAGGGGAAGAATCGGGGGATGCAAATGCTGAGCAATGCGAAATTTGTATCTTGGGGATACAGAATTATGTATCTCGAGGGATACGAAGCTATTATCCTTAGGGAGCGAGATATAAGGGGAAGAATCGGGGGATGCAAATGCTGGAGTCGAAGCGTTGTCTGGGGATGCGACGATGATGATGTTGTGAGATGCGAAGGCATGAGGGAGTCAGGATATGGAACGTGAAATGATGAGAGGCAGAGCACTATGATGCGAGGCAGACGGAGATCATATACCCTAAGGGATACGAAATCACATCCCTTGAGGGATACGATTTAGTATCCTTAGGGATGCGAAATGCATATTTCACATCCCGTGAGGGTTACAAATTATGCATTTTCACATCCTAGGGGATGTGAAAATTAAAAGACCTGCTTATCGAATCTTGACCTTGCCAATTTGACTGGCGTGAGTAGTTCTATGTGACCGGCGTGGTGCGCGCAAGCCTTTTTGGAGTGATCGACATGCATTTGACACACGTGACTGCAATGATGCCGGTTCCAAGAGTGAAATGCATTTTTACCCAATTCTGAGCGTGTTGTTGAGCGTGTACTTGACGTGTGACTGCTTTGACTAAAAAGCACACCAACAAATGAATTATAAAGATAGAAATAAGTATTAAATCTTTCAGAATATTGATATTGAAGAAGATGTTTGAACTTATAAAAGAGAGGAAATTCTTAACAAATAATGGTTTTAACCTCTTTGATTGTATTTTAAAAGGAAAAAAATTGTAAGTGAATTGAAGATATATTTATATTGTAGGGATAAGTATATGAACACCTTTTGAGGTATTAAAGGTTATAAAGGAATTGGGAAATGGTAGGATACATACATATATCTTATATATGTCTAAATTGAATACATATATTAGTATATAAAGGAATACAAATCAAGTAGGAGTTTTTGATTGATAAATGAAATTTTATTATATAAAAGAAGTTCTACTAATAAATGAAGTTTTAATTAATGAAAGATCAATCAGATGGAAAAGTGATTAGAAGTCGTTTATTTGACTTAATTGTCCTTTGTGTATTTATCAGTTATGTGACTTGATAGTGCTTTGGATGTTTATTTGTTTGTTATGGAAATTAAGCGAGGTTCTTTTCCATATACAATCGTCTATTGTGTGATTTTATAGTCGGTTGATCGACTATATAAATCGACCTTAAATCTAACATTTTTTTGGGAGATGAAGATTGGAAAGTGTTCTACTTATCAAAAACCATTTCGAAACTAGTATATAGGTTCCATCACTGCACCATATATGCAAATTAGGCTGTGTTCTGGGCCGTATCTACTGCAATTAGGCACGGCTCTGAGCCGTATCAAAAAATGGCATGTTTAAATATTAGATACGACCATAAGCCGTATCAAAATCAAAATTCAATACGACTCTTAGCCGTATCTAATTTATAAATAGATACGTCTGTAAACTGTATCTCAATGCAAATAATATACAACTTTTAAGTTGTATTTAAATTATTACTATATACGAATATAAACCGTATCTACATTATCGATAGATACAAATATATACAAAAGACTAGTAAATATCGCGCAAACTCTATTTGACAAATTATAACAGTAAATGAAATGTAACGTCCCACATTTTTATTAGTTTGAATTTGAATATTTAAATCAGTTTAAATATTGAATTCGTAATATAAGCAGATTTATATATTAATTGAAACGAAGTTGAACGTATAAAAATATATAAAAAATATAATCGAGCCCGTAATATCGTGGCGGTTCGTAATTTAACGTTATGAAGTTCAACTGAGTGTACATGACCCGTTATTAGTCGGATTTCTGCGAAACAAGACTGTTGAACTGCATCTTTCTAACAGAAGTAAAAAATTGGGATTTCGTATTACAGATTGTGAGCTGTGTCCAAATCAAATTTCCAAAAAGTCGTTATGAAATCGTATATCGACCGTAATGGTTTAATTGAAATAACTCGATATCGGATTCGAATTTGAACAAGGTTCTTTTTGGACGTAGTGATAATTTAATTTTTAAAATTTACTGTAATTTTTAATTAATTAAATAAGCAACTTTTTATTTGGAGTATTTTGCACCCTATATCGATATTTTGGAGTTCCACAATATGAGTTAACCTACCGATATTATTTTTATTTTTGGGATCGTGACACCTCGCTAGACACGACCGTAATCTTATTTCTGTCCCTAGTGGCTCGAACATGAATATAATATTGTGTAGCGCTGTACACAAAATGTTTGAAATATAAAAAAATAACCAAAACATATCTATGCCACAACAGACATAAACATATATATTAAACATTCTGTACGTCTCCTTTTACTTAGCAAATAAGGAACTAAGTTAATATAAATATACATACAGCATGGACGTTCATACGGAGACATTGAGGTGAAAACTCATTTGCAAGCTACCCTAAAGACATCAAGGCTTGCAGACCTAACATGTACAAATCATGTACAGACCGCCTAGGAAAAACCTAAAGCTTCATGGCCAAGCTACAGACCTGTCATTTCTGCATAGGTATACTATGAAAATTTAAGCTAAAAACATCAACTGCACATGCTATGTACCTATCTACGTTGTGAAGAGCACACCCTATTTTTCTTAATGTCTTCATCAAAATTTAATGAACCATACCTTAAGCCATTTCCCTAGAATACATCTATGTTTGAAATATATCCCTATGAATTCGTCACAAAGTAATAAGATATGAAAACCCATGTTGCTAAAGGAAGTAGGTGCTATTGTCTACACCGTGGTCTTCACGTAACTATGGAGCTATAAATATGCCAGCGCAGGATTTTGTTTCAAGAAAAAATGAAAACAAAGAAAAATATAAGATCTAGTCGTATACTCCTCCAAAAAATCTCAAACTAAAAATATAAATAAAACGAAAGCCACCTTCTTCAAACAGGGTGCGGCCTCCTCAATATGAACGGGAAGACGTACTGGTGTGTGTGGGCGAGTTTCAGTGTGGAAGGGACTGAATGCACCAGTGAGGGCTGAAGGGATGATGTTGGAGTCTCGGTCGAAATGAAAATGGTAGAAGTTGGGTGTTAGAATGTGGACGTCGGATGTATATTTGCATGGAGGACCTCTTACTTGAGAATACTGGGAGCTCGGTTTAAAGAGAAAAGGGCTGAAGAAAAGTAGGAAGGAAGTACGATATGGGATAAGGATGTGGGTCTCGGAAATGAACAAGAAGAGGTATTCGATGTTTGGAAAGATGACTGAACTGCGTGCTGTCGGTGGAGGGGACGGCTGCATGTTGGTGGGCACGACAAATGGGTGGTGAATGGTCACCGTTCGATTTCGGTGAGGGAGCATTATTGCATTTGTAGACTTTGGGTTTTTATGGGATAAATTGGTACTGATGTGTTGCGTTGAGTTAAATACCGGTAAAGGAAAGGGTAGAGTTTGAAGGGAAGTGGCGGTGGGAATTAATTCTGAAGTGGCGTGCGGTATAACAGAGGAGGAAGAGTTAGCAGGGTTGATTCTAAACTTTAGTGGCGACTAGCCTATAAGATTTATTATTATGAAAATATATGTTAAAGGGAAGTAAAGAAAAAACATGAAGATGAATTATCTGGTAGTATAAAAGGGTGTAGGACGTGGAGTTTGTACGGGTTTGCTTCGTGAAGTTTGAACTACTGTTATGTGCCGGATGTGTAGAAGGGACACACTGATGTTTAAGAAGAGAAAGCACGATTAAGGACCGAGCATGGATCTGAAGCCCTGAAGGGATGAAGGCAACCGAGTGGATTGGAACTGGTTCAAAACCATTGGAAACTCATTGGAGATTATAACGTCTGATCCGGTGTACCGACGCAAATCGTTATTTACAGTTAATGCGCAAATGTGAGTAAATTCACTAACTCTGATCTTTTTATAATATTATAATCGTTAATTAATATTGATATATAGTGGTTAAATGATGTGTGACGGTTGTTTGGATAAATTGCTGATAAATTGGTTGAAATACTTATATCGTTGTTTTTCATATATTGCACTATATGATGTGATAAATAATCTGCCATTGGTTGTTGTTTGTTGGGGATGTAGAATCACACTGGCCCTAGAATAACCGATATGGAAATATCGTAAAATATAGTGGATAAGAACCCAAGTTTTAAAAAGGAAATCTATTATTTATTATTTTTAAATAATAGAGTTTAATCTCGATTAAGCTAGAATACGATATCTTGTTTTAATTACATTAAAACAAGTAACTCGATTTATGAATGATATTTAGAGATTAAGTGAATAATTATTATTAAATAATTTATAAGAATACATTTAGGAAGGGGAAATGGGAGAATCATCTCAAAAGATAACGATAACATCATTTCGGTATTTGAAATGTGCTTAGAACTAAATACAACCATTAGGATTTGGGTTTTTAATTCGACGATGTCGAATATTATTTAAAATTAATTATTTTTAGGAATTATATATTATATAATTTAGAATTGGACAAAATGGTTAATATTTGATGTTGAAACCCATAAATTAAAATCAAATAGGAAATCGTCTTGTAGTGATGATCTTGAGAATAAGGAGTTTACTTATAAAGGAAATATAACCGTGTATTGCATTAGTTATAATGGAAATATAGCAGTGTATTGCATTAGTTATAAAGGGGAATATCGCAGCGTATTGCATTAGTTATAAAGGAAATATAGCAGCGTATTGCATTAGTTAAAAAGGGGAATATAGCAACGTATTGCATTAGCGTATTACAGTAGTTATAAAGGGAATATAGCAGCGTATTGCATTAGTTAAAAAGGGAAATAAAGAAGAGTTTATAAAAATATGGGAAACTAGAAAGTTAGTATTCAAAAAAAGTGCCAGTGTTTGTGAATGGATGTTTGTTTTACTTCGATAGTTAAATAACCGACTATCGAAGTGTTTGACTACCGTTGTCAATACGGAGAGACCAGTTGGATATATTATCCGGAAACCACTCCGTATAGGCATAAGTGCTGCGAATTAGATTATGCTGAAGAAAATTGAAGACGGAGTGAAATGCAAGGGTCGTCCAGTTCTAGAATGGTGTTTTCTGTTTGTCCAGTCCCAGGACAACTTGTATGGACGAGTTTCTGACAGAGTATACCTAACAAATCACGAAAAGTTGATCACTTAAAGGTATTACGTTGGGTGGCGGAGGAATTCGTTCCCCTTAGCTTTTTATACCCGTGATATTTTTGGAAATCGATTAGTGAATTGACGGGTTTGACGATGTGGCATTCAAAGTGAATGGTGATCATACGTTCTGAAGATAGACGTATCCTCTAGCCTCACAACCAGGAAGTAACAAAAGTTGGGCTAGGCAGCAAGGCTAGTCGGGTCATACCCAAGCAGGGTTTATTGTCACTGATCTAGAGAAAATTCATATTTGTCTTCTTTTCGATTCTGTATCTTCGGATGGCGGTTGGATGGCAAACAACCGTGGGTGGCAATATATTCGATACACTCAAGCTAAATGAGTGGTCGGTCATGTGTGGCCGGGTTGCAAGACGTTCTTGTTGAACCTGCAGTGTATACCCTCTAGAGTACACTGATCGGAAGGTGCTCCCATACCTTGTCTGTTGGAATCCATTTCCCAATAAGCGCCCTGCGGTTTATGATTTTATACTATATATATGTGGAGCATGAGATGCAAGCGTTCTGCTATTTGGATATTTATTTGATTAGACATTATCATAATATCACTGGATTTTGATATCAAAATGGTTTGGGTTATAGTAAGGTAAAAACCATCCATGTTTATGTGTGGGCTGGTCTTACTATTATCCTTTTATTTCAAAAGGATTTTAAAAGTTAAACCATACGGTTGGAATTTACTCATACCAGTCCCATGACTGACCCAGAGTTTATTTTGTTTGTTTTCCCTAAACTCTTGGGTGCCCAAATTTGTACGGGTAGTCAAGTGTTTTAGGCTTTGCAGATTCACTTGAAGGAGTTCAAAGCAGGAAGCTTCACCATTAGTTATTATTTCCGCTATGATAAGATGTATTGTACTCTGATAATGGTATGTATATACAATACAGTTTTGTATTTCAAAGTTATGTTATAATATATGTTATTTGTTCCGCTGTGAGATTCGTGTTTACTCTGATTCTGATGTTCTTCTTCTATTCTATTAGTTCTATCTTTTCTATCTCATACTCTAATTTCTTTCTATTAATGATCTGAATTTTCGTGCACTTTGAGTAGAATGTGTAGGATATTAGTCAGCTCAAATTGGTATGGATTTTCCAGCCATTACAGTTGGTATCAGAGCTATTGGTTAAGTAATTACCTTGGCTCTGTGGCGTGACTCAATAGAGATGGGGTTAGTAGTACCATAGATTGAGTTTGAGTGTACATATATGAGTGCGTATTTGTACATCAATATAAAAACTGTTTTATATTGTGTTGATGGATCCGTTGAGTGGTATATAAATTTCAGATCGATGCGTTTAGCTGACGAGGTCGATCGGGATTTATACATGCTTGGATAGAGAAATTTGACATAGTATTGTTTTAAAAGCTGGGTGAATGAAATATTTTTACCCAAAATATATTTTGATATAAAAGAAATATATATCTTGATATTATTATAATATGTTGGATGTTTGACCATTATTATGATCGAATAAGATTTATAATTAAGTGGTTATGTAAATAACCAATCGCAATTCGTATAAATATATAACAATCAGATGGATTAACTCTGGAATTTAAACCAGAATTGGAATTAAAATTCTGAAACATGAAAAATGTTGTAAATGAAATTTGAATTAAATATATGGAATTTTAAGATCTTGGGAAAATTTTGAAATATTATCCAAATGTAGAAAAGATATTTTGAAGTAATTTTCGAAAATAAAGTGTTTAAAATGGTTTTGAAAGTGATATAGTATTGAACTCACTTCGGCCACTGGAAAATAATTTTGATAATGACTGCAGCATTATCAGTGTTCATTTTCAAGTTTCTGAGTGATGGATTACTACCACAGATTTTGAACTGTTTTAAGAAATACAAGTGTTGAGAGTTGTTTTGAAATATTTTGAATTCCTACTATTATATGTAAATAAAAATGAATTCAAACAGATTTGAAATAAAACCAAGGACTTTGAATTCTGAAATTTAAAATTTAACTCATGAAGTTAAATAGCTTGAAATGGTGAAAGTGAATAAATTTGTGAAATGAGATATTGGAGTGGAACCGAGTTTGGTTATGGAATTGGGTTGTTGACCAAGAATTTGGAAGTGAGATGGAACTGGAAGTTGAAATGAAATTAGGCTTGAGTATAAGAGAATTATTGATATAAGGATAAAGGATTCGACGCAAGGATTGAGTTATGGGGATGTGAAGTATGAAATTTCAACCAAGAAGATTGTGAGGAGTTAGAATTAGAGCATCTCCACTTCTTAGCAATTTCGAGGACGAAATTATTTTAAGGGGGAAGGAATGTAACGTCCCACATTTTTATCAGTTTGAACTGGAATATTTAAATCAATTTAAATATTGAATTCGTAATATAAGCAGATTTATATATTAATTGAAACGAAGTTGAACGTATAAAAATATATAAAAAATATAATCGAGCCCGTAATATCGCGGCAGTTCGTAATTTAACGTTCTGAAGTTCAACTGAGTGTACAGGACCCGTTATTAGTCGGATTTCTGCGAAACAAGAAACGTTGGAATCTGTTAAACTGTATCTTTCTAACAGAAGTAAAAAATTGGGATTTCGTGTTATAGATTGTGAGTTGTGTCCAAATCAAATTTCTAAAAAGTCGCTATGAAATCGTATATCGACCGTAATGGTTTATTTGAAATAACTAGATATCAGATTCGAATTTGAATAAGGTTCTTTTGAGACGTAGTGATAATTTAATTTTTAGAATTTTACTGTAATTTTTAATTAATTAAATAATCAACTTTTTATTTGGAGTATTTTGCACCCTATATCGATATTTTGGAGTTTCACAATATGAGTTAACCTACCGATATTATTTTATTTTTGGGATCATGACACCTCGCTGGCACGACGGTAATCTTTTTTCTGTCCCTAGTGGCTCGAACATGAATATAATATTGTGTAGCGCTGTACCCAAAATATTTGAAATATTAAAAATAACCAAAACATATCTATGCCACAACAGACATAAACATATATATTAAACATTCTGTACGTCTCCTTTTACTTAGCAAATAAGGAACTAAGTTAATATAAATATACATACGGCATGGACGTTCATACGGAGACATTGAGGTGAAAACTCATTTGCAAGCTACCCTAAAGACATCAAGGCTTGCAGACCTAACATGTAAAAATCATGTACAGACCACCTAGGAAAAAACTAAAGCTTCATGGCAAAGCTACAGACCTGTCATTTCCGCATAGGTATACTTTGAAAATTTAAGCTAAAAACATCAACTGCACATGCTATGTACCATACCTTAAGCCATTTCCCTAGACTACATCTATGTTTGAAATATATCCCTATGAATTCATCACAAAGTAAAAAGATCTGAAAACCCATGTTGCTAAAGGAAGTAGGTGCTATTGTCTACACTATGGTCTTCACGCAACTATGAAGCTATAAATATGCCAGCGCAGGATTTTGTTTCAAGAAAAAATGAAAACAAAGAAAAATATAAGATCTAGTCGTGTACTCCTCCGAACAATTTCAAACTAAAAATATAAATAAAACGAAAGCCACCTTCTTCAAACAGGGTGCGGCGTCCTCAATATGAACGGGAAGATGTACTGGTGTGTGGGCGAGTTTCAGTGTGGAAGGGACTGAATGCACCAGTGACAGCTGAAGGGGATGATGTTGGAATCTCGATCGAAGTGAAAATGGTAGAAGTTGGGTGTTAGAATGTGGACGTCGGATGTATATTTGCATGGAGGACCTCTTACTTGAGAATACTGGGAGCTCGGTTTAAAGAGCAAAGGGCTGAAGAAAAGTAGGAAGGAAGTACAGTATGGGATAAGGCTGTGGGTCTCAGAAATGAACAAGAAGAGGTATTGGATGTTTGGCAAGATGACTGAACTGCGTGCTGTCGGTGGAGGGGACGGCTGCATGTTAGTGGGCACGGCAAATGGGTGGTGTATGGTCACCATTCGGTTTCGGTGAGGGAGCAGTATTGCGTTTGTAGACTTTGGGTTTTTATGGGATAAATTGATACTGATGTGTTGCATTGAGTTAAATACTGGTAAAGGAAAGGGTAGAGTTTGAAGGGAAGTGGCGGTGGGAATTAATTCTGAAGTGGCGTGCGGTATAATAGAGGAGGAAGAGTTAGCAGGGTTGATTCTAAACTTTAGTGGCGACTAGCCTATAAGATTTATTATTATGAAAATATATGTTAAAGGGAAGTGAAGAAAAAACATGAAGATGAATTATCTGGTAGTATAAAAGGGTGTAGGACGTGGAGTTTGTACGGGTTTGCTTCGTGAAGTTTGAACTACTGTTATGTGCCGGATGTGTAGAAGGGACACACTGATGTTTAAGAAGAGAAATCACGATTAAGGACTGAGCATGGACCTGAAGCCCTGAAGGGATGAAGGCAACCGAGTGGATTGGAACTGGTTCGAAACCATTGGAAACTCATTGGAGATTATAATGTCTGATCCGATGTACCGACGCAAATCGTTATTTACGGTTAATGCGCAAATATGAGTAAATTGACTAAATCTGATCTTTTTATAATATTATAATCGTTAATTAATATTGATAAATAGTGGTTAAATGATGTGTGACGGTTGTTTGGATAAATTGCTGATAAATTGGTTGAAATAATTATATCGTTGTTTTTCATATATTGCACTATATGATGTGATAAATAATCTGTCATTGGTTGTTGTTTGTTGGGGATGTAGAATCACACTGGCCCTAGAATAACCGATATGGAAATATTGTAAAATATAGTGGATAAGAACCCAAGTTTTAAAAGGAAATCTATTATTTATTATTTTTAAATAATAGAGTTTAATCTCGATTAAGCTAGAATACGATATCTTGTTTTTATTACATCAAAACAAGTAACTTGATTTATGAATTTTATTTAGAGATTAAGTGAATAATTATTATTAAATAATTTATAAGAATACATTTAGGAAGGGGAAATGGGAGAATCATCTCAAAAGATAACGATAACATCATTTCGGTATTTGAAATGTGCTTAGAACTAAATACAACCATTAGGATTTGGGTTTTTAATTCGACAATGTCGAATATTATTTAAAATGAATTACTTTTAGGAATTATATATTATATAATTAAGAATTGGACAAAATGGTTAATATTTGATGTTGAAACCCATAAATTAAAATCAAATAGGAAATCGACTTGTAGTGATGATCTTGAGAATAAGGAGTTTACTTATAAAGGAAATATAACAGCGTATTGCATTAGTTATAATGGAAATATAGCAGCGTATTGCATTAGTTATAAGGGGGTATATTGCAGCGTATTGCATTAGTTATAAAGGAAATATAGCAGCGTATTGCATTAGTTAAAAAGGGGAATATAGCAGCGTATTGCATTAGTTATAAAGGAAATATGGCAGTTGGGCTAGGCAGCATGGCTAGTTGGGTCATACCTAAGCAGGGTGTATTGTCACTTATCTAGAGCAAATTCATATTTGTCTTCTTTTCGATTACGTATCTTCGGATGGCGGTTGGATGGCCAACAACCGTGGGTGGAAATATATTCGATACACTCAAGCTAAATGAATGGTCGGTCATGTGTGGCCGGGTTGCAAGACGTTCTTGTTGAACCTGCAGTGTATACCCTCTAGAGTACACTGATCGGAAGGTGCTCCCATACCTTGCCTGTTGGAATCCATTTCCCAATAAGCGCCCTGCGGTTTATGATTTATACTATGTATATGTGGAGCGTGAGATGCAAGCGTTTTGCTATTTGGATATTTATTTGATTAGACATTATCATAATATCACTGGATTTTGATATCAAAATGGTTTGGGTTATAGTAAGGTAAAAACATCCATGCTTATGTGTGGGCTGGTCTTACTATTATCCTTTTGTTTCAAAAGGATTTTAAAAGTTAAACCATATGGTTGGAATTTACTCACACCAGTCTCATGACTGACCCAGAGTTTATTTTGTTTGTTTTCCCTAAACTCTTGGGTGCCCAAATTTGTACGGGCAGTCAAGTGTTTCAGGCTTTGCAGATTCACTTGGAGGAGTTCAAAGCAGGAAGCTTCACCATTAGTTATTATTTCCGCTGTGATATGATGTATTGTACTCTGATAATGGTATGTATATACAATACAGTTTTGTATTTCAAAGTTATATTATAATATATGTTATTTGTTCCGCTGTGAGATTCGTGTTTACTCTGATTCTGATGTTCTTCTTCTTCTATTCTATTAGTTCTATCTTTTCTATCTCATACTCTAATTTCTTTCTATTAATGATCTGAATTTTCGTGCACTTTGAGTTGAATGTGTAGGATATTAGTCAGCTCAAATTGGTACGGATTTTCCGGCCATTACACGAAACAATTGTACGAAATATTTCATTACATTACATTATATAATGATACATGTTATTCATTACGTTACAATAACGAAGATACATGTTGTTTCATTACATTACAATTAAGAAGATACATATTGTTTCATATATAATATTTCTGAATTACATTACAATAAAGAAGGTAACTAAACTTGGTATTTTAGCAACTACGCCGACCACTCTCCACATTTCAACTTCGGAGATCGACCACTTTGATCCGCTTCTCAGCTGAACTAATCCATTTACCAAACTGAAGGTTTTAACCTTCTAGTTAAGAATTTACTGGGTGATCAACTAGGTGGATGCATTTTAGCTCATCACCTAGGTCAGGTACTCATGCTTAATTAAGCTTCAGCTATTAAGCATGAATACCTGACTCGGCGGTGTGAACTAAAGTGCATCCACCTAGTGAATCACCTAGTAACTCTTAACCAAAAAGTTAAAGCCTTCAGCTTGGTGAGGCTTCACTGGTAGATCACCCAGTAAATTCTTAACTATAATAGATATGCTTCATCTTCCTCTATATTTGCAACTTAATTTGCGTTAGAATAACGAGTCATAATGTTCATATCCAAAATGCACACATATATGCTAAAGTAAACAACACATACACACACACAGACACTACGCACACAAAAATACACACACATACACAGACACACAAACGTACACTACACACATATGCACACATGGACACAGACACACAATTCAGGTATACATATTGAATGGTGCAGCAACACACACAGACATAAACACATAGACACAGACATATACACACACAAACACATACATACACTGCAAGAATGAAAGTGGATCACTCGACTTAATGATGCAGCAACAAATACCGGGGCAAACATTACACCAATTCATGTATACATATTGAATTGGTACTAGTCGACTAATCGTGATCGACCAATTCAGGTATACATACTGAATTGAATTCAGGTATACACTAATTCAAGTACAAGACTATAAACATTACACCCATTCAGGTATATATATTGAATTGGTACTAGTCAACTAATCATGATCGACTAATCGTGATTGACCAATTCACGTATATATATTGAATTAAATTCAGGTATACACCAATTCAAGTACAAGACTACAAACATTACATCAATTCAGGTATACAATTCAAGTACAAGACTGTAAGTACTAGTCGACTAATCGTGATCGAGCAATCGACTTGCATGCCTTCTTTAAGGTCAATCACAATGTGTCAAAGCATAAGGAAGCAAATATTCACATGATAGCAGCATCAATAAACTGGATGACAAGGCAAATGTGCAATATGCACAATGACATCAATCACTTGCATGATGCAAGTACTAAGGATATGGCAGATCAACATAGGTGCAACATGCACAAAGTGAGTGGCATAACTCAAGTGAATGAAATAAAGTATATGCACTGCTAATACACAAGGAGTTCAAGTGATATTAAACAAAGTCAAATTGCAAATGCAAATGGTCAAGTCAAGCTGGACCAGCACAAATAACAAATTACTAGTGCTACAGCAAACAAAATTGCATGCACAAGGAAATGGCACCATTTAAGAATGCACAAGGAATGGCAATATAGCGCACATATAAAAGCACAGTGGCATTACACAAAAGCAAGGTCAAGAGTTCAAGCACAAGTGGCATACTCGAGAATCATAGCCAGAAATGTAAACAAAAGTAGACAAGCCTCAAAGAAGTGGAGAATTCTTTCAGATTAAAGCCAAATCAAATTAAACCGTGTTCAAATTCAAATCAAACATGTAAATGGCAAATTTATTAAACATGTTTCAGTTTCAAATCAAATCCAATTTAAACCCAGTTCAAATTCAAATTAAACTGTGAGATAATACTCACCTTCAGTGGCAACGAGAAAAAAGAAGGCTCAACAGTTCGTCGGTGAGCTAAAGGTAGCGTGACTTGACGAAGGACAGCAGTGGACTGAGCTTCGAGCGGTGAATGGTTTATTGACAAAGCAAGAGGATCGAAAATTTTGTTAAGTGTCAAAACGAGATGGTGCTAGAAAGAAAATTAGCGAGGGAAAAAATTGATATGGATTTCATACGACCCAAAGCCGTATCGAATGAACTGATCCGGAGTTTTGTTGATGTACAGTTAGACCTTACGTGTTTGGGGAGGTGTGGATCGCCAAGAAAAAAGTTAATACGGCTATGAGCGCTATCAAATTTGATACAGCTAAAAGCATTATCAAATGTTTGCATCCTCGTGTCCCAAATTTACTATTTTGGTGTAGTGCATATTTTGAAAGTGGTTGTGAAGTGAAGATTATGTGGTGATTCGAAATCTGTAGAAATGCTCGGACACATGTTGTAATTCTAAGACTATTGATGAATCATTAAGAGATTCTGAGATATATAAATATACATGAATCCATGTGTAATTCCGAGCACAGTTAAGGAATCTATGTGATATTCTGAGATCTATTGAGCTGTACGATTCCAATTGGGGATTCTTTTTCTGTTCGAACGATGAAGACTCGTGTGAATATGCTGAATTAATCCTCTACATCAGATATGGTTGAAGATAGAGTTGGATGCATGAATGGGGTTTAGCTAACCCGTGAAAGGATATATCGACTCCATATCTAGAGTATGCCTATAAATATTATTTTATTGGCATAGACGACCGGTTTTTATGGTGATTCGTAACACTTTTTATAATAACCAATAATAAAAATAAAATAAGTACAGGTGACTGTTGTTGATAGTCAGCTAAATTTGGTTTTTAAGGTGGACCGTCCACCGCCTACGGCATTTAATGTGGGTCGTACACACTATCTAAACAAGTTTACAATATAGGAGCACGTATAAACACTAGACTACTATATGCCTATAAATATTGCACGTAGGAGTTGGATATATATGGTTCCACATGGTGCACATCGGTGTTTTCATGTGTGGGGTAGTCATGCTGCCTTAGTTATATTTTATCTAGAGATATACGATGCTCAGTAGGTAACTTCTGATCCTTGAGCATGGAGTTCAGACCCGGCTTCACTGGAGAGATCTCTATAGAAAACAAATATGCAGACATACCTTACTGATTTTGTTTGTACCTTAATAGTTGTCGTATGTAACCATTCCAGCTATTTGATTTATTTATATTCTACACCGTATACATTATCTATTATACGACTATACTTCACCTAATAAATATTTGGATGATTATGAGGGGATATTCATTATGGACAATCGTACAACCGCAAGTTGTATTAATATATGTCATATATATGATTGAGTTATCTCATGCCAGTTTACTAGACTGATCCGAGTGTTATTTTATTACAATGCATGGGTCAGACTGAGTATACTTTACAGAACAGACTTGGATTGCTTTGGTGCTTCAGATAAAGAGCTGGTGCTGAGACATATGCATGTATTCTTTTATTTATTCCATTGTGTGTGGTGTTGTATGCATCATCAATTGTAAGGATAGGTTATTATATTGTCCAGGACAATTCATTGTATTCTATGTACTCTTACTGATGTATTTTTGTTACAGTTTTTCTCTTTATGTAAAGAGCATTTTTATATTCTAGATTATTCATTCCGTCGTGAAATTATGCCATGTATCTTCCTTCTTCTATTCTTCTATCTCCTTTCTTTTCCCCTAACAACTAGTCTCTTTGGCACATGATTTAGGACACATAGATACAATGGATGTATTAGTGTTGATTTTAAAGACCCGAAAAATCGGGTCGTTACATTTGGTATCAGGGTTTAGGTCTAGCAAGCACCAAGGCTTGTTTGAGGTATAACTCACTAGAGATTGGGCTAGCAACACACTGGTTTGAGTTCTGAGTGTCTGTGTGTGTATGAGTGCATACTTGTTGGTGAACACAAAATATTTTGTATTGGGTTGTTTGATTTCTTAAGTCTGAATTTTGGATTTGAATCAATCGATTGATCCTAGCTTTTGATAAAGATTCTAAAACACTTAAACAAGTTCTTTGATGTGATATTATTTTCAAATTCGGTAAATGAAATAAGCTTACCAAGAATTTATATATTTAATATATAAATAAAGTTTTCATAACTAAATATAGTTATATGGATGAGTTATTTGTTAGGAAATGGCGTTGTTAATTTATAATCATTTGTTGATTGATTGGTTATGCCTACCTGTTTATGAGTATTGGCTATTACTGGTTGGTTTGTATTTGTGCCCAACAAGTTTATGGGTATTGACTATTGATTTTGAATAAGAGAGATCTTCTTCTTTTCTTCTATGGGTTGGGTAGACTGATAATCCGAGAACATTGGAAATGAACATAATGTGAATTGAGTTTCACGATTTGGCTAATGGGTGTTTGATGATGATGATGATAGGTAAGAATTCAATATAAGTGAGTGTTGTTGAAAATGAATTTAAACAAGAAATATGCAAGTATAATTTACAAATGAGATTTATAAATATGAAATGGATTTGAGTTAGGAATTGAAGGATTTAGAATTCTAGTAAGTTTGAAAATGATTTTCAAGGAATAAAAGAAATACTGAGGTCGTTAGAAAGTGCTTATGAGGATTAGAGGATTTTAAAAGATTTTGAAAAGTTACTAATCATACCTTAATTGCTAGAAAATAATGTTGATGATGACTCCAACATTGTCGGGAATCATTTAATAGTTTCTAAGTAAGAACCAGCTACCACGGATAATTGTTTGGGCTAAAATAGACTTTTGTTTTGAATCTAAAATATCTAAAGTATAAAACCCAGTAGTTCAATTCTGAAGTTTTCAACTAAGTTATAATACGGATGCATGTAGTCTATGTATTAGAGTTATATGATTTTGCATATCAGTTAATCTAATGTTTGGTAGAATTCATCTATATATGGAACAGAATGTTCGACGATTTCAGATAGTCGATATTTACTAACTAGTTTATGTGAAAACATAATAAAAGTAGGTTTATAATGTATAAACCTAGCGAACGTGGAACATTAATTTAATTTAATTAAAATGAGCTTGTCACATAACTGTAGTTCGTAATTTTTCGAATTGAAGTTTAAATGATTGTATAAGATCCAATATAAGTCAGAATTCTTTTAAGAAAGAATCTTTTGGATTGATTGGAGTACAGTTTTCTAATGATAGAGAAAAAATTAGATTACATCTAGTAGATTTTGAGATATAGCTAAATCAAATTTTCAGAAAATTCGCGGTTTGGTATTCTGTGAACCAGAAACCAAATTAATGAAATGACGGTTAGAAAATAGAATATGAGAAGTAATAAGTTTAAACCGCTTTTGAAATTATTGAACCAGTTGAGTTAAGTAAAATGAGCATGTTAGTGTTTATACACTTAGCGACTTTAAGAGTGTATTGAAATCTGAATATTGGTTTATAAATGCTGGTGAATAGATCATGTTTATGATAAGAATTTAAGTAGGAAAGGACTATAAAAATATGAAGGTCTTGATTATTGAAATAGTTCTTATAGTAATAGTTCAGGTTTTAACTGATTGTGAAAGTAAAATTTTAGTTTACATGGCACTTGAAGTTAAGTTATGAAATGATTCATAAATGATATTAATATAAGTAAATTGGTTTATTAATGAAAAAAATTGAATGAGTATGTTATATTTGCACAGGTCGTTTTATTCGCTTCGCAATTCGATCCAGATTCGAGTGCGTGATTTTATGGTAGCATATACCAATTTGAGTTAATATTTTTCACTCGATTCTTGATGACGAAGTTAGATACATATTTTTGTTATGATTATGTGATTCTCTACCATAGTATATGGCTAAACAAGGAGAGTGACAGTTTCTAATCAAGAAACTATATATAAGTCTGCACTATTGTAATCAAGTGAGCGATACTGTTCTGGAAGTGAAATTATGTAATCCAATAAGCGATGGAATCGGATATTGCATATGAATGGCTTATGCATATCATATGGGCTTTAAAAATAATTCATGGTTGTGTTGTTGACTTGTGGAGAATTTGGGAATTGAATCTTTGAATTGTTAGGGTAGCATGAATGATTTGTTAAGTGATAACATGAGGATGCTAAGCGTAAGGTAACGCTTAATGAGTTGTTTATCATCTTTGTGCAATGATGAGGTTTCAGAACCTAAATGAACCACGGGATACGATTGTTATTGATTATGATACTATACGTTATTGTTATGTGGTCATTACTTTTGTGGTACTTATGGATTTGCGCCATTATCACTAGTTGCATCATATTTTGTTATTGCATATGATTTCTATGTTCTATATGTGCATGTTATAGTTGTTACGTTACTTGTCTATTTGCTTAACTCCCTTTTGGGTTATGTAAGTATATACATTTATATGGAAACAAATGCATACAAGTTTTCTAATGCCTTTTGGTTTCATTGGTAAAGATTTGTTTCTTCAACAAATGGCATGTATTTCGGATTACATATAGCACATGGGTCATATATATGGTTTCCCCATGGTTTGGGATGCCCCATCGCTGAGATGAGATGTATAGTGTCATATATTGAAATTGTGATATTTTCGTATCGAGCCACCTAATGGAGGTGCTGCGGAAATTTTCCATGATTTCAATGGTTAGAAAAAATTGACAAGATTTTGAAAATACAATTTTTGAAGTAAAGTTGGTGGGTTCTAGTGACATTCTTCTTAATTTGTGATTTCTAGACCGAATCCTTATAAGATGAGAAGAATGTAATAACTCGGATTTTTAGTATTATAATATTTAATTCATTTAAATATGAATATGATTATTTTAGAAGTTAAATAACCTAAATTTAGAATATAAGAGTTATTTAGCATAAATGAATGGTGAAATAGTAATTTGAATATTGGAATTACTCGAATGAGTGAATATGGAATTTAATTTAAACTTAATTGATTCCGAAGCTTATGTGAAATTCTATTTGAATGTGAATGAAAATAATAATTTGTTATCAAAGAATTGATTTTTTTAAAGCAAGACCGACCGGTTTTTTAAGTGCTCCGTAAGATTTTTTTATTATAACAAATACAATATTACAAGAGATAGACAGTGTGTCTAACTACTACTATCGGTTTTTAAGGTGGAACATCCACCACTATCTCTTTTTAGAGTAATTCGTCCACTGCAACTATGATAGCTTACAGTACAGGAGCTAGTCTGTATGGCTAAACTACTCATTTACATACAAATTAATACTCAATGCAGGAAGTCAAATTACATTGCTGTCAAAAGCAAAAAAACATCACAATCTATTTAAATATGACATATAACATTGACTAGGTAAGGGCCGCTTCTCATAAGAAGCGACACAGGCCAACACCTGCTATCAGAACACAAAACACAAAACACAATTACGTACTTCAAGTCGAAGTGATATTACACTAAAGGAACTAAAATATAACACAAGTTGTAAAGTTAAGTTCACAATAGCATAACTGAACCTCCACAATGCACAATACTCCAAAGAAAATTAGACTCGACAAGGCATGTGGACACTAATAGCTATAGCCGCTCCAACCAAAATTGCAAGAAAATAAGACATGGAATAATACGACGCTACACACAGGCAGCACGGTAGACCATCGTAAAATAGTGTAATGACCCAGATTTTTAGTCGATCAATTTTGAACATTTAATATTGTTTTAACCGTTGAGTTGATAAAATAACTGGATTTTTATATCATGATAATCGATCAAATAAACGAGATGCGATTTAATTTCGAACATATTGAATTATCGTAATACGAAATGGGAAATAATTGAATTCTAAGTTAAAATTGAATCGAAACAATTCTTATGATCAATATAAATTCTATTTGAATATAGACGATGATAATAATTTATTATCGATGAATTTGATTGTTTTGAGTTTAAATTATTTTTTTATCAATTTAATTTGATATATGAAAATAGCCAATTTTCTAACGACCTCGGATTTCAACAAAACCAATTTTATAGAATCCATAATGACTGGTTATTGTTAGATTACAAATTTCAAGTCAATTGGAGTTATTTCATGATCATGCGCAATTTAAACATGTATCTATTCACGTTGAGAAATTAAAAGAAAATTTTACAAACGATCATGGAATTCGACGAAACTAGTTCCATCGTGTCCATAATATTAAGTTATAATAAGATTACAAGTTTCATCACAATTGGAGCTTGTATGTGGTCGTTTAAGCATGTTACTTTGGGCGCAAGTTTCGTGAGAATAATTTAATAATAAAATCATCTATAAATACCATAAACCCTGATCTTCCCTTTTATTTATTCCCTTATCTTCCACCCCTCTTTTTCAAACCCGTTCACAGCCAACAAAGAAACCGAAGCATTCCCCTTTCAGTTCGTTCGCAAATTCATAGAAAATCAAATAGTTCACAAAATCAAACTATTCCAGATCAATTAACATTGTATCATCGCAAGCTTCAATTCCATGTATTCAAAGTTAAGTTCGATCAGAGTTTAGTTCAGCCCCTTTTCTCATTAGTGTGGCCTAGGGTTTAATACAACCAACGATTGGTGAGGCTGTTTAGAGCGTTTTCGTGCTTTGTTTGATTTCATAGTAGTGAGTAACATCCGCTGTGAAGTTTTGAGGGATTTCTAGGCTTAAATTTGTCGCGTTATTTCCTGTAGTTGCATGATGAAGATCGAGGTCGGGATCTTTGTTAGTGGTGCGAGTTGAGAGTGTATGTGATGGGGTGAAGACGGAGCTTGGTCAAGTGATGGTAACAATGTACAGTAGCAGGAACTGTTTGTTGAGGACGAAGAATCATGATGTGGTAGTGTACAACTGCGTTGGGGAGGAGTTGCAATACCTCCTTAAAGGGAGTTGATGGTCAGAAAGGCATAAAGGAGGCCAGAGGAGAGGCGCGGTGCCGGATTTTTGTTGGAGTTAGATATCAAACAGGAAAAATGTCGCAGTAGGTCTTGTAGGGTAGGAAATTTATTTTATTTATTAATTAGAGTTCTAAATATAAATTTATAATTTTAATCTTATAAATCATGCATCTTTCCTATTAAAGGTCGAATTCGAACGAGATATTTCATGCTGAATTAGTGTTGACGTCAACTATGCAATGGAATTTGGATTGGACTAGATTACGATTAAAATAAAGGTGAGTAAACCTCACTCAGAATTTATACTTGGAATGATTTTTAATCGTTAAAAATAAAAGTTGGTTGTCTGGATGAATTGATAAATTATTATCATTTTGTTTCTACTATATATATTAGTTATATTTAAGGTTGGTATTTGGATATTCCCGCACATTTTAGCGGATGAGACCCTATGCCCCTGCATAATAGCGGATGACCCTCTATACCGCGATATCCCATCTTGAAGCAGGATTACTATTATTTTTGTTGTCTAACATTTGTGGATGTAGGAAAAACAGGTTGGAGGGATGCAACTGGATTCCTCAAAATCATTATTGTTGTTTTCTTATATACTATGATATATGATATGTTAAATGTTCTATGATAGATTTTGTTGTGTTTGGATGTTTGAATAGCACTGGCCCTAAATATTGATATTTAAAATATCATAAGATGGAATTTTGAGATTTTACAGGAAATTTATTTTACCAAAATAGAAATTGATTCTGAATGGGCCAGGAAAAATAAACTTTTTTAAATAATAAAAACTAATAGGTAAATTTATAAATGGTGTTTAAAAATGAGGTAAACAAAATTATCATTGGATAATTTGGGAATTTAAATTCAAATGTGAATTTAAAAAAGGAAGTTATCGTTTCAAAAGAAGACGAGGAAATTTATTCCAACGTTCAGAATGTAAATTGAATTGGAATAATCCAAGGGATTTATAATTGGAATTCGATTATATTGAATTTTATATAATAAAAAAATTCAGAAAGGATATTCTGAATTCTATTTAGTAGAAGATAAAATTTAATATTTTCAAAAGCTAGCAATTTCAATGTTTAAAATATGAATTAGATTCTATGTTTATATATATATAAGTATTTATACCAATTTTTTTCTAATAATGGAATTTTTAAATGAGGAATATTATGGAAAAGTAAAATAAATATACTTTAAGTGAGGCTGGCCTTAAATAGGGTTTGAACTTATGATAGAATTATGTATGTAAATGATTTTTCATAAATGGAAGTTATTTGAACAAAAAGGGAATTGATTACATATTTTAGAAATATTGAAGATGATTTGGTTTATAAGCAAGGAATGGATTTGTTTTCAAGTAGAATTCATAAGAAAGTAGACTTATGAACTTGGAAGGAAATGGAAAGTGAGTTGTGAATTTATAACTGAGTTATGAATAATCAATGTTTTTGGTTTATCAGAATTTTTAAGTTAGATTTGGAAAAGTGGTTTAATTTATGTTAAAAGTTGGAATTTATTAATAAATGAAGGTAAAGGTATAAATTTAAATTTAATTAAAACGAACTCGCCGCGGCGCGGTATTCATAATTTTATGTTTCGAACTTCAACTGAATATATATAACTCAATATAAGTCGGATTTCTTCAAAATAAGACTCGTCCGAATCTATTGAATTATAATTTTCTAACGGAAGAAAAAAATCGAGATTTCAACTGGTTGATTTTGAGTTATGTGAAAATCAAGTTTCCAGAAAAATCGCGGCATAATCGTAAATAAAACATAATGATTTATTAAATAAAATAGAAGGATTTTGAATGAATAAATTCGGACTTCCATTAGTAAAATTCAGGCTTGAGTTATAAAATAAATATGAAATCAAGTGGAGTAAGTGAATTGATTTTGGAATAAAAATCATATTTTAATTATTGAATAAAGTTAACTAATTAGAAAAGTAATTAGTTAATGGAGTTGTGGATCGAATTTGACTTTGGTTAAGTAAACTGGATTTGTGAATTGTATATGAAACTTGAATCGAACATGAAATTTGAGCTCGATTTGAGTATAAGAAAATTAAAATGTATTTGAACATGATTTGTTCAAACTAAAAGAGGATTAGACCAAAAAGAGCTAATTAGAGAAGAAATTAGCGAATTGAGTTAAGAATGATTGAATTTATATGGAATAAATTCGGAATGGTTGAATATATGCTAAACAGGTTTGGAATGAAGTGAATGAAGGAAATAAATTAAATGCTCGAAAAAGGTACATATTTAATTCATTATGAAAATTTTATGAGCCTTTTGGGCAAGCCGCTTGGCTTTTTGATTTTCTTTTTAAATGAAAAGGGCCTAGAGAGACGATTTGTAGTTGTACTGATTGAGCCACGCAAAGGAGACGCTGGCGAATTTTTTCGAAAATTTAAATAGATAGATTTTTTTTAAAGAAAATTTGATAACTAGAAATTGACTTACCGCTTGCATATGCAATTAGAAACCAAATTGGTTAATACAATTTAAAGAGAAGTAGTGAAATGGATTTCTAATGGTTTGAAACCAATATTTTATAAATGGGTTTGGAATATAACATTTTCTAGCTGTAGAAAATAAATGGTTCCGTGAAAGAGATAAGTGAACAGAATGTTTTCCAACATAAATTAGAAATAATTTAGAAGTGTAGAAAATAAAGTATCTTGTGAAATATAAAATATTTTTCTGAGTATAGTGAGAATCCATTAAGAGATTTGATAACGAATATTGGGAAGAATTTAATTAATGAAATATTAAATAAAAAGGGCTCAGTAATTGTTTGATACAAATCGATAGTATTTCCTTTTGGAAGTTGGGTATTTGGATGAATTTTTGTTTCTTTGATAGTTAAATAACTGATTATCAGAATTCTAGCCAATTAAAAGCTATCATCGTCAATATGGAGAGACTGATTGGATTTATTATCTGAAACCTGTAACGACCCGGATTTTTCGGTCATTTGAATTCAAATATTTAAATTGGTTTTAAAGATCTTATTAAAATACTATTTGATTTTTATATAGAATTCGTTATTAAACAACGATTTAACGTTTATATTTAAATTTAATTTAAAACGAACTCATAACGGCATGGTATTTCGTAATATTGAGTTTTGAAATTCAATTGAATATACAGTGTAGTGTCCCGTATTTTTGTAGCCACGTATTTAATTATATTAAATATTTATTTAGAATATTATTGGATTTAATATATAAGAGTTTTTACATATATTTGAATATCATTAAAACTAGAATTTTCAAATGTTAAGTTATTTCTCGATTTGTAATTTTGTTACAATCGAAACTCGTATGTGATTGTAGGAATTGGCGTCAAGCGTTAATGGTGCATTATATTATAAAATAAATGTCGTTTTCAATAAAGATGAAAACAAAATCTTCCCTTATTATTTCAAAGATCCATGTGTAGTCTTTGGTACGGCAAAATCTTACTCAAAGTCTCAAATAAAGATTCCATGTATCAGTCAAAAGCTGCGGCTATCTTATATAATGATAATCAATAAACAAAACGGTCCTAATCTATTAGGACAAACAACTAAAAACAATATATATATTGTATCATCAAAATCTATAGAATCAAATAAATAAATATATATACATCAGCAGATATCACGTACAAAAACTTTTTTCTGCCAATACATACATCAGTTCAAATGAATACACAACAACTTGAACAAGAACAGACCATGTGTAGTACTTAAAATCCCACACAATCTTCACTAGCGCAGCCATCACATCAAGGCACCACTGTCCTGGAAGGAAAAAGAAAGAGACAGCTATAAGTAGCTAGAATATATATGTATAAGGTTGGAAGATTTTCAGTGAGGTAAATACACAACTATATCAAACAAAAACAGTACACAAATCATTCAAAAGAAACCTAAATTTTGAAACTATTCTTCCACTCTTTTATATATAAACTAATATAGGAGTAGTAAGTACTAGAAAAACCCAATTGCATGCAACATCAACTAAAGTGGCACGGCTATACAAGGCATACAGTGATAAATGCCACATAGCATCAATTGGAGAAGTGTTATATGCCTTGATAAGCTAAGCAAGGGTGTAAACTAGATGCATTTCAGGGTTTGGAACAGGAATAGTCTATAAGTGTCCTTATGCATATCAAAACATTTATTAGTTTTAGGTATAGGATTCTTCGGTTTTAATGGACACAAATAGGATACAGCAGTTCCAATGTACACGAGAAGAGTACTTCAGTTTAACAGACATAAATATGAGTGACGGTTTTATACATACCAGTCAAGGACTCGATTAAGGACCCAGGTGCATGTATTAAACATCATGCAGTATTTCAAACTACTAATATATGGATATAGGCCAAGCAAAATGCAGACATTTGATTTCTATTTACACACAAACTTTCACTATCTAAACAAAGTTGGGTATTATATTTTAATATATAAACAAATCAAAATAAGATAAGATAAATTTGAAGAGCAAGAATAGGAATTTTGATTAATATTGACCATGCCTAAGTTTGATAAGTAAAGATACACATCAAGATCAAGATCAGATGGAAAAGAAAACAAATATAAATATTTATATTATCAAATCTTTTTTCCAAATCGGTACCGTATTGAAACAGCAAATCAAAACAGCTAAGACCTATACAAATCAGAACAGCTACAGGAAACCCTACACATGTGCATCACCAAATCCTAGATAAGTAAAACAGGGAAAATTATGTCATCAAATTTTGAAACAATCGAAACAGATAATGTATTTCATGCAGAAAATCTCATATACATTTCGCAGTCCAAAGATTTGAACTAAGATAAATATTTAATAGCTGAACAGACTATATAAATTGATGACAAGAATAAACAATATCGTTCGAACAGACAACTCAATGCAAATTTCAAATCTGAATAGACAATACATAGCCTAACCTAATTTATATGGGAACACAGTTCGGTTGTGTATATTTGAGCAATACTGCACATGGAAAATCTCACAAAATCTGTACCATTTCACTGTTAAAACATCACGCACACAAACCCAATTTCAATCACCAACAGTTTTGATCTCACAGCAAAAGTAAACGCCTAAAATCTAGGAACAACTAAGTCTAAGAACCCTATGATTCGAAATCACAGTAAACTGCAAGTATAAATACACAACCAGGGTAATGAAGTTGCCACAACACACGAAATCAACACACCAATTCAAAATTCAAAAGGAAAATAAAAACTGAAATTTTATTAAAAACACTTAGCTTTTGTGGAGGAGGCATCGGCCCAGGTGGAATCGAGTGAAGAGAGGGTGGCGGAGCGACTGAAGGTGAGGTCGAGGCAGTGGGGCGTCGCAGTGGAAGTGATCTTCGGTCTACGACTTCGGATCTCGTCTTCGTGGGTTGGCGGAGCAACTGGACAAGGATGAGGCGGGTAAAAGCAAGGGGATTTCGGCATGGAAGTTTTCGGTTTCCTCCATTTATGAAGTGGCGGCGGAGGATTAGGAAATGGGGATGAGGGTTTGAAGAAAATGGATCCGATGGTTAGGGTATAAGAGGGGGATGCGGGTTTGATTTTGGGTTGGGCCGGGTGATTTAAAAAGGTAAGATCCAACTATTTAATTAAAGTTATTCTATTTTTATGTTGAATAAACTTTGAATATTAATTTAAATTGCAAACGTGGTCAGAATTCAACGAAACGAAAAACATTGGGACCGTGAAGGCTAGTACTACGTGATGAAAAGGAACCGAGCAAGGCAGGTAGCAGCTGGAATTTTCAGTTAAAGGAAACGCCGTCTAATTTAACTGAAAACAAGCCGAATTATCGACGAAATCAAACAAAGCTGAGTTAACCTCACTCAGTTTCTCCCCGTTTATATTTTATATAAATGGGGTTTTTGTTTTATGTACTCTGGTTGCTAGTAATAGATCGTCTGCTAGTTATATCTTGTTGATTTGAACAATGGAATTTAAACGGTCATTTAAATTCAGTGAAATATAAAATCGTTATTTTTAACAATTAAAATCTAATAAAGGTAATTTTCCCTGATTTACCACATTTATAAAATAAACGTGTTTGAAATTATTTGAATTGTTTGCGTGATCTGGTTGTTGATTGAGGGTCGTCCTTTATTACCAGATAATGGAAATAGTTGGATTGGGCAATTGATTTGATTGATGAACAGTTGGATTGAAATTCAACATTTGATTTGGTTTAACCAGTGACAATATTGGTTGAGTAATTTGGTATCACTCTGCCTGTTAGAGAATCATGGATTTTTATCATCAAGTGGATCGACCCTTATGATATCATAATTTATTTTATAATTAAAATAGGTTTAAGTATATTATTTTGAATAGAGCAATTTTAAAAAAAAATAAGAATTTTTATTATCCAGTTAATCTAGTTAGGATTTAATTGAATATTTGTTATTAAATTTGAATTGATCGAATATAGTTTATTTGAGACAGAGTTAGTCAAACATAGTTATTCAAGATGATTACCATTTCGTAAGACTGCTAGCGTAATTCGCAAGGCTGCAGATAGCCTACGGGGGTCGGATGTTTCCTGAGGGAATCAGGCGTAACCATTGTGACCGCTGCGATCTAGAGTCAAGCGAATGGTGTTAAATCAAATAGTAGTAAATCGATAAAAGTTAATTAAGTCGAGTTAGTCAAAGCTGAGTTAATTAAGTCGAGTTGGCCAAATTTAGTTAAATAAGTCGAGTTAGTCGAGTTAGAGTTAATCAGTTAGAGTTAATCAGTTAGATTTAATCAGTTAAAGTTAATCAGTTAGCATAACCAGGTAGAGTTAGTCAGGTAGAGTTAACTAGTTATGGTTAATCAATTTAAGTAAATCGATTGGAATTAAATCGAATTAGAGTTATTCAAATGGGGTTAATCAGGTTTGAGTTAATCGAGTAGTAGTAAATTGAATAGAGTTAGTAAAAAGGAATTTATCGAATATTACTTATTCGGAGTAGAGTTATCGAATATAGTTTATTCTAGAAGTGAGTTAAATCGAATATGGTTATTCGAAAGGAAATTGTTAAGGATTTCGAAGATGAACTTTGTCTATTTCGAGGTTGGAAATGTTGTTCAGTTAAGGTCTGAGAGGTAATTATACCCCAACTTGATTGGCTTCGTTTTAACTAAGGAATGGGTAAGGTTCGGTAGTGAAGATTGGTCAGGTAAATTGAGCCAATGAGTGAAAGGGATTGAATTGGCTGAGTGATGTTTTATTTAAACATCGGTTTAAATCGAATGAAGAAGTTGGGAAACGTTTTCCATATAAAGATCAGAAATGCTTTAATATATATAGAAATAAGCAAAAGAAGTAAATTTTGGAAATGTCCCAATGTTAATAAAGTATATTTTCTAAATGTAGAAAGTAAGGATTTACATATATATATATATATATATAGGTAGAAGACTAAGTCAAGGATAATTTAATCTAAAAAGAGAAATAAACATTGAATGATGATTGGTCGATAGAATTTCCATCTGGAAATAATATCGTTGTTTGCACCCCTGTTTTTATTTGACAGTTAAATCACCGACTATCAAACTTGACCAAACGATCGTTGGAACGGAAAGACCGGGATCGAATTCATATTCGAAAACCATTCCGACCGTCGAATACATGGAAGAAGATTATCGAAGATGGAGAAATGGAAGACCGTTGATCTTCGTGAGCGGAAGGGCTACTGATTGAATTTCTCTGGTTTAGCGGTCGGAGATGTTTCAACAGTGATTCTGTCGTGATTGGAATCTACGGATTGCAAGGACTTCTCGCTACTGATCTATAGGGTGATTCCTGGGATGCAGTAGGATGGTGCCTTCGGTTCATCCTATTCCTGGATGACTTGTATGGACGAATGTCTGACAGAGTATTTCCAAAGGGGTCACGTATGTTGATTTCTTCAAATGTATCACAGTTGGGTCGCTCCCGACTAGGGTATTTTTGTGGATGTCAAATAGTGATATCTGGCGGATCTGATGATGTGGCGTTCAAAGTGGATGGCAGTGTGCTACCAGAAGAAGGTAATTCAGACCTCAAGCCTCATCAACCGGGAGATGACAAAAATCGGGCAGGCAACATGGCAATGTGGGTCGCTCCCATTAGGGTGTATAATCACCTATCTAGAGAAAATCCATTTGCTTCTTTATTCTATCGATGTTGTCCTTTTTCGGGAAACGGTGGTTTGAGCCCAACCGTTGGTGATATACATTCGATACACTCAAGCGAAATGAGTGGTCGGTCATGTGTGGGCCGGGTTGCAAGACGTTCTTGTTGAACCCAGTGTATTCTCCTCTAGAGATACACGATCGGAAGGTGGTCCCATACCTTGTCAAGGTCGGAATCCAATCTCCAATAAGCGCCCGCGGTTTTGATTGTATACTATATATGTGGAGCGTGAGATGCAAGCATTCCACTAGATTGTTATTTACTTGTATTTAGACATTATTATAATATCAGAAAAGTTATTGGTTTCAAAACTGTTTTGGGTTATCGTAAGGTAAAAACCGTCCGTGTTTATGTGTGGATTTGGTCTTACGATTATCCTTTGGAAAGATTTCGAACTTTAAAATCATGATTTGATGATTACCCTTAATACTGTGTGAGTTTATCTCACTCTGGTTCACTGGACTGACTTGATGTTTTGTAAATGCTCGAGTTAGCCCGGAGTGTACAGGTTCAGGTTATCGAATGCTGTGAGGAGACGAGGTGGAAGGATTCAGACGTATGATATTATTCCACTGTGTTGTATATAAGGGCAGATTATTATAACTGTCCAGATGTGTTCATGTACTCTGATATTGTAAGTTGTTTAAAGCTCTCAATAAAGATTTATTTCTATATTATATTTGTTCCGCTGCGATGTGAGACTCTGTGTCGTGTTGATTCTTCTTCTTCTTCTTCTATCCCTATATTTCTTTCTTTCTTATCTCACCCTCTAATTTCTTTCATTAACAATCCAGTGTTCTCGGTGCTTTGGAGGATCGGCATGAGATATGGTAAGGTATTTATGTCGATTTTCATGGCCGAAAACCCTGGGTCGTTACAGTGGTATCAGAGCTATTGGTTTAGTAATAACCTTCGCTCTGTGGCATAACTCAATAGAGATGGGGTTAGTAACACCCTAGATTGAGTTGAGAGTATATATATGAGAGCGTTTTTGTAAATTTTATATACAAATGTTTTGTATTGTGTTGTTGATCGGTTCAAGTGTTGAGAAGCTTTGAACTGGTAAGAAACACAATATTGTTTGAGGGTAAATGAAATGATTTTACCCGAAATTTATTTTTTGTATAGAAAAGAAATAATTTTCTCAGATTATTTAGATATGGTGTTGATTTTGAATAAATTCAAATTGGATTAAAGATTTGAATTAGAACTTAATTGGGTTAAGTTAAATTAAATTAAGATGATACAGGAATAAATTAAAATAAATTTGAATTAAATTTGGAAATATAATGAATAATAATTAAATAGAGATCAGTTGAATATAAATCGGTTGATGTCCAAATATGTTGAATTAAATTAAATAGTAGGATTGAATGTGTATTCAGTTGATTTGATTGAGCTTGTTGTGCCTTGATTGTTGATTGGTTTTTGTGTGCTTATTAGATTGGTTGAACATAAAATTCATCCATGGTTTAATAAAGAATTAAATAAACCGAAAACCCAGAAAATGGATTCCAGTATATTATAGTTGAAATGAAACTGCATATGAGTTGAAACTGAATGATTCAGCTCTATATTTGCAAAGGGTTCAGTGGCACCAGTTTGATTTTTGAAAATCCATATAGTTACACTAGTCGATAAATGAAGTGTTATTTAAAATATATTTTAAAATTTAACGGGATTTGCAACATTTTTCTTACCTTAGCAATTTCGAGGATGAAATTATTTTAAGGGGGGGAGAATGTAGTGTACGGTATTTTTGTAGCCACGTATTTAATTATATTAAATATTTATTTAGAATATTATTGGATTTAATATATAAGAGTTTTTACATATATTTGAATATCATTAAAAATAGAATTTTCAAATGTTAAGTTATTTCTCGATTTGTAATTTTATTACAATTGAAACTCGTATGTGATTGTAGGAATTGGCGTCAAGCGTTAATGGTGCATTATATTATAAAATAAATGTCGTTTTCAATAAAGATGAAAACAAAATCTTCCCTTATTATTTCAAAGATCCCTGTGTAGTCTTTGGTACGGAAAAATCTTACTCAAAGTCTCAAATAAAGATTTCATGTATCAGTCAAAAGCTGCGGCTATCTTATATAATGATAATCAATAAACAAAACGGTCCTAATCTATTAGGACAAACAACTAAAAACAATATACATATTGTATCATCAAAATCTATAGAATCAAATAAAAAAATATATATACATCAGCAAATATCACATACAAAAACTTTTTTCTGCCAATACATACATCAGTTCAAATGAATACACAACAACTTGAACAAGAACAGACCATGTGTAGTACTTAAAATCCCACATAATCTTTACTAGCACAGCCATCACATCACCACTGTCCTGGAAGGAAAAAGAAAGAGACAGCTATAAGTAGCTAGAATATATATGTATAAGGTTGGAAGATTTTCAGTGAGGTAAATACACAACTATATCAAACAAAAACAGTACACAAATCATTCAAAAGAAACCTAAATTTTGAAACTATTCTTCCACTCTTTTATATATAAACTAATATAGGAGTAGTAAGTACTAGAAAAACCCAATTGCATGCAACATCAACTAAAGTGGCACGGCTATACAAGGCATACAGTGATAAATGCCACATATCATCAAGTGGAGAAGTGTTATATGCCTTGATAAGCTAAGCAAGGGTGTAAACTAGATGCATTTCAGGGTTTGGAACAGAAACAGTCTATAAGTGTCCTCATTCATATCAAAACATTTATAAGTTTTAGGTATAGGATTCTTCGGTTTTAATGGACACAAATAGGATACAGCAGTTCCAATATACATGAGAAGAGTACTTCAGTTTAACAGACATAAATATGAGTGACGGTTTTATACATACCAGTCAAGGACTCGATTAAGGACCCAGGTGCATGTATTAAACATCAATGCAGTATTTCAAACTACTAATATATGGATATAGGCCAAGCAAAGTGCAGACATTTGATTTCTATTTACACACAAACTTTCACTATCTAAACAAAGTTGGGAATTATATTTTAATATATATACAAATCAAAATAAGATAAGATAAATTTGAAGAGCAAGAATAGGAATTTTGATTAATATTGACCATGCCTAAGTTTGATATGTAAAGATACACATCAAGATCATGATCAGATGGAAAAGAAAACAAATATAAATATTTATATTATCAAATCTTCTTTCCAAATCGGTACCGCATTGAAACAGCAAATCAAAACAACTAAGACCTATACAAATCAGAACAGCTACAAGAAACCCTACACATGTGCATCGCCAAATCCTAGATAAGTAAAACAGGGAAAATTATGTCATCAAATTTTGAAACAATCGAAACAGATAATGTATTTCATGCAGAAAATCTCATATACATTTCGCAGTCCAAAGATTTGAACTGAAATAAATATTTAATAGCTGAACAGACTATATAAATTGACGATAAGAATAAACAATATCGTTCGAACAGACAACTCAATGCAAATTTCAAATCTGAACAGATAATACATAGCCTAACCTAATTTATATGGGAACACAGTTCGATTGTGTATATTTGAGCAGTATTGCACATGGAAAATCTCACAAAATCTGTACCATTTCACGGTCAAAACATCACGCACACAAACCCAGTTTTGATCTCACAGCAAAAGTAAACGCCTAAAATCTAGGAACAACTAAGTCTAAGAACCATATGATTCGAAATCACAGTAAACTACAAGTATAAATACACAACCAGGGTAATGAAGCTGCCTCAACACACGAAATCAACACAGCAAAACCCAATTCAAAATTCAAAAGGAAAATAAAAACTGAAATTTTATTAAAAACACTTAGCTTTTGTGGAGGAGGCGTCGGCCTAGGTGGAATCGAGTGAAGGGAGGGTGGCAGAGCGACTGAAGGTGAGGTCGAGGCAGTGGGGCGTCGCAGTGGAAGCGATCTTCGGTCTTCGACTTCGGATCTCGTCTTCGTGGGTTGGCGGAGCAACTGGACAAGGATGAGGCAGGTAGAAGCAAGTGGATTTCGGCATGGAGGTTTTCAGTTTCCTCCATTTATGAAGTGGCGGCGGAGGATTAGGAAATGAGGATAAGGGTTTGAAGAAAATGGATCTGATGGTTAGGGTATAAGGGGGGATGCGGGTTTGATTTTGGGTTGGGCCGGGTGATTTAAAAAGGTAAGATCCAACTATTTAATTAAAGTTATTCTGTTTTTATGTTGAATAAACTTTGAATATTAATTTAAATTGCAAACGTGGTCAGAATTCGACGAAACGAAAAACATTGGGACCGTGAAGGCAAGTACTACGTGATGAAAAGGAACCGAGCAGGGCAGGCAGCAGCTGGAATTTTCAGTTAAAGGAAACACCGTCTAATTTAACTGAAAACGAGCCGAATTATGGACGAAATCAAACAAAGCTGAGTTAACCTCACTCAGTTTCTCCCCGTTTATATTTTATACAAATTGGGTTTTTGTTTTATGTACTCTGGTTGCTAGTAATGGATCGTCTGCTAGTTATATCTTGTTGATTTGAACAATGGAATTTAAACGGTCATTTAAATTCAGTGAAATATAAAATCGTTATTTTTAACAATTAAAATCTAATAAAGGTAATTTTCCTTGATTTACCACGTTTATAAAATAAACGTGTTTGAAATTATTTGAATTGTTTGCGTGATCTGGTCGTTGATTGAGTGTCGTCCTTTATTACCAGATAAAGGAAATAGTTGGATTGGGCAATTGATTTGATTGATGAACAGTTGGATTGAAATTCAACGTTTGATTTGGTTTAACCATGACAATATTGGTTGAGTAATTTGGTATCACTTTGCCTGTTAGAGAATCATGGATTTTTATCATCAAGTGGATCGACCCTTATGATATCATAATTTATTTTATAATTAAAATAGGTTTAAGTATATTATTTTGAATAGAGCAATTTAAAAAAAAAGAATTTTTATTATCCAGTTAATCGAGTTAGGATTTAATTGAATATTTGTTATTAAATTTGAATTGATCGAATATAGTTTATTTGAGACAGAGTTAGTCAAACATAGTTATTCAAGATGAGTACCATTTCCTAAGACTACTAGTGTAATTCGCACGGCTGCAGATAGCCTAAGGGGGTCGGATGTTTCCTGAGGGAATCAGGCGTAACCATTGTGACCTCTGCGATCTAGAGTCAAGCGAATGGTGTTAAATCAAATAGTAGTAAATCGATAAAAGTTAATTAAGTCGAGTTAGTCAAAGCTGAGTTAATTAAGTCGAGTTGGCAAAATTTAGTTAAATAAGTCGAGTTAGTCGAGTTAGAGTTAATCAGTTAGAGTGAATCAGTTAAAGTTAATCAGTTAGAGTAACCAGCTAGAGTAAATCAGGTAGAGTCGGTCAGGTAGAGTTAATTAGTTATGGTTAATCAATTTAAGTAAATCGATTGGAATTAAATCGAATTAGAGTTATTCAAATGGGGTTAATCAGGTTTGAGTTAATCGAGTAGTAGTAAATTGAATAGAGTTAGTAAAAAGGAATTAATCGAATATCACTTATTCGGAGTAGAGTTATCGAATATAGTTTATTCTAGAAGTGAGTTAAATCGAATATGGTTATTCGAAAGGAAATTGTTAAGGATTTCGAAGATGAACTTTGTCTATTTCGAGGTTGGAAATGTTGTTCAGTTAAGGTCTGAGAGGTAATTATACCCCAACTTGATTGGCTTCGTTTTAACTAAGGAATGGGTAAGGTTCGGTAGTGAAGATTGGTCAGGTAAATTGAGCCAATGAGTGAAAGGGATTGAATTGGCTGAGTGATGTTTTATTTAAACATCGGTTTAAATCAAATGAAGAAGTTGGGAAACATTTTCCAAATAAAGATCAGAAATGCTTTAATATATACAGAAATAAGCAAAAGAAGTAAATTCTGGAAATGTCCCAATGTTAATAAAGTATATTTTCTAAATGTAGAAAGTAAGGATTTACATATATATATATATATATATATATAAATAAATGGGTCGAAGACTAAGTCAAGGATAGTTTAATCTAAAAAGAGAAATAAACATTGAATGATGATTGGTCGATAGAATTTCCATCTGGAAATAATATCGTTGTTTGCACCCCTGTTTTTATTTGATACTTAAATCACCGACTATCAAACTTGACCATACGATCGTTGGAACGGAAAGACTGGGATCGAATTCATATTCAAAAACCATTCCGACCATCGAATACATGGAAGAAGATTATCGAAGATGGAGAAATGGAAGACCGTTGATCTTCGTGAGCGGAAGGGCTACTGATTGAATTTCTCGGTTTTAGCGGTCGGAGATATTTCAACAGCGATTCTGTCGTGATCGGAATCTACAGATTGCAAGGACTTCTCGCTACTGATCTATAGGGTGATTCCTGGGATGCAGTAGGAGGGTGCCTTCGGTTCATCCTGTTCCTGGATGACTTGTATGGGCGAATGTCTGATAAAGTATTTCCAAAGGGGTCACGTACGTTGATTTCTTCAAACGTATCACAGTTGGGTCGCTCCCGACTAGGGTATTTTTGTGGAATGTCAATTAGTGATATCTGGCGGATCTGACGATGTGGCATTCAAAGTGGATGGCAGTGTGCTACCAGAAGAAGGTAATTCAGACCTCAAGCCTCATCAACTGGGAGATGACAAAAATCGGGCAGGCAGCATGGCTATGTGGGTCGCTCCCATTAGGGTGTATAATCACCTATCTAGAGAAAATCCATTTGCTTCTTTAATCTATCGATTTTGTCCCTTTTCGGGAAACGGTGGTTTGAGCCCAACCGTTGGTGATATACATTCGATACACTCAAGCGAAATGAGTGGTCGGTCATGTGTGGGCTGGGTTGCAAGACGTTCTTATTGAACCCAGTGTATTCGCCTCTAGAGATACACGATCGGAAGGTGGTCCCATACCTTGTCAAGGTCAGAATCCAATCTCCAATAAGCGCCCGCGGTTTTGATTGTACACTATATATGTGGAGCGTGAGATGCAAGCGTTCCACTAGATTGTTATTTACTTGTATTTAGACATTATTATAATATCAGAAAAGTTATTGGTTTCAAAACTGTTTTGGGTTATCGTAAGGTAAAAACCGTCCGTGTTTATGTGTGGATTTGGTCTTACGATTATCCTTTGGAAAGATTTCGAACTTTAAAACCATGATTTGATGATTACCCTTAATACTGTGCGAGTTTATCTCACTCTGGTTCACCAGACTGACCCGATGTTTTGTAAATGATCGGGTTAGCCCGGAGTGTACAGGTTCAAGTTATCGAGTGCTGTGAGGAGACGAGCTGGAAGGATTCAGACGTATGATATTATTCCGCTGTGTTGTATATAAGGGCAGATTATTATAACTGTCCAGATGTGTTCATGTACTCTGATATTGTAAGTTGTTTAAAGCTCTCAATAAAGATTTATTTCTATATTATATTTGTTCCGCTGCGATGTGAGACTTTGTGTCGTGTTGATTCTTCTTCTTCTTCTATCCCTATATTTCTTTCTTCCTTATCTCACCCTCTAATTTCTTTCATTAACAATCTGGTGTTCTCGGTGCTTTGGAGGATCGGCATGAGATATGGTGTAATGACCTGGGTTTTTGTCGACTTTGGTTATCACCATAAACTCAATGATGACTAACCAAACGTCGAAAAATACCGGAATATTAATGAAAGAAATTAGAGGGTGAGAAAAGGTAAGATAGAAACTTAGGATAGAAGAAGAAGGAGAACACAACATCAGTGTAACACGAATCTCACAGTGGAACGAACAACATATAATAGATAATATATTCTTGAAATAAAATCATTATATGTATACAATAACATTATCAAAGTACAACACTTACAACACAGCGGAAATAAACTATAGCTGTATGATCCTGAAGCCTCCTGCTCCAGCTCTTCAAGTATCTGTAAATCCCGACTACTTGACTGCCCGTACAAAATTGGGCACCCAAGAGTCTAGGGAAAACAAAACAAAATAAACTCTGGGTCAGTCGTGGGACTGGTATGAGTAAAACAGTTAAAAACAGTTTAAGCAGGTAAATGATATCTCATAAGACCACGCCGTATAACGGAACGGGTTTTTCCCTTATGAGAATCCAAATTATCTTTATATCAAAAACCTTTTGATATTATAATAATGTCTATCAACCACAGTATAATAATCATTTAGCAGAAACATTTTCATCTCACGTTCTACATATATAGTATACAATCAAAACCGCAAGCACGTATTAGGTAATGGATTTCCAACTATGACAAGGTATGGAACCACCTTTCGCTAGTGTATCTCTAGAGAGGAATACACTGGGTTCAACAAGAACATCTTGCAACCCGACCACACATGATCGACCACTCATTTCGCTTGAGTGTATCGAATGTATATCACCAATGGTTGGGATCAGCAACCGTTTCCCTAACGGGACAGCATCAACAATAGATTTTAGAAATAAATGAAACTCTAGATCAGGTGATTATACACCCTACTTCGGTGCGACCGACTTTGCCATGCTGCCTGCCCGATTTCTGTCATTTACCGGATGTGGGGCTAGAAGTTACGCTTTATCATCACACCAGATTCACTTTGAATGCCACATCGTCAAACCCATCAAATCACCGATTGACGTCCTCAACCATACATTATGTGTTAGCTAAAAGAAGTTTCCTTCTCCGCTTTCACTCTTGGTACGGTTGGAGAAATCAATATACGTGATCGTCTGGAAATACTATGTCAGAAATCCGTCTATACAAGTCATCTAGGAACAGGATGAACCGAAGGCACTATTCAGTACATCCACCTTAGACACTGTTATCTAAGACTTATACAATAGCCCTTGCACTTTACTCCGTCTTCAATTATCTTTGGCATATATGATTCGCAACGCTTATGCCAGTACAGAGTGGTTCTTTGGATAATAATCCAACCGGTCTCTCCATATTAACAACGTTAAAAGGGTCAAAACTTCGATAGTCTATGATTTAACCATCAAAGAAAAACAGGTGTGCAAACAACGATAATATTTCCAGATGGAAATTCTATCAATCAATCATCAATCATATATATATATATATTCTTATTTTTTATGTTTAGAAAATAAACGTTAACACTAGAAAACATTTCCAAATCTTCTTTACTTGGTTTTAAACAGATGTTTAAATCAACATCGCGACGACAACTCAAACCACTTTACTTATTTACTAAATTCACTTAACCACTGACCTTAACTGAACAACATTTCAAATCTCGAAATAAGGTAAGTTCATCTTTTAACTCTTTAACACTTCCTTACGAAATTCTCTTTCGAAAAATATCTATTTGATAACTCCTCTCTCCGAATAAACTATATTCGATTAACTCCTTTAATTCTATTCGAATAACTATATTCGATTTAACTCCTTTCGATTAACTAAATTCGATAACTCATTTTATTTAACTCTATTCGAATAAACTAATATTCGATTACTCCTTTTATTTAACTCTATTCGAATAAACTAATATTCGATTAACTTAGTTTGCCTAACTCTATCTCAATTAACTCCTATCGAATAACTAATTCGATAACTCTAATTGAATAACTGATATTCAATTAACTCTACTTTTCGATTTACCCTTATTCACTAACTTTATATGCTTTATAAAGATTTCCTTCTACAGCGTTTATCCACTTATAATGATTACCTTCTACAGCGTTTATTCAATTATAATGATTACCTTCTACAGCGTTTATTCCTTATCTATTTTTACCTTCTACAGCGTTTATCCAGTTATAATGATTACCTTCTACAGCGTTTATCCAGTTATAATGATTACATTCTACAGCGTTTATTCCTTATCTATTTGTTTACTTAACAAATAACCACTCCCTTTTTAATTCTATTTATTCAACAAATAAATATTTCTTTTATCTTTTCTATTTATTTAACAAATAAATATCTCCTTTTATTACCTATTCTATTTAGCCAATAATATTTCCCTTTATATCTATTCTATCTATTTTAACAAATAAATATTTCCTTTTATATCTATTCTATTTATTCTAACAAATAAATATCCCCTTTTTAATCTATTTGTAAATGTTCTACAAATATTCCCTTTATATCTCTATTCTATTTGTAAATGGTTTACACATATATCTCTTTCTATTTTATTTGACAAATATTTTCCTTTATATTTGTTTGACAAATATTTTCCTTTATATATTTTTTACAAATATTTTCCTCTATATTTGTTTTAGTAATATATCCCCTTTTGCTTTTCAAATTATTTTCCTTTATGAAATTCTTTTCCTTTTATATATAAAATCCATTGATTTTATATAAATAAATTTATTTTCAAAATCAACTTTGAAAATCCCCTTACTACGTTCTGGTATTTCTTACGATATTTAACACACTATATAACAACGATAAAAATCGTCCAAACACATATAATCAACGTCAGATTATATATCACACCATATATCAAAATATATAAATCACAGTAAAATAAATGTTGAGGAATCCATTGGATTCCTCCAACCTGTTTCCCTGCATCACAGATGTTAAACAATATAGATAACATCACTTTCAGTTCCATATGATATATTCTGTTAAACAGAATCAATATAGAAATTCACTAACTGACTAGCAATTCAATCAAACAGTCAACACAGTCAATCAGCCAATATTTAACAGTTCTAAAAATACAACACGAAATTATAAACTGTTCAGAGTTAGTGAGATTTACTCACATTTGCGCATTAGCCGTTAAATAACGGTTTGCGTTATTTGATTCAGTCGGACAATTTATTTCGCTACAAATTGTAACGAGCTCGGATTCACTTCCAGTCGGTTCCATTGTGGAGCTCTCGTCTATACGGTCCCAACGGGTCTTGTTTCGCTGAAAACCGATATCGTATGACATAGATATGTATTTTAGAAATTTGCGTACACATTTATACAATTTAATTTAAACTTAATTAAATTTGTTCGAGCCTAACCATACTATATTCTTAGCCCAAAACCCATACACTTATCCACCCGTGTCTTCCATCTTTCCCAACACCCAGATGTTGTTTTCTTTTGTAGCAAACCAACTTCCCTTTCACGGTCTTTTATTTGCATTGGCCCATTCTCCCTTTTAAAACTTGTGTATCATTTCTTCTTCCTTGTTAAAACTTTCGAATAGCAATTCCATCTCTCTCTCTCTCTCTCTTCAGACATATATTTCTTGTGCCACTTTCCATTTTGAAACCCCATACCCTGCTCCATTTCTGCATACATCTGACCAATTCAAAACAGTAATTCACCTTCTACACCTTTCCATTAAACAACTAGCCAATTTTCACCAAACACTCCTCTCTAAATCCCCTTACACCTGCGTACACGTGAATCCCCCTCACGTTATTTATAACCGCCCATGCACCCTGTTAAACCGATGCCCATATTTCTATATTCCCAATAAAAGAAACAACCGCCCTTACCAGTTCACAAAAGCTATTCCTCCACTTGAAACTGCAAGGTCCTGGTATATATTTGGCATTCCGACCCATACTGCACGTGTCCTGGACTCCCCTTCTTTACTGTTCACGCCTCCTCAACTCAACTCTCTCCTTGTATACTTCTTGCACAACTCCATTCAAACTCTCTGCCTGTACACTCTTGACCAGGCCATCCCCACAACACTCACCCCATGACCTCCCTCCAATACTTGCGTTAAATCCCAGTCCCCTCCATGCTACAGCAAAATGGGTCAAAGCTCACGTCCTCTATTTGTTTTGATATGAGTTTCCTTGTTTGGTGGCGGCCGGTTTTGATTGGAGAAATGAGTATTAGGTTAGAACGCTTAAAGGTAATATATAGGGGTGGGATTTTAGATATTTGTTTTGAGTGGTGGCTGAGAATAATTGATGCGTGGCCTTATTTAGGTTTTAGATAGGTTTGGGTAACATGTAGTTGTAGGGTGGCCACGTTCTACTTCTTTACATCTTTGTTTGAGAACCAAAGGAAATGGTCGGTTGAAATGAGTGAAACGTGGTCCTTTGTTTAATGCTATAACTTTTGTTAAAGTTATTATATAGTGCATAGATATTTTATATCCATTTTCGTAAATTCCATTCATATACAACTGCTATAGACAGAGTTGATCATACCATTGTGACGACCAACGTACCACGATCCCAAAGGTATAATAATACCGGTAGATTAACTCTTTTTGTGAAACCCTGAAATGTCGATACAGGGTGCCAAATACTCCAAATTAAAAGTTGCTTATTTAATTAATTAAAAATTACATAAAATTCTAAAAATTAAATTATTGTTATCTCCTAAAAGAACCTTGTCTAAATTCAAACCCGATCTCTAGTTATATCAAATAAACCGTTACGGTCGATAAACGATTTTATAGCGACTATTTTAAAATTTGATTTGGGCATATCTCAAAATCTACACGACGAAATCCCGATTTTTCTCTTCCACTAGAAAGATATACTCCACCAGCTCCACACATTTCTTGTTTCACAGAAATTCGGCTTAAAACGAATCCTGTACATTCAGTTGAAGTTCAAGTAGCCAAATTACGAACTACAGCGCCATTTCAAGCTCGATTTTAATTATAATATAATTATACGTTCAAACTGTCGTTTATATAATATATTCGTTATTCAGATTCAATTCCAAGCTGAATAAAATATCACAGATGATCCAGTTCACACCATATCGCCATTTCAGCCAATTCTGATTATTTCTGAATTTAATATATTATTTAATTATTATTTTAATTAAATATTCACTATTATTTAATTCCACGACCATTTAATTCACTATATCACTATTTATATAATTAAATAAATAAATTATAATACCTCTGCCAATGCGGGTCATTACAATCTTCCCCACTTAAAATAATTTCGTCCTCGAAATTGCTAAGGTAGAGGACGACCCTATCTATTGGAATTCCTAAGATTTGTTTACCCCTTATTTCTGATTTCAACTGAACCAATTAATATCGACGAAAATATTTATTCATTCCGACTAACTAAAATTTTCAAAATTCTGAAAATTTTCTAACACTTTAAATTTTCGGAAAATTTCGCCATAACCTCCTTTGTACAGCCCTATCGGTAAAACTCCAACTCGCCTCTCTAGGCCTTCTCCAACCCAAAAGAAAATCAAACAGCCAAGCGGCTTGCCAATTCGACTCATAAATCTCATGCTTATATCAAATATAAACTTGTACCTTTTTGTCGGGCATATCAACTTTATCACTTTCATCTGTTATCAACCCAACATATACCAATGTCATCTCAACCAATTATTCGCTTATATCCAAACCACAATAACATTTCCAATTCGAGTTCCATCCTCGATTCCAAACTCTTAACAATCCAATTTACTTGATATCATCCTACTCAAATCCAGTTACCACTTAACTGGCTTTATTTTAAATCTCAAATTGGTTTTTACAAATTCTGTTTAATTTGTTTTTATCTTAAATAGTCTTTACCTGGGAGTCCCAAATAGCTTAGCTTTTCCCAAAAATCAAATATCCTTTCCTGGAATTTCAAACCAACTTGTTTTTCTCAAAACAATTCAAAACAAAATCCTTGGTAGTAATCCGTCACTTACATACTCGAAAATGTACACCGATGATGTCATGATCAACATCGGAATCTATTTTCCAGCTACCGAAGTGAGTTCAATACTATATCACTTTCAAATCCATTTTTAAATACTTTCATTTTTGAAATCACTTTCAAAATATCCTTTACAAGGCTTGTAAACAATTTAAAATCTCCCAAGATCTTAAAATTTCCTTATACTTAATCCAAATTCCTTTACAAACACTTTCCCAATTTCTGGGATTTTAAATTCCGATTCTGATCTAAATTCAGATTTAATTCATTTCAATTTCATATAATTCACTTGTATAAATTTTGATTGGTTATATATAACCGTTTCACATTTTATAATCTTATCTGATTATAATTACTACCAACACATCCTATATGTGATAATATATCACATATCCATACTGTGTCGGTCCATCGTATTCAAGTGTTTATTTACTCCTACCGATACAGTGGATCAACTGATCGACCAGAACTCATAAACAACTCAACCGATAAATCCCCACAATATAAAAACCATTTTTATATCAAATACAAATACGCATTCGTATATATACACTCAAACTCAATCTAGGGTATTACTAACCCTATCTCTACCGATTCACGCCACAGAGCCAAGGTAATTCACTTAACTTAAGCTCTGATACCAACTGTAATGACCCGGGTTTTTGTCGACTTTGGTTATCACCATAAACTCAATGATGACTAACCAAACGTCGAAAAATACCGGATTATTAATGAAAGAAATTAGAGGGTGAGAAAAGGTAAGATAGAAACTTAGAATAGAAGAAGAAGGAGAACACAACATCAGAGTAACACGAATCTCACAGCGGAACGAACAACATATAATAGATAATATATCCTTGAAATAAAATCATTATATGTATACAATATCATTATCAGAGTACAACACTTACAACACAGCGGAAATAAACTGTAGCTATATGATCCTGAAGCCTCCTGCTCCAGCTCTTCAAGTATCTGTAAATCCCGACTACTTGACTGCCCGTACAAAATTGGGCACCCAAGAGTTTAGGGAAAACAAAACAAAACAAACTCCGGGTCTGTCATGGGACTGGTATGAGTGAAACAGTTAAAAACGGTTTAAGCAGGTAAATGATATCTCATAAGACCACGCCGTATAATGGAATGGGTTTTTCCCTTATGAGAATCCAAATTATCTTTATATTAAAAACCTTTTGATATTATAATAATGTCTATCAACCACAGTATAATAATCATTTAGCAGAAACGCTTTCTGTAATGACCCGGATATTTCGTCGGTTAAATTTGAATATTTAATACGGTTTTAAAATATTAATCTGATAAATTTAATGAATATTTATATTAAGTTATTAAATTAATAATCAGTTTCGATTTAATATCAAAATATTAAATCATCGTAATACGAAAAATAATTCAGTTCGATAGTTGAAACTGAATTAGAAACAGTCCAGAAGATCAGTACAAACTCCAGTTTAAATTAGAACGATAATATTTTCGAAGAATTTAAAGGTTGGACATGTAATTTATATCAATTTAAATAAAAATCAACTTCAGATGATCAAATTGGACCTTGTAACATATCCCAGTGTGTCCGGAATAGGGGTATTACCTTAGAGTTGACAGTCGTTGGGTTCAGAAAGGAGTTCGCAGTCAAGGAGTATTTTAATAAAGGGACACCGGTTCAGAAAGAAATCAAAATAAAACATAAATATCTAATTTTGTGGACCAGAACAAAACAGAAAGGAGGAGTAAAATTGGCCACGCATTTCACTTTAAACCACTCCCTCGTTCCTTTATAATCACAAGCCGACCCTTCCCCTTTTCTATTCGAACAGAATTAAAAATCGAAATCAGTCCACTTCAGAATTGAATCCACTCATTCCGGTTACCTGGGCCATCGTGCTTCTTCATCTCGCGAGCACGCACCTCGAGCTCAAAGCCAGGAGCGACGAAGTCATGAAGGAGATTGAAGACGTGAAGATTTTGGGGGTGCGATGTGGTCTCTGGCAAGGGCAAAGGAAGCGACGACCTAGCTTTTGCTAGCGTTGGAATTTGGGGGTAGTTCGAGGTTCTTAGTTTGTGCGAAGGGAGTTCCGACAAATTGAAGGTTGCGATGATGATCTCGAGATGAGAAAGCAAACCGCGATGAGCTAGGGAAGAAGCCGATGCATTCAAATCAATACTCGAATGGAGATAAATGAATTCGATTGCTACTGGAGTAGTGCGACTTGCACTGACTCAATGACAAGGAGTAGTTCGAAGGTGCGTTGATAAGGGAAGCCGATGCTTCCACTGCCGAATACAGTGAAGTGTGAAGTTCGCAATATATGGGAGGCAGGTCATTTCGGTTTCAGGGAGACATTCGATGGCCCGAGGCGGATTGCGATAGGATTGGAGGGGTGCAAACAGTGCTGCTGAAGCTCGAGATTTGGGCAGTATCAGATTTTTTTAAAATGGAGTTGCGATGTTTTAAATGGAATCTGGGTGCGTGAAACTGGGTCGAGGTCAGTAGTTCGATCAATGGAAATAAGATCTAACATGGATTAAAAGGTGCAAAATAAAAGATGATTCAAGTGGATTCATTGGAAATTTACCAGATATTCAGCAAATAAAATATCACGGTGAGTAAATCTCACTCACCTTAATTAGAATTATTTTTATGTCGTTAAAAATAATTATTGTTGCTTGTTTGAATACTGTTTGGTTGATTTAAATATATTAGTTATTTAGGACTATTATATATATATTGGGTTGATGATTGTTTGGATTCCCGCAGTCTCATTAGCGGATGCCCGCGGTACCATAGCGGATGATTACCCTATACGCCCCACGCTATGATTAGTGGATGACCTTCTATACCGCGATATCCTGCCTCGAAGCAGGATGGGTATTACTATGTTGACTAACGTCTGTGGATGCAGGAAAACAGGTTGGAGGAATCCAACTGGATTCCTCAAAAATATATTATCTGTTGTTGTTTGTTTGATTTCATATATATTCCTATATGATGTGTTAAAAATCAAGTGATTGAAAATTGTTTGATTTGATTGTTTAAATATCACTGGGGCTTGGGATATTGATTTATAAAAATATCAAAAAGGGTATTTGAAATTTAAAAGGGGAATTCTATTTTTATAAATAGAATTTGAATTTTAAATGAAGTATAGAAACATTAACTTGTTTTGAATACATATGAACAAGGAATCGAATTTATAAAGTTGTTTATAAATGGAAAGATGGAATAGGAATCGAATTTATAAAGTTGTTTATAAATGGAAAGATGGAATAGGAATCGAATTTATAAAGTTGTTTATAAATGGAAAGATGGAATAGGAATCGAATTTATAAAGTTGTTTATAAATGGAAAGATGAAATTTGAATCGAATTTATAAAGTTGTTTATAAATGGAAAGATGAAATTTGAATCGAATTTATAAAGTTGTTTATAAAGGGAAAGATGGAATTTGAATCGAATTTATAAAGTTGTTTATAAAGGAAAAGATGGAATTTGAATCGAATTTATAAAGTTGTTTATAAAGGAAAAGATGGAATTTGAATCGAATTTATAAAGTTGTTTATAAATGGAAAGATGGAATTTGAATCGAATTTATAAAGTTGTTTATAAATGGAAAGATGGGATTTGAATTGAAGTTATAAACGTTGTTTATAAATAATGCCGAGAATTCAAATGGACTTTGAATATAAGGAATTGATATAGATTTGAATATAGAAATTCAAATGGACCTTAAACTAACGATTTGAATATAGAATTCAAATGGACTTTAACTATAAAATTTGAATATAGAATTCAAATGGACTTTAACTATAGAATTTGAATATAGAATTCAAATGGAGTTTAACTAGAATTTGAATATAGAATTCAAATGAAGTTTAAATATAGGGATGCAAATAGAATTCAAATGAAGTTTAAATAAAGAGAATTCAAATAGAATTGAATTGGAATTTGAATAAGAAGTCGATAAGGAAACGAGAGTATGAGTATAATTAGAATTTGTTAATATGCAAGTTAAAAATATATTTGAACATGTCATGTTCAAATATGAAGGTAAAATAGACTGAAAAGTTAAGCAACAGATTTAATTAACAAATTGAGTTAAAACGATTGGTATAGTTAAAATAGATTGGACAGGTATAGACATACAGGAGACAGGTATGGAATAAAGTATAGAAGTGAAATAAATAGAATGCCCGACAAAAAGGTACGTATTTAATTCATATATGAGATTTTATGCGCCGTATCGGCTAGCCGCTTGGCTTTTTCTTTTTCTTTTTGAGATAAGAAGGACCGGGAAAGCTATTTGAAATTTCCCGATGCTCCCGGTACAAAGGAGGTTATGGCGAATTTTTCCGGGAATTTAAGGAGATAGAATATTTTTAAGATAATTTGATAGTTAGAAATCAACGTATCAAAATATATAGAAGTCGATTAGAAAACGAACTTAGAAATAGAATAGTATAATCAAAAAGGAAGTATAAGAATAAAACCTCGTAGGAATAGAAAGAGAAAATATATCTGTGTTTAAAGGTGAATAATCAGTTGTATGGTATTGATTATTCGAGTAAGTAGTCTTGTCTGTTTTGACGTTAAATGTTATTCAGTCAAGGTCTGAGAGGTAATTATACCCCAACTTGGTTGATTTCATGATATACCGATAAGTAGCAAGATTCAGGCTCGAAGATCAATGTGGAATAAGAATTAGTTAAATACTGTATTTGGGTTGTCGTAACGATGTTTTACACAACATCTGTTTTAACCCAAATATGTGTAAAGCTTGAAAATAGAATAATGAATATTTCTAAAGCTAGAAATAAAGGAAGGCGATATTCGGAAATGTTTTCCAAATAACGTAAAAGGCCAATATGGTTATTGAAAATATTTGGTTAACAAATATTGATAAGAAATAGAGAAGAGATTTAATTAATAGGAATATTAATTAAAGGTTCAGTGATTGTGGGATGTTTGGATGAACACTTGTTTTATTCGATAGTTAAATCATCGACTATCGAAACACTTGTTTTTATTCGATAGTTAAATCACAGACTATCGAAGTTTTGACCATCGTTGTCAATATGGAGAGACCGGTTGGATTATTATCCGAAAAACCACTCCATATTGGCAGTAGCGTGCGAATCAGATTATATAAAGATAATCGAAGACGGAGTAGAGTGCAAGGACTTTTTCTATTTATAGAAATAGTACCTTCGGTTCATCCTGTTCCTGGGTGACGTGTATGGATGAATGTCTGACAGAGTATTTCCAGAAAGGTCACGTACATTGATTTCTTCAACCGTACCAAGAGTGGAAGCGGAGAAGGAAACTTCTTTTAGCTAACACGTAATGTACTGTTGAGGACGTCAATCGGTGATTTGATGGATTTGACGATGTGGCATTCGAAGTGAATATGGCGTGATGATAAAGCGTAGCTTCTAGCCTCATCATCCGGTAAATGACAGAAATCGGGCAGGCAACATGGCTATGTAGGTCGCACCTATTAGGGTGTATAATCACCTGATCTAGAGTTTCATTTACTTCTAAAAATCTATTGTCGATGCTGACCCATTCGGGAAACGGTTGCTGATCCCAATCGTTGGTGATATACATTCGATACACTCAAGCGAAATGAGTGGTCGGTCATGTGTGGCTGAGTTGCAAGATGTTCTTGTTGAACTCGGTGTATTCTCCTCTAGAGATATACCAGCGGAAGGTGATTCCATACCTTGTCATAGTTGGAAATCCATTACCCAATACGTGCTTGCGGTTTTGATTGTATATATATGTGGAACGTGAGATGCAAACGTTCCACTAGATTGTTATCTACTTGATTTAGACATTATTATAATATCAAAAGAGTTTTGATATAAAGTTGAATCAAGTGTTTGGATTTTCATAAGGGAAAAACCCGTTCCGTGTTATGCGGCGTGGTCTTATGAGATATCATTTAGTTTTCTGAAACTGTTTTAAACTGTTTACTCATACCAGTCCCATGACTGACCCGGAGTTTACTTTGTTGTTTTCCCTAAACTCTTGGGTGCCTAAATTTGTACGGGCAGTCAAGTAGTCGGGAATTTACAGATATACTGGAAGAGCTTGGCGCAGGAGGCTTCAGGATCATATAGCTATAGTTATTTCTGCTGTGTTGTAAGTGATGTACTTTGATATTGATGTATATTCAAGTACAGATGTATATTTCAAGTTATGTTATATATATTATATGTTATTCGTTCCGCTGTGAGATTCGTGTTACTCTGATGTTGTGTTCTTCTTCTTCTTCTATTCTAAGTTTCTATCTTATCTATCCTCACCCTCTAACTTCTTTCTATTAATGGTTCGAATTTCCGTGATATTTGGGGTTGGACTTGTGTTTTTGGTCAGCTCAAATTTTACCGGATTTTCGGGTCACTACAGTTGGTATCAGAGCCAGGTTGAGCGAATACCTAGGCTTGTTGGAATGTGCTCATTAGAGATAGGATCAGTAGTATCCTAGAATGAGTTGAGTGTATATATACATACGAGAGAGCGTATTTGTTATTTGATATAAAAACTGTTTTATATTGTGTTGACTAGTCTGTTGAGTGGATTATAAATTTTGGTCGAATCGTGGGACGCCACGAAGTCGATAGGAGTTTATAAACACTTGAACAGAAGATTGGACACGATATTGTTTTCAAATAGTTAAGTTGATTGTTAGGATTATAATCGAATTAGATTATAAAAAAAAAAACTGGAATAGTTATATATATAACCAATGGAATTTGTATATGAAATCAAATATACAAAGTAGAGGAAATTGAAATTGAATTCCAACCAGAATTCAGAATTTAAAATCCTGGGAGTTTGGAAAATATTTTTCTAAATGGAGTTTGAAAGAAATAAAGCACTGAACTCATTCAGTAGCTGGGAAATAATTCTGATGATGGTCGCAACATCATCAGTGTTCATTTTCGAGTTTCTAAGTGATGAATTGCTGCCTTAGAAAAGTTTTGATGGAAATTTGTTTGAAAGGAAAACAAGTTGTTGAAAATTCAAATGGTTTGAATTTGGGATAGGTATAAATATATGTATATATTTATATAACTTCAAAGGAATTTTGAAATGAGAATTGGAATATAGATTTCAAATAGAAATAAAATAAAGGAATTTGAATATATATATAATTCAAATAGAAGTGAAATAGAATTTGAATTCAAAGGAATTCAAATGAGTTTGAATAAAGGAAAAATTCAAATAAAAATTGTATAAGAAAAATTGAAATGGAATTTGAATTCAAAAGGAATTCAAAGGAATTCAAATAGAAATATATGGCTTTGTTGTTGTTATTGTTGAATTTGAATTCAAAGGAATCCAAATGGATTTGAATAGAGAAAAGTCAAATAGAGATTTGAATATTAGAATTCAAATAAAATTTGGTTAAATAGAATTTCGAAGAAAATATAAAGTTTGAAATTGAAATTGAACAAAGGAGTTGAAATAGAATTTAAATTCAAAAGGATTTCAAATAGGAATTTGAATAAGGATAAATAGAAATTGAATAGAAGGAAATTCAAATATAGAGTTGAATAAAGAAATTCAAATGGAATTTGAATATTGTAAATATATAGGATTTGAATATTAGAAGTGAAATAGATCAGGAATATTATGAAATGGATTGGATATATATTAAAAATATATCAGATTGGAGTTGAAATTATTATAAACAAAGTTAGAACGTTTATATTTATAAATATAATTAAAACGAGCTCGTCGTAGCGCGGCAGTTCGTAAATTGGCGATTCGAACTTCAAATTAGTATACAGAACTCAATTAAAGTCGGAATTCTTTGAAACAAGAATCGTCGGGACCGGTTGAATAATAGTTTTATAATGAAAGAGAAAAATCTGGATTTCGTCGTATAGATTTTGAGTTATGGCAAAATCAAATTTTTAGAAAAGCAGCGCCAGAACCATTATATAACCATAACGGTTTAATTGAATAAACAAAAGGATTTTAAGGAAATAAAATCCGAATTGGAATCAGAAAATCCAGACTGGAGATATAAAATAAATATGAACTCCAGTGAAGTAAGTGAAATGATTTTTAAGACGAAAATCATATTTTAAATAGTTAAATAGAATTAACTAAATTTGTAAAAAAATTAGTTAAAGGAAATTTGAATCGAAATTGGGTTTTTGGATAAGTGAAAGAGATTGAGAATTTATATTCGAAATCGAATATATAACTCGAGTTGAAAATATAGTTAGATTAGTTTATAAGTAAGTTGACATATATTTGAACAAGTTATATTCAAATAAAAAGGGTGGAATCGGCAAAAGGATTAATTAGCAACTAGTTAATGGGAATTTGATTGATTGAAATTAAATTTAACTTAGTAAGTTAAATGGATCGAAATGAATAAATTGAGTAAAATCAATGTGAATGAAATATGAATTGGGAAATATAAAGGAATTATATTTGTAACACAATACAAAGGATGTTATGTGTAAACAAATAGAAGGAGAAATATTTGTAAAAACATTTACAAATAGAATTAAAAGGAAATATGTGTAAAACGTTTACAAATAGATTAAATGGAAATATTTATTTATTTGTTAAATAAATAGAATGTTATAAATGAGATATTTATTTGTTAAATAAATAGAATTTAATCAAAGGAATATTCAGAAGATGAATAGAAAATGGAAATCTGTTTTAACGGATAAGTAGAAAAGATTAATTTATAAAAAAAAACAGTTTATAAATTAAATTAGAAATTTATCATTCGATAGATGGAATATATAAGCCTGAACTTATATAGAGAAGAGATATTGGTTTTTAACATCGATAGATTTAAATAGAAGGGGTACACAACACTTGTATAAGTGAAGTAACGTTATTAAAGAGAACATTTATAAAGTGAAGAACCGTTACTAAAAGTAAATCTTTATAAATGAATAAACGCTATCCAATAGGAGTTATTCGAATAGGAGAAGTCGATTAGTGTTAGAATAAATCGATTAGAGTAAGAATTAACCAGTTAGAGTTAATCAGTCAGGGTTAATCCGTAGAGTTAATTGAATATTAATTATTCAATTAGAATTTATCGAATATTTGTTATTCAAATTAAGAGTTAACCAGATAGAGTTGATTGAACATAGCTAATCGAATTAGAATTTAATTGAATGTTAGTTATTCAATTAAAGTTGATCGAATATAGTTATTGAGATAGAGTTGGTCAAACATAGTTACTTAGGATAAGTTGCCATTTCGTACGACTGCTAGCGTAATTCGCAGGGCTGCAGATAGCCTGGGGCGGTCGAATGTTTCCTGGGAGAATCAGGCGTAACCATTGTGATCGCTGCGATCTAGAGTCAAGCGAATGGAGTTAAATCGAATATTGTTTATTCGAAAGGATTTATCGAATATTGGTTATTCGAAGGAGTTATCGAATTTAGTTATTCGATGGAGTTAATCGAAAAGAGTTAAATCCAATAGAGTTAATGGATAAGAGTAGATTGAATAGAGTAAATCGAATATAGTTTATTCGAAGAAAAGTTTTCGAATCGAGTTATTCGAAAGAGAGTAAATCGAATATAGTTATTCGAAGGAAGGAGTTATCGAATAGGGATTTATTTGAAAGAGAGTTACGTAAGGAAGTTTGAAATGTTGAGTATCAACATAAATAAGTTTCGAAAAGTAATAGGTTAGTATCACTTTCTACCTTAGCAATTTCGAGGACGAAATTATTTTAAGTGGGGAAGAATGTAATGACCCGGATATTTCGTCGGTTAAATTTGAATATTTAATACGGTTTTAAAATATTAATCTGATAAATTTAATGAATATTTATATTAAGTTATTAAATTAATAATCAGTTTCGATTTAATATCAAAATATTAAATCATCGTAATACGAAAAATAATTCAGTTCGATAGTTGAAACTGAATTAGAAACAGTCCAGAAGATCAGTACAAACTCCAGTTTAAATTAGAACGATAATATTTTCGAAGAATTTAAAGGTTGGACATGTAATTTATATCAATTTAAATAAAAATCAACTTCAGATGATCAAATTGGACCTTGTAACATATCCCAGTGTGTCCGGAATAGGGGTATTACCTTAGAGTTGACAGTCGTTGGGTTCAGAAAGGAGTTCGCAGTCAAGGAGTATTTTAATAAAGGGACACCGGTTCAGAAAGAAATCAAAATAAAACATAAATATCTAATTTTGTGGACCAGAACAAAACAGAAAGGAGGAGTAAAATTGGCCACGCATTTCACTTTAAACCACTCCCTCGTTCCTTTATAATCACAAGCCGACCCTTCCCCTTTTCTATTCGAACAGAATTAAAAATCGAAATCAGTCCACTTCAGAATTGAATCCACTCATTCCGGTTACCTGGGCCATCGTGCTTCTTCATCTCGCGAGCACGCACCTCGAGCTCAAAGCCAGGAGCGACGAAGTCATGAAGGAGATTGAAGACGTGAAGATTTTGGGGGTGCGATGTGGTCTCTGGCAAGGGCAAAGGAAGCGACGACCTAGCTTTTGCTAGCGTTGGAATTTGGGGGTAGTTCGAGGTTCTTAGTTTGTGCGAAGGGAGTTCCGACAAATTGAAGGTTGCGATGATGATCTCGAGATGAGAAAGCAAACCGCGATGAGCTAGGGAAGAAGCCGATGCATTCAAATCAATACTCGAATGGAGATAAATGAATTCGATTGCTACTGGAGTAGTGCGACTTGCACTGACTCAATGACAAGGAGTAGTTCGAAGGTGCGTTGATAAGGGAAGCCGATGCTTCCACTGCCGAATACAGTGAAGTGTGAAGTTCGCAATATATGGGAGGCAGGTCATTTCGGTTTCAGGGAGACATTCGATGGCCCGAGGCGGATTGCGATAGGATTGGAGGGGTGCAAACAGTGCTGCTGAAGCTCGAGATTTGGGCAGTATCAGATTTTTTTAAAATGGAGTTGCGATGTTTTAAATGGAATCTGGGTGCGTGAAACTGGGTCGAGGTCAGTAGTTCGATCAATGGAAATAAGATCTAACATGGATTAAAAGGTGCAAAATAAAAGATGATTCAAGTGGATTCATTGGAAATTTACCAGATATTCAGCAAATAAAATATCACGGTGAGTAAATCTCACTCACCTTAATTAGAATTATTTTTATGTCGTTAAAAATAATTATTGTTGCTTGTTTGAATACTGTTTGGTTGATTTAAATATATTAGTTATTTAGGACTATTATATATATATTGGGTTGATGATTGTTTGGATTCCCGCAGTCTCATTAGCGGATGCCCGCGGTACCATAGCGGATGATTACCCTATACGCCCCACGCTATGATTAGTGGATGACCTTCTATACCGCGATATCCTGCCTCGAAGCAGGATGGGTATTACTATGTTGACTAACGTCTGTGGATGCAGGAAAACAGGTTGGAGGAATCCAACTGGATTCCTCAAAAATATATTATCTGTTGTTGTTTGTTTGATTTCATATATATTCCTATATGATGTGTTAAAAATCAAGTGATTGAAAATTGTTTGATTTGATTGTTTAAATATCACTGGGGCTTGGGATATTGATTTATAAAAATATCAAAAAGGGTATTTGAAATTTAAAAGGGGAATTCTATTTTTATAAATAGAATTTGAATTTTAAATGAAGTATAGAAACATTAACTTGTTTTGAATACATATGAACAAGGAATCGAATTTATAAAGTTGTTTATAAATGGAAAGATGGAATAGGAATCGAATTTATAAAGTTGTTTATAAATGGAAAGATGGAATAGGAATCGAATTTATAAAGTTGTTTATAAATGGAAAGATGGAATAGGAATCGAATTTATAAAGTTGTTTATAAATGGAAAGATGAAATTTGAATCGAATTTATAAAGTTGTTTATAAATGGAAAGATGAAATTTGAATCGAATTTATAAAGTTGTTTATAAAGGGAAAGATGGAATTTGAATCGAATTTATAAAGTTGTTTATAAAGGAAAAGATGGAATTTGAATCGAATTTATAAAGTTGTTTATAAAGGAAAAGATGGAATTTGAATCGAATTTATAAAGTTGTTTATAAATGGAAAGATGGAATTTGAATCGAATTTATAAAGTTGTTTATAAATGGAAAGATGGGATTTGAATTGAAGTTATAAACGTTGTTTATAAATAATGCCGAGAATTCAAATGGACTTTGAATATAAGGAATTGATATAGATTTGAATATAGAAATTCAAATGGACCTTAAACTAACGATTTGAATATAGAATTCAAATGGACTTTAACTATAAAATTTGAATATAGAATTCAAATGGACTTTAACTATAGAATTTGAATATAGAATTCAAATGGAGTTTAACTAGAATTTGAATATAGAATTCAAATGAAGTTTAAATATAGGGATGCAAATAGAATTCAAATGAAGTTTAAATAAAGAGAATTCAAATAGAATTGAATTGGAATTTGAATAAGAAGTCGATAAGGAAACGAGAGTATGAGTATAATTAGAATTTGTTAATATGCAAGTTAAAAATATATTTGAACATGTCATGTTCAAATATGAAGGTAAAATAGACTGAAAAGTTAAGCAACAGATTTAATTAACAAATTGAGTTAAAACGATTGGTATAGTTAAAATAGATTGGACAGGTATAGACATACAGGAGACAGGTATGGAATAAAGTATAGAAGTGAAATAAATAGAATGCCCGACAAAAAGGTACGTATTTAATTCATATATGAGATTTTATGCGCCGTATCGGCTAGCCGCTTGGCTTTTTCTTTTTCTTTTTGAGATAAGAAGGACCGGGAAAGCTATTTGAAATTTCCCGATGCTCCCGGTACAAAGGAGGTTATGGCGAATTTTTCCGGGAATTTAAGGAGATAGAATATTTTTAAGATAATTTGATAGTTAGAAATCAACGTATCAAAATATATAGAAGTCGATTAGAAAACGAACTTAGAAATAGAATAGTATAATCAAAAAGGAAGTATAAGAATAAAACCTCGTAGGAATAGAAAGAGAAAATATATCTGTGTTTAAAGGTGAATAATCAGTTGTATGGTATTGATTATTCGAGTAAGTAGTCTTGTCTGTTTTGACGTTAAATGTTATTCAGTCAAGGTCTGAGAGGTAATTATACCCCAACTTGGTTGATTTCATGATATACCGATAAGTAGCAAGATTCAGGCTCGAAGATCAATGTGGAATAAGAATTAGTTAAATACTGTATTTGGGTTGTCGTAACGATGTTTTACACAACATCTGTTTTAACCCAAATATGTGTAAAGCTTGAAAATAGAATAATGAATATTTCTAAAGCTAGAAATAAAGGAAGGCGATATTCGGAAATGTTTTCCAAATAACGTAAAAGGCCAATATGGTTATTGAAAATATTTGGTTAACAAATATTGATAAGAAATAGAGAAGAGATTTAATTAATAGGAATATTAATTAAAGGTTCAGTGATTGTGGGATGTTTGGATGAACACTTGTTTTATTCGATAGTTAAATCATCGACTATCGAAACACTTGTTTTTATTCGATAGTTAAATCACAGACTATCGAAGTTTTGACCATCGTTGTCAATATGGAGAGACCGGTTGGATTATTATCCGAAAAACCACTCCATATTGGCAGTAGCGTGCGAATCAGATTATATAAAGATAATCGAAGACGGAGTAGAGTGCAAGGACTTTTTCTATTTATAGAAATAGTACCTTCGGTTCATCCTGTTCCTGGGTGACGTGTATGGATGAATGTCTGACAGAGTATTTCCAGAAAGGTCACGTACATTGATTTCTTCAACCGTACCAAGAGTGGAAGCGGAGAAGGAAACTTCTTTTAGCTAACACGTAATGTACTGTTGAGGACGTCAATCGGTGATTTGATGGATTTGACGATGTGGCATTCGAAGTGAATATGGCGTGATGATAAAGCGTAGCTTCTAGCCTCATCATCCGGTAAATGACAGAAATCGGGCAGGCAACATGGCTATGTAGGTCGCACCTATTAGGGTGTATAATCACCTGATCTAGAGTTTCATTTACTTCTAAAAATCTATTGTCGATGCTGACCCATTCGGGAAACGGTTGCTGATCCCAATCGTTGGTGATATACATTCGATACACTCAAGCGAAATGAGTGGTCGGTCATGTGTGGCTGAGTTGCAAGATGTTCTTGTTGAACTCGGTGTATTCTCCTCTAGAGATATACCAGCGGAAGGTGATTCCATACCTTGTCATAGTTGGAAATCCATTACCCAATACGTGCTTGCGGTTTTGATTGTATATATATGTGGAACGTGAGATGCAAACGTTCCACTAGATTGTTATCTACTTGATTTAGACATTATTATAATATCAAAAGAGTTTTGATATAAAGTTGAATCAAGTGTTTGGATTTTCATAAGGGAAAAACCCGTTCCGTGTTATGCGGCGTGGTCTTATGAGATATCATTTAGTTTTCTGAAACTGTTTTAAACTGTTTACTCATACCAGTCCCATGACTGACCCGGAGTTTACTTTGTTGTTTTCCCTAAACTCTTGGGTGCCTAAATTTGTACGGGCAGTCAAGTAGTCGGGAATTTACAGATATACTGGAAGAGCTTGGCGCAGGAGGCTTCAGGATCATATAGCTATAGTTATTTCTGCTGTGTTGTAAGTGATGTACTTTGATATTGATGTATATTCAAGTACAGATGTATATTTCAAGTTATGTTATATATATTATATGTTATTCGTTCCGCTGTGAGATTCGTGTTACTCTGATGTTGTGTTCTTCTTCTTCTTCTATTCTAAGTTTCTATCTTATCTATCCTCACCCTCTAACTTCTTTCTATTAATGGTTCGAATTTCCGTGATATTTGGGGTTGGACTTGTGTTTTTGGTCAGCTCAAATTTTACCGGATTTTCGGGTCACTACACTTTCATCTCACGTTCTACATATATAATATACAATCAAAACCGCAAGCACGTATTGGGTAATGGATTTCCAACTATAACAAAGTATGGAACCACCATTCGCTAGTGTATCTCTAGAGAGGAATACACTGGGTTCAACAAGAACATCTTGCAACCCGGCCACACATGACCGACCACTCATTTCGCTTGAGTGTATCGAACGTATATCACCAATGGTTGGGATCAGCAACTGTTTCCGGAATGGGACAGCATCAACAATAGGTTTTAGAAATAAATGAAACTCTAGATCAGGTGATTATACACCCTACTTCGGTGCAACCGACTTAGCCATGTTGCCTGCCCGATTTCTGTCATTTACCGGATGTGAGGCTAGAAGTTACGCTTTATCATCACACCAGATTCACTTTGAATGCCACATCGTCAAATCCATCAAATCACTGATTGACGTCCTCAACCATACATTATGTGTTAGCTAAAAGAAGTTTCCTTCTCCGCTTTCACTCTTGGTACGGTTGGAGAAATCAATATACGTGATCGTCTGGAAATACTATGTCAGACATCCGTCCATACAAGTCATCTAGGAACAGGATGAACCGAAGGCACTATTCAGTACATCCACCTTAGACACTGTTATCTAAGACTTATACAATAGCCCTTGCACTTTACTCCGTCTTCAATTATCTTTGGCATATATGATTCGCAACGCTTATGCCAATACAGAGTGGTTCTTTGGATAATAATCCAACCGGTCTCTCCGTATTAACAACGTTAAAAGGGTCAAAACTTCGATAGTTTGTGATTTAACCATCAAAGAAAAACAGGTGTGCAAACAACGATATTATTTCCAGATGGAAATTCTATCAATTATTCATCAATCATATATATATATATTCTTATTTTCTATGTTTAGAAAATATACGTTAACACTAGAAAACATTTCCTAATCTTCTTTACTTGGTTTTAAACAGATGTTTAAATCAACATCGCGACGACAACTCAAACTACTTTACTTATTTACTAAATTCACTTAACCACTTTCACTCTCGAACCTTACCCATTTCTAAATTAAAAACGAAGTCAATCAAGTTGGGGTATAATTACCTCTCAGACCTTAACTGAACAACATTTCAAATCTCGAAATAAGGTAAGTTCATCTTTTAACTCTTTAACACTTCCTTACGAAATTCTCTTTCGAAAAATCTCTATTTGATAAATCCTCCCTTCGAATAAACTATATTCGATTAACTCCTTTAATTCTATTCGAATAACTATATTCGATTTAACTCCTTTCGATTAACTAAATTCGATAACTCCTTTTATTTAACTCTATTCGAATAAACTAATATTCGATTACTCCTTTTATTTAACTCTATTCGAATAAACTAATATTCGATTAACTTAGTTTGCCTAACTCTATCTCAATTAACTCCTATCGAATAACTAATTCGATAACTCTAATTAAATAACTGATATTCAATTAACTCTAGTTTTCGATTTACCCTTATTCACTAACTTTATATGCTTTATAAAGATTTCCTTCTACAGCGTTTATCCACTTATAATGATTACCTTCTACAGCGTTTATCCAGTTATAATGATTACCTTCTACAGCGTTTATTCCTTATCTATTTTTACCTTCTACAGCATTTATCCAGTTATAATGATTACCTTCTACAGCGTTTATCCAGTTATAATGATTACCTTCTACAGCGTTTATTCCTTATCTATTTGTTTACTTAACAAATAACTACTCCCTTTTTAATTCTATTTATTTAACAAATAAATATATCTTTTATCTTTTCTATTTATTTAACAAATAAATATCTCCTTTTATTATCTATTCTATTTAGCCAATAATATTTCCTTTTATATCTATTCTATCTATTTTAACAAATAAATATTTCCTTTTATATCTATTCTATTTATTCTAAAAAATAAATATCTCCTTTTTAATCTATTTGTAAATGTTCTACAAATATTCCCTTTATATCTCTATTCTCTTTGTAAATGGTTTACACACATTTCTCTTTCTATTTTATTTGACAAATATTTTCCTTTATATTTGTTCGACAAATATTTTCCTTTATATTTTTTTTACAAATATTTTCCTCTATATTTGTTTTACAAATATATCCACTTTTACTTTTCAAATTATTTTCCTTTATGAAATTCTTTTCCTTTTATATATAAAATCCATTGATTTTATATAAATAAATTTATTTTCAAAATCAACTTTGAAAATCCGCTTACTACGTTCTGGTATTTGTTACGATATTTAACACACTATATAACAACGATAAAAATCGTCCAAACACATATAATCAACGTCAGATTATATATCACACCATATATCAAAATATATAAATCACAGTAAAATAAATGTTGAGGAATCCATTGGATTCCTCCAACCTGTTTCCCTGCATCACAGATGTTAAACAATATAGATAACATCACTTTTAGTTCCATATGATATATTCTGTTAAACGGAATTAATATAGAAATTCACTAACTGACTAGCAATTCAATCAAATAGTCAACACACAGTCAATCAGCCAATATTTAACAGTTCTAAAAATACAACATGAAATTATAAACTGTTCAGAGTTAGTGAGATTTACTCACATTTGCGCATTAGCCGTTAAATAACGGTTTGCGTTATTTGATTCAGTCGGACAATTTATTTCGCTATAAATTGTAACGAGCTCGGATTCACTTCCAGTCAGTTCCATTGTGGAGCTCTCGTCCATACGGTCCCAACGGGTCTTGTTTCGCTGAGAACCGATATCGTATGACATAGATATGTATTTTAGAAATTTGCGTACACATTTTTACAATTTAACTTAAACTTAATTAAATTTGTTCGGGCCTTGCCATACTATATTCTTAGCCCAAAACCCATACACTTATCCACCCGTGTCTTCCATCTTTCCCAACATCCAGATGTTGTTTTCTTTTGTAGCAAACCAACTTCCCTTTCACGGTCTTTTATTTGCATTGGCCCATTCTCCCTTTTAAAACTTGTGTATCATTTCTTCTTCCTTGTTAAAACTTTCGAACAGCAATTCCGTCTCTCTCTCTTCAGACATATATTTCCTGTGCCACTTTCCATTTTGAAACCCCATACCCTGCTCCATTTCCGCATACATCTGACCAGTTCAAAACAGTAATTCACCTTCTACACCTTTCCATTAAACAACTAGCCAATTTTCACCAAACACTCCTCTCTAAATCCCCTTACACCTGCGTACACGTGAATCCCCCTCACGTTATTTATAACCGCCCATGCACCCTTGTTAAACCGATGCCCATATTTATATATTCCCAATAAAAGAAACAACCGCCCTTACCAGTTCACAAAAGTTATTCCTCCACTTGAAACTGCGAGCTCCTGGTATATATTTGGCATTCCGACCCATACTGCACGTGTCCTGGACTCCCCTTCTTTATTGTTCACGCCTCCTCAACTCAACTCTCTCCTTGTATACTTCTTGCACAACTCCATTCAAACTCTCCGCCTGTACACTCTTGACCAGGCCATCCCCACAACACTCACCCCATGACCTCCCTCCAATACTTGTGTTAAATCCCGGTCCCCTCCATGCTACAGCAAAATGGGTCAAAGCTCACGTCCTCTATTTGTTTTGATATGAGTTTCCTTGTTTAGTGGCGGCCGGTTTTGATTGGAGAAATGAGTATTAGGTTAGAACGCTTAAAGGTAATATATAGGGGTGGGATTCTAGATATTTATTTTGAGTGGTGGCTGAGAATAATTGATGTGTGGCCTTATTTAGGTTTTAGAAAGGTTTGGGTAACATGTAGTTGTAGGGTGGCCACGTTCTACTTGTTTACATCTTTGTTTGAGAACCAAAGGAAATGGTCGGTTGAAATGAGTGAAACGTGGTCCTTTGTTTAATGTTATAACTTTTGTTAAAGTTATTATATAGTGTATAGATATTTTATATCCATTTTCGTAAATTCCATTCATATACAACTGCTATAGACAGAGTTGATCATACCATTGTGACGACCAACGTACCATGATCCCAAAGGTATAATAATACTGGTAGATTAACTCTTATTGTGAAACCCCGAAATGTCGATACAGGGTACCAAATACTCCAAATTAAAAGTTGCTTATTTAATTAATTAAAAATTACCATAAAATCCTAAAAATTAAATTATCGTTATATCCCAAAAGAACCTTGTCTAAATTCAAATCCGATCTCTAGTTATATCGAATAAACCGTTACGGTCGATAAACGATTCTATAGCGACTATTTTAAAATTTAATTTGGACATATCTCAAAATCTACACGACGAAATCCCGATTTTTCTCTTCCACTAGAAAGATATACTCCAACAGCTCCACACGTTTCTTGTTTCACAGAAATCCGGCTTAAAACGAATCCTGTACATTCAGTTGAAGTTCAAATCACCAAATTACGAACTGCAGCGCCATTTCAAGCTCGATTTTAATTATAATATAATTATACGTTCAAACTGTCGTTTATATAATATATTCGTTATTCAGATTCAATTCCAAGCTGAATTAAATATCACAGATGATCCAGTTCACATCATATCGCCATTTCAGCCAATCTGATTATTTCAGAATTTAATATATTATTTAATTATTATTTTAATTAAATATTCACCATTATTTAATTCGACAACCATTTAATTCACTATATCACTATTTATATAATTAAATAAATTAATTATAATACCTCTGCAAATGCGGGTCATTACATATGGTAAGGTATTTATGTCGATTTTCGGGGCCGAAAACCTTGGGTCGTTACATACAGAATCCGTTTTAAGTCAGAATTATGTGAAACAAGAAATGTTAGAATCTATTTGATTATTATTTTCTAATGCAAGAGAAAATTTGAGATTTATCTTTTATATTGTAAGTTATGTCCAAATAAAATTTTCAAATAGTCGCTATGGAAATCGTTTATAAACGATAACGTTTATTTAATAAATTATAAATGGAATTTTATATAATTTGAATATCGTTTAACTCGTATATTTTAGTTTTGAGTTATAATCCATATTAGTTAAATTTTGAGTTATATATTATTTTATTTGGATATATATATATGATAATAATTTATTATTATTTAATTTATTTATATTATTATTGATATTATATAAGCGTTAGAAATAGCTATTTTTCCAAACAACCTCCGCTTTCGACAAAACAAATTTTATTGGGATATATATAGCTAGTTATTGTTAGATTTTCAGTTTGGAGCCAATTATAGTTGTTTTGTGAGTGTGTTATATTTTAAATGTGAACCGATGAATATATTAAAATTGAAAATAATGGCGTTGTGCAAACGGAGTCGATTTTCAACGAAATTAGTTTAGCTGGGTTCAGAACGTCAAGACGTAGGAGTGTGTAATTTCTTTGTGTTTGGGGTTTGTGAGTATCGGTGCGTATTTAACGGTCAGCGTTAAATAGCGGTAGCCATAAAAATTAAATCTAGTCTAAATAAATCCTACCCTATATCAACCTAAATTATATAACCTTCAGCCTTAAGAAATATAAAAGCAAGTAATACATGTAGTTGAACTGTACACGTATCCACGTGCCTATGCGCGAAGTTTTACACCAACATGTACAATTCAAAAATGATATTTAATATCAATCAAATACACAACTATGACGCTGAGGGTGAAACAACACTGTAGCTAACCTGTATCTATCAACATACATATAATCCATGCAAGAAGCCTACCCTAATAAAAACCTTAGAAGAGAAGTATGCCCTGCAGTTTTTTTTCTCCTACTCTATGCTATACGGTGAAGTCAAAATAAATTGAAATGAAAATACAAAGTCTTCCCACGTTCTACCTTTTAACTTCCTCAAGTCTACCTACATATACCATCCCCATCAACTTAAATCACACAGTTGGAGAAGGCAGCCTAAACCTAATGCATACCCTACGTTGTACGTTTGGAGATGGACGTTGATCATATTTATAAAATTTGAAAGGTTGCAACGCTTCTAGAACGTTACAGCGGTGAAAAAACACTTCCTTTCAAAATTGAAAAAATGACAGTTATATGTCGACATGCCAACATATGTATGTCAACGTATGTTCTTCAAAATTTGAAATTTGAGTATTTTTCAAGTGTTTTAATATATATATATATATATATATATATATATATATATATATATATATGAGGAGGGCCGCTTCACCTCTTATATTGCACGTGAACTCTCCCCCTTAATCTCCACTCATTTCCCCGCTCATTCTCTCTTCCCACTAAGAAATAATATTGAAATGGAAAGAAACATAATGAGTGGGGAAATGGGTGGTGGAGATTAAGGGGGAGAGTTCACGTGCAATATAAGAGGTGTAGCGGAACTCTCCTATATGTATGTATGTATATATATATATATGTATATATGTATATATATATATGTATATATGTATATATATATATATGTGTATATATATATATATTCTCAAAATTCTTGAATTAGAACATAGCGATATAAATGAGTATTATAAATTAGAAAATCATATGAAATCATAAATACAAATTATCTAAACATATTTATAAAATTATAAAGTTTAAAACTATATATATATATATATAAAAAAAACATAAAAGTATATAACTATATAAATATATATAAACCTATAATCTTTAAAACTTAAGTTTAAAATCAAAAGTAAAATAGAAAAACTTAATTTGAATTTGAATTTTGAGAATAGAATTTGAAAATCAGAATTTGAATTTGAACCTAAAGTGCTATTCAGAGTCTTACATAAACTAGACTCTATTACTATATTTATCTTGAACTATTGATTTCTTGATTACTCATGAATCTTGAATCTTCTCTGAATACTGAATCTCTTGAATCTCTAAACTGTACGGTCTTTAGTATTAAATCATGTATACAAATCCTGCATATATATATATATATATATATATATATATATATATAAGGGTGACTATTTGAACACAAAATTAGACACAAAGAGAGAGACACAAAGCCTCAACCGTTGGATCTTTTTGTCTTTATATGGAGAGGTGTAATTCATGGGCTGATCCAATGGTGCAAATCAATTGTGTCACCATTTGTGTTAAAATTTTGTGTTTCTATATATATATATATATATATATATATATATATATATATATATATATATATATATATATATATTCTAGGTAGACATGTTAGTATAGAATTTTTTTTTTTTTGTTGCTACGTATTTTATAATCAATTAATATTGAAGGTCGTTGTCATCAAAACTTCACTCTCTAACAAACGACACATTGAAGTTTAATTATAACACATTTGATATCTCGCTCAGTCCAAAATATAAAACGAGTGTATATAACCATATAGATATTTGTGTGTGTTATAAATGTATATACACATGTATATATACAGGTACTAACACAAGGGATGGTTTAAATATTTATGTGAATTAAATAAATACCAAAAAAAAAAAAAAAAAAAAATCTCATAGGACCATTGTTACAAAAATAAGGATGGTCATTAGGCGGCGGACAGAGTTATGAAATGTTTTGAACACCAGATTAAATCCCTACTACTAAATAATCGTGTTAACCAACTGCTAAGCGGTAGAAATAAGGTTTATGCTACACCTCATTTAGGTGGAAAGTGAGTAATAATATCAACAATTAGGCATGTCAGTTGACCATTTTAGGTATTAAACCCGAATCCTAATCAAATTACAGTAATTAAAATCTGAACTCAACCCGAATCCATAGGGTATTTCAAACAAACAACCGAGCCCAACCGGTTGAGCTTTCAAGCTCCTCTCGCATACCTAACCCAAAATATTTAAGTTAAAATCATATTTTAAAATTGTGACTTCGGTTCTTTTTTTTTTTTCTTTTTTTTTTTAATGCAAATGCTGCCAATATATAAATTGGACAGTGACACGCTCAAATTCACAATAAATGCATATAAAAATACTTACATGTAAACAAACAAAATGATAAACAGATAACATATACACTTATATTTTAATACGGTAGAAAACTAATAGTTGACTCGAACCTTAACCCAACCAAGTTTACTAAAAGCACACCCGACCCTGTTAATGACTGGGACTGAGCAGGACAAGGCTGGGACTGAGCAGTAAAATGCAAAACCATACTTTATAAGAAGAATCCGAGCCGGGCTCAAACCGAAACTCATACCATTGACAGACCTACCAGAATGCTCTCTTTTGGAAATGCTCTAACACACGTATAAAAACTAATTCTAAAAGATGATGAAGAAAAGAAGCATTCTGTCTCATGTATTTTAACTTATTTCCTATTTACCATTATATAGTTATTATTAAATGATTAGCAAAAGATTCAACTCGTCGCCTATGAGAATAAATCATCTTTTTTCCTGATGTTCATGATGTAGACAAACTCTAATTAAAACAAATAATCAGTAACATAACATGTACACTCCTATCACTATCACTAATCATGCACAAGAAGCATGCATGGCCATTTGCTAGTTTTAACGTAGAAGTACATCACACCTAGATCAATTTTAAAATTGCAAAATGCAGAGCACTGAACTTTTATCCGTAAACATTTCAACCATTCAATTTACCAAGCTTTCACTTGGCTCACAAGCATCATAAAACCTAAAAACTCTTGCAAAGGTTTGTAGGATTGCATTATCCACCGAAAGGAAAGGAATACCCGGCAACTATTTCTGCATAAGTAACAAACGTGCAGATTCATTGATAATTCCCACCTCATGTACTAATAATTCTTTTTCTGATACTACATATTTCACTAAGTTGTTTTTGATTCAGCCATCAACGTACGAAAATACAACTCAAAGAAGTTGAATGCACCACATTAACCATAATTGATACAGTGAAGTCAAATAAATAAATCCAGATTGATAACAGTTGCAAACTAAAATTAAAATAATAACATGTACTCCCATTCAACTGATAGCGTTTACCAATTTTTCCTAGAAAACATCACAATGGTGAACGCTGGCTGAATTCTTCAATCAGTTGAGTAGCAAGGACAATGAGGTCTACGAGTGAACTGTATGAAGCACGCAAAAATCTTGCTTCCACCGCTTCTAAATGGCTAAAAAGAACAAGAAAAGAGATAATAGCATATAACAAGAAAAGAGATCATAGCATATGACGTCTCAGGGGATGAAATCAAATCTTATAGTATTAGACGATAAGGCAGCTTACACTATCAGTTTGCTATCTGATACGGATACCGCTCTCTTCACCTTGTCTGGCTGCAGCTGTAAAATTAAGCCAATATTAGCTTTTACATTAAATGCTGCTATACCTTGAGCACCAGATTTTAAGTTGTCAGTAGTAGCAAAAAATAATAACATAATGAATGTATGATGTTAGGAAATTGTTTACTTCTTTGTCCACTTCTAAAGATGCTTGAACAATAGATGCATGCTCCTTTGAACCATATTCCACTTCAAAGTTGCTGTTGGACAAAAACACTTATTATTCGCGCAGGGATGTTGGATGGAAAATGTACATACAACCATTGACATTTTTGTTCTATCAAGCTAGATTTACTTCCTCTTCAGAAATAAATTTCACAACTTCAGTTTAAGACATCTATGAACGACTGTCAAAGTTAGGTGAAATATAATACAATTGCAGATAATCACTTAAAAGGAAAAAGAAGAGAGTATATATTTTTGCACACATGCACGTACACACACACATATGTATATATTTGCACAGGTTATCATGCCTTTCTCTTAAACAATGCAATCTTTATTACCCATCCTCTTAACTTTTGAATTAATAAATTATAACTGTCCCTCTTTGTAAATTCTTACAACCAAAGCAACCTGCTGACATTAGGGTCATCATGTAAGTTGTATGATCTTTACTGTATACATTCAAATAAAAATTGGTGTCACACCAAGCTTTTTTAGTGCATTACTGCAGTTAACTTCCTCATCAAAATAATAGGTTCTGAATAAGCATTAAGTGTTAATTTTTAAAGCAACATTCTACAGTGATTTTTTTTTAGATAAAATCAACAACTTTTACTTGCAACTTGTCAAAAATGAAGTTTAAATAGAAACATGTTTCAAAGTAGATGAACAGAAATGCAATGGTATCTGCACAGGGTTGGCCGATCTGGAAGGTATGGTCATCTTGGTTTAGCTGTTAATTTGATTACTTGCGAGGACCGTTTCAACTTGTATAGGATCGAGCAAGAATTGGGAACAGAGATAAAACAAATTCCTCCACAGATCGACCAAGCAATCTACTGCAGATAAATTCCCTGTAATACCAAATTATTTCATGATGACAACCGATTCTGGGAATATCCGTTTGCTATTTGTATATATGGACTTGAAGGTTGATTTACTTGCCTGAAAGTTCTTCGATATGCAACTAAAGCTACTATTAAGTGCAGGTAACGGGGGAATGCTTGCACTATTACTTCCTAGAAAATTTGCCTGTCCGTGAACTTTGTACTCCTTTTTTTATTTCTCATGTACCGGAGCACTTTAAATTTTTTTTCAATGCTGCATCATGATATATTTTAAGAGTATTGTTAGCTATATGTTATGTTTGAGCTGTTTATCGTAACACAGAGACGGAAGTTCTTAAGAAAAAACAGAAATGCAATGGAAAAGACTCCAGATATGTTAAATTTATGAAATAAAATCGTAGAAAATTAGACTATCCTATATGCATATTTATCAAAATGAACAAAATATATAATTGACCATATTGTTCTCATCTTCCATCAGTTACACCAAGGTTGCTTGACCCTTCATTTCACATTGAGCTCAAAATATTCCTGTATTTATAAAATGATGTTTATTTTTTGCATTCTAGGTATTATTTTATTTGACAATTTAACTTTTGTTCTGTGATAATATATGTTTTTATATATGCAATTTTGTTACTATGTATTTGAATTTATTTTCTAAGATATATATGCATTGCATACTTTTATTTTTGTCTTTCTAGAATACCATATTTTCTTTATGAATAAAAAAATATTGATTAACTTTGTCGAGTCAACTAATTCAAAATTCAGAATATATCCTTTGAAAGAAAATATAGTTATAAAAAAAATAACAGACAAGAAAATTTTGTCCAGAAAAAAGTTTGCTTAGAAGACATGCCTCAGTGCTTGATATCTGATCCACGTTAATTAGCTGGACATATTATTATATGATCAGATAGTAATGCATGTTATGTGAGCCTATTGCAACCTTTACATTCCAAAGATTGGTGAGGTTCAATTTTTGTATACGCTTGTTTTAACAGTCAAGTATTGAATACAGACCCTCCAATAAAGAAGGCAAGACTGCACACAATTTTCTCACTGCAAATCTCATTCAAATGGAAAATTATTCACTAGACAGACAATGACAATAAAAATAATACGATAAATAATGAATGGATCTAAAATTTTAATTTTTGTATTTGATGATTTAAGTGGTTGTTCATCAGAACTTGTGTGAAAATATAGATGATAATATTTACTAAATAAGGCTGAAGTTGGAGAACTTACTATAAAATTTTGATGAAAGGATTTTAAAAAATGAAATGAAGTAGTTGAATGAAAATGTGATTCAGAGAATTAAGTAGCGAAGAAAAATACTTGTGATGTACTATTATATAATATAAATATGTTGTAAAGTTTAAAAAGTTTTTTAAAAAGTGCAAATTAAAACATTATACTGATTTATGATCAACAAAATGTATTTATGCAGTATCATAAATTCACAAGGTTAATAAAAACATTATACTGATTGGAACCTTCAGTTCTTATGATATGGTGTTTCAAATTAAGTGTATAACTCATTATACAGATTCTAATGACTTTAATAAAACTTCGCAGCAAAATTGACAAATATTGAGAAATGAAATTTCAACTATACTAACTAATAATATCAATTACTTTATTGTAGTGAATATTCATCTCATTTCTAATTTTAGAATTTTAAGGTGGCATCTTCAATAGTTATTTTGATTGCTGAACTCAATTTTAGTATAATTTTAATAACATCCATCTTTCCTGTTTGCAAAATGAAGAGCCATATTTCCAATAGAGAGTTACTTGCCGAATATAAAGTCAAATCCAGTATCTTCATTTTGGCAAATGAACAATTGTTGGAAAATGACAACATATAATTTTCAGAGTGAGCTAAGTATAGAAAACGAGTTGAGATGCGATAACCACTAATCAAAATTTTTGTAGTTCCGTTGCAGATCGCATTCCTAATTGTTGGGAGCACTAAATTATCAGAAATGAAAATGTCCTCCAAACAAGCGCCCAAGCAATGATGCTTACACTACATAGTCCTGAAATTTGCTGGCCTGAAAATGTAAAGACAGTTCAACCCAAATCCATAATCAAGTCCATACTGCTTGATAAGAAAAATAGAAATTGAAGTTAAATAAAACATTTTCAGAAAATATTGATGATAAGAAAAGAAATATATAATATATCTAATGGAGGTATGATGCTTTGAATAAAATATCCATGCTTTTGCTTCTACCCAATATAAGGAGGAGATTTTAGCATGTCTTGATTAGATAAAATAAAACAAAGAAGTCATTAGATAAATAAAAAATGGTTCAAAGTTCCAACCAGTACGTCGGAATTCCGTCCATTCCAATCCAGTTCTGACGATGATTGAAAAGAAATCTGCATGATAATTCGTACCGCACACAACAATGGAATACAAGAAGAAAAGTGATTTGTAAGTTATATGTGAATATACCTGCAGAACGGAGGGGGCGAGGAAGAGAGCAACGACACCGAGCAAGGAAGAGAAAGGGACAGATACAAATCAATTATAGAAGAGAAAGAAGTGTAGTTCTCAATCATTGATTTTGGTTTCATGGTTTATATAATTTAGGGTTAGGAGAAAGAAATAGTTCACTTCAATTCTTAATGGCATAAAATGAATAATAAATCAGTCTATGATTTGTTTTATCAATCCCAAGTATAACATACTATATCACCAACAAAATAATTTTAACAAGTCGAAGCACACTTATCAGAAACTATAATCTTTTAACTGATGCAAAATAAACAAATAAAGAAAAACTTGATAAAAATAACAAACCAGATGTATTCCCAGTTTGAAGTAGAAGAGCCCACCAATTCCATGAACAAGATACGTGCAGGCAATATAAATAGATAATTTGAATAATGAAGGGCAAGACTGGGACTATAAGTGTGATTTTGCTCCTCTGTTAAGATTGGGGAACAAAAATTAGTTACTTCAGAGTACGGCTAATGACCTCCTGCTTTTTCATTCATACCAAACTTCAAATGTGTACTTAAGTAAAGAAGTATACTCTTAATTTGCATCCGAAGGTTAGAAGATCGGACTGTTGAGTTGTAGCCAGTGTAGTAAAGTAAAGAAGTATACTCTTAATTTGCATCTGATGGTTTGCAGATCGGACCGTAGAGTTGTAGCCAGTGTAGTCAATAGCAAATAGCGCAATACTTGCACTATAGCGCACGTTGTTTGGTTCATCTTTTTAAATAAATAAAATAACTAATCAAGTACATTTTGCCCAACTGAAATTTAATTCTATTTTTCTGCATATTGTGTGTTGTATCCGAACCGTTTAAGACTCCAAAATAGAAGCACTACCATACTTCATGCATGTACTGAATATTTTTGATGTATACTGTAATTATATTAGAGTAAAGTTAATAGTTTCATATTGTACATTCAAGATAATTGATGGATATAATATATTTGTGTCTTACACCTTTGAAATTTATTCTTATATTTGTAAGTGGAAATTTATTCTAATTTATGAGTTGTGAAATATAACTCTACACAAAATTGCATGAAAAATACATTTTTGCATAAAATGTAAAAGATTTTCTAATGATAAGAACTAAGAAAAAAATATAAACAAGAAAAGCTACAAAGTGAAAATAAAATAAAATGAAAATAACATATACAAAGTTTACAATAACAAAATTCAAATAAACTAAGTCAAACATAATTGAAGTATACAAAAACAAAACACAGAGATTATATTATACTTCTAAAATTTTAAAGTCTAGTAATTAGTTTCATCCAAATCAAAATCATCATCATTATATAAACAACCATCAGTTTCTTCTTTTTTTGGGGTCATACTCTGCAACGTTTTCCTCTGAGTAATTATAAGTACAATAGCGTCCTATTTTAAGCTTTATTCATTGTCGAAACATTAAAAAAGAAACAAAGCAATATAGCGCGTTATTTAGAGCTATGCAATATCTTGCACTACGATAAAATAGTGTGTTATTGTTGCTATAGGAAACCCCTACGTTGTTATAAGTACAATAGCGCAAGCTCTACGCTATGCGCTATTGTCACTATGCGCTATTGTTGCTATGGCGTGCTATAGAGCGCGCTTTGATAACCCTGCAGTAGCAACTCATAAGGTTCTTAAGGTCTGATCTGTCAAACTGTTAGAACCGCACATGCATTTTGTCCAAAAAAAATCATACAATATTAACAATGCACATTTAGCACAAACATAAGTGTGAAACATTTATATTAACAATGCACATATCACAAATCACAATAGTTTGCATAGTGTCTTAGCATCATACACAATTATAGTTATTCACATCAATCACAAACTCATAGTCCGCAATCTCATACACAAGACAATGTTCACATAATATCACCTGCACAGTAGTGCATAACAGGTCACGATATTTGGCTGTTAATAATGAGCATTAACGTAAATATTAATATTAGTTCATCCAAGGCCATTACAGCTTCAGATTTTAGGTTTTTATTGTCGTCCACAGAGATTCTTACCTATTATTCAACAAATCTTACTAATTATTTAACGATTAAGCCTTTAGGTAACTCACCCTTTCGATTGTCACCGACTATCAAACGAAAATGAAATTGATACTTGTGGGATGGTTGCTATCGCACACAAGACAGTGGTGACAGCAGTGCTGGCGGCGGTGGTAGTTCGCTAGTGGCGCTTTGTTACGACGGCAGTAGATAATTTATGAGCTAGGGCTTTTTGGAGCAAAAGGAAAACGGTAGACAGAAATTTCACGGGTTAGGGTAGTGCTAGAAGAAATCGAGAAAATGATAACTGAGCTCAGGAGTTTTGACCAGGTGAAAGTAATATTTGACAATGTATTTTTTTTAACCATCGCATCATATTTGATTATTTTTTTCCACTATGGTTAAAAATATTACATTTAGAAACTCTTATTAGTCAATATTGTTACTTGTAGTATTACAATATTTTCAATATTGTCAAAATATGCTAAATAAAGTTCATATATTGTTGCTAAAGTTTATGTTTATGATACCAACTCCCAGTTAAAAAATGATATTTATAACAACAGTCATTAAATATCATCAAAATTAACATTAAATGACAATCGTCGAATAATCTATTTTCGAACAGTGTTATATCGATGATTTCTAAAAATTTCATCAACATTAAATATTTTTACTGCAAAGGTAATCAGTATGGTCAAACTTTTGATATTTGCTACGCAATAATCCTTTTGCAAATTTTGATTTTAATTTAGGTTAAATACTATTATTCCTAAATGGACATTTTAAGTCTAGTGTGTGTACGTGGAAATTGAACATATAAGGTAATTATACATGTGTATATACACACAATTGGAAACTAAATTTTATTTGTACATAAATTTATTCATGCAACTACCTCTATAGAAGTTATTGTTGTGTTGTGTATGCTTGCACATTAATTGAAAGGTGATATTTTATATAGTGGTTGGCTATTTAAGCAAAAAATAAATCACATATGGTGACACACAGAAAAAAGAGCAGTTTGAAAGATAGATCACTGAAACTTTACCAAATAAAACGGTTAATTGACTAATAATTATATCATATTAATATCAACAAGTGAGTTAAAATTGTACCAGATAAAAGCTCCGAAGAAAGCACGCAACGTTGGTTGTCGAGGAAGAATGCAAGCAATTACCTTCAAATTTACAAAACTGACGCTCTCCTGCATACAAGTAATAAACAAATAATTAACAGCTAATCACAAAAAATTTAACATGGTTATTAACAAAATGTACTAATAAACAGGTATCGTCCATCAAATTCTAGCAACGATATTATAGCATAATAATCAAATATTAACTGTTGCAGTTATTGCATATTGAAGCAAGTTCACGAATTTTTAAACGCTTAGGTACCGTTCGCGTGTCCAAAATGGACCGTTACAGTTTGCAACCGTAACGGTCCATTTTGGTCAGTTTCCTAACTGCTCCATTTCGAGCACCACGGCTATTTTCCCAATCTCTTCAAATACCCCTCCTTCCATTTCTTCTCCCTCACCAACAACTCTCTTCAATCACCATTTTCCCTCTACAACTCCCTTCTAAAACAATGTCAAACCTCGAACGTGTTTCTGATAACTACAAAGCCTATCTGATCAACCAAGAAGGCGGCAGCAAATAGGATTTTTACTACAATTTCAGTTTTTGTTGTATTTCTGCATATTTATGTTATGTTTCAATGATACTGTTCTGGTTTAGACAGTTTTTGTTTAACATACTCACTTAAATTAACAATCATAAATTTAAATGATCCACTTAAATGGTCCGTTTAAAGACGCAAACGCATTCTCCACTTAACTAAATGATCCGTTCAAATGGTCTGTTATAATTCCCCGCTTTCGCTTACCGCAAACGCACCCTTGGTTACTAACATTTGAAACAAAACTGATTAAATGTGTAAATTTGAACATGCGATATTTCATGCATGACAAAATGTGCTACCAGAAAATACTATTTAATATATACATAATCCCAGCCTATTTCTAGTAAATGCTATTTAACGTACATGATCCCAGTCCTCTGAACTGGACATATAGCCCTCTAAACTGAATGATAAATTACCTGATAGCAATACTTGTCATACATTCAATTCCGACAAACGCATCAAAAAAGAAGAAAGCGCACCTTCAAACATTACCACATCAAAGTTTGTCCAGCAAATGTATGTTAACAGTTTTAGAACCAAAATACAAAGAAATTGTCAAGCCTGGTCAAAATTTACCGAATAATCACACAATATATTGCCGGTGTTGGAAAACATGAATAATATTCAAAGGAAGTGACAATCAAATCAAGAAACCATAGGTAGTAAAACTGAAAAGAAAAAAAATGAAAAATCAAATGATAGTTGCTCCAAAACAAGCTGATACGTCCCAGTAGGTAGAACTCACTCTTAAAAGCTAGCTTGTAAGGGGAGGGTGCCTAATCGACGATATACTAGCCATTATATCCCATATTTTATGATATGGGACATATCATTTCACCGCTTTTCGAAAGTCTGACATCCGCGTCGGCCCACTCTATCGACACTGACCTGACGGTAACCCTTTTCTCTTTGGACGGCTTCACTCACCTATCAGTATTTTAATGCACCATCAAACATTACCACATAAGAGTTTGTCCAGCAAATGTATGTTAATAGCTTTAGAACCAAAATACAAGGAAATTGTCGAGCCTAGTCAAAATTTACCGAATAATCATACAATATATTGTCGGTGTTGGAAAAAATGAATAATATTCAAAGGAAGTGGCAATCAAACCAGGAAAGGATTTGTAGTAAAACTAAAAATAAAAAGAAAACACGAAAAATCAAACGCTAGTTGCCCCAAAACCTAGGAAGCAAGGATACGGGTGCGGGGGTGCGGGGGTGCGTGATACGGGATACGTGAATTCGGCAGATTAAAAAATATGAGAATTCAGGTGCGGAGGGATACGGCAAATATTAATATATTAAAAATATATTATATATATAAATATAATCCAACAGATGCATTTTTATTAAACAAAATAGTCAAATAAATAAGTCCAACTTTTGTAACATGCTTCCATAAACTATATTCAACGTCACTTTGTTGACTTAGAGAAGCTTTCACATTTGTAGTTGAATTGGTAGATGAAGTAGTTTTCATAACTAAAAGAGTTAATTAATAAAATAAAAAAATCAGTGCCTAAAAAAAACTGCTGCATCAAATAACTGTTTACAAAAACTGCTGCATCAAACAACTTTAAACATTTTACTGCTGCGTCAAAAAAATATCAGTGCTTCAATAAAAACTGCTGCCTCAAAATGGCCTAGATGGCTCACTGCCTCACTGGCTCAACAAAATAAAAAATTTGTTTTACATTGACTGAACCCAACCCAACCATTAGTAAATAAAAATAAATAAAAAAAAAAATCGAAATCTTTACAAATCGAATCGATGCCTACGACTAGGGGGGAAACTTTACAAATCGACGCCTCAACATATACAGTTCGATGCCCTTAAAAACAAAATTACCAGCGACGAGGGGGAGATCGAGAACCGAGGAGGGCGACGAGTCGAGGCGAGGAGCGACGAGGCGCGAAAGGCGATGAAATCGATGCGACTCAGGCAAAAGCGACGAGGAGCTGCAGAAATTAGGGCTTCAGGATTTGCTTTGTACTTCAAAATTATAAGGCCCATAACTGTTCAAAGTTAAATGGTATGCAAACTTAGTCATAAAATATTACATATCTGCCCTTGCCGCACCCCATTTTAAGAGCATCTCCAATCCCCAAGCAATGTATTGTCTTCAGCATCATACGTGGAGACAAAAACTTGACAATGTCAAGCCTATGTGTCAACAAAAATTGTATGTGTACAAAACCGGTCTCCAATGCAAATGTGGTGGAAAAATTAAAATGGTCTATGTGGCATAACTGAACAAGTGAGTAGCTGAAAAATTGGCGCTAAATCAACAAAAAAAATTTGCAATATATCAAACATCTCATCCTTTTTGCCCTATGAAAAAATCAATTCACCCTGGTAGTTAATGTGATAAAAAATTGGCATCTGGGTAGCCAATGAATTGCATGAATTACAAAGGCAGACATCTACTGAGAAATAAAAAACTGCCACGAAAACTACTTCAGCTTTTTGCCTAATGAAAAAAATCAGTACGTCTATGCCTGAGTTGTGACAAAAATAAATTCCCACAATATCAATGGAATACAAAACAATCTTTGATTCCGACAACACCGAACAGCAGCTGCTTCGATTATTAGTTTGAAAATAAGTTCTCTTGAAGAAAACTGAACAGGAAACAATATTCGATAAATCGAAAGAACATTACCAGAGTTGTGAATTGACGATACAAAAATCGATTAGCAGAAGCTAGTTGTTGAAGCAGCGATTATAGCCTTCTGAACATCAAACAGCTAAAACCCTAGATAATTTTCATGCCGGGTAGATGCAGAATAGGGACGGATGGAATTAAAAAGCGGTTGGTACGATGACGTGTATATTGCAAATTGTTAAATAGGATGTCTGAAACTAATATCTCTTTCACAGCGTGAAACTTTTTTTTGACACATCAGATTACACATTTAAATCTACAATGCATTGGAGACATAAAAAAGAAACTTATTGTCAAGTGCCTATGTGTCATTGACATTACAAAACAACTACATTGGCATTGGAGATGCTCTAAGTATCCCGCCGCACCCATTTCTGAAATACGGGGACACGTCGCGTTCGCACCCCCATACGTATCGGTGCGCAGTTCTTCGCATAACTGAAGCACCCCTGCTTTGTAGTCCAAAACAAGCTGATACAACCCATTAGGTAGAACCCACCCTTAAAAACTAACTTGTAAGGGAAGTGTATCTAATGGGCTATATCCTAGCCATTATATCTCATATTTTATTATATGGGATATATCATTTTACCGCTCTTCGAAAGTCCGACGTCTGCGTCAGTCCACTCTATTGACATTGACCTGACGGTAACCCTTTCCTCTTTGGATGGCTTCACTGACCTAACGGTATTTTAATCTAGCCTATAGGTCTCCCCTCTCGTGACTCGAACTTCCGTCGAGCGGTTCTCAGTGAAAGCACCAAATGATACGGTCCATTAGGTAGAACTCACCATTAAAATCTAGCTTGTAAGGAGATGGTGTCTAGTGGGCTATATACTAGCCATTATAGCCAATATCTTAATATATGGGACATATCACAAGCTTGACTTAGATTAAAATGAAAGTAAAACTAATAATATTTTGACACTAAAAATGAACTTGAAAGTCCACTAAACATGCTTGCAGCAAATATTGAGGAAAAACAAAGTTTTATTGGTGGAAGTACGAGGATGAAAGCAATAATTTCTTTCATGCAAGATTGAAAATGAAAAACTTTACAAGTAATTTACAAAAGCTTATCGCTGAGAATGTCCAAGTGGTAAAACACAGGCAGACATAGTTGAAGAGGCAGTACAACAATTACCGGAAATGTTTAACCATGGTTTCAAGTTCCGGCCAGAATGCGTCCGACTCCGGCGATGACCGGATCGAAATTCGTCCATTATTCCGTTTTGAGATGGAAAAAGGATAATTATTTTAGAAGTACCAAGGAGAACTGAAGGAATAGAAGAAGTCGACTGGAGAAGAAGCCACGTCGAGGTGGAGAAGCGGCGGCTGGATCCAGCAAAAGAAAGAAAGCGGTGTTGAGTTGGGGGAGAGAAAGGACGGGAAAGAGAAGCAAAGACTTTTCAATTTTTGTAGGGGATTGTTATTGACACTCCAAATATTATTAATGGGGGTTCAATTATTTTTAAAACAAAAATTTGTTAAGGGGAGTACCAATGTAGAGAGCACCCGCTTAACAAATAAACTTTATTTTACTAAATTAGCTTTCTTTACAATAATCTCTATTTTAGTTGTTAATAAAAAAAATTATATGGTATATTAGTCAAATTACATCATATTTTTATACCAAATTATACGTAATCTCATTTGTCAATATGCATGAGATCAGATTAAAATATATCATTCATAGAAAATCGATATACATATGTCAAACAAGTTTTTTTATACGGTATCTCATTGCCGAAATTATTGATACACCCCATCTTTCTCGCTTCGGCAACCTTACGACGAATACAAATTTCCAAAATAATGAACAATGTCGAACAAAAATAATAAAATTTCTCTTCAAATATCGCTTTTTTGTTAGCAAATAATGTAGCAATTTGTATTTTTTTGCTTTTGAAATTGAATGGAATTTACAATGGTAACTGATGTTTTACCAAGGTAAAAAGATAACGTAAAAAATTAAGTACATGACCCCCCTTAACATTCTTTTTTTGATTGGAGTGTTTTTAAAATTTGACCCCCCTTAACAATATTTGGAGTGTCAATACCAATGTCCTTTTTGTAAATTAGGGTTTGACGTTGAGCAAGATACTATCGTCCACTGAAGCACTGAATTGTTCAGCTTTGGCCCATTGTTTATTATGGGCCTTTGTGTATTATGGTTTGTTTCAACTGGCGGATCTAATATGTACAATAATGTTTTATATTAAAAAATATTGTTTTGCTTTATTTTATTGCTTACAAAATTTCGGTTTCTTCACCGAATTGAAATATCAAAATTTCCAAATGATCGAGACGAAAACGAAAATTCTGCATATTTATATGCATACCTACTAAAGGAACACCACCGAAATTGTTAAAATGGAATTTCCAGGATTTCCCGAACAGGACCGAAATTTTAATTTTTTTACGTGATTGGAACGGAACCGAAAACTGGGATTTCGAACTTTTTGTTTAACAAAGAGAATCAAACAAAGCAGCTTCCACACATTATTTATAAAAAATGGCCAATGAAAATGGGATTTTTTTTAAAAAAAATCCTCAATTAGAGCATATATAGAAACTAAAGTTATTAGTGTTGTTTTTAGTGTGGCAAATGAGACTACTCCTATCCGGGATGGTTTTAGCTCTTGTTTTTATAAACATCATAGAGGGAAACTTTGCAAGTAATTTACAAACTCTGATTAAGAGAATAGTCAAATGGTAATAAGTAAAAACACAGGAAGAGCTAGAAGAAGATACAGTCTACTTCATGGAAATATTTGGCAAAGTGAATCAAACAACATAGTTTTCGCAAGTTATTTAAAAAAAGGGCCAACAAAAAGTGCAATTTTTTGGTAGGGCAAACAAGACTGCTCTTGGCCAGCGGTTGGTTTTAGTTCTTTTTTTGCAAGCATCATAGGTGAAAAAATTAAGAATGAATTAGCAATCACGGTGAAAATAATTCTTTTAAATTACAAAATATGATAAAGGAAATAAATCACACTTACATATCCAACACAAGGTCAGGCTAATGGAATGAATCCCAACACAAAGATCATGGAAAACGGAAAAGAATGTAGTATTACAAAATTCAACAAAATACTGAGTGGACTACAACTGCATAAATGTCTATAATTAAGAGTACAAAAACCAAAACTTGGTCATGATCCACAAATCACTTTGTTATTAATTTCACATTTCTCAGCCAAGATAATTAAAACATAGGCAAGTACATAGAGCATAGAGTATTTCATTTTTGATTCAACACACACCAAAATTGCATCTAATTTCGATAAGACTAATATATGGCACTATGACAATCAACTAGACAATCTCTATTTTAGATTTAAAAACTTCCATGTAAATGTACATTCGATTAAACTTGAAATTGAAACTAAAAATTACTGTAAGACACACACACACACACACACACACACACACACACACACATATATATATATATATATATATATATATATAGGCAGGTTCGAGAGCACTCTAAACAGTGCAGCACCTCAAATGCCCCTCAATCTCTACCAAGTATTTCTCCTTCTCTCTCCTTCCACTTACTCTCTCACTTCCCACTCACATTCTTTAATATAAACGGGTGGTGGAAATCAGGGGGCATTTGGGGTGCTCCATTTTTAGGGTGCAACCGAACGCTTGCTATATATATATATATATATATACATATATATATATATACATACATATATATATGTATGTATGTATTCATAATCACATTAAGTCCAAGGATATTATGACTATGCTCCTTTAGATTTTCATCACAGTCTTCTAATAATAATTTTGTAATAAATATCAAGTTGTTTAAAGTTGGAGGCAAAGATCCATTCTTCTTTTTTCATATACATACATACATGCTCGTTGTTGTCCCTTATGTCTTTTTTTTTAAGTTGCCCCTTGATTTAAAACATCACTATGTACAATAATTACTTTTAAAAAATTACCTTCAAAACGTAAGCGAACACAAGAAAACTTCTTATTTATGCTTCAACTTGTTGTTTCTCCAAAAAAAAAAAAAAAAAAAAACCCTAAAAAAGGTGTTTACCCACTCGATCTAATATGTATAACACATAGCAACTAGTTAGGTCCTTGCAACATAATAAGTAAAAACATAATCAAACAAAAGTTAACTACATATTGTTAGAGATAAGGATAAGATATGTTGCCTTTATTTGGTATTGTATTGTATTGATTTGGGTCTATATTTCATATAAAATTATTTATTATAATTGACCCAAATATATACTCTAGAATGCTCTTTTAGATGAGGATAAGCCATGTATAAATAGAGGCAAAGTTTAGCATTGTAAATCAATCAAGCATCTTTTGTAATAATCGATCAAGTAATCGATAAAAATGTAGTCTTTCATGTTTTACTGTTTTATCTCTCTCCTCTCTGAATCAAATTCTAACATGGTATCAGAATTAGGTTAGAGAAGAAGAGAGAATTAGAAGATTTGAAGTGAGTTTTAAGCGGTGAAGCTACCTTGTTTCTTTTGTCTCTGTCTATCGCCGGAAGGTTGATGGTCAGTGGTGAGCTCTGATGTGCTGTTGGGCTTGAAAGCGGTGTATGAACCCTATTTGTATGTCACATGTTGTACTGTTCCTTTGCAACTGTATGGTTTGTGAGTGTTTTGATGTGATTTCGTTAATGTAATCTTTTGTGATTAAAAAAAAGGTTGAGCGGAGTTGGTGTGTATGTTGTTTGTGCGTTTGTAGATGAAGGTCTGTGTTTTCATGTAATGGTTTGGTGAAGTGGTTTCAATGTTATGGGAGGTAAATAATGATAGGATGAGATATGTAATGGTTTTTGGTTTGCTATTGTTTGTTCTCTGAGCATGAAGAAGTGGGGCGTTGCAGTTTTGGGAGGATGAGGTTATTAAAATTAGTTGTTTGGACTGTGTCTCTGGCGTGTATGCAGAGGCGGGAGTTGCTGTGAAAGTGAATTGGTGATGAAGCTGCGAGTATTGGAGGAAGGGAAGGAGTTGCGATGAGGGAGTATTGCAGTGGTTCTTGCTGGCGCTGCCGATTGTAGATAAAAGGCGTATGTTACTGTTGTGGTTTGAACGTAGTGATGTTTGTTGTTTTGTTCTGGTGATTGTGGTGATTTACGGCTCTGGGTGTAGCAAGGAATTGTTGGGGAGACGCTGCGCTGTATGGAGAGTTGAGCGATGGTAATGATGGGTTGACTGAGTTGTTAGAGAGTAACATTAGTTTGAAGATGTTTATTGTTCGTTTGATATCTGTATCGGTAACCCTGTTTATTAGGAGAGCAATTGACGTTGATTGAAGGTGGTAGGTGGTACTGTAAGGTATGTTTGGAGGATGTAAACATATGCTGATTCATCCCTATTGATTTGGTTTTGGTTTTGGTTTTGGTTTTGTTTTCGTTTGATATGATTGGGGGATGCAAACATATGCAAACTCATCCCATTTTGGTTTATTTTGTTTTCTTTGTATGTTTGGGGGATGCAAACATATAAACACATCCGGGGCCAGTTTGGTCATTTGGCCACTCAGATCTTTTGCTTATTGATCAGATTGAAGATTGTTGAGTTGCTATTGAGTATTTGGTATTTGGTGCTTGGAGTTCGGTGTTACTCTCTAACAATATTGAAATGGTTGCTCGATCTTGTTACTCTTCACTTTGCAGCTTTTATGCGACAAACTCACGATTTTCCGCATCGTGGGTTTGAGGGGGATGTTAGAGATAAGGATAAGATATGTTGCTTTTATTTGGTATTGCATTAATTACCGTTTATATTTGGTATTGTATTGCATTGATTTAGGTCTATATTTGATATAAAATTATTTATTATAATTGACCCAAATATATGCTTTAGAATATTCGTATCAAGAATGCTCTTTTAGGTAAAAATAAACCATGTATAAATAGAGGCAAGGTTTAGTATTGTAAATCAATCAAGCATCTTTTGTAATAATCAATCAAGTAATCAATAAAAAAAATAGCCTTTCATATTTTACTATTTTATCTCTCTTCTCTCTAGATCAAATTCTAACAAAATCAAACAAATTTTAACTGCATATTACTTAAATAGTAAAATATGAACTTTGCACTGCTTATGCATACCCCTTATCTTCACATATTTTAAAATTCTTCGTCTATGTGTGTTCCTCATTCTTTTCCTTCTTCAATATATCAACTGCCCAAACCCAAGACTTTTCCCCTCAGCTACTGTTTCTTCCCACATTTCAAATTACCAAACTCCTTAATTAACATTTACTCCCTCTGCTTGTTTCTTCCCACATTTCAAATTACCAAACAACTTTTCCCTCTAATTAACATTTACTCCCTCTGCTTATCTACTCGAATTTTGTTCTTATTCATCCCAAATTGGCATTGTTGTTGTTGTTGTTATTTTATCTATCTATATTTTACATAACGAGATAAGTCTGAACACACATTGCCCGTCGTTGTTATCATCGTTCTTTTTCAACAGCGCACGTCCCCCTTGACCGTTTATGTTTTTATTCTTTAATTTCTCTGTATGCACAAGTTCCTAATCTTATACCATCCTAGAAAATATGACAAGGAGAAAACCCTATATCTTTCAAACTTAAATCGGATTTCCCCTTTGTTTTCTAAATTATGCCAATACCTCGTTGTCACCGAAGGCAACTCCAAGGCTACCGACCGGCTCACGCCATCTTTGCTAAGCGATCGCTCTTTTTTGTTGTCAGTGTTCTTACTCAATGAATGGTTTCATCTAATTATCGGCATCAATCAAAATTCTTGTTAGTAGAGCTCAACATTTTGATTTCCATCAGGTAAATCATATTTTAACTATAGTCCTAATTGAGAATATTACGGCTCGAATTTTTTATGAACAATTATGCATTTTCTCTCATGAGTCTTGATTTCAATACATGAAATCAGGATCAATGTTGAATGATTTAATTTATTGCCAACGGTCATCTTTGATCTAATTAGTCATTTCCATTTTATTTTACTATTACGTATCGTGGTTGTTTCAAAGAACAAGTTCTTTCATCTGCCAAAGGAGAATGAAATTTTATTGACTCACGAATATGCAGACCTGCAAATTATGGCAGTATACAAATTGAACTTTGTTCCTACGTCATTATTTCTAATCTAAACCTTAACATTTTCAACTTGATGATTTTTATTGAGTCATACTACCTTAAATTTGGGTGGAAGATTCTTGTTTTCTCCCACTTCTAGATATCACCCAATATTTGTTGCTATCTTGTTATTATCATCTTTGATATTATAATTGTAAATATTTGTACAAATCTGAATCTACATATTTTCTTCTCATAACATAAATTCTATCTCGATACATTTCTGCAAAATAAGCCTGGGGTAAATATTGTAGTTTTTATGCTTTTTTATTTGTAGCATATCTATTGTCTTATTTGTATATTTTTTGGAATTAGCAAATTGATTATTTTGCAAACAAACTTCATTTTGTTTTCCACTGATTAACCACTTCAAGTAATGCATAAACTGAAAAATTAACTATAAAGTTATTTGTGTTGAGATTGGTGATACGCAAATCACAATTTTGGGCAACATATAATCTTACATATTTTGTGGAGAGATTTGTTGCTAGATTTGGTGCTAGATTTGATGAAGAGATTTGGTGCTAGATTTTTGAAGAGATATTGGTTGCTATATTTGTGGACATTTACTGCAAGGATATTTGGTGCTTATCCAAATAGTTTATAACATATATGAAGATAATTTGGATGCCAAGTTTTCTTGAGCATGAAGCAATTCTCTCTATAAAAAGGGCCAGCTATTATCTTCATTAGGTGTGGGTGAGAGCCACCAAGAGTAGTGTGTGAGAGCCACCAAGGTGTGGCTAAGAGCCACCAAAAGTGATCATTTAGTTATTCCAAATTGAGTGTTCTCCTTCAAATTATTTAGCCATTAGATATTCTCTACCTATTTCTCAACAAGGTTATTGATTCAAGTTGTAATTGTTTGTAACGATAGTTGAGATCGATTGTAAACAATTTGTTATTAGTGAATCAATAAAGAGGGTGGTTGGGTGGAATATCGTGTGCTCATATTTTCGATATTATTTGTGGTGTTGTTTATTTTTTCAATCAAATTCATCTTCAAGTGATTGGGTGATAAAGATCCAATTTTTCTTGACATTTTGTCAAGCTTCCGCTGCGCACAAAAATCATAACAGTTTGGTATCGGAGCATTTTGCACAACAATTTGGTATCAGAGCTTGGAGTGATTTTGGATTGAAGATTGTAGATGTCGGAGATGATGTTGCTTTCATGGATGGCTATTGTGGAGTAGGAGATTTTGAAAATTTGGAATGAAGAACCTAGTCCGCAACAAGGTGAAGATGTTGGTTTTGATCACTGCTGAGGATACGTTGAGGATCATGTTATCGATTGCTGTCTTCACGTTGATAATTCTCGAGGGATCCATGTAGATGAAGAGAGATCAAGTGGTAGGCGTATATCAATAAAGAGGAGGTGTGATTGAGCCTGGAAATCAATTAGGTAATCTTGTAGCCTAATGAAATCAAGAAGGTGAGATTGAGCCTGAAAATCAATTGAGTCTGGACTTGAAGAGAAGACATGATGGTTTTATCTCATAGCCGTTAAAATCGAGATGATGTTAATTGAGAAAGAAGAGGTTGAAAGTGAGAGCTAAGGGGCTATTGTTTGAGTGGAGGAGATGTTGTGATTTGGTATCAAGGTGGAGTGTTGAAATTGGTGATACGCAAATCACAATTTTGGGCAACATATAATCTTACATATTTTGTGGAGAGGTTTGTTGCTAGATTTGGTGCTAGATTTTTGGAGAGATATCGGTTGCTATATTGTGGACATTTACTGCAAGGATATTTGGTGCTTATCTAAATAGTTTATAACATATATGAAGATAATTTGGATGCCAAGTTTTCTTGGGCATGAAGCAATTCTCTCTATAAAAAGGCCAGCTATCATTTTCATTAGGTGTGGGTGAGAGCCACCAAGAGTGGTGGGTGAGAGCCACCAAGGTGTGGCTGAGAGCCACCAAAAGTGATCATTTAGCTATTCCAAATTGAGTGTTCTTCTTCAAATTATTTAGTCATTAGATATTCTCTACCTATTTCTAAATAAGGTTATTGATTCAAGTTGTAATTGTTTGTAATGATAGTTGAGATCGATTGTAAACAATTTGTTATTAGTGAATCAATAAAGAGGGTGGTTGTGTGGAATATCGTGTGCTCATATTTCCAATATTATTTGTGGTGTTGTTTATTTTTTAAATTAAATCCATCTTCAAGTGATTGGGTGATGAAGATCTAATTTTTCTTGGCGTTTTGTCAAGCTTCCGCTGCGCATAAAAATCATAACAATTTGTGCATATGATGATGCACCAACAACGTAGCGGCGTAGAGGAGGCGCATAGGAGATGGATAAGCAGTCAAGAATGCCTAGAGATAATGTCCGTACTAGCAACTCATATGTAAGTGTTGAATACTTGCTTGGGAAGAGATGGGAAGTTGGCCATTATAAAGATTTGTGAAGAGACGCATGCTTAGGATTTGCAAAGAGATGCATGCCTAGAACTCTCAAAAGAATACCTAGAACTCGCGGTCACATGGTAAGATATTTTTGTTTTCTTTTATAGGAATTGCTCCGTAGGAGCTTGAAAATTGGTCCACTGTTAGACTTCCTTTGTTTTTTATTGATTTTTTTTGGTTTGCTCAAGATTATTATGTATTTATGTTGAATGGTAGAACTGAATATCATTTGCTTTGTTTACACTATCTTTTCATTATTCTTAATTTGTTATCTTGAATATTTGGAGATTTTGATAGTCGTCAAAAAAGTTGATCTTAGCTGTCTCAAAATCTCAAATGAATGGCAGAAGCCTTCTTATAATAAACAAGTTAGTGCTTTTAAACACAGTTTTCAATCATGCAACAGTTCATGCCCATCCAATAGTTCCCACCCTCTCGCTTAAATCATGAGTATATAGCACTTTGATTTAATTGCCTCGGCATGTGACATTACCAATTAATTCCCTACTAAGAGGTTTTAATTCCAACATTTTATTACTTTACAACACAATAGTTTGTTGACAATCCATTAAAGAATATTTATTTTTCCGTTCATATTTAACCTTATGGAATAAAATCAATTACACATGTGTTACAACAATAACAGTAGCTTGAACCCAAGTCTAACAATTACAAAAAGAATTCATCCATTCGTAATTTAATAAGTTAGTTGTGTGTGTTATGGTTTTGCTGAGTAATTTATTGACTATTTGAATGTCTACATCGCGTAACTTCCATTTTTTAGCTTCGAACCTATTGTCGAGATTTTCCATTGGAATTCAAAGTGGAAGGAGGTTTTAGGGAACTGGACTGCATGAATAATTTACTTTAATTGATATGGTGAATAATGAACATATGTTAGAATTTAGATTGTAGAGATTATACAATTGACTTTCAGCGTAAAATGTCGCGCATGGTACTGTTTAAGGTGGTGAAAAGAGGATATTTCAAGTAATATTACATATAGTAGCAAGTTAATTGAATGGGAGTAATGAATGAACCATAGCATTAAAAATTAGTGGATTTGATGAGGATACAGATAAGAAGGATCGGGATGGGTTCCATGGAAAGCAAACTTTCCAGATGGGTATATAAAATTTGAGATTTCAATCAAGAGGACGCATATTATACTCTCTTGCATTAGTCCCAATTATTAGGCACCCGAACTCTGAAGGTTTTGATATGGCACTTAGCTTCAACATGTGCAAGAGTATTGTGCGGATGATGCAAGGAATATATGGGTTGTACTGATTCACAAGGTCAACTTGAAACTATAATTCTCCCATTACAACTCCAGATTCAATTACTGGATTAAATACTGAAACCCAACAGCTTTGTCAGCCGCCACCAAATTTGTTCTTCCATCCCAGTATTCAACAATCTGATAAGGAGTATGATAGGCAACAGATTACTCATGCACCAAAATCAAGTGCTCGGCCAAAATATAATTCAAGACTGTTTTTTACAAAGCTACTTTATGCAGAAAATTACAAACCAGAAGCTTCTTCATTTCTCAATTTATAAAGTGGTTACGCTACAGGACAAGGACAACAACCTGCAATATAGAGAATCGGCTAATTCTGTTATTTTGGCAATTATCGTTTATTTTCATGTTTTGTTGTAAAGCCACTTGGCTTCTTTTGATTTGTAGGAGCATATTATATATGCTACAGTAAAGGAATGGAATGGTAAGCAGAAATTAATCAACTCTTTTCCTATTTCAATGTCTTCTTCTTCCTGTTATTTCTTCAATTCTCTCTACCTCTAAATTAGTACCGTATCAATTGGTGTTTTCACTCTTGTTCTCACCTCCTTCTTCTATATCTCACCCCCTTCATCATTTCAAAGATCGGATCATGGCTGAAACCTTTGCCCTCCGACAAATCCATGAAATCACTGACCAACAACAAACCGCCATTAACACCATTCAAGCCACTCTCGTCTACCACCAAACCATCCTTGATGCTCAACAACATAGCATCTCCAACATCAAAGCTACCCTCGCCGATAACGCAAGCTCCATTAATCAAACATTCACTCCTTGTCCGAGATCGCCACAAAACTCGGCTTCGAAATCACGCTACCACCGCTGCTCCCTCTTTCTCCGGCCTCTCCGAAACTATTCCCTGTCGCTGATGCTACCTTTACAATCACTTCTTCACCTCTAGATCCCACCAAACTTGACGCTGCCACACCAGTCCTAAATTCCACTCCAGCTTCCCCTTATGTTGCTGGCTCCAGCAAGACTGCCGCTACAGAAACCGACACTTTGACCAGGCCTCCAAATCTCGAAGGTCTGTTCTCATCTATGGAGATTAAATCAGCCACAAACCAGTTTGATGAAGCCGTGCATTCTACTGTAGGCGGATTCAGAAAAGTTTGCATAGGAATTATTGATGGTGAATCCATGAATGTCACCATCAAGAAAGATAGTTCCATATCAGATGAGATCTGTCCAGAGGTGTACATCCTTGAAACTGTGCCATTTCAGGTTCTATGTGCATGGCAAGCATTATATTCCACACTGTTTAAAGAGCAAGAATGGACGGATGCACACAACGTGTTTGTTGAAATGAACATGTTGAGGTGTGAAAGCAAATTTTTTATCTTCGATCCTGGTGGTACATTAAACGTAGAGAGCATCTCCGACCTTGAGGACAAGGTCGATTTCAAGGGATGGGTAATGATAAGGAGTATGATAGGCAACAGATTACTCATGCACCAAAATCAAGTGCTCGGCCAAAATATAATTCAAGACTGTTTTTTACAAAGCTACTTTATGCAGAAAATTACAAACCAGAAGCTTCTTCATTTCTCAATTTATAAAGTGGTTACGCTACAGGACAAGGACAACAACCTGCAATATAGAGAATCGGCTAATTCTGTTATTTTGGCAATTATCGTTTATTTTCATGTTTTGTTGTAAAGCCACTTGGCTTCTTTTGATTTGTAGGAGCATATTATATATGCTACAGTAAAGGAATGGAATGGTAAGCAGAAATTAATCAACTCTTTTCCTATTTCAATGTCTTCTTCTTCCTGTTATTTCTTCAATTCTCTCTACCTCTAAATTAGTACCGTATCACAATCTCAGCGTATTGCTTGCAGACGATAATATTACTAATAATAGGGCAGTAATAAGAAAGCTACTTGAGAAATTAGGGTGTCATATCACTTCAGTCTCTTTGGGTATGCAGTGTTTAAGCTTCATTAGCACATTCATACGTTTCAACTCATTGTGTTGGATTTGCACATGAATAAAATGGATGGTTCGAAGTTACTGGCAAGATCCACAAAACTAGTAGTAGGGCTTGGCCTGCTATTATTGCATTGACTGCAAATGCAAAAGATGGAACTTTGGAGAGGTGCTTGCAGTCGGGTATGGGTGGGTTGATCCGCAAACCCGTCACGCTGCAAACATTGAGAGGTGAGCTTTATAGCATTTTACAAAATGCATCATATTGGATAAGAGAGGCGTTTTAATCATTTTGTTATTATGGTTGCCTTTTGAGTTTTTGGTCATTTATTTTTATACGCCTCATCTGCAGCAGAAGTTTAGACATTGAATTTTGATTTATCTTGACGTTCAAAAATTGAAGTTTATTGTACACATGGCGACATGGGTTGTTGCCAGTTAAGGATTTTGGTAGTGTAAATAAATCTAACGGATCTTGATATTTACTGTAAAAAAAAAAAAAAAAAGGATTTAGTAACATTAGTTTGTATGGGTGAACAATCTATGATATTTTTGTGTATGTTTAAAATCATTTTTATTTATATGAGACTTCAGTGTATTCTATGCTTGAATCATGTGTGCTGGCTAAAGTGCATTCTTTGTAAATTCACAATGGTGCTACAAGAGGTTTTTTATGTATATGGTTGGTGATGCTCTCTGTGGATGTAAAAGAAACAACTGTCTAACCCCTAAGGCTATTCGTTTTGGCTTAAAAAAACTAAAACTAGCTTATTTAAGTAGAATCAAATGGACCTGTAAGTATAATATAAAGATGAAATTCATATATTAGCCATTTGTTGTTTCATTTCCAAATTGGGTTTTTCAAAGTTGAAAGTAAACAACAAACGAACTCCGGATGATCTGAAGCAGAGCACGTATGAAGAAAATAAAAGTGATATGATGTCAAGATTAGTGGTTTGGTTGGCTTTTTTTGGTCAGAAATATCATGTAGTAAAATATGAAAAAATTGAAGGAGCCTTTAGTTTGAAAATAAAGGGTACTCAGCTTTTACTTTGGACAAGTGTAGATTACATGCAGGGCCGGCCCTGAGTATTTATAGGCCTAGTGCGAACCAAAAATTTTGGGTCTTTAATTTTATTTTTTAATGAAATTGAACTTAAGTGAAAATGTGTTTTTTCTACTATGCATCTCCATTGAGAAAATTAAATGTTTTGGCAAATTCATAAAGTTTTCACCCACATTTTCAATTTGTCAATTAGACGTCCACACAAACCACATCTGCATTTTGATATATTGATTGATATCAACAAATCATACAATCATATCTACTTTTGCATAGATAAATTACTATCAAGTACACGCATCCAGACAAGAAAAAACAGCTCTTGTAAAGGTAATACAATTTTTTTGGACCCCCTGACTTAATAGGCCCTGTGCGGTCGCACGGCTCGCACTAGGCCAGGGCCGGCCCTGATTACGTGCATGTCTAATGATTTATATTCAAGTTTCTTGGGTTGCTTCATACGTACATACTCTAGATGATTGTAAGGAATTATAATCATTGCATTGTATAGTAGTTGTACAAAGCCTAAGCTTGAACTGGAATTGTTATGGAAAAATTGTGTGCGTTCTTGTTTTTAATATGGAAGTGAGTATTTATGTATTTGTATCACTGTATGCTATGTTCATTACTTTGTTCATGCTTTGGGATATAAGTTGGTTAGTTTAGTACAAGTCAGGCGGAGTACAATGATGTTAACCTAAAGCTTATGATATGACTATGAGACGGGGTAGAGCAGATTAAGGAGCAAACAGAGAAGGCTACGAGGGAGAAGAATTTGGGGAAGAAAAGAAGATATTAGAAGGATTTAGATAAAAGTTTTCTCTCTGCCTATTTCCTTTCTTTAGCAGTACATGTATAGCAATTGCTCTAACCACATACCTACGTGGCTTGCTTGGAGCCATTCACTAAAAACAAACTTTGCGGTAAGGACCACTACAATAACAGAAAAATCGACATTGTCCTCAAGGTCGAAAGTTGGTATCAACTTCATCGAAGTAGTCAAGTTTGGATTATTGTTGAGTCGAGCAACATGTAAAAGCGCCACAAAGAAACATTCAAAATCAAATTTCCCGCCCGGATCAAATATGAATATTGTTCTTTCACAAATCTTCTTGGCATTCCTTCCAAGCATTATATCAAACAGTTTGTAGGCATACTTTTCGATCATTGTAAAAAGAGTTTGGAAGCCAAATTGCATTTTGATTCCATCATCTAAATTGCAAACTAGCGGTGCACCCATGCTAATGTTTCCCGGCTGGTTAATAGAAATCTCTAATGGGGTTTGGAGAGTTTTAAAGCTCGCTGGAACTGCAATGATGCACCAACGAACATGTGGACTTCGTTGTAGCAGTTCTAACATGTGCACCGATGATGCACTCTATCTTCCACCCGGATCAAACGCAAACAAAGCCTTTACAGATATATTTTCCCTCAAAACAAATACTTCTTTTTCTAGGCTAAAATAAAACAGTCTTTCGGACTTTGCACACTCTGAATTATATTGCGCCAGGTCTGAAGTGATTTTCTCAAGAAAGCTCCTCTGATTGAGGGATGTAAGGTTTGAGCGAAGAGATCTGTTGCGCTGGGTAGAGCTATCAGAGTTGATTTGCTGGCGGTTAAGGCTGTCGAGATAGAGGTGAAGGGTAATGCCATCGTCCTTTGCATGGATCAATTATGTAGTAATATCGCAAATTAGAGAGTCGAAGTACAGAATTTCAGGTTGGTTAGGGTCAGATCTGAAATTATTTATGTACTTTGGATTGATAGACGCTATAACTGAGAAGGTGGAGTTGGGTCTGCCATCGGATTTAATGGTAAGGCAGCGGTTCGAAGAGTGGTTGTCGAGTTTTATGTTGATCTTGGTTTTGGACCGATTGAGGTGGGAGACGATGTCAGAGGTGGGCTGAGGTGTAGGAAGCTTAGGCAAAGGGGAGACTGATGACGTGGAGCTCGCAACAGTGGCATACAATAGGGTTGTTGGACATAGAGGTGACTTAGGTGAAGGAGCAGCTGACGTAGAAGTCATGAGAGTGGAAGTCAGCGAGGTCTGTGGACTCGAAGATAGAGGAAGAGGTAGTTAATTGTCTAGTTTTTGCGCGAGTTCGGACACGGATTTGCCGAGGTCTTGAAGTAGTGCTTTAATGTTAGTGGACGAGATTTGAGGAAGTAGATTAAGGAGAGAGGAGCGGGAGTTCAATTAGTGAAAGCACCAGTTGATATGACTATGAGAGGGGGTAGTGCAGATTAAGGAGTAAACAGAGAAGGAGTTGGCTATGAAGGAGAAGAATTTGAGGAAGAAGAGCAGAAATTAGAAGGATTTAGATAAAAGTTTTCTCTCTGCCTATTTCCTTTCTTTAGCAGTACATATAAAGCAATTGCTCTGCTCTAAGAGCAACTCCAACTAATTCAGAGTGTGGAAATTCGATTTACAATTTTCCACACATTGGGATTTAGGGAATCGCAACAGTTTTAAGTCCACGCGCTTGTTCAACAAATGCATGGTACTACGCGTTTGTTGAACAAGCGCGTGGATTTTTTAAAAACCGGCCCCAGGAAAAATAAAGCGCGCGCTTGTTCAACAAACGCGTAAAGCCTACGCGTTTGTTCAACAAGCGCGTAAACATTTACGCTTATGTCAGGCGCATTTTCCGCCATTTTAATTATATACATTCGAAAATTTTCATTTTAAATTAATTCAACGACGAAATGTCGCCATGTCAAGTTAAGTCTGGTCGACACATCTGCCATCCTCTGATAGATCCTAATGTCGGGCCAGCACATATCCCACCAGATGCCACCGTGACTGCTGAGAGCCTTTGAGTATTGCACGATCTGCCTGAGACATTTACACATCGAGTATCTGTTGTTGTTGCTATGTCTCAGGTATAATTTTATAACTTTATTGAAAATATCGGCAACCGCTCATAATATACGAATGTTGTTTAATATTATATGTTTACAACAAACAATTATATGTTTAGGTTCAGCATATTGCTATGCAAGGTAGTTGGTCACGTTGTATGACACATTTTGAGCAGTTACCTCAGCCTATATCAGTTAGACTCCGAGATACACCATTTGGCGATTTTTTAAATTTACCTAAGTTTGCTCATGTTGACCGATGCCTTGTAGAGGCTGTTAGTGAGCAATGATGGCCTACTACACACACATTTCACTTCGTTGATTCTGAGTTAGGGCTTACTCCTTTAGATTTTTACGTGCTCACGGGCATCGAGGTTGGTCGTCCAGATCATGAATCTGTCCCCTTTGATAAATCATTTGAGGAGGTTGATAGCTTTTCAGAACAATTACTAAGTTTAGATCCTCAGACCGTTGCTTCAGGTGTCGTTAGCCTACCTACTCTGCAGGCCTATATAGTTGCACATCAGACCACTGCGGCTATGCACACCTCCGTTATCAGGGCCTTTTTATTACACCTTTTTGGTTCCACCTTTTTATTAGACTTGGGTTTTTGGCTAGCCTTGTGGACATAGAGCAGCTGCATTCGTTCGATTGGGGTACATCCATATTAGGCTATTTGTACGTAGCTTTGGATCTCTACGCCGTACAGCGCTGCAAACAGCTATACGGTTTCTGGTATATTCTGCCCTTCTGGTATTATGAGTACATGGCGAACATGCACCCCCGACTTATTGATGAGGCAATCACTACACCTTACATATACTTTTCGAGATCACGACGATGGGGTCCTGCTATGCATCTCGCTTGTTCTGCACTGGGTGTGCATAACGAGCTTATGGAGGCGGCACGTAGATTGATTTGAGGAAGCGAGATGGCATTATTACGCATCTATGGCAGACGTACATAGATTTTTAGCTCCTCAGCTGGACCACCTGCTCATTTTCCAATCTAGTTTTTTCGAGGCGTAGGGTATGCTTTCAGGTGCCTACATGTCCTTTCATTTGGTATTTGGGGGAGCGCTGTTGGCTACAGCTATACGGGTTAGAGCGCATTCCTTCCGATCCACTCCCATGGGATCAGATGTTCGGGGATATACAGGTAGGATCGGCATATATTGCTGGTATGATGGCTGCAGGCTGGGTGGATGGTGAGCCTTTTAGAGTGACCGGGGATTTTGATACCTATTGGGTTCGAGTTGCGCCACGCGCTTATGCTTTACCAGACTATATTCGAGGTTTGAACTCCGACAATATTGGACCATCTATAGTATCAGGTAGACTCCCGTTGCATCCCCTACCTTTGCGCCTGTATCGTCTCAGTTCACGCAGAGTGATACGTTGGACCCTCCACCACACATTTTTCGGGCGTATGACGTACAGGGTCAGACTATAGAGATTCCGTTGCAATATCCACCTGTTGACCCTCCCGGTGTACCATCAACCAATTTGTATCATTCACATCAGGTACGTAAGAGTTATACAATAATACTGGTATACGATTTCATTATAAACACTGTATTTGTGTAATACAAGTTGTCACATTATTAGTACTCACTATATATGGGCCATGATAGACGAATGTTGGATGCTTTTGAGCGTATGACGTTGGATTACACACAGTTGATGTACCAGAGTTTACATACAGCTTTGGCACAACAACAGTCTCAGTACGAGGCCTAGATTGCTTCCCTACAGACCAAGATACAGCAGCAAGGTCCTGGTGATGCATCACCTATGGCCGATGATTTTGATGATGCTCATGATGACAGTTTCGATGAGGGAGGTAGCGATGTTATGCCTATTGACTGATGATGACATGGTTGTATATTTGACTGATGATGACATGGTTGTATATTTTTTATGATGACATGGTTAGATATTTTTCATGATGACTGACTGTATGTTGATGATGACATTGTTGTTTGTTTTTGTATTATATATCCTGTGACATGGTTTGTATTACTATTCGTTGTTATCTCTGCCATATTTTAGATTACACGTGTTTTGACATTGAAGTATGTTTTTTTATTGTTGTTAGGATGATGATGATAATACTGTATCTGTGGTGTTCTATATTTTCTGGTTTAAACAAACATTATCATTTAAATAAACGTATAAATTTAATTCAATTTTAAAACAAGCCTGAAATGGCGCGGTAGTTTGAAAATTTGATTTTAAATTTCAATTGAATGTACATGATTCAAAATAAATCGGATTTCAGTCCAACAAAAAATATTAGAATCTGTTTAATTAAATCTTTTTAACGAATGCAAGAAATTGAGATTTCTATAACAACCCGGAAAATCAGAACCAATTTAAAAATTTATTTTAAGGAAATTTTGTTAGAAAATGTGCCAGAGTTTATAAATTCCATTTTTAAATTAAATTATTCAATTAAAAAAATAAAAAAAAGGCTTAAAGATTTTATTTGTGATTAAAAAACAATTTATAATTTGTTAAATTTTGATTGATAATAATGGAAATTATTAAATTGTTTATACATTTGGACTAGCTAACTTTAAACTATTGTTGAAAAGTAATACGGTGATCCTAATTTGTATGTATGCATCATTGTCTTGTTCGAACTTATGACGGCTAATGAAGACGACATTGTTTGTTGAATAGCTGATTGTTTTATTTATTTGATGAATCAAATAATTAAATTTTTGTTGTGCTTTAAAATGTTCAAATACAGATTTGTTTCTAAATATTCAATATAAATGTAACTGTTTGGATCTAATAGCTTTCTTGTTCAAGTAACATATTGTTTTCTTCATTTTGTTAAATAAAAACTAAATCTATATAAGTTCTAGTACAATGACTCATTTTAGATTATTGGTTTATAAATTTAATTTGGAGTCTAACTTTTAGATCTAAAATTCTATGTTCATGTTAATGGACTAAATTATATCTTAATGGTTTATTTGAACTGTATACTCAATTAGTTAAATGTTAGATTATTAGTCCATGTATTATCTTTCATAACTAAATGTAACATTAGACTTGAAAGTTTATATATATATACATAATCAAACCGACCATTAGGGAGGTTTGTCTACCGTAAGAGGGCTAAACCAATTTGTCTGTGCCAATAAATTTCGACTGTAAAAATGTAAAGTCTCAGTTCTGCATTTCCTTTTCTCTGTTTCTCCGTTTCTTCCTCCGCAATAAATCCACGCGAGAATTCCGCTCAATAAATCTCTAGTTCCCATCTCAAATCCGATGTCGCTTTCCCTCCTCCCTTGCCTTCTTCTGATCGAACGTCGAGAACCGCCTCCCTCGGATCGAACGCCGCTTAGATCGAACAACTCTTTCCAACACCCTCAGATCTGCCTATGGTTTATTTGTAAGTTCAATGTATTGACATTTTTGCAGGAGATTAGATAGAAAAATACTTATGAAACATAGAAGCTTTTGATCACAATAGTAAAGTTATGTGGTTTATCTGTTTCATTTTCTGCCATCTATTTGGGTATTTGGATTTTTATGTATGCTTCAGTGTAGTTATAAAATTACACCAAATTTTAGCAATTGATAGTTTTAGAGTAAAAAAATTTGATTAAAAAAAACATATAGTTTCTCAAATTATTGTTCATTTTTTTCTAAACTGGTTTTGCATTAGTTTGTAATTTTTCTATTTGTGTTTGCTTGTTCTATGCGTTTATTATGTTTGGTTCGTCTTATGTAGTTCTATGAGCATAGTTTCTGTGCATCTTTGTTTTGCATTAGTTTCTGTACATTTTTTATTTATTTCATTTTTAATTATCACGTTACTTGAGTGTTAGAGTCAGTTGTTTGTGAGGATTTTGTATGAGTCTTCCTATTTTACATAAATTGTATCGGTTAGGAATGAATTTAATATGAGTAGGCAATTTTGTTACAAAAGCACATGTAACATTAATAACTTCATTTGTGGGTTTGTTTCTCTTGTCATATACTGATTATGATCTGTATTTCGGTTTTTTTTTTTGGGTTATATGTGAAGTTGGACTCCTGAGTTTAGGTTATATGTTGACATCATCTACTTGAAATTTTTATTTATTACGATGGTAGTTGATCTAATTTCCAAATCTAGATTTGTTTATTCTTAAAAAAATTAAAAATTAATGTATAGTATTTTGGCGTGCTGATCGGAATTTTGAACCATGTGTTTACAAATATGAAATACACTGTCATGCTTCAGGTCTAACCTGTTAGATACTTAAGTCTATGATTTTTCATCAGCAGCCTTGATCTTGCATTCTTATGCTTCTGTATGTTTCATATTATCTCACGTTTCCATTTGATCGAGCAATATTCGAGACCTTCGAAAAATCTGATTTTTTTTTCCTATAGATTCATTCAAAAATTCACACGTTTTGACGCCTAAAATTCCGATTTTATCACGAATTCATTTACAATTTTTCAATTCAATTTTTAAGATCGAACTGTCTCTTGGATCTTGCCTGCTTCTATTCTAGTATTTTTGATCCTCTAGGATATTATTTTTTCACTTTTGGATTTTTTAACTTAATGTACTTAGATGGGTGAAAGAAATCAAAACTAATTTATAGTGAGTTAACCCACCTCAACTTTGACATGCCACATTTTAATCAACATTATGATTGTAAATATAGATTGCTGTGTTTCTAGAGTAAGACTTATCTGTTGCTATCAAAAAATGCATTATTTGCATTTGTATCTTTGTTAAATATAATAAAAATATATTTGTGGTTGTCAATTTAGCCAATCTTAGATAGTTGATCATGTAATGGTAGGAGCACAACATGCACACATATGTTAAATCTTAAAAAGCTGTAAGTTATATTCTTTGCATTTGGTATTTGGATAAAGTTATGAATGTTTATCGACCTGACTGTACTTCGTATATATGCAAAGTCACTTGCAGGATGATCAACTAGCTGGAACTATCCCCAGATCAGTTGAAAATATTAAAACCTTAAAGAGCTGTAAGTTTTCAGACTGTATCATATCTTAACATAGTGCAAAAAACTCTTGTTGAGGATCTGGTATTATATACAACTGAAACTTAAATTCATTACCAAGCATCCCAAAAAACTTAAAAGCATTTGGTATTTGTTTTTACTAAATCATGCTGGGAAGTATACTGTGAATGCTAAATTTGGTTAACATGTAATACACCTAGAAAATTTATAATTCATATGACAAAAAGCCCAATTGCTAAATAATTCTTATTTTCTTATTTTGTTGTTTATTTAGGCTCTTCATTGCAAGGCTAATGCCACAGTTTTCTCAAGTAATTTGTTGCAGCTTTGACGTATGCAATCATTAAATATGAAGCTTATGTTATTTAACAGTTTTAATTCATAATATCATTTTCATATTTGTCTATTGCAGAAAATCAATTCGTTGATTTTTTTTTAAAATTATCATATTGCAGCATTGAGCTGCATAATCAACAGTGAGTGACCATCTTGTACTGTATATGGACCATCTTATAGCTCTACGAACAACTGAACCGTTGCACCCTAAACCTAATTCCATAGAAATTTTCAAAATACCAGTGGCACAAATGAAGGGATCAATCAAAAGCTCTACATGACCTTTATTGGATTTGTATTTTTAAAGGTCATAATCTTAAGTGAATAGAGTTCGAAGAATTACAACTCTGTGCACTAGTATTCCACATGAACTTGTATAGTGTTTGATTATGATTTGACAAATGTTTTTCTTTCATCCTGGCAACTATCAGGTATGAACTGTTTGTTGGCTAGCCACCGATTTATATGAATTTAGCTTATGCATTCATTCGACACATTATTGTTAGTGACTAGAAAGTCATAAGAGTATGTAGGTTCGTTCCATGTAGAATTGCTAATCATATAATAAGATTTGGGCTTGAGAAGTTTTGAGATTACCATAGGGATTAGATTTGAAGTTTTGAGATTACCATAGGGATTGGATTTCGACGATAATATATATGGCATGCACATGCGAAATGAACTCATCTCAGTTGAAGAAATTCAAAATTTTCATGCAGATCTTAGTATTTACTTTGAAATGGAAGTTTCATATGATGTGCTCCCTTTTTTGCTGATCAATTATTCCATTTAAAATGAATATGAAACATGTATTATCCTAATATCAATGTAAAGTAGAATAAGTTCTCATATCGGTGCCAAAAGTCCCCATTGTATACATTTGAATGACTTTAGTATTATAGCATAATTAAATAACCATCCACTAATACATAAACATGTTTATGCCCGTACTTTTTTCAATACCTAAATAAATTTTTATTCATGTTATTTCAATACATTATACTGTTTAGTTTTCATGTGTAAAGATCAAATTTTTATTTGATATAAGAGGTTTGTCACAACTATTATGGTTAATTTGCATTTCAAAACTTTTCGTGAAGTTGTAATCCATGTATTGATATTGGATGAAAATAAAATCCATGATTGCACAAATTTAAAATAAACTATAGTAAATAACTTAGTATTTAGATGTGATATATTATCAAATGGATGCAAATACTGATGAAAAATAAACGCTTTGCATTAGTATCCATCTTTTACATAATTAGTATCCATCTTTTACATGATTTATAAAATCCATCTTTTACATGATATGTACATACCATCTCAACAAGCCGTCGCTCTGGGTCGTTGCAAAACGAGGCCTTTCTAGTAGTGTGGTTACTGTAAAGATAACGAATACAACACGTAAACTGCATTATTGCTAAACATTAAAAATCTAGCAGCATATATTTTGCTAAGAACTTACCTGAGACAAAAATAAGTCCTTGCCTAATATGTGACCTACAAAATTCACTAAACATATCATTTAAAACTAAATCTTTCAAACGCTAAAAATGAATATATTTATGAAATGTTTCACAATATGTAAACATAATTATATTGTCAATTACTACATCTTTTGATGCAATTTAATAATTTTAAAATTGGATAAATCTGCCTAAGACAAACACATCTACCAATTTTCGAAATATTCTATAACATTAAATAGTTTGTACTTCTCATTTTGTGCAGTAAACAATCAATGCAATGCATTTTAGTAAACATTTAATTATACAAATGTATTTTATGGTCGGACCAAATAAAATAGAAATCATATAGAAAGGAAATACCTAGAACAAAAGAAATTAATATAAAGAGGGTAATTTGGGTATTTTACGGTCGGATCAATTAGTAATCATTAAAGATTAGTGTGAATTATAATATAAATAGATAAATAGGTAGACTATATTTGTTGTCTAAACTTGCCTTGTTCTAGTTGTGAAAAGTGATATTTCATAGTAGACTGCGAATTCTTACAGTTCAGAAAAGGAGTGCATACAATGTTATTAGTGTTGATTATCCAAAAACGGATTATATTGGTGGAGACACTTTTGAATAAAAAACGGATTATTTAAGTACGCGCACTACAACAAAATACGATATTTATAACGCTATTTAATAACACGTTATCTGAACCGTTATTATTTATGTATAATTATTTTCCCTGGCACAAAATTATTCATTTTCTCCCTCCAATTTCACATGTATCGCTCGCCTCATAAAAATTTTCACTGCCTCCCTCCAACTTCCCAAATTATTGTCTATCTCCCTCCAAAAACTATTTTCCCTCCCTCCAAATCATTTCGCCTCACAAAAAATAGGTTGTTTCGCTCCAATCGAAGAAACCTCAACCGATCAGTCGAAGCTAGGGTGGGTTCTAATCTTCGATTTGGATTTTGGCAAGGGAAGCACAATCTTCATTTGAAGTTTCCTTACATTTTTTTTGTTAAATTTGGCCAGATATTTTCATTTGCCCCTAAAATTTTCCGATTAACACTGAAACCAGTTCCGGTATTCCTTAAATCACCAATCCTCTCCGGTCTAATCCCTAATTTAGGGTTTCCGATCATGAAAGTCCACCCAGTCCACAAAAAGCGTAACGCAACATCCAGCTACAGTCTGAATTCCAACCCTAACCCTAAAAAAACACGTCGCCTCCCTCTCATTTTCATCAGAGTTCTCGAATTTTCGTTCCCTGTCGATACAGATGTTTCAGTTCACAAAACAGCAACCTGTCTAAAATTTATGGTTTCTAGTCGAGATGTGAAACTTTAAATCATGAACCGGTTAGGGCTCACACGATAGATATTTTCCCTGGTGTTGTGAAAGTGGTGGTCAGCGGCTATGATAATTACAACGTGGATGATGAAATGGAGTTGGATAAGTGAAGGTTCAGGCTTCCTACCGGGACTAGGCCTAGACTTGCGAGGGAAGAGTTGGTTAATGAGGAGTTGGTTGTGGTCAATCCTAAAGGAGGTGGTGAGAAGGAAGAAGAGCATGAAGAGTTTGGTGTTGGCAGGTTCGTTGTTGTGCAATAATCAATAATGGTGGGTCTACTCGTACGTTCCCTTCTTTTCTTTTTTGTCTCAGATATCAATGAATTTAAGAAGCTTGGCTATAAATCATTTTTCTGAAATAAGATGTTTGGATTCTGAAGTATTTTGAATATGAACTTGGTTTATTTGGTAGCTTGCTAGATTTCATTTCGTTAAAGCTGGTTAGAATAGTATTTTGTTAGTATATATAAATTGACTTTTTGTGGGCTTCAATTCTAGCTGCTATATTCAATTCAGCTGCAACTCATTTATTCAACCTTCAATTTAAAATTGTAGTTTTAGCTGTAGTATTTCATACACGTGTCAGAAACCGTCAAGAACCATTGAAAACGGTCGGGAAATGGCTACGACCTATGTCGAAAGCTGTCAGAAATTCTGTTCACCGACATCTCAATTTCTAATGTTTTTTCCGATTGTTATAGACGGCGGCCGATGGTGCCGAGCCATCGGAAAAGCCGTTCTTTCTTGTAGTGTTATATATGATCTTAATACTTACCAAAATGTAAAAGGCTAAATCATATCGTCGGCCAGTGATTGATCCATAATGGATATTAGCCATAATTTGATATGACTTGAGAAACCTGAACTTGTCCTTGACATATTTCTTGTGTTCTACCAAAATTTGCATACAAAACCCTATGTTATAATATGAAATCGATTCTATTTTACAACTAGGTCATTAACTTATGGGTATGACATTTTTATATAAGTAGATTTTATCCCCTTCTTGCAATATGCAGGCGATTAATTCTCTTTCCCGTATCAGTAAGTGATCTAGCGAAGAGCAATAATCAAACTTTTGCTTTTGAATACTACCAAACTAGTCGGTACAGTTTATCTCCAAAACCAAAAGCCAAAATCATCGTATTATAAACTGGACAAAAATCATTAGGTATTTTTTATTCCAATATGTCATGGGAATCTAAATCTCAGCTTGTGATGCCTCTTTCAACACCAAACAGTAGGCTGAAAGTGAAGGACTTCAAATGGTCCGAACACGAGTGGCCTAATATGCAATATAACGATTCCAGGGCACAAGAAGATATCCCTGTGTTTAGTTTAGCTGCTATGAACGTCAGCAGTGAATACGAAGAACTGTGCAAGAAGATGGTGGGTGCAAGTGCGGGTTGGGGATTTTTCAGGTTGGTAGATCATGGAGTGCCTGAAGAGATCATTGAGGACATGATGACACAGTGCTCGAGATTATTTCCTCTTCCAGCTCAAAGGGGGGAAACAAGAAGTGGTGCCACTTGGTTATTCAGCAAGTAATCCAGATTTTAATGTCCATTTGCCGTGGGCAGAGATTCTGCTGCTGCTTCAATCCAAGGATATGGTGGTTGGTTTTGCAAAAAATGTTTTTGGATATGAATATCCAAATTTTAGGGTAACTTGAATCATCATTTACATAAGTGGTCTATGAACGTTGCATGTCATATATGTTGAAAACCATTTCTATCTCATTATGAATTCATTTTATTTTACTTTTATGTTTTACATTTTGAAAATATAATAAACGCGACATTAATGTTGTAGTGAAGCTTTGATAAATTACATGGATGCACTAGATCGACTAGGAATGGTTATATTGGAGACGCTAGCACATGGTCTGGGACTACCCGATGGCCATTTTACCAAAAAATTCAAGGAGAAAGAGTTTACGTTGCTCCGAGTGAATAATTACCCTCCATGCCCTTTGCCAGATAGATGCTTGGGACAAGGGAGCCACACTGATCTTCATGCTTTGAAAATTTTATTGCAAGATGAAGTTGGAGGATTGCAAGTTCAGAAACATAATGGAGAGTGGAATGGTGTCAAGCCTATTTCAAACTCTTTAATATTAAATATTGGTGATGTGCTTGAGGTAAGAATCTAATCTTGTTTCTTTTATTTACCGTTATGCACGTATCTGCACGATATTGCAAGGAGTTATTCGTGTGTGTGGTGTTGGTCATTTCTTGCGCGTTTAGGTATACAGTGCTTGACTTGGGTTCAAAAGTATCATTTTCCTCTTATGTACAACTGAAAGTACAATTTTTTTATATAACAGCATGGTTAGAGTTATTGCAATCAACCAAGGCTTACAACTTGTTTGTTTTTTTAATGCTTATCATGATCAACCCGGTCCAATGGACTTTTTTTTTCTAGTGTACAACTGACACAAGGTACATATTGTATACTGAAGCTTTTGAAAGTCCTGTGGATATATGGAATTCTAGTTTGAAAACAAAACATTTTGTGAATTATAGTTTGAAAACAATTTTCTGTTCTAGTTTGAATTAAGCATGATATAAAGAATTACGAGTTTTCACATTGTCAAATTATTCAAAAAGACCATGTACATAATCATGTTACATGTTATAAAATTAAATGTTAAAACTCGTTATAAGTTTCGCTGTTCCATATATGTTTTCCTGCTTATGGTATCTATATGTTTTGGTATGAATCCCCAGATAAATGTGTAGGTAGTGTTTTAACTATGATTTTAGTTGGAATGGTTTTTGTTCTCTCTCTCGTGACTTGTGTACTCAAGAATGGATATTTTTATCTATTTCTCTAAATCACTTCAGGAGCCTTTTGTAATTAAATATGGTTATATTTTTCTTGGTTACTAGCTAAAATTTTAAATTGACAAAAACATAGCCCATGCTCCTTGAGCACAGTAAATGCTGCTTTCAGTAGATAATTTGTTGAAAACATTATCATTCTGAATCTATTAGACTTTTAGATTTACTAAATTTGAGCTGATAGGATTTCAGGGACATGGATGTTCTATATCCAAAATTTCTGATATGGATTGGGATATGACGTAATCGCATCCTTACACTATTTCAGCGCTGCATTCCATTATCTTCAAGGTATCAATTATCTTCGATTATACACAAAGGGGATGAAATTAAAATACATTGCAATATGCTATCAGTTTTCAGTAGAAACTAGTTCATCATTTGATTACATGCTATAAAATAGTGAACTTAGATCATTATCATATATATACATATATAGTACATTCTAATGTACTCCTTATGATTTTATATTTGCAGTCCAGAGTTCAAGAAAATACAAGAGCACCACCATGATTTGAAGAACAGAAGTCTGGTGGTGATATTTGTAAGGTTTACGTTTGGTGTCTTAGCAGCTGCTAAACTATTTTTGGTATACAATCAAATGTCTTTAGGACACAATTTATTATATTATGCACTCCCCGTTTGGTTTTTCAATATGCAGTGTGAATGATTTTAGCCTCACCGCGGTTCTCGAGGTTACCAAAAGGCAGAATTTTTTATTATTGCTTAGTGAAAGGGTGCATTGTAGAATTCGACGATTCAACTCATTTGAAGAAAATTCATATGTTTTGCTTTGTCTTTTTATCCTTTATTATTTTATTTTATTTTATGGAAAACAGTTAATTACACATATTAGCAGTTTGGAGAATATGGTGGTGCAAGTAAGGTAACTTTCGACTGATACTTCGTATTTTAATTGGGAAATTTTATTATGGGTTGCTAGGAAGGGAGGATGGCATATAAATGATATATGTACATGTTGTCTTCCGTATGAAGCAAGCATATAATAAATGATCTTATATATATAAGTGTAGATTGGAAAGGGACAACTTATACACTGTTTTTGATAGTAAAAGCAGAACATAAGAAATGTTAAAGGGATGCTGATTGGAAAGGGATAAGATATTAAGTTGTTAAATGATTTTATTTTGTTAGGATATACGTAATGAAGTGAGCGAAATAAGATTTAAAACGGAGTATGTTTATACATTTGTGAAAAATGTGTTATTAGTGAAATTCTTAAGTTTCAATAACCAACCCAGAAGTTTGGATTGAACCAGCTAAATGTATATATTGAGATGAATAATTTTATGTTAAACTGAGTTTGCATGAGGTTGATTTCCTTTGGATAACCTGGGAATGATTATAATCTGAATTCTAAAGAGAGGAATTTTATACAATGTGTAGATGTTATGGCACATAGCTGCCATGAAGAGATTGATGGCTGTAGTCATGCCTTAAATTATATAAATACATCTAGGTGACAGTGTAGCACATGAATAGTTCACATGTTAGAATATAGGGTGGAAAATTCCACTGTATAAATGGTAGTTATGATATTGAAAGTATGTGCAAAGGGAAACATGCGTGTGCTAAACTGTGACTTGACTTAATAGGCATATTTTTAAGTAGGGACGTTTACATAATAAACTTCTGGTAATATGTAGCATGGTATCATATGGTTTTGAATGAGTATATACGTGCATAGTGTAGCAGTATGGAAACTTGAAGAATTAATATTGCTTATATTATCTTAACAGTAGTTTCGAAATGATTTCAGAAATAAATAAATAAAAGGGTTTCTTTTGAAAGGGGTTAATATGGCAACATAATACCATAGTATATGAAACTAGTATATTAACAAGCGACTTTATTAGTTAAAGAGGCCTGATTGATATAATTTTGTAGTAAGAAACTATTATATATACACTTATCTTCATATGGAAATGTCAAGGAACAACCATATGGTAGGATTGCACTAACATAAGAAGGAGAAGTTAAACTTTATACTCTAGCAACATGCTTTTTCCCTTGGTACAAACGATACTTATGAGTCATAAAAACAAGCCTTGCGTGAGAAAGCAAGCACAGCAGTGATGCTTTAATAATGTTTAAGCCAAGTTTATATATGTATTTAAAGTACAGTATTAAATTTGAAAAGAAAAACATCAGTTCATATAACATTTATGTGACCACCTGTTTAAATTGCCTAAAATACAAGAGGGCTTCAATCAACATTCTCTGAAATCTGAATGGTTAGGGAGTAACCCGTAAACTTGGCAAGTTTTAAAAGGAAGAATATACGAATAGTCTGATGCTTGATATGGCAATACTAGAATATATTTTTTCTCTTAAAGGCAATTTGAATCAATGAAAAGAGTATGTAATTTACCAGGTAAGCCAGAGAAGTAACATAAAGATTTAGAATAAATATGATTGATATTATAATGGGAAAGGATTAAAACATCATTTATTTTATTAAAATTTAATAACATGTGAAAAGCTGGTATGCTGAATGAGCAATGAAGTTGGCTTGGATGGGAATTATGTCCTAACATTTATATATATATATATATGAATGTTTATAAAAATTATATATATTTTGTATACAATTCCAGAAGGTTTACATGATAAATTTATGGTAATAAATATTATGATATCATGGTTTTGAGGGCATATATGTTTGCATTGCTGGAAATAGTTAAGCATGAAGCATGCATTGTCTCTAATGTGAATTAACACTATTGTGACACGTTCATAAAAGATTTGTAGAAAAGCAAAGAGTATAAGCAATGTTTTAATTACTAACAATCCTATAGTTAGGCCATGTTGGGAAACAATGGCTGAGTCGCAGACTAAGTCGTTTTCTTGAAGATGAATCGGCGATCTGGTCGGTGATGCAAATCAGTTCGTACTTGTCGCCCCCACCTCTGGGATAAAACAGCCTTCTGAGAAAAATAATTGATTTGCTTGCACAACAAACCAATTCAGATTTGTACTTTCGATTTAAATTTAACTGCTCATTCTGATTTTGTTTTTGAAGAACTTTTAATGGTGGAGGAAGAGAGAGATAAGAAAAAGTTGTTTTTTTCTGAGTAGTTCGGCAATAAATAAACATGGTAATACATGTAAAGGAAGTCGATTTAGATCTAAAAAATTGGATCTCAATTTTTTACAAGTCAAAATAAAAAAAAAACTGTTTTTTTTTTCTTTTCATATAGTCTCAGGATGTGGGACTATTCATATATGAGTCACCTCACACTTATCCAATTTTTTTTTTTAGATAATTCATCTTTATAAAAAATGAATCATTTTTCCAACAATCCCCCACTTGAATTTTTTAAAAAATATTTCGAGCAGTTTCTAGAAACATAAGATTGTGCATAAACAAAGGTGTTATCTGACTTGAACCTTTGCATAGTGAATAAGATTCAGTTTTTACTAGAGTGACACGTACTCTTGAAATCTATTCCTGACATCAGACCACACACAACCTTTTCTATAGCGCAATCAAATAAGCCCGTGCATTAATGGTCATGCATGTCTATCCCAGTTTAGTGAACGCTCTAGGAATCTTGCCCAAAACTCCATAGGAAACGGACACATTTCCACATTCACATAGGTGAGTCTATCAAGGGTACTCCTGAAGGTAGGTACTCCATTCCAATTAGAGTATAGATCTCATTAAGAGTTTCTATCAACTCATCCTCTAATCACTTCATGAATGCATGCTTCTTAATACAAAAATTTAGCATGTTCATCTACTATCACTACACAACTTGTTTTTACCCATTGAACCTAGTTTTTGGGATCTCCAGTCATTTAGGTCGGGTTACCATCGTGCGTGATTCCACAATCTCTGGGCAATAGTCGCATTCTTTTAAAATCATTAATGACTTTCTTTCTGGTCAGTCCTTTCGTCAAAGGTTCTGCCAAATTGTCATCACTTCATATGTGATGTTCTCTAACAATACTGTGCATACGACTGTCATTTCTTATCGTTGTAATATCGGTTCTGTCCTTCTTTCAGTAGTCGTCAAATTTTTCATCACTGTTCATGTGATGTTCTCTTACAGTATTGTACTTACGTCGTCGTCTTTTACCGTTGTAATAACGGTTCTATACTTTTTGCAATAGCCGCGGTACTATCGTAATCGATTACACCACTGGTGTCGATTTTTTTTTCTTTTTTATGGGGATCTCAAATAGCAGATTTCTTTAGTTCGCTGTTTCTTAACTAGCTGTGGCTAGTGCTATTATCTCAGTCTCTATAGTAGACTGAGTCAAAATAGTATGTTTTTTGGGTTTCCAAGAGACAGCTTCTTCAGCGATGCTAAATATATAGCCACTGGTCCTTTAAAATTATCAGATAAAGTATTTCAGCCTGTATCAAAATATCCTTCAAGTACAACTGAAAATTTTTCATAATGTAATCTAAGGTTCATAGTTTATTATAGCTATCTCATAACCCTCTCATTAGCATGTTAATGCTATATACTAGGTCTACTGAAAAACATGCATAATAATCCCACGACATAGATAATGTCAGGTCTAGTACAATCAATGGCATCCGAAGGCTGCCAATGATGCTCACTTAAACAGACTATCTTATACATTCACCAGTGTTCTTAAATAACTTTACTCTGGGATCATATGGTGTACATGCTAGCTTACAGTCAAAGTAATCATATTTCTTTAGAGTCTTCTCAATTTAACGAGATTGATCCAAAGAAAATCCCACTTTTTACCTAGTAATCTTAATATCAGGGATTACACTCGCCTTACCTAGATCTTTCATATCAAAATTGGCACTTAATAAGGATTTGACTGAGTTTATGGCATGAATATTTGACCCAACGATGAGAAGGTCATCTACAAAAAGACATATAATAGTGCAAATGTCATTCTCAGATTTGTAATAAATGCATTTGTCACTTTCATTAACTTTAAAACCATAAGAAATGATTAAGTTATCAAATTTTTCATGCCATTATTTTGGTGCTTGTTTTAAACCATATAATGATTTATCTTATTTGCATACTATATGTTCTTGACCATGTACTACAAATCCTTCACGCTGGTCCATATAAATTTCTTCTTCTAATTCACCGTTTAAAGAACGTGCTTTTAACATCCATTTGGTGTATTAATAAATAACAAATAGAAGCAAGTGAGATTAATACCCGAATGAATGTAATTTTAGTTACAGATAGAAAAAATGTCGAAGAAATCTATATTTTCTGTTTGCTTAAAATCTTTAGCTACTAATTGTGCTTTATATTTATCAATAGTTCCATCAGGTTTTAATTTCTTTTTAAGCACCCATTTACAACCAATAGATTTACAACCAGAGAATAAATCTACCAAATGCCAAGTCTTATTGGATTCTAGAGAATTCATCTCATCATTTATAGCCTCTTGCCAAAAATCGACATCTAAAGAAGATAAGGCCTCTTGGAGGTTTAAGGGATCCTCCTCTATAGTAAAAACACAAAAATCCGAACCAAAATCTTTTACGGTTCTTGCTCTTTTACTTCTTCGAGATTTAGTTTTAGAACTTTTATTAAGTTCTGTTCTAATAGGCATACTTAATGTGCCCCCACTATTCCTTAATTTAAAAGGAAATTTTGTTTCATAAAAATCGACGTCATTTGATTCAATTATATTATGTGCATTTAGGTCATAAAATCGGTATGCTTTGTTATTAATAGCATAACCCATAAATACACATTCATATGCTCTACTTGCCAATTTTATTCTCTTAGGGTCTGGAATGCGAACATATGCTAAACAACCCCAAGTTCTAAAATATGACACATTGGATTTATAATTCTTTAAAATTTCATAAAGTGAAATTTTATTCTCAGATTAGAAAATTCTATTCAGAACATAACATGCAGTCAATTAAAAATATCCCCCCACCAATGTTTTGCTGCACCAAAATTTAATAAAATGACAATTAATAATTCGGTAAAGGTCCTTTTTTCCCTTTCATCTTTACCGTTCATTTCAGGTGAATAGGGTGCAGTTCTCTCATGTACAATACCATGTAAAAAAAATCAGAATAAATTAGATTCATATTCTGTTTCTCTATCACTATGAATTCTCTTAATTTTCTTATTACTCAATTTCAGTTTTTAATGTTTCAAACATGTCAAATGCATCACAACTTTAAGAAACACTGCCTTTCTAATTGTAAGCTTTATTTTCACATTACTAATCTCTACAGTTTTAGTGGTGTGAGGATCTCCCAACAACACTTTCTGATCATCAGCAGCCGTGTATATTGTGAATATATCACGATCATAGCAGACATGACAAGAAACACCAGTGTCTACCGACCAACCCTCTGATCCACCATCAAAGTGAATCTCAGTAGTCGTAGCCGTTAAAGGCTTCTCAGTCAGGTTTGCCTGCGGTGCAGGGCTTAGCCTGTTCCGACATTGTCGTGCCATATGACCAGGTTTTCCACAGTTGTAATATAGAAGCAACTGTCCAGAATCATTCTTTTTGGTTGGATGCTACTGTCCTTTATGATTTCCTTGTGGATTCCCATTCTATTCTCAACTGAGTGGATGTGGAGGCTTACTATTGCTTGAGTTGTTAATATGTTTGAAAATTTATATTTATCGACTGTACAAAGATGAATGACAATCAGAATACAAAAAATGCATGGTTGTTTACGACTGTACGACTGTGATCAGCTGTTAAAAAACTAGAAATGCACATCCGTTTAAGGCCTATTTGCCAATAGTCGCGCACACAATATTTATGATACAAATGCTACAACCTCTAGTTTCATTAGTAAAATAATGAAAATCTTCTTTGCATAATGGCAATACCATTTTAACCACAACATTTAATATGTCTAAATTCTTCCAAATGATTTCTCCATGAATATCCATTGAAAGCGTTACTTACCAATAATGAGTTTAAACATATTTTCTACAGATTAATCTCGAGTCACAACATACTCAACTTATAAGTTATATGCATTCCTAATAGAACAACTGACAATGCAACAGCACACGGTATATGCACTGATAGATGTCAATAATTTATGGGCTAAAGTTTTGAAAAAAGATTATACTTATACATCTCTTAAACTTTTCCACCTAATTAAGCATAGCACACGGTATATGCACTAATAGATGTCAATAATTTATGGGCTAAAATTTTCAAAAAAAAAAAAAAATCATACTTATACATCTCTTAAACTTTTCCACCTAATTAAGCCCATAATTTACTGAAAATAAGCTGGCCAGGTTATAACTTACGTCATAATCTAATTTTATAAGTCCAGCAATGCAAATCACAAAAATTCATAAGTTTTATCAGATACCTAGCCAGGTGTAATCGATTCTGAAATCTCCATGACCACTCAACTGAATGAATCAGATCCAACTGGCCTTCCTTCCGCAAGAATCTGAGCTGCGAGGCTCCTGATACGTCGAAATCGAACCTCCCGATAACGGTGTAGGGAGCTTCAGCCAAAGAGAGATCGGAGACTGAGGGTGATGAGAACTCCTGTGAAGCTTCCATTTCTCTTTTCCCTTCGCGAAACTTGAAATCGCAGAATTTCTTTCACTTCTTTACTTAGGAAGATGCGAATTTGGCTTCTTGCCGATCTTTGTGGTTGCCCCTTTTCTATTTATTTCAGCGACCACGTTAAGCATGAAAAGCGAACCAGATCCAAATCTATGCAGGAAAATAGCAATCCGATCAACGTCGTGTTGCAGTTGGAGACATTGTTTCAAATAATCGTCTTCAAATTGTTGGGAAACGGTGGCTGAGTCGCGGACTATGTCGCTTTTTTTAAGACGATTCGGCGATCTGGTCGGTGGTGCAAACCAGTTCGTACTTGTCGCCCCCGCCTCTGGGATAAAACAACCTTCTGAGAAAAATAATTGATTTGCTTGCACAACAAACCAATTCAGATTTGCACTTTCGATTTAAATTTAACTGCTCGTTCTGATTTTGTTTTTGAAGGACTTTTAATGGTGGAGGAAGAGAGAGATAAGAAAAGGTTGTTTTTTTCTGAGTAGTTCGGCAATAAATAAACATGGTAATACATGTGGAGGAAGTCGGTTCAGATCTAAAAAATTGGATCTCAATTTTTTTACCAACTCAATATAAAAAAACTGTTTTTTTTTCTTTTCATATAGTCTCATGATGTAGGACTATTCATATATGAGTCACCTCACACTTATCCAATTTTTTTAAATAATTCATCTTTATAAAAAATGAATCATTTTTCCAACAGGCCATAGCCATGATTTGATTTATGAGGAAATATTCTGAATCCTGAATCAATGTTTTCTCTGAAAATATAGATTGATATTAATACTTATATGCATTAGAGAGTCAAGTCTATTTATGTAATGAAACATTTACTTCAAAAGGCTTGAATGTTGGCGTGAATGCCTTGAGTCATGGGAATGTTACCTATGTGTATTAATGAAAATAACTAAATGACTTAGAATAAATGACATGTTTATTATCATGGAAAGAGATTAAAACATCATTTATTTTGGGCAATCTAAAATAAGATGAATACATGGAAGATTTCTGGAAGATTTTAAATGAAGGAAAACGTTAAAGAAAAAGAAACATAGATTTTGTTTTGCTGTGTCGTGTATGGTTGTATTTTATCAATCAATTACTTTTGCTTTTATTTATGCTTTGATTACAAGAAAATGGGGCTTGTATATCTTCATATATATAAGCTATGAAATAGATTAAATCAAACTAATATTTTTATATTGGTGTAAGTGAATCCTGGAAGGTGTTTAAAAAAGGGGATAACCCTTTTGAGTAAGTGACTCAGGTTTTAAAAAAAAAATGATTACAATTCAAAGCATTTAAGTGTCCTTTATATATTTATTTACAAATAATACTAATATCTATAGTAATATTTCAATATATATTTATATTGAAATATTACTATAGATATTAGTCAATGTGAAGTTTCACGTGTGATTCATGCGACTTATATGATCATGGTTGTTGAAAGGTAAATCAAAGTTTCTTGGTCCCTTCTGATGAACAGATTTATAAAAATTTTGATTCTTAAGATTCAGTAAAACTGGGGAAATATTAGAGGGACACTTCAGTTTCTGTCATCGGATTTCCTTTGATTATTTCCCATTTTTTCTCTGTATTCGAGGAGGGTATTATAGCGAAGGTGCATGAGAAACAGTAAGAAAAAACACTTTTGAGATATAAATGGTAGCTTACAAACGCCCTAAACTCACAAAAACTAAACTTACTGATATAAATGGTACCTTCTGCCTCCCAACTGCTGCTTCAATGACTAAACTTACTGATGGCTGATGGAAGGTACTATCTTAGTTATACTTATTCTACTTTGAATTTTATTCAACTATTTAATCCCTGTTAGCTATTGTATCATGTTGTTTTACGGTTTTCGGTATGGGGAGTCAATCGAAGAATTAAATGTTGAATTGGCCAACTTTACATTCTTGTTTTTCCCTGTTAGCTATTGTATCATGTTATTCAAATGATATGCTTTTGGGTAAATATGCTTTAATTATTAAGCGGTAAGCTATTAGCTCTGTATATTAATTATTAAGATGTTTGAAAACAGTGTTTATTTACAAGATGTGTTTTCAGGATGATGAGGAACATATATTCTTATACAACCATAACAGACAAAAGGTTATATCTACACCAAATTCAATTTCAGTGTTTACTAGAACAGAGAAAATATTTGATGTATATGTTTTTTACATTACTATTCTATGAATCTTCTTTACAAGTCCTAAACACTTATTTTATGTTTGTATATTTATAGGTTGCAAATACAAGTGAACTGAAGCAAAAATTAAAAGTGTTATTCGAAACTGTTAAATTTGGTGATACAAAATCACAATTTGATTGGAACAAATTTGCAAAGAATGGAAAGTAAATATTTTATAATGGGAATGCATTGATTGCATTTGATGAGGTGGTAGAGAAATAAATGAAGGGATTAATTTCTTCCTTCTATGTTAAAGAAACAGATTGATTTACTTCCTATGTTTGCTCATTTGTTGTTATGGTAATTTGCCTCCATTATATTATTACCATATGTTGGTAATTTAATTGATGACTCACATAGATTTGCACTGGCTATATATTGAGGGGTAGACTTTAGTGTAAACTCATCCTGGCTTGGAGCCAGTGATCCCCAATGGTGTCTCTTCTTGTTAAACCTGATTGAGGTTTGGATATGTAAACTCTTATTTTGTAATCTCTTGTAATTCTCTCATGTGGAATAAAATCTCTCTCTGTTAGACTGGACGTACACTATGATGATAGTGGAACCAGTATAAATATTGTGTCTCTTTGTTTCTCTGCTATAGTTATTTACTATTTTGTTGATGTAATAGAATAATTGCTATCGGATTAGATTGATGTACAATTGGCAAATCTAGATCCTATTTATTGCGCTTCCGCATATGCGCAAAAAAATCACAACAGATTGGTATCAGAGTGTGGAGATTTGTTTTAAATTGTGCATCAATTATGTCTACAAAGGTTGGTAGATTCAGTGGTGATTATGCTATTACTATTTTGGAGAAAAGGAGACTTTGGTGGAGGAGATTATGTCGAGAGTGAAGAGCGTTCCAATCTGTGAACTTTGACGTGATATGGAGTTTATTGTGAAGAAGCCCTCTGATATGAATGAGGGGAGATGGAAGAAGATGAAGAAGAAGGCGGGTGACGGTTGAAGAACCTAGTCCACGGCAAGGTGGAGAGGTTAATATGGTCACTGCTTATGGTCCTAAGGTGGAGGATCATGGTATCGACATGGATCTAGATGTTGATGATGCTCGAGGGATCCCGGTGATGAAGAGATCATGTCAAACGGAAGACGGATGTCGAGTTTTGAAATCCACAAAGATGATGGAGATCTTGTGGTATTGCAAGCATTTTTTAGACCGTTGGTTGATGCGCGGTGCAGCTCATGGTGGTAGATGCATCTTTTGTAGGCGGTGGGTAAAGCTTGTAATGGTTTTGATTAAGTTGCAGGGGAGAGATTTTTTGGCGACTGAGAGAATTATTTTTTGGTCTTGGTGGTGTTGAGATTACTTTGGAATCTGCCTTTTTTTGTTTTGGATATTTGCAACATTTTGTTGGCGGGCGGGGACGTAGTCTGAGCTCATTAACAATTGTGTGATGGGGGGTGGCTTAGCTGGAACCCATTTGGTAAATATTCATTTTTTTGGTGTATCTCGTTGTGAGATTTTGATTAAAGGTGGAGTTCTGTTGAAGAGTTTTATGATGAGAAGAGAATTCGACTCAAGGTGGGGTGCTGGAGATATGTGATTTTGCATCAAGGTAGAGTGTTAAATTTGGTGATACAAAATCACAATTTGATTGGAACAAATTTGCAAAGAATGGAAAGTAAATATTTTATAATGGGAATGCATTGATTGCATTTGATGAGGTGGTAGAGAAATAAATGAAGGGATTAATTTCTTCCATCTATGCTAAAGAAACATATTGATTTACTTCCTATGTTTGCATATTTGTTGTTATGGTAATTTGCCTCCATTATATTATTACCATATGCTGGTAATTTAATTGATGACTCACATAGATTTGCACTGGCTATATATTGAGTGGTAGACTTTAGTGTAAACTCATCCTGGCTTGGAGCCAGTGATCCCCAATGGTGTCTCTTCTTGTTAAACCTGATTGAGGTTTGGATACGTAAACTCTTATTTTGTAATCTCTTGTAATCCTCTCATTTGGGATAAAATATCTCTCTGTTAGACTGGACGTACACTATGATGATAGTGGAACCAGTATAAATATTGTGTCTCTTTGTTTCTCTGCTATAGTTATTTACTATTTTGTTGATGTAATAGAATAATTGCTATCGGATTAGATTGATGTACAATTGGAAAATCTAGATCCTATTTATTGCGCTTCCGCATATGCGCACAAAAATCATAACAGAAACAATTCAGACTTGTATAAGAACGACATATTTGATCATGACAAGGTGTTGCATGCATACGCACACACTCATATTAACAATTAACATTTTTCCATACGATAAAATAAACACAATATGCATCTTGAATATTACATTATTTTCAGGTTAGCTTGGATGTGATGGATGGAAGTTGAGATACCAGAAGGAGCAATTCTCAGCTGATAATTAGATAGAAATTGACGTAAAAAAGAAAGAAGTAGTGAGTTCCATTTGTTTTTTTCTTTTCTTTTTAAACCATATGAAGTCGAATTTACCATTATGAAATTTATTTCTTTACTGTTTTTGCAAAATATTAGGTTGAAAAATATATGGAAGGTTTATGTTGGATGCTACACTATTATTTTTCTAGTGTCCTTTCTTCCTCATGGTGAGGAAATGTTTGGACATCTTATAATTCTGTTATATTTTGTCATTAGTACACCATAATTTAAACTCAACCAAATTCATTCTAGGTATTATCCATTTTATCATGATCCATTTGCTTCTGATTTGAAAGATTTATCCTGCCCTTTATCTTCATTCAAAATTGGTGAGCCATTTAAGCCATACAATCAAATCGTGGTTGTTTTGCCTCTGAGAAGGTAGTAACTATTTCCCCTTTGTTGTGTTTAAATTTTCTTTTATACAAATTATTTGCTCTTTGTAGCTTGAATGCATTGCCTAAAGGGTATGCGAACTTAATGAAGAGTGAACATTCACCTTTATTGAATTTTTATCCGAAAGATATGCAATCAGTAATGTTCATATACTTTATCAATTTTGCCTCTGAAGTGTTTATATACTGCTGCAATTTCAGATTTTTGAAGTTAATGCCAATGGTAAAAAATATACATGGCAGGTATGTTTGTAACTTCTAATTTATGTTCACTAATATATTCAAGGTAGTTGATGTAGTTTTTCACTGGCACTTAGCTTTTTTCTTACTTTTACTTCTTTGTTTATCTCTATTTTTTTGAGTTTAGGGTGTTTCTCAGCTACCGTTTAGGGTATTGTTTTTTGTGAGTTTAGGGTGTTTGTAAGCTACCGTTTATCTCTATTTCAGATAAACTATAAACATGGCACTTTTGAGTACTACAACTCAGAATTAAGCCTTTAAGCCAATTTCCAGGTTTTTTTTTTTTTTTGCGTCATTGGGAAAAATTCTTATGTACTGTTGTAGTTTGTTTAATTTTTTTTTATTTCTTTGGGTTTATCATGAATTTATAAACATGTCTTTTTGGAAATAGGTGATTACATAGTATCCATGGACTATTTGATGAAAAAAGAAAGACTTTGAGCAGTTGACGTTCTTAGTGATGCATTTGATACTTGTAAACTTTAAATATGAACCATGTTTTGTCTTTTGTGTACTTAAATTGACATCAATATGGAATTGAAAACATATGTATTGAATTTGGTAACTCATGGATTGATTTTTTTTTTGTTAGCTGATACTTTATTTTGTTATCATGAATATGTGTTATATTTGTTGATTATTATATATTTTTTCATTCTTACATTGCTTTTTAAATTGTTATGAAGATTTATTTTGATTGCTATTGTTAAAATGTAATATATATATACGTAGCTCTACGAATTTTATAGCGGCATATATGAGCTGTAAAATGTTTTAGCAATACTATAACATGATAATTTAATAGCGTCGTATAGCCGCTATTAAATAAATATGTTATAGCGGCTATAATGTGTTATAAAAGATTCCCACTATTAAATAAATATGTTATAACGGCTATAATGTGTTATAAAAGATTCTTACTTTCATTGAGATTCAGATGTTTAATAGCGATGAGCATGAGCTATTGTCTTTAAGTAACATAACGGCAAATTTGTGTTATAACACTATGCTCTTTTATAGCGGCAAATAATGCGTTATAAATATTTAGCAGTTTTTTATAACATGTTCATATATAGCAGTTATGGAACCGCTATAGTTCTTATTGATAGCGGCTGTAGGCCGCAATAAAATACCAGTTCTGTTGTAGTGGTGTGGTGGATAATGGATAATAAAAATGCTGATAATAATATATTCCTGCTTGTTTTACTTAGACCTTAAACATCAGGTACTGTGGCAAAATGTGTGGTTATAAATGTAAAAAAAAATTCTATGTATTGTCTCATGTTTCTTCCGTTGCCTCTAAGTTGTTTACCAGCATTCAATTATAAATTTTCTCAAACCGCTTTTATATTTTTTGCTACTGAATGTTACTTATATTACAATAAGACATTATTTGCAAATCAGAGGGGACTTGCATATTTGCTTGATAGGGGATCCTGAAGTTGCAAAGAGTCAGTTGCTTAAACATATGATTAATGTTGCCCCAAGTGGAGTGTATACCACTGGTAAAGGAAGCAGTGGTGTTGGTCTTACTACAGCTATGCGGAAAGATCATGTTACTATTGAATTTGTGCTCGACGAAGGAGCTCTGGTAAGATCATGTTAGGTGTTGGCTGATATGGGCATATGTGCAATGGAAGAACCTGATAGATGAAATTAAAATGTATCATTATCTTCAGGTAAATTTGTTTTAAGGAATTTGGAACAAATATTCATAACTTTGGTTATAAAGAAGCAATTGTGCATAATTTCAAAAAGCGTGATCGTTTCAGAAATGAATTTCAAATAGGAGCATATATAGTTTGGGTATAAGTTTGGCATGAAGAATCATGCCATGCAATGAGATTTTTAACGTGTCCGTCCACATATATCAGATTTTAAATGCAAGTATAATGGGCTTGAATCCATCCAGAATTTAATTTCATGTATAATGGGCTTGAAACCGTCCACAATTACATGCATTCGGTTTCCAAAAGTACATGATTTGAACATGTGCTTTTTTTTTACTCCTGTTAATTCAGTTTTTTCAAGGGAGTAAACACAAAAGTAAAATGGCAAAGAAAGGAGGCAAAACAAGTAACCTAAGAAACACACTCGAATCTCATATTAAAGACATTCACGAAACTTTTCAAATGTTCGATAAACCAGCTGATTCAGCTTTCGATAAAGTGATTTGGAGCGAAGTTATAAAATTGGGGATGATGTTTGCAAACAAGCCACGATAGCTGGGATGCTTTGGAATGGGGAAGTTAGACAAATGCAAGAACTGAAAGGCTACATGAATGCATATTTCAACGTGCTGAATTGGTTTCTTCTGATATGTTTTTGGAGTACAGTTGGTGCTGGGCCTACCCTTTATGAATACGTATGTGCATCTGCCAAACGAGTGGTTGATTGCATTTTTTCTTTGTTAACAGAGGCTGTCTCTGTTTATGATTCACCCAACCATAACAAAAAATCGACCGCTATTCCCCGGCTTTACGGCCCGGTATGGGAAGCATGCACCGCTCTAAAAAAGTGCCCAACAACAAATTCTACGGCCATCATTCGGTCGATAACCTAAGTAGTTGTATCCATCAAAGACACTCTTCGTGAAATGAAAGAAGTCAAATCATCGATCTCCGAAACCGCCTCCAACAACACTGACGTAGACGAAAATGACATAATCGAAGAGCTAGGAGACGATTTTTCCCACGAAATACTCTTCATCTCATCTCTTGTAACCAACGTAGCTTCCAGTTCGCTTGATGCCTTGAAGGAACTAATACGTTTCATCTCCGGTTTAACTAAAACATTAAACTGCAGTACAAGGGAGCTTGTGGATTTGTTGGAGAAAGTGTCGGGTTACTGCAAGGGGTTCGGGAAAAAAGTGAGCGAGCTTGGTGCATGTGTTTACCCTCCTCAGGAGATATCGGATATGAGAGAAATAAGTGGTAAAATTGAGTTTGGATTTAATGGTATTAAAAACATTGTCATGGAGAGTATAGAGGGTGAGAAGGAGGGGTTGTTTGTTGCTTTTGAAGCAGTGGAGAAGGCGTTGAAGAGACTGGTTTCTGGGTTGGATGGTGGATTGGATTATGATATGGAGAGACTTACTCCATGATACGCATGATAGTTATGTACTTTGATCTCTATGATACGCATAATAGTTATATACTTTGATGGTGTAGTTATAGCGTTTTTGTATTGCATTTAAAGTAGAAAGCATGCTTTAGTCTTTTGCTTTTTTGGAGCTCAATTTTGTCCCTTTCACTGTACATCTTGTTATGTTGTGTGACAAACTTGTACGTGTACCCTCTTGATATACATTGGAATTTGAATGAATAACCGTGGGAAAGGGAGGAAAAAAACTTGTGATTTTTTCCCCAATCATTCCCCTTTCCAATGCTTTTCTAAATACACATTAAATGCGCAAAACGTAGGATTCAAGATGCCCCTAATATTTCCTTCTAACATGTTCATCAATATAATATTATTGAGTGGTATCAACCTTTTCTATTTATATTATTTTAATAATATTTCCATTAGAAATATAGTAATGCTCATTTGCACGTAAGCTACATTTGAAATGTTTAAAGGGTTCGTTTATTGTATTTAAGTGATTTTATTTTGTGCAGATGATATGGATATTCTCGACCCATATCTAGTAGGTCCAGGATAAAAGGGTTAGTTTTATTTTAGCCGTTTCAATTTTTCAAATAATAATGATATTTTTAAGTAATTTATCTAACTAAATTAGTTCAATAATTTGTAATTTATTTATTATATCTACTCTTACTATTTTTTATTTTAATTTTATTTCACTGATATGATGATATATTTTGAATTTATGTTTCTTTCGTTTATACTTTTAGTTCTTAAATCCATTAATTATTTTGGGTTGTAAAAAAATAAATATTAAGAGTACATTGATCCAACTTGATATATAATAAAACTGTATGTATATGCTAGTGAGTGATTTACATCAATACATTGATAGCATATTTTTAGCCTTAAGTTGATTTATATGTACAATTTATAGTGTAATTGGACTTACACTTTTTAATTACTTCTTTTTTTATTATGCTACAGTTATTTCAATAAAATCCGAATTAAAATAACATTTGACAAATAATTTTATATTTTATATTAAACATCTTAACGGTCAGTTTTTTTACCGTTGCGCGGTTATACTAGTATTTTCAATTAGATATTTGGATTTTATAAAAGGGGGTTTGTCAACACAAAAATATTTTAAAACTAATGGTGGTAATTATGTGATTTGTATTATTAGGGAGTTTTGATTGAATTTAACTCATACACATATATAGTTAAATCTACATTCATGTTTTCATATAAAATTTATTATTTATTTCAATCTTGATAATACGAAATAAATTCTTTTCTTTAAAAGTTAAAAGAGGAAAAAATTAAACACATGCTTTAAACATGGGCTATATATGTACTTGTATCATGATGTTTGTTAATTTCATTGATATGCTGCATCCTAATGAGAAATCCAATTAATCATATATGTTAACTTTTATTTATTTCTCATTTTATTGACCATCCACTGATTCAAATTATATGTTTATACCTTTCTATCACTCTATAGCACGTACCACATGTTGTGTAACGACACGGATTTCGCCCGGACCTAATCGACCGCTAAACCGACCAAGACCGTACGAATCCCGTATACGCTAACTTTGGGTATACAACACCTCAGAACAAATAACAGAAGACTTCAATAAACATCATAATAATGTTACATCAGAGTACAGAATATCAGAGTAGATTTCACTTCGGGATCAAAGTAGATTTCACTTCGGGATCTTATTTCAAATCATTTGAAATACATATCTAACTTTCTATATCAAATCATTTGAAATACATATCTAACTTTGAAATCATTTGAAATACATATCTAACTTTGAAATCATTTGAAATAAACATCATAATTATTCCCGATTTCTTATTTCAAATCATTTGAAATACATATCTAACTTTCTATATCAAAGTAGATTTCACTTCGGGATCTCAAATCAAATCGTTTGGAAATGTGAATTCCAAAACATAACAATGCATACAAACAAGTATGCAACCAAATATCGTGCTCCCCATCGACAAGGCAAAGGGTACGCACCTCGCAACTCGATATATATATGTGCACCTACCCCACATAGGAGTAGGCTACACCGACGATGCACCTCCCACACATGGAGAGCATACACCGCCCTCTCACCCATACTTTTAGTCTCAGGGTTACCCGAATCTTTAGCCACATACTAAATCATTTCATATCCCAGAGTAAGGAAAATCATTTCACAACATAATAATCACAAGTACTTTCAAAATATAGTACTTCACATCAGTAATTCACGCATATGATCAGTCACTATTAATCACATAACCTTTGAGCTCGTACGTCTCAAAGAAGGGTGTTAAGCAAGAGAATAAATTCTCCGCCACCAAACAGATACATCATCAATAGCAACTAATCGAATATGCGATGAACCACAATGTAACATATAATACATTTTCTAAATCACTTTAGAAATCATCGGGTTTTGGGCCTCGAAATCCTTTCTGTTTTATAAAACATTTTTATAAAACATTCCCTGTCCAAAATCGGGAATACATTTCTTTTCACTTAAGAAAAATATCATTTCACAATCATTCATTAAATTTGAAATGGACACAACATCGCTAAACACCTTATCATCAAATTGTGAAGTGTTTCACAAGGCGTTAGCACACAAATATTTTCAACCCAACCCAATGCTAAATGTAAATGCATATTTTGCTCATAAACTGGTCGAGCACAATCCAAACAATCAATCAATCAAATTTGACATTAAATATAAGGTTTTGAATAGAGATAGTATCGACTTATATTCAACATCAAATTCTGAAACCAACAGATATCATATCGGGAATAACGATATTGATATCTTCCAAATTCCCATCACGATATCTGTATAATCACGGAACCCAATATCGAAAATATCCAAAGATAATTTCAATTTAAATCTAATCCAATTTATTTATTTTTAACTATTGGATTATTTTTCTAGTTAATAACTAGTTCATTTCGATAAAAATCTATTTTTATCTTTTCAAATATGGGATTTTTCATCCCAATTCTTACCAAATCATTTCTTATGATTTTACACAAATTATCGATATTTTTAATAATTTTATCAAGGCCCATACAGTCGATTTACATCAACGGTCATCGAACTGCACTTACAGCGACCTTTTCCAAATTTGATTTGGACATAATTCCAAATCCAACCGTTAGATTTCAAATTTTAATATTCGTTAGAAAGCTCTTTTCGATACGAACCCAACGGTTCCGGTTTCAGGAGAATCCGACGGTCGGATCTCCCGTAATGTCCGTTCGAAGTCAATGGTCGAAATTCGCGAACTGCCGCAGCGCGGCGCGTTCTATTCAGGCCATTATATTATATATATAATATATATAATATATATTTCATCGATTTCTATTTAAAACGAAGTTTATAAATAGTTTTAAATTCGTTTCAAAAACAATTTCAACTTCCATTTCAATTCAAATCAAAATTGAATTCTTCCTTATAAATTCGTTTTAAAATTCATTTCAATTCAATTCAAATTTCAATTCAATTTGAATTTATTTCAATTCGGTTTCAATTCAATTCGAATTCGTTTTCAATTCAATTCAATTCAAATTGGTTTTCTATTCAATTCAATTCAAATTCATTTCTTATTTAATTCAATTCGAATTCATTTTCTATTCAGTTCAATTCGAATTCATTTTCTATTCAGTTCAATTCGAATTCATTTTCTATTCAGTTCAATTCGAGTTCATTTTCTATTCAGTTCAATTCGAATTCATTTTCTATTCAGTTCAATTCGAATATTTCATATACATCGTTTTCATTTCATATATATATATCGTTTTCATTTCATATATATATCGTTTTCATTTCATATATATATCGTTTTCATTTCATATATATATCGTTTTCCTATTCAATTCAAATCCAATTCATTTTCTCATCAAATCAAATTCAATTCATTTTCTAATCAAATCAAATTCAATTCATTTTCTAATCAAATCAAATTCAATTCATTTTCTAATCAAATCAAATTCAATTCATTTTCTAATCAAATCAAATTCAATTCATTTTCTAATCAAATCAAATTCAATTCATTTCACCAAACAATTCAATTCGAACCAAATAATCTAACCAACTACACAACCAAACAATTAAACAAAAAACCATCCATGGTCTGTGGATGACGGGTGTCGGGTGCTACTAAACACCGTCTGCATCCTAGTATATATATATATATATATATATATATATATATAACTTGAAAAATAAAATTAAAGAGTGAGAAATTCTCACCGATAGCTATCCAATCATCTTGACTCTTCTTTGATAGGAATCTTCTTCGTTATCGCATTTTTGTCTTCTTCGTTGTTGTAGCCACTACATATGTAAAAATCACATTTTTACTATGCTATTCAATATATAAAAATCGAATTTTTATTATGCTATTCAATATATAAAAATCCCATTTCAAAAATATAGATTTCGCCTTATATTTTCACTCTTTCTATAGAAAAATTATATTTCACTTCATTATAAAAATCAAATTTTTATTTCTCTACACATGTAAAGATGCTATCTTTAATATTCCTATCATGTAAAAATTATATTTTTAATTCTCTACATAAACAAGAATCATATTTTTACATCTCCTATATAGTAAAGATTATATTTTTAATACTTTAAAAATATAAAAATCATATTTTTATTACTTTAAAAATATAAAAATCATATCTTACATCTTCTACTTAATAAAAATTCCGTCTTTTCTATTTTAAAAATCTGATCTATTCTATTCTAAAAATCGGATCTTTTCTATCCAAGTTCAAATCTTTTTCTTTTTAAAGTTCAAATCTTTTTCTTTTTATATCTTAAAATAAAATCAGTTTTTAAACCTAATAAAAATCAGTTTTTAAACCTTTTAAAAATCAGTTTTTAAACCTTTTTAAAAATCAGTTTTTAAACCTTTTAAAAATCAGTTTTTAAACCTTTTAAAAATCAGAAGGACTCACCGTTGGAAGGGGTTTCAGAATCGTCGGCGATGGATGGACAGGGCGGCGACGCTGTGGCGGTGGTCAGCTATAAAGGGGCGACGGGTCTCGTTAGCAGAGGGGAGGAGAAGATGAGGAGGGACGGTCGGCTGGGGGAGCTTCGCCAGGGCTTGGTGGCGCGCGAGGAGGTGATCTGGGGGAGGTCGGCGGTTGGTGGCGCCAGGATGAGGGGCCTCGTCGGCTTCAACTCGCGACTGGAGGGGGGGTCTGTAGCGGAGCGCCTACGAAGGAGGGGAGAGTATTGACGAGGGGGGGGGGGTCTGGCCAGGCGCGGCGCCTTCTGGTGGCTGAGCGGCGGATCGAGGTCGCTTTTTTTTTTTGTTTAAAACTGAATCGGGAAGAAATGAACGGGGGGGAGGGGGGGCAGTTTGACTGAGTTAAGGGGAGAAAGAAAGTTTAACTTTATTATTTAATTATTTCATTTTAAACCAAAAAGCAACTTTTATTTTCGACCTCTAAACGAGGCCCACCGCCTGTCGTCCATAGCGTTTCACCCCCATTCCGAACACAATGGGATATGTATCGTAGGCTGATTCGGTCGTTACAATCGGTTTTCACTTAAATCAAAATTTAAATCCTTTATATTCTGAATTTTAACGCACATTTCAAATTACCGGGGTCACATACTAACCAGAAAAATTCCAGAAAAATATTTTCTAGCTTCGTATTGACGATACGGTCCTAACAAAACTAGTTTCGTCGAATTCTGAGACCGTTAGAAAAATGACCATTTTCCAGTCGATTAAAATCAACTAAAATTGGTCAAACGCGTTTTCCTTTGCCACACTCACACATTGATTCGAAAAATTATGAAATCTGGAATCTAGTAATAATTTGACATCACGGATACAACAAAAGTGGTTTCGTCGAAATCCGAGGTCGTTTGCAAAATTCCCATTTTTAAGGGCCTGAATTCCATACCGACTATTCAGAATTTTCAACTGGACATATCTTTTGATTCCCGCTATGAAATTTCGATTTTTCGGATTCGTTGGAAAGATATCATCAATTAGATCCTAATGTTCTTGGTTTCACTAAAATCCGGATTGTTTTGCACCCGGTACATTCAATTGAAGTTTGAAATCGAATTATCGAACTACCGCGCCATTTTCAATTCTATTTATAACTATATATAAATATTTATATTCTAACGACGACGTATATAATATATACGTTCTATATATATTCAAAATAAATTTCTCGTCGATATTATTTAAAATAATATATTTTAAATCTTCAAAATTCGCTAAAATTGCCAAAATAAAAATTTTAAACTGGTTCAGAATTTCCGGGTTATTACAATCTCCCCCACTTAAAACTTTTCGTCCCCGAAAAGGAACAAAGTCGAAAGTGTTTTGATCAATTAACTCTATGTTCGATCTGGCTTCCATTCTCCAACTTTTCAGTTTATGAGAATTTTCAAATTTTCAAAAATTTGGCTAACACCCTAAATTTTGGAAAAATTTCGCCATAACCTCCCCTGCACCGGGAGCCACGGGAAAATCCCGAAATTGCCATACAGGCCTTCTGATCTCAAAAAGAAAAAGAAAAAGCCAAGCGGCTAGCCAATAGGCTCATAAAATCATCATCACCCAAACAAAACAGTAAATTATATAGGAAACATGTACCTATTTGTCGGGCAAACAAATTTTATTCTTCGGCTCTAGCCTCCTTGCTATGACCTGTTCAGTGTAAGTATATGTATATGCAAGCAAATGCGACCAATTTTCAATATAATTCAATATTTGATGCAATTAGGCATAATGGTTCAAAATTTATCAAACAAATAAACAAACAACACAAACATCAATCAATTAGTGGATTAGAGTTTCAAATTCATAAATTTTGATATATATACAAAAATCATGTTTTGGTGCCAATTCACAACAATGTGTTCTAGCTATATAAGTTTTGGTTCTCACACCAGTCTAATGGAAATATATAAATACCACACCTTCGTTACTCGAACATGAGTACTAATGACGACTAGTCAATCATCAGAATCATCTCCGGACGACTAGAGCGTGATTCTATATCTATCCAATATATTAAAACTTCGAATATACGTTCATGACGCGTATATGCAAAACCTTTATATACTGGATTATCCAAATTCAAAATAAATAAATAATCAAATACGTATAAAACGATTTAAATTTTCAAAACAAAATTGTTTTCAATTGAAAAATATACTCTTCACACTCGTTCTAGGATACTACTGATCCTATCTCTAACGAGTCATTCTAATTGGATATTACTAATCCAATATCTGATGAATTCTTTCGTATGGTTCTAATGTGTCTTGTTCTCGAGCTCTGTAAACCAAAGCTCTGATACCATATGTGACGACACGGATTTCGCCCGGACCTAATCGATCGCTAAACCGACCAAGACCGTACGAATCCCGTATATGCTAACTTTGGGTATACAACACCTCAGAACAAATAATAGAAGACTTCAATAAACATCATAATAATGTTACATCAGAGTACATAATATCAGAGTATATCGAAATATAATACACAGCGGAAGATAAATTTACATAAATGTAAAACAGTGCACAGCGGAAATATAAACTACACAGCGGAAGATAAATTTACATAAATGTAAAACAGTGCACAGCGGAAATATAAACTACACAGCGGAAGACTGTAAATGCCTGGACACAGCTTAAAGCTTCAATCCAGAATCCTGCTCAATACATCTGCAAAATAAAACTACTCGGCTGCCCGTGTGGAAAATAGGGGCACCCGAGTTCGCAAGGGAAAAGCAAACTACAGGTCAGTCATGGGACTGGTGTGAGAAACTCTAACAGTTATAATTAACTTATTTGATAATATGGTATATCACGGGACCACGCCGCTAACGCGGAACGGGTTTACCCCCATGAATACCAGTGTATAAACAACAATCAATATAGATATATGGATCTACTATGCATCAATCAACATGCAATATCCCAATCTACCCACTTAGATTAATCACTACACTTAGATTTTCTAAATCCAATTCAATTTACAGAAATTATTCCTTTGGATTTTATTCCCGATTTCTTATTTCAAATCATTTGAAATACATATCTAACTTTCTATATCAAAGTAGATTTCACTTCGGGATCTCAAATCAAATCGTTTGGAAATGTGAATTCCAAAACATAACAATGCATACAAACAAGTATGCAACCAAATATCGTGCTCCCCATCGACAAGGCAAAGGGTACGCACCTCGCAACTCGATATATATATATGTGCACCTACCTCACATAGGAGTAGGCTACACCGACGATGCACCTCCCACACATGGAGAGCATACACCGCCCTCTCACCCATACTTTTAGTCTCAGGGTTACCCGAATCTTTAGCCACATACTAAATCATTTCATATCCCGAAGTAGGGAAAATCATTTCACAACATAATAATCACAAGTACTTTCAAAATATAGTACTTCACATCAGTAATTCACGCATATGATCAGTCACTATTAATCACATAACCTTTGAGCTCGTACGTCTCAAAGAAGGGTGTTAAGCAAGAGAATAAATTCTCCGCCACCAAACAGATACATCATCAATAGCAACTAATCGAATATGCGATGAACCACAATGTAACATATAATACATTTTCTAAATCACTTTAGAAATCATCGGGTTTTGGGCCTCGAAATCCTTTCTGTTTTATAAAACATTTTTATAAAACATTCCCTGTCCAAAATCGGGAATACATTTCTTTTCACTTAAGAAAAATATCATTTCACAATCATTCATTAAATTTGAAATGGACACAACATCGCTAAACACCTTATCATCAAATTGTGAAGTGTTTCACAAGGCGTTAGCACACAAATATTTTCAACCCAACCCAATGCTAAATGTAAATGCATATTTTGCTCATAAACTGGTCGAGCACAATCCAAACAATCAAATTTGACATTAAATATAAGGTTTTGAATAGAGATAGTATCGACTTATATTCAACATCAAATCCTGAAACCAACAGATATCATATCGGGAATAACGATATTGATATCTTCCAAATTCCCATCACGATATCTGTATAATCACGGAACCCAATATCGAAAATATCCAAAGATAAATTCAATTTAAATCTAATCCAATTTATTTATTTTTAACTATTGGATTATTTTTCTAGTTAATAACTAGTTCATTTCGATAAAAATCTATTTTTATCTTTTCAAATATGGGATTTTTCATCCCAATTCTTACCAAATCATTTCTTATGATTTTACACAAATTATCGATATTTTTAATAATTTTATCAAGGCCCATACAGTCGATTTACATCAACGGTCATCGAACTGCACTTACAGCGACCTTTTCCAAATTTGATTTGGACATAATTCCAAATCCAACCGTTAGATTTCAAATTTTAATATTCGTTAGAAAGCTCTTTTCGATACGAACCCAACGGTTCCGGTTTCAGGAGAATCCGACGGTCGGATCTCCCGTAATGTCCGTTCGAAGTCAATGGTCGAAATTCGCGAACTGCCGCAGCGCGGCGCGTTCTATTCAGGCCATTATATTATATATATAATATATATAATATATATTTCGTCGATTTCTATTTAAAACGAAGTTTATAAATAGTTTTAAATTCGTTTCAAAAACAATTTTAACTTCCATTTCAATTCAAATCAAAATTGAATTCTTCCTTATAAATTCGTTTTAAAATTCATTTCTATTCAATTCAAATTTCAATTCAATTTGAATTTATTTCAATTCGGTTTCAATTCAATTCGAATTCGTTTTCAATTCAATTCAATTCAAATTGGTTTTCTATTCAATTCAATTCAAATTCATTTCTTATTTAATTCAATTCGAATTCATTTTCTATTCAGTTCAATTCGAATTCATTTTCTATTCAGTTCAATTCGAATTCATTTTCTATTCAGTTCAATTCGAATTCATTTTCTATTCAGTTCAATTCGAGTTCATTTTCTATTCAGTTCAATTCGAATTCATTTTCTATTCAGTTCAATTCGAATATTTCATATACATCGTTTTCATTTCATATATATATATGTATATATATATATATCGTTTTCATTTCATATATATATCGTTTTCATTTCATATATATATCGTTTTCCTATTCAATTCAAATCCAATTCATTTTCTAATCAAATCAAATTCAATTCATTTTCTAATCAAATCAAATTCAATTCATTTTCTAATCAAATCAAATTCAATTCATTTTCTAATCAAATCAAATTCAATTCATTTCACCAAACAATTCAATTCGAACCAAATAATCTAACCAACTACACAACCAAACAATTAAACAAACAAGCCATCCATGGTCTGTGGATGACGGGTGTCGGGTGCTACTAAACACCGTCTGCATCCTAGTATATATATATATATAACTAGAAAAATAAAATTAAAGAGTGAGAAATTCTCACCGATAGCTATCCAATCATCTTGACTCTTCTTTGATAGGAATCTTCTTCGTTATCGCATTTTTGTCATCTTCGTTGTTGTAGCCACTACATATGTAAAAATCACATTTTTACTATGCTATTCAATATATAAAAATCGAATTTTTATTATGCTATTCAATATATAAAAATCCCATTTCAAAAATATAGATTTCGCCTTCTATTTTCACTCTTTCTATAGAAAAATTATATTTCACTTCATTATAAAAATCAAATTTTTATTTCTCTACACATGTAAAGATGCTATCTTTAATATTCCTATCATGTAAAAATTATATTTTTAATTCTCTACATAAACAAGAATCATATTTTTACATCTCCTATATAGTAAAGATTATATTTTTAATACTTTAAAAATATAAAAATCATATTTTTATTACTTTAAAAATATAAAAATCATATCTTACATCTTCTACTTAATAAAAATTCCGTCTTTTCTATTTTAAAAATATGATCTATTCTATTCTAAAAATCGGATCTTTTCTATCCAAGTTCAAATCTTTTTCTTTTTAAAGTTCAAATCATTTTCTTTTTAAAGTTCAAATCTTTTTCTTTTTAAAGTTCAAATCTTTTTCTTTTTAAAGTTCAAATCTTTTTCTTTTTATATCTTAAAATAAAATCAGTTTTTAAACCTAATAAAAATCAGTTTTTAAACCTTTTAAAAATCAGTTTTTAAATTTTTTTAAAAATCAGTTTTTAAACCTTTTAAAAATCAGTTTTTAAACCTTTTAAAAATCAGTTTTTAAACCTTTTAAAAATCAGAAGGACTCACCGTTGGAAGGGGTTTCAGAATCGTCGGCGATGGATGGACAGGGCGGCGGCGCTGTGGCGGTGGTCAGCTATAAAGGGGCGACGGGTCTCGTTAGCAGAGGGGAGGAGAAGATGAGGAGGGACGGTCGGCTGGGGGAGCTTCGCCGGGGCTTGGTGGCGCGCGAGGAGGTGATCTGGGGGAGGTCGGCGGTTGGTGGCGCCAGGATGAGGGGCCTCGTCGGCTTCAACTCGCGACTGGAGGGGGGGGTCTGTAGCGGAGCGCCTACGAAGGAGGGGAGAGTATCGACGAGGTGGGGGGGGGGGGGGTCTGGCCAGGCGCGGCGCCTTCTGGTGGCTGAGCGGCGGATCGAGGTCGCTTTCTTTTTTTTTGTTTAAAACTGAATCGGGAAGAAATGAACGGGGGGGCCAGTTTGACTGAGTTAAGGGGAGAAAGAAAGTTTAACTTTATTATTTAATTATTTCATTTTAAACCAAAAAGCAACTTTTATTTTCGACCTCTAAACGAGGCCCACCGCCTGTCGTCCATAGCGTTTCACCCCCATTCCGAACACAATGGGATATGTATCGTAGGCTGATTCGGTCGTTACAATCGGTTTTCACTTAAATCAAAATTTAAATCCTTTATATTCTGAATTTTAACGCACATTTCAAATTACCGGGGTCACATACTAACCAGAAAAATTCCAGAAAAATATTTTCTAGCTTCGTATTGACGATACGGTCCTAACAAAACTAGTTTCGTCGAATTCTGAGACCATTAGAAAAATGGCCATTTTCCAGTCGATTAAAATCAACTGAAATTGGTCAAACGCGTTTTCCTTTGCCACACTCACACATTGATTCGAAAAATTATGAAATATGGAATCTAGCAATAATTTGACATCACGGATACAACAAAAGTGGTTTCGTCGAAATCCGAGGTCGTTTGCAAAATTCCCATTTTTAAGGGCCTGAATTCCATAGCGACTATTCAGAATTTTCAACTGGACATATCTTTTGATTCCCGCTATGAAATTTCGATTTTTCGGATTCGTTGGAAAGATATCATCAATTAGATCCTAATGTTCTTGGTTTCACTAAAATCCGGATTGTTTTGCACCCGGTACATTCAATTGAAGTTTGAAATCGAATTATCGAACTACCGCGCCATTTTCAATTCTATTTATAACTATATATAAATATTTATATTCTAACGACGACGTATATAATATATACGTTCTATATATATTCAAAATAAATTTCTCGTCGATATTATTTAAAATAATCTATTTTAAATCTTCAAAATTCGCTAAAATTGCCAAAATAAAATTTTTAAACTGGTTCAGAATTTCTGGGTTATTACATGTTGTGCTTACAAAAATTACATTATCATACATTTGTTTGTACTCGCATCTATGGCACATGTTTGTTAAATCAAATTGATAATAAATGAAAGATTTCTTTCTCTACGCAAATAATATTCTCCCTATTAATTAAATAATTTAAAGAAAGGAAATGAAACGTTTTTCTCTCTCCCTCATTAATTGATTGCATTAAACGAAAGGAAATGGTAAGTTTCATCTCTAAATAAATTTAAGTCGCAATTAATTTTATAAAAAAATTAAATAAATTAAATAAATTTATAAATACCCTAAAATTAATCCATAACCCTAATTTCAGAAAACAAACGTAGCCGCCGCCCCTTCTCTTTTCAATGGCTGAAATGATCTCTCGTTCTTCCTCATTTTTCTTCCAATCTAGTCGATGGTTTCCAAAATTTCTAAAGGGAAAGGTGTAGAGCTAGGGGAGCTCGTCACAACCAACGGTTGAGATCAATTCTTATGCGCTAATTTATGGGAAATCGAGCTTCAAAGTGGCAGCGTTCGCATCGATTTTCGTGGAGACGGGGAGCAATTGGGTTCATGGTGACAGGCAATTCACGTAGAAGAGGAAGAAGAAGATAGCGGCCTTGTTTTGCAAATCCATGTATTAATGTTTAATTTAAAATTAATTACTTAATTAAATTGTGTAAGTTCATAAAATAAACAACTTATTCATTTATCCTCAGAACTGAGTGTTCGTTTGATCCGTTGGAATCACAGAACCCAGATCTACACAATGAAACAAACCAGATCTGAAGCGAGCACGTTGGAAATTCAAATAAAATCATGGTGAGATTTCTTGATTTGGAAAAATAAAAATTATACATATATATGTATATAAATATTGATTGTGATTGTAACATTTAATATATGTGTCGTGAAAAAATTAGATTGATTGTTTGACCGTGTTAATGATGATTTGTCAAATTATATTTTTGACAAAAATTAGAATAGACATTTTTTGTGTCATGTTTATATATTAGATTGTATACAAAATTATAATAGACATTTTTTTGTGTCATGTTTATACATAACAATTGTATACAAAATTAGGATAAACATTTTTGTGTCATGTTTATACATAAGAATTGTATACAAAATTAGGATAAACATTTTTGTGTCATGTTTATACATAAGAATTGTATGCAAATTAGAATAGACATTTTTGTGTCATGTTTTTATGAAACATCATTTTGTTTAGAATTGCCATGCTAATATGAAATGTCATTTTATTTAGAATATTCATGATATTATAAAAACATCATTTTTGCTAAAATTGTCATTTTAGATAAAAATAACATTATTGTTATAAAAAGTTATGTTAGTGTAAAAATATCACTTTTGTTATAAAAAGTTATGTTAGAGTAAAAATAACATTCTTGTTAGAAAGGTTATGTTAGAATAAAAATATCACTTTTGTTAGAAAAGTTATACTAGAATAAAATGTCATTTCTTGTAGAAAAGTTATATTAGAATAAAAACATCATTTTTATTAGAAGTGATATATATTAGATTGAAAATGTCATTTTGGTTAATAATGTTATGTTAAAATAGAAATGTCATATTAGAATCAGCAAATAAAATTGTCCTTTTTTGTTGAATTAGAATCAGCAATTAAAATTGTCTTTTTTGTTGAATTAGAATCAGCAAATAAAATTGTCCTTTTTGTTGTATTAGAATCAACAAAGTAAGAATGTCATTTTGTGTTGAACTAGAATTGTTAAAAATAAAAATATCATTTTTATTGTTATCTTAAAAGTAGGATTTGCATATACATAAGAACATTAATGTTATTTGTTATGTTAATGTATAAATTGTAGTCACAAAAATACCATTTTGTTAGAATCATGTTATGTTGATACAAAAATATCGTTTATGTTAGAAAACATGTCATGTGAATTAAAAATGTCATTTATGTTAGAAAACATGTCATGTGAATTAAAATGTCATTTATGTTAGAAAACATGTCATGTGAATTAAAATGTCATTTATGTTAGAAAACATGTCATGTGAATTAAAATGCCATTTATGTTAGAAAACATGTCATGTGAATTAAAATGTCATTTATTTTGAAATGTCATGTTAATATAAAAATGTTCAATTATTTGAAATGAAAATGTGTTAACGATAAAATTTACATTTTTATCGTGTATGTAGAAAAGATGAAAAATGATCATTTGTTTGAAATAAAATATTGAAACATTAAAAATCATATTTTTAATGTAAGAATGAAATGAGATATTCATTGTAGTGAAAAAAAAAAATGAAAACATTTAAGATTCTATTTTTAATGTAAAGTATTATTATGTAAAATATACACTGTATAGATAGAAATGTTGAAAATATTAAAAGTTATATTTTAATGTAAAGTATGTTCAACGTAAAGATAAGATTTATGAAATATTTGTGGTTGAGCTATAAATGTTGAAAACATTAAAAATTTACATTTTTAATGTACCGAATGAATATGTAAAATATTCATTATATGACTATAAACGTTGAAATATTAAAATTTTAACATATGAATGCAAAATATAAAATTGGCATGTTATGGTTGATTGATTGAATGGATTATACTCGACTAGTTTATGAGCAAATTATGTTTTTTTTACATTCAGCATTGGGTTGGGTAGAAATATAAGTATGCCAACATCTTGTGAAACACTTCACGATTTGACTGTAAGGTGTTTAGCGATGTTGTTTATTTAAAAATTAATGAATGATTTTGAAAAGTGATTTTCTTAGGTAAATAGAAGAATTATTCCCGATTTTGGATAGTGATGCTTCATAAAATGTTTTACATAACAAAAAGGATTTCGAGGACTAAACCCGACAATTCCAAAATGATTTAGAAAAGTACTATAGTTTGAAAGTACCTATGATTATTATATTGTGAAATGATTTTCCCTACTTTGGGATATAAAATGATTTAGCAAGTATATTGCTAGAGATCGGGTGACCCGAGAGTGACTAAAAGTGGAGGACGGTGTATGTTTTCCCCCATAGGTGGGATGGTGCATCGTTAGTGTAGCCGTTAGGTGCACACACACACACACACACACACACACACACACACACATATATATATATATTGGTTAGGGTGCGTACGCCTTGTCTAAGGGAACATGACTGATATTTGGTTGCATATTTGTTTGTATACATTGGTACGTTTTGGAATTCACATTTCCAAATGTTTTGTTTTGAAATCACGAAGTGAAATCTACTTTATTATAAAAGCTAGATATGTATATCAAATGATTAAAGGCAATCGGGAAATAAAGTCCAAAGAAATAATTTCTGTAAAGTGAATTGGATTTTGAAATCTAAGATTAGGGATTAAGTCTAAATGGGTAGATTAAGGAATTGCATGTTGATTGATGCATTGTAAATCCATATGTTTATTTATGGTTGAGGTTTATGCACTGGCAATCCAATGGAGTAAACCCATTCCGCGTTAGCAGCGTGGTCCTGTGATTAGCCTTATTGTTAAATAGGTTAAGTCGGAATTCTTAACCAGTCTCATGACTGACTCGTAGTATGTTTCACTTTTCAAACTCGGGTGCCCTCTTTTCCATATGGGCAGTCGAGTGATTTGCTTTGCAGATATTTATTTTTTGAGCAAGATTCTGGATTGAAGCTTAAAGATGTGTCCAGAGCATTGATAGACTGCCGCTGTATTAGTTATATCTGTTTCCGCTGCTTTGTATTAAATTCATTGTAAATTTATCTTCCGTTGTACTTTTGCAAAATGTACTCCGATATTTTGTGCTTTGATGTAACATTATTATAATGTTTATAAAAGTCTTCTTTTATTTGTTCTGATGTGTTGTATGCCCAGAGTTAGCGTATTCGGGTTTTGAATGGTCTTGGTCGATTTAGCGGTCGATTAGGTCCGAGCGAAATTCGAATCGTTTCAATTTCACTTTATAAATTGTGAGTTATGTCCAGTTTAAAATTTAAAATAGTCGCTATGGAATATATATATATATTTTAATATAATATAAAGCCCTTAAAACTAATTTCGGGGGTCACATACTGACTTCAAAAATTCCAGAAAAATTATTTCTAGCTCTGTTTTGACGATACGACCCTAACAAAACTAATTTCGGCGAATTTGGAGACCGTTCGAAAAACGACCATTTTCTGGTTGAACCAATTCAACTGAAATTGAAAAAACACGTTTTCTTTTGCCATGCTTACATACTAGTTCGATTTTTTTTGGCTAATTTGGAGACCATTTGAATAATTTGACATTCCGGATCCAACAAAAGTTGTTTCATCGAAAACGGAGGTCGTTTGCAAAATGGGTATTTTTAAGGGCTTTATATTATTTAAAATATATAAAAATTTCATAGCGACTTTTTTAAATTTTAAACTGGACATAACTCACAATTTATAAAGTGAAATCTCAATTTCTTGCATTCATTAGAAAGATATAAATAAACAGATTCTAATATTTTTTGTTGCACTGAAATCCGATTTATTTTGAATCCTGTACATTCAATTGAAATTTAAAATCGAATTTCAAACTACCACGTCATTTCAGGCTTGTTTTAAAATTGAATTAAATTTATACGTTCTAACTTCAATTTAAATAAATTTTTAGTCGTTATTATTTAAAATAAATCATTTTAAATATTCAAAATCCATTAAAATAGCTAAGATAACGTTTAATTAACTTATTAATAAATATTTTCATATAATTTGATTCGATATAATTTTAGGTTAATTTTCAAACTCCTTGCGTTTTCAAATTGCTTCCATTACAAATAACCTATTACATACGGCAAATACATAAGTCAACTTTTAGCCATTCATAGCTACATAGACAAAATGCAACTTAAACAAAACTAGCGCATACAAAGTCAACTAAAGTTTACATCCAAGTTATCTACAATCCCATACCTCCTTCTCTTCGTCGCCTCATTATCTCAAATCTCCGAGACTCCGTATACTCGCGTTGCATATCATCCATTTGCAAAATATCCGTAAACATGACTGCATCTTCCTCCTTTCGTCGTTTTGCCTCAACAAGTTGATGAATTGTGTCAATCCTTTCTTGTTGGTGAGTGCTTCTGCTCTCGAGTGCGCTCAAATACATATCATTAGACTCCTTTAATAGTTTTCTGATTTCGCTGTCATTTGCTCCTGCCACTTGTTTTTTCTTTGCCGCCTTGGATCCTTCGGGCCTAACGTATCGGTCATCAGTAAGGTTTACCTCTTCTTCCAAACCAATAGTAGCATTGTCCTGCGAATCTCTCGGACTACAACTGTCTCCAAATCTTGAAGCTTTCCCACGACTACTGCTTGATTGGACGTCTTGGACTGTTTTTTGAAGTGAAGATTTCCATTTCACATGATTAACCAGTAGGTCATGCACATGCATGAACTGGTAGAAATGATGTCCTTGTTTACTATCTGGTTTATATATTTGTTTGAATAACTTGTTTGCAGCAAGTCTCTACATTAATAGTATGAAGCATTTACTACAGGGCTAAGATGTAAAGTACAAAAAAAAGTAAATAATTATTACCATATGAGTTTCACTTCCAAATCCACTTGGGTTACTCTGCTTCAGCTTGAACATCTGCGAATCAAAACATTGAGTTTGACGATTAATTTTACAATAACGACCTTTGATGGAAGCTACACTTCTATTTTGATTCTTGTTCTTCCTGTTGTATGCATTAGTGATTCTACCCCCAAAATGTTTCACCACTTTGATCGGTACCACGGACAGGATATAGCGAAAGTGAGTAGTATATGTACCTAAGATCGTAGTCTTCAGTAGCACTCCAACTTGAATTAGTCAGCATTCCACCAAACGGTTGGCCAAGATCTTGTAAATCAAACGTTTCAAAGCTAATTCTTGCGGTATCGACATCAAAATCAGTAACCATTTTTTTAAATAAATTTAGATGTGGTAGAAGAAGAGTTGATGTGGAAAAAAATAGATAGAGGGGTGGTGTATTTGTAGGGTTTGAAAAATATAATTGTTACTAAATGAAGCCATTGGGAATATGGCGGTTGGCTTCCTCGCATCTGTTCAATAGACGCACGCATAACAAAGCCGTTGAGCTTTACGCGCTTGTTGAACAAGCAATTTACTCTATGCGCTTGTTGAACAAACGCATGGACATTTTGGGGATTCTGGAACTTTGAAGCCAGAATTCATAATAGCGGCCAACATCCGAACGCTGCTAAAGACGATTTTGGGTGTGGACTTCACATTTTTAGATTTCTATGTAATTGTTGGAGTTGCCCTAACCACAGAGAAGGAGTTAGCTATGAGGTAGAAGAATTTGGGGAAGAAGAGCAGAAATTAGAAGGATTTAGATAAAAAAATTCTCTCTGTCTATTTCCTTTCTTTAGCAGTACATATAGAATGCTCTAACCACCTATCTACGTGGCTTGCTTGGAGCCATTCACTAAAAACAAACTTTGTGGTAAGGACCACTACAATAACAAAAAATGCAATAAACACATGCGTACAACTTTCAGCAAATTATAACTAACTGTATTATTCTCCAGGTCCTTACATTGGTAGTTGCATATCACATTATTGCTCTCCTCTAACCGTATTACCTTACACCTTTTACGTTGAATCAGTATCTGGTGTACCAAATATTCAGGTTGAATTCATGCATAACTTAGTGCTTCGTACATTAATGTTCCAATGTCTTCGCGATGAACAATAATTGCACTAACCATCTTTCCATACTATTCTTCGAAATGATGTATCAATATTTACGTTGATGGTAATCATTTGAAATTATAAGAGATGTATTTAAATAGTAAACACATGAAGTCAATTAAAAACTATTCCACCTTAAATTGTAACCACCTTAATGACGGTTCTATAACGTGGATGGTTTAATAGTTTTCAGATATTACACTTTTTCTTATAAAATATACCATTCACACGTTCCACATTTAGTTAACATAAATTTGTTGGGCTCGGCATTATTAAACTGGGTGATATAAGAGCATCTCCAATAGATGATTCTATGTCACAAAATGTAATATGTACCTTCATTTCGATGTTCAACAAAGTACAGATTTTGTAATTGATTGCATTTTCATGGAATTTAGTTATAAGTTTTTTTGGCCGTCGACTAGTTACATAAAACAATCATATTTAAAAGTACAGCTGACAAACCATGTTTACCATCAATTTCATGTAGAGTAACTATAGATAACATAATAAAATTATGTATAGATGCTGGTTTGATATAGCAGCGGGAATGATAAATTTATGTGGTGTGTCTCTAGGATCGACTATTCCTCCTGGTTTCAAATCCATGCCACTGAGTTTCTTACTTCTAGTTTTTATATTTAAGATCCATAAGAACATGCACTAAAATCAGAAGAATAACAGGAAAGATATCAACAAAACACCATCTATGAAACAATTTAAGAACTAAGAAAAAGAGAAAACCAGATCAGATTAAGATCAGCGGCGACGGTGTCTACCAGATGGCGATGGCCGAAGGAAGACGTGGGAAGGAGAAATGGAAATGATATAAATCGATTTTAGGGTTCTCGTATTTCTTCGGAGGAGGAACAACTGATAAAGGAAACAACAAAGCTAGGCGTGACCATTAACTGCATGGCAATGCCAAAACCGGCCATATCAGATCACAAAACGGTCTCCATTTAAAGCAAATAACTCAAACCGAACCGACCCGCAATGATACGGTTCGGTTGCAGTTTGAACTGTTGACCCAACCGTATTAAACCGGACCGAACCGAATGTCTGCGCTAATAATTTTATGATAAAGATATAACTAATTCCTATCTAATTTTTTATAATAGTGTATACTCTATTTTCAGCGTATGTTGTTGTCATATTAATAATAATCATTATCGCAAAGGAAAAATTTATAGTTTTAGTATAACAGTTTCCATATTATTTTTTTGGATAATGCTAGTTGTAATCTTATTTGAGTTATCTTACTTAATGTTTTTGTATTAATTAACGTTGATGCTTGGTTAATATACTAAAACAATTTTACTTTTCATTAGACGTAAAATTGAGGTATTCATATTGTTAGAAACTAACTTTTCAATTCAGGATTACATTGTGTGTTTTAACATTTGACTGACAATGTCACACAGTTGTAAATCTATTGTTGATGGAAGTAATTCTCTTATTTCATATTTAATACGAATTCAAACTGAACCGTGTCAAAACTGGGCCACATTACAATAAAACCGAAGCGAAACCGAACCGTTTGAATGGTTAGTATAATAATTTGTATTTTTCATCAACTCTTTGACGCGGTGCGGAAGAAGTTTGAGCTCCAAATTGCATTAGATCGAACCGTGCCCACCCCTAAACAAAACTACGGGGCTAGGAATACTAGCAGAGAAAAATGCCTTATTCAATTGTGCAAAAAAAAAATGAAATCCTATGCACCTATGTGAATTTCCTCTTTTCCATATGTTTTTTCGGGCCCTCTAGCATATCCCTAAAAGGAAAAGGGGCATCGAACGTAGCTAGCTGAAGAGAGGGGAACGAGTAAAGGGTTGGTAATGTGTGTGGATCGGCTAACACGTGTTGCTTTGGTACAAAGTTGTAATGTGTAATTTCATAATAACCCTGGTTCATTTTAAATTGGAAAAGTCTATTTAGACATAAACTTTTGATACAATTGGTGACACAATAAACTCACACCATTGGATCACCCCCTGAATTCCACCTCTCCACACTAAGACAAAATAATCCAACGTTCATGATTATGTCTCTTCATTTGTGTCTAGTTTTGTATCTAAATAGTCATCCCCTTTTAAATTTTAACTTCACTATGTAAAAATTATTGTAAACCATGGTTATTATTGTTTAGTCCTAATTTAAACTAAAATTTATAAATCATATAATTTAATTTTAAATTTTAATGTTACAAAAATAATTCAGTATTGAATTAGTTTAAGAATTGCAATAATTTGATTTAATAAATTAAAACATAAGTTTTACATAATTTTAATAGTTATATATAGATAATTCTATTTTATTTGAAATGTAAAATTTTCTTTTCGACATTTTACCTCAGCATATGGAATGCGTAGACCGTTGATTTTTTTTCAGTTGTCCCTGTAAGTAACAACACGCAGGTATGTTCATACACCTATCCTTCCCCACTGAAAGGAATATAAAACTTTGTTGGGCAGAGGAATTACCTACTGCTTACCTATGTTGTGCCTATGCCATTACACTTTGCCTACGTCGCACTTACGAGATGTAGGGAAGGTGTAGAGAATTTAGTGTCGGAAAAACAACCCTTTTCTAGTAGTGAATAGTTCTAAAGATATGCATTTATTATTGTATAATTATTATATATTGATGTAACTTACTACCATGAAAAATTTATAGCTTATTGACTAAAAGTATATAATATTCTTGTCATAACCCCTAAAGATTAACAAGCAATCATTATAGTAATAAAGCGATTTCATGATGCTTTAGTAATGCGGGTCAGTTTAGGATGCATCATCTTTACCCCGACCCAACCCTAGACGTGTGCCTCTCAAAAGCAGATCACAGGTTTACCAACCCCGAAAACCCAATGAGATGGTGGATCTATATGGGTTAAAATAAAGGATGGTCAACATGGTTTGAACCTTAAACCCGCTCTGTTGCTATCCTTGTTTTTGATGTGAATGCTATTTGATGATAGATTCTTTGATAATGAATGTCTTAAAGAAGGAAAATTTACCTTCAAAAATTTCAGCTTCGTTTATGTTTTAAATGCGATGCATAAGAACAATTAGTATTTCTTCCACTATAAACAATTTTGTAAGTATTGAATTAAATTAGCATAAATGAATCATTGATACACAAGCACTGATTTGTTAAATGAAAGGTTTATATATTGAATCTGAATATTATTTGGTACATGAGCGAAAATCAACTTCTCACTATATGGATATTAATCTTATTATCATATAAAATTATATCAATCATAAAAACACAAGTACATTTTAATAAATTGTTTAATTTAGTGATAAATGCCCGAAATTCAAATCACACAATCAATTGGCAAATATAATATGGATATTAATCTCAACATCATATTCATAGTCCATAAAACTTCCATTCTTTATCTTTTTGGATTACAAAGGCTTATCTCAAGAAATGGACCATTCATTATATCAAATAAAAAGACTAAAAAAGTACTTGAAAATCATACAAAAGAAATCACACGTAATCTATAAACTTGATCAATGTGAGATCTCATGTTAATGTTCAACTAAAACACAGTATATACAACTTAATTAAGAAAATTTTACACGCTAAAATCTAAATAATTGTTTTGTGGCTTTAGTGAAAACTTTACTGGAATATATGAATATTAATTTCAATGTTTTATCCCACATATTAATAAATGAGTTAATTTAGCAAGAATATTTTGCATTATTCTGAGGCCAAATTTCTATTAGCATTTTCTTTCTTTTTCTGGATAAATGATGTACTTGACAATTACTAGCAAAGAAAAAAATTATACGAGAAGTTACCTCATAGTATAAGATTTTCATCTTTTCATCCATATTCCACTTCCTAGTAAAATTTGTAAGACATTCCTGAAGATACATATTGAAACATCAGAATGAAAAAAATAACAATTGCATATGTAGTAAGTACAAATGTGTGACCTCACAACTAAACTCGCCGTCGTATCAACTTTACAACAATGGCACTAAAAAAAGGAAGAATTTCTTGTTATTTAAATAGATTGATAGAGGACATAAATTAAAAAACAAAAATAGAATTATCACTGAATAAAGAGAGAAAATAAAATCATAATTTTATAATTAGAAAAAATTGAAGAATAACCATGATATCGACTGATAGGAAGAAGTATAATGAAAAGATAAACTTTAAAACGTCCCCAAGTCTATTGGTATTTCTTTTTCATTTTTTTTGAAAGTTAAGCGCAAATTTTATTAATCACCAAAATATTTACATTACATATATCAGTATATACAAGTATGCTATGATATATAACCATCCTTCTTTATACCCTTCAAAATCACCAATACTCACTCGCTAACCACAAGTTATTATAGAAAGAATCTCCAGTAATCAAAATTCCATTCCAGTTGCTCTTGCTTCTAATACATCCGGTTAAAAAAAACATTCCAAGATAAGCTTGCATGCACCATAATCCCTTGGATCTGACACAAGGCACAAGTCAAAACTCACGTTTAGAATTTATCAAAAAGGAGCCAGGATTGCGCCTTGTGTGTCATTTCTGCGACATCACCTTGCTCAGCGGGTAGTAAGTCTTTAAGTGTGAATTCATGTCCCTCATCAAGGTCATCTTCAGCCCGAAATTTTCCTTTAGGTTTCTTGCCTTTGGATATTGCTGATGGATAGGCACCCATTGAAACTGCAGATGTAATACCCCATGTCCGTTAATGTCACTCACAAAGGGAATGCATTAACTTCCATGAAGCATTATAAGTAAACAGAACAGAATATTACAAGACAAATACATAAAGTAGTACTTGAAAAGTTTATAACTTTATTACAGCAGAAACAGAAATAAGTTTGGTTACATCTTTCTAAACCACAATATCAAAACTCAAGTACATAAATATCAGTCTTGCACAAAAAGCCTACGAAGTATATAATTTTAAAGCCATAATCCCCAACAGAAAATGCCATAAATAGGTAGAATCAAAGCCAAGCAATACTTCAAGCACTTTTAGCACTTCAAGCAGAAAGAAATCCGAATCAAGCTCCTACGTTTCCACCCTGAGCACCTTGGGGGGAGGGGGGGAACGGAAAGAAAAGAGGCAAAACAAATGAGGTCAGACATAAAGTCTGGCGAGTCCAGTGACTTTCAACATATAAACAGATAACAGTATCATGACATGTAAATAAAACTGGATGAGAGATAACAGTAACAGGAGTAGCAGGTATGCTTAAGTTAAACAAAAGAAACAGAATGATATAGACCAAGTTATGCTTCTTACTTATATCATACTTCTCTGCACTAATACTAGTATAACAGAATTAGGTGTTGTCCTAATGCCTAAACAGAAAACAGAATGATCTCTTCGGAAACACGATGCTAGAAATGGGCCTTTACCACCCTAACAGAGACAGACCTTCAGAAACAGAATGCTAGTAATGGGCCTTTACCACCCGAACAGAGACAGACGGTACAGAAACAAAATGCTAGTAATGGGCCTTTACCACCCTAAAAGAGACAGATGTACAGAAACAGAAGCAGGAACGAAATCACAGACGAAAACAGAATAATCCCTCTGGAAACAGAATATTAGAATTAGGTGTACACTAGTAATGGGCCTTTACCACCCTAACAGACGGTACCACACAGAAATAGAGAGGTGTTACCACCCCAACAGAAACAAACGGTACCCCAACAGAAACAGACAGAACTAAGTGTACCCTAAATTCTACCCCAAGCGATCGGCTCCCTAATACATAAATACCATGTGCCGGCCCCACAGAAGGGTGTATCACTCCCTAAAGTGGCAACCTACAAAAAGACACGGACCTATTTACAGATGTCATGGCGTCTTACATCCTCAGAGCAGACCGGATCCATGCACGCACATGACCCGGTTGGAATGCACCATCAACACCCCTCGCCATTACCAGAATGAACCTCTTATAATTAGTTCAGTAAGCGTGCCCTGGACCCCTACCTAGTGTTGGGTCATAGTTTTGATACCAGAAAGGGTTACTGACTAATATGGGTCCCACACAACAGATGACACAAGTAATTACCCCTCCTAACCTTGTGTCCCCAGACTAACAGATTTCAGATGCACAAAGTTCAGATTAACTAGTTCTCAAATCAGACATACAGGTTAACAAGTTTTCAGACTAACGGATTAGATGTACGGATTAACGGACTTGCAGATTGTTTCACCTAACCTTGTATTAGGCCTACATATTCACGAAACAGGTTTATTAGATTCATCAGTCCAGTTGATTTAACCCTATCCAACCAACATGTTTTAGGCATTACATTTATCTTAGATTTGCATTAATTAAATATTAATGCACAGACCTCTCACATTAGGTCGGTAGCTTTTGGCCGCTGGATGTGCCGGGTGGTTCCGGGCAGACTTCAGCCACAAGCCAGACCTAACCTCGTGTCTAAGCATCGCCTACGACCTCTCACATTAGACTGACAGTTTGCGGTTGTTGGTTAAGTCGGTTGGGTCCGGGCTGGCTTCTACCGCAAACAGAGTCTAACCTCGTGTCTCAGCATTCTTATTTTAGCTTAAGTATTCATTCACAGATTATGCCAATATCAGACTAATTATGCCAATTCAACAAATTAACTTCTTTACAAGTTATAGCAGATTATCCAAAGTTCTATTAACATGTTTTGCCCAATTTTAAATCGAGCCTACAGATTTCATACCCCAAATTACAGTATTCAATTTCAACAAATTTAGTAGATTAGGCAATTTAACAGATTTAATCATCCCTTAAAATTCCATTGACATACCTCGCCTAATCCTAATTTTATATGACCAAATTATGGTCATAATTCACATTATAACATATGCCCCAAAATTTTAGTTAAATTTACACGGTATAGAATATTCTCCAAAAGCCCCAAATTATGATATACAATATGAATTATGCCAAATTATAGCCTTTTATTTCAGCGTATGTCAAATATCCAAAAATCCCCATTTAGGCGTGTCCACGTTTAATAGTTATCCTATTTTAATATAGATCTTTACGCCTAAGTCATATACAAAATAATTCTCCTTCTTCCAAATCACAGACTATCATATATAATATGCCAAGATCTAAATCTTAAATTTCAACATATGTTCTTTTCTCAAATCAGTCACAAATCAGTCATGTCTAATTATGCATCATTCACTATTTTCCCCAAATTTAGCATTCGTGCATCGATCTCTTATGAGATTTGGCTCAGGCTCGTGATAGCTTGGCTATAGAACAGAAGGAAGGAAGAGATACAGAATAGTTACAATAATATTAATAAGATAGATCTACACAGAAACACAAATCTAATAAACAGGAATAAGATAGATCTACACAGAAAAACAGATCTGATAAACATGAATAAGATAGATCTACACAGAAAAATAGATCTGATAAACATGAATAAGATAGATCTACACAGAAAACTAGATCTGATAAACAAGAATATGCATAATCTCCAATTCAGATTTATAACCATGTTAAGATCGTAATTAAATTTCATATCTAAAAATAACTATACTCACCTTGGTCGGATTCTAAAAGAAAAAGGGGTTGTAGTTGTTCTCTTTTAATCCTATTCAGATTGGGAGAAGAAGAGCACTAGTTCTAGCTTAGGTTTTAGCAGAGTAGCGACGCCATTGATTTATTTTAATATGAATTAGGGAATAGTATAAGCGTAATGAAGCTGTGTAGAGAAAACTATAGCCTTAGGGGTGTTTATATAGCATAGGAATCAACGAATCTGGTCAGAACGGGCGTCCAAATGCAGAAAAATGAATCTGTCCTCGGATCGGGAAATAGAGGGGAGGTCGACCCCCTGGTCAACCTATGTGACCCAGGTCGACCCCCAGGTCGACCCCCTGGTCGACCTGGGTCCTAAGCGGGAAATTTCCCGCCCAGCCCGGGTATGTGTCTTGAATTTCGAACTTTTAAATTTTGAATTCGGGCTAGTTTTTATTTTAAATTCCTGAAAATTCTAAGTGCCATAACGTTTTCATACGTAGTCCGATTTACACAAACTCGGACTCTATCTCAAGCAGATTTCCGAGATGGACGCAATGACGCAACCCGCTTCCCTTAATTCTTCTTTTAAAAATTAAGTATACTATGTTTTGTTACTTTTATGTTCACAGAAAATACAAGGTGTTACATTCTCCCCTCCTTAAAGGATTTCGTCTCCGAAATCTTCAAGTTAAGATGAATATGTCCTACCATCCAACCACCCATCTACTCAACCATCATCCACAAGCATCCGTTGTCCTTAGAGAACTTCTAATGTTGTATGAACATATGCAGAAGTGTGTGTATATGTCTCTTATCTAATGCAAAGATCAGGCGGTCTACTGATTCAGTTGACCTCCTCAATGCGAATTATGTTAGTGCCATAAGTCCAATTATGTATGCAAGAAATCCTATTTGATACTCATTATTTCTATATGAGTGCATAACCATTCATCTAAATGCATCATCCATGTGATGAGTCAATCATTTTGCATCCACAGAAATTGAAAAATGCACACACATTCATATGCAGTATGAGAGTGCTTTTGAGTCGATCTAGTGCCTAGTGTGTGTATATGCATCCACGAGCAACCACTAGCAACCACTTGCATCCACTTGCATCCACTTGCAACCATCAAACATAACATGTCTCAAACACATGTTTACACCCATTAGTTTCTACCTAAAGGTCGAAGACTCGATCGATAGGATACAGCTGAGTGATAGAAGCAAGTACAATTAAAACAAAAGTTCGGTTCCCATTAAACATCGGTTAAGAGAATAAATCTCTAAGTATCAACCCCGAAGACCGAAATCAACATCATATTGACACTCAGAGAATCACTCCCATTAAACAATGTCAAAACTGGAAATCTACTTCACGCTTCGAGTAAAAACCCCTATCCTTTTCAAAAATATTCAGATACTTACAGACTACTAGTATAGATCAGATTATCAAAACCCAGAATGTATGCGTTATAGTCAACTTAACGCCCAACACAGATACCCCCAACTTATCGCAAACAGATGAGTCATAACCCTTATGGGGTTTGAGACTATAGCGGGATCAGAAACAAGACTAGTATTAAAGTGCAGAGTCTCAATTACAAAATCAAAATGCCAGAATCAAAAAGAGTTTTAACTCAATAATCAGATAAGGAAATTAAACCTCCTACAGAAATTTTCCTATCTCTATCTCGAAGATACTAAACAAATCTTCCACCTCCTTAAGCCAATTTCGAGCTTCAACAAACGTCTCGGACCCGTGAAAAGGTTTCCCGCCCATTGCCCAAAAGTCCTTGCATATCTTCGAAAAAGTATCAATGCGGGGAGGGGGAGGAGGAATGTCTGCTGGGCTTGCGGCAGTGGCCCTAGCCTCCAGATACCTTCTGAACCAAGTTGGTATCGGTATGCCCTCGGGTATCTCGGGTACCCCAGACATGCTGGAAAAAGAAAAAGGAAGAGATTCCGAACGGAGAATCGAAAGACAGATATATGGCTTTTGGGGATTATATTTTTCAAAATAAACTTTCCTTTTGAAAATACTCTCCTTTTTAAAACCTTTTTGAAAATAGTTTTCAAAAACTTTTATCTAATCTGGTAACCTTCAGCTTTGGTACCAAGTGTAACATCCCATGTCCGTTAATGTCACTCAAAAAGGGAATGCATTAACTACCATGAAGCATTATAAGTAAACAGAATAGAATATTACAAGACGGATACATAAAGTAGTACTTGAAAAAATTATAACTTTATTACAGTAGAAACAGAAATAAGTTTGGTTACATCTTTCTATACCACAATACCAAAACTCAAGTACATAAATATCAGTATTGTACAAAAAGCCTTCAGAGTACATAATTTTAAAGCCATAATCCCCAACAGAAAATGCCATAAATAGGTAGAATCAAAGCCAAGAAAAACTTCAAGCACTTATAGCACTTCAAGCAGAAAGAATCTGAATCAAACTCCTACGTTTCCACCTGAGCACCTGGGGGGGGGGGGGGGGGGAAGAAAAGGGGCGAAACAAACGAGGTCAGACATAAAGTCTGGCGAGTCCAGTGACTTTTAGCATATAAACAGATAACAGTATCATGACATGTAAATAAAACTGGATGAGAGACAACAGCAAGAGGAGTAGCAGGTATGCTTAAGTTAAACAGAAGAAACAGAATGATATAGACCAAGTTATGCTTCTTACTTATATCATACTTCTCTGCACTAATACTAGTATAACAGAATTAGGTGTTATCCTAATGTCTAAACAGAAAACAGAATGATCTCTTCAGAAACACGATGCTAGAAATGGGCCTTTACCAACCTAACAGAGACAGACGTTTAGAAACAGAATGCAAGTAATGGGCCTTTACCACCCAAACAGAGACAACCGGTAAAGAAACATAATGCTAGTAATGGGCCTTTACCACCCTAACAGAGACAGACGTACAGAAACAGTAGCAGGAACGAAATCAGAGACGGAAATAGAATAATCCGTATGGAAACAGAACACTAGAATTAGATGTACACTAGTAATGGGCCTTTACCACCCTAACAGACGGTACTACACAGAAACAAACAGGTGTTACCACCCCAATAGAAACAGGTGGTACCCCAACAGAAACAGACAGAACTAAGTGTACCCTAAATTCTACTCCAAGCGATCGGCTCCCTAATACATAAATACCATGTGCCGGCCCCACAGAAGGGTGTATCACTCCCTAAAGTGGCAACCTACAAAAAGACACAGACCTATTTACAGATGTCATGGCGTCTTACATCCTCAGAGAAGGCCGGGTCCATGCACGCACATGACCCGGTTGGAATGCACCATCAACACCCCTCGCCATTACCAGATGAACCTCTTATAATTAGTTCAGTAAGCGTGCCCTGGACCCCTACCTAGTGTTGGGTCATAGTTTTGATACCAGAAAGGGTTACTGAATAATTTGGGTCCCACACAATAGATGACACAAGTAATTACCCCTCCTAACCTTGTGTCCCTGGACTAACAGATTTCAGATTAACTTGCTTACAAATTTCAGATATACAAAGTTTAGATTAACCAGTTCTCAGATCAGACATACAGGTTAACAAGTTTTCAAACTAACAGATCAGTTGTACGGATTAACAGACTTAGAGATTGTTTCACCTGACTTTGTATTGGGCCTATAGATTCACGAAATGGGCTTATTAGATTCATCAGTGCAGTTGATTTTACCCTATCCACCCAACACGTTTTAGGCATCACATTTATCTTAGATTTGCATTAATTAAATATTAATGCACAGACCTCTCACATTAGGTCGGTAGCTTGTGGTCGCTGGATGTGCCGGGCGGTTCCGGGCAGACTTCCGCCACAAGCCAGACCTAACCTCATGTATAAGCATCTTTATGCTTACGACCTCTCACATTACACTGACAGTTTGCGGTTGCTGGCTAAGCCGGTTGGGTACGGGCAGGCTTCTACCGCAAACAGAGTCTATACTCGTGTCTCAGCATTCTTATTTTAGATAAAGTATTCATTCACAGATTATGCCCATATCAGACTAATTATGCCAATTCAACAAATTAACTTCTTTACAAGTTACAACAGATTATTCAAAGTTCTATTAACATGTTTGCTCAATTTTAGATCGAGCCTACAGATTTCATACCCTAAATTACCGTATTCAGTTTCCACGGATTTAGCAGATTAGGCAATTTAACAGATTTAATCATCCCTTAAAATTCCATTGACATACCTCGCCGAATCCTAATTTTATATGCCCAAATTATGGTCATAATTCACAATATATCATATGCCCCAAAAGTTTAGTTAAATTTACATGGTACAGAATATTCTCCAAAAGCCCTAAATTATGATATACAATATGAATTATGCCAAATTATAGCCTTTTATTTCAGCGTATGTCAAATATCCAAAAATCTCCTTTTAGGCGTGGCCACGTTTAATAGTTATCCTATTTTAATATAGATCTTTACGCCTAAGTCATATACAAAATAATTCTCCTTCTTCCAAATCACAGACTATCATATATAGTATGCCCAGATCTAAATCTTAAATTTCAACATATGTTATTTTCTCAAATCAGTCACAAATCAGTCATGTCTAATTATGCAACATTCACTATTTTCCCCAAATTTAGCATTCGCGCGTCGATCTCTTATGAGATTTGGCTCAGGCTCGTGGTAGCCTGGCTATAGAACAGAAGGAAGGAAGAGATACAGAATAGTTACAATAATATTAATAAGATAGATCTACACAGAAAAACAGATCTGATAAACCGGAATAAGATAGAACTACACTAAAAAATAGATCTAATAAACAGGAATAAGATAGATCTACATAGAAAAATAGATCTGATAAACATGAATAAGATAGATCTACACAGAAAAACAGATCTGATAAACAAGAATATGCATAATCTCCAATTCAGATTTATAACCACGTCAAGATCATAATTAAATTTCATATCTGAAAATAACCGTACTCAACTTGGTTGGATTCTAAAAGAAAAAGGGGTTGTAGTTGTTCTCTTTTAATCCTATTCAGATTGGGAGAAGAAGAAGCACTAGTTCTAGCTTAGGTTTCAGCAGAGTAGCGACACCATTGATTTATTTTAATATGAATTAGGGCAGAGTATATGCGTAATGAAGTTGTGTAGAGAAAACTGTAGCCTTATGGGTGTTTATATTGCATAGGGATCAACGAATCTGGTCAGAACAGGAGTCCAAATGCAGAAAAATGAATTTGTCCTCGGATCTGGAAATAGGGGGGAGGTCGACCCCCTGGTCGACCCCCAAGTCGACCCCCTAGTTGACCTGAATCTTGGGCATGAAATTTCCCGCCCAGCCCGGGTATGTGTTTTGAATTTCGAACTTTTAAATTTTCAATTCGGGCCGGTTTTTATTTTAAATTCCTGAAACTTCTAAGTGCCATAACTTCTTCGTACGGAGTCCGATTTACGCAAACTCGGACTCTATCTCAAGAAGAATTTCAAGACGAAAGCAATGGCGTAACCCGTTTCCCTTAATTCTTCTTTTAAAAATTAAGTATACTATGTTTTGTTACTTTTATGTTCATAGAAAATATGGGGTGTTACTGCAGAGGATAACATGGAAGATTCGATTGCTGGAGGAGGAAGTATTAGATGGTTAGGTGGCTTTAAATTTGCATATGGGGAAGCATATTACTTGGCACTGGAAGTTCTAATCAAAGCCGAAGTAAAATTCATACAAGAAAAAGCAGGAGAACTTTGACTATAAGTTGATGAACGTGACATAGAACCAAAAAGAGATGAACAAGGAGCAACAATAGTGGCACTAGAGGATAAACTAGTTCCCAAGAAATCAATACAAGAAATAGGTGCATTACCTGTAGCCTTATTTGAAGTTTCTAAATGTTTTCTTGTATCATCAATCAGATTTCCAAACAAGGTCTACTGAGATTAGCTATGTCGTCTGAATGTGCATTGGTAACCATATTAGATTGAACAATATTGTGCTCATCAAGACCTTGACCATCAATATCAACATTCTGCTCAGTAGCATTAATATCAACATTCTACCCAGTATCATCAGTAGCTATGCATGCAAAAGAGTTACCATTTTCATTGCCTGTAGCAACTGCAGAATCTGTTGTACCTTTATTAGTATCTACCTCCTTTCTCTTCCAATACTTTTTTTTTGTAAACATTTGTCCATTTCTCTTGATTACCATTTGCATGAATTTTAATATGTGGTTTTTTTACTTGCACATTATCAGCTGGACAATAATCCCTCCCATTAGTATTACATAGATTCTGATTATCCTTATTGTTATTGGCATGTAATTCACAGTGGGATGAATCATGTCCAAATACCCTACAATTGACACAAATCTTTGGTTTCCAGTCATAGCTAAACTTTACAATAGGACAAGAATCTCCCAAACCATCGATCTCAATAGCATTTGGTAGCTCAAATTCAGGTGATACTTCGACCAATGCCTTTGCATATCTGAACCTATCTAACCTTTCAGTACTAAAATCATAACAAATCAATCTACCAACATGATTCACAAGCTAATTGATGCCTATTAGAGTCCATAAAACCATGGGTATCCTATATAAATGGATCCAAACAGGGAGTTTTTTATTTGAGATTGGGCACATCCTATGGTTGGATCCCAAACAGATATGATAAGCATCCTATCACATATGAAGTTGGGATCCGATTTGAGAAATTTTTCCCTATTAGAGTCATTGGAGAATTTAAAGTAAAGTTCAGACCCATCGAATATAATATCAACCTCACCATTAAGCTTCCAATGCCTATGCAAATAATTAGATACAGTGTGAAACGATAAGCATTAAGGAAAAATCCAATCAGAAAATTACTCCAGTAATTAAGACCATGCTGCTTGACAAGATATGGTATCATATGCTTCTTTCCATCTCTCGGTATATCAAAATGGAGTGGCTTGTACGACCCTGCATTCCTTGGAGAAGATCTAAATAGAGATGCATAATCTGATTTCACTGGAAAAGATTGTTGCGATGGAATAGCCAGATCTGGATTAGCATCTACCGAAGAAGAGGGATTTCCAGAGGGAGGTGGTGGATCAGGGGGTTTGGGGGGTGGAGGGCAAGGTGGAAAGGAATCGGTAGCGAATGAGGAGGAGATAGGAGAAGAAGAATGAGTTGTCGCTGCCGCCATTGCTAGGTCGTGATAGTTATGTTTTGGCTTTGTTATTCATTTTGAAGTCTACTGGTATTTCATTTAAGAAAAACGATAGCTAGAATAGTAAAGAGAAGTTCAGACAATCAAATAATTAGCATGGCGACATATTATTTAAAAAACTGAAAATGAATGATCGTGAAATGTAAATTGAGCTTTGATATAATATAATAGACGAGTGTGTATATTATTTATTTACAATTTTGTTTATTTGTGTGTGTATGTTATTATATACATTTATTGTGAATTTGACTATAGCATCGTCCAAATTATATACTAACAATGTTTGTATGTAATTTTTTTTAATCAAAAATATCATTTTAAAATATGGGTTTGACATAAATATTCTGATTTTGGCATAAGGATCGAGCTTGAAAATCCTAACGGGTCAGGCTCGGATGTGGTTTGAAATACCCTATGGATTCGGGTTAGGCTCAGATTTTAATCATTGTAATCAAATTTAGGTTCAGGTTTAATTCTTAACTATGGGTGTTATACTCACATTCCACCTAAGTGAGGTGTAACATAAACTTATTTCCACCACTGACTACTTAGGAGTTCGAGATTTAATCCAATGTTCTGAACATTTAATAACTTTATCTACCTAATGACCATCTTTTTTATAATAATAGTTTTATGAGATTTTTATTCAATAAATAATTAGAAACAAATATGTTTATGTTTCAATTTAAATATAGTACTTTCTATCTTTTGATAAAGTAATAAGTGAAAAGAGACAACATACTATTATTTAAAGCAGAACTTATAGTTGATATTTAGAAGGAGTAGGGGTGTAGTGAAATTGAGGTGCAATCGATCCTTGCGTATGTGTATGTATGGTCAGCATTTTATAGCACCCCAAACAACAGAGCACACCTTTAGGTTCCTAATTTTCATCACACATCTGGAATTGAATAATATAACTAGTGGGAAGAGAGAGAATGTCACATTAGTTGATTTTAGATGTGGAGGAAATCAGTGGGTATTATAGGGTGTTCCATCGTTTGAAGTACCATTGAACCCTTCTATATATACATATACATATACATATACATATACATATACATATACATATAGGTATTCTAGCCTAAATAACGGGTCGATTTGTAATCAAATGGTTCCATGTTTAGGATAAAATAACCTTAAATAAAATATATCCATTATATATATTATATGCATGTGTGTGAGGGGAGCATTCAATGTTTCCTTTTATTTAGCCCCAAGCAACCATTCAGATTTCAGCTACCAATTCTGCTTTAAATAATAATGTGGTGTGATAGGAGTAAAAATGTATTATTGTTTAAATGGAAGTGAGTATCTGAAGTCAATGGGCTTGGTCAGGGGGCTAAACAAAGGGGATTAATGATTGCTTGACAGCAGACTAAACTATGTAAAAAAAAAGTGGATGTTTGTTTTCTCTTTTATTTCATAGGCCAATGAACTTCTATCCACATTAAGGAAACTTTCATTTTTTGATTGGAATAAATCCAAATGTTTTAACCTAATGACACATTTGACATTTCAGTAATAATAAAGATTAACTACAAAAATTTGCATATAAGATTAAAAAATAGTTAGGAAATGTTTTTAATTTTTTGAATGTAAAAAAAAAAGAACATTGGAAAAACAGAAAAAAAAATTGTATAGCTTTTTCAAATGCTAACTAAGACTAGTTTCCAAATAGCTTAGTTCTATGTTTGATGATATAATATAAAACTATTTTGGATTATAAAGCTATATCCATATAGTTTTCCGAGTCGTTTACTTTATATGTTCATGGTACTGTTAACCAACTAAAGTATTTTTTAAGTTAGTTCCTTTTTCCTTCCAATTTCGCGACCCGCCTTTTGTTTTTTAATTAATTTAATGAAAAAAGAAATTAAAGTGAACCTAAGGCAGACGTAATATAATTTGGCCTTCGTTCTTGATCTAATTATTAAAGTTAGTTGTCATTTGATCTTTTTTTTTAGAATGTGTCATTCAAACTAAATACCCTAAAATACAAATGAGCTAAGAAGATTACGTAAATGGTACCTCGTATTTTTGCAACTCAACTTGTTATTATGTCAAGTTGTCATCTATTCAACTACAAAATAGCATGCTATTGGGCGCTTATCGTCGAAAACGAGTGTAAGAATGAGTTGGTTCGAGGGAATAAAAAAGGAAAGACTTCTAAAAAGAGAGTTTTAAACAAATATAATATATAGCGGTTTACCCTATGTTTTGAACATAGGTAAGTCAATGTACATACTATTGGGGAAGATGGGTGGCATGTTAGAACCCTACCCTAACATTTATAAGGCGGGTGAATGCTCTTAAGCAATCTAACCTAACTGTTAATGATGGTAGTAGCATTCTTAACATTTTCTTATCCTCCTATGCTCCAACAATTGGGACAAGGCATAAGGATAGAAGAGAATGTGCATATCTATTCGTTTGAACTTGGATAAATTTGTCTGCCATAAAGTGGGATGCCATAGACTGATCTCCTCCACTAGTTGTTTTCTTTTGCTTCTTCCTTTTTTCACACCGTAAAATTTCAAAATAAGATATGTAAAATTTATATATTGTGCTTGTGTTTTTTTCCCTTTAAACATCGTTAATGATGATTGTGCATATACAATTTTATGTAACACCGAATTTATCTCTTCCACTCACATAATTTAGCCATCGTACATACACTGCACGTGCATATATTTTTTATACAATAACCAAGTTAAATATTCCTTCGTAGTTTGGATAAATATAATTTGAAAAGTACAAGAGAAAATTCTAAATTCTTTTCATTTGAGTAAATTTTTGAATTTATAAATATATTTACATTTCAATTTTTAAATTGAAAATAGAGGTTAATGTGCCTTTTTTGTGTGATTCTAACTTCTGCCCTTTTATTTGTATATAAGAGTATTTTTTAAAATTTCACGGTTGAATAAAAAGATTATACTTTCAATATTTGAAAATGAAATTATCATGATACGTTGTTTAAGTCAATTTAAACTTATACTATATTATTTTTAGTAGGATTTTTGTTTTATTCTAGCCATATTTTTCAAACTTATTACGCAAACCTTGTTTCAAAATGATTTACATCTATAGCTTTATTTTGGCCAACTCAGCACTAAATTGGTCAAAATGTACTAGTGTAATTTCAAATTACAACGATACGGTTCTTTTTCTTTAACTGTATAATGGTGCAAAATTGCGCCTGTTTATTTTTCCCATTGATGCAATTTTAAATTACGTCTTTGAAGTTTTCTTAAAAAATTAGGACATGCTTGGGATTATTTTGAAATTGCGTTGGTTGGCACTATTTGAAACCGCTCCAAGCGTGTATACTTCAAATCAGGATCTCTTTCTTTCTCTAACTTTGCCTCTTTATAAAATAACCCAAAACAAACATATCCCTATTTATTTTCAAAATAATTTTTTTTATGACTATTCCTATTAGAACAATTGTATTGGTAGACATAATTTAGGAAATATAATATCCTCTTGCTTTGGCTCAATAAAGGTATGATTTTACAAAAGCAAGTGTTAACCAAGTTTATAATTAACACCCCAAAACGGTGTATTGCTGTTGATTCCTTTGCTTATGAAAGGATTGGGTCATGCTTGGATGCCATCTTTGTTATAAATTTCATATTCAGACGCTTTCGGTGACTTCTGAAAATGAATTCCTATAGAAAGCAAGATATATATAACATCCCACACCCGCTAAGGTCACTCATAAGGGAATGCCTTAACTTCGGTGGAGTATTTTAAGTGAATATAGAACAGAAAAATTACAACAAGACAGATATTAATAATACTTGTTAACTAAAACATCATTTCATTGCAGCAGAAGGTAAACATGTTTGGTTACAATAACAAAACCATAAAACAAGAGTCAAGTACTAAATACCCATCCTGATAAAAACATAAGTACATAATCCCACTACATAACTAATAGCCATAATAGAAAAGATAAGCTGAGCTTTACATCAACGGTCCAAGCTCCAAAAGATAGATAAAGCAATCTGATCAAAGCCCACTAGTGCTAGGCCCACTCTGAGAACCTGAGGGTTGGGAAAAAGATAAAAAAACAACGGGGTCAGACATAAGTCTAAGCGAGTCCTATAACTTTAACAATACAATCATTAAAGTAATTAGGGTATGATATAAACTTGGTACGGTAACGACTAGGGATAAATGACTACACTAAGCAGCCAACTAGACATAGGAAGAACGAAGATAACGGTAAAGACGCATTTACCCACCCAAGGATAATTACTACACTGCACCACACCAGTCATTCCTAACTTAAAGGTTGATCCCCCCCAAGGACTTAGAAAATTTAACTAGTAGTTTCGTGTACCCCTAGCTGACCACATATGTGTCGTCTGCCCCTATCTCCACTAGGTGTACCCACTACTCCCCAAGCGATCGGCTCCCTAACGTAGATATCTGTGCTGGTCCCACAGTGAGGTGTATCATTCCCCAAAGTGGCAACCCGATACCAACACTGATGCACGGCTTATACCTACATGATGCAACAACGTCTTACCTACCAGCCCGGGTCCACACACGCATATGAAACCCGTTGGACTTGCGTTGCCACCGCTAACCCGTTTTGGCCTCTTATAGTCAAGACCAGTACGCGTGTCCCGTCCTCGACATGGGTTGAGCCCACAAAGATACATATGGGTTACTGGTTGAAATGGGCCCCCACAAGCTACCCACCTAAGCTTGCTCCCTCTAGTGTATCCCACTTAACCCTTTAATCATGTTTAATTACATGTTTCCACTTTGGTTAAGTATTCTAATCGTATTTTCTATTGCCACCCAAGGCAACCACTAGATTTCCACATGCCACCCAAGGCACCCACTTAACCCCTCATGCCCCACTACATGCTTATCTGGTTAAGTGTTTCTTAATTGATTAAGACCGTAACCTTGATAAAGACCTCTCACATTAGACTGTCTTTTATGGAAGCTGGATTTGCCGGTCGGGTCCGGGCAGCCTTACGCCATAACAGAGTCTAACCTCGTGTCTTTACACTTGTCACGTATTTAGTTTATGCCTAAGACCTCTCACATTGGGCCAATCATTTGTAGCCGCTGGATTTGCTGGTCGGGTCCGGGCAGTCTTATGCTACAAAAGGGTCCAACCTCGTGTCTTAGTCGATTAATTACACCTAATTAATCACCCCCATATTTTTAATTAATTTTCCCTAATTAATTTCAATTTAATGATGTACATAATTGACTCAATTATGTCCATCCGCTTATGGTATGCAACATCATACCAATTTCACCACAATTTTGTTAACATGAATATTAACCCCATCGTTCCCCACGTAATACGCTAACATGACATACTTAAAAGGGAAGATTCATCACAAATACAATAGGTTCAACTTAGCATAACATTAGCATCAACATGGGTTTTAAAGGTGTCAACTTGCATATATGACCATAGCATCAAACCCAACTAGCATAAATAATCAACCCAAACTTGCATGAATCACATATGTCATAAAGAGGGTAACTTGCATAGATGTTCATGTCATAAACCTATCATAAAGGGATAAACTTGCATACATGTCGTCTAAAAAGGGATGAACTTGCATATGTTACTCATATCATAAAAGGGGTAAACATGCGTATATATGCATGACATACAAAGGGGTAAACTTGCATATGTATGCATATCATACAAAGGTGTAAACTTGCACATGTTACTTGCATATAATCAAACACCAAACTTGCATAACATGTCATATATGAACTTGCATATAATCAAACACCAAACTTGCATAACATGTCATATATGAACTTGCATATAATCAAACACCAAACTTGCATAACATGTCATATATGAACTTGCATATAATCAAACACCAAACTTGCATAACATGGAGTCATAATGGATCAATGTTTATCATAGTGATTTGCATAACTAGAATCATGAACATATAGCATAAAACTTGCATAACTAACATCATGAGCACATAGCATATGATAACATAACTTGCATTGTTCCACATTCATAACCATAACCTCATTACATCCTATCATAATTAGTTTAGCAATTGCTTGCTAAAGGCATGGAAACTCACAACTTGTTGATTAGCACTCCTATGAAGAAGATTTAGTTGCTAGAGTTGATTAGAAGTTGATTTGAGAAGCTATCTTCCTCTCTAATTTGTGGAGGCTCCTTCTAAGTTGCATTTTTACGGCATGATGACGTTGTATCTATTTTTAGTATGGATTAGGGTAGTCTTAGGGTGTATTTATAGATTTAGGATGTAGTTTAGGCCCTTAGATTAACCCTAATTTAGGTTAGAGCCGTCAGATTTCGTCACAAGCCCCAAAACACAGCCCAAACCCCAAAATGGTGCACCCAGGCCAATCTGCCTGGCCACCTGTGTCGACTCCCAAGTCGACTCCCCAGTCGACTTGGGGTGGCTGGCTGGAATTTTCCCGCCCAGCCCGCCTGTCCTGAGTTTCGAATTTTGAACCTGAAATTTAAATCTGTTTTGAACTTAGAATTTTCTGAAAACTTACATGGGCCATAACTGGGTCATATGGACTCCGATTTACAAAAACTCGGACTCTATTTCGCGTATTTTTCCGAGACGAACGCAATGGCATAGCCCGTTTCCCCTGATTCAGATATTAAAATTTAATTCTGCCCTGATTTATATTATAACAAGTTATTCAACATACGTGGTGTTACATTCTCCCCTACTTAAAGGATTTCGTCCCCGAAATCTCTAAGTCAAGAAGAACGTATCCTACCAACCAAACAACCATCTACTAAACCATCAAACACTGGCATCCATTTTCCTTAAAATTTCTAATGACGTATGAACATATGCAAAAAGTGTGTGTATATGTTCCCTACCTAATGCAAAATCAGGCGGTCTACTGATTCAGTTGACCTCCTTAATGCAAACCATGATAGTGCCATGCATCCAATATGTATGCGAAAGAACCCTATCGACACATACTATCTCTACATGTGTGCACAACCATACACCAAAATGCATCATCCATATGATAACACAACCATTATACATCCATTAATATAGCTACATACACACAGTTATATGCAATATGCAACATGAAGTGACTGAGCCGATCTAGTGTCTAAAGTGTGTGTATATGCATCCACGAGCAACCACTAGCAAACACTTGCATCCACATGCATCCATCAATCGTAACATGTCTCAAACACATGTTTCAACCATAGGTTTACCCTATCTAAAGGTCAAAGGTACTAACGAGAGGACATACTAAAGATAAGATAAGTACTAGACAAACGGTAAAGGAGAAGTTAAAAGACATACCCTCAAAAAGAAATGGGTACAGTGAACGCATCTTCGCTTCTGTCTCCCAAGTAGCGTTGCTCTCATCATCTCCCCATTGCACTTTGACTACTTGAACCTCTCTGTTTCTCAACTTCTTAGTCTCTGACCCAAGGATGCGAGTAGGAGCTCGTCGAATCGTCGCATCACGCTCTACCTCCACTTCTCTAAGCAAGCTCGGCTCTACCACCTCCGCGGTCTCATGTAGGCACTTCCTCAAATGCGACACATGGAATACGTCATGTACACCACTAAGTCTCTCGGGCAACTCTACTCTATATGCCATCTATCCAATCTTTTCCTTAATAGGGAACGACCCTACAAACCTTGGTGCTAACTTCCCAACGGACCCAAAGCGAACAACATTACGTAATGGAGATACTTTGACAAAGACCATGTCCCCTACATTAAACTCAAGATCTGTCCTCCTCTTATCCGCGTAGGATTTCTGTCTTTCTTGCGCCGCTTTCATCCTTCTTCGAATCAAATCAATCTTTTCCGAAGTCTCTCTAACCATATCAGGCCCAAGCAAGATCTTATCCGTAGATTCCCACCAACATGTAGGTGACCGACAAGGCCTTCCATAAAGAGCTTCAAAAGGAGACATACCAATACTAGACTGAAAGCTGTTATTATACGCGAACTCCACCAATGGAAGATGCTCTTCCCATGTACCTCCAAAATCTAAGATACATAGCCTCAAAAGGTCTTCTAGAATACGATTCACCCTCTCGGTCTGGCCGTCCGTCTAAGGATGATATGCGGTGCTCAAACACAACTGAGTCCCTACCGCCTCTTGCAAACTCTTCCAAAACTCGCTAGTGAAGATGGGATCTCGATCACTCACTATGCTAGAAGGTACACCATGAAATCGAACTATCTCTTAAAGGTAAACTGAAGCTAGCCATGGAGCAGTCCTCTTACTCTTCACGGGTATGAAATGGGCGCTCTTAGTAAGTCTGTCTACCACAACCCAAATTCCCGTATTACCCTTCCTCGATCTCGGTAACCCATCGATAAAATCCATCGAGACGCTATCCCACTTCCATTGCGGAACTTCCAATGGGTGAAGCAACCCACCGGGTTTCTTTTGCTCCGCTTTCACTTGTTGGCACACCAAGCTTCTAGTGACATACTCGGCCACATCTTTCTTCATACTGGTCCAAAAGAAAACTCGCTTCATGTCTTGGTACATCTTGTTCCCACCGGGATGAATGGTCATCTTCGAACGATGTGCATCATCAAGTATAGCCTTCCTCAAACCCTCATCTTGCGGTACACAAAGTCTACCATCTCTACGCAACCACCCCTTATCATCTAGGTTGTACCTACTCAAATGGCTGGACGAGTCCCCCCTTATGAGCCTCTCTACCAACTCAACCAACTGTGGGTCGTCCCGCTGTGCCTCGCCAATCCGTCCCAAAAGAGTAGGTCTGACCTCTAAGGATGCTAGCAAACCGGGTACAAAGTCAATGGAAGGTCTGAAGTCAAACATCAAGATAAATTCCAAGCTTCGTCGTTCCACGAACAATGGACTCAAGGACAACCTTTTTCTGCTTAAGGCGTCCGCCACCACGTTACCCTTGCCAGGGGTATACGCTATCTCGAAATCATAGGAAGCTAAGAACTCCATCCACCTTTGCTGTCTTAAGTTCAAATCCTTCTGAGAAAACAAGTACTTCAAAGATTTATGGTCGGTGAACAATTCGAACCTCTCGCCAAGAAGATAATGGTGCCAAGTCTTAAGCGCAAAAACAATAGCGGCCAACTCTAGATCATGCGTAGGATAATTTTTCTCATGCTTTCTCAACTGCCTTCCCCCATAGGCTATTACCCTTCCCTCTTGCATTAAGACTGCGCCTAGTCCTGTCACACAAGCATCGGTATAAACAACAAATGGCTTACTCCCATCTGGGAACACTAAGACTGGATCTGTGGTTAAAGCTCTCTTTAATCGTTGGAACGTATCATCACAATCTACGTCCCAGGTGAAGACTAGATTCTTCTTCGTCAAGCGAGTTAATGGGGCTGATATCTTCGCGAAGTCCTTGATAAACTTCCTATAGTAGCCAGCCAACCCCAAGAAACTCCTCACCTCGGTAGCATTCTTCGGAACCTTCCAGTCTTGGATGGACACTACCTTCGTGGGATCCATAGATATCCCTTCTTTGGAGACCACGTGCCCTAAGAACCACACCTCCTTCCTCCAAAAGTGACATTTAGAGAATTTAGCCTTAAGGCTATGCGCTCGAAGAGTCTCCAACACTTCCCTAAGATGTAGGGCATGCTCTTCTTCACTCTTAGAAAAGACCAAGATGTCATCCACAAAGACCACCACGAACTTATTAAGGTACTCCCTGAACACCCTACTCATCAAATCAACAAAGTATGCAGGGGCGTTCGTCAAACCAAAGGGCATCACCAGCCACTCATAGAAACCATCCGGAGTCCTAAAGGCAGTCTTCTCTATACTATCCTCAGCCACTCTCAACTGATGAAACCCCGTGGCTAAGTCCAATTGCGAAAACACTGAGGCGCCAACCAACTGATCAAAGAGATCATCAATCCTCGGCAATGGGTGTCTATTCTTCTTTGTAAGTTTGTTAAGTTCTCTATAGTCTACACAAAGTCTGAGAGACCCATCCGCCTTCGTGGCAAAAACTACTGGAGCACCCCACTCTGATATACTTCGTCTTATGAACCCCTTCTCAAGCAACTCCCCTACTTGCTTATGGAGTTCCCTCCTCTCACGAGGAGCCATGTGGCGCACTGGCAAAGATACTGGCTTAGCATTGTCCACCAGATATATTCGGAAGTCTATCTCCCGCTTCGAAGGTAAGCCCTTCACCTCCTCAAACACATCCGAGTATTCCCGGACCACTCTAACAGATCGCAAACTCTCGACCGAAGCGTCAAGCGATTCAAGATAACTTAGCATAACAGAATTCATGGGACTACAAGAGATCTCGAGAGTGTTCCCCAAGCGGGTCATGAGCCTAACAACTCTCCTTTCGCAATCAAGAACGGCACCATTACTGGATAAACAGTCCATGCCCAAAATTAACCCATAGCCCGTGAAGCCCAAAACAAAAGCATCACATCTAAACTCAACACTAAGTATGGAAATCTTCAAACCCAAACATATCATGGACAAATAAGTGGAGCCCCCAATTGGTTTTGAAACAACCAAGGGATCATCTACTAGACTGGTGTCTAAGTGCAGTGACTCAACTAATGATGATGAGATAAACGAATGCGATGCGCCAGAGTCGAATAAAGTACGGACATGATGATCAAACAGAAAAACCAGACTTTCAACGGAAATAGTTCTACCTCTTTCCTGAATCGGTGGAACTGCAAGAGCCTGAACTTGCCCCCTTGCCTGACCTGGTGCCATAAGAGCTTGCACCTGTCCTCCTGAGGTAGATCCCGTCCTCTGCCCCTTCTTAGGGCAGTCCTTCACTAGATGCCCTGCTTCGCCATAGTGGAAGCAGCCAATCTTCTTCTTCTTCCGACAATCTTTGCTGAGGTGGCCTGGTGTCCCACAGTTGAAGCACTTCTTCTTTCCCTTGCTACCGTTGCCTTTCCCACCCTTGTTTTGTTGTTGCTGTTGAGGTCTCTTCTGATCTCCTTTCTTCTCGGGTGCCTTATTAGCATTGGGACCTTTCTCTTCCTCATGCATGAGTGCCATATCTACTAGCTTCTCAAAGGTGGCCCCCATAGGGATGTGAGTCATAGTCAATCCATGCATCGGTTCATTCAAGTCCTTAACGAACCTCAAAGACTTCTTCTCCGGTGCATTCACCATGTCTATGCCAAATCTTGCTAGCTGATTAAACTTGTTGACATATTCCTTAATTGATAAGTTTCCTTGCTTTAGAGTCAAGAACCTTTCCATATACAGATTTTCTTCCGCCCTTGAAAGAAACTTTGCCACAAACCTTTGTCTAAAATCCGCCCAAGAGTCAACATGGCGCTCTCCATTAGTGACCACCCACCAGAACGAGGCCTTTCCCTTCATTAACCAAGCAGCTAACTTGACTTTCTTTCCTTCTTCCATCTCAAAGATGTCTATCAACTCTTCTGTTTCCTTAAGTCAATCCCTAGCTTCCACAAAAGTTTCTGATCCTTGAAAAGGTTTCCCTCTCATAGCCTTAAATTCCTTGCAAGTCTTAGCAAAAGTATCCGCGCGAGGAGGAGGAGGAAGATCGGGTGCAACTGGTGGTGGAGGAAGACCCGCAGCGGCGGCCCTAGCCTCCATCAATCTCCTATACCATACTGGTATCGCTACACCCTCCGGAAAGTTAAGATCTTCAGCCATGCTAAAACGAAAAAGGAAGGATTCAAAATGGAGAATTCGAAAGATAAAGATATGGCTATTGGGGATTATGCTTTTCTTTCAAAAACTTTTCTCTTAAAATACATGTTTTTGAAAATACTTCTTCCAAAAATGTTTTTAGAAAAATAGTTTTTCTAAAAAAATTATCTGTTTTGGTAACCTTTAGCTCTGATACCACGTGTAACACCCCACACCCGCTAAGGTCACTCATAAGGGAATGCCTTAACTTCGGTGGAGTATTTTAAGTGAATATAGAATAGAAAAATTACAACAAGACAGATATTAATAATACTTGTTAACTAAAACATCATTTCATTGCAGCAGAAGGTAAACATGTTTGGTTACAATAACAAAACCATAAAACAAGAGTCAAGTACTAAATATCCATCCTGATAAAAACATAAGTACATAATCCCACTACATAACTAATAGCCATAATAGAAAAGATAAGCTGAGCTTTACATCAACGGTCGAAGCTCCAAAAGATAGATAAAGCAATCTGATCAAAGCCCACTAGTGCTAGGCCCACTCTGAGAACCTGAGGGTTGGGAAAAAGATAAAAAAACAACGGGGTCAGACATAAGTCTGAGCGAGTCCTATAACTTTAACAATACAATCATTAAAGTAATTAGGGTATGATATAAACTTGGTACGGTAACGACTAGGGATAAATGACTACACTAAGCAGCCAACTAGACATAGAAAGAACGAAGATAACGGTAAAGACGCATCTACCCACCCAAGGATAATTACTACACTGCACCACACCAGTCATTCCTAACTTAAAGGTTGATCCCACCCAAGGACTTAGAAAATTTAACTAGTAGTTTCGTGTACCCCTAGCTGACCACATAGGTGTCGTCTGCCCCTATCTCCACTAGGTGTACCCACTACTCCCCAAGCGATCGGCTCCCTAACATAGATATCCGTGCTGGTCCCACAGTGGGGTGTATCATTCCCCAAAGTGGCAACCCGATACCAACACTGATGCACGGCTTATACCTACACGATGCAACAACGTCTTACCTACCTGCCCGGGTCCACACACGCATATGAAACCCATTGGACTTGCGTTGCCACCGCTAACCCGTTTTGGCCTCTTATAGTCTAGCCCAGTACGCGTGTCCCGTCCTCGACATGGGTCGAGCCCACAAAGATACATATGGGTTACTGGTTGAAATGGGCCCCCACAAGCTTGCTCCCTCTAGTGTATCCCACTTAACCCTTTAATCATGTTTAATTACATGTTTCCACTTTGGTTAAGTATTCTAATCGTATTTTCTATTGCCACCCAAGGCAACCACTAGATTTCCACATGCCACCCAAGGCACCCACTTAACCCCTCATGCCCCACTACATGCTTATCTGGTTAAGTGTTTCTTAATTGATTAAGACCGTAACCTTGGTAAAGACCTCTCACATTAGACTGTCTTTTATGGCAGCTGGATTTGCCGGTCGGGTCCGGGCAGCCTTACACCATAACAGAGTCTAACCTCATGTCTTTACACTTGTCACGTATTCAGTTTATGCCTAAGACCTCTCACATTGGGCCAATCATTTGTAGCCGCTGGATTTGCCGGTCGGGTCCGGGCAGTCTTATGCTACAAAAGGGTCCAACCTCGTGTCTTAGTCGATTAATTACACCTAATTAATCACCCCCATATTTTTAATTAATTTTCCCTAATTAATTTCAATTTAATGATGTACATAATTGACTCAATTATGTCCATCCACTTATGGTATGCAACATCATACCAATTTCACCATAATTTTGTTAACATGAATATTAGCCCCATCGTTCCCCACGTAATACGCTAACATGACATACTTAAAAGGGAAGATTCATCACAAATACAATGGGTTCAACTTAGCATAACATTAGCATCAACATGGGTTTTAAAAGTATCAACTTGCATATATGACCATAGCATCAAACCCAACTAGCATAAATAATCAACCCAAACTTGCATGAATCACATATGTCATAAAGAGGGTAACTTGCATAGATGTTCATGTCATAGACCTATCATAAAGGGATAAACTTGCATACATGTCATAGGTCTAAAAAGGTATGAACTTGCATATGTTACTCATATCATAAAAAGGGGTAAACACGCATATATATGCATGACATACAAAGGGGTAAACTTGCATATGTATGCATATCATACAAAGTTGTAAACTTGCACATGTTACTTGCATATAATCAAACACCAAACTTGCATAACATGTCATATATGAACTTGCATATAATCAAACACCAAACTTGCATAACATGTCATATATGAACTTGCATATAATCAAACACCAAACTTGCATAACATGTCATATATGAACTTGCATATAATCAAACACCAAACTTGCATAACATGGTGTCATAATGGATCAATGTTTATCATAGTGATTTGCATAACTAGAATCATGAACATATAGCATAAAACTTGCATAACTAACATCATGAGCACATAGCATATGATAACATAACTTGCATTGATCCACATTCATAACCATAACCTCATTACATCCTATCATAATTAGTTTAGCAATTGCTTGCTAAAGGCATAGAAACTCACAACTTGTTGATTAGCACTCCTATGAAGAAGATTTAGTTGCTAGAGTTGATTAGAAGTTGATTTGAGAAGCTATCTTCCTCTCTAATTTGTGGAGGCTCCTTCTAAGTAGCATTTTGACGGCATGATGACATTGTTTCTATTTTTAGTATGGATTAGGGTAGTCTTAGGGTGTATTTATAGATTTAGGATGTAGTTTAGGCCCTTAGATTAACCCTAATTTAGGTTAGAGCCGTCAGATTTCGTCACAAGCCCCAAAACACAGCCTAAACCCCAAAACGGTGCACCCAGGCCAATCTGCCTGGCCACCTGTGTCGACTCCCAAGTCGACTGGGCAGTCGACTTGGGTCCTGCTGTGTCGACTCCCAAGTCGACTCCCCAGTCGACTTGGGGTGGCTTGCGGGAATTTTCCCGCCCAGCCCGCCTGTCCTAAGTTTCGAATTTTGAACCTGAAATTTAAATCTGTTTTGAACTTAGAATTTTCTGAAAACTTACATGGGCCATAACTAGGTCATACGGACTCCGATTTACAAAAACTCGGACTCTATTTCGCGTATTTTTCCGAGACGAACGCAATGGCATAGCCCCTTTCCCCTGATTCAGATCTTAAAATTTAATTCTGCCCTGATTTATATTATAACAAGTTATTCAACATACGGGGTGTTACAATATAATTATGAGATTTCAGTGGTACAAAAGATAGAAGTCCATTTGAAAACAACTTGAATTCTCTATTGAACCGGATTTGGTTCATGTCTCTCTTTAGGTTACGAAATAATCCTTTCGGTTGGACGATAGCCCTGGCATGATGATCTGGAAAAATTTAACATTGCTGTAATAAATAGCCATGTTGATCTCATAGATATCCTTTTGGTGTAGTAGGTGAAGGGTCTTTCGGTATCATAAAAATGGGAATATTGAGCTTTAGTAATTCAAATCATCTTAGGAAACCGTCATTTGATCATGATTTTAGGTGGTTTTGGTAGAACTAACAAAGGATATAATGGGTGGTTGGAGTAGGACCTTGAATCCTAACTAAGCTAAATAATCTTAGGCAACCATCGACATGACATAACCTATAAGGTTTCAGGTGTTCCAATCTCAGAGTAGGTGTAAATGAAAATTAGGACCTTTCATGGTCTTCCGAGAGATATTCAGTTAAATCATTATTTTTCGAAATTATTTGGTAGAAAACCTACAAAATTGTGACAATGATAAAGTAATAACTAAATAATTATGACTTGGTTACCTCAATTGCTTAGCAAAACTCTTTATTAATGATCTCTAAGGATATAGGCTCTTTACCCAAATCGATTTAGAAATTAAGATTTACAACTTGTTGATGTTCAAAAGTTGGCACAACACCCAAAGATTTCCACAGTAGTGGAAATAAGCATATAGTGATGTAAATGTGAATGGTGAAGTGTTTATGGTCATTCGGCTTGACAAGCCTACATCCACTCTGGTAATTTAGCACTTTATTGATCAACTTTCATTAATTACATGGTGAAATCGATATATCTCTTGAGAGTACAAGAACCATGAGCATCCCAAGTGCCAGATTGTTGGAAGGAGAGGTATTCCAATGGTGGTCCAAAAGCTTGGAGGAAGGAGAAGGAGCTTCCAAGTGTTCAAGAAGCCATGCCAAATCTGAGAATGGGCTGAAATCCTTATTCTCGAAGTGCCCAAAAGTGGACAAGAGTGTCAAAGTCCTTTCCAAGTGCCAAATGTCCAAGAAGGAGCCAAGTGCTAAGTAGTCCACACCATTTTCGTATCAGGATGGGATATTTACAAGAGGAAGGGAGTAAATGAGAGGCAGGATGCACATCTGTCCGTAGGCCACACTATTCGTCTCCCGGAATTGGTACCGATCCTGAGATCGGTATCGGTCCATGGCTATTTTTGGTGGATTTTGGTTGGACGAGGCTTGAAGGATCGGGTTAAAGCTTGAATGGGAAATGTTAGTTGTAACACCTCGTATGTTGAATAACTTGTTATAATATAAATCAGGGCAGAATGAAATTTTAAGATCTGAATCAGGGGAAACAGGCTATGCCATTGTGTTCGTCTTGGAAAAATACGCGAAATAGAGTCCGAGTTTTTGTAAATCGGAGTCCGTATGACCCAGTTAAGGCCCGAAGAAGTTTTCAGAAAATTCAAATTTCGAAAAACAGATTTCAAATGCAGAAATGGAGCTAGGCGGGAAAATTCCCGCCACACCCCAAGTCGACCGGGGAGTCGACTTGGGAGTCGACACGACTGGACCCAAGTCGACTGCCCTGTCGACTTGGGAGTCGACACAGGTGGCCGGGCAGTTTTGCCTGGTGCACCATTTGAGAGAGTTGGTCAGGTTTTGGGCTGTGTTTGGTGGCTGGTGACGAAATCTGACGGCTCTAAACTAATCTAGGGTTAATCTAAGGGCCTAAACTACATCCTAAATCTATAAATACACCCTAAGACTACCCTAATCCATACTAAAAATAGATACAACGTCATCATGCCGTCAAAATGCAACTTGAAGGAGCCTCCATCAAATTAAAGAGGAAGATAGCTTCTCAAATCAACTTCTAATCAACTCTAGAAACTTAATCTTCTTCATAGGAGTGCTAATCAACAAGTTGTGAGTTTCTATGCCTTTAGCAAGAAATTGCTAAACTAATTATGATAGGATGTAATGAGGTTATGGTTATGAATGTGGATCAATGCAAGTTATGTTATCATATGCTATGTGCTCATGATGTTAATTATGCAAGTTTTATGCTATATGTTCATGATGCTAGTTATGCAAATCACTATGATAAACATTAATCCATTATGACACCATGTTATGCAAGTTTGGTGTTTGATTATATGCAAGTTCATATATGACATGTTATGCAAGTTTGGTGTTTGATTATATGCAAGTTCATATATGACATGTTATGCAAGTTTGGTGTTTGATTATATGCAAGTTCATATATGACATGTTATGCAAGTTTGGTGTTTGATTTTATGCAAGTAACATGGGCAAGTTTACACCTTTGTATGATATGCATACATATGCAAGTTTACCCCTTTATATGTCATGCATATATATGCATGTTTACCCCTTTTTATGATATGAGTAACATATGCAAGTTCATCCCTTTTTAGACCTATGACATGTATGCAATTTTATCCCTTTATGATAGGTCTATGACATGAACATCTATGCAAGTTACCCTCTTTATGACATATGTGATTCATGCAAGTTTGGGTTGATTATTTATGCTAGTTGGGTTTGATGCTATGGTCATATATGCAAGTTGACACCTTTAAAACCCATGTTGATGCTAATGTTATGCTAAGTTGAACCCATTGTATTTGTGATGAATCTTCCCTTTTAAGTATTTCATGTTAGCGTATTACGTGGGGAACGATGGGGTTAATATTCATGTTAACAAAATTGTGGTGAAATTGGTATGATGTGGCATACCATAAGTGGATGGACATAATTGAGTCAATGATGTACATCATTAAATTGGAATTAATTAGGGAAAATTAATTCAAGATATGGGGGTGATTAATTAGGTGTAATTAATCGACTAAGACACGAGGTTGGACCCTTTTGTAGCATAAGACTGCCCGGACCCGACTGGAAAATCCAGCGGCTACAAATGATTGGCCCAATGTGAGAGGTCTTAGGCATAAACTAAATATGTGACAAGTGTAAAGACACGAGGTTAGACTCTGTTATGGTGTAAGGCTGCCCGGACCCGACCGGCAAATCCAGCTGCCATAAAAGACAGTCTAATGTGAGAGGTCTTTACAAAGGTTACGTTCTTAATCAATTAAGAAACACTTAACCAGATAAGCATGTAGTGGGGCATGAGGGGTTAAGTGGGTGCCTTGGGTGGCATGTGGAAATCAAGTAAGTGCCTTGGGTGGCATGTGGAAATCTAGTGGGTTGCCTTGGGTGGCAATAGAAAATACGATTAGAATACTTAACCAAAGTGGAAACATGTAATTAAACATGATTAAAGGGTTAAGTGGGATACACTAGAGGGAGCAAGCTTAGGTGGGTAGCTTGTGGGGGCCCATTTCAACCAGTAACCCATATGTATCTTTGTGGGCTCGACCCATGTCGAGGACGGGACACGCGTACTGGGTTTGACTATAAGAGGCCAAAACGGGTTAGCGGTGGCAACGCAAGTCCAACGGGTTTCATATGCGTGTGTGGACCCGGGCTGGTAGGTAAGACTTTGTTGCATCGTGTAGGTATAAGCCGTGCATCAGTGTTGGTATCGGGTTGCCACTTTGGGGAATGATACACCCCACTGTGGGACCAGCACGGATATCTACGTTAGGGAGCCAATCGCTTGGGGAGTAGTGGGTACACCTAGTGGAGATAGGGGCAGACGGCACCTATGTGGTCAGCTAGGGGTACACGAAACTACTAGTTAAATTTTCTAAGTCCTTGGGAGGGATCAACCTTTAAGTTAGGAATGACTGGTGTGGTGCAGTGTAGTAATTATCCTTGGGTGGGTAGATGCGTCTTTACCATTATCTTGGTTCTTCCTATGTCTAGTTGGCTGCTTAGTGTAGTCATTTATCCCCAGTCGTTACCGTACCAAGTTTATATCATACCCTAATTACTTTAATGATTGTATTGTTAAAGTTATAGGACTCGCTCAGACTTATGTCTGACCCCGTTGTTTTTATCTTTTTCCCAACCCTCAGGTTCTCAGAGTGGGCCTAGCACTAGTGGGCTTTGATCAGATTGCTTTATCTATCTTTTGGAGCTTGGACCGTTGATGTAAAGCTCAGCTTATCTTCTCTATTATGGCTATTAGTTATGTAGTGGGATTATGTACTTATGTTTTTATCAGGATGGATATTTAGTACTTGACTCTTGTTTTATGGTTTTGTAACCAAACATGTTTACCTTCTGCTGCAATGAAATGATGTTTTAGTTAACAAGTATTATTTATATATGTCTTGTTGTAATTTTTCTGTTCTATATTCACTTAAAATACTCCACCGAAGTTAAGGCATTCCCTTAGTGAGTGACCTTAGCGGGTGTGGGGTGTTACATTAGTGTTGAGTTGCACCAATCCCGCATACTTTGACATTTACACCGATCCGGAGGTCCTCTAAACCCGATCTGGGAAAATTGTGGAAAATATCGATCCTGCATGCCTTTGAGCTCTACATCATGCAACGGCCTAAATTTTTAGCCATTTAATTTTGAACATTTAAATTGTTTAAACGTTGTATTGGAAATATAAAATTATTTTTATAAGGAATTTATCAATAAAAAGAAGATGTTTTAATGTATAATTTATCATTAAATTATAAACGAGCCTGTAACATCGTGATAGTTCGTAATTTTACGATTTGAAATTCAATTGGATATACATGATCCAATACAATTCGAATTTTTTTGAAATAAGAATCGTCCAGATCTATTGGATTACATTTTTCTAATGAAAAAGTAAAATTGAGATTTCACTATGTGGATTTTGAGTTATGTCAAAATTAAATTTTCAGAAAGTCGCTATGGAATCGTTTATAAGATATAACGATTTATTTAATAAAATAAAATGATTTTTAAATATGTTGAATATCGATTTAGCTTGAAAATGAGAATTTCAGGTTTAAAATCCAAGATAGTTCATTTAGAAGTTATATAACATTCCTTTTAAATACATATGATAATAATAATAATTTATTACTGTTGAATTTGATTATTTTAACATCTATTTCTATTTATCAATTTATTATGGAATTTAAGAATAGCCAATTTTCAAACGACCTCCGATTTCAACAAAACTAATTTTATAAATTATGTAATAGCTAGTTACACTACAAGAAATACTGTATATAGCGGCAGATTTTTAGCAGCGGAAATTTCCATCGCAAATTAGCTAGGATATCCGTGGACTTTGTAAGGGATGATATTTTGGATTTTATACATCAACTTATTTTAAATTATTACTGTTGAATCTAATTTATGTCGCTAAATCATTGGAAATTGCAACAGTTTACCATCATAAAAAATTTAATGCTAAACTCCGTTGCAGATAGAGGTTGTGTACTGCAGTCAAAATTTTAACGCTATTTTTGTAGCAGTTTTTTTAAGAGATTTAAAAATGACTTTAATATTTATTATTTATAAAATGTTTTACATTTGTGTTTTTACATAGTAATCAATAAGTAAATATAAATTTTGAATAATTAATGTTAATAATTTATTTATAATAAATAATTACTAATAAAAGTAAATAATATTCAATAGTTGCCATTTATTAATTATTAATTACTATAAAATATAAACAAGAGGTAATAATAATTAATAATCAAAAAAATAAATAATTACTATTAATAATAAATAATGTTCAATAGCTAGTATTGATTAATTGATAATTATTAAATAATTAAGATATCATAATTATTAATTAATAATATGGATTAATATTTAATCTTTAATAATTAATGATAAATAAGTAATTTTTAATGATTAAGAAGTATTTGGTTATCTATAAAACTAGTGTTTTACCCATGCGTTGCACACGATAATATTATAAAATATAGATTTTAAAATTTTAATATTAAAATTGAAACTTTATTATATAACACACGATGAATTCGGCAAAATAAATATAATATAAATTATTATTGTTGTTGTTGTTGTTTATACATGATATGTGTTTGTAATTTATACTTCTTTAAAGGAAAACAATAATTTTATTATTCTTACTGCTATGAGCAAGTATTCTCGTTGACATTAATCACATATCACAATTATTTTAGATGAATTAAATAACATTGTCTTGCTTATTTCTTTCATATATGCTAAATTTGAAATTATGTAATTAGTGAAAATATATTGACTCAAGAATAAATAATTTGAATGAATTGAGAAGGATTTTATAAAAAGATTACAGAGATTTTAATGTGGAGTTATTCGAAGTTAAAAATAGAATTTTTTTTAATGTTGTGTATGATAAAATTATTGTTTGTGTACATGAATGATTATAGTTAATTTACAAATTAACCTTGTTATTATTGTTTATGCATATAAATATACGTGTGTGATCTATATAACTATATAAATAAACACAAATTTTTTATCGTCGTTTTTATTAGTACATATATGCATACATATACAACTAATATACAGATTATAAAAATAATTTAAATTTGAGATTTCGTAAGCAATTTAAATACATGGATGTAAACAGGAAAGATCAGGAAATAGTCGACGAAGTTGTGCAAAACTATAAACATGTCAAAATATGGATATTTAAAGTTAAAAAATAGAATTCACTAATGCATATTAATTAATTGAGATAAATGAATAATAAATTAGTTGTGGTAATGTTATTGATGTAAAAAATTTAGGATATCTGAAATATATATCTTTATATTAAAATGAAAAATCTATCTAACTGCTTTTTTTAACATTAATGTGATATACAAATTGGAACCGTCACTGAAACACCCCACCTCTGTTAGGGTCACTCTCAAAGGGAATGCCCTAATTTTGGTGGAGGTTTATAAGTATAAGTCACAGATACACAAGACAGATATATAAATAAACATATATTTTTGAAACAGTGGAAAACAACAGCAACTTTTATTTCATTAAAATACGTGTTACACAAACCATGCCATAATTTGTCTTACAATACTTCCAAAAACATAACATCTTCATAACTGTCTTGGTTATATTATTTAAAGAAGCATAAAAACACAAGTAAACTGCATAAGTCCCATAAGTGTTGTCCAAAGCCATAACCCAAAACGAAAAAGATCCAAGCAATACATTCTTTCTCTTCAAGCTGGATGAGAAAACTGGTCAAGCTGCAGTATTCCCTCCCTGTGGACCGGGGGGGGGGGGGGACGAAAGAAAAGAAGAGTCAGACATAAAGCCTGAGTAACTCTAGGACTATTCAGTCTATGAATAAAGAATTGGGCATGATAAGTATAAACTGGAAATGGGAAAGCACTATAAACTAGGTTAAGTTGTCTAGAGTCGAATGTACTATCGTACCCCATATAAATCTCTGTACCCATATAAACTAGTTCCCAACAGGCACCCCATAATCAGGGTGAAGTGATCCATTTCTGATGATCGGCTCCTACTCGCATAGTTACATGTGTCTTACGGCCCCCGTTGTTGTAGTTACCTATGCTGGTCCCACCATGGGGTGTATCAAGTCCCATGGTGGCGGCCCGACACAATTCTAGAATGCACAGGTATACTACTGGTGCCCAGTGCCTTATTTTTCTGCGCCAGAGTGTGTGCACTCCCGCACCCCGTTAGAACCTACACTGCTGCAACACCGCCATCGATTTTGACCTCTTACAGTCAGCCCAGTAATCGTGCCCCACCCTGCCTAGTTCAGGGTATCCTGATACACCTTGTAGGGTTACTGCTGAAAAGGGTCCCCCGCTACTAGGTTTTCTATTTCTAGCCAACATGCTAAGTTGGTTAAGTGTTTTGTAAACCTAACCCCCAATCAGTTTGTATAGTTTAGCATGTTCCATTTTGATTAAGTATTAATTCAATTTACTTAACCCTATCAATCCTGACTCAGCCTTAGTTGTCTTATTAAAGCCTCGACCTCTCACATTAGACAGGTATTGTTGTGGCTGCCTGTTGCCGGTTGGGTCCGGGCAGTCTTACGCCACAACTCAGTCTAACCTCGGGTCTTCATTGGGCTCCGTGTTTAACCACCCACATTGGATAGGTATTGTTGTGACTACTGGACAACCGGGCGGTTCCGGGCAGGTTTACATCATAACTCAATCCAACCTCGGGTTAAACACATCGTATTTTCTAAATTTACATATTTTGTCTCTTTTCTTTTTATATGTAAACATTTGCGGCCCATTATTCAAATTCATCTTTATTGGGTAAACTTAATTTATACCACTTAATGGTTTTTCAAGGTCATTGGCATGCGTCAAACATGCCAACACATATATTTTATATTTTAACCCAAACGTCATTACCCCCGTTTTATACGTTCGCTACAATATAACATATGTTGGGTTTAACATTTAAACCCAACTTAGCCACATGAAAAAGGGGAGGGTTAGAACATGGTGTTTATATATTCAAAGTAACATAAAAAGGGGAGTGTGAACGCATGAACTTGCAACATAGCGAACTAATTAACATAAATTTGGCATTTGTGAACTTGCATTGTAATAGCATATAATCATGGCATAAACATACCTAAACATGAAATCATGGTTTTTGATCTATTCATATAATCATGGCATAAACATACCTAAACATGAAATCATGGTTTTTGATCTATTCATGCAAACTTGCAATTGGAATGTAAATCTAAGTTAATTATGTGTCACATATATTATCATATGATTTTGATACCAACATAGGCGTAAAACATGTGTTTCAATTAGGCATAACACCAAACATAGTTTAGTCATGTTCATAGAGTCTACACAAACTCACAAAGATGCTTACTTTTGTCTCTAATACAAAAGTATGGTTTTACACTTGAATCATGATGCCAATTCCAACATAAATTCACATAAGTCATAATACCCAAATGGATCCAACTACACTAAAAGTGGTTATAATATATATTATGTTGGCATAATAGTGAATCATATACTTGCATGAATCTCAAATAAACTACCACAAACATATAGTCATTTCTTTCAACATGAATCATACACTTGCAATTATCCAATAGGTGTTGTAATAAACTACCACAAACATGTAGTTGTTAATTTTCAACATGAATCGCATACTTGCAAATATCCAATCGTTATACCACAACATCCCAAATCGCTTAGAATCATAGCAACATACAAATATGAATTATTATCACCACAAATCAAGTACAATTCTATTTCTCATTTTACACAAATCAAAACACAATTATTTATTCACATCGGAATAGCACTCTACTTACAACGTATGACGAATCTTCAATTCAGGAATCTGAATTCTGAATTTGGAGATGCTTTCCTTTGTTGTAGGCGTTGTTTTGATTTAGTTGTCGTTGCTTTAAGCTTTTGAATTGTCTCCTAATCGTCTCTCAATTTTGACGGTTACTCCTTGTCTCTCCTTAGAAGTATGACGGTCTCATTCTCATTTTTATTTGTATGAATTAGGGTGAGTCTTACGTCCTTTTTATAGAGTTTGTGAATTGATTAGGACCGTCGATGGAGCTTGGATTAATATTAGCCATTCGTTTGAAGGAGAGACCAATCAGGAGCTGACACCTAGCCCTAGTGACAAGGCAAGGCTCAGAAATTCGGCCAAACACAGACTAGGCCTGCCAGGGGGCTGGGTTCGACCTGGCTCAGGGGCCAGGTCGACACGCCAGTCGACACCGTGTCGACTTGGCAGTCGACACGGGTGACCCAGGTCGACTACCCTGTCGACCTGGGTAGCCCCAGGTCGACTACCCAGTCGACCTGGGTGCCTTGGGCGGGAAAATTCCCGCCTTGGCCAATCCGGCCCGATTTTGAATTTGTTTTTCTGAGCTGTTTTGAATTTTAAACTGAGTTCTGAAACTTTCGGAGGCCATATCTTCTTCATACGGAGTCCGTTTTACGCAAACTCGGACTCTATCTCAAGCAGAATTCCGAGACGAATGCAATGACATATCCCGTTTCCCTTAATTCTTTGATTTGAAATTAGTTATACTTTAATTTGTGAATTTCACTGTTATAGAATACACGGGGTTTTACATTCTCCCCCACTTAAAAGGATTTCGTCCCCGAAATCTTCAAGTTCAGGAAGAATGTACATCCTAACATCCAAACATCCATCTACTCATCCATCAAACACGAGCATCCATTGTCCTTAAAAGACTTCTAATGCTTCATGATCATATGCGAAGTGTGTGTACATGTACTTATCTAATGCAAAATCAGTCGGTCTACTGATTCAGTTGACCTCCTTAATGCAAATTATGTAGGTGTCATGAATCCATTATGTATGCAAATTTTCCTATTCATGATTCTACATGAGTGCACAATCATTCATATAAATGCAACATCCATATAACAACATATTAAACTTCAACCATATACAAATGCAAACATATATATGCATATGCAATATGAGGTGACTGAGCCGATCTAATACCTAGATTGTGTGTGTATATGCAACCACGAGCAACCACTAGCAATCACTTGCAACCACTTGCAACCATCATCCTTAACATGTTTCAATTACATGTTTTCATCCAAAGAGTTTCTACCTAAAAGATAAGGTCGAGGAGATATACCTAAAAAGATAGATAAAAGCGCAACTCAAGGAAAAAGAAAGATCAAAGATGTACCCTCGAAAAGAAAAGGGTGGGCTGCACGTATTCTAGCTTCAGTTTCCCAAGTTGCGTCTCCCTCGGCGTCGCTCCACTGAACTTTGACGAGCTTGACTTCGCGGTTGCGTAGCTTTTTCACTTCCGTTCCTAATATGCGGGTTGGAACTTTCCTCACGGTCGCTTCCCGTTCCACTTCAGCTTCTTCTAGGATATTTGGCTCTACCACTTCAGCAGATTCATGTAGACATTTTCGGAGATGCGAAACGTGAAAGACGTTGTGAACTCCGGCCAGCTTTTCGGGTAGCTCTAATCTATAGATCATTTTCCCAATTTTCTCGATAATAGGAAATGGTCCTACGAACCTTGGTGCTAGTTTTCCTGTGGTTCCAAAACGAACAACGTTCCTTAGTGGAGATACCTTAAGAAAAACTCTGTCCCCAACCTCAAATTCAAGGTCGGTCCTCCTCTTGTCGGCGTAGGATTTTTGTCTGTCTTGGGCTGTCTTCATTCTTCTCCGTATTAAGACTACTTTTTCTGAAGTCTCTCGGATCATATCTGGTCCAAGTATGAGCCTGTCAGTAGACTCCCACCAACAAGTGGGCGATCGGCACGGTCTTCCATATAAAGCTTCGAAGGGCGCCATTCCGATGGTGGCTTGGTAGCTGTTGTTGTAGGCAAATTCCACCAAAGAAAGATGGTCATCCCACGTCCCTCCGAAGTCAAGGACGCACAATCTTAAAAGGTCCTCCAAAACTCTGTTCACTCTTTCTGTCTGGCCGTTGGTTTGGGAATGATAGGCTGTGCTCAGGCATAACTGTGTGCCTACCGCTTCTTGCAGACTCCGCCAAAACTCACTTGTGAAGATAGGGTCTCGGTCACTAACAATGCTGGAGGGTATTCCATGGAGTCGAACAATTTCCTTGAGGTAAAGAGATGCTAGGGATGAGGCAGTTCTTTTACTCTTGACAGGTAAAAAGTGGGCGCTTTTAGTAAGCCTATCCACTATTACCCAAATGCTAGTGTTGCCTCTTCTAGACCTAGGCAGCCCATCAATGAAGTCCATTGAGATGCTATCCCACTTCCACTGTGGGACCTCTAGAGGATGGAGAAGACCGCCAGGCTTTTTCTGTTCTGCCTTAACCTGTTGGCAGGTCATACACGTAGAAACGAAATCTGCCACATTCTTCTTCATGCCGTTCCAAAAGAAAGTTCTCTTTATGTCCTTGTACATTTTATCTCCGCCTGGGTGTATCGTCATCTTGGAGTGATGTGCTTCCTCGAGAACCTTCTTTACTAAATCCCTTGTCTGTGGGATGCATAGTCTTCCGTCTCGCCTTAGCCAACCCTTATCGTCGATGGAGTATCTGCTGAGGTGACTTGAAGTCTCACCCCTAATTAGCCTATTAATCGTTTCCACAAGCTGAGGGTCTTCGCGTTGTGCTGTCCCTATTGAGTCTACTAAAGTCGGGCGTACTTCGAGAGATGCTAGCAAGCCCGGTACTAAATCGGAGGAGGGCCTAAAGTCAAAGCTGGCTATAAACTCTAGGCTTTGTCTTTCAACAAACAACGGGCTTAGGGTTAGTTTCTTTCGGCTCAACGCGTCTGCCACTACGTTGCCTTTGCCCGAAGTGTAGGAGATCTCGAAATCGTACGAGGCAAGAAACTCCATCCATCTCTGTTGCCTCAAGTTAAGGTCCTTCTGCGAGAAAAGGTATTTCAACGATTTATGGTCAGTGTAAAGTTCGAACTTCTCACCTAGGAGATAGTGTCGCCAAGACTTGAGTGCAAAGACGATGGCAGCTAACTCAAGATCGTGGGTCGGGTAGTTCTTTTCGTGCATTTTCAATTGTCTTTCGCCATAAGCTACTACCCTTCCTTCTTGCATTAAGACAGCGCCTAGTCCTGTCCCACATGCATCTGTATAAACTGTGAACATCTTGCTTCCATCTGGCAACGTCAGAACTGGGGCTGTTGTAAGAGCCCTTTTTAATCGTTGGAAAGCAAACTCGCAATCCAAGTCCCAATTGAACACTAGATTCTTCTTTGTCAGCCTTGTGAGCGGAGCTGATATTTTTGCAAAGTCTCTGATGAATTTCCGATAGAAGCCTGCTAGCCCGAGAAAGCTTCGGACTTCTGTTGCGTTCTTTGGTGTCTTCCATTCCTGTACCGCTACTACCTTAGCAGGGTCCACAGCTAACCCTTCCTTGGATACTATGTGCCCAAGGAACCTCACTTCCTCTCTCCAAAAGTGGCACTTGGAGAATTTGGCTTTTAGCTGATGGACTCGCAGAGTTTCCATGATTGCCCTTAGGTGCTGAGCATGTTCCTCTTCACTCTTTGAGAAGATCAAGATATCGTCTACGAAGACCACCACGAACTTTTTGAGGAATTCTCTGAACACCCTACTCATCAGGTCCACAAAGTAAGCGGGTGCGTTTGTCAAGCCAAAAGGCATGGCAAGCCATTCAAAGAAGCCGTCTGGGGTTCTGAATGCCGTTTTATCGATGCTATCTTCAGCCACCCTTAGCTGATGAAAACCGGTCGCCAAATCGAGTTGGGAGAAAACATACGCTCCTACAAGCTGATCAAACAGATCGTCAATTCTGGGGAGAGGGTGCCTATTCTTTTTCGTTAGCTTGTTGAGCTCCCTATAGTCAACACATAGATGGAGTGAACCATCCGCCTTTGTAGCGAACACCACTGGAGCGCCCCATTCTGAAATGCTCCTTCTAATGAACCCCTTCTCTAGAAGCTCTTTAATCTGTTTACTGAGCTCCTTCCTTTCCCGTGGAGCCATGTGTCTAATGGGCAACGCAACGGGCTTTGCATTATCTACAAGATATATGCGGAAGTCTATCTCCTGCTTTGGAGGCAAGCCCTTCACCTCTTCGAAGACATCCGGATATTCCCGGAGCACTCTAACCGATTGCAAACTTTCAACAGAGGCATCTAGCAATTCAAGATAACTAAGCATAACCGCATACGAGGGGTTACAAGTAATTTCCAGAGTGTTACCGAGTTGGGTCAGAAGCCTAACCACCCTTTTCTCACAATCCAGGATGGCACCATTACTGGATAGCCAATCCATGCCCAAAATCAAACCATATCCCGAAAAGCCCAAAACAAAGGCACTACATTCAAATTCTACGCTTAGAATAGAAATTTTCAATCCCACACAGATCATAGACAAATGAGCTGGGCACCCAATTGGATTTGAAACAATTAAGGGGTCCTTTACCATACTAGTTTCTAGGTGCAGAGATTCTACTAAAGCAGATGAGATAAAGGAGTGTGATGCGCCAGAATCAAATAAAGTGCGAACTGGGTGATCATAAAGATAAACTACACTTTCTACAGAAGTATTTATACCTCGCTGTTGCAGAGGTGGCGCTTCTAGCACATGAACCTGTGCCCCTGAGGTGGATCCAGCCCTCTGCCCCTGCCCTCGTTTCTTTGGGCAATCCTTAGCCATGTGGTCTGTCTCACCGCAAGAAAAGCACCCACCATTCATCTTGGCCTTCTTTTTCCGGCAATCTTTCACCTAGTGCCCCACTTTGCCACAGAAATTACGCTTCCTCTTCTCTTTGTTGTCTTTCCCGCCCTTCTTAAAGTCTGTCTTCTTAGGTTGTAAACCCTCTTTCTTCCCTTGAGAGCTTTCTGCCTTTGTCTCCTTCTTGCCCTTATCCTCTTCGTTCAGCAATGCCATCTGCACCAATCTTTCATACGTAGCTCCCATGGGTATATGGGTCATGGCCAAACTGTGTAATGGCTCATTCAATCCTTTGACAAAGCGGAGATCCTTCTTGTGCGGAGTGTTGACTAGGTCCAGTCCGAACCTAGCCAGCTGATCGAACTGATTAACATACTCTTTGACTATCATATTCCCTTGCTTAAGAAATAAGAATTTTTCCAACTGAAGACTCCTTTCAGCTTCTGAGAGAAATTTAGCCTCAAACCTTGCCCTAAAGTCCTCCCATGTTTCCACTAGTCTTTCTGCATTGGTGACTTCCCACCAGTAGGAAGCCTCGCCTTTAAGTAGCCATACTGCCAGTTGTACCTTCTGCCTATCTTCTACCTCAAAGATGACGAATAAGTCCTCGGTTTCCTTCAGCCAATTCCTGGCTGCCACGAAGGACTCGGTTCCATGAAAGTCCTTTCCTCCCATAGCTTTAAAATCCTTACATATCTTAGCAAAAGTATTACCCCACGGAGGAGGTGGAGGAAGAGGTGCTGCTGCAGCTGGATGATTTCCCGCAGCTGGGGGAGGAGGAATGGTAGGACCTGGATGAGTGGCCCTCGCTTCTAAGAATCGTCTGAACCAACCAGGTATTGGTATACCCTCTGGCAAGTTAAGTTCTTCGGACATGCTGAAAAAAAAGGGTAGATTCAAAACGAAGGATAAAAGATAGTACCTATGGTTTTGGGGGACTATGCCTTTTAAAAATAAAATAATATTTTATCTTTAAAAATGCTTCTTTAAATTTTCTTTTTGGAAATGAATTTTCAAAAATTTTTATATTATCTGGTAAACCTATGCTCTGATACCAAGTGAAACACCCCACCTCCGTTAGGGTCACTCTCAAAGGGAATGCCCTAATTTTGGTGGAGGTTTATAAGTATAAGTCACAGATACACAAGACAGATATATAAAGAAACATATATTTTTGAAACAGCGGAAAACAACAGCAACTTTAATTTCATTAAAATACGTGTTACACAAACCATGCCATAATTTGTCTTACAAAACTTCCAAAAACATAACATCTTCATAACTGTCTTGGTTACATTATTTAAAGAAGCATAAAAACATAAGTAAACTGCATAAGTCCCATAAGTGTTGTCCAAAGCCATAACCCAAAACGAAAAAGATCCAAGCAATACATTCTTTCTCTTCAAGCTGGATGTGAAAACTGGTCAAGCTGCAGTATTCCCTCCCTGTGGACCGGGGGGGGGGGGGGGGGAACGAAAGAATAGTAGAGTAAGACATAAAGCCTGAGTAAGTCTAGGACTATTCAGTCTATGAATAAAGAATTGGGCATGATAAGTATAAACTGGAAATGGGAAAGCACTATAAACTAGGTTAAGTTGTCTAGAGTCGAATGTACTATCGTACCCCATATAAATCTCTGTACCCATATAAACTAGTTCCCAACAGGCACCCCATAATCAGGGTGAAGTGATCCATTTCTGATGATCGGCTCCTACTCGCATAGTTACATGTGTCTTACGGCCCCCGTTGTTGTAGTTACCTATGTTGGTCCCACCATAGGGTGTATCAAGTCCCATGGTGGCGGCCCGACACAATTCTAGAATGCACAGGTATACTACTGGTGCCCAGTGCCATATTTTTCTGCGCCGGAGTGTGTGCACTCCCGCACCCCGTTAGAACCTACACTGCTGCACCACCGCCATCGATTTTGACCTCTTACAGTCAGCCCAGTAATTGTGCCCCACCCTGCCTAGTTCAGGGTATCCTGATACACCTTGTAGGGTTATTGCTGAAAAGGGTCCCCCGCTACTAGGTTTTCTATTTCTAGCCAACATGCTAAGTTGGTTAAGTGTTTTGTAAACCTAACCCCCAATCAGTCTGTATTGTTTAGCATGTTCCATTTTGATTAATTATTAATTCAATTTACTTAATCCTATCAATCCTGACTCAGCCTTAGTTGTCTTATTAAAGCCTCGACCTCTCACATTAGACAGGTATTGTTGTGGTTGCCTATTGCCAGTTGGGTCCGGGCAGTCTTACGCCACAACTCAGTCTAACCTCGGGTCTTCATTGGGCTCCGTGTTTAACCACCCACATTGGATAGGTATTGTTGTGACTACTGGACAGCCGGGCGGTTCCGGGCAGGTTTACATCACAACTCAATCCAACCTCGGGTTAAACACATCGTATTTTCTAAATTTACATATTTTGTCTCTTTTCTTTTTATATGTAAACATTTGCGGCCCATTATTCAAATTCATCTTTATTGGGTAAAATTAATTTATACCACTTAATGGTTTTTCAAGGTCATTGGCATGCGTCAAACATGCCAACACATATGTTATATATTTTAACCCAAACGTCATTATCCCCGTTTTATACATTCACTACAATATAACATATGTTGGATTTAACATTTAAACCTAACTTAGCCACATGAAAAAGGGGAGGCTTAGAACATGGTGTTTTATATTCTAAGCAACATAAAAAGGGGAGTGTGAACGCATGAACTTGCAACATAGCGAACTAATTAACATAAATTTGGCATTTGTGAACTTGCATTGTAATAGCATATAATCATGGCATAAACTTACCTAAACATGAAATCATGGTTTTTGATCTATTCATATAATCATGGCATAAACATACCTAAACATGAAATCATGGTTTTTGATCTATTCATATAATCATGGTATAAACATACCTAAACATGAAATCATGGTTTTTGATCTATTCATGCAAACTTGCAATTGGAATGTAAATCTAACTTAATTATGTGTCACATATATTATCATATGATTTTGATACCAACATAGGCCTAAAACATGTTTTTCAATTAGGCATAACACCAAACATAGTTTAGTCATGTTCGTAGAGTCAACACAAACTCACAAAGATGCTTACTTTTGTCTCTAATACAAAAGTATGGTTTTACACTTGAATCATGATGCCAATTCCAACATAAATTCACATAAGTCATAATACCCAAATGGATCCAACTACACTAAAAGTGGTTATAATATATATTATGTTGACATAATAGTGAATCATATACTTGCATGAATCTCAAATAAACTACCACAAACATATAGTCATTTCTTTCAACATGAATCATATACTTGCAATTATCCAATAGGTGTTGTAATAAACTACCACAAACATGTAGTTGTTAATTTTCAACATGAATCACATACTTGCAAATATCCAATCGTTATACCACAACATCCCAAATCGCTTAGAATCATAGCAACATACAAATATGAATTATTATCACCACAAATCAAGTACAATTCTATTTCTCATTTTACACAAATCAAAACACAATTATTTATTCACATCGGAATAGCACTCTACTTACAACGTATGACGAATCTTTAATTCAGGAATCTGAATTCTGAATTTGGAGATGCTATCCTTTGTTGTAGGCGTTGTTTTGATTTAGTTTTCGTTGCTTTAAGCTTTTGAATTGTCTCCTAATCATCTCTCAATTTCGGCTACTCCTTGTCTCTCCTCAGCAGCAAGACGATCTCATTCTCATTTTTATTTGTATGAATTAGGGTGAGTCTTAGGTCCTTTTTATAGAGTTTGTGAATTGATTAGGACCGTCGATGGATCTTGGATTAATATTAGCCATTCGTTTGAAGGAGAGACCAATCAGGAGCTGACACCTATCCCTAGTGACAAGGCAAGGCTCAAAACTTCGGCCAAACACAGACTAGGCCAGCCAAGGGGGCTGGGTTCGACCTGGCTCAGGGGCCAGGTCGACACGCCAGTCGACACCGTGTCGACTTGGCAGTCGACACGGGTGACCCAGGTCGACTACCCACTCGACCTGGGTAGCCCTAGGTCGACTACCCAGTCGACCTGGGTGCCTTGGGCGGGAAAATTCCCGCCCTGGCCAATCCGGCCCGATTTTGATTTTTGAATTGGTTTTTCTGAGCTGTTTTGAATTTTAAACTGAGTTCTGAAACTTCCGGAGGCCATATCTTCTTCATACGGAGTCCGTTTTACGCAAACTCGGACTCTATCTCAAGCAGAATTCCGAGACGAACTCAATGGCGTATCCCGTTTCCCTTAATTCTTTGATTTGAAATTAGTTATACTTTAATTTGTGAATTTCACTGTTATAGAATACACGGGGTGTTACAGTCACATTTGAGGATTTATTAAATGAATTGATGAATGTTTATTAATTTAATTTATTATAATAAATTAAAGAGAAGATACATGATTAATTAAAAATTTATTGATGTAAACGTACAAAATTATGTGACATTGAGATGATTTTTGTAAGCAATCGTAGAAATTTCAAAATATATATTAATAATTAATCTTTAATAATCAACGATCAATAAGTAATTTTTAATGATTAAGAAGTATGTGGTTATCAAAAAAAATTGGCATTTTCTAAAATAAATTTAGTGTGGTGCTAAGGGCACCCCAATATGTTCTTCCTAATACCGCGACTAAAAAATACCACAAAAATTAGTATTAAACTCTTCTTAATACCACACACTTCAAAAATAAGGGCTACCACACTATTTTACCCTATTTCTATTTCTTTCGATATTTCGTAAAACCGGTCAATGAGCTAAGCCCTAGATATATTACCGATCAACGAATTTGACGCCGCAAAATACAAAAGCCGTGAATAAGATTTGAATTAAGCAAACTAGAAGAGGAAGTGAGAGATAAGAGTTTTAAGATCACCAAACAATTGAGAGATTACCGTACAAATTTAAATTACCTGCGAGAGATGCGAAGAAGACAACGATTACAAGAGATTAAGATATTTAGATTAACTTAGTACGTGATTAGTTCGACAAATAATGATTGAGTGAGGGATTAGAATGAAGAGGTAATGTGGTATTAGGAAGCATACAAAATTTAATGAGTTTTATTTTTTAAATTGCGGTATTAGGAAGAACATATTGGGGTGCCCTTAGCACGACACTAAATTTAAAATTATCCATAATTAATTATTAGCAATCAACAATCTTTACTAGTAATGCCTTTTCTTTTATTATGGTGAAGTTTTATCACTGTTCCACAACATCCCTTCACCCTCAATAGAAAGAACCAGTTAAACTCGAGGTTAGATCCGTCTTTTGCCCTCACATTTCCTCTAACCCACTAATCTGACATAAAACAACTAGAACCATTGGATTCTTACTTCCTCTGATCTACGGCACCCATTTGATTGATAGGGTTTTTCTCCTGTAAACCAAAGGCAGCCACCATCGATCTTTTATTTTACGGAATATCTTCTTCGTCCGTGGTCGCTGTAATTGCTTTCTTTCGCATAAAATAAACCTAAATGCTGCATCTACCGGTACAATCGCTCCCTCGTCGCTGGTCACCACCTCATCGCTAGTCACAGCCTCATCGCTTGTAGTCAGCGCATCGTTGTTTGTCACCGCCATATCTAGCAAGAGAAATTCGGTTAGTAATCTGATTCTATATTTCTTTAATTTGCTGAACTATTTTGAATATTCAATATCTTGTTTTTTTTCATTTCCTAATCACTTAAAAACCAACACAATTTAATAATAATATTCAATTGAACTTTCAATACATCTGTCTTCGTTGCTATCAATTAGAATTTTGGATTGAACCCATTTTGACCAATATCTTATCAATAATATCATTATTATGCCGGCTTCTAACAGCCTATTTGTATTTTAGAATTCTTTATAATCATTTTCGCAACATATATAATAAATCGTATATTAAACCAATGTTATTGTTGAGCCCAAATACACATACATAACCAGCATAGTATATAAAAAGAGCTACAAATAATAAAGTGTTAACATGTTTAACTGAGAATTTTGAAAACAAGCCTTATCATAAAATCATGCACGCATATTAAGCCCAAACTATTTTTTGTTGTGTTTCAATTTCCTCACACCATATTAATTAGTACCGCGAACAGCAGAAAAGCACTTATGATAAAGGCATTGTCTATGTGCTTTCCAAAGATACCTAGTGCGCTAAGAGCCATTACACGAGCAGGTTGATTGAATAATACTTTAGTTACCATTGATCAATATTTAAAATCATAGTTTTATTGCCATTTCAAAATACAGGGGAATAAATAAGAAAGAGAATGATTAGAAATCCACCATGTCTAGCAAGAGAAATTCGGTTAGTAAATAAAACCTTTTAAATTTTTTAAGATAAAAAATTTGAAAGTATTGTATGTATCTCGCATGGAGATTGCCCAAAAGTATGTGTTCTGTTCATGGTCATTTTTTTGAAAATAGTTAACGATGTACACAAATGCAAATTATCAGTTTAGGGATGACTCTTATTTATTTATTTAATTTTTTTATAAGTCTTAATTATTTATTTATTTTGTAGATAAATTTTCTAATATACTATTGTTACTGTCATAGTCAGTACACATTCCTTTCTATGTGTGGACCAGTTTGAAGAAGATGAAAGCCTTGCCTTAGTTTTTGCAAATCATTTCAAGAACTTCAGTCCACGATTTACAGAGTATTTAAATTATAGAACATTTGAATAAACATAATCTTATAATTCAGTTATTGGGATGTAAATTTAAATCTTCTACATAGGTAATATTCTTTTCATATTAACCAAATATGTCACAAAGGGAATGAGAATTTTTTTTCTTTTTATACTTGCAGAAATCTTCAGAAGCTGGTTGATGCAAGTGCTATATTATGATATGTTTCTGAACAACAAAATCTTCTTCTGGAGGTAAATTATCATGTCTTCAAACTATTTTGCTTGTTTTAATTTTCTTTTTTTAAAGAAAACAAAGGGTATTTACTTCAAACATAATTGTCACGGTTGGTTATAGAGAACCTAAAATTTGCTACTTCTAAAAGTTAGTTCTCTAGATATTAAGAAAAAGTTATAACCTAACAAAAATTTCATTTGTATACATGCAGTGTACTGCAGCCATTTTCTAATGAGAATTCTAATATTTGTATATACATAAAGCATACAAATAATTAAATAAAAAAGGGGCAAAATTAGCATTATTTAACATAGTGTATTATAATATAGTCCTGCACTTTACTATATGTGAAAGACATATCTGATAGAGAGGTAGCAATTTCAAATGATTTTTGTACCCGACATATTAACAAGGGGATCTTCTTAGAACTTTCGGTTCATAGCCGGCTAAGCCCTTGCATTGCTTATAAGAGAATAATTCTATCTTTGTGTGACCATAAAGGATTTTGTTTTTATCATTAGTTGTTTTTATATGAGTTTATGCTACACGCAAGTTTGTTATCAAATAAAGAGTCTGTTATACAGACATACAATTTTTTTATTATATATTATTGACTGTTTTAAGAAGAACTATAATTATAAAAATATATTAGCATATTGTTTCTATTTTATTATTGTAATTCTATTAAGCCTATTGTTTCGCCATTTCCCCTACTATTGATTATTTTAGCTTTTATATTTGGTCCCAGAAAAATGACTTTGTATATACCTTATATCCTTTCTTGCAAGAGTTTAGGAAAGAAAAAGCCAAAATAAAAGAAAAAGGCACGATGCCTTATTCTGGGATGTTATGACTATGATTTTGTTCATATTCAGTCTGTAAACAAGTGCATAGCTGCAACTTTGGTGATTATATTAAACTAAATATACACTATCAACAATCATTATTTAATGATAATCAACCTATTAGAAACTAATGTTATGTTCACCTTCAAATGAAAACCAATAATATTTTATTTAGTTTTATATTATGTGAGAGCATGCTTTGGGTAGCCAGTGATTGTTCACATTTTTTTTGCTTTAGCTATATGTTTTAGAGACTGGAATTTTGGTGGTAAGTTGATATATCAATTGCTGCCAAACCTTTTAACATTATTAATTTTAGGATGACTGACCTATCTTTTAGAATTGGACAGAGAGAATGTTATCAATAGAAAAAATAGTAAATAAACACAATCTGGGAACCTAATAAAGTAGCAGTGTCATTTATCAAATTAAGAGGGAAAATGTAGTCTTCATTAAATAGGAAGGAATAAATTAACATGTTTGTTACTTTCGCTGTCTATCTACATTATTGACCTTATAATAATTAGTAATAATAATCATGCTTTATAGAGCAAAGTATGTGAATTAACCAACAAGACATTGTAGTGTAGAATATACAAGGGTACTAACATGTATAAGATTGCATTCCTTGGTAATCACATAGATCTTGAATATAACACTTTCACTACTACAAAAGTGGGCATATTCGACACTATTTTTCTGTTGCCGTAGATCAAAAAAGCGTTGCTATATGCCATTTTTTCAAATAGGAAACACCAAGAGGGCCCGGCATCCGTGGCCGTTGCATTAGCCATCTAATGCAACGCTTTTGCCCATCTATGGTAACGTAAAGAAAGTGTTGCATTATAACCCTACTGCAACGGTATATGCATGTAATGCAACAACATACGGCGTTGTCTTAAGTAGAAGCAAGATCCTAGCTTCCAGGTCATGGTAGTGGGGTACATATGGACTGTCCACGTTAGCTGCCAAGGTGTCACACACCACATTATGTAACACCCCGAATTTTTTGAATAATCAAATTAACTAAATTTAAGAATACTTAATTTCAAATGTGGGAATTAAGGGAAACAGTTGCGCCATTGCGTTCGTCTCGGAATTCTGCTTGAGATAGAGTCCGAGTTTGCGTAAAACGGATACCATATGATGGAGATATGGACGAACGAAGTTAGGCGGAAAAACCGGAAGAAGAAAAGAAAAAGAAAAAAAATGCACTGGCGCACTTGGGAAGTGTGTCAGTACAAAAATACACTGGCGCACTTCCCAAGTGCACCCAGGCCGAGCAGAAAGCCTGCACAGCTTTCTGGTGTGATCTGATCCACACTGTAACTCATTACTGAGTCCTTTCTGACTCCTTGCTGAGTCATTAGGGCTGAGGTGTCACCCTATCCTGACTGAGTGGTTTTGATTAACCCTAAGATCCTCTGACGGCTATAATTAAATTGAAATTCTATATAAACATGGGTAGAATCAAACCCTAAAATCAAATCAAAATTAGATCAATGGCCGTCATGTTGTCACTCCAAACCCTAGAGTAGCCGCCACCAACTAGAAGCAAATTAAAGACAACACTTCAAATCAAATCAGAGTCTAATCTCAACAACGAAATTGTCTACAACAAGGGAATGCTAATCAATTACAGAATTCAGATCCCAGAACTCAAGACCCCTTTTTCGGTGAGTTCTAGTCACTTTTAGGTTTAAATAGATAAAAATGAATTGTGGTAGACTATGATTTGGGTATATGTTGTTATGCAAGTTTATTGTTGTCATGGATCATGAAATTATACAAGTTTATTGTTGTTGTGGATCATGAAATTATACAAGTTTATTGTTGTTGTGGATTATGAAATTATACAAGTTTATTGTTGTGGTGAATCATGAAATCATGCAAGTGAAATTCATGAACCTATGCAAGTCACCTATGCAAGTTGTTATGTTGTGAATCATGAACCTATGCAAGTCACTTATGCAAGTTGTTATGTTGTGAATCATGAACCTATGCAAGTCACCTATGCAAGTTGTTATGTTGTGAATCATGAACCTATGCAAGTTGTTATGTTGTGAATCATGAACATATGCAAGTTATTATGTTGTGAATCATGAACATATGCAAGTCACCTATGCAAGTTGTTATATTGTGAATGTGAGTTGTTAATTATGATGTTAATTCATGAACCTATGCAAGTTGTTATGTTGAAAATCATGAACCTATGCAAGTTGTTATGTTGCAAAATCATGAATCTATGAAAGTTGTTAATTATGTGGTGAATCATAATTATTTGCGAAGTTATCATGTCATTTTCCCTAGTTGTCATGCTTATGCAAAAAATTGTACTGAAACAACCACCTTGTCATTCCCTTTATTTTATTGTTGTGGCGAGGCTATTTTGTAGCCTCGATAAAGCCAAAATGCACGTGATTACGCTAGTTAAGAAACGGGGAAAAAGGGGAATTTGTAATAGGCATAGTTTACAAAGTGATTATGTAAATTGGACATATAATTCAAGTAGGGAAGTATATAAATAATTACCTATTATGACATAGGTAAAGTTGAGTAAAAATGGTATAATTTGAATATGACCATTTATGGATAGGAAATTCAAATTGTTGATAAAATAGGTATTGACGCCTATAAAAGGGAAAGGATTAATTAATTAACTTAATTAATCAAAAGAGGAATGTTTAAGCAATTAAAGTATGAAAATTTAATTTACACTTATGACACGAGGTTAGGTTACGTTAGTGGTGGAAGTCTGCCTGGACCCGACCGGCATATCCAGCAGCCACTAATGTTGAACCTAATGTGAGAGGTCTAAGTGTGTGAATACGACTCAGGCTAAGACACGAGGTTAGACCCAACTGTGGAAAAAGACTGCTCGTACCTGACTGGCACATCCAACATCCACATGTTGTAGGCCTAATGTGGGAGGTCTAGCCCAATATAACCATAATTGGACATGGTAATAAGAAAAGACTACTTAACCTAACTAAATACATGTGGACTGTATGATGATAGACATAAGTTAGGGTTAAGTAAAATGAGTTGGATTATGGGTGGATTAAGTACAACTGATGGGTAGGTAGGTAATATTAATATATATAAGCCCGCAAACTTAACCATTAAATAAATAGGATTAAATCAGTAGGAGGGTTAAGTACAACTGAAGGGTAGGTGGATAATATTAATATATATAGGCCCACAAACTTAACCGGATAAAAAGAGTTATGTAATTAAAGACACCTAATGGTATATATAACCGGGGAAAAATAGTAAAGTTATGTATTAAAGACACCCTTATGGGTACGCATAACTAATGGGAATAGATAGAGTTATGTATTAAGACACCTATAGGTAAGCATAACCGATAGGTAGATTAAGGGTTATGTATTAAAGACACCTATAGGTACGCATAACTGATTGAGGGCTATGTAATTAAAGACACCTTAGGGTATACATAGTCAGTAGAAAACCTAGTGGGGATACAAGACATAGAGGAGAGCTTGTATCATGTTGTGTGGGACCCATTTCAGTCAGTAACCCGGAGGGGTATCAAAGTAAAGAACTCCGTACTAGGCGGGGAAGGGGCACGTTTACTGATTGATTTTAAGAGATCCAAAATGAGACGGATGGTGTGGGCGGCGCAAACCGACCAGGGACATGTGCATGCATGGGCCGGGCAGAGGGGGACAAGACGACCGTGACACCAGTCGGTATAACTGTGCACACCTTGGGTTGCCACTTTAGGGAAGTGATACCCCCTAGTTGTGGGACCAGCATAGGGTATCTACGGAATAGGGAGCCAATCGATTAGGGTAGTGGTTAGGGTATACCCAGACGTATGCCCTAAGTCTACCAATTTATAGTAGGAGGGTAGTGGGTACGTGTGAAAACCCGTAACTTCCCCGTAAAGGAAAGCGCGGATAGTTCGAGAACAACACACGGAAAAACGCGGACGGAAGAACATTTCATTGTATATTACAACAATGCACCAGAATACAAGAATATACAGAGTATAAATGAATATTACACAGAAATATCAGAGATTTAAATTACATTTAAATACATCGCAGCGGAAAATAATACAATACACAACTAGAAGAGATATACGGATACAAAGCTTTCCGGATATCATTCCAACTGTAAACCAGGATCCTGTGAATATGAATTTGCAAAACCAAAACTACTGGCTGCCCGTGTCAAAATAGGGGCACCCAGAGTTTAGGTTAAAACAATAAACTCCAGGTCAGTCATGGGACTGGTGTGAGAACTAAAACAGTTATTAATCTTTATTTTTAAAGTTGGGTAAATCAAGGGACCACGCCGCTAACGCGGAACGGGTTTCCTCCCAAGAATACCAGTGCATAAAACAACAACGCAATGCTAAATAAAGAAAAATGAAGCTATTATAAGACCCAGGTCCTATCACACAATGCAACGCAAGCCGGGGGATAGGGTTTTCCCTTATAACAGCCAAAGAATGCTTGATACGTTTTAAAACAAATCATTTGATACTATTATCAGTGTATAGTGTATAAAACAACTTCAAATCATAAGTATCAATCATAGGCGGCATGGGTACCATATATCATGTTGCCATACTAGTTCTACAATTAAAACCGCAAATGTCACATATTTGGAAATTGGGTTTCCATCTATGAACCGAGGCAAAAGATAGTCCTCAACTGATTCAAGACTCTCTAGCCCGAGCCTCAGGATCAGAACGCATCAACCCTTTAGATCGTCAGGGCCGGTCCACCGATGTGGATTATTATGCCTGAACACTAAGTTTCCCCGCCCTTTGGGGCGTAAATGAGCCAACGAATGACTCCATCGGACCCGGAACGTCCGATCAAACCGAGGCGCCTCGCAACAGTAACAACCACACAGGTGAAAAGTATATAAATGTCCGGGCCGGTAGGTCACTGACACCACCCTAGCTAGAAAGAAACGCATGCCCTCCCTGATGTCCTCTCCCGTTTTTGGTTCACAACCGGCGTGTGAGGCTCGCGAATTCACGTTACACAAAGCTGTGCCACACAGGCTGTGCTTTGATCATCACCACAAGACTTTGCTTTTCAACATAAGCCTCGATCAATTGCATCTTAGCATGCCACACAGGCAAACCACTCTATGCAACCGATATCAGTCACACAGAATGAAATCCAATGTCAGACACACAGTCCATTTACAAGTCCGTTCTGGGTCTGAACGAAACCGGAGGCACCTAGTACCCCGCATATCCATCGATCTCCAAGTACGTTTGGACGATCACCAACTGTTTCCATCTTCTTGGGTGTACAGCCCAATCAAGATCATCAGTAATTACCCAAAGGACGTGAAGACCTCCGGTCTTCGACCATCGTCTTCGTCTTCGACTTATCGTCGTATCAGTTATTCAGAATGGGATAAACCCGGTCATTCCGAATAACTCCCGTATATTTTAAATAAGTGTTACACAAACACAACATACGCCTCATTCCAATTCATCAGTCACTAACCGTAAATTAATCAAGAGAATAATTTCCCAAATATTAACCCCGAAGGCCGAAACCAACATCAGATCAATATCCAGAAAACCATTCTGCTTGGCTAACCGACAGTTAGTTTCTAAATTCCACATTCATAGGGAAAGGTTCCCATTAATTTTATCCAAGATATATTCCTTGAATTTATTCTTTAATCATCTTTAGAATTTCGATTCAACTAGTCGGGATTAACGAACCTTACCGAAGTAATCATTTGTTTTAATTTCCTAATCCCAACCTATTCATCCCATGAAGTAAAACTGGTTATACTTCATATCTAACACCACGGTGTTATCGGTAAATTCAATTACCATTTTACGTTCAAATCTAATTAAAGATTTAACTAACGCCTGGAGCAAAACTGGTGATACTCCATTTCGATTATTTCAATCTAATTAAAGATTCATTAAAACTCCACTTAGTTTTAATCTTTGACTGGGTTAAAGAATCAGTGTCATTTAAAACACGGTTCACGGTAAACCCAAGATCACCTTCCATTAATTATCGGGTTAAAGAACAAGTGTTATTTAAAACACTGTTCACGATAAACCCAAAAATCAATACTAATTCGATTCCAATTAATTATTATTTAATTGGTACACTTCATTAAATCTAACTAAAAAGATTTAATCTTTTCTCAACTGGGTTCAAGAACAGTGTTGATGAAGACACCATTCACGACAAACCCAAATCACATTTGATATTAAATACAAGGCTCTGAATAGAGAATATATCGTCTTATATTCAATATAAAATTCTACGACCAACAGATATCGTATCGGAAATAACGATATACATATCTATATCTTTCAAATTTCCATAGCAACATTTGCATAATCACGAAATCCAACATCGAAATATCCCGAAGACAATTTCGATTCAAATCCATTCCAATGCAATCATTGGAAATTCTGGTTATTTTCAAAACCATTTCAATTTCAATTTATTTATTTAAAAATGAATAGAATTGTAATTCTAGTTCAAAACTAGTTCATTTCGATAAAGATCTATTTTTATCTTTTCAAATATGGAGTTTTTCATCCCAATTCTTTCTAAATCATTTCTTATGATCCTACACAAATTATTATTTTTAATAATTTTATCAAGGCCCGTACAGTCGATTTCCATCAACGGTCATCGAACTGCACTTACATCGACCTTTTTCAAATTTGATTTGGACATAATTCCAAATCCAACCGTTAGATTTCAAATTTCTAATATTCGTTAGAAAGCTCTTTTCGATACGAACCCAACGGTTCCGGTTTTAGGAGAATCCGACGGTCGGATCTCCCGTAATGTCCGTTCGAAGTCAATGGTCGAAATTCGCGAACTGCCGCGGCGCGGCGCGTTCTATTCAGGCCATTTTATTATATATATATATAATATACACTTCGTCGATTTCAATTCAAAACGTGCTTTATAAATCATTTTAAATACATTTTCAAAACGGTTTCAACTTCATATTCAATTTCAAATCAAAATTGAATATTCCAATATAAATTCGTCTTAAATTCATTTCAAATTGATTTCAATTCAAATTGATTTCTAATTCAATTTCAGTTCGATTTCAATTCAATTCAATTTCAATTCATTTTCATTTCTATTCATTTTCAATTCGAATTCATTTCAATTCTTTTTCAATTTCAATTCGAATTCATTTCTATTCAAATTCAATTCGAATTCATTTCTATTCGAATTTCAAATCATTTCAGTACAGTTCGAATTTCAAATCTATTCAATTTCAAATCTATTCAATATTCATTGAAGAATGAATAAAATCGATATAAATATCGTTCACGTCGAAATGGCGTTAATCTAACCAACACGGCTTCATATGTTTCTATTTTCAAATATTCTATTTCTAATATTTCTATTTCAAATATTTCTATTCAAATAATTCTATTTCAAATATTTCTATTTCAAATATTTCTTTTTCAAATATTTCTATTTCAAATATTTCTTTTTCAAAACTGGAATGAGGCCCAATCAATTACCATATAATGTTGATTATATGGATTTTCTACAACACATGTATACAATAACAACAATGAATAATCAACCATCATCCAAAGTGCATTCTACACTGTATAAGCATCGAATATAAATATTCAACGCTTATAGCAGCCTGTCAATCAATCGATCGACATACAACTAATTATTGGGATTAGTGTACGTCAAATATCATCCCAATACCCGTGTGGGGTTTCAAACAATCAAACACAGATTTTATTTGTGCAGTTGGGCGATGTGTAAAATTTATCGTCCCAATCAATGTCCTTCAAATAGGTGTACATAAACAAACCGTCCGGTTTGTAAATGAATATTTATTTATTCTCATTCACGTTAAAAATTATATTTTTAACGATAAAATATTTTATTCAGTTCATTTATTCAATAAAATGATATTTTTATTTTTCTAATTTATTTTAGAAAATTTCGGCGGCATAACGACACGATACTAGAAACGGGACGAGGCCTAGCCTTATCCCCGGTCTAGTGAAGGCCCACGCCATTCACACATCAATCAAAACAATTTCATTTCACCAAACAATTCAATTTTCAAACCAAATAATCTAACCAACTACACAACCAAACAATTAAACAAACAAGCCATCCATGGTCTGTGGATGACGGATGTCGGGTGCTACTAAACACCGTCTGCATCTTAGTATATATTTATATAACTAGAGAAAGAGAAATTTAGAGTGAGGAGTTCTCACAGAGTTGCTAATCCAACGCCACGATTCTTCCTAGGTAGAAATCTTCGCTGTTCTTGCCTCTTGTCACTTTTCACTGCCCGTATTCTCTACATATATAAAAATCACGTTTTTTTTTACTTTGCTATTCAATATATAAAAATCATATTTTTCTTCGCTATTCAATATATAAAAATCATATTTTTCCTATGCTATTCAATATAGAAAAATCATATTTTTCTTCGCTATTCAATATAGAAAAATCGAATTTTTTACTTTGCTTTCATATGATAAAAATCAAATTTATATAAAACTAAAATCGTATTCTTTTTATACCTAAAAATCACTTCTTTTTCTAACTCAAAAGTCAATTCTTTTTACAAGTTAAAAACCCATCTTTTTCAAATATAAAAATTGATTTTTCTATATTGATTTTCATACATATAAACTGATTGGAAACACTGTAAATAATATAAAAAACTGCTTTTGTAAACAATGTTGTTAGAATAAAATAAAATAAAAACCAATTTCTATTTAATAAAAGTTTGATTGTATAAAATAAAATAAGCTAAGCTTACTGTTTTTCAGATCTGGCCATTTTCAGAGGAGGCCGCCACCTAGGGTTCATCGTGGCTCGAGAATGGAGGTCGGAGGATGGGATGGAGGCGGAGGCGAAACAAGGGGGGTCTCTGGCTCTCGCACAACGCCAGGAGGAGGGGATGGTGGAGCGGAGGGCTACTGTGGATGGGGGAGACATCGATGGCGACTGGGGTAAGGGTGGGCGACGCGTCGATTAAGGAGAGGGGAGGGAATCGGGGCTAGGGGAAGATGGAGGTGGCCGGCGCCGTGCTTTGGGCGGAGGCAACGAGGTCAACGGCGGAAGGGTGAAGCGGGAAAAGGGGATCGGGACTCTGTAACTTTTTTTTATTTCTCTCTCCTTGTGACTGAAGAAGAAAAGAGGGGGGTGTTATAAAGAAATATATATATTTAATTCAATTTATTTTAATAAAGCAACTTTTTAATTCGAACCCCATTTCAAACCCACCGACTGTCGTCCCCAGCTAATTAACCATGTTCCGAACATAATGGGATATGTTTCACTAGCCAATTCTATCGTTTTGATCAGTTTCCGTTTGAATTAAAATATATATATATATATATTCAATTCACACGTACATTTCAAATTACCTGGGCAACATATGGACTCTAAAAATCCCAGAAAAATTATTTCTAGCTTCGTATTGACGATACGGTCCTAACAAAACTAATTTCGTCAAATTCTGAGACTGTTAGAAAAATGGCCATTTTCCAGTTGATTAAAATCAACTGAAACTGGTCAAATGCGTTTTCCTTTGCCACGCTCACATATTGATTCGAAAAATTATGAAATTGGGAATCTAGCAATAATTTAACATCACGGATCCAACAAAAGTGGTTTCGTCGAAATCCGAGGTCGTTTGCAAAATTTCCATTTTTAAGGGCCTGAATTCCATAGCGACTATTCAGAATTTTCAACTGGACATATCTTTTGATTCCCGCTATGAAATTTTGATTTTTCGGGTTCGTTGGAAAGATATTCTCAAATAGATCCTATTACTTTTGGTTTTACTAAAATCCGGATTGTTTTGCACCCGGTACATTCAATTGAAGTTTGAAATCGAATCATCGAACTACCGCGCCATTTTCAATTCTATTTATAATTATATATAAATATTTATATTCTAACGACGACGCGTATAAATATATACGCTCGAATTATATTCAAAATAAATTTCTCGTCGATTTTATTTAAAATAATCTATTTTAAACATTCAAAATTCGCTAAAATTGCCAAAAAAAAAAAAAAAACTGGCCCAGATTTTCCGGGTTATTACAATCTCCCCCACTTAAAATTTTTCGTCCCCGAAAAGGAACAAAGTCGAAAGTGGTTTGATCAATTAACTCTACGTTCGTTCTGGCTTCCATTCTCCAACTTTTCAGTTTCTGAGAATTTTCAAATTTTCAAAAATTTGGCTAACACCCTAAATTTTCGAAAAATTTCGCCATAACCTCCCCTGCACCGGGAGCCACGGGAAAATCCCGAAATTGCCATATAGGCCTTCTGTACTCAAAAAGAAAAAGAAAAGGCCAAGCGGCTAGCCAACAGGCTCATAAAATCATCATCACCCAAACAAAACAGTAAATTATATAACAAACATGTACCTATTTGTCGGGCAAACAAATTTTATTCTCTGCTCTAGCCTCCTTGCTATGACCTGTTCAATGTAAGTACATGTATATGCAAGCAAATGCGACCAATTTTTAATACAATTCAATATTTGATGCAATTAGGCATAATGGTTCAAAATTATCAAACAAATAAACAAACAACACAAACATCAATCAATTAGTGGATTAACATTTCAAATTCATAACTTTGATATATATACTAAAAATCATGTTTTTGATGCCAAATCACAACAATAAATCTAGCTATATAAGTTTTGGTTCTCACACCAGTCTAATGGAAATATATAGGTATCACACCTTCGAAACACGAACATAAATACTGATGATGTCATGACAATTATCAGTACCATCTCCGGGCGACTAGAATGAGATTCTATATCTATCCAATATATTAAAACTTCGAATATACGTTCATGACGCGTATATGCAAAACCTTTATATATTGGATTGTCCAAATTCAATACAAATAAATATTCAAATACGTTTAAAACGATTTAAATTTTCAAAACAAAATTGGTTTGATTTGAAAAAATATACTCTTCACACTCGTTCTAGGATACTACTGATCCTATCTCTAACGAGTCATCCTAATTGGATATTACTAATCCAATATCTGATGAATTCTTTCGTATGGTTCTAATCTGTCTTGTTCTCGAGCTCTGTAAACCAAAGCTCTAATACCAACTGTGAAAACCCGTAACTTCCCCGTAAAGGAAAGCGCGGATAGTTCGAGAACAACACACAGAAAAACACGGACGGAAGAACATTTCATTGTATATTACAACAATGCACCAGAATACAAGAATATACAGAGTATAAATGAATATTACACAGAAATATCAGAGATTTAAATTACATTTAAATACATCGCAGCGGAAAATAATGCAATACACAACTAGAAGAGATATACGGATACAAAGCTTTCCGAATATCATTCCAGCTGTAAACCAGGATCCTGTGAATATGAATCTGCAAAACCAAAACTACTAGCTGCCCATGTCAAAATAGGGGCACCCAGAGTTTAGGTTAAAACAATAAACTCCAGGTCAGTCATGGGACTGGTGTGAGAACTAAAACAGTTATTAATCTTTATTTTTAAAGTTGGGTAAATCAAGGGACCACGCCGCTAACGCGGAACGGGTTTCCTCCCAAGAATACCAGTGCATAAAACAACAGCGCAATGCTAAATAAAGAAAAATGAAGCTATTATAAGATCCAGGTCCTATCACACAATGCAACGCAAGCCGAGGGATAGGGTTTTCCCTTATAACAGCCATAGAATGCTTGATACGTTTTAAAACAAATCATTTGATACTATTATCAGTGTATAGTGTATAAAACAACTTCAAATCATAAGTATCAATCATAGGCGGCATGGGTACCATATATCATGTTGCCATACTAGTTCTACAATTAAAACCGCAAATGTCACGTATTTGGAAATTGGGTTTCCATCTATGAACCGAGGCAAAAGATAGTCCTCAACCGATTCGAGACTCTCTAGCCCGAGCCTCAGGATCAGAACGCATCAACCCTTTAGATCGTCAGGGCCGGTCCACCGATGTGGATTATTATGCCTGAACACTACGTTTCCCCGCCCTTTGGGGCGTAAATGAGCCAACGAATGACTCCATCGGACCCGAATCGTCCGATCAAACCGAGGCGCCTCGCAACAGCAACAACCACACAGGTGAAAAGTATATAAATGTCAGGGCCGGTAGGTCACTGACACCAACCTAGCTAGAAAGAAACGCATGCCCTCCCTGATGTCCTCTCCCGTTTTTGGTTCACAACCGGGGTGTGAGGCTCGCGAATTCACGTTACACAAAGCTGTGCCACACAGGCTGTGCTTTGATCATCACCACAAGACTTTGCTTTTCAACAGAAGCCTCGATCAATTGCATCTTAGCATGCCACACAGGCAAACCACTCTATGCAACCGATATCAGTCATACAGAATGAAATCCAATGTCAGACACACAGTCCATTTACAAGTCCGTTCTGGGTCTGAACGAAACCGGAGGCACCTAGTACCCCGCATATCCATCGATCTCCAAGTACGTTTGGACGATCACCAACTGTTTCCATCTTCTTGGGTGTACAGCCCAATCAAGATCATCAGTAATTACCCAAATGACGTGAAGACCTCCGGTCTTCGACAATCGTCTTCGTCTTCGACTTATCGTCGTATCAGTTATTCAGAATGGGATAAACCCGGTCTTTCCGAATAACTCGCGTATATTTTAAATAAGTGTTACACAAACACAACATACGCCTCATTCCAATTCATCAGTCACTAACCGTAAATTAATCAAGAGAATAATTTCCCAAATATTAACCCCGAAGGCCGAAACCAACATCAGATCAATATCCAGAAAACCATTCTGCTTGGCTAACCGACAGTTAGTTTCTAAACTCCACATTCATAGGGAAAGGTTCCCATTAATTTTATCCAAGATATATTCCTTGAATTTATTCTTTAATCATCTTTTGAATTTCGATTCAACTAGTCGGGATTAACGAACCTTACCGAAGTAATCATTTGTTTTAATTTCCCAATCCCAACCTATTCATCCCATGAAGTAAAACTGGTTATACTTCATATCTAACACCACGGTGTTATCGGTAAATTCAATTACCATTTCACGTTCAAATCTAATTAAAGATTTAACTAACGCCTGGAGCAAAACTGGTGATACTCCATTTCGATTATTTCAATCTAATTAAAGATTCATTAAAACTCCACTTAGTTTTAATCTTTGGCTGGGTTAAAGAATCAGTGTCATTTAAAACACGGTTCACGGTAAACCTAAGATCACCTTCCATTAATTATCGGGTTAAAGAACAAGTGTTATTTAAAACACTGTTCACGATAAACCCAAAAATCAATACTAATTCGATTCCAATTAAGTATTATTTAATTGGTACACTTCATTAAATCTAACTAAAAAGTTTTAATCTTTTCTCAACTGGGTTCAAGAACAGTGTTGATGAAGACACCATTCACGACAAACCCAAATCACATTTGATATTAAATACAAGGCTCTGAATAGAAAATATATCGGCTTATATTCAATATCAAATTCTACGACCAACAGATATTGTATCGGAAATAACGATATACATATCTATATCTTTCAAATTTCCATAGCAACATTTGTATAATCACGAAATCCAACATCGAGATATCCCGAAGACAATTTCGATTCAAATCCATTCCAATGCAATCACTGGAAATTCTGGTTATTTTCAAAACCATTTCAATTTCAATTTATTTATTTAAAAATGAATAGAATTGTAATTCTAGTTCAAAACTAGTTCATTTCGATAAAGATCTATTTTTATCTTTTCAAATATGGAGTTTTTCATCCCAATTCTTTCTAAATCATTTCTTATGATTTTACACAAATTATTATTATTTTTAATAATTTTATCAAGGCCCGTACAGTCGATTTCCATCAACGGTCATCGAACTACACTTACAGCGACCTTTTTCAAATTTGATTTGGACATAATTCCAAATCCAACCGTTAGATTTCAAATTTCTAATATTCGTTAGAAAGCTCTTTTCGATACGAACCAAACGGTTCCGGTTTCAGGAGAATCCGACGGTCGGATCTCCCGTAATGTCCGTTCGAAGTCAATGGTCGAAATGCCGCGGCGCGGCGCGTTCTATTCAGGCCATTATATTATATATATAATATACACTTCGTCGATTTCAATTCAAAACGTGCTTTATAAATCGTTTTAAATTCATTTTCAAAACGGTTTCAACTTCATATTCAATTTCAAATCAAAATTGAATATTCCAATATAAATTCGTCTTAAATTCATTTCAAATTGATTTCAATTCAAATTGATTTCTAATTCAATTTCAGTTCGATTTCAATTCAATTCAATTTCAATTCATTTTCATTTCTATTCATTTTCAATTTGAATTCATTTCAATTCTTTTTCAATTTCAATTCGAATTCATTTCTATTCAAATTCAATTCGAATTCATTTCTATTCGAATTTCAAATCATTTCAGTATAGTTCGAATTTCAAATCTATTCAATTTCAAATCTATTCAATTTCAAATCTATTCAATATTCATTAAAGAATGAATAAAATCGATATAAATATCGTTCACGTCGAAATGGCGTCAATCTAACCAACACGGCTTCATATGTTCCTATTTTTAAATATTCTATTTCTAATATTTCTATTTCAAATATTTCTATTCAAATAATTCTATTTCAAATATTTCTATTTCAAATATTTCTTTTTCAAATATTCCTATTTCAAATATTTCTTTTTCAAAACTGGAATGAGGCCCAATCAATTACCATATAATGTTGATTATATGGATTTTCTACAACACATGTATACAATAACAACGATGAATAATCAACCATCATCCAAAGTGCATTCTACACTGTATAAGCATCGAATATAAATATTCAACGCTTATAGCAGCTTGTCAATCAATCGATCGACATACAACTAATTATTGGGATTAGTGTACATCAAATATCATCCCAATACCCGTGTGGGGTTTCAAACAATCAAACACAGATTTTATTTGTGCAGTTGGGCGATGTGTAAAATTTATCGTCCCAATCAATGTCCTTCAAATAGGTGTACATAAACAAACCGTCCGGTTTGTAAATGAATATTTATTTATTCTCATTCACGTTAAAAATTATATTTTTAACGATAAAATATTTTATTCAGTTCATTTATTCAATAAAATGATATTTTTATTTTTCTAATTTATTTTAGAAAATTTCGGCGGCATAACGGCACGATACTAGAAACGGGACGAGGCCTAGCCTTATCCCCAGTCTAGTGAAGGCCCACGCCATTCACACATCAATCAAAACAATTTCATTTCACCAAACAATTCAATTTCCAAACCAAATAATCTTACCAACTACACAACCAAACAATTAAACAAACAAGCCATCCATGGTCTGTGGATGACGGGTGTCGGGTGCTACTAAACACCGTCTGCATCCTAGTATGTATTTATATAACTAGAGAAAGAGAAATTTAGAGTGAGGAGTTCTCACAGAGTTTCTAATCCAACGCCACGATTCTTCCTAGGTAGAAATCTTCGTTGTTCTTGCCTCTTGTCACTTTTCACTGCCCGTATTCTCTACATATATAAAAATCACGTTTTTTTTACTTTGCTATTCAATATATAAAAATCATATTTTTCTTCGCTATTCAATATATAAAAATCATATTTTTCCTATGCTATTCAATATAGAAAAATCATATTTTTCTTCGCTATTCAATATAGAAAAATCGAATTTTTTACTTTGCTTTCATATGATAAAAATCAAATTTATATAAAACTAAAATCGTATTCTTTTTATACCTAAAAATCACTTCTTTTTCTAACTCAAAAGTCAATTCTTTTTACAAGTTAAAAACCCATCTTTTTCAAATATAAAAACTGATTTTTCTATATTGATTTTCATACATATAAACTGATTGGAAACACTGTAAATAATATAAAAAACTGCTTTTGTAAACAATGTTGTTAGAATAAAATAAAATAAAAACCAATTTCTATTTAATAAAAGTTTGATTATATAAAATAAAATAAGCTAAGCTTACTGTTTTTTCAGATCTAGCCATTTTCAGAGGAGGCCGCCACCTAGTGTTCATCGTGGCTCGAGAATGGAGGTCGGAGGATGGGATGGAGGCGGAGGCGAAACAAGGGGGGTCTCTGGCTCTCGCACAACACCAGGAGGAGGGGATGGTGGTGCGGAGGGCGACTGTGGATGGGGGCGACATCGATGGCGACTGGGGTAAGGGTGGGCGACGCGTCGATTAAGGAGAGGGGAGGGAATCAGGGCTAAGTGAAGATGGAGGTGGCCGGCGCCGTGCTTGGGGCGGAGGCGACGAGGTCAACGGCGGAAGGGTGAAGCGGGAAAAGGGGATCGGGACTCTGTAACTTTTTTTTATTTATTTCTCTCTCCTTGTGACTGAAGAAGAAAAGAGGGGGGTGTTATAAAGAAATATATATATTTAATTCAATTTATTTTAATAAAGCAACTTTTTAATTCGAACCCCATTTCAAACCCACCGACTGTCGTCCCCAGCTAATTACCCCCGTTCCGAACACAATGGGATTTGTTTCACTAGCCAATTCTATCGTTTCGATCAGTTTCCGTTTGAATTAAAATATATATATATATATATATATATATTCAATTCGCACGGACATTTCAAATTACCGGGGCCACATACGGACTCTAAAAATCCTAGAAAAATTATTTCTAGCTTCGTATTGATGATACGGTCCTAACAAAACTAATTTCTTCAAATTCTGAGACCGTTAGAAAAATGGCCATTTTCCAGTTGATTAAAATCAACTGAAACTAGTCAAACGCGTTTTCCGTTGCCACGCTCACATATTGATTCGAAAAATTATGAAATTAGGAATCTAGCAATAATTTGACATCACGGATCAAACAAAAGTGGTTTCGTCGAAATCCGAGGTCGTTTGCAAAATTTCCATTTTTAAGGGCCTGAATTCCATAGCGACTATTCAGAATTTTCAACTGGACATATCTTTTGATTCCCGCTATGAAATTTTGATTTTTCGGGTTCGTTGGAAAGATATTCTCAAATAGATCCTATTACTTTTGGTTTTACTAAAATCCGGATTGTTTTGCACCCGGTACATTCAATTGAAGTTTGAAATCGAATCATCGAACTACCGCGCCATTTTCAATTCTATTTATAATTATATATAAATATTTATATTCTAACGACGACGCGTATAAATATATACGCTCGAATTATATTCAAAATAAATTTATCGTCGATTTTATTTAAAATAATCTATTTTAAACATTCAAAATTCGCTAAAATTGCCAAAAAAAAAATTAAACTGGCCCAGATTTTCCGGGTTATTACAGTACGACTAGTTGAGATAGGAGAAGGCGGCACCTATGACAGCGGCTAGGAGTACACGAAACTACCACCATCATTATCGTTATTATGGTTAGCGGAAGGGATCATCCTATCTTCATTTTACTAGTAATAATGCGGAGTAGTTTGTAGTGAAACATGCATACATCTTACCTTATTTGTCTTGTCATACCTGCCATCTGTACCGTGAATCCTCTTATCCAATTTGTATGCCTGTTATGTTTATCTTTATTTACTGGCTAAAAGTTACTGGACTCACCAGACGTATGTCTGACCTAGTTTGTTTCGCCTCTTTTCTTCCGTTCCCCCCAGGTTCTCAGGGAGGAAACACCCAGGTTTAGTCAGGATTTGGATATCATCTTCTAGGAGCTACTTCTGAAGTATGGCTCGAGTCTCTGTCTCTTATATGGCTTGCTCTTTAATCTGGGGAATGATTTTTTTCTTTTAAATACCTATGTACTCTGATGATGTAATACAGAAGTGTTTTATTGTAATGGTTTTATGACTCATGGTATTATGTAACAAAGTATTTTGGTGATTTAATAAAGTTGTTTATTTTTCGCTGCAAATTTTTTATATCTATCTTGTGATATTCTATGTCTATTTACCAAAAACGCTCCACTGAAGTTAAGGCATTCCCTTTGTAAGTGACCTTAATGGAGGTGGGGTGTTACACTTGGTATCAGAGCTGAAGGTTGCCAGATTTGATAAAAGTTTTGAAATAAAAGGTTTTAAAAGAAAGTATTTTCAAAAAGAAAAGTCTGTTTTGAAAAAAACATAGTCCCCAAAGCCATATGTCTATCTTCTGATTTTCTGTTTAATCCTTGTTTTCCTTCTTTTCTGAGTCTCCGGGGCTCCTGGCTTTCTGTCGGGTAACCTCATCGCGACATGATCCCGTAGGCCTGATGAGACTATGGCATCTGTCGAAGGGCAAAAAAGTGCCTAACTTCCATCTGTCGTCGCAGTTATTCCATCTACGGCTAATCCTTTTTCGGGCTTCATAGGGTTTTCCACACGATGGGGGCAACTTTAGAGTAAGACTTGTTAACATGTAAGAAGGTTGGTTGTTTTCGGTGCCATGATACAGGACATCTGATCTAGGATTGCCCAAGAAGGCAAGGGCGAAGGGTAGAATCTTCTGGAGGGCAGGCGAATGCTCTCGTGGCAGATGGATAGGATAGAGATAGGAAAATTTATGTAAAAGGTTTAATTTCCTTATCTGATTATGAAGTTAAGACTCTTTTGGTTTCTGGCATTGAGACTCTGCACTTTAATACTAGTCTTGTTTCTGATCCCGTAGTTGTTTCAAACCCCTTTGGTGGTTCAGCTCATTTATTGGTGATTTGTAAGGGGTTGAAATTATCTGTGTTAGGCGTCAAAAATTTGAATGTGACAATTGTGTGCTCAAGTTTATGGGCTATGGGTTGGTTCTGAATGGACCAACTTTCTATGTAGAGGGTCATTCTAGATTTTTAGAGGAGGGTCGTTAAGTTTCTAACTTGTCATGGGAAGACCCCCAAAGTTTCTTGTGACCCACAAGGGTCTGTTATGCTTAGCTTTTTGAGAATCATTATGTAATCTGATATGTACCAGTAGTCTGTAAGTATAATGTTTCTGAAGGATAGGGGTTTCTACTTGAAGTATGAAGTAGATTTCCAGTTTTGACATTGTTTAATGGGGATAATTCTCTGAGTGTCAGTCTGATGTTGATTTCGGTCTTCGGGGATGAAACTTAGGGAATTATTCTCTTAACCGATGTCAAATGGGAACAGAGCTTTTGTTTTAGTTATATCATTTGTTTGTATCCCATCAACTGAATCTTTGACCTTTAGATAGGAAATCCATGGATGTAAACATGTGTTTGAGACATGTTATGTTTGATGGTTGCAAGTGGATGCAAGTGTTTGCTAGTGGTTGCTCGTGGATGCATTTACACACACATTAGGCACTAGATCGGCTCAAATCACTTTCATATTGCATATAAAAATGTGTGCGTATTTAGGGTAATGGATGTATAATGGTTGTGTTATCATATGGATGCTGCATTTTGATGAATGGTTGTGCACACATGAAGAGATAATATGTATCAAATAGGAAAATTGCATACAAGTTGGACTCATGGCACTGACATAATTCGCATTAAGGAGGTCAACTGAATCAGTGGACCGACTAATCTTTGCATTAGATAAGGAACATATACACACACTTTTGCATATGTTCATACAACATTAGAAGTTTTCTAAGGACAATGGATGATGGTTGAGTAGATGGGTGATTGGATGGTAGGACACATTCTTCTTAACTTGATGATTTCACGGACGAAATCCTTTAAGTAGGGGAGAATGTAACACCCCGAATTTTTTGAATAATCAAATTAACTAAATTTAAGAATACTTAATTTCAAATGTGGAAATTAAGGGAAACGGGTTGCGCCATTGCGTTCGTCTCAGAATTCTGCTTGAGATAGAGTCCGAGTTTGCGTAAAACGGACACCATATGATGGAGATATGGACGAACGAAGTTAGGCGGAAAAACCGGAAGAAGAAAAAGAAAAAAAATGCACTGGCGCACTTGGGAAGTGCGCCAGTACAAAAATACACTGGCGCACTTCCCAAGTGCGTCCAGGCCGAGCAGAAAGCCTACACAGCTTTCTGGTGTGATCTGATCCACATGTGATTCATTGCTGAGTCCTTTCTGACTCCTTGCTGAGTCATTAGGGCTGAGGTGTCACCCTATCCTGACTGAGTGGTTTTGATTAACCCTAAGATCATCCAACGGCTATAATTAAATGGAAATTTTATATAAACATGGGTAGACTCAAACCCTAAAATCAAATCAAAATTAGATCAATGGTCGTCATGTTGTCACTCCAAACCCTAGAGTAGCCGCCACCAACTAGAAGCAAATTAAAGACAACACTTCAAATCAAATCAAAGTCTAATCTCAACAACGAAATTGTCTACAACAAGGGAATGCTAATCAATTACAGAATTCAGATCCCAGAACTCAAGGCCCCTTTTTCGGTGAGTTCTAGTCACTTTTATGTTTAAATAGATAAAAGTGAATTGTGGTAGACTATGATTTGGTTATATGTTGTTATGCAAGTTTATTGTTGTCATGGATCATGAAATTATACAAGTTTATTGTTGTTGTGGATCATGAAATTATACACGTTTATTGTTGTTGTGGATCATGAAATTATACAAGTTTATTGTTGTGGTGAATAATGAAATCATGCAAGTGAAATTCATGAATCTATGCAAGTCACCTATGCAAGTTGTTATGTTGTGAATCATGAACCTATGCAAGTCACCTATGCAAGTTGTTATGTTGTGAATCATGAACCTATGCAAGTCACCTATGCAAGTTGTTATGTTGTGAATCATGAATCTATGCAAGTCACCTACGCAAGTTGTTATGTTGTGAATCATGAACCTATGCAAGTCACCTGTGCACGTTGTTATGTTGTGAACCTATGTGAGTTGTTAATTATGTTGTAAATTCATGAACCAATGCAAGTTGTTATGTTGAAAATCATGAACCTTTGCAAGTTTTTATGTTGCAAAATCATGAATCTATGCAAGTTGTTAATTATGCGGTGAATCATAATTATATGCGAAGTTACCATGTCATTTTCCCTAGTTGTCATGCTTATGCCAAAAATTGTACTGAAACAACAACCTTGTCATTCCCTTTATTTTATTGTTGTGGCGAGGCTACTTTGTAGCCTCGATAACGCCAAAATGCACGTGATTACGCTAGTTAAGAAGCGGGGAAAAAGAGGAATTTGTAATAAGCATAGTTTACAAAGTGATTATGTAAATTGGAAACATAATTCTAGTAGGGAAATATATAAATAATTACCTATTATGACATAGGTAAAGTTGAGTAAAAATGGTATAATTTGAATATGACCATTTATGGATAGGAAATTCAAATTGTTAATAAAATAAGTATTGACACCTATAAAAGGGAAAGGATTAATTAATTAACTTAATTAATCAAAAGAGGAATGTTTTAGCAATTAAAGTCTGAAAATTTAATTAACACTTATGACACGAGGTTAGGTTACATTAGTGGTGGAAGTCTGCCCGGACCCGACCGGCATATCCAGCAGCCACTAATGTTGAACCTAATGTGAGAGGTCTAAGTGTGTGAACACGACTCGGGCTAAGACACGAGGTTAGACCCAACTGTGGAATAAGACTGCCCGGATCCGACCGGCATATCCAACATCCACATGTTGTAGGCCTAATGTGGGAGGTCTAGCCCAATATAACCATAATTGGACATGGTAATAAGAAAAGACTACTTAACCTAACTTAATACATGTGGACTGCATGATGATAGACATAAGTTAGGGTTAAGTAAAATGAGTTGGATTGTGGGTGGATTAAGTACAACTGATGGGTAGGTAGGTAATATTAATATATATATGCCCACAAACTTAACCATTAAATAAATAGGATTAAATCAGTGGGAAGGTTAAGTTCAACTGAAGGGTAGGTGGGTAATATTAATATATATAGGCCCACAAACTTAACCGGATAAAAAGGGTTATGTAATTAAAGACACCTAATGATATACATAACCGGGGAAAAATAGTAAAGTTATGTATTAAAGACACCCTTAGGGGTACGCATAACTAATGGGAATAGATAGAGTTATGTATTAAAGACACCTATAGGTAAGCATAACCGATAGGTAGATTAAGGGCTATGTATTAAAGACACCTATAGGTACGCATAACTGATTGAGGGCTATGTAATTAAAGACACCTTAGGGTATACATAGTCAGTAGAAAACCTAGTGGGGATACAAGACATAGGGGAGAGCTTGTATCATGTTGTGTGGGACCCATTTCAGTCAGTAACCCAGAGGGGTATCAAAGTAAAGAACTCCGTACTAGGCGGGGAAGGGGCACGTTTACTGATTGATTTTAAGAGATCCAAAACGAGACGGATGGTGTGGGCGGCGCAAACCGACCAGGGACATGAGCATGCATGGGCCGGGCAGAGGGGGACAAGACGACCGTGACACTAGTCGGTATAACTGTGCACACCTTGGGTTGCCACTTTAGGGAAGTGATACCCCCTAGTTGTGGGACCAGCACAGGGTATCTACGGAATAGGGAGCCGATCGATTAGGGTAGTGGTTAGGGTATACCCGGACGTATGCCCTAAGTCTACCAATTTATAGTAGGAGGGTAGTGGGTACGACTAGTTGAGATAGGAGCAGGCGGCACCTATGACAGCGGCTAGGAGTACACGAAACTACCACCATCATTATCGTTATTATGGTTAGCGGAAGGGATCATCCTTTCTTGATTTTACTAGTAATAGTGCAGAGTAGTTTGTAGTGAAGCATGCATACATCTTACCTTATTTGTCCTGTCATACCTGCCATCTATACCGTGAATCCTCTTATCCACTTTGTATGCCTGTCATGTTTACCTTTATTTATTTACTGGCTAAAAATTACTGGACTCACCAGACGTATGTCTGACCTAGTTTGTTTCGCCTCTTTTCTTCCGTTTCCCCCCAGGTTCTCATAGAGGAGACACCCAGGTTTAGTCAGGATTTGGATATCATCTTCTAGGAGCTACTTCTGAAGTATGGCTCGAGTCTCTGTCTCTTATATGGCTTGCTCTTTAATCTGGGGAATGATGTTTTTCTTTTAAATACCTATGTACTCTGATGATGTAAGACAGAAGTGTTTTATTGTAATGGTTTTATGACTCATGGTATTATATAACAAAGTATTTTGGTGATTTAATAAAGTTGTTTATTTTCCGCTGCAAAATTTTTATATCTGTCTTGTGATATTCTATGTCTGTTTACCAAAAACGCTCCACTGAAGTTAAGGCATTCCCTTTGTGAGTGACCTTAATGGAGATGGAGTGTTACACATCATCTCTCCACGTCAGCTGCACATGTGCCACATGCCACGTCAGCTTTCCACGTGTTGCCACGTAAGCTGTAGGCCCCACATGCTGTACCATTGTGGAATTAATAATACTACACTTAATGCAACACCACAGCACAGTCTAATGCAACACCATAACAATCTAATGCAACACCACAGTGCCATCTAATGTGACACCACAATACTGTACTGCAACACCAGAAAACATCAACTGCAATGGCAAAAAAATCACATGCAACACTAGAAAAAAATCAAATGCAACTGTAATACAACCCTGTAATTACAAATTTTGCACTACATATATTCAATCCAAAACATTGTTCCACATTTATACATATATACCAAAATATTCATAAAATAAATCCTCCTAAAACATTCATAACCACAGTCAGACCAACTAATTATGTATACTGTAACACCCCGTAATTTTAAAATGGGACATAAGAGGTAATTAAAGAACAATTAATCTTTAAAAGAAGAATTAAGGGAAACAGGTTATGCCATTGCGTTTGTCTCGGAATTCTACTTGAGATAGAGTCTGAGTTTGCATAAAACGGATACAGTATGAAGAAGTTATGGAGGTTAGAAGATTTTAGTTTGAATCAGAATTAAAATAAAATATTCAAAACACCGAAGGCGGGAGGAGGAAACGCGGAACTGACCACGTTTGGGGTGTCGACCCGAGTCCCGCTGGGTCGACACCTGTGTCGACTCAGGCTCTTTGGGGTCGACACCGGGGTTGACATAGGTGTTGACCCCTGTGTAGGGGTCGACCCCATTAGCCAGATCTGGGCAGTGACGATTTTTGGTGTCTTAGGGCATATGTGGCTTGTTCTGATTGGCCTGGTGAGGTGTCTTTGTGACTTGGATGGTTTAGATTGATCCTAGATTAATCTAAAGGCTAGAATTAATCCTAGACATCTATATATACATCTCTAAACCTAAACCCTAATTCATAACAATTCCTTATGACGACTCTATGCTGCTGAACTCTCAATTCTCTTAGCCGCTGCCTCAAAAACCTAAAACATATTAGATGTTATTCATCAACAATCAACTTTGAATCTTAATCAACATCAAATTAGAGTTTCTGCAACAACAACGATTCAATTCTCTTTTTTAATCCTATCAATGTAAGTTCACGTTATTTTCAGATTTGAGTACCTGATTGTAATCTTAACATGTAATAAAATGAATCAAAGTATATGCCTGATTGTAAGATAATCTTTTTAGATTTATCCCTATCCTTCTATTGAATCTATGTCTTACTTGCCTTAGAGGTTATTTTTATTGATTAAATCAGGCTTATCTTTATTGTACATCAGGTTTATAATCCTCTTTGGTTCGTGATGTTATTCTTATGCCTGTGATAATGATTGTATCAGTTCATTCAAGAATCTATCTTTGTTGGATTCAAATCTCTTGTATTAGGTCTGTTGTTACATGCCTATTTTTATGCCTATTCTTATTTTATGCTCCTTCTCTCTCTCTTCCCCTATTTCCTTTTTTTTATGAACCTGGGTTACCTTCGAACATAGGCTGAAATCGCGAAACCCGAACGATTGGAATACGGGGAATATTTTGGGTAAATATTGGGCATAATGTATTCGGTGAAATAATTGGGCATAACATATTCGGTGAAATTGTTGGAAATAATTTGTAACTTGTAATTTGTGGTATAAATGTTATTGTTGCAAACTTGGGGTAAATTGAAATATTAAATCTAGATTGGGCGGAAACTCTAAATTGAAAAATTAAATCTAGATTGGGCATAACTATTGGTTGGGACGCCAAGCATAATGTATATTGCGATTTTGGGGCATGACTATTATTGCAATTTTGAGAAGATTGGGTGTAACCTATTTTGAGTAATAACTTGTAATTGAATTTGTTGGTCATAACTTGGGAATTGGAACGTGACAAGTTTGGTGAATTTGGGATAGTTATCATTTGAAATTTAGACTTGGACATGTATAGTAAATATATAAATTGGCTAAAGATGAACGTGCCTAACCCGAGGTTAGATTGAGTTGCGGTGTAAGACTGCCCGAAACAGCCCGGCACATCCAGCGACCACAACAATATAGATCTAATGTGAGAGGTTAGCGCATTAAGCCCAAAACCCGAGGTTAGAATGAGTTTGCGGTAGAAGTCTGCCCGGAACCGCCCGACACATCCAGCAACCGCAAACAACAGTTCTAATGTGAGAGGTTGAGGCATTAGTGAAAGAATTAATGCTAATGAACGGACATGCTTAGAGTGATAGGGTTAAGTAATGCAAGAGGGCAACACTTAACCAATGTAACATGACAAGTGGTAGGGTTAAGTAACACAAGAGGGCAACACTTAACCAATGTAACATAACAGGTGGTAGGGTTAAGTTAACACAAGAGGGCAACACTTAACCAATATAACATGATGTGTGATAGGGTTAAGTAACACAAGAGGGCAACACTTAACCAATATAACATGATGTGTGATAGGGTTAAGTAACACAAGAGGGCAACACTTAACCAATGTAACATGACAAGTGGTAGGGTTAAGTAACACAAGAAGGCAACACTTAACCAATGTAACATGACAAGTGGTAGGGTTAATTTAACACTTAACCAATGAACGAGTGGGGTTAAGTTAATGGGAAACACTTAACCAATATAACATGATGAACGAATGGGGTTAAGCTAAGGGGAAACACTTAACCAATATAATATGATGAATGAACATGGTTAAGTTAATAGAAAACACTTACCAATTACAACATGATGAATGAGAAGGGTTAAGTTAATAAGAAATAATTAACCAACATGACATGATGTGTGGATGGGTTAACTTAACTTGAATGGATGGACAACACTTAACCAATTTGGGGGGTATACGCGTAGAACCTAGGAAACCCCAGTAACGGGGACCCATTTCAGCAGTAACCCACATAGATGTATCACGGTACCCTGAACTAGGCAGGGTGAGGCAAGATTACTGGGATGATTATTAGCGGTCAAAATAGCGGCAGGTGGTGCAGTAGTGTAGGTTCCGACAGAGTATGGGCGTGCACGTACTCCGGAGTGGATAAAGCAGGCACTTGACATAAGTAGTATACATTGTGCATCTAGAATTTGTGTCGCGTTGCTATTATAGGGATTGATACACCTTATGGTGGGACCAGCACAAGGTATCTACACGCAAGAGAGGGCCGATTGACATAGACACAAGGAAAATTAATACAAGTAGGAGCCGATCAATGGGGAAGTAAGGGTACATCTAACATCTTCATGGCAATTAGGCTGATTGAGGTAAGATCCTCATACTAGATATACACCTGAAGGCTACCACAATTGCGAGGTTGGGATCACCTTATTATATAACATAGGATACTAGTTGGGACACTAGTAGGGAATACGAATCGTTCTATAAAAGACACTAGTTAGGATGCTAGTTGGGTGGTGCAGAGAAAAATAGGAAGTTAGAGAAAGAGCCGAAGCACATTCAGTGTATCTTACCTTGTCATATCTAACGATCATCATTTGTTATCTTGCTATGCTTATTATCATGGTTATGGTCTGGTATCCAGTTTATTCATGTCATGATGCTTTTACCTATTTACATGCTGAAAGCCACTGGACTTACCAGGCTTTATGTCTGAATCTGTTTTTTTCACTTTCTTTTCTTCCGTTTCCCCCCATGTTCGCAGGGAGGGTATATTACCACTTAGCTCAGTTTTCTTTCCAAGCTCAAAGATAGTTGATGTATTGCTTTGAACCCTCTTTTCCACTGCTATGGCTGGCTCATGCTTTATTGGGGAATATCATTGTCATTTTATGCTTCTTTATTTTGTTAAACAATACAGATGCTTTGTTGTAATGGGTATTGTAAAACAATCTTTGTACAAGCTGTTTTACCAAGCTGCTGTTTCATCAATGAAGTAAAGTTTTATTTATTTTCCGCTGTTTAAATTTTGTCTGTTTTGTAATTTATCTGTTCTATACACTTATGATGCTCTGCCGAAGTTAAATGCATTCCCTTTGTGAGTGACCTTAACGGAGGTGTGGTGTTACATGTGGTATCAAACCTGAAGGTTACCAAAACAGATAAAGGATTTTAAAACCCGTTTTCAAAAGCATTTTTATAAATAAGTATTTTCTAAAACATGTTTTAAAGATGTGTTTTTCAAGAGAAAAGTATTGTTTTTAAGGCATATTCCCTAAAACCATTTGCACTATCTTTCGATTCTCTATTTGAATCTCATCTTCCTTTCTTTCTGCCATAGTTTCGTAGGCATACGACACATGTCAAGGGTGAAGTAGTGCCTAACCTCCATCTGTAGCCGCAGTAGTTTCACTTGCGGCTAATCTTTTTTCAAGCTTTGTAGGTTGCCATGCAATGGAGGTAGTTTTGAGAAACTTGTCAACAAGCTACACAAGGATAGTAAGGATAAGAATAAAGGATTTTGGGCTAAGAAGCACAAGCCCAAGGATAAGAAGCTTGTTGATATGGCTTAATCCACGCAGAAGGAGAAAGGTGAAAAGAAAGAGGCCAAAGTGGAAGAATCACAAACAAGGGATTGGAATATAAGAAGGGTGGAAGAAATAATAGATCCCGCGACAAGAGGAAGTGTCTTTTCTGTGGTATAGCAGGTCATTTAATTTTAGGAAGAAGAAGACAGGTGGTTGTTTTCAGTATGGTGAAGCAGGGCATCTTTTCAAGGATTGCCCAAAGGAAAAGGACAAGGGCTAAGGGTATGATCTTCTAGAGTGCAACTGCATGCTCTCACTGCTAGTGTACCGAAGAGAGGTAGGAACGTTTCTGTTGAAAGTTTAGTTTTTCTTTTTAATCATCCTGTTAGAACTTTGTTCGATTCGGGCGCTTCACATCCGTTTCTATCTGCTTCCGTAGTTGAGTCTCTGCACCTTAGTATTAGTATTGTAGAGGATCCCATTGTAGTCTCAAGTCCTATTGGGGGTTCGGCTCATTTATCTATAATTTGTTTGGATTTGGGAATATCTATACTAAGCGTTGAGTTTAGATGTAATGCTTACGTTTTTAGTTTCATGAGCTAGGAGTTGATTCTAGGGATGGATTGGATTCCAGTAATGGTTCCATTCTCGATTGTGAAAGGAGGGTAGTTAGACTTTTGACTCGCCTCAGTAATACCCTCGAAATCTCATGTAACCCTAAGGGTTCTGTCATGCTTAGTTACCTAGAATCTCTTGATGCATTTGTTGATAATTTGCAATCCGATCAAGTAGTCCGTGAGTATCCCGGTGTCTTTGATGAAGTGAAGGGTTTACCTCCAAAACGCAAAATAGATTTTCGCATATACTTGGTTGATAACGCCAAACCAGTTGCATTACCCATACGACACATAGCTCTTAGGGAAAGGAAGAAGCTCAGCAAGCAAGTTAAAGGGTTGCTTGAGAAGGGGTTTATTTGGCGAAGTATTTTTGAATAGGGTGCTCTAGTAGAGTTCGCTGCTAAGGCGAATGGTTCACTTCACTTATGCGTGGATTATAGAGAATTAAACAAGCTGTCTAAGAAAAATAGGCACCCACTTCCAAGAATAGATGATTTGTTTGACCAGCTTGTAGGTGCGTCTGTTTTCTCCCAACTAGATTTGGCTACAGGGTTTCATCAGCTAAGAGTAGCAGAGAATAGTATAGACAATACTGCTTTTAGGACCCTTGATGGTTTCTTTGAGTGGCTCGTCATGCCTTTCAGTTTGACGAATGCACCCGCTTATTTTGTTGACTTGATGAGTAGGGTGTTTAGGGAGTTCCTTAATAAGTTTGTAGTAGTCTTCATGGACGATATCTTGATTTTCTCAAAGAACGAGGAAGAACATGCTTTGCAATTAAGAGAAGTCATGGATACACTTCGAGCACATCAACTTAAGGCGAAGTTCTCTAAAATGTCATTTTTGGAGAGAAGAAGTAAGGTTTCTAGGACATGTAGTGTCCAAATAAGGGATAGCTGTAGATCCCGCAAAATTGGTTGCGGTGCAAAACTAAAAGGTCCCAAGGAATGCAACAGAAGTAAGAAACTTTCTTGGACTAACGGGTTAATATAGGAAGTTCATTAAGAACTTTGCGAAGGTATTAGCCCCACTTACTAGATTAACGAAGAAGAATCTAACCTTTGCTCGGGATATTGATTGTGATGTCGCTTTCCAACGATCGAAGAGGGCTCTTACAACGGCCCCAGTTTTGACTTTTATCTTACGGTAGTAAAAGGTTTACGGTATACACGAATGCATGCGGCACAGGACTAGGCGCCATTTTGATGTAAGAAGGGAGGGTAAGGTCGTAGCGGATTCCTTAAGAAGAAAAAGGTTGACTTCAAGTCCTCTTTATGTGAAAAAGGAAAAGTTCAGAATACATATCAACCTTTTAAAACCTTCGGTTAAGTTAGTAGTTGGCATCGCTAGGAGTAAGACCTACGCTTTTGGGTCAAATAAGGACTTCACAAAGAAAAAAATCTCAGATAGTTAACTCAATCAGAGCACAATGAAGTGAAGCTCAAGAAGATGTGACTTAGAAGACTGAAGACTAGATATGCGCATCATACCCTTTTTGAGGGTATATCCTTAATCTCTCTTTTTCTGTAAAGATTTATTTGCATGCTAGTCTTTATGTTTTAAGTATATCCTCTCGGTCCTATCCTCAATCCTTAGGTAGAAGCCAATGGATGTAAACATGTGTTTGAGACATGTTATGTTTGGTGGATGTAAGTGGATGTAAGTGTTTGCTAGTGGTTGCTCGTGGATGCATACACACACACATTAGGCACTAGATCAGCTCAGTCACTTTCATAGTGCATATGTATATATGTATTTGTATATGGATTGAAAATTGATGTGTTATCATATGGATGTTGCATTTGTATGAATGATTGTGCACTCATGTAGGAATAATATGTATCATTTGGATTCTTCTGCGTACATAATGGACGCATGGCACTATCATGAATTGCATTAAGGAGGTCAACTGAATCAGTAGAGCGCCTGATTTTGAATTTGGGTAAGAGCGTATACACACACTATGCATATGTTCATGAAAAACATTAGAAACCTTTTTATGGACAATGGATGCCTGTGATTGAATGGTTTAGTAGACGGATGTTGGATGGTAGGATGTACATTCTTCTTGACTTGAAGATTTCGGGGACGAAATCCTTTAAGTAGGGGGGAATGTAACACCCCGTAATTTTAAAATGGGACATAAGAGATAATTAAAGAATAATTAATCTTAAAAGAATAATTAAGGGGAAAAGGTTGTGCCATTGCGTTCGTCATGAAATTCTACTTGAGATAGAGTCCGAGTTTGCATAAAATGGATATAGTATGAAGAAGTTATGGAGGTTAGAAGATTTCAGTTTAAACCAGAATTAAAATAAAATATTCAAAACAACGAAGACGGGAGGAGGAAACGCGGAACCGACCACGTTTGAGGTGTCGGCCCGAGATCCGCTGGGTCGACACCTGTGTCGACTCAGGCTCTTTGGGGTCGACACCGGGGTCGACATAGGTTTCGACCGCCCCTGTAGGGGTCGACCCCATCAGCCAGATCTGAGCAATGACGATTTTTGGTGTCTTAGAGCATATGTGGCTTGTTCTGATTGGCATGGTGAGGTGTCTTTGTGACTTGGATGGTTTAGATTGATCCTCGATTAATCTAAAAGCTAGAATTAATCCTATACATCTATATAAACATCTCTAAACCAAAACCCTAATTCATAACAATTCCTTATGACGACTCTATGCTGCTGAACTCTCAATTCTCTTAGCCGACGGCTCAAAAACCTAAATCATATTAGAAGTTCTTCATCAACAATCAAATTTTAAGCTTAATCAACATCAAATTAGAGTTTCTGCAACAACAATAATTCAATTCTCTTTTCTAATCCTAGCAATGTAAATTCACGTTATTTTCAAATCTTATTTTCAGATTTGAATACCTGATTGTAATCTTGATATGTAATAAAATGAATTGAAGTCTATGCCAGATTGTAAGATAATCTTTTTAGATGTATCCATATCCTTCTATTGAATCTACGTCTTACATGCCTTAGAGGTTATTTTTATTGATTAAATCAGGCCTATCTTTGTTGTACATCAGGTTCATAATCCTCTTTGGTTCGTGATGTTATTCATATGCCTGTGATAATGATTGTATCAGTTCATTCAAGAATCTGTCTTTGTTGTATCTAAATCTCTTGTATTAGGTCTGTTGTTACATGCCCATTTTTATGCCTATTCTTATTTTATGCTCCTTCTCTCTCTCTCTCTTCCCCTATTTCCTTTTTCTTTTATGAACCTGAGTTACCTTCGAACATAGGCTGAAATCGCAAAACACGAATGATTGGAATACGGGGAACATTTTGGGTAAATATTGGGCATAATGTATTCGGTGAAATAATTGGGCATAACATATTCGGAGAAATTGTTGGACATAATTTGTATCTTGTAATTTGGGGTATAAATGTTATTATTGCAAACTTGGTGTAACATGAAATATTAAATCAAGATTGGGCGGAAACTGTAAATTGAAATATTAATTCTAAATTGGGCTTAACTATTGGTTGGGACGCCAAGCATAATGTATATTGCGATTTTAATGCATGACTATTATTGCAATTTTGGGAAGATTGGGTGTAACCTATTTTGAGTAATAACTTGTAATTGAATTTGTTGGGCATAACTTGGGAATTGGAACATTACTAGTTTGGTGAATTTGGGATAGTTAGCATATGAAATTTGGACTTGGACATGTATAATAAATATGTAAATTGGCTAAAGATGAACGTGCCTAACCCAAGGTTAGAATGAATTGCGGTGTAAGACTGCACGAAACCGCCCGGCACATCCAGCGACCGCAACAATATAGATCTAATGTGAGAGGTTAGCACATTAAGCCCAAATTCCGAGGTTAGAATGAGATTGCGGTAGAAATCTGCCCCGAACCGCCTAGCACATCTAGCAACCACAAACAACAGTTCTAATGTGAGAGGTTGAGGCATTAATGAATGAATTAATGCTAATGAACGGACATACTTTGAGTGATAGGGTTAAGTAACATAAGAGGGCAACACTTAACCAATGTAACATGGCAAGTGGTACGGTTAAGTAACACAAGAGGGCAACACTTAACCAATGTAACATGACAAGTGGTAGGGTTAAGTTAACACAAGAAGGCAACACTTAACCAATATAACATGATGTGTGATAGGGTTAAGTAACACAAGAGGGAAACATTTAACCAATATAACATGAAAAGTGGTAGGGTTAAGTTAACACAAGAGGGCAACAAATTAACCAATATAACATGATGTGTGATAGGGTTAAGTAATACAAGAGGGCAACACTTAACCAATGTAACATGACAAGTGGTAGGGTTAAGTTAACACAAGAGGGAAACACTTAACCAATATAACATGATGTGTGATAGGGTTAAGTAACACAAGAGGGCAACACTTAACCAATGTAACATGACAAGTGGTAGGGCTAAGTAACACAAGAGGGCAACACTTAACCAATGTAACATGACAAGTGGTAGGTTTAAGTTAACACTTAACCAATGAACGCATGGGGTTAAGTTAATGGGAAACACTTAACCAATATAACATGATGAACAAATGGGGTTAAACTAAGGGGAAACACTTAACCAATATATTATGATGAATGAACAGGGTTAAGTTTATAGAAAACACTTAACCAATTACAACATGATGAATGAGAAGGGTTAAGTTAATAAGAAATACTTAACCAACATGACATGACGTGTGGATGGGTTAAGTTAAATTGAATGGATGGATAACACTTAACCAATTTGGGGGGGTATACGAATAGGCCCTAGGAAAGCCTAGTAACGGGGACCCATTTCAGCAGTAACCCACATAGATGTATCACGGTACCCTGAACTAGGCAGGGTGGGGCACGATTACTGGGCTGATTATAAGCAGTCAAACTAGCGGCAGGTGGTGCAGGAGTGTAGGTTCTGGCGGAGTATGGGCGTGCACATACTCTGGAGTGGATAAAGCAGGCACTGGGCATCAGTAGTATACACTGTGCATCTAGAATTTGTGTCGGGTTGCTATCATAGGGATTGATACACCTTATGGTGGGACTAGCACAGGGTATCTACACGTAAGAGAGGGCCGATTGACACAGACGCAAGGAAAATTAATACAAGTAGGGAGCCAATCGATGGGGGTAGTAAGGGTACATCTAGCATCTTCATGGCAATTAGGCTGATTGAGGTAAGATCCTCATACTAGATATACACCTGAAGGCTACCACAATTGCGAGGTTGGGATCACCTTATTATATAACATAGGATACTAGTTGGGACGCTAGTAGGGAATACAAATCGTTCTATAAAAGACACTAGTTAGGATGCTAGTTGGATGGTGCAGAGAAAAATAGGAAGTCAGGGAAAGAGCCGAAGTGCATTCAGTGTATCTTACCTTGTCATATCTAACGATCATCATTTGTTATCTTGCTATGCTTTTTATCATGGTTATGGTCTGGTATCCAGTTTATTCATGTCGTGATGCTTTTACCTATTTACATGCTGAAAGTCACTGGACTTACCAGGCTTTATGTCTGACTCTGTTTTGTTTCACTTTCTTTTCTTTCGTTTCCCCCCCAGGTTCGCAGGGAGGGAATATTACCACTTAGCTCAGTTTTCTTTCCAAGCTCGAAGCTAGTTGATGTATTGCTTTGAACCCTCTTTTCCACTGCTATGGCTGGCTCATGCTTTATTGTGGAATATCACTGTCATTTTATGCTTCTTTATTTTGTTAAACAATACAGATGCTTTGTTGTAATGGGTATTGTAAAACAATCTTTGTACAAGCTGTTTTACCAAGCTGCTGTTTCATCAATGAAGTAAAGTTTTATTTATTTTCCGCTGTTTAAATTTTTTCTGTTTTGTAATCTATCTGTTCTATACACTTACGACACTCCATCGAAGTTAATGCATTCCTTTTGTGAGTGATCTTAACGGAGATGTGGTGTTACATATACCAACTCAAAAGTGTCATCGCCAACACATACCACAAGTGCCATCGTCCAAACATACCACTAGTGCCATCATGAACACATACCACAGGTTCCATGATTTAAAAGAGTAGAATATATCACAAGTGCTAACACATAACATCCAAATACTTCAGTCAGTTTTCGGCATTATAGGGGTAACAATGTCATCTTCATCACTTGTTGTGGTGGCACAAATGTCTCCAATGTCTAAATTAAGATCTGGATTGGCTTTACCTAGCTTTTTTAACACCCATGACACATTCTCTTTCACTTTTCTGTTCACTTTTCTTTTCACTTTTTCTTCCAAATCCTCCTTAAGCTCTTACCTTATTTTTTGGGTCAGCTCTTGCACATAACTGTCTGAAGAACTAAGAGTTTTTGTAGACTTTTCAGCCATTTTACCTCGCCTTCCTACCAGCCAGTTCCGTGTGTGGCTCTTCCCACCAGAAACAAGTGCATCTGCCTCGGCAATGTTTCCTGCATCCACCATTGCTTGAACCTTCGCCTACAAAATGAAAACCAGGTAAGCATAAATAAATAGGCAGCTGGCAGGAATGAATTTATTAACAGAACTAGTTTTCTTTCAGACTAACTATGTGTTCGATTTAATAAGCAGCTCCAACAAACGTACAATGTGCCAATTATACTGACACAAGTACTACTATTTCAGTATCTAATTATATATGTACTCACGTATTTGGCCTTTAGTTCATCCATGTTAGTCATGTACTCGTTTATATGTTTCCAAATAAACTAAGGCAACGGATGGGGAGGCTTTTTCTGGGTCCTTCTTTCTTTGTCAAGTATTAGGATTACCAAAAATTAAACATAATTTGTGACATTCAATGTTAAGAATTTACAGATCTAGCTGCTGCCTATGAACATTGTGACAATGATATATAAAATATAATTCAATGATATAACAAATTAGAAATATCATGTGGCCAATTCAACTCAATAAAAATTAACTTAAGCTCAAAAAACACATACTATCTTTTCTTTGCTACTACATGAGTTTTGGGACCCATGATATATGTCTCATTTAATGAATTACAATGCGCAGAATTAGTATCAGCTAGGGCCTGGAAATCCAAAAAAAAAATAGCACTAAACAAGGATAAAGCGAACTACTAAAGAAAAGATAAGCACTAAACAAGCTAACGTGAACTACTAAACATTATACAAATGTGAATATCATTAAAGCCGTACCTGAACTGCTTCATCCCCCCAGTATTCCAAGAGCATTTTAAAATCCTCCAATGAAATTGTACTAGGCCTATTTGCAAGCCTTTCCTCATCAGTTGAATATTTTTAATAATACCTTGCTTAGATGCGAGACTTGTACTGCCTCCAAGAGTCATTAAGCGTGTTCAGGACCCACTTTTGTCCTTCTTCAGGAATGACATACCTAGCCTATAATATATCAACCACAAAATTCAGGAAACAAACTAATTAATTAAAACCAAACATTTAGGAAGTCAGTTGAACTGTATATGGTTAAGGAAATTAGATTGTACCAGAGCATATTCCAACATGTGTCGCTTTAATTGATCAGGAACAACATGCCAATTGATGTAAGTAAGAGACACATTATCCTTTGCTAGCGTCCCAAGAAAATTGCTTAACTCTGTAATATTTTCAGATACTGGCTGACCATCCTCATTCAACTCAATGACTACTTTATTATCAGGGGTTCTAGCATGCACCTTGGTCATTTTTGACTTCCCTCTAGGTTTTTTTGGACCTTGTACTTTATCTACCAGGTTCAAAAAAATGAATAGAAAATAGACACACTCAACAGTGCAGTGAAGTGCACAGATAAAGAAACATTATATTGTACCTGTACCTGCTTCATCTTCCTGTGCAATCCATTCCTGCTCTAATCGATCAGTAAGATTTTCCATTGTTGGAGGCGCTTCAACATTCTGTTTTTGACGTTTCCGCATCGCTAAATAAGCAGCAACTGAACCGGTAGCTTCACATGAATTGGTTGATTGTTTGAACAATTTGCTACATGTAGGTTTTAAAATGGATGGACAAGACGTTGTAGGTTTTAAAACTCCTGAAAAAGACAGTGGTTCCCGGATACTGAGTTTCTTTGGAGTGGGAGTGTGTGTCATGATCAAATCCTTGTTGGAGCCAGCTTTCTTTGGAGGGGAGTGCAGGTCATCGCTTCCTTCTTAATTTCAACGGCTACATTGGTTCGCGAACGAGTTCTCGGTCCAGGTCAAGGATCCATTGACTTAACAATTTGATTCTCTACAATTAAGTCGAAGTTTAAGATTTTTTACATTCTAAAGGCAAAGACAACAAGTAATAAACAAATAACTTCTTTATACCTCCGAATCCGATGAATCATCAGTGTCGTCTTCACCAGCATTTTCTGGGATGTATTCATCACATCTAGCAACATCTTTACCTTTATCTTTCTTATTTCGTGCGACAACCTCTTGCATACAACTAACCAATGAAGGCACCTCAAGTGATCTACTAACTACATCGTTTTCTTGCATTCGCGCGATTCGCTCTTGTTCATACTTCGTGAAAAATGATGATTGTGAGAACTGCAAGCAGATTAGCATTGTTACTCACCTTCGATGATAAATTTAAGCTAGTTAACCAAATAGAGTGACATATAAACAGTTCTTGCTATTTTGACAGAATGCATGCACAAGAATTTTAATAAAAAGTTGTTTGAAATACAAGATTTCATTCAGATTAATAAAACTGAAATGAAAATTGAAAAATACCTGAACATCATCTTCATTCTCTTGGGTATCATCATCATTATCTATTTCATTTTCTACATTTAATTTTCTCCTGGTTCCTTTATCCGTCACAGTAACATCTTCTTCATCATTATTCATATCAGGCTCTGACAATAGTTTCTTCTGACCCACTTGAGTTGGGTTGTTTTTCATCACTTTGTGTTGCAGCTGAAGTCTATGTGCAGTAGTATACTTGCGCTTTTCAACCGGCTTCTTAGCAGAACCTGGAACAATAAAAATAATAACGATGGCCTCCTTCATAGTTCTTTACACACACAGATATATATAAGAATGGATCTATATTACATATACATATATACCTTGAAATATGTTTTTCCTTGGCTATATGATTACAAGTGGTTGCAATTGAATCAACGGATCATTGTCTTTGTTAATGGTGTTGTCGATGTAAAAAATCACTTCTCCTTGCTTTTTACAGCACTTATGAATTTGGTTACGTCCTTGTCATTCAATATTAGCTACCAGCCACCCCTCGTTCCTTTGCTGATGATATAGACTCCTCCTATTTCAGTGTAATGGAGAGCATCTTTAATAAAATCCATAAGCACACTGTAAGATAAGCGGTCTACATCATATTTTGTTACTATGAAGGATTCTTCAACGATGTAACATGTCCTTCAAAACTGTCCGCCATGTTGCAGTCGGATATTAATAAATTCATCCATTCTGTACAAAATGAATACATTAGAACAAGGTACATGCATGTTAAAGTGGACAAAAACCAAGAACTATAACATTTTGGTCTATAACCAATTTAGATAACAGTAAAGAAAGACATTACATCATAAAACATGTGAACAGTGTAGATTACATTATGAGAAAAGAGTGCCAAATACATTCATCAAAGATAATAATTTCCAGCTAAAACAAAAAGTGCCAAATACATCATAAATTAGACCAAATTAAAGTAGTAAGACAGAGGAATTTTTGGTCCTAACGAGACGGAACAGGATCAAGAACTTCTGCTTCTAGTTCTGTTTCAAGTTGTATTACGGGGACATCATCCCTAATCCAACCCCCATTAACAACTTCTGGTTCTAGTTCACCACCTATGCCCATATCATGTGAATGCATATTGCTCATGTCTTCTTCCACTGCATTCTGATTTTCAGTATCACACCAATCTCTCAGCAATTTTTCAATAACGTAATGACTGTTCTTTTCAACTGCATCTTCCACATAAAATATTTGCTGCACTTGCAAAGACGGACATAAGGTTCTGTTTTATGGCACTTGCTAAGATTTACTCTAGTAAGACCATATGAATCTTTTTCCTCTTGGTACCAGCAACATATAAAAAAGACCACTGTGAAAGCTCCCCAATAACCAAGCTCAAACATTTCTTCGATTGATCCGTAGTAATTGGCATCACCCACTGTTGGGTTTTGGTCTTTCGAACTTGCAAAGCTGGTGGTTTTGGCAGTAAAAAATATACCACTATTTTGTGTGGTACATCGAGAATCTCTAAATTTTGTGTGGAATCTATATCCATTTACTATATAACCGGTAAACTTCCTAGCTACTCGATTAGGACCTAATGCAAACACCTCTAAATCAGTTGAAATATTGTCCTTTTTCAGAACATCTTCTTTAAGCCAATTCCAAAACTCTTCGAAATGTTCTCGTTCCCTCTTGTATCTCCTTGGATTTGCAAGACCATCCACAAAAGCTCAATGAACCCTAAATAATAACTAAGGTCAAAAAATTATGAAATGCAGATGTTAATTTATAGTTAAGGAAATGATATAGGAACTTAAAAACTTACTCGATCAAACTCTCAATTTCTTTATTACCGGAATTGAACAGAATATAGTGATGCGTTGCCTTCCAATCTGCATCTTTCAAATTGAACATCTTCCCATCTTTATTCTTCTTTGTTCCAATATGATATTCCAAATCTGTTGGACATCTTCCAAAATCAATCGACGTGTTTTCTGTTCCTCCATCAACGCTTAAAATTTTTGAACAGAAGGTCACACACTGTTTTGCCAAGTAACCTTCTGCAATCAAACCTTCCGGTTTGTTTCTATTTTGCACATAAGATTACAACTTTCGTAGATATCGCTCAATTGGATACATGCATCTAAGATGTTCAGCCCGCCGTATTCGATTTCTCTACATAAATGAATAGGCAAGTGTACCATTATATCGAAAAAATCTATGGAAAAATCATTTCAAAATGACAAAGTATCTCGATAATTTCTTTTTGTAGCCTCTTGATATCATCCACTTCGATAATCTTGCTCCATAATCCTCAAAGGAGTGCACTAAATCTGATCAATGATAACGCAACCCCGGGTTTTGATGCTTTCTTCACTTTTGGTGCTTTCTTCACATTCGGGTTCTCTCTTTTATGTGCACGTACCGACTAACATTCGAGGCACAACCGTAGGGCAGTTTGGCATTCTTCAATGCAAAGCAAAAGATTTCTTTTTCCTTATTTGTCATATCAAATATTGCAGCTCTAATTTCAACATGCTTTCCGTCACCACATTCAACAGGATGAAGGGCCTTATGCCCAATTCCTGTAAATCCAAACAAGAATTTAGGTGATCCTTCGACATGCGACCTATACTAAGTAAAGTACCTAATATTTTGTAGCATATGTTCTTCTCTATGTGCATGGCGTCCAGGCTGTCGAAGGGGATTATGACACCAATATGGTAAGTCAAATAGTATTGACCTTTTTTTAAAAGGGCCGTCACTTTTACCAGATTTCTTCGTCTTATCTCCAAACCAATTTTTGAACCCCCGCAATAAATCTTCAATATCAGTTCCTGGTAATATTTCTGGAATACTCCCCATTTCTGTTTCGCCATTAAATCTCCTCTTATCCAGCCTCCACTTATGTGTCGGATCAAGAAACTTTCTATGGTGCATATAACACATTTTTTTGCTATGCTTCAAATAATTTGAAGAAGTTTCATAATTGCACACTGGACACGCTAGTTTCCCCTTTGTGCTCCAACCTGACAGCAAGGCATATCCCAGAAAATCACTAATGGTCCATAAGATGCTTGCACATAAATTAAAATTCCTATCAGTTAAGGAATCATATGTTTCGACGCCAACATTCCATAACGCTTTCAATTCCGCAATTAAAGGCTGCATATATACGTCAATACTATTCTTTGGAGAATCTAGACCAGATATTAATGTTGAAAGAATCAAATTCTCTTGTTTCATACATAACCAAGGCGGAAGATTGTAGTTTACCAACACAATTGGCCATGTACTATAACTTGAATTCATTGAACGATATGGATTAAATCCATCAGATGCTAGACCCAATCTAACATTACGATTTTATGATGAAAAATCAGGATAGCGAGCATCCATCATCTTCCATGCCACACCATTAGCCGGATGTCTTAAGTTTCCATCTTCTTTTCGTTCCACTTGGTGCCATCTCATAAGTTTGGAAAATTCTTTGCACATAAACATCCTTTGTAACCTTGGTCTTAGAGGAAAGTACCTCATAACATTTGCCGACACTTTGGGAATCGACTTTGGTGGATCATTGTTATCAATGATGTCTTCTTTTTCTTTTACAGCCCACCTCGAAAAACCACAAATGTCACAAGCCTCTTTATCTTTATTCTCTGCCCAATATAACATGCAATGGTTTGGACAGGCATGTATTTTATGGTAATCAAGACCTAAATCCTTAATGACATTCTTTGCAGCGTAGGAAGACAAAGGCAGCTGGGCATCAGGAAAGGCTTCTTTTATAAGCTTTAGTAATTCCCCAAATGCAGACTTGTTAATTCCATAAGCACTTTAAATGATAAAGCTTGATCAAGAAACTTAGTCGAGAAAATTTAGTGCAGCCAGGATATAACGATTCTTTCCTTCTTTAACATGCCGATAAAATTTCTCGGCCTCTAGATTTGGTTCTACTAGAAAGTCCCTGGGATTTTGACCAAATTTGTAACCTGCACATTGGAACATCACATCTAAATTATCCTCAAAATCCATCTCCGTTGCACAATCCATATGTTCATCAACACCTATTAATTTTGTCTGTGAAACTTCACAAATCCCTGGGATTTTGACCAAATTTGTAACCTGCACATTTGAACATCACATCTAAATTATCCTCAAAATCCATCTCCGTTGCACAATCCATATGTTCATCAACACCTAATAATTTTGTCTGTGAAACTTCACAAATCCACCCGGTATGTAACGGAGAAGGGCCATTAAAAGTAAGATGATCGTATATGACATTTTCACAATACCAATTACGTTCTATACATTTTTTGCAGGGGAACTTCATCTCATCATCTACTTTATAAATGGGAAATGCATTTCTTAGAAAAGCTATTACCCATCTTACATATTCTGCACTTGATCTCGGAAGTCCTATCCATAAGTAATACTCACTATCCATTGCTACAATCTAACCACGGCCTAGTCAGACCAAATTCGATACCACTAATAGTTTCAAGACACAAACAAGGGATACCCTGAAAGGTTTGACAAAATTAGAAATAAAAACAAAACAAATTAATAATTTACAAATATACATAATCAGTGTGATGATACAAAGATGATTGTTTTGATATGAATTATCACTAACTTTTGGAACTGAGTTATCAGGAGAATACATAAAACAAGAAACCAAGGATATTGAACGCAAATTTATAACAATACATGACTGCACCAAAACACAACAGTACAGATACAAAGACTATACAGGTGATACAAAGACGATACAGTTGTACCTAATAGAACGAACGATGCAATAATTTAATTTTGTCTTCTAATGTTTAGCCCTTGAAGCTGGTCGTTAAGTATACTAACGTCAGTTCGAAAACCAATAACTCGATTTTGCAACACTTTAAGTTGATGTTGTAATTCATTTGCGTACTCAGCGGCTCGACTTGGAAACTGTTAGTCAATCCACTACCAAAAGGTACACCCTGTGGGATAAACACGACATCTAAAATAATGACGACCAATGTTGAATCCAATCAAAATAACATCTTCTACAGCGGCATACCCACAATCACACATTATGATTGGTGAGTCAGCTTGCTGTTCATTAACCACTTGGTTGTTTTGATGCTGACGACGCAAGGCAGCACGACTATGCCATCGCATCGCCCTTTCTCACGTCGTTCTTCTTCTCATCATTGTCTTCGGAGTTCTTCTTGCTCTAATTCATATTCAAGCAAATCATCATAGTGCCTTTCTTGCATCTCTATATAAAAATCAATATGAGTTTCTGGTGATGATGCATTTGACAATCGTAGATCACCCATGTCCAGGGTATCTTCATAGTCATACAATGTAGGAAGATAAATAGGCATTATTTAACTACAAACAAAAATAGACATTTAAACATTTAAATTGGATTTCTTTTGTCCTCTAAATTTTGTTTCCACCTCTCGAAATAACATTATTTACTGAAACATCAATGGTTTGGCAAACATAAAAATACAGAACTTGCACAATTTCAACACATGCAAACATATAAATACAACACTTCAAGTATGAAAAATCTTAATTTATGGCAATTGGTATACTCCAACTACCCAGAGACTTTGAATGTTAGACCAAAATAATTTAGAGATGAAATCATCTAAATAAAACCAAAATGATGAAGCCCTAACTACCTATGATTGTCCTAAATGATCCAAACCCGAGGTGTAAAGTTTGTAAAATAGGAGCAATCGGAGGTCATCATGGACGGATTTCATGGAGAGAGAAACGGACAGAAGGAGGAGTATGGGAGAATTTTGTTTTGGGGGGAAGTATTTCATGAATGGGGAAAAGATCGCGCCAAATTTTCACTAAACTGAAGCAGGGATACGTTTGAACCATTGGATTAATCAAAGATCTATGTTATTTACTTATTTAAACTGATAACGCGGATCGCTGACCTAACATGTATTTATGTAAACAACACTTTGAACTGGTGTTGCAAGTCATAACATAAGAATTCCAACCGCAATACTGCATTCATATCTAATGCAACAACATATGAATGTTATTGTAGAAGATCAAAGAAAGCATATTCGCCACACTTTTCATGCAACACATACAAATTAGTGTCGAATATGCCCACTTTTGTAGTAGTGTTTGATTCTTCATAATATAATACTTAGGGTATAAAAGTTCCACTCCAATTCTTCAACGTGCCTCTCATTTTTTTTGCTAAATTTGAATGCAATTTAATCCTTTAACCACTTTATTTAACATTTTTACAGATGTAGTGGATTGTTCTTTTATTTTTCATACAACCAAAACAGCATACGAGACTCTGCTTTTGATTCGGTGCACAATTCGATCTTTGGAGCTTGGTTTCTTTTGTTTTGTCAATATACGATATAACAATTACTAACGTTTTGACTGTTCATTTGACATTAACAGGAACATCGTTGTTGATGTTAAGGGAACATATCAGAAGCAAAGCAAGACTAAACCTATCATTTTTCTATTTTTGTAAGTAAATTTATTGATGTAAAAATGTATGTCGTATTATGTGTGGACATGGAAAAGTTGACAAAACAATATGTATAAAATGCTAAGTTGTTTGAATGATATGTATGAAATAACATACAATAATTTATATATTTGTTTTTTTTTCGTTGGGCTGTTTTATTTATTTTAGCATTGACAGTTGGACGATAGTATTTGGTAAAGCTGTAAGCAGAAAACATGAAAGAATGTTTATTGGCAGAATGGAAAGGGAATAGTGACGGATCATCTACAGAAAATGTTTGATCTAAAAAATATTTTGTCGATAATCCATTGGCAATTAGTAAGGGTTTACCCACTCCTTTTGTAAATAATATTTTATTATAAATTAATTATCCGTCGGTAAATAGTCGGTATATAAATAAAAATTAAATTAATAAATAAAATTTTATTTTTATTATAAAATTAGTAAAATGAAGGAAAACTGTCGAAAAACTCATGCTAAAGTCTGTCGCAAATTCGGACACAATTACCGTCATGGTTTTTGCCAACCACAGAGTTATGCAGGAAATCCGTCGCTAAGGCTAATTTAGCGACGGATTAGAAGCGGATACGGCCGCTGCTATATGTTGTTTTTCTTGTAGTGTTATTGTAAGATTTCAAATTTCAAGACAATTGGAGTTATTATGTGATCATGCGCAATATAAACGAATATCAATTTACGATACGATGTTAAAATAGGAGGTTTTCAAAAGGTCTCACATTTCGACGAAACCAATTCCATCATGTTCGAAATATTAAGTTATTATAAGATTTCCGATTTCATTCTGATCGGACGTTGAATGTGTTGGTACGATTTTAAAAATGTCGAATGTAAACCGCATGTTAAATAATAAAATATGGCCGCTCTCGAAAAATCCTTACAAAATATTTACTGAACCTGTAGACCTCTTTTCAAAATCTCAGTAAAATCTTACCGCACTTTGTACAAAACATCACAAAGTTAGAACAAGTTTTTAAACAAAAATCTGGAAAATCTCAAAATGCTTGGATTAAAAAAAAATCTCTGTCCAGTTGTTGATTGCGGAAAAATCTTTTAGAAATCTCGGCTAATATACGTACTCAGTCAACATAAATTTTTGAAAAAGATATCGGATAAGGATTCTCGAGTTTTTCAGTCAAAAATATCGGCTGCAATATATTGTTCTATCCTAAAATCATATCCTGACACTCTGACTTTAAACACCACATCCTTTTATTCCTTCTCCTTTTAAAAACAATAGTACAAAACGAAGCCCCACTGCTACTACTTCTTCTTCTATAATTTCATGACTTTAAGATCCAACCACAAATCGGAAAATAATTCATTATCAAATCGAAAATATAAAAATGAGATGGCATGATTCTTGATCCACTGAAGTCTCACAACCACTCTTTTCACGTCAAAAAGTTTTGTGTTGAGTTCGACATTAGTAATTTTCACACCCAGTTAAGGCAGCATGGCCTAGGTCTGCCCACTGTCGACGCTAGGCGATGTCAAGGGGAAAACTTAGGGTGGCGTAAGTGTCAGGGTGCAGGGCGCACGGATAAGCGGAGTTTGGCGTGGGTTCGTGACAAAAAAAATTGTCGTTGGTCTATCTGTGGGGAGCAGTTACTAGGCCGAGCGGGAGGATGGAAGGAGGCTGCGAGTTTATTGGGTTGATGGCGGGAAGGTAGAGGTCAGGATGGAAATCATGTTGGTGAAATCAGATTGGTTAGGGGGTGTGTGGAGGGTGGAAGACGTGGTTAAAAGAACTGGCCATGGTGAAGAATAACAATGGGGAAGTCGGGTGTTTGTTGTGAGGGGGGAGATGATGAGCATGAGTTTAAACATAATTAAGGTTAAATGATGATTTATTAAAGAGGTTAATGATGGTTAGATTATAAATTATATATAAATCTTGTAACGACGATTTATATGTCATACGTGAACAGAATCAGATGAAACAAGCATCGTTGGGTTCGTAATCGCGAAGTCTATGCATACGAGCTGGAATGGAATGAATCGGAGCTCATCGGAATTTTATATAGTTTCAAACGCTCGTTTGAAACAACATAAATCATCCATAATTTGTCGATCAAAATGAATGCGAGCAAACTCTCACACTTTCTGGAATTATGTGATGTGTTAAATTCATATTAGCATAATTTATTGTTAATAGCATAAATTGTGTGATTGGATGAATTGGATGATTTATTGGTTGTTGATTGCGTTGGATGTTCGTTGTTTAATTGTTGATGGTCGTGATTTATATTCCGCCATTTAAATGATTTAGAATAGAAATTTTATTTCATTTGAATCTATAAAATGATATTATGATCTGTGATGTAGGGACAAACAGGTTGGAGCGACCTAACCGGATTCCTGAAATAATGTGTATATTACTTGATTTCATGTTATTTATATATGAAATGTTATCTCAAGTAATATTAAATCTTGATTGGATGTTAATGGTTGAAATTGATGTTGATTGTTGATTTGGATTCAATGTTTGATATTTTTTAATCAATAGACAATATTGATTAAGTGATTGGCAAGAGATGACCTAAAATCCATGTTTTTAAGACATCGATTGTTGTTAGGCGAATTGATGAAGTTTGAAGTTATATTTTTTTATAACTAAAGCTATAATTTTAATTTATATTTTTATAAGTTAATTAAAATAGAAGTTTATTTATAAATTAACTTTTATTTTCAGTTAGTTTTATAAAAGTATTATAAAATGAATTGTTATAGAAAATTCTTATGTTTTAATAAGATTTATATGCAAGAAGTCAGAAATTAACCTATGGGTTAATAAATTTGAAATAATTGTTCTTATGGAATAATTAAGTGATTTTGTTGAATTAATTATATAATTAATTAATTCAAGGGAAGGAATTAGTTGGAATCAGTTAACAAGATAACTGATGATTTTCAAGTTGACCAAGTCAACTATTTTTAATTGAAGTTGATTATTAGATTAATTTGTTTAAAATTAATCTGATAAAAATGGTTTCGATAATAGTTATTCAAACTTAACAAATGTTCTTAAAAGTTAATAAATCTTTTAATTAATCATGTTTAAAGTATTTATTGAATTGTTTATTACTATTTTAATAATCTTTTAAAAGAGATTAACTATTCTACTTTTAGTTAATCAGGAAGTTAACTAATCTACTGTAGTTAATGATGAAGTTAATTATTTTTTTGAAGTAAAAGGTAGTGAATCAGCATGATTCACGCCTAAAATATATACCATTCATCAAGTAACCGTGCGTATATTTACAATGTATGTACAACCAAAACAGCAAAACAGCAAAATAGGCCATCACAACATACGGCCATACAAAAAGGAGCCAAACATCATAGTTAACATTACATAGCATTAGACATAACAGAAAAACAGCAAAAGGCTAGTGAAACAGTAAGCATCATCGTCAATCATGAGGTCCAGTGATCCGCCCCCTCTTACGAACTCGGTCTGCAATGCTCTCAACGTTTCTTTTGCGCTCCATGCCTGCCCAATCATAGACAAAATTAAGAATAGAGTAAATAATACTGTTAGGGGCTTTGAATTTGCGGTTAAATTTTCTGGAGTTTCGTTCATGCCAGAGCAACCAAGTGTAAGCGAAGTTCAACAAAGCAAAAAGAAGACTATCATGAGAGGCATGCAAGGACGGGTAAATTGTGTGCCAAAAAACAAATTGGTCTGCAATGAAATCACTCCAGTGCAAGTCAAGGTAAAGCGCAACCAAACATTTTGTCCAAATATAAAAAGCAAAGTCACAAGCCAAAAATAGGTGGTGGTAGTCCTCGTCGTCATGACCACAAAAAACACAGCCATCCAGAACATGCACTCCTCTCTGACGAATTCTGTTAACCATATTCAATCTACCATGAATCACGACCCACATATGAATTTTGACTTTATCAGGGATTTTGAATCGCCACATAAGCTCAAACCCCAACCTCCTAACCCCAGCAAAATTGAACAACTTATAGATGCTACGAACACTAAACAACTTCCTTTCCCCCTCCAACATCCAAATAAAATCATCCCGCTCATTATTCAAACTCACCGCTTCAAGCAACTCGAACAAACTGCATAGCTGAATCAATGCATTACCAGCTACAAGTCTTGAGAAATTCAATCTCCATTTGAAACCCGCTGAATCATTATCATACATCTCTCTAACAGTGAAATTTTTGTTACAAGCAATATCAAAAAGCTCTGGAAACTCCACACTCAAAGGGACATTAATTAGCCAACTATCCAACCAAAATGATGTATTGTATCCATTCTTCACCACAATCTTAGTACCCAACTTCATCCACTGTGCATGAACCATGACATTACGCCAAAACGCCGAGCATCTTGAAAAATCAGTATTCCAACCAAAATTACCATTGTAATATGTACTAATGATCCACTCCTTCCATAAAGCGTGCTTATCAGAAATCATAAACCACAACCACTTACAAAGAAGAGCTGAATTCATTGTCTTTAAGTTTATAACATCAAGGCCCCCTTGCTCTTTAGATTTGCATACTTGGTTCCACGATATCAAACAGCTTAGCTTCTTCGTCTCTTTAGAACCAGTCCAGAAAAAATTACGACGAATTGCATCAATCTTTTCCACCACCCAACCTGGAAAGTGATAGAAGGACATCCAGTACAATGGAATCGACGATAGGACAGAATTGACAAGCACAAGACGACCAGCACGGGATAATGAGTTGCCTTTCCACCTAGCCAGTCTCGTGTCCACCTTTTCAATCAAGTGCTGCCAGTCTTTCTTCATTAATTTCTTGGGGCGAATGCACATACCCAGGTAATTCAAAGGAAAAACTTCCGCCTTGCAATTAAACATTTCAGCACAAGACCTGCGTAAATCATCACTACAACCCAACGTGTAAACACTGCTCTTATGAAAGTTAATTTTTAAGCCAGATAAACTTTCAAAAGCATATAAAATAAATTTAAGTGCAGCAAGGAATTTACAGTCAGGTTTACTGAATATAATGGTGTCATCAGCATATTGCAAAGAATTGATGCCCCCAACCACATGGTCACTGCCAAAACCACTAATAATCCCCTCTGCACAACCCAGCTTCAGAATTTTGGAAAAAACATCTGCCGCCAAATCAAAAAGAAGAGGGGAAAGTGGATCACCCTGTCTCAGTCCACGCATAGAATGGATGGTAGAGCCGGCAACTCCATTAACACAAATGTTGGATCTACTTGATGAAAGAATCATGGAAATCCAATCAATCCACTTGGTGGGGAAGCCTCTTGCCTTCAGCACTTCAACCATAAATCGCCAGTCAACTGTGTCAAAAGCTTTGGCGAAGTCCAGCTTAAGGATAACACAAGGGACGTCAAATCTATCACAATGAGAAATCACTTCGCCAACCAACACAGCACCATCCAGAATGTTCCTTCCTTTAATAAAAGCAGTTTGGGATATATCTATCAACGAATCCATCTTAGCTTTCAGCCTATTGGCCAAAACCTTCGTAATTAGTTTGAGACTAGAGTTGAGAAGGCTAATCGGTCTGAAGTCAGCGGTAGAGACATTACCTTCTTTTTTGGGGATTAAAACTACGTTAGCATAGCTAATCAAATCCAACCTCAAAGAGCCTTTGTGGAACTCATCAAACAAACGCAAAACATCATATTTCAACATGCCCCAGTATTGTTGAAAGAAAAAGGTGGGAAATCCATCAGGCCCAGGTGCTTTGTCCCCCGGCATCTCCTTCAAAGCATTCAAAATTTCCTCTTCAGAAAAAGCACTTGCAACATCCGAGAGATCAGTTACAACAGGATACAATTTGCTCCATTCAACAGAAATACGGTTCTCAACACGAGAACCGAAGATGCTTTTATAATATTCAGTGAAGGTATCACTCAAAAGTTGTTGCTCACAGATCTCCACACCATCCTTCCAAATACTGTGAATCAAATTGGTATGGCGTCTACCATTGGCAACTCTATGAAAAAACGCTGTATTTCTATCCCCTTCCTTCAGCCACTGAGATCTTGATCGCTGTCTCCAAAAAATCTCTTCCTGATCCAAAACTTTGTTGAGTTCACGTTCTCGCTGCTGAAGCAAATCTCTTTCAACATCATCAAGTCCTCTTTCCTCTTCCAGTATATTAAGCTCAAGAATTTGTTTTTCTAACCTCTCCTTTTTAATTCTAATGTGACCAAACTCCTCAGAATTCCACTTTTTAAGAAATTTCCTCAAAAGTTTAAGTTTATTACAAAGGGTTCTCGCTGCATCACCACTCTCCCCAAATTCAGACCATTTATTGTACAACAAATCGGTAAAATTATCTTCCAAGCACCACATTTTTTCAAATCTAAAAAAAGGCTTTTTCCTAATGGCATCTCCAGAATCTAATACAACAGGGCAATGGTCGGAAATAATTGTAGATAAGCCTTTTTGGGCGGTTAAAGGATGAAGATCCTCAAAGTGTGCATTGATGAAAAAACGATCAAGTTTCACAAGTGTCGGTGGAGTTCTGCCATCAGACCAAGTGAACTTTCTATTAGCGAGAGGGAGGTCAATTAACTCACACTCCCCAACAAACTCACTAAAATCAGCCATGTCACCAAAATGATTAGCACCAGAGTTACTTCTTTCATAACCAAATCTCGTAACATTAAAGTCTCCTCCAATAACCCAAGGGCCGTACATCAAACTATGAAATTCCATCGCTTCTCTCCACAAAGTTTTCCTTTCACTTCTAGTGTTTGGACCATAAACGTTTGAGAAAAAATAAAGCTTCTTAGTCGTTACACATTCCAATGCAACATGTAGGCAATGTGTTTGACAAATCTCTTGTTTAAATGTCCACAAATTACTATCCCAGCCAGTGAACAAACCTCCAGCACTTCTAGTGGCCGGAATAAATCTCCACTCATCTATAACCCCCCAACCCAGAGTTTTAAAAATAAGAAAATCAGGATTTTCAAGTTTAGTCTCTTGAAGCAACACAATGTGGGGCTTGACCGACTTGAGATAATTTTTAACTCTAAGACGTTTGTCATAATTACCCAAACCTCTAACGTTCCAGGTTAAAACAATCATTGGGGTGCGTCAGCCCTATCTAACTCTTTACTTCTAATGTCACTAGCAACAGAATCGTTTAACAAAAAACTAGAGCTACTAGCAACAGCATGCATTTGATCAGGAGATAAAGAATTAAGGATAGCAGGGATAAAAACGCTACCTTCCAGAGGATGAGGAAGGCCACGAGCACTTCTCCTTAGGATAACCACACCAGAGTCCACTGGCATCTTGCCTTTTCTTTTGCTTGTTGCACAAGAGCGTTCATCGGAATCTGAAACGGCCAAAGCATTACTCCCTCCACCAAGATCGTAATCATTATCATCCCCCCCAAGATCGTAGTCCTCATCATTATCTTCTCCAAAAATATTCCTCAAGCCATCGAATCCAATCTCCTCCCTACCAGTGTCATCAATACTATCATCAACAGCTTCCGTTTCAAGAGCTTCCACCTTATCTTTAGCAACATTATGATCCATCACATCATCTTCTCTATCAACAGGAATTGGTAAGAAAGAATTACTGCCCAATCCAACATAAGCAGTGGGAGCGCTAACGCTTCTAGCCTTAAGTACTTTCATCTTGCCATTCTCCCCTCTAACAAAAACCGTTTTACGAAGTTCTTGTCTGTCCACTTCCTCAGAGGATTCACCGTCGACTTTCGTAATGGAGACATTATGGAAAAAGCCCTCAACAGGAACCACAATCGAAGGAGGAAGCTCCAAATCCTCATCAATCCACATCAACGCCTTCAGAGAGGAAAAATCGGTTACATTCCACACTCCATGCTGGAGTCTAATCACTTCACCTACCTCCGCCAACGCCGACTTGAGGGAATCAACACTTCTACACACTAGTGGAATATTTTTAAGTGAAACCCAGACTTCAATCCTCTTTCTCGCCATGCTCCCAATTTGCGGGCCCCAACGCTTCAAATTAATTACACCCTTTGAGTCGAAGAGTGAGTAGTAAAATGTTTCAGTCAACAAAAAGGGAGGAAATTTCGCTATGAAATCATCGCCAAATCTACGCACCGTCCACACCCAGCCCGGCGCACGCTTGCCAAAATGAGTTCCCAATAAAGTCTCCATTTCATTGATCGAGAAAGCACCACGAGCGATGGAGAGAACCACCATCGATCTAACCTTTTTAAAATCGTCAGGGTAAAACGCCGCCGAAAGAGGAGGGAGCGATTTAGGGTTTTCCATTTTTTCCGGGATTTTGAGATGAAATTTGCAGTTGAAGCCCTTATGCCCAATTTTGTTGCAGCGAAAACAAACCATAGGATTTCGACAGCTCCTAGCCCAGTGATCTGGAGAGCCGCATCTGAAGCAACCATTATCAGATTTGATGTTTTTTAATTTTTCCAAGTAATTGTTCGAAATACGAGGCGACGGCTGAGGAGTAATGCGAGGTTTAAATATATTATTTCGAGGAGCGTTACGCTTTACACCTGGCCGTAGCAAGATCTCCTTGTACGATGGAAGTACATCTTTGTTTTTATCTGATCTGTCGTCTAGTGAAGAAGAAACGTGATTAGAGATAGAGGAAGTGAGATTATTGATCACGTTTTTAGAATTCTCCATTAGGGTTTTGAAGGTCACCATTTTTTTTATTTTGAAAGGTTGAATTTCATATTATAATTTATGATGAAGTTAATTATTACTGAAATTAATAAAAATTAAGGTGGTATTCTTTAAACGAATTTCATTTTTAGAGAGTAATCGTGTTTATAACGAAATTTCAATTGAAATGTTGGAAAGAGTTTTGAAAGGGAATTATAATAAATCCAAACTCATAAGCAAGGCTTATAAAAGAAATGCAAGGCTTATGCGATGATTTTAAAAAAGCGTTTTCTTAATAAATTAAGTAAAATGATTGCAATCGGAAAGAGATTCTACAATAGATCCAAGTTTGATAAATAGAGTTTAAAAAGAGATTTAAAGCGAAGGCGATGATTTTAATCAGGCGTTTGCGGAATATTTGAGTTAAGAGAGGACAATTGAAATGGAAAAGAGATTCAAGAATGAAAAGGTAAATAGTTTATGCTAACCAACATTCCGGTCCGATTACCAGGAGGAGTCCAGGCCCATACGACTCGGCCTATCGCATGGCTTAACGGCCCAGAAGCATTGCAAAATCCTTAAGGATCAAGCCAAGATGGGGTTGCGGAAGAATAGTCATCATGGCTCGACAGACTACTCTCGAACTATACAAGTCTCGGGTCAGATGTATGCACTCAGAACTACGAAAACAGATTGAGAAAATCATGGTTCTGGTACTAGAGGACTCGGGTCGGATCGCTAGCCGAATTTCGTATCCCTCGGATACGAAATTCGCCAACACCAAAGACCGCTTGCCCGTCCAGCATTGATCACTTCCAAAAGATTGCGCAACATGCACCGATCAATTCCATAATCCACCGTTGGCTCAGTCTAGCTTCTCATCACCGTGCCTCGCGTCACCACGGCATAACATCATCAGCAAACACAAAGTGATTCAATCAAAAACGCAACATAAACATAAAATGTAGCGACCCGAACTTCCCCGGTAAGGAAAGCCCGGATTGCCTTGAGAACAACACACATCGGAACGCAGACAGAAGAACATTTCATTGTTTACTACAACAATTCCATCAGATACAAGAATATACAAAGTAAAAATGAATATTATACATTTGATAAATATCAGATATTACAATAAATTACAAAGCAGCGGAAAAATAATATAAAGCACAACTGAAAGTAATACACGGATACAGAGCTTTCCGAGCATCGTTCCAGCTGTAAATCAGTATTCTGTGAATATAAATTTGCAAAACCAAAACTACTAGCTGCCCGTGTGGAAAATATGGCCACCCAGAGTTTAGGTTAAAACAATAAACTCCAGGTCAGTCATGTGACTGGTGTGAGAACTAAAACAGTTATTATTCTTTATTTTAAAGTTCGGTAAATCAAGGGACCACGCCGTATGACACGGAATGGGGTTTCCTCCCAAGAATACCAGTGCATAAAACAAACAGCGCAATGCTAAATAAAGAAAAATGAAGCTATTATAAGACCCAGGTCCCATCACACAATGCAACGCAAGCCGGAGGATAGGGTTTTTACCTTATAATAGCCAAAGCATGCTTGATACGTAAAAAAACACATTATTTGATACTATAATAAGTGTATAGTTTCAAAACAATTTCAATCATAAATATCAATCCTAGGCGGCATGAATGACCCATACCACTATGTCGCCATACTAGGTCTACAAATAAAACCGCAATATCACGTATTGGAAATTGGATTTCCGTCATGAGTCGAGGCAAGGGGCAAGCTCCTCTCCGTTCGAGACACTCTAGCAAATGTCATGGGACCGCACACAGCAATCCCTGGATCCTCCAAGGCCGGTCCTCTCTTACTTTTGAGAATTGGCAATTCCTGAACACACGTTTCCCGGTCTTTACAGACCTATATCCGAGGAGCCTCGCATTCCAACAACCACATAGGAGAAAAGTAGATATAAATGTCAGGGCTAGTAGTTCACTGACACCACCATAGCTAGAAAGAAACGTCGTGCACTCCTTGGGTCCTTCTCCCGTTTTTGACTCATACCGGGGTGTAAGGCTCGCGAATTCAAGTTATACACAAAGCTGCGCCACACAGGCAGTGCTTTGATCATCAACCACAAGACTTTGCTTTTCAATAGAAGCCTTGATCAATTGCCACTTAGGCGTGCCACACAGGCAATTCACTCCATGCGACTGATGTCCATCGATATACAACCTCTGAGCTCGTACGTCTCACAGAAGGGCGTTAAGCAAGAGAATAAATTCTCCGCCGCCAAACAGATGTATATTTAATAGAGATCAATCAACACAAAATAAAATCCAATGTCAGACACACAGTCCATTTACAAGTTCGTTCTGGGTCTGAACGAAACCAGAGGCACTTTCCTCGCATATCCATCCATCTCCAAGTACGTCTGGACGATCCCCAACTGATTCCCTCATCTTGGGTGTACAACCCAATCAAGATAATCAGTAATCACCCAAACGATGTGAAGACTTCCGATCTTCAACCACCGTCTTCATCTTCGACTCATCGCCGAATCGGTTATTCAGAATGGGTATAAACCCGACCTTTCTGAATCACCCGCGTATATAATAAACACGTGTTACACGAACACAACAAATGCCTCATTCCAATTCAGAATATTCTTTTATTCAAATTTTCACACTCTTAGGCAAAGGTTCCCATTAATTTTATCAAAGATAAATTCTTCTAAATTTATTCTTTAATCATTCTTTGGATATTATTTCAAACCATATTATGGTTTTCCAAACTAGTCGGGATTAGCGAACCACACCGAAGTAATTATTTATTTTATTTCCCAATTCCAACCTATATATCCCATGGAGCAAAACTGGTGGTACTCCATATCTAACACCATGGTGTTATCGGTAAAATTAATTACCATTTCACGTTCAAATCTAATTAAAGATTTAACTATCGCTTTGGAGCAAAACTGGTGGTACTCCATTCTCGATCACCTTTCAGATTTGATAATTTAAATTATCAATTCACATTTCAATCTAATTAAAGATTCATTAAAACTCCACTTAGTTTTAATCTTCTCAAAAATCAATAACCTGTCTTTAACTGGGTTAAAGAACCAATGTCATCTAAAACACGATTCACGATAAACCCAAAAACCAATTCAAGTTCAATTCCAATTAAATATTATTTAATTGATACACTTCATTAAATCTAAATAGAAAGATTTCATCTTTTTCTTTATTGGGCTTAAGAACAGTGTTAATGAAGACACCATTCATGACAAACCCAAATCACATTTGATATTAAATACAAGGCTCTGAATAGAAAATATACCGGCTTATATTCAATATCAAATCCTGAAACCGACAAATATCGTATTGGAAATAACGATATAAAATATATCTTTCAAATTCCCATAACAATATTTGTATAATCACGAAATCCAACATCGAAATATTCCAAAGACAATTTCGATTCAAATCCACTTCCGCTTTATATATATTGGAAATTCTGGTTATTTTCAAAACCAATTCAAATTCAATTTATTCATTTCAAAAATAAATCGATTTTAATTCTAGTTCAAAACTAGTTCATTCCAATAAAAATATATTTTTATCCTTTCAAATGTGGGGTTTTTCATCCTAGTTCTTTTCAAATCATTTCTTATGATTTTACACTAATTATTAATATTTTTAATAATTTTATCAAGCCCCGTACAGTCGATTTCCATCAACGGCCATCGAACTGCACTTACAACGACCTTTTCCAAATTTGATTTGGACATAATTCCAAATCCAACTGTTAGATTTCAAATTTCTAATAATCATCGGAAATCTCTTTTCGATACGAATCCAACGGTTCCGGTTTTAGGAGAATCCGACGGTCGGATCTCCCGCAACGTCAATTCGAAGTCAATGGTCAAAATTCACGAACTGCCGCAGCGCGACACGTTCTATTCAGGCCATTATTTATATATATTATATATTTCGTCGATTTCCTTTTAAAATGTATTTTATAAATCGTTTTAAATTCGTTTTCCAAACCATTTCAACTCTATATTCAATTTCAAATCAAAATTGAATATTTCCTATCATTACTATATAAATGATAATATTTTCAAAACGTTATATTTTGAAATCACTACCTTTTCTATATTCATTATAAAAACGAATATAATCGATATAAATATCGTTCACGTCAAAATAGCGCAATTCTAATCAACACGGCCTTATATATTTCAATAAATTCGTTATTCTATTCAACAAATGAATATATTTTTCCTTTCAACACATGACTAATCTCAACACATGAGTACTGTCCACACACGACTATTTTTGTTATGTAATATATTTTATAAAATTATGGTATCTATCGTTTGATTTTTAAATCAGACTCCACTGTGAAGTAGTTTCTAATTTTAAATCTGATAAAGATGTAAATTTTATTGTTAAAACATTTTACTCAACATATGAATAGTTTCAACACATGAATGTCGTCAACACATGACTATTTTTATATTCAACACATGAATTTTCTTTTATAATATTCATTATTTTCCCAATTGGAATGAGGCCCAATCAATTACCATATAACGTTAATTATATGGGTTCCATACAACACATGTATATAATAACAACGATAAACAATCAACCATCATCCAAAGTGCACCACACAACTGCATAAGCATTAAATATAAATAATTAACGCTTACACAGCCTGTCGACCAATCGATCGACATACAATTAAATAATTGGGATTAGTGTGCGCCAAATATCATCCCAACACCCGTGTGGGGTTTCAAATCAACAAACACAGATTTTTATTTGTGTAGTTGTGCGATGTGTAAAATTTATCGTCCCAATCAATATCAGTCAAATCAGTGTATATAAACAAATCGGCCGATTTGTTTATAAATATTTATTTATTCACATTCACGTTAAAAATTATATTTTTAACGATAATTAATTTATTTCAACCATCTACATTTTATTATCGATTTCACATCAACATCACAAACAAATTTCACAACACATCAAACAAGCATACAAGCCGTCCATGGTCTGTGGACGACGGGTGTCGGGAGCTGCTAAGCACCCTCTGCATCCTAGTATATATATAACTAGAAAAGGAAATTTAGAGTGAGAAGTTCTCACCGACTAGCTAATCCAATCGCCTCGACTCTTCTTATGTAGAAGTCATCGCTGTTCTCGCCTTTTATCACTTTCGTTGCCCGTAGCCACTACATATATAAAAATCACATTTTTATATTGTTGCTATGTATATAAAATTCATATTTTTATAATCACTCCATATGGATAAAAATTCTATTTTTACACCGCTACTATATAGATAAAAATTCTATTATTACAACGCTACTATATAGATAAAAATTCTATTTTTACAACGCTACTATATAGATAAAAATTCTATTTTTACACAGCTACTATATAGATAAAAATTCTATTTTTACAACGATGTTCATATAATAAAGATTATATTTTTATCACGCTATTCTCTATATAAAGATCTCGCCTTCTCACATATAAAGATTTCGCCCTTTCAAATATAAAGATTTCGCCCTTTCAAATATAAAGATTTCGCCTTTTCAAATATAAAGATTTCGCCTTTTCAAATATATAAAAATCGAATTTTTATCTATATAAAAATCTCAACTTATATTTTAAACAAAATCACTTCTTTGTATTGTTAATTCCCTACAACAGATATAAAGATTAAATTTTTACTATCTATATAATATAAAAATCATATTTTTATATTCTCTATCTTACAAAAATCATATTTGTATTCTTCCTATATAAAGAAAATCCCAACTTTCTATTTTTAAAAATCACAACTTCATATGCCAAAATCCTACCATTACATGGTTAAAAATCATAGCTTTTCCTACGGTAAAAATCATCTCTTTGCTATGATAAAAATTCTATCTTTTCATCAAATAAAAATCCTTACTTTCTTCATATAAAAATCCTTACTTTTTCATATAAAAATCCATACTTTCTCTACATATAAATCATTACTTTTATCAACATATAAATCATTGCTTTTATCAAAATATAAATCATTACTTTTATCAATAAAAAAACCAAACCTTTTCATTACCATTTATATGCTATTTCCTATATAATAAATCTGAGTATTTAAAATAAATTAAAATAAATAATTAAAAACTTACTTTTTATTGTTGGAGAGAGGGGTTCACGTGGCTGAGGGGTGGTCGGAGGAGAGAGTTCGCCAGAGCGGTGGGGTGGCGCGGCATCGGGTGGAGGAGCCCTTCAGGCGGCGGCGGCGTTTATCTTGGCGGGTTTGGGGGGTGTTGCTTCCTCGCGCGTCGAAGAAGGAAGAAGGAGGAGAGAGAGGTGGCGTTGGAGGAGGGTGCGGCGGAGATGTGAGGGCTGCAGGTGGACGGTGATGGGTAGAGGAGGGAGGCAGATCGCGACTGCAATTTGGGGGAAGCGGTATTCAATCGGGAAAGATAATGAATGTGAGGGGGGGTTAACGTATTATATAATAATATATATTTAATTAATTCTGAAAAGCAACTTTTAATTTCGAACTCGAAATCGAACCCACCGACTGTCATCCATAGCTAATTACCCCCATTCTGAACACAATGGGATATGTATCGTAAGCCTGTTCGGCTGTTTCGATCAGTTTTCGTCAAAATCAAAATATAACTCTATATATTGAATTTGAACGCGCATTTCAATTTATTAGGCTCACATAGTAACTCGAAAAATTCCCGAAAAATATTTTCTAGCTTCGTATTGACGATACGGTCCTAACAAAACTAATTTCATCAAATTCTGAGACCGTTTGAAAAATGGCCAATTTCCAGTCGATTAAAATCAACTGGTTAAACACGATTTCCTTTGCCACGCTCACATATTGATTCGAAAAATTACGAAATTTGAAATTTGAAATCTAGCAATAATTTGACACTGCGGATCCAACAAAAGTGGTTTCGTCGAAAACCGAGGTCATTTGCAAAATGGCTATTTTTAGAGGACGAAATTCCATAGCGACTATTCTGAAATTTCAACTGGACATATTTTTTGATCCCCGCTATGAAATTTCAATTTTTCGAATTCGTTGGAAAGATATTATCAAATAGATTCAAATGTTTTTGGTTTCGCAAAAATCCGGTTTATTTTGCACCCGGTATGTTCAATTGAAATTTGAAATCGAATTATCGAACTACCGCGCCATTTTCATTTCCTTTTATAATTAAAATAAAATATTTATATTCTAGCGACGACGTATATAAACATATACGTTCTAATTACATTCAAATAAATTTCTCATCGTTTTTATTTAAAATAATCATTTTAAATATTCAAAATTCGCTAAAATTGCCAAAATAAAAATTTTAAATTGGCTCGCATTTCCGGGTTGTTACATAAAATAGCTCGAAACCCCTTTCAAATGACCTCTTTTGCGCACAAAAACATCAATTATTCGCATAATAACTCTTGTATCCCTCTGAGTAGCTTCAGGTACAACTTTCGTTTGGCCCAAACGGCCTTACGGTTTGAAAGTTACGCCCGTTTCCATGAATGTGGATCAACTCAAATGGAAGGCTCAGGAAGCGACAAGCATCAACCCAGGATTTTCGTATCCCTCAAGGGATACGAATAGTATCCCTCCACTTCACCTTCCACGACTCCAAGATTTCGACTCCCTCGCTCCTAGAGAATTTCGACCCACTCCAATCCAGCACTACCTATTTTGAATACCCCCTCAAATGCCTCTGTATCATATCCCTTAGGGGATACAAAATCACTATATCCCCTGGAATACAATTTCGTATCCCTAAGGGGATACGAAGTAACCATGTCCCTAGGGATATGAATTTCATATCCACCTTAGGAGGATACGAACACTTGCTATGCACAAAGGAGGGATCCGAAATTCAGGTGAGCGCCTCCAAGGGATACAAAATTCTGCTCCTACCACCTACTTTTCACATACTCCCACCTAACCCTTCAACTATAAATACCCCCTCACTTTCAGCATAAAAGGGGTTGGTTAAAACTCTCCTCCAAACTTTAATGGATAAGAAGAAGATACCCTTCCCAAAGCCTCCTACACACCTTCCTTCATCATACAAAGAAGAAGATAAATATGCTTGGTCTCATGAACATACTCTTGAACGTTTAACCATACTTTTTGACATTAAACCACCTTTGGATTCCTTGAAGCTCTAAAGCACCATTAATGGCCTCTATCCTCTTTCCCACGGCCGTTGAACATGGCATGGATCACTAAAACGTCGCATACATGTTTTGCATCCACTTTTGGACATTCACAAGGACCGTTACACTACATTTGGACATTTTTGGATCTTTCGAACATTGTTGACCAAGTCAACACTTGTTCCCCTCGACGAAGAAGAAGAAGGCCCCGGGAACCTTCCAACTCTGCTACTACTCTCGGAACCTCCCGACACATCCCGGACTTTGAAACTTACCGACATGCTCCGGACCTCAAAATCTCCTCGACTGCTCTCAACCAGCAAGGAAGCTTGACAACAAGGATTAATCGAACATCATTAATCACTATAACTTATTGTAATGATGTCTTCTATTGTACTTTCTCGATAGTGAAATAAATCAACAAAGCCTTCAAAGTGGACATAGGTTCGATCCGAACCACTATAAATTACTATGTCCTTTAGTTTCCCGCACATTATTACTGCATCTCGCACACTTTTCCACTCTGAACATTTAGTTTTAAATTTTGGGAGCTCTCGGGCGTTGACGACAATTTTAGACGTCAATAGTTTAAATGAATCAAGAAAAAGGGGTTTGATAAAGAATCCGAGTTTTATGAACGAAGTTCGTAAAGAGATTTAAACTAATGCGATAGTTTAAGTAAAAGTTTTACTTAATGATTGAATTAAGTAAAAGGGATTGAAATCAAAGGAGGTTTCCGAGGATATAAGGCATATGTCTAAAGGAATTGTGCAATGATTTTGGTAGTGGATTTTGTAATAAAATCCGAATTTTAAAACAAATCAGTTAAAAGAAGTTAAAGCTAAAAGCTTTTAAAATAAGGGTTTCTATAATCAATGAATTAAGCGAAAGTGAGTATAATTGAAAGGAGATTTTCGAAAGTAAGTATGGTTTATAAAACCACATTTTATATGAAATAGTTAAATGAGATTTGTCTTGGTATTAGAATTAAGACCGGTTTTAGAGTTACAAACTCGTATCTATCTTAAGGTAAGAACGCTATCGATCAAGGTCTGAGAGGTAAATTGAATACCCCAACTTGAACGACTTCCCTAGTATCAAGGGATGGTACTAGTTTATGGTGGCAATGATGTTGGAAATGTTTATATTACTTCTCTAATAAAGATTGCAACATTATTTGCAAGATTTGAAATAAAATAAAAACCATTGGGCTTATAATACACACTGTATTACTCAACATAGTTTGGCCCATATATGAATTGTGACTATACTTACATCATCGGGTTAAGTATATAACGATGTTTTCTGAGTAATGAAAATAAAACGTCTTGGAAATATACTTATTCTAAGTAATAAGTAATTGGTTATGGTTTTGAGGAAATGTAAGCACGAGGTTATATTTGTTTGAAACGGAAGTAAATATTGGAAATATAAATATTATTTCCATAAATGTAATTAACGAACTCAAATCTCCAAGAATAAAGTTAGATAAGAAACCGTTTGGGTTTGTATTTTAATTAATATGTTGATTGACATTATTTTGATCCATATAAGAATGGTACTCAGATTTATACCATTTGGATAAGAATATATAACGATATTTCCAAAGTAAAGGAAATGGAAATGGGTTTTATGAATATATAACGATATTTTCGAAATAAAGTAAATAAAGAGGGAGTGTGGTGAATATGTTTATTCTAACTTATAAGTGTATGTATATGTTTTAAAAATAGCGAAAACAAAAGAGATATGTTGAGATAATATGGGAATCAATTTTCAGTTGAGAAATGATTTTAATAAAAAGTGGTCTGAGTTGTCATTGTACTGATCTATTGTAACACCCCGTAATTTCAATAACATTGAAGAGGATAAATTAAATAATAATTAGTTTAATAATCAGAACTAAGGGAAACGTACTACGCTATTGCGTCCATCTCGAAATTCTGGTCAAGATAGACATTTGGTTTGCGTAAAACGGACAATGTATGCAGAAGTTATGAAGGTTTGAAGTTTGTATACGCGTAAGATAATTATATATATATATAGGGAACATGAATTGAAAATTTCAGTTCAAATTTTGAAAATCCCATTGGAGGTAAAATTCCCACCCCAGGGGTGTCGACCCATAGTAGGGGGGTCGACCCCATAATAGGGGGGTCGACCCCCTAGGGATGAGGTGGTAGTCGATTTCTGGGGTGCTGACAGCTATAAATAAAGGTCCATTTCTCTTGTTTTCTTTACTGGAAATCAATGGAAACCAAATGATGCCGGTGCCTAAACTGAAACGAATCCTTTTCTTCAACAGGAATCAACTAAGAGCTAATCAGTTAGAGATTCACATATAGATATGAGATTCAACACCAACAATTTCTCTTCTATCTTTTAAAATCAATAGGGATTGTGTGAACATGAACATAAACAGGGGTTAGGTAAACTTGGTTGAACAATGGGAGGGTTAAGTTAAGTATATCTGAGATGGGTGGGTAATATTTAAATATAGGCCCACAAAACTTAACCAATTGGGGGTTATGTATTAAAGACACCTATAGGTAAGCATAACCAGCAGAAAGATTGGGGTTATATAATTAAAGACACCTTTTTGGGTAAATATAACCTGTGTAAAACCTAGTGGGGGATACAAGACAAAGGGGAGTGCTTGTATCATATTGTTTGGGACCTGTTTCAGTCAGTAACCCGGAGCATGTATCAAACAAGGTATTCCGAACTAGGTCGGAGAAGGGGAACGCTTATTGAACCAATTGTAAGAGATCCAAACATGGAGGACGGTGTAGGCGGCACAAACCGACTGGGTCATGTGCGTGCATGGGTCGGGGAGAGGGGAATAAGACGATCGTGGCACCTGTAGATATGGGGCTGTGCATATCAACGAAGGGTTGCCACTTTAGGATGCGATACATCCTACGGTGGGGCCGGCACAGTGTATCTAGCGGATTAGGGAGCCGATCGATTAGGGTAGTAGTTAAGGTACTTTGGATGTATGCCTAAGTCTACAACCTTATAGTCGAAGGGATCATCCCATTTTGTTTATACTAGTAACAATGCAGAGTAATCTTTAGGGAAGCGTATACACTCTATCCTGTTTACCTTGTCATACTTACATTTTGTGAAGTCATCTTTCATATCCACTTTATATGCCTGTCATGCTTGTAATGACCCGCATTGGCAGAGGTACTGTAATTAATTAATTTAATTATATATATCGTGAGGTAGGAAATTAAATCGTCGTTTAATTAAATTATAGTGAATATTTAATTAATTTAAATAATTAAATAATATATTTAAATTAGAAATAACCAGAAATAGTGAATTGACAATATAATGTGGACGGGGTCATCCCCGAGATTTAATTCAGCTTAAAGTTGAGTTACATCGACGAATATATTCAATCGACGACGGTTTGAACGTATAATTATAATATAATTATAATAGAGCTTGAAATGACGTTGCAGTTCGTAAATTGGCGATTCGAACTTCAACTGAATGTACATGATTCGTTTTAAGCCGGATTTCTATGAAACAAGAAACGTGTGGAGCTGGTGGAGTATATCTTTCTAGTGAAAGAGAAAAATCGAGATTTCGTCGTGTAGATTTTGATGTATGTCCAAATCAAATTTCAGAAAAGTCGCTGTAGAGTTCCTTTATAATTTGCGACGCTTTATATACGTTATAAATGGATTTTCAGTATAAACTGAATATCGAGATAATCTGAAATCTGAAATATCAAGCTGTAAATTCTGATATGATATTCCGAAGCTGTATGATATCATATGTGAAGATATGCGATAATATTAAATTATTAAATATTTAAATTTATATAAATATATTTATATATTTAAATGGGCTATTCAAAGCGTTAAAAATAGCCACTTTTGCAAACGAAGCCGGAATTCGACGAAACTAGTTTTGTTGGATCCGCAATGCCAAATTATTGCTAGATATCAAGTTTCGTGATTTTTAGAGTCGCTGTATGGCCGTACGGATTTTTAGAGTGGAAAACAGTCAGTATTTTAACCTTTAAAAATACGCTGTGTGAGCATACGGAGTCGGAATTCGACGAAACAAGTTTCGTTGGGACCGTAATGTCAAATTCTATCAGCTTGTCAGTTTTCATGATTTTTAGGCATCGTATGTGTTCGCAGTGATTTTTAGAAGACTGAATCGAATGTTATATAATAAAGAGAAAATATCTAAAATATCCTAATCATTTTAATGACCAAAAGAAGGCCACGATGCCTTTAGTTCTCAGCCACACCTCATTTGTTTAAAACACCAGAATTCTCGTTCATAAAAACAAAAACAAAAAAAAAGAAACAAAGAAAGAAAAATCTGAAAAAAATCAAAGATAAATTCTAAAATTCGTAGAATCAAACGGTGAGGTTGGATTCGAGTTTCTCTTCAACTCTGGGTACCGATTGTTGAGTGCGAAGCCCTTTTTGCTGTTGCTCGAAAAGCACAGTGAGCCTAGGGTTAAGAATGGAGGTCGATTCAAGCATCAATTCGCGAATTTGAGTAGATATTTAGAATTAGCGTTGGAATCTGCACCTAGTGTGCTCCTCCGACTTGTTTCCGCGGCATTAGTTGTCGATGTTGCACTGTACTGGCGCGAGGAGCTCCGGTCGACGCGAGTGACAGAGGGGGTTCGAGTTGAAGATGGTGCACACGGGTATGAGGAGATTCTAATGTGGAGCAACGTGGTGTGGTTAGTTCGATTCATTGTGAAGTATTTGGGAGTGTAGTTGGAGGAACATCGGCCATGGTTTGAGCAGACATCGTAGTGTTACGGGAAGGAGAAGAGGAGTAAGCGGGTTGGGTACTTAAGCTAGGAGATGGGCTGGATTTTAAATGGTTGGCCCAAGTGTTAATTTCATTGTGTTTAAATTTATTTAAATAACGCATTTTCTTGTAAAATCGACAAGTATCTCATACGATATCGGTTTTCAGCGAAACAAGATCCGACAGGATCGTATGGACGGGCACTACGACATGGAGCTGACCGGAAGTGGAATGGAGCTCGTTTGAATTTACGGCGAATTAAACTGTTTGATTCAAATCAAACAACAGTTTATCGTTCTTTAGCGATGAACTGCAAATGTGAGTAAATCTCACTAACTCTGAACAGTTTATATTTTCATGTTATATTTTTAGAACTGTTAAATATGGACTGATTGATTGTGTGTTGACTGTTTGATTGAACTGCTAGTCAGTTAGTTAAATTTCTATATTGATTCTGTTTAACAGAATATATCATATGGAACTGAAAGTGATGTTATCTATACTGTCTAACATCTGTGATGCAGGGGAACAGGTTGGAGGAATCCGACTGGATTCCTCAACAGTTATTTTATTGTTTTTCATATATTTTGATATATGATGTGAATTATAACCTGTTGTTGATTGTGTGTGTATGGACGATATTGAACATCGTGATTTGATATGATTGAATACCATGACATACCGGAATGTAGATAAAGGAGATTTTTCAAAGTGATATTGAAAAATAGAATATTTATAAAGTGGAATATTTATAAATAAGGAATATTTATAAATTGGGATATTTATAAATAGGAGATATTTTAAAAAAGGAAAATAAATTCAAAACATTTTCTTTTTGAATGGAAAGGCCTGTGTGGCGAGTTTGGGGATTTTCCCGATGCTCCCGATACAAAGGAGGTTATGGCGAATTTTCCCGGGAATTTAAGGAGTTAGAATATTTCAAGAATAAATTTGAAAAGGAAATATTTGTAAACCATTTACAAATAGAATTGGAAAGGAAACATTATAAAAAGGGAAATCATTTTTAAAGGGTAGAACCGTTATTTAAAAGTAAATCTTTTCCAATGAATAAAACGTTGTTAAAAAGGAAATCTTTATAAAGTGAATAAGGAGAAATCGAATATGGTATTCGAAGTTAGTTAATCGAATATAGACATTCGAAAGGAGAAATCGAATATGGTATTCGAAGTTAGTTAATCGAATATAGACATTCGAAAGGAGAAATCGAATATGGTATTCGAAGTTAGTTAATCGAATATGGTATTCGAAGTTAGTTAATCGAATATAGACATTCGAAAGGAGAAATCGAATATGGTATTCGAAGTTAGTTAATCGAATATGGTATTCGAAGTTAGTTAATCGAATATGTTATTCGAAAGGGGTTAGTCGAGTCGAGTTAGTCAAATAGAGTTAATCAGTTAGAATTAATCGATTTGAGTTAACCAGTTAGAGTTAATCAGTTAGAATTAATCGGTTATAGTAATCAGTTTGAGTTAACCAGTTAGAGTTAATCAGTTAGAATTAATCGGTTAGAGTTAATCAGTTAGAATTAATCGGTTAGAGTAATCAGTTTGAGTTAACCAGTTAGAGTTAATCAGTTAGAATTAATCGGTTAGAGTAATCAGTTAGAGTTAACCAATTAGAGTAATCAGTTAGAGTTAAACCAATAGAGTTAATCAGTTAGAGTTAATCCAAATAATATGCCATTTAGCACGACTGCTAGCGTAATTCGCAGGGCTGCAAATAGCCTAAGGCGGTCGGATGTTTCCTGAGGGAATCAGGCGTAACCATTGTGATCGCTGCGATCTAGAGTCAAGCGAATGGAGTTAAATAGAGTTGTCGAATAGTAGTTGTTCGAATGGAGTTAAATAGAGTTAGTCGAATATAGTTGATTCGAATAGAGTTGAATAGAGTTAATCGAATAGTAGTTATTCGAATAGAGTTAAATGGAGTTAAATCGAATATTAGTTATTCGATAGGAGTAAATCGGGTTGAGTTAAATAAACCAAGTTAGTCGAGCCTAGTTAATTGAATCGAATTGGTCGAACCAAGTAAGTTAAGTTAGTCGAGTTAAGTTCGTCGAGTTAAATAAATCGATGTTAGTTTCATCGAAAGGAGTTATCGATGTTAGTTTCATCGAAAGGAGTTATCGATGTTAGTTTCATCGAAGGGAGTTATCGATTTTAGTTTAATCGAAGTGAGATTTTCAAATATGAGATATTTGAAAAGGAAGAGTTATCGAATATTAGTTATTCGAAGAGAGATTATCGAATATCGTTTATTCGAGAAGGAGTTAATCGAATATAGGTTATTCGAAGAAGAGTTAATCAAATAGAGATTTCTCGAAGAGAGTTAATCGGCAAATTCGATTATATCGAATTCGGGAAAGTACTTATACTTTCCAGTGTTTAAATAGAGATTTATTTATTTATAAATAAATAAGTGTTAGGTTAATTATTCACTAATAAGAATAGAAGTTATAATGAAAGTTAGATAATTCGAAAGTAGGGATTGTAACGTTATCGTTATAACCAATGTTTTAAATATAGAAGTGGATTAGTAAAATTGAATCCGAGAAAGGCGTAAAGAAGTTGTTAAAGATTAAAAAGATAAACTTTGACCATTTCGAAGTTATAACGTTGTTCAGTTAAGGTCTGAGAGGTAATTATACCCCAACTTGAGTGACTTCCTTCTTAACTAAGAAATGGTAAGGTTTGATCGTAAAGGAGTGTTGGAAATGTTTTCCAAACGAGAATCAGAAATGTTTTCTGATAAAAGAAAAATAAGAATTTAGAATATAGGGAAACAGGAGATAAGTAAATAAATGAACTAAAGAGATTTATGTTAAATGATGTTTGTTCGATATAATTTCCATTTGGAAATAATATCGTTGTTTGCACACTTGTTTTTCTTTGATAGTTAACTCACCGACTATCGAAGTTTTGACCATTTTAACGTTGTTAATATGGAGAGACCGGTTGGATTATTATCCAAAGAACCACTCTGTATTGGCATAAGCGTCGCGAATCATATATGCCAAAGATAATTGAAGACGGAGTAAAATGCAAGGGCTATCCTGTTTACAGAGTAGTGCCTTCGGTTTGTCCAGTCCCAGGGCAACTTGTATGGACGAAGGTATGACAGAGTATATCCAATAGATCGCGTAAGTTGATCTGTTCAAACATATTCACGTTTGGTGGCGGAGGAATTCGTTTCTCTTAGCTGTATACCCGTGTTATTTTTGGATAAGTCAATTTGTGATTTGGCGGGTATGACGACGTGACGTTCTAAGTGAATGAAGATGGATGTATGACAGAGTATTTCCAGACGGTCACGTACATTGATTTCTTCAACTATACCAAGAGTGGAAGCGGAGAAGGAAACTTCTTTTAGCTGACACGTAATGTATGGTTGTAGACGTCAATTAGTGATTCTGATGGATTTGACAATGTAGCATTCGAAGTGAATCTGATGTAATGATAAAGCATAGCTTCTAGCCTCATCAACCGGTAAATGACAGAAATCGGGCAGGCAGCATGGCTAAGTCGGTCGCACCGAAGTAGGGTGTATAATCACCTATCTAGAGAATATTCATTTGTTTCTTAAATCTATCAATGCTGTCCCATATATATACGGGAACGGTTGCTGATCCCAACCGTTGGTGATGTACATTCGATACACTCAAGCGAAATGAGTGGTCGGTCATGTGTGGCTGAGTTGCAAGATGTTCTTGTTGAACTCCAGTGTATCGTTTCTAGAGTACACTGATCGGAAGGTGATTCCATACCTTGTCATAGTTGGAAATCCATTGCCCAATACGTGCTTGCGGTTTTGATTGTATACTATATATGTAGAACGTGAGATGCAAGCGTTTCTACTAGACTGATATTTATTTGTACTTAGACATTATTATAATATCAGAATGATATTGCTTTGCAAAAATGTTTGGATTCTCATAAGGGAAAAACCCGTTCCGTATTAACGGCGTGGTCTTATGAGATATCATATACCTGTTTTAAATGATTTGAGTTTATTCACACCAGTCACATGACTGACCCGGAGTTTATTTGTTGTTTTCCCTAAACTCTTGGGTGCCTAAATTTGTACGGGCAGTCAAGTAGTCGGGTTTTACAGATATACTGGAAGAGCTTGGAGCAGGAGGTTTCAAGATCATATAGCTATAGTTATTTCTGTTGTGTTGTAAGTGCTGTACTCTGATAAGTGCTATTGTATACATAACTGTTATATTTCAAAGTTATGTTATCTATTATATGTTATTCGTTCCGCTGTGAGGTTCGTGTTACTCTGATGTTATGTTCTTCTTCTTCTTCTATTCTAAGTTTCTATCTTATCTATTCTCACCTTCTAATTTCTTTCATTAACTATTCGGTTATTTTCGATCCTTGGATGTTCGATATGTGTTGTATATCGGATAACCAAGATCGCATTTTTCCGGGTCGTTACAGTTGGTATCAGAGCTTAAGTTAAGAATTACTTGGCTCTGTGGCGTGACTCGGTAGAGATAGGGTTAGTAATACCCTAGATTGAGTTTGAGTGTATATATACGAGTGCGTATTTGTATTTGATATAAAAATGGTTTTATATTGTGGAGATTCATTGGCTGAGTTGTTTATGAGTTCCGGTCGATCAGTTTGATCCACTGTATCGGTAGGAGTTACTAAACACTTGAATATGATGGGTCGTCACGATATGTTTTGAAAAGAGGGTAAATTAAAATATGTTTACCCAAGGTATATCTTGATATAGAGAAGATATATATATCAAAAATTATAATATATTGGATATATTGGTTGTTATTATAATCGAGTAAGATTATAAATTAAAGGGTTATGTAAATAACCAACCAGGATTCATATAAGTGAAATACGTGAAATCAGATGAATTAAATATGAATTTAAATCAGATTTGGAATTAAAATAAGGAAATTTTAAGTTCTTGGGAGATTTTGAAATGTTTTCAAAATGGAAGTATTCAGTAATGGTTTTGAAATGATATAGTATTGAAATCACTTGGGTCGCTGGAAAATAATTCCGATGATGACTGCGCAGTATCATCGGTGTGATTTTCGAGTTCTAAGTGGTGGATTACTACCAGAGATTTTGATTTGAATTGTTTTGAGAAAACAAGTGTTTAGAAATTCAAAGGTTTTGAATTGGCAGTATAATTTCAAATTGATTTGAAATTTACCCTGGAATTTAAGTTCTAGAAATTAAAATTTAACTAATGAAGTTAAATAAAATGAGATGGTAAAAATAAATTGAAATTTAACTTGAACATAGTTAAATAGAATTGAATTGGATTAGAGAATAATCTGTTATGGAATTGGGTTGATGAGTTAAGAATTTGAAATTTGATATTGGGGTTCGAATAAAATTCGGTTTGGATTTGAGGATATGAACTGATTGGAATTTGATTGAGATAACACTGGTATATGCTGAGTTGATAACATATGGAAGTGGTAGGGATATAATGATATGCCCGACAAAAAGGTACAAGTTTATATTTTATATGAGTTTGGAATTTATGAGCCGAATTGGCAAGCCATTTGGCGTTTTGATTTTTTTTTTTTGGGTTGAAGAAGGCCCAGAGAGGCGAGTTGGAGTTTGACCTATTGACCAGTACGAAGGAGGTGCTGGCGAAATTTTTCGAAAGTTTAAAGTGTTAGAAAATTTTCAGAATTTTTGAAAATTTTAGTTAGTCGGAATGAATAAATATTTTAGTCGATATTAATTGGTTCAGTTAAGATCAGAAATGAGGGGTAAACAAATCTTAGGAATTCCAATAGATAGGGTCGTCCTCTAACTTAGCAATTTCGAGGATGAAATTATTTTAAGTGGGGAAGAATGTAATGACCCGCATTGGCAGAGGTACTGTAATTAATTTATTTAATTATATATATTGTGAGGTAGGAAATTAAATCGTCGTTTAATTAAATTATAGTGAATATTTAATTAATTTAAATAATTAAATAATATATTTAAATTAGAAATAACCAGAAATAGTGAATTGACAATATAATGTGGACGGGGTCATCCCCGAGATTTAATTCAGCTTAAAGTTGAGTTACATCGACGAATATATTCAATCGACGACGGTTTGAACGTATAATTATAATATAATTATAATAGAGCTTGAAATGTCGCTGCAGTTCGTAAATTGGCGATTCGAACTTCAACTGAATGTACATGATTCGTTTTAAGCCGGATTTCTATGAAACAAGAAACGTGTGGAGCTGGTGGAGTATATCTTTCTAGTGAAAGAGAAAAATCGAGATTTCGTCGTGTAGATTTTGATGTATGTCCAAATCAAATTTCAGAAAAGTCGCTGTAGAGTTCCTTTATAATTTGCGACGCTTTATATACGTTATAAATGGATTTTCAGTATAAACTGAATATCGAGATAATCTGAAATCTGAAATATCAAGCTGTAAATTCTGATATGATATTCTGAAGCTGTATGATATCATATGTGAAGATATGCGATAATATTAAATTATTAAATATTTAAATTTATATAAATATATTTATATATTTAAATGGGCTATTCAAAGCGTTAAAAATAACCACTTTTTCAAACGAAGCCGGAATTCGACGAAACTAGTTTTGTTGGATCCGCAATGCCAAATTATTGCTAGATATCAAGTTTCGTGATTTTTAGAGTCGCTGTATGGCCGTACGGATTTTTAGAGTGGAAAACAGTCAGTATTTTAACCTTTAAAAATACGCTGTGTGAGCATACGGAGTCGGAATTCGACGAAACCAGTTTCGTTGGGACCGTAATGTCAAATTCTATCAGCTTGTCAGTTTTCATGATATTTAGGCATCGTATGTGTTCGCAGTGATTTTTTGAAGACTGAATCGAGTGTTATATAATAAAGAGAAAATATCTAAAATATCCTAATCATTTTAATGACCAAAAGAAGGCCATGATGCCTTTAGTTCTCAGCCACACCTCATTTGTTTAAAACACCAGAATTCTCGTTCATTAAAAAAAAACGAAGATAGAAAAATCTGAAAAAAATCAATGATAAATTCTAAAATTCGTAGAATCAAACGGTGAGGTTGGATTCGAGTTTCTCTTCAACTCTGGGTACCGATTGTTGAGTGCGAAGCCCTTTTTGCTGTTGCTCGAAAAGCACAGTGAGCCTAGGGTTAAGAACGGAGGTCGATTCAAGCATCAATTCACGAATTTGAGTAGATATTTAGAATTAGCGTTGGAATCCGCACCTAGTGTGCTCCTCCGACTTGTTTCCGCGGCATTAGTTGTCGATGTTGCACTGTACTGGCGCGAGGAGCTCCGGTCGACGCGAGTGACAGAGGGGGTTCGAGTTGAAGATGGTGCACACGGGTATGAGGAGATTCTAATGTGGAGCAACGTGGTGTGGTTAGTTCGATTCATTGTGAAGTATTTGGGAGTGTAGTTGGAGGAACATCGGCCATGGTTTGAGCAGACATCGTAGTGTTACGGGAAGGAGAAGAGGAGTAAGCGGGTTGGGTACTTAAGCTAGGAGATGGGCTGGATTTTAAATGGTTGGCCCAAGTGTTAATTTCATTGTGTTTAAATTTATTTAAATAACGCATTTTCTTGTAAAATCGACAAGTATCTCATACGATATCGGTTTTCAGCGAAACAAGATCCGACAGGATCGTATGGACGGGCACTACGACATGGAGCTGACCGGAAGTGGAATGGAGCTCGTTTGAATTTACGGCGAATTAAACTGTTTGATTCAAATCAAACAACAGTTTATCGTTCTTTAGCGATGAACTGCAAATGTGAGTAAATCTCACTAACTCTGAACAGTTTATATTTTCATGTTATATTTTTAGAACTGTTAAATATGGACTGATTGATTGTGTGTTGACTGTTTGATTGAACTGCTAGTCAGTTAGTTAAATTTCTATATTGATTCTGTTTAACAGAATATATCATATGGAACTGAAAGTGATGTTATCTATACTGTCTAACATCTGTGATGCAGGGGAACAGGTTGGAGGAATCCGACTGGATTCCTCAACAGTTATTTTATTGTTTTTCATATATTTTGATATATGATGTGAATTATAACCTGTTGTTGATTGTGTGTGTATGGACGATATTGAACATCGTGATTTGATATGATTGAATACCATGACATACCGGAATGTAGATAAAGGAGATTTTTCAAAGTGATATTGAAAAATAGAATATTTATAAAGTGGAATATTTATAAATAAGGAATATTTATAAATTGGGATATTTATAAATAGGAGATATTTTAAAAAAGGAAAATAAATTCAAAACATTTTCTTTTTGAATGGAAAGGCCTGTGTGGCGAGTTTGGGGATTTTCCCGATGCTCCCGATACAAAGGAGGTTATGGCGAATTTTCCCGGGAATTTAAGGAGTTAGAATATTTCAAGAATAAATTTGAAAAGGAAATATTTGTAAACCATTTACAAATAGAATTGGAAAGGAAACATTATAAAAAGGGAAATCATTTTTAAAGGGTAGAACCGTTATTTAAAAGTAAATCTTTTCCAATGAATAAAACGTTGTTAAAAAGGAAATCTTTATAAAGTGAATAAGGAGAAATCGAATATGGTATTCGAAGTTAGTTAATCGAATATAGACATTCGAAAGGAGAAATCGAATATGGTATTCGAAGTTAGTTAATCGAATATAGACATTCGAAAGGAGAAATCGAATATGGTATTCGAAGTTAGTTAATCGAATATGGTATTCGAAGTTAGTTAATCGAATATAGACATTCGAAAGGAGAAATCGAATATGGTATTCGAAGTTAGTTAATCGAATATGGTATTCGAAGTTAGTTAATCGAATATGTTATTCGAAAGGGGTTAGTCGAGTCGAGTTAGTCAAATAGAGTTAATCAGTTAGAATTAATCGATTTGAGTTAACCAGTTAGAGTTAATTAGTTAGAATTAATCGGTTATAGTAATCAGTTTGAGTTAACCAGTTAGAGTTAATCAGTTAGAATTAATCGGTTAGAGTTAATCAGTTAGAATTAATCGGTTAGAGTAATCAGTTTGAGTTAACCAGTTAGAGTTAATCAGTTAGAATTAATCGGTTAGAGTAATCAGTTAGAGTTAACCAATTAGAGTAATCAGTTAGAGTTAAACCAATAGAGTTAATCAGTTAGAGTTAATCCAAATAATATGCCATTTAGCACGACTGCTAGCGTAATTCGCAGGGCTGCAAATAGCCTAAGGCGGTCGGATGTTTCCTGAGGGAATCAGGCGTAACCATTGTGATCGCTGCGATCTAGAGTCAAGCGAATGGAGTTAAATAGAGTTGTCGAATAGTAGTTGTTCGAATGGAGTTAAATAGAGTTAGTCGAATATAGTTGATTCGAATAGAGTTGAATAGAGTTAATCGAATAGTAGTTATTCGAATAGAGTTAAATGGAGTTAAATCGAATATTAGTTATTCGATAGGAGTAAATCGGGTTGAGTTAAATAAACCAAGTTAGTCGAGCCTAGTTAATTGAATCGAATTGGTCGAACCAAGTAAGTTAAGTTAGTCGAGTTAAGTTCGTCGAGTTAAATAAATCGATGTTAGTTTCATCGAAAGGAATGGTAAACTTTGACCATTTCGAAGTTATAACGTTGTTCAGTTAAGGTCTGAGAGGTAATTATACCCCAACTTGAGTGACTTCCTTCTTAACTAAGAAATGGTAAGGTTTGATCGTAAAGGAGTGTTGGAAATGTTTTCCAAACGAGAATCAGAAATGTTTTCTGATAAAAGAAAAATAAGAATTTAGAATATAGGGAAACAGGAGATAAGTAAATAAATGAACTAAAGAGATTTATGTTAAATGATGTTTGTTCGATATAATTTCCATTTGGAAATAATATCGTTGTTTGCACACTTGTTTTTCTTTGATAGTTAACTCACCGACTATCGAAGTTTTGACCATTTTAACGTTGTTAATATGGAGAGACCGGTTGGATTATTATCCAAAGAACCACTCTGTATTGGCATAAGCGTCGCGAATCATATATGCCAAAGATAATTGAAGACGGAGTAAAATGCAAGGGCTATCCTGTTTACAGAGTAGTGCCTTCGGTTTGTCCAGTCCCAGGGCAACTTGTATGGACGAAGGTCTGACAGAGTATATCCAATAGATCGCGTAAGTTGATCTGTTCAAACATATTCACGTTTGGTGGCGGAGGAATTCGTTTCTCTTAGCTGTATACCCGTGTTATTTTTGGATAAGTCAATTTGTGATTTGGCGGGTATGACGATGTGACGTTCTAAGTGAATGAAGATGGATGTATGACAGAGTATTTCCAGACGGTCACGTACATTGATTTCTTCAACTATACCAAGAGTGGAAGCGGAGAAGGAAACTTCTTTTAGCTGACACGTAATGTATGGTTGTAGACGTCAATTAGTGATTCTGATGGATTTGACAATGTAGCATTCGAAGTGAATCTGATGTAATGATAAAGCGTAGCTTCTAGCTTCATCAACCGGTAAATGACAGAAATCGGGCAGGCAGCATGGCTAAGTCGGTCGCACCGAAGTAGGGTGTATAATCACCTATCTAGAGAATATTCATTTGTTTCTTAAATCTATCAATGATGTCCCATATATATACGGGAACGGTTGCTGATCCCAACCGTTGGTGATGTACATTCGATACACTCAAGCGAAATGAGCGGTCGGTCATGTGTGGCTGAGTTGCAAGATGTTCTTGTTGAACTCCAGTGTATCGTTCCTAGAGTACACTGATCGGAAGGTGATTCCATACCTTGTCATAGTTGGAAATCCATTACCCAATACGTGCTTGCGGTTTTGATTGTATACTATATATGTAGAACGTGAGATGCAAGCGTTTCTACTAGACTAATATTTATTTGTACTTAGACATTATTATAATATCAGAATGATATTGCTTTGCAAAAATGTTTGGATTCTCATAAGGGAAAAACCCGTACTGTATTCACGGCGTGGTCTTATGAGATATCATATACCTGTTTTAAATGATTTGAGTTTATTCACACCAGTCACATGACTGACCCGGAGTTTATTTGTTGTTTTCCCTAAACTCTTGGGTGCCTAAATTTGTACGGGCAGTCAAGTAGTCGGGTTTTACAGATATACTGGAAGAGCTTGGAGCAGGAGGCTTCAAGATCATATAGCTATAGTTATTTCCGCTGTGTTGTAAGTGTTGTACTCTGATAAGTGCTATTGTATACATAACTGTTATATTTCAAAGTTATGTTATCTATTATATGTTATTCGTTCCGCTGTGAGGTTCGTGTTACTCTGATGTTATGTTCTTCTTCTTCTTCTATTCTAAGTTTCTATCTTATCTATTCTCACCTTCTAATTTCTTTCATTAACTATTCGGTTATTTTCGATCCTTGGATGTTCGATATGTGTTGTATATCGGATAACCAAGATCGCATTTTTCCGGGTCGTTACAATGCTACTTTTATTTATTTACTTACTAAAAGTAACTGGACTCGCTAGACTTTATGTCTGACCCTTTTTGTTTCCTCTTCTTTCTTCCGTTTCCCCCCAGGTTCTCAGGGCGGGAACTCTCAGGCTTGACCGTTGTTGATCTCTAAATTCGACTCAACACCAAGAGTGTATCAAAACTCTTCATCAAATTGGTATGGAAGAACAAAGTGAGGCCGTAATTACAAACATACAAAAAGCACAAAAATAATAGCATGGAGTTTATATAGTGGTTCAATCCAATGAGGATCTACGTCCACTATCATTAGAGATTCCATTATCAATATGTTGATTACAAGATTAGTTTCTCTCTTACAACAAATTTGACACTCTTACACTTATGGATCTTACTTAGATTCACCAAAATCTTCACTTGATTTTCAAGAATAAGTGTTTCGAATTGCTTGAGATAGTTGTAGAAATTTCAGCAGCACTTCGTGGCCCAAGAACCCCCCCCCCCCCAAATGAAGGAATGAGAGGGGTATTTATAGGTGGATTTCAGACCAGGTGGAAATTATGTAAATACTGGACTCTCACTTCAGGCCGCAAGAAGGCTAGAAGGAACATTACACAGTCCAAAGCAAGGTGGGGAGACCCAAACGAGTCGGAGCGACCCAAGACTTCCTGATACGAGGTGATACGTGTTACAGGAGTGCAGGGCGACCCAACTCGCTCTGGCTAAATGTGGTGCGAGCTAAAGGACGCGGAGCGGCCCAAGCGCGCTTAGAACGAGCTAAACCAGGATGATGTGGTTTGGGCTTTGATGAAGCGGGATAAAACCTTTAGCGAGCTGGCGATCTAAGAACCTTGCGAGTTAGCATCTGAGTGAACCAAGATGCCCCGATGAGCCAAAACTTCCTGAACATCACACTTATCTGAACGGCCCAAGATATCACGACGACCTAGAGCACTTATGTGAGCCAAAACGCTCATCAAGTTAGAGAAGACATAACAACCCAAAATCATAGATCAACCTAGACATGCTCATCATTTTATAGGTTAACATTTTCCCCTCGAAGTTTGTATTTATTAAAAATAATACGGGCTTTGAACTAGGTGAGATCAGCATGTAATTCAAGATTTTTAGTCGTTCGGACCTTTCGACTGTATGAATCCCTAAAGTATTTTATCCCTAGGTCATCCTGTTTCTTAGGTCGTGACATGGTCTTAAGTCATTGCGGCTTCTGGGTCGTGTTCTGACATAAGTCCATTGGTATTCTCCTTGGGATTAGATCATCGTGGGCCCCTGCAAACTTGGCTTATTTGTTTAACCTCCCCTGTAACTTCCCTTTAAGTCATCACTCTTTCAAAACCCTCACTCAAGCTAGAAAGCCTTATTAATGGCGGCCATTATTAGCTAAATCCACCGATACACATCATCAGCAAAGCAATTATAGTTTAAATAATCCCTCCGTCTAATAATCGAATTCGAACTTCTCACAACCAAGAATCAGGTGTGATTCAAAGCTTTTACTTACTTTGTTTACATGTACGTTTTAAGTTGAATTTGATATTTTTTGACTTTGTGGGATCATTGTTTGGTACGATTTCAATCATGCGTTTGATGACAATGTTGATGCATATAGCGGTCTTGAGCTTGCTTGCTTATGATGGATTCGGCTTAATTTTCATGTATAAATTCTCACAACTTGGTCGTGGCTTTAACTGCTAAGTGTTACTAAGATAATAATCTTGTTCAATTCCATCAATCAACCCTGCCATCCTTTTCGAAATTGAAGCGCCCCCGTTGGATGTACACCTTAGGTCGCTGTTTTGTAATGGCTCGTGTTGAATTAGGTCATCGCAACCATTTTTAGGCTTTAGACCGCGACCCTACTCTAGGTCGTTATGATAGTTCAAGGCCTTAGGCCGTCATTTCAGCCCCCCTCTTTGGGTCGTATAAATCCTTGATGTCTTAGGTCGTTTATGACCCAAAGACTTGAAGTAGAAAGACTTCATGAGGAATCGGGCTATAATAGCGACCTAAAGCTTCTTGGTTGTATCGAACGACCTAGAGTTCGATACCATACAGAACGACCCAAAATTTTAAGTTTGGTAGGAACGATCCGAAACATCTTGAATAAGCTGTTTTCTGATTTGCCATTCGCTTATTAACACTGCTATTCGCATAGGATGTCTAAAAGAACTGAAGGGACCTCGAGCGAGGACACAACTCGCAAGCACCGTAGGTTAGAAAAACTTCCGATGTCAGAAACTGAAACTACCCTTGTTGCTCCCACTTCAGCTGAGCTAAAAGCTATCATAGATAGGTCTGGCTATGCTTCCAAGCTGCACACCTCTGAGCTTGCTGACCGCTTCGAAGGCTGGTGTCTTCATGGAGTAAACTTCGATCAGTTTGACTTAGATATATATCTGTATGATAAGCGAACTGTCGCCGAAGATTTGGATATTCTAAAGAATCACTCTCTAATGCAACTTGACACTATTAGGATTTGGATGGAAAAGCACCTTGAGCAAATTGGTAAATATCACGCGCGCAAATTAGGAGCCTAGAGCACCTTTGCTTGCGAGCTTCAGAGGCTGAACAGGGAGAATATTGAACTCATCACCACCTTGGAGAAGGACAAAGTTGTGCTTATTTAGGCTCTTTAGTCTCGGGATGAGATCATTGCTGTACTATCAAGTCCTGGGAGCAAGGCAGAAACAACTGGTACTTCTTCTCCTGCTCAAGGTGAGGAATGATGAAAAGAAGAAGCTTTCTTGTTTGACTTTTGCTATTTATCTTTTACGTGCTTATGCTATAGACTGGTTGTATATGCGAGTGTCGGTCCTCGCTTAACACTCTTGCGATATTTTGCGTCTGATGTCTCTGTGTATGTTTTTGTGTTTGATTTGTGATGCGGTGATGGAGTTGTATTTTGTACGCTGCACTTTAAGCTTTTATGCTAATTTTAAAAGGAAAAAATATGTTTGATGCGGTAATCTTTCGATTTTGAACTCGTACGTCCCACGCTACCTATTGTTGAATAAAATGCTAGCCTAGGACCATCTTATTTGACGGTTCAAAACTCATCAAATATTGTTCGCATTGTCATAATATTCTAATTCAAGTTTGTGTTAACGCTTAAAATCGTTCAGTCAACCTTGGTCGACTGTAGATCCCGAACGCTATCACTTTAATGACTCAGAGCGTGTTATACACTTTTCGCATCTGAGATTCTAGATGCTACGCAAGAAGACTTTTTCATTCTTCACATCTAACTTTTCAGATGCTACGTGAATAGATTTTTCTTTCTTCATATCTGACTATTTGATGCTACGTGGATGGATTTTTCATTCTTCACATCTGACTTTTCAAATGCTACGCGAATGGATTTTTCATTCTTCACATCTGACTTTTCAGATGCTACGCGAGTGGATTATTCATTCTTCACATCTAACTTTTCAGATGCAACGCGAATGGATTTTTCTATCTTCATATCTGACTTTTCAGATGCTACGTGAATGGATTTTTATTGGCTGTTTTATCGCTTCGCGGGCGGCCATCAGTCCTTTTACCACATGCTTGACTTAGCAAGCCATTCTGGTTTAGGAACTAAAGCTCTGAACCTCTCACTTAGGAAGGTTCCCCTTCGATAAAAGTTTTAACTCTTCCGTCTGTTTGTCGTGGCGCTTGATCACTGTTTGAATCTTTGCGACTTTCCCTTTCACTTTTCAAAGCAGCGTTTTCCTTTTTTTTGCATCCGCGCATGTTGGAATTCACAGCATTCAGCCCTTGAGCTAGCGTTGTCGGAGTCGCGATGATATAGGAGCAAGCGTGTAACACCCCGAATTTTCTATTAACACTAAAGTTGCTAAAATAATAATAAGTGTGTAGAAGAGGGGATGTATCTAATATGAATATAAAAATATTAATAAGTATGTAAGAGAGGGGATGTATCTAATATGAATATAAAAATATTACTAAGTGTGTAAGAGAGGGGATGTATCTAATATGTATATAAAAACAATAATAAGTGTGTAAAGGGGGGGATGTATCTAATGTGTACATTGTAGAATATATATATATATATATATATATATATATATATATGGGCAGTTAATGCAAACATGAATAGAAGTTTATTAATTTGCTGAGTGTTTGCTGAGTCACTTCTGACTCATTGCTGAGTCAACAAGATAAACCCCATCTTGTCTGAACGGCTGCGGTTATTTCTAGGTTAAATCTAATGGCCTAAATAAATTCTAAAATCTATAAATAAGTGGGTAGACCCTAGACCTAAATCACTTGTAAAATTAGAGAAGCTACCGTCATGCTGCTGCCATGGAGTTCAGCATAGCCGTCACAAACTAAGAAGAGGAAGCCTAATCATCTACAACTAAATCTACACAAATCAAATCAAAAGATCTCTCTTTCTCTAATTCTTTTCTTTTGTTGGTGAGTATGATGATTCTCACAAGACTATTACAAACTAATTTGACTCAGTTATGAATGGATCACAAGAAAGTGATGTGATTTGTAATTGTAAATTCTATATATTGTGGATCTCTTATTATGTTATTATGTTGTCGTATGATGTAAATTATATATGCTATGTCATGCTATGTTGTAAATTCTCTTATGCTATGTCATGCTATGTTGAGAATCATGTCAAGCTATGTTATACTATCATACTATGCCATGTTATAAATCATGCTATATTATGTTGAAAAATCATGATGTTGTTGGATCATGCTTAAAGTTATGTTTTTTTTTCTTAATTTAAATGGATCTTGTTTATGGGAATTTGCCTATTAGGTTAGGTGTACCCATAAACTTGAAACTATAATTAAATAAAACTTGATTATGGGAATTTGCCTATTGAGTTAGGTGTACCCATATAAAACCATGTTGTTAAAAATTAGATGATGTTGATTCACACATGTTCATATGTAAGTTTATGAAAATTGATTGAGATTATATTAGGTGAATTTTGAACAAGTTGACACCTTTAGGTCCATGACATGTATAATCTATGCAAGTTGGACATATGCAAGTTTCACCCCTTATTATGATTCATTTGGTCACATATACATGTTGTTATTATGATAATCTCTTTTATGCTATGAGTTAGGCTATTCGAGTCTAACGTATATTTTTCGAATAAACGTTCAAACGTGGGGTAGGGGTAATATTAGGAATTAATAAATTGGGTGCAATTTTGTAAGATTTTGCATACCATGAATGGATGTCCATAATTGAGTCAATTATGGACATTGTTAAAAATTGGAAGTAATTAATAATTCAAGTAGGGAATTATTAAAATTGGGGGAAAGTGGATTATTATTAATAATCAATGCTTAGGACACGAGGTTGGACCCGTTTGTGATGTAAACCTGCCCGGACCCGCCCGGCAAATCCAGTAGTCACAAATGTCGGCCCAATGTGAGAGGTCCTAGGCCCAAACTAAAGCATAACAGTTGTAAAGACACGAGGTTAGACTCTTTTATGGTGTAAGACTGCCCGGACCCGCCCGGCAAATCCAGCTGCCATAAATGCCAGTCTAATGTGAGAGGTCTTTATGAGGTTATGGCCTTAATGAACTAAGAAATACTTAACCAGATAATCATGTAAGGTGGGACATGGGGGTTAAGTAGGTGCCTTGGGTGGCATGAGGAATCTGGTGGTTGCCTTTAGAGGCATTTGAAATACGATTAGACTTAACCAAACACACATGTAAATGAACATGACTAAGTGGGTTAAGTGGGATGGACTAATGGGGACAAGCTTAGGTGGAATGCTTGTGGTAAATAGTGGGGGCCCATTTCAACCAGTATCCCAAAACGTATCTTTGTGGGCTCGACCCAAGTCGAGGACGGGACACGCATACTGGGTTTGACTATAAGAGGCCAAAACAGGGAGCGGTGGCAACGCAAGTCCAACGGGTTTCATATGCGTGTGTGGACCCGGGCTGGTAGGTAAGACGTTGTTGCATCGTGTAGGTATAAGCCGTGCATGTCCGTTGTATCAGGTTGCCACTTTAGGGGAGTGATACACCCCACTGTGGGGCCAGCACGGGTATCTACGAGTTAGGGAGCCGATCGAATAATGGGAAGTAGGGTACACCTAGTGGAGATAGGGGCAGGCGGCACCTATGTAGTCAGCTAGGGGTACGTAAAGCCATTGGGAAAGTTTCTAAGTGAAGCTAAGTGGGATGAATCTTTAGGGTGACTGGTGTGGTGCAGTATAGTGTTTATCCTTTAGTATTTAGGAGCGCCTATAACGTTGCCTTTAGCGATTGTCTATGTCCTTAATCTGCTCTTCATAGACATTTTCTTGTTTTCCAGCTTATGCCTTAGTCCAGTTATTTTGGTAATAGTATTGTAGAATTATCATATTCACCAGACTTTATGTCTGACCCCCTCTTTTCCATCCTTTTTCTCCCTTCAGGTCCGCAGGTTGGGCCAAGTTCTAGTGGAGTCTAGTTGGATCGCTTATCTTCTGGAAAGCTTGGACTGCTGAAGTAAAGTCCAGCTTGTTATCTTTCTTTTTAATGGCTATTCATGTAATGGGATTATGTACTTGTTTTATCAAGATAGATATTGTACTTGACATTGAATATGGTGTTATGATGTAATCAAACATGTTTTGACTTCTGCTACAATGAAATAAAGTTTTTTTGAATTTCCAAGTACTATTTTATATCTGTCTTGTTGTAATTTTACTGTTCTATATTCACTTAAAACCTCCATGGAAGTTAATGCATTCCCTTTGTGAGTGACATTAATGGACGTGGGGTGTTACACGTGGTATCAGAGCATAAGGTTACCAGAACAGATAAAAAAAAATTTAGAAAAATATTTTTTTTTCTAAAGTATTTTTGGAAGAAGTGCTTTCAAAAAAAAAAAAACATGTTATTTAAAGAGAGTTTTTATGAAAAACATAATCCCAAATAGCCACATCCTTATCTTTATCTTTCGAATTCTCCCTTTTGAATCTTTCCTTTTTCGTTTCAGCATGGCTGAAGATCTTAATCTCCCAGAAGGTGTGACGATTCCAGGGTGGTTTAGGAGATACTTGGAGGCTGGGGCCACCACTGCAGGCCCAGCGGATACTCCTCCACCCCTAGTTGCACCCATTCCTCCTCCTCCTCCTCCTCCTCCTCGTGTTGACACTTTTGCAAAGACGTGCAAGGAATTCAAGGCTATGGGAGGAAAAACTTTTCAAGGGACTGAGACGTTTGTGGAGGCCAGAGATTGGCTTAAGGAGACTGAGGAATTGTTGGATATCTTTGAAGTGGAAGATGGGAGGAAAGTCCGTTTAGCTGCTTGGTTAATGAAGGGAGAGGCCTCGTTTTGGTGGGAGGTCACTAACGGGGAACGTCCAGTTGATTCATGGGCGGATTTCAGACGAAGGTTTGAGGCAAAGTTTCTTTCAAGGGCAGAGGAGAACTTAAATATGGAAAAATTCCTGGCACTAAAGCAAGGGAGCTCATCAGTAAAGGAATATGTCAATAAATTTAATCAGTTAGCAAGGTTTGGCTTGGAGTTGGTGAACACGCCAGAGAAGAAAGCTTTGAGGTTCGTTAGAGACTTGAATGAACCGTTGCAAGGGTTGGCTATGACCCACATCCCTATGGGAGCCACCTTTGAAAAGCTAGTAGAAATGGCACTTATGCATGAGGATAAGGCAGTTGAAAAGAAAGGGGATCAGAAGAAACCCCAACAGCAAAATAAGAAGGGTGGTAAAAACAATAATGGCAAAGGGAAGAAGAAATGCTTCAATTGTGGGACGCCTGGCCATCTCAGCAAAGATTGTAGAAAGAAAAAGAAGACTGGTTGTTTTCATTGTGGAGATGCGGGACATTTAGTGAAGGACTGTCCAAAGAAGGGGCAGAGGGCAGGGTCTACCTCGGGAGGACAGGTGCAGGGTCTTATGGCACCAGGGCAGGCAAGGGGGCAAGTTCAGGCTATTGCGGCCCCACCGCTGCAAGAAAGAGGTAGAACAATTTCTGTTGAAAGCTTAGTTTTTCTGTTTGATCATCCTGTCCGTACCTTATTCGATTCTGGCACATCTCATTCGTTTATCTCTGCATCATTAGTTGAATCACTGCACTTGAACACCAGTTTAGTAGAGGATCCCTTGGTCGTTTCAAATCCAATTGGGGGTTCGGCTCATTTGACCATGATATGTTTGGATTTGAAAATCTCTATACTTAGCGTTGAATTTAGATGTGATGCTTATGTATTGGGCTTCACGGGCTATGGGCTAATTTTAGGAATGGATTGGTTGTCTAGAAATAGGGCCATTCTTGATTGTGAAAGGAGAGTAGTTAGGCTTGTGACTCGCCTTGGTAATGCTCTCGACATCTTTTGTAATCCCATAAATTCCGTTATGCTAAGTTATCTTGAATCGCTTGACGCGTCTGTAGGGAACCTGCGATCGGTAGAAGTGGTCCGGGAATATCCGGATGTGTTTGAGGAGGTGAAGGGCTTACCTCCAAAGCGGGAGATAGACTTTCGAATTTATCTTGTGGATAATGCTAAACCCGTATCTTTGCCAGTGCGCCACATGGCTCCTCGTGAAAGGAGGGAACTCAATAAGCAAGTAAAGGAGTTGCTTGAGAAGGGGTTCATAAGACGTAGTATATCGGAGTGGGGTGCTCCAGTAGTTTTTGCCACAAAGGTGGATGGGTCTCTTAGACTTTGTATGGACTATAGAGAACTAAACAAGCTTACTAAAAAGAACCGACACCCACTGCCGAGGATTGGCGATCTCTTTGATCAGTTAGTTGGCGCCTCAGTGTTTTCGCAGTTGGACTTAGCCACTGGCTTTCATCAACTGAGAGTGGTTGAGGATAGTATAGATAAGACTGCTTTTAGGACTCCCGACGGATTCTATGAATGGCTAGTGATGCCCTTTGGTTTGACAAACGCCCCTGCATATTTTTTTGATTTGATGAGTAGGGTGTTTAGGGAATACCTTAACAAATTCGTGGTAGTCTTTGTGGATGACATCTTAGTCTTTTCTAAGAATAAAGAAGAGCACTCCCTACATCTTAGGGAAGTGTTGGAAACCCTTCGAGCGCATAACCTTAAGGCAAAATTTTCTAAGTGTCACTTCTGGAGGAAGGAAGTACGGTTCTTAGGGCACGTGGTTTCCAAAGAAGGGATAGCAGTGGATCCCGCAAAGGTGGTGGCCATCCAAGATTGGAAGGTCCCTAAAAATGCAACCGAAGTAAGAAGTTTCTTGGGGTTGGCTGGCTATTATAGGAAGTTTATCAAAGACTTCGCAAAAATATCAGCTCCATTAACACGGTTAACGAAGAAGAACCTGGTTTTTACGTGGGACAAAGATTGCGATGATGCGTTCCAACGTTTAAAGAGAGCCTTAACTTCAGCCCCAGTCTTAGTGCTGCCAGACGGGAATAAACCGTTTACCATCTATACTGATGCTTGTGGGACGGGACTTGGCGCGGTCCTCATGCAAGAGGGAAGAGTAATAGCCTATGGTGGAAGGCAGTTGAGGGTTCATGAAAAGAATTACCCCACGCATGACTTAGAGCTAGCCGCAATTGTTTTCGTGCTTAAGTCTTGGCGTCACTATCTTCTTGGTGAGAAATTCGAACTGTTCACTGACCACAAATCATTAAAATACTTATTCTCTCAGAAGGATTTGAATTTAAGGCAGCAACGGTGGATGGAATTCTTAGCCTCCTACGATTTTGAAATAGCATATACCCCGGGCAAGGGTAACGTGGTGGCAGACGCCTTAAGTAGGAAAAGGTTGTCCTTGAGTCCGTTGTTTGTTGAACGACAAAGCTTAGAATTCATCTCTATGTTTGACTTTAGACCCTCCGTTGACTTAGTACCCGGTCTGTTAGCATCCTTGGAGGTTAGACCTACACTTCTAGGACGGGTTGGTGAGGCACAGCGAGACGACCCACAGTTGGTTGAGATAGTAGAAAAGCTCAAAGGGGGGGAGTCGTCAAGCCATCTTCGTAGGTATACCCTAGACGATAAGGGTTGGTTACGAAGGGATAATAGACTTTGTGTACCACAAGACGAAGACTTAAGGAAGGCCATTCTTGATGATGCTCATCGCTCAAAAATGACCATTCATCCCGGCGGGGATAAGATGTACAAAGATATGAAGCGGGTTTTCTTTTGGGCCGGTATGAAAAAGGATGTGGCCGAGTACGTCGCTAGATGCTTGGTGTGCCAACGAGTTAAAGCAGAACAAAAGAAACCCGGTGGGTTGCTTCACCCATTAGAAGTTCCACTATGGAAATGGGAAAGCATCCCAATGGATTTTGTGGATGGATTACCAAGATCAAGGAAGGGTAACACGGGGATTTGGGTTATAGTAGATAGACTTACTAAAAGCGCCCATTTTATTCCCGTGAAAAGTAAGAGGACTGCTCCGTGGTTGGCTTCTGTATACATTAAGGAGATAGTTCGTTTGCACGGTATTCCTTCTAGTATAGTAACCGACCATGACCCCATCTTTACTAGCGAATTTTGGAAGAGTTTACAAGAGGCGGTAGGGACTCAGCTATGTTTGAGCACCGCATATCATCCTCAAACAGACGGCCAGACCGAGAGGGTGAATCGCATTCTAGAGGATCTTTTAAGGCTTTGTATCCTAGACTTTGGGGGTACATGGGAAGAGCACCTTCCGTTAGTAGAATTCGCATATAACAATAGCTTTCAGTCTAGTATTGGCATGGCACCTTTCGAAGCTCTTTATGGAAGGCCTTGTCGTTCGCCTACATGTTGGTGGGAATCTACCGATAAAATCCTACTTGGGCCCGATATGGTTAGGGAAACTTCGGAGAAGATTGAGTTGATTCGAAGGAGGATGAAAGCAGCACAAGATAGGCAGAAATCGTATGCTGATAAGAGGAGGACATATCTTGAGTTTGACATTGGGGACATGGTTTTTATCAAAGTATCTCCGTTACAGAATGTTGTTCGCTTTGGGTCCATGGGGAAATTAGCACCAAGGTTTGTAGGGTCGTTTCCTGTAAAAGACAGGATTGGGAAGATGGCATATAGGGTGGAGTTGCCTGAGAAACTTAGTGGAGTACACGACGTATTCCATGTATCACATTTGAGGAAGTGTTTGCACAAGACCGCGGAGGTGGTAGAGCCGAGCTTGCTTAAAGAGGTGGAAATAGAGCGTGATGCAACAATTAGACGAGCTCCTACATGCATTCTTGGGTCGGAGATCAAAAAGTTGAGGAATCGAGAGGTCAGACTGGTTAAAGTGCAATGGGGAGATGATGAGAGCAACGCAACTTGGGAGACAGAAGAGAAGATGCGTTCGTTGTACCCTTTTCTTTTTGAGGGTATGTCTTTTAATTTCTCCTTTATCGCTTAGCTTATCTTATCTTATCTTTAGTATGTCCTCTCATTAGTATCTTTGACCTTTAGTTAGGATAATCCTATGGTTGAAACATGTGTTTGAGACATGTTATGTATGATGGATGCAAAATGGATGCAAGTGTTTGCTAGTGGTTGCTCGTGGATGCATATATACACACACTTTAGGCACTAGATCGGCTCAGTCACTACATATTGCATATTGCATATATATGGATGTATTTAGTAAAATGGATGAACGATGGTTGTATTATCATGTGGATGTTGCATTCAGATGATGGTTGTGCACGCATATAGAAGTATTATGTAGCATTAAGAATCTTTTGCATACATAATGGATGCATGGCACGATCATAATTGCATTAAGGAGGTCAACTGAATCAGTGGACCGCCTGATTTTGCATTAGATACGGACATATACACACACTGTGCATTTAAACATGAAAGCATTAGAAGTCTGTAAGGACAATGGATGCCTGTGTATGATGGATGAGTAGATGGACGTTTGGATGGTAGGATATACATTCTTCCAGACTTGAAGATTTCGGGGACGAAATCCTAAAAGGAGGGGAGAATGTAACACCCCGAATTTTCTATTAACACTAAAGTTCTAAAATAATAATAAGTGTGTAGAAGAGGGGATGTATCTAATATGAATATAAAAATATTAATAAGTATGTAAGAGAGGGGATGTATCTAATATGAATATAAAAATATTAATAAGTGTGTAAGAGAGGGGATGTATCTAATATGTATATAAAAACAATAATAAGTGTGTAAAGGGGGGGATGTATCTAATGTGTACATTGTAGAATATATATATATATATATGGGCAGTTAATGCAAACATGAATAGAAGTTTATTAATTTGCTGAGTGTTTGCTGAGTCACTTCTGACTCATTGCTGAGTCAACAAGATAAACCCCATCTTGTCTGAACGGCTGCGGTTATTTCTAGGTTAAATCTAATGGCCTAAATGAATTCTAAAATCTATAAATAAGTGGGTAGACCCTAGACCTAAATCACTTGTAAAATTAGAGAAGCTACCGTCATGCTGATGCCATGGAGTTCAGCATAGCCGTCACAAACTAAGAAGAGGAAGCCTAATCATCTACAACTAAATCTACACAAATCAAATCAAAAGATCTCTCTTTCTCTAATTCTTTTCTTTTGTTGGTGAGTATGATGATTCTCACAAGACTATTACAAACTAATTTGACTCAGTTATGAATGGATCACAAGAAAGTGATGTGATTTGTAATTGTAAATTCTATATATTGTGGATCTCTTATTATGTTATTATGTTGTCGTATGATGTAAATTATATATGCTATGTCATGCTATGTTGTAAATTCTCTTATGCTATGTCGTGCTATGTTGAGAATCATGTCAAGCTATGTTATACTATCATACTATGCCATGTTATAAATCATGCTATATTATGTTGAAAAATCATGATGTTGTTGGATCATGCTTAAAGTTATGTTTTTTTTTTCTTAATTTAAATGGATCTTGTTTATGGGAATTTGCCTATTAGGTTAGGTGTACCCATAAACTTGAAACTATAATTAAATAAAACTTGATTATGGGAATTTGCCTATTGAGTTAGGTGTACCCATATAAAACCATGTTGTTAAAAAATTAGATGATGTTGATTCACACATGTTCATATGTAAGTTTATGAAAATTGATTGAGATTATATTAGGTGAATTTTGAACAAGTTGACACCTTTAGGTCCATGACATGTATAATCTATGCAAGTTGGACATATGCAAGTTTCACCCCTTATTATGATTCATTTGGTCACATATACATGTTGTTATTATGATAATCTCTTTTATGCTATGAGTTAGGCTATTCGAGTCTAACGTATATTTTGCGAATAAACGTTCAAACGTGGGGTAGGGGTAATATTAGGAATTAATAAATTGGGTGCAATTTTGTAAGATTTTGCATACCATGAATGGATGTCCATAATTGAGTCAATTATGGACATTGTTAAAAATTGGAAGTAATTAATAATTCAAGTAGGGAATTATTAAAATTGGGGGAAAGTGGATTATTATTAATAATCAATGCTTAGGACACGAGGTTGGACCCGTTTGTGATGTAAACCTGCCCGGACCCGCCCGGCAAATCCAGTAGTCACAAATGTCGGCCCAATGTGAGAGGTCCTAGGCCCAAACTAAAGCATAACAATTGTAAAGACACGAGGTTAGACTCTTTTATGGTGTAAGACTGCCCGGACCCGCCCGGCAAATCCAGCTGCCATAAATGCCAGTCTAATGTGAGAGGTCTTTATGAGGTTATGGCCTTAATGAACTAAGAAATACTTAACCAGATAATCATGTAAGGTGGGACATGGGGGTTAAGTAGGTGCCTTGGGTGGCATGAGGAATCTGGTGGTTGCCTTTAGAGGCATTTGAAATACGATTAGACTTAACCAAACACACATGTAAATGAACATGACTAAGTGGGTTAAGTGGGATGGACTAATGGGGACAAGCTTAGGTGGAATGCTTGTGGTAAATAGTGGGGGCCCATTTCAACCAGTATCCCAAAACGTATCTTTGTGGGCTCGACCCAAGTCGAGGACGGGACACGCATACTGGGTTTGACTATAAGAGGCCAAAACAGGGAGCGGTGGCAACGCAAGTCCAACGGGTTTCATATGCGTGTGTGGACCCGGGCTGGTAGGTAAGACGTTGTTGCATCGTGTAGGTATAAGCCGTGCATGTCCGTTGTATCAGGTTGCCACTTTAGGGGAGTGATACACCCCACTGTGGGGCCAGCACGGGTATCTACGAGTTAGGGAGCCGATCGAATAATGGGAAGTAGGGTACACCTAGTGGAGATAGGGGCAGGCGGCACCTATGTAGTCAGCTAGGGGTACGTAAAGCCATTGGGAAAGTTTCTAAGTGAAGCTAAGTGGGATGAATCTTTAGGGTGACTAGTGTGGTGCAGTATAGTGTTTATCCTTTAGTATTTAGGAGCGCCTATAACGTTGCCTTTAGCGATTGTCTATGTCCTTAATCTGCTCTTCATAGACATTTTCTTGTTTTCCAGCTTATGCCTTAGTCCAGTTATTTTGGTAATAGTATTGTAGAATTATCATATTCACCAGACTTTATGTCTGACCCCCTCTTTTCCATCCTTTTTCTCCCTTCAGGTCCGCAGGTTGGGCCAAGTTCTAGTGGAGTCTAGTTGGATCGCTTATCTTCTGGAAAGCTTGGACTGCTGAAGTAAAGTCCAGCTTGTTATCTTTCTTTTTAATGGCTATTCATGTAATGGGATTATGTACTTGTTTTATCAAGATAGATATTGTACTTGACATTGAATATGGTGTTATGATGTAATCAAACATGTTTTGACTTCTGCTACAATGAAATTAAGTTTTTTTGAATTTCCAAGTACTATTTTATATCTGTCTTGTTGTAATTTTACTGTTCTATATTCACTTAAAACCTCCATGGAAGTTAATGCATTCCCTTTGTGAGTGACATTAATGGACGTGGGGTGTTACAAAGCGCTCGACAACTGGCATGCAATATGAAACCATTTTTTAAGAAAGTTTCAATTTGACATATGGCTTCGCAAGCAAGAAACTCATTCAAACATATATGCTCTTAGTCGTAGAGCTGACATTCAATGTATCACCTGCAGATTATTATAGACTGTTTACAATAAGTTTTGAATACAATAGAAGGTAAAATGTGAAGCAAAGCATGAGCTAAAGCAAGGAGTAGAGTATAAAGTGAAGATGTAGCAATGTTGATTGCTTATTCCAAGCCGCTCAGGTTGGAGCACCCTAAACAACTATTAGTTGATAATCAGCCTTGGATTGGCTTGAACAGAAGCTATGTTGCTTGGACCAGACTGATCATTAGATTCTCCTTGCCCATGAGGAATTGCAGAAGGATTCAAAGCTTGCAGATTCTTTACATATTGCTGCAATCTGTTTTTCCTGATCAATTCCTCAATGAGGTTCTTCAGGTGTCAACACTCGTTAGTGTTGTGTCCAGGTTGGTTGTGAAATCTACAGAACTTTCCCGAGTTTGCTACCTTGTTGCTTATCCTCATTGGGTTTGGCTCCGCATACTCCTCAGAATTCTTGGTTGCAAGATAGATGTTTTCAGGAGTGTTATTCAAAGGTGTCAGTTTTGACGAATAGAAAAGGCGAGACTTTTTATTGGCCTTATTGTCGTTCCCGCCACTGATTCGTTTTTGCCCCTGAATAGTCTTTTGGATGGATTGTATAGCTACACTTTTAGGAGCCTCAAGAAGTGGGCTATCGTCAATGATCTGGAGGGGAGGATTGTCATCTATCCTCGTATACTCCTCTGTTTTTTTATAGAACTTGTCGAGCATAGTCGGTTCTTTCATCTTTTATCCATCTTCTGAATTCACTTGTTTTGTCTATAGCATCGAGTAGAGCCATGAGGACTATGCGTGGCTCTGGGTTTCTTAATTCATATAGGTAAATGTTGAACCGACTAAGGAAGGCTTTGACAGTTTCTCCTGACTTCTGTTTCATAGCTGAGAGTGTTATAGCGTCCTTGTCCTTGGTAGCATACAAGCGGAACTGCTCTTTGAACTTTTTGGTCAGATCGGAGAACCGATCGATAGATTTGGAGGGCAGCTTCGTGAACCAGAGTGATGCGGTTCCTTCCAAATAGAGAGGGAAATATGTGCATCTCATCTCGTCTGTTGCCTTGACTGCACTCATATGCCACTTGTATTTGAACAAAAAGTATTTCGGGTCAACATGGCAGTTATACAGTGGGAGAGTTGGTGGATTAAACTTCTTCAGACATTCTGCTTCGAGCATCCTCTCGGTGAATGGAGTCCTATCGGGAGAGAAGTCCCATTCCCTTTCATTGTCTTTGCTAGCTTGATTCTTTTTTAAGCCCGTTCTATTATATCCGAGATGTACTCTTCGGTTCTATGATGTTATGTGAAGCTGAGCTCTTTTCCCAACGTTCGCCTAGGAATACGGTCTCGATTAGAGAGCTTAGGTGCTTTGCCTTCTCGTTGAGGGGGTGCCCTCGCAATAGGGTTAGTGACCTTTTGAGCACTCACTTCGGAATGATTCTTAGCTTTTGATCTCAATTCTTCAATATTAGCTTCGTCCCTATCACTTGCCCCATCATAATCGTCTTCCACATTATTGTTGCGGTTATGATCGGAAGTGGGGATTTATCTTCCCCTTCGAGATCTATATGCATTTTCGGAGAAGCTAGATTCAATCGATCATTAAGGATGGCATTAAGTTTTTCCATCATCATTTTAGTAGAGGCATCCATTCGGTTATTCACGTTGGCAATAGTGACTTTTAATTCATTTCTGGTCACACCGGCTCCGCTTTCTGAATTTTCGCCAACTTCAAAGCGGTTTGTGAGCGGTGTTTCTTCATTAGCAACATTATTGGCTTCTACCATGGTTTTTCTAGTGGTCTTCTTAGATTTGACCATAATTTTGAAGAAAGATACAACTTAGAACTTTAACGGAAAGGCGTTTAACTTTGTGAGAGGGGGTGGAGATGCGAACACGGCCCCACGGTCGGCGCCAAATGTTGATCTCTAAATTCGACTCAACACCAAGGGTGTGTCAAAATACTTCACCGAATTGGTATGAAAGAACAAAGTGAGACTGCAATTACAAACATACAAAAAGAACAAAAATAATAACATGTAGTTTTTATAGTGGTTCGATCCAATGAGGATCTACGTCCACTCTTATAAGAGATTCCATTATCAATATGTTGATTACAAGATTAATTTCGCTCTTACAACAAATTTTACACTCTTACACTTCTGGATCTTACTTAGATTCAGCAAGGATCTTTACTTGATTTTCAAGAATAAGTGTTTAGAATTGCTTGAGATAGTTGTAGAAATTTCAGCAGCATTTCATGGCCCAAGAATCCCCCTCCCCCCTCAAATGAAGGAATGAGGGGGTATTTATAGGTGGATTTCAGACCAGGTGACAATTATGTAAATACTGGACTCTCGCTTTAGGCCGCAGGCAGGCTAGAAGGAACATTACATGGTTCAAAGCAAGGCGGGGCGACCCAAACAAGGCAGAGCGACCCAAAACTTCCTGATACGAGGTGATACATATTACAGGAGTGCGAGGCGACCCAACTCGCTTTTTATTACAAGATTGCGAGGCGACCCAACTCGCTTTGGCTGAATGTGGTGCGAGCTAAAGGACGCGGAGTGGCCCAAGCGCGCTTAAAACGAGCTAAACCAGGATGATGCATTTTAGGCTTTGATGAAGCGAGATAAAACCTTTAGCGAGCTGGCGATCTATGAACCCTGCGAGTTAACATCTGATTGAACCGAGATTCCTTGACGAGCCAAAACTTCCTGAACATCACACATTATCTGAACGGTCCAAGATATCACAACGACGTAAAGCACTTATGTGAGCCAAAACGCTCATCGAGTTATAGAAGACATAACGACCCAAAATCAATGATCAACCTAGACATGCTCATCATTTTATGGGTTAACAACCGTGATTTTGCTTTTATCTTGCTAGGAGATGCTCTTGAAGTATTGCTCAAGTTCTTCTCTCTACTACGGCTTTGTTTTTTTAGGGGAATTATGTTTTTTATGTATTTTCTGTACTCTGATGGTAGAAGACAGAAGTTTTACATTATTGTAATGGGTTTTATGTAGTTTCAGACTTATGGTATTTTTGGATCATGATGTTATGACTTATGTTTGAAATAAAATTTAAATTCTGCTGTTTCTTTTATATCTGTCTTGTGATAATTCTGTATCTGTTTACCTATAATGCTTTACGAAACTTAATGCATTCCCTTAGTGAGTTGCATTAATGGACGTGGGGTGTCACACTTGGTATCAGAGCTGAAGTTACCAGATTAGATAAAAGTTTTCGAAAATTTATTTTCAAAATGGGTTTAAAAGAAAGCATTTTCAAAAAGAAAATTCTGTTTTGAAAAACATTCCCCAAAAAGCCATAAGTAATATCTTCCAGTCCCTTGTCTGAGTCTCTTTCCTTTTCTTTTTCAACATGTCTGGGGAACTTAATATTCCAGAGGGCATTACGATACCAGGCTCGTTCCGTAGGTATCTGGAGGCCACGACGCCTACCGAAGGCCAAGGAAACGTGCCTCCCCAGCTGCACTCGCCGTTCCTCCTCCTCCGCGTGCGGGCAACTTCTCTAAGATCTGCATAGATTTCCGTGCTATAGGAGTAAATCCATTCCATGGAACCGAGACATTTGTAGAAGCAAGGAATTAGCTTAAGGAGACCAAGGACTTGTTTGTAATCTTTGAAGTAGATGATCGAGGGAAGATTCAGATAGCTGCATGGCTACTGAAAGATGAAGCTTCTTTTTGGTAGGAAGTTACCCAAGCTAGACATCCGGTGGAGACATGGGATGATTTTAGACAAAGGTTTGAAATTAAATTTCTTTCCCAAGCTGATAAAAGCATGCAAACGGAAAGGTTCTTGGCGCTCAAACAAGGAAACTTGACTGTTAAAGAATATGTGAACAAATTCAACCAGCTAGCCAGATTTGGATTAGAGTTGGTGGACACTCCGCATAAAAAGGCTTTGCGGTTTATTAAAGGACTTAATTGTTGTATATAACGGTGTTGTATACACAATTATTTGATTTTTGTTTGATGATAACAACCAAATTTATTTCTATTATAAATGTGTTTGTTACTGTACTATTTCATATATACATCACAGACAAGAATATAATATTTATATTTAAATAGAATACGACTGTACAGACATTCAAATATTCATACAGTATTTTATTTAAATATAATATTTTATTTCAAACATTCAAATAGTACAACTATCTATAACTCCACTATTTAAACACTTCACAGGAATTTGTACTTGTAAATAAACTGAATAAAATAGACAAGTTTGTTTGACAACAATAAAATGATATTTTATTTCAAACAAATTTGTTTATTACAAATACCAGTACAATTCTCTCATCATACATTCATACACTGCTCCTCACTATAACACTATCACTCAACTATACAGGTACTTTGATTTTATATACATTTACACACTGTTTTTTGTTTTCTGTCTCTGTCTTCAGTCTTCTGTCTTCACAACATCTTCACTGTCGGTCCAGTCATCTACACCTGTCATACACAAAAACACACACACACAGTACACTGCAATAGAAATTAAAACTAAATACATGCAGATTTGAATTTTATTTTTGAAATTTTATTAGCCTCAGATTTCTGGTGCGTTTCTCATCATTTTTCATGACTTGATCTGATCTGTGTCTAGTCAGTTTATATACGTATAATACAGGAACAGGAAAAATAGTCGGATGGCTGCATATACACACGTGTATAAATATACATGTGTGCATTGCCTCGCCAATCAGTGCACAACTGATGAGTGGCCACGTGGACCTTCTCGAATTAGTGCACGTGTCAACAAATAATAAAGCCAAAGTGAAATCAGCTCAACATATCACAAAAGTGGTTGAGCACAAGTCAATGATAATTCAACAAGCCAGCAAATGAAAAAGTCAAAGTGCACAAACAAGTTTCAGCAAAAGCAAAGTCAACATAGTTAACACAACCCAAGTGTCGAGCCGAATGATAGCATGGCACATGTACAAGTGCAGCCCGAACATGGTTCAAACCATATGCATAGAAATAAAAAAAACTAAGACAAGTGATCAACATTCTCATAATGACAAGCCTAGGTGCAGTATAAAATCAATGGCCATAACAATTTATGGTTCAACAAAATTGTGCACAATAAGCTGGAAGTATCACAATGAGAAAAAGCATGGGTACTTTTCAGTTTGCAAAGTACATGCAGCAAGATAACATGTATGAGCAAAGGTGGAGTGTAAAGGTGCACAAAGCAGTGGTGATACAAGTGTGGATGGCTCAATACAGTGTTCAAAAATAGGCAGCGGTGCAACATGTTTTTTTATAAAAAGTGGTAATTGTGGCAAGTGATAATCATTCAACACATTTTGGGAAAGAGGATCATTTGGTATATGGGAAAGAGTTCAATAAATCATAGTGTTTATTTCCTGAAATACATTCTACATTTCAAGGAAAAAGTGTGATTTCCAGAATTCACTCTTAAATATGCATGAACACAACTGAAGTATAAATGAACCAGAACAACAAGCATGGATTCAGCATTAATGTCATTTCCAGATTTCGGAAAATAGTTTTTGGCCACTACCAAGTGAGTAACCAACAAATCTAGCATGCTCAAGTTTATAATTCAGGTGTAAAGCTCAAGTGTTCACAAGTAAATTCAAAATGGATGTACAAGTGGCTCAAGCATGGGTGCAGGGTCAATAACAAATCAAGTGTAAAATGGTTCCAGAAATTATCATGACAATCAAGATGTTTTTAAATCTAGGAAAGTGTTATTATTTTCTACTTGAAAACTGCAAATCAGGGAGCAATTCATAGTTGGCAAATTCAGAAATGATGGCAAGCAATCAATTGGTATACAAGTCTTAACATTGTTTCCAGATATGGCACACGCAAGAAATTTTTTGAAACCGTATCAATTCATATATGGCAAGGCAAAAATTAATTTTTATTGACCAAATACACACAAGGGACAGGCAATCGAATTGCAACAGGGACATTTTATTTCCAGAAAAATAACGCAAGTGTTTTTGGCAAGTTATTTATTGTTAAAAAGATTTTAATCTATCAAAATTTACTGCCAAACTGGCAAATGATCATATATGAATAGCCAAAGGACATAAAATCGAATTACAAGGGATAAATCATTGTTCTCCAGAAAACCATCAATTAAGCAAATCTAGGAGAAATTTTTAGCAATGGATTGTCAAAGTGGCAAGGCAACAATTAAATTCTTTCTCCAAAATTCACGGCATATTTTTCAAGGGACAACAATTTTTTTTGTTTTTCCATAATCAATCAAGTCGAATTTATCAAGGAATCAAGTCCAGATATATCTCTTCAATCACGCAAGGGTTCACAATAAATCAAGGGCAAGCAAAAGAGGAAAACAACACGCAATCAGATCGAAGACATATATAAACAAAATCAGAGAAATTAAAGGATTTTAAAATCCTATAAATAAACCAATCATCACTGGCATATGTGTATCGAAATCCAACAAGAACAATTCGAAGAATTCAAGACAAAATCACTTAAATTTTCAGGTTTTCGACTGCCAGAGAACAATCCCAAATCGATCGAGCAAAGCCACAAAGAATCGAGCATCAGAGAAGCTATTCCATCAATTTCAGAAAGCCATCGATGTCGAAATCGATTTGGGTAGTATGGAAAATCCTAGATCTTGAGAAGCCGCCATTTTTATTTTCCAGAGAAAACAAGAACGGGGCTAAACCAATAGAGAGAATGACCAACCAAGTTTAGAAGGGGATGACCTTTTATTTATTTGTTTCCTAGGGTTTTTTATTTTATTTTCTACTTTGTCTTGTATTTTCTGTTTTGTTTTGCAAATCGTCTGATTCAGTTTCTAGTGTCTGTAAAATACTAGGGTATCCAGTTAGGGTGTTAACTGGCAATTTACTAGAGTCTGTAAAAACTAGGGTTACTGGTTACTAGGTCATAATCAGGGAAAATCTGATCTAGGGGTTTAGATCAGTCTACGGTTTGAGCGTAGGGTTAGTACAGGAGCAGAGAGTGCGATTTTACATGGTCTTGTAAGCGGGATCTGTTCTATCACCTAGTAGAAACCTTAGGAACACAACAGTAGGCAGGATTTTGCCGAAGCTGGGTATATCTTGTGTCATTTACTTTCTGTATTTCTGTTTCTACTATATTCTGTGATTTGTTTATTATTATATATCCCGTTAGATTTTTAGTTCAGCTAAAAACTGTGATAAACCCTATTCACCCCCCTCTAGGGTTGATCTAGATCCAACAACTGGTATCAGAGCAGGTATTCTATTAACTCTAGAGTAAATCATGGATCCTAGTTGTCAGCCCTTTGAGAGTCAGTCCAGCCACATTCCAAACATTTTTTATGGTACAGATTTTTTGAATTGGAAATCAAAAATGAAATCCTATTTGAAATCTATTAAATATTGGGATGTTGTTAACAGTGGAGGCGATATAATAGATAGGAATATTAATGCTCGTGCTATGCATATTCTTTATTCTCATCTTAGTTATAACCAACTTGATCATATCTCCCATTGTTTGACTGCGCAAGAAATTTAGAAAACTCTCAATATGAAGTATGGACAAATTGACAACAATTGCTCAAAACCGCTGAATGTCAACTCGAGTTTAGATCTAAGCTTAACAAGTTTTACAAATGATAATCCAGATGGATATGTCGATGGAGGCTCAACTGATGGTGAAACTAAAGATCTTTCATATGAAGATTTGGTTTATTTTTGTACCGAATTAACAAATGCTGTTGATAGTCTCACATCGAAAAATAAAACTCTAAAATCTAAAAAACTTGAGTTGATCACCAAAAATAATATTTTGGAATTAAAACTTGAAAATATCATGAAAGTTTCAAACTCTGATTGCAAGAATTGTTTCAACTTGAAAAACAATTTAGCTCATATAAATGAAAATATCCAAAAGCTTGGAAAGCAAATTATGAGTTCAAAAGAAAAAGAAGATGAGCTAATCTGTATAAATAATTCCTTGCGAAAAGAATTGGAAACTTTTAAGATTTCATAAAATTCCAAATGCGAAATTGCTGAGAAACAAAATCGTTTTGAAATGAGATTTCTGAGTCCAAGGCCAAAATTGAAAAGCTTGAAAATGAACTCTTGGTTTTGAAACAAAATGAAGTTGAAAAGAGTAAGATTGCTATAAATCGTTGTTCAAATATAATAAAAGAAAATAGTGGTCTCAAATCCCAAATTCAACAACTTAAATCAACTTTGGATAAATTTTTTAATGGGGACAAGTCGTTAAACATTTTGTTGCAAAACCAAATTTCTGTCCGAAATAAAAGTGGCCTTGGCTTTGGAAAACTTGATAAATTTGCTCAAAAGCAAAAATTAAATGTTTTTAAAAATCCCTCAAATTGTTTTGGAAAAGATCATTTTGAAAATTTACACTCTAAAAATTCCAAAGGATTTTGAAACAAAATCAAAATGAAAACTTGTTTTATAATAAACCATTTAAACATTTTTGGATCCCAAAAGAAAATGAAATGAATTTAGTTAAATTCAAACAGATCTGGGTTCCTAAAGACATAAAGATAGATTCGAATGGTTTGTTACATAAATAGGTCTGGGTACCAAAACATGTAAACAAAAATGTGAGTGGTTTTATAAATTTTGTTAGACCACTTGATCCTATAAATTGTTAGGTACCAGAGGAGGCTGAGGAACTGCGTTGCTAAATGGAAATTGAATTTAAGCGATTCCATTTTTCTGTATCATTCAGAGTTCCTTAGCCAAGATTGATTGAGTTGGAGATCCACATCATCTTCTGTAATTTAGGTATGATCTCTAGACTCATCTTTGTAATTTTTTGTTTATTTCTCTTACTACCTATCCTTCTATCTTTTGTTTTTTTTGATTTGTCACTACCATTCTTTTTATTTCTTTTTGGGCTTCATTTACTTCCAATTGCAGAATTCATATTTTTCTGCAAATTTGCTTCATTAGAATAAAACTCTGTTGTTTTAATCATTTCCAGATCTTGAATCTAAACTTGTATATATATCTGCAATTGTTTAGAAGTTCATTTTCTGTTTTCTAAATTCATAACAGTGTTGATGTATTCTTGTCATATCTTGAACAATGTTAATTAGAATTCTAAATTCTTGAAGTTCTGATGAAGTTTCACACACCTCTGCTGTTTTTAATTTCTTCTAATTCAATTTAGAAAAGCTTGAAATATTATACTCATTACAGCACTCTGTTATTTATCAGTTGTGATAATTTCATTATTTTTCAGATTGGCTTGGAGATTTTGAATGTCTTAAATCAGTGATACATCTTGAAACTCATCTTTATTCATGATTATTATGGTTGAAATTAGTTTTGTTTGAAATCATCTAAAATCCTTGATATTTTGAATATCGCACATCGCTTAAATTTGAAATTATCAATCTTGTGTGAATAATTCATTATATCTCAAACTTGACATTGATTCAAGTGATTTCAAATAAATTATTTTTAATTTTTTGGATCATGAATCATTTTTTTTGTGAATATCTTCTTGACAAGCCTGCTTTGAAAATAATTTTTTTGTGCTGCTCTGATACATGAATCTGAAATGTTCTCAATATCAGCATGCCTTAGTAAATTCTGTTTGCTGCTCTGATAAATATGCTTAATTTGTTAGTCTTGCTACTTGGGCTTACTGAATATTCATTGTCTAGGATGCTCTTTTTAGACACCCGTGTCATATTTCAAATTCTCATTAATAGAGACACCAACATGTGGTATCGGTTTAGATGTGTTGTACTCATTGATTTACTCTCATCATATATATATTTTTAATCCCTCTTGTCTCGTGTAAATCTTTCATATCCCTCTTGTATTTGTTTTTTCAATTTTAAAATTATTTATTGATTATTCATTCAGAAATTGAAATCATGAACCAAAATAGGACTGTATTTATAATTCATCAAAATTATTACCAGATTTTGAAATTGTGATGAATTGTGACTGCAGTATATTTCACAACAAGAGGAGAATTTATTTAGATTTTCATGATGGTTGAATAATTATTATAATATCTTTGAATTGGCAATTATTTCACGACCATCTTCTTTATCTACCATTATTCTATCACTCATTATGTTTTTTATATTAATGCGGAGAGTTTAATATTTTTTTTAAATATTTATCTTTTTGTATAAACAGTGAAAATATTTATGATAGAAATCGGACTATGTTATTATTCAGACTTAGTGATAATTGAAATTTTCAATGATCCTGATACAGTCGAGCATATTTCATAATATAATTAATTTACAAATTTATTTCACAGTCCATTTCTGTACCTACACAATTTTCTATCATTCATTTATTGGTTTTATATACTGAGGAGTTTTTTTCTTTAAATGCTGAAAATTATAAAAATAAGTGTGTCTCTAACCTCATTTAAAAATCCAAGCTCTGGTCATGCATGGTTATGAGACAACTTATATTTTAAGCTGCGACTGACCTCATTTAAAAATCCAAGATATGGTTATGCGTGGTCAGTGTGCTCTTAAATAAATAAATAAATAAATAAGGGGAAAAATATGCTATAAATAGAAGTTAATTTGGAATCCTCCTTGGTGTTTATAAAAACCAACCTATCAATCCATATTCTAATCTGTGAAATGTGTTGAAATCTTATGAAATATTATGATTTGTTGATTGATGTCTATTGGGATTTGAGATTATACGATTTTTTCACTTAAGTTGAATTTACGATTATAGTCCAAATCCATCACTTCTTTTGTGCTTTATTTTTATATAAAAAAAATCTTTTGAAAATAATTGGAAATGATTTGTTTTAAAACTCTCTCCATTTATATAAATTTCATCGTAAATCCATCATTCTACAATGTGAAATATGCCACTAGTTCTCAGAATATTATGATTTTTGTTTGACCAATTGAGATTTATGATGACCGTTCTTCCTCTTAAGCTAAAATTATATTTTTTTTAGTCATTTTCCATCTATATTTTAATTTCTGCATCCTTTTGATAATAACAAAAGGGGGAGAATGGGTTGAGATTTTTATTTATGAGTGAATATTTAATAAATATTTTTAATTTTGAAATTTCATTATTATTCATTTCATTTCACTCATGCACAGTTATAAGGGGAGTATTCTATTGTAGGGAGAGCATTCAAATAGGGAGAGTTCAGTTCTTCACTGTCAAACATATTTACTATATTCAAAATCTTAATATTTGTTTGTCATCATCAAAAGGGGGAGACTGTTGTATATAACGGTGTTGTATACACAATTATATGATTTTTGTTTGATAATAACAACCAAATATATTTCTATAATAAATGTGTTTGTTACTATACTGTTTCATATATACATCACAAACAGGAATATAATATTTATATTTAAATAGAATACGATTGTACAGACATTTAAATATTAGCACAATATTTTATTTAAATATAACATTTTATTTCAAACATTCAAACAGTACAACTATTTATAACTCCACTATTTAAACACTTCACAGGAATTTGTACTTGTAAATGAACTGTATAAAATAGACAAATTTGTTTGACAACAACAAAATGATATTTTATTTCAAACATATTTATTTATTACAAGTACCAGTACAATTCTCTCATCATACATTCATACACTGCTCCTCACTATAACACTGTCACTCAGTTATATAGGTACTTTGATTTTATATACATTTACACATTGTTTTTTGTTTTCTGCCTTCTGTCCTTAGTCTTCTGTCTTCACTGCATCTTCACTGTCAGTCCAGTCATCTACACCTATCATATATAGAAACACACACTGCAATAGAAATTGAAACTGAATACATGCAGATTTGAATTTTATTTTTGAAATTTTATTTGCCACAGATTTCTAGTGTGTTTCTCATCATTTTTCATGACTTGGTATGATATGTGTCTAGTCAGTTTGTATCGTATAGTACAGGGATAGGAAAAATAGTCTGATGGCTGCATATACACACGTGTATAAATACACATGTGTGCATCGCCTCGCCAATCAGTGCGCAACTGAGGAGTAGCCACGTGGACCTTCTCGACTCAGTGCACATGTCAACAAATAATAAAGCCAAAGTGAAATCAACTCAACATATCACAAAATTGGTCGAGCACAAGTCAATGATAATTCAACAAGCCAGAAAATGAAAAAGTCGAAGTGCACAAACAAGTTTCAGCAAAAGCAAAGTCAACAGAGTTAACACAGCCCAAGTGTCGAGCCAAATGATAGCATGGCACATGTACAAGTGCAGCCCGAACATGGTTCAAACCATATGCGTAGAAATCAAAAAAAAACTAAGACAACTGATCAGCATTCTCATAATGACAAGCCTAGGTGCAATATAAAATCAATGGCCATAACAATTTATGGTTCAGCAAAAAAATTCACTGCAAGCTGGAAGTATCACAATGAGCAAAAGCATGGGTACTTTTCAGTTTGCAAAGTACATGCATCACGATAACATGTATGAGAAAAGGTGGAGTTTAAAGGTGCACAAAGCAGTGGTGATACAAGTGTGGATGGCTTAATACAGTATTCAAAGTGGTAATTGTGGCAAGTGATAATCATTCAACACATTGTGGGAAAGAGGATCATTTGGTATATGGGAAAGAGTTCAATAAATCATAGTGTTTATTTCCTGAAATACATTCTACATTTCAAGGCAAAAGTTTGATTTCCAGAATTCACTCTCAAATATGCATGAACACAACTGAAGTATAAATGAACCAGAACAACAAGCATGGATTCAGCATGAATGTAATTTCCAAATTTCTGAAAATAGTTTTTGGCAAGTACTAAGTGAGTAACTAACAAATCAAGCATGCTTAGGTTCATGATTCAGGTGTAAAGCTAGAGTGTTCAAAAGAAAATTCAAAATGAATGTACAAGTGGCTCAAGCATGGGTGCAGGGTCAATAGCAAATCAAGTGTAAAATGGTTCCAGAAATTATCATGACAATCAAGACGTTTTTAAATCTAGGAAAGTGTTTTTATTTTCTACTTCAAAACTGCAAATCAGGGAGCAATTCATAGTTGGCAAATTCATAAATGATGACAAGCAATCAAATTGTATTCAAGTCTTGACCTTGTTTCCAGAAATGGCACACGCAAGAAAATTTTCAAAACCGTATCAATTCATATATGGCAAGGCAAAAATCAATTTTTATTGATTTCCAAATACACGCAAGGGACAGGCAATCAAATTGCAACAGGGACGTTTTATTTCCAGAAAAATAATGCAAGTGTTTTTGGCAAGTTATTTATTGTTGTAAAGATTTTAATCTATCAAGATTTTCTGCCAAACTGTCAAACGATCATATATGAATTGCCAAAGGACATAAAATCGAATTACAAGGGATAAATCATTGTTCTCCAGAAAACCATCAATCAAGCAAATATGGGAGAAATTTTCAGCAATGGATTGTCAAAGTGGCAAGGCAACAATTAAATTCTTTCTCTAAAATTCACGGCATATTTTTCAAGGGACAGCAATTTTTTTGTTTTGCCATAATCAATCAAGTCGAATTTATCAAGGAATCAAGTCCAGATATATCTCTTCAATCACGCAAGGGTTCACAATAAATCAAGGGCAAGCAAAAGACGAAAACAGCAAGCAATTAGATCGAAGACATATATAAACGAAATCATGGAAATTAAAGGATTTTAAAATCCTATAAATAAACCAATCATCACAGGCATATGTGTATTGAAATCCAACAAGAACAATTCGAAAAATTCAAGAAAATATCACTCACAAATTTTCAGGTTTTCGACTGCCAGAGGACAATCCCAAACTGATCGAGCAAAGCCACAAAGAATCGAGCGATAGAAAAGCTATTCCATCAATTTCAGAAAGCCATCGAAGTCGAATTAGGAAGTATGGAAAACCCTAGCTCTTGAGAAGCCGCCATTTTTATTTTCCGAGACAACCAGAACGGGGTTAAACAAATAGAGAGAATGGCTAGCCAGGTTTAAAAGGGGATGACCCTTTATTTATTTATTTCCTAGGGTTTTCTATTTTATTTTTTACTTTGTCTTGTATTTTCTATTACTTTTTTGCAAATTGTCTGATTCAGTTTCTAGTGTCTATAAAATACTAGGGTATCCAGTTAGGGTGTTTACTGGTAGTTAACTAGAGTCTGTAAAAACTAGGGTTACTGGTTACAGGGTCGTAATCAGGGAAAATTTGATCTAGGGGTTTAGATCAGTCTACGGTTTTGAGCGTAGGGTTAGTACAGGAGCAGGGAGTGCGTGTTTACATGGTCTTATAAGCGAGATCTGTTCTATCACCTAGTAGAAACCTTAGAAATGCAGCAGTAGGCAGGATTTTGCTGAAGCTAGGTATATCTTGTGTCATTTACTTTCTATATTTCTGTTTCTTCTATATTCTGTGATCTGTTTATTATTATATATCCCGTTAGATTTTTAATTCAACTAAAAACTATGATAAACCCTATTCACCCCCCTCTAGGGTTAATCTAGATCCAGCATTAACGTAGCCCTTCATGGGTTGGCTATGTCCCACATTCCAATGAGAGCTACTTTTGAAAGGCTTATTGATATGGCCTTGACTTATGAGGAAGAAAAGTGAGAAAAGTAGGAAGTAAAGGCTGAGGAAACAACGCAAAACAAGAAGATTTGGCCCAAGAAGGGGTAGCAACCGCAACAGAAGAAGGGAGGAAAGAATGACAAGGCCAAGGATAAAAGGAAGTGTCATAGTTGTGGGCATGAGGGTCACTTGGTGAAAGACTGCAAAAGAAGGAAGAATTATTGCTCAATTGCGGAGAGGTCGAACACTTTGCTAGGGAGTGCCCGAAGAAACAGTGACAAGGTCAAAGGGCAGGAACTTTTGGAGGGCAGGGGCATGGTCTCGCGATCAGTGCTCCTGATAGAGGTAGAAATTTTTTGTGGAAGGTTTAATTTCAAATCATCCTATTAGAACACTTTCTTGATTCTGGCAATTCACATTCATTTATATCTACTTTTGTGGTTGAATCTCTGCACTTAAATACTAGTATGGTAGTGGATCATATTGTTGTCTCAAGTACCATTGGTGGTTCGGCTCATTTGTCTATGATTTGTCGGGGTTTGAGGATATTTATCTTAGACGTCGAGTTTGAGTGCGACGTGTATGTGCTCGGGTTTATGGGCTATGGGTTGATTCTAGGGATGGATTGGCTAACCATGTATGGTACCCTTCTAGATTGCGAGAGGAGGGTCGTTAGTCTTTTGACTTATCATGGGAAGACCCTCGAGATTTCTTGTGACCCGCAAGGGTCAGTTATGCTTAGTTACCTAGAGTCTCTTGATGCATCTACCGATGATCTATAATATGTTCCAGTAGTCTGAGATTATTCTGATGTTTTTGATGAGGTACAGGGTTTACCTCTGAGGCACGAGATCAATTTCCATATATATCTGGTGGACAATGCAAAGCCAGTTGCATTACCAGTGCGCCATATGGCTCCGAGGTAAAGGGGGGAGTTGAGTAAACAAGTATGGGAGCTACTTGAAACGGGTTTATCAGGTGAAGCGTATCTTAATGGGGTGCTCCAGTAGTATTTGCAACTAAGGCAGATGGTTCACTTCGCTTGTGTGTGAACCATATAGAGTTGAATAAACTCACCAACAAGAATAGACACCCGCTCCTAAGGATTGATGATTTATTTGATCAGCTTGTTGGTGCCTCAGTATTTTCTCAGTTAGACTTGGCCACGGGGTTTCATCAGTTGAGGGTGGCTGAGGACAGTATAGATAAGACTACTTTTAGAACTCCGGATGGTTCTTTGAATGGCTAGTCACGCCTTTTGGGTTGACGAATGCACCCGCCTATTTTTTTGATCTAATGAGTAGGGTGTTTCGGGAGTTTCACTACGCCATAGATGGCTTATCACAACGAAAATCCATGGTGTTTCTAGCTATGATGCTGCCATTGCTATGCTGTTTTTTGTCTATTGCAACGCACGCTTAAATGTGTTAGCATATATATCAACATGTGTTACAGTAGCCTCGTGAATAAAATTATCAATCTACGTCAACACGATCCAACGGTCCAGGTTAGCGATCAGTGTGAAATAATGTTTAGTCCAGATTAGCAATCCGCATGTGAAATAATGTTTACGGCAGGAAGCAAAAACCAAGGGGGTAAACTAACAAAATATTGAAAATTTCAATCGAAATTTTACAAAATACTCCGTAGCTCAACCTCTCAAACACTCACTCTCAAGTTCAATTAGGGCTAAAAGTTCAAGTTTCCAAGCTTAACTAGAGTTCGAGTAAGGCAGGTTCAAGTTCAAGTTCAATTAGGGCTTCGGTGTTTCAATTAGGTCTTCAATTGGGTTTCGTTTGGGTTTCAGATTTCAGTTAGGGCTTCGATTTAATATGCTTCTTTAGGTATCACTCAATGTATATTTCATTTTTTTCTGATTTGATTGTTGTGTTGCGTAATGTACTGCTTTTCTTGTGCCTAATTTACTACCTTAAGGTATCACTCATTAAACGACGAGGAAAAACTATGGGCAGAACTTTCTAAGTTCAATGAAGGGTACACAGTGGAGTGAAACTTTTTATTCGAAATACTTTTTCTAGATTTGCGGTAGGTGATGAAATTACATGCCCTTGCAAAAAATATCATAATCGCAACAAGCATTGTCAAGAAGTAGTCTACTACCATCTGATTTGGAATGGTCCATCTGAATTGTACATGAAATGGATTTGTGAAGTTTCCTGTTTAGATCCTGAAAGGAGCGATAACAATATGGATTGTGAAGTAGGAATAAATTTTGGAGATAATCTCGATGAGATGTTGCAAAGTACTTGTGGAAATATGCAGAACAATGAAGATGGATCTTCTGATGGGTCAAATGGAGTAGATGTCGATGCTAGAAAATTTCATCAATGTGTTGAAGAGGGAAAACAGCCATTATATCCCGGGTGTACTAAATTTTCGCGATTTTCAATGTTAGGCTTTATTCTTTAAAATGTCTACATAGAATCACTAAGTCTGCATTCAGCGATTTATTAGAGTTGATGAAAGAAGCTTTTCCACAAGCCCACATCCCTTTATCTTTTAATGCTACCAAAAATATCATTAAAGATTTAGGCCTCGATTACCAAAGAATACATGCATGTCCAAATGACTGCACGCTGTATTGGGCAGAAAATGAAAAGGAAAGTAACTGCAAAAGTTGTGGTTTTTCAAGGTGGGTTATACCGAAAGAGAAAGTGGCTATTGACAAAGATTCGGAGAAGCGAATTCATAAAGTACTAGCAAAAGTGATGCATTATTTTCCACTAAAACCAAGATTGCGAAGGATGTTCATGTTGAAGGAGTACGTAGAACTTATGTTATGGCATGCAGTGGGACAAAAAAATGATGGCAGACTTTGACATCCAGTTGATGGCGAGGTATGGAAGATGATGGATGCCAATTATCCTCATTTTTCATCAGAAAACAAAAATATCAGGTTAGGAGTAGCATCTGATGGATTTAGTCCTTTTCGTACAATGACTACATAGCACAACACATGGCCGATCGTATTGGTAAATTATAACCTTCCACGTTTGTTATGCATGAAGACTGAAAATTTGATACTTTCAACCCTTATCCCTGGTCCAGAGTCTCCTAATAATTACATTGATGTCTACATGCAACCTCTTATCGCAGAATTGAAAGAATTATGGGATCTTGGCATACAAACTTATGATGCCTTCACTGGTGATAATTTCACATTACGTGCAAGCGTGTTATGGACGATCATCGACTTTCCGGGCTATGCAATGTTATTCGGTTGGAGCACGGAGGGTTATTTAGCTTAACCTGTATGCCATTTCGAGACTTCTTCAACTTACTTGAAACATAGTAGAAAAATGTGCTACATGAATCATAGGAAACTTTTAGACCCAGGACACAAGTGGAGGTTTGATAAGAAAAGGTTCGATGGTGAAATTGGAATGGGAACACCTCCCGGTATTTTATCCGGGACTGACATTGAAGAATTGTTGGCTGGTTATGAAAATAATTTTGGGAAGAAAGAGGTCAAGAAGCATAAAAATGAATCTCTTTTTAAAAAAAGTCAATATTTTTTAATTTACCATATTGGAGTCAAAATGTATGTTGACATAACCTTGATGTTACGCACATAGAGAAAAACATTTGTGATAACATACTTGGTACTTTACTAGATATTGATGGGAAGTCGAAAGACCATTTAAATGCTCGATATGATTTTCAAGAGATAGGCATCAGGGAGGTCCTTCATCTGGTTCTATCAACTGATGGGAATTACCTTGAGATGAGGGCTACCATATTTGAAATAACGAACAAGGAGAAAGAACTATTTTGCTCGGTGTTGGAGAGTGCTAAACTGCCTTATGGAGCTAATATCAGCTGATTTGTAAATAAGAAAGAGAGGAAAATTGCAGGGTATAAGAGCCACGATGCTCATTTTCTTCTCTACTACTTGCTGTAGTTTTCTGTGAAGAAATTCGTAAAACCTGAAGTTGCAATACCTATGATATGATTAGGTGCATTTCTAAGAAGTCTTTGGAGTAAAAGTACCGATTTGGCTGATCTCAAGAGGCTACAAAAGGAAATTGTGGAAATTCTTTGTCAATTTGAGATGATATTCCCAAATCCTTTCTTCGATACAATGGTGCACTTACTAGTTCATTTATGCAAGGAACTTGTATATGGTGGACCTGCACATGTTTGTTGTATGTTTCCTATTGAGCGTTATCTTTGTAAACTGAAATCATATGTTCGCAACAAAAGTAAACCCGAGGCATCCATTGCTAAAGGTTATCTTGTAGAGGAATGTTAGATATTCTGTTTAAGGTTCTTAGGTGGCGATGGAGCAGAAAAATGCAATTTGAAACATGTCCACAAAATCTGGAATATCCTATTGGCACAAGAAGAAACAAAGATGGAAAAACTATTCATCTTAAAAATTCTCAATGGAAGGAATGTCATCGTTACATTCTATTCAATTGTGGTAACAAGGAAATAGAGAGTTTACTTGGGTAACTATTTTTATTTTAGTACGTATTGAAGTATTATCCCTATCTTTATGAATCCTTTATTAGTTATTTTGTTCCATTTTTTCATAATAAATAATGTTTTCCTTTTTGAACCTGGCAGATGGAATTTTATGCAATTAAAGTTTACAATGGTTTATTTAATTAGAAAAGTGGACAAGTTCGGTTAGCATCAGTAATAATATTCTTTGTGTAGCTTGTGAAATGATGTCAACTAGATTAAAAAAACTATTTTTATGTCATCTTTTTTCCAGCAAAATTAGTTCTTTTAAACAATCTACAAACATATTATTGATTCTAGCCTCACGTAGTGTTAGTCGTAAATTCCAAGTTTCAACACTTTCAGGGATTTCAGGCATGATTTGTACTTAAGCTATGTTCTCATTCATTCAGACTTGTTTTTGGTATGCTCAGTTTCAGCTTTAGTAATAGATCCAGCCAAATTTGTTTCTATCTTTTATTAACCTGGTCTTTATTCTAGGGAATATCGAGCTTTAATTGATGGTCATGCATCATCAGAAATATATAAAAAAGAGAGAGAACATAGTGAAGAATTTTGGAAGTGGTTAAAGGAAGAGGTCAGGAAGAAGGAGGACATTTCAAAAGAATTACAACTGCTTGCAATGGAGCCCTCTTCCAACAACTAAGCGGTTTACTAGATATGTTATCAATGGATACAGATTTTATACAAGGTTCAAAGATGCCAAATGTACAACACAAAACGGTGGTGTATTTTTGAAAGCCTTGGCTACTAGCTTTGCAAATTCGAAAGATCAAAATCCATTGGTTGGTGAAGTTAATTACTATGGATCAACTGAAAAAATATTAGAACTAGATTATTGGGGAGAATTTAGTGTGGTTTTATTTAAGTGTTGTTGGGCCAAGAAGAGAAAGATTTATATGGGCTGACTCATGTCAATTTTAATCGATTATGCCAGAAATATGATCCTTATGTTATGGCTTCACAAGTAAAACAGATGTTTCATATAGAAGATCCAATTGATAAGATATGCCACAATGTTATCAAGAAATTGCCGAAAGGCTGGTGTGAACTCGAAAGAGAATATGAAAATGAAGATTTGAATGATATCCAGCCAGCTTATGGAATGGGAAATCAAGATTTTGATGTTCGTTGGTGTAGAGATGATGTCCCAATAAGACGAATCCGCCTTCCACCTAGCAAAGTGAAAAACATAGCTTCTTAATTTCATGTTTTTGTAGTCCAAGGCCCTTACAAATTGTGCAAATAGGAGATCGTATACAGATACACACTGTTGGTATGTATTTTTGCTTCTTTTTATGGTTGGCTGCAGGTATGATTCAAAATTCTTGCAATTTACGCTTGTTGAAGCATCAGTCTAATTCTTTCAATTCTGTAGTTTAATGCTGGTATGTAACTGATCATGTACAAGACTGATGCTTCAGTAATGAACTACAGAATTTTAAGAATTTTATTTTCTCTTCAATCAGTAATGATCGTGTCAGTTCATAATTGATGCAATGGTTGAGTTTGTACTTGAACGAATCATGGCATGTCTAAATTTTTAGTGCCTCAGGCATACTATTGCATTCCTTGATATCGTTCGTGCTTTGAACAAGCTGAGTCATTGCATCAATTTGCAACTTAGCCATAGATTGTGAAATGCAACTCTGTGCTGAAAAGCAACTCTGACCATAGTTTGTGCTAAAATGTCTTTGTCCTGAAGTGCAAGTCACTCATACTATGGCCATAGTTTGTGCTGAAATGCAACTGAGTCATGCATATCTTCCATTTTGTGTTACAATGTAAACGAGGCATTGCATCAGTTTGTAGCTGAGGCATGCATGACTTTGGTTGTGCTGAAATGCATTAGTTGTAATAAAAGCTTTTGCTAAAATGCATGACTTTTGAAACTGCTTTATTTTGTAGGTGAAGGAGGAAGTAGAGGTACTGAATGCACTGGAGGCTCGCGCTTTATTAATTTGAAACTATTTTAGTTTGATGTAAACATGAATTTAGTACCGGCTGTGTTTGTAAGTACTCTGTAAAACTGAATTTATTGGCTATTTTTGTTATTCTGTAGTTGACTAAATGGTATTTGTGTTATCGGTTTACTTGAAATGAGAAGTTGTTTATTAATTTCAGTGTGTGATGTTAATTGTTGTTATGTTGTAGTATGTTATATAATGATGCAATAGTTATGATATAATGTTGCAGTATGTAATGTTAAATGTTGTTGTAGCTATGATATAGTGTTGCCATAAATTAATGCATATGGGCCCCACAACAGGATTCCGTGAATCCGACTACGGATTTTAGTGGCATAACAGGATTCCATGAACCCGGGATTCAGAATTTAGTGGGCCCCACATTTATGTAAATTTAGTACTGGTAGCAACGGCTGTAGCGATGTTACCTTAGGATAGCAAAGACGTTGCCTTTGACTCTAAGGCAACGCGACAATAGGCAACCCCAAAAAAGTGTTGCCACATATCATTTTTGGCCTATAGTAACATTTTTTTGCACTTCCTACATCACTTCTCCGGGGTTGTCGTATGCAATCTATGGCATAGTGTTTCTAAATAAATTTGTCGTGGTCTTTGTTAATGATATCTTGATCTTCTCCAAGAGCAAAGAAGAGCATGCCCAACATTTGAGAGAAGTTTTGAAAACTCTACGTGCGCATTAGCTTAAGGCAAAGTTCTCCAAATGCCATTTTTAGAGAAAAGAGGTGTGATTCATAGGGCACGTAGTCTCCAAAGAAGGGATAGCTGTTGATCTCACAAAGGTAGTTGCTGCGCAAGATTGGCAAATTCCGAAAAATGCAACAGAGATGAGAAGCTTTCTTGGATTGGCAGGTTATTATAGGAAGTTCATTAAGGACTTCGCAAAAATATCAGCCCCTCTTACTAGGCTGATAAAGAAGAACTTAGCATTTTCATGGGTATAGATTGTGATGTTGCTTTCCAACGTTTGAAGAAGGCTCTGACAACAGCCCTAGTCTTAACCTTTTCTGATGGGAGCAAAGTATTTTACGGTTTACACTGATGCATGTGGTACTGGGCTTGGTGCGGTTCTGATGCAAGAAGGAAAGGTAGTGTTTTATGGGGGTAGACAGTTGAGAGTCCATGAGAAGAACTACCCCACCCATGATTTAGAGCTAGCTGCCATAGTATTCGCGCTTAACACGTGGCGTCATTATTTACTTGGGGAGAAGTTCGAATTATACACCGATTATAAATCTCTCAAGTACATGTTCTCGTAGAAGGATCTTAATTTAAGGCAACAAAGGTGGATGGAATTCCTAGCTTCTTATGATTTTGAAATCGCTTATACCTCTGGCAAGGGTAATGTGGTGGCCAACGCACTAAGTAGGCAGAGGATGGCTTTAAGTCCTTTGTTTGTGGAGAGGAAGAGCTTGGAATTCATATCAACTTTTGACTTTAGAAGCTCCATCGAGATTTTGCCTGATTTGTTTGCATCGTTGGAGATACGACCAACTCTTATGGATCAGATAGGAGCTTCGCAACGAAATAATCCACAGATTTTAGACATCATGATAAGATTAGAAAAGGGGAGACTTCTAGTCACCTCAGTAGATATTCCATAGATTAAAAAGGGTGGTTGCGACGAGATGGAAGGCTTTGTATTGCTCAAACGGGAAGCTTGATAAAGGAAGTCCTAGAAGAAGCCCACCATTCTAAGATGACTATTCATCCAGGTGGTGATAAGATGTACAGAGACATGAAGAGGGTTTTCTTTTGGGCTGAGATGAAGAAAGATGTGGCAAAGTATGTTTCTCAATGTTTGGTTTGTCAGCAAGTCAAAACTGAGCAAAAGAAGCCCGGTGGTCTACTTCACCCTTTGGAGGTTCCACAGTGGAAGTGGGAGAGCGTCTCTGTGGATTTCATACATGGTCTGCCTAGATCGAAGAAAGGCAACACCAGTATCTAGGTTATGGTGGATAGACTCACCAAGAGCGCTCATTTCATTCCAGTCAAGAGTAAGAGGACGACATCATGGTTAGCAGCAATTTATGTTTGTGAGATAGTCCGTCTTCATGGAGTACCTTACAGCATCGTAAGCGATCGTGACCCCATCTTCATCAGTGAATTTTGGAGGAGCTTGCAAGAAGCATTAGGTACATAGTTGTGTTTGAGCACTGCTTATCACCCAGACCAATGGGCAGACAGAAAGGGTGAACATAATTTTTGATGATCTTTTAAGGCTGTGTATCCTAGATTTCGGAGGGACTTGGGAAGAACATCTTCCTTTAGTAGAGTTTGCCTACAACAACATTTATCAAGATAGCATTGGCATGGCACCCTTCAAAGCATTGTACGGATGACCCTGTAGACCACCAACTAGTTGGTGGGAATCTACAAAAAGATTATTACTTGGACCAGATATGATTAGAGAAACGTCCGAGAAAATTGATCTTATTTGACGACGAATGAAGACAGCTCAAGATAGGCAGAAATATTACACAGACAAGAGAAGGATTGACATCGAATTTGAAGTGGGAGACTTATTTTTTTATTAAAGTATCACCTCTGAGGAATGTGGTTTGCTTCGGATCTACAGGGAAGTTGGCACCCAGATTTGTGGGACCATTTCCCATAACCGAAAGGATCGGCCAAATGGCCTATAGAGTAAAACTACTAGAAAATCTATCCAACGTTCATGATATTTTCCACGTTCCTCATCTGCGGAAGTGCTTGCATGACACCGCAGAAGTTGTTGTGCCAAGTATATTGGAGGAAGTAGAAGTGGAGCGGGAGGCGACAGTTATACGGTCCCTACCGTATTCTTGGATCAGAAGTTAAGAAGCTACGCAATAAAGAAATCAAGCTGATAAAGATTCAATGGGGAGATAACCTAGAGGATGGGAGACCGAAGACAAGATTCGTGCTTCATACCCTTTCTTTTTCGAGGGTATGTCCTTATCTCCTTTTTTCAAAAGTTTAATCTATTCTTGTCTCTATCATTTGAGTATGCACTATCAATAGTATTTTCGACCTTTAGATAGGAATCCTATGGATGTAAACCTGTGTTTGAGACATGTTATGTTTGATGGATGCAAGTAGATGCAAGTGTTTTTTAGTGGTTGCATGTGGATGCTTATACACATACATTAGGCACTAGATCGGCTCAATCACTCTCATACTGCATATGGATGTGTGTGCATTTTTCTTTTCTTTTAGTGGGTGAAAATGGATGTATTAGCATATGGATGTTGCATTTGGACTAATGAGTGTGCACTCATATAGAACTTACATGTTATAATAGGATTATTTGCATACATATTGGATTCATGGCACTAACATACATTGTATTGAGGAAGTCGACTGAATCAGTAGACCGCCTAATCTTCGCATTAGTATTGGGACATATACACACACCTTTGCATATGTTCATATAAGCATTAGAAGTCTTTAAGGATAATGGAAGCTTATGATCGATGAATGAGTAGATGGATAATGGATGGTAGGATATACATTCTTCTCAACTTATAGATTTCGGGGACGTAATCCTTTAAGTAGGGGGAATGTAACACCCTGTAATTTCAATAACATTAAAGAGGATAAATTAAATAATAATTAATTTAATAATCAGAATTAAGGGAAACGGACTGCACCGTTGTGTCCATCTCAAAATTCTGGTCAAGATAGACATTTGGTTTGCATAAAACAGACAACTTATGAAGAATTTATGAAGGTTTGAAGTTTGTATATGTGCAAGATAATAATATATATATAGGGACCAGGAATTCAAAATTTCAGTTCAAATTTCGAAAATCCCGTAGCTGGTAAAATTCCCGCACCAAGGGTGTCGACCCCATAGTAGGGGGTCCACCCCATAGTAGAGGTGTTGACCCTATAAGGGAGGGGGGTCGACCCCCTAGGGCAGAGGTGGTAGTCGATTTCTGGGCTGCTGGCAGCTATAAATAAAGGTCCATTTCTCTTGTTTTCTTCACTAGAAATCAATGGAAGCCAAATGTTGTCGGTGCCTGAACTGGAATGAATCTTTTTCTTCAACAGCAATCAACTGAGAGCTAATCAGTTAGAGATTCACATATAGATCTTAGATTCAACATCAACAATTTCTCTTCTATCTTCGAAAATCAAAACACTGTGTGTTTAGTCACTTTTAGATTTAAATGATTAAAAGTAAAACGTGATATGACTGTGATTTGGATCTGTTATAAATTGTGAATCTATGATACTCTTGGATCTTAAAACTTTATCATGCTAGGTCTACATTTACAGATCTAATTCACTTGTGATTAATTTATCATGTCATGTTTGTGGATGTTGACCTTTATCTATGTTTGTGGTTAATTTGGATATGTCATTATTTGGACAGTTAAATCCTTGTTTAGATATAATTATCTATCTACATCACCTTGTACCTATCATGTAGTGGTTAATTTAGATCTGTCATTAATTGGACATGTGAATCCTTATTTAGATCTATTCATGCCTAGTATGACATCCTTAGTATGTTAGATCCAGTTTTATTATGTTCACTAGATCTATTTTTATATGTCCACCTTATCACTATGTCAATTACATGTCTGTGTAAGTATATATATTTTTGCCAGTTATGTTAGAATAATCACTATTGTCATCTTCCCATCACCTTTCCCTTTTATTGTTTATGGCCAGGCTACTTTCTAGGTTAGGCATGCCACCAAATATATGCGAGCGTTAGTTAGGGAATGGGGGAAAACATTAGAATTGGCCTAACTTGAGTAATGAATATGAATTTGGACATATAATTCACTATAAATATAAATAGGCATGAACACCTATATAGACATAGGTATAGTTAATTGGTTAATAATTAAAATGCTTAGGATTACAGTAATTAGAAACTGTAACTGCACTTATGACACGAGGTTAGATTGCAAATGTGGTGGAAGTCTGCCTGGACCCGACCGGCATATCCAGCAACCACAAATGTTGAATGTAATGTGAGGGGTCTAAGTGCACAAATACGAGACGGGCTAAGACACAAGGTTAGGCCCAACTTGTGGAAGAAGTCTGCCCGGACCCGACCGGCATATCCAACATCCACAAGTTGTAGGCTTAATGTGGGAGGTCTAGCCCATTATAACCATAAATGGACATGGTAACGAATTGGAATACTTAACCTAGTTGAATCCATTGGGATTGTGTGAACATGAACATGAATAGGGGTTAAGTAAACTTGGTTGAACAATGGGAGAGTTAAGTTAAGTATATCTGAGATGGGTGGGTAATATTTAAATATAGGCCCACAAAACTTAACCAATTGGGGGTTATGTATTAAAGACACCTATAGGTAAGCATAACCAGTAGAAAGATTGGGGTTATATAATTAAAGACACCTTTTTAGGTAAATATAACCTGTGGAAAACCTAGTGGGGGATACAAGACAAAGGGCAGAGCTTGTATCATATTGTGTGGGACCCGTTTCAGTCAGTAACCCGGAGCAAGTATCAAACAAAGTACTCCGAACTAGGTCGGAGAAGGGGCATGCTTACTGAACTGATTGTAAGAGATCCAAACGTGGAGGACGGTGTGGGCGGCGCAAACCGACTGGGTCATGTGCGTGCATGGGCCAGGAAGAGGGGGATAAGATGACCGTGACACATGTAGATATGGGGTTGTGCATATCAGCGAAGGGTTGCCACTTTAGGACATGATACATCCTATGGTGGGGCCGACACAGAGTATCTACGCGGATTAGGGAGCCGAACAATTAGGGTAGTAGTTAGGATACATTTGGACGTATGCCTAATTCTACTACCTTATAGTGGAAGGGATCATCTGGTTATACTAGTAATTGTGCAGAGTAATCTTTAGGGAAGCGTATACACTCTATCCTGTTTACCTTGTCATACTTACCTTTTGTGATGTCATCTTTCTTATCCACTTTATATGTCTGTCATGATACTTTTATTTATTTACTTACTAAAAGTAACTGGACTCACCAGACTTTATGTCTGACCCTTTTTGTTCCTCTTCTTTCTTCCGTTCCCTCCCCCCCCACCCCCCAGGTTCTCAGGGCGGGAACACTCAGGCATGACCGTGATTCTGCTTTTATATTGCTAGGAACTGCTCTTGAAGTAGTGCTCAAGTTCTTATCTCCACTATGGCTTTGTCTCTTTCTTTGGAGGAATTGTGTTTTTTTATGTATTTTCTGTACTCTAATGGTACAAGACAGAAGTTTTACAATATTGTAATGGGTTTTATGTAGTTTCAGACTTGTGGTCTTTTTGGACCACGATGTAATGGGTTTTATGTAGGTTCAGACTTATGGTATTCTTGTAAAAAAATTGTATTTGTTTACCTATAACGCTTCACTAAACTTAATGCATTCCCTTAGTGAGTGACATTAACAGACATGGGGTGTCACGTCTGTACTGTTTTGATTGGATAGTTAAAAACCCAACTATCGATGAAATGATGATTTGGACTATTGACGTGTTAGTTCGAAGAGACCGGGATGGGAAGTAGACCCAAAACCACTTCAAGCCAATTTTGTGTTCAAAAACTAACATGCAGGTATATTTATGAAATGATTTGAAGACATAGATCTTCGGAGCGAGAGGGTTACTCGTCAGTATCTCTGGTTAATTACCAGGATTAAACTCGTGGCAATAAACCTCTTGTTCCAAGGTATCTTTAGTTTTGTTCAGTCTCATAATGAACTTGTATGGGAGAATGTCTGACATAGTATTTCCTAAGATAACGTATGTTGATTTTTACAAATATACCAAGTATGTGGCGAGGAATTTATTCTATTAGCTTAACTCCCAGTGTGTATTTAGGACGTCAATTGGTGATTTGACGGATCTGACAATGTGGCATTCAAAGTTTAAATGTGTTGTCTGAAAGGTAATCGTCACCTCAAGCCTCATCAACCGGGAAATGACAAAAATTGGGCAGGCAACATGGCTACTTGGGTCATACCGATTAGGGTGTATTGTCACCATCTAGAGAAATTTCATTTTTTTTTTCTTCTATCATTTCTATATGCTTACGGGATACGGTTGGTGATCACAACCGTGGATGACAATATATTCGATACACTCAAGTTTAATGATGGTTGGTCACGTGTGGCCGAGTTACAAGATGTTCTTGTTGAACCCAGTGTAACCTCTCCAGAGTACACTGTTCGAGAGGTGGTCCCATACCTTGTCGTGTTGGAAATTCAAACTCCAATACGAGTAATATGTATTTAGTTGTAAACCAATTATGTTGGGAAGTGAGATGCAAGCTTTCTGGCTATATTCTTATTTATTTGTTGATTGATATACAATGTTATAATATCACCGGATTATGATATAAAAAGTGTTTTGGTTATCGTAAGGTAAAAACATGTGCCATGTTTATGTGTAGTTGTGTATTACGAGAGTTCCATTTTTTTCAAAGGATTTTCTAAAGTTAAGCAAGTTGTTTGTTATGTGAATTTATCACTGAAAGTATTCCCTACTGATCCGGATGAATTTTTCTTTGAATGTGCTCGGGTCAGACCGAGTATATTTCTAGGTTAGGTATTTCTTTGAGCTTCGGAAGAGGAGAAGAAGTCATGACGTATTCCCATATTTTTTGGTATAAATTTATTTCTTCTATGTGTGTTGTATTTGTGTACTCTGATGTTGTGTAATCAAATATATATATATATATATACATACATTTTTCTCTTTGTGTAAAGATTATAAATGTATTATATTTTATTCGTTCCACTGTGTGATTCTGATCTTCTTATTCTTCTATTGTAATATTTCTTCATTACTTTTCCTCACCATCTAATTTCTTTCTCTAAACTATCTACTTTTATGTGCTTTTGAGTTGGAAATGAGTAGTTAAATGTCAGCTTAAACAGTATGGAAAAGTTGGGCCGTTACACATCGATCCTTGAAGCTTTGAGGGGATACGAAATAATGGTGTTTGGAAATTGTACTGATCCCGGAGCTTCTGGGAAGTTGCACCGACCCAAGCAAGGAGTGGGGATATGAATTGAGAAATCCGATCTTAGGATACAAAAACATGTATAACGATCCCAGGTGCGTTGGACAATTTTCTAAGTTGTCTGGGGATTGGGGATACGTACCAATCCCAGAGGATGGTTTATTCTGATCCCTAAACACTTAGCCAATCGAGAGTAGTTTTGACGAGCTGAGATGACCATGCTTATATGACTCCATCCAAGCTTGATTTTTAGGTGCTTGGACTACACTTACGAGTCGTTCAACCTCGCAATGAGACGTGTCGTATGGGTCTGGACTGCTTTTGGTAGCCGGGCCAAAAGGCTGGGTAACATTTTCCCCCCAAATTATGTCTTGTGCAAACATGACGTGCTTTGAATCAAGACAAGTTTGGGGATATCTGGAAAGATCTCCATGATGCGCTCAACGAATGGTCATGACCTTTCGATTGAGAAGTATACCGACACTACACCGTAATTGGTATTTATCTAAGGCTAAAACTCATATCTAAGGCCATTAAATACGACTTTGAGTCATAGCTATATATGGCATCGTTAACAATTAGATACCGCACCTACCTGTAACTAACTGATCTCATTAGATATGAACTAGGGTCGTATCAAACAGAGTCATTAAATACGACTCATGATCGTATCTAAATGATTAGTTAGATACGGCTCAAAGTCGTAACTAATTAATGAATGAGGTTCTGCTATTTAGTCCACTAGATACAGCCATTACCCATACCTAATGTCATTAGGTACAACTCATGAACATATCTTAATTATCGGTTAGATATGGCTCAAAGCCATAACTAATTGACCAATAAGTTGCTGCTATTTGATCCATTGGATACGGCTCTTAACCATACCTAATGCATCAATTAATACCGCAATTACACGTATACAATCAAATTATACAATCATAGACATACAAAAGATAAACATCACATATATATACAATACCACAACAAATAACATACATATATTGAAAGTTGGCATTCTTTATTTTAAACATCACATATCCGATATCTAATACAACAAAAAATCACATATACATCCAATACATGTATTTTGGCCTGATTTGTTTTAAAACAATTCTGAAAGTCAGGTCATTGATTATACACACACATATATATATATATATATATATATATATATCTAATACGGGGATAAACAAAGAAGCAAAGACAAAAGTAAAAAATAAGAACCTACTCAAAGAGCATAGCTTTCCCAACTATCATATATCAAAGCTTGTAATAGTCAGGTCGTGATCCAAGCAAGTAAACTGTAGTTAGTTTTCTTTATGCAGTCCATACCAATTTTTGTTGAAGTCCTTTCTTCAACCTGAAACAAACTGAAACCATTTATTAATCAAAATAACTTTTACTTGGTTTATATATTAACATGCATATATCCACTTTGAAAACTAAAACTAAATTTATCATGTTTTAACAAGTGATAGATTCTTGTAGTTTTTATCACCAGAACCTCCCTTCAACACCTTTATGCTAACACCATTTTCTTCCAGTACAACTGATCTCCTCCACCTTCTGTCCTACAACTGCACAACAATCACCTTCAATAGAAATACGTTGATCATCCACAAACATTAAACTGATCACCAACCACATTGCCTCAAGATGCCAAACTTCATCCAGTCATAGCACCACAATCTTCCGCAACCCTTAAACCGAGCCAATAATCACTTCACATCAACAACTTCAAAACACGAATTCATCTACAGCAACATTTCATCGCTTTACAAATCATCTCATTACAAATTCCAAAACCAAAGCACTTACCGAGTCTGTAACAACCCGCATTTTACATATCGGAGGATCGTAAAATAATTTAATTTTATTCTTGAGGATTGGATCATTCTCGTATTTTAATATGTTGGTTATGGGGATGTGAGACATGTCCATAATTTTTACCAATTTCGTTTGTGACCATTTTGCCCCTGTCAGTCTTGTACAGGGCATAACTTTTGACTCTGATCGAATCAGGTGCTGAGATCGGTCTCATTGGAAAGGAAATGATGTTTCCCATTCCGTAGAGTGGTCAAATTACATATTTGGCTTGGTGGTTTGGGAGGAATCGTTGTTTTAAGGTTTCACAGTTGGTTGTTTAGGTTTTTGAATCCATAATGGGCTGATTTGGAGAGGCTCATTAATGGGTTGGTGGAATGCTATAAATAAGGGGTAGGAGGCATAGAGAATACTTTACTTTCTCCATTCTCTCATTTGGAAGAGCTAAATGTCCTCAATTACTCCATCTTCTACACCATTAGAGCTTAGTGAATCAAAGATCTACATCTTTTAAAGCTAGACCTACACCATTCCGAGAGAGATCATCGAATCGAAGAGTTTAGAGCAAATTCTTCGATGTCTGGATCCAGATCTAAGTGTTTTTAAGTTGTTTTAGAGATTTGGTGAGTGGTATGCATCTCTCACACGGATTCAATCATTCGTTGTTTGATTATTATTTCATCATTTTCAAGTTTTTCTCACTTAGATCTACATCTTAGTAAGTGTAATTTCATATCACCATAGGAGTTAATCTAGCAACTCAAGGCCGGTGATTTCCATATAGTTTCATATGTTTATGCAAGTTAGATCCATTATTTTGGTCATTTATTCATTTATAATTATTTAGGTAAATTTCATATGGTTATTGATGAAAATTTGTGGTTTTAATATTAGTTGATGATTGATTTTGATAAATTAGTTAGATCGAGTGTTTTGCACAAATTTTGAATCGAATTAAAGTTGAATTGGGAAGGAAATCATATGGATCAGTCATCAAATTGGATGGATCGGTCGTTGCGATGCTTAGAGAACAAGACAAGATCGATTGGTTGCACTTCTGGATGGATCGGTCACACTTTTTGTTATGGATCGGTCGATTGCACTTTTGGATGGATCAGTCGCACTTTCTGTTATGGATCGGTCGGTTGCACTTTTGGATGATTCATTCACACTTCCTATTATTGATTAGTCGGTTACACTTTTGGATGGATCGGTCGCACTTTCTGTTATGGATCGGTCGGTTGCACTTTTGGATGGACCGGTCGCACTTTCTGTTATGGATCGGTCTGTTGCACTTTTGGATGGATCGGTTGCACTTACTGTTATGGATCGATCGGTTGCACTTTTGGGTGGATTGGTTGCACTTTCTAATGGATCATTCACACTTTCTATGATGGGTCGGTCGAGGCTTCATGGCTTATGGGTCGGCCGTGGAGTTAGCAGCATGGGTCGGTCATAGCTTTACTCCTATGGGTCGGCATGTTTGAACCATAGTGGATCGGCATGTTTGTGGCAACGCTTTGAAACGTTGTGGATTGATGTGAACCTTATGTCAATGATTTTCTTTGGTTCGAGAATTGTGATGACTTCTAAGTGAATTCAATGGGGAATGTCAAAGTGATGTGTTCGTTGTTTGTTGTAATGCAACAAATGTGATGACAACTGGAAGGGGTTCTGAGTTTGTTGGAAATGGTTAGATGGTCACCGTCGATGACAACTACAAATACCAAAGGCTGAGGGATTATCGTTGTTGTAGGTTTTAGCGGACTCAAAGCAGGGGTTACACGATTTTGTCATATGGTCGAGTACCCTAGGCAGCTCAAACGGGCCTAGATACATTTCATTGTATGGCGTATGGGGTTTTAGCTAAAACCGGGGTTTACCATTGACCCTTGACAATTGATGGCAAATTGTTTAGCCAGTCATATGATTAACGACGGGTTCAAAGAAAGATTAGCGGTGATAGCCAGAGTTTATCATGAATGATTGGATGCTTTGTTTGTACCGCCTCACGTAGGTTGTCCAAAGTCGAAGGAGATGTTTCTTGGGTGCTTGTCTTATATTGGTTTAAGCCTCTGGGGCTTGTACTTGAATGATGTTGAATTCGATTAGAATGGTTTACGTGAGTTATATGATTTGGATGTTAGGAGTGCTATTGTTGGGTTGCTTTTGATTGCCGTGAATGAATGGTTGTGCTGATTGCCATGGATGTATGGTTGAAATGCTTGTTGTAAAGGCTATCACTGTCTGATGTGGGAAAGATGGGAGTTGAGGTCTTCTCTAGTGTTTAGGGTAGATTGGTTTGTTAATCTCCCTATTCTCATATACTTTATCGATGTTGTTAGATAGCTGTTTTATCGCTCACTAAGACTGTCGTCTGACTTAAGGTTTTATGTTTCCCTCTAGTCACCTTGGGATGTTCATCTGATTTTTGGATGGGTAGACTAGGTGGTAGGTGACAGGTGATATCTTGGTGAGGACGGTGTTCCAGTTCCGTGGCGAGCAGCAGTCTGGCGCATTATCTTTTATACTATATAGTATCTTTTTTTCCGCTATTTGTTGTTCGTCTCTGAGTGTTGTAATGAGGCGAATACGTACAAACATTATGTTGTAATCCTGGTATTTGGATATACTTTCTAGTTGTTATGAAAGTTCTAAGTTTTCTGCTCATATATGCTTCACTATTATTGCATGTTATATATATTCTATTATATTTTATCCTTGTGTTGTGAGTGATACGACAGGTTTTGATTGTGTTATTTTACGTTGATGATCGTCCATAGCTTCCTGGCATACCTTTCAGTGCAATATTCCTCTTGTTAGTGTAGGAGTTATGGGCGGTCGTTGATTGACACATTTCTATGGATTAGAAAAGCGCAAATTTTTAAATAAATTACCGCAAGCGCACAGATATGTAGTATGCAGGTCGAACACAGGGAGGAATTTTAAATTTTATTATTTATATATTTCTTGGGCGAGTTGGACAATATTTGGATATGGTTTTGAATTAATGCTATTGAAATTACTATGGATCTGAATCTAATCAGATCAATGACAAATACAACAACTAAAACAATAGGAAAATTACTAGAAAAGAAACAACAAACAAAAAAAAAACAGAAAATTAAAATTAGGATTACCGTGGAATCTAATCAAACGGTCAATCGCTAATAAGAAAAATACATTGCAAATACAATTTGCGCTTTACCAAATCTAATTGTATAAACGACACAAATTGCTTGAAAAATAAAATTGCAGAGAAGTAAAAGAAAACCTTTATTAATGGAGAAGAACAAAACACATAATATTGAACTCTATTTACAATGGATATCATGTGTATTTATAGAAGATGTAGGCTCCTCCTCTTAATGTGAATATTGGGCCTATAAAGTATCTCTTGAATATCTTTGTTTACAAATAAAAAAGATATGACATAATGGTTGAGATATTCCATGCAGATTTCCTCTCTTAATTAGTGACATGTGGCAGATTGATTGGCTTTTCCTTGGCAATAATTCAATCAAATATTCTTCTAAATGGTAGTTGAAAATGAATGATTTGAATTGATTTCCTTGAGAAGAATATGCCTAGTCCTGAAATGTTATCAGTGTATATCATATATACATACATATGAATATATATATAACACTAGTCCATATATTCTTCATAGCAAAGGAGGCAGTGTGAATGTTCCTTTCTTCGATAAAAAGAAGGCTTGACGGGGATTGAACTTTGGTCACTTTGTCCAAATTTCCAGGCCTTTACCAATGTGCTACAGCTTCCTTTGTGATTGAAGACTTGTTGATATGGAAAAGTAGCCTTTTTTCTTAGCAATTGGTCTTTGATTGATGAAGGAGACTTTTATTGAACCTATGAAAACACATGGAAAATACACAAAGTAATATTTATTTATTTACAAAAGATAAGATATAAGAGCATAAAATAAACACATTTCTATGCTAATAAAATACCCCCACACTTATCTTTTACTTGTCCTCGAGTAAAAAAATGAAAAACTAAACTAGATAGGTCACACTTTCGTAGGAAACACGATTGCATTGAGCGTATGCAACAAGTCGTTAAACCTCTAGGTGTCCCTAGTAGGACGAGTGATGTCTTGTGAAGGTTTTCAATAGATACTAACCACAAAATCCAAATGCAGTATGTTGTTGTTCCAATGCAACTACATGAATGCAATGGACATATGCAAATGAGAATAAAAATTGAAAACACGACTTGTTTCAGGAAAGTGGTACAATAAATTAATTTTTAGTTTGGCTAGTTGGTTTTATTTTAATCAGTTGATTTTATTTTAGATACCTCAACTTGTCACAAATTTTCAATACAATTCAAGTTTTCAAATGTTATGTTTTAGTTTAGCCAGTTGGTTCGGTTGATAACACAGCGCGGCTATGAAATAAATTCTTAGTTTGTTTGTCACAATTCGCAAAGCGGTATTTTAATTTCCTTATGTATGACTAGTCAAATCAATAAGGTCAAGAAGTTCTTGGGTATCATCACTCATTCTCTGTCTCTATAAAAATTAAAATTTATGATTAACTACATACACCTAACTTAAAGACCAAGGTATACCACCCATGCACTGCCTCGCGAACTAACGGAGAGTTAGGAAAGAGCTTGGCGGATTATGCAGACCGACGCTGACTTTGTCAACAACATGTTGGTAATACTTAGGTGTCCAACTCACAAAATGAGACCAAGATATACCAACACTAACTTTATCAACAACATGTCGGATAAAGATTGGTGGGTTTGCACACCAATGCTAGATTTACAAGCAATGTTGGATACCCTTAGATTACTATTATTGTTATTATTGAAAATGTAAGAACAAGAGAGATTACGTGAATTCAGCTTAACACAACTTAGTTTTAAAGACTCAAAAAGCCAATATAAGTGTTTTAAGTCCTCCACTCATTAAACATAGACTATAATTTAGAATAAATTTCATGGCCATCACCTAAGAATCTTCCTATGCACCGGTTACACTATTATCCCTCAAAATTCAATTTTTCATTAGATTTCTTATTTGATCTTAGTTGAGATAAAAAAATACTATCAACTGACTAATAATTGTTAACTTATTTTGTTGTATCAATCTAGAATGAGTCTTTAATACAAAAAATGGCATCTTACTATGACTTAAAATGCATGATGGTCTAATCTAAATGCATAAAAAATAGAAAAAAAATGAATGCAATGCAAACTCCCCCCACACTAGAACTAAACAGTGTCCACACTTTAAACATTTCCTAAATTTGAAAGATCGTACCCAAAGGTGAATGAGTTGCAAAATTATTTGTAAAATGAAATGAAGTTTAGCCACTATATGTGAATGAAAATCATATGCAGAATGGAATCTACGATGATGATGAGTATTATGTGAAAAATGAGACTTCTTTTTCCCTTCCACACTTGCCTCTATCGAAAATGATGTACGATGATTTCGTATGTGATTTTTAAGGTACAAGAGACATGTCGATAACTTCTGAAATAAAAATCCTTCCTATGCAAATTTGGTTGTGACAGTTATTTATACCATTCAGATGCAGATTATCCCGTAAAATTTTCACAGGTTTTTCTTCTTGGTCCTCGGTAAGATCAAAGGCCAAGATTACGGGAAAAATTCTATAGAGTTCAAGTAAGCATACTCAAGGTCTTATGGCAGGGGTTTGAGGTCTAACCTAGGATGTTCTCGTATGCTAACATTGGTCAACATTACTTGGTGAGATTCATACGACGAAGGTTTCCGGTCAAGTAGTTCATTTAGTTCAGAAATGTATTCGAGCTCATTGAAATCAAAGTTGAAATGGTCAAGACACAATTTCAAGGCTTTAGAAGTTCCACTGGAGGTTTCATCAATTGTTGTTTGAATCATGTCAATTTCATCAATCTCAAATTCTGTAGGAGAATTACAGTGGCTAAATCTCTTTTCACTCATCGTTGTCGAATATAGAAAATCCAGAACTTATGGTTGACACATGTAGCTCTTATTACAAAATAAATAACGTACTCAAATATATCTTACTCGTTGATGATCTCGATTTGAAGGGGGAAGAGGGTCTTAGAGCCGTTCACGTATAGTATAAATACTAAGGGATACGACCAATGTTTTATGGGTAGTATGCAACCTCTTTTGCTAGAAGTCCAATAAATTGAACTAATATATATCCGTGATCAAACCCTTAAGAGAATCAATTTTATAAAATACACTCTTGCAGTTAATTATTTTGCAATGTCTAATCAAGTTTTATTGTTGAAAAAAGATGAGAATAATGACAACAATTATGAAAATTTCAGCCAACCACAACAATCATGTGACGACCCGGGAAATTTGACTTCCGTAATCGATATAAAACCCACGTCGATTATCCAAACATCGAAAATACCGGAACGTTAATAGAAAGAAGTTAGAGGGTGAGAATAGATAAGATAGAAAATTAGAATAGAAGAAGAAGAATAACATAGATACAACATCAGAGTAACACGAATCTCACAGTGGAACGAATAAAATATATTATATAACATAACTTTGAAATAAGATCAGTAGATGTATATAATACCATTACCGAAGTACAACACTTACAACACAACGGAAATAAACAATAGCTATATAATCCTGAAGCCTCTTGCTCCAGCTCTTCAAGTATTTGTAAAATCCCGACTACTAGACTGCCCGTACAAAATTGGGCAACCAAGAGCTAAGGGAAAACAAAACAAAATAAACTCTGGGTTAGTCATGTAATTAGTGTGAGTAAACTCCAACCATTTGTTTAACTTTTAAAATCCTTTTAAAAGAAAGAATAATCATAAGACCAATCCACATATAAACACGGATGGCTTTTACCTTACGATAACCCAAAACATTCTTTTAAAATCCCTACTCTTCTGATATTATATTAATGTCTAAATCAAATAAATAGCAATCTAGTGGAATGCTTTCATCTCACGTTCCACATATATATAATATATAATCAAAAACCTCAGGCACTTATTGGGTAATGGATTTCCAACTATGACAAGGTATGGAACCACCTTCTGATCAGTGTACTCTAGAAGCGATACACTGGAGTTCAACAAGAACATCTTCTAACTCGGCCACACATGACCGACCATTCATTTCGCTTGAATGTTCCGAATATATTGTCACCTTACGGTTGGTTTACCAACATAACCGTTCCCGGGAGATACAGAATTGAAAGAAGTAACAAATATGAATATTCTCTAGATGGTGACAATATACCCTAATTGGGTGCGACACACTTAGCCATGCTGCCTGCCCGACTTCTATCATTTCCCAGTTGATGAGGCTTGAGGTCTTAACGTATCTTTTAACAGATCACTCCTTCATTTACTTTGAATGCCACATCATCATACCCGTCAAATCACAAATTGATTTCCCCAAAAATACCATGGGTATAAGCTAAGAGAAACGAATTCCTCCTCCAGCAACGTAAATACGTTTGACACGATCAACTTACGCAATCTACCAAATATACTCCGTCAGACATTCGTCTATTCAACTTGTCCTGAGACTGAATAACCCAAAGGCACAATTCTGTAAATCCATCTTAGGCAATTTCTACCTAGGATTTACTGAACATCCCTTGCATAACTCCATCTTCAATTATCTTCATCATATTTGATTCGCAACGCAAATGCCATACGGAGTGGTTTTCAGATAATGTATCTGATCCCCGTCTCTCCATATTGACAACGGAAATGGTCAAAATCTTTGATAGTTGGTGATTTAACTATCAAAGGAAAACATGTGTACAAACAATGGTCGTATTCCCTAATGGAAATCTTACCGATCAATCATCATTTCATTTCCCAATTTCCCGTTTATCATTTCCATATATTCATACATTCCTTATTTTCTAAAATTAGAAAATATACATTATTAACTTTGGAAAACTTTTCCATTTCTGATTCACACATCAGTATCTTCCCACCTCTATCAGTCTCTAACTGTAAACTAGTAAGAGAATAACTTCCCAACTATAAACCCCGAAGGCCAAAACCAACATCAGATCGATACTCAGAAAGCCATTCGACTCAACTAATTTCCAGTCAGTTTCTAATTTCAGTAATTCCATTTAAATTCTTAATTCAAACCCCAAATTCCTTTATAATATTTTATTTGCAAAATATTTATTTTAATCTAATTTTTCTCATAGAATGTAAATAATATTTCTTTATATAATCAATACAGTTTGATTTCGTATTTAAAAACAACATCTCTAACCCAAATTCTATTTATATTTTTATTTGCAGAATTATTCATACAAATTTTATTTCATTTCCAACATATATAATCTCATTGCAAATTTCCTTTATAACTACTACATTCACATTCCATTCCAATTATCGGTGTTAAAACCAATTTTACTTCTCTACATAAATTCAAATTTATATATTCAATTTATCAAATGATAAATATTTCCTTAATTTATAAACATCGTTTATAAATTATTCTCCTCAATTTATCTGTTAAAACAGATTTCTATTAAATATTTACTTTAAATCAATATCATGTTACATCCATGTGCGAAACATGGGTCTAAACCTTCCTAATGTAAAGTTCTCTTTTTATAAAATTCTATTCATTTTACAAATATTTCCTTTTATAGTTCTATTTACTTTCCAAATAAATATTCCTTTTATAATTATATTTATTTTCCAAATAAATTTTCCTTTTATAATTATATTTATTTCCAATAAATATTTCATTTCAAAATACACTTTGAAAATTCCCTTTTTACATTCCAGTATTTCTTATAGTATTTAAAATACCAAATAACAAGACCGGTGTCATCATAATCAATCACATATTATATACCACATCATATATCACAATATACGAAAGAACAGTATTATAAATATTGAGGAATCAAGTTGGATCCCTCCAACCTGTTTCCCCGCATCCACAGATGTTAAACAATATAAATAACATCGATTTCATTTCAATATGAAATGTTCTAATAAACAGAATCAATATTTGATTAACGATATATATATACATACATATATATATATATCGTTAACTATAATTTCAACCAATAAATCAACAATTCAACCAAACAATCAACACACAACAATCGATCATCATTTATCAATATATTTATAAAAATATAAACTGTACAGAGTTAGTGAGATATGGTTATCGTTAAATAACGATTAACAATCTTTGATTCAGACGGACATTTTATTTTGCCATAATCTGTACCGAGCTCCAATTCACTCGTAATCAGTTTCAATGTGTAGTCCTCGTCCATACGATCACAACGGATCTGACTGTTCATGATTCTGACAACGTATGACGAAGTTATGACTTATACAAGTATAACAATTTAAACGGTATATAATTAATTGATAACTAATTTGTATTAATTTACCTTATCCTAATCCTTCCACGTCATCACCTCTTAAACACCGCCCTCATCTTCATCTCCTTCCAGTAAGGCTCGAACCAACAAAAAACCCATCGTGCCATTGCTCAAAACATTTCTTCACCGATCACCTTCCTTACTTCATTATAAAACAAACTAAAAATACCAACACCTTCTCCTTGATAATCTCCATCACCCCATATTATTTTCGAACAGCTCGCACTTTCCTTTTTCAGTTGTATTTCTTTGGTCTTTGTGCTACAGTACAGGAGTATCGACACTTTTTGGTCCAACTTCTACCCAAAAATGAATCCCGACTTCATCAATGTGATCACCATCCCGGCCTCCACCCTCTCGCCATCAACTAGATCAACTCGCAGGCCTTGTTAAGAACGTGTCTCCAACCTCCACAGTCAAAAATCCATTCAATCTGCTCTCCCTCTCCTATTCATAATAAATCACGAAACATTGACCATAAATCTTATCTTGATTTCCTCTACGAAACCATATCCGCCACCCTGAACTCGCACTCCTCTTTACACTGCGAGCAAACCGCAGCCACATACAGCAACGATGAACACACCAAAGTGTTTAGGCATCGAATCCATTCAGATTTTGCAAACGGGAGCGAATCCATCCTCTAAACAAGAATCTGATCTTCTTTTGATCCATCGAAGCCCATATAAGCTGCAGAAATCAACCCTAGGATACGCTGCTTATAAAACAGCGAACCATGACGATGTCGAATCTCTCAGAAAATATATAGCGATGAAAAGGAACACCCCAGCAATCCAACTAAATTTGTTTCATGGTTTCTAGAAATTTATTCCATTTGATTTTGAATTTAGGAGATGATTTTCCCTCACGTTATTATTGTATGAAGCCATTTATTATTATTTGTTTTGATTCTCATCTGTGAAGCAAAAACCGAAATGAAATCGGCTGCTTTAGATTATATGTAGAGTAGGATTACTTTGTTGTTAAGGAAAAAGGAGTACACAACCCTTAATTGTGAAGTGAGGTTGAGGTAAAGTGAAAGTGAAAGGACTATGGTAGGTAGTATTATCGACAAACATAGAGCGGCAGGGTAAAACGGTGTCTTACAAGCTAATGAAAACATTTTCTTCCATCTTAAACATACTTCACGCCCACGTTATCTAAAAGGAAAAGGAATACATGCGAGTTCTATACTTTATGTTTTAATAGTTTAATGTACCCGTTACATATAACTCCATGTATTTGCGGATCCCTATCGACAAAAATATAAATACTGTTATGATGAGAAATGTGCCAGGATCCCGAAAATATAATAATATAGGCAAGTTAACTAATTCTATGAAATTTCAGAGTGCTGATATAGGGTGTAAAACAAAAAGTTGCTTATTTTCTGGATTAAAAATTACAGTAAAATTCTAAAAATTAAATTATAGCTACATCTCAAATATCTCATCCAAATTCGAAATAAATAATTTATTATAAATAAATTATCGCTATGGTTTATAAACGATTCCATAGAAATTATTCGAAAATTTGATTTAGCCATAACTTACAATCTATCAAGCAAAATCCCCATTTTTCTCTTCCATTAAAAATATCGTCCAACAGATTCGAAGTTTCCTGTTTCACAAAAATCCTATTTAAAACGGATTCTGTATATTCAATTGAAGTTCAAAACTCCATGTTACGAACTACCGCACCATTATGAGCTCGATTAAAATTATATAATAATTATACGTTCAAACTACATTTATAAATAAATTCGTTATTATAATTCAATTTTAAACTGAATTATATCTTATAAATAATCCATTTCATACAATATGTGAATTCTACTAATTCCGATTACTTCGGAATTAAATATATTATTCTATTATTTATATTAATTATATATATATTATTTAATTAAACAACCATTTAAATCTCTAAATCACTATTTAAATAATTAAATAAATTAATTATTATACCGTAAAAATACGGGACGTTACATTCTTCCCCTCTCAAAATAATTTCGTCCTCGAAATTGTTAAGGTAGAAAACAAACCCTATTAACTGGGTTAAAAATTATTTGTTTACTTCTAAAGTTTCAGTTTCGATGTACCAATTTATTTCAATTAAAAATTGATTCATTCTTATCAAAGAAAATTTCCAAAAATCCTGAAAATTTTCTAACACCTTAAATTTTCGAAAAATTTCGCCAGCAACTCCTTTGTACGGGTCAATCGGTACAACTGCAACTCGCCTCTCTAGGCCATCTCCAACCCAAAAGAAAATCAAACAACCAAGCGGCTTGCCAAATCGGCTCATAAATCTCAAACCCATATAAAATATAAACTTGTGCCTTTTTGTCGGACATACCTCATTATATTATTTACATCTGCTGCTAATTCAGCATATACCAATGTCATCCCAATCAAACTCCAATCAGTTTTTATCCTCAAACCCAATCATTTGCTCATACCCAAGTCTTCCATTTCAAATTCGAGTTCCATTCTTGATTTCAAACTCTAACTCACCAATCCAATACCATTTCAGATTCCTATCTCACTATTCAAAATCTGATTCTACTTAATATGTTATATTCTAATTCAATTTCCAGTTAATTGGTTTCAATTCAATTCATATTTGCTTTCACAAATTTCTAATTAGCTTCCACTTCTGCCTTTAATTAAATTTCAATTTTCTTTCGCAAATTTTCTTTAAATTTGTTTTTAATTCAAACAATTTTCTTCCTCGGAGTTTTTAAACAATTTAGCTCTTTCAAGAATCAAATATTCCTTTTCGGAATTCAACACAACTTGTTTTCCCAAAACAAATTCAAAACAGTAGCTATGGTAGTAATCCGTAACTTAGAAACTCGAAAATGAACACCAATGATGCTGCGCAGTCATCATCGAAATTATTTTCCAGCGACCAAAGTAAGTTCAATACTATATCACTTTTCAAAACTCATATTTAAACACTTTCATTTTGAAATCTATTTCAAAATACCATTCACAATGCTCGTAAAACAATTAAAAATCTCCCACGATTATAAATTCTCATATATTAAATCCAAGTCCATTTACAAACACCCTTCCAAATTTCCAGGGTTTTAATTTCAATTCTGATTTAATCTTAGATTTAATTCATCTGATTTCATATATTTCACTTATGTGAATTCTGATCAGATATTTATAATCATTCCAATTATAATCTTATTTGATTATAACACAACCAACGCATCATATACATTATAATATTCCTCATATATACTTCCTTTATATCAAAATATAATTTGGGTAAAATTATTTCATTTACCCTCTTTTCAAAACATGTTATGTCGGTTCATCATATTCAAGTGTTTAGAAACTCTTACCGATACAGTGGATCAAACTGATCGACCAGAACTCATAAACAACCCAACCAATAAATCACCATAATATAGAACAATTTTTATAAAATTTACAAATACGTTTACTCGTATATATACACTCAAACTCAATCTAGGGTATTACTAACTTTATCTCTACTGAGTCACGCCATAGAGCCAAGGTAATTACTTAACCCCGCTCTGATACCACTGTAATGACCCGAGAAATTTGACTCCAGTTATCGATATAAAACCCACGTCTATTATCCAAACATCGAAAATACCGGAACGTTAATAGAAAGAAGTTAGAGGGTGAGAATAGATAAGATAGAAAATTAGAATAGAAGAAGAAGAACATATATACAACATCAGAGTAACACGAATCTCATAGCGGAACGAATAAAATATATTATATAACATAACTTTGAAATAAGATCAGTATATATATAACATAACTCTGATACCACTGAAGTACAACACTTACAACACAGCGGAAATAAACAATAGTCATACAATACTGAAGCCTCCTGCTCCAACTCTTCAAGTATCTGTAAAATCCCGACTACTTGACTACCCGTACAAAATTGGGCACCCAAGAGTTTAGGGAAAACAAAACAAAATTAACTATGGGTCAATCATGTGAATGGTGCGAGTAAACTCCAACCATTTGTTTAACTTTTAAAATCCTTTTAAAAGAAAGAATAATCATAAGACCGGTCCACATATAAACACGGATGGTTTTTACCTTACGATAACCCAAAACATTCTTTTAAAATCCATACTCTTCTGATATTATATTAATGTCTAAATCAAATAAATAGCAATCTAGTGGAATGCTTTCATCTCACGTTCCACATATATATAATATATAATCAAAAACCGCGGGCACTTATTGGGTAATGGATTTCCAACTATGACAAGGTATGGAACCACCTTCTGATCAGTGTACTCTAGAAGCGATACACTGGAGTTCAACAAGAACATCTTCTAACTCGGCCACACATGACCGACCATTCATTACTCTTGAATGCTCCGAATATATTGTCACCTTACTATTGGTATACCAACATAATCATTCCCGGGAGATACAGAATTGAAAGAAGTAATAGATATGAATATTCTCTAGATGGTGACAATATACCCTAATTTGGTGCGACCCACTTAGCCATGCTGCATGCCCGACTTCTGTCATTTCCCAGTTGATGAGGCTTGAGGTCATAACGTATCTTTTAACGGATCACCCCTTCATTTACTTTGAATGCCACATCGTCATACCCATCAAATCACAAATTAATTTCCCTAAAAATACCACGGGTATAAGCTAAGAGAAACGAATTCCTCTGCCACCAATGTAAATACATTTGAAACGAACAACTTATGCGATCTACCAGATATACTCTATCAGACATTCGTCTATTCAAGTTGTCCTGGGATTGGACAAACTGAAGGCACTATTCTATAACTCCATCTTAGGCAATTTCTACCTAGGATTTACTGAACAACCCTTGCATAACTCTGTCTTCAATTATCTTTATCATATTTGATTCGCAGCGCTAATGCCATACGGAGTGGTTTTCAAATAATATATCTAATCCCGGTCTCTCCGTATTGACAACGGAAATGGTCAAAATCTTTGATAGTTGGTGATTTAACTATCAAAGGAAAACATGTGTACAAACAACGGTCGTATACCCAAACGGAAATCTTACCGATCAATCATCATTTCATTTCCCAATTTCCTATTTATCATTTCCATATATTCATACATTCCTTATTTTATAAAATTAGAAAATATACGTTATTAACTTTGGAAAACGCTTCCATTTCTGATTCACGCATCAACATCTTCCCACCTCTATTATTCTCTAAATGTAAACTAGTAAGAGAATAACCTGTATAAACCCCGAAGGCCGAAACCAACATCAGATCGATACCCAGAAATCCACTCAACTCAACTAATTTCCAATCAGTTTCTAATATCAGTAATTCCATTTAAATTCCTAATTCAAACCCGAAATTCTTTTATAATATTTTGTTTGAAAATTTTTATCGTAATCTAATTTTTCAAATAGAATGCGAATAATATTTCTTTATGTAATCAAAATAGTTTGATTTCGTATTTGAAAACAATATCTCAAACCCAAAATTCTATTTATATTTTTATTTGCAGAATTATTCATACAAATCTTATTTCATTTCCAACATTTATAATCTCATTGCAAATTTCCTTTATAACTACTACGTTCACATTCTATTCCAATTATCGGTGTTAAAACCGATTTTACTTCTCTATATAAATTCAAATTTATATATTCAATTTATCAAATGATAAATATTTCCTTAATTTATAAACATCATTCATAAACTATTCTCCTCAATTTATCTATTAAAACATATTTCTATTAAATATTTACGTTAAATCAATATCATGTTACACCCGTGTGCGAAGCATGGGTCTAAACCTTCCTAATGTAAAATTCTCTTTTTATAAAATTATATTCATTTTCCAAACATTTCCTTTTATAATTCTATTTACCTTCCAAATAAATATTCCTTTTATAATTATATTTATTTTCCAAATAAACATTCCTTTTATAATTATATTTATTTTCCAAATAAATATTCCTTTTATAATTAAATTTATTTCCTATAAATATTTCAGTTTCAAAATACACTTTGAAAATTCCCTTTTTACATTCCAGTATTTCTTATGGTATTTAAAATACCAAATAACAAGACCAGTGTCATCATAATCAATCATATATTATATATCACAATATATGAAAGAACAATATTATAAATATTAAGGAATCCAGTTGGATCCCTCAAAAATCTGTTTCCCTGCATCCACAGATGTTAAACAATATCAATAACATCGATTTCATTTCAATTTGAAATATTCTGATAAACAGAATCAATATTTGATTAATGATTTATATATATATCGTTATCTATAATTTCAACCAATAAATCAGCAATTCAACCAAACGATCAACACACAACAATCAATCATCATTTATCAATACTATATTATATTAACAAAAATATAGATTGTACAGTTAGTGAGATTAACTCACATTGGACGGTTATCATTAAATAACGATTAACTATCTTTAATTCAAACAGACGTTTTATTTTGCCATAATTTTTACCGAGCTCCAATTCACTCTAAATCAGTTTCAATATGTAGTCCTCGTCCATACGTTCCTAACGGATCTGACCGTTCATGATTCTGACAACGTATGACGAAGTTATAACTTATACAAGTATAACAATTTAAATAGTATATAATTAATGGATAACTAACTTGTATTAATTTACCTTATCCTAATCCTTCCACATCATCACTTCTTAAACACCCCCCTCATCTTCATCTCCATCCAGTAACGCTCGAACCCGCAAAAAACCCATCGTGCCATTGCTTAAAACAAAACAAACTAAAAATACCAACACCTTCTCCATGATAATCTCCATCACCCCATATTATTTTTGAACAGCTCGCACTGTCCTTTTTCAGTTGCGTTTCTCTGGTCTCCGTGCTACAGTACAGAAGTATCGACACTTTCTGGTCCAACTTTCACCCAAAAATGAATCCCGACTTCATCAATGTGATCACCATCTCGGCCTCTACCCTCTCGCCATCAACTAGATGAACTCGCAGGCCTTGTTAAGAACGCGTCTCCAACCTCCACATCCGAAAATCCATTCAATCTGTTCTCCCTCTCCTCTTCATACTAAATCACGAAACATTGACCATAAATCTTGTCTCGATTTCCTCTACGAAACCATATCCGCAACCCTGAACTCGCACTCCTCTTTACACTGCGAGCAAACCGCAGCCACATACAGCAACGATGAATACACCGAAGTGTTTAGGCATCAAATCTATTTGGATTTTGCGTACAGGGGCGAATCCATCCTCAAAACATGAATCTGATCTTCGTTTGATCCATGAAGCCCATACAAGATGTAGAAATCAATCCTACAATACATTGCTTATAAAACAGCGAACCATGATGATGTCGAATCTCTCAGAAATTATATAGCAATGAAAAGGAACACCCTAGCAATCCAACTAAATTTGTTTCATGGTTTCTAGAAAATTTTTCCATTTGATTTTGAATTTAGGAGATGATTTCCCTTCACGTTATTTTTGTTTGAAGCCATTTATTATTACTTGTTTTGATCCTCATCTGTGAAGCAAAAACCGAAATGAAACCGGCTGCATTGGAGTATATGTAGGGTAGGATTACTTTGCTGAAGGAAAAAGGAGTACACAACCCTTAATTGCGAAGTGAGGTTGAGGTAAAGTGAAAGTGACAGGACTATGGTAGGTAGTACTATCGACAAACATAGAGCGACAGGGTAAAACGGTGTCTTACAGGCTAAGGAAAACATTTTCTTCTATCTTAAACATACTTCACGCCCACATTATCTAAAAGGAAATGGAATACATATGGGTTCTATACTTTATGTTTTAATAGTTTAATGTACCCATTACGTATAACTCCATGTATTTGTGGATCCCTACCGACAAAAATAAAAATATCGTTATGAAGAGAAAGGTGCCAGGATCCCGAAAATATAATAATATAGGCAAGTTTACTAATTCTGTGAAATTTCAAAGTGCTGATATAGGGCGTAAAACACTTCAAATAAAAAGTTGCTAATTTTTCAGATTAAAAATTACAGTAAAATTCTAAAAATTAAATTATAGTTACGTTTCAAATATCTCGTCCAAATTTGAAATAAATAATTTATTATAATTAAATTATTGTTATGGTTTATAAACGATTCCATAGCGACTATTTAAGAACTTAATTTAGCCATAACTTATAATTTATAAAGAGAAATCCCCATTTTTCTCTTCCATTAGAAAAATATCGTCAACATATTCGAACGTTTCTTATTTCATAGAAATCCGATTTAAAACGGATTCTGTATATTCAATTGAAGTTCAAAACTCCATATTACGAACTACTGCACCATTGTGAGCTCGATTTAAATTATATTATAATTATACGTTCAAACTACGTTTAATAAATAAATTCATTATTATAATTCAATTCTAAACCGAATTATATCTTATAAATAATCTATTTCACACAATATTGTGAATTCTACTAATTCCAATTACTTCGGAATTAAATATATTATTCTATTATTTATATTAATTAAATATATATTATTTAATTAAACAACCATTTAAATCTCTAAATCACTATTTAAATAATTAAATAAATTAATTATTATACCGTAAAAATACGGGATGTTACAAATCAGATAATTATAACTAAAGAAATAAAAAAAATGTGTACGCAAACCGCTACCCCTATAGAAGATTTTTACAAGCAATTTCTATATATTTTTCAAGCAGCAGAGCACCTGTAGTGTTAGAGAAATTTTACAATGGTGTATGGCAATTCTCTAGAACAATAAAAATTCACTGTTTGCTTTGCGTGATTTTGATTCCTTTCTTGTTGCTTGAACTATGTTCCTTGACCTTGGATTGAATCTCCCTTTTTTTAAGAAAAGATGGCAAATAAAACAATTAAAATGACACTAAAGCTACAAACTAAGTAGAAACAAAGAAAAAAGAAAAGAAAAAACTTTAAAACGAAGACTAGGTTAAAATAAAAAAACTAACTCAGCAAGAAAAGACAGAAAAAACTAAACAAAACCACAGAAAAAAATGAAATAAAAATTTCAAACTCTAAACAACCTGGGCACTCAGAGGGAAATCGACTGGTAACCTAAACGAGTAAACAAAACCGTATGCCACGTGAATACTTAGAACTTAAAACGGGTAACCTAACACCCGAAATAAGAAAAGGCCTAGGAACCCCAAAAATAATCACACCCAACTTTCCTGATTTACAAAAGGACACAAATTCCCAAAACTTTTTTTTTGAAACTAGAATCGCAATGGTCAGAATTGGGTGTTGAGAATATACGCAGCGAGTTCGTGATGAACGGCGTTGAATCGAATTGGGTGGATGTATAGGTTCTAATTGTGTTTGGAGATATCGAAATCTAGGATTTTTGGGTGTTCGGGTATTGGGTTGTTCAAGGGGGTTCAGGAGATGCGAATTCGATTTATGGGGTATGGTGGGTGGTGTTCAGGTCAGTGCCTGAGGTTGTTGTGTGATGATGTAGGAGCAGTTGATGGTGTCGTGGTTGTGTGATGTTCGACAATTTGTGAAGAAGATGGTCAGGAATTTTCGTGAAGTTTTGGTTGTTTAGTTGCTTGCGTTGAACTTGGGTACGTGAACTTGAATTGCGATGTGGATTGTATTATCGGAAACAGATGGTTGTGATGACGGAGATGGAAGTCGATGTTGAGCGTGACTAGCAGTTTGGGTATTGTTGAATTCGAGTAATTGGTTTATGAGATAGGATATGAAACAGTATTTGCGCCGGACTTTGGGGGTGACAGCAGGGTCGGTTTCTGGTGGATGTGGGATGTTTTGTCTGGGTTACTGAGGACTGCGTGAAGGCCGGTAGAGATGATTGAGCGAGATGTTAGGGGGGTTGTCTGAGTTGCGTGAGTGAAGTTGAATATGGTATTGTGTGATGGTGTACGTGAGGCTTTAACTGTGATCAACATGTGGCCAAAACGTGAGGGTCCGTGGTAGATTTGCAGTGGATGGTAGAACTGGGTGAAGGTAGGATGATGGTTGTTTGTAGATTAACGGTGGTGTACAAGGGTGGATTAGAGGATGGCGTTACTCGTGGCTTGGTGATTAGACAGGAAGTAGTTTGGGTAGAGAAAAAAGAACACAGCAAGGAAAAGAAATTTGTAATTTTTTTATAAAAAAAATGTGTAAAAAGGATAGAGTCGTTGAAAGGGAAAGAACGGATGAGAAAGGAAACAAAATTGAAAGAAAAAGTGGCAGTTTTCTTTTTCTTTTTTTAGGTCTAGAGATTGACGTTACCAAAGTAATTGATACAATAAATTAGTAAAGATTTTTTTTCTATATATAAAAGATAACAAAAAGGAAAAAAATAACTAACACGAATCGGAAATTAAATAAATTATAAAATTTAATTGTTGCCTCCCCTGCAATGGCGCCAAAAACTTGATCGACACTTTTCTATGGGTTAGAAAAGCGCAAATTTTGAAATTAGTGCAAGCGCACATGTGTGTAGTATGCAGGTCGAACACGGGAGGAATTTCAGATTTTATCATTTATATATTTCTTGAGCGAGTTAGACAATATTTGGAGATGGTTTTGAATTAATGCTATTGAAATTACTATGGATCTGAATCTAATCAGATCAATGCCAAATTCAACAACTAAAACAATAGGACAAATTACTGGAAAAGAAACAATAAACAAAAACAACTGAAAATTAAAATTAGGATTGCCGTTGAATCTAATCAAACGGTCAATCGCTAATAAGAAAAATAGATTGCAAAGAAAACTTGTGCTCTACCAAAATCTAATTGTATAGACGACACAAGTTGCTTGAAAAATAAAATTGTAGAGAAATAACCTTTATTAATGGAGAAGAACAGAACGCAGAATATTGAACTCTGTTTACAATGGATATCATGTGTATTTATAGAAGATGTAGGCTCCTCCTCTTAAGTGAATATTGGGCCTAGAAAGTATCTCTTGAATATCTTTGTTTACAAATAAATAAGATATGACATAATGGTTGAGATATTCCATGCAGATTTCCTCTCTTGATTAGTGACATATGGTAGATTGATTGGCTTTTCCTTGGCAATAATTCAATCAAATATTCTTCTAAACGACAATTGAAAATGAATGATTTGAATTGATTTCCTTGAGAAGAATATGCCTATTCCTGAAATGTTATTAGTGTATATCATACATACATACATATGAATATATATATATATATATATAACACTAGTCCATATATTCTTCAGAGCAAAGCAGACAATGTGAATGTTCCTTTCTTCAGCAAAAAGAAGGCTTGACAGGGATTGAACTCAGGTCACTCTGTCCAAATTCCTAAACCTTTACCAGTGTGCTACAGCTTCCTTTGTGATTGAAAACTTGTTGATATGGAAAAGTAGCTTTTTTTCTTAGCAATTGATCTTTGATTGAATGAAGAAGACTTTTATTGAACCTGATAAAACACATGAAAATGCCCAAAGTAATATTTATTTATTTACAAAAGATAAGATATAAGAGCATAAAATAAACACATTTCTATGCTAATCAGTCGTCATAGCCTCCCTGCAATTTACAAACCCCTCAACCCTTTAACCTATACTATAGTACAACTAGTTACCACTTCCCTACTTCAAACTACATCTTCATTCATCCACTGCCTTTAGCACTCAAACAAATAATAACCAAGTCACTATGACCATCTTTTGAGCAATCTAAAACCCTCCTGAATACAACTCCTCACAACACTTACTAATTCACAACCACACTTTTATCTTCTTGTACTAGACCAGTCATCAACATCAGCCTCGTGCAACAACTTCTTGTACTAAACCAGTCATGACCAAGCAGCAATGACAACATGATAGTTACTAGTATATGACCAAGCAGTAATGGCAGCATGATAGTTACATGGTAAATGACCATGCAATAAATAGTGTTATGCGGCTCCAATGTCTCTCGAGTGATGAAAAATATGTACATAATCAGAAAATATACCTGCTCCAATGTTTAAAGATATTAAATAATACACTTCGGGTAGCACACATACCCACCCACTCCAACATTAGCAAACGTATCTGCAAATTGATGATTTATTTTGTTGGTTCTCTCATCTGGTAGCAATATATTGTCCAACACCATTTTTTCATGTGTGGATGGATGGTACATATTTCCCATGGATTTTGGACGATGTAGAATCTGGAATACAGTACCTGTTGCAATAAAGTTGTCTAAAATCAAATAAATAGAAAATAAATATAATATAAAAAAAATAGTACCTTTTATAATAGTTTTAAATTAAATGTTTTGTTTCAAAACCTTTTGCAAAAATATTTCATATCAAAAAACAAGTTTGTGATTTCATAGGACCAACGCTAAAGGAATATGTAATATTTTGATTGTTCTTAATTTGAAAATTTTACTGAAAATTGGTTAGTTTATTATTTTCTTCGGTTTCCACCTAAATAAATATTTTCAAGCTATTATTGATACTCCTAGTCAAATATGGTATGCAATGTCAAAAGCTAGACTCTACAAAGTAACCTAAAAGAAATAGTTTTTGGAAGCCTTTGAATTTGAAGTAGAGTAAAATAAGAAAATAACTGCTCGAAAGCAACTAAAAATAGAATCTTATAATAAATACTTGTTGCTATCATGTCTAGATCAGAGTTGAGGAATTCACATTTTTGATTGTTCTCTACGTTGGTCAAATTTTGGAAGTGAGGAACAGCAGCTTCAAAAGTATTGAATTGTGTGATGCATCCTCCATCAGAAGAATTGACCTGTACGCGAATTCCCTGTTTGATGTTTCCCACATGTTGATCAAAAGCTCCATTTTTCTAGACAAATTTCCCACTATATCCTTCAAACTCCCCACTCTCATTTTCAACTCATCATTGTCTCCATGAGCATGTTTGAGTCGTTTTTGTGTAATAGCACAAGCATTAACTTTAGTCTTTGGTATAACGGTCCCAACGCTGCGGCTCGTACCCCTTGCATCCTTACCAAGCTCTTTTGATAAGATGTCTTCATTCACTATTAATTTTTCTTCATCACTGTCAATGATCTTTTCCTTCACTTTCGGAATTTGATCCTAAAATATGATTATACTCATATGAATAAGGAAATTTTAAAGAATATGCAAGTTAGTATTTGTTAGAAGGAAGTGACATAAGGTCAAGAAACAAGACAGGGAACAAAGGTAAGTTTTTCAACCTCATGTGAAATTTTCAGTTTTATATTGATCATTTCATTTATTCCGTGCACATAATTATACCTTTTCCGATTAGAGAAAATCGAACAAAACAAAATATGATTTACTTTGCTTGACAAAATTTTATATTTCCTCCAAATTTTACATTTTATAATTGAACTTACGAAGTACGAAGAAGTGGCATCTGATATACTACCATCTTTTTTTTTTGTGTGTCTTTTCCATACTTGATGACGATAGATATTTGTTGATGGACTAGTAACGATCCGTAATATATAAAATATGTTAGTTGTGATTCTTACCATTTTAAAAAGAAAATGGTTATAAATCACTGTTGACTTGCCTTTTGGCAAGTCTATCAAGGCCTCATATATATCATAACAAACCTCGGCCTTTTACGAATCTTGCTTGAATGTACTTCATCTCGGCTCGACCCCGGTTCGGCTTGACAAAGCCCAATAGCATCGGAAGTAAGCTTAGCTCGAAGAATCCCCGGATCGACCTAAGCCCAGGTCATGTCGAACCCACAATATGTCTCATGGAAGCAACGACTATGAGTTTGTCTCGGTGTAGCCCCCGGGTCAAACAAGACTCAAGTCGAAGGCTATAAGCCAGTACGAAGCTAGTCAGGTGATAAAGCCTTGGGTCGAACAACTCTATGTTTGACTATGTCGAGCCGGGGCCACTGTTGCACACGAATAACTCCCTAGAGACTCGCTCCATCTTTGATTTGACCGCTTCCAACACTTCTGCAATATCAAGTGAGACTCCACGTGGCCATACTAGGCCGGGCTAGGCCTTATCCCGCGACGTGAAAACTTCCTCCACTCTTTCTACATTCCCGGGTAGAGCACCACGTGTCCTAGTCGACCCGAGAACGATAGCATCTATAAATATCCACCTTGGGCTATGAAAAAGGAATTTTTGGCCAATCTGTTGTCATTTTATCCATTATTATTGCAGTGTACTCGGGTTTAGCCATTAAACCACTATTTGTACTCAACGTTTATAAATAATCAAGAGCTTATAAAGCGCACAAAGGATCATTAACGTCGGGCCACTATAATTTTGCATGTGATTGCATTTTCTCTTGTTTTCGTTTATATTTCTTCATTTTATTCTCTATATTATCTCTATTTTGGTGTTGTGTCATTTTTTGGTATCAACACTTTGGTTCTTTCATTGAAAAATCTCAATTCTCAACGTTTAAGGGTTTAGTTAACTTTTGGATCACCAAGTTCGAGATAAAATCCCGATTTTCGTCATCTTCGACAACGATGATTTATAAGAATTTTGCGCACACTTCTGGAAAATAGCCTCGATAGCCAAACCCTACTTCACCATCAAACACAGCTTGTGCCTGAGCCCCCAGCTCGACACAAGCCGGGTCGACATTGACCCAAGCCGGCATGCAACCAACCACGAACTCTCTTGTACGTTCCTCTCCATCTAACGAAGCTCGATCCTCAGCATTTGCTACTCGCAATGACTTCATGATATTTATGAACCAGCTATGGGTGACAACGGAAGCATTGAATGCTCAAGCATGGGAGAATGCCACAATGAGGCAGGACATGAATCAAATGACGATGCAATGGAAGGAGTTTAGTAACCAACAAACAATTTCTCCATCATGAAATCAGGATGCAGAAGGCTCATCATCATCCGGGAGGAGCGAGGACCAGTAAAGACAGCGATGCCCGCTCGAGAGACCAGAAAATGTGTGAGAATCGGCTCTGGAAGGCTTCTAGCTCAGCTCGACCAGACTAACCGACTTGGGTCGACATTGTCGAGCCGGGGCATGTCAAGATGAGACCTGTAGAACCCAACTTCTTGCCTACTCGAAATCCTCCTCCTCAACCTAACTGCGATACCTCCAAGGTTTCCCGTGCTCCTATGCTTCCTCCCATGCGTCTTGTGATTGACCGAGATAACCAAGGCCAAGGAAGTACCGCCCGGATGGCAGCCCAGGCGACATTGCCTGGTGTGGGGACATGGGTAGACCAACAGCCGAAAGATCAAAGAATTATATCTTCAATACTCCTGATTTGACTGCCATAGTATGGCAAACACTGAATGACAGCAGAGGCTACAAGAATGAAGACTGAGGGATTAATCATAGCCATACTCCATTTACAAACGATATTCTGCAAGCAGAGTTCTCAAAAAGATTCAATACGCCATAGATAAGACATAATTCTGGTACAACAGATCCCCAGCAGCATCTGATGAGGTATTCGTGGCATATGGAGTCATAACTTGCCCCAGACACAGTTAAATGTAAGGCTTTTCCGATATCTTAGTAGGATGGCACTTATGTGGTTCACGCGATTTCCCCCAAAATTAGTTCTGAACTTCAAAGACTTAAGTGAGAAAGTTTTAAACTAGTTTCATCTTCATGCCACTTAGTCGAAACATGTAATGGCTCTTTTAGCGATCAAGCAAGCTCCAAGAGAGTCTCCAAGGGATTATCTTAACCGAATCAATATGGCCGTTACTGAATTTATTATTCCCAATCCTGAAACTATTTTGATGGATATGGTTGATGGAGTCGACAAAAGAACCGAATTCAGGAAGTACCTGATGGAAAACCTCCCACGATGATTGAATTATTTTATGAAAAGGCCAATATGCTCCTGCGATAAGAAGATGCACAAGTAAATCAAGAAGTGAGGTCGAGTAACATATCAAATGAAAGTATTCAAAGCAATGTGGTGGTGAAGCAGTTCTGAGGTAATTCCGGAAAGGTCGAGGTGAATGTTGGAAATCTTAGCAAACGAAATAATAATCAACGAAAGAACGACAATGGAAGCCATGACCAGAAAGGGGACTCAAGAAAGCGACCCCGGTTCCAAATATTTGATAACTATACAACGTTGAATAACACGTTGGAAAACATATACCATGATTCTTGCAATATGATGCGGTACAAGAAACCTCCTCTATGGGAATCCATGGAGAAGGAGCGTGAGACTGGGAAATTTTGTTTGTTTCACGAGATTTATGTCCACGCGACTAATGAGTGTCGCCATCTCAGGGATAACATTAAGAAGTCGATAAGAGAAGGAAAGATCGACGAGTACAAAGTTGGCCCGAGGAATAAGGGGCAGGGGACCTCAGCCCCCAAACAAGATCAGGTGGCTCCTTGAGCCATCAGCTAGCAGAAAGCTAAAGGAATCATCATTAATACCATTGTCGGAGGATTACATCCGGCGGGCCACAATGCTCGGACTATGGAGCAATATGTGAATGTCGCAAAGCATTTGGATGTTGGGAATGCGGCACCTCTGAAGTAGTAGGTCCCATGAAGCAAAGGAAGACAATGACAAACAATATTGTCTTCTGTGATGGAGAATCAGAGTGGGTGGAGACCCCAAGCATCGATCCCTTGGTGATTACATTCATCATCGGCCCAAACATAGTACGGAAAGTCTTTGTAGACCGTGTGAGTTCTGTAAATATTTTGTTTAAAGGATCCTATGATCAGATGAGGTTAGAGGCGAGAGATTTAAAGTAGTGCAAAGGCAGGATACGCGGTTTCAATGGCTCAACCAATGAACCAATAAGAATGATTGAGTTGCCGATAGAGTATGGAGAGGGGGATCATAGGAGAGTGCGGACCCTCCCATTTCTTTTGATGGATATAAACTCTCCATACAATGCTTTCTTGGGCCGACCGACCCTAGCAGAGTTTTGAGCACGTATAGCCCCCTGGTGCCTACTCCTGGAATTTCCGACTGAAGCTGGAGTTGGAGTAGTACGTGGAGATCAAGTAGCAAGACGAGCGCGCTATTTAGTAGAATGGAAGGAAGTCCATTATAAGTAAAACATGGAGTCTGAAGACAATCCTCCTCCTGCCAAGGAGGCTTCATCGTAACAAAGGAAGAAAACATCCCAGCCAAGACCGTCCATTCGTCATCTCAAGGATATTGATCCATGGGAGGACGAAGAGCCAGTATGTAGAAAGGCAACTCCTAATGAAACTACGGTGAAGATTCCAGTTGATAATGATGACTCGACCAAGGTCTTGAAGATCGGATCCCACCTAGGCCTCCTACGAACGAGGGAGTTGACTGAATTTCTTCGCACAAACCTTGATGTGTTTGCGTTGACCCATGCTAACATGTGTGGGACATCTCTGCCCATTATGACTCATTCACTGAATATTGACCTGAAATATGTCCCAGTAAAGCAAAAAAGTCATATGCTTGGCTCGGAGAGATTTGCAGTTCTAAAGGAAGAGGTCGAAAGATAGAAGAATAAGGGGTTCATTCGAGATGCGACATACCCCAGGTGGATATTTAACCCAGTACTTGCAAAGAAGGCCATCGGGAAGTGGCGAGCGTGCATCGATTTTTTGGACTTGAATAAGGCTCGCCCTAAAGACAACTTCCCACTTCAAGGATTGATCGACTGCTCGACTCAACAGCTGGACACAAACTCCTCTCTTACATTGATGCTTATTCAGGACATAACCAGATCGCGATGCATGCCCCAGACCAGGAACATACTAGTTTCATAACAAATCTCGGGCTTTATTGCTATGTATTTATGTCGTTTGGACTAAAGAATGCGGGAGCAACATATTAGCAGTTGGTTAACCATATGTTCCATGATCAAATCGAAAAGACGATGGAGATATATGTGGATGACATGCTGGTGAAGTTAAAGCAATCCATCGATCATGTCCGAGACTTGGTAGAGATGTTCGGTGTTCTCCGCAGATATGGAATGAAGCTCAACCCTTTGAAATGCTCTTTTGGCGTTGTGTCAGATAAATTATTAAGCTTTATCGTCAACTCTTGAGGAATTGAAATTAACTCCAAGTAGATCGAAGCATTGAGGAACCTTGGAAGATCAAAGATGTGCAAAGCTTGGCAGCAAAGGTTGCAGCTTTGGGCAGATTCATTTCCAAAGCTACAGACAAGTGCATTTCTCTTCTTTGACTTAATAAATTGAGGGAAGAGCAAGTTTGCTTGGATGCCTGACTGTATCGAAGCTTTTCAGAACCTGCTTAGTCATTTGGAAAGGTCGCCTATATTATCTAAGCTAGTTGACCATGAGGACTTGTTTGTGTACTTGGCGGTGTCCCTGCAAGCTATCAGCTCGACACTCGCCTGTGAGGAAGAGTGGATTCAATGACCGGTATATTATATAAGCAAAAAGTTGACAGAGAAAAAAATGTAATTACCCAAAGATCGAGAAACTTTCTTATAGTTTGTTAAATGGCTCGATAAATCCCCGCCATCACTTTCAAGCTCACCCCATCAAACTGTACACCAACCAACCACTATGATAGGCCCTTCAGCGACTTGAGGCGTCAAGGAGGTTACTCAAATGGAACATCGAGTTGAGTCAATTCGAACTCACTTTTCTTTCGTGAAAGTATATCCGAGGATAGGGGTTGGCAGATTTTATAGCTTAATTTACATTTCTCGAGGATGACATTCCAGTGGACGCTGCCAATCTTCCTAATGTCAAACCGAGACTAGACATATGGATGCTATACACAGACGAGACTCATAATGATCGATAATCTGGCGTTGGAGTTGTATTGTTAACTCCTGAGGGATGACCTATTTATTACGCCCTAAGATTAGACTTTCCCTCTACCAACAATGATTCCAAGTATGAATCCCAGATTGACCAGCTGAAGCTCACGAAGGAGTTAAGGGTAGTAGCATTGGACATTTTCAATGATTCACAATTTATTGATTTCAGGTTCGGAAGGAGTACCAAACTAAGGGGGCATGACTTGCCGTCTATCTCAAGCGGGTGGAAGAGTTGTTGAATGATTTTGATGATCATAGTATCTCCCATATTCCAAGGGAAAATAATCAAATGGCTGACAGATTATCTAAATCGGCTAGTTCTGATTCCCCGAGATGAAGTAGAAATGGTCCCAATTGTGACACTAGAAAATCTAAGCATAGAATATGGAAATTTATCAAGCCTTGGAAGCCGAACCTAAGGAGTCATGGATGACCCCCCATCAAGAACTTCCCCCAACGTGAAACCCTCCCAGAAAGAAAGAATGAAAAGAGAGTTCTTGTGCGTAAGGCCTCGAGATATATCGTTCAAGGAGATACGCTCTACAAAAGAGGGTTCTCAGTTCCTATGCTCCGGTGTGTGGCCGACGAGGCCGCCAAACAAGTGTTGTGAAAAGTGCATGAAAGCGAATGTGGCACTCACACGGGAGGGGGGAGGGCAGAGGGCATACTCTAGCAAAGGAGGTTCTATGGTATGGCTACTTTTGGCCTATCATCTGCTGGGATGCGACTAATTATTCCAAACGATGCGACAAATGTCAGAGTTTTGCCCAGATTCCAAGAGCTCTGCCCATATAACTCACCCAAATGGTTAGTCCTTGGTTGTTCATTGTGTGGGAAGTGGACATCATTGGAAGCCTCTCAATTTTATAAAGGTGAAGCAAAGTATGTCATAATGGCAGTGGATTACTTTACAAAATGGGCCGAAGCTGAATCACTAACCACAATCTCGACGAAGCGGGTGATCAACTTCATTGTCATAAACATTATATGCCTGTTTGGATTCCCTAGGACTATCATTACTGATAATAGGACTCGATTTAACAACTTAGAATTTAGATATCTCTGCCAATAATACCATATCAAGAAGAAGTACACTGTAATTGCACACCCACAATCAAATGGACAAGTCGAGTCTGTGAACAAGATAATCAAGTCCATTTTGAAGAAATGACTGGTGTGGGCCAAAGGAAAATGGGTTGATGAACTACCTTTAGCCCTTTGTGCTTATCATACAACTCATAAGTCCGTGATTGGCCATACTCCATTCGACTTGTCCTACGACTTTGAAGCATTCATCCCAATAGAGCTCAAAGTCCCCTCTCACATGATGATGTATTATAACCTATTGACTAACAAAGCGCTTCTCTCAGAATCACTGGACATGATTGACAAGAAGAGAGAGGAAGCTAATTTGCGAGCTATAGTGCATAAACAATGAGTCGTATGATACTATAATAAGAAGGTTCGACTCAAAACCTTTGACTTTGGCGGCCTTGTTTTGAAATGAGTATTCCCGGCCCTAGTTCACATAGGTCTGAAGTAGGAAGGACCTTACGTCATCCAATAGAGGCTTGATAATGAAACCATCAGACTAACGGCTGTTGATGGCGATCCACTTCCAAGAGCATGGAATGTCGAGCATCTGCAGCGTTATCTTTCTTTGAATTTTATTCTATTTGTTTCAATTATTCTTAGCATTATAATAAGGCATGTTTCTCCATTTATTATTGTTCATAAATAAAAGCTCTTTTCCATTCTCCATTATCGTGACTATAACTTTAGCTATGTGTTGTGATTCAACTGACCTCTGCCAAGGATCAAACAAAGGGGGTAACGAACTCCCAACGATGTTCATCAGCTCACATTTTGACGAGCTGACACAACTCCACGACTGGTCGGACTTGGTTGACAGAATTTGAGCTTGACTTCGATGCTCGACCAGGCAATCCCCACTTTGCGAACCAAAGTGATGGAATGACTCTTAAACAACATTTTAACTCTTTCCCACGTTTTGACGGAACGAGTATAAACTATGGGGGTGTGATCCGACCATACTGACGGTGACCTTCGCCCTTGACGTTGGGGCGAAGGGTCGATGCCAGGGCAAGAATGATCGATCGCTTTCCCGACTAACTCCAATCCTTCTAGCTTGGAATGGAATATAAGATAAGGAAGAGTGTGATAGATGCACTAAGACTAACGACCACTCGCCTCCTAACTCTAACTCCTAATGACCAAGGAGAGAGTATAAAGTGACTCGCATCCCTCGACGTGGGGCCGTTTAACCTACGACTCAGACTGACTATAGGAGAGTATAAAGGACGAACCACAAAGTCCATACTAACTCTGGAGTCCTTAACTTGGACGCGGAGAATAAATACTCAAGGACTAGATGTTCGACTGACTTAGCTTTACCCCTACCAATGTCGGGGGCATGACCATAAACCTTTAAATTAACTTCTAACATGCTCCTGATGTGGCGCGTAGTTCAAAGTTAATTGGGGGCATACATATTGTACCTTCTAATTATGATACTTGCTTGCTCACTCAAGCGAGACACCTTCTGAGTTTAAAATAACTTGAAAAACTTAAATTGTAAGTACAATGAATGAAAACCAAAGTAAACTTGCAAAAAAACAAAGTATTATATTGACATTGCAAGTACAAAAAGTGAGGTTTGCACTCGCAAACAACCATAATAGGGCAGTAAAAACAAAATTCATGACATTAAGCCTCTAAGGCTTGGGAGTCTTTGGCTTCTTATGTTCCTTCTTCTCGAGAGCCTCCTTCTCCTCATCCATATAGATAAGTTTCATTTTGGACTTGTCGCTTGGCTGCTCCTCAACCCTAAACATGGGTTTGTCGTCCCTATGCCTAGAACGTATCTCACGATGAGTTGGATCGGGATGATTAGTTGAAATTTCAGTACTGGGTTGAGGAATAACTTGAATGGGATTAGTAGAGTATGGAGCCAATATGATCACGGACTTAAGTACACGAAGTTGTTCCTCCTTCTACTTCAGAGTTGCAGCTAAGCTTAAGGCTCCCGTCACCGCGGACAACCCCGTGTAGACGATATCTTCATCACCAGTGCCCGACTATCAAGACCCTTTAATTCGTCGATCATCTCCTCATTTTTGTAGGGATCATCGGATGAGCGCGCCTGATGTTCTTCAGTGGCCTTCGGTTGGACCTTAGAGGGAGTCTGGATATGATGAGTACCTATAACAGGAAGAGCAATGACAGTTAGACCTTTCAGAATGATGGGTTCCATGGCAGTTGTTTCCATGGCTTGCTGACATGCAAACAAAGCTTTCATAAATTGTAGAGAAATCAAAGAATTACCTTTGGTAGAATCACCTCCAGTGATTAGAGTCTCAGGCACTTCTGTGAACGGGGTGGGATGTGCAATAACTCCTAGTGTAGGAAAGTTAGAATTGTACTCCTCTAGATCGGGGGGACATAAGAGGAACTGAAGCTGCTTTCAATAAATTTTCCTTTGTCCTGATGCTTGGTAGCATCCTCAGCCTCCTTCTGCAGCTTTCATCCCTAGGCTGGGAATTCTCCTTATCCCGACATATTAGTTCCCAGATTAATTAAGATGGATAATATTAGACTAAAGAATATGATTTTGTGTCAACTAAGAACATACCAAACATTTAGATAATCACAACAGGTTTATAAAGCAAATTCTGACAACTAAACCGGGGAGGGGGGAATAAACTTGTATCACATAGCTAAAATAAAGGACACACTATCACATTCCCCCCACCCCCAAAAAAGGTAAGATAATTATAGTTTGAATATTATTTCTTGCATTTTTTACGTACCTTGATTTTCTTAAACAGCCTAAAATGCCACATCCATGTAAATTAAAAAGATGCTTTAGTAAATGTAGTAAAACATGATAAGGTGAATATTTCAAGACATTTGAAAGAGTTTGTTTATCTGTGTATCGATTGGCGCATGCAAAATAATAATTCAACCATTAGTCATTACATTATAAGGCTAGGACTGTCATTGCTTCAGCTAAATTTATTTTGTCTACATAACATAGTGCAAATGTTTTTGGATAAACTTTTCTAGTTTGTCAATATATCAGAGGTCATTTAGGGAAAACACTGTGAGCCACAGTCTCAACTCAAACCAAAGAAGTTAAATGAATTTCAAGCAACATTCTAAACAAAAAGATATATGAAAATAAAGAATAATGATCAGCTACTTAGTGTTTTATCAAAAAAGGCAAAATTTTGTTTAACCAAATAACCACCATAAGAAGGCAAGACATTGAAAGGAACTACCAAGTATCTATTTTACTCATGAAAACCCCTGAACTGCCTTATCCATAATCAGTATGACATTTCGCTAATACGATCAAAACTTAAAATTCATTATATGTAGTTATTACTGTCAGTATACAAAATCCCTCCACAAATCAATTTTGTGTGGATATTGGGAGAAGTAATTTTCTTTTGCAAGAAAATCCAATGATTAGCACCGATGTTAAGAAGCTTTTACATTTATGGAATCAATTATATTGTAGTAATTGTATATGAGAATTTTATATTTAGCTCAACAGGACGATTGGCAACATTGGAAATTCAAATAGCAGAAAGCTTGTTGAAACAAAAAGGATGCAGTAGCAATCATGTAAATGGATGAATTTGCTCAACCGGACAAATAAAGTAAATTACATAAATCAGTATAAACATAAATGGCACGGGACTCATTGAAACAAATTGGTAACCAATTCATGCTCATAAAAAAGTAAAATTTTAAATACAAACATAAACATAAAAAACGTGGTGTTAAATTGAATGAGCAACTAGTAAGAGTTGAAGTTCAAACCAAGTAAACAGTATATATAAACCAAACTAAATTAGCAATCTGTTGACCTGTAACGCATCGATGGAAAGCAATGATGAGAATACGGGTTAACCGCGGCACAACAGGCAGATGTCGAGTGAAAGGCAGAAGCACGGTGTGCGGATGTAGAAAGGTAGGCGACTGGGACACTGACAGTACACAACATCGCAAAGGAAAGGTATAGGAAAAGCTAGGGCGTGCGATGTGCGGATGTAGAAAAGGAGACGGATGGAGAAGGGGATTCGTGTGGCTTATTGGTGTACAACATTAAAGAGAAAAAGGAAAAGGAAGGCTATGGCGTGGAAGAGAAAACACAGAAGGTATTGGGCATGGTAGGGTAATACGAAAGCGATAAGCAGTCATTGAAGAGATAAGCGGTTATTTCACTGTATGGCGATGATGGAAAGGCTGTACACGTGTCAGCCTGTGTATTTTTTGGAGAATCTGGATCTGAAAGGTCTTTGGAGAAGATTGTGCTTTCATATAATATAATAGATCTTTCAATCATTGAACTTGGTGTTACTTTTTTAAGTCGCTTGCTTCTTCTCACACCCTTCTTTTCTTGATTTCCCACTTTTTTGTACTCTCTGAGTCTCATTATCTGGTGTGCTTAGAAGGTCGAAAGAAGGAGGGTTAAGTTGCTTTATAAACTTCTGAATAATCAGATTTTGTTGTTTCTTATCAGATTCTTGGAGCATTGATTTTAGCATGCGAATTTCTTTTTCTTTCTGAACTAATTCTTCTTCACTTTTTTCCTTAGCTCCTTTTCTTCCTCCAACTTTGTTTTCACATCCTTCAATTCATTCTCTAATTGTATAATTTGAAACTTTTGCATTTCAATTTGTCTATCTTTTTCATCGATTCCTAACCCTTCATCTTCACCTTCACTTGTAATCTCTTTTATTTGCAAAAGTGCTTTGTTCTCTGATTCATCAAGCAACATCTTCTCTTTAGATGTTATTTTCTTAATTCCAAGTGAAATCTGTAATAGACGAACATAAGAAGTTTTTCAGTCATAAATTCATATATCATTTCTAATATTATGAAATGGTAGGATGTTCTAGCATATTAATAAATACACATAAATAAATGTAAAATTATTTATTGAATAATGACTACTAAGTTTTGAGTGATAAAGGGATCGTTACATAACCAATTGCATTATTGAAATGCTATCAGAATTTAGTATTTTTCAATCACCATGTTAATCACAAAAAAAAAATCATAATTCTAGGAGAATTAGCATTTCACATACAGTGTGTTGTTTATTTTAAAAGTTATTATAATGGTAGGATAGCTTAACATTTTATTAATAGCAAATTGCTTAAATAAAAAAATCAAAATGATAGGAGAGGCTAGCATTTTTGTAATAGAATGTTGGCTGGTCAATTAAAAATCAAAATGCTGGTAGAAGCTAAGCATTTTTTGAACAACGTTTTTTAATCACAAAAAAAAATCATAATCTAGGAGAATTAGCAATTCATGTACAGTGTGCTGTTTATTTAAAAAGTTATTATAATGGTAGGATAGTTTAGCATTTTATTAACAACAAATTGCTTAAATAAAAAATCAAAATGATAGGAGAGGTTAGCATTTTTGTAATAACATGTTGACTATTGAATTAAAAATCAAAATGCTTTTAGAAGCCAAGCATTTTTTGAACAACATTTTGTATTCACAACAAAATTAAAAAAATAAAGAACCAATACTAGGAGTATTAGCATTTCACGTACAGTGTGTTGTTTATTTAAAAAGTTATTATAATGGTAGGATAGTTTAGCATTTTACTAACAGCAAATTGTTTAAATAAAAAAATCAAAATGATAGGAGAGGTTAGAATTTTTGTAATAGAATGTTGACTACTCAATTAAAAATCAAAATGCTTTTTTAAGCTAAGCATTTTTTGAACAACATTATGTAACCACAAAAAAAAAATGCTAGGAGTATTAGCATTTCGCATACAGTGTGCTCTTTGTTTAAAAAATTATCATAATGGTAAGATAGTTTAGCATTTTTTTAACAAAAAATTGCTTAAACAACAAAATTCAAAATGATAGGAGAGGTTACCATTTTTGTAATAGAATGTTGACTACTCAATTAAAAGTCAAAATGCTTTTAGAAGCTAATCATTTTTTGAACAATATTTTTTAATCACAAAAATTAAAAAAATTCATAATGCTAGGAGTATTAGCATTTCACGTAAAGTGTGCTGTTTATTTAAAAAATTATTATAATAGTAGCAGAAAAAAGTCATTTGGGAACAACATGCTGGTTTATTAAAAAAAATCAAAATGATAGTGGAAGTTAGCATTTAAAAAAAAACTATCACAATGCTACAAGTTAACTACTATGTTTCCAGTATTAAACAGAAAATTACAAAAGCAATTGCATTATTAAAATTTTAACAACATAAAATATTATCATACCTTTTTATCATCCATATTGGCTAGGATTTCCTTTGACACAATGTTTTTTATTAAGTTTAGCGATCATTTTGCAAATCTTGGAGAACCGCTTATCCACTCTTTTCTGGCTTAAGTATATTAACATGTTCACATAGAAAATACTAAAAAAAAGAACAAAATATTATTTAGAATAAATTAACATACGTCTTATCATACTATATTAATATTTAATATTATGAAGAATAAATTATCATTGATTTTTTCTTACCAGCGAAAGAATGGAACAACCAGACATATTTCTTGGTTTATCCTTGAATTTTTTTAATGATTTAGTTAAATGATAATGAATACTTAATGGCCAAGAAATTTGATTCATTTTTTTTGGATCAACGGTGTATTGAAGATAACCCCAGTTAAGCAATCTTTGATTATCAGGGAAAAGAAATGTTATAAAGAGAAGAATAAGAATAAATCTTGGCAAATCATTTTCCTCTTCTGGAATTTCTTTTTCAATTTCTATTTCTATTCTTTTAATAATAAGATCTTTGGTTATATGGTCTATGTTAATAAAATTTCTTGAAATAAACCTTTGACAATTTTCAGGGGTGTATGATAAAGACACTTTAGGTAATGGAAAAATATTTTTCCTATTCACTGGCAAACCAAAAATTAATTAAATGTCTTTCATTGATAATTTTAATTCCCCCCCCCCCCAATAGAAAAACATTCCTCCTCAATTGAATAACAATTGATTAAATCATCTGAAATTCTAGAAGATTTTCTAATTTGCTTTGCTACAATGTTACTTGAAAAAAAGCATTTATAAATTCATTAAAAGGAGTCTATTTTAAAAAATTAAATTGATTAATTAAAAAACCATTTTTTAAAAATTTTAACCAATGATACTAGACTACATCGGTACTGGACAATCTTCTTTTTCTTTTTTTGGCTCGCAGCTTTTTTTCGCTTTTTGTTGTTTTTATTCTCTGGGGACGAATCCGATATTTCTTGTAAGACAGAAATAACAAACAATATAAATTGTATTAAAAATATAACCATGTGATGCCATGTGATGGCAGGTTAACCTAGCATTTTTAATAAAAATTTCAAGGTCTCGGCCACTCACTTCAGTGCTAGGTTAACCTGACATTTTCATATGTTGGTTAAGGGCTTGGTCATGCCATGTGATGGCAGGTTAACCTAGCATTTTTAATAAAAATTTCAAGGTCTCGGCCACTCACTTCAGTGCTAGGTTAACCTGACATTTTCATATGTCAGTTAAGGGCTCGGTCATGCCATGTAATGGCAGGTTATTCTAGCATTTTCGTAAAAAAATTGTAACACCCCGTATTTTCTGTAAATGTTAATGTAACAAATCAAAGTATACTTAATTTTTAAGGGAAGAATTAAGGGAAACGGGTTATGCCATTGCATTCGTCTCGGAATTCTGTTTGAGATGGAGTCTGAGTTTGCGTGAATCGAACTTTGTATGAAGAAGTTATGACCTTCAGAAGTTTCAGGAATTAATTAAAATTAAAACAGCTCAGAAGAAAATTCGAAATTCAAAAAATCAAACATCGAAGCAGGCTGGGCGGGAATTTTCCCGCCCAAGGCCGGGTCGACACTAGGGTCGACCTGGGGGTCGACCTGCCCTATACAGGTTGACACTAGGGTCGACCTGGGGGTTGACCTGGCCCTGTTTTGGCCAGATCTGGACTGCGACGATTTTGACCTATTCTGGACGAACTGGATGGCTTTTGGAGTGATCTGATGGCTCTAAACACTTCTATTCCCCTATATATACACATCCCTAATCTACACCTAAATCTCTTATACAATTCACTAAGCCTCCATTGCTCTCTTCTTCTCAAAAAAATAAATTAAAGACATCGTTATGTTGCTCGAGTTCTTCATAGAATCATGTTAGAAACTTTGAATCAAATCTAAATTATAAGAACAATGATCCACATCAAAGGCGAGCATACCAACTTCAGAATTCAGATTCCAAAAATCAAGAATTCCTTCTTTGTAAGTTCGGTTATTCCTTAGATTTGAACGTGAAATTGGAATTGTGAATGAAATGAATCAAAATATAGAACTAAACTGTAATAACCCGGAAATGCGAGCCAGTTTAAAATTTTTATTTTGGCAATTTTAGCGAATTTTGAATATTTAAAATGAATTATTTTAAATAATATCGACAAGAAATTTATTTTGAATATAAATCGAACGTATATATTATATAGATCGTCGTTAGAATATAAATATTTATTTATAATTATAAATGGAATTGAAAATGGCGCGGTAGTTCGATAATTCGATTTCAAAATTCAATTGAATGTACCGGGTGCAAAACAAACCGGATTTTAACGAAACCAAAAATAATAGGATCTATTTAAGGATATCTTTCCAACGAATCCGAAAAATCAAGATTTCATAGCGAGAATCAAAAGATATGTCCAGTTGAAAATTCTGAATAGTCGCTATGGAATTCAGGCCCTTAAAAATGGGAATTTTGCAAACGACCTCAGATTTTGACGAAACCACTTTTGTTGGGTCCGTGATGTAAAGTTATTACTAGATTCCAATTTTCATAATTTTTCGAATCAATATGTGAGCGTGGCATAGGATAACGTGTTTGACCAGTTTCAGTTGCTTTTAATCGACTGGAAAATAACCATTTTTCCAACGGTCTCAGAATTCGACGAAATTAGTTTTGTTAGGACCGTATCGTCAATACGAAGCTAGAAAATATTTTTCTGGAATTTTTCGAGTTAGTATGTGACCCCGGTAAATTGAAATGCACGTTTAAATTCAATATATAGAGTTATATGTTGATTTTGACGAAAACTGATCGAAACGATCAAATCAGCTTACGATACATATCCCATTGTGTTCGGGATGGGGGTAATTAGCTATGGACGACAGGCGGTGAGTCTCGTTTTGAGTTCGAATAGAAAGTCACTTTATTTGGGAAAATTAAAATAAAATAATTATAAAATTATAAAACCCTTACCCTCTCTCCCTGTGACGGCCCGCCCCGCACCAACCGACATTTACTCCAAAAGTGCGTTGTACACATGCCCGACTAGCACGGAACGGTCACCAAAGAAAGGAAAGAAGGGAATGAACTAATCAAGGAACCTGTAGAATGTCTCACAGCGCATGGAATAAAATATAATAATAACATACTTGACATAAAACAGGTGAGACAGTGCATAAGCTGATAACTAAAATCAACATCAATCATCAGAGCAGCGGAAATCCAAATACAGCTTATTACAATTTTCCAAATTTACTGTCTCTAAACAAAAGAAAGCTAAAGTAGAAGATGCACCACCAATGCCCAAGCAGTGATCTTCAACAACACAGGGAGAATACTATGTATATTACGTGGAAGCCTCCTGCTCGTCTCCGGATCATCTACCCGTGCATCACCAGCTAACCTGTCTCTAGTCTGCTCATGTGAGCACCCAGAGTAATAAGAGGAGACATAAAACTCTGGGTCAGACATAAAGCCTGGTATGAGCGATAAGCATCTAAACAGAATAATAACAGGTATACTAAACCATACCTGAACCTGGACCTGCAACCAAAGAGTTAGTACCACGTACCGTACAATACTCCAAGGTGCCATAATAAATAGTTTAAGAATACGGGGGGTGGGGTGTGCATGTCATAATGATAGCAAACAAATCAACCATAGCAACCATCCTCACATCTCTCACTCAGTGCGTAAAGCATACGATATCTACCACTTTAGAACACTAGACAAATTGAGGTAACGACGAATCCCGACTTGTAGAAACCCTGCTATGACCAAGCTAAACACATGGAGTCATGACCAAACATTTCAATGACCCACCACATTGGTCGTAGCCCTTGGTCCTACCAATGCCATAATGGCCCTGAATCCGCCTTCGTACCTCCTACCATAGTGGTCCAAAGCTGTAGACATCGATAACCCCTTAACACGCGTCCCGCAGCAAAGCCCAATCATGAAGCGAACTCGTTGATTCCCATCTAAATCTTGAGCTCTAACTTCCCATTTGGACATCCTTTGCATCTCGGGTTCTGATCAAATTGGAGTGGGTCTTCAGAAGAGTCATCGCGTAGTAGTAATAGCCCACGTACGGTTCGGTTCGGTGCTCCTCGTCTAGCTTGGTTCGGTTCGGTGTAACCTTCCTGATCGGTTCGGATCGGTGGTCCTCGTCTAGCTTGGTTCGGGTCGGATGCTCCACTTCGGGTCGGGTCGGTGTCCTCCTCCGGGTCGGGTCGGGTTACTGTCTTCCTTCCCGTTTTCTTCGATCAGCTCCCTCGTTTCCCATCTACTCCGATCCGATCCGCTCCCGTTTTCCATCCACTCCGATCCGATCCGCTCCCTTCGCCTTACTCCAGTCGTAGCCTTCCATTCTTGAGTCGATCCGATCTGGCCTCCATTATTCTTCCGATCCGATCCCCTTGTCCACTCCAACTCTAAGTAAACAGCCTTCCTTCTTGCCAGGTCTCTTACGTGCCAAACTCTAGTTCGGGTCGGGTTTTCTTGCCCAATTCACATATCCGATCCGAGCCCTCATCCGATCCGATCCGAAGCCCTGCACAACTTTCTGCAACTTTTCCAGCAACTTGTTTACGCCGTTCGATGACGTTTTTGACAAATCTAACTATTCTAACCAATCACAAATCATGTCAAGTAGCCATAACAACATGTAAGAGCAACCACAAACATCAAACAACAATTCAAATGAATCAAAATGGATCAAAAGTGGCCAAAACCCCACATTTTCCCCTAACCTCTCTTAATCATGTTTAGGCACATACTTAATAAAACTTAATCAAATCGTCTAAATTTTCTAACAGAGGCATACAATATTATTTAAGAATTTCTAAACATTTTTCCAGAATGTATTAGTGTATAAATTCGCTAATCTTCACTAATTACCCTTAATTACCGTAATTAGTGCAAAAACTATGCAAATCACTCACCTTGGCCACAAATGAAACACCAAATCTGAAATACTCTCTGTTTTGGGTCGAATTCCTATGTATAGCAGCAGCTCCAACCTTGCTTTGTTGTTATTTGGCCTTGCTTTGATGTAGTTTAGGCTTAATCTTCACTAAAAATGTGTTTTGGAGTGGTTTTAGAGGATGGAAGCCATTACTAGGGTCTCAAGAAGGTTTGTGGCGGCTCAAAACTGAAATGAAAGTGATTTCCCAACCCTAATCAGTCCTCCTATACCTCTAAACCCGAAATTCCCCTTTGGGCCTAGCTGCTAATCACCCGGTTAAGCCCAATTAAGCTGTTTTTCACCATCTGAAACTTGTTTCAGCCATATCTCCCAAACGGTGAGTCCGTTTGGCTAATGTGACCACTCTACGGAAAGAGAAACCATCATCCGGAGCCAATGGAGGTGGTTTCAAGTCAAAATTCCTTTCCAGTCAAAAGTTATGGCCAAAACAGTGCCAACTAGGGGTAAAATGGTCATTTAAAAATCGGGAAAAATCATGAACATGGGAAATGACCCCAATAGTCGTCTCCCAAAGTTACATGACCATACAACTTCGTATGTGAAAAAAAAATCCTACGATCCTATGATGCGTAGAATGCGGATCGTTACACTCTCCCCCCTTAAGAAATTTCGTCCCCGAAATTCTTTAACCCAAAACATACAAAGGATCCCGCATGCCTAACAACCACATACATCAATCAAACATGCAAAACAAGCAAAACAAACCTATCCTAGCATGCGGAAAACTAAATCGAAGTCAAAATCTTACCAGGCAAAGAGTTCTGGGTGTGTCTTCCTAATGTTCTCCTCTGTCTCCCAAGTACAATCATTCTCGTCCTCGCCCCACTGAACCTTGACTAGCTTCACCGCCTTTCTTCGAAGTTGCTTCATGTCGTGCTCGACAATACGGGCCGGCTTGCGGTTCCCAACCGCCTCGGGTTCTACTTCGAAGTCCTCTAACTGATCAGGTGAAATAGTCATATCTGAGTCGTGAACGAACTTCCTTAGTTGGGAAACATGAAATACGTCGTGAACTCCCGCCATCTTCTCTGGTAAGTCAATTCTGTATGCTAAATTCCCGACTAGTTCAAGAACAGGGAATGGGCCAACAAATCTTGGTGCCAACTTGCCTTTCCTGCCAAATCGTATTACGCTCTTCAACGGAGAAATCTTGACAAACACCAAGTCACCAACGGAGAATTTTAGGTCTCTTCTCCTCTTATCAGCATAACTCTTCTGCCTATCTTGGGCTTCCTTCATTCGTTGTTGAATGATCTTGATCTTATCTGAAGTTTCCCTCACCACATCTAGTCCAAGCATAAACTTCTCGCCAGTCTCTATCCAACATGATGGTGAGTTACACGGTCTTCCGTACAAAGCTTCAAACGGAGCCATACCGATACTGGATTGGTAGCTATTATTGTATGCAAACTCTACTAGATGCAAATGGTCATCCCATGATCCACCAAACTCCAATATACATGCTCTCAAGAGATCTTCCAAAATACGGTTCACCCTCTCCGTCTGACCGTCGGTCTGAGGATGATAGGCGGTACTGAGATGTAACTCTGACCCTAGAGCCTCTTGTAAGCTCTTCCAAAACCAACTAGTGAACAACGGGTCTCGGTCACTCACGATGCTTTTAGGTACTCCATGAAATCTCACTACCCACTTCATATACAATTCTGCTAACTTAGCTGCCGTTCTGGTTGATTTGACTGGTATAAACCTTGCACTTTTAGTCAGTCGGTCTACAATCACCCAAATGCTATCATGTCCCGACCTAGTCCTTGGCAAACCATCAATAAAATCCATCGAGACTTGCTCCCATTTCCATTCGGGAATTTCTAAGGGCTGTAACAACCCACTAGGCTTCTTTTGCTCAGCTTTAACTAGCTGGCAATTCATGCACTTAGATATAAACTTCCCAACGTCTCTTTTCATCCCTTCCCAGTAGTAAGTCTGCTTCATGTCTCGATACATCTTATTACCACCGGGATGTATAGTCAGTTTTGAGTGATGACATTCTCTAAGTACTTCATCTCTCAATTCATTGACATTGGGTACAACAAGTTTTCCATTCTTTCTAAGCCATCCATCTCGATCAAGCCCATACTTGTTCATCTCCTCATCGATATCCATCTTTAACTTGGAGATGATTTCCAATAGGTTAGGATCGTCCCTCTGACTAGAGCCGATCCGCTCAATCAAAGTGGGTCTGATCGTCAAACTTGCTAACATTTCTGGATTCAATCCGCACTTTGGTCTGAAATCAAACCCCGCAATATACTCCAGTTGCTTCCATTCAAGGAACATAGCCCCTAAGCTGGCATGTCTTCTACTCAATGCATCAGCTACCGCATTGCCCTTTCCCGGTGTATATGCGATGTCAAAATCATAGGAAGCTAAGAACTCTAACCATCTCTGCTGACGGAGATTCAGATCTTTCTGAGAGAAGAGATACTTTAACGATTTATGATCTGTAAATAGCTCAAATCTTTCTCCCAAGAGATTGTGTCTCCACATCTTTAACGCGAACACGATCGCTGCCAATTCTAAATCATGGGTAGGGTATCTTCTCTCGTGCGGTTTCAATTGCCGACTTGCGTAAGCTACAGCCCTACCGTCTTGCATCAATACAGCACCCAGTCCGGTACCACATGCATCCGTGTATACCTTCATCTCTTCATCCCCCTTAGGAATGACTAACACTGGTGCGCTTGTCAACTTGTCCTTTAGACTCTTGAATGCATTCTCGCACCTTTCATCCCAGACAAAAGCTTGATTCTTCTTGGTCAACTGGGTCAATGGTGCTGCTATCTTGGAGAAACCTTGGATAAACTTACGATAATATCCAGCTAATCCCAAGAAACTTCTTACATCTGTTGCATTCTTGGGCGTAGGCCAATCCTGTACCGTAGCCACCTTTGCTGGGTCCACGGCAATACCATTCTCTGATACAACATGGCCCAAGAACCTCACTTCCCTCTTCCAGAAGTGACACTTAGAAAACTTTGCTTTCAATTGGTGTTTTCTCAACACCCGCATCACTACTCTTAAATGTTCCTTGTGTTCTTCCTCTGTCCTCGAATAGACCAAAATATCATCAACGAACACAAGGACAAACTTATTCAACTGATCTCTGAATACCCTATTCATAAGATCCACAAAATATGCTGGGGCATTGGTCAGCCCGAATGGCATGACCAACCATTCATAAAATCCAGACGGCGTTCGAAATGTCGTTTTAGCTATACTCTCAGCTTCCACTCTAAGCTGATGAAAACCTGTCGCGAGATCCAACTGAGAAAATACTCTCGCGCCACTCAACTGATCGAACAAATCATCTATCCGCGGTAGAGGATACTTGTTCTTCCTCGTCACTTTATTCAACTCGCGGTAGTCTACACACAAACGAAGGGAACCATCCGCCTTGGTAGCAAACACAACTGGTGCTCCCCATTCAGAAACACTCCTTCTGATAAATCCCTTTCTCAAAAGATCGCTGACTTGCACCTCGAGCTCTCGCTGCTCTCTTGGTGCCATACGACGAAGTGGCATCACTATAGGCCTGGCATCCTTTACCAAATCAATACGAAACTCAATCTCTCGGTGTGGTGGGAGTCCGGTCACTTCTTCGAAAACATCCGGATACTGGCCAACCACGGGCAAACCTGACAACTCACTATGCGGAATGTCGAGGGAGTTTAGAAAACTAGCCAATACCCCCAGGGAAGACCACCAAACACTATCCTCCGCCCATCATCCGCTCTAGCTGTCACTAAAAAGCCCTCACAGTCTACCACCACCCCGTATCTTTGGAGCCAATCTACTCCCAAAATAATGCCAAACCCAGTAAAGCCCAAAACAAAGCAATCACAAACAAACATGCATCCATGACTCGATAGGACTACATTACGACAAATCATGCTAAGGCTAGTCGAACCACCAATCGGGTTCGTCACTACTAAAGGTTTATCGACAATCTCGGGCTCCAATCCCAACCTATCTACCAGGTCACTAGATATGAAAGAACTGGAAGCTCCGGTATCAAACAAAACTCTAACAGGAACATCATAAACAGAAAGCATACCTTGAATGACGACATTCTTTCCCTTCTCCGCCGCAGTTGGGGCATTCGACGAAGAAGGAATAGCATTAAGAGCGTAAGCTTTCACCATTTGCTTTTCTTTAGGGGATTGCGGACACTTGTCCTTGTGATGTCCCATTTGGCCACAGTTGAAGCACTTCCTATCCGCTGGCTTGGCCCGACAATTACTAGCATAATGGCCCTTCTTACCACAGCTGAAGCACTCGACATCTTGCTTATTCTTTTTCTTCTGGCCATCCTTAGTCTGATTCTGCTTTCTCTTATTCTGGGAACCACCCTTGCCTTCACCACTTGCTTGTGGCTTTGGCTCACCTGCGGACGCAACCTCAGTCTTCGGCTTAGGGTAGAGACTTTCTGATCTTAATTCTTTCCCCACAATCGATTCAAACGTCTCATCGATGTGGTTAATAAGTTTTTCCCCCAAGTACTGATCCAAACCAGTTATGAATTTCTCATTCTTTTTCTCGGCAGTATCAATAAGAGATAACCCATATTTTGACAAAGTGTCAAATTCAGCAATGTACTCCGAGACAGCTCTGCCATTCTGCTTGAGCTCCAAGAATTTCTTAAACAGCACTGACTTCTGAGCAGCTGGAATGAACTTCTCGCTAAAGCGAGCCTTAAACTGCTCCCAAGTAATCTGATCTTCGGGAGTAGCTGCCTTTATAGCATTCCACCAATTCATTGCCCGCCCTTGCAGCTGACGGGACGCTAACTTTCTCTTCATCGCATCCTCGATACCCAAATCCTCGAAGATACGTTTGCAACTATCCAACCAATCTTGAACATCCGTGGCCGACTCCGTTCCGTGAAATGGCTTCCCACCAAGGTTAGTATAATCCTTATTCAGCTTGGCGAAGTCGACTCTTGGCGCCTGCACTATTGGACCACCGCCATTTCCACCATTGGGAGCTGCCCTACGTACATCTCTAAGCATCTCCCTCATGAGGTCAGTAAACATCGTCCTCATGTCAGCAGCATTCCCATTATTGGCTCCCCTACCAGCACCTCTAGTATCTCGGTTCATCGTCAATCTGAAAAAGGAAACGATTAACGAGTCCATAGTGGTGCTAGTGCAGTACGACTTCATCCTTATACTAGTAATAGTATATATATAGCTTTTAAAAACCAAAGTAATCACAAATACGCTCTCTCGTATACGTATACTATCTCTCCCTGATAACGTCCCTAGGTTAACTACGCAACCTAGAGCTCTGATACCAAATGTGACGGCCCGCCCCGCACCAACCGACATTTACTCCAAAAGTGCGCTGTACACATGCCCGACTAGCACGGAACGGTCACCAAAGAAAGGAAAGAAGGGAATGAACTAATCAAGGAACCTGTAGAATGTCTCACAGCGCATGGAATAAAATATAATAATAACATACTTGACATAAAACAGGTGAGACAGTGCATAAGCTGATAACTAAAATCAACATCAATCATCAGAGCAGCGGAAATCCAAATACAGCTTATTACAATTTTCCAAATTTACTGTCTCTAAACAAAAGAAAGCTAAAGTAGAAGATGCACCACCAATGCCCAAGCAGTGATCTTCAACAACACAGGGAGAATACTATGTATATTACGTGGAAGCCTCCTGCTCGTCTCAGGATCATCTACCCGTGCATCACCAGCTAACCTGTCTCTAGTCTGCTCGTGTGAGCACCCAGAGTAATAAGAGGAGACATAAAACTCTGGGTCAGACATAAAGCCTGGTATGAGCGATAAGCATCTAAACAGAATAATAACAAGTATACTAAACCATACCTGAACCTGGACCTGCAACCAAAGAGTTAGTACCACGTACCGTACAATACTCCAAGGTGCCATAATAAATAGTGTAAGAATACGGGGGGTGGGGGTGCATGTCATAATGATAGCAAACAAATCAACCATAGCAACCATCCTCACATCTCTCACTCAGTGCGTAAAGCATACGATATCTACCACTTTGGAACACTAGACAAATTGAGGTAACGACGAATCCCGACTTGTAGAAACCCTGCTATGACCAAGCTAAACACATGGAGTCATGACCAAACATTTCAATGACCCACCACATTGGTCGTAGCCCTTGGTCCTACCAATGCCATAATGGCCCTGAATCCGCCTTCGTACCTCCTACCATAGTGGTCCAAAGCTGTAGACATCGATAACCCCTTAACACGCGTCCCGCAGCAAAGCCCAATCATGAAGCGAACTCGTTGATTCCCATCTAAATCTTGAGCTCTAACTTCCCATTTGGACTTCCTTTGCATCTCGGGTTTTGATCGAATTGGAGTGGGTCTTCAGAAGAGTCATCGCGTAGTAGTAATAGCCCACGTACGGTTCGGTTCGGTGCTCCTCGTCTAGCTTGGTTCGGTTCGGTGTAACCTTCCTGATCGGTTCGGATCGGTGGTCCTCGTCTAGCTTGGTTCGGGTCGGATGCTCCACTTCGGGTCGGGTCGGTGTCCTCCTCCGGGTCAGGTCGGGTTACTGTCTTCCTTCCAGTTTTCTTCGATCAGCTCCCTCGTTTCCCATCTACTCCGATCCGATCCGCTCCCGTTTTCCATCCACTCCGATCCGATCCGCTCCCTTCGCCTTACTCCAGTCGTAGCCTTCCATTCTTGAGTCGATCCGATCTGGCCTCCATTATTCTTCCGATCCGATCCCCTTGTCCACTCCAACTCTAAGTAAACGGCCTTCCTTCTTGCCAGGTCTCTTACGTGCCAAACTCCAGTTCGGGTCGGGTTTTCTTGCCCAATTCACATATCCGATCCGAGCCCTCATCCGATCCGATCCGAAGCCCTGCACAACTTTCTGCAACTTTTCCAGCAACTTGTTTACGCCGTTCGACGACGTTTTTGACAAATCTAACTATTCTAACCAATCACAAATCATGTCAAGTAGCCATAACAACATGTAAGAGCAACCACAAACATCAAACAACAATTCAAATGAATCAAAATGGATCAAAAGTGGCCAAAACCCCACATTTTCCCCTAACCTCTCTTAATCATGTTTAGGCACATACTTAATAAAACTTAATCAAATCGTCTAAATTTTCTAACAGAGGCATACAATATTATTTAAGAATTTCTAAACATTTTTCCAGAATTTATTAGTGTATAAATTCGCTAATCTTCACTAATTACCCTTAATTACCGTAATTAGTGTAAAAACTATGCAAATCACTCACCTTGGCCACAAATGAAACACCAAATCTGAAATACTCTCTGTTTTGGGTCGAATTCCTATGTATAGCAGCAGCTCCAACCTTGCTTTGTTGTTATTTGGCCTTGCTTTGATGTAGTTTAGGCTTAATCTTCACTAAAAATGTGTTTTGGAGTGGTTTTAGAGGATGGAAGCCATTACTAGGGTCTCAAGAAGGTTTGTGGCGGCTCAAAACTGAAATGAAAGTGATTTCCCAACCCTAATCAGTCCTCCTATACCTCTAAACCCGAAATTCCCCTTTGGGCCTAGCTGCTAATCACCCGGTTAAGCCCAATTAAACTGTTTTTCACCATCTGAAACTTGTTTCAGCCATATCTCCCAAACGGTGAGTCCGTTTGGCGAATGTGACCACTCTACGGAAAGAGAAACCATCATCCGGAGCCAATGGAGGTGGTTTCAGGTAAAAATTCCTTTCCAGTCAAAAGTTATGGCCAAAACAGTGCCAACTAGGGGTAAAATGGTCATTTAAAAATCGGGAAAAATCATGAACATGGGAAATGACCCCAATAGTCGTCTCCCAAAGTTACATGACCATACAACTTCGTATGTGAAAAAAAAATATCCTACGATCCTATGATGCGTAGAATGCGGGTCGTTACACTCCCTCCCTCCTTTCAATCGGTCAACGCCTGAAACAAATTTAAAAAAAGAAAAAAAACGCGATGAGGCCCTCGATCGCAGCCGCCTCCAGGCTGGCCACCGCCGCCGTGACGCACCATCGGACCCCCAAGCTCCGCCGTACCCCTCCTCCTTCCTCTCCCTTCTCTCACCTTGCCAAAATCTGAAACCCAAGGCCCCAGAACGGAAAACCATGCCTCCGGCCATCTAGGCCCACGCCATGACCACCTGCAGCCAGCCCTTAGCCTCCACCGACCCCCTACGCCTCTCCCCACCACGTCAGTGCCACCATGTAACCCTCCACCGCTCCAAAACCTAAAGACAGCCGCTGTAGGCCCCATTTCTGCCACCGACGGTCAGTGTAGCACCACCTCGGACCACCACGGACCCCAGCCCCCTCTGGCCACTCCATCGCTGACCGGTATGCCCTCCTTCAATTAAAGATTCGATTTTTGCAAAGATAAAAAGGTGTGTTTTTGTTATTTTATTTATTTAAAGGAAATCAGTTTTGTATATTTAATCAAGGAAAAGGTCGGATTTTTATATAGTGAGAAGAATAAAAATAGGATTTTTATATATATAGTGGTGGTATAAAAATGTGATTTTTATATATTGAATAGCGAAGTAAAAATTCGATTTTTATATATTGAATAGCGAAGTAAAAATTCGATTTTTATATATTGAATAGCGAAGTAAAAAATCGATTTTTATATATTGAATAGTGAAGTAAAAATTCGATTTTTATATATTGAATAGCGAAGTAAAAATTCGATTTTTATATATTGAATAGCGAAGTAAAAATTCGATTTTTATACATTGAATAGCGAAATAAAAATGTGATTTTTATATATGTAGTGACTACGGGCAGCGGAAGTGACAAAAGACGAAAAGGTGAAGATTTCCTACATAAGAAGAGTCATGGAATTGGGATAGCTTTGGTGTGAACTTCTCACCTTTTAAATTTTCTTTTTCTAGTTATATTATAATATATACTAGGATGCAAACGGTGTTTAGTAGCACCCGACACAATCGTCCACAGACCATGGACTTGTTTGTTTGGTTGCATAGATTAGTTAGATTATTTGATTTGAATTTGGTTGTTTGGTGAATTGAAATGAATTTGATTGATATGTGTATGGCGTGGGCCATCACTAGACCGGGGATAAGGCTAGGCCTCGTCCCGTTTCTAGTATCGTGCCGTTATGCCGCCGAAATTTCCTAAAACAAGTTAGAAAAATAAAGATATCATTTTATTTGATAAATGAACCGAATAGAATATTCATAAGTTGAATAAAATAATTTGATCGTTAAAAATATAATTTTTAACGTGAATATGAATATAGTGAATGTGAATAAATAAATATTCATTTACAAACCGGATGGTTTGTTTATGTACACCTATTTGAAGGATATTGATTGGGACGATAAATTTTACACATCGCCCAACTGCACAAATAAAATCTGTGTTTGATTGTTTGAAACCCCACACGGGTATTGTGATAAAATACGGCATACACTAATCCCAATAATTAGTTGTATGTCGATCGATTGATGGACAGGTTGTTATAAGCGTTAGATATCTATATTTGATGCTTATACAGTGTAGTGCACTTTGGATGATGGTTGATTATTTATCGTTGCTATTATATACATGTGTTGTATGGAATCCATATAATTAACTTTATATGGTAATTGATTGGGCCTCGTTCCAATTTAGAAAATAAAGAATATTATAAAATAAAGATTCATGTGTTGACCGTACTCATCCGTTGAAATTAGTCATGTGTTGAACAAAATATTTTAATAATAAAATTTACATCTTTATCATATAGAAAATTAGAAACTAACTGGAAAATATATAAGATGAGTGGTCTCCTGGATATTGATCTGATGTTGGTTTTGGCCTTCGGGGTTAATATTTAGGAAATCGTTCTCTTACTAATTTACGGTTGGAGTCTGATTTGAAATCAAACGATAGATACCATAATTTTTATAAAATATATTAAATAACAAAAATAGTCACACGTGGACAGTACCCATTCGTTGAGATTAGTCATGTGTTGACAAAAATATAGATTCACGTCTTGAATAGAATAAATATTCATTTGTTGAATAGAATAACGGGATTATTGAAATATATAAAGCCGTGTTGATTAGAGATGCGCTATTTTGACGCGAACGATATTTATATCGATTATATTCGTTTTATAATGAATATTGAAAAGAGATTTAAAAATCGAATGAATAGAAAACGAATTGAATTTGAATTGAATAGAAAACGAATTGAATTTGATTTGAATAGAAAACGAATTTAATTTGAATTGAATAGAAAACGAATTGAATTTGATTTGAATAGAAAACGAATTGAATTAGATTTGAATACAAAACGAATTGAAATTGAATTGAATAGAAAACAAATTGAATTTGATTTGAATAGAAAACGAATTGAATAGAAAATGAATTGAATTTGAATTGAATAGAAAACGAATTGAATTTGATTTGAATAGAAAACGAATTGAATTTGAATTGAATAGAAAACGAATTGAATTTGATTTGAATAGAAAATGAATTGAATTTGATTTGAATAGAAAACGAATTGAATTTGAAAATGAATTTAATTTGAATTGAATAGAAAACGAATTTGAAATAGAATTGAAATCGATTTGAATTTGAAATGAATGTTGAAATTGTTTTTGAAACAAATTTGAAACGATTTATAAAATTCGTTTAAAAAGGAAAATCGACGAAATATATATCATATATATTATATATATAATATAATGGCCTGAATAGAACGCGCCGCGCTGCGGCAGTTCGCGAATTTCGACCATTAACTTCGAACGGACATTACGGGAGATCCGACCGTCGGATTCTCCTAAAACCGGAACTGTTGGATTCGTATCGAAAAGAGCTTTCTAATGAATATTAGAAATTTGAAATCTAACGGTTAGATTTGGAGATACATCCAAATCAAATTTGGAAAAGGTCGCTGTAAGTGCAGTTCGATGGCCGTTGTTGGAAATCGACTGTACGGGCCTTGATAAAATTATTAAAAATAGTAATAATTTGTGTAAAATCATAAGAAATGATTTGGGAAAAATTGGGATGAAAAACTACATATTTGAAAAGATAAAAATAGATTTTTATCGAAATGAACTAGTTTTGAACTGAAATTAAAACCCATTTATTTTTAAATAAATAAATTGGATTTGAAATGGGTTTTAAATAGAATTGATATGGGGGTTTATCGTGAACAGTGTTTTAAATAACACTTGTTCTTTAACCCAATAATAAATGGAATGTGATTTGGGTTTATCGTGAACTGTGTTTTAAACGACATTAGTTCTTTAACCCAGAAAATGGAGTTTTAATGAATCTGCAATTAGATTGAAATGTGAATTGATAATTTAAATTATCAAATTTGGAAAATGAGCGAGAATGGAGTATCACCAGTTTTGCTCCAAAGCGATAGTTAAATCTTTAATTAGATTTGAACGTGAAATGGTAATTAATTTTACCGATAACACCGTGGTGTTAGATATGGAGTATTACCAGTTTTGCTTCATGGGAGGAATAGGTTGGGATTGGAAAACAAAATAAATAATTACTTCGGTGTGGTTCGCTAATCTCGACTAGTTTGGAAAACCATAATTTGGTTTGAAATGACATCCAAAGGAAGATTAAAGAATAAATTTAAAGAATTTATCTTGGATAAAATTAATGGGAACCTTTCCCTAAGAATTGGGATTTAGAAACTAACTGTATGTTAGTTAAGAAGAATGGTTTCCTGGGTATTGATTTGATGTTGGTTTCGGCCTTCGGGGTTAATATTTGGGGAATTGCTCTCTTACTGATTTACGGTTAGTGACTAATGAATTGGAATGAGGCGTATGTTGTGTTTGTGTAACATTTGTTTATAATATATGCGGGTTGTTCGGAAAGGCCGGGTTTACACCCATTCTGAATAACCGATTCGACGATATGTCGAAGATGAAGACGGTGGTTGAAGACCGGAAGTCTTCACATTGTTTGGGCAATTACTGATGATCTTGATTGGGTTGTACACCCAAGGGGAGAGAATCAGTTGGTGGTCGTCCAGACGTTCTTGGAGATCGATGGATATGCGAGGAAAGTGCCTCCGGTTTCGTTCAGACCCAGAGCGAACTTGTAAATGGATTGTGTGTCTGACATTGGATTTTATTCTGTGTTGATTGATTTCTGTTAAATATATATCTGTTTGGCGGCAGAGAATTTATTCTCTTGCTTAACGCCATTCTCTGAGACGTACGAGCTTAGAGGTTATATATCGTTAGATATCAATCGTATGGCATGAATTGCCTGTGTGGCACGTTGAGTTGCATGGATCAAGGCTTCTGTTGAAAAGCAAAGTCTTGTGGTTGACGATCAAAGCACGGCCTCTGTGGCGTAGCTTTGTGTATAACGTGAATTCGCGAGCCTCACACCTCGGTATGAGTTAAAAATGGGATACGGACCGTTGGGAGAACATGACGTTTCTTTCTAGCTTTGGTGGTGTCAGTGACTTACCAGCCCTGACATTTATATACTTTTCACCTTTGTGGTTGTTGGAATGAGGCGCCTCGATTATAGGTCTGTAAGGACCGGGAAGCGTGTGTTCAGGAATAACTAATCCTCAAACGTAAGAGAGGACCGGCCCAACCGATTCCAGGGGTTGCCCAGAGTGTGTAGTCCCGAGGCATTTGCTAGAGTGTCTCGAAGCGGAGAGGATCTTGCCCCTTGCCTCGACTCATGACGGAAATCCAATTTCCAATACGTGTATTTCGGTTTTATTTGTAGAGCCTAGTATGGCGACATGATAGATGGTACCCATGCCGCCTAGGATTGATATTTATGATTGAAAATGTTTTGACACTATACACTTATAATAGTATCAAATGATTTGTTTTAAACGTACCAAGCATGTTTGGCTATTATAAGGGAAAACCCTATCCTCCGGCTTGCGTTGCATTGTGTGATGGGACCTGGGTCTTATAATAGTTTCATTTTTCGAAAAAGCATTGCGTTGTTTGTTCTATGCACTGGTATTCTTGGGAGGAAACCCGTTCCGTGTTATACGGCGTGGTCCCTTGAATTACTCTCTTTCAAAGTAAAGTTTTAAATAACTATTTTAGTTCTCACACCAGTCACATGACTGACCTGGAGTTTATTGTTTTAACCTAAACTCTGGATGCTCCTATTTTCAACACGGGCAGCTAGTAGTTTTGGTTTTGTAGATTTATATTCACAGGATCCTGGTTTACAGCTGGAATGATATTCGGAAAGCTCTGTATCTGTATATCACCTTCAGTTGTGCTTTGTATTATTTTTCCGCTGCTATGTAATTTATTGTAATCTCTGATATTTGTCGATGTAATTTATTCATTTATACTCTGTATATTCTTGTATCTGATAGAATTGCTGTAATAACAATGAAATGATCTTCCGTCTGCGTTCATTTGTGTGTTGTTCTCAAAGTATCCGCTCTTTCCTTCACGGGGAAGTTACGGGTTCTTACAGTGGTATCAGAGCTTTGGTTTACAGAGCTCGAGAACAAGACACATTAGAACCATACGAAAGAATTCATCAAATATTGGATTAGTAATATCCAATTAGAATGACTCGTTAGAGATAGGATCAGTAGTGTCCTAGAACGAGTGTGAAGAGTATATTTTTCAAATGAAAACCATTTTGTTTTGAAATTTAAAGCGTTTTATACGTATTTGAATATTTATTTATTTTGAATTTGGGCAATCCAGTATATAAATGTTTTGCATATACGCGTCATGAACGTATATTCGGAATTTTAATATACTAGACAGATATAGAATCACATTCTAATCATCCGGAGATGATTCTACTGATGACTATATAGCATCAGTAGTGTATGTTCGAGTTTCGAAGGTGTGATTTTCTATGTATTTCCATTAGACTGGTGTGAGAACCAAAACTTATATAGATAGATTTATTGTTGTGATTTGGCATCAAGAACATGATTTTCTGTATATATATATCAAAGTTATGAATTTGAAACGATAATCAACTAATTGATTGATGTTTGTGTTGTTTGTTTATTTGTTTGATAATTTTGAACCATTAAGCCAAATTGAACCGAATATTGAATTGTATTGAAATTTGGTCACATTTGCTAGCATATACTTGTACTTACATTGAACAGGTCATAGCAAGGAGGCTAGAGCAGAGAATAAAATTTGTTTGCCCGACAAATAGGTACATGTTTATCATAATTTACTGTTTTGTTTGGGTGATGATGATTTTATAAGCCTATTGGCTTTTTCTTTTTCTTTTTGAGATCAGAAGGCCTGTATGGCAATTTCGGGATTTCCCGTTGCTCCCGGTGCAGGGGAGGTTATGGCGAAATTTTTCGAAAATTTAGGGTGTTAGCCAAATTTTTGAAAAATTGGAAAAGTCCTTAGAAACTGAAAAGTTGAAGAACTTAAGCCGTAATCAAAATACTGGAAGTTGAGTTGATTAGTTAAACAACTTTCAGCTTCGTTCCATTTCGGGGACGAAAAGTTTTATGTGGGGGAGATTGTAATAACCCGAAAATGCGAGCCAGTTTAATTTTTTTATTTTGGCAATTTTAGCGAATTTTAAATATTTAAAATGAATTATTTTAAATAATATCGACAAGAAATTTATTTTGAATATAAATCGAACGTATATATTATATAGATCGTCGTTAGAATATAAATATTTATTTATAATTATAAATGGAATTGAAAATGGCGCGGTAGTTCGATAATTCGATTTCAAAATTCAATTGAATGTACCAGGTGCAAAACAAACCGGATTTTAGCGAAACCAAAAATAATAGGATCTATTTGAGGATATCTTTCCAACGAATCCGAACAATCAAGATTTCATAGCGGGAATCAAAAGATATGTCCAGTTGAAAATTCTGAATAGTCGCTTTGGAATTCAGGCCCTTAAAAATAGGAATTTTGCAAACGACCTCGGATTTTGACGAAACCACTTTTGTTGGGTCTGTGATGTAAAGTTATTACTAGATTCCAATTTTCGTAATTTTTCGAATCAATATGTGAGCGTGGCATAGGAAAACGTGTTTGACCAGTTTCAGTTGATTTTAATCGACTGGAAAATAACCATTTTTCCAACGGTCTCAGAATTCGACGAAATTAGTTTTGTTAGGACCGTATCGTCAATACGAAGCTAGAAAATATTTTTATGGAATTTTTCGAGTTAGTATGTGACCCCGGTAAATTGAAATGCGCGTTCAAATTCAATATATAGAGTTATATGTTGATTTTGACGAAAACTGATCGAAACGATCAAATCAACTTACGATACATATCCCATTGTGTTCGGGATGGGGGTAATTAGCTATAAACGACAGGCGGTGAGTCTCGTTTCGAGTTCGAATAGAAAGTCACTTTATTTGGGAAAATTAAAATAAAATAATTATAAAATTAAAAAACCCTTACCCTCTCTCCCTCCCTCCTTTCAATCGGTCAACGCCTGAAACAAATTAAAAAAAAGAAAACAAAACGCGTTGAGGCCCTCGATCGCAGCCGCCTCCAGGTTGGCCACCGCCGCCGTGACGCACCATCGGACCCCCAAGCTCCGCCGTACCCCTCCTCCTTCCTCTCCCTTCTCTCACCTAGCCAAAATCCGAAACCCAAAGCCCCAGAACGGAAAACCATGCCTCCGGCCATCTAGGCCCACGCCGTGACCACCTACAGCCAGCCCCTAGCCTCCACCGACCCCCTACGCCCCTCCACGTCAGCGCCACCATGTAACCCTCCATCGCTCCAAAACCTAAAAACAGCCGCTGTAGTCCCCATTTCTGCCACCGACAGTCAGTGTAGCACCACCCCGGACCACCACGGACCCCAGCGCCCCCTCTGGCCACTCCATCGCTGACCGGTATGCCCTCCTTCAATTAAAGATTCGATTTTGCAAAGATAAAAAGGTGCGTTTTTATTATTTTATTTATTTAAAGGAAATCAGTTTTGTATATTTAATCAAGGAAAAGGTCGGATTTTTATATAGTGAGAAGAATAAAAATAGGATTTTTATATATGTAGTGGTGGTATAAAAATGTGATTTTTATATATTGAATAGCGAAGTAAAAATTCGATTTTTATATATTGAATAGCGAAGTAAAAATTCGATTTTTATATATTGAATAGCGAAGTAAAAATTCGATTTTTATATATTGAATAGCGAAGTAAAAATTCGATTTTTATACATTGAATAGCGAAATAAAAATGTGATTTTTATATATTTAGTGACTACGGGCAGCGAAAGTGACAAAAGACGAAAAAGTGAAGATTTCCTATATAAGAAGAGTCATGGAATTGGGATAGCTTTGGTGAGAACTTCTCACCTTTTAAATTTTCTTTTTCTAGTTATATTATAATATATACTAGGATGCAGACGGTGTTTAGTAGCACCCGACACAATCGTCCACAGACAATGGACTTGTTTGTTTGGTTGCATAGATTAGTTAGATTATTTGATTTGAATTTGGTTGTTTGGTGAATTGAAATGAATTTGATTGATATGTGTATGGCGTGGGCCATCACTAGACCGGGGATAAGGCTAGGCCTCGTCCCGTTTCTAGTATCGTGCCGTTATGCCGCCGAAATTTCCTAAAACAAGTTAGAAAAATAAAGATATCATTTTATTTGATAAATGAACCGAATAAATATTCATAGGTTGAATAAAATAATTTGATCGTTAAAAATATAATTTTTAACGTGAATATGAATATAGTGAATGTGAATAAATAAATATTCATTTACAAACCGGATGGTTTGTTTATGTACACCTATTTGAAGGATATTGATTGGGACGATAAATTTTACACATCGCCCAACTGCACAAATAAAATCTGTGTTTGATTGTTTGAAACCCCACACGGGTATTGTGATAAAATACGGCATACACTAATCCCAATAATTAGTTGTATGTCGATCGATTGATGGACAGGTTGTTATAAGCGTTAGATATCTATATTTGATGCTTATACAGTGTAGTGCACTTTGGATGATGGTTGATTATTTATCGTTGCTATTATATACATGTGTTGTATGGAATCCATATAATTAACTTTATATGGTAATTGATTGGGCCTCGTTCCAATTTAGAAAATAAAGAATATTATAAAATAAAGATTCATGTGTTGACCGTACTCATCCGTTGAGATTAGTCATGTGTTGAATGAAATATTTTAATAATAAAATTTACATCTTTATCATATAGAAAATTAGAAACTAACTGGAAAATAGATAAGATGAGTGGTCTCCTGGATATTGATCTGATGTTGGTTTCGGCCTTCGGGGTTAATATTTAGGAAATCGTTCTCTTACTAATTTACGGTTGGAGTCTGATTTGAAATCAAACGATAGATACCATAATTTTTATAAAATATATTAAATAACAAAAATAGTCACACGTGGACAGTACTCATTCGTTGAGATTAGTCATGTGTTGACAAAAATATAGATTCACGTATTGAATAGAATAAATATTCATTTGTTGAATAGAATAACGGGATTATTGAAATATATAAAGCCGTGTTGATTAGATATGCGCTATTTTGACGCGAACGATATTTATATCGATTATATTCGTTTTATAATGAATATTGTAAAGAGATTTAAAAATCGAATGAATAGAAAACGAATTGAATTTGAATTGAATAGAAAACGAATTGAATTTGATTTGAATAGAAAACGAATTTAATTTGAATTGAATAGAAAACGAATTGAATTTGATTTGAATAGAAAACGAATTGAATTTGATTTGAATAGAAAACGAATTGAATTTGAATTGAATAAAAAACGAATTGAATTTGATTTGAATAGAAAACGAATTGAATTTGAATTGAATAGAAAACGAATTTAATTTGAATTGAATAGAAAACGAATTGAATTTGATTTGAATAGAAAACGAATTGAATTTGATTTGAATAGAAAACGAATTGAATTTGAATTGAATAGAAAACGAATTGAATTTGATTTGAATAGAAAACGAATTGAATTTGAATTGAATAGAAAACGAATTGAATTTGAATTGAATAGAAAACGAATTTAATTTGAATAGAATAGAAAACGAATTGAATTTGATTTGAATAGAAAACGAATTGAATTTGATTTGAATAGAAAACGAATTGAATTTGATTTGAATAGAAAACGAATTGAATTTGATTTGAATAGAAAACGAATTGAATTTGAATTGAATAGAAAACGAATTGAATTTGATTTGAATAGAAAACGAATTGAATTTGATTTGAATAGAAAACGAATTGAATTTGAATTGAATAGAAAACGAATTTAATTTGAATTGAATAGAAAACGAATTTGAAATAGAATTGAAATCGATTTGAATTTGAAATGAATGTGGAAATTGTTTTTGAAACAAATTTGAAATGATTTATAAAATTTGTTTAAAAAGGAAAATCGACGAAATATATATCATATATATTATATATATAATATAATGGCCTGAATAGAACGCGCCGCGCTGCGGCAGTTCGCGAATTTCGACCATTAACTTCGAACGGACATTACGGGAGATCCGACCGTCGGATTCTCCTAAAACCGGAACTGTTGGGTTCGTATCGAAAAGAGCTTTCTAACGAATATTAGAAATTTGAAATCTAACGGTTGGATTTGGAGATACGTCCAAATCAAATTTGGAAAAGGTCGCTGTAAGTGCAGTTCGATGGCCGTTGTTGGAAATCGACTGTACGGACCTTGATAAAATTATTAAAAATAGTAATAATTTGTGTAAAATCATAAGAAATGATTTGGGAAAAATTGGGATGAAAAACTCCATATTTGAAAAGATAAAAATAGATTTTTATCGAAATGAACTAGTTTTGAACTGAAATTAAAGCCCATTTATTTTTAAATAAATAAATAGGATTTGAAATGGGTTTTAAATAGAATTGATATGGGGGTTTATCGTGAACAGTGTTTTAAATAACACTTGTTCTTTAATCCGATAATAAATGGAATGTGATTTGGGTTTATCGTGAATTGTGTTTTAAACGACATTAGTTCTTTAACCCAGAAAATGGAGTTTTAATGAATCTGCAATTAGATTGAAATGTGAATTGATAATTTAAATTATCAAATTTGGAAAATGAGCGAGAATGGAGTATCACCAGTTTTGCTCCAAAGCGATAGTTAAATTTTTAATTAGATTTGAACGTGAAATGGTAATTAATTTTACCGATAACACCGTTGTGTTAGATATGGAGTATTACCAGTTTTGCTTCATGGGATGAATAGGTTGGGATTGGAAAATAAAATAAATAATTACTTCGGTGTGGTTCGCTAATCTCGACTAGTTTGGAAAACCATAATTTGGTTTGAAATGACATCCAAAGGAAGATTAAAGAATAAATTTAAAGAATTTATCTTGGATAAAATTAATGGGAACCTTTCCCTAAGAATTGGGATTTAGAAACTAGCTGTAGGTTAGTTAAGAAGAATGGTTTCCTGGGTATTGATCTGATGTTGGTTTCGGCCTTCGGGGTTAATATTTGGGGAATTGCTCTCTTACTGATTTACGGTTAGTGACTAATGAATTGGAATGAGGCGTATGTTGTGTTTGTGTAACATTTGTTTATAATATACGCGGGTTTTTCGGAAAGGCCGGGTTTAAACCCATTCTGAATAACCGATTCGACGATATGTCGAAAATGAAGACGGTGGTTGAAGACCGGAAGTCTTCACATCGTTTGGTTGATTACTGATGATCTTGATTGGGCTGTACACCCTAGAGGAGAGAATAAGTTGGTGGTCGTCCAGACGTACTTGGAGATCGATGGATATACGAGGAAAGTGCCTCCGGTTTCGTTCAGACCCGGAGCGAACTTGTAAATGGATTGTGTGTCTGACATTGGATTTTATTCTATGTTGATTGATTTCTGTTAAATATATATCTGTTTGGCGGCGGAGAATATATTCTCTTGCTAAACGCCCTTCTCTGAGACGTACGAGCTTAGAGGTTATATATCGGTAGATATCAATCGCATGGCATGAATTGCCTGTGTGGCACGCTGAGTTGCATGGATCAAGGCTTCTGTTGAAAAGCAAAGTCTTGTGGTTGATGATCAAAGCACGGACTCTGTGGCGTAGCTTTGTGTATAACGTGAATTCGCGAGCCTCACACCTCGGTATGAGTTAAAAACGGGATACGGACCGTTGGGAGATCACGACGTTTCTTTCTAGCTTTGGTGGTGTCAGTGACTTACCAGCCCTGACATTTATATACTTTTCACCTTTGTGGTTGTTGGAATGAGGCGCCTCGATTATAGGTCTGTAAGGACCGGGAAACGTGTGTTCAGGAATAACTAATCCTCAAACGTAAGAGAGGACCGGCCCAGCCGATTCCAGGGGTTGCCCAGAGTGTGTAGTCCCGAGGCATTTGCTAGAGTGTCTCGAAGCGGAGAGGATCTTGCCCCTTGCCTCGACTCATGACGGAAATCCAATTACCAATACGTGTATTTCGGTTTTATTTTTAGAGCCTAGTATGGCGACATGATAGATGGTACCCATGCCGCCTAGGATTGATATTTATGATTGAAAATGTTTTGACACTATACACTTATAATAGTATCAAATGATTTGTTTTAAACGTACCAAGCATGTTTGGCTATTATAAGGGAAAACCCTATCCTCTGGCTTGCGTTGCATTTTGTGATGGGACCTGGGTCTTATAATAGTTTCATTTTTCGAAAAAGCATTGCGCTGTTTATTCTATGCACTGGTATTCCTAGGAGGAAACCTGTTCCGTGTTATACGGCGTGGTCCCTTGAATTACTCTCTTTCAAAGTAAAGTTTTAAATAACTATTTTAGTTTTCACACCAGTCACGTGACTGACCTGGAGTTTATTGTTTTAACCTAAACTCTGGGTGCTCCTATTTTCGACACGGGCAGCTAGTAGTTTTAGTTTTGCAGATTTATATTCACAAGATCCTGGTTTACAGCTGGAATGATATCCGGAAAGCTCTGTATCCGTATATCACCTTCAGTTGTGCTTTGTATTATTTTTCCGCTGCTATGTAATTTATTGTAATCTCTGATATTTTTCGATGTAATTTATTCATTTATACTCTATATATTCTTGTATCTGATAGAATTATTATAATAACAATGAAATGTTCTTCCGTCTGCGTTCATTTGTGTGTTGTTCTCAAAGTATCCGCTCTTTCCTTCACGGGGAAGTTACGGGTTCTTACATAAACCAATTTGCAAGTTAATTATCTTTAATTCGTGCTTATGTAAAATCGAAAGTTATCTATGCCTTTGGATCGGATTTAAGACTATGACTATGAAACTGTTGCCTATGAAGCTATTGCCTATGACTATGACTATGAGACTTTTGCCTAAGACTATGACTATGAAACTGTTTCCTATGGAGCTATTGCCTGTGACTATGACTATGAGACTTTTGCCTAAGACTATGACTATGAAACTGTTACCTATGAAGCTATTGCCTATGAATATGACTATGACTATGAGACCTTTGTCTAAGACTATGGCCATGAACTGTCGCCTATGAAATTATTGCCTATGACATTGATTAAGAAATTATTGTGATTAGTCGCCCATGACTATTGTGGTTAATTGCCTATGACTATTGTAGTTAGTTGCTTATGACCATTCCCATTGTTACAATTAACCGATCATGTTGTACCTTGAATTGGCATTATGTTGGACCAAATCACCTATGCATATTCCTTTGATTATGTGGATCTCATATTTAGTGTGTAACTTGGCTGGTTTATTACTATTCACTATTATGTACATCGAACCTGTTGGAGCCATTATTTTTGCATGCCTAATCTTTTATATCAATTCTTGTGCTTATCCCCTATTCCTTTTGATTAGTGTTATTTCATGAGTACATAGAAAACGTGTTAAATCATGTTATACGTACGATTATGATGCGGCGATTGGGCGTAGCTTAATTAAGTTAATTTGGCATAATAAATACGTTGGCATAATCTAAATTTGCTTTAATAGTGAATGATTTACATGCAGATTAGACTTGGGCATAAATTGATAAATTTAATTGGCCGCAAAGTGTGAAATTGGCGTGTAAACCAAGTTTTGGACATAAACGGTAAACTAGAATATTAAATCTAGTTTTGACATGAACCGTAAATTGGAATATTAATCCAGATTGGGCATGAATTGAAAAAGGGGAATGTTAAATCTGAATTGGTATAAACTGCAAGTTGGGTTAATTGATTGGTAAATCAAGTTTTGGGCATAGAATATAAGTATGTTAATTTGCATGACAGTTGAATATGATCTAGGCTAAATTAATTTACGGAAAAATTTACATAAATAGTAAATATGTAAATTTAGTAAAAGACGAATATGCCTAACCCGAGGTTAGACTGAGTTGTGGTGTAAAACTGCCCGGAACCGACCGGCACATCCAGTGACCACAACGATACCTGTCTAATGTGGGTGGTTAGTGCATCAAGCCCAGAAAGACCCGAGGTTAAACTGCGTTGTGGTGTAAACCTGCCCGGAACCGACTAGCACATCCGGTAACCACAACAATATTTGTCCAATGTGAGTGGTTGGTGCTTTAATTAATTAATCAATTAAGGCTCATGAATAAATCAAGCTAGAAATGGTGAGGTTAAGTGATTAGGGAAACACTTAACCGTAATAACATGTTATCAAAGACAAGAAGGGTAGGGTTAAGTAATCGAGAAAACACTTAGCCAATTCAACATGTTAACTAGACAAGGTTGATAGGGGTCAAGTTAATTTGGAAACTTAACCAACTTAACATGTTAACAAGGCAAGATTTGTGGGGGGTTAAGTAACTAAGGGAACACTTAAGCATAATAACATGTTAACTAGACAAGTGGGTAAGATTAAGTAAGTGTTTAACATGCTAACTAGACTAGATGATGAGTTTAAGTAAAATTAGAACACTTAACCATCATAACATGTTAAGTAGGCAAGTGGGTGAGGTTAAGTAAAATTAGGGCACTTAACCGTCATAACATGTTAATTAGACAAGTGGGTGAGGTTAAGTTAATAGGACACACTTAACCAATATATATATATGTATATATAACATGATGTGTGATAGGGTTAAGTAACACAAGAGGAACACTTAACCAAAAAATATATATAACATTATATGTGATAGGGGTTAAGTAACACAAGGGGAACACTTAACCTATATATATATATATATAACATGATGTGTGGGCAGGTCAAGTTAAAATGAATGGATAACACTTAACCAAGAATATATATCAACTTGAATCAATGGGAGGGTTAAGTACATATCGGGTTGGTGGGTAATATTAGTAATATAGGCCCACAAACTTAACCATTAAATAAACATGCTTGAACCAGTGGAAGGGTTAAGTACATATTGGGATCGGTGGGTAATATTAGTACATATAGGCCCACAAACTTAACCATTAAATAGACATGCTTGAATCGGTGGGAGGGTTAAGTACATCACGTGTAGGTGGATAATATTGTGTGTGTGTATATATATAGGCCCACAAACTTAATCAGTAGGAAACCCTAGTATCGGAGGCCCATTTCAGCAGTAACCCACATAGATGTATCACGGTACCCTGAGCTAGGCATGGTGGGGCACGATTACTGGGCTGATTATAAGCGGTCAAAATAGCGGCAGGGGGTACGTTAGTGTAGGTTCCGACGGTTTACGGGCGTGCACGTACTCCGGAGTGGAAAAAGCAGGCTACATTGTGCATCTTGAATCGGTGTCGGGTCACTATCATAAGGCTTGATACACCTTACGGTGGGGCCAACACAGAGTATCTACACCCAAGAGAGGGTCGACTGACACAGACACATGGAAAATTAATACAAAGAAGGTAGCATAATCCCTAGTTGGACCGAGGTCGTGTAAACCCTGAATCCGAGAAGCGTTCAATGGGTAGCATAAACCCCAGTGGCCCTGGGTAGCGTAAACCCTGGTTGAATCTAGGAAGCGCTCGATAGTAAACCCTGGACTAGATCTAGGTAATAAATGGAACCCCTATAATAGATGTACATCTGAAGGCAACCGCAAATACGGGGATTGGGATCACGTTATCATATGATCGTAGATTGCTAGTTTGGACACTAGTAGGTAGTGCAGAGAGATATAGAAATCAGTATAGACAGGGTAGTTGCAAAGTAGAGAAGGAGTAGAAGCGCATTCAGTTTATCAGTACATTCAGTTTATCGGTACATTCAGTTTATCTTGCCATATCCCATGCTTACCCCATGTTATCTTGTTACTATGGTTTAGTCTTATATTTAGTTTATTCATGTCATGACCCTTTTACTCATTTAAATACTAAGAATCATTGGACTTACCTGACTTTATGTCTGACCTAGTTTTCTTTCGCCACTTTTCTTCCGTTCCTCCCCCCCGGTAGTCAGGGAGGGAAAAGCTCAGCCCATTTTGGGGCCGTTACTCTTTTTGAGCTTGAAGATTCTTTGGCACATTGCTTTGAACTCCATTTTCTACTGCTATGGTTGGCTCATGCTTTATTGGGGAATATCATTGTTAGTTTGTGCTTCTTATATATTAAACAAGACAGATGCTTTCTTGTAATAAGTATTGGTGTTATAAAACAATCTTTGTACAAGCTGCTTAATCAATAAAGGTTATTTATTTTTCGCTGCTTTATTTGTCTCTCTTCTGCATCTTGTACTAAAAATGCTCCACCAAAGTTAAGGCATTCCCTCTGTGAGTGACCTTAACGGAGGTGGGGTGTTTAACTTGGTATCGGAGCTGAAGGTTACCAGATCAGATAAAAGATTTGAAAAATTATATTCAAAACGTTTTTAAAAGAAGCATTTTCTAAAGAATTTTTTTGTTTTTAAAGGCATATTCCCCAAAGCCATATGCACTATCCTCTTGATCCTCTGTTTGAATCCTTGTTTCCTTCTTTCCTAAGCCTCTAGGGCTCCTGGCTTTCTGGGAGGTAATCTCATCGCGGCATGGTTTCGTTGGATTGATGAGACTACGACACTTGTCAAAGGTCAAATAAGCGCCCAACTTCCATCTATAGCCGCAGTAGCTTCACCTACGGCTAATTTTCTTTCGAGCTTTGTAGGATTTTCCATGCGATGGAGGCAGCTTTCAAGAGACCTGTCAACAAGTTACACAAGGATGGCAAAGATGAGAATGAGGGAGTTTGGTTAAGAAGCACAACCCAAGGATGAAGAACTCATGGATATAGACTTGGTTCATAAAGGAGGGGAGGAAAGAATAGTAAAACCTAAAAACAAGAGGATGTGTCTTTATTATGGTATAACGGGTCGTATAATTAAGGGCAAGGGCAAGAACAAATGACAGGATTTTCATGAGGGCAAATCCATGCTCTCACCGCCAGCGTACTTGAGAGAGAGGTAGTAAGGTCTCTGTTGAAAAAGTTTAGTTTTTCTTCTTGATCATCCTGTTAGTACTCTTTTGATTTTAGCGCTTCACATTCGTTTATATCTGCTTCCATAGTTGAGTCTGTGCACCTTAGTACTTGTATAGTAAAAGATCCCATTATTGTCTCAAATCCAATTTATGGTTCGGCTCATTTATCTTTGGATTTGAGATGCTTATGTTTCCGGGTTTCATGGGCCATGGGTTGATTCTAGGCATGGATTGGTTAGGTAGTAATTGTGAAAGGAGGGTAGTTAGACTTTCGGCTTGCCTCGAGAATACCCTTGAGATTTCGTACGATCCTAAGGGATCAATTTGTCTTAGCTACCTAGAATCACTTTACTTATCTATGGACGATTTTCGATCCGTTGGGGTAGTCCATGAGTACGCAATATGTTTTTATTAGGGTAGGGGTTTTCCCCCTAAAATTCGAGACAGACTTCCGCATGTATCTGGATGACACTACAAAGCCAGTTATGCGATCAACGATAATTCTAGAGAAAGATTGGCGAGGATAGCCAGAGTTGATAAAATGCTCAATTGTTTGGTTGTTTTATCATCTCACATAGATCGTCCAAATTCGAAGAAGGTATTCCTTGGGTGCTTGTCTGATATTGGTTTAGCCCTTTGGGGCATGTACTTGAGGGATGTTGAGTTCGACTAGGTTGGTTTGCGTGAGAAATAAATGGTTGTGGAAGACGCCCTAAGTAGAAAAAAAGACTGACCTTAAGAGAGGCAAAAAGTACATAGCAACCTTTAGCTTTAGACCCTCAGATTTGTAACATAGCTAAGTAGAGGATATACTTTTAATCATCTTAGGTATATACACTTGGTATCATGATTGACATATGTTTTTCTCGGGAAGATAGTTCGACTACATTGGATACCCTCTAGCATAGTAAGTGAGCGAGGTCCTATCTTTACTAGTGGGTTTTAGAAATGGAGGCCAAGAAGCTTCGCGATCGTGAAGTTAAATTAGTTAAGGTACAGTGGAGTGAAGCTCAAGAAGATGCGACTTAAAAGACTGAAGGCCAAATACGCGCATCATACCCTTTTTGAGGGTATATCCTTGATTCCACTTTCTCTGTAATGTTTATCTTTTAAATATATCCCCTAGGTCGTATCTTCGATCCTTAGGTAGAAGCCAATGGATGTAAACATGTATTTGAAACATGTTATGATTGATGGTTGCAGGTGGTTGCTAGTGGTTGCTCGTGGATGCATATACACACATTAGGCACTAGATCGGCTCAGTCACATATGCATATATGTATTTGTATATGGATTAAAACTTGATGTGTTATCATATGGATGTTGCATATGGATGAATGAATATGCACGCATATAGTACTTACATGACTAGGGATTATTGCATACATGATGGACTCATGGCACTGACATAATTCGCATTAAGGAGGTCAACTGAATCAGTAGACCGCCTGATTTTACATTAGATAAGGACATGTACACACACTATGCATAGAATCATGAAAGCATCAGAAATCCTTTGAGGGACAATGGATGCCTGTGATTGAATGGTTGAGTAGATGGATGCTGGATGTCAGGATACATTCTTCTTAACTTGAAGATTTCGGGGACGAAATCCTTTAAGGAGGGACCCCGTATTTTCTGTAAACGTTAATGTAACAAATAAAAGTATACTTAATTTTTAAGAGAAGAATTAAGGGAAACGGGTTATGCCATTGCGTTCATCTCGGAATTCTGCTTGAGATAGAGTCCGAGTTTGCGTGAATCGGACTCCGTATGAAGAAGTTATGACCTTAAGAAGTTTCAGGAATTAGTTAAAATTAAAACAACTCAGAAAAAAATTCGAAATTCAAAAATAAACATCGAAGCAGGCTGGGTGGGAATTTTCCCGCCCAAGGCCAAGTCGACACTAGGGTCGACCTGGGGGTCGACCTGCCCTATACAGGTCGACCTGGGCCCTATTTTGGCCAGATCTGGACTGCGACGATTTTGACCTATTCTGGACGGACCGGATGGCTTCTAGAGTGATCTGATGGCTCTAAACACTTCTATTCCCCTATATATACATCCCTAACCTAAATTTAAATCTCTTATACAATTCACTAAGCCTCCATTGCTCTCTTCTTCTCAAAAAAATAAATTAAAGACATCGTTATGCTGCTCGAGTTCTTCATAGAATCATGTTAGAAACTTTGAATCATATCTAAATTATAAGAACAACGATCTACATCAAAGGCGAGCATACCAACTTCAGAATTCAGATTCCAGAAATCAAGAATTCCTTCTTTGTAAGTTCGGTTATTCCTTAGATTTGAACGTGTAATTGGAATTGTGAATGAAATGAATCAAAATATAGAACTATACCAATTTGCAAGTTAATTATTTTTTATTCGTGCTTATGTCAAATCGAAAGTTATCTATGCCTTTGGATCTGATTTAAGACTATGACTATGAAACTGTTGCCTATGAAGCTATTGCCTATGACTATGACTATGAGACTTTTGCCTAAGACTATGACTATGAAACTGTTGCCTATGAAGCTATTGCCTATGACTATGAGACTTTTGCCTAAGACTATGACTATGAAACTGTTGCCTATGAAGCTATTGCCTATGACTGTGACTATGACTATGAGACCTTTGTCTAAGACTATGGCCATGAACTGTCGCCTATAAAATTATTGCCTACGACTATGAATCATAACTATGAGACTATTGCCTATGACATTGATTAAGAAATTATTGTGATTAGTCGCCCATGACTATTATGGTTAATTGCCTATGACTATTGTAGTTAGTTGCTTATGACCATTCCCATTGTTACAATTAACTGATCATGTTGTACCTTGAATTGGCATTATGTTGGACCAAATCACCTATGCATATTCCCTTGATTATGTGGATCTCATATTTAGTGTGTAACTTGGTTAGTTTATTACTATTCACTATAATGTACATCGAACCTGTTGGAGCCATTATTTTTGCATGCCTAATCTTTTATATCAATTCTTGTGCTTATCCCCTATTCCTTTTGATTAATGCCATTTCATGAGTACATAGAAAACTTGTTAAATCATGTTATACGTACGATTATGATGCGGCGATTGGGCATAGCTTAATTAAGTTAATTTGGCATAATAAATACGTTGGCATAATCTAAATTTGCTATAATAGTGAATGATTTACATGCATATTATAATTGGGCATAAATTGATAAATTTAATTGGCCGCAAAGTGTGAAATTGGCGTGTAAACCAAGTTTTGGACATAAACGGTAAACTAGAATATTAAATCTAGTCTTGACATGAACCGTAAATTGGAATATTAATCCAGATTGGGCATGAATTGAAAAAGGGGAATGTTAAATCTAAATTGGTATAAACTGCAAGTTGGGTTAATTGATTGGTAAATCAAGTTTTGGGCATAGAATATAAGTATGTTAATTTGCATGACGGTTGAATATGATCTAGGCTAAATTGATTTACGGAAAAAGTTACATAAATAGTAAATATGTAAATTTAGTAAAAGACGAATATGCCTAACCCGAGGTTAGACTGAGTTGTGGTGTAAAACTGCCCGGAACCGACCGGCACATCCAGTGACCACAACAATACCTGTCTAATGTGGATGGTTAGTGCATCAAGCCCAGAAAGACCCGAGGTTAGACTGAGTTGTGGTGTAAACCTGCCCGGAACCGACCGGCACATCTAGTAACCACAACAATATCTATCTAATGTGAGTGGTTGGTGCTTTAATTAATTAATTAATTAATTAAGGCTCGTGAATAAATCAAGCTAGAAATGGTGAGGTTAAGTAATTAGGGAAACACTTAACCGTAATAACATGTTAACAAAGACAAGAAGGGTGGGGTTAAGTAATCGAGAAAACACTTAGCCAATTCAACATGTTAACTAGACAAGGTTGATAGGGGTCAAGTTAATTTCGCCACTTAACCAACTTAACATGTTAATAAGGCAAGATTTGTGGGGGGTTAAGTAACTAAGGGAACACTTAACCATAATAACATGTTAACTAGACAAGTGGGTAAGGTTAAGTAAGTGTTTAACATGCTAACTAGACTAGATGACGAGGTTAAGTAAAATTAGAACACTTAACTGTCATAACATGTTAAGTAGGCAAGTGGGTGAGGTTAAGTTAAGTAAAATTAGAACACTTAACCGTCATAACATGTTAATTAGACAAGTGGGTGAGGTTAAGTTAATAGGACACACTTAACCAAGTTATATATATATATATATAACATGATGTGTGATAGGGTTAAGTAACACAAGAGGAACACTTAACCAAAATATATATATATAACATTATATGTGATAGGGGTTAAGTAACACAAGGGGAACACTTAACCAATATATATATATATATATAACATGATGTGTGGGCAGGTTAAGTTAACTTGAATGAATGGATAACACTTAACCAAGAATATATATCAACTTGAATCAGTGGGAGGGTTAAGTACATATCGGGTTGGTGGGTAATATTAGTAATATAGGCCCACAAACTTAACCATTAAAAAAACATGCTTGAACCAGTGGAAGAGTTAAGTACATATCGGGACCGGTGGGTAATATTAGTACATATAGGCCCACAAACTTAACCATTAAATAGACATGCTTGAATTGGTGGGAGGGTTAAGTACATCACGTGTAGGTGGATAATATTGTGTGTGTATATATATAGGCCGACAAACTTAACCAGTAGGAAACCCTAGTATCGAAGGCCCATTTCAGCAGTAACCCACATAGATGTATCACGGTACCTTGAGCTAGGCATGGTGGGGCACGATTACTGGGCTGATTATAAGCGGTCAAAATAGCGGCAGGGTGTATGTTAGTGTAGGTTCCGACGGTTTACGGGCGTGCACGTACTCCGGAGTGGAAAAAGCAGGCACTGGGTACCAGTAGTTATACACTGTGCATCTTGAATCGGTGTCGGGTCACTATCATAAGGCTTGATACACCTTACGGTGGGGCCAGCACAGAGTATCTACACACAAGAGAGGGCCGCCTGACACAGACACATGGAAAATTAATACAAAGTAGGTAGCATAATCCCTAGTTGGACCTAGGTCGCGTAAACCCTGGATCCGAGAAGCGTTCTATAGGTAGCATAAACCCCAATGGCCCTGGGTAGCGTAAACCCTGGTTGAATCTAGGAAGCACTCGATAGTAAACCCTGGACTAGATCTAGGTAATAAATGGAACCCCCATAATAGATGTACATCTGAAGGCAACCGCAAATACGGGGATTGGGATCACGTTATCATATGATCATAAATTACTAGTTTGGACACCAGTAGGTAGTGCAGAGATATAGAAATCAGTATAGACAGGGTAGTTGCGAAGCAGAGAAGGAGTAGAAGCGCATTCAGTTTATCAGTACATTCAGTTTATCGGTACATTCAGTTTATCTTGCCCTATCCTATGCTTACCCCATGTTATCTTGTTACTATGGTTTAGTCTTATATTTAGTTTATTCATGTCATGACCCTTTTCCTCATTTAAATACTAAGAATCATTGGACTTACCTGACTTTATGTCTGACCTAGTTTGCTTTCGCCTCTTTTCTTCTGTTCCTCCCCCCCTCGATAGTCAGGGAGGGAAAAGCTCAGCTCATTTTGGGGCCGTTACTCTCCGAGCTTGAAGATTCTTTGGCACATTGCTTTGAACTCCACTTTCTACTGCTATGGCTGGCTCATGCTTTATTGGGGAATATCATTGTCAGTTTGTGCTTCTTATATATTAAACAAGACAGATGCTTTCTTGTAATAAGTATTGGTGTTATAAAACAATCTTTGTACAAGCTGCTTAATCAATAAAGGTTTTTTATTTTTCGCTGCTTTATTTGTCTCTCTTCTGCATCTTGTACTAAAAATGCTCCACCAAAGTTAAGGCATTCCCTCTGTGAGTGACCTTAACGGAGGTGGGGTGTTTAACTTGGTATCGGAGCTGAAGGTTACCAGATCAGATAAAAGATTTGAAAAATTATTTTCAAAACGGTTTTAAAAAAAGCATTTTCTAAAGAAATTTTTGGTTTTTAAAGGCATATTCCCCAAATCCATATGCATTATTTTCTTGATCCTCTATTTGAATCCTTGTTTCCTTCATTCCTAAGCCTCTAGGGCTCCTGGCTTTCTGGGAGGTAACCTCATCGCGGCATGGTTCCGTAGGATTGATGAGACTACGACACTTGTGAAAGGTCAAATAAGCGCCCAACTTCCATATATAGCCGCAGTAGCTTCACCTACGGCTAATTTTCTTTCGAGCTTTGTTGGATTTTCCATGCGATGGAGGCAGCTTTCAAGAGACCTGTCAACAAGTTACACAAGGATGGCAAAGATGAGAATGAGGGAGTTTGGTTAAGAAGCACAACCCAAGGATGAAGAACTCATAGATATAGACTTGGTTCACAAAGGAGGGGAGGAAAGAATAGTAAAACCTAAAAACAAGAGGATGTGTCTTTATTATGGTATAACGGGTCGTATAATTAAGGGCAAGGGCAAGAACGAATGACAGGATTTTCAGGAGGGAAAATCCATGCTCTCACCGCCAGCGTACTTGGGAGAGAGGTAGTAAGGTCTCTGTTGAAAAGGTTTAGTTTTTCTTCTTGATCATCCTGTAATACTCTTTTGATTTTATCGCTTCACATTCGTTTGTATCTGCTTCCATAGTTGAGTCTGTGCACCTTAGTACTTGTATAGTAGAAGATCCCATTATTGTCTCAAATCCAATTTGTGGTTCGGCTCATTTATCTTTGGATTTGAGATGCTTATGTTTCCGGGTTTCATGGGCCATGGGTTGATTCTAGGCATGGATTGGTTAGGTAGTAATTAGGAAAGGAGGGTAGTTAGACTTTCGACTTGCCTCGAGAATACCCTTGAGATTTCGTACGATCCTAAGGGATCAATTTGTCTTAGCTACCTAGAATCACTTTACTTATCTATGGACGATTTTCGATCCCTTGGGGTAGTCCATGAGTACGCAATATGTTTTTATTAGGGTAGGGGTTTTCTCCCTAAAATTCGAGACAGACTTCCGCATGTATCTAAATGACACAGCAAAGCCAGTTATGCGATCAATGATAATTCTGGAGGAAGATTGGCGAGGATAGCCAGAGTTGATAAAATGCTCAATTGTTTGGTTGTTTTATCATCTCACATAGATCGTCCAAATACGAAGAAGGTATTCCTTGGGTACTTGTTTGATATTGGTTTAGCCCTTTGGGGCTTGTACTTGAGGGATGTTGAGTTCGACTAGGTTGGTTTGCGTGGGAAATAAATGGTTGTGGAAGACGCCCTAAGTAGAAAAAAAGACTGACCTTAAGAGAGGCAAAAAGTACATAGCAACCTTTAGCTTTAGACCCTCAGATTTGTAACATAGCTAAGTAGAGAATAGACTTCTAATCATCTTAGGTATATACACTTGGTATCATGATTGACATATGTTTTTCTCGGGAAGATAGTTCGACTACATTAGATTCCCTCTAGCATAGTAAGTGAGCGAGGTACTATCTTTACAAGTGGGTTTTGGAAATGGAGGCCAAGAAGCTTCGCGATCGTGAAGTTAAATTAGTTAAGGTACAGTGGAGTGAAGCTCAAGAAGATGCGACTTAAAAGACTGAAGGCCAAATACGCGCATCATACCCTTTTTGAGGGTATATCCTTGATTCCACTTTCTCTGTAATGTTTATCTTTTAAATATATCCCCTAGGTCGTATCTTCGATCCTTAGGTAGAAGCCAATGGATGTAAACATGTATTTGAAACATGTTATGATTGATGGTTGCAGGTGGTTGCTAGTGGTTGCTCGTGGATGCATATACACACATTAGGCACTAGATCGGCTCAGTCACATATGCATATATGTATTTGTATATGGATTAAAACTTGATGTGTTATCATATGGATGTTGCATATGGATGAATGAATATGCACGCATATAGTACTTACATGACTAGGGATTATTGCATACATGATGGACTCATGGCACTGACATAATTCGCATTAAGGAGGTCAACTGAATCAGTAGACCGCCTGATTTTACATTAGATAAGGACATGTACACACACTATGCATAGAATCATGAAAGCATCAGAAATCCTTTGAGGGACAATGGATGCCTGTGATTGAATGGTTGAGTAGATGGATGCTGGATGTCAGGATACATTCTTCTTAACTTGAAGATTTCGGGGACGAAATCCTTTAAGGAGGGACCCCGTATTTTCTGTAAACGTTAATGTAACAAATCAAAGTATAATTAATTTTTAAGAGAAGAATTAAGGTAAACGGGTTATGCCATTGCGTTCATCTCGGAATTCTGCTTGAGATAGAGTCCGAGTTTGCGTGAATCGGACTCCGTATGAAGAAGTTATGACCTTCAAAAGTTTCAGGAATTAGTTAAAATTAAAACAGCTCAAAAGAAAATTCGAAATTCAAAAATCAAACACCGAAGTAGGATGGGCCGGAATTTTCCCGCCCAAGGCCAGGTCGACACTAAGGTCGACCTGGGGGTCGACCTGCCCTATACAGGTCGACCTGGGCCCTGTTTTGGCCAGATCTGGACTGCGATGATTTTGACCTATTCTGGACGGACTGGATGGCTTCAAGAGTGATATGATGGCTCTAAACACTTCTATTCACCTATATATACACCCCTAACCTAAATTTAAATCTCTTATACAATTCACTAAGCCTCCATTGCTCTCTTCTTCTAAAAATAAATAAATTAAAGACATTGTTATGTTGCTCGAGTTCTTCATAAAATCATGTTAGAAACTTTGAATCATATCTAAATTATAAGAACAACGATCTACATCAAAGGCGAGCATACCAACTTCAGAATTCAGATTCCAGAAATCAAGAATTCCTTCTTTGTAAGTTCGGTTATTCCTTAGATTTGAACGTGTAATTGGAATTGTGAATGAAATGAATCAAAATATAGAACTATACCAATTTGCAAGTTAATTATTTTTGATTCGTGCTTATGTCAAATCGAAAGTTATCTATGCCTTTGGATCTGATTTAAGGCTATGACTATGAAACTGTTGCCGATGAAGCTATTGCCTATGACTATGACTATGAAACTTTTGCCTAAGACTATGACTATGAAACTGTTGCCTATGAAGCTATTGCCTATGACTATGACTATGAGACTTTTGCCTAAGACTATGACTATGAAACTGTTTCCTATGAAGCTATTGCCTATGACTATGACTATGACTATGAGACCTTTGTCTAAGACTATGGCCATGAACTGTCGCCTATAAAATTATTGCCTACGACTATGAATCATAACTACGAGACTATTGCCTATGACATTGATTAAGAAATTATTGTGATTAGTCACCCATGACTATTGTGGTTAATTGCCTATGACTATTGTAGTTAGTTGCTTATGACTATTCCCATTGTTACAATTAACCGATCATGTTGTACCTTGAATTGGCATTATGTTGGACCAAATCACCTATGCATATTCCTTTGATTATGTGGATCTCATATTTAGTGTGTAACTTGGTTAGTTTATTACTATTCACTATTATGTACATCGAAACTGTTGGAGCCATTATTTTTGCATGCCTAATCTTTTATATCAATTCTTGTGCTTATCCCCTATTCCTTTTGATTAGTGCTATTTCATGAGTACATAGAAAACGTGTTAAATCATGTTATACGTACGATTATGATGCGGCGATTGGGCGTAGCTTAATTAAGTTAATTTGGCATAATAAATACGTTGGCATAATCTAAATTTGCTATAATAGTGAATGATTTACATGCATATTAGACTTGGGCATAAATTGATAAATTTAATTGGCCGCAATGTGTGAAATTGGCGTGTAAACCAAGTTTTGGACATAAACGGTAAACTAGAATATTAAATCTAGTTTTGACATGAACCGTAAATTGGAATATTAATCCAGATTGGGCATGAATTGAAAAAGGGGAATGTTAAATCTAAATTGGTATAAACTGCAAGTTGGGTTAATTGATTGGTAAATCAAGTTTTGGGCATAGAATATAAGTATGTTAATTTGCATGACAGTTGAATATGATCTAGGCTAAATTAATTTACGGAAAAATTTACATAAATAGTAAATATGTAAATTTAGTAAAAGACGAATATGCCTAACCCGAGGTTAGACTGAGTTATGGTGTAAAACTGCCCGGAACCGACCGACTCATCCAGTGACCACAACAATACCTGTCTAACGTGGGTGGTTAGTGCACCAAGCCCAGAAAGACCCGAGGTTAGACTGAGTTGTGGTGTAAACCTGCCCGGAACCGACCGGCACATCCAGTAACCACAACAATATCTGTCTAATGTGAGTGGTTGGTGCTTTAATTAATTAATTAATTAATTAATTAAGGCTCGTGAATAAATCAAGCTAGAAATGGTGAGGTTAAGTAATTAGGGAAACACTTAACTGTAATAACATGTTAACAAAGACAAGAAGGGTGGGGTTAAGTAATCGAGAAAACACTTAGCCAATTCAACATGTTAACTAGACAAGGTTGATAGGGGTCAAGTTAATTTAGCCACTTAACCAACTTAACATGTTAACAAGGCAAGATTTGTGGGGGGTTAAGTAACTAAGGGAACACTTAACCATAATAACATGTTAACTAGACAAGTGGGTAAGGTTAAGTAAGTGTTTAACATGCTAACTAGACTAGATGATGAGGTTAAGTAAAATTAGAACACTTAACTGTCATAACATGTTAAGTAGGCAAGTGGGTGAGGTTAAGTAAAATTAGAACACTTAACCGTCATAACATGTTAATTAGAAAAGTGGGTGAGGTTAAGTTAATAAGACACACTTAACCAAGTTATATATATATATATAACATGATGTGTGATAGGGTTAAGTAACACAAGAGGAACACTTAACCAAAATATATATATAACATTATATGTGATAGGGGTTAAGTAACACAAGGGGAACACTTAACCAATATATATATATATATATATATAACATGATGTGTGGGCAGGTTAAGTTAACTTGAATGAATGGATAACACTTAAACAAGAATATATATCAACTTGAATCAGTGGGAGGGTTAAGTCATATCGGGTTGGTGGGTAATATTAGTAATATAGGCCCACAAACTTAACCATTAAATAAACATGCTTGAACCAGTGGAAGGGTTAAGTACATATCGGGATTGGTGGGTAATATTAGTACATATAGGCCCACAAACTTAACCATTAAATAGACATGCTTCAATCGGTGGGAGGGTTAAGTACATCACGTGTAGGTGGGTAATATTGTATATATATATATATAGGCCCGCAAACTTAACCAGTAGGAAACCCTAGTAACAGGGACCCATTTCAGCAGCAACCCACATAGATGTATCACGGTACCCTGAGCTAGGCAGGGTGGGGCACGATTACTGGGCTGATTATAAGCGGTCAAAATAGCGGCAGAGGGTACGTCAGTGTAGGTTCCGACGGTTTACGGGCGTGCACGTACTCCGGAGTGGAAAAAGCAGGCACTGGGTACCAGTAATTATACACTGTGCATCTTGAATCGTGTCGGGTCGCTATCATAAGGCTTAATACACCTTATGGTGGGGCCAGTACAGAGTATCTACACACAAGAGAGGGCCGACTGACACAGACACATGGAAAATTAATACAAAGTAGGTAGCATAATCCCTAGTTGGACCTAGGTCGCGTAAACCCTGAATCCGAGAAGCGTTAATAGGTAGCATAAACCCCAGTGGCCCTGGGTAGCGTAAACCCTGGTTGAATCTAGGAAGCGCTCGATAGTAAACCCTATATTAGATCTAGGTAATAAATGGAACCCCCATAATAGATGTACATCTGAAGGCAACCGCAAATACGGGGATTGGGATCACGTTATCATATGATCATAGATTACTAGTTTGGACACTAGTAGGTAGTGCAGAGATATAAAAATCAGTATAGACAGGGTAGTTGTGAAGCAGAGAAGGAGTAGAAGCGCATTCAGTTTATCAGTACATTCAGTTTATCGGTACATTCAGTTTATCTTGCCTTATCCCATGCTTACCCCATTTTATCTTGTTACTATGGTTTAGTCTTATATTTAGTTTATTCATATCATGACCCTTTTCCTCGTTTAAATACTAAGTATCACTAGACTTACCAGACTTTATGTCTGACCTAGTTTGCTTTCGCCTCTTTTCTTCCGATCCCCCTACCCAAGGTAGTCAGGGAGGGAAAAGCTCAGCTCATTTTGGGGCCATTACTCTTTCTGAGCTTGAAGATTCTTTGGCGCATTGCTTTGAACTCCATTTTCTACTGCTATGGCTGGCTCATGCTTTATTGGGGAATATCATTGTCAGTTTGTGCTTCTTATATATTAAACAAGACAAATGCTTTCGTGTAATAAGTATTGGTGTTGTAAAACAATCTTTGTACAAGCTGCTTAATCAATAAAGGTTATTTATTTTTCGCTGCTTTATTTGTATGTCTTGTAATTTTTCTGCATCTTGTACTAAAAATGCTCCACCGTAGTTAAGGCATTCCCTCTGTGAGTGACCTTAACGAAGGTGGGGTGTTTCAATTTTCAAGGGCTCGGGCATTCGCTGTAGTGCTAGGTTAACCTGACGTTTTCATATGACGGTTAACGGCTCGGTCATGCCATGTAATGACAGGTCAACCTTGCATTTTTAATAAAATTTTCAAGGTCTCAACCACTCGCTTTAGTGCTAGGTTAACCTGACATTTTCATATGTCGGTTAAGGGCTCGGTCATGCCATGTAATAATGGCAGGTTAACCTAGCATTTTCGTCAAATTTTCAAGGGCTCGGCCACTCGCTGTAGTGCTAGGTTAACCTGACATTTTCATATAATGGTTAACGGCTTGGCCATGCCTTGTAATGACAGGTTAACCTAGCATTTTTAATAAAATTTTCAAGGTCTCGGCCACTCGCTTTAGTACTAGGTTAACCTGACATTTTCATATGTCGGTTAAGGGTTCGGTCATGCCATGTAATGGCAGGTTAACCTAGCATTTTCGTAAAATTTTCAAGGGCTCGACCACTCGCTGTAGTGCTAGGTTAACCTAACATTTTCATATGACGGTTAACGGCTTGGTCATGCCATGTAATGGTAGGTTAACCTAGCATTTTCGTAAAATTTTCAAGGGCTCAGCCACTCGCTGTAGTGCTAGGTTAACCTGACATTTTCATATGTCAGTTAAGGGCTCGGTCATGCCATGTAATGGCAGGTTAACCTAGCATTTTCGTAAAATTTTCAAGTGCTCGGCCACAGGTGTAGTGCTTATTGGATCTAGATTAACCCTAGAGGGGGGTGAATAGGGTTTATCACGGTTTTTCGCTGAGTTAAAAAACAGACGGGATATTAAATGATAAACAGATCACATAATGCAGCAGAAATAAAAATCAGAAAGGAAATAACACACAGAGATACCCAGCTTCGGCAAAACTCTGCCTACTGCTGCATTCCTAAGGTTTCTACTAGGTGATAGAACAGATCCCGCTTATAAGACCATGTAAACTCGCACTCCCTGCTCCTGTACTAACCCTACGCTCAAAACCCTAGATTGATCTAATACCCTAGATAAGATTTCCCCTGATTACGACCCTATAACCAGTAACCCTAGTTTTACAAACTCTAGTAAATTGCCAGTTAACACCCTAACTGGTCCCCTGGTATTTTACAGACACTAGAAACTGATCGAATTGTTTTACAACACAAATTAAAAAAAACAATACAAAATAAATAAATAAATAAACCCTAGGAAATAAAAATAAGAGTCATCCCCTTTATCACTTCAAAAAATAGGCCAGCCACTTTCTAATTGATTCAACCCTTGTTTCCTTTTGTTTGACCACTTTCCTCTTTGCTTTGAAATGGCGGCCGATTAGGGTTTTTCCAAATCCCCAAATCAATTTGACAATTAGATGCTCGATTGTGTTCTTCCAATTGGTATCAAATCCAGCTGCTCACTTGATTGATTTGGCTATAAAGTTGCGATCGAAAATCTCTGAAAATCTATGAGTACTCTGAACATGATTTTCTCTGTATTTTGTTGTTGTATGATTTCGATGCTGCCGATGATGATATGGTGTAGCTTATGTAGGGTAGAGAAACCCTAGAAACAACTATGATTTCATCGTATGACTTTATTTGATTTCTTGAATGATTTCCTCTTTTGCCTTGCCTTGGTTTTAAAAAGCTTATGTGATTTTCCTCTTTTGCTTTGTAAAGTTCGTCGTGAATATTATTGATGAACCTGGCTTTTATTGAGATTAAATGTATTACCTTGTATAAAAGATTGATTTCAGGAAACAAATTTGAAATTGAGAAATGATTTCCTAAATTTTTGAAACGAGTAAACCCTTGCCAAAAATAACATGCTTTGTCTTAAATTGTTGAATCCAAGAAAGACTTGTCTTTTATATTCAGTATATTTACAAGTACAATATTCTGTGAATGTATATGAAATGTGATGTGTTCAAATAGTGGAGTTTTAAATAGATGTACTGTTTGAATGTTTGAAATATAATGTTCAATTTAAATAAAATACTGTATGAATATATGAATGTCTGTACCGTCATATTCTATTTAAATATAAATATTATATTTTTATCTGTGATAAATATATGAAATAGTACAGTAATAAACACATTTAAAATAATATTTATTTGGTTGTTATCATCAAACAAAAAAAATCATATAATTGTGTATACAACTACGTCATATACAACAATCCCCCCTTTTGATGATGACAAACAAATAAAAGATTTTGAGCATAATTGTGTTTGAAAAAAAAATGAAATATATTAATCCCCCTATTTGAATGCTCCCCCTACAACAGAAACTTCCCCTAGAAGTGTGCATGAGTGAAAGAATTGAAAATTCAAAATTAAGAATATTTATAAAATATTCACTCATAAATCAAAATCTCAACTCATTCTCCCCCTTTTGTTATCATCAAAAGGATTCAGAAATTAAAATATATATGAAAAATGACTAAATAATATAATTTCAGCATAACAGGAAGAACGGTCATCACAAATCTCAATCAGTCAAACAAAAATCATAATATTCTAATAATAGGTGGCATATTTCACATTTTAGAGAATGACGGATTTACGATGAATTTATAAAAATGGAGAGAGTTTAAAAATATAAATATTTTCCAATTATTTCTGAAAGAATTTTATAAAATTGAAGCACAAAAACAGTGATGGATTTGGACTATAATTAATAATTCAATTTAATTGACAAAATCGTATAATCTCAAATCCCAATAGCTATCAATCAACAAATCAAAATACTTCATAAGATTTCAACACATTTCACAAATTAGAAAGATAGATTGATAGGCTGGTTTTAAACACCAAGAAGAATTTCATATTAATTTTAATTTATAGCGCATTATTTCCTTTTTCTTCTTACTTTATTTAAGAGCACACTGACAATGCATAACCAGAGCTTGGATTTTTAAATAAGGTCAGTCGCAGCATAAATTATAAGTTGTCTCATAACCATGCATAACCAGAGCTTGGATTTTTAAATGAGGTTAGAGACACACTTATGTATTAATTATATATTTTATCATTTTCAGCTTTAAATAGAAAAACTCCTCGGTATATAAAACCAATATGAATGATAGAAATGTGGTAGGTACAGAAATGGACCATGAAATAAATTTCTAAATTGTTTATATTATGAAATATGATCGATTGTATTGGGATCATTGAAAATTTTCAATTATCACTAATTCTGAATAAATAACATAGTCCCATTTCTATCACAAATATTTCCACAGTATATTCAAAAAGATTTTAAAACATATTAACTCTCCACATTTATATAAAACTATCATGGATTGTAGAATGATAATAGATAAAGGAGATGGTCGTGAAATAATTGCCAATTCAAAGATATTATAATAAATATTCAACCATCATGAAAATATAAATAAAATCTCCTCTTGTTGTGAAATATGCTGCAGTCATGATTCATCACAATTTCAAAATCTGATAATAATTTTGATGAATTATAAATACAGTTCAATTTGGATATTGATTTCAATTTCTGAATTAATAATCAATAAATAATTTTAAAATTGAAAATCAATTACAAGAGGGATATGAAGATCTATACATGCCAAGAGGGACAAATTTGTACATGGCAAAAAGAGTGTGTGGATCTATACAAGGTGAAGATTAGAATCTAAGTACAGATTAGTGAGACAAATATAAGGCACTTCTAATACCACTTGGTGTTCCTATTAATGAGGATTGTAACAAGAGACGGAGACGAACCAGGATATCACATACAAACAGAAATTCAATCATAAGGTCCAAGCAGACAAGACAAGCAAAGTAATTTCAGCAGCAGTCAATTTTAATCAAAACAAGTAGTTATCTAAGATCATTTTCAAAAGCAATATCAGAGCAGCACAGAAACCAATAGCACAACAGACTTGTCAGAAAACGTTACTAATGGTCACAAAATATATTCCATGATCCAAGACTATAAAATTTAGTTTATTTTAAAACATTTGAGGAAAATTGAAAAATCAGGATTCAATGAATCAATCACACCAGATTATAAATTTCAGATCCAAGATATGTGTATGAATCAATAAATCAACAATTTCAAATGATTTTAAACAAACATATATTCAAATCAAATAATCATAAAATAACAGTGAGTTTCAAGACCGTATTTTCAAAGAATTTTTCCAAATTATTTCTGACAAGCCTAAAGGAAATTCAGATCATTTACATCAAGTTTGAGAGGTATTCATGATACAAAAAAAAATTAAAAATAATTTATTTGAAATCACTTGAATCAATGTCAAGTTTGAGATATGATGAATCAGTCACACAAGATTGATAATTTCAAATTTAAGAGGTGTGTAATATTCAAAATATCAAGAATTTCAGATGATTTCAAACAAACCAATTTCAACCATGATGATGTAACGGCTGGAAATTTTCGACTCCTCGAGAGTCGAAAATTCCGAGACGTTAGTGAAAGAATTTAGAAGGTGAGAAAGAAAAGATAGAACTAATAGAATAGAAGAAGAAGAAGAACATCAGAATCATCAGAGTAACACGAATCTCACAGCGGAACGAATAACATATAATATATAACATAACTTTGAAGTAAACAGTTATATATATACAATAGCACTTATCAGAGTACAACACTTACAACACAGCGGAAATAACTATAGCTATAAAATCTTGCAGCCTCCTGCTCCAAGCTCTCCAAGTATATCTGTAAATCCCGACTACTTGACTGCCCGTACAAATTTAGGCACCCAAGAGTTTAGGGAAAACAACAAAGTAAACTCCGGGTCAGTCATGGGACTGGTATGAGTAAAATAGTTTAAAACAGGTATAGGATACCTCATAAGACCACGCCGTGAATACGGAACGGGTTTTTCCCTTATGAGTATCTGAACAACTTTGACAAGCAATATCATTGTGATATTATAATAATGTCTAAGTACAAATAGGTATCAATCTAGCAGAAACGCTTGCATCTCACGTTCTACATACATAGTATAAAATCATAAACCGCAGGGCGCTTATCGGAGAATGGATTCCAACAGACAAGGTATGGGAGCACCTTCTGAATAGTGTACTCTAGAGGTGATACACTCAGGGTTCAACAAGAACGTCTTGCAACCCGGCCACACATGACCGCTCACTCATTTAGCTTGAGTGTCGCGAATATATTGCCACCACGGTTGTAGGCCATCAAACCGTCATCCGAAGATACAGAATCAAAAGAAGTATAAATATGAATATTCTCTAGATCGGTGATAATACACCCTGCTTGGGGATGACCCAACTAGCCATGCTGCCTAGCCCAACTTTTGTTACTTCCCGGTGTGAGGCTAGAAGCTACGTCTATCTTCAGAACATCTGATCACCATTCACTTTGAATGCCACATCGTCATACCCGCCAAATCACAAATTGACTTATCCAAAAATAACACGGGTATATAGCTAAGAGAAACGAATTCCTCCACCACCAAACGTGAATACGTTTGAACAGATCAACTTACGCGATCCATTGGATATACTCTGTCAGACCTTCTTCCATATACGTTGTCCTGGGACTGGACAAACCGAAGGCACTATTCAGTATATCCATCTTAGTCACTGTTAACTAAGACTTATACAACAGCCCTTGCACTTTACTCCGTCTTCAATTTATCTTTGGCAGATATTGCTCGCAATGCTTATGCCAATACAGAGTGGTTCTTTGGATAATAATCCAACTGGTCTCTCCATATTAACAACGTTAAAATGGTAAAAACTTTGATAGTCCGTGATTCAACTATCAAATGAAAACATGTCGGTGTACAAACAACGATCTTATTTCCAAATGGAAATTCGATCGATCAATCGTCACATGTTCATATTTCCTTATTTCATATATTTAGAAAATATATGTTATTAATCATTGGAAAACATTTCCATAGCTTATTTTCACATCACTATTATTTCGCAACTATCAGTCCCTAACTGTAACTAGTATGAGAACAATTCTCTAAGTATCAATCCGGAAGGTCGAAACCAACATCAGATCGTCACTTAGAAAACCGTTCAACTTACCCTCTCCAGTTAGTTTCTGAATTTGCTTAACTCTATTTCTTAAATTCTTATCATGAAAACATTTCATTTTCTATGTTTAGAAAACATATCTGACTATATTTGGAAAACGTTTCCAAAACTCATTTACGGATTTCCAATGAACGTTGTATAAAACATCGTTACGCTTAATCCATTAATCGCTTATTACTTAACTATATTTCAAATCAACCTTTTCTATCGAACCACAACTATTCCTTTGTCAATTCTGAAGTCAATCAAGTTGGGGTATAATTACCTCTCAGACCTTAATTGAACAACGTCCTTTACTGTGAAATAGATGAAGCTCGTCACTCACTTTTTCCAATCATTTGTTTATGCAAATTCTCGGATTCAGGTTACGAATCTACTTCTTATATGACAACGTTTGATTATAACTATAACGTTATAATTCCTACTTCTACAATATCTAACCTAAATTATAACTTTACCTCCTAACTCAAATAATTAAACGGACACCTAATTTCTTAATCAATAACTAAACCTTGATTTAAAACCCGGAAAGTAAATAGTACTTTCCCGAATTCGATATAATTGAATTCGACGTATTACTCTCTTTCGAGTAATCTCTATTCGATTAACTCTCCCTTTTTAATAACTGATATTCGATAAACTCTATTTCGATTAACTCCTATCGAATAACTAATATTCGAATAACTCTTCTTGGTTGGCTCTATTTCATTAACTCTTAACGAATAACAAATATTCGATTTTCTTAAATGTGTCAATTCTTATCGAATAACTAACATCCGATTTAACTTAAATGGATTTACTCTTATCGAATAACTTATTCGATTAACTCAACTCGATTTTCTTAACTCGATTATCTCAACTCGATTACTTAACTCGATTACTTAACTCGATAAATCTTAACTCGATAACTTAACTTAACCCAAATCGATTAACTCAACTCTAATCGATTAACTTAATTTGATTTACTCCTTCGAATAACTCATTCGAATAACTTAATTGATTAACCCCTTCGAATAACTAATTCGAATAACTTACCTTCGAATAACTAATATTCGATTTACTCTAACTCGATTAACTTAATTCTAATCGATTTACTCCATTTCGATTCAACTTAATTCAAATCGATTAACTTAACTCAAATTGATTAACTCTTTTCGAATAACTAAATTCGATTTAACTCTTCTCGAATAACTACATTCGATTAACTCAAATTGAATAACTAATATTCAATTAACTCTTACGTGTTTAACTCTATTCGAATAACTAATTCGAATAACTCTAATGTGTTTAACTCTATTCGAATAACTAATTCGAATAACTCTAATGTGTTTAACTCTATTCAAATATCTAATTCGAATAACTCATTTCGAATAACTAAATTCGATTAACTCTTTTAACTTTACTCGAATAACTATATTCGATTAACATCTTCTTTCGAATAACTATATTCGATTAACTCTTCGACTAACTCCTTTGGATTAACTAACTTCGAATAACTCCTTTGGATTAACTAACTTTGAATAACTCCTTTGGGTTAACTAACTTTGAATAACTCCTTTGGATTTAACTAACTTCGAATAACCAATATTCGATAAGTACTCTTCGAATAAATAATATTCGGTAACTCTTCTCAAATGAATAACATTTGATTTCTCCACTCGAATAAACTATATTCGATTACTCTTCCCTCGAATACACTATATTCGATAACTCTACTTCGAATAAGTGATATTCGGCAACTCTACTCGATTAACTCTACTTGGATAACTCTAACTGGTCAACTCTAACTGGTCAACTCTAACTGGTCAACTCTAACTGGTCAACTCTAACTGGTTAACTCAACTGGTTAACTCTAACTGGTTAACTCAACTGGTTAACTCTAACAGATTAACTCTAACTGGTTAACTCTAACTGGTCAACCCAACTGGTTTAACCTAACTGGTTAACTCTAACTGGTTAACTCAATTAGTTAACTCTACTGGTTTAACCTAACTGGTTAACTCGTCTTGATTAACTGAAGAAATCCACTTAGTTTAACTTAGCTAATTCACGTTGATTAACTCTAACCGATTCACTTAGTTTAACTCAACTAATTCACTTTGATTAACCACTTAGTTAACTTAACTAATTCACATCGATTTATCGCTTAGTTTAACTTAACTAACTTACTTTGGTTAACCTAACCAATTACTTTGTTTAACTCGACTAACTTGCTTTGATTTACTTAACCAATTACTTTGTTTAACTCGACTAACTTTGCTTTGGTTAACTTAACCAATTACTTCGTTTAACTCGACTAACTTTGCTTTGGTTAACCTAACCAATTACTTTGTTTAACCCTTTTATCACACTCTGGTTATAATTCCTACTTCTACAATATCTCCTTAAAATCCATATCGTGTTATACTTGTGTGCGAAGCACGTGTTTAAATCTATCCTTGTATAATTCTATTTATTTTCCGAACAAGTGTTCCTTTATTTATTCCCTAAATAAATATTCCTTTATTCCATTTATTTTTAATCTAAATAAATGTTCCTATATTTATTTCCTAAATAAATATTCCTTTATATTCTAATTCATTTATTTTCTAAATAAATGTTTCTATTTTATTTCATTTATTTTCTAAATAAAATAAATGTTTTCCTTTTATAAAATCCTATCGATTTTATAAATAAGATTCATTTTCAATATAAACATTGAAAATCCCCTTATCAACATTTCGGTATGTTATGGTATTCAATCATATCAAATCACGATGTTCAATATCGTCTAAGCACATATAACCGCCCACAGATTTTATATCACATCATATAACAATATATGCAAAACAATAAAATAACTGTTGAGGAATCCAGTCGGATTCCTCCAACCTGTCTCCCTGCATCACAGATGTTAGACAATATAGATAACATCACTTTCAGTTCCATATGATATATTCTGTTAAACAGAATCAATATAGAAATTTAACTAACTGACTAGCAGTTTAATCAACCAATCAACACACAGTCAAACAGACAATTTTAACAGTTCTAACAATGCAACATGAAATTATAAACTGTTCAGAGTTAGTGAGATTTACTCACCTTTGCGCGTTAACCGTTAAATAACGATTTGCGTCAACTTTAAATCAAAACATCTTTACTTTAGAGCGCTCGTCGTACGGTCTGGATGCTTCTCGGTTGGTCCTATTATGCCATACTTCCATACAGTCCAGATTGCATGTATCGTCCGTTTCCATAGTGTCCATTTTCGTGTGTCACCCGTTGTCTCTTTACTTTGTAACTTCTTTCCATCGCATTCTTACTTCTAGGAACATTTCTCCTTTCACTTACGTTTCTTCCGCATAAACACATTGTGAGCTTTGGTAAACCTTCCAATGCCATTGTTGAACCTCACACATATGTATTCACTTCTTCCTTCTTCAAATATAAGCCACGCCTGTCCTTTTTCTTCACCCATTTCATATCCTTAAACCCGCATGCAACTTCCCTTTTTAATGCATCACGTCTCTCCTGTATGCCCCTCTCTTCTGACAACAGCAAATTTAGCAGCTCCTGATTTGCCTCGCAAAACTCCCCTCACCACGTTTTTCTACTCCTCACCCCATAATACCTTTCAGCTACGACCGAAAGAAAAGCTTCCCTCGCTCTCCATGAAACCAGATCTCACACGCACTACTAATTTTCCTTCACTTCACCGATAAAGACTGTTCACCTCAGTACAACATCCTTTACACCACTTCCAACTTCCGTCCCTCCTGTACCCTATTCGAACAAGAAGACAAGGTCTTCTTTCACATTTTCATGCCTACAAACCAGCTACAGGCTTCACGTCTTTGCGTCCCAGCCTGCTCACGTTGAATGACCCTCCCAATACTGTCGTTCCCCCACTTTACAAACTGCCGCACCTCACGCCGTCTCGTTCTTTACTTCTTGGACTGCCAAAGCTCGCTAACGAGCCATCTCCGACCAGTCCCTGTTGCTCACAGTCCGCATAGGAACCTAGGCATCCATTAGTGTCTTGCTTTCACCCGAAACGAGCTGGTTTTGTTTTGATTTTATTTTTGCTCGAGAGTTTACCAGAGGATGGAAAAATGTGGCGGCTCAATCCTTGTTACGAGAACAAAAAAAAAGAATTGTTTGAAGAGCAAAAGAGAAGAACGTCAGGTAGCCTCCTTGCTTGGATTGTGTTATATATAGGAGCCCTTTTCTTTATGACCAAGTAATAGAAACAACGTATTCCTTTTATATCCACATATAATATCTTGGCAGGAAGCTAGGACGTGGATGAATATAGGGCAATAAATCCTTAAGCGGTTTGAACCACTACGTGTTTTCATTTCTTCCATCTGTTACGAGCTGATGGCGTATTCATATAGGGTAGATTCTTTTATATTATAGAGTTTAACGCACCTCATTTCGTAGAGTTCCGTTCATATATGGACTGCTATGGACAGATATAAACATACCGTCGTGACCAGCAAAGTGCCACGATCCCAAAAATATAATAATACCGGTAGATTAACTCATATTTTGAAACTTCAAAATGTTGATTTCAGGGTGCGAAATACTTCAAATCAAAAGTCGCATATTTAATTAATTAAAAATTACCATAAAATTCTAAAAATTAAATTAACTCTACGCCTCAAAAGAACCACATCTAAATTCAAATCCCATATCTAGTTATATTGAAAAACCCTTTTATAACGTAAATAAAGCGTCGCAAATTATAAAGGAATTCTACAGCGACTTTTCTGAAATTTGATTTGGACATATCTCAAAATCTCCACAACGAAATCCTGATTTTTCTCTTCCACTAGAAAGATATACTCCACCAGCTCCACACGTTTCTTGTTTCACAAAAATCCGGCTTAAAACGGATTCTGTATATTCAGTTGAAGTTCGAATCGCCAAATTGCGAACTGCCACGACGTTTCAAGTTCGTTTTAATTATAATTATAAATTATAAATTCGAACGTTGTACTTTAAGTTATCGATATCGCCAAATCGATATATAAATCATTAAATAAATTAATTATTCGACAGCTAACAAAACGCGCCATTACAGACTTCCCCCCTTAAAATAATTTCGTCCCCGAAATTGCTAAGTTAGAGGACGACCCTATCTATTGGAATTCCTCAGATTTGTTTACCCCTTATTTCTGATTTCAACTGAACCAATTAATATCGATTAAAAAATTAATTCCTTTCGACTAACTAAAATTTCCAAAAATTTTGAAAATTCTCTAACACTTTATATTTTTAGAAAATTTCGCCATAACCTCCTTTGTACGGCTCAATACGTCAAACAACAACTCGCCTCTCTAGGACTCCTCCAATCCAAAAGGAAATCAAAATAGCCAAGCGGCTTGCCAATTCGGCTCATAAAATCCAAACTCATATATGATATAAACTTGTACCTTTTTGTCGGGCATTTAACTCTATCCCTTGCATCTGCTACCACTTCAACATATACCAATGTTATCCATTCCAATTGATCTCCAATCAGTTCATATCCTTAAATCCAAATCGAATTTCATTCGAACTCTAATATCAAATTCCAAATTATTGACTTATCAATTTGGTTCCATTCTAGATTATCTCTAATCCAATTCAATTTTATTTATCTCGGTTCAAGTTAAATTTCAATTTATTTTTACCATCTCATTTTATTTAACTTCATTAGTTAAATTTTAATTCCAGAACTTAAGTTCCTGGGTTTCTTTCAAATCAATTTGAAATCATAATGTCAATTCAAAACCTTTGAATTTCTAAACAACTTGTTTTCTCAAAACAATTCAAAAACAAAACCTTTGGTAGTAATCTGTCACTTAGAACTCGAAAATGAACACTGATGGTGTCTAGATTCATCATCGGAATCTATTTTCCAGCTATCGAAGTGAGTTCAATACTATATCATTTTCAATTTGAAAACATTTTCAAAATCTCCCAGGAACTTAAAATTTCCTTATTTTAAATTCCAAATTCTGATTTAAATTCATATTTAATTCAAACTATTTCATATATTACATTCATATGAATTCTGATTGGTCATTTATAACCATTTCATCCTTTTATAATCTTATTCGATTATAATAACAACCAACACAATCAATATACTATAATAATTTCAAGATATATATTTCTTCTATAAACAAATATATTTGGGAAAAAAATATTTCATTTACCCTCTTTCAAAACATACCATGACGGTTCATCGTATTCGAGTGTTTAGTAACCCTTATCGATACAGTGGATCAAACTGATCGACCAGAATTCATAAGCCACTCAACCAATGAGTCTCCACAATATAAAACCATTTTATATTGAATAACAATTACGCGCTCATATATATACACTCAAACCCAATCTAGGACATTACTAATCCCATCTCTATCGAGTTATGCCACAGAGCCAAGGTAATCACTTAACTTAAGCTCTGATACCAACTGTAACGGCTGGAAATTTTCGACTCCTCGAGAGTCGAAAATTCCGAGACGTTAGTGAAAGAATTTAGAAGGTGAGAAAGAAAAGATAGAACTAATAGAATAGAAGAAGAAGAAGAACATCAGAATCATCAGAGTAACACGAATCTCACAGCGGAACGAATAACATATAATATATAACATAACTTTGAAGTAAACAGTTATATATATACAATAGCACTTATCAGAGTACAACACTTACAACACAGCGGAAATAACTATAGCTATAAAATCTTGCAGCCTCCTGCTCCAAGCTCTCCAAGTATATCTGTAAATCCCGACTACTTGACTGCCCGTACAAATTTAGGCACCCAAGAGTTTAGGGAAAACAACAAAGTAAACTCCGGGTCAGTCATGGGACTGGTATGAGTAAAATAGTTTAAAACAGGTATAGGATACCTCATAAGACCACGCCGTGAATACGGAACGGGTTTTTCCCTTATGAGTATCTGAACAACTTTGACAAGCAATATCATTGTGATATTATAATAATGTCTAAGTACAAATAGGTATCAATCTAGCAGAAACGCTTGCATCTCACGTTCTACATACATAGTATAAAATCATAAACCGCAGGGCGCTTATCGGAGAATGGATTCCAACAGACAAGGTATGGGAGCACCTTCTGAATAGTGTACTCTAGAGGTGATACACTCAGGGTTCAACAAGAACGTCTTGCAACCCGGCCACACATGACCGCTCACTCATTTAGCTTGAGTGTCGCGAATATATTGCCACCACGGTTGTAGGCCATCAAACCGTCATCCGAAGATACAGAATCAAAAGAAGTATAAATATGAATATTCTCTAGATCGGTGATAATACACCCTGCTTGGGGATGACCCAACTAGCCATGCTGCCTAGCCCAACTTTTGTTACTTCCCGGTGTGAGGCTAGAAGCTACGTCTATCTTCAGAACATCTGATCCCCATTCACTTTGAATGCCACATCGTCATACCCGCCAAATCACAAATTGACTTATCCAAAAATAACACGGGTATATAGCTAAGAGAAACGAATTCCTCCGCTACCAAACGTGAATACGTTTGAACAGATCAACTTACGCGATCCATTGGATATACTCTGTCAGACCTTCTTCCATATACGTTGTCCTGGGACTGGACAAACCGAAGGCACTATTCAGTATATCTATCTTAGTCACTGTTATCTAAGACTTATACAACAGCCCTTGCACTTTACTCCGTCTTCAATTTATCTTTGGCAGATATTGCTCGCAATGCTTATGCCAATACAGAGTGGTTCTTTGGATAATAATCCAACCGGTCTCTCCATATTAACAACGTTAAAATGGTAAAAACTTTGATAGTCTGTGATTCAACTATCAAATGAAAACATGTCGGTGTACAAACAACGATCTTATTTCCAAATGGAAATTCGATCGATCAATCGTCACATGTTCATATTTCCTTATTTCATATATTTAGAAAATATATGTTATTAATCATTGGAAAACATTTCCATAGCTTATTTTCACATCACTATTATTTCGCAACTATCAGTCCCTAACTGTAACTAGTATGAGAACAATTCTCTAAGTATCAATCCGGAAGGTCGAAACCAACATCAGATCGTCACTTAGAAAACCGTTCAACTTACCCTCTCCAGTTAGTTTCTGAATTTGCTTAACTCTATTTCTTAAATTCTTATCATGAAAACATTTCATTTTCTATGTTTAGAAAACATATCTGACTATATTTGTAAAACGTTTCCAAAACTCATTTACGGATTTCCAATGAACGTTGTATAAAACATCGTTACGCTTAATCCATTAATCGCTTATTACTTAACTATATTTCAAATCAACCTTTTCTATCGAACCACAACTATTCCTTTGTCAATTCTGAAGTCAATCAAGTTGGGGTATAATTACCTCTCAGACCTTAATTGAACAACGTCCTTTACTGTGAAATAGATGAAGCTCGTCACTCACTTTTTCCAATCATCTGTTTACGCAAATTCTCGGATTCAGGTTACGAATCTACTTCTTATATGATAACGTTTGATTATAACTATAACGTTATAATTCCTACTTCTACAATATCTAACCTAAATTATAACTTTATCTCCTAACTCAAATAATTAAACGGACACCTAATTTCTTAATCAATAACTAAACCTTGATTTAAAACCCGGAAAGTAAATAGTACTTTCCCGAATTCGATATAATTGAATTCGACGTATTACTCTCTTTCGAGTAATCTCTATTCGATTAACTCTCCTTTTTTAATAACTGATATTCGATAAACTCTATTTCGATTAACTCCTATCGAATAACTAATATTCGAATAACTCTTCTTGGTTGGCTCTATTTCATTAACTCTTAACGAATAACAAATATTCGATTTCCTTAAATGTGTCAATTCTTATCGAATAACTAACATCCGATTTAACTTAAATGGATTTACTCTTATCGAATAACTTATTCGATTAACTCAACTCGATTTTCTTAACTCGATTACTTAACTCGATTACTTAACTCGATAAATCTTAACTCGATAACTTAACTTAACCCAAATCGATTAACTCAACTCTAATCGATTAACTTAATTTGATTTACTCCTTCGAATAACTCATTCGAATAACTTAATTGATTAACCCCTTCGAATAACTAATTCGAATAACTTTCCTTCGAATAACTAATATTCGATTTACTCTAACTCGATTAACTTAATTCTAATCGATTTACTCCATTTCGATTCAACTTAATTCAAATCGATTAACTTAACTCAAATTGATTAACTCTTTTCGAATAACTAAATTCGATTTAACTCTTCTCGAATAACTACATTCGATTAACTCAAATTGAATAACTAATATTCAATTAACTCCTACGTGTTTAACTCTATTCGAATAACTAATTCGAATAACTCTAATGTGTTTAACTCTATTCGAATAACTAATTCGAATAACTCTAATGTGTTTAACTCTATTCAAATATCTAATTCGAATAACTCATTTCGAATAACTAAATTCGATTAACTCTTTTAACTTTACTCGAATAACTATATTCGATTAACATCTTCTTTCGAATAACTATATTCGATTAACTCTTCGACTAACTCCTTTGGATTAACTAACTTCGAATAACTCCTTTGGATTAACTAACTTTGAATAACTCCTTTGGGTTAACTAACTTTGAATAACTCCTTTGGATTTAACTAACTTCGAATAACCAATATTCGATAAGTACTCTTCGAATAAATAATATTCGGTAACTCTTCTCAAATGAATAACATTTGATTTCTCCACTCGAATAAACTATATTCGATTACTCTTCCCTCGAATACACTATATTCGATAACTCTACTTCGAATAAGTGATATTCGGCAACTCTACTCGATTAACTCTACTTGGATAACTCTAACTGGTCAACTCTAACTGGTCAACTCTAACTGGTCAACTCTAACTGGTCAACTCAACTGGTTAACTCTAACTGGTTAACTCAACTGGTTAACTCTAACAGATTAACTCTAACTGGTTAACTCTAACTGGTCAACCCAACTGGTTTAACCTAACTGGTTAACTCTAACTGGTTAACTCAATTAGTTAACTCTACTGGTTTAACCTAACTGGTTAACTCGTCTTGATTAACTGAACAAATCCACTTAGTTTAACTTAGCTAATTCACGTTGATTAACTCTAACCGATTCACTTAGTTTAACTCAACTAATTCACTTTGATTAACCACTTAGTTAACTTAACTAATTCACATCGATTTATCGCTTAGTTTAACTTAACTAACTTACTTTGGTTAACCTAACCAATTACTTTGTTTAACTCGACTAACTTGCTTTGATTTACTTAACCAATTACTTTGTTTAACTCGACTAACTTTGCTTTGGTTAACTTAACCAATTATTTCGTTTAACTCAACTAACTTTGCTTTGGTTAACCTAACCAATTACTTTGTTTAACCCTTTTATCACACTCTGGTTATAATTCCTACTTCTACAATATCTCCTTAAAATCCATATCGTGTTATACTTGTGTGCGAAGCACGTGTTTAAATCTATCCTTGTATAATTCTATTTATTTTCCGAACAAGTGTTCCTTTATTTATTCCCTAAATAAATATTCCTTTATTCCATTTATTTTTAATCTAAATAAATGTTCCTATATTTATTTCCTAAATAAATATTCCTTTATATTCTAATTCATTTATTTTCTAAATAAATGTTTCTATTTTATTTCATTTATTTTCTAAATAAAATAAATGTTTTCCTTTTATAAAATCCTATCGATTTTATAAATAAGATTCATTTTCAATATAAACATTGAAAATCCCCTTATCAACATTTCGGTATGTTATGGTATTCAATCATATCAAATCACGATGTTCAATATCGTCTAAGCACATATAACCGCCCACAGATTTTATATCACATCATATAACAATATATGCAAAACAATAAAATAACTGTTGAGGAATCCAGTCGGATTCCTCCAACCTGTCTCCCTGCATCACAGATGTTAGACAATATAGATAACATCACTTTCAGTTCCATATGATATATTCTGTTAAACAGAATCAATATAGAAATTTAACTAACTGACTAGCAGTTTAATCAACCAATCAACACACAGTCAAACAGACAATTTTAACAGTTCTAACAATGCAACATGAAATTATAAACTGTTCAGAGTTAGTGAGATTTACTCACCTTTGCGCGTTAACCGTTAAATAACGATTTGCGTCAACTTTAAATCAAAACATCTTTACTTTAGAGCGCTCGTCGTACGGTCTGGATGCTTCTCGGTTGGTCCTATTATGCCATACTTCCATACAGTCCAGATTGCATGTATCGTCCGTTTCCACAGTGTCCATTTTCGTGTGTCACCCGTTGTCTCTTTACTTTGTAACTTCTTTCCATCGCATTCTTACTTCTAGGAACATTTCTCCTTTCACTTACGTTTCTTCCGCATAAACACATTGTGAGCTTTGGTAAACCTTCCAGTGCCATTGTTGAACCTCACACATATGTATTCACTTCTTCCTTCTTCAAATATAAGCCACGCCTGTCCTTTTTCTTCACCCATTTCATATCCTTAAACCCGCATGCAACTTCCCTTTTTAATGCATCACGTCTCTCCTGTATGCCCCTCTCTTCTGACAACAGCAAATTTAGCAGCTCCTGATTTGCCTCGCAAAACTCCCCTCACCACGTTTTTCTACTCCTCACCCCATAATACCTTTCAGCTACGACCGAAAGAAAAGCTTCCCTCGCTCTCCATGAAACCAGATCTCACACGCACTACTAATTTTCCTTCACTTCACCGATAAAGACTGTTCACCTCAGTACAACATCCTTTACACCACTTCCAACTTCCGTCCCTCCTGTACCCTATTCGAACAAGAAGACAAGGTCTTCTTTCACATTTTCATGCCTACAAACCAGCTACAGGCTTCACGTCTTTGCGTCCCAGCCTGCTCACGTTGAATGACCCTCCCAATACTGTCGTTCCCCCACTTTACAAACTGCCGCACCTCACGCCGTCTCGTTCTTTACTTCTTGGACTGCCAAAGCTCGCTAACGAGCCATCTCCGACCAGTCCCTGTTGCTCACAGTCCGCATAGGAACCTAGGCATCCATTAGTGTCTTGCTTTCACCCGAAACGAGCTGGTTTTGTTTTGATTTTATTTTTGCTCGAGAGTTTACCAGAGGATGGAAAAATGTGGCGGCTCAATCCTTGTTACGAGAACAAAAAAAATGAATTGTTTGAAGAGCAAAAGAGAAGAACGTCAGGTAGCCTCCTTGCTTGGATTGTGTTATATATAGGAGCCCTTTTCTTTATGACCAAGTAATAGAAACAACGTATTCCTTTTATATCCACATATAATATCTTGGCAGGAAGCTAGGACGTGGATGAATATAGGGCAATAAATCCTTAAGCGGTTTGAACCACTACGTGTTTTCATTTCTTCCATCTGTTACGAGCTGATGGCGTATTCATATAGGGTAGATTCTTTTATATTATAGAGTTTAACGCACCTCATTTCGTAGAGTTCCGTTCATATATGGACTGCTATGGACAGATATAAACATACTGTCGTGACCAGCAAAGTGCCACGATCCCAAAAATATAATAATACCGGTAGATTAACTCATATTTTGAAACTTCAAAATGTTGATTTCAGGGTGCGAAATACTTCAAATCAAAAGTCGCATATTTAATTAATTAAAAATTACCATAAAATTCTAAAAATTAAATTAACTCTACGCCTCAAAAGAACCACATCTAAATTCAAATCCCATATCTAGTTATATTGAAAAACCCTTTTATAACGTAAATAAAGCGTCGCAAATTATAAAGGAATTCTACAGCGACTTTTCTGAAATTTGATTTGGACATATCTCAAAATCTCCACAACGAAATCCTGATTTTTCTCTTCCACTAGAAAGATATACTCCACCAGCTCCACATGTTTCTTGTTTCACAAAAATCCGGCTTAAAACGGATTCTGTATATTCAGTTGAAGTTCGAATCGCCAAATTGCGAACTGCCACGACGTTTCAAGTTCGTTTTAATTATAATTATAAATTATAAATTCGAACGTTGTACTTTAAGTTATCGATATCGCCAAATCGATATATAAATCATTAAATAAATTAATTATTCGACAGCTAACAAAACGCGCCATTACAGATGATCATGAATATAATATGAATTTCTAGATGTATCACTGTAATTCAAGAAAAAAATCAAAATGTCCAAGCCAATCTAAAAAATAATGAAATTATCACAACTGATAAAAATTGGTGTGCTGTAATGAGTATATTATTTCAAGCCTTTCTAAAATGAATTAGAAGAAACCCGAAAACAACAGTGGTAAGTGAAATTCCATTGATCTTTCCAATCTTCAAAATTTTAGAATTCAAATAAACAATATTCAAGATATGACAAGAATACATCAACACTGTTATGAATTCAGCAATCAGAAAATAAACTTCAAAACAATTGCAGATATTTACAAGTTTAAATTCAAGATCTGGAAATGATTAAAAACAGTAGAGTTTTATACAAATAAAGCAAATTTCCAGAAAAATATGAATTCTGCAATTGGAAGTTAACGAAGCACAAAAGAAGTTACAATGATATGACAATGACAAACCAAAACAGAAGAGATAATGAAAAAAACAGAAAGGGTAGAAGGAGGAATAAACAAAAAAAACTGAGAATATTTACAAAGATGAGTTTAGAGATTATACCTGAAATCAATGTAAACCAGAATCTCTGACTCATCAGGTTTGGCTAAGGAACTAAAAGTGATTCAATGATATGAAGCAGATTTCTCTATCTGCCCAACAGTTCCTCAGCCTCCTCCGATACCTAACTGTTTAGGGAATCGAGTGGCCTAACAAAATTTGTAAAAGCACTCACAACTTTGTTCACATCTTTTGGTACCCATATCTGTTTGTATAACAAGCCATCTAAATTTACCTTTGTACCCTTTGGAACCCAAATATGTTTGAACTTAGTTAAAGAAGTTTTATTTCCTTTTGGAATCCAAGATTGTTTAAACGGATTGTTATAAAACAGATTCTTATCTCGATTGTTATTTAAAAAACTTTTGGAATTTTCAGAGTTCAAAATTTCAGAATGAACCTTTCCAAAGCAGTTTGAGGGATTTTTAAAATCACACGAATTCAAATTTTCAAAAACATTTGTTTTCCCAAAACTAAGACCATTTTTATTACTAGAAGAAAATTGATTTTTCAACAACATATTCAAAGATTTTTCACCAGTTGAAAAATGTTTCAAACTCAATTCAAGATTATTGATTTTGGGTTTAAGATCATAATTTTCTTTTATTAGATTCGAACAACGATTAATGCTGATCTTTCTTTTTTCAGTATCATTCTGTTTCAAAAACAAATTTTTGTTTTCAAGCAATTTGATTTTGGTCTTGGACTCCAAGATTTCAAATTGAAATTTAATTTGTTTTTCAAATTCAATTTTCTTGAAATTTTCAATCTCTTTTTCAAGCTCATTTAAAATCAAATCACTTTTCAACAAGCTTTTTTTTCAGCAATTTCGTGTTTGGAATTTCTTGATGCCCTTAAAATTATTAAATTCTTTTTGCAAAGAATTGTTTGTACCTTTTAACTCAATCTCGTTATCTTTTAAAATAAGAATTTCTTCTTCAAGCTTTTGAATGTTTTTATTGAGATAAACGAGATCAGTTTTTAATTTCAAACAATTATCACAATCAGAATTATCTAATTTTATGACGTTTGTAAATTTTGATTCCAAACAGTTAATTTTGCTATTCAACTTGTGATTTTCAGATTTTAGAGATTTGTTTTTGCGATGGATTTTATCAATGATTTTTGTTAAATCAGTACACATATATACCAATTCTTCATATGAGAAGCTTTCAGTCTCATTGTCTGTTGAGTCTCCATTGTCTGATCTACTTGAATTTTCATCTGTAAGGCCAGTTAAGCATAGATCTGAAACTGAGTTGACATTTCGGGGTTTTGAGCTGTTGTTGTTAATTTGTCCATACTTTGTATTGAGAGTATTCCAGATTTCCTACGCAGTCAAACAATGAGAGATAAGATCAAGCTGATTATTACTGAGATAAGAATAGAGAATATGCATAACACGAGCATTGAGAACTTTATTTTTCTTATCTAACATATCTTCCATATTTTCAATAATATTCCAATATTCAAAATTAACGGATTTTAAATATAATTCGAGTTTTAATATCTAAATTGAAAAATCTGTTCCATTGAAGATAATTGGAATATCACTGGACTAACTCTTAGAAGACTGACAACTAGGGATCATCATTTACTCTAGAGTTAAACAAAAATACCTGCTCTGATACCACTTGTTGGATCTAGACCCTAGAGGGGGTGAATAGGGTTTATCACAGTTTTTCGTTGAGTTAAAAAACAGACGGGATATTAAATGATAAACAGATCACAGATGCAGCAGAAATAAAAAGCAGAAAGGAAATAACACACAGAGATACCCAGCTTCGGCAAAACTCTGCCTACTGCTGCATTCCTAAGGTTTCTACTAGGTGATAGAACAGATCCCGCTTACAAGATCATGTAAACTCGCACTCGCTGCTCCTGTACTAACCCTACGCTCAAAATTGTTGACTGATCTAATACCCTAGATCAGATTTCCCTTGATTACAACCCTGTAACCAGTAACCCTAGTTTTTACAGACTCTAGTAAACTGCCAGTTAACACCCTAACTGGTCCCCTAGTATTTTACAAACACTAGAAACTGATCGAATTGTTTTACAACACAAATTAAAAAAACAATACAAAATAAATAAATAAACCCTAGGAAATAAAAATAAAGGTCATCCCCTTTATCACTTCAAAAAATAGGCCGACCACTTTCTAATTGATTCAGCCCTTGTTTCCTTTTATTTGACCACTTTCCTCTTTGCTTTGAAATGGCGGCCGATTAAGGTTTTTCCAAATCCCCAAATCAATTTGACAACTAGATGCTCGATTGTGTTCTTCCAATTGGTATCAAATCTAGTTGCACTCTTGATTGATTTGGCTATATAGTTGCGATCGAAAATCTCTGAAAATCTGTGAGTACTCTGAACACGATTTTCTCTGTATTTTTTTGTTGTATGATTTCGATGCTGCCGATGATGATATGGTGTAGCTTATGTATGGTAGAGAAACCCTAGAAACAACTCTGATTTCGTCGTATGACTTGATCTGCTTTCTTGAATGATTTCCTCTTTTGCCTTGCCTTGGTTTTAAAAGCTTACGTGATTTTCCACTTTTGCTTTGTAAAGTTTGCCATGAATATTATTGATGAACCTAGCTTTTATTGAGATTGAATGTATTGCCTTGTATAATAGGTTTATTTCAGGAAACAAATTTAAAATTGAGAAATGATTTCCTGAATTTTTGAAACGAGTAAACCCTTGCCAAAAATAACATGCTATGTTTTAAATTGTTGAATCCAGGAAAGACATTAAGCATATGTCAGACTTGAATTTCTGAAAACATGGAAACAGTGTCGAATTGATTTTTTCCCTTTTTGAAAAAGCAAATTAAATCCATGATTTGTTTTTCCTTACTCAAACTTGATTTATGCACTTTGATTTAAATTGTGAACCTGGTCTTCAATTTGGCCTTGATATGATATCTGGTTTCTGAAAATGAACGACTTAATTTTGTGGTCCAAAACAAGAATGATGATTTTTGTAAACATATTTTGGCAACTTTGAATTTATTTGTTTTCTTCACACCCGGATTTGCATAAGTAATGTCTTGCCAATTTTGCATTGTAATTTCCAAATTAAATTGATTCATGCAAAAAAAAGATTTGATAAAACTGGAAATTTTGCCTGCATGTTTAACCTGTCACTTGAAACTTGTATAACCTGTCTTGAATTGTACTCCACCATATACCATATATGCTGTTCATTGACCATGTTGATATGAAGCTTAAAACTGGCTCGACCATGGTTTGACCATTAGATTTTGCTCCTTAATATTATGTGTATGTTTACATACATCTGCCATATCACACATGCTACAGTTGAAAGTTCCCTACTATTATATTACCATGTATACATTCTGAAATTGTTTGTCACCAGTATTTGTTGTTTATGTGACAATCACCATTGTCATACATTGTTGCTATTATGATGTGTGAACTGAACTTGGTGTTGAACTGCCATGTGTTGTGATCTTGCTGTTCTTTAGCACTCCAATGCTGTGTACATACACTCTTGTCATTTGTCCTCAATCACTTTTGCTAGATCACTTGTGTATGCACAATCCATTTGTATTGCACCTTGTCTTGCACGGTTCTGTGCACAGTAATTTTGAACCACCATGCTATCACTTGCAACATTATAAAGTTGCATGCTCATCACTGTTTTATATCTCCACCATGTACATGCTGTTTGCACTGCAGACCTGAAAATCATGCTTGAGCTTGACAATTTGTCATTGTTTTGCTGAGTTGTTCACTTGCTTGCACCATTATAACTCATGAACTGTTTTGACACTTGAACACTTGTGCTTATGTACATGCTGCTAAATTTAGTTTGCAACACCTATGCATTTTTGGTATTGCTGTATCCATTTGTATTTCTTCACTTGTGCATGACAATGCTGTGTAGGCACTCTGCCTTAACCATTGTTTAGTTTGACTTGTGTTGTACTCATGCTGACTTGTACTCGACCACTTTGGTTTGCACTGTTTGACATTTTGACTTTGTATGTGGCTTGCCTCGGCCATGAGCTGTGTGCTTGACTTACTTTCTCTTGCACTGGGTCGAGTTGGTCCACGTGGCTACTCCTCAGTTGCTCGCTGATTGGCGAGGCAGTGCACACGTGTATATTTATACATGTGTGTATATGCAGCCATCAGACAAAATTTCCTGTCCCTGCACTGAATTTTTTTGTATATAAATTGACTGCCTTGTGGTATTTACAGTGTATCGCTGTGAATATCACAAGCTGTCTAGACACAGATGAATCAGATCAAGTCATGAAAAATGATGAGAAACACACCAGAAAACTGAGGCAAATAAAATTTTAAAAATAAAATTTACATCTACATGAATTTTGAATATTATTTCTGTTCCATATACTGTGTGTGTGTTTCTATATATGACAGGTATGAAGATGATGAATGGACTGACAGTGACTGGATTGACTGTGAAGTATGAAGATAGAAAAACGAAGAAAAAAGATAAAAGACAGAAGATAAATCAGTGTTGTGTCAGTGTATATGAAATGTAACTGTGTCAGAGATTGTATTGAGTGATGAGTGATGTAGTGAGGAGCAACTGTACAGAATGAAATAATTGTACTGTTATTAGTAATCAACAAATTTGATTGAAATAAAATATTATTTTATTGTGTTCAAACAAACTTGTCTATTATATTCAGTTTATTTACAAGTACAATATTCTGTGAATGTATATGAAATGTGATGTGTTCAAATAATGGAGTTATAAATAGATGTACTGTTTGAATGTTTGAAATATAATATTCAATTTAAATAAAATACTGTATGAATATATGAATGTCGTCTGTACAGTCGTATTCTATTTAAATATAAATATTATATTTCTGTCTGTGATAAATATATGAAACAGTATAGTAATAAACACATTTAAAATAATATTTATTTGGTTGTTATCATCAAACAAAAAATCATATAATTGTGTATACAGCTACGTCATATACAACAGTGCTAGGTTAACCTGACATTTTCATATGTCGGTTGAGGGCTCGGTCATGCCATGTAATGACAGGTTATCCTAGCACTTTCGTAAAATTTTCAAGGGCTCGACCACTTGCTGTAGACATTTTCATATGTCGGTTCAAGGCTCGGTCATGCCATGTAATGACAGGTTAACCTAGCATATTTTAAATTATCTAGAATATTCTGCACTTAATTAACCTAGCACTTTCATACACTGGTTAAGGGCTTGGTCATGCTAAAAAATGCTAGAGTAACCTAGCACTTTCATACACTGGTTAAGGGCCCGGTCAAACGCTCTAATTCTAGGATAAACTAGCACTTTTATACACTGGTCAAGGGCTCGGTCATGTGCTCTAATGGTAGGTTAAATTGGCACTTTCATACACTGGTCAAGGGCTCGGTCATGCGCCATAATGCTAGAGTAACCTAGCACTTTCATACATTGGTCAAGGGCTCGCTCATGTGCTCTAAAGCTAGGGTAACCAAGCACTTTCATTCACTGGTTAAGGGTCCGGTCATATGCCATAATGATAGGGTGACATAGCACTTTCAACACCAAATACAGATAAATGCCAAATTAATGCTATAAATATAGTTCAATGAACAAAGAGATCAATTCTATAATGTTAAATTAACTTAGAATATTCTGCACTAAATTAACCTGGCAAGTTTTGCACTATATATCAATGCTAAATTAGATTATAATATTATGCACTAAATTAAACTAGCATATTATGCACTACATGTTGCGAAAAAGAAAAAAAAAACGAATAGGAACAGATTAATGGTGAGGCAAAACACCAGCAAAACAATCACAGATCTAACATCAAAAGAAATAACACAAGAGGTTTATAGTGGTTCCACTAACGTCTTGTTAGTGTACGTCCACTTGGGGAGAGGAGATTTTATTACTTTTCTCAATAAGAAAATTTACAAGACTGATAGTAGGGAAGAAGAACTTTTAGAGATGATACACCTCACATTTTTGAGATGATAATACATTCACCTAATTCCTATCCTTATATAAGGATTAATGCTTGGGGTTGAAGTAATTGATTTATGATATAAATCAATGCCTAATTAATTCTCCAATTCTCCTGATAGGCTTACTTGTTTAACCTACCAATTAGGGAATTAATTCCTTACTTCACTATCAAAAGAAAACCTTCTTCAAATCCTTCCACTTATGTAGGTAATTTATTGCCCTGCCTAATTTTGCAAATGATGCAATAAATTTCTGATATCTTCCAAATCTTCTGCATTTGGAAATATTATATTACTCAAATTAATAATATTTCCCAAATCTTCTTTAATTGGAAATATTCTATCACCATAATCAATAATATCTTCCAAATCTTCTGCAAATGGAAGTATTGTATCACAAATTCTAACACTACACATCAATGCTAAAGTAATCTAGCATTTTATAATAGATTTCTGTTCGTTTTCCCCAATGTTAACAAACTCCGACAACGCCACTGCCTGCCAACAAAGTTTACAAAGTAATCCCTTCAAGTAAGGCCTATCAATCTTCACCGTGAAAACAAAAGTCTCCATGAACCATCTCAACCCTCTCCCCACACCGTGCCACCACGTGGCACCTAACATTTCGATAAGCGATTCCAATTCGAGCAACGCTCGAACTTAGCAGTCTGCAAAGGCTTATGCATATCCACTGCTTTCTCCTTTGATCTCTGACCATTTTTAGACAATCCATTCTTCCGCTTATCAAGCACATCCTCTTGGCAAAATCCCACCTTGTTGAAGCTTTCCCCTTTGATTATATTTTGCCCACGCAGAAACTCAAAGTCCCTTCTCGTATACCTAGCTTTGACATCTTTCCACGAGAACTGTAGGCTCCAACCCTTGACTCTCCAAGTACAGTGCTTTCCATCTCTTGACTTTATTTTCTTCTTCTTCTCCCCTCTCTCCATACCAGCTAATAAGGCTTCCGTACTACTTCCTCCTCTACCTTCACTCAACCCCTTCATCTGATCTTTTAAGTCCTCAGATAGAAGACCTGCCTTCACATCAAGATGTGCCTTCACTGAAGTACCCTCTCTCATCCGCATGGTGAAAACGTCTTCAACAAAATCAGATGGTTGGTTAGTGACTTCTTTAATTAGGGTTTTTTCAGCTTGGTCCAAATGTGCTTAGCAGTGGTCTCACCGCTAATCTCTGAAATGACAGTTTCTCCCATTGCCAATTGTAAAGTAGTAAATGTCCATCGTTCCATCTCCTTCCTTTCCACGGCTAAAATATCATCCGTCAACTCCTCAGGAGCAAACACCACAAGATGGACATTGTTTCTCACCAGAACAGCTTTCATCCTCCATTGTCACTTCTCGAAGTCTTTTATCCTCATTCCATCTTTCTATTGCTAACTGAGATCCTGCTGCCATATGTGTCCCTTTGACATATGACCTTGATACAATTGCTGAATTCTCCTCATCTCTTACCATAATGCCTAACACCCTTTATTAATCAACCTCGTAGCTCTGATGCCAATTGTTGTGAAAAAAAAAACTAATAGGAACAGATTGATGGTAAGGCAAAACGAACAAAGATAGTCACTAGCAAAACAATCACAGATCTAACAATAAAAGAAATAACACAAGAGGTTTATAGTGGTTTCACTAACGTCTTATTAGTGTACGTCCACTTGGGGAGAGGAAATTTTATTACCTTTTCTCAATAAGAAAAATTACAAGACTGATAGTAGAGAAGAAGAAGAATTTTTAGAGATGATACACCTCACATTTTTGAGATGATAATATATTCACCTAATCCCTATCCTTATATAAGGATTAATGCTTGGGGTTGAAGTAATTGATTTATGATATAAATCAATGCCTAATTAATTCTCCAATTCTGCTGATAGGCTTCCTTGTTTAACTAACCAATTAGGGAATTAATTCTTTACTTCACTATCCAAAAAAAAAATTCTTCTTCAAATCCTTCCACTTATGTAGGTAATTTATTGCCCTGCCTAATTTTGCAAAAGATGCAATAAATTTCTGATATCTTCCAAATCTTCTGCATTTGGAAATATTATATTACTTAAATCAACAATATTTCCCAAATCTTCTCTAATTGGAAATATTCTATCAGCATAATCAATAATATCTTCTAAATCTTCTGCAAATGGAAATATTGTATCACAAATTCTAACACTATACATCAGTGCTAAATTAATCTAGCATTTTATAATAGATTTCTGTTTGTTTTCCCCAATTAACCAGTACAGAATTTATAACTACTACTACATCAACCATACACACTCAATTTAAGCAATTAAGTTTAATTTTGTCAAAATATTCTTATACCTGATCTCGTTTTTCCTTCTCCTTCTCCATCGTCTTTCTAGCCTTTATCGTTGCTAGTGATAATTTCGACGAAGTCCTAGTTTCTTTTGTCGGTGGCGAATTTGGCGATTTATCTAATGACGATGACCTTAAACGACGACTTTCCATTAGACGATTAAATTTGCATTCAGTTTCGAATTATTTTTTCTCGACGAAACCCTAACTGACTTTGAACAACTGAAGAAATGAAATGATAGAACGTGGAAAGATGGAAAATGCTAAATCGATTTAGAGGGTTCGTTTTCTTTTTTAATTTTGTACCGCGGGTCCTTCAGCCCAATTACCAAAAGTCGTGGCCTAGAGAATTAATTTTAAAATAACTTTGTTCTTTTGCCTAATTTACTCAAAAAAATATCTCAAAAACTTTTATAGATGCTGGCCAGATTCAAACTCAGGTGCTCCACTCCCTCAACTAAAATGCTATCACTCAACTTAATTCACAAAACCTTGTGACAACTAAATTTATAAAGATGAAGTAAACTACAACTCTATGACATCTTCCTTCTCCTCTTGCCGCTCTCTTCCGGGGGTTGCTCTAGGCGGTCGCCTAGTTGGTCTATCTTTATGATCGGGTCTGTCTCTAATGATTTCTTCTATTTTATCTATTTTGTTTTATTTTATAACATGAATATTATTTGTACAGCTTATATCCAAGCTTAATACATGTATGGTTTTCTAAACATGTTTGGACCATAAGCAGGAAACAATTTTGTCCGGTCCGAACCAGTTTTGGCCTCAGTTAATACGATACTTTGCCTCTTTGACGACGAAAGAAAGCATCCCCTCTTTCCGTGTGCAAACGCACCCATAAACGAGTAAAAGGCAACACAAGGCATCACTAAAAGTGGCAATAATCCCCAAGCTCCCACGTCGATTGATAAAGAAGTAAACAAAATTTCCCCAAAAAGATACATTCTGCAAGTTAACAAAATTGCTACAATCTTCCAACAGAATGGCGATGTTGAATAAAACGAAGAATATTTTCGAAGGGTTGATCAAAGAAGGGTCTTTCAAGTGGCCGCTGAGTCGAACTACTTCATTTGACGAAGAATTTGACGAGCTGGGTCGATCTCCTACTGGAAAAAGAAAATCAATTCCTGAACTATCCCGAATTGCTAATATTATCGTTGCAAGATGCTCAAAGTATGATTCATATTTGTCTTTAATATTCTGGCGTTATGGTTTATTATTTTACTTTCTTTGTTTGAGAGGGTTGGGGGGTTGGTTGCGGTGGTTTGGGGTTTGGGGTTTGTGGGGGAGTGGATGATATGTGGCTTCCAATAGTTTGCATATGTACTTCTTGGAATACAGCCTGTGCGCTTTATCTTTAGTGGTCAGTCTCTCATTTTTTTGAGTTATTGCCCATTTTAGAGTCTTCGCCGAGATTAGATAGTTTCATTTTTTGGAGCATATTACAAATTAAAAATATCGTTATCTGAAGTTTGATCATTATAAATGTAGTTTAAATACTACCAGGTCGGTTCTCCTTATGTAGAATCGTTTTAATATTGTTTTTATTTTCACTTAATGTTGAACATGGTACATGCATCTAGCATATTTAACATCCAGATTATGCATCATTTAGTTGGGATAAATACAAGACTGAAACCCAAATGTTTGTGTTGTAGTGTCCTGAATGACTGCAAAATTCTATAATCTAAAGGACACATGTGCAAATGCCTGAATAATACACAGGAAAATTATCACGTGTATAAATATGGGAAGGAGTTAATTAGGCATATTGATATATGTATTAGCCTTTGCCACTAAAGAATAAGCATTGAAGTGTTTAAACTTGAGGTTAACCCATCACCATCGTGCAACTGTTACTGAACTATGTCGTAAGTAGAATGGAAACTGAATCATCGAGCACAGTATTGTTAGGTAGCTTTTACGCTTTGCTTTGGACTTTGCTTGATGAAATTATATTTCTAGGTGTGCAGTTTGATCTTAATTGTTTACATATAAATTGCTGTGGATAATTTTTGGTGTACTCACTAGGAATGGGATAGACGATGTTGATACTATATTTTCTACGAAGTTACTCAACCATCAACTAAGCTTTAACATATGGTGAACAAACATCCTGCTGTCATCTCAATTTTATGGCAGAAGTTCAGAAAAACAACTATGATTGGATGCACAAACACAATATTTCATTTGTAATGTATCTTCTCAACAATTCCCTTAAAGTTTGTTTAAATAAACATACAAAACTTAAATAATATTGGAAGACTGTTTTACTAAACTCAGTGAATGATGACATGGCCATGTTGACAAAAGTCTTGAACAATGTGTCCAAAAAAATTCCATAAATTAGAAGATTAAGAATGCTAGAATGCAAAGTGATATAGATTTATTAACAATAATATATATATATATATATATATATATATATATATATATATATATATATATATATATATATAACACATGCTATTTGCCTTAAAGTCCCAAAGCAAAAACTTAATCATATCTGTTTAGAAATAATATTTTGGTAGAACGATATATTGCTGTTAGTGGATACAGTGACCTTTTTTTGCGTATGTATATTTCATAAGATATCATTGTATATTGTTTTGAAGTACACTATAAACTTTGGAAATTTGTCTTTTGCTAGCATCAAAACGATAGATATGTTTTGCATATGCTATACATACCATATTATCAGTGGTTAGGTCATAATATAATACACTTGCCATCTTATCACACAGATTTTCTGGTTATGGTGTTCTATATCATATCCATTTTTAACTATTTATTTTGTTATTCACAGTGATTTCCACGGTATCATTGCACATATCTGTGTGTTCAGTCTGCATACCGACACACAAAGATACACATACATCTATATTATAAATGTACATGTTTTTCTCTAATGATAATTGCTACAATTAGTTAGTACTTTGAAATGATGATATGACCAAACAACTTAATGAACTTAAAAACTATTTTAGTTTACTTGTTGGACATGGAAATGCAGGCCTTTGTCCCTACACCGCCTGCAGACCGACCATAAAAATCGAACGGCCCTTAGTTTCAATTTGTGTAAAGCAGTTAATATACTGGTGCCCTCTCGATGCATAATTATTTCCGTATTGGGGGAGTTGCTACCATTGATAACCTTTTAGCATATCCGAATTTCTGAACATAAACCTTTTTTATGTGTCAACCAAATGCGAAAGTTCAGACTTCTTTTATGACTAGATTATTGATTGAGTGAATAGACTCCGTACAAAATTTTCCATTGTAATGAATGTCAAGTCAACTGTGACATCATAACTGGTATTTATTATTTGGCTTATTATGGTAATCGATAATGGGTTGGAATTTTTATCTAACATTCCAAAATTAGATCAAATTGGCTAAAAGTTTCATGTCTAGTCTACATGTAGAGCTATTAATTATAACTAAATCAAAATTTTAAGATCCATTGTAATTTTTATGGACTCAACTTTATAACAATCTAATAATGCAGTCCGAAGTCTGATAATCCAATGAAATTTAGAGATTCAAATTTTCAGATTCACATTAAAAGTTTATATTCCAAAATGCAGTTCAATGTCTAAAAGTTTCTTTATGTTTAATTCAATTGATTAACACCCCAAACAATAATGTGAACATCACAATTGATTATTGATTTAATATTCAACCATTCTATAAACTTCCTATTCGTAACAACCATGGTTTATTATCTAACATTTAATTGCTTGCGCTACAGAATCCTTGACATTTCAATGGATGAGCTTCAACACAATTTTTCCAAAGTAGCCTCTGATACTATAAAAAACCCTTCAAATTACGCAAGAAACTTTTTGGAGTATTGCTGTTTCAATGCACTCACACAATCAACACAAGTAACAAGGAACCTTTCTGATCTCGAGTTTCGGCGTCTTACATTTGATATGATGCTTGCTTGGGAATCTCCTTCAGTCGAATCTTCTTACAAGGTAATTTTACTATCACGCTTTAGATGATTATATAGTTGAGTAGATCCAAACATAAGTAGTTTACTTTTGAAGTTGATCCGTTATTATTACTTGTAAAATAGTCACTTGGATCCATGTAGCTAGTTGACATGCACCCAATTTTCAATGGAACACTGTGTAGACTGTAGAGAAACCTTCATAACTTTCACTTTTAATTACCTTCTCAACAGATAACCCGGGACAGCACTGTTGGGGTAGAAGCATTTTCTAGAATTGCTCCTGCCATTCCTATCATTGCAGATGTTATAACTAGTTCGAATATTTTTGATGTGCTCACAAACTCTACTGGAGGACGACTTACTTTCACAGTGTATGAGAAATACATTGGAGGACTGGACAAGTAATATCCTATGCCTTATTTAATGAGATATTTTAGTTGAAATACTAATGTGTTATACATATATATGCGCATGCATCTCTCTCTCTCTCTCTCTCTCTCTCTCTCTATATATATATATATATATATATATATATATATATATATATATATATGTGTGTGTGTGTGTGTGCGTGTGCGCGCGCGCCTTGTTTGATGAGATATATTTGTTTAAATACTGGTTATACTAGAGAAAATCCATGCTTCACTCACGGGTATGATAAAAGTATTTTAGTTGCAGATAGAGAAAGCTTGAAAAGGGCAAGGTGTACTTGTCAATAGTAAAAAAATATATAGCAGATGCACTATGGTGAAATCTGCAAGTAGTAGAAAGCGTGGGTCCTCTTAAAAAAAAGGACAATATGCGTATCATATAATAATGTTTCCACTACATGGTAAGTATATTGCTTGTTGAATAGAATTCTATTTAATGCACACAAAACCGAGTGACTTTATTGCAAAGTTAACATTCAATTATATTCCTGCAACACTTTGTATTACTTGCAATGCAATAATTGTATTCATAGTCGTTAAATATGTATTTGAGTTGAAGCTGTCAAATATACCTAGTTTACAGACTGGGGATTCAGTCTACATATTAATAACTCTAGATACATCTACTATATGTATGTTTATATGTGTGTATGTATGATACATACAGTATATCCCTAGTTCGTGGAAATGTAGTTGCTAAAGTAATATTGGATAATTATCCCCACATGTTTTTGCATTATAATACAGTTTTTAAACTTTATCGTCGTAAACAAAACAGACGGCAGTTGGTATGCCTAATTTTATGCTCAAGCTGTGAAAACTTCTACTTCAGCTTTGTTTGTGTATATCTGATCTTCAGGAGGAGCTGCAGTCCTTATCTTGCAGCTAACTTTTGCATTGTAGTTTGGGTAAACATTTTCAGCATCGAAGCCTTTTGTACCTGCAGCAAGGAACAAAAAAATATTTAGTTGCACAAGGAATATTTAAATGAATTTTGCACTTGTATATTTCTATCTGAAATCTACATCAACTTTGAAAGTTGTACCAAAACCAATATGAAAGCAAAACATTGTAGACAAAGAAGGTTTCCTCTCTTCGAGCACTACATATAATGCATTACCACCGCAGATAAAACCGCGTTGTTATGTTCTACAGAAGTCTTCATATAACTGAAGCACAAAGAGCCATCCATCAGTTTTAAGATTTATCGGCTTGAATGAACCAATATTATCATGGTTACACACACTTAATGAAATGAAGTTATACTCAAGCCACTAAAAAAATTATGCCCCGTTTCTATCTGTAATTATTATGCTACCTACTAGGTAGGTACATAATTAAATTTCATGTCATTAGTAATAAGCTAATCATAAAGATACTTTCAATATATATATATATATATATATATATATATATATATATATATATGTATGTATGTATGTATATAGGAACGTTCCGGGGCACCCCTGTTTTGCAACATCCCTACCCTACCGTGAACTACACTAATCCAAATCCAACAAGATTTTGTAGATGTTCAATCCACATATATTTTCATCTATCCAAAATTTGAGCTTGTTCTGACATTCGTAGAATAATATATTTGATGATAAAATTTAACGGTTCGAATAAATGTCTGAACGGTGAATAATTGAGCTAAAATTTTGATAATGTTATGAATGTCGGAATGAGCTCAATTTTTGGATAGATGATAATATATATATATGGATTGAACATCTACAAAATCTTGTTGGATTTGGATTAGTGTAGCTCACAGTAAAGTAGGAGTGCTAAAGAGGTGCTGCAAAACAAGGGTGCTCCAGAGCGCTCCTCTCTCTCTCTATCTATATGTATGTATATATATAATTTTCAAAGACTAATTGATTTCCAAATTGTTTTATAAAACTCGTTTTCTCAAACAAAGTATTTTCAATATATAAACCACATGTTTTTGCACCTTTCGAGAATGCGAGATTGTGATTAAATGACATGGTATACGAGACATAAAGGTATATTTAGCATATAATAAAAGATGATTGTGATTATCACTTTTCAAACTAATAGAAGATGATAACAAGGGTTTATTATTCAGTAAACAAAGTTGTTGAGAAACCGAATACCTAATTAGTAAATAAACATACAATAAAATACTTAAAGCAATAAGTCATAAAACTAAAAGTATGATTACCACTTGAAATTGTGGCCATTTACACAATCCAAAATTGACTCTAAATAAGGCATAAGATAGACACGTATATGTTAGCATCTATACCTCCTTTTCTTACTGATGATATCAAAATAGTATAATTTGTCTTTAATAATTAAGAAGTATCAATATAATATAAAGATAAAAGAAATACCATATCAAAGAAAATTCATAATCAGATACCACATGCAGAACAAAAATTAAATAAATTCATTTACACATCCGCTTTAGAGTCCTTAGTGCTTTGAGATTTATGCATGTTCATCACTTTCTCTTTCAATTGTTTCATTTTTGCTAATTAGATTGTTTCCCAAACTTACAATTTACAAAAGAAGTTGCGATATGGTGCAATTTCAGGGGTATATGGATAAAGAAATAATGTGTTTGGTTAGGATTTCCTGCCATTTATCACATCTATAATTTTATTGATTGTTGGCTAGTTGATCTTTCTTAATAAAGGAATAAGTCATATACCAATTGAAGCTTCACGTACTCAGATACTTCATATCTTCTCTCAGTTTCATTTTCGTATGAAAGAAATAAGGAACTATACTCCATACAAAAAAATTGCTAGAATGAATCATTTAATAGATACATATGTTGATAATAATTAGCTAAACATACTGAAACCAATGCAATTAAACTTTTTGATTTTGATAACAAAAATTATAGTGTGATAGCATTGTAAACATACACTGCTTGCTTTATTTTACTAAGCTTCATTGTTAAATATTTGATCGTCATAGTTGATAACTGGATTCCATCATATTTGAAAGTTTTTTATTAGTATCAACCCCAGTAAATGATATCATATGAATGCCTTAATATTAGAAGGAAAAGAAAGGAAGGATTCAAAAAGGGAACTTGTGTACGTGTAAAATAGTTAAACATGATTGTTCTATTGATTTCCTTAATAAAAAAATTGACTTCATAACCAAAAAAGAAAAAGCTGTGCATGATTGGAATTTTATAGAATGGTCATATTTCTAGTATGTAAAGAAAAGCCAAAGAACATATGTTTCAAATGGTATGGCAGACAAACTTTTCTTTTGAAATTCAAGGTTTCCTTTTTACTGATTTTTTTTTCTATAGCAAGCGTAAAATGATTGTATCATGGTTCGATTTATATTTTTCTATTATAATTTGTATGTTCTTGTAAATTCTTAAATTGTATATTGATAAACATTTCATGAGCAAGAAAATATGAAATTCTGACTACAATAGTAAAATTGCACTTGTCTTTCTTTGTGATATAATAAGTGGTAAATCTCAGTAATTTAACACATGATCTAAAAATAGCAAGAAGATCTGGAGAAAAAAGGGAATAAAAATGAAAACAACCATCGAAGAAACAAATTTTCTGAGCAATCCGAAATTGAATGCAAATCCAAAAATTAGTGAATTATTTTGCAACAGTTCTTGATTATTTGCCCATATAAATCTTTGCAGTAGTCACATAAATAAAGTCTATCAATATTAGCTATGTTATTAATGACTCAAAACTCCGAGGAATGTATGCACAATTGAAATTAACTGATACACCTACTTTTATAATGTGTAATTCACAAATAAGTCACTTGGTCATTAGTCTGGAAATACCAATCTTCATCTCATCCAGTACCACAATAAGAAAAAAGTCTTCATTCAAATGGAACTTAATCTAAGATGCCACTGTGGTAATTTATAGAAACTTTTTGCACACTACATGACCTTCTCGGCGAGCCTGACATCTTAAAAAGCATCAGCTTGTTGTAAACATACAAATTTTGTAACAAATAGTTGCATATCACCCTTAGACCATATAAAAATATACCATTGGTAAAATATGACTATATGATCTTTTGCATTTATGAGAAATTTGACATCTGAACTGCACATAAGAAAAATTAGAATAGAGATCACATGACATACATGAGTGAATATTATATAAAGTGCTCAAAATGAGAAAAATATGAGCAGTGATATCATTCCCAGCAAAAATTATTTATTTTCATGAAAATTACATAATCCTTTTGGCCACCGATGAAGGGCTGTCAATGGATGCTTTCAGATTCAGATAGTGTCACACTGTCATATCCGTATCCACATCTGAAATCATTTTCAGATATCAGATATCCGCATCCGCGGATGCAGACGGATATCGGATAATTATCCTATTCGCTAATGATCGGTAAATTAACAAATATGAATGGCTTTTTTAATTTAATATAACAATTTTCAATTCCATTGGTTGTTAAAATGTTAAAGATAAACAAATACGATGATAACAAATAGTTTTGAGCAGTTAATATGCATTTAATGCGTATAATGTGAACTTAAAACTTAATAAAATAATTAAATAATATCTTTTAACATACTAAAGTATGTATAATTTAAGCTATAATCTTGACAAAAACCGGACGGATAATTTTCAGATGTGGATGTCTTCGTATCTGCATCTGCATCCGTTTTTTCGAATATCAGATATTTGTTTGCTTGTCGGATACGGATGCAGATGGATTTCAGATTTTCCGAGTATCCATTGACAACCATACTGATGAAAGGCCAGTCATGTAATTCGAAATCAATTAGTTTTCCCTTGCTTTTAGCCCAAGCATTTGCTTTCATGCCAAATTCAAATAAAGATACATGCATAATACTTCAAGTTGCCTGGTTCCAAAATCAACTTTTGTTTGGTTGTAATATAAATATACATTACTGAATTTATGTCACTAAGTTTAATATTTGATCTTCATCTACTTTACAAACTTCCCTGATACCAATGGAGCTCCATCGAAAGTCATAATTTTAGAAGAAAAAAAGAAGTATTCAAAATGGGAATATATATGTAAAATAATTAAACATCGTTATTCATGGATTTCCTCAATGAAAAATTTGATTTCATTTGTGTATGAATGGAAATTTAACAAATGGTCATATTTCTAGTATGTATAGACAGGCCAACGAACATTGAAATAATATGCCAGACGGGCTTTCCTTTTTCAAGTTAAGGTTTCATCCTGGTAATTCGTTTTCCTGAACCAAGTATAAAATGGGTATATGAGATTTTTAATTTGTACGTTTTGTCCAAATGATTTGTCTGCTCATATGAATTCCCAAATTGTATACAGGTAATCACTTTGTGAGAAGAAAATATGAAAATTTTGACTGTAGTAAACATAAGACTTGCCTTTCTTTATAATATAGTATGTGGTAAACCTCAATAGTTTAACACATGGGTAGAAAATATCATGATGACCTGGAGCAAAAAATGTGAATAAAAGCTAAAACAACCATTAAAGCAATAAATTCATTGAACAGTCTAAAATAGAGTAAATAAAAAATAAGGAGAAAAATTTGTAAAGTAGATCTTGCATCATTTGTCAACATGCATCTTTGCAATTATCATAAACATAAATTTTGTTAAAAAATTACTCAAAACTACTGAGAATGCATGAAGACAGCTGAAAATAATTTTGAATAAGGTTACCTTTATGTTGTGTGATTCACATGTCTGTCAGTCTGTCATCAGTTACGAATACCAATCCTCATCTCAGCTATTACAAGGAAACACAAAAGTTTTCATCCAAATAGAACTCAATCTTTGATGGCAGTACGGTGATTTTTGGAATTTTCTGCATATACACGATATCCATGTGGAGCCTCGCTTGTTAGTTTATTGGTGTTAATTAACTCAGTTTAAAATCTGGGTAACTCAGTTTACAAAAGGGGTCTGAACTCAATTTAAACAAACCGATTTGAACTCAGTTGAAAAATGACTTTGAACTGGGAAAATAAGTCTCTCAACTGAGATTAATAAAACTGAGTTTTAGTCTCAGTTATAAATTGAGTTTAAACTCATAAAAATGAGTTCTGAACTCAGTAGAAATACTGAGTTGAAAAATGAGACTTTAGACTCAATTGAATAATGAGTTTTAAACTCGGAAAACTAAGTTTAGCACTTGCTTGTATTCTAGTTTAGCATCAAGAATACGTGAAAACGAAGTTAGATGATGAGCTATCTGCTTGTATTAAAATGACAAGATTTCATGTATTGTTTTTTATTTAGACTGAATATTCCTAAATAGATCAAAGGAAATCATCCAAATAGCTAAGCTGGAAGATACTTATATTTTAAGGCAGTCTATTTGAGTCTCTGCACAGTAGGATGCTCCCTCATTTCTCAAATATATCTGCAAGGTTTGTATAAGAACTTGTTCATAAAGGATGCAAGGTTTATCTATCTTAGTTTTGAAACGGAGTTTTAAACTCAGTTTTCAACTGCTAAGTTAAAAACTGAGTTTTAGACTCAGTTATTAAAACTGAGTTCTAAACTCATTTTGAGTTTTTAACTCAAACTGCGATTTTACTCAGTTTCAAACTGAGTTATTAACTCAGTCAATTGAGTTCTAAGCTAAGACTAGAACCGAGTTTTAAACTCAGCAGTAAACAGAGGTTTAGACTCAGGTTAAACTCAGTTTGAGTTTTCTAGCTCAGCTTAACACTGAGATGAGGATTAGAGTGTATTGTAATTAATAACCATATGAGATCAACTAATAGTTTTGGATTACAAGCTTTTGTCTATCAATGACCACAATACCTTAAGTTTTCCATTATAAGAAATAGTTTGTTAAAATTCAAAGTTTTAGTTAACTAAAGAAACTTGGAACTCGCATCAATGGAGATCATAAGAGCCACATGCATAATAAGAAGCTATCCAAATGAAGTGGTTGTTTTTTGTTTTAGGGCATTCTGTTGGGCTTAGGTATGAAATACGTGACTCAAAATGTGAACCTACATGCAGGCATATCAAAGTATGTAGTGTAATGTCATAACCATTTTCAGTTCTGGTAATGCTGTTATGCCCATTGCACTAAAGTACAGACGAAAAATGGGTAAAAATAATAATCAATTTAATATATCAAAGAAAACATGTAAACATAATATTAAGTAAGATGGACTCATATTCATCAAGTCTCTTTTTGTTTAGGAACCATAACTGAAAACGTTCAAGCTTAATATACATGATGTTGCTTTGATTCCAACTAGTCTCTTGCAGTAAGGATGATAGCTCTGATTCATGGGCTTTCGATGGTAACTGCATGTAGTTTGAAATAAGAATTAAATGTATATAATCTCTTACGTAAATTGAATCAATAGTAATTTAATATTTGCGTACAACTAACTAAGTTGAACGTTAAGGTAATACGAATATCAGATTATTCAAATAACTCTCAAATTAGAACATGCTTTTCATACAATAGATACATAAAAAATACATTATATACACATGCGTACGCGAACGACACACACACACGCATATATGTGTATGTGTATGTGAGTGTGTGTCTGTGTGTGTGTGTGTACGTATAGATATCAAGTGTAATAACGCAATTCATAAAACGAAGAAGGAAATATCATATCAAAGAAAATTCATAATTAGTTACTACATGCAGAACAAAAATTAAAAAAATTCATTTACACATCCATTTTAGAGTCCTTAATGCTTTGTGATTTATGCATGTTCATCACTTTCTCTTCCAATTATTTCATTTTTGCTAATTAGATTGTTTCCCGAACTTACAATTTACAAAAAAAGTTGCGATTTGATGCAGTTTCAGGATTGTATGGATAAACAAATGATGGTTTTGGTTAGGATTTCCTACCATTTATCACATCTATAATTTTGTCGATTATTGGCTGGTTGATCTAGCTTAATAGGGGAATAATTCATATACCAATTGAAGCTTCACGTACTCAGATACTTCACATCTTCTTTCAATTCCATTTTCGTATGAAAGAAATAAGGAACGATACTCCATACAATAAAATTGCTAGAACGAATCATTTAATAGATACATATGTTGATAATAATTGGCTAAACATACTGAAACCAATGCAATTAAACTTTCTGATTTTGATAACAAAAATTATAGTGTGATAGCATTGTAAACATACACTGCTTACTTTATTTTACTAAGCTTCATTGTTAAATATACGATCTTCAAGTTTATAACTGGATTCCAACATTATATTGAAAGTTCTTTATTAGTATTAAGTATTAACCTCGATAAATTATATCATTTGAATGCGTTAATATTAGGAAAAAAAAGGAAGGATCCAAAAAGGGAATTTGGGTGTGTGTAAAATAGTTAAATATGATTTTTCTATGGATTTCCTTAATAAAAAAATTGACTTCATAATGGAATTTTATAGGATGGTCATATTTCTAGTATGTAAAGAAAGGCCAAAGAACATATGTTTCAAATGGTATGTCAGACAAACTTTTCTTTTGGAATTCAAGGTTTACTTTTTACTGATTTTTTTGCTATAACAACCGTGAGTTGATTGTTTCATGATTCTTGATTTATATGTTTTTTTAATACTTTTTATGCTCTCGTAAATTCTTAGATTGTACGTGGATAAACATTTTATGAGCAAGAAAATATGAAAGTCTGACTACAATAGTAAAATTGCACTCGTCTTTCTTTGTGTTATAATAAGTGGTAAATCTCAGTAATTTAACACATGATCTAAAAATAGCGAGAAGATCTGGAGAAAAAAATGGGAATAAAAACGAGAACAACCATCGAAGCAACAAAATTTCCGAACAATCCGAAATTAAATGCAAATCTACAAATTAGTGAATTATTTTGCAACAACCTCTTTTCCTTTGTAAGACTGTGGAGGTGTCCGATTTCTTATTTCTGACTTATGCTCTGCCATTCGGAAATGTTCCTTTATTTCGTAGGGTCCTTCCCCAATTCGTGGTTATTATCATTCGTTTGTCCTGAAATATCATTTGAGGCATACGCGATCCTTCGCAAATCATTTCAAGTTCTCTCGTACTTAATATCCATTTTTCCTTAAAAAAAGATTACTGAGCATGGGAGGTTAAGGGGTTTCGGAAGTTCAAACCCTCCTTGCGGATAAAATGTTAGTCAAATTTATGGTTAACACCCCAAAATGGTATATTCCCGTAGATTCATTCGTTTGAGAAAGGATCATGTTAAGCTTAAAGACCGTTTTTGTAAGTAATTTCTGTTAGATGATTCGGGTGACTTCCGAAAGTGAATTCCTGTCGATAATAAGATAATGATAAGATACCGGTAGAGCAAATGATTGAAGACCATCGGAAGATAGATTGAGTTCCCTGTAGAATCAATGTCAGTTGATGTTAGTCAATTGGTTTCGGTATGAACATTTCGGTCTGGTCCTCGGTCCTCGGTATGGTAACCTGGAATTCTCAATATTCTTGTGATAAAAATCCATGTAGGTTTCTTGGGTACTCTTTCGGTGAAACTGGTAAACGGTCTTTCGGCCTTACAAAAGAGGTGAAACTGATAAACTGGTGAAACCGGTAAACGCTAAGATCTTATTAATTCAGTTCAACTTAAGAAACCATCGTATAGTTTCGGATTTGTGATGTTTACATCGTGTCAGCAAGGCTGACGAAAGGCTTATCGGGTAGTTAAAATGAGATCTTGGATTTTAACTAGATTTAATTATCTCAAGTAACCATCTGTAGGTTATGAATTGTAGGGTTTCAGATAATCCAATCTTGAAGTAGGTACTGTTAACTTATTCTGATGTTTGGATCTTTCATAGATTTTTGGAAGGTGTTTCGGTGTCGGATGTATTAGATATGAAACATGCAAGGTTAAAACATAATAATAAAGTAATAGTTAAATAATTACGACTTTGTTACCTCAATTGCTTGACAAATACTCTTTATTAACGACTTCAATGGTTACAATTTTTTTCTCTAAATTGATTTGGGAATTAAGGTTTACAACCACTGTTGTTACGGCGCTCGACTAGTCGCGACTAGTCATCGACTAGTCAGCTAGTCGAGATGGAAGCCTCGACATGAAATGTCGACTTGCCAAACATCTACTGGAACTGAAACCCTAGAAATCGAAACCCTAAATCAAAGTCTCGATGTCGATTTGAAACCCTGAAATTTAGTGTTTGAAGTCTTGATGTCGATTTAGGGTTCGAACTCAAATCGAGACTAATTTAGGGTTCGAACTCAAATCGAGACTAATTTAAGGTTTGAACTCAGATCAAGATTGTAGAAGTATTTTGAATATTCTGAAGTGATTCTGAATATTCTAAAGTGATACCTGTAGAAGTTTACCCGTAGAAGTAAAATTAAATATGAATGGAGACTAATTTAGTGTTAAAATATGAAGTAAACTATAAGCTTAGTATTTATCGACTGGTCTACGATTGGTCTACGACTAGTCCACGACTGGTCTATGACTAGTCCACTAGTCGACTAATTGGACCTCTATCGACTCACATCGACTTACCGCCGTGATAACCATGTTTACAACTCAAACTTATGGATACAAGGTTGAGGATGAGAAAATTGAAGACCGATTATGGATCCATAAGGTTGTATTTATAGGTGCGGGTTGACCCCTCCTCTTGTCATATGGGCTTCGTCTTGGCTGTTCTATGAAAGCGAGCTTTCTCCGAATGGGTGCTTTCGAACACTTACGCCTTAACTAACTACTGAAGAAGTGAGCTTATAGAAGCTCCGGGCTGTCAGTGCTCCTTACGGTTTCGTCTTGCTTCGTTCTGCAAAAATTGTTTGTGATGATCAATTGGTGGAAGCTTAGGTTTCCTAGTATTCTCCCTTCGGGTAATCCAACAGGATTACTAAACTAAGCTTTACACGCTTAAGAATGTTAACTCTGATGGTATAGTCCTTCATTTATGCCGACGGGTTTCCTGGAGGGACAGAACTCGCTGCTTCCTTCCTCATGCCTTGAAGTAACTGTTTTGGAGATTGTGCCGTTTGAGTTTCAGTGGCATGGGCTTTTGCTACTGAATAGAGTTCTTTGCTTTATGATTTCTGGTTCTTAAAGCATATGTTGATGGAGCAATCTTATCTCTGCCGAAGGGTTGCTGATCTCAACACCCCTTTGCCTTGGTTCCGACAACCTCTTTCTCCTTGATAATTTTGGTGCTAACAATATCGTTCACTCTAAATGAGAAATGAAGCATGAAAAATAAAGGGGGCTTAGGAGTTTACTATTTCCTACTCTTTTTTAATATTATAATATAGATATGTATAGACATGCATGCACACAAACTCACACACGTGCGTGCTTGCACACACATGCATATATATATATATATATATATATATATATATATATATATATATATATATATATAAAGAGAGAGAGAGAGGCATGTACGCATATACATATATTTGTGTAACTTTCTTCCTTACATTCCCTTATCGAACAATTGTGTTCCTTATTTTATATATTTATGGTGAGATGGATACCTCACTAATATCATGCATTACACTTTCCCCACGGTTAGAGAGAAAGGTGAAAACAGTAGTCTTTCATGAAACAGGGTCAGTATTTGTATTTTCTTTCTACCTGATGACTTTGGTTTCCTTTGCCGATTACTTGTAAAAAAACTATTGGAACAAATGGTGAATCTATAGTAAAGAATATGTATGACGGGTAAGAACGAAGATTGATACCTCGAACTTTCATTGTTTAAATATAGACTTGTTTATGTGATTCAGAGCAATAAAAAAGATGAAGAATCAGACCGAATCTTCTCTTCTTTCGGGTTTTCGATCACAAAGGGTAGAAAGGATCCTTGAGGTAGATGGCACTCTTACCACTCAACCGGTGCTTGAACATGTAGGAATTTCTACATGGCCTGGTGTGTTTCATCTTATTTTGTTTCTCTTGCATTGATCCTTTCTCTACATGTAAGAATCTAACATTGGTACAATTTCGTTAGGACGCTTGATGCTGACAGATCATGCATTATACTTTGAAGCATTGAAAGTGGTGACATATGATAAAGCAAAAGTGTATGACCTAGCCGATGATTTGAAACAGGTTATTCGCCCTGAACTGACTGGACCCTGGGGCTCACGCCTTTTTGACAAGGCTATTATGTATAAGTCTGCATCATTGTAAGTTTTTCAATTTTTGTTGCACTTGCTAACATAAACTGTTAAAACCATGATTAAAAAGTGTCATCCTTTGCGCACTCCCTTTACTTTAAGCTTTATACCTCCTAGGGTACGGTGGACAAAAATCTCTTTACTAAACATATGTTACTCTGAAAATTGTAAAGATGGCAATGAAGAAGATTAAATATTTCATGTTCAAGTTATCACAACACATACGTGCGCACGTGCATGCTCATAATTCCAGTTAGCGGATGCCCAGACAATCGAGTTACAGTAGCTTTGTAGTTACACTTAATGAATATAAATAACTTTAGGAGCCATTCACAAGAAATTATTTATGACGAAGCATATTGATTGTGTAGTTGCAATGCAAATACAGATTCGGGTCACATGGAAAAGTCCGGTGGAGCATCAACACTCTCGTGGAAATAATTGTAGTAAATTGAAAATAACTAAAGGTTTTCTATTGATGCTTGAACATAGATTCTAAAAGCATTTGATTTTATAAGGTTGTGCGGTTACTTTGTGTACTTATGTTCATGGTTTTCCAGCTATGGCATATAGCATATATATTAAATTATTTATTCATGTCATTATGCAGAGCAGAACCTTTGATTGTAGAATTCCCTGAGCTGACTGGTCATTCTCGGCGTGACTATTGGTTAGCGATAATGCGAGAAATTCTTTATGCACATAAATTCATCAGAAAATTCCATATGAAAGGTGTCGAAAAAGAAGAAACCCTTTCTAAAGCAGTCTTAGGCATTCTACGTTTGCAAGCAATTCAGGACTTGCTTTCCTCATTACCAGTTAGGTGTGAATCTCTTCTCATGTTCAATCTTGCTGATCAACTTCCAGGTGGTGATCTGATATTAGAAACTTTCGCGGATATGATTGTATCAAGGAGGGTGAATCACGATAGTCATTCCATATCAAGTAGTGGAATGCACTCATTATCTGCAATGAAAATATTGTCTAACTTAGGGGTAGTCTCTCATGGTAGTGATGAAAAGCTTCTTGTTGGTGAGATTATTGTTGGGGAGATGAATTCTTTGGAAAAGGTGGTTAGTGAATCCAAGAACAACTATAAAATGGTAGAAAAAGCTCAAGCTACAGTAGATGGGGTTAAAGTAGATGGACTTGATACCAATTTAGCTGTGATGAAGGTATGAATTGCTTCACACACATCTATACCTATGTATATTTACGTATATACCTACATCTGTTTGCATATATAGCTAAATATGCATACATATATTTATGACTGTAGAGATGGACTATAACCCATTTCCATAGCTGGTTATAAATTTGTTCAGACTGTTTTACTATCAAAAATTAGTCATTTGTTTGTCGGCGCTTCAAATGCTAAACACATTAGTATTCCCTAACGTGTCTTAGTTATAGTTGTTATAGCCGAAGTTTACTTATGTGATCATTGTTGTCCAAATAACCCCAGAGCATTCGTTCATATTGAAATTTTAGAACATTTTTTTTTTTTCATTTGTAAGTAAAGTAAATTACTGGCAATGAGAACTACTGCGTTTTTCCAAATAATGTTTTGTCTTTTATTTGTGGTGTATATCCAGCTATCTATCTTTCAGAACATAAATGGACCTCTTAAGTTTTTTTTTTTTTTTTTTTTTCAAACCAGTTACTCTTCATTACAACTTTTGTATGCAATAATACATTCACCTGCAGTGCAATATTGATGTTCTTATTAGTGCGTGCACAAAAGATAAAACCACTGATATTTCTATTATGCAAAATCATTCTTCCATTAACAGGAGTTGCTATATCCTTTTACGGAACTTGGAAAGAAGATTATGTTTCTAGTATCTTGGGAAGACCCCATCAAGTCAATGCTGTTCTGTTCTATATCTAGTTTCATCATATTGAGGTTTGTGTCTTCTGCTTTCATGAATATTAGAATTTGAACAGTAATTGATATCTAGTGTCATCATGGCCTAGTCAAATGATGTTTGTTGGGATGTCAATAAATCAATGCAAAGGAGGTATGCGATCAATCATAGCTTACATGACTTAACTGGTTAATAAAGAGGGGGTATTTTAGGCTGCTTTATAAAAACTTTCAGGGCCCAGTCAAATGATGTTTGTTGGGATGTCCATAAATAAATCCAAAGGAAGCACAGGATCAATCATAGCATACATGACTTAACTAGTTAATAAAGAAGGGGGTATTTTAGGTATTTTAGGTAATTTATAAAAGCTTTCTGGCTTTAGCTCTTGTCCAATTTGATGATACTGAAGGTTTTCTTTTTCTTTTCTCTAATTTAGTTGGTGAAAGAAGACTCTATTTTCCCAGGCTTCTATCGAGCCCTCTTATCACTAACTATTTTATAGGCTTAAAAGCTTGATATAGTCCTATAAAAATTGCGAGTTACTAAAACACTGTTGGAAATATTTTAAGGAATTTCTGTATAAACACCCTCCATAAGTTTCAAAGTACACAGCCTTCCGACATCTAAAACAGGTCTGTATTTTCAAGTTTCAGGATATTTGTGGAAGGTCAATTAAATATTTACAGAAGAATCTGCCAATATTTGATGTTTCTAGATTCCTAATATTTATAGAGTTCTCTACAAATAATGATATTTCTGCATAAAAAGTTCAATCATGGAAATATATGATTAATGCCTGGATATAATTTCCAAGAAAAGACCTTTTTTCTCCAAACTAGAAACAGTTTATAAAGAAAAATGTTTATGGGAATAATTTTTCGCGTACCAAAATTGGAAATAAGGGGCGATACCAAACTTTCGTTCATTTTAAATTATTTATGCTTTGTAAGAATGTCTCCTAGAATTTGATGCTTAGATCATAGGTTATAAGTTAGTCATTCACTTGAGAGGGGACTAAATATATATAAATTCATAGTATTTAAAAATATTTAGCTAAAAACTGTTGTAGTGTATAAAGTTTGTAATTGAATGCATAAATATAAATCATCAAAAGAGTTGGGCCCCCTTTGATTCTCCGTTTTTAGTTTCGAGTCCACATAGTTTTGGACAACCAATTTGGAAAGTGAAGCGAACATACAAAATAGAAAAAATTGATTTGTTTTCCATATTTTTGAGAAATACCAAAAGCACGTTAAATAGTCCATCCCCTCCATTGTTCCTCCATTGTCATAAAATTGTTATTTGTTAATGAATAACCGAAAAATTCAAAATCCATCCACATTTGTGTCCAACGGGTGGATAAATATCCAATATTCGGAAAAAACATATACTGGTACGAAGACATCCATGTTTGAAAATTATCCATCTGGTTCCATCAAGATTAGAGTTTTTTTTATGTATATTTCATTACAATAAAAGATATGTATTTATTTATCAAGTTAATAAATTATGTTACATGCATTAATGTTATATAGCTACTTAATTATTTGTTATCATCATATTTGTTGATTTTGTATACTATTACAATTAGCGGGATTAAATTTTTGTGGTAAACTGAAGGTTATTATTTATATTTCTTGGCTTATCCGATGGTCAACATAATATATTAGTTTTCTGAAATCTGTTCATATTTGCGGATGTAGATATACGATATTCAAAAAAGATTTCAGATGTAGATGCAAATATGGCACTGTCCGCACCTAGAATTGTTCGTTGGCTGCCCTACATTGTCACAGCGCCTTAGATTTTTAGATAGTCTTGTCTGCTCCTCATATTTTTTAATGTCTGTTAAAAACAAAAGACTCAAAATGAAACCAAACAGACCCTTGTTTTCTGGATTTGAGTTTCAAAAATGAATATTTGTACAACTTCAGCCTCTTTTATGAAATAGATAGGAGGATGAACTTTTTTTTTTTTTTTTTATAACTTGATTTCGTAATCTCAACGTTGAATTCCTTGGTGAATATTTATGCTATGTATGTAATATACCCAAAATTTTGACATGCTGTGTTATTTGAATGAAATTAAGGGTTTTTTTTTCAGTTTTTTTTAGAACATGTAATATGCTAAAGTTTACTACATAAAAAATAGTGTTTAAATTTATCCTATGCATTCTGCACCAAAAACTATAATAAAAAATAATAGGATATTAGTATGTGTGTTATACCAACAAATAGAGGGTTTGCATTCATTGTGTCACATGTATGTACATTTACTTAAATATGGGTATTTCAAAATTATGATTTGCGATTCAAATTTAGGGTGCATTCACAAACTTCCACTGGCCAGTTCGTTCTTTTTATGTGCAGATGCATTTGAGGAGTCAAATATTTTGAATGGGGCTGAACCTTGATTCAGCCCGTTGATGAAGCACGAGAAGATTCGACCATTTGAGCTTGATGCGTCAAACTCAAGCGGTCATTTTTTTTCTACTTGTAAACCCATTCGCTTTCTCAGTTGGAACTCATTTCTTCCTATTCTTAGCGATTCTGAATATGAAGACCTGGAAGATTTAATGGCAACAAGATTTTTTTTGAATGGAACAAAAAGCATAAATAGTAAATACATAGTATTTCAATTTATAGCAGCATTTATTGGGTTAGCAATATTCTTTTCGGTTTCGGACATCAAGAGCGGTCTGAGTGAAATTTTCATATGAAAAGCCCATTCTATATTACGTTGTGTAATCATTTGAAATTTCATGGTTTGCAACCCACAGGAGAAACTTGCTTAAATAAATAACTGCAATATTTTTATAAGTCATCGCTTTATCTCTTCCAACATGGTAGGTAGCATTATGTTGATGTCAAAAGATATAATTGAGCCGGACGATCCTCAGATTTAACACTATACGGAGCAACTTATTAGTTCTAATCAATATCATTCAATTTTCAAAATTTGTATTGAAGTAATAGATGGTACGCACACAACTGTACACTTATTAGGTAGTAGTGCACAACCATTTGGCGAACGAAATGATATACCATACACAGTTTTATGGTTGTGTATTCAGTTGGTATGACTTTTGCTTAAGTCATGGTTTGGTAGGAAGGAATTGTATGTGATGGTAGATTATTCAGTTGTGTTATAAATGGTAGAAACTCAAACTTTCCACATCCTCTATCAAGTCAGTATTATGTAGTGATTTAGGGTAGCTGCTAATCAAAATGTGAGATATCACATCTTCAATTTTCACGAGGCTCATAATGAACCAAAATTCGAATAATGAAGATTTCATTTTCTACAATTTAAGTCTAATGTATGGTAACCGAAAGAACAATCACAATATGGAAGAGATAATTTACAATCTTATATAGTACATCGACTTACCAAATTCTAGTTCAAGTTAAGATGGTTGTTGCTACGATGACAATTCACAATTTCATGCAGAAATAGAATTGGGATGCAAACTTATGACTTTGATGATGGTCATTATCTTCTTCCAGAAGACTATCTTTGAAAAATACTACAATATTCAAGAAATAGAGAAGAAAGAAAAAAAAACATCGATTGAAAGGAGTGTCAGTAATAATATATTGTTGATTCGACATAGCGTAAGAATGAAATAATTGCTGCAAAACTTTGCTGACTGTATTTTCTAATTTGTGCTATCGTATAGTTTAACTGTGTTTATATTTTTAAATTGTTATTTCTGTTTTAGTTGGTTTTGTCATGAACTGTTATGCTTTTATTACTGGATTGTCTAATCATGTGTTGTATATTTTTAATTGCTAACCAACTACCATTAACAAGTATTAAATATCACAACTATTACAATACAATAACAAACAATCATTCCTCTTTCGTTGTCCCATTCGAAGTGCAAAGATGCATATTCCTCTTTCACCGATCTTTCCCCATTGGTGCCCCGTTTAAATACCTCTTTCTGGACTCTTTTGCTTAACAAAAACAATGGATGCTTGGTGATTTTAGAGTTTGTATTTTGTTGAATTCCATTTTGAAAACCAAGTTATCGTTATTTTACCATAGTTACTGGCAAGAAAGTAGAAGTGAAACTAGGTGGTGTTTGGTTCAACGTTTTTAGTTTTAGATTTTCGTCCATATAAAAATGTGAACATCCCATGTGTATCATGAAAAATGACTGTTTTGAAAAAATAAAGTTGACACACAAAACATAAAACAACTTTTATTCCTTTGTTGTGTTTCGGGTAGTAATGGAAGAACGAGAGACAACTCATTCGTTCGTGTTTTCTTCATCCCCTTCCTCGTTATTTCATTCCTTCTACCATCCCTCGACTCTTCCTATTTTTTGTAGTTAATTTTGAAAACTCAAAGCACATTATAAATCAAACGCCATCTTAGTTTCTCAATGGCTATGTCTGCGGACTCATATTCTTGATACCTTTTAAACTCTTTAAAAAGTTAGATGTGAACAGTCAACTTCAAAGTCTGAGTCTAATGTAGCCCATGAGACAAATAGCCTAATATATTTTTCCCAGGTGTGACATCTCGTATTCTCACAATTTTCAAACTACTTATTTTCTTCCTTTTGTTCATTCATGGCTCAATATTCTGAGTATTGGACTCAAAATCTGCCGATTGGTTAAAATTAAAAGTTGAATTTTGTTGGTCACTACTTAAATTTATGAAGTAGAAAATTTTAACAATCCATAACACAAATTATAGCAATCAGTATTTCCTGCGGTACATATCAACTTCAAAATAAAAGAGTACTGTCATGCATTTTCCATATAGAATATAAGAAATGAACGAACGAAAAACCATTTTTTTTTAATTATATAATTATTCTTCTCTAGTGTGCGTATGTCTATATAATTTTTTTCCCCTTGATTGAGATAATGTTGATGATTAGTATATCATCTCTACGAAACATTATTGAATTCGACCGAAGGTAGCAAAATATGAACCAAACACAGATTCTATCAAATAACAATTTTGCATTAAAAACCAACAAATGTCTACAATTCAGTTACAAAATTTTGCTTAGTTTTAATTACAAGTTTGTACTTGTAAATCAACCACAGGACATAAGCGAATACCAAATCCAAGACATAAACTCAGTGCAGTAATGAAATTTAAGGGGGGTCATGACCTCCTCTAAGTCGAGACGTCCTACAAGATGTCGGTGTAGTTACAACTGCTATGGCTTGTGTAAATTAATGATATTGCAGCCCATGAATGGAAAACGTGTTCCTTGGTATTATTCACACTGTTGTAAAAATCCTTTCATGCCTCTTACTAGGTTTTGTCTAGCCGCTTAGGGAGGCTTGCCGCCCGACGATTTGCCCAGGGCCGCCTTGACAAGGTTTATTGCCTCAAGTAAGAATCTAAACATATATCTGGATACTAGTTATGCACTAAAGTTTCACTGCCACATACAAGCATCAGTGTGCTAGTATTAGGCAGTCTTGCCACCTTGCCAACTCCGAAGCGCATCCCAAAATTTCAATTTATATAATTGACACTAAATTAAACACTAAAGTTTCATCCAAAATACATGAATGATCTAAAACGCTAGTTCCAGTTAATTCTCATTCCTAGTCCATACTTGTCCAGCGAAAGTTTCAAAATGCCCAGTACCCTCTTCAAAAACGCATTCCACCAAACACTTTCTTACTAATTATCAACAAATTATTTTCTTAAGCGGGAATGCAACGATTCAAAATCCGGGCAACTTTCAAAACTGGAAAATATTTGCCGCAAGAACTCTAAAATATGTTGTTGTTGTTGTTCGGAAATAATAACTAAATAAGATAAATCAAAATTTTGAAAACAAAACAAAAGGAAACGGTTCTAAACTTTCGGAAAGGTATTAGGTGGAGGGGCCACTTTGTTGTTGTTGTTCAGAAATAATAACTAAATAAGATAAATCAAAATTTTGAAAACAAAACAAAAGGAAACGGTTCTAAAACTTTAGGAAAGGTATTAGGTGGAGGGGTCACCGCCATAGTTATGAATGGCGCGCTACGGCGCGTGCCATGGTGCACGGCGCGGCGCGGCATCTGCGCCATTTCTTCTTGCGGCGCGGCGCATATGAGAAGGCGCGGCAAAAGGCGCTCGGCGCAAAAAAGCGTGCCTTTTGTTTTGTTTTTTTGTTTATTTTTTCATTTTTTGCATTTCACATAAAATTATTGTTGATCATATTATTGCGTTTGCTAACGTTTTGTATTTGGTTTTTATTTATTTTGTGGGTTCTGATGCATAAAGTCATCAGTTGCATCAGGGAAACAATATTACCAATCGATATGTTATTCTTCCTCACCAATTGTCCTTTGTGTTGCTAAATATAATCACATTATAACAATAAAAAGATTTGATATAATCTAATTGTCCTTACGAATTCGATGATGCAGATGTTGATTTGGAAAATATGATTGTTGAATCGGATTCGGAATTCTAGTTTATTAGTAATATGTATTATTATTTTGAATTTTGAAAACTATTATGCTTGAAATTATATGCTAATGATGTCAAATATGATGATGTTTCTTTTTGCAAAATAGTAAAAAATTTGACTGCATATGTTTTAGCAAAAAATACTGAACTTTTAAATTTTTTGTTATATGTTAAATAAAAAAACAAAAATGCGCGCGCCATTTGCCGTGCCGTGCGCCAACGCTCTTGACTGATGTTGTGCATTTTTGCGCCGTGTGCCATTAATAACTATGGCCACTGCCTAGTAAGTTTGAAAAGAAGGGTGCATGCCTAAAATTTCCACCTTCTAGAATTTATATAATTGTTCTTTCCCTTGTTTTGTTTTTGTAATATAGCCCGTAGTCCACTTACAATATACCATTGGTATTTTTCCTTTTAAATATTGAATTCATGTAGAGGGTGGATTGGCTATATATTTGTGGGTGCACTTCTCTTTGTCGCGATCTTCATGCTGCTGACAAGATATTGTAACAAGGGTAGACCCATTGATCAAGTCAAGGTGATGGCCCCACCACCAATGAACACCATGGAACAACTTTTAGCTGTTCAAAACGCTATTTCACAAGTCGAGCAGCTTGTCCAAGATGGCAATATCGTATTATTGAAGATACGAGCTTTACTGTTGGCAGTTCCTTCTCAGGTCACTTTCTTGTTTTAATATTACCGTGGTTTGTTAATGTTAATCAATCCATTGCATATAATTATATCGACTCTGCTACTTGAACTTCACTAAGCATCAATATTAATACATATACCTCTATCAGAGACTGCATTCAACTGATATCTGGTTTTAAATATCAGTTTCCAAATTACATTTTGAAGATCTAATTATAAAATAATATAAAAATAAAAATAGAGCAGTAAAATGCTTTTGTGGTTTTTTCTTCTTGTTCGAATTTCAATTGACCAGAGAGTTATGTTTTTCTATTTATTTTCTTTAGACTGCATGCGCGTAGAACATGTTTATTTATTCTAATCCGGAACGATTCAAAAACTGCATTATTAGACGATTATGACATGGTTTTGGAAAAGTTTCACTGGTTGTTTTATTTTTAATTTTTGTGGAAATTTTGCTGCGAAAATTCTAAAGTGGTTCGAAACTAACATTTGGTTCATGTGTGCAGGCAACAAACAGTGCTATACTAGCACTACTTTTTATGGCATTGGCGACAAGCTGTATTCCTATGAAGTATCTTTTCCTTCTGACCTTTCTTGAATTGTTTACAAGATATTCACCATTAAGAAGGCAGAGTACAGAAAAATGGACAAGAAGATTAAGAGAGTGGTGGTTCAGCATTCCAGCAGCTCCTGTAATCCTTGATAGAGAGAATAAGGATGACAAAAAGAGGAGGTGACCTCTTTCTACTTCTTCATACAGATCTCATGTACAAATAATGCATAGTTTTTGTTTTTTCCCCCCTTTACTGGATGTATGATAACTGTTTTTCTTTCTGATCTGTGAGCGACTTTACAGTAGGAATTTGGAATTCGTAGCGACTTATGCATGTTTGCCCTGCCAGATTCTCTGTATTATATTCCGATTAGCTAGTGTGAACACAGTTTGTACTGTTGAGTATTGAGGAATCTCAGGGGGCTGAGGTGAAATGTAAGAGTAATTAGCTCTGTTTTTTGTCAGGACTGCATTTAGGGGCCTTCATGCTGAAACCCCTGAGAAAGGTTATGCTTCTTTGAACCATAATTTTGATTTTCAGAGGTTTATAATATAGGATAATTGATAGTCCAGGGCATGCAGGTCTTTACTGGTAATCTTATTTAATTTAATTATTTATTTGTTTACATTATCTATGATTTTTGTTCGTCTTCAGCTGTCATTCTTACATTCTTTGTTAATAAGTTGCATCTTATTTTAGTAACATCTTGTTTTAAAGATGGAATTTTGGAGAAGCATTGGATGGATGAATCGCACTGCTAGTTTAAAACTATCTTCGGTTAGGCACTAACTATTTTTTTTTTGCATTTTATCGTCTTTCTTGTTATTTATTAACTTTGAGCTGAAAATATCATTCTTTGGGTGACGATTATCCAGTTGATGTAATTTACGATCTTTGGTGTCACAAGAATTCATTCTTTCTAACGAGAACTCGGTCCGTTCATAGGTAAACTGTAGTCTGTTACTTACTAAAATTCGATTGCGGAGGAAATCGAGTGATTCAATTAGGAGAGCATTCATGTAATTTTATTTTATACTTAAAAATGAACTGTCAACAAGTTTGGTTAATAAACCCGTCTCTATAAAGTAAAAAAGAAACCCTTAGTCTTAAGTGTAACCACGGTAATACCATGATCAAGAGCCGGATTTAACTACGCATTGGTCTAGTTGAAAAAGATAGGAGTAGACCCATCGAAAACACCAAAAAGCTAGCATAAAAGTCAATCAAATAGAGTATGTCACTTTGGATTCAAGTCCAAAAAATCAGAAATCTTGATGAAACAAGCAAAGTAAACTAATTGTAGTAATGAAGTGTCCAAGTATCCCTTTGAACTTAAGTCCAACAATCTGACGACCAAGATTGAACAGGCAAGGTAACGATCCTAGCAATCTAACATCTACCACATGTTGGCTTAAGCAGTTTAGTTCTCCGCAGCACTGAGATTGTAAACTAAGTCAACAAAAATGCTAATCATACAGATGTGTATGTATATAACTTACGGGACCTGCCATTTGAACACAAAATAAAGCACAATCAGTAACACAAAAGGTCCAAATCTTTGAATCTTTTCGTGCTGAAATCAGGGGCGTAGCTACTGGTTGACCAGTAGGGGCCGTGGTCCCCCTAAGATGTGAGCTCACCTATTGAAACTAGTGCGCGGCCTTTGTTGTATTAAACAAATAAGCTTCATTTTTAACTCAGGCCCAACTAATAACATCTTTCTTCCTAAATAACTATTTTGAAAATTTATAAATCTATTTGAATCTGATTTACATTTCATATACGGCAAAATATAGCTTAATAACTACAAAGTCCAATTTAATTTTTCTTATCCATTTAGGAAATATATAAGTGAGATACAATGTTACATTTAAATCTATTTAACAGAAGATGTGAGCTCACTCTTCTACTACAACCATTTTGACAGCATAATTTTTCATTTTCATGTTTAAATTTTTTTGGCACTTCCGTCGTATAATTCCTGGCTACGCCCCTGGCTTAAATGAAATGTGGAATTCAAGGGGCAAGCCAACAATGGAAATTCTTTATATCACCAATTGTGTCATCAAATTGTATTTAAATAAAATTTCCCATAATTCATAGATAATGGACATATATGTGAAAAATAAAATGAAAATACCATGTGAATTTAAATTAATTATTAGTCAAGAGTAAATTATTTGAAGAGTCATCTTCATAAACAATATGTAGCTGGTCGTTTCTTAAGGTCGTATGAGTATGTAGGCACGTATATGTGGGCTTGCATTAGGTGGACTTGCATCTAATCATAATATGTATGCATTAATTCAACCATGTATGGACTATCTATCATAAACCTAAATGACGTGATATGAAAATTTTCAAATCAAACTTCAATTTATTTTTAAGCAAATGCTTTTTTTGTGACTACATGTATGTTTTCAAACATTTTATACGTGGTTTTTAAGTGTAATAAATGCGGATTATTTCCAAGCATAAACTTACCGGTTGTGCAGGTTTCAAAAACTTAGAGGATATATAATTTTATATGTTGTATAAATTACGCAGAATCATTTTTTAATGAACAAAGCAAGACATTTAATAGTCAAAAATCACTAATAATACTATATATACAGTAGGCTAATGAAAACAAAATTGAAAATGGATGTAGCACCTAATGAGTTAGTAGTTGTGAAAATAGATTTAACAATACCATTGTCAGTATAAACTAAACTTGAAGCAACAACCAAAAAGACCAAGAAAACCGAAAAACATTCATGGAACCAATAACTTGAAAGATCATTTGTTTTTTTTGTTTTGGTTTATTTCATAGTATTGAAAATGAAAATAATGCTTGTACTTTTACATGCGCATGCGCTTTTGGTTAATGTGGACTTGAGATAAACTAGTCTTGGTTGTTTAATGCTGGGTTGGGCTAGTTGAAACAAATTCATGCATACACCCAGATGAAGGGATATAGAAATAGATATGCAAATAAAATTTTCATACATTAACGACAAATCGGGTGGAATATAATAGTAACCTGATATACATTAAAAAAAGAAATAATGGATGTAATAGTTTTTGAAGCACTTGCTTTTTTCTAGATGAGTTAATGTATAGTTTGTGCAATAAAAGATAACTATAATTTTTGAATTTGAAATTCTGTAATATCCATAGTAATGTCCCACAAAGAAAACACATGGATTTTGTAACAACCCGCATATTTATGGTAATATATTTAAATATGTTATTTAAATATAACGTCGTTAATCGTTAATCGGGTATAGGTCCAAAAAGTCACAATTTGCATACGGATGACTTTGGACTCGAAACCACCACCATTGAGTTCAAAATGTTGTTTACTTGATCAAAAACCATAAACATCGATATATTCTGAGATTCGAAAATTTGGCACTTTGATTGGGGTTGGGCTTAGCCAACCTAGCCCACTGTAACAACCCGTGTTTTTATAACGTGTAATAACCATAAATCAAGGCAGGATTAATTTTTAAAATAAGAATCAAGGGAAATGGGTTGCGCCATTGCGTTCGTCTCGAAATTCTGCTTGGAAACGAGTCCGAGTTTTCGAAAATCGGAGTCCGTATGACCAATTTATGACCTTTCAAAGTTTTCAAGTTCAAAACAGCTCAATTCGAATTCAAAATTCGAATTTCAAACCTCAGAATGGACTGGGCGGGAAATTTCCCGCCCAAGACCAGGTCGACCTGGGGGTCGACTATGTAGTCGACCTACCCAGGACCAGGTCGACCATAGTGTCGACCTGGGGGTCGACCTGGTGGCCGAGTCCACTTTTGAAGCTGGATCCATTTTGATGTTCCTGGCCTCGTTTCTGTCCACATTCGTTGACCTGACCCTATATATACAGCCCCTAACTCTCTCTACACAAAATTCTTTCTGACCTTATGCTGCTCTGATTCTGGTTGAAAAGTTAGAGAAAGAGACTACTTCTTCTACGTCAAAACTACGTTGCTGATTTGGGGATTTCTGTTAGGACTTGACTAAGCATATAAAGATTCAACATTTACTCTCTTTTTTTGATTCTCGAACCACGATCTGTAAGCCCCAGTTATTTTCAGATTTAAACTGTAAATGTAATATGAAAATGTTGTAAATTGAAATTGGACCTATGTATGATGACTATTTTACATCCATTCTTGTTCATCTTGGATCTTGACTCTTGGATATTACTATGACATTGATTTGGGGCCTATTCATGTTGTAAATCAAAAAGAAAACCCCCTCATATTATCATATTTAATCTGCTATTAGTCACATGTTTATGACTATCACCTTATGTCAATCGTTACCATGACTATAATATCACCTTATGTCAATCGATACCATGACTATACTATCACCTTATGACAATTGTTATCTTGACTAGTACCTTATTTTGCTAGATTTGGAATCTTTATGTTTGAGGCCAATATTTCATATGCCAGTAATGTTATAATCATTTATCTCAAGTCATACCATGCTATGCTAGTAATCACTTTTGCCACCTTATACTCGTTCCTTTTTATGTTATTCCCTAATTAGATTTATTAGTATCGATCCGAGCTTACGTGCGATGGGAATACGATTTGGGTAGACTAGGTAAAACATGAATTGGCTATGAACTTGAACATGAACATTATTATAACGTGAATCTGGATATGGACATGAACTTGACAAGATTTGACATGAAACATGACCTGAAAACTTGACATGAATATAGACATGAAAACTTGAACGTGGGCATGACAATTAGATAAACTTGAAAATGGCCAACTCGAGGTTGGGTTGAGTTTGCAGTGTAAATCTGCCCGGAACCGCCCAGCAAATCCAGTGGCTGCAAGCAATAGGATCCAATGTGGGTAGTTGGTCATATCGCACGTAAAACCCGAGGTTAGACTATGTTGTGGTGTAAATCTGCCCGGAACCGCTCGGCAAATCCAGTGACCACAACAGTTAGTCTAATGTGAGAGGTTGAGGTGCATTAATGAATTAATGCCACATGATAGGGTTAAGTCATGGACCACTTGAATATAATTAACCAACTCGACACGATGATTTGATAGGGTTAAGTCATGAACCGCTTGAACACACTTAACCAACTTGATACATGATTTGGATAGGGTTAAGCTACGAATTTGAATGACAACACTTAACCCATTAGAAACCTTAGTTACGCGGTCCTTTTCAGCAGTAACCCACTTAGATGTATCACGATACCCTGGGACTAGGCAGGGTGGGGCACGATTACTGGGCTGATTGTAAGCGACCAGAACGACGGCTGAGTAGGTGCGCCATTGTAGGTTCAGGCGGGCTATGGTCGTGCACGTAGTCCGGAGTTGAAAAAGCAGGCATTGGGCACCCGTAGGTTTACACTGTGCGTGCTTGATTCGTGTCGGTGGTTGGCACCATAAGACTTGATACACCCTATGGTGGACCTAGCACAGGTAACTACATTTCAGGATAGGGCCGTATGACACAGACACATGACGAGCTAGAACTTGTAGGGAGCCGATCGATTAGTAGATCGTACCGTAGGACCCCGTAATGGGTCACTTCATGATACTAGGCCAAGGGATCATTTCATGATTAATACTTGACATGGGTTAGAATACTAGTACAGATGGTGCAGCGAATCTCGAATATGCGATGCTAGGCTTGACTTATCCTGTTATCTTAATTATCCTACCAGTTCTGTTATCATCCTTATGTTTAATTCCAGTTTTCACATATCATGTTACCTTTACTAGCTTTCATACTAAAAGTCACTAGGGCTTACCAGTCTTTATGACTGACCCTTTTTCTTTCGCCTCTTTTTCTTTCGTCCCCCCCCCCCCTCAGGTTCTTAGGGAGGAAACACTAACTCTTAGCTTGGACTTAGCTTGCTTTCTGACAGCTCATGTACGGTTTGGTCTTGAGCTATGCTATGGCTGCTTCTGCTATTTATGGGGAATAATTTACTTTTGTTATCTTAAGTTTATGCTTCTTTATTTGGAACTTGATGTAATGGAATAATTTGTACCTTGGATATATGGGATTTTGACTCTTTTTCTTGAAAGTAATAAAATGCTAGTTTTTAATTTCTACCGCTGCTTTATTTATGTTCTGCCTTGTGATATCTCTGTGCATGTTTACCTAGATAATACTCCACCAAAACTAGTGCATTCCCTTTGTGAGTGACCCTAGCGGAGGTGGGGTGTTACATTTGGTATCAGAGCAGAAGGTTACCAGGCTGAGCAAAAAGTTTTAAAAACCCTCTGAAACTATTTTCAAAACCACTTATAAAGAAGCATTTTTCAAAGAAAAGTTTTATGTATAAAAAGGCTATTCCCCAAAAAGCCATTAGCACTTTCCTTTGTCTCCTCGTTTGAATCTTTTTCTTTTCGTTTTTCAGCATGGCTGATCTAAACCTGCTTGAGGGAATACCCGTGCCTGGATGGTTCCGAAGGTACTTAGAAGCCAGGGCCAACGACGCGGGCACGGCAGACATCCCTCCTCCTCCTCCCCCAGTGGCTGCGGTTCCTCCTCCTCCCGGTACCGCCTTTGCCAAAATATGCAAAGGCTTTAAAGCAATGGACGGCAAGAACTTCCTTGGAACTGAAACCTTTGTTGAGGCACGAAACTGGCTAAAGGAGACTGAAGACTTGTTCATTATCTTTGATATGGAGGACCATAGGAAAGTTCAGTTGGCAGCATGGTTGTTGAAAGAGGAAGCTGCATTTCGGTGGGAAGTCACCAACGCTACCAGGCCAGTTGAGACTTGGGCAGACTTTAGAGAGAGGTTTGGGCTTAAATTCTTATCGTCAGCAGAGGAGAACCTTCAGATGGAGAGGTTCCTAGCACTCAAGCAAGGGGATATGTCTGTTAGGGAGCACGTGAATAAGTATAATCAGCTTGCTCGGTTCGGTTTGGATTTGGTCAACACGGCCCAGAAAAAGGCTGTACGCTTTGCTCGAGGATTGAACGAGCCACTACACAGCTAGGCCCTAACTCATATACCTATGGAGGCGACCTTTGAAAGCTTGGTGGATATGGCTCTACTTCATGAGGAAGACAAGAATAACAAGAAGGAGGTTAAGCCTAATGAAACTCAGAATAAGAAAGCTGACTTCAAGAAGGGGAACAACAAGAATAATAAGAATAACAAGACCAACAACAAACCACGTGAGACGAGGAAGTGCAACTTTTGTGGTATTACGGGACATCTAGCTAAAGACTGTAGAAAGAAGAAGAGGAAGTTGGGTGAATGCTTTCATTGTGGAGATACTGGACACATCAGCAAGGATTGCCCTAAGAAGCAAGGGCAGAGGTAAGGGCAGACCCAGCGAGCAGGACCTTCTGGAGGGCAGTTGCATGCTCTCAACACCACTCCAGCTCTTGACCGAGGTAGTAATATTTCCGTAGAAAGCCTTGTTTACATTTCTGACTTTCCTGTTCGAACCTTATTTGACTCTGGCGCATCGCATACTTTTATTTCTTCTGATATTGTTGAAAATCTGCACCTAAGTACTAGTCTGGTTGAGGACCCCATTATAGTTTCAAATCCAATTGGGGGCTCTGCCCATTTATCTATGATGTGTGTGGATTTGAGGATCTCTATCTTAAGCGTAGAATTCACGTGTAATGCTTGTGTTCTCGGATTTATGGGATACGGTTTGATCCTAGGTATGGATTGGTTGTCCGATTATGGAGCCATTCTTGATTGTGAACAAAGGGTAGTGAGGCTCATGACTCGCCTTGGTAATACCCTTGAAATTTCTTGTAACCCTAAGGGTCCAGCCATGTTGTGTTATCTTGAATCCCTTGACTCGTCCGATGATAGTTTGCAATCTGTAACAGTGGTCCGAGAATATCCAGATGTCTTTGATGAAGTGAGGGGGTTACCTCCTAAACGCGAGATAGACTTCCGAATTTATCTTGTTGATAATGCCAAGCCAGTTTCATTGCCCGTTAGGCACATGGCCCCGCGAGAAAGAAGAGAGCTCAGTAAACAAGTTAATGAGTTGCTTGAGAAAAATTTCATAAGGCGAAGCATTTCTGAATGGGGTGCTCCGGTGGTATTCGCTACTAAGGCGGATGGATCGCTTCGTCTATGCGTAGATTATCGTGAGTTAAACAAGCTGACAAAGAAAAATAGGCACCCACTACCAAGAATCGACGATCTGTTTGACCAGCTTGTGGGAGCATCTGTTTTCTCTCAACTCGATCTAGCCACAGGATTCCATCAGCTTAGAGTGGCTGAGGATAGCATTGACAAAACTGCGTTTAGGATTCCAGATGGGTTCTTCGAATGGCTCGTCATGCCGTTTGGGCTAACGAATGCACCCGCGTACTTTGTAGATTTGATGAGTAGGGTGTTTCGGGAGTTCCTTAACAAGTTTGTGGTAGTTTTCGTGGATGATGTTTTGATCTTCTCAAAAGATGAAGAAGAGCATGCTAGACATCTCAAGGAAGTCATGGAAACACTTAGAGCACACCAGTTAAAGGCTAAGTTCTCCAAATGCCATTTTTGGAGGAAGGAAGTTCGGTTCCTTGGACATGTAGTTTCTAAGCAAGGCATAGTCGTGGCCCCGCAAAGGTAGTTGCGGTACAGGACTGGAAAATTCCTAAGAATGCAACGGAGGTGAGGAGCTTTCTCGGTTTGGCGGGCTACTACAGGAAGTTCATTAAGGACTTCGCTAAGATTTCAGCCCCTCTTACTAAGTTAACAAAGAAGAACCTAGCTTTTGCATGGGACATAGAGTGTGATGCTTCTTTTCAGAGACTTAAGAGAGCCCTCACCACAGCTCCAGTTTTGGCATTACCCGATGGAGGTAAAATGTTCACCGTGTACACAGATGCGTGCGGCACGGGATTAGGCACCGTCCTAATGCAAGAAGGAAGAGTAATATGATACGGGGGCAGACAACTTAAAGTTCATGAGAAAAACTATCCCACGCATGACTTGGAGTTGGCCGCGATTGTTTTTGCACTTAAAGCTTGGCGCCATTATCTTCTAGGGAAGAGGTTCGAGCTGTATACCGACCACAAATCGCTTAAGTACCTCTTCTCACAGAAAGATTTGAATCTGAGACAACAGCGGTGGATGGAATTCTTGGCATCATATGACTTCGATATAGCTTATACCCCTGGCAAAGGTAACGTGGTGGCAGACGTGCTAAGTAGAAAAAGGTTGACTTTGAGCCCCTTGTTTGTTGAAAGGAAAAGCCTTGAGTTTATAACAACCTTTGATTTCACACTTGTTGTTGAGTCATTGACTGCTATGTTAGCATCTCTTGAGTTAAGACCTACACTTCTAAATCAAGTAGGGACTTCACAGAAGGAAGACCCACAGATAGTCAAAATCATGAACAAGCTGATTAGTGGTGAGACGTCAAGTCACCTCAGTAGGTATGCCATAGATGACAAGGGATGGCTAAGGCGCGATGGAAGACTATGTGTCCCACAAGTGGGAGACCTAGTGAGGAAATTTCTCGAAGAAGCACATCACTCGAAGATGACCATACATCCTGGAGGGGATAAGATGTACAGAGATATGAAATGCATTTTCTTTTGGGCTGGAATGAAAAAGGACGTGGCAGAGTTCGTTTCGAAGTGCATGGTGTGCCAACAAGTAAAAGCCGAGTCGAAGAAGCTTGGTGGGCTATTACATCTTTTGGAGGTTCCGCAATGGAAATGAGAGAGTATCTCGATGGATTTCGTGGATGGACTGCCTAGGTCAAGGAAGGGAAATACTAGCATATGGGTCATAATTGATAGACTCACGAAAAGTGCTCATTTCATTTCGGTGAAAAGCAAGAGGACCGCATCATGGCTAGCGTCTATTTACCTTCGAGAGATAGTACGGTTGCATGGGGTTCCTTCTAGTATAGTTAGTGATCGTGACCTGATTTTCACTAGCCAGTTCTAGAATAGTCTACAAGAAGCAATGGGTACACGATTGAGTTTAAGCACGGCCTATCACCCACAGACGGATGGACAAACCGAAAGGGTAAATAGGGTACTAGAAGATCTCCTGAGGCTATGCATTCTTGACTTTGGTGGCACTTGGGAAGACCATCTTCCTCTCGTGGAGTTTGCATATAATAACAACTACCAAGCTAGCATCGGAATAGCATCGTTCGAAGCCCTGTATGGAAGACAGTGCAAGTCGCCAACTTGTTGGTGGGAGACGACAAACTGACTTATACTTGGGCCCGACATGATAAGGGACACTTCTGAGAAGATTGAGTTGATACGAAGACGGATGAAAACGGCCCAAGATAGACAGAAATCTTATGCGGACCAGAGAAGGACAGACCTAGAATTCGAAGTCGGGGACATGGTCTTTATAAAAGTTTCTCCGTTACGCAATGTAGTTCGTTTTGGAGCAGTTGGAAAGCTAGCACCAAGGTTCGTAGGACCGTTCCCTATTACTGAGAGGATTGGACGGATGGCCTATAAGGTAGACTTACCCGAGAAGTTATCTGGAGTACACAATGTCTTTCACGTCTCGCATCTCCGGAAGTGCTTGCATGAGTCAGCCGAAGTGGTTGAACCAAGCATCCTTGAAGTCGTAGAAGTGGAAAAAGAAGCAACATTAAGGCGAGTTTCGATTCGTATCTTGGGGACGGAGATTAAAAAGCTAAGGAATCGAGAAGTCAAGCTAGTTAAAGTGCAGTGGAGTGAAGCCCAAGAAGACGCAACTTGGGAAACCGAAGAGAAGATACACGCGCTTTACCCATTTCTTTTTGAGGGTACATTCTCGATCTCTTTTTCCTATAAACTTGAGAACCTTTTCGTATCATGCTTCTACTATCTACATTTGTCTTGTTATCTTCTCGATCTTATCTTGAGAACCTTAGGTAGAACCATATGGATGTAAACATGTGATTGAAACATGTTATGGTTGATGTTTGCAAATGGTTGCAAGTGGTTGCTAGTGGATGCATGACACACATTAGGCACTAGATCGGCTCAGTCACATTTTCATGTTGCATATGCACGGGTGCTTATACTTGTACATGGATGGAACTTGTTATTCTATCACTTGGATGTTGCATATGAATGAATGTTTGTGCACTCATGTAAAGATTATAAACTATGTTAGGAATTTGCATACATGTTGGATTCATGACACAAACATATTTTGCATTAAGGAGGTTTACTGAATCAGTAACCGCCTGATCTTTTGCATTAGATAAGTACATATACACACACTTACTGCATATGTTCATACAACACTAGAAATCTTTTAAGGACAATGGTTGCCTATGGATGATGCTTTGAGTAGATGGATGATGGATGGTAGGACACATCCTCCCTAACTTAGAGATTTCGGGGACGAAATCCTTTAAGGGGGGAGAATGTAACAACCCGTGTTTTTATAACGTGTAATAACCATAAATCAAGGCAGGATTAATTTTTAAAATAAGAATCAAGGGAAACGGGTTGGGCCATTGCGTTCGTCTCGAAATTCTGCTTGGAAATGAGTCCGAGTTTTCGAAAATCGGAGTCCGTATGACCAAGTTATGACCTTTCGAAGTTTTCAGAAGTTTTCAAGTTCAAAACAGCTCAATTCGAATTTCAAACCTCAGAATGGACTGGGCGGGAAATTTCCCGCCCAGGACCAGGTCGACCTGGGGGTCGACTATGTAGTCGACCTACCCAGGACCAGGTCGACCATAGTGTCGACCTGGGGGTCGACCTGGTGGTCGAGTCCACTTTTGAAGCTGGATCCATTTTGATGTTCCTGGCCTCGTTTCTGTCCACATTCGTTGACCTGACCCTATATATACCGCCCCTAACACTAGTCTCTCTACACAAAATTCTTTCTGACCTCATGCTTCTCTGATTCTGGTTGAAAAGTTAGAGAAAGAGACTACTTCTTCTACGTCGAAACTACGTTGCTGATTTGGGGATTTCTGTTAGGACTTGACTAAGCATATAAAGATTCAACATTTACTCACTTTTTCTGATTCTCGAACCACGATCTGTAAGCCCCAGTTATTTTCAGATTTAAACTGTAAATATAGTATGAATATGTTGTAAATTGAAATTGGACCTATGTAAGATGACTATTTTACATCCATTCTTGTTCATCTTGGATCTAGACTCTTGGATATTACTATGACATTGATTCGGGGCCTATTCATGTTGTAAATCAAAAAGAAAAACCCCTCATATTATCATATTTAATTTGCTATTAGTCACATGTTTATGACTATCACCTTATGTCAATCGTTACCATGACTATACTATCACCTTATGTCAATCGGTACCATGACTATACTATCACCTTATGACAATTGTTATCTTGACTAGTACCTTATTTTGTTAGATTTGGAATCTTTATGTTTGAGGCCAATATTTCATATGCCAGTAATGTTATAATCATTTATCTCAAGTCATACCATGCTATGCTAGTAATCACTTTTGCCACCTTATACCCGTTCCTTTTTATGTTATTCCCTAATTAGATTTATTTGTATCGATTCGAGCTTACGTGCGATGGGAATACGATTTGGGTAGACTAGGTAAAACATGAATTGGCTATGAACTTGAACATGAACGTTATTATAACTTGAATCTGAATATGGACATGAACTTGACACGATTTGACATGAAACATGACCTGAAAACTTGACATGAATATAGACATGAAAACTTGAACGTGGGCATGACAATTAGATAAACTTGTAAATGGCCAACTCGAGGTTGGGTTGAGTTTGCAGTGTAAATCTGCCGGGAACCGCCCGGCAAATCCAGTGGCTGCAAACAATATGATCCAATGTGGGTAGTTGGTCATATCGCACATAAAACCCAAGGTTAGACTATGTTGTGGTGTAAATCTGCCCGGAACCGCCCGACAAATCCAGTGACCACAACAGTTAGTCTAATGTGAGAGGTTGAGGTGCATTAATGAATTAATGCCACATGATAGGGTTAAGTCATGGACCACTTGAATATACTTAACCAACTCTACACGATGATTTGATAGGGTTAAGTCATGAACCGCTTGAACACACTTAACCAACTTGATACATGATTTGGATAGGGTTAAGTCATGAATTTGAATGACAACACTTAACCCATTAGAAACCCTAGTTACGCGGTCCTTTTCAAGAGTAACCCACTTAGATGTATCATGATACCCTGGGACTAGGCAGGGTGGGGCACGATTACTGGGCTGATTGTAAGCGACCAGAACGACGGCTGAGTAGGTGCGCCATTGTATGTTCAGGCGGGCTATGGTTGTGCATGTAGTCCGGAGTTGAAAAAGCAGGCATTGGGCACCCGTAGGTTTACACTGTGGATGCTTGATTCGTGTCGGTGGTTGGCACCATAGGACTTGATACACCCTATGGTGGACCTAGCACAGGTAACTACATTTCAGGATAGGGCCGTATGACACAGACACATGACGAGCTAGAACTTGTAGGGAGCCGATTGATTAGTAGATCGTACCGTAGGACCCTGTAATGGGTCACTTCATGATAGTGGGCCAAGGGATCATTTCATGATTAATACTTGACATGGGTTAGAATACTAGTACAGATGGTGCAGCGAATATCGAATATGCGATGCTAGGCTTGACTTATCCTGTTATCTTAATTATCCTACCAGTTCTGTTATCATCCTTATGTTTAATTCCAATTTTCACATATCATGTTACCTTTACTAGTTTTCATACTGAAAGTCACTAGGGCTTACCAGTCTTTATGACTGACCCTTTTTCTTTCGCCTCTTTTTCTTTCGTTCCCCCCCAGGTTCTCAGGGAGGAAACACTAGCTCTTAGCTTGGACTTAGCTTGCTTTCTGACAGCTCATGTACGGTTTGGTCTTGAGCTATGCTATGGCTGCTTCTGCTATTTATGGGGAATAATTTACTTTTGTTATCTTAAGTTTATGCTTCTTTATTTGGAACTTGATGTAATAGAATAATTTGTACCTTGGATATATGGGATTTTGACTCTTTTTCTTCAAAGTGATAAAAAGTTGGTTTTTAATTTCTACCACTGCTTTATTTATGTTCTGCCTTGTGATATCTCTGTGCATGTTTACCTAGATAATACTCCACCAAAACTAGTGCATTCCCTTTGTGAGTGACCCTAGCGGAGGTGGGGTGTTACACCCACTTACTTAACAACCCCCATCAGCCCACTCTCCCTCATTCTCTTCCTTTCTTCAAAGTATAAGTAAAAATGAGGGAAAAGATGGGAAATTAAAATCCCTAATGTGACGACTGCCCACAACCCTAGCACTAAACACGAGGAATAATGCGCTGAAAGGTGTGTCAGGCAGCTATGAACGATCATTAAGGTATGAAACACAAGCGGAACATGTCGTATAACTCATAGCGCAATGATAAAATATAATAGAACATAAACAACAAACAGTAATAGTGAAGCATATTTGAGCAGAAACTCCAAAGTTTTCATAACTACTAGAAAGAAATATCCATACACTCGGATTACAACAATTGTGTCTGTACAAATTTGCCTCACTACAACACTTAGAGTCAAACATCAAACAACGGAAATAAAAGATATTATATAGTAGGAAAAGTAATACGCCAGCCTCCTGCTCGCTTCCGAAACTACAACATCGTCCTCACCAAGATATCACCTGCCACTTAGTCTGTCTATCCAAAAATCGAATGAATAACCCAAGGTAGTAAGAGGAAAACATAAACCTTGAGTCAAACAATAGTCTTAGTGAGCGATAAAACAACTAACAAACATCATTAATAAAGTATATGAGGATAGGGAGATTAACAAACCAATCTATCCTAAACACCAGAGAAGTACTCAACCTCATCTTCCCCACATCGGACAGTGGTAGCCTTTACATCAAGCATTTCAACCATACACTCAGGGCAACCAGAATAACAATTCATTCATGATAACCAGAAACAACCAAACGATAATACTCATAGCATCCAGATTATATATATCTCACGTAAACCATCCTAATCGAACTCAACATCCCTCAAGCACAAGTCCCAGAGGCCTAAACCAATATCAGACAAGCACCCAATAAACATCTCCTTCAGTGTTGGACAATCTACGTGAGACGGTACAAACAAAACGACCAATCATTCATGACAGACTCTGGCTATCACCGCCAATCCTGCTTTGAAATCATCGTTAATCGTATGACGACCGACCCTGCCATATTATGGCTAATAGTAAAACCCGGTTGTAGCAAAAACTCCATACGCTTTTCAACGGTACGTACTTAGGCCTTTCAACTATACCCAGGGTACTCGACCATACAACCGGTCTTTCAAATGTACCCCTGCTTTGAGCCCGCCATAACCTATGACAATGATAATTCCTCGGCCTTCGGCATCTCTAGTTGTCATCGACGGCGACCATTCCACCATTATCAACAAACTCAGAACACCTTTGAGTTGTCATCACATTCGTTGCATTTCAACGATCAACGAACGCATCACATCACTTCGACATTCCCCATTGAATTCACTTCGAAGTCATCACCATTCTCAAACCAAAGAAATCATCAACACAAAGTTCAACATCAATCCATAGCGTTGAAAGCGTTGTCGTAAACATATCGATCCATTATGGACATTGACCGACTCACCCCTACCCTAGTCGATCCATACCCTAGCCGACCCATCACCCTAGCCGATCCATCTCCCTGGTCATACCCGTCACCCTCAAGCCCTGACCGATCCATGCCATGAAGCTCTGACTGATCCATGCTGCTGAACAACGATCGACCCATACATCTAACCGACCCATCAATGAAGACTCTGGTCGATCCATGCTTTGAAAACTCCGACCAATCCATCATATTCCCATTGTGACCGATCCATCCGCTTCTCACTGTGACCGATCCATCAGCTTCCACCATGACCGATCCTTCTGCTTGAACTTCTGACCATCGCACTCCGTCTTGATCGATTCATCCACTTGAACTTGGACCGATCCATTGCCAGACCAACCCATATACGATCGACCCATCTCCATTGCTTAGCGAACACTCCACCGACCCATCTCCTGAACAACGACCGATCCATGTTTTGGTTGATCCATCACCTAGACAGACCCGACTCATCTCCAAACTTGACCAAAACTTTGCCAAATGATTATATTGACGAAACCAACTCATCCATTTCAACCTCAAACATGTTATGAAATCACTAACAACTTGGAAATGACAATTTCATCCTTAATTATGTAAAATTCACCAAAATCATGATAAATGGATAAATAAACTAAATTATGGATCTAACTCGCAATACCTTGCACCCATCTATATAATATATAATCAAACCTTAAAACCCATTTTCAATTCCCATATCCAAAACCATATATGATGGAACTTAAAATTTCGGCTGCTAAGAGAAAAACATAGACTTTTTTGCTGCATGATACCTGAGATGATGGTTCCATCTTGTATAACTGAAGTGAAAGTTTAGATCTCCATATTTTTTTTCCTTGATCATAGTTTGTTGTAATTGAGTGTAACTTCTACGGGGGTATTCCCCATTATGGGACTGTAAATTTCAATTGACTGCAAACCTGATTCCAAAGAACTTATAATTACTATGGATATAACAATAAAGGAAGAACAATTACATGGTGCAACAACTCATACAACTGCAACAAATTGAAGTGTGCCCTAGTGGGCTTCAGTGCTATTTCTTATTCTGATATTCCTGGGCGTACATCTCTTGGAAAAAAATGCTGTGTTCCTCGAATGATTTGTCAGCAAAGCAGCTTCAGAACCGTGTTAATCCCACATATATTAAAATCTTTTCCATAATCCTTCTCTTGTAGGTTTAAATAAAAAGCCTTATGTTTTCTTAAAGTAGTAATAAATAGGACGATGCATGTGCCTTCTACATGAATATTATAAAATAAAATTTTGAATCTAATCATATATAGTCTAGATTCCATATCAATGGCTTCGTCTGTAATAATTAGAAAATAGTAAAAATGTTACCCCTCTGATTATCATAAGGACAAAGCACTTTAAGAGTGACCGATTTCAACATATATAATTCTTGCAGCAAAAAGGCTACATATAATATTAAACATTAATTTTCCCTCAAATACATTCAAATATCTAATAGTGTGATTATTATATAGGATATAGACGTATTGTTTTACTTAAGAAATTGCAGAATGGGAAATTGAACGTGTACGCATTATGTGTACGCATTATGTATAGACGACTTTATACACATTACACTATTAAATATTTATGTATAACCCAGTATGTTGGTTGCCAACTCTGTATGCATTTAAATATCCGATAGTGCAATTATTATGTATATGCTTTTAATATTGAGTTGGGTAAACACAAAATGTGTTATGTGTAACTGACTATATATATATATATATATCCAACCTTATGTAGGAAGGTATACTTATTATATTTTTGTTTCAGATTAGCTTGATCAGCCTCGAAGTTTGTGTCTAGATAATAGCAAGACGACATATAATACTCTCTATTATTAGTAGTGTCTTCAACGTTACTGACATCAAGTACTAATTGATGAAAATGGAATATTCTTTAGCCTTTTAAAATTTCACAACAAAATAAACTACCAATACACCGTTTATTCTAGCAAATTAAGTGTTTGTATTTGTTGCTTCCTTGCATTAATGTTATAAGGAAAAAAAATGTAAGATCATAAAAATCTAAACTACAACTCTAGAGTAATAATCACAATGCAACATAAGTATTCATCCTCCTCTTAATTAATAACCCAGTTGAACAACGCCATTTAAAAGGCTGGAAGAAGTGAATTTTTTCCTTGTCAATTATAAACAAAAATACGTGGAAATTGCAGTTTTATTTTAGTATGGGTATAAACATAAAGAAAGGACAACTGTATGGAGCAACAACTCATATAACTCCCGTGCCACTGCCAATCGGCTATGCAACTTACAACTTTAATTGGATACAACCATTCTTTATCTTGAACTAAGATGGAAAATGAAGAAAAGCTTTCTGCACATCAATTTTTTTTATTTAAATACAACAACAAATAACCTCTTTTACTTCAAAGTCTGTAAGTTTTCCATCCTCAAAATTTTCTACCATGAAATTAGACTATTTTTTCGACCTTTAAACTATAAAAACAAATTATAATTATGTATCAAATATTTCAACTTACACGTTAAAAAATCTGAAGCTTGGATTCGTAGTTTGGAACAAAAACCCGCAAAGTTCATCTTAGCTTATCTTCTCTGTTATCAACCGGCGTAATCTGCTTACTACATCCCGTGAAAATAATCAAAAATAAAATAAACCAAAATGAACAAAAAACCTATGCATTGAGGGAATTCAACAGAGGAGACAAATTCATTGAGCTTAAACTACTAAAATGAGAATAGTTTATTTTATTATTATTAGTGGTAATGTTGTAATTAAATAAAACATAATGGACAATAAGAATTAGAGAATAAAAAATAAATGAAACAACTAAAACAGGTAGAGAATAAGGGACACTGAGCTTGTGAAGAATTAAATAATGTGTACGTTAATGTGAAGATAATAAAACGATAGCGAAGGTTTGCATAATTATTTCTTAAGTTTGTATGGACTCTTGTTAGACTGTCATTATGCAGTATAACTCCTTCAAAAGGATACCAAAATGGTGTTCAAAACTAGTAACAACCAAATAATATCAATTTTCATTCATGTGAAATGCTAATATCATCATATTGTCTAATTTGTCCTAAAATTAAACTCGAAATTGCCATGAACTTTACCAAATGAATAATAGTAAAAAAAAACTGAATGGCATAGAGAAATAACTAATTGCTTACAGTGAAGGGTTATTAGTGTTCATAACTATTTCATTCCTTGTTCCCTCAAAATCACATTGTATACCTACAGAATGCGCACAACATGCTGAAGAAAAGAATAAAAATATCTAAGCACAACCATTCATGTTGCGCAATCAAGCCTTCGTCACCCAGCTATATTCCTAAAATTAAAGAAAATGTGCATGTATCATCCCCTCTATGCAATTTCCGAGTATCATTCACAGGTGAAATTAAAAGTGAACTGAATGAAAGGATAAGCATATAATTTTATTCTGTTTTCAATAACTGATGAATAAACATACAGGGTTAAAAAATGGGAAGAAAAATACCATTTGATTTGCACTTTTATGTATGTAATCGAAGCTAATAATACAATAAGCCTTTTAAAAAATGACACCCTATACAAAAAAAATCAACAAAATAAAGCTATAAAATCTAAAATTAAGAACAAAGTACCTAATCAAACATACATCCATCTGTCCAGAGAGTTATGTAATTTAACAACTCCTCACGCAGATTTAGAGCCTACTTATAACAACCTAAGGTCAAGTGTAAATAGTAATGAACAGTGAATAAACTATGAATCAAAGTTTCTTGAGACTCATGATTAAAATAGGCAGAATAATAATAATAATCATTCACATGCCTTTGGATATCATCCAGAAAAAAATAAGTAGAAATTGAAAACAGGACACATAATGATATCTAAAGCTTATATTAATTAATCCACTATAGCAACCAAGATTTCTTTTTAAGTTGGTTAAGGAAGCTAAAAATACAATAAGCCTTTTAAAAAATGAAACCCTATAAAAAAATCAACAAAATAAAGCTATAAAATCCAAAATTTAGAACAACGTACCTTATCAAACATACATCCATCTGTCTCTTCCAGGAGTTCTGTAATTTAATAACTACACACGCAGATTTTGAGCTTGCTTATAACAATCTAAGGTCAAGTGTAAATAGTAATGAACAATGAATAAACTATGAATCAAAGTTTTTTGAGACTCACGATTAAAATAGGTAGAAAAATATAATGATACTCATCATATTAATATGCAAATCTAGATGAATAAGGGAAAAAATCTTTAGTAAAAATAATATAAAGGAGATACCCAAATCGCCGTAGACAGTGATCCATTCACATCTTCAAGTTATCATTTCTCAGTTTCTTCGTACTTGTGCAAGTAGCTCCAACTGCAAATAATTTTCCAAATGTGAAAGCAGTAGTTTCAGCGAGTAAGGAAATACAAACTATAGTAGTAAAAAATAGTACCTTGCTTTGGTATTTATCACTCTTCATAAGCAGGTTGTCATTCCCTCCCTCTGTAGAGCCATTTGAATCATTGTATTACTTGCCAAAATAACATTAACAAAATTAGGGTTTCAAATCAAACAAAATAAAATAAAAAACTGAATTCCAATCAAATTTAGAAAATCTATACCGCGATTCAATGGATATGCAATGAAACTATCGAGTCTTTCAATGTATGTGTCATGATCCTTTGGTAAGAAATGGGGTTAAGGGACACAAACGTGAAGGATGAAAGATCACGTTGCTAGGAAATACAAACATACCCTCTTGGTTATGTTATGATGAAACTTTTGATTAAGGGAGAAAAAGAATGGGTACTTTTGTGGTTAGGGATTGGAAGATAGTTTGGCGATTAAGCACCGTGAAGGAGGGGATTGGATATTTAAGAAAATGGGGAAGGAGGATGAAAACAATTTAGGTTATATGAATCAAAGTTAGAAGGGATGCGGAACGAAATGAAAAGAGCATTTTAGGAAGTTCAAAAAGATGCCTAGTAATTTAATGGAAAGAGTTTTCATTATTAGTAGTAAAGATGTATGTATTCCTTATAAATAAATTTTAACTTTACGATATTGATGCAAATTTTCATCATTTCAAGAAAATTTCTTAAGATAATAATTTTATTTAACTCAAAATTATGATTTGCAACTCAATTATAAGTGAACAGTGTGGAGTATATACTAGATTTTGTTAACATTATTAAACATTTTTCTTTCAAACTAATATATACAAATTGGTAGGGCTGACAATTAGAACCGAGAACTGAAAAACCAAATAGACTTGGACCCAAACAAAACCCAATGTCTCTTGAATCGAGTGTAGGTGATGAAAAATACAATGAAGACCCGACCAAACCCGACCCGAACTGACCCGTCCCGAAAGACCAAATCCAAAAGCATTGAAATATATGCATTTTTAGTGTTGTTATCCAACCGAAGCCGAACCTATCCAACTCAAACTGAAGCTCAGGTAGGGTCCAGATTTTTGAAATGTGTAGTTTAGAACCGACAAAACCCGATCCGCCTATAACCGAGATCCGCTGGGTCAGATTTAATTGCCACCCCTACAAATAGGTAACGTTGTAGTTCTAGTTAAGTAAGTAAAATTATATAATCTTTAGCTACATAGAATCCTAAATTGTTCCAATAGCAGGTTATGTTGAAGTCAAGTCATATATATTAATAGTGCATACAGGAAAGGTCTAGTTACAAGGCAATGATAGTAAATGGCTTATGTTTTATAGGTCCCTTTTTTTTTTATAGAAATTAGTCATTAATGCCAATTTGTTGATCAGGATAGGCCTCGAACGCTTGACCTCTTATCAGGCAGGAGCACGTCTTTTCGCTGTAGCACACTATGTTGGCATGTTTAATAGAACTGAATTGCAAGAAACACATCTTCTTTGGTTGTCTTTGTAATTGGGGGCCTCCTTACTCCCTACCGTATTCTTTGAAAATTCCAACCTCTCCCCTCACTACCTCTCCTTTCCTTTGAACTGTGTCCCTCTGACTTTATCACTACCTTTCCTCTGATTTACTTTTTGGCTTTCGTGACTTCCCCTCTGGGCTTTGTCCTAAGCTCCTGAACTCCTTTTACTATTCCACCGAAAAGCAGGCTGGTTGGTTGTGGATCAAAACATTTTGACATGCTGGTCTGGTTGGTTATTGTAGTGAGTTACTTAAGTTCTTTGGCTTTGTTTCACTTGGTTGTTTGTTGGTTGATAGACAGTTCGTCAGTCTTTGAGTGTTGTTTTGGTTTTAAAGAGTGTGACGACTTGGGAATAGACCTTTTGTAGTGTGGCTATATCAGTGTTGTGGTGTGGTTGTCTCTATTTTCCTAGTCCGATTAGAGGCTGTGCTTTTGTGTTTATCTTTTAGTTTTGGATCTGATTCTGGGTTGTCATATTGGAGTTCACTGTTCTTTCTCATTACCTGCGATTGTGCTGTTCCAACCTTGGCTATGGCGATAGCTTTTGCTACGATGGTCGATGGTTTTTGTTGTTCGTAAAATGCAGATCCCCTTTGTGTTAAACTATGTATGCTTGCTATGGTTTATGTCAGAGACTCAGATTAGCAGGGTCAATTTCATTATGTCAGTTTTCAGTACTGTAGGTTTGTTACAACATGTATTGGATGCTATATTGTACCTTGTCATTTGTAATGGTCGTGATACATGTGAGATTCTCGAGAAACATGGGACATTGCTTTGTTGAGTTGTGCCTTCAAGGATGTGTTATCTCCTTCAGTACGCTACATTAGTCGAACTGTTGGGTTATGTTTTGTTTCATACGATACAATGTTTTTTGTTGCGTCCTATATTGTCTGTAATTAGCTATTCATATGAATACCTAAATTGTTTATGTTTTGCTTATGATGGTGTTTATAATCGACTCCCTGCGTGGAGTATGAAATGTGACAGTACTTTAGGTATTTAGCCTAGCTCCTGTACTATAAACTAGAATAGTGTCAGTGGTCGGTAGACTTTAAAAACAGAATGTAGTAGATATGCGATCTGTCTATCTCTTGTACTATTGTATTTATCATTATTATAATAAAAGTGTTACAGATCACTATAAAAACCTGTCGAATTTGCAAAAAAAAATACATTATTATGAGTTCGTTTTTCTATAATTCTATTGTATATAATATCTAGTTAGGATCAACCACAATGTAGTTTTGCATTAACTTTACAAAAAGGTTTGAAAATATTTGATTAATTTATTAGAAACTTAAAAACTTGTATGAGAGGAGTATAATTTTTTATTTCCCGAATATCAAATTTTAGTACCATTTTCATTGGCTTAGTTACAATGTTAGAGTTTGGTGCAAAATAAAACTTGTGTTAGATGATGCCCCCAAAAGCACATTTTAAGGTAGAGTTCTAGTTAAATTCGTTATGCGGTCAAGAGACCTTTGAAATTAACGCATTTTTTTGAAATCTTAACTTAAATAACACTTTATATTTGACTCTAAGGGGTAATGTGAAATTCAACTATCATGCTAAAACGATGTGTTATTGCCTGAGTGAACTATAATACCGTTAGACCAAAAAGTGTTTCTAACACCCAACTGACTAGAAATTGCAGAGAATTATAATAATAAAAAGCAGTTGACACACACGATTTATAGTGGTTCAGCGTTAACGGGCCTACGTCCAATTTATAGCTCTTTGATTGATGAATCGATTGCAACTCTTTGATTGATGAATCGATTGCAAGTACAATGTAAATAATCACTTAACCTAAAGTACAATTAACAATCTCTCCAAATTTGTAGAATTATATTCAAGAATCTAGAGAATTATCTGAATAAAACAGAGAAATATGGTTAATGGTGAAATTTGAGTGGTTAGAATGCTAAAAGATCCTTTAAAATTGCAAGTTTTGGTGTATTTATTAGTGCAGAGCATAAGCGGGTTGGATGCCACGTGTGTCCCATCCCATAAATCTCGGACTTGGACATGCTAAAGTGGTTCCAACACATAAACTTTATGAGTTAGTGGGTGGTTACCGCTCTGCTTTTGTAGGAACGTGCAATAATGGCTTCGTTGCAACAGGTGGGAGGCAGATCAGATAGGACTGTATGCTGACTCGGAGAAGTGCTTTCAGAGTGTTCCACGACCTCTAGGTGTTATTTAGATCAGGTAGTAGTGATCCGAACTGATCCGCTGATGGTGCTTTAGAACTTAGTTGCGTGAATATGTAGGTTGGATCATGGTTCCTCCAATTCGCTCTGTTCTTTCGGGGTACGATTATTTACTTGCCTTGGGGATCAGATTATAAACTATCCGACCTAATCCGTACTGGTACGCAATTCTTCATCTTTGGCTTAAAGCTACTTGATCAACTTGATCCGGCTTGTTTTTCCATGAATTATTGTCTAGACTCTGGATAGCCTGGTTACAAAGTAGGCCAACATTTTGCCCCCTTGAAGTACATTTTATTGAAGATGAGACGTGCTTCGAAATTTGCCAATGTGTCGGTTCTTGAAATGGTGAGAATCAATGGTAGTGTCTTCTTATAAATTCATGATGATTTATGAAGTTGCGCTTCTTGGCGTCTGCAATAGGTATAAATATGATGTGAGATCAAAGACTACTTCTGTTACTCTCGACAACTTAGAGTCCTCAATCAGCGTTTAAACGAGTGTCCAGGTAATTCCTTTATGATTCCTAATGATTCTTTTTTAATAAATTTTTTTTGCCTGCTCTCATCCTTTATGATTTTGTGCTTGAGTCAATGGTTTCACTATGGATCGGGTTTGGTTCAGTCAATCCGATGGGTCTTCATCTTTCTCTTATTGTTGGAATTTTCATTTTGGGTCGGATTATACCTTTACCCGACCCGTCGCTTCTCCTGGCACAAAAAGCTTCTAACTATTTCAGTTATTGGACCGTGTCGGATTAAGCTCTCAAAGCCTCTATCTCTTTTTTCTTACTTTATTTCGTGATGCTTCCCTAATCCAGAAACCCTAATTCCCACATCTTATAAGTTCGTTAAATCTTTAAATTAAAATTCATAGGTGGGTGCGGAATTTTATTTCTTCCAATTTCGATTAAACAATACTTGAATCTTGTGTCAATTGTGTTGTTTTGCCCATGTCGACGTCGTTGTTGGCATCGAGGCTTCTCTGGCTTGCCGTCGCCATTGGTGACTTCATCGTTACGTCAAAGTGGCGACTTTGGTGATCTATGCCCAGCGTCGAAGATGTTGGTGCAAGAGTTTGCCTTTTATCTCAACAAAAAGAGAACGATATGGATATGGTTTTCGGTGGAGTAGGAGAAGAGAGAAGTTGATGGGCTGGAACAGGTAGGTGTTAGCGGGTCGGAGGAGTGAGTGGAGCCACGAGCGTATGATTGTAAAAGAAGCGGCAGCTCCACCAAGATCGGGTCGGATCGGGTCGGGTTGGTTCGACCCGGTCCGGTTCTAGAACCCGATCCGCTTCACTTGTTGGGGGAGAACTGATCCGATCCATAGACCTTCAAACTGAAGCACATACCTTTCTACATACCATTGTACTTGATTGAGATAAGAACTTTCACAATGCAAACTTGCATTACACACTTGCAAATAACTTAACTGTACTAAACCACAGCTTATGAATTTGCAGAAAGTTAGGATAGAGCCTTCATAGTAGAATTTTCAGGACCTACCAAACATAAGGCCATTCAATGCATATTAATTAACTGCTTACTTTTCCTATTTTTTATATGTCTTTTGGCTTCAACACTGCACACACCAACACATATTAATTCACACACACATACGGGGAGACATGGGCAACTACACTCTAATCCTTGATATCTCTGGGATAGTACAGCAAATATGTCTGGAAGACGCTCAGTAAGATTATCGGAGAAGATTGCAGTTCCAGGATCATCTAGTAATCCTGATCTTAAGGCAATCTCGTTAAATTCAGATCCGGATTGGGATAGTGCTGGCTCCAACTTCAAAATAGAAATTCACGAGAGTGCGCAATCATCCGGAGGTTAAGTTTCCATGGACGAGGAAGAGGAAGGAGGAGTAGGAGACAATCGCGCTCCCGACGAATCTGAAAGAGCAACCATTCTGGAAGCACCCAGTGATTCTGTTTTTTCAACAATCGATGAATACAAACTTAGGCGAATATATTTAAAACATGGGATCTCTTAGGAGGAAGTTAAAGTATCTAATGAAACAGACAGACCCCGCAATCTTCTAGAGGGTACACTATGATGAGTCGATTGATGTGTTTTGTAGGTTCCATTCCTCCGTTTCCGCCATTCGTCGTTGACTTTCTAAGACGAATGCGAATTACCCCCATGTAACTCCATCCCAATGCCTACGCCTACCTGTATACGTTGTACATTGCCTATATGGAAATCATGGGCATGGAGATCACTTTCGAGGATATTATCTTCTTTTATCACTTCAAGCATTAGACAAAGGAAACCCCGTCTTTCGTATACTTCGAGTCCGTGTCAAAAAGGAAAATCGTCAACGAAGGATATAACAAGTAGGAGATGTGAAGCCTGAATAGTTTTACATTAAACATCAGGTTGGATGAATTAGGTGATGGCTTAAGTTGAGTAAGATTCAAACTTTGACGCTCTAGTTTTAATTATCATAACGAATGTGCTAACTTATCTTATTATTTTGTAGTTGCGAACCCGAGGAAGGAGGAGAACCAAGTATACTGGGATCGTTTGAGTCATCTACTAAACGGTGACCCGGATTTTTTAAATGCTAGAAAGTGTTTGGTGAACAACTATCTTCATCGTCTTCTTTCCTTGAATCGGAGTATAGGTCATGGGGGAGGTGCTTATTTATATGTGCCCCCCCGCTCAAGTCCCTTCTGCACCTGCAGGAACCAGTAATGTGCCCCCAGTCGAGGGGTCGATTATAACCTCAGTTGAAAAGGGAGAGAGCTCCAGATCCCAAGAAATTGTAGGACTTGGGGAAGTACCACAATTAGGAGATAGAGAAATGACTCCTGCTCAAGATCTTGACACCTTCCTTACAGGTCCTTCTCCAACGCATGTTCAAGTTGATGAAGTTCTGAACAGGCCAATTGGGGGGAGCCCCAGGACGCTGACCCAAAAGATGCTTCTATTTTAGAAAGACAACCCTCTCCAAAGACACCATCTCTAGTCAAGTCCCGTGCTGACGATCCTCAATATGACGATTCCATACTCGAGGATCTGAGCAAGCTTTCTTTGCCTGATGGCCTCTATACTTCTCAGGATATCAGGACAGAATCCTCCTTCCTCACCTCCGAGGAGGATGTCACTCCTGCGAAAGCCGAGGAAACCCCAAAGACAAGCCTGACTTCGGGCTTTGGTCCGTTGGGGGAATCACATAGGACACATACTACACTAGAACTGCACGTCTCAACACTTATGCAATATGTTAGTTCTGAATTCTAATATTTATTTGATTTAATTTGCAGAGAAAATGCCCCATCGTCGTTATCCTATGAGAGACATTCGTACAAGCATGCCTAGGTTCGATTCTGATATTGAACACGACCGACGTGACAACCACGGGAGCGATAACAGGAAGCATCACGATTTCCACTGCTCTTACTCTTCATGCTCTCGTTCCTCTTATAAGTCAGATGCTAATAAGTATAAGAGCCATCAATATCGTCGTGAAGCGGATAAGCCACCATCTAAAGCTCCAACTCCTTCAAAGGAATCACTCTCTCAGGAGAAAACGCTGCTGAAGCACTCGGACCCACATGGAAAAACCAAGGATTTGGGCAAAGAGCAGGAAAAAAGCAAAGCGGCTCTTGTGCCCACCAAGCGGCGAAACATTGACATCACTACAACGAGGCATATGATACCTGACTCCGAAAATGAGGATAAACTAAAAATTTTAAGGAAAAAATTTCTAGATCACCAATTTGGGAATATGCATTTTTTTCTAGCCCTTGAGCTAGTATCTTCAAATTGGGCAGATGAAAGTCAAGGCAAAGATAGATTTTGTGGATAAACAATACAAGGAGATGCACAAGTATTCGTAGAATCTTTCACAGATCATCCGTGATCTATTGGCCAATGTAGGCACCATGAAGGAGATGGCTGAGTTTGATGTGAAGGCTATTGAAAACACAGAGAAATAGCTTGAGGATGCCCAGGCCAAGTTTTCCCTTGCGCAGCGTGACATCGATAACTACAAGAAACGGTACGAAGAACTGCAAAAGTGCTACTCTACCGAGCTCGATTCCCATAGCCAGGAGCGCACAACCTTGGAAAAGCAAGTTGAGGATGCTAAGTCAGAGAGTACAGAAGCAAAGTTATCTTGTTCTCTCCTCGAAGAGGAAAAGGCGGAGTTAGAAAAGAAGAACACCGATTTGGAGGCCAAGCTAGCATAGGTTGAGTCTAGGGTGGTCTTAGCCGAGGGGAATGCCAACATTGCCATCAAATCTGCTACCGATTCTAGTGCGTAGGTTGCCGAGGCCTAGAAGGAAATAGACGGCTATGGTGGGCTTATGATTGAATTCTTTGCTCAAGTGATTCGCACTCGGGACATTTCTTGGATCAAAGGCTATCCGACGACTCTGTTCGGTGTGTGGGATCAGATCATTGACGATGAAAAGCGGCGGCTTAAGGTTGACACTATTGATGAGGAAGAGCTCATGAGAAAATATTTGAGAGGTGACGAGCCAGAGCATTTGGCTGAAGGGAGGAGGTTGATCCATGCAATTATGGAGGAGGAGAGGCGCCAAGCCAAAGGAAAGGATACTCTCGAAGGCGGCTCTAGTTCTTTATCTATCGTTCCTGAGGCTACTGAAACAGAGGGGTATAATCCCGATCATCCAGGGATTCCAAAGGCAGCTCTCCTATCTCCAATTGTCCAATCAGCTCTTGAGAATTTTGCTACTCTTACTGATAAGTCATCTGAAGGTATCTCCACCTTCTCTCCTCAATTTGTAAACTCTATTGTAGCTTGTCGTCGCATTGTAGAGAAAACAATTGAAAAGCCCATGTCCTCTCCCGAGCTAATAACTATTGCTTCTTGTTTTTTAGGTGCAAAGATCACTGAGGAGGCTAGAGAGAAGAAAGAGGAGGTAACTGAAAAGCCATTGTGCCATCTAATGCTAAGGTTCCCAAGGACGAAGATGTGATATATGCTTTAAAAGACATTGACGGTAATCAAGGTGAGGAAGATGAAGATGTTGTCGTGATTGGGGACTCGGGAGGGACGAAGAACATGACTTTGGAGGAAAGAAAGGCAAAGAACGATGAGCTTTTGAAAGCCAAAATTGAGGAAGAACCCCTCAACATTGATCCCATCCAGGCAATTGCTGCTGGGTCTAAATTGATTGTTAAGCTTTCTTCTCGGTCAATCACCGAGGAGTTAGCTCAGAAATCCTCTTCCAATCCAAGTGCAACTCCCTCAGACAAGAAAAGGAAGAAACATATCCTCACTGATGCTGATCGAGAAGAAAAGGAGAAGCTTAAAGCCGCTAAGAAGTCCAAGTCTTCCCCAAATCTCGAGTGAAATACAGTTTGGTCTTTTCATTTTGTTTTCCACTGGACTTCTGCAGTTGTAGCGAGTGTGGCCCTCGCGCTTTTGATTAGTTCCTTTGTGTAAATCCGCACTTTTGTAAATAAATTAGTTTCCCTGGAATGTCAAATATTTGCAAGCTTGTCATTTATTTCAATCAAATGTAGTTGTAATCAAAACACTAGAATCTAAGTAATAAACAATAAATCACATAACAATTCAGACAAGGGTTTAATCTAGCACCCCTGCGAACAATAATTTTTGTAATAAAAAATTATTACTAAATTAAGTAACAAACAACAGGGGGTGTGATTTGTATGTGTGCCCTCAATCAATCTTGAATAAAGTGCCTAGTCAGGGCTTGTTCGGGATTGATTAAGATCGACATTGGATGGCCCACAATCCTTCTGTGGAAAGTGCGGGCTCAGCTTTCATTCTAGCCCCCATTCCTTCAGTGGGGTAGGAACCCTTTTTTTGGCACTTGGTCTCTGTGCCTTTATACTCTCCTGTCGTATGCCCAGGTTAGAGTGTGGTCAAGACGGCCTTTAATCGTGGTGCACCGTCACGCCCTGTGGATGTCATCTTCCTGTACTTTATACTCTCTCTCGAAACATGAGAGTTAGAGTGGTGGACGATATCTTCTCATCCTTTATACTCCCTCTCAAATCATGAGAGTTAGAGTTAATCTGATGAGCGGTTGCGTCATTCGCCTCGGCTTTCCATCTACCTCTAATTCCTATAGCGGGATTTCACCGGTTCAAGTGTTGTTCTTGCCCTCGATTTTAATTTAAGTCCGATGTTTCAAACCAAGATCAAAATAATCACAGGACACAAAGAAATAAATGCAAGAAAAGTAAATGACATGCAATATTTTATAGTGGTTCGGCCAAATCATAGCATACGCCCATTTTATAATCTTTTGTTTATATCAACTAGACTGTTCTAGGCAAGTGGCGCCTTTTTACATAGTTTACAAAAACAAAAGAATCAACACAATCTCAAGTCAAGTAATGCTGCAAGTGCTAGGCATTCCACACTCTGGGGATTTCATCGCCATCTATGGTCGTTAAGTTAAAAGCTCCTTTATCAAGTTTCCATTGGATGACATACGGTCCTTCCTATTTCGAACCCAGGAAAATGGGGGTTAGGAAGATGCGCTTCAAAACCAGGTCTCCAGGCTCAAAGGTTCGGGGATGAACCTTCTTGTTGTAGTACTGAGCGACCTGGTATTTGTGCCTCGACGTACGTAGGTCTGCTTCGTCCATATTTTCCTTAATCACATGCAAGGACTCAAGGAGAAGCGCTTATTTGTTCGTCATTGGATTATAATATGTTGTTCTGTGAGAGGGGACTTCCAATTCCACTGTAATGAATGCTTCTGATCCGAATGAAAGTGAGAAAGGAGTATGACCAGTTGCCGATTTGTAGGTCGTTCTGTAAGCCCACAATACTAAGGGTAATTCATCGACCCACATGGCTTTCGCCTGCTTCAATCGCTTCTTTAGAACGGACTTAATGATTTTGTTTACTGCTTCGACTTGTCCATCCGACTGCGGATTAGCTACTACAGTGTATCCCTTCTAGATTCTATATTTTGACAGAAATCTTTGAATTTTGTACTGTCGAACTAGCTTCCGTTGTCATTTATGATGTCTTTGGTGATTCCAAATCGGCAAATTATGTTTCTGACAACAAAATTAATCACCCGCTTTGTTGTGGTCGTAGCCAACGGCTCAGCTTCTGCCCATTTTGTAAAGTAATCTACGGCCCCGATTGCATACTTTGCTCCGCCTTTGGCGATTGGTAGGCTTCTAATGATGTCTATTACCCCACACATCGAACGACCACGGGCTCACCATTGAACTGAGTTGGCTGGGAGGTGCTCTGGGAATTTTTGCAAATTTATAGCACCTATCGCAACATCGTGAATAATCCATTTCATCCCGATTTACAGTAGGACAGAAGTAGCCATACTGCAATATCTTCTTTGCCAACATCTGATCTCTGGTGTGATCTCCTCATTTGCCTTTGTTCCCTTCTCTCAACACACATTTGTCTTCATCATGGGCTATACACCGGAGTAGGGGTACCGAAAATCCCTATCGATAAAGAACTTCACCCTGCATGACATATCTTGAAGCTTTGCGAACTATGACACACCTCACACTTTTTTATCGGGAGTGTCTCATTCTGCAGGAAGTTTGAAACGACCCAAACTTCCCAGTAAAGGAAAGGCTGGATTTCTTTGAGAACAACACACATCAGATCACAAACTGAAGAACATTTTATTGCTGATTACAACAATTACATCAGAGTACAAGAATATAACTAAGTATGAACTTATAATATACATTGGAAATACAATAAGATCAGAGTTTTAAATTTCATTTAAATAGCAGCGGAAAAATAATACAAATATACAACTGAAAGGAATATACGGATACAGAGCTTTCCGAATACCGCTTCAGCTGTAAACCAGGATCCTGTAAATATATCTGCAAAAAGCTACTCGACTGCCCGTGTGGAAAATATGGGCACCCGAGTTTGCCAGTGAAACAAACTACAGGTCAGTCATGGAACTGGTATGAGAAATCTTAACTTAACTTATCTAATAACATGGCTAATCACAGGACCACGCCACTAACGCGGAACGGTTTACTCCATTGGATTGCCAGTGCAGAAAATAAAGTAAATCGTTAAACAACGCAATGCTTTTTAGAAAAATGAAACCATTATAAGACCCAAGTCCCATCACACAATGCAACGCAAACCAGAGGATAGGGTTTTACCTTATAATGGTCAAAAGATGCTTGATACGGTAAAACATATTTAATATTAGTGTGTATATGTTTTCATAAATCATTTCAATCATAATGTATTAATCATAGACGACATAGTACCCCATCCTACTATGTCGCCATACTAGTTCTACAATCAAAACCGCAAGGTCGTATTGGAAATTGGATTTCCAACATGAGTCGAGGCTAGGGGCAAGCTCCTCTCCGATTCGAGACACTCTAGCAAATGCCTCGGGATCCCCCGCAGTGAACCCTTGGATGCGGTAGAGCCGGTCCTCGCCTATCGGCAGTGGATTAGTTATGCCTGAACACACGTTTCCCAGTTCCTTTGAACCTATAATATGACCACTATCGGCCTATAAAAATCCGAGACGCCTCAAAATCCATCATCTACATAAGTAAAATGCCAGGCCGTGTTAAAGCACTGACACTACCACTAGCTAGAAAGAAACGTGTGCACTCCCTACGGTCCATATCCCGTTTTTGACTCATACCGAGGTGTGAGGCTCACGAAGTCACGATATACACAAAGCTATGCCGTAATAGGCTATGCTTTGATCATCCCACAAGGCCCTGCTTTTCAACAAAAGCCTTGATCATTTGCATCTTGGCGTGCCACATTGACAATTCACGCCATGCGATCAATCACTGTTAATATATACCAGGGTGTTAAGTAGAGAACAAATCCTCCACCACCAAACAGACATACATTAACAGAAATCGATTTAATTCACATGGAATGAAATCCAATGTCAGATACGCATCCATTTACTAGCTTATGCTCTGGGTCTGGGCGAAAACCAAATCCGAACAATCAACAATAGTCCGGAAGGCCACCCTGAAGCCCCTTCAAGGTAGCTACTCCCATCAGGGTCTCTGTAGCAACACATCCATTCCATGTGAAGATTGTCGGTCTTCAACCACCGTCTTCATCTTCGACTCTTCATCGTCGTAGAAATTATTCGAAATGGGTTAAACCCGGTCTTTCCGAATAACTCACGTATTTTCTTGTAATTAAAAAAAAATCAAGTATTATAAAAACACATCCAACGCCTCATTCCAATTCAGAATATTCTTTTAAATAAAATATTCAAATTATTCTATCAAAGATAAACTCTTTAAATTATTCTTAAATTTTAATGATTTATTAAACCCCCAATTTGGTTTTAAAAACAAAAATCATTATTCAATGATTATTTTAAGTTTAAGAAATTTATCTTATCTTTAACTGGGTTAAAGAACTAATGTCATTTAAAACATTGTTCACGGTAAACCCAAAATCATCTTCCATAAAATATGGAATCTTTCCAGAAATCAAATCAATATATAATCGTTATAAATTTATGTATCCGACCAATAATATAAATGGAATAACGGCAAAGCCTCTTAAATTCCATATGTAGTATCGGTCTTCTTTTACAGAAGCTTATCCTGGTTATTATCAACTCGAATTCCATTCAATTCCAATTTAATATATTAAATTGAAAACTTTACTTTTGGAACATTTCCATTTAAATCTTAATAAAAGATTTATAAATTTCAAAACATACTTTCGCTGTCAGTTGGGTTAAAGAACAAATGTCGCTTAGAAACACAGTTCACAATAAACCCGACTCACACTTCATCTTATTTCAATTACTAAATGAAAACTTTAATAATCTAAATTAAAAGATTATTCTTTTCATATGGGGTTTAAGAACAGTGTTATTTAAGACGCTATTCACGACAACCCAAAATCTAATTTATTTAATTTAACTTCAATTAAATCTTAACAAATTGGAAAACTCATTAGATCTAAATTTTATGATTTATTATAATTAATAACTAGTTTATTTCAATAGAAATATATTTTCTCAAAATATATTCTTTTTCTAAAATATTCTTTTCAAAAGTATATTTTCTAAAATATTCTTTTCAAAAGTATTTTTCTAAAATATTCTTTTTCTAGAATATTCTTTATTGGAATGTGACTCAACCAACAACCATATATTTTGTATGGAATCAACAATCATGATAAATAATTATCAAACATCCAAATGACGACCAAAGTGGAATCTATAACTGTGTGAGCATAAAAGTAAAGAACTGACGCTCATCACAGACTGGCAATCCATCGATTGACAGATAATTTAACATTGGGATTAGTGTGTATCCAATATCATCCAAATACCCGTGTGGGGTTTCATCCATCAAGCAATTAATAATTCATTTGTGCACTTGGGCGATGTGTGAAAATTATCGTCCCAATCACATAAATAAGTCGGGTAACTTGTAAATGGATGTGTAATATTCAATTTTGAACACACAACATTTATCTTTAGTATATCGAATACTTCTATACAACAACCATATATTTCAAACCATCTCTAACATCATATTTAAATGATTAATTCTTCTCAATGAAACTATTTTACATTGAAAATGTATTTTCTAATGTTCACTCTTGTTGTTGAAATCAAATGGCCATAAAGCCATGATTTCAATTCTACTTACTTTATTTCAACTTTTATTACATTGAAAAATGTAGTGTTATATTCAATCTTACATTGAAAAATGTAGAGTTTTATTGAATCTTTTATTATATTGAAAAATGTAATTCTCTTTTTACTGTCATTCTTTAATTACATAGAAAAATGTAATTTTAAAATCTATTCTATTTATTCTATTCTTTTTATTGTCTCTATTCTAACAATAAAAATGTGACATTTACATCTATTCTTTTTCTTGCATAAATAATGGCCATAAAAATTGTAGCTTTAAGATCTATGCTTTTATCTACATCTAAAATGTAAAAATATAACTTTAATTCTGATCTTTTATGGAATAATAAAATAAGAAGGAAAATGTCACCTTTTATTTTAATTTACATAACAATGTAATTCTTTAACTTTATTCTTTAATTACATAGAAAATGTAATTTCTATTTAATCTTTTATTTACATTGAAAAATGTAAATTCTTTACTTCCTTTTATTTACATGGGCAAAATGTAAATTCTTTAATTCCTTTTATATAAACAAAAATGTTCATTTCTAACTCATTCTTTCTAATGTATAAAAATATACATTCTTAACTCATTCCTTTAAAATGTATACAAACATACATTTTTAATTCATTTCAAAAGTAACGGATTTTACTCCAATAAACATTTTATAACAAAAATGTTATTTTATGTCTAGTGTAACATTTCATAACAAAAATGTTATTTTGTCCTTAATAATCTGATTCACAGAAATGTAAATTTTGTTTATAAAACTTTTAATGCAAACCAAAATGTGAATTCTGTTCGTAAGCTTTTAATGCAAACAAAAATGTAAATTTTGCTTATTAACTTTTAATGTAAACAAAAGTGTCAATTCTGTTTATAAGCTTTTAATGTTAAATAAAATGTATATTCTAACTAATCCCTTTAATGTTAACAAAATATGCATTCTTTATTTCTATAATAATTCTTTCACAAAAATGTGATCTTTATTTATAATTTTACACTTCCATATTGTAAACAATATAAAAATAAAAACATAATTCCTCTTTATAGAAAAAGGATGTTTAAGAAAATCTATTCTTTTTAATGTATAAAAATGTTCATTTAATCTCTCTAACATGTTTAATACAAAATGATATTTCATTTCTCTAACATGTTTTTAACAAAAATGCTATTTTATTTCATTCTTCTAAATATGACAAAATTGCACATTTTGCTTCATTCTATTTATTTTAACATATACGAACATTTTTATCTATAACCTTCTTATAATAATCTTTCTATTTTAATGGGCAAAGATGTTATTTTCATAACCAATTTCTAATCAAAATGATATTTTGATTTGCAAAGAATATTTCAAATAAAAAGGTTGTTTTTATTTCTATAATCAATTTCTAACATTTGATTCAAAATGGCAAAAAAATATAGTCTTTTATTTCAACTCTTTTACTGTATAAAATGTATATTTTTGTTTAATCTTTTTATGAACAAAAATGTTGATTTTGTCTAATTCACTTTTAATATACAAAAATGTGATACTTTCGTCAAATCTTTTCAATGTAACAAAATATGATTATTTTGTCTGACCTTTTCAATGTAACAAAATGTGATAATTTTGTTTTAACTCTTCTTTAATGTTCAAAATGTGATAATTCTGTCAAATTCTTTTCAATGGACAAAATATGCATTTCTAGTTCATACTTCTTAATGTACAAAAATATTCATTTTCGTACAATTCCCTTTTAATGTACAAAAAATTAAATTTTATATAATTCCTTTTTAATGTACAAAATATTCAATTCTCAAATCATACCTTTTAATGAATAGAAACATACATTCTCAAATCATAAAAATGTTTATTTTATATGTATAATATATTTTCAACTAAAATGTTAATTTTACTAAAATGTCACATTTTACAATGAAAATGTTAATCTTTCAAATTTTAATATCACCATTTACATAAAAATGTAAATTCTAATTTTAATATCACTTTTTCATAAAATGTAAATTTTATTTCTTGTGCCATATTTACATAAAATGTAAATTCTATTTTTAATGTCGTACTTTACAAAATATGTAAATTCTATTCTTAATGTCAGAATTTACATAAAATGTAAATTCTAGTCAAAAATGTCATTTTATTTTTCTAACAAATTTCCATTTAAAAATGCCATCTTTATTTATGATATGACATTTTCTGGCCAAATGTTATTTTAATTTTCTATGTAACGTTTTGTATCAAACTGTTATTTTAATACTGATACGACATTTTATAAACCAAAACGTTTAATCTATTTTAACAGAACATGAACATTACAATTCGTCATAACAACAAACAGATTCATACATTACATTCCACACAGAACAATCACGAACAATAACAAACTAAAAATAACTGTAGATTTGTTATAACAAATTCATAATTATTTTTAAATAATAAATAGATAAATAAATAAATAAATAAATAAAATAGATTTCTCATCGATAGTCAAATTCTGAACAGTTTCACGTTTGAAATTCTCTGAAATTCAGAATTGCTCCGTTTCAGTTCTAGTGTTTTCCATAGCGTAGTATTTCCAGATACGAGTTCAACGCAACTGACGGTTCGTGATTTCGTCGCTGTATGAAAAAGTTATCAACGTTTTAAAGGTTTGAAAAAAATAAAAGGATAATTAAATTAAAATTAAATTAATTATCTTTCTCCCCTTTTACTCTTTATTCCTCTTCTTCCTATTAATCGTCAAACCCATCACGATCTGAAAGTCCTCACCGCGCCGCCTCTCTGGAGGACCGGACCTCCATCCCAACGCCCCACGTCAACCACCGAAGCACCCCCTCACCACGGCCTGAGCCTCGCCCAGCTCGCACCCCCCTATGGCCGGAAAACCCACCCCAAAGTCGGCGCCTATAGCCTAGAAATTCGCGCCCCATACTCAATGAAAATCGATCATGACCGTAGGATTCATCCAACTCGAAGGCCTCTACAATTTCCCTTTTGGAGTTTCAATTTTTATTTAGAGGATTTAGAGAAAATAAGGAATCAAATTCGGTTGTTTTTGGCCATTGAAATCAAAGAAGGCGGCGCTGGTATATAGGAATTAGGGTTTGGAAGAGATACGGCGTATTTATACAGTATTTCTGGTGTATTTACAACGTATTTTACCTTATTTTAATTAATTTCTCACTGCTAACCCCAAATCAAACCCAACGAGCCCCTAGCTAATAACCCCCATGCCGGACACAATGGACTATGTTTTGTAACCCAGTTTGGCTGTTCCTATATGTTTTTCTTTAAATTTAATTAAAAATCATTTAATTATTAAATTCAAACATACATTTTAAATTACCGGGGCCACATACTGACTCTAAAAATTACAGAAAAATTATTTCTAGTTATGTTTTGACGATACGGTTCTAACAAGACTAATTTCATTGAATTCTGAGACCGTTTGAAAAATGGCTATTTTTAAGCTGATTAAATTTGACCGAAACTGACAAAACACGTTTTCCTTTGCCACGCTCACATATTGATTCGAAAAATTATGAAAATTGAGATCTAACAATAATTTGACATTCCGATTCCAACAAAAGTGGTTTCGTCGAAAACCGAGGTCATTTGAAAAATGGCTATTTTTAAGCCCAATATATTATATTAAAAAATATATAAATTCTACAACGACTTTTCTAAATTTTAAACTGGACATAACTGGACATAACTTTTGACTTTTCTAATGTTAGAGTAAAAGAAGAAGAAGAGTATCAACACTACAGAATCAGAGTAGAACAGAGTCTCACAACGGAATGAATAAATTAAAATATATCGATACACTTTACATAAAGAGAAAACTGTGTATATATGATTACACAATCAGAGCACACAACTAGATCAGCCTATACAATGCTGATATATACAACATACACAGTGGAAATGAACTTATACCAAAAAATACAGGAATACGTATCAACTTCGGCTCCTCTCCTGAAACTCGAAGCATAACCCAATGCAACCTGAAAAATGTACTCGGTCTGACTGAGCCTATTTTGAGAAAAAAAATCACTGGGATTCGATCAATCTGGAGTACTTCTAGTGAGAAAACTCATATCACAAAGAACTTGCTTAATTTTTAGAAATTCTTTGAAAGAATGGAACTTTTGGAAGACATGACCACACATAAATCTAACGAATCAGATTTTTCAATCATTTGAATTCAAATATTTAATTTTTGTTTTAACTATTACATTTGGAATATTAACGGATTTTAATACAGAATTCGTTTACTAAACGACGATTGAACGTATTAATTTATATTAAATTTAAAACGAACTCGTAACGCCATGGTAGTTTGTAATATTGAGTTTTGAACTTCAGTTTATTATACAGAATCGTTATCAGTCGGAATCCTGTGAAACAAGAAACGTTGAATCTATTAGATTATAATTTTCTATTTAAAGAGAAAAATCAGATTTTTTTTCTTATATACTTTGAGTTATGTCCAAATCAAAATTTCAAATAATCGGTATGGATTCGTTTATAAACGATAACGTTTATTTAATAAGTTATAAAAGGAATTCTATATAACTTGGATATCGTCTAACTCGAAAATGTTAATGTTGAGTTTAAAATCCATATTGGTTGAATTTGAAGTGATATAGTATTTTATTTGGATATATACGATAATGATAATTTATTATTATCAAATTTAATTGTTTTGGATTTTAATTAATATTACATCAATTAAAAGCCTTAAGAATAGCTATTTTTCAAACGACCTCCGTTTTTCGATGAAACGAATTTTATTAGAATACCTATGGCTAGTTATTGCTAGATTTTCTATTTGGAGCCAATCAGAGTTGTTTGTGAGCATGCGATATTTTAAATATGAACCAATGAATAAATTGAAATTAAAATAACGTTGTAACACCCCGGATTTTTGAATAATCGATTTAACTAAATTAAAGAATAATAAATCTCAGACGTGAGAATTATGGGGATTGGGTTGCGCCATTGTGTTCGTCTCGGAATTCTAGAGGAGATAGAGTCCGAGTTTGCGGGAAACGAGTACCGGATGAAAGAGTTATGGACGAACGAAGTTTGGTGGCAAAGTAAAGAAAAAAATAATATATAAATGCACTGGCGCACTTGGGAAGTGCGCCAGTACATATTTACACTGGCGCACTTGCAAAGTGCGCCCAGGCCGAGGCTGGAGCCTGCACAGCTTTCTGGTTCAGGCTGACCTGTGTTGTTGAGTCCATTCTGACTCTTTGCTGAGTCATTAGGGCTGACTCATCACCCTATCATAATTGAATGGTTTTGATTAACCCTAAGAACATCCGACGGCTTAAATTAATTCATAACTCTATAAAAAGACCCCTAGACACAAACCCTAAATCAGAATTAAAACAAAGACCATGGCCGTCATGTTGTTGTTTTGAGCCCTAGAGCATCCGCCACCAAATAAAAGATAAAGAACAGCAACCAAATCAGAACTACCCAACCCTAACAGCGATTCTTCATCAAAGGAGCGCTAATTCGACTGCTTTTGAGTGGTGAGATCGATAATCTTAGCAAAATAATTAGTAATTTAATTAGATTAAGTTATAACACGGATTTGTATGGATGTGCTATGAAGTATTGATTGTATGTTGTAATGATGTTGTAGGATTATGATTGAAATATCTTTGATGTTATGTTGTGATGCAAAGTTATGTTGTTATTGTAATAACCCGGAAAATCTGGGCCAGTTTAAAATTTTTATTTTGGCAATTTTAGCGAATTTTGAATATTAAAAATAGATTATTTTAAATAATATCGACGAGAAATTTATTGTGAATATAATTAGAACGTATATATTATATACTTCGTCGTTAGAATATAAATAATTATATATAATTATATATAGAATTGAAAATGGCGCGGTAGTTCGATAATTCGATTTCAAACTTCAATTGAATGTACCGGGTGCAAAACAATCCGGATTTTAGTGAAACCAAAAGCAATAGGATCTAATTGATGATATCTTTCCAACGAATCCGAAGAATCAAAATTTCATAGCGGGAATCAAAAGATATGTCCAGTTGAAAATTCTGAATAGTCGCAATGGAATTCAGGCCCTTAAAAATAGAAATTTTGCAAACGACCTCGGATTTCGACGAAACCACTTTTGTTGGGTCCGTGATGTCAAATTATGGCTAGATTTCAAATTTCATAATTTTTCAATTCAATATGTGAGCGTGGCAAAGGAAAACGCGTTTGACCAGTTTTAGTTGATTTTAATCGACTGGAAATTGACCATTTTTCAAATGGTCTCAGAATTCGACGAAACTAGTTTTGTTAGGACCGTATCGACAATACGAAGCTAGAAAATATTTTTCTGGAATTTTTAAAGTTCGTATGTGACCCCGGTAAATTGAAATGCGCGTTCAAATTCAAAATATAGAGTTATATGTTGATTTTGACAGAAACTGATTATAACGATCGAATCAGCCTACGATACATATCCCATTGTGTTCGGAATAGGGGTAAAACGCTAGGGACGACAGGCGGTGGGGCTCGTTTAGAGGTCGTATGTAAAAGTCAATATTTTGAAATTAAAATAATAAAAGAAAAATTCTCTTTCCTCACCCTATTACCTCTCTGCCCCCCCCCCCCCCCGTTTATTTTGTCAGAATCGAAATTAAAAAAAACTTGCTAAACCCTTGAAGGGCGCCGCCCTCTGCCCGACCACCATCGCCGGAGGCGGCGGGCCCCTGCTCCCTCAAGCGGCGCACCGCTCCGTTCTCCCTCCCCTCCCTTTCCTCTGGCACCAGCTCCGATGCCCGAACCCCCACATCGAAGTAGCCCAACGCCTGATGCCAAGCCCTGCCGCGCCACGCCCCATCGCCTGTCCCTCCCCTCCTCCGTTCGACGACCGCCGTACCCTCTCCCCTCCTGATGTCAACCGACGCAAGCAAACCCCCACCCCTTCGAAGTTCAACAGCAAAACCACCCCCTCCTTTCAAAAAAAAAATGTAAGTTTTATGTATTTGTTTTTATTTGTTTATTATGTAGGTGTTATTATGAATTTAAAAATTGTTTTTAGCATAAAATAAAATCAGTTTTTTTATATATTATGGCATTAAGAAGAAATGATTTTTAATTAACGTAAGAGAGGATTTTTATATGATAAAACATGTGATTTTTAGAAACTGAAAATATGCGATTGTTACTTGTGTAAAGGCAAGATCTTTGTTTGTTTGAAGTTTTGATTTTTAATTTAGAGGAAAGGATATAATTTTTATATAATCATGGAGTTAAAAATATAATTTTTATATACGCATGAAGAATAAAAATATGATTTTCATTAGATATGGAGATTAAAAATATGATTTTTATATCATAGATAGGTTAAAAATATAATTTTTATACTAGTGGCAGAATTAAAAATATAATTTTTATACGATAGGAATAGTAAAAATACCATCTTTATATGTGTAGAAAGATAAAAATGTGATTTTTATATTGATATATTTATAAAGGCGAAATCTTTTTCTTATAAAGGCGAAATCTTTATTTTTATAAAGGCGAAATCTATATTTTTGAAAAGGCGAAATCTATATTTTTGAAATGGAATTTTTATCTATATGACATCGTAGTAAAAATTCGATTTTTATATATTGAATAGCGAAGTAAAAATTCGATTTTTATATATTGAATAGCGAAGTAAAAATTCGATTTTTATATATGTAGTGAATACGGATGACGAAAGAGAAGAAAGGCGAGAACGACGAAGACTTCTCTAAATGAAGAGGCGTGGAATTGGATAGCTTTCGGTGAGAACTTCTCATTCTTCAATTTCTTTTCTAGTTATATATATATATACTAGGATGCAGACGGTGCTTAGTAGCACCCGACACAATCGTCCACAGACCATGGACTTGTTTGTTTGATTGCAAAAATTAGTTAGAGTATTTGATTGAAATTTGAATTGTTTGGTGAAATGAATTGATTTGATTGATGTGTGAATGGCGTAGGCCTTCACTAGACCGGGGATAAGGCTAGGCCTCGTCCCGTTTCTAGTATCGTGCTGTTATGCCGTCAAAATTTTCTAAAATAAGTTAGAAAAATAAAAATATCAATTTTATTGAATGAATGAACTGAATAGAAATTCATATGTTAAAATAAAATGTTTTATCGTTAAAAATATAATTTTTAACGTGAATATGAATATAGTGAATGTGAATAAATAAATATTCATTTACAAACCGGACGGTTTGTTTATGTACACCTATTTGAATGACATTGATTGGGACGATAAATTTTACACATCGCCCAACTACACAAATAAAATCTGTGTTTGTTGGTTTGAAACCCCACACGGGTGTTGGGATGAAATTTGAAGTTCACTCATCCTGATTGATTAAATATGTCGATCGATTGATTGACAGGCTGTTATAAGCGTTAGATATCTATATTTGATGCTTATACAGTGTAGTGCACTTTGGTTGATGGTTGATTATTTTTCAATGCTATTATATACGTGTGATGTATGAAAATCCATATAAGTAACATTATATGGTAATTGATTGGGCCTCATTCCAATTTGAAAATTTTAGAACAATATAAAATAAAGGTTCATGTGTTGACTGTACTCATCCATTGAGATTAGTCATGTGTTGAACGAAATATTTTAATAATAAAGTTTACATCTTTATCAATATAAAATAAAGGTTCATGTGTTGACTGTACTCATCCGTTGAGATTAGTCATGTGTTGAACGAAATATTTTAATAATAAAGTTTACATCTTTATCAATATAAAATAAAGGTTCATGTGTTGACTGTACTCATCCGTTGAGATTAGTCATGTGTTGAACGAAATATTTTAACAATAAAATTTATATCTTTATCTCTATAAAATAAAGGTTCATGTGTTGACTGTACTCATCCGTTGAGATTAGTCATGTGTTGAATGAAATATTTGAAAAAGAAATATTTGAAATAGAATATTTGAAAATAGAATTATAAGAAGCCGTGTTGATTAGATTGACGCCATTTTGACGTGAACGATATTTATATCGATTTTATTCATTTTAAAATGAATATTGAAAAGTGATTTCAAAATCGAATATTTTGAAATGGAATTTGATTTCAATTGAATATATAATAAATTTGATTTGAATTGAATCTATAATAAATTTGATTTGAATTGAATATATAACGAATTTGATTTCAATTGAATATATAATGAATTTGATTCAAATAGAAAACGGAAATGAATTGAATATAAAATGATTTCGAAATGAATGGAATATAAAACGATTTCGAAATGAATTGAATATAAAATGATTTCGAGATGAATGGAATATAAAACGATTTCGAAATGAATTGAATTGAAAATGAATTAAATTGAATAGAAAACAAATTGAATTCAAATGGAATAGAAAACGAATTTGAATTAAATCGAATAGAAAACCAATTTGAATTGAATCGAATAGAAAATCAATTTGAATTTAATCGAATAGAAAACGATTTCGAAATGAATTGAATTGAAAAAGAATTCAAATTGAATTGAAAGCGAATTGAAATGAATTCAAATTGAATTGAAATTTGAATTGGATAGAAATGAAATTTTAAAACGAATTTATAAAGAAGAATTCAATTTTGCTTTGGATTGAAATGGAAGTTGAAATTGTTTTTGAAACGAATTTAAAACTATTTATAAAATTCGTTTTGAATAGAAATCGACGAAATATATATTATATACATAATATAATGGCCTGAATAGAACGCGCCGCGCCGCGGCAGTTCGTGAATTTCGACCATTTATTTCGAACGAACATTACGGGAGATCCGACCGTCGGATTCTCCTAAAACCGGAACCGTTGGGTTCGTGTCGAAAAGAGCTTTCTAACGAATATTAGAAATTTGAAATCTAACGGTTGGATTTGGAGATACGTCCAAATCAAATTCGAAAAAGGTCGCTGTAAGTGCGGTTCGATGGCCGTTGATGGAAATCGACTGTACGGGCCTTGATAAAATTATTAAAAATAGTAATAATTTGGGTAAAATCATAAGAAATGATTTGAGAAAAATTGGGGTGAAAAACTCCATATTTGAAAAGATAAAAATGGATTTTTATCGAAATGAACTAGTTTTGAACTAAATTTAAAACCCAATTATTTTTAAATAAATAAATTAGATTTAAAAAGGGGTTTTAAATAATCGGAATTTCTAATATATTTGATTGGATTTGAAATGGGTTTATCGTGAACGGTGTTTTAAATAACACTAGTTCTTTAACCCGATAATAAATAGAATGTGATATGGGTTTATCGTGAACGGTGTTTTAAATAACACTAGTTCTTTAACCCGATAATAAATAGAATGTGATTTGGGTTTGTCGTGAACTGTGTTTTAAATAACACTAGTTCTTTAACCCAGTAAAGGAGTTTTAAATGAATCTGCAATTAGATTGAAATTCGAATTGATAATCTAAATTATCAAATTTGACAAATAAGCGAGAATGGAGTATCACCAATTTTGCTCCAAAGCGATAGTTAAATCCTTAATTAGATTTGAACGTGAAATGGTAATTAATTTTACCGACAACATCGTGGTGTTAGATATGGAGTATTACCAGTTTTGCTTCATGGGATGAATAGGTTGGGATTGGGAAATAAAATAAATAATTACTTCGGTGTGGTTCACTAATCTCGACTAGTTTAGAAAACCATAATTTGGTTTGAAACGACATCCAAAGGAAGATTAAAGGATAAATTTTAAAGGATTTATCTTGGATAAAATTAATGGTAACCTTTCCCTAAGAATGTGATTTCGTGAATAAAAGGATATTCTGCATTGGAATGAGGCGTATGTTGTGTTTGTGTAACATTTGTTTTTAATATACGCGAGTTGTTCGGAAACACCGGGTTTATACCCATTCTGAATAACCGACTCGACGAAATGTCGAAGATGAAGACGGTGGTTGAAGACCGGAAGTCTTCACATCGTTTGGATAATTACTGACGATCCTGATTGGGCTGTACACCCAAGAGGATGGAAATAGTTGGTGGTCGTCCAGACGTACTTGGAGACGGATGGATATGCGAGGAAAGTGCCTCCGGTTTCGTTCAGACCCTGAACGAACTTGTAAATGGATTAGGTGTCTGACATTGGATTTTATTCTGTGTTGATTGATTTCTGTTAAATATTTATCTGCTTGGCGGCGGAGAATTTATTCTCTTGCTTAACGCCCTTCTTTGAGACGTACGAGCTTAGAGGTTATATATCGATAGATATCAATCGCATGGCATGAATTGCCTGTGTGGCATGCTGAGTTGCATGGATCAAGGCTTCTGTTGAAAAGCAAAGTCTTGTGGTTGATGATCAAAGCACGGCCTTTGTGGCGTAGCTTTGTGTATAACGTGAATTCGTGAGCCTCACACCTCGGTATGAGTTAAAAACGGGATACGGGCCGTTGGGAGAGCACGACGTTTCTTTCTAGCTTTGGTGGTGTCAGTGACTTACCAGCCCTGACATTTATATACTTTTCACCTTTGTGGTTGTTGGAATGAGGCGCCTCGATTATAGGTCTGTAAGGACCGGGAAACGTGTGTTCAGGAATAACTAATCCTCTAACGTAAGTGAGGACCGGCCCAACCGCTCCAAGTGGCTGCCCAGAGTGTGTAGTCCTGAGCATTTGCTAGAGTGTCTCGAAGCGGAGAGGAGCTTGCCCCTTGCCTCGACTCATGACGGAAATCCAATTTCCAATACGTGTATTTCGGTTTTATTTGTAGAGCCTAGTATGGCGACATAGTGGGATGGGGCACTCATGCCGTCTATGATTTATATTTATGATTGAAATTGTTTTGACACTATACACTTATTATAGTATCAAATGATTTGTTTTAAACGTATCAAGCATGTTTGGCTGTTATAAGGTAAAACCCTATCCTCCGGCTTGCGTTGCATTGTGTGATGGGACCTGGGTCTTATAACAGCTTCATTTTCGAAAAAGCATTGCGCTGTTTATTCTATGCACTGATATTCTTGGGAGAAACCCATTCCGTGTTATACGGCGTGGTCCCTTGAATTACTATCTTTTAAAGTAAAGTTTTAAATAACTGTTTTAGTTCTCACACCAGTCACATGACTGACCTGGAGTTTATTGTTTTAACCTAAACTCTGGGTGCCCCTATTTTCTGCACGGGCAGCTAGTAGTTTTGGTTTTGCAGGTTTATATTCACAGGATCCTGGTTTACAGCTGGAATGATATCCGGAAAGCTCTGTATCCGTATATCACCTTCAGTTGTGCTTTGTATTATTTTCCGCTGCTATGTAATTTATTGTAATCTCTGATATTTGTCGAATGTAATTTATTCATTTATACTCTGTATATTCTTGTATCTGATGGAATTGTTGTAATAACAATGAAATGTTCTTCCGTCTGCGTTCTGTTTTGTCTTGTCCTCACAGTAATTCGTTCTTTCTCATCTCTTCGGAGACCGGGGAAGTTTCGGGTCGCTACATTTGGTATCAGAGCTTTGGTTTACAGAGCTCGAGAACAAGACACATTAGAACCATACGAAAGAATTCATCAGATATTGGATTAGTAATATCCAATTAGAATGACTCGTTAGAGATAGGATCAGTAGTATCCTAGAACGAGTGTGAAGAGTATATTTTTCAAATGAAAACAATTTTGTTTTGAAAATTTAAATCAATTCTACGTATTTGATTATTTATTTATTTTGAATATGGACAATCCGATATATAAAGATTTTGCATATACGCGTCATGAACGTATATTCGAAGTTTTAATATACCGGGTAGATAGAGAACCGCACTCTAGTAGCCCGACAATGTTCTGATGGTGGTTCGAAACATCATCAGCATTTATTTCGAGTGACGAAGGTGTGATATCTATATATTTCCATTAGACTGGTGTGAGAACCAAAACTAATATAGCTAGAACACATTGTTGTGAATTGGCATCAAAAACATGATTTTCGTATATATATCAAATTTATGGATTTGAAACTCTAATTCACTAATTGATTGATGTTTGTGTTGTTTGTTTATTTGTTTGATAATTTTGAACCATTTAGCCTAATTATATCAAATATTGAATTGTATTGAAAATTGTTCGCATTTGCTTGCATATACCTATACTTATATTGAACAGGTCATAGCAAGGAGGCTAGAGCAGAGAATAAAATTTGTTTGCCCGACAAATAGGTACATGTTTACTACATAATTTACTGTTTTGTTTGGGTGATGATGATTTTATGAGCCTATTGGCTAGCCGCTTGGCTTTTTCTTTTTGAGATCAGAAGGCCTATATGGCAATTTCGGGATTTTCCCGTGGCTCCCGGTGCAGGGGAGGTTATGGCGAAATTTTTCGAAAATTTAGGGTGTTAGCCAAATTTTTGAAAATTTGAAAATTCTCAGAAACTGAAAAGTTGGAGAATGGAAGCCAGATCGAACGTAGAGCTGATTAATCAAACCACTTTCGACTTTTTTTCCTTTTTGGGGACGAAAAGTTTTAAGTGGGGGAGATTGTAATAACCCGGAAAATCTGGGCCAGTTTAAAATTTTTATTTTGGCAATTTTAGCGAATTTTGAATATTTAAAATAGATTATTTTAAATAATATCGACGAGAAATTTATTGTGAATATAATTAGAACGTATATATTATATACGTCGTCGTTAGAATATAAATAATTATATATAATTATAAATAGAATTGAAAATGGCGCGGTAGTTCGATAATTCGATTTCAAACTTCAATTGAATGTACCAGGTGCAAAACAATCCGGATTTTAGTGAAACCAAAAACAATAGAATCTAATTGATGATATCTTTCCAACGAATCCAAAGAATCAAAATTTCATAGCGGGAATCAAAAGATATGTCCAGTTGAAAATTCTGAATAGTCGCTATGGAATTCAGGCCCTTAAAAATAGAAATTTTGCAAACGACCTCGGATTTCGACGAAACCACTTTTGTTGGGTCCGTGATGTCAAATTATGGCTAGATTTCAAATTTCATAATTTTTCGATTCAATATGTGAGTGTGGCAAAGGAAAACGCGTTTGACCAGTTTCAGTTGATTTTAATCGACTGGAAATTGGCCATTTTTCAAACGGTTTCAGAATTCGACGAAACTAGTTTTGTTAGGACCGTATCGACAATACGAAGCTAGAAAATATTTTTCTGGAATTTTTAGAGTTCGTATGTGACCCCGGTAAATTGAAATGCGCGTTCAAATTCAAAATATAGAGTTATATGTTGATTTTGACAGAAACTGATTATAACGATCGAATCAGCCTACGATACATATCCCATTGTGTTTGGAATAGGGGTAAAACGCTAAGGACGACAGGCGATGGGCCTCGTTTAGAGGTCGTATGTAAAAGTCAATATTTTGAAATTAAAATAATAAAAGAAAAATTCTCTTTCCTCCCCCTATTACCTCTCTGCCCCCCCCCCCCCCGTTTATTTTCTCAGAATCGAAATTAAAAAGAAAAAACTTGCTAAACCCTTGAAGAGCGCCGCCCTCTGCCCGACCACCATCGCCGGAGGCGGCGGGCCCCTCCTCCCTCAAGCGGCGCACCGCTCCATTCTCCCTCCCCTCCCTTTCCACTGGCACCAGCTCCGATGCCCGAACCCCCACATCGAAGTAGCCCAACGCCTGATGCCAAGCCCTGCCGCACCACGCCCCATCGCCTGTCCCTCCCCTCCTCCGTTCGACGACCGTCGTACCCTCTCCCCTCCTGATGTCAACCGACGCAAGCAAACCCCCCCCTTCGAAGTTCAACAGCAAAACCACCCCCTCCTTTCCAAAAAAAAAATGTAAGTTTTATGTATTTGTTTTTATTTGTTTATTATGAAGGTGTTATTATGAATTTAAAAATTGTTTTTAGCATAAAATAAAATCAGTTTTTATATATATTATGGCATTAAGAATAAATGATTTTTAATTAACGTAAGAGAGGATTTTTATATGATAAAACATGTGATTTTTAGAAACTGAAAATATGCGATTGTTATTTGTGTAAAGGCAAGATCTTTGTTTGTTTGAAGTTTTGATTTTTAATTTAGAGGAAAGGATATAATTTTTATATAATCATGGAGTTAAAAATATAATTTTTATATACGTATGAATAATAAAAATATGATTTTCATTAGATATGGAGATTAAAAATGTGATTTTTATATCATAGATAGGTTAAAAATATAATTTTTATACTAGTGGCAGAATTAAAAATATAATTTTTATACGATAGGAATAGTAAAAATACCATCTTTATATGTGTAGAAAGATAAAAATGTGATTTTTATAATGATATATTTATAAAGGCGAAATCTTTATTTTTATAAAGGCGAAATCTTTATTTTTATAAAGGCGAAATCTTTATTTTTATAAAGGCGAAATCTATATTTTTGAAAAGGCAAAATCTATATTTTTGAAATGGAATTTTTATCTATATGACATCGTAGTAAAAGTTCGATTTTTATATATTGAATAGCGAAGTAAAAATTCGATTTTTATATATTGAATAGCGAAGTAAAAATTCGATTTTTATATATGTAGTGAATACGGATGACGAAAGAGAAGAAAGGCGAGAACGACGAAGACTTCTCTAAATGAAGAGGCGCGGAATTGGATAGCTTTCGGTGAGAACTTCTCATTCTTCAATTTCTTTTCTAGTTATATATATATATACTAGGATGCAGACGGTGCTTAGTAGCACCCGACACAATCGTCCACAGACCATGGACTTGTTTGTTTGATTGCAAAAATTAGTTAGAGTATTTGATTGAAATTTGAATTGTTTGGTGAAATGAATTGATTTGATTGATGTGTGAATGGCGTGGGCCTTCACTAGACCGGGGATAAGGCTAGGCCTCGTCCCGTTTCTAGTATCGTGCCGTTATGCCGTCAAAATTTTCTAAAATAAGTTAGGAAAATAAAAATATCAATTTTATTAAATGAATGAACTGAATAGAAATTCATATGTTAAAATAAAATGTTTTATCGTTAAAAATATAATTTTTAACGTGAATATGAATATAGTGAATGTGAATAAATAAATATTCATTTACAAACCGGACGGTTTGTTTATGTACACCTATTTGAATGACATTGATTGGGACGATAAATTTTACACATCGCCCAACTGCACAAATAAAATCTGTGTTTGTTGGTTTGAAACCCCACACGGGTGTTGGGATGAAATTTGAAGTTCACTCATCCTGATTGATTAAATATGTCGATCGATTGATTGATAGGCTGTTATAAGCGTTAGATATCTATTTTTGATGCATATACAGTGTAGTGCACTTTGGTTGATGGTTGATTATTTTTCAATGCTATTATATACGTGTGATGTATGAAAATCCATATAAGTAACATTATATGGTAATTGATTGGGCCTCATTCCAATTTGAAAAATTTAGAACAATATAAAATAAAGGTTCATGTGTTGACTGTACTCATCCGTTGAGATTAGTCATGTGTTGAACGAAATATTTTAATAATAAAGTTTACATCTTTATCAATATAAAATAAAGGTTCATGTGTTGACTGTACTCATCCGTTGAGATTAGTCATGTGTTGAACGAAATATTTTAACAATAAAATTTATATCTTTATCTCTATAAAATAAAGGTTCATGTGTTGACTGTACTCATCCGTTGAGATTAGTCATGTGTTGAACGAAATATTTGAAAAAGAAATATTTGAAATAGAATATTTGAAAATAGAATTATAAGAAGCCGTGTTGATTAGATTGACGCCATTTTGACGTGAACGATATTTATATCGATTTTATTCATTTTAAAATGAATATTGAAAAGTGATTTCGAAATCGAATATTTTGAAATGGAATTTGATTTCAATTGAATATATAATAAATTTGATTTGAATTGAATCTATAATAAATTTGATTTGAATTGAATATATAACGAATTTGATTTCAATTGAATATATAATGAATTTGATTCAAATAGAAAACGGAAATGAATTGAATATAAAATGATTTCGAAATGAATGGAATATAAAACGATTTCGAAATGAATTGAATATAAAATGATTTCAAAATGAATGGAATATAAAACGATTTCGAAATGAATTGAATTGAAAACGAATTAAATTGAATAGAAAACAAATTGAATTCAAATGGAATAGAAAACGAATTTGATTTAAATCGAATAGAAAACCAATTTGAATTGAATCGAATAGAAAACCAATTTGAATTGAATCGAATAGAAAATGATTTCGAAATGAATTGAATTGAAAACGAATTCAAATTGAATTGAAAGAGAATTGAAATGAATTCAAATTGAATTGAAATTTGAATTGGATAGAAATGAAATTTTAAAACGAATTTATAAAGAAGAATTCAATTTTGCTTTGGATTGAAATGGAAGTTGAAATTGTTTTTGAAACGAATTTAAAACTATTTATAAAATTCGTTTTGAATAGAAATCGACGAAATATATATTATATATATTATATATATAATATAATGGCCTGAATAGAACGCGCCGCGCCGCGGCAGTTCGTGAATTTCGACCATTTATTTCGAACGAACATTACGGGAGATCCGACCGTCGGATTCTCCTAAAACCGGAACCGTTGGGTTCGTGTCGAAAAGAGCTTTCTAACGAATATTAGAAATTTGAAATCTAACGGTTGGATTTGGAGATACGTCCAAATCAAATTCGAAAAAGGTCGCTGTAAATGCGGTTCGATGGCCGTTGATGGAAATCGACTGTACGGGCCTTGATAAAATTATTAAAAATAGTAATAATTTGGGTAAAATCATAAGAAATGATTTGAGAAAAATTGGGGTGAAAAACTCCATATTTGTAAAGATAAAAATGGATTTTTATCGAAATGAACTAGTTTTGAACTAAATTTAAAACCCAATTATTTTTAAATAAATAAATTAGATTTAAAAAGGGGTTTTAAATAATCGGAATTTCTAATATATTTGATTGGATTTGAAATGGGTTTATCGTGAACGGTGTTTTAAATAACACTAGTTCTTTTACCCGATAATAAATAGAATGTGATATGGGTTTATCGTGAACGGTGTTTTAAATAACACTAGTTCTTTAACCCGATAATAAATAGAATGTGATTTGGGTTTGTCGTGAACTGTGTTTTAAATAACACTAGTTCTTTAACCCAGTAAAAGGAGTTTTAAATGAATCTGCAATTAGATTGAAATTCGAATTGATAATCTAAATTATCAAATTTGACAAATAAGCGAGAATGGAGTATCACCAGTTTTGCTCCAAAGTGATAGTTAAATCCTTAATTAGATTTGAACGTGAAATGGTAATTAATTTTACCGACAACACCGTGGTGTTAGATATGGAGTATTACCAGTTTTGCTTCATGGGATGAATAGGTTGGGATTGGGAAATAAAATAAATAATTACTTCGGTGTGGTTCGCTAATCTCGACTAGTTTAGAAAACCATAATTTGGTTTGAAACGACATCCAAAGGAAGATTAAAGGATAAATTTTAAAGGATTTATCTTGGATAAAATTAATGGGAACCTTTCCCTAAGAATGTGATTTCGTGAATAAGAGGATATTCTGCATTGGAATGAGGCGTATGTTGTGTTTGTGTAACATTTGTTTTTAATATACGCGGGTTGTTCGAAAAGACCGGGTTTATACCCATTCTGAATAACCGACTCGACGAAATGTCGAAGATGAAGACGGTGGTTGAAGACCGGAAGTTTTCACATCGTTTGGATAATTACTGACGATCCTGATTGGGCTGTACACCCAAGAGGATGGAAATAGTTGGTGGTCGTCCAGACGTACTTGGAGACGGATGGATATGCGAGGAAAGTGCCTCCGGTTTCGTTCAGACCCAGAACGAACTTGTAAATGGATTGTGTGTCTGACATTGGATTTTATTCTATGTTGATTGATTTCTGTTAAATATATATCTGCTTGGCGGCGGAGAATTTATTCTCTTGCTTAACGCCCTTCTCTGAGACGTACGAGCTTAGAGGTTATATATCGATAGATATCAATCGCATGGCATGAATTGCCTGTGTGGCATGCTGAGTTGCATGGATCAAGGCTTCTGTTAAAAAGCAAAGTCTTGTGGTTGATGATCAAAGCACGACCTTTGTGGCGTAGCTTTGTGTATAACGTGAATTCGCGAGCCTCACACCTCGGTATGAGTTAAAAACGGGATACGGGCCGTTGGGAGAGCACGACGTTTCTTTCTAGCTTTGGTGGTGTCAGTGACTTACCAGCCCTGACATTTATATACTTTTCACCTTTGTGGTTGTTGGAATGAGGCGCCTCGATTATAGGTCTGTAAGGACCGGGAAACGTGTGTTCAGGAATAACTAATCCTCTAACGTAAGTGAGGACCGGCCCAACCGATCCAAGTGGCTGCCCAGAGTGTGTAGTCCTGAGCATTTGCTAGAGTGTCTCGAAGCGGAGAGGAGCTTGCCCCTTGCCTCGACTCATGACGGAAATCCAATTTCCAATACGTGTATTTCGGTTTTATTTGTAGAGCCTAGTATGGCGACATAGTGGGATGGGGCACTCATGCCGTCTATGATTTATATTTATGATTGAAATTGTTTTGACACTATACACTTATTATAGTATCAAATAATTTGTTTTAAACGTATCAAGCATGTTTGGCTGTTATAAGGTAAAACCCTATCCTCCGGCTTGCATTGCATTGTGTGATGGGACCTGGGTCTTATAACAGCTTCATGTTTCGAAAAAGCATTGCGCTGTTTATTCTATGCACTGATATTCTTGGGAGGAAACCCGTTCCGTGTTATACGGCGTGGTCCCTTGAATTACTATCTTTTAAAGTAAAGTTTTAAATAACTGTTTTAGTTCTCACACCAGTCACATGACTGACCTGGAGTTTATTGTTTTAACCTAAACTCTGGGTGCCCCTATTTTCCGCACGGGCAGCTAGTAGTTTTGGTTTTGCAGATTTATATTCACAGGATCCTGGTTTACAGCTAGAATGATATCCGGAAAGCTCTGTATCCGTATATCACCTTCAGTTGTGCTTTGTATTATTTTCCCCTGCTATGTAATTTATTGTAATCTCTGATATTTGTCGAATGTAATTTATTCATTTATACTCTGTATATTCTTGTATCTGATGGAATTGTTGTAATAACAATGAAATGTTCTTCTGTCTGCGTTCTGTTTTGTCTTGTCCTCACAGTAATTCATTCTTTCTCATTTCTTCGGAGACCGGGGAAGTTTCGGGTCGCTACAGTTATCATCCATGTTGTAATTATATATATATATATTCAAATCGACATGATTCTTATGCCAGTTTGTGGTATTGATTCATATGATAATCCATATGTAGGGAAGTTTAGAAGTTGATTCTAACATGAACCATATACAAGTTTGGGTAGAATTACATGTGACCTTACATGATTATGGCACCTAGTTTATGTGAGAATTTAATTGAAAGCTAGGCTATGACATGATACTTTACATGTTAGATATTAGTTTACACCATTATTGTGATGTATAAATCACATATGTGAATTTATGAGTTGGGCATGAATCATGTTATGTTATTACCTATGCAAGTTTAACCCCTTTAGATAGAGGTTTATGACATATGTTGTCTATGCAAGTTTGTGGCCATAATTTCATCAAGTTCACACCTTTAGATTTGGATCTATGTTATACATGATGTTTATGCAAGTTTGTGGCCAATTTCTCATCAAGTTCACACCTTTAAATTTGGAACCATGACATAAGTTGTTATGCAAGTTGCAATCTTGGCCTATGTAAGTTTTAGATGTAGAACATCAATCAAATATGCAAGTTCACCCCTATGTTAGATCCATGTTTTAACTATGTATGTGATGTTTTCTTTTATTTCATGAGTTAGACTATTCGAGTCTAACGTATATTTTTACGTTAAACGAACAAACGTACTACGTGGGGAAAAAGGGAATAATATTAAAAATATTTAATTGGCATAATTGCCTTAAAAGGCATAAAATAAAGTTGTGGTGAAATTGGTATGATTTTACATACCATAAATGGATGGACATAATTGAGTCAATTATGGACATCGCTAAATTTGGAATTGATTGATAATTTGAATAGGGAAAGTAATTCAAATTGGGGTTGATTAATTAGGGGTAATTAATCGTCTAAGACACGAGGTTAGGCTCTTTTGTGGTGTAAGACTGCCCGGACCCGCCCGGCAAATCCAGCTGCCACAAATGCCAGTCTAATGTGAGAGGTCTTAGGCATAAACTAAATACGTAACAATTGTAAAGACACGAGGTTAGGCTCTTTTGTGGTGTAAGACTGCCCGGACCCGCCCGGCAAATCCAGCTGCCACAAATGCCAGTCTAATGTGAGAGGTCTTTATGAGGTTACGGTCTTAATAAATTAAGAAACACTTAACCAGATAAGCATGTAGTGGGACATGAGGGGGTTAAGTGGGTGCCTTGGGTGGCATGTGGAATCTGGTGGGTGCCTTGGGTGGCATTTGGAAATATGATTAGAAAAACTTAACCAAAATATGAAACATGTAATTGAAACATGAATAAGAAGTGGGATGTACTAGAGGGGACCAAGCTTAGGTGGATAGCTTGTGTCAAGTAATGGGGGGCCCGTTTCAACCAATAACCCATACGTATCTTTGTGCGCTCGACCCAAGTCGAGGACGGGACACGCATACTGGGCTTGACTGTAAGAGGCCAAACTGGGTTAGCGGTGGCAACGCAAGTCCAACGGGTTCATATGCGTGTGTGGACCCGGGCTGGTAGGTAAGACTTTGTTGCATCGTGTAGGTATAAGCCGTGCATTCTTTGTTGTATCGGGTTGCCACTTTGGGGAGTGATACACTCCACTGTGGGGCCAGCATGGGAATCTACGAGTTAGGGAGCCGATCGCTTGGGGGTAGTGGGTACACCTAGTGGAGATAGGGGCAGATGGCACCTATGAAGGCAGCTAGGGGTGCACGAAACTACCAATATCATTATTAAGTCTGTAGGCGAGATCAACCTTAGGGTGACTAGTGGTGGTGCAGTATACTAGTGGCGGTGCAGTTTAGGAATTATCCCATGGTGTTGGTGTAGTTCAGTAGTTATCCTATAGTAGTTTAGGTGCGCTTTAACGATATCGTAATACATCTTGTTTCCTCGTTTACTCTGCTATACTCAATGGTTCATGGTCATTTCCCTATTTTTCCAACTTATGCCTTAGCCTAGTTACTTTGTTAATTATATTGTTAGAATTATCGCACTCGCCAGACTTTATGTCTGACCTCCCTTTTCCATCTCTTTCCTTTTCCCCCTCCAGGTGCTCAGGTTGGAACTAGCACCAGTGGAGCTTGAGCTTGGACCGCTTTAGAAGATTTCTTGGACCGCTGAAGTAAAGTTCAGCTTCTCTTTATTTATGGCTATTTTAATGTTGGGGATTATGTCTTTCAGTTTATGTACTTTGTTTTATCAAGATGGATATGATGTACTTGACTTTGGTTTATGGTTTTGATGATGTAATCAAACATATGGGTTTATCCGCTGCAATGAAATAAAGTTTTAATTTTCAAGTACTGCTTTATATCTGTCTTGTTGTGATTTTCTGTTCTATATTCACTTAAAACGCTCCACTGAAGTTAAGGCATTCCCTTTGCGAGTGACCTTAATGGAGGTGGGGTGTTACACGTGGTATCAGAGCTGAAGGTTACCAGAACAGATATGAATTTTTGAAAAACTATTTTTCAAAACAATTTTTATAAAGAAGTACCTTCAAAAGTATGATTTAAGGAACGTATTTTCAAAAGAAAAGTATATTTTGGAAAGCATTACCCCAAGAGCCATATATCTTTCCTTCAGTCCTTTTTGTATTGAATCTTTCCTTTTTCGTTTCAGCATGTCTGAAGCATCTGAGATACCAGAGGGCGTTCATGTGCTCGGTTGGTTCCGTCAATATCTTGAGGCTAGGGCCGCCGCCGCCGCAGGTCCAGCAAATCCTCCTCCTCCTCCTCCTCATGTCGATAATTTCGCAAAGATATGTAAGGACTTTAGAGCTATGGTTGGAAAACCTTTTCACGGGACGGAGACATTTGTTGAAGCTCGTAACTGGCTAAAGGAGGTGGAAGAATTGTTTGGAATTTTTGAAGTGGATGACGGAAGGAAAGTCCAGCTAGCTGCGTGGCTAATGAAAGATGAGGCCTCGTTTTGGTGGGAGGTCACAAATGGGGGTCGTCCAGTCGATACATGGCAAGATTTTAGGCAGAGGTTTGAGGCAAAGTTTCTCTCACGGGCTGAAGAGAATCTATACATGGAAAGGTTCTTGTCACTAAAGCAAGGGAATTTATCGGTGAAAGAGTACGTTAACAAATTCAACCAATTGGCAAGGTTTGACTTAGACTTGGTGAACACTCCAGAAAAGAAGGCTCTAAGATTTGTTAAGGGTTTAAACGAGCCGCTCCATGGGTTAGCTATGACCCACATTCCCATGGGGGCTACCTTTGAGAGGTTAGTTGACATGGCACTCATGCATGAAGAGGAGAAGGGCGCCAATGCTAATAAGGCACCCGAGAAGAAAGGGGATCAAAAGAAGTTGCAACAGCAACAACAAAAAAATAAAGGTGGCAAAGGCAATAATGCTAAAGGGAAGAAGAAATGCTTTAACTGTGGGACACCCGGCCATCTAAGCAAAGATTGTAGGAAGAAGAAGACCAGTTGTTTCCACTGTGGCGAAGCGGGATATTTTATTAAGGACTGCCCAAAGAAAGGGAAGAGGGCAGGGTCTACCTCGGGAGGACAGGTGCAAGCTCTTATGGCACCCGGGCAGGCAAGGGGACAAGTTCAAGTTCTCGAGGTCCCACCGCTGCAAGCACGAGGTAGAGAAATTTCCGTTGAAAGTTTAGTTTTTCTGTTTGATCATCCTGTCCGTGCTTTATTCGATTCTGGCGCATCGCATTCGTTTATCTCTACATCATTAGTTGAAACACTGCACCTAGATACTAGTCTTGTTACTGATCCCTTAGTAGTATCAAATCCCATTGGTGGTTCGGCTCATCTTTCTATGATTTGTCGGGATTTGAGAGTGTTTATCTTGGGCATTGAGTTTGAATGCAACGCTTTTGTTCTTGGCTTCATGGGCTACGGTTTAATTCTAGGTATGGATTGGCTAACTAGATATGGGGACATCCTAGATTGTGAAAGAAGGGTAGTTAGATTGTTGACTTGTTCGGGCAAGACCCTTGATATTTCTTGTGACCCTAGAGGTCCAGTAATGCTTAGTTACCAAGAATCCCTTGACGCATCCGATAATGATTTACATTCTGTTCCCATAGTCCGTGAATATACTGATGTCTTCGATGAGGTGAGGGGTTTACCCCCAAAACGTGAAATCGACTTTCGAATATATCTAGTGGACAATGCAAAGCCAGTTGCATTGCCAGTGCGCCACATGGCTCCAAGAGAGAGAAGAGAACTTAGTAAGCAAGTGAAAAAATTGCTTGAGAAGGGGTTCATCAGACGTAGTATATCGGAGTGGGGTGCTCCAGTTGTATTTTCCACGAAGGTGGATGGGTCCCTTAGACTTTGTGTGGACTATAGGGAGCTTAATAAACTTACTAAGAAGAATAGACACCCACTACCGAGGATTGACGATCTTTTCGATCAGTTGGTAGGCGCCTCAGTGTTTTCGCAGTTGGACTTAGCCACTGGTTTCCATCAGTTGAGAGTGGCTGAGGATAGCATAGACAAGACTGCCTTTAGGACTTCAGACGGTTTCTTCGAGTGGCTGGTGATGCCCTTCGGTTTGACAAACGCCCCTGCATACTTTGTTGATTTGATGAGTAGGGTGTTTAGGGAGTACCTTAATAGATTCGTGGTGGTCTTTGTAGATGACATCTTGATCTTTTCTAAGAGCGAGTAATAGCATGCCCTACATCTTAGGGAAGTGTTGGAGTCTCTTCGAGCGCATAGCCTTAAAGCTAAATTTTCCAAATGTCACTTTTGGAGGAAAGAAGTGCGATTCTTAGGGCACATGGTTTCCAAATAAGGGATAGTCGTGGATCCCGCGAAGATAGTGGCCATCCAAGATTGGAAGGTTCCTAAAAATGCTACCGAGGTGAGAAGTTTCTTAGGGTTGGCTGGCTACTATAGGAGGTTTAACAAAGACTTCGCAAAAATATCAGCTCCATTAACACGCTTGACGAAGAAGAACTTAGTCTTCACATGGGACGTAGATTGTGATGATGCGTTCCAACGTTTAAAGAGAGCTTTGACCACAACCCCAGTCTTAGTATTTCCAGATGGGAGTAAGCCATTTACCGTTTATACTGACGCTTGTGGGACAGGACTAGGCGCAACCCTAATGCAAGAGGGAAGGGTAATAGCCTATGGTGGAAGGCAGTTGAGAGTGCATGAAAGAAATTACCCTACACATGACCTAGAGTTGGCCGATATTGTTTTCGCGCTTAAGTCTTGGCGTCATTATCTTCTTGGCGAGAAATTCGAATTATTCACTGATCACAAATCGTTAAAATACTTATTCTCTCAGAAGGACTTGAACTTAAGGCAGCAAAGGTGGATGGAGTTCTTAGCATCATACGACTTCGAGATAGCATATACCCCTGGCAAGGGTAACGTAGTGGCCGATGCCTTAAGTAGAAAAAGATTATCCTTAAGTCCTTTGTTTGTTGAGAGGCGAAGTTTAGAGTTCATTTCTACGTTTGACTTTACACCTTTCATTGACTTCGTACCCGGTTTGCTAGCATCCTTAGAGGTGACCTACGCTTTTGGGACGGATTGGCGAGGCACAGCGAGACGACCCACAGTTGGTTGAGTTAGTAGAAAAGCTCAAAGGAGGGGAGTCATCGAGCCATCTCCATAGGTATACCCTAGATGATAAGGGTTGGTTACGTAGGGACGGTAGACTTTGTATACCAAAAGACGATGACCTAAGGAAGACCATTCTTGATGATGCACATCGTTCGAAGATGACCATCCATCCCGGCGGGGACAAGATGTACATGGACATGAGACGAGTTTACTTTTGGGCCGGCATGAAGAAAGATGTGGCTAAGTATGTCGCTAGATGCTTGGTGTGCCAATAAGTAAAAGCGGAGCAAAAGAAGCCCGGTGGATTGCTTCATCCATTGGAGGTCCCACAATGGAAGTGGGAAAGCGTCTCGATGGACTTTATTGACGGATTACCGAGATCGAGGAAGGGTAATACGGGTATTTGGGTCGTGGTAGACAGACTTACTAAGAGTGCCCATTTAATTCCTGTGAAGAGTAAGAGGACTGCTCCATGGTTAGCCTCCGTATACATTCGAGAAATAGTTCGTTTGCACGGTGTTCCTTCTAGCATAGTGAGCGACCGCGATCCTATTTTCACTAGCGAATTTTGGAGAAGCTTGCAAGAGGCGGTAAGGACTCAGTTATGCTTGAGCACCGCATATCATCCTCAGACGGACGGCCAGACCGAGAGGGTGAATCGTATTCTAGAGGACTTGTTGAGGTTATGTGTCTTAGATTTCGGAGGTACATGGGAGGAACATCTTCCGTTGGTAGAATTTGCATATAATAACAACTTTCAGTCTAGCATTGGCATGGCACCATTCGAAGCTCTTTACGGACGGTCGTGTCATTCGCCTACATGTTGGTGGGAAGCTACAGATAAGATCTTGCTTGGGCCCGATATGATTAGAGAGACTTCAGAAAAGATTGATTTGATCCGAAGAAGGATGAAGACAGCGCAAGATAGACAGAAATCTTATGCGGACAAGAGGAGGTCAGATCTTGAGTTTGAGGTTGGGGACATGGTCTTTGTCAAAGTGTCTCCATTACGAAACGTCGTACGCTTTGGGTCCGTTGGGAAGTTAGCACCAAGGTTCGTAGGGCCGTTTCCTATTAAGGAAAGGATTGGGCATATGGCGTATAGAGTGGAGTTGCCCGAGAGACTTAGTGGTGTACACGACGTATTCCATGTATCACATTTGAGGAGGTGCTTGCACGAGACCACGGAAGTGGTAGAGCCGAGCTTGCTTAGAGAGGTGGAGATCGAGCGTGATGCGACGATTCAACGAGCTCCTACGCGCATTCTTGGGTCGGAGATTAAGAAATTGAGAAGTCGAGAGGTCAAGCTAGTCAAGGTGCAATGGGGAGATGATGAGAGCAACACTACTTGGGAGACGGAAGCGAAGATGCGTTCATTGTACCCTTTTCTTTTCGAGGGTATGTCTTTTAATTTCCCCTTTATCGTTTATCTTGTACTTATCTTATCTTTAGTATATCCTCTCGCTAGTATCCTTGACCTTTAGATAGGATAGTCCTATGGTTGAAACATGTGTTTGAGACATGTTATGGATGATGGATGCACGTGGATGCAAGTGTTTGCTAGTGGTTGCTCGTGGATGCATATACACACACTTTAGGCACTAGATCGGCTCAGTCACTTCATATTGCATATTGCATATAAATGTGTGTACATATTTAAGTAATGAGTGAATAATGGTTATATCATCATATGGATGTTGCATTTTGGTGAATGGTTATGCACACATGTAGAAATGATATGTATCGATATGGTTCTTTCGCATACATAATGGACGCATGGCACTAGCATGGTTTGCATTAAGGAGGTCAATTGAATCAGTAGACCGCCTGATTTTACATTTGATAAGGAACATATACACACACTTCTTGCATATGTTCATACAACATTAGAAATTTCATAAGGACAATGGATGCCGTGTTTGATGGTTGAGTAGATGGTTGTTTGGATGGTAGGATATACATTCTCCTTAACTTTGAGATTTCGGGGGCGAAATCCTTTAAGGAGGGGAGAATGTAACACCCCGGATTTTTGAATAATCGATTTAACTAAATTAAAGAATAATAAATCTCAGATGTGAGAATTATGGGGATTGGGTTGCACCATTGTGTTCGTCTCGGAATTCTAGTGGAGATAGAGTCCGAGTTTGCGGGAAACGAGTACCAGATGAAAGAGTTATGGACGAACGAAGTTTGGTGGAAAAGTAAAGAAAAAAATATAAATGCACTGGCGCACTTGGGAAGTGTGCCAGTACATATTTACACTGGCGCACCTGCCAAGTGCGCCCAGGCCGAGGCTGGAGCCTGCACAGCTTTCTGGTTCAGGCTGACCCGTGTTGTTGAGTCCATTCTGACTCCTTGCTGAGTCATTAGGGCTGACTCATCACCCTATCATAATTGAATGGTTTTGATTAACCCTAAGAACATCCGACGGCTTAAATTAATTCATAACTCTATATAAAGACCCCTAGACACTAACCCTAAATCAGAATTAAAACAAAGACCATGGCTGTCATGCTGTTGTTTTGAGCCCTAGAGCAGCCGCCACCAAATCAAAGATAAAGAACAACAACCAAATCAGAACTACCCAACCCTAACAGCGATTCTTCATCAAAGGAGCGCTAATTCGACTGCTTTTGAGTGGTGAGATCGATAATCTTAGCAAAATAATTAGAAATTTAATTAGATTAAGTTATAACACGGATTTGTATGGATGTGATATGAAGTATTGATTGTATGTTGTAATGATGTTGTAGGATTATGATTGAAATATCTATGATGTTATGTTGTGATGCAAAGTTATGTTGCTATCATCCATGTTGTAATTATATATATATATTCAAATCGTCATGATTCTTATGCTAGTTTGTGGTATTGATTCATATGATAATCCATATGTAGGGAAGTTTAGAAGTTGATTCTAACATGAACCATATACAAGTTTGGGTAGAATTACATGTGACCTTACATGATTATGGCACCTAGTTTATGTGAGAATTTAATTGAAAGCTAGGCTATGACATGATACTTTACATGTTAGATATTAGTTTACACCATTATTGTGATGTATAAATCACATATGTGAATTTATGAGTTGGGCATGAATCATGTTATGTTATTACCTATGCAAGTTTAACCCCTTTAGATAGAGGTTTATGACATATGTTGTCTATGCAAGTTTGTGGCCATAATTTCATCAAGTTCACACCTTTAGATTTGGATCTATGTTATACATGATGTTTATGCAAGTTTGTGGCCAATTTCTCATCAAGTTCACACCTTTAAATTTGGAACCATGACATAAGTTGTTATGCAAGTTGCAATCTTGGCCTATGTAAGTTTTAGATGTAGAACAACAATCACATATGCAAGTTCACCCCTATGTTAGATCCATGTTTTAACTATGTATGTGATGTTTTCTTTTATTTCATGAGTTAGACTATTCGAGTCTAACGTATATTTTTACGTTAAACGAACAAACGTACTACGTGGGGAAAAAGGGAATAATATTAAAAATATTTAATTGGCATAATTGCCTTAAAAGGCATAAAATAAAGTTGTGGTGAAATTGGTATGATTTTACATACCATAAATGGATGGACATAATTGAGTCAATTATGGACATCGCTAAATTTGGAATTGATTGATAATTTGAATAGGGAAAGTAATTCAAATTGGGGTTGATTAATTAGGGGTAATTAATCGTCTAAGACACGAGGTTAGGCTCTTTTGTGGTGTAAGACTGCCCGGACCCGCCCGGCAAATCCAGCTGCCACAAATGCCAGTCTAATGTGAGAGGTCTTAGGCATAAACTAAATACGTAACAATTGTAAAGACACGAGGTTAGGCTCTTTTGTGGTGTAAGACTGCCCGGACCCGCCCGGCAAATCCAGCTGCCACAAATGCCAGTCTAATGTGAGAGGTCTTTATGAGGTTACGGTCTTAATAAATTAAGAAGCACTTAACCAGATAAGCATGTAGTGGGACATGAGGGGGTTAAGTGGGTGCCTTGGGTGGCATGTGGAATCTGGTGGGTGCCTTGGGTGGCATTTGGAAATACGATTAGAAAAACTTAACCAAAATATGAAACATGTAATTGAAACATGAATAAGAAGTGGGTTAAGTGGGATGTACTAGAGGGGACCAAGCTTAGGTGGATAGCTTGTGTCAAGTAATGGGGTGCCCGTTTCAACCAGTAACCCATACGTATCATTGTGGGCTCGACCCAAGTCGAGGACGGGACACGCATACTGGGCTTGACTGTAAGAGGCCAAACTGGGTTAGCGGTGGCAACACAAGTCCAACGGGTTCATATGCGTGTGTGGACCCGGGCTGGTAGGTAAGACGTTGTTGCATCGTGTAGGTATAAGCCGTGCATTCTTTGCTGTATCGGGTTGCCACTTTGGGGAGTGATACACCCCACTGTGGGGCCAGCATGGGTATCTACGAGTTAGGGAGCTGATCGCTTGGGGGTAGTGGGTACACCTAGTGGAGATAGGGGCAGACGACACCTATGAAGGCAGCTAGGGGTGCATGAAACTACCAATATCATTATTAAGTCTGTAGGCGGGATCAACCTTAGGGTGACTAGTGGTGGTGCAGTATACTAGTGGCGGTGCAGTTTAAGAATTATCCCATAGTGTTGGTGTAGTTCAGTAGTTATCCTATAGTAGTTTAGGTGCGCTTTAACGATATCGTAATACATCTTGTTTCCTCGTTTACTCTGCTATACTCAATGGTTCATGGTCATTTCCCTATTTTTCCAACTTATGCCTTAGCCTAGTTACTTTGTTAATTATATTGTTAGAATTATCGCACTCGCCAGACTTTATGTCTGACCACCCTTTTTCCATCTCTTTCCTTTTCCCCCTCCAGGTGCTCAGGTTGGAACTAGCACCAGTGGAGCTTGAGCTTGGACCGCTTTAGAAGATTTCTTGGACCGCTGAAGTAAAGTTCAGCTTCTCTTTATTTATGGCTATTTTAATGTTGGGGATTATGTCTTTCAGTTTATGTACTTTGTTTTATCAAGATGGATATGATGTACTTGACTTTGGTTTATGGTTTTGATGATGTAATCAAACATATGGGTTTATCCGCTGCAATGAAATAAAGTTTTAATTTTCAAGTACTGCTTTATATCTGTCTTGTTGTGATTTTCTGTTCTATATTCACTTAAAATGCTCCACTGAAGTTAAGGCATTCCCTTTGCGAGTGACCTTAATGGAGGTGGGGTGTTACAAACGTTTTCGTGGAAACGGAGACAAAGCAGTATGTCTATTTCGTTGCGTTTCTTGATTGTGTGTGAAGGAATTTATATTTAACGTTCGGCGTTAAATAGCGGTATAAATTAAACTATCCTTATTAAAATAAATAGATTAATTCGTTCTACCATAAGTAAAAACAAATAAGAATGTGCAGCCTGTTCTCTTTTTCCATCGCTAATCTATTGATTGAATCTGTCTAGGCACATGCCTTGCGAAAAGAAAACGCACGCACAACCTATCTAGAAACACATACAGACTATATGTACATGCAAAATCAAATCCCTCGGCGATAAAAGGGAAAAATAAAGCTACTCTACAAACCTATGCCATGACTCTTAAACTCTTTACCTGATAGCAAAACTTTTCATCTCCATGCCATCCAAGTTGTCTCGCACTATATATACATCACCAGCGTCTTCATCTCCATGCTGATTCACAAAGGAAATTTATGGTGCACGATTCTTTGAAAATTTATTTGGATCCATATACATAAGCTAAAATCATGTAACCTATTGCATTGAGTCCCTAAATTCACCCTCTTCAAGTTCGACATATCAGATTTTCAAGCGACGCTGTTTAATGTTAGCAATCGTTACACGATTTCATATGTGAGGCGGTGATTTGCGAAGAGCGGGGCATGTGCTGGAGTTTTTCGCAAATTCTGGTATTAAAATTTTTCGCACCTGGGATGTACGATTGTGCGTCAATCGGTGTTGCAGGCCACCGGAGAGGGGGAGCACGATGTCGGTAGGTCTGGCTTGAGGAGGGGAGTCGTTCGGTGTTGTTTTTATTGTGGTTCGTGGAGAGTTGGGTGGTATCATAATGTAAGTGCACACAGGAGAAATGGGAGGAAAACTTAAGGAGATAGTTTAGGGAAGATGACACTATGCGAACGGGTGGGTACACGGGTTTGGTATTGGGCTGGCATATACTTAGGGTAAGGGCCCGATTGTGTTAAAGTTTAATTGACTTAAATGCATATATAGACTTATAATATTTATAGCATATTCGTTCGTTATCAGAATTGGACAAATATGGTCTCGTTGGAACTGTATGGGTATAGGCTTCGAGATGGAGCAGGTTTGGTCAGCACTGGAAGCAACGGGAATTTTTAATTAAATTAAACGACCGTTTAATTTAATTGAAAACTAGCGTTTTAACAACATAATAAAATCAAGGTGAGTATAACTCACTTAGTTATCTCACTTATATTTTGTATAAGTCAGGTTAAATGTTTGTGTGCTATGTTTGCTAATTGTTGGTGATTTAATGATTATTTTGATATATATATATATATCTATGTATATATATATGTATACTTTATATTTTTATAAACTGATTTAAATTAAACGTTCATTTAATTTAATCGAAATTATTCGTTATTTTTAATGATTATTTCCAATAGAGGTAACTTACCTTGTTGGTTCCATTTATAATAAATAATCTAAATGTATTAAATTAAATTAGATGCTTAAATTCTTGTTATTAGTTGACCGTTATAAGTTGAAATTATTATTCAGGTTTATAAAAGATAATACATTAACGTATTGAATGGATTGTTTTATTTGAGGTAACCTATTTGAATGCATGAAAAAACAGGTTGGAAGGATCCAACTGGATTCCTCAAATTTATTGTTTATTTTCATATAATCATTATATGAACGGTTTAACGAATATGATTGAATTATTAATTTGGTTATTGATTGTTGAATCTGAATTCAACGTTTATTTTTTCATTAACCAATGGGAACCATTGGTTGAGAAATTGGCAGTAGATGGCCTAAAAATACATCGCTTTATAAAGTTGATTTACCGTCAGGTGAATTGACAGAAATGAAGCTATAAGCTTTATTTTTTAAGTAAAGATAAATTTTGAAATCTATTATTCTGAACAGAAATTTATAAAAAGGAAATAAAAATTTATATATATATATATATATTAAGGTTATAAGTAATTATTAAGTGATTTTATAAAGCTAAATCTTACATTAATAAGATTGATAAGCAAGTGAACGGAAATTAACATAACGATTAATAACCGAGATTAATTGTTTTTAAGAAACAATTAAAATGGGAATATACTAAAATTTATTGTTATTTATATATTAATAATCAAAGTAAATGGGATTATTTAAATTAAATATATTATTAACTAATTTAAATGAAAAGACTTATTGAAATTAATTACGAGTTAATCATGTTTATAGTTGACCAAGTCAACTACTTTAACTAAAATTGATTATTTAATTAGTTTATCAATTTAATGGGAATAGTTAATGGTGAAGTAAACCATTTTTATTTTTAATAAATTTTGAAATTTGATTATTATTTATTTAATAATAGCCATAGTGGTAATCTTGGAATTCAAAGTTTATTTATGAAGGCTTATGAAGACTGACCTATTATGGTTTAATGAATTTGTAAGCTATTTTATATTAGTAATAATATAAATTAAGTTTTAAATTGAAATTTAAATTGAATTCTTATTGGAATCCTATTTAACTGGATTTTATAAAATCCGAGATTTGACAAAGTTATAAAACCCAAATTTTATTGAATATATTATTGGGACGTGTTATTAGAAATGGCTTATGAATGGAATAAAAGTCAAAGATATGAAATTAAAGAATTGGAACCTAACTACCGATCGGTTGAGTTAAATTATTTTTCAAGTATTGATCTGATGTTGGTTTCGGCCTTCGGGGTTGATATTTAAGGAATTATTTTCTTATTAATTTACGGTTAGGGACTAATAAAGGTATGAAATGAAAATCGTAGCGGAAACCAAAATTTGAATAAAGTGGTTAGGAGAGTTAAGTTATAAAGATGCGATCTAAATTTTCCATATTAAAAAAGAGATGAAGTTTTATCAAGATATGAAAAAAAGGGATTTGAAATATACTTATCAGAAGTTTCATAGAAGGGTTGGAAGACTTAAAAAATTTGATTAACAAATGGAAAATTAAAAAGGCCACGTGATGCTATGTAATAAACTAGTGGATCCATTTTATTTTTTTGATTGTTTATTTTGATAGTTAAATAACTGACTATCAAAATCATGCCTAATTCATTGTTGGTACGGAAAGACCGAGATTTAATTTATATTCCGAAAACCATTCTAAACTAACGTATATGTAAACGAAGAAGTTATCGGATGTTGATCGAGATGGAGCAATTGAAGACCGTAAATCTTCATGACCGGCCTAGAGATATATATATTTGACAGTGATTCTATCGTGATTGAAATCTATGTATTGCAAGGACTAGTCGCTACTGATTCATAGGCTGTGATTGGAGAGTTCATTTGTTTTTTCCAATCCCAGGACAACTTGTATGGACAAATTTCTGATAGAGTATTTCCAAAGGAGTCACATACGTTGATTTCCTCAAACGTGTTTCTATTAGTGGCGGAAAGACACCTTCTCTTATGTTAACACCCAGAGTATTTTTGCGGACATCAATTAGTGATTTTCTAGTGGATCTGACAATGTGGCATTCAAAGTGAATGGTGGCCAGATGTTCTAAAAGGTAATTACAACCTCAAGCCTCTTCAACCGGGAAATGATATAAAATCGGGTAGGTCACATGACTATGTGGGTCGCTCCCATTACGGTGTATTGTTGTCACCATCTAGAGAAATTTCATTCTGTTCTTTTTTTACTTATGTAACTCTCGAGAAATGGTTATGTTGGTACCAACCGTAAGGTGGCAATATATTTGGAACATTCAAGCGAAATGAGTGGCCGGTCATGTTTAGCCAGGGTTGCAAGATGTTCTTGTTGAACCCTAGGGTATTTTCTCTAGAGGTACACTGTCGGAAGATGGTCCCATACCTTGACATAGTTGGAAATCCATTCTCCAATAATACCCCGCGGTTTTCGATTATAGAGTATGTTTGTAGAGCGTGAGATGCAAGCGTTCTGGTAGGTGGTTATTTATTTGATTTAGACAATATTACAAAATAAATATGATTCTAAATGTTTTGGATTATCATAAGGTAAAAGCCGTTCGTATTCATGTGTAGGTTTGGTCTTACAATCATCCTTTTCTTTCAAAAAGATTTATATGTAAAAATCAAGTTGGATGATACTGATAAAATTAGTGAGTTTTCTCATGCTGGTTCACCAGACTGATCCGTGGCATTTGCAATGCTCGGGTCAGACCGAGTTTTACAGGTTCTGGCTATCGGATGTTGTAAAGTCCAGAGACAAGCTGGAGAAGTTAGGATGTATTATTTGGTTATTCCACTATGTGTGTATATGAGGACAAATTATTATAAATGTCTAGATGTATTGATGTACTCTGATGATTGTGAGTATTATTTCAAAGCTCTCAAAAAAGATTTATTTATACATTATATTTGTTCCATTGCGATGTGAGACTCTAATTCTGTGTTGGTTCTTCTTCTTATTCTTCTATTCTTAACCTATTTTCTTTCTATTCCTCACCCTCTAACATCTTTCTTTTAGCTTTTTAGGTTTTTAGTACTTGAGTTTGGACATGGGATGTATTGTGTCGAAATTCGAGCATCGAAATTCCCAGGTCGCAACAATTGGTATCAGAGTAGTGGTTTAGTAATAACCTTGACTCATTCGTATAACTCGATAGAGATTGGGTTAGTAATATCTTAGATTGAGTTTGAATAAATATATACATGAGAGACCATATTTGTAGATTTTATATATGAATGTTTGTATTGTGTTGTTTGATCGGTTCGAGTTGAACTGGCAATTGATACAATATTGTTTTGTAAAGAGAGTAAATGAAATAATTTTTCCCAAACTATATTTTTGTATAGAAAAGAAATAATTTTATTAAATTATTGGAATATTGGTTTGTTGATTGATTTGAATGAATTCAAGTTGGATCATAAATTTGAATGAATTCGTATTGGATTATAAACTTGAATGGTTATTTAACCAAAAGAGGATTTCACGTATAGAATGTGTGAATAATTTTTTTAATATGGAATTTAATAAATCAGAAGTTAACTTAAGATTAGTTAATATAGGATGATTTGATTATGTTGACTGTGCATTGTTTGTTTAGTGAATAATAAATTGGTTGAATAAAAATTTATTAGCAGTAATATGAATTAAAATCTAAGGAAATAAATTCTAGTATAATGAATTTGAATAGAGTCACATATGAAATAAAACTAAACGATTTAAACTTGGTATTTGTTATTTGCATTATAGGTTGAGTAAAATGTAGGTTGAAAGAGGAAGACCGGTTAGTTGCTTTGCTTCATGACTGGAGTTTGCTCGCCCGACAAATAGGTAAACCTTAATAATATTGGTTGAGTGATTGATTTTATACCCTTGAGTTAGGTTGGCGTTTGGCTTTTACTTTCTTTTGATCAATGGTGGAAACCACTTCGATCCTGCATAGCATACGAAGTGGATGACATCTCAAGATGTAGGAATGAAAGGCCAGAGTTTTGAAGTGCAAGGATTACTTGTTACTAGTCATATGAATGTAGTAAAAATAATTTCTTTGGTTCGTTTTATACCCGAACAATTTGCATGGGTGAACGTTATTGGTGTGTTTCCACCAGAAAGCAATGACCATTCAAAGTGAAATATGTCTAAAAGGTAGATTGTAGCCTCAAGCCACACCAATCGGTAATGAATAAAACATGGGAGATACAATAGGACTAAGCGAGTCACTTATGTTAGGTACATTTATCACCAATCTAGATCGAATGACCCTTAATTATTGTACGATAAAGTATGTTGTCGATCACAACCATGGTGGTGACATACTCGGTGACACCAAGTAAAGTAGTAGGTCAGCCTTATGTTGGCAAAGGAGCAAGAAGTTCTTGCGGCCTCAGTACGCTTATCTAGAAAGATATTGTGATGGATGATATCCCGGTAGCTTAGTCATTGTATAGAATCCAACATCCGATATGTACCTTTACGGCTTTAGTTATATACCTATTGTGCTGGAATTTAGTTAATTTAACAGTTTCGGTTATGATTAATATTTTATTTATGAATTACATATATTATTATATTATCATTGGATTTATAACAAAAGTGTTCTGGTCATCGCAAGGTAAAAATCTGTCCGTTTTTATGTGCGGTGTGGTCTTTCAAAGGTTTTATAAGTGTAAATCAATTCTTTATGACTAGAGTTTTCTCACATTGGTTTACTAGTCTGATGTGATGGTACTTTATTATAATGTTTAGGTTAGTCTGAGCATATTTTCTAAACTTAGTTGGTTGCTTGGAGCTTCAAAGGCCAGTTAGATCTTCCTAGGTGTACTCCTATATTAACTTTATTCTTCTGCTGCATTCGACTTGTGGGCTATTTGTAATTGTAATGATTAGGATATATTATTATGTTTATGGTAGTACTCTGAAGTGTATGCATATAATAAATTCATCTTTCTTTTATAAAGCCATGTTTATATTTTATATTATTCACAATGATTGTAAGATTGTATTTTATCTTCTTTTTCTTTCACCCCTAGAATTTGATTTTCTGGCACTTATATGTTCAATATGTAAATACCGCTGATGTATCAGTGGTGACTCTAAGGGTCGAAAAATTGAATTGTTATAACAATGGTGAAAGATTTTTATATGATGACTACAAATAGTTCGGAGAGTATCAATGGAGCTCTCAAAGGTGCAAGCTCATTATATGTAAAAATATCATTAGCGTGTATCTTTCATCGTTTCAATAGTTACTTCTGCAGAAGATGTAATAAGAGATTGGAGTACATATCTACATTTTTTTCAAACAACTATCATAACCAAAAATGGAGGAAAAACAAACTTTCTTTGATGCCTCAAAAAAATAGGCAACAATGATAAATCAAAACATAACCTGAGAAACAACAAAGAAACAACACATAAACAAGACCAGTAGGCAACAAATGCTACAGAACATAATCTAACAGTCCAAAATCCAACAATAACAACAAACAAACAAAAGGGACCAACCAACATCAAACGAAATAGAAAAAAAATAAAACAACCCAAAAAATCAGTAGACCCAGAACACCGAGAAGCTCCCATGACAAGAACTCAAACCCAGCCAACTCCAGAGCTCAAATAAGAAAAGTGTCAATCTGGGACCAGATGAATCCACAACCTCCTGCTAGCCTTCCGAAATGCACCTATGGCTAGCCCTTAACTCTAGGTGTAGAACCAAGAAGAACACCTTACCCATCCACTGGATAGAGAAATCCAAAAGCAACCCCCACCAGAAGAAAAAACACATCACCCCACCCCCGCACGAGGGCAGGATCCTCGAGCCACAGAAAACATACCCGCTAAAGAAATTGAATGGGGGTAGAGGTTTCCCGAGAACGACCTATCTCTGAAAGAAAAAAAGACATCTTCAAAGACTTTTTGGATAATTGAAGCCATCAACATAGGGGTTTCGCCAGAAAACACCTTGTTATGGGAACACCAAAGGTGCCAAAATATGAGGCAAGAGAGAAGTCTGAAAAGGATTAATCTAAGATCCTTTCCCAGACCCCTTTCCCACCAAGCTCGAAATGGGGAGATCAGGGAAGATTGGATCCAATGATACCATCCAAATCTCTGAAAAGAGACCAAATCGAGTTTGCACACTCACCGACCAAGAATAACTGTGCAATTAACTCCACAAACTCGGACTCTTAGAACCGACACAGAGACACAATAGAAATGCCAATCCTCATTAGATTTACATCCATAGGAAGTCCCCTCGTGAAGCGTTTTCCATATAAGGATGGAAATCTTAGGAGGAATACGCTTGCCAAAATGAAAGAGAACTCCTTGATTTTGGGATCTGGAGTTTGTGCAGAATTTCAAGCAGTTCTAAAGGAGAAAGGACTTCCTTTCCAACCAAAACCACAACCGTGGAGATCAGTAAAAATCTTAAATGACTGCATCAGTTTCTACGTCTCACTAGCGTAAGACATGGACCCTATGTAGTCTGAAGGTAAAAGGCGATGGTACTTAGCATGAAGAAACGAAGACCAAATGGAGTCATTGGCTCGGAACTAACCCAGAGCTTGTAGGCATACACCTTGCATACATCCACTACATTTTACAGACAAAGGCCCCCTTCACGCCTAGGATGACAAATGTTATTCTATAAACCTAGCGGTGCCTCTTTGAGTCATCTTTCTTACCCCAGAAGAAATTCGAGGCCAAAGATCGGTAAGATCGGAAAAACGACGATAAATGCATCTTGGCTACGAAGACATGAAGGCCTATAGAATCGAGGAAAGATTTGATGAGGACAAGCCTCCCTGCTTGAGAGATGAGAGTTGAGTTTCACCTTAAAATATTCCCCCAATCTTTGTCAGTCAGGGGGTCATTAATCGGGTTGAGTTTGCAGCCACGATAAAGCATGATCCCGGGATAAGGCAGTGGAAGAGAGGCAACCCTAAATCCCAAGGAAGATTCGATTCAAGCGATCTAACTAGGGGCCATCGGCTTGGTGGGAATGAAGTAGCTATTCTAGGAATTAATTAATTTCCCCAAACAACGCTCGTAAAGACGAAAAAAACAAGAAGTTGACTAAAAGATCGTTGATTTCCATTAGAGAAGATAATGATGGCATCGGCAAATGATAAAGCGGAAACTACCGAGAAACCACTTGGTATTATTAACTACTGAATCTACCCTACTATAGTAAGAGAGTGTAACACCCGAGAGACAGCCTCAACTGCGATGAAAAAGAGCGTTGGAGAGAAGGGGTCGATTTGGCGAAGACCTCCCCTCGATGGAAAGAAACCTCGGGTCTCCCCGTTGATAAGAGCAGCGAACAAGCAATGCAAAATAAGCCTCCAAATCATATCATTGAGAGCCTCTGGAAACCCAAAGGATCATAGCACCCGGTTGATGAAGAACCTATATATGCAATCATAGGCTTTTGTCATATCGAGCTTAATTACCACATTGGAATATTATGATCAAATTGAGAAATAAACTCTTGGGCAAGTAGGACATTGTCAATAATAAGACGACCCTTAACAAACCCAGCGTGGGACGAGGAAATAATCTGATCACGGATAAGAGCAAGATGAGAAGACAAGATCTTGGAGATGACCTTGTACAGAAAGTTACAAATACTGATCAGTCTGAAAGAAAGCAAGAATGAGGGTTCTCACATTTAGGATGAGTACAAGATTAGTGGATGTCCACCCTTTGGGTAGCGTTCCACCAGCGAAGAAAGACTGAATATCCAGGGTGAAGTCATGACGATGACCTCCCAAGCACATAGACAAAAGGCCTCGTCGAGGCCGCTCGTGCCAAGTATACGACTGATTCACATAGGGGCACTGCAGAAAGATCTGAAAGTAGGACAAGATGGTCGCTTTAACCTTATAGGGAGTAGAAGCCAAAGAAAGATAAGGGCGAAAGATATGAGGAATATAAGGGAGATCAAGCTTCTTTCTGATAAAGGAATGGAAGAACATAGAATTCCAGTCGCCATCGACGACCGAGTTGACTCCCTCTTTCTAACGCAGGAAAGCGTTCTCAATTCTCAACTTCGATTTAAAGGCGATCTGAGCATTCACCCACTCCGCCATGTTAGAAGTCGATGGGTTGGCATTAAAAGAGGATTCCATTAGAATGTGAGCCTCTTCCGCCACCCAAACTCTATCGAAGATATTTTTGAACACTTGCGTGTTCCATGTCTTAAGATAGGACTTGTGTAACATCCCGTAATTTTAAGAACATCATTAACAATAAACAAAGGGATACTTAATTAAAGAGTGGGAATTAAGTTAAACAGACTGAACCATTGCGTTTATCTCAGAATTCTGGGTAAGAAAGGCTCCGAGTTTTCGTAAAACGGACACAGTATGAGGAAGATATAAAGGTTAGAAGTTTGTATACGTATAAGGAGAATATATATAAAACAAATCAGAATTTAAAAATAAATCAAACAGAGAAGCGGGAAACTGAGAGGGAGTTTGGCCCGTTAGGGGTCAACCCGCTACAGCTTGGATCGACCCATCAGTCGACCCCAGGGGTATGTGGGTCAACCCCTCCCCGATCTGGCACGATGCATTTTTCTGTACCTGGTCTTTTTTCAGTGCTAGGTTCGTTGGAGATAGTCTATATAAAGGCCAGCTGTGACGGCAAGGAATTTCGCTCGATCCGAATCAGTCGTTAAACCGATCTAGACCGTTCGAAACACCTGATCGTTTGAGAACAGGACAAATCAGAACACAAACAGAAGAACATTTCATTGCTATTACAACAATTCCATCAGATACAAGAATATACAGCGTATAATTGAATAAATTACATTCGATATATATCAGAGATTACAATAAATTACATAGCAGCGGAAAAATATACAAAACACAACTGAAAGTGATACACGGATACAGAGCTTTCCGAGCATCGTCCCAGCTGTAAATCAGGATCCTGTGAATATAAATCTGCAAAACCAAAACTACTAGCTGCCCGTGTCGAAAATAAGGGCACCCAGAGTTTAGGTTAAAACAATAAACTCCAGGTCAGTCATGTGACTGGTGTGAGAACTAAAACAGTTATTTAAACTTTACTTTAAAAGAGAGTAATTCAAGGGACCACGCCGTATAACACGGAACGGGTTTCCTCCCAAGAATACTAGTGCATAGAATAAACAACGCAATGCTTTTTCGAAAAATGAAGCTATTATAAGACCCAGGTCCCATCACACAATGCAACGCAAGCCGGAGGATAGGGTTTTCCCTTATAATAGCCAAACATGCTTGGTACGTTTAAAACAAATCATTTGATACTATAATAAGTGTATAGTGTCAAAACAGTTTCAATCATAAATATAAATCATAGACGGCATAGCATCCCATGCTACTATGTCGCCATACTAGGCTCTACAAATAAAGCCGAAATACACGTATTGGAAATTGGATTTCCGTCATGAGTCGAGGCAAGGGGCAAGATCCTCTCTGCTTCGAGACACTCTAGCAAATGCCTCGGGACTACACACTCTGGGCAACCCCGGATGCGGCTGGGCCGGTCCTCACTTACGTTAGAGGATTAGTTATGCCTGAACACACGTTTCCCAGTCCTTACAGACCTATAATCGAGGCGCCTCATTCCAACAACCACAAAGGTGAAAAGTATATAAATGTCAGGGCTGGTAAGTCACTGACACCACCAAAGCTAGAAAGAAACATCGTGCTCTCCCAGCGGTCCATATCCTGTTTTTAACTCATACCGAGGTGTGAGGCTCGCGAATTCACGTTATACACAAAGCTATGCCACGTAGGCCATGCTTTGATCGTCAACCACAAGACTTTGCTTTTCAACAGAAGCCTTGATCTATGCAACTCAGTGTGCCACACAGGCAATTCATGCCATGCGATTGATATCTATCGATATATAACCTCTAAGCTCGTACGTCTCAGAGAAGGGCGTTAAGCAAGAGAATAAATTCTCCGCCGCCAAACAGATATTTATTTAACATAAATCAATCAACACTGAATAAAATCCAATGTCAGACACACAATCCATTTACAAGTTCGTTCTGGGTCTGAACGAAACCGGAGGCACTTTCCTCGCTTATCCATCGATCTCCAAGTACGTCTGGACGACCACCAACTATTTCCATCCTCTTGGGTGCACTGCCCAATCAGGATCGTCAGTAGTTATCCAAACGATGTGAAGACTTCCAGCCTTCGACCACCGTCTTCATCTTCGACATATCGTCGAATCAGTTATTCAGAATGGGTATAAACCCGTCCTTTCCGAACAACCCGCGTATATTAAAAACAAATGTTACACAAACACAACATACGCCTCATTCCAATTCATTAGTCACTAACCGTAAATCAGTAAGAGAGCAATTCCCCAAATATTAACCCCAAAGGCCGAAACCAACATCAGATCAATACCAGGAAACCATTCTTCTTAACTTACCTACAGCTAGTTTCTAAATTTCAATTCTTAGGGAAAGGTTCCCATTAATTTTATCCAAGATAAATTCTTTAAAATTTATCCTTTATTCTTCCTTTGGATGTCATATCAAACCAAATTATGGTTTTCTAAACTAGTCGAGATTAGCGAACCACACCGAAATAATTATTTATTTTATTTCCCAATCCCAACCTATTCATCCCATGAAGCAAAACTGGTAATACTCCATATCTAACACCACAGTGTTATCGATAAAATTAATTACCATTTCACGTTCAAATCTAATTAAAGATTTAACTATCGCTTTGGAGCAAAACAGGTAATACTCCATTCTCGCTCATTTTCTAAATTTGATAATTTAGATTACAAATTTACATTTCAATCTAATTGCAGATTCGTTAAAACTCCTTTTATTGGGTTAAAGAACTAATGTCATTTAAAACATAGTTCACGACAAACCCAAATCACATTCTATTTATCATCGGGTTAAAGAACTAGTGTTGTTTAAAACACAGTTCACGATAAACCCACAAATCAATTCTAGTTCAATTCAAATCAAATATATTAGGAATTCCGATTATTTAAAACCCCTTTTTAAATCTAATTTATTTATTTAAAAATAAAAAATCGGGTTTTAAATTGAGTTCAAACTAGTTCATTTCGATAAAAATCTATTTTTATCTTTTCAAATATGGAGCTTTTCATCCCAAATTTTCCCAAATCATTTCTTATGATTTTACACAAATTATTACTATTTTTAATAATTTTATCAAGGCCCGTACAGTCGATTTCCATCAACGGCCATCGAACTGCACTTATAGCAACCTTTTTCGAATTTGATTTGGACGTATCTCCAAATCTAACCGTTAGATTTTGAATTTCTAATATTCGTTAGAAAGCCCTTTTCGATACGAACCCAATGGTTCCGGTTTTAGGAGAATCCGACGGTAGGATCTCCCGTAATGTTCGTTTGAAATAAATGGTCGAAATTTACGAACTGCCGCGGCGCGGCGCGTTCTATTCAGACCATTATATTATATATATAATATATATTTCGTCGATTACTATTCAAAACGAATTTTATAAATAGTTTTGAATTCGTTTCAAAAACAATTTCAACCTTTATTTCAATTCAAATCAAAATTGAATTCTTCCTTATAAATTCGTTTTAAAATTCATTTCTATTCAATTCAAATTTCAATTCAATTTGAATTCATTTCAATTCGTTTTCAATTCAATTTGAATTCGTTTTCTGTTCAATTCATTTCAAATTCGTTTTCTATTCGATTCAATTCAAATTGGTTTTCTATTCGATTCAAATTGGTTTTCTTATCGATTCAATTCAAATTGGTTTTCTATTCGATTCAATTCAAATTGGTTTTCTAATCGATTCAATTCAAATTGGTTTTCTATTCGATTCAATTCAAATTGGTTTTCTATTCGATTCAATTCAAATTGGTTTTCTTATCGATTCAATTCAAATTGGTTTTCTATTCGATTCAATTCAAATTGGTTTTCTAATCGATTCAATTCAAATTGGTTTTCTATTCGATTCAATTCAAATTCCATTCAAATCAAATTCATTTCGTTTTCTATTCAATTCGAATTCAAATCCGTTATATATTCAATTGAAATCAAATTTGTTTTCTATTCAATTCAATTCGAAATCGTTTTATATTCAATTCATTTCGAAATCGTTTTCAATTCAATTCATTTCGAAATCGTTTTCAATTCAAATCAATTCGTTATATATTAAATTGAAATCAAATTTGTTTTCTTTTCAAATCAAATTCATTTCGTTTTCTATTTGAATCAAATTCATTTCGTTTTCTATTTGAATCAAATTCATTTCGTTTTCTATTTGAATCAAATTCATTTCATTTTCTATTTGAATCAAATTCATTTCGTTTTCTATTTGAATCAAATTCATTTTCTATTCAATTGAAATCAAATTTGTTTTATATTCAATTGAAATCAAATTCGTTTTATATTCAATCCAATTCTAAATTGGTTTTCTATTCAATTCAATTCGAATTCGTTTTCTATTCAATTCAATTCAAATTCGTTTTCAATTCAAATCAAATTCGTTATATATTAAATTGAAATCAAATTTGTTTTCTTTTCAATTCAATTCGAATTCCATTTCAAAATATTTGATTTCGAAATCACTTTTCAATATTCATTTTAAAATGAATAAAATCGATATAAATATCATTTACGTCAAAATGGCGTCAATCTAATCAACACGGCTTCATATATTTCTATTTTCATATATTCTATTTCAAATATTTCTTTTTCAAATATTTCGTTCAACACATGACTAATCTCAACGGATGAGTATAGTCAACACATGAACCTTTATATTATATTGATAAAGATGTAAATTTTATTATTAAAATATTTCGTTCAACACATGACTAATCACAACGGATGAGTACAGTCAACACATGAACCTTTATATTATAATATTCTCTATTTTCTAAATTGGAATGAGGCCCAATCAATCACCATATAATGTTAATTATATGGATTTTCATACATCACATGTATATAATAGCATTGAAAGATAATCAACCATCAACCAAAGTGCACTACACTGTATAAGCATCAAATATAGACATTTAACGCTTATAACAGCCTGTCAATCAATCGATCGACATATTTAATCAATTAGGATGAGTGAACTTCAAATTTCATCCCAACACCCATGTGGGGTTTCAAACAATCAAACACGGATTTTAGTTGTGCAGTTGGGCGATGTGTAAAATTTATCGGCCCAATCAATATCAGTCAAATCAGTGTATATAAACAAATCGGCCGATTTGTTTATAAAAATTTATTTATTCACTTTCACGTTAAAAATTATATTTTTTTAACGATAAAACATTTTATTCCAACATATGAATTTCTATTCAGTTCCTTTATTCAATAAAATGATATTTTTATTTTTCTAACTTATTTTAGAAAATTTCGGCGGCATAACGGCACGATATTAGAAACGGGACGAGGCCTAGCCTTATCCCCGGTCTAGTGAAGGCCCACGCCATTCACACATCAATCATATCAATTTCATTTCACCAAACAATTCAATTCAACCCAAACAATCTAACTAACAACTCAACCAAACAATTTAACAAACAAGTCATCCATGGTCTGTGGATGACGGGTGTCGGGTGCTACTAAACACCGTCTGCATCCTAGTATTTATATATATATATAACTAGAAAAAGAAATTGAAAGGTGAGGAATTCTTACCGAAAGCTATCCAATCATCTTGACTCTTCTTTGATAGAAATCTTCATCGTTATCGCATTTTTGTCATCTTCGTTGCTTTAGCCACTACATATGTAAAATTCGAATTTTTACTTCGCTATTCAATATATAAAAATCGAATTTTTACTATGTCATTCAATATATAAAAATCGAATTTTTACTTCGCTATTCAATATATAAAAATCGAATTTTTACTACCTCGCTATATGGATAAAAATTCCATTTTCACACCGCTACTATATAGATAAAAATTCTATTTTTACCTCGCTATTCTCTATATAAAGATTTCGCCTTTTCAAATATATCATTATAAAAATCACATTTTTATTTTTCTACACATATAAAGATGGTATTTCTAATATTCCTATTATGTAAAAATTATATTTTTACTTCTCTACATAAACAAAAATCATATTTTTACATCATTTATATAGTAAAGACTATATTTTTAATACTTTAAAAATATAGAAATCATATATTTATTACTTTAAAAATATAAAAATCATATTTTTGTTACTTTAAAAATATAAAAATCATAATTTTTTTATTTGCTACTTCACACGAACAAAAATCTAACCTTTTAGTTTTAAAAATCCAACCTTTGTTTAAATTAAAAATCAAACCTTTTAAAAAACTATATGCTTGTCATATTTAAAAAATCAAATCTTTATGATACTAAAATCATATTTCACAAGCAAATAACATCAGTTTTCAATCAACATTAATTAATATACGAGATAAATTAATTAAATTTACCTGCACAGTCTCTTTGTTGTTATCTCAAGCCGGAGGGGGTCTGCCAACGTTCGGAGCGGCGGTCGGGGGTCTGCAGCGATCGGAGGCGTGGCTCAGGGGCGGTGGTGACACTGCTTCGGGCTAGGGTTCCTCGGTGGAGAGGCTAAGGGGCTCGGGACGTTCGAAGAAGCAAGGGGGAGGCGCAGTGGAGGGTTGCGGTGGAGGTTCCTGGCGACGATGGGAAGGGCACGGTGGCGCTGTAGGCTTTGGGGGTTCAAGCGTTGAAAGCAAGAGGAGGGAGAAGTGGATGAGATGCGGAGGGAAGAAGAAGGAGGGAGGCGGCGGCGTGCGAAGGGGGCGGGGGCGGTGGAGCGGCCATCGCTGGTGGAGCGATTTGGTTCTTTCTTTCTTCTTTTTTTCTCTGAATGTCGGGTTCGAAATCAAGGGGGGGCCAGAGAGAAATAAGGGGGAAGAGAGAAGGTTTAATTTTTAATTTATTTAATTATTTAATTTTCACCAAAAAGCAACTTTTATTTTCGACCTCAAAACGAGGCCCACCGCCTGTCGTCCATAGCTAATTACCCCCATTTCGAACACAATGGGATATGTATCGTAGGCTGATTCGATCCTTTCGATCAGTTTCCGAAAATCAACATATAACTCTATATATTGAATTTGAACGCGCATTTCAATTTTCCGGGGTCACATACTAATTCTAAAAATTCCATAAAAATATTTTCTAGCTTCGTATTGACGATACGGTCCTAACAAAACTAGTTTCGTCGAATTCTAAGACCATTGGAAAAATGGCCATTTTCCAGTCGATTAAAATCAACTAAAACTGGTCAAACGCGTTTTCCTTCACCACGCTCACATATTGAACCGAAAAATTATGAAATTTAAAACCTAGCAATAACTTTACATCATGGACCCAACAAAAGTGATTTCGTCGAAATCCGAGGTCGTTTGCAAAATTCCCATTTTTAAGAGCCTGAATTCCATAGCGACTATTCAGAATTTTCAACTGGACATATCTTTTGATTCCCGCTATGAAATCTTGATTTTTCGGATTCGTTGGAAAGATATTGTCAATTAGATTCTAATGTTTTTGGTTTCACTAAAATCCGGATTGTTTTGCACCCGGTACATTCAATTGAAGATTGAAATCGAATTATCGAACTACCGCGCCATTTTCAATTCTATTTATAATTATATATAATTATTTATATTCTAACGACGACGCGTATAATATATACGTCGAATTCTATTCAAAATAAATTTTCGTCGATATTATTTAAAATAATCTATTTTAAATATTCAAAATTTGCTAGCATTGCCAAAATAAAAAATTTAAACTGGTTCAGAATTTCCGGGTTATTACAATCTCCCCCACTTAAAACTTTTCGTCCCCGAAAAGGAACAAAGTCGAAAGTGGTTTGATCAATCAACTCTACGTTCAATCTGGCTTCCATTCTCCAACTTTTCAGTTTCTGAGAATTTTCAAATTTTCAAAAATTTGGCTAACACCCTAAATTTTTGAAAAATTTCGCCATAACCTCCCCTGCACCGGGAGCCATGGGAAAATCCCGAAATTGCCATATAGGCCTTCTGATCTCAAAAAGAAAAAGAAAAAGCCAAGCGGCTAACCAATAGGCTCATAAAATCATCATCACCCAAACAAAACAGTAAATTATAGTAAATATGTACCTATTTGTCGGGCAAACAAATTTTATTCTCTGCTCTAGCCTCCTTGCTATGACCTGTTCAATGTAAGTATATGTATATGCAAGCAAATGCGACTAATTTTCAATACAATTCAATATTTGATTCAATTAGGCATAATGGTTCAAAAATTATCAAACAAATAAACAAACAACATAAACATCAATCAATTAGTGGATTAACGTTTCAAATTCATAATTTTGATACATATGAAGAAAATCATGTTTTTGATGCCAATTCACAACAATAAATCTAGCTATATTGGTTTTGGTTCTCACACCAGTCTAATGGAAATATATAGATATCACACCTTCGTCACTCGAAAATAAATGCTGATGATGTTTCGAACCACCATCAGAACATCTCCGGGCGACTAGAATGTGATTCTATATCTATCCAGTATATTAAAACTTTGAATATACGTTCATGACGCGTATATGCAAAACCTTTATATACTCGATTGTCCAAATTCAAAATAAATAAATAATCAAATACGTTTAAAATGGTTTAAATTTTCAAAACAAAATTGTTTTCTTTTGAAAAATATACTCTTCACACTCGTTCTAGGATAATACTGATCCTATCTCTAACGAGTCATTCTAATTGGATATTGCTAATCCAATATCTGATGAATTCTTTCGTATGGTTCTAATGTGTCTTGTTCTCGAGCTCTGTAAACCACAGCGCTGATACCAAATGTGACGGCAAGGAATTTCGCTCGATCCGAATCAGTCGTTAAACCGATCTAGACCGTTCGAAACCCCTGATCGTTTGAGAACAGGACAAATCAGAACACAAACAGAAGAACATTTCATTGCTATTACAACAATTCCATCAGATACAGGAATATACAGAATATAATTGAATAAATTACATTCGATATATATCAGAGATTACAATAAATTACATAGCAGCGGAAAAATATACAAAACACAACTGAAAGTGATACACGGATACAGAGCTTTCCGAGCATAGTCCCAGCTGTAAATCAGGATCCTGTGAATATAAATCTGCAAAACCAAAACTACTAGCTGCCCGTGTCGAAAATAAGGGCACCCAGAGTTTAGGTTAAAACAATAAACTCCAGGTCAGTCATGTGACTGGTGTGAGAACTAAAACAGTTATTTAAACTTTACTTTAAAAGAGAGTAATTCAAGGGACCACGCCGTATAACACGGAATGGGTTTCCTCCCAAGAATACTAGTGCATAGAATAAACAACGCAATGCTTTTTCGAAAAATGAAGCTATTATAAGACCCAGGTCCCATCACACAATGCAACGCAAGCCGGAGGATAGGGTTTTCCCTTATAATAGCCAAACATGCTTGGTACGTTTAAAACAAATCATTTGATACTATAATAAGTGTATAGTGTCAAAACAGTTTCAATCATAAATATAAATCATAGACGGCATAGCATCCCATGCTACTATGTCGCCATACTAGGCTCTACAAATAAAGCCGAAATACACGTATTGGAAATTGGATTTCCGTCATGAGTCGAGGCAAGGGGCAAGATCCTCTCCGCTTCGAGACACTCTAGCAAATGCCTCGGGACTACACACTCTGGGCAACCCCGGATGCGGCTGGGCCGGTCCTCACTTACGTTAGAGGATTAGTTATGCCTGAACACACGTTTCCCGGTCCTTACAGACCTATAATCGAGGCGCCTCATTCCAACAACCACAAAGGTGAAAAGTATATAAATGTCAGGGCTGGTAAGTCACTGACACCACCAAAGCTAGAAAGAAACGTCGTGCTCTCCCAGCGGTCCATATCCCGTTTTTAACTCATACCGAGGTGTGAGGCTCGCGAATTCACGTTATACACAAAGCTATGCCACGTAGGCCGTGCTTTGATCGTCAACCACAAGACTTTGCTTTTCAACAGAAGCCTTGATCTATGCAACTCAGTGTGCCACACAGGCAATTCATGCCATGCGATTGATATCTATCGATATATAACCTCTAAGCTCGTACGTCTCAGAGAAGGGCGTTAAGCAAGAGAATAAATTCTCCGCCGCCAAACAGATACTTATTTAACAGAAATCAATCAACACAGAATAAAATCCAATGTCAGACACACAATCCATTTACAAGTTCGTTCTGGGTATGAACGAAACCGGAGGCACTTTCCTCGCTTATCCATCGATCTCCAAGTACGTCTGGACGACCACCAACTATTTCTATCCTCTTGGGTGTACTGCCCAATCAGGATCGTCAGTAGTTATCCAAACGATGTGAAGACTTCCGGCCTTCGACCACCGTCTTCATCTTCGACATATCGTCGAATCGGTTATTCAGAATGGGTATAAACCCGGCCTTTCCGAACAACCCGCGTATATTAAAAACAAATGTTACACGAACACAACATACGCCTCATTCCAATTCATTAGTCACTAACCGTAAATCAGTAAGAGAGCAATTCCCCAAATATTAACCCCGAAGGTCGAAACCAACATCAGATCAATACCCAGGAAACCATTCTTCTTAACTAACCTACAGCTAGTTTCTAAATTTCAATTCTTAGGCAAAGGTTCCCATTAATTTTATCCAAGATCAATTCTTTAAAATTTATCCTTTATTCTTCCTTTGGATGTCATATCAAACCAAATTATGGTTTTCTAAACTAGTCGAGATTAGCGAACCACACCGAAGTAATTATTTATTTTATTTCCCAATCCCAACCTATTCATCCCATGAAGCAAAACTGGTAATACTCCATATCTAACACCACAGTGTTATCGATAAAATTAATTACCATTTCACGTTCAAATCTAATTAAAGATTTAACTATCGCTTTGGAGCAAAACTGGTAATACTCCATTCTCGCTCATTTTCTAAATTTGATAATTTAGATTACAAATTTACATTTCAATCTAATTGCAGATTCGTTAAAACTCCTTTTATTGGGTTAAAGAACTAATGTCATTTAAAACACAGTTCACGACAAACCCAAATCACTTTCTATTTATCATCGGGTTAAAGAACTAGTGTTGTTTAAAACACAGTTCACGATAAACCCACAAATCAATTCTAGTTCAATTCAAATCAAATATATTAGGAATTCCGATTATTTAAAACCCCTTTTTAAATCTAATTTATTTATTTAAAAATAAAAAATCGGGTTTTAAATTGAGTTCAAACTAGTTCATTTCAATAAAAATCTATTTTTATCTTTTCAAATATGGAGCTTTTCATCCCAAATTTTCCCAAATCATTTCTTATGATTTTACACAAATTATTACTATTTTTAATAATTTTATCAAGGCCCGTACAGTCGATTTCCATCAACGGCCATCGAACTGCACTTATAGCGACCTTTTTCGAATTTGATTTGGACGTATCTCCAAATCCAACCGTTAGATTTTGAATTTCGAATATTCGTTAGAAAGCCCTTTTCGATACGAACCCAACGGTTCCGGTTTTAGGAGAATCCGACGGTAGGATCTCCCGTAATGTTCGTTTGAAATAAATGGTCGAAATTTACGAACTGCCGCGGCGCGGCGCGTTCTATTCAGGCCATTATATTATATATATAATATATATTTCGTTGATTACTATTCAAAACGAATTTTATAAATAGTTTTGAATTCGTTTCAAAAACAATTTCAACCTTTATTTCAATTCAAATCAAAATTGAATTCTTCCTTATAAATTCGTTTTAAAATTCATTTCTATTCAATTCAAATTTCAATTCAATTTGAATTCATTTCAATTCGTTTTCAATTCAATTCGAATTCGTTTTCTATTCAATTCATTTCAAATTCGTTTTCTATTCGATTCAATTCAAATTGGTTTTCTATTCGATTCAATTCAAATTGGTTTTCTTATCGATTCAATTCAAATTGGTTTTCTTATCGATTCAATTCAAATTGGTTTTCTATTCGATTCAATTCAAATTGGTTTTCTAATCGATTCAATTCAAATTGGTTTTCTATTCGATTCAATTCAAACTGGTTTTCTATTCGATTCAATTCAAATTGGTTTTCTTATCGATTCAATTCAAATTGGTTTTCTATTCGATTCAATTCAAAATGGTTTTCTAATCGATTTAATTCAAATTGGTTTTCTATTCGATTCAATTCAAATTCCATTCAAATCAAATTCATTTCGTTTTCTATTCAATTCGAATTCAAATCCATTATATATTCAATTGAAATCAAATTTGTTTTCTATTCAATTCAATTCAAAATCGTTTTATATTCAATTCATTTCGAAATCGTTTTCAATTCAATTCATTTCGAAATCGTTTTCAATTCAAATCAATTCGTTATATATTAAATTGAAATCAAATTTGTTTTCTTTTCAAATCAAATTCATTTCGTTTTCTATTTGAATCAAATTCATTTCGTTTTCTATTTGAATCAAATTCATTTCGTTTTCTATTTGAATCAAATTCATTTCATTTTCTATTTGAATCAAATTCATTTCGTTTTCTATTTGAATCAAATTCATTTTCTATTCAATTGAAATCAAATTCGTTTTATATTCAATTGAAATCAAATTCATTTTATATTCAATCCAATTCTAAATTGGTTTTCTATTCAATTCAATTCGAATTCGTTTTCTATTCAATTTAATTCGAATTCGTTTTCAATTCAAATCAAATTCGTTATATATTAAATTGAAATCAAATTTGTTTTCTTTTCAATTCAATTCGAATTCCATTTCAAAATATTCGATTTCGAAATCACTTTTCAATATTCATTTTAAAATGAATAAAATCGATATAAATATCGTTCATGTCAAAATGGCGTCAATCTAATCAACACGGCTTCATATATTTCTATTTTCAAATATTCTATTTCAAATATTTCTTTTTCAAATATTTCGTTCAACACATGACTAATCTCAACGGATGAGTATAGTCAACACATGAACCTTTATATTATATTGATAAAGATGTAAATTTTATTATTAAAATATTTCGTTCAACACATGACTAATCTCAACGGATGAGTACAGTCAACACATGAACCTAAGCTACCTTCGAGCCTAGGCCAATATCGCTGAAACATGCGTACGAACGAAATTAGGATCATTTGGAAATAATAATAATATGACATAAATTTGGGGGCATAACTTGTATTGTGGAACATGACTGAATTTTTGGGGCATATATTGTACTATGAATTATGACTGGAAATTTAGGGGCATATAAATCTGTAGGCTAAATTTAAAGAATAAGCGGAAAATATAATGATATTGTATATATTTAACCTATGGAACCTATTTAATCTGTTAAGGTTATATGAACTTGTAAACCTGTTTAATCTGCCGGGGTTAAGTAAACTTGTTTAATATGTTGGGGTTTAAGTAAACCTGTTTAATCTGTTAGGGTAAAAATCTGTTAACCTGTAAAACTTAACCTATTAATCTGTGGGGGTTAGGCGAACCTGTAAATCTGTAAGGCTTACCCTGTGAAAATCCTAGTTAATTGGGAGACACAAGTTTAGGGGTTTGACTTGTGTCATCATCTGTGTGGGGACCATATCAGTCAGTAACCCATTCTGGTATAAAAGGGGACCCCACACTAGGTAGGGGTCAGGGCACGCATATTGAACTGGTTGTAAGAGGTTCATCTGAATGGGGGTGTATACAGGCGCATTCCAACAGAGTCATGTGTGTGCATGGGTCTAGTCTGTGGGGGAAAATAAGATGTTGTAGTACCAACAAATAGGTCTGTGTCCTTCTATAGGTTGCCACTTTATGGAGTAATACATCCTACTGTGGGGATGACACATGGTATTTACAAGTTAGGGAGCCGATCACTTAGGGATAGTGATTAGGGTACATCTAGTCCTGTCTGTTTTCTGTTGAGGTACCTGTTGTTTCTGTTTGGGTTAACACCCGTTAATTCTGTTGAGGTGCATGCTATTTCTGTTTGGGGTAAAACCCGTTATGTAACTAGAGTACACCTAAAACTATCATTATGTTTCTGTTGGGATCATTCTGTTTCTATTATATTAGGGGACACCTAATTCTGTCATAAATCCTGTTATACTAGTATTGGTGCAAAGAAAAGTATTTGAGAAGCATAGTCTAATTTATTTATTTTGCTTATCATGTTCATCCTGTTTATACCTCTTATATGATATCGTTATCTCTCATCAGGTCTTATATGCCTATCATGTTACTTTTATTTATTTATATGATAAAAGTCATTGGACTCGCTATACTTTATGTTTGACCTTTTTGTTTCCTTTTCTCTTTCTTCCTTTCCCCCTTCCAGGTTCTCAAGGTGGGAACGCTCAGACGTGATTAGGACTCTCTCTTCTGTTTTTGCTTGGATCTAGATCTGCTTTGATGTATCGCTTCGACTGTTTGTCTACTTTATTATGGCTATTATTGGGGTTTATGATTTTACATTTCTGTACTCTGATGGTTTTTAGCGCAATACAAATGTTTTGGTTTCATGTATTTAGTTTCAGTATTTTAGCCTGATGTTGTAACTGGTTTTGAGACTACAATGTTTTCTGCTAAGTAATGAAGTTCTAAATTTCCGCTGCTATTTTTATATCTGACTTGCGAGATTATGTTTCTATTTACCTTTAATTCTTCACGGAGCTTAATGCATTTTAATAAAGAGTGACATTATCAGACGTGGGGTGACACATTTGGTATCAGAGCTGAAGGTTACAAGATCGGATAAAATTGTTTTCAAAAATAAATATATTCAAAGAAAAAGTCTGTTTTTGAAAAACATATTCCCCAAAGCCATATTAAATATCTTTCGATTCCCTGTTTGAGTCCCTTTTCTTTTCAGTATGTTTGGGGAACCAAATCTTCCGAGGGCGTTCAGATATTGGCTTGATTCCATAGGTATCTTGAGGCTACGACACCTGCCGGAGGCCAAGGAGACGCCCCTCCCCCAGCTGCAGCCACTGCTCCTCCTCCTAGGCGAGCGAATAATTTCTCTAAGATATGCAAAGATTTTTGTGCTATGGGAGGAAAGCCATTCCACTGAACTGAGAACTTTGTTAAAGCACGGAATTGGCTAAAAGAGATAAAGAACTTGTTTAGGGTTTTTGGGGTTGATGACCGCTGGAAGATACAGTTGGCTGGCTTCGTTTTGGTGGGAAGTGACGCAAGCAGGGCGTCTGGTAGATACTTGCGCTGACTTCCGACGGTGATTCAAGACAAAGTTTCTCTCTCAGGCAGAGGAGAGTATGCAGATGGAGAGATTTCTGGCACTTAACCAAGGAAGCATGTCTGTTAAGAATATGTCAATAAGTTCAATCAGTTGGCAAGATTTGGACTAGAACTGGTGAAGCATTAAGGTTTGCAAGAGAATTAAATCAACCTCTTCAAGAATTGACATTATCTCACATTCCGATGGGGGCTACTTTTAAGAGACTGGTTGACATGGCATTGATGCATGAAGATGATAAGAATGATTATAAAGAGTCTAAGACGGATGAGGCGCAAAACAAGAAAGTGTGGCCCAAGAAAGAACCGCAAAAGAAGGGTGGAAAGAATAAAAAAGCTCAAGGCAGTAAGAAGTGTCATGGTTGTGGGAGCTTGGGTCATATGGTCAAGGATTGCAGAAAAAGGAAGAATGCTTGCTTCAACTGTGATGAAGTCGGACACTATACTAGGGAGTGCCGGAAGAACCAAGGACGGGGACAAGGTCAGGTGCATGCTCTCGAGTCCAGTGTACCAGACAGAGGTAGAAAAGTTTATGCTGAAGGTTTGATTTCTCTTTCCGATCATATAGTTAGGATTCTTTTTTATTCTGGCGCTTCTCACTCTTTTATATCTAATTCTATGGTTGAGTATCTGTACCTTAGTACTACTAGTATTGTTTCCGATCCCGTTATTGTCTCAAACCCCATTGGGGGAATGACTCATCTGTCTATGATATGTCGGGGTCTGAGGATTTCTATGTTGGGCATCGAGTTTGAGTGCGATGCGTATGTGCTTGGTTTTATGGGGTATGGTATGATTCTAGGGATGGATTGGCTAGCCATGTATGATGCCATCCTAGACTGTGAGAGTAGGGTGGTTAGACTTTTGACTTGCCGACGAAGGACTCTCGAGATTTCCCATAACCCAAAAGGGTTTGTCATGCTTTGCTTCCTAGAATCACTTGATGCATCCGTCGATGATTTGCAAACTGTACCAGTAGTCTATGAGTATCCGGATGTTTTTGATGGAGTTCAGGGTTTACCTCTGAGGCATGAGATTGATTTCTGGATATACTTGGTGGAAAATGTGAATCCATTCTCATTGCCTGTGCGCCACATGGCTCCTAGGGAAAGGAGGGAGCTTAGCTAGCAAGTAGGTGAGCTACTTGAGAAGAGGTTTACTAGGCGAAGTATATCAAAATGGGGTGCTCTAGTCGTCTTTGCAACTAAGGGTGATGGCTCACTTCACCTATGTGTGGATTACAGGGAGATGAATAAGCTCACTAAGAAGAATAGGCACCCACGTCCGAGGATTGACGATCTATTTAACTAGCTTGTTGGTGCATCTGTTTTCTCACAGTTAAATCTGGCACATGGTTTCATCAGCTGAGGGTGGCCGAGGACAGTATAGACAAGGCCATTTTCAGAACTCAAGATGGATTCTTTGAGTGGCTAGTCATGTCGTTTGGGTTGACAAATGCACTCGCATATTTTGTGGATCTAATGAGTAGGGTGTTTAGGGAGTTTCTGAATAAGTTCGTGGTGGTCTTTGTGGATGACATCCTGGTTTTCTCGAAGAGCGAGGAAGAGCATACCCTATATTTATGAGAGGTTTTGATGGCTCTCAGAGTATACCAATTTAAGGTGAAGTTCTACAAGTGTCACTTTTAGAGAAAGGAGGTGAGATTTCTAGGGTATGTGGTCTCTAAGGAAGGGATAACTGTGGATCTCGCGAAAGTAGTTGCATTTCAAGATTGGAAGGTTCCAAAGAATGCAATGTAGGTGAGGATTTTTCTTGGATTAGCGGGCTATTATAGGAAGTTAATTAAGGACTTCACGAAGATATCATCCCCCACTTACTAGACCAACGAAGAAAAATTTATCCTTTTCTTGGAGTATTGACTATAAGGGTGCTTTTCAGCGGTTGAAGAGGGCTCTGACAACAGCCCCAGTCTTGACATTGCCTGATGGGAACAAAGTTTTCACAGTGTACACTGATGCATGTGGTATAGGGCTTGGTTTCATCTTGATGCAAGAGGGAAGGGTAGTATGCTATGGTAGTGGACAGTTGGGAGTTCATGAGAGGAACTACCCTACCCTTGATTTAGAGTTGGCTGCGATAGTGTTCGCACTTAAGACTTGGCGGCATTATCTCCTTGGAGAGAGGTTCGAGTTATACATGGACCATAAGTCGCTCAAGTATATGTTCTCGCATATCTCAATTTGAGACAGCTGAGATGGATGGAGTTCTTGGCGTCCTATGATTTTGAGATTTCTTATACCTCTGGCAAGGGTAATGTAGTGGCGGACGCGTTGAGTAGGAAGAGGATGACTTTGAGTCCTCTATTCGTAGAGAGGCAGAGTTTGGATTACATATTGACCTTCAATTTTAGGCCATCTATGGATTTTAGGCCTGGTTTGTTGGCATCCATAGAGGTGCAATCTACTCTTATGGATCAGATAGGATCTTCGCGGTGAGAGGACCTACAGTGAGCAGACATCTTGGATAGACTCAGTAGAGGGGAGGTTTCTAGTCACCTCAGTAGATATTCCACAGATGACAGAGGGTGACTACGACAAGATGAGAGGCTTGTGTTCCCCGAGTTGGGGATTAGTCGAGGACAGTCCTTGAGGAAGCCCATCATTCTAGGATGACTATCCATACGGGCGGCGATAAAATCTACAGAGACATGAAGAGGATTTTCTTTTGAGCCGGGATGAAGAAAGATGTAGTAGAGTTTGTAGCTCAATGTTTAGTTTGCCAGCAAGTAAAAGCTGAACAGAAGAAGCCTAGTGGTTTGCTTCATCCTCTGGAGGTCCCACAGTGGAAGTGGAAGTGGGAGAGCGTCTCTACGGATTTCATCGATGGTTTTCCTAGATCGAGGAAAGGCAACACCAATATTTGGGTCATAGTAGACAGGCTTACTAACTGCGCTAATTTCGTTCCTGTTAAGAGCATGAGAACGACAACATGGTTGGGATCAGTTTATCTTCATGAGATACTCCGTCTACATGGGGTACCTCCGAGCATAGTAAGTGATCATGACCCCATCTTCACTAGTGAGTCCTGGAAGAGCCTGCAAGAGGCACTAGGTACACAGTTATGTTTGAGCATCGCATATCACCCTCAGACCGATGGACAGACTTAGAGGGTGAATAGAGTTCTTGAGGTTCTTTTAAGGTTGTGTATCCTAGATTTCGGAGGGACTTGGGAGGAGCTCTCCCATTGGTTGAGTTCGCCTACAACAACAGTTATCAGGCTAGTATAGACATGGCACCCTTCGAGGCACTGTACGGACGACCTTGCAGATCACCGACTTGTTGGTGGGAGTCTACAGATATACTTCTACTTGGACCTGAGTTGATTACAAAAACTTCTGAAAAGATTGATCTCATCCGCCGACGTATGAAGACAACTCGGAATATGCATAAGTCCTACGCAGATAAGAGAAGGACTGACATTGAGTTTAAGGTAGGAGACATGGTTTCCATAAAAGTATCACCTTTGGGAAATATGGTTTGCTTTGGATCTGTAGGGAAATTGGCGCCAATGTTTGTAAGGCCATTTCCCATGGTGGCGAGGGATAGGTCAGATTGACAATAGGGTGAGATTACCAGAGAGATTGGCTGGTATTTGTGATGTTTTCCACATTTCCCATTTGCGGAAGTGCTTCCATGATACAACAGAGGTAGTTGAGCTGAGCATGCCTGAGGAAGTAGAGGTAGAAAAGGAGGCAACAGTTAGACGAGTTTCTACCCATATACTTGGATTAGAGGTTAAGAAACTACGCAACAGAGAGGTTAAGTTGATGAAAGTTCATTGTGGGGAAGACTATGAGGATGCAACTTGGGAGACTGAAGACAAAATTCGCGCTTTGCACCCTTCTCTTTTCAAGGGTATGTTCTTAACTTCTTTTTCTAATCTTTTATTCATACTTGCTTCTTTCATTAGAGTATATTCCATCGATCGAATCTTCGACCTTTAGGTAGAAAACAATGGATGTAAACATGTTGTTGAGACATGTTATGTAATAACCCGGAAAATCAGAACCAATTTAAAAATTTTATTTTGGCAATTTTAATGAATTTTGAATATTTAAAATGAATTTAAATAATTATGACGAGTAATTTATGTTAGATAGAATTAGAACGTATATATTCATTTAAATCGAAGTTAGAATATAAATATTTATTTTAATTATAAAAGGAATTGGAAATGATGCGGTAGTTTGAAAGTTCGATTACAAATTTCAAATGAATGTACAAGATTCAAAATAAACCGGATTTTAGTGAAACCAAAAGTATTAGAATCTATTTGAAAATATCTTCCCAAGAATCCGAAAAATTAAAATTTCATAGCGGGAATAAAAAGTTATGCCCAGTTGAAAATTCGAAATAGTCGCTATGGAAATATAGCCCTTAAAAATAGTCATTTTGCAAACGACCTCCGTTTTCGACGAAACCACTTTTGTTGGATCCGGGATGTCAAACTATTGCTTGATTCCAATTTTCATAATTTTTGGGATCAATTTGTGAGCATGGCAGAAGAAAACGTGTTTTGTTAATTTCAGTCAAATTTAATCGATTGGAAAATGGCCATTTTTCAAACGGCCTCCAAATTTGATGAAATTAGTTTTGTTAGGACCTTATCGTCAATACAAATCTAGAGATAATTTTTCTGTAATTTTTGTAGTCAGTATGTGTCCCCGATAAATTAAAATGTATGTTAAAATGCAATATATTGATTTATATTTTAATTTAAAGAAAAACTAATCGAAACAATCGAATTGGCTTACGAGACATATCCCATTGTGTCCGGAATGGGGGTACTTAGCTAAGAGCGATAGTCATTGGGTTCGATTTGGAGACTAAAATAACTTTATGGAATATAAAATAATAAAATAAATTTTTATATTAAGTCAACACTCACCTTCTCTCTCCCTCATCTTCTCAAACCCGTTAAAAATAAAAATAAAAAAGAGAAAACCGTGCTCAGCACTTCCCACCACCGCGGCCCCCTAGCACCACCACCAACTGCTCCTCCTCCCCTTCTCCTCCTCTTCCTCCTCTCCTCTCTCTCCTCCTCATTCTCTCTTCAAATTGAAAACCCTAGCCCCTAAATCCCACCACCATCGCCACCGTGGGCCCCTCCAGTGCCACCACCACTGGCTGCACTTCCCCCACACCCAATTAGGTCTTGCCGCCGCCTCAGACCACCCACCTACGACCCCGGGCCCTAGATCTTCTAAAAATCCAATTTTTACAAAAAATCCCGTATGTACATAGCAGCCCAAATCTTCTTGAGCCCGTATCTCCCAAACCGAACGTTTCTGGCCAAAACCCCACAGTACCAAAGTCGAAGATCTTGTTTTTCTCTTCGATTTGCACATATGGAAGTTAGATTTTGTATTGCGGAGTTGTTCATAAAACGCGTCCAAAGTCTACTGTCCAAATACTGTCTTTCCGGCTAAATGACACATTTTTGGAAGTAAGACCACTAGGCGAAAGTTGTTCGAAATGGCGCGTTTATGCAAGAAAAAAAGACCATGTGAAAATTGGAGCTCGTTTGCAAATTCTGGAACTAGAACAGCAAATCCGGGCGATAGAAAATATGTGTGCTATTTATAAAGTAGACAAGTTATTAAATAATTATTCAATAATTAAAAATATGATTTTTAACTTATGCATGTTATTTACAAAATAGACGTGCGGGATTCCTGGAGAATTTAAGATTAACAATCAAAGTACGGCGGAGTGGAAACCAAAGATGAGAACTCCTCACTATAATTTTCTTTACACAATTATTTATTATGTAACGGCATAGATGAACTTCCCCCGTCATCCACAGACCATGGACGACTTGTTTGGTTGTTTGTGTAGATTGATGTATTTGTTTGAATATTGGTTTGGGGTGTGAAACGAATTGATATAATTTGGTTTGTGTATGACGTGCGCCATTATTAGGCGAGGGATAAGGCTAGACCTTATCCCGTTTCTAGTATCACGCCGTTATGCCGCCAAAATTTTCTAAAATGTATTAGAACAATAAAAATACCATTTTTATTAAACAAATGAACCGAATGGAATATTCATGTGTTTAATAAATATTTAATCGTTAAAAATATAATGTTTAACGTGTATATGAATAAATAACATTTACAAATCAGATGATTTTTTTATGTACACCCATTTGACTAATATGGATTGGGACAATATATTTTACACCTCGCCCAACTGCACAAATAATATTCAGTATTTGTTGGTTGAAACCCCACACGGGTGTTGGGATGATATTTGACGTACACTAGTCCCAATTGTTTAGTGGTATATCGATCGTTTGGTTGACATACTGTGTAAGCATGAATTATTCATATTTAGTGCTTATACTGCACACTGGATGATGTTTGATTGTTTATCATTGTGGTTATATATATGTATTGTATGAAATCCATATAATCAACATTATATGGTAATTAACTGTGTTTGATTCCAGTTCAGAAAGAAGGAATATTTTAAAATAATGAATATTTTATAATAATGAATATTTTAAAATAATATTCAGTAAAAGAACAAAATCTGATTTTGATGTCCAATTTGGGATGGACACAAATATATTTAAATATATAAAGCCGTGTTGATTAGATTAACGCCATTTTGACGTAAACGATATTTATATCGATTTTATTAATTTCCATAATGAATATCGAAAAGGAAATGATTTTAAAATCTAATGTTTTGAAAATTTTATCATTTATATATCAATGATATGGAATATTCAATTTTGATTTCAAATTGAATATGAAGTTGAAACTGTTTTGAAAACAAATTTAAAACGGTTTATAAAATACGTTTTAAAAGGAAATCGATGAAATATATATATATATATATATATATATTATAATGGCCTGAATAGAACACGCCGCGCCGCGGTAGTTTGCGAATTTCGACTATTGGCTTCGAACGGACATTACAGGAGATCCGACCATCGGATTCTCCTGAAACCGAAACCGTTGGATTCGTATCGAAAAGAACTTTCTAACGAATACAAGAAATTAGAAATATAACGTTTGGATTTGGAATTATGTCCAAATAAAATTTGGAAAAGGTCTTTATAAGTGCAGTTCGATGGCCGTTTATGGAAATCGACTGTACGGGACTTGGTAAAATTATTAAAAATATTAATAATTAGTGTAAAATCATAATAAATGATTTGGAAAGAATTGGGATGAAAAAATCCATATTTGAAAGGATAAAAATATATTTTTATCGAAATGTACTAGTTATTAACTAGAATTATATTCCAATTATTTTTAAATAAATAAGGTTGGGTTCTGAATGGTTTTAAAAATAACCAGAATTTCCAATATATGAATTGGAATGGATTTGAATCAAAATTATCTTCGAAATATTTTGGAATTGGATTCCGTTATTATACGGACATTGTGGAGGAATTTGGAAGATATATATATATATATCGTTATTCCAATACAATATTTATTGGTTTTAGAATTTGATATTGAATATAAGCCGATATATTTTCTATTCAGAGCCTTGTATTTAATATCAAATTAGATTTTGGGTTTTTCGTGAACTGTGTTTTAAATGACACCGTTCTTAAACCCTGTATGAAAAGTATAAATCTTTTAATTAAGATTATTGGAGTTTCCAGTTAATTAACATTTAACTAGAATAAAATGGAATGTGAATTGGGTTATCGTGAACTATGTTTTAACAACATTCGTTTTTTAACCCGATTTACAAGGAAATGTGATTTGGAATTTATAAATCTTTTGTTATGATTTAAAGGAGATTTTCCAAAGTAAAGTTTTCCAATTTAACATATTAAATTGGAATCGAATGGAATTTGATTTGCTAATAATCGAAGTGAGCTTCTATAGAGGAAGACTGTTAATATATATGGAATTTAAAAGGCCTTGCCGTTATTCTATTTATATTATCAGTTGGATATGGAAATTCATATCGATTATATATATACATATTGATCTGTTTTCCGTAAAGATTCCATTGTTAATGGAATGAGATTTTGGGTTTATTGTGAGTTGTGTTTTAAATGACATTAGTTCTTTAACCCAGTTAAAGATAAGATTTATTTCTTAAATTTGAACAATCATTAAGTAATGATTTTTGGAAATTAAAACTGAATCACAGTTTTAATGAATCTTTAAATAGATTGAATGGTGAATTTGATAACTAAAATTATCAAATTCAAGAAATAATCGAGAATGGAGTACCACCAGTTTTACTCCAGGCAATAGTTAAATCTTTAATTAGATTTGAACTTAAAATGGTAATTGAATTTACCGTTAACACCGTGGTGTTAGATATGAAGTATTACCAGTTTTGCTTCATGGGATGAATAGGTTGGGATTGGGAAATTAAACAAACGATTACTTCGGTAAGGTTCGTTGATCCCGACTAGTTTGGATAAACCACAATTTGGTTTGAATTGAAATCCAAAAGAAGATTAAAGAATAAATTTAAAGAATTTATCTTTGATAAAATTAATGGGAACCTTTCCCAAAGTATAAGAATATATGAATAAAGGAATATTCTTGATTGGAATGAGGCGTATGTTGTGTTGTTATAGCACTTGTTTATTATATACGCGAGTTATTCAAAAAGACCGGGTTTATCATTCTGAATAACTGATTCGACGATATGTCGAGGATGAAGATGGTGGTTGAAGACCGGAGGTCTTCACATCGTTTGGACGATTTCTGATGTCTTGATTGAGCTGTACACCTAAGACAAGGTAATAAGTGGTGATTGTCCAGACGTACTTGGAGATCGACCGGATATGCGAGGGTCTCTCTCCTGTATTGGACATATGGGATGAGGAATAAGGTGCCTCCGGTTTTGTTCAGACCCAGAACGAACTTGTAAATGGATGTGTGTCTGACATTGGATTTCGTTCTGTGTGATTGATATACATCGGTTGCATAGCGTGAATTGCCTGTGTGGCATGCTGAGATGCAAATGATCAAGGCTTCTGTTGAAAAGCAGAGTCTTGTGGTTGATGATCAAAGCACGGCTTTAAATAGCATAGCTTAGTGTAGCGTTAATTCGCGGGCCTCGCACCCTGGTGTGAACCAAAAATGGGAGAGGACTTCAGGGAGGACATGCATTTCCTTCTAACTAGGAGTGTTGTCAGCGTTTTGCAAGCCCTGACGTTTTACTTATGTGGATGATGGATAGCGAAGCGCCTCGGTTATATCGGTCGTTCCGTGGTCGATGGTTTGGTCGGGATATGACCAGTTTACGCCCAATAGGATGGGGAAATGCAGTGTTCAGGCATTTTTATCCACTCCGTGTGGACCGGCCCTGACGATCCAAGGTGCAGTTGCGGCTGTTTCTGAGGCTCGGGCTAGACAGTCTCGAAGCGGTAAGGACGATCCCTTGCCTTGGTTCACAGACGGAAATCCAACTTCCAATACGTGACATTTGCGATTTTGATTGTAGAGCCTAGTATGGCGACATAGTGGGATGGGACACTCATGCCGTCTATGATTGATACATTTATATTTGAAGTTGTATTTGATACTATACACTTATAGTAATAATAAAATATGAAATTTTACATACCAAGCATTCTTGGCTATTATAAGGTAAAAAGTCTATCCTCCGGCTTGCGTTGCATTGTGTGGTGGGACCTGAGTTTTATAATTGCTTCATTGTTCTTTATTTAGCATTGCGCTGTTTGTTTTATGCACTGGTATTCTTGGGAGAAAACCCGTTCGGTGTTATACGGCGTGGTCCCTTGATTTACCGAACTTTAAAATAAAGATTAATAACTGGTTTAGTTCTCATACTAGTCACATGACTGACCTGGAGTTTATTGTTTTAACCTAAACTCTGGGTGCCCCTATTTTCCACACTGACAGCTTGTAGTTTTGGTTTTGCCGATTTATATTCATAGGATCCTGGTTTACAGCTGGAATGATATTCAGAAAGCTCTGTATCCGTATATTCTTTTCAGTTGTGTTTTGTATTATTTTTCCGCTGCATTTTAATTTGTAAATCTCTGATATTTACCAAATGTGTAATATTTATTCATACTATGTATATTCTTTTATTCTGATGAAATTGTTGTAATTAGAACTAAAATGTTCTTCTGTTTGTGTTCTGATTTGTCGTATTCTCAAAGCAATCCGTTCTTTCCTTCACGGGGAAGTTCGGGTCGTCTCATTTTGGTATCAGAGCTTTGGTTTACAGAGCTCGGAGAACAAGACACGTTAGAACCAAACGAAAGAATTCATCATAGATTGGATTAGTAATATCCAATAAGAATGACTCGTTAGAGATGGGATCAGTAGTATCCTAGAACGAGTGTAAAGAGTGTTATTTTTAAAATAAAAATGAAAACCAATTTTGTTTTGAAAATTTAATCTAATTATACGTATTTGAGTATAATTTTTTTTTGACAATCAAGTATATGAAGATTTTGCGTATACGCATTATGAACATATATTCGAAGTCCCAAATATACTGGGTAGATATAGAATCACACTCTAGTTGCCTGGAGATGATTCTGATGGTGATCAGTGCATCATCAGAATTTATGTTCGAGTTTCGAAAGTGGGATATCTATATATTTCCAGTTGACTGGTATGAGAACCAAAATTAGATAGGGCTTATTTTTGTGAATTGGCATCAAAAACATGATTTTTGAATATTTATATCAAAGTTATATGATTGAAAAATTAACCAACTAATTGATTGCTGGTTGTGTTGTATGATTATTGGTTTGATTAATTAATTAAAATTTTGAATCATTAGCTAAATCGAATTAAAATCTTAAAATGATATAGTTAACATTTTTATCATGTATATGAAGTGCTAAAAATAGTTGTGTGGTGAAATAGATGTCTGTTCGCTAAAAATATTATTTTTAGCTTAGATGTGCATATATATACACATTGTTAAACAGGTAAATGGATTTGCAGTTGAGTAAAGAATTTATTTGCGTGCCCGACAAATAGGTAAACCTTAATGAGTTGGCTGCGCAATTTTATTTATATATCAACTCCTGTGAATGTCATTGGATGCGGTGTGCTGGTTATTCTGTGTGAGATTATAAACGTTGCCACAGGATAGTAACAATTAATTTTGAACTACACTACATGGCATACTGCGTGAAGATAGCATACTCTATCATACACCACATAAGCACTTGGAGCTTGTGTGACGAGGTTGAAGATTTACCATACAAGCGAGAGGCTTGTATGGCGATGACCATATTTCAGGTTGAACCGAAGACTGATATGGACTATATAAAATGTAACGGTAAATTGCCAGATTAATAAAAACCCCACACGGGTCTGGAGTTGACAATAATCACGTCTCTCTAGTCATTAAGGCACAAAAACTATTTATAGGGTGACGAGAATTTATTCTCTGGAGTTATGATCTATACACACTTCCCTGTGGACACCGGAATATATCGCTATAAATATGTGTATGCTTTTTAGGATTTATCGAGAGCCTAATACGGCCCAATAAATTTCCAAACCCCTCCCCGTACAAAGGAGGTTATGTTGAAATTTTTCGAAAATTTAGGGTGTTAGCCAAATTTTTGAAGAATTGGAAAATTCTTAGAAACTGAAAAGTTGAAGAATGAAAGCCAAACTGAAAGTTGAGTTGATTAGTCAAACAACTTTCAGCTCCGTTCCTTTTCGAGGACAAAAAGATTTTAAGTAGGGGAGATCGTAACAACCCAGAAAATCAGAACCAATTTAAAATTTTTATTTTGGCAATTTTAAAGAATTTTGAATATTTAAAATGAATTATTTAAAATAATTACGATGAGAAATTTATTTTGGATAGAATTAGAACGTATATATTTATTTAAATCGAAGTTAGAATATAAATATTTATTTTAATTATAAAAGGAATTGGAAATGGCGCGGTAGTTTGAAAGTTCGATTACAAATTTCAAATGAATATACAAGATTCGAAATAAACCGGATTTTAGTGAAACCAAAAATATTAGAATTTATTTGAAAATATCTTTTCAGTGAATCCGAAAAATTTAAATTTCATAGCGGGAATAAAAAGTTATACCCAGTTGAAAATTATGAATAGTAGCTATGGAAATATAGCCCTTAAAAATAGCCATTTTGCAAACGACCTCCATTTTCGATGAAACCACTTTTTTTGGATCCAGTATGTCAAATTATTGCTTGATTCCAATTTTCATAATTTTTGGAATCAATGTGTGAGCATAGCAGAAGAAAACGTGTTTTGTCAATTTCAGTCAAATTAGATCGACTGGAAAATGGCCATTTTTCAAATGACCTCCAAATTTGACGAAATTAGTTTTATTAGGACCGTATCGTCAATACAAAGCTATAAATAATTTTTTTGTAATTTTTGAGTCAGTATGTGGCTCCAGTAGATTAAAATGTACGTTAAAATGCAATATATTGATTTATATTTTAATTTAAAGAAAACTGATCGAAACAATCAAATTGGCTTACAGACATATCCCATTGTGTCCGGAATGCGGGTATTTAGCTAGGAGCAACAGTCGTTGGGTTCGATTTGGAGATTAAATGAAATTTTAACTTTATGGAATATAAAATAATAAAATAAATTATTATATTAAGTCAACCCTCACCTTCTCTCTCCCTCATCTTCTCAAACCCGTTAAAAATAAAAATAAAAAAGAGAAAACCGCGCTCAGCACTTCCCACCACCGCGGCCCCCCAAGCACCACCATCCACCGCTCCTCTTCCTCCTCTCCTCTCTCCTCCTCTTTCTCTCTTCAAATTGAAATCCCTAGCCCCTAAATCCCACCACCACCGCCACCGTGGGCCCCTCCAGCGCCACCAGTGGCTGCACCTCTCCCACACCCAATCAGGTCTTGCCGTCGCCTCAGACTACCCACCTACGACCCGGGCCCCACATCTTCTAAAAACCCTGTTTTTACAAAAAATCCCGTATGTATATAGCAGCCCAAATCTTCTCGAGCCCGTATCTCCCAAACCGAACGTTTCTGGCCAAAACCCCATAGTACCGAAGTCGAAGATCTCGTTTTTCTCTTCGATTTGCACATGTGGAAGTCAGATTTTGGATTGCTGTCCAAAGTCTGTTATCCAAATACTGTACAAATACTGTCTTTTCGCGATTTCCGGCGAAATGGCACATTTTCGGAAGTAAGACCACTAGGCGAAAGTTGTCCGGAATGACACGTTTATGTAAAAAAAAGATCGTGCGAAGATTGGAGCTCGTTTGCAAATTCTGGAACTAGAATAACAAATTCGAGCGATGGAAAATATGTGAGTTTTCTCCGCTTTAAAGCTTCCATGATGTTTGACCTATGAAGTATATAAAGTTATGATTTTTATTTATATAAAGTTATGATTTTTATCTACATAAAGTTATGATTTTTAATTACAAAAAGTTATGATTTTTAGTTATGTAAAAATATCATTTTGTTTAGTTAAAAATAGGATTTTTTATCCTAGGAAGAAAATATTTTTGGCAAGTTAAAAATATAATTTTTAACTAGTGTATGACTTGAAAATATTTTTAGAGATAAAAATATAATTTTTAGCCTATTTATGCTATTTATAAAATAGACAAGTTATGAAATAATTATTTTATAATTTAAAATATGATTTTTAACTTATGCGTGTTATTTACAAAATAGACGTGCGGGAATCCTGGAGAATTTAAGATTAACAATCAGAGCACGGCGGAGTGGAAACCGAAGGTGAGAACTCCTCACTATAATTTTCTCTATACAGTTATTTATTATGTAACTGCATTGATGAGTTGTTCCCCTGTCGTCCACAGACCATGAACGACTTGTTTGGTTGTTTGTGTCAATTGATGTATTAGTTTGAATATTGGTTTAGGGTGTGAAACGAATTGATATAATTTGGTTTGTGTATGACGTGCGCCATTATTAGGCGAGGGATAAGGTTAGACCTTATCTCGTTTCTAGTATCGCGCTGTTATGCCGCCAATTTTTTTTAAAATGTACTAGAACAATAAAAATACCATTTTTATTAGACAAATGAACCGAATAGAATATTCATGTGTTAAATAAATATTTTATCGTTAAAAATATAATTTTTAACGTGTATATGAATAAATAAATATTCATTTACAAATCAGATGATCTATTTATGTACACCCATTTGACTAATATGGATTGGGAGGATATATTTTACACGTCGCCCAACTACACAAATAATATTCAGTATTTGTTGGTTGAAACCCCACACGGGTGTTGGGATGATATTTGAAGTACACTAATCCCAGTTGTTTAGTGGTATATCGATCGTTTGGTTGACATACGGTGTAAGCGTGAATTATTTATATTTACTGCTTATACAGTGTAGAACGCACACTGAATGATGGTTGATTGTTTATCATTGTGGTTATATACATGTATTGTATGAAATCCATATAATCAACGTTATATGGTAATTGACCGTGTTTGATTCTAGTTCAGAAAGAAGGAATAATTTAAAATAACGAATATTTTAAAATAACGAATATTTTACAATAATATTCAGTAAAAGATCAAAACCTGATTTTGATGTCCGATTTGGGATGGACACGAATATATTTAAATATATAAAGCCGTGTTGATTAGATTAATGCCATTTTGACGTGAACGATATTTATATTGATTTTATTCATTTCTATAATGAATATTTAAAAGGAAATGATTTTAAACTCTAATGTTTTGAAAATATTATCATTTATATGTTAATGATATGGAATATTCAATTTTTATTTGAAATTGAATATGAAGTTGAAACTGTTTTGAAAATGAATTTAAAACGATTTATAAAATACGTTTTAAAAGGAAATCGATGAAATATAATATATATATATATATATATATATATTATATATATTATATATATATATATAATGGACTGAATAGAACGCGCCGCGCTGCGGCAGTTCGCGAATTTCGACCATTGGCTTCGAACGAACATTACGGGAGATCCGACTATCGGATTCTCCTGAAACCGGAACCATTGGGTTCGTATCAAAAAGAACTTTCTAACGAATTTAAGAAATTAAAATTCTAATGGTTGGATTTGAAACTATGTCCAAATCAAATTTGGAAAAGGTCGATGTAAGTGCAGTTCGATGGTCGTTTATGGAAATCGACTGTACGGGCCTTGGAAAAATTATTAAAAATATTAATAATTTGTGTAAAATCATAATGAATGATTTAGAAAGAATTGGGATGAAAAATTCCATATTTGAAAGGATAAAAATATTTTTTTATCGAAATGTACTAGTTATTAACAAGAATTATATTCCAATTATTTTTAAATAAATAAGGTTGGATTTGGAATGGTTTTAAAAATAACCAGAATTTCCAATATATGAATTGGAATGGATTTGAATTGAAATTATCTTCGGAATATTTCGATATTGGATTCCGTGATTATACGGACATTGTGGAGGAATTTGGAAGATATATATATCGTTATTCCAATACGGTACTTGTTGGTTACAGAATTTGATATTGAATATAAGCCAATATGTTTTCTATTCAGAGCCTTATATTTAATATCAAATTGTATTTTGGTTTTGTCGTGAACTATGTTTTAAATGACACCGTTCTTAAACCCTGTATGAAAAGAATAAATCTTTTAATTGAGATTATTGGAGTTTCCAGTTAATTAACATTTAATTGGAATAAAATGGAATGTGAATTGGGTTTATCGTGAACTGTGTTTTAACGACATTCGTTCTTTAACCCGATTTACAGGGAAATTATGTGATTTCGAATTTATAAATCTTTTGTTAAGATTTAAAGGAGATTTTCCAAAGTAAAGTTTTCCAATTTAACATTTTAAATTGAAATCGAATGGAATTCGATTTGGTAATAATTGAAGTGTGCTTCTGTAGAGGAAGACTGTTAATATATATGGAATTTAAAAGGCCTTGTCGTTATTCCATTTATATTATCGGTTGGATATGAAAGTTCATATCGATTATATATATATATATATATTGATCTGTTTTCCGTGAAGATTCCATTGTTAATGGAATGAGATTTTGGGTTTATCATGAGCTGTGTTTTAAATGACATTCGTTCTTTAACCCAGTAAAAGATAAGATTTATTTCTTAACTTCGAATGATCATTAAGTAATGATTTTTGGAAATTAAAACTGAATCAGAGTTTTAATGAATCTTTAAATAGATTGAAGGGTGAATTTGATAACTAAAATAATCAAATTCAAGAAATAATCGAGAATGGAATACCACCAGTATTACTCCAGGCGATAGTTAAATCTTTAATTATATTTGAATGTGAAATGGTAATTGAATTTACCGATAACACTGTGGTGTTAGATATGAAGTATTACCAGTTTTGCTTCATGGGATGAATAGGTTGGGATTGAGAAATTAAATAAACGATTACTTCGGTAAGGTTCGCTGATCCCGACTAGTTTGGATAAACCACAATTTGGTTTGAATTGAAATCCAAAAGAAGATTAAAGAATAAATTTAAAGAATTTATCTTTGATAAAATTAATGGGAACCTTTCCCAAAGTAAAAAAATATTTGAATAAAGGAATATTCTGGATTGGAATGAGGCGTATGTTGTGTTTTTAGAGCATTTGTTTATTATATACGTGAGTTATTCAGAAAGACCGGGTTTATCCCATTTTAATAACTGATTCGACGATGTGTCGAGGATAAAGACGGTGGTTGAAGACCGGAGGTCTTCACATCGTTTGGATGATTACTGATGTCTTGATTGGGTTGTACACCCAAGACAAGGTAATAAGTGGTGATCGTTCAGACGTACTTGGAGATCGACCGGATATGCGAGGGTCTCTCTCCTGTATTGGACATATGGGATGAGGAATAAGGTGCCTCCGGTTTCGTTCAGACCCAGAACGAACTTGTAAATGGATGTGTGTCTGACATTGGATTTCATTCTGTATGATTGATATACATCGGTTGCATAGCGTGAATTGCCTGTGTGGCATGATGAGATGCAAATGATCAAGGCTTCTGTTGAAAAGCAGAGTCTTGTGGTTGATGATCAAAGCACGACTTTAATATAGCATAGCTTTATGTAGCGTTAATTCGCGGGCCTCGCACGCCGGTGTGAACTAGAAACGAGAGAGGACTTCAGGGAGGACATGCGTTTCCTTCTAGCTAGGAGTGGTTTCAGCGTTTTGCAAGCCCTGACATTCTTACATATGTGTATGATGGATATCGTGGCGCCTTCATTATATCGGTCGTTCCGGGGCCGATGGTTTGGATATTACTAGCTTATGCCCTATAGGGAAGGGAAACGTAGTGTTCAGGCATTTTAATCCACTCCGTGTGGACCGGCCCTGACGATCCAAGGTGCAGTTGTGGCTGTTCCTGAGGCTCGGGCTAGACAGTCTCGAAGCGGTAAGGATGATCCCTTGCCTTGGTTCACAGACGAAAATCCAACTTCCAATACGTAACATTTGCGGTCTTGATTGTAGAGCCTAGTATGGCGACATAGTGGGATGGGGCACTCATGCCGTCTATGATTGATACATTTATATTTGAAGTTGTTTTTGACACTATACACTTATAGTAATAATAAAATATGAAATTTTACGTACCAAGCATTCTTGGTTATTATAAGGTAAAAACTCTATCCTCCGGCTTGCGTTGCATTGTGTGATAGGACCTGAGTCTTATAATAGTTTTATTGTTCTTTATTTAGCATTACGCTGTTTGTTTTATGCACTAGTATTCTTAGGAAGAAACCCGTTCTGTGTTATACGTCGTGGTCCCTTGATTTGACGAACTTTAAAATAAAGATTAATAACTGTTTTAGTTCTCACACCAGTCACATGATTGACCTAGAGTTTATTGTTTTAACCTAAACTCTGGGCGCCCCTATTTTCTACACGGGCAGCTTGTAGTTTTGGTTTTGCAGATTTATATTCATAGGATCCTAGTTTACAGCTGGAATGATATTCGGAAAGCTATGTATCCGTATATTCTTTTCAATTGTGTTTTGTATTATTTTTGCACTGCATTTTAATTTGTAAATCTCTGATGTTTATCAAAAGTGTAATATTTATTCATACTCTGTATATTCTTGTATTCTGATGAAATTGTTGTAATAAGCAATGAAATTTTCTTCTGTTTGTGTTCTGATTTGTCGTGTTCTCAAAGCAATCCGTTCTTTCCTTCATGGGGAAGTTCGGGTCGTCTCATGTTATGTTTGAGAGATGCAAGTGTTTTCTAGTGGTTGCTCGTGGATGCATATACACACACTAGGCACTAGATCGGCACAAACACTCTCATACTGCATATGGATGTATGTGCATTTTAATTTTTTATGGATGGAAATGGATGTATCATCATATAGATGTTGCATTTGGATGGATGATTGTGCACACATGTAGAGTTTACATGATATACTAGGACTATTTGCATACATTTCAGATTTATGGCACTAAAACATATTGCATTAAGGAGGTCATTTGAATCAGTAGACTGCCTAATTTTCACATTAGAATAGGAAGATATACACACACATTTTCATATGTTCATACAAGCATTAGAAATCTCTTAAGGACAACGGATACCTGTGGATGATGGATGAGTATTGTAACACCCCACCTCCGCTAGGGTCACTCCCAAAAGGGAATGCACTAGGTTTGGTGAAGCATTATCGAGGTAAACATGCACAGAAATATTACAAGACAGAACATATATAAAACAGCGGAAGTAAAACAAATTTCATTACCTTATAAAATAAGGTCTAAAGCCTTTTACATCAGAATACATCAAAACCTGTCTTGCAATAATAAAGAAGCATAAAACCATTTCATGAATTATTCCCCAAGTAAAACAGTAAAGTAGCCATAGCCAAGAAAAGTCCAAGCCATGCGTGATGACCTTCAAGCAGAAGAAGTCCGTACTAGATAACATTGTTTCCTCCCTGAAACCTGGGGGGGAAACGGAAGACAAAGAGGCGAAACAAAACGGGGTCAGTCATAAAGACTGGTAAGTCCTATCTACTTCCAGTATAAAAACAGGTAAAGGTAACATGACATGCATAAACTGAAAGTAAACATAAGGATGACTACAAGATAGATAAACTAAACCAGGGTAACAGGCTGAACTACTGTAGCAAGGTAAACTAAGATATCATGATAAACTACGGTGTCATGATAAATCAAGGTATCACATCGTCAGGTTTCTATCAAGTATACTATCCCAAGGTATATATCCTGTATAACATCTGACGGTATCTATCATGTATGTTTCTCCTGGTTCTAACATGTATATTTGCTCTGCACCTCTCGTACTAGTATCCCAACCCGCGTCATGTGTTAACTATGAATGTCCCTTGCCCAATGTCATGTAATGGTCCATGTCAACCTAATATATAGCATATGTAGGTTTTTCCCAACTCGTATGTTTCTTTCCATGTATAAGTTCAGTCCTTTGCCGTAGGCTGTAATGACCCGTATTCTACACATCATAGGATCGTAGAATATTTATTTCTTTCCCATGTGAAGTCGTATGGTCATGTAACTTTGGGAAACATCTATTAGAGTCATTTCCCATGCTTATGATTTTTGTCGATTTTTAAATGACCATTTTGCCCCTAGTTGGTACTGTTTTGGCCATAACTTTTGATTGGAAAGGAATTTTGACCTCAAACCACTTCCATTAGATTCGTTTGATGGTTTACCTTTCCGTAGAGTGGTCACATTAGCCAAACGGACTTACCGTTTGGGAGATATGGCTGAAACAAGGTTTGGAGGGTGAAAAACTGCTTAACCGGGCCAAATCGGGTGATTAGTGAGTAGGCCCATAACCCATTTCGGGATTAGGGTTATGGGAGGGCTGAAATGAGATGGAGAATCATTCCATTTCAGTTTTCTAGCCTCCACTTATCACCAAGGATCCCTAAAAATGGCCTCCAACCTCTAAATCACCTCCAAATCATCTTTTGGTCAAGGATTTGGCTTAGCAACCCCTAATCAAGGAAGATCTTCACCAAAGCAACAAAGGAGCTGCTGTTTGGCACTGAGATTCACATCAAATCAGAGAATTATTTCAGATCTTAGTTTATTTTGTGGCTAAGGTGAGTGATTTGCATAGTTTTACACTAATTATGGCTAATTAGGGGTGATTAGTGCTAATTAGCGAATTTAAGCATGATAAAATTCGGGAAAAATGTTCATAAATTCCTAAATGATGTTTTAGATCTCTGATATGAATTTGGGTTAATTTGGTTAAGTTTTGCTAATCCTATCATTAGTTTCACCTAAACATGCTTAAGGGGAAATATGGGATTTTGGGTATGTTTGATCCATTTTAACCTATGATATTGATGTGAATGATGTTTGTGGTTGATTATACATGTTGCTATGACTGTATGAAATGCTTTGTGATTGGTTTCAATAGTTAGAATGGTCGAAAACGTCGTCGAATGGCGTAAACACTTGTTGGAACAGTTTCAGAAAACAGTGCAGGGTTCGGATCGGATCGGATAAGGGGGCTCAGATCGGATATGTTGAACTGAGCAAAGAATCCGATCGGATCAGAACCCAACACTTGGGAAAAAGTGGCAAAAAGGAAGGCCACGCTAGCTGAACTGGGATCGGATCGGATCGAGGAGGACGGATCGAATCAAGAAGGACGGATCGGAGCGGAGGCATGAGGATGGATCGGATAGGAGCATGTGAAGGGCGAGGACACGGATCGGAACGGAGGCACGAGCTGGAGGGGAGATGACACCCGACCCGACCCGAGGGAAAGCACCCGAACCGAACCGATGGAGGACAACCGACCCGAACCGCACCAGGAGAGGACCCGACCCGAACCAATGAAGGATACCCGACCCGAACCGATGGCTTGAAGAGGACCCGATCCGACCAGTATTGACCAATAACCCGAGATGCAAAGGTAGTCCAATATGGGAAGTTAGAGCTCAGGATCCAGTTGGGAACCAAGGAGTTCACTTCATGTTTGGACTTTGCTGCGGGACATGTGCTAAGGAGTTGTCGACGTTCATAACTTCGATTCACCACTAAAAGGAATGATGGGCTACTTATCAGTGCAGTAGGGTCATTACGACCTGAGGGGCAAGGTGATGGTAGCAGGACTACGTTATCAGTACAGTAGGGTCATTATGACCTGAGGGGCAAGGTGATGCGTAGTAAGGCTATGAGCCAGCGCAGATGGGGTGAATAACTCCATGGGGCAAGTGGACATAGTAAGGATTGGTAAGGCTATGAGCCAGCGCAGATGGGGTGAATAACTCCATGGGGCAAGTGGACATAGCGAGGAATTAGTGGCTACGTTATCAGTGCAGTGAAGCCATTTGTGACTTCATAGGGCAAAGTGATCGTAGCAAGGTATGTTGGGTGATCGAAGTGGTGAATATCGTATGCTTTACGCACTGAGTGAGAGACGTGAGGATGGATGCTATGTTTGATTGTTTGCCATCATTATGACATGCACACCTCCCCCACCTCCGTATCTTTACACTGTTTGATATGATACCTTAGAGTATTGTACGGTATGTAGTGCTAACTCTTTGGTTGCAGGTCCAGGTTCAGGTATGTTTTAGTCTACCTGTTATTGTTCACTTTAGATGCTTATCGCTCATACCAGGCTTTATGTCTGACCCAGAGTTTTATGTCTCCTCTTATTACTCTGGGTGCTCACACGAGCAGACTAGAGACAGGTTAGCTGGTGATGTGCGAGTAGCTGATTCGGAGGCGGGCAGGAGGCTTCCACGTATTATATATATATACACATTCTCCCTGTGTCGTTGATGGTCGCTACTTGGGCATTAGTAGTGTACCTCGCTTATCTTACTTTGCTTTGAGACAGTTTGAAAGTTGTAATAAGCTGTATTCTGGATTTCCGCTGCTATGATGTTTAGTTCTGATTTTCAGCTTATGCACTGTCTCTCCTGTTCTATGTCAAGTATGTTATTATTATTATATTTTGTTCGATGCGCTGTGAGACATTCTACAGGTTCTTTGTATGTTCATTTCCTTCTTCCTTTTCCTTCTGGCGACCCGTTCCGTGCTAACTGGACATGTGTACAGCGCACTTTTGGAGTAAATGTCGGTTGGTGCGGGGCGGGCCTTCACACTTGGTATCAGAGCTCTAGGTTGCGTAGTTAACCTAGGGAAAGACACTAGGGAGAAACAGTACGTATATGAGAGCGCGTATTTGTGATTACTTTGGTTTTCAAAAGCTATGTATGTATATACTATTAGTAGTATAAAGATGAAGTCGCACATCATTAGCACCACTATGGGGTCGTTAATCGTTTCCCTTTTTACAGATTAACGATGAGCCGAGAGACGAGGGGTGCTGGTAGAGGGACCAACCAAGGGAATGCCGCTGACATGAGGGCTATGTTTACTAACCTCATGAGAGACATGCTTAGAGAAGTGCAAGGGGAAATTCCCAATCCCGGAGTTGGTGTTGGCCCAGTAGTGCAGGCGCCTAGGGTCGATTTCGCCAAGTTGTGCAAGGATTACACTAATCTTGGTGGGAAGCCGTTCCACGGGACGGAGTCGGCCACGGATGTTCAGGACTGGATGGATAGCTGTGACCGTATCTTTGATGACTTGGGTCTCGAGGATGCGATGAAGAGAAGGCTAGCGTCTCGTCAGCTGCAAGGGCGAGCGATGAATTGGTGGAATGCTATCAGAACAGCTATTCCAGAAGATCAAGTTACTTGGGATCAGTTCAAGGCTCGCTTTAGCGAGAAGTTTATCCTAGCTGCCCAGAAATCGGTGTTGTTTAAGAGGTTCTTGGAGCTCAAGCAGAACAGAAGGGCAGTTTCTGATTATATTGCTGAGTTCGACACTTTGTCGAAGTATGGACTGTCTCTTATCGATACTCCTGAGAAGAAGAATGAGAAGTTCATTACTGGTCTGGATGGGTACTTGGGGGAGAGGCTCATTAACCACATCGATGAGACTATTGAATCGATCGTGGGGAAAGCTTTGAGATCAGAGAGCCTTTACCCTAAGTCAAAGACTGAGGCTGCATCTGCAGAAGGGCCAAAGCCGCAAGCAGGCGGTGGAGGCAAGAATAATTCTTAGAATAAGAGGAAGCAGGACCAATCTAAGGGTGGCCAGAAAAAGAGCCAGAAGGATGTTGAGTGCTTCAGCTGTGGAAAGAAGGGCCATTATGCTAAAGATTGTCGGGCCAAGCCAGCGGATAAGAAGTGCTTCAACTGTGGTCAAGTGGGACATTTCAAGGACAAGTGTCCGCAACCTCTTAAGGAGAAGCAGATTGTGAAAGCATATGCTATTGATGCTGTTCCTTCTTCATCGAATGCCCCAACTGCGGTGGAGAAAGGAAAGAATGTTGTTATTCAAGGTATGCTTTCTATTTATGATATACCAGTTCGAGTTTTGTTTGATACTGGGGCTTCCCGTTCCTTCATATCTAGTGATCTGGTAGATAGGTTGGGACTGGAACCCGAGATAGTCGATAGACCATTGATAGTGACGAACCCGATTGGTGGTTCGACTAGCCTTAGTATGATTTGCAGGAATTTGGTCTTATCGAGTCATGGATGTATGTTTGTATGTGATTGCTTTGTTTTGGGCTTTACTGGGTATGGCATTATATTGGGAGTCGATTGGCTCCAAAGATACGGGGTGGTGGTAGACTGTGAGGGCTTTTTGGTGACAGTGAGGGCGGATGATGGGCGGAGGGTAGTGTTTGGTAGTCTACCTAGTGATGGGGTTATGGCTAGTTTTGTAAATTCCCTCGACATTCCGTAGGATGAGTTGTCAGATGTGCCCGTGGTTGGCCAGTATCCGGACGTCTTCGAGGAGGTGACCGGGCTTCCACCACACCGAGAGATTGAGTTCCGTATTGATTTAGTGAAAGATGCCAGACCTATAGTGATGCCACTTCGTCGTATGGCACCAAGAGAGCAGCGAGAGCTCGGGGTGCAAGTCAGCAATCTTTTGAAGAAGGGATTTATTAGAAGGAGTGTCTCCGAGTGGGGAGCACCAGTTGTGTTTGCCACTAAGGCAGATGGTTCCCTTCGTTTGTGTGTGGACTATCGCGAGTTGAATAAGGTAACGAGGAAGAATAAGTATCCTCTACCAAGGATAGATGATTTGTTTGATCAACTGGAAGGAGCAAGAGTGTTCTCTCAGTTGGACCTCGCGACAGGATTTCATCAGCTTCGAGTAGCGGATGAGAGTGTTCCGAAAACGGCATTTAGGACGCCGTTTGGATTTTATGAGTGGTTGGTCATGCCGTCTGGGTTGACCAATGCACCAGCCTATTTTGTGGATCTTATGAATCGAGTATTCAGAGACCAGTTGAATAAGTTTGTTCTTGTGTTCGTGGATGATATCCTTGTTTACTCGAGGATAGAGGAGGAACACAAGGGACACTTGAGGATAGTGATGGAGGTGTTGAGGAAACACCAATTGAAAGCGAAATTCTGTAAGTGTCATTTTTGGAGAAGGGAAGTAAGATTCTTGGGTCATGTTGTTTCAGAGAATGGTATTGCCGTGGACCCTGCGAAGGTGGCTACGGTACAGGATTGGCCTACACCCAAGAATGCTATAGATGTAAGAAGTTTCTTGGGATTAGCTGGATATTATCGTAAGTTTATCCAGGACTTCTCCAAGATAGCAGCACCGTTGACTCAGTTGACTTAGAAGAATCAGTCCTTCGTCTGGGACGGAGTGTGTGATGATGCCTTCAAAAGTCTAAAAGAGAGGTTGACGCGTGCGCCAGTGTTAGTCATTCCTAAAGGGAATGAAGAGATGACGGTATACACGGATGCTTGTGGTACCGGACTGGGTGCAGTATTGATGCAAGGAGGTAGGGTTGTAGCTTATGCTAGTCGACAGCTAAAGCCGCATGAGAAGAAGTACCCTACCCATGATTTGGAATTGGCAGCGATTGTATTTGCGCTGAAGATGTGGAGACACTATCTCTTGGGAGAAAGATTTGAGTTGTTTACCGATCATAAATCGTTAAAGTATCTCTTCTCTCAGAAAGATCTAAATCTCCGTCAGTAGAGATGGTTAGAGTTCTTGGCTTCGTATGATTTTGATATCGCATATACACCTGGGAAAGGTAATGCGGTAGCCGATGCCTTGAGTAGGAGACATGCCAGCTTAGGGGCAATGTTTCTTGAATGGAAGCAACTGGAGTATATCGCGGGGTTTGATTTCAGACCAAGGTGCGAGTTGGATCCAGTTATGCTAGCTAGTTTGACGATCAGACCCACTTTGATAGAGCGGATTGGTTCTAGCCAGAGGGACGATCCTAATCTATTAGAAATCATCTCCAAGTTAGAGATGGGTATTGGGGAGGAGGTGAATGTGTATGGGCTTGATCGAGATGGATGGCTTCGAAAGAATGGAAGATTAGTTGTGCCCAACGTGAATGGTTTGAGAGATGAAGTGCTTAGAGAATGTCATCACTCAAAACTGACTATACATCCCGGTGGTAATAAGATGTATCGAGACATGAGACAGACTTACTACTGGGAAGGGATGAAAAGAGACGTTGGGAAGTTTATATCCAAATGCATGAATTGCCAGCTAGTTAAAGCCGAGCAAAAGAAGCCTAGTGGGTTGTTGCAACCATTAGAAATTCCCGAATGGAAATGGGAGCAAGTTTCGATGGATTTCATCGATGGCTTACCAAGGACTAGATCGGGATATGATAGCATTTGGGTAATTGTGGATCGATTGACTAAGAGCGCAAGATTTATACCAGTCAAATCGACCAGGACGGTAGCCAAGTTGGCAGAATTGTATATGAAGTGGGTAGTGAGATTTCATGGAGTACCCAAAAGCATTGTGAGTGACCGAGACCCGTTGTTTGCTAGTGGGTTTTGGAAGAGCTTGCAAGAGGCTCTAGGGTCAGGATTACATCTCAGTACCGCATATCATCCTCAGACCGACGGTCAGACGGAGAGGGTGAATCGCATATTGGAAGATCTCTTGAGAGCGTGTATATTGGATTTTGGTGGATCATGGGATGACTATTTGCATCTAGTAGAGTTTGCATATAATAATAGCTACCAATCCAGTATCGGTATGGCTCCATATGAAGCTTTGTACGGAAGACCGTGCAACTCACCATCATGTTGGATAGAGACTGGCGAGAAGTTTGTGCTTGGACCAGATGTGGTGAGAGAAACGTCGGATAAGATTAAGATCATTCAGCAACGAATGAAAGCTGCTCAAGATAGACAGAAAAGCTATGCCGATAAGAGGAGAAGAGACTTGAAATTCTCCGTTGGTGACTTGGTGTTCGTCAAGATCTCTCCGTTAAAGAGCGTGATTCGATTTGGCAGGAGAGGCAAGTTAGCACCAAGATTTGTTGGCCCATTCCCTGTTCTTGAACTAGTCGGGGATTTGGCATATAGAGTTGGCTTACCAGAGAAGATGGCGGGAGTTCACAATGTGTTTCATGTTTCCCAACTAAGGAAGTTCGTTCACGACTCAGATGTGACTATTTCACCTGATCAGTTAGAGGACTTCGAAGTAGAACCCGAGGCGGTTGGGAACCGCAAGCCAATTCGTATTGTGGGGCATGATACGAAGCAACTTCGAAGGAAGGCGGTGAAGCTAGTCAAGGTTCAGTGGGGCGAGAACGAGAATGATTGTACTTGGGAGACAGAGGAGAGCATTAGGAAGATGCATCCAGAACTCTTTGCCTGGTAAGATTTACTTTGCAATTTAGTTATTCCGCATGCTAGGATAGACTTATTTTGTTTGTTTGCATGTTTGATTGTTGTTTTATGATTGATAGGCATGCGGGAACCTTTGTGTATGTTTGGATTAGGGAATTTCGGGGGAGAAATTTCTTAAGGGGGGGAGAGTGTAATGACCCGTATTCTACACATCATAGGATCGTAGAATATTTATTTCTTTCCCATGTGAAGTCGTATGGTCATGTAACTTTGGGAAACATCTATTAGAGTCATTTCCCATGCTTATGATTTTTGTCGATTTTTAAATGACCATTTTGCCCCTAGTTGGTACTGTTTTGGCCATAACTTTTGATTGGAAAGGAATTTTGACCTCAAACCACTTCCATTAGATTCGTTTGATGGTTTACCTTTCCGTAGAGTGGTCACATTAGCCAAACGGACTTACCGTTTGGGAGATATGGCTGAAACAAGGTTTGGAGGGTGAAAAACTGCTTAACTGGGCCAAATCAGGTGATTAGTGAGTAGGCCCATAACCCATTTCGGGATTAGGGTTATGGGAGGGCTGAAATGAGATGGAGAATCGTTCCATTTCAGTTTTCTAGCCTCCACTTATCACCAAGGATCCCTAAAAATGGCCTCCAACCTCTAAATCACCTCCAAATCATCTTTTGGTCAAGGATTTGGCTTTGCAACCCCTAATCAAGGAAGATCTTCACCAAAGCAACAAAGGAGCTGCTGTTTGGCACTGAGATTCACATCAAATCAGAGAATTATTTCAGATCTTAGTTTATTTTGTGGCTAAGGTGAGTGATTTGCATAGTTTTACACTAATTATGGCTAATTAGGGGTGATTAGTGCTAATTAGCGAATTTAAGCATGATAAAATTCGGGAAAAATGTTCATAAATTCCTAAATGATGTTTTAGATCTCTGATATGAATTTGGGTTAATTTGGTTAAGTTTTGCTAATCCTATCATTAGTTTCACCTAAACATGCTTAAGGGGAAATATGGGATTTTGGGTATGTTTGATCCATTTTAACCTATGATATTGATGTGAATGATGTTTGTGGTTGATTATACATGTTGCTATGACTGTATGAAATGCTTTGTGATTGGTTTCAATAGTTAGAATGGTCGAAAATGTCGTCGAATGGCGTAAACACTTGTTGGAACAGTTTCAGAAAACAGTGCAGGGTTCGGATCGGATCGGATAAGGGGGCTCGGATCGGATATGTTGAACTGAGCAAAGAATCCGATCGGATCAGAACCCAACACTTGGGAAAAAGTGGCAAAAAGGAAGGCCACGCTAGCTGAACTAGGATCGGATCGGATCGAGGAGGACGGATCGAATCAAGAAGGACGGATCGGAGCGGAGGCATGAGGATGGATCGGATAGGAGCATGTGAAGGGCGAGGACACGGATCGGAACGGAGGCACGAGCTGGAGGGGAGATGACACCCGACCCGACCCGAGGGAAAGCACCCGAACCGAACCGATGGAGGACAACCGACCCGAACCGCACCAGGAGAGGACCCGACCCGAACCAATGAAGGATACCCGACCCGAACTGATGGCTTGAAGAGGACCCGATCCGACCAGTATTGACCAATAACCCGAGATGCAAAGGTAGTCCAATATGGGAAGTTAGAGCTCAGGATCCAGTTGGGAACCAAGGAGTTCACTTCATGGTTGGACTTTGCTGCGGGACATGTGCTAAGGAGTTGTCGACGTTCATAACTTCGATTCACCACTAAAAGGAATGATGGGCTACTTATCAGTGCAGTAGGGTCATTACGACCTGAGGGGCAAGGTGATGGTAGTAGGACTACGTTATCAGTACAGTAGGGTCATTATGACCTGAGGGGCAAGGTGATGCGTAGTAAGGCTATGAGCCAGCGCATATGGGGTGAATAACTCCATGGGGCAAGTGGACATAGTAAGGATTGGTAAGGCTATGAGCCAGCACATATGGGGTGAATAACTCCATGGGGCAAGTGGACATAGCGAGGAATTAGTGGCTACGTTATCAGTGCAGTGAAGCCATTTATGACTTCATGGGGCAAAGTGATCGTAGCAAGGTATGTTGGGTGATCGAAGTGGTGAATATCGTATGCTTTACGCATTGAGTGAGAGACGTGAGGATGGATGCTATGTTTGATTGTTTGCCATCATTATGACATGCACACCTCCCCTACCTCCGTATCTTTACACTGTTTGATATGATACCTTAGAGTATTGTACGGTATGTAGTGCTAACTCTTTGGTTGCAGGTCCAGGTTCAGGTATGTTTTAGTCTACCTGTTATTGTTCACTTTAGATGCTTATCGCTCATACCAGGCTTTATGTCTGACCCAGAGTTTTATGTCTCCTCTTATTACTTTGGGTGCTCACACGAGCAGACTAGAGACAGGTTAGCTGGTGATGTGCGAGTAGCTGATTCGGAGGCGGGCAGGAGGCTTCCACGTATTATATATATATACACATTCTCCCTGTGTCGTTGATGGTCGCTACTTGGGCATTAGTAGTGTACCTCGCTTATATTACTTTGCTTTGAGACAGTTTGAAAGTTGTAATAAGCTGTATTCTGGATTTCCGCTGCTATGATGTTTAGTTCTGATTTTCAGCTTATGCACTGTCTCTCCTGTTCTATGTCAACTATGTTATTATTATTATATTTTGTTTGATGCGCTGTGAGACATTCTACAGGTTCTTTGTATGTTCATTTCCTTCTTCCTTTTCCTTCTGGCGACCCGTTCCGTGCTAACTGGACATGTGTACAGCGCACTTTTGGAGTAAATGTCGGTTGGTGCGGGGCGGGCCGTCACATAGGCCATACGGGCTTTCCCATGTAAACGTTTTATCCTTGAGGTTATTTTGGACTGCTACCCTTGATCTAGTTATGTTTCCTTACCATGAACTATCGCGCGTTCACTTAGGATTTATGCCACCTAGGCCACTAGGGATTATGCTACCTAACGAACGTTTCTGTGTCTCGGTTTGGGTTCAGCCACCTAGGGCCACTAGGGATTATGCCACCCATCAACCGCGCCCTTTATCCCGCGCATGTATCGTGAATCGTTTTCCATGTCTAGACGCACATGTTCCTCACTGTGCCATCCGAGTTCCGCGCCAGGGCAAATCAAGAAATACGGAACTTGGTCGGGAGCTTTAAGTCGTCTGCTGATGCAGATATCAAGGTCTGTTTTTGTACTCGTGGCTATGGTCCCACGTGACCCCTCCCTCAACTACTGAAAGGCAATCCAAGAAAAATCATGTATGAGAACTACACTACGGCCCATCGATGCCCACTTCCAGATAGCCAACCTCACTCATAACTCGATAGCAAGTATATGGTCTGTTGGGAGTTCCCTGCCTTTCCGTACGTACACGATTGACTAAAGATGGTAGGTAGTCGACGACGTGCTATCCAGGGCGAAATCAAGTATCGTCGACTCCACGCTAATCCATCCCAGTCTTTAGGTCGCTCGCATAGCAACCAAGGCATACTCTTGGCTCTTCTACCGCAGACCTTACCCCCTGTGAGGCCGGGTTTCATGGACCATCTGCCACCTCACAGAGGGATACCAAGAGTACCCTCACGTCCCCCGAAGCTACCGCTTCGCCACCCAGTTCGTTGGAGCTTTTTATCTAAGTCAGATAAGTTGCTCCTCCTCGTATACTAAGCGATGACCTACCGTATCAGGTTACTCATCATTTATGAACTAGTCTCATGTCCTTGGCTAAGAATTATTACTTAGTTATCCTTAACTAAGGTTTACCACTTAGCTTCTCTTTCCCGCTATCCTTGTTAACCACGATTTTCAACCTAGCCCCCTGAGCTAGGGTTTTGCCAAATGGGTTAAGTGTTGTTATCCAAGTTCATGACTTAACCCGCCTACGAATCATGTCAAGATTGGCTAAGTACTCAAGTTCAAGGTTTAGCCCTACAAGTTGGTTAAGTGTACTAAGAAGCTCATGACTTAACCCTATCAAGTCAAATTGGTTAAGTATTCATTTGTCTTAACCCTATCAGGTTTTCATGTTAGATTGATTAAGCATAGATTATCTTAATCCCATCAGATTATCGAGTCGGATTGGTTAAGTATAGGTTAACTTAACCCCATCCACTAATCGTATTACGATGGTTAAGCCTAATTTAAAAGGTCTTGCGACTTAACCCTACCAGGTCCACATATTAGATTGGTTAAGTGTAGGTTACTTAACCTCATCAAATCATCACGTATAATTGGTTAAGTATAAGTTACTTAACCCCATTAAATTATCATGTTAAATTGGTTAAGTATTGGTTACTTAACCTCATTTAATTACCAAGTTTAGATTGGTTAAGTGTTTAACTTAACCCCATCGAATTACCGCGTTTAGATTAGTTAAGTATAGGTTACTTAACCCCATCTAATTACCGTGTTTAGATTAGTTAAGTCTTAATTACTTAACCCCATCTAATTACCAAGTCGGACTAGTTAGCGTAAATTGCTTAACCCCATCCCCTAATTGTCTTGTATGGTTAAGTGTCATTAAGAAATCAAGCCCGGTCCCACTTAACCTACCCATTCGCGTCATATCGGTTAAGTGTCATTAGTCAAGTTTACTTAACCTTATCATGTGGCATTAATTTAATTAATGCACTCTCAACCTCTCACATTAGACCTTGTTGTGGTTACTAGTTAAGCCGGGCGGGTCCGGGTAGTTTTACACCACAACCTAGTCTAACCTCGGGTCTTAAGCGCGACATGACCAACTTCTCACATTGGATCCTATTGTTTGTAGCCACTAGTTAAGCCGGGCGGGTCCGGGTAGATTTATGCTACAAACTCAACCCAACCTCGAGTTGGCCACTTTCATGTTTGGTCTAGTGTCATATTACACTTACAACTCCCGTGTCTAGTTTCAAGTCCCATGTTTACCCCACATGTCATGCCCCCATTTTGGTTCAACTTACATGTCGTGTTCACATGTAACCTCAAGTCAAGTTTTCATGTCATATTCACGTCAAGATTTCGCGTCATGTTCATGTTTATCTAACTACCCCAAAATCGTGTTTTCACTTGAGTGAAAGCGAGTCAACATAGTAGGTATACTATGGCTACATATAGACCCCAAAACATGCACGATGCCACAAAAGGGATTGGCTCCAAACATGCATGGTATCATAAGGGGGTTTGGCCTTAAAACATGAATGATAGTGTCATATAGGGATTGGCCATAAGCATGCATAATGTCATAAAGGATTTGGCCACAAACTTGCATATTATCATAGGAAATTTGCCCACAAACTTGCATGTTGTCATAACGGGATTTGACCTTACATAAACATGATATCATAAGGGGGTTGGTTTCATTTACATGCATGAGCCCCAAAGTCCAATTTATGCAACTATTTCACAAGTCAAAGTGGCTCTAAGTGTTCATGCTATCATACTACAAGTAAAGGTCCAATCTTGCATGGCAAACTAAGTCCAATGCAACATGAACAGCACGGTTTAGTCGCTAAAACATAACCCAAAGTCATATGTTCATGATAAAGGAGCAAACTAGGCTCACATAGGTTATAACATTCATGTTTAACCACATTTTATTCCATGCCATGATTAAACTACCGTTAACATCTCGAAGTAGCTAGAACTTACATAGCGAGGCTTAGGAAAGGATCATGCATCATCTTGACGAAGAAAGGTGGCTCCTTTGTCAAAGAATCGTCATGGAATTTGCATAGCAACATTGATCCCTCCTCGATTTGGTGTAGAAAGCTAGCACCTTTGATTCAGATCTTGTTTGAATGCATAGACTCTTGGAGTTGGAGATGGAGGCCATGATCACTTGGCATTTGGGCAGCACTTCGTGGCATGAGTGATTTGTGAGGGTTTAGGGTAGGCTTAGGGGTCTTTTTATAGAGATTAGGAGTAGATTAGGCCGTTAGATTAACCCTAGGATAGATCCAAGCCCTCAAAAATCGTCACAAGCCTCCAAAACCGAGCCAAACAGCAAAACAGGTGCACCAGGCTGCCTGGGTTCGACCAGGCAGGTCGACCCCCAGGTCGACCCTGGGGTCGACTCCCCAGTCGACCTGGTCCCACCCAGGTCGACACCCAGGTCGACCCCCTGGTCGACCTGGTCTGGGCGGGATTTTTCCCGCCTACCCTGATTTTCTGAAATTTTGAATCTGTTTTGAATTTGAATTTTTCGTGAAACTTCGCGAGGCCATATCTCGGTCATACGGACTCCGATTTACGAAATTTCGGGCTTTATTTCGCGTATTTTTCCGAGACGAACGCAATGGCGCAACCCCTTTCTCCTGATTCAGATTTTATGATTTAATTTTGCCTTGATTCTTGTCTTAACATGTTATTAAATTTCGGGTTGTTACATTCTCCCCTCCTTTAAGGATTTCGTCCCCAAAATCTCCAAGTTAGGAAGAACGTATCCTACCATCCATCATCCATCTACTCAAAACATCATCCACAGGCAACCATTGTCCTTAGACGATTTCTAATGCCATATGAACATATGCAAAACATGTGTGTATATGCTCCTTAGCTAATGCTCATGATCAGGCCTGAATGATCTTTCTAATGCAAAATATGTTTAGTGCCATGAGTCCAACATGTATGCAAATAGTTCTAGTCATATAAGTACTATATGCGTGCACAAACATTCATTCATATGCAACATCTTCATGATAACACATTCAATTTCATCCATAAACAAGTATAAATATTCGTGCATATGCAACATGAAACGTGACCGCGTCAATCTAGTATATAATGTGTATTCGCGCATCCACGAGCAACCAATTGCAACCATATCAATCATAACATGTTTCAAATACATTTTTACATCCATAGAGTTCTACCTAAGGTTCCCAAGATAAGATCGAGGAGATAAACAAGACAAACTCCTTCCAGGGTTTGTAACAGAAACTGGACCGAGAGGATATCCACCAAGCGATAGCATGCAAGTAAGCTCTACAGGTGAACCAAGGATTAAAGATATACTCTTAAAAAGAGACATGATGCGCGTGTCTAAGCCGCATTTCCATGAACTTAATTCTATTGGGCCTTGACCGCCTTTGACTTCATGATTTCGTAGCTCCTTGATTCCTATTTCCAAGGTATGAGTTGGAATTCATTTCATCGTCGCCTCTCGTTCCACTTACACTTATTCTTTCCCTAGTATACTTGGCTCAACCATATCTGCATACTCATGCAAGCTCTCCAAAATTCACTAGTGAATTCTGGATCTCGTTTACCGATGTCAATCCATGTTAACACGTGCACTTAGTAGGGTGGTTCCTATAACCCATGCTCAAGTGGAATGAACCATCCGTCTTATTGGCGGACGTTACTCGATTGGATCAGAGATTTCCGATAAGAGATTCTAGGTAACTAACAATGACAGAACCCAAAAGGGTTACACGAGACTTCGAAGGTATCACCCAAGCAAGCCAAGAGTCTGACTACCCTCTTTTCAAAACCGAGAATGGTATCCCTTACTGGATAACCACTTTACCCCTAGAATCCATCCATGGCCCAACAAATAGAAGTATTGCTTCTAATCTCAACACTTGGCATAGACGTTCTCAAATCCAACAAGTCATGAATAAATGGACCGACTCTCCAACCAGATTTTGAGACAAAACTGGGATCCTTTACCATGCTAGTACTAAGGTGCAGAGACTCAACTATCCAAGCAGACTTAAATGATACGATGATCAAGACAAAGTCTGGACGGGATGATAGAAAAGAACGACTAAACCTTTACCAAAAACGGTACCATTTCTTTTAGGTACCCTAGAAATGGGAGCGTACAATTGCCCTCTCCGACGATCTTGTCCTTGTCCTCCTTGATGGACTAAGCCATAACAACAGTTGCTTATCCTTAAGCTCGCGTCCTTTATCCTTACTCTTATTATCCTTCCTTGTACCACGACAACAGGTCTCTCGAGAACCACCTCCATCGTATGGAAAACACCTACGTGGCTAGACAAAGATTAGTCACAGTTAGAACTACTGTGACCACAGATGGAGGAAAGAAAGGAGATTCAATCAAGGAATCAAAGGATAATGCTAATGGCCTTTGGGGAATAGCCTTTTAAAACAAACTTTTCTTGAAAAAATCTTCTTTGTAAAACGGTTTCTCAAATAGTTTCAGAAGGTTTTTTAAAAACTTTTGCCCAGCCTGGTAACCTTCTGCTCTGATACCAAATGTAACACCCCACCTCCGCTAGGGTCACTCCCAAAAGGGAATGCACTAGGTTTGGTGAAGCATTATCGAGGTAAACATGCACAAAAATATTACAAGACAAAACATATATAAAACAGCGGAAGTAAAACAAATTTCATTACCTTATAAAATAAGGTCTAAAGCCTTTTACATCAGAATACATCAAAACCTGTCTTGCAATAATAAAGAAGCATAAAACCATTTCATGAATTATTCCCCAAGTAAAACAATAAAGTAGCCATAGCCAAGAAAAGTCCAAGCCATGCGTGATGACCTTCAAGCAGAAGAAGTCCGTACTAGATAACATTGTTTCCTCCCTGAAACCTGGGGGGAAATGGAAGACAAAGAGGCAAAACAAAACGGGGTCAGTCATAAAGACTGGTAAGTCCTATCTACTTCCAGTATAAAAACAGGTAAAGGTAACATGACATGCATAAACTGAAAGTAAACATAAGGATGACTACAAGATAGATAAACTAAACCAGGGTAACAGGCTGAACTACTGTAGCAAGGTAAACTAAGATATCATGATAAACTACGGTGTCATGATAAATCAAGGTATCACATCGTCAGGTTTCTATCAAGTATACTATCCCAAGGTATCTATCCTGTATAACATCCCACGGTATCTATCATGTATGTTTCTCCTGGTTCTAACATGTATATTTGCTCTGCACCTCTCGTACTAGTATCCCAACCCGCGTCATGTGTTAACTATGAATGTCCCTTGCCCAATGTCATGTAATGGTCCATGTCAACCTAATATATAGCATATGTAGGTTTTTCCCAACTCGTATGTTTCTTTCCATGTATAAGTTCAGTCCTTTGCCGTAGGCCATACGGGCTTTCCCATGTAAACGTTTTATCCTTGAGGTTATTTTGGACAGCTACCCTTGATCTAGTTATGTTTCCTTACCATGAACTATCGCGCGTTCACTTAGGATTTATGCCACCTAGGACCACTAGGGATTATGCTACCTAACGAACGTTTCCGTGTCTCGGTTTGGGTTCAGCCACCTAGGGCCACTAGGGAATATGCCACCTGTCAACCGCACCCTTTATCCCGCGCATGTATCGTGAATCTTTTTCCATGCCTAGACGCACATGTTCCTCACTGTGCCATCCGAGTTCCGCACCAGGGCAAATCAAGAAATACGGAACTCGGTCGGGAGCTTTAAGTCGTCTGCTGATGCAGATATCAAGGTCTGTTTTTGTACCCGTGGCTATGGTCCCACGTGACCCCTCCCTCAACTACTGAAAGGCAATCCAAGAAAAATCATGTATGAGAACTACACTACGGCCCATCGATGCCCACTTCCAGATAGCCAACCTCACCCATAACTCGATAGCAAGTATATGTTCTGTTGGGAGTTCCCTGCCTTTCCGTACGTACACGATTGACTAAAGATGGTAGGTAGTCGACGACGTGCTATCCAGGGCGAAATCAAGTATCGTCGACTCCACGCTAATCCATCCCAGTCTTTAGGTCGCTCGCATAGCAACCAAGGCATACTCTTGGCTCTTCTACCGCAGACCTTAACCCCTGTGAGGCCGGGTTTCATGGACCATCTTCCACCTCAAAGAGGGATACCAAGAGTACCCTCACGTCCCCCGAAGCTACCGCTTCGCCACCCAGTTCGTTGGAGCTTTTTATCTAAGTCAGATAAGTTGCTCCTCCTCGTATACTAAGCGATGACCTACCGTATCAGGTTACTCATCATTTATGAACTAGTCCCATGTCCTTGGCTAAGAATTATTACTTAGTTATCCTTAACTAAGGTTTACCACTTAGCTTCTCTTTCCCGCTATCCTTGTTAACCACGATTTTCAACCTAGTCCCCTGAGCTAGGGTTTTGCCAAATGGGTTAAGTGTTGTTATCCAAGTTCATGACTTAACCCGCCTACGAATCATGTCAAGATTGGCTAAGTACTCAAGTTCAAGGTTTAGCCCTACAGGTTGGTTAAGTGTACTAAGAAGCTCATGACTTAACCCTATCAAGTCAAATTGGTTAAGTATTCATTTGTCTTAACCCTATCAGGTTTTCATGTTAGATTGATTAAGCATAGATTATCTTAATCCCATCAGATTATCGAGTCGGATTGGTTAAGTATAGGTTAACTTAACCCCATCCACTAATCGTATTACGATGGTTAAGCCTAATTTAAAAGGTCTTGCGACTTAACCCTACCAGGTCCACATATTAGATTGGTTAAGTGTAGGTTACTTAACCTCATCAAATCATCACGTATAATTGGTTAAGTATAAGTTACTTAACCCCATTAAATTATCATGTTAAATTGGTTAAGTATTGGTTACTTAACCTCATTGAATTACCAAGTTTAGATTGGTTAAGTGTTTAACTTAACCCCATCGAATTACCGTGTTTAGATTAGTTAAGTATAGGTTACTTAACCCCATCTAATTACCGTGTTCAGATTAGTTAAGTCTTAATTACTTAACCCCATCTAATTACCAAGTCGGACTAGTTAGCGTAAATTGCTTAACCCCATCCCCTAATTGTCTTGTATGGTTAAGTGTCATTAAGAAATCAAGCCCGGTCCCACTTAACCTACCCATTCGCGTCATATCGGTTAAGTGTCATTAGTCAAGTTTACTTAACCTTATCATGTGGCATTAATTTAATTAATGCACTCTCAACCTCTCACATTAGACCTTGTTGTGGTTACTAGTTAAGTCGGGCGGGTCCGGGTAGTTTTACACCACAACCTAGTCTAACCTCGGGTCTTAAGCGCGACATGACCAACTTCTCACATTGGATCCTATTGTTTGTAGCCACTAGTTAAGCCGGGCGGGTCCGGGTAGATTTATGCTACAAACTCAACCCAACCTCGAGTTGGCCACTTTCATGTTTGGTCTAGTGTCATATTACACTTACAACCCCCGTGTCTAGTTTCAAGTCCCATGTTTACCCCACATTTCATGCCCCCATTTTGGTTCAACTTACATGTCGTGTTCACATGTAACCTCAAGTCAAGTTTTCATGTCATATTCACGTCAAGATTTCGTGTCATGTCCATGTTTATCTAACTACCCCAAAATCGTGTTTTCACTTGAGTGAAAGCGAGTCAACATAGTAGGTATACTATGGCTACATATAGACCCCAAAACATGCACGATGCCACAAAAGGGATTGGCTCCAAACATGCATGGTATCATAAGGGGGTTTGGCCTTAAAACATGAATGATAGTGTCATATAGGGATTGGCCATAAGCATGCATAATGTCATAAAGGATTTGGCCACAAACTTGCATATTATCATAGGAAATTTGCCCACAAACTTGCATGTTGTCATAACGGGATTTGACCTTACATAAACATGATATCATAAGGGGGTTGGTTTCATTTACATGCATGAGCCCCAAAGTCCAATTTATGCAACTAATTCACAAGTCAAAGTGGCTCTAAGTGTTCATGCTATCATACTACAAGTAAAGGTCCAATCTTGCATGGCAAACTAAGTCCAATGCAACATGAACAACACGGTTTAGTCGCTAAAACATAACCCAAAGTCATATGTTCATGATAAAGGAGAAAACTAGGCTCGCATAGGTTATAACATTCATTTTTAACCACATTTTATTCCATGCCATGATTAAACTACCGTTAACATCTCGAAGTAGCTAGAACTTACATAGCGAGGCTTAGGAAAGGATCATGCATCATCTTGACGAAGAAAGGTGGCTCCTTTGTCGAAGAATCGTCATGGAATTTGCGTAGCAACATTGATCCCTCCTCGATTTGGTGTAGAAAGCTAGCACCTTTGATTCGGATCTTGTTTGAATGCATAGTCTCTTGGAGTTGGAGATGGAGGCCATGATCACTTGGCATTTGGGCAACACTTCGTGGCATGAGTGATTTGTGAGGGTTTAGGGTAGGCTTAGGGGTCTTTTTATAGAGATTAGGAGTAGTTTAGGTCGTTAGATTAACCCTAGGATAGATCCAAGCCCTCAAAAATCGTCACAAGCCTCCAAAACCGAGCCAAACAGCAAAACAGGTGCACCAGGCTGCCTGGGTTCGACCAGGCAGGTCGACCCCCAGGTCGACCCTGGGGTCGACTCCCCAGTCGACCTGGTCCCACCTAGGTCGACACCCAGGTCGACCCCCTGGTCGACCTGGTCTGGGCGGGATTTTTCCCGCCTACCCTGATTTTCTGAAATTTTGAATCTGTTTTGAATTTGAATTTTTCGTGAAACTTCGCGAGGCCATATCTCGGTCATACGGACTCCGATTTACGAAATTTCGGGCTCTATTTCGCGTATTTTTCCGAGACGAACGCAATGGAGCAACCCCTTTCTCCTGATTCAGATTTTATGATTTAATTCTGCCTTGATTCTTGTCTTAACATGTTATTAAAATTCGGGTTGTTACAAGTATATGATTTTTGGTGGATGTTAGGATAATAACGTTCTCCTAGACTTGGAGATTTCTGGGATGAAATTCTTTAAGTAGGGAGGAATGTAACATCTCATAATTTTAAGAACATCATTAACAATAAACCAAGGGATACTTAATTTAAGTTTGGGAATTAAGTAAAACAGACTGAATCATTGCGTTCGTCTCGGAATTCTGGGTTAGATAGACCCCGAGTTTGCGTAAACGGATATCGCACGAGGAAGATATAAATGTTAGAAGTTTGTATACGTATAAGGAGAATATATATAAAACAAATCAGAATTTCAAAATAAATCAAATGTAGAAGCGGGAAACTAAAGCGGGAGTTCGACCCGTTAGGGGTCGACTTGCTCCAGCCTGGGTCGACCCAAGGGGTAGGCGGGTCAACCCCTCCCCGATCTGGCACGATGCATTTTTCTGTACTTGGTCTTGTTTCCGTGCTAGGTTCATTGGAGATGAACTATATAAAGGCCAGCATTTCTATTGCTTTCCTACACCTAAAACAATGAAGACAATGAGATGCTGCCTCAACTTGGATTGAATCAAGACTATCTTCTACAACACCAGCCTATACATATATCTGAGTCATTTCTTGTACACTAACCCAATCTCTGTGAGTTCATATTACTTTTAGATATAAAAATTTAACAGTAACCTTGACATGTTGATAAACCTGGATCTAAACCTATGCATGTTAAGAAACTGATTCACATCTAAATAATTCTGCTATTATTATATGTATTCCTCTGTACACCTATTCTGCTGTTCAGTGGTTATTATATGCCTATTTCTGTTACTATATGTTTATTTCTGTTATTATATGCCTATTTTTGATCTTCGCCCTCTCCTATTCCCTTTTTATTTTATAAGCCTAGGGTACCTTCGAGCCTAGGCCAATATCGCTGGAACATGCGTACGAATGAAATTGGGATAATTTGGGAATGATAATAATATGTCTGAAATTTGGAGGTATAACTTGTACTGTGGAATATGACTAAATTTTTGGGGCATATATTGTACTGTGGGTTATGACTAGAAATTTGGGGGAATATAAATCTGTAGGCTTAATTTAAAGATTAAGCGAAATATATAATGATATTGTATATACTTAACCTATGGAACCAATTTAATCCGTTAAGGTTATATGAACCTGTAAACCTGTTTAATCTGTTGAGGTTAAGTAAACCTGTTTAATCTGTTGGGGTTAAGTAAATCTATTTAATCTGTTGGGGTTAAGTAAGCCTGTTTAATCTGTCATGGTTATATAAACTTGTTAACCTGTAAAACTTAACCTTTTAATATGTTGGAGTTACGTGAACCTGTAAATCTGTAAGGCTTAACCTGTGAAAATCCTAGTTAATTAGGTATACAAGTTTAGGGGGTTGACTTGTGTCATCTGCTGTGTGGGGACCATATCAGTCTGTAACCCATTCTGGTATTAAAAGGGGACCCCGCACTAGGTAGGGGTCAGGGCACGCATACTGAACTGATTGTAAGAGGTTCATCTAAATGAGGGTGTACACGGGCATATTCCAACGGATTTATATGCGTGCATGGATCTGGTCTGTGGGGGAAAATAAGTCATTGTAGCACCAGTAAATAGGTTTGTGTCCTTCTGTAGGTTGCCACTTTAGAGAGTAATACACCCTACTATGGGGCCGACACAGGGTATCTATAAGTTAGAGAGTCGATCGCTTGGGGGTAGTAATTAGCGTACATCTAGTCCTATCTATTTTCTGTTGAGGCATCCGTAATTTCTGTTTGGGTTAATAACCTTTATTTCTGTTGAGGTGCCTGTTATTTCTGTTTAGGGTAAAACCTGTTATGTAACTAGAGTACACCTAAAACTATCCTTATGTTTTTGTTGGGATCTTTCTGTTTCTGATATATTAGGGGACACCTAATTCTGTTGTAAATCTTGTCATACTAGTATTGGTGCAGAGAAAAGTATTTGAAAAGCATAGTCTACTCTGTTTATTTTGCTTATCATGTTCATCTTGTTTATACCTGTCAAATGATATTGTTATCTCTCATCCAATCTTATATGCTTGTTATGTTACTTTTATTTCTTTATATGCTAAAAGTCACTGGACTCACCAGACTTTATGTCTGACCCTTTTTGTTTCCTTTTCTCTCTCCCTCCCCTCCTCCATGTTCTCAGGGTGGGAACGCTCAGGCGTGATTAGGACTCTCTCTTCTGTTTCTGCTCGGACCTGGATCTGCTTTGATGTATTGCTTCAACTATTTGCCTACTTTATTATGGCTATTATTAGGGATTATGATTTTGCATTTCTGTACTCTGATGGTTTCTAGCGCAAGGCAGATGTTTTGGTTTCAGTATTTTAGCCTGATGTTGTAACTGATTTTGAGAATACGATGTTTTTTTGCTAAGTAATGAAGTTTTAAGTTTTCGCTACTATTTTTATATCTGCCTTGTGAGATTCTATTTCTGTTTACCTATAACGCTTCACAGAACTTTTTGCATTCTGATAAAGAGTGACATTAATGGACGTGGGGTGTCACAACTTGAGTCGTCTGAGTTTAAGGGAGAACACTGCCATAAGGCTTTCTATCTCTGGTAGATACCAAGATTCCACTACCAAAGGAATGAGGGAGTGGTGGGATTTCCCCATGGACTGAAAATGGAATGATGAAGGTCCCGTTAAGGAAGACGAAGAGCACTTCGGAATCATTGGGGCATGATTTGAATTTGTGCGATGAGGATATTCCACTAAAAAAGAGAAAGCAAGGCTAAACCAGCCTTTCAACCCAAATAGCTGGTCACGACAAGAAAGAATTCTATTGGGTCCTTCGTGGTTGTTACACAAAGTAAAGGCTGACCCAACAAAAGAAACCTCATCCAGAACCGACTGGATAGCAAAAGAATTGAATTCCTTCACAACGCGGTTGATAAAGGACTCCCCACGCATCTCTACTTGGCGTGACACCACATTAAAATCCTCTCCAACTACAAGGGTCGCATAACCGATCGTGGAAGGGATAAAATGTTTTGTCAAACTCTGATGCTCGATTCGATTGCATCTCGTGTAAATCGTAGAGAATAGGAAGGGGAAGGGAACAAATGAAGCGAACATTCAACCGAAAGGGGTTGAGCTGAGTCGCATACAAGTCTCATGGAAACCTCTTTCGCCAAAAGAATCCAAATCTTGTTGGAGATGCTGAGGAGGCCACCTCTGAAATTAAGAAGAAGGACAATGTAGGAAAGCACTTCCGTTCCCATAAAGAGTTCTTAAAGTGCTACCAAAAAATAGAGTGCTTCTTGACGATGCACTCTAAGTGTGAAAGAGAGGCATCGTTACCAACGCCCCGAATATTCCAAAATAAAAATTTTGCCATTTTAGCTAAAAAAAAACAATAAAGAAAACCACCATAGAAAATGAGCAACAAAGAAAGGACGCCCAGACACGGTAAAGAGTGCAACAAGTTGACCGAATGATCGTCTCTAACACTGGGAGAGATAGTACGAATAGTGCGAGGAGTACGTGGCAGCGGCCGTGCACTCCTCCTAGAAGGACAAATCGACTCGATAGACAAACAGCGAAGAACACCGGAGGAAGGATCCGCTGCTGACACTATTGAGATCGACCCTCTGGCATCCTCAGAGAGTGCAACCTTGCCGATAGAGGCCAGGAGATCAAACCTACAAGATTGAGTGTTCCTAGAGTGGCGGTCCAAACGAGCATTAGTGATCCTAATCTCATCTGGGCTGAGCATAGGAGGCTGTGGAAATCCTACCGCTATCCTAAGTCGCTGTGAGGACTCCGTATAAATAGAATCATCATCAAGTTGACGACCCCATGTGGCTGTGGAAATCCTGCCGCTGAACGGACCGACACGAGGGATCAAACCAACAAATCCCTCGAAAACGAGCAGGGAGAACCAAACCAAGGAGATAGGGCACACCCGATAAAGAGGCAGATGACAGCTCGGTTGGCATACCGAAGGCAAAAAAAGGAGCACCAACAAAACCTACCCCCGCATTCAGCAAAACAAGCTCACTCACGGAACAACCCAGCAACCACTGAAAACACACAAAGATCATGGATTGACCTGGTGTGCAAAGAGCGTAAACCACCACACGAGCTAAAGCCAAATAAAGATCTAAACTGAAAACCAGTAAGGGGATAAACAAACATCCACAAAAAGGTACAGCCCAAGTTCACTGCCTCGACATGGCAGAAAAAACAGCACATGCCATGCGATGACTAAGCAAAAGACAACCAAACCACACAACCATCAGTACAAAAAAACAATAGAAAGTAACCGAACATACCACAAACAAAACCAGAGGTAAAAAGGCAACCACACACACGCTCCAAGCGTGAAAGCAGGCCAACCACCATGCGTAGGGGAAGGAGATAAAGCCAGCAATGGGTGATCAACTACCACCTGCTTTGGAGCTCCCACTGCCTAGCAGTAACACTTATAAACTCACACACTGACCCCGAACCAACAAAACTATGGGAAGTAACAAGACTTCTAATATTGGCAACTAAACAACCATAGCCCAACAACGAAGGAGACAAAACAACAACAACGATATTAGAAGGAGGCGTCAACAGCCAAAATTTGACGTCGAAGATGGAGAAGATAGTTAGGGAAAGGAACAACCTCAACCAAACGCGGGGAACCACACACACGACTCCTTGCGGTTTCGAGTCTTAAAGGAAGACTATCTAGCTGCAATTAAAATCGAAGAATGACCCTCAAATCACCACATGACGAATGAGTGGCAGCCATCAATCGTCGAAAAGTTTTCCCTTGAATCCACGACCTGCCTGCTGGAGAAGAACAAACTGAAACAGTGGCTACTAGCTCTGACCAAGAAACAACAACATCCTCATCTATAGGAGGCTAAAGAGTTGCAAACCTATTGGTCGTGGGTAAGGGAGGAAGAGTTCGAGTATGAACTCCCCCGCTCACGACGATCTGAGCCGAAACCAAGCTCAAATAAGGGAGAAATTTAAAAGGCCGAACCAATGGAGAATAAGGGGAACGCCGGGACTTACCCACCTACGGCCTTATTTAGACAAACCTGAAGGCGCCGCCAACACTGGACAATCCTCCAAAGGAGGAGCATAGCACGAAATCATTTTCTGCAGAAACCTAATAGGCGTCACCGGACAAACCAAATCACCAATCACCGAAGTAGCCACAGACCCGCAGGTCGGAGAATCACGACAACGCTGCCTGAATTGCCCGACACTCTGACAAGAAAAATAGCAACACCAGAGAAAAACTTACAAGGCTGCAATTCCATGAAAATACCATCCACTAGAGCAAAATAGTGGCGAACTACAAACAAGAAGGCCTACTGTGAATCAACCTTCACAGAAAACGTTTTAGAACAAAAATCACAGATCGAGACAAGCACCCCAGTAACATCGAATAAAGCCTGAACAATCGAGCCTAAATCGGGATGAAACCCTATAAACGAGCCATTCGCCACAAACCCTAGATTGGGTTTCGGAAGCACAATAAAACCCAAACAACACCACAAAAGCAATAACTGTGGAACATGAACAACAGAGAAGATCACTGAAACAAAGGAGAAGCAATGCGAATGAAAAAAGGGAGGGTAGAAAAAATCACATCTAATGGAGAAGAGAGTCGGCCATTAGTTTAATCGTTTGTTTTTTGAATAATTTATAATTTGTGCACATCTGCATTTACATCATCATATGTGAAATAATAATGAGAAAAGCTGCAGTACTTCTACGAAGCACGAGCATTAACATATTCAATATGACAAAGTGGTAAGTAACCGACACAAACACATGCAAATACACGATGAATATTGTCAATGATAACTGCAGTTGTTTGTGTAATATTTCTATTTGTGCTTATTTTCCTTGCGCTCTTGTTTTGGCTGTATGTGCACGATGCAGAGAAGCTAATAGAATATACTATGATCTTATTTCATCCACATTTAGTGTTGAGAGTTATAGAGAGAGTAATTCCCTTATTTCCATCTGGTTCCCGACAGTAGTTATTGTAATGCATACAAATGTCCAATTATAGAGTCTTTGCCTACACGTAGGAATATAGAAAGACCAAGGCCAACAAGAATCAATGAGGCCATGGACGAGATGAGAGATAAAACAACATGACAGATGTGGCCAATGTGGTATCTTAGAGTGTAAGATAAGAAGGTATGAAATACAATAGCTTGTTTATTTCATTTTACTACTTATGTCATCTTTGTATTGTAGAAATTGTATTTTTAGTTTGTACACAACTTTAGAAATTCAACAGTTATATTCCCAAACTTTGATATGACTTGCTATGTTCTGCAAATGCAATTTCATTTGTATGCAATATTTCTTATAAGCATAACTGCATAGTCGAACAAGATTATAGTGATACATTGTTCATTACAAACCGTTAAAACAACCAAGTAATGCTACAAACAAGTAATTACTCAGTACCGAGCTTCAACAAATCTGCCAGATACACAACAGTCACATAACAATTGCAATCACTATTTCGCCAAACCATTTTTCTAAGAACAGTCACATGGCCCTTTATTTTCCTTTTCCAAACGATGGTTTTCGTCTTGCATCTCTTAGACATAGTAAACCCCCAAACGGCACAACTCAAGATCTATCAATTGGTGCAATTCACAATAAGGAAGACCGTTCCTGTTAAAATTTTCCTCTTGATATCGTGTAATCCATGATAACGACATTACGCCTTTTTCCTATTGAAACTCAAATGCATTTTGTAGACATGACTTCACAGTGAGAACGTAGCATGGACACTTGTTTCAATTCATCATACCTTATCATTTCTTTTTCCAATCTAGATATGATAAATCCGAGCAAACCTGATTCTTTAAACCGATTTCAACAACAGAAACATTACTCTACGAAATTGGATCTGATCGAGTTTCAATAACATAATTATTTTCATTTTCACACTGTCCACAATATTTCATTAAAACATCATCATCGATTTCTCTATCATCTGTATTTGTTTGATTAGCATAATTTATAGTGTATGAAACAACAAATCTACATGGAAACATAAAAGAATTGAAGTAAAGCTCTAAACTAGGTTTTAGCCGGTTAATGGTTACAACTTTATCGTACACATATAATGATACTGAAATTGAATGAATTTGATTGAAAAAATAAATAAAAATTAATGATTGATTAGGATACAAATTCAAAATGTGGGTAAAATGGATGATGAGTAAAGTGAACTGTGGAAAATAGAAGAGGCTGCTGATGCTTATATAACAGAAGTACCGACACAGAAGTTATGCCAACCTATTGTTAATATGAGTGCAACTCATAGGTGTGCCTTTTGCAACTTATAATTGCACCTTTCAAAAGAAAGCACGCCTATGAGTTGCAGCAGCAAAAATTAAAAGTTATAAACTGAACACAGCTCATGGTTGAACCCAACCGAAAATAGCTACAAACCATCTGAGTTGCCTACTGCCCTTTGCTAAAAACCAATCTTGCTTGTAATAAACTACGAAACTGTCACCAGTCACGAAATTATTTTTGAAAAGCAGCCCACATTGAAAATTTGTCTATCCAAATATATAACTTTAAATACGTTCCAGTTATCCGGATTAGTCAAAACTTTGTGAAAATGATTTTGGATCCTGTCGCATTTCCATTTGATTTTTGAAGGCCCGGATCTGTAAGATAGCAGCAGGAAATCCATCTACTGGGTAAAAGTGACAACATACAAACTGCCGACATCTAACATTCACAACGAACAGTTAACCATTCAAATTATAAAAAGCCAAGACTTAATTTGAAAATCAAATTTTACATATTAACAACATATAAAATAATAATAACAGATAGTATATAAAGTAATATAATCGTGTAACATATGAACAGCTACCCCAATCAAAGTTTAGTTTGAAGATGATATACATGTTTTACAGAAACAAAATTACATATTTACTATCACGAAAACCAGAAGGTAAGCAGGATAGTCAAGATTAATAATTGATTTCCAGTGCCAGTGTCCTGCAAAACAAATGCAGCAGTACAAATATTTCTAAAAAACAAAACAAAAGTAAGGAAAGAAAAACAAACATACTACGGGACAGCTGGAAGACTCGGTTTGAGTCTTACTACATTCATGACTCCTCTTGCAGTAGCCTGTTAAAAGAAGCAACAGAATTAACAGAAGGAAAAAAAAAAAAAAACACACACACACACACACAATTTTGTTCAATATACATTCACATATAGACTCTGTAAAAATATCAAAATTCATTTCGATGTGGGGAGTTTTCTTGCATAAAAGGAGGGAATGGGGATTTTAGAGGAATAAATAAGAGGAAAATTTAGATCCCTTCCAACATGTGCAAATATACACATATAAGATAAGAGGGAGAAAAGGCAAAGTATGAGTGGGAAGTCTGAAAGCGAAGAGGTAGGATATCTCCTATATGATATCCATAAGCAAAATTATCAATGCAAAATTTGAATTCGTTTCACCCCTTCAAAATTACATTCTGAATATGTTCTACAGTTCATATTGATTTGTAATTTTGAGGGGGTTGATAGTCTTGAAACGGTTTCAAATTTTGCATACACAATCTTGGTAACAAATATAACATACCTACAAAAAATTGCATCAACTCGAAAAAAGAAAAAACTGCACAAAGAGACGGGTATGCGGATCAAGATCCTTCCCAGTGTACATCGGTGTGTACACATGCACCCCCCTTCACTATAAATCCCACTCCCATCCCCTCCATATTTTAGTGGAAATAAATTCCCAAAACACAATGAATTTTCATACATGTGTCACACTCATTACGTGAAACATTGAACCATATCAAACCTATTAGCCCAAACGAAATGCAAATTTGATATTGAATTTTGTATGAAATAAGAGTTTCAAGACGATCCAACATTCTGTATAAATTGTTTCACTAATGAATACAACATGGACACATGTATAACTGTCCTCCTGCTATTGCCCTGCTATAACAAGGCTATGTCTCATAGCAGATTTCTACCACTATGTTACACTATTCCCAATATATCATGTTAATTCTGCTATAATCTGTGACTCCTGCTATATTTTCTAAAAAAAAATGAATTGAAAATGACATTACACATTATAAAATTAGTTTTTTCAATTAAATTTTTTAACATATATTTTTAGAAATAATACTACAATATTCTATTAAATTCAATTATTTTCAATAAAAGTTTACGTTAACAATAATTAAATTAAATGTTATATTTTCATTTAATTATCATTTATATATTTGTAAAAAACATTAAATATGAGTTTTATATCTATTTTAGAGTATCTGCTATATCTCAGCTTTTTCTTTACTTTATCCATTGTAGCTTTTTGCACCGCTGCTGCATTGAATCCGATAAGCGCTTTAGCAACATAGATGTAAATGCATAATATAGTTTCAGAAGGAAAAAAATTACTGAAGAAAGCTGGGGAAAGAAAAGAGGAATTTATATTGAAGGACACACACATATACATATATTGCAATTATTCAAAAGCAAATAAAAACACAACATATTTTAACTGTTTGACTGTTGAATCTCACTGTGTCTACATTTTTGGTAAAAATCATGAATAGATTAAACAAATAAATTAATTGTGTTGCATATGTAGTATTTTTATATATCTCAATAAATTTTACCACATATATACACAAACATTCCATATAGTAAGTACCTCAAAATAGTTATTGAAATTTAGACGCATGAGGAACCGTCGAAGAAATGGTGCTCTCTGACTACCTGCAAGACGGCTACTTCGAAGTATGGTATACAAAGAATTTGACTTTTTGTGAAACTCCTGAAACAAACAAAATATAAAGAAAGTATATTTTTATGAAAAAGACCTTACTGATGCTTTATAGTTGAACCTTAAATATGTACAAAGAATTTGAGGATACACCATACAGTGGAAATCTTACAAAATGGGGAGAATCGCTTAAATTAGTAAGCACATGTTTTAAATTTTTTTACTGAATAAATTTTCTCACTCACAGTGCTAAGCAGAGTGTGGGGCATCAATGAATTTCCAGGTGTAAATGACAAAAACGTTCATATAGCAATAATGTACTCTCTTGTATTCTCAACACACAATGTGTGTATGTGTGTGCATGCGCGTGTGTGTATCATAAATATACGTGTGTAAAACCGGTGCTGATCTGCTAAATACGTGAATCAAAATAAAATTGTGTGGCGCCGGTTGCAGTCATCCGTTGACTATATATTTAACCGGAGCACAAAAGAGGCTACAAATGCAACCAAAAGTAATTCCATCATGTCATCGGATCAAGATGCTCATCCCTGTATCTTTATTAATAATTGGAATAAAAACACAAACTTTTGATCTGACTGTGAAATTCCAAAAATAGCCTTATATGCAAACAAGAGGATGGGAGTTCAAATCTTATAAAGATCAAATATTAACTTCTGTTTTCAAATAAAAGTTTTGAAATGTGGCTAAGGTTACAAGTTCAGAACTCTGTTCCAATGAATTTTTTTTCTTCTGGCCCTTCTGTTTATTTCTATCAAAACTACGTCGAAAGATTAAATTTATAAGTTGTTTTACATACACGTGCGTACGTGCCAAAAAAATATAATAATACTGCGTTGATGTTTATCCAACTATCATCTGATTTCACAAATAGAATTACCTCATCTATATGTTCCAGTTCAGATATGTTTGCCTTGTTATCATAGTATTCAATGTTCCAGCAAAATTGCAGACATAGCTTCATAATGCTATCAAGAATCCTAGAGACTGACCCAATGTCAAGAAAGGATTGTGATATCAAAGCAGTCAAATACCTGCAAACAAATTTTCCCATGATGTTGTCAACATACACAGCAAATGCTTTTTGTCAAAATATGCTCACTGGGGATTTATTATATACACGTCGTTCCATCGTGTCACTGACTCACTGAGGACTGTACATGTGCTTCCTGGTGCTTTTATAAAATAAAATTAATAATAGTAAATAAAATGATTCGACATTATTAGTAGTGTACAATATAAGCTTGGGTGTTCGTAGTTATTATCCAAACATTTTAACTTCTACACCAAATTAGATTGTAATTATAAATAATGCTGCTAGTTGAGATACATATAGCAAAAAATGGAGTCTAAGAAGAAGCTTATTTCATACTCTTGATGAAATGCAACTAGTTCGGTAAAATCATGGGAATTCTGCACATGTGCTTGCAAAACATTCCATTGTGACTCGATAACATCAACCTGCAAAACAGACAATGACATATGAACTCATGTCTCACATTAATTCTCTCAAACATATCAACCAAGAATTATCAAACATATCGCTCAAATACAACATTCCAAATATGGTATGACCATTGCCATAAAATTAGAAGTTGATTTTTTAGTGCGCGATTTGGCTAAGCTCAGGAAAGGCAGGCTACAATTAATCAATGCTAAACACAAGTAATAAAGACATTCTACTGGAACAGCATACAACAAAATTTTCAAATATAGCTCTCGAGGACGCACACGAGTGTCCGTGTGTGTTTGTTACTATTAGGATAAATATTGTAGGAATGTAGACAACACCTGAATATAGAACTGCAAGTTTCTTATTAAAAAGGTCATATGTTCTCTGACCCTCCACATTGGTCGGGAACGCTGCCTTCGAAGCTGGGCGCGAGAACTGTTCTGACTTGTATGTCGATTAGCAAAGTCGGCATGATCTTGATGCATTACAGCTGCCCATGATTTCTCTAATTCCATTTGAGTTCTTTTTAATCTTATTAGATACTGGAAAACTTTACGGTACCTAAATCATAACAAAATACATACGTATTACAGAAGACAGCAGTTGCCTCAGGTTAACTCATGCCAAGAAATGTGGCATTGCTTGCTATGTTAATTTTTGGGGGGGGCCCAAAAAAAAGGCCAACATGACATGCTAACCAAAGATGAAATTGATTCCACCATATACGTATATACATACATAAATATATACACACATATACATATGTATATATATATATGTGTGTGTGTGTGTGTGTGTGTGTGTGTGTGTGTGTGTGTGTGAGAGAGAGAGAGAGAGAAATATAGGATCAAAAGCACCACAAACAATGTAGCACCCCTATAACCCCTGATTTCCACCACACATTCTCGTTTCCCTCTCTTCCCACTAACTATTTCTCCTCCCACTAACCTATTTAATTATAAATGAGTGTTCATTATTCAGATGCAAAAGGGGTGCCACAGAGGGGGGGTTCATACCCCCCCCCCCCCCCCCCTGAAGGAAAGCTACCCACCAATTCCCTGGACAACTGGAAGTTCATTATATGAATGAGCAAACATTGGTTAAAACCAAATAATCCAGTTTTATTTTGGTCGTTTTGGTATGATTTTGAACTATATTTATCTACAACTGATCCGTAAAACAATCTAATAAGGTTATTGGTTTGAGCAAATTAGCCAAACTTTTAGTATATTGTTAAAACTTTAATGTTTAAATGAATTTTAAGTTAGTTTGTTGGTTTAAATAAATTTTATTTACCATATATTTGGCTAAATTGCTATCAAAAAACACAAAATATGTATTTCAATCATATATCCTTGTTTGATTTTAAGTATAATGAATATTTCAAATATAAAATGTGATATATTTTTAGTTCGGTTAAATTGGATAATTAATCCAGTCGGCTTTGTTTAATTTTTATTTTCATTGATTTTACTTCGGTTTAACAATTTTAATCATCGCACCAACTGAACGATCGCCCCTAGTTCATTATATGCAAGGTAGAAAAAACTTTAATTCAAATTCTGATTCAACTATAATCTGAACACGCTGTCTCTAAGGTTACTCTTTCATATCTTGAGGAAACAAAAATGATGTGTATGTGTCACAAATTGGTAAGCTACAAAAACCAAGTCTGAGTAACAATTTAAAAGATACACACAGAAATTTCACTGAAATGAGATTTAAATTTACAATCGTAAAATTCAAATTTGGGGAAGGAATTTGATTTATCCTCGGACGTATATACAAGGATTAAGACGGATACAGTTATGCCTGATATAGATTGATTAATGTTAAACTGATATGTATTTTACCGCACAGATTACCAGATAACAAATCAAAGATTAAGAACCAAAATTCATCTTCATCTTTTAGTTAAATGTTATACTTTTGAAATGTATTGAATATTTGACAATACATTCCGTACCCTGCTAAAAAACAATCCTTGTTTACCAACCACACATTGTCTAACCAAATCCAATTCTCTCTCGATACGTTCCTCAAAAAATCTGATTCGTGCTGATTCTTCCCCAACTAACGAAGAGATCTTGGCGGTAAATACTTTACTATTCCACAATTCCAAAAACTTCTTAATGTTTGATTCAATAAATATATTTATGGAAATCTAATGATATTTTCTTACCACAAATCATTTGATCCTTTCAGAAAGGTTTTTTTTTTTTAAACTTTTGTGTTGACTGATTTTTGGCAATGCTGAATGAATGTTTAATCTAGAGCGCTAATAGAAGAACATAATAATTCTTGTACACTAAACGACCACACAAAAGCAGTTGTAACCATAAAATATCCATATAATGACAAGCTCAAAGATGTCAACGTAAAGGAGGAGGGGGGAGGGGGGGGGGACCAAGCAGCAGCAGCATTTATATATTGATTTTTGCTTGTTTTCACTGTTTAATAATTTCTCTCTTCTTTAGACATCTTCAATTAACAATACAAAAACAATAACCATTAGGCCAGGGGTAAGGTTTCTAGACTGTTGTTTTAGAGGCCATGGATTAGAGCCTCCAGAACATAAATAGTGAGTGCATTTCTTGAATAACAAACCACTCTTTAAAAAAAAAAAAAAAAAAAACATAAACCATGTCAAATATACCAAGTGGAAAGAGGGGGAAACTCTCATTTATACTAGCATAAATCACAGGTACATGTTTCTAATAGTTAGATAAATTTACTTCTATTTAATAAAAAATTGATGCACCAATGCGTACTATAAGTGCAAAAACTTTAGTTGTCACATCATCTTTATTTCAAGCAATTTTGTTGGCGCTGTCAGATGTAAACTGGTAGTGAAACTCTGTTGATGAACGGTCAGGAAGGGGTTGATGGTGAAGGTTGCAAGCCGTTAGTGATATTTCATTGGCACGGTAAAAATCTGTATTTTCATTGAATTCGTTTTGTAAATGGTAGAGATAAGCAAAACTAGTAAAAGCTTAGAAGCTCAAAGCCGGGGAATATATGCAATGGACATGGCAATGAAAATAGGAAATGCCGCTCTAAAAAATGTCGAAGTTGGAGAATAAGGTAGAAACACTATACAAAAGGATATTGTTCCTATTTGTTAAAAGATTACATTAAAAAAAAGAATTCTTTTAGTTCTATCAAACAAGTAAGTGATTATATCGGATATAAGCTAAACAATTATTAGTGGTAGTATTAATTATAGGTGGATACCCAGTGCCAAAGACTCTCGTACTAAAGCACGAGAGGACTTCCCAGATCAGTCTCCCGTCCCGGTACTATTCTCACGGCTTTTCGGGCTCTGGGGGTGGTCGATTAGTGCGCACAGCCTTTCCCTCACATGTGAAGAGGCCGGGACTCGAACTTGCGCGCTCCAGATTACCAGCCGAATAACCTTACCGTTGCGCTAGACACCACCTTGTAGTATTAATTATAGTATTATTAAATTTTTATTCAACGTTTTCACCAAATAATACAAGAAATTCAATTCACACATGCTACCATTCTTTTTAAATGAACAGTCGGGTTATCGAATACAAGAAATTGAACTTTCGAATACATAAGACACATACCTTATAACTTTTAACAGTTATTAATGGTAGTATTGATTATAGTATTATAAAAAATTTACTCAACGTTTACACCAAATAATACAAGAAATTCAATTCAAACACGCTACCATTCTTTTTAAATAAACAGTCGGGTTACCGAATACAAGAAATTGAACTTTCGAATACATAGGACATACGTTATAATTTTAACTTGCAAAAATGTAAAAGGGAGCAAACACCTTTTGGTTCATTTGACGAACAAAAAAATAACACAGTTCTTATCATTAATTTATATGCAAGTATAATAGTATCTAGTTTTCTTCAACCTCATCTGAAACTTAGCAATGTGCACTGAAAAGTTTTTAATTGATTAGAAATGTGTTGGAATGTGTTCCCCTTAAGTTTGGAACGTGCTCCCATCAAGTTCTCAAATAAGAAATGTAGAATCTCGGTTTTCAAAGAAACACAAGCTTCCTACGAAGTTCCAACTTCTAAGAGTAAATGAATGAAAATACACAACTCAATGAAAAACACAACCAAATGTGAAATAATGTATTATAATTACAAAAATTAAACTCGATAAACAATAATAAGACAATGGGCTTGGATTCCCATTGAACTCCCTCTGCCTACTTCCACGTTGTCTTTTGCAGTGTTATAAACAGCGCACAGCGCAAAAAGGCGCAAACCCTTTCTGGAGCCTTGGCGTACGGCGCTGCAAATGGCACACGCCTTTTTAATTTACTGCGCATGTTTTTTTTTTTAATAAATTTGATACTTTTAACAAAAAAAATAAAAAATTCAACATATTTTTCTAAAACGTATGCAACAATTTTTTTTAAGCATTTCGCAAAAAAAACATAAATTATAAAATTTCAAGCACAATAGTTTTCGTACCCAAAATAATAACACACATTACTGATAAACTATAAATTTGAATATGATAAATTTAATGCTTGATTGTATTTAACAAATATCCAATCATGAAATATTTTTATGTTGTAGACAAATCGTACAAAGATATTGGACATATCCACATATGCAAAGAAAAATTCTATCCAAAATTATGTTTCAGAGCTGATATAATGTTAATTTTATGAGAATGTTTTCTCTTCCTCTAAAGCTGCTTCTCTTAATTTATTGTTCACAGGTTTTCACTCCCATTCATTTGCTTTTGCATCTATGCTAGGCAATATTTTATGATTTTTTATACATTACATTATATATTTCTGGCAATATTAAAATGAATCTAAACTATGTTGGATAATAAAAACATATGTCAGTTCTAAATGTCGGCATGCTGAGGTCAATCAATTACATAATTGTAAGGCTATTAACTAGTTGGTAATAATCGAATAGAAAATAATAATGATGTGATTATGTTCCCATATAACTGGAGAAAAAAGATATCAATAGAGTTATTCGCATTGCATGTTATTATTATAATGATAGTAATAGTAGTACTGATAGTGGTTGTATTGATGTTAAGAGTATTTGTAGTAGGATAGTTATTGCAGTTTGAAATGCAAAAAAAAAAAAAAAAAAAAAAAAAAAACATAAAATAAAAGGCGCATCATTTCGTGTCGTGCGCCATTTGGCCCGCCTTTTCATGTGCGCCGCGCCGCGAGCAAAAATGGCGCAAACATTGCGCCATGGCACGCGCCTTTCACAACTATGGTCTTTTGTATTGATTTTTCCATTGGCAAATAAAGGGAGTAAGAGAAAAAAAATACATTACACATACATATATTTATTTCTACGTATGACAAGTGTTCGATGACACCTCTATTTGCATCATTCATGTTACCCCCTAATTTTCACCCCACAATCCAAATCAAATAATATGGCTAGTTGGGGCTACAGGATGTTGCACTATTTGAAGTGCCATTGAACACTTCTATGTTAGCTTCAAATAAGTGTTTCATTATTTGTTTTTCTCTCTTTTCCTTTTATTTAGAGTATTAAGTGAACTTTTAGTCATCTTGACCGATTAGCTTCATAGAAATCAAAGATCTTTCTTATTTTAAAAACTAACTGTGATTCCAATATTTCATCTGCCTTTAATCTGGGGCTTGATTCTATCTCAGTTCTTCATTTTTAACAATGCAAATAATAATAATTACTATTTTTATTATTTTGTAACGAAAGATATATCTTGATTATCTGATCATATAAACCTTTTTTGTTAGGTAAGTATATCATGATTTTGTTTACCAGTAATTATCCCAAGATGTCAACATTGAACAGCACAAAGTTGAATGATGATATTCCATAATATATCATGTTGTTTCTTTAAAGTACTTCAAATGAGATGGCCGAAGGAAATCAGCAATTTAGATTACAAGAAAAAACAGAACATAGAATCAAAAAACATGATTGCTGAAGCAAGATGATGTTTGAAAGCAGTTCAGTGTACTGATGGGATTTCTTATGAGTCTAAACTGTATACGAAAACATCACTGAAAGCCTGTATTTAGTCTGTCTATATTCATGGTCTTATCTGTTGTACCTTGTGATAGTCTTTGGTTTGTTGAGTGGGAACCATATCAGATGTAATCTCTTGTTTTTGTTGTGTATCTCATATCCTACTTAGTGTGGTTAATTGTGTCTGGACACTTATCTTCCATGTAAGTGGCCTTCAGTTAGTGTCTGTTGTCTAGGGTCAATTTAACTCAGATAAGCTCAAAGGTTGATGCTATACAATAAGTTCGAATTTAGTAGTAAGTTCTATATAATAGTATATTGGTATAAGGATACTGTTGAAAAATAACTGATATTGCAAATAACGATTCTAAGCAGTGAACTCACTTGGATAGGACCTCCTGAGTAAAGAATAAATGCAAGGGCCAGTTAACAAAATATTCAAGAGTAATTCCATCCCAACCATCAAGCGACATTTCCGACGAAGGAAATTTGTGCGAAATAGAACTCAAAACACTCTCCATGTTATTCTTGTTTTTTGGTTCCTCTGCCTTGGAAGTAGTTACATTAATCCCAAACGAAGGCATCCTGGAAACCGAGGAAAATGCTCGATGAATTTGTGTAAGTCGTGCATATGTGTGTGAATGGGAAGGATTGAGATCCCACCTCTTACAAATACCTCTCTCGTCCGCTTACCTCTTTTGGTGGAGATAAAATTGGATGAGTAAACTTTTGTAGATATGTTAGCGAGATCATGTTGACAAAATCGAATCTTTTTGAAACTTTAAACTCCTTCAAAGTCACAAGTGAGGATAAAATGTTGAAAATATAGGTATTGACTATCGATTTGAAGTATATTTTTCGAAGAGTTCAAAGTTTCGAAATGATTCGATTTTTTGTATAGATATTATTCTTAACAAATAGAACTGCAAAAATTTGCTTCTATTTGAGTTTTTCTTTTTTTGTGTGGAATGGCAGAGGGGTTGGAAGGAGAAATCTTCATCCTTCTTTCATATTTTGATCCCCTTTGTACCTCTACCTATTTTCCACTTGATATGATAAAATAATGGGTGGATTTAGTGATCATGTAAGAAGAGAGAAACAACAAAAGATGAAAGGATGATCACTAGATTCTCCTATTGATTTATCACATCCTATGAAAAAGTGATGAAATGTGCTTTAAAATGAAAGAGTTATGAATCCCTCGTCTGCGTGTGTGTGTGTGTGTAAAGAGAGATCCAAGGACCTCCTATGCATATATGCATGCACCCACGTGTGCATGATATATACATGTGTGTGCACGCATGCGTGCATATACATATAACATATGTACATGGAAATATATAACGTGTATATAGTACAAACCTGAGTGAAACCCTTGAAAAGTACTTGTCCACATCGCCAATGGTTTTTAAAGCAGCCTGCATTTAATAATATTTTAACATAGCTAATAACTAGTCTGGCTATTACTTGGATGGAAGAATGGACTGCCCATAGAGGTAGAAAAAAGAACAAATAGCCACGGCTGTCAATGGATACTTCAAATACGGTTAGCATCGTGCCCGCACCCGCATCCGAAACCATTTTCCAATATTGGGTATCCACATCCGCAGATATGCACAGGCATCGAATAATTATCCTACCAGCTAACAATCGATAAGTCAAGAAGTATAAATGGAAATTTTGGGTTTAACATGATTTTTCCACAATGCCATGAATTATAGAAATTCACGAAGTCAACAAGTATAATGATAACAAATAGTTTTGGATAGTTAATATGCATAGAATATAAACTATCAACTTAATTAAACAATAAGTTCACATCATTTGTTGTGCTAAAGTATATATAAAATAACATATAATTTTGACAAAAAAACCAGACATATAATTTTGAAATACGGGTGTTTTTGTATTTGCATCCGCATCTATTTTTTCGGATATCGGATATTTATCCACTTTCCGAGTATCCATCAGCAGCCCTACAAATAGCACAAGACTAGCTAAAGTCTTCAATAAATAAAAATATAAGATGTGATATATATATATATATGTGTGTGTGTGTGTGTGTGTGTGTGTGTGTGTGTGTTTGTGCAAAAACGAAAATGCATGTCTTTACTTAATTTGCGGGCCATATGCAGAGATGAATAAGCAAGCATTTTGTAACACCCCTTAGTTTGAAATGGAATTATGAGTCACACATCAAATTACTTTGTGAAGTGGATGCTTATATAGAAGAGCTCCTCCTAATAACGACAATGCCTTTCGAAGAACAAAACCTCACCCATATAACGGGTCCAAGTTGAAAACAATATCATCATAAATGAAAGTGAGAGCCATTAAAGTGGTATCGGAGCCAGTCAAGGTTTCATATCTCGGATTTTGGAGCAAATCTCGGGTTCATATCTCGATCTAAATGGACGAGATTTAAAATATTTATAACTAAAATCCTATTAAATCTCGGATATCGGGTAAAACCTTGGATTTTCATCTGAGAATTGAAACCCTAAAGCCAGTACCCAGCCAAAATGGTGGACAGTGCATTGACAACATTTGGGTGAGGATTTGTGGATTGCGCGTTGACCACGCTCAACGAGGACGTTTGCTCTGAAGGGGAGATTGTAAAACCCATTAATTTAGAATGGAATTATAAGTCTCACATCACGAAACCACCTTGTGAAGCGGGTGCTTATATAGAAGAAGCTCTTCCTAATAGCAACGATACCTTTTGAGGAACAAAACTCCACTCCTATACGGAATCTATTTATTTATTTGGGGGTGGGGGTGGGGGGGGGGGGGGCAATATCTTCGTGAACGAAGGTGAGGACTTCTACACCTTTACTAAATTTGCAAGCCATGTGCAACGATGAATATGCATGCCTTTGCTTAATTTGCATATCATTATGGCCACACCAGATCATTTATGTCAAATATAAACTTATAGTAGTTCTCAAATTGTACATTCTAGTGAATAAACACAGCTATTAAATAAATAAATTGATCACACTGTACTGCAAAATACCCCCATTAGTTTGACAACTCGTTGTAATGTAGGCTTAGTGGAGGAATTATTTGCTCTAAAGTAGGGGTCACGATGTTTTTCTTAGCATGCAAGGGCAATTGGTCTACATTCTAATAACTTACATATTAAATTATTTGAGAAAAATATATTTGGTTATTTGACATGGACATGTCAGCGTACAAGAAACTCTTTGCTCAACTATGTACATAAATGGCTGTAACAAATTTTTTGTTATTCACGTTAACAGTTACTAAAGGAGAAATGCTTTTGTGGCGTGAACGGTTTAATAATTATCTTTGTAACTCAAGGATGTTTCAGTTTAAACTCATACCTATTATTTCGATAAACCAAGAGAGATGTATAGTCTAATGAGATGCCAACAAACTTGATGGAATGGGTAAGTTCTTCTATTCCGGGACATGGTTTAGCTTGGCTATATGGCTCATTTTTATTTTATTTATTTATTTTTGGGTTTTGTTTTGGTTTGTGTGTGTGGGGGGGGGGGGGGGGGGGGGGATTTTTATAGTGAAAGGTCAACACACAGATGTACAACTCCCTAAGAAATTCCAACTGTATTTATATTCATCACAGTAAGAATTGGGTTTATACTTTCCTCAAACTATTTTCATCACGACTCCTAACGAGCATGAAGGAGTGTGGTTTGCACAACAAATTTCTACCTTCAAATTGAAAATTTTATTGTGCCTTAATTCCGTAGACAGACCCAAGTATGACATGAATAAGTGATCTGACTATGATTTAATGCAAAATATGTTAGTTTGACAAATTATAGTTATTATTTAGGCTTAGAGAAGGTTCTATTTTCTTTGGACTTGTAAGTAGGGGAGAAAAAAAGATTCTTGGCAAACAAGGACAATTGGCCAGCATTCTAATAACTGAAATATTGAAGTTCAAATTATAGTTTCAGCAAGGGAGCATGATGAACAAATGAGAATAGAATCTCAAAATGAATGAAAATCTATGATATCCACTGGAAGATGGAAAGTTATTCAAGGAGATAAAATACTGTTACTGACAAAATTTTCCATAGACTCAAACAGATTCAAACAATGAACTGGACTGAGGAATGATGAAGAAATGAGTTCAGAATCAGGGACATGGAGAATATCAAGGGTGACAAATGAAAGAAGCACAAAAAGTTTGGATGAGTTTTGAGCAACTAGAATCAAGTCGGTAACAAGTTAAAGCCAGATCAGTACAAAATTGTTTTGGCCATGGACAATGGCTTAGCGACTTCAACTACGGACAAAAGCTTGCAATCGCTTTTGGATGTGTGCGAGATGAAGATGGGGCACACCTTGAACTAACACTTTGGAGATGTGAATAACAAAACATGGTATCAACCTGATTGTGGTTGGTACCGAATTGTTTCTTATTGTTGAAATCGCATTGGTTTGACATAATCTCCATGTTATAATTTCGGATCTTGGAATTAGACGTGTTCAAATCTATATAGTGAGACTCATGCTTGCAATCGTCTATAAATAGCAAGGTGTCAACTAGAAAGAGAATTGACGCTTTGGATCTAAACTCCATCTTCTTCCTCCCTTAACTCATAAACCTTTATAAAACCGAGATCTACAACAAGGTAGCTCGGATTTTGACTGTAATCATTGTATTCTGAAAAAGGAAACTATCACTGGCAAGGATTAAGTGGATGGCAACGGTTAAGTGAACGCAGGGCGGAGTATTTTCGGAACCACTATAAAAATTTGTGTGCTTTCTTGTTTCTATCATTTGCATACTTGCAAGATTTAGATCTAATCAAAACTTTGAGGTTTGTGCCATCTTTTGTTTCAGCAGATACACAATAAGCAGTACAGGCCAAATCCATGAGGATGTATTTCAAACTCTGAACTAAGAATTGAAGAACAAAACCAAACACATTATTGTTGATTGAACACAAGAAAAATAGTAAAAGTCTAAAATTGCCAATAAAGCTCTTGGCATTAGCCTCATTATATATGTGTATACACACACACACACACACACACACACACACACATATATATATATATATATATATATATATATATATATACACACACACACATATGTATGTATGTGTGTGTGTGGCCCATGCATTACTACTAGTCAATATAAATAAGATCTACCCTTTCTTTAGGAATCTAACTCAAAAGGAATCGTGAAGGAGCGTATCTAAACGAGCGGAGTTTGGGCCATAAGGCCCATTCCTAGTCGAGAATAAATAACCTAAGATTGAAATAAATGATCAAAGAGGTTGTGCTTTAGACTCCAACCAGAAAAGATAGTGGTTTGTCCTATCATGACCTCAGGAGTGTCATTTATGAAGCATGTATTATGTAAATGTAAAAAAATGGCAAATCACCTGGAAGATATAGCTTGATATTGGACATGAGGGTTAAATGCAACGTACACAACACATATTTGACTTACCAGCTGAAATGGGACCATAAGGTCTGCTTCAGCAGTAGACTGCCGTGGTGGTAGGCGCATTAATTGTCGGCTCTCCTCAAGAAAACACTGGTTCAAAAAACAAAGTAAAAGATTAGTACCACTGAGTAAAAGAAGAATACTATCACTGATGAAAGTGGAATGCTCGTGGGTTGAGCAGTTGCCCACAAGGTAAGATAGATAGCAGAATAAAAACAAAGAACAAATATTGATGTTTGTGTATCCTAAGGCATTCACAAAACCCTTGTTCTTAAATCCACAGTGGATGCACCATCTCATACTCTGCTCAAGTCATTAGTAATTTAATGTTTCAAATTTTAAAAAAAGTTTGTTGATTTGTTCGGAAATACATGAAAGATGATTTACTTGGTTGACAGAGAGATCAACAAAAATAAAACCTCGATTTTAGAACAGATAGATGAAAATGATTTTCATGAAGCTGGTAAATGAGCTTTTAATAGATTACTGATTACTTAATCGCTTATATTTCTCATATGCAAGTTTGATTAAATGATTTATATTAATAAACACATTAAGATCATAATAAATATTTGATTATCAGTGTTATTTCCCCCATCACAAGAGAAATTACAAGTTTCGTTGCTGAATATAGTATTGTACCAAGTGACCGCCATGAGAAGCTAGTCGAAAGCATTGATGTTGGTGTATCCTAAGGCATTCACAAAACCCTTGCTCTTAGATCCACAGTGCATGCACCATCTCATACTCTTCTCAAGTTATTAATAATTTAATGTTCCAAATAAATAAAAAATGTTGATTTGTTTGGAAATATATGAATGATGATTTACTTGGTCGACAGGAGATCAACAAAAATAAAAGCTCGATTTTAGCACAGATAGATGAAAATGATTTTCATAAAGCTGGTAAATGAGCCTTTATTAGATTACTGATTACTTAATCATCTATATTTCTCATATGCAAGTTCGATTAAATGATTTATATTAATAAACACATTAAGATAATAAAAAATATTTGATTATCAGTGTTATTTCCCCCATCACAAGAGAAATTACAAGTTTCGTTGCTGAATATAGTATTGAATCAAGTGACCGCCATGAGAAGCTAGTCGAAAGCATGCATTTAGAAAAAGTAAGGTAACCAATTCATGTTGAACTTACACATGGCTTATGAAATCAGTGTCTACATAATTCAAACCAAGCAACAGCTGTCATGTTGGAAAAAAAAAAACTGAAAAACTTCGGTCCATCTTGTTCCAAACTCTTTAGTCAAGATAATGTTTGATGCAAATGTAAAAATAGAGATCAACTTAATGGAATGACACCTATAAGAGAAATCAAGTTGATAGCTAATTAGAAGGAAAATAATCATACCTGAAAAAAGTCACCTTTTGCTAAAAGAAAATAATCTTTAAGAGCTTTCAAATGGCCATTCAGGTCAGCTCTTATAACAACTAGCTGCCATACATCAACTGAAAATTAAGAACTGAAAATGCAATAAATACGCATTCTGCTTGAAACAAGCAATACCTGCCAAAGATGATTTGCTGCAACAGTACGAATGGAGTTAATGGAAGATTCAAATAATCTTTTGTGAAACTCAGATGCTGTCTGGATCAACATGTGAAAAAGTGCATAAAGTTTGTTAGTTACCACAGGAAAAAAGTAGAGTAACAGGCAAAAGTGTTACTAATATGGCAGGGAGAGTTATAAAGCTGAATGACCCATGTGTAAGATATGCAAAAACCTTTAAATCCTTAAGCATTGACTCTATCTTATCCGCTTCAGATTGTGGAAGTAGGTCTTCTGCAGTTAGACTCATTCCGTTGAATAACTCTTTCTGGGAATACAATCCACCAGATATTCCTGGATTTTTAGATCCTCTGAAATTTGGTTGTTGGATAAGTGAATCCTGATGTTTGAAAGAGGAACTTGGATTTCGAAGAACTCTTATTGCTTTACCAGCAAAAAGAATAGATTCAGCAATATGCATAGGTATATACTCAGGTAACATTTCCTGCATATATGAGTATTGATTGAGGTCGGTCGAGAATTCAATAATCCCAAATATGGTAGTCAGAAAGTAACATTGGTATTGGTTAATAGTTAATCAGTCACATCCTGGTGAACAGTTTTAGCTACATCCATCCCCATCGTTCTTCTTATGCTTCCATTGCATATCAAGTCGTACAGTTTCTCCTGGACAATGAGTTTACGCTCCATATAACATGTGAATCCCTTGAGGAAACTTCATGCATGTTAATCAAAAGTCACATTGATATTGTTATGAATGTTGGTCTATTTGTTTATGTGTTGTTTGCAATTATACAATTATGCTTAAATGAAAGTTTAGATGATAATATTTAATGAGAGTTCAAATAAAAGCCAAATTAATAAAATAAGTTACGACATAGTTTGTTCAAAAATGAAAATAATACTGGACGTGAGCAGCAAGTATGGACTATGGGTTAATCATTTATGTGAGAATTGCTCGGAGACAAGGTTTTAAATCTCAAATTTCGGTCACGTCTCGTCTCGTGATTTCAAAGACCTGATTTCTTATTGGACAAGATCTCGGACGAGATAAATAGACATCGGCTATTCATCTCGAATACATTTCAGACACTAAAGTACATCTCGGAACGATCTCCGACTATTTGGTATTTTCAACATTGGTTTACGTTCAAGTATGCAACTAAAGTTAAAATACTAATTACAAAATTGATTTGACTAATTTGATTTTTAATCTCTGACTATTTGATATTTCCCATATGAGTTTACATTCAAGCAAGCAAGCGCGCTCTTTGTATTAAAAGCTAAAATGTTAAATTCATTACTCAAATTCTTTCAATACAGAATAAATAAATTAGTAAACTATCTTAACCAGACTAACATCACCAATATCATTCTTTTAAACAAAATATGTATTTCTAAAAATATATAATATATTGGCCGACAAACCATGTTAAACAAGAATGAAAAATAGTCTAATAAAGCACGTCAACGTCTCCCAGAACAATAGTTTGAGTTAGCAAGTAGCATTGGCATTTCAAGTTAAAGGTAAAAAAACAAATACACATTGAACGCATTGAATTAAGAAATACCAAGACCAACACAAAAAAATTGGATTAAGTACAAAATTTTGAATTTCTCTACGAAGTTGGAAGCTAACGGTACTGAATCTATTTCAAAAAATGATATAATAGAAAAGAAATAAAAAAATATCAAAAATACAGAGACTTGAATGGAAGAGTAATAAGAGAAGGAAATAGTAAAAATAATTGGGATTCAGAAAGTTTTTGCAAAAAGAAAAGAAGTTAACGTTAAAGCTAAACTACTTTGAGGATGAATAGCTACATTTCGAGAAGAAAATCGACATTTCAAATAGAAATGAGAAACTCTAGACATGTATTCATCAAATGAGGGCAAAAAAAAGGTTGGAAATGAAATTAACATTTGAACGTACTTCTTTAAAAAAAAAACATGAATCTAAGGTCCAGACAACAAGACATTTGCTCCAAACCTAGCCCATTTAAAAAGGTAAAATTCCAAAATAAATTATTCCGGTCGAGATTCTATAAATCAATCTCGGTCGAGATCTCATCCAAGATTTGAATATCTCGCCCAAGATTCGACTGAACCAAGATGCATCTGATTTTTCTTGTTTCGAATTGCTTGACCTTGAAAACGAGATCCCAGCCGAGATTTAAAACCTTGCTCAGAGATGACGGAGCTAGACGTTAATAAACTCATGTATTTGGGTTAAATTTTAATTTTTTATTTAGTATAACTAACCAAAAATGTAAATTAAGGGTTTGGAGCTGCCAAGAATGCAAGACCACTTGAAACTGCATGTAGATGCTAATATGGGGGGATCAAACCTCAAATACTACCTAAGTTGTGCCTGTACATTTATTTAGATACTTAGATGAAGTAGTAAGCCTCATCTAGGCGGGCCTAGCTAGGCAGCAAGCCTTGTCTAGAATCTATGTGGTGCCTGAAAGCATGTTTTACGTCTAGAAAGATTTTCACAACAGATCTATATAGTATCTAGTCACGTGCAAAAAGCGTATACAAAAGATACTTTTTGCAAAAATACAAATTAAATTGAAATAATCAAAACATAGTTTCTAATTTTGAAAAAAAACTTCATAGTTAAAACGTAGAAGTAGTTTTAAAAGTGTTGCACCATAATCAAAGAATATATACTTACGATCATATATATGGACAAATTTTTTAAGTAGGCCCCCAGAAAAACTTATCTTAAAAATATGTTTGTTTCATAACTTACTATAAAATTAGGCCTGTTTTTGGCTGGAGCGAATGGCCTAATTTGTTCATACTAAGTTTTTTTTTTTTTTTTGACCTGCGCGTTTCAGAAAGGCGCATGAACTAATTTGTTCATACGCGCTTTTGGAATGCGCATAAACGGTTTCGGCCAATATATGCACATCCCCACCTCATCTTCCTCATTCCTCTCTTCATTTCGATCTCTTTCAAAAAACCCAACTCCAAAACCCAATCTTACACAAAAATCTCATTTCAAACATCAAATTATATCACTTTCATCTTCAAAATCTTAGAAAATGGAAGAAGCTTCAACGTCTTCTCAAAGAAGAGGTAAAAATCGTAGATCTTAACTAGGTTTTGTAATCAATAATTTTGAGTTTTAGATTTTTTTGCATATCCGTATGTTTTATGATCGTTTCAGTAGATGTCATAAGTTTGATTAAAACATCGATATTGTGTATAGTTATGTTAAAATATTACTTAAAGTTTGCAATGGTTATGTTTTATAGTATTGTATGAAAATGTTGTAGGAGCGGAATCAGAGCCTGTACTGGTTGATCCAAGCATTCTCCGCCAACAAGAGGAGCATCGTAGCAACAATCCAGAGCTAATGAAGGTATATTTTTACACGTTTGTAAGATCGATATTGCATTAATAATGTTTATGTTTTTTTAGTAATTATGTACTTGACATTTAATTGAGATTGAATAGGGATCTTCGAATGTTCAACCTCTTGATCATTCGAACAAGTTAAAACTCATACGATGTAAAAATCCCCGATTAGAAGACTATCTTTGAATGGGTGGCATTTAGAGTGTATTGCAAATAGATTATATTAGGTTGGACCACAGACTTATCATCGCATTGTGTGATAGGTGGAGACCTATAGTTCATCCTATAAGTTATATTTGATTTATGTACTAAGACGTGGAAATTGACGATGAATTTTGATGAAGCATTGCGAAGACTTTGAAACAAACAGATGCATTAGTATCGACAGTAATAAAGACACAGTGGGTTATGTTACGAAGACACAATTTGACCCAATACCGCAAGCAATACAACCTAAACCAACAACACTAAACGCTCGTTTACGTGCAGTTGTAGCAAAACAAAAACCAAGTCAACAATTTTACCATAATGGGTTATGCGTGAGCGTCTACATCATGTTCCTCCTATCATGTCAACCAGCACATATCCAAAATATCGTTGTGAAGATGAATGTGTAGTAGTTGTTTGCAAAACTGAAATTAATGCAGGACGAAGATTTTTTGGCCACAATTCATACAGAGAACACAAGATGGACCCAAAGGAAGGTCAATGTTGCAATTATTTTAAGTGGATTGATCCTCCAATGTGTGCAAGGGATCTTCTATTTGCCCTTGAAATCCAGAAAGAAGTGAGACGTTTGGGAAAACTTATATAAGAATTAAGGCGAAACAGTTCGAGTTCAAACACTCGCTAGTATTGATTCAATCTGTTGATAACAAGATTTTGATCGATGCTAACAAATGAAGCTGCTATGGGAATCGAATCATAAATATAAGGTTATATATATATACACACACACATTGAGTCGTGTTAGAATTATGTTAAAATCTATCCTCAAGTATACACGAATGTGTTAATCAAGTTTATATATGTATGCATATATATATATATATATATATATATATATATATTTTAAACCTTTAAAAAGCCAGACTGTGCAGGAAATTGCCTACCAGTCGACTGATGAAGCAATCTCTGCACATAACGGCTAGTTTTAAAAGTTTTATAAATATAATTTAATTTTATCAGTCAACTGATGATATTAATCAGTCTACTGAATCGACCCAGAACTTATTTTTTGAAGAGTTGCTTCCATTCATAAAAAGATTCCTCTTCATTAATCAAAGGAAAAGGACAACTTTTGATGGAAACTTTTCATGAAGGACTGCTACTCTTATATCATTATATAAACAACTTCAATCATGTTTTACAATCACCGAATGATTCTATATTCTCTCTATTTTCGGAATTGCGTTCTCATACTCTTTGCAAACAAAAAGCTCTTCATATTCAAATACTTGTTGAATCCTTGATTTGATTTTAATATCACTTGATTCAACAAGCTATATTCTTCCTTAAATCTTCGCATTCAATGTATATACTCGAGAATCAGATTATAGGAAGGTTGTACTTAAGCTATTGGCTAATCAGTATTGAAAGAACAAATCCAGAAGTCAAACTCTTTGTAATTGTTGAAGACTTGTGTAGTTGCTCAGGCGAGAGGCATCCTTGTTGGGGCTCGGGTGTACTGACATATTCCTCCGAGTTAAGAGAAGGCGTTGTTAGTAAATTCCGAAGAGGAGCTTCGGGACTGGACGTAGGGCGGGAAGTCCGAACCAGTATAGAAACTCCTGGTATCTCTTTTACTTTATTTACTGCTTATATTTACTTGCTATGTATCTCGATAACTTAGACTTTATTTGCATAAATTGTTGCTCATTATTTAATTAGTATATCACATATATTTCCGCATTATCCATATAGATCCTTTAAGTCGTACATACCGACTTTTCAATTGGTATCAGAGCCTGACGTTCTAGAGATCGTAACAACATCCTAGAACAAATGTCAATAAAGAAATCTAGTCAAGGCATTAGAAAGTGGAAGGACAACAAAGCAGAATGAAGAGAGCAAGGAAACAAATGTCTCATGGCTAAAGTCAGATCACAATCGGTATGTGTAGATTCATTATATAAAGGTCTTTTGTTAGACCATGAAAAATTATTAAAAAAATTTAAAACTTTGGGTAAACTCAATACAGCCATTTTAGCTAAGCTAAAAAATTGTGAGCAGGAAAATACCAAACTAAAAGAAGAAAACATTTTTTTATTAAAACAAGCTAAATATTTTGAAAATACCTTAGAAGAGCTTGTTTCTCAAAATCAAAAAGAGAATGAGCAATGTATTTTTAAAGGAAATTGATCTTTTGCAAAATAGAAATAAGTCATTAGAAGATTCTTCATATAATTCTGGTTCTTTAATTTCGTCTCTTGAAAAAGAGAATGGAGCTTTAACTGAAAAGAATTTAGAATTATCCAAAGAATGTGAATTTTTAAGAGTGAATAATAATATTTTGCAAAATGAAATTTATGACTCATAAGAAAATGTTGAAAAATTAAAATCATATTTATATAATTCAGAATCTCAAATTAATCGTCTCGAAAATGAGAATAGTACTCTAAAAAGGAAGTATTCTGAATTAAATAAGGATATTGATAACAAAGTTTCTTTTGAAAATATCAATCGCGATTGTGGAATCGATAAGTTAGTGAAATTTAATAAAGGTCAAAATGATTTAATACGATCTTATCTAGATCTCGACCTTTACATGACAAAAGTGGTTTATGATATAATAAAACCTATGCACATCCAAGATCCAATCATTGTAGAATTTTGAATACTTCTATGACTAGAGATCTTCGTAATAAATCTAGAAGTATGAAAAGAAATACCGATAGAAATTATTTAAGTATCTGGGTTCATGTAAATTGGAAAAATAGAGAAAAATATATCGATGATTATTTTGATTCAGTAGTTAATAATGAAAATTTTATCTTTACGGGTTCCATTAACCACTCTTGGGTATGGTTACCTTTCATCTAACCCCTGGACCCAAACAAAACAAGTGGGTACCAAAATATATACATCATATTTTTTGCAGGTACACCACAACAAAGAGAAGTTTATATTCATGGGAAGATAAATACATGCAAGCATACATTCAGGGGAAAAAATAAATAACTCTACAATTTTGCATAAATGTTATTTATGTTATTTGATTATTGTGCTTACGGTATCTTATTTTCTTTTTAATCGATGACAAAAGAGGAGAAATATCTCTCATGCTTATACCATTCTTATGTTTCCATGCTAATATACTCTTATGTTTTCCATACTATTGAAAAATTTGCGCTAACATTTGTTAATGCAGGATTCAGGATTCAAATGGTAAGGTTATAAAATTATGAACTAACAAAATTATTGCAGAAATTCAGGGGGAGTTATACATTCAGAGGGAGAAAATCCAAAGTGTTGTCATCAATCAAAAAGCGGGAGAATGTTGATAACAATATTTGGATCGATGCCAACGAATGAAGCTACTATGGGAATCAAATCATAAAGATAAGGATATATATATATATATATATATACATTGAGTCGTGTTCGAATTATGTTAAAATCTATCCTCAAGTATACACGAATGTGCTAATCAAGTTATATATATAATTATAATTATAATTTAAACCTTCAAAAAGCCAGGCTGTGTAGGAAATTGCCTACTAGTTGACTAGTAGGAAATCCACCAGTCGACTGGTGAAGCAATCTCTGCACATAACGGCTAGTTTTAAAAGTTTTATAAATATAATTTTATCAGTCAACTGATGATTTTTAATCAGTCTACTGAATCGACCCAGAACTTATTTTTTGAAGAGTAGCTTCCATTCATAAAGAGATTCCTCTTCATTAATCAAAGGAAATGAACATAACTTTTGATGGAAACTTTTCATGAAGGATTGCTACTCATATATCATTATATAAACAACTTCAATCATGTTTTACAATCACCGAATGATTCTATATTCTTTCCATTTTCTGTATTGCATTCTCATACTCTTTGCAAACAAAAAGCTCTTCGTATTCAAATACTTGTTGAATCCTTGATTTGATTTTAATATCACTTGATTCAACAAGCTTATATTCTTCCTTAAATCTTCGCATTTAAAGTATGTACTCGAGGATCAAATTATAGGAAGGTGTACTTAAGCTATTGGCTAATCAGTGTTGAAAGAAGAACACATCCAGATGTCAAACTCTTTGTAATTGTTGAAGACCTATGTAGTTGCTCAGGCGGGAGGCATCTTTGTTGGGGCTCGGGTGTACTGACCTATTCCTCCGGGTTAAGAGAGAGTGTTTTTAGTGAATTCCGAAGAGGAGCTTCGGGACTGGACGTAGGACAAGAAGTCCGAACCAGTATAAAAACTCCTGGTGTCTCTTTTACTTTATTTACAGCTTATATTTACTTGCTATATATCTCGATAACTTAGACTTTATTTGCATAAACTGTTGCTCATTATTTAACTAGTATATCACATATATTTTCGCATTATCCATATAGATCCTTTAATTCGTACATACCGACTTTTCACAATCTATCGAGGTTTTTTAGTTCGTGTAATATCTATATTTCCATAATTCTGCTCAAACTTGGTCATTGGTAATAGTTAAGCTTCATTGAATCGTATTTAATTATGTATTACCGAATCGCCTAATTTGTAAATGTATGTGATTTCACGGCTATGATAATTGTTGGCTAATGTTTTTATCATATACGTGCGATTTGGTTAAATCACGACGATTTTGCAACCCTATATTTTTTTAACGATAGAATTATACGACGACATTGGACAAAATCGCATGTTGTTTTGTTTAAGGTAATAAATTGGTTTGCGTGTTTTTGGAACGAGCAGAGCCATCTGATCTAGTAAAAAACAGGCATGTTTCATAATAAGTTATGAAACAGGCACATTTTAAAAAAAAATCTCGAGGAGCCTACTTAAAAAAAATATCCTATATATATATATATATATATATATATATATATATATATATATATATATATATATAAGTATTGATGTATGATAAATTAATTGTTCCAAAAACACTAAAATATAATAGAAAAGTAAGGTATTAGTTCCATTTACGAATTAAACAACAAAAATGCTTATAAACTCCAATGGTTTTTTTTCAAAAAAAACAAGAATCTAGCTTAAATTTTATGAAAATAAAAAATAAAGAGTTCACTCAATGTAATTCAAATAGAAATGAAAAAAAAAATCAGTAAAAAGATATCGAACTAAAATTTTGCATTGACAGTAAGTCTTTATATTTTAAAATAATGACATAAGAAATAAGTACATTCAAAATGATCTAAACTGAAATAAATCCAATGATGATACAAATAGAAAGGTGAACAAATTTCAAATTACAAAAATTAAACTGTTAGAGATAAAATTAAAATTTCAACAACAAAAATTTAGCGAAATATAAGTCAAATAATAGGTTTAGTTTCTAGCATAGTAATCAAGTAATGAGTTTCGTCATTTATGGCCAAGTCTGATTTGGATTTGAATCATGTCTCATTTATCATACTTTCTAATACTTGTTCTTCATTTAGCAGGTTTCACTTTTATAGTTGTACACAAAAATATACCGCTAAACTTCTATTTTGATATCAAATAGAACTATAATATAAATCCTTGCAAAAAAAAAAAAAAACATGTTCATAATTATTTAAAGGATTAATTGATACGAATAATCCAAAGTTTAATGTGTCTTCATATAATAATCCCAAGTTCGGATTATTTTTTAAATAATCTCAAGTTTGAGGGGTCCCTTCCCATATTGATCCTGTTGACCTGATAACCTGTTTAACTGGTTTCATACGTTTAACTTTCCCAAATCAAACATCTCCTTCCTCAAATCCAACCGCCCCTCTACTAAATGCGGTTAAAACTAAAAAAAAAAAAAAAAAAAAAAAACTGCCTCCACTTCTAAATGGCGATTTGCGATCTCCAAGCGATTAGCTTTTCTCGCTATCGTCCTTTTCATTCACCGCCTCTACTAAAGTGTCTAAATCGATGGATGAATTGAAGAAGCCCCAACAAAGCAATGATTCTAAAGTGGCAGAATGCACTAGTGAAGCTCTTCTTGGGCTAGAAAAAGGGGCTCCTTTCTCTCTCTTTGACGAGGAAGCATTTCACAGAAGTTGTTTCTGCTTATGGAAAAGACGAAAACCATTTATCAACCTTGCATGGGAAAAGATGAAAACCATTTAGCAGTACACAAGCCAGCTAAGGCCACAAAGTTTTAATGCAAGTTCATATGGACAAAAGCTTCAAGTTCCACACAAGGCTACAGGCTTAGCTAGGCATATATGCATGTGAGAGATTTGTGTTAGAGTGGTGCTCGAATTATGTATAAATAGTCTTGGCTATTCTTCTCAGTTTTAAGTTCTGCACATTTCAGTTCTTGTTCGTTAATTTCTGTTCAAGTTATATTCAGTTTTATCCTTACAATTTCTTGTTGTCCTCTTGTTTCAATTTTATTTGCAAATACCTTTTCAGTTCTTCTTTGTATTAGCTCTTGTTCCTAATTTTACAAGTTTATTATTATCTCCAGCTGCAAAATCTCGTTCTTCTTTGTACTTCCTCCAAGTACAGTACATTTCCACCATTCTTGTTCATATGCTTTCACCTGCACACTAAAGAACAGTCACCTTGTCATCATCTTCTTCATTAAACTACCACACATTATTACCTAAAATGCAATACTCCAATATGAAACCAAGGTCTGGCCCACCTGCGCCTTCCAATTTGGTCCATTGCCTCATCAAAACACCATCATCTTCACCTAAAACTCCTCCTGCCACCATGAAAATAACACACCCCTCACAATCACCAATAGACCAAATCCAGAAGCAAATCTGACCCATCTGAACTCCATCAACAACGATCGAACGCCCCCGCATAAACCACAGCCAACTCCAGCTCTCCTTGAATAGTCGCTTACAACTTGACCAGCAACCAGAAATCGCCCCTCCAAACCGCCAGAAACCAACTCAACAAGCCCTGACCGGAAATAATTACGCCGCTGGATTTTAATTTGTGAAACTCAAATTCGAAAGTTTTGATTTGAGTTTTGGCCTCAGAATTTTGTTTGGATTTTTGTAGGCATGATGTCCAAAAATGAAAGCCCTCGTTGTTTAGAGATTTTATTTGGGAAAGAACGGTCAAAGACATCACATATAAGAAAGAACTATTGAAGATATGGATTGATTTGGGAAAATTAACCAGTTATACAGGTAAACAGGTCATCGGGATCAATATGGGAAGAGACCCCTCAAACTTGGGATTATTTAAAAATAATCCAAACTTGGGATTATTATGGGAAGACACGTTAAACTTAGGAGTATTCCTGTCAATTAATCCTTATTTAAAACAATGAATCTTAAAAATAAATATATTTGAATTGGTTTTAAAGTTTTTCGTCTTAAGCAAAAAAGGAGATTGTAATAATGCAGTGTTACGATAAGCTAATGTTTATTTTACTGCTTGAAGAAAAGTAGAAGAAAAAATATACAACAATTCTTGACACATGGGATGAACGAGATCCAAAAACGAACTTATAGAAGTAAATATACCGAAACCAAATCAATAGCCAATTTTTTAATCAAATATTTGATTATAATCGCAAAACAACAATACATCAAGATAAAATTCAATGAGACTTCTAACATTTCTGTCTTTCTTTTAAAAATATGAAAATTTAAATTTTATAAAACCAATATAAATTATAAGTAAGTCACTATCAAAAGATACCTTTTTAATATGAAAATCATTGTACCAGAGCAAATAAATACTAATGTAAGCACAATGATAAACAAATCTATGAAAAATAGATTTAAAAGAAGTATGCATTGACATAGAGAATAAAACATAGGAATATATAAAAATATCTTATATATAATGACTCCAATTAAACCGATGTAAGATTGGTGGCAAATAAACTTGAATGTCATTACATGTTACATTAAATTCTTTCTGAAAATATCATGCATTTTCAAAAGAAAAGAAAACACAATAAGAAAACTCATTTACACACAAAAACTATACCACCGAACGTATCATGCTTTTATATTGCATAGACAAAGAGAACTCCTTGCTAATTTTCACTTGTATATTTTTAAGTCCCACCAAATTTCAATGAACTTGAGCAACATATGTCTATGTTACGAGTGTATTCATGATCAGCTTACGCTGTGTAAGTATTTAAGCAGTAGTTCTTGCCTTCAAGAAAAAGAAGAGTGCTGCATGTAACATAGTGCTGATTGGAGCAGTTCAAATTTGTTTTTGACCTACCACTAAGTAGCAAAATTTCATTCTGCTTATAAGAGAATGCAACGGCATTATAAATGTCACCTTAATTATCTATTTTCAATAATGTGAAATTACAAATTTGAAGTTCTCAACTTGTGAGACCATAAATCAATTTAGAATGGATATCAGTTCAGTTCAAATATATTTGAGATTTTGATGAATTAAGAAAAAAATTATAAAGATGAAATAGAATAACATTTCACCAAAACAAAAGGCACAATTCACCATTCACCTTTTTCAATATTTTACTACTGTGAAGAGTGCCCGACTTTCGACTTTTAGATTGACATAGAGAAATATGAATAATTAGGTTTGGAAGGTCTTTGTTATTAAGTATTCTTTTAAACAATATTTAATGTGCTAATGGGATATAGAAAAGAAAAGGATCCGCAAAAGATGCCAAAGTGAAAAAAATAGGAATAATACTCTTTATTATAAACCACATTTATCTATTTCTTGACATTTCATGACTGAATTAGTAATTGACATCTGAACTTTTCAGTAATTCTACATAGATGTGTCCACTTGTTTTATTTGTGATGTTAATGGAGAACCTTATAAAATATTCAGGGAATGCAATAAAAATGATATCTAGTAATTTAGTGTCTATTTATATATTTCTTGATATTTCAAGATTGCAGTAGTAATTGACATCTGATTAGATTCAACATCAGTTGTACCCATTTGTACTTGAAATGTTAGTGTAGAATGATATCTAGTAATTTAATGCATGTTCAAAATTACAAAATCAAATATGGAAAGTAAATAATCTCAAAATTTTGCAGCAGACTTCAAAAATATATGCAATATTAAACTGAATAACGAAGTGGTTAATTAGACGTAAACCAACGACATGAAATTCTTTGATCAGAAAACTGATGATTGCTTATTTTTTATTTTCCATAAGCATAATATGATAGATATGTTTTTTTTTTCATAAACTGATGATTGCTATATTTTTTATTATTTTTGGAGTGTGCAAGCTATTATTATATATATAATATTTCTTGCACATTCCAAAAATGCGCAATCAATACATTTTTTGTGCATTTTTGAACGTCCAAATATATTTTCGGAATACTTCAGTCAGCCTTTTATCTTTCTCATTCCCCTCTTTTCCTCCTTTTCACCAAATCCCTAACTCATTCCCTACTCTAATTTCAACTCAAATTCAAATTAGTTTGCAAATCAGCTTCAAATAATTTGTTATTTAATACCAGAATAGAAGGCATTTCTTCATCTTCACAAAATAAGATTACAAAAATTGAATTGGAATTGTCTATTTTTTGGTTATTTTTAGCTTATTTCAGTTATCACTGTTGCGATTAATTGATTTAACATGGATATTAATGACTATGTACTGGATGATTAGTTTTTGTAGAATCGCCTTCCGGACCCACTGACATAAGTTTCATTTATCTTCAACAAAAATATAAGGGTGAAAATCAATCGTTTATGAAGATATTTCCTATTTTATATACATTGTTTTTTAAATGAAAATGCATTATAAAATCTTGATTTTGTTTGTTATGGAGAGCATTCAAACACTTCAACATGTAAACCAATTGAGCAAACGAAAGAAATATATTATAAAGATCCTTGATTGTAACAAAATTTTAGAATAGCTCGTTTTCAAGAACAATGCAAGTTGGATACATTTGACTAGATCATCATCTTCTTATGGCATTGTGCGATCGTTGGAGGCCAAATAAAAATATTTTTCATTTTAGAATAAGAGGAATGACTGTCACATCATGTGACGTTTACTATTTGCTACTCTTATCCACATACGATTCCTCAACATATTTGGGTAATATGGAATATTACTATTTTGCTGTGTCATGAGTTATTTTATATATTTCCTCTTGGGAATGCAAAAAAACTGAAAGTGGAATTACTATGAGTTCGCTTAAAAAAGAATTTGAAGCCACAATACGACATATATTAAGATATTTCATCGCAGTCGTACTGTAAATTTGTACTTTTTAATTGTCGGGTTTTCCACATTATTTGAAAGATCGATGTAACTCGAAATATTTCATATTTTTGGATGATTTAGCACTGTATGATCGGTACTCATGGAATAGTTTGTCATTTGTATGGCGGGTTGACAAATGTTGTCTTACAAAAGGAAAATTTACTGGAAGGTTGTGTAACATTGCTGCAGTTATGGTATTGGTCTCATTTAGCCATTGAATGTCTTGATATAAGTAACCATTCGTGCCAATTTAGATTGTGATCATCCATATGGCTATAGTGAAATTTCGTTACAAATTGATGTGAAAATCCAACAAAATGTATAATTTTATCGTAAATGTGTTTTTTGTGTTATATTTTATTTTATCCTTTTTCTGAAAATATTTGATAAAAGATATAGCTTCATACAATATTCATCTATCAAAATTATTGGAAAAAAAAAGACTATCAAAGAAAAAAAAATACACATGCATGTTTATAATAGTTGTCCTGTAAGCGCAAATTTTAGGTCCGACCGTGAACTTTCATGATTTCCCTTATGTATCAATATCTTTATATATCACTTAAAAGTAGGATATAACAATTTACTTTTTTTACAAATTTGAAATGCATTTTTACATATATTAGTAAAAATCCTAATAACACTTGAAAATAGAATCTAACAAATAATCATCTTTTACAACATCATTTTTTATCAATTAACAACACAAATAAAAATGAAAACTAATAAAAATAGGTATTGCAACTTGGAGATAAAATTCATATTAATTACACATGATTTCAACGTAACAATATAATTAAATATTCATGCAAATCATTTTCTCTCGGATGTGTTAAACATATACGGTTTCTAAGAACATAATTCATGAGAAAAACATGTATCATGATCACGCGCGACGCGCGTGCCATAACGCTCATCTTTAATAGTCGTGGTACCCTTGATGTCACTCTTTTTTGGTGTAATTGTGAACTACAAAAACGCCTCTTTATAAATATTATTAAATTTTAATATCTGTTAAAAATATGATATAATAACTAAATGCCTATTGCAAATTTAAAATGCGCATTTAAAGGTACTACCAAATCCTACATCACTTTAAAACAAAATCTGTAAATAAAATTTTCAAATTAAAAACCTCTACCTATATTCATTTTAAAAATAAGATCTAATGAATACACGGAAATAAAAATTCAAACTAATTATACATGATTCCATCACAAAAATATGACTAAATATTTGTAAAATTTATTTTTCTTGAATGCGCATAATATTTGTAGCGCGAATTATATATCATCACCACACGTGAATCACGTGCCGTGAACCTTGCATATATAAAGGAAAATTTTAGTTAAACACAAATTGATAGCACATGAGATCTTATCATCGGATCCCCCTTAATATACAGTGACACAAATTGTATATACAAGATGTGTCAAACTTTATGTTTTATTTTGTCTCAATAGCTCTCCTATACATGTTAGTGTGCACGCATGTGTGCATGCACATGTGTATATTGTGTGTATGTATGTGCATATATTTATGTGTACATATAAATTTAAATATATTTATTTATTTATTTACGTAAAGGTGGTGTCTGGCGCAACGGTAAGGTTACCCGGCTGGTAATCTGGAGCGCGCAGGTTCGAGTCCCGGCCTCTTCACTTATGTGAGGGAAAGGCTGTGCGCACTAATCGACCACCCCCAGATCTCGGAAAGTCGTGAGAATAGTACTAGGCGGGAGACTGCCTGGGAAGTCCTCTCGCTTGAGTACGGGAGCCTTTGGCACTGGGTATCCATCTTTATTTATTTATTTACGTATGTGTGTATATGTCGCTCTCATGTATATGTAAGTGTGCACACATGCGTGCATGCAAGTGTGTTGTGTGTGCATGTATATCTATGACTTGTCAAAAAGGAAAAGGCCCTAAAGCCTTCTGTCTAGCTTTTTTGCGCTTAATGCTTTTCTTGACTTAAATATCCATTTTTAAGCAAGGAAAAAAAAAAGCACTAACACTCAATATTTGGCTTCAAAAAACTGCAGATAAATGCAATACAGAGAATCATAAGATCATCTTAAATCAGACTAAGAATGCGCAAAGCCATCCAATTTTAGTCTGCAAGCAACAACCCAAATATACTTACAATCATGGTTTGAGGTTTCGGCCGGAATCCCGAGATTCCGGCCACCTCGTTTCGTTTCCGGAGACTAGCGAGACGGGATTAGGTTAAAATCCCGTTTCGCTAGCCAACCGTAGAAAAAAATCAACGAAGAAAGGCGAAGAAGAAGCAGCGAAGAAGAAGCAGCAAAGAAGAAGAAGCAGCGAAGAACAAAAAGAAGCAGCGAATAACCAACCTGGAAGAAGAAGCAGCGATTGGGTAGGCTTTTCAGGGCTCTGGAAAAAAAGCGACTGTAACCCTAGGTTATTTCAGGGTTAAACTGGATAATTGAAATAGTTTTTTGGGCTGGGCTACCATTGGATAGGCTTTTCTATTTAATTTGACTTTAGATTTTTGTGGCTGCGAGTTTTTTGCTGGAAGACATGCTAATTAGGGTTGAATATAGACATGGGCTTGAATTGGGTATGAGATTTGGATTGTTTATAGTGCTGTTAAGAACTAATATGGGCTTGGATATTAATACATATGCTAAAATTTTGATTATTGGACCGAAACCGAAACAAAAACCGAAACAACCGAAACCGCCGAAATTTACCGAAAGTAGTAAATTTTCAAATGACCGAAAGCGAAACCGAAACCGAGTTTTCGAACCTTGCTTACAATACAGAAATTGCCTAGGGTTTTTGTTTCAATATTGGAAAAACAATATTTTTTTACTATTCGATATTGAAGTGGAGATGAATAAATGAATTTTTTGCTACTTTATGGATTTCAAGATGTAATTGGACTTCATGTCATGTGGGGCCAAGTACTAGAACTTGATTTCGCTACACCAGACATATTTCTTCAGCGCTTCAACGCCCGAGCTCTGTGGTGCTTTTTTAGCATCTCACGCATCGCTGGTGCTTTGAAAGGTAAAAAAATCCATAGGATGACGCCTAGGGATTTTTGGCGCCCAGGCGTGCCTAGGTGAGGGCTTTAATAACTGTATAAACGAACGTATGTACATATGTATGTATGTGTGTGTATACATATATGTATGTATGTGTGGGTATATGTATGTGAATGAGAGATTTCTAATGGTGTATGTGAATGATTATCTATGTTCGATGGATTTTCACAAATCAATCAATGGAGAATACTGACATACTGTTTTAAAAGGCAAGCTTCGTATGTACTTCAACTCTTCACATTGAGATGGAGGTAAAAATATCTTGAGGCTTTCTTAGAAAGAAGCATTGCCTCTAAGACAAGTGCCTACACACACGCTCAGCGCTGGCCCAAAGTCACCACAGTAGCAGCCGATGGCCTCAGAATTTAAGAGACCTCGTACTTTTTTTTATCAGCATATACTCTCTGTTATGTGTTTTATGTTCATGATTATGTGCAGTGATCCAGTGTAGTGGCAAGGGCATTGGTCTCTTCACTTTAAATGCAGTGAATGAATGTTTCGGTTGCACTTTTATTTATTTACTATAAATACAGCATTAGACCTCACAAATGTCAGGGTCAGTCCAGTCAATACATCCTGAGGCAGGCAAGGCATACAAAAAACACACCTTGCACGCCCTCGGCTGGTGAGGCATACGCCTTAGGGCATATCCCCCCCCCCCCTTCAATTGCAATAAAAATTGAATTTAATAGAAGTGGCAAAACTTAATCATTTCATAGCAAGCAAGAAAACATTGGGATGATCAGCAAATCAAACTGGGGATATATAAAGCAAGGTTTGAGAACTCGGACTAGGTCTCGGTCATTTGAAATTTAATTGGTTTCGGTCAAGTTCAAAGTTTTTGGTTTATGTCCTAATATTATATTTCTATATTTTAATGAAAAAATAGGGATAAAAGTTGCAAATAATATAATATACAATGCTATTAAATAAACATGGATGAACATTTTAACTTTGTCTAAACAACCTTAAATTAAAAATAAGTTAACATAATATAAATCGTACAGCCCATTATCAACTACCATTTTCATTTAAACATACAAAGTAAAGCCCTAAACCAAAATCCTCAAACCTATTATTATTCAATCCATCCTAACCCAACCCAAATACTAACCCTACCCCCAAACGATCACACAAATCATATCAGCTAAAAAAATACAAGACAATATGGAAAGAAAAAAACTAAAGGAAGAAAAACAATATCAAGCTTGAACCTGAAGTCGAAGTTCTAAGGCCTCATCGCAGGTATTCGAAGTCGAAGCCCAAGAGGATGTTCACAATGTTCGAAGTCAGAATCGATACTGAGGTAAGTTTTTGGATTAGACACAATTCTCCTTTGATTTTTGGTGTAATTTACCCTTCTTTCATAATTAAGGCATCAATTGCAAAAGAAACTGATTTTTAAAATTTTTTAATCGACGAGCAATGTAGGGGTTTTGACCTAGCCACGTCCCACCCCAGGCCGAAACCGAGTCGAGATGGCTGGAATCTTGTAGCTCCGGCTGTAAGCTAATAATTTGATATAAAGTAAAAAAGTATATTTTAAAAAATGAAAACCAAATTTCAAAGTGTTAGTCATTAATAATTACCATTAAGTAAGAATCAGGAGACGTAAATGGTCCATCAAATAAAAAATGGTATAAAGGGCCGAGTCCATTTTTCACTCTTCTAGCTATTTCATGATTAATTAAATAAAATATTAATGTTGCTTCCTATGTACATAAACATATAAAATGTCCTTCAGTGTTAGATTACAAGGTATTAGAGGAATACCAAATAAACATGGAAACCCAGGTGCCAATCAGATAATGATGGATCTTCTGAAGTCATCAGCATTAATTTTTTGACTGAATTTGGATGAGGCTCACTCTCCAGATCTCCATCATATTGTCTGCAAGATAACATCAAGAGAGTTTAAGGCGATGACAAAAAACTAGTAGCATGAGCATGTGTTACCCCCAACGAAGACCAACAATTCAGTAAGTTATGAGAAGACGATGAAAGAACAAAAAAATAATTTGTGGAGTATTTCAGTCAAATGGCAATATGGATTCCCTTCTTTGTCAAATCGAAGACAGTAGAAGTTTGCTAAAAGAAAACAATGGTCACAAAGAGGGTTTCAGATAAACAAACTCTTTGAAAAAATTTCTAAAATAACTAAGGATACGAAAACAAAGAGAACAATCGTGAATCGGCTATATGAAATATTCCAACATGTACTAAAATAGTAATTGTAACAACGCGTATTTTTCTACCTTTTAAATTTTTGAATTTAATATGATTTTGATTTTTTGTTATGGTTAGAAATAAGATTTTGTGATTTAATTATACAAGTTGTATGATGTGAATTTAGTTAAATTAACCAAGTAATGAATTTCAACCGATTTTATCAACAATAACTTGTATTGATTATAAATGAAAATATGATTTGGTTCGTATTGATAGATATTTGAAGTTGGAAATTCAATATTGAAGTATTCAAATTAAATTGATTTAATTAGTTTATAATTGAATTCGGTAATAATTAAAATTGGTAGTTGAAGTAACGAGACTGATTTCTAAAGTTGTTTCAAACTCTAATTGGACTTGAATAAAGTTAATAAGTTTTCAATTGAATTAAAAAAAATTGAAATTGGGATTTATATATGAATTTAATTAACATGTTAAAAATAATCATTGTGCAAACGATCTCGAAATTCGAAGAAATTAGTTTCATCGGATCCAAAATTGTAAATTATTATAAGATTTCAAGTTTCGTGTCAGTCGAAGTTGTTGTGTAATCGTGCGTGATATAAACGTGTATCGATTAACGATTTTAGATTAAAATAGTCATTTTTCAAACGACCTCGAATTTCGACGAAACCATTTTCATCGAGTCCGGAATATTGAAATATAGCATAATGTTAAGTTTCAATGCGTTGGAGTACGGTGTGGTTGTGTGCGCTTAAAACAATCAACGGGATCATAATAGAATATAATAATAAAATGTTCACAAAATATCTACATTATAAAATCCCCTCAACTCTAAAAACCTAACTCCTCATCTTTATTCTCTGTAACAATCAAATGAGGCCGCCATCTTCCCTAAGCTCAAACAGTTAGAACGAGAGTTGTAGTTGACAAAATCACGTAATTTCAAAGTCGTTGAACTTGTGTATTTGAGGTATGCACAAAATTTGATGCGATGGAAAGTTCCAGATCTTGAAACAAACCAACATGACTTAGGGTTTCAGATCTTGAAAATTTAAGGAGTCAGGCTATTTCGGTTATGGATTTGAGTTTATGATGGATTTTGCACTTGCTGGAAAGATTTGAAGGGATTCGATGCAAAAGTGTGTCGCACCATTTGATAAGCCGTGAGCACCTAAAAGTCGGTTTTTTCGGTGAGTAACCGAGTTAGATTCGGTTGTGATAGGGAGGAGGAGATCGAGAAGAGAAAGCTGACAATGGCGTCAGATTTAAGTTTAATGAAGTATGGATGGAGTTGAAGTGAATGATGTGTTCGGTCATGGGTAGGAGGAGAGCGGCCTGCAAATTTAAAATGGGGAAGAAGGATAGCGCACGTGTTTCAAGGATGAGGAATAATTTGTAAATTAGCTGAAGTTAATTACAATTTTATTTTGTATTAACTTGTTACAATTGTATCTAGTTCATACGACAACAAATTGACACGCTGTCAGTTGCGTTGGGTTCGTACTGAAATTCCGGACGACATGAAGCTGGTTTGAATTTTAAAATTTTAAATCATGAAAGTAAAGCGTTGAGTCGAACTAAACTTTTAAATGTACAATTTAAAGGATGAGATTCATTCGAATCAGGATTTAAGCCGTGGAAAAAAACTAAATCGAAATTTAGTCAAAATGAAACTATAAGAAATCGATAATTGAGTTTACTGAATCAAAATTTGGATTTTGGACATGAGTCCAGATTTGTTGAAATAGAAGAAAACGGTTCAATTTGTTATATTTCTAAATTTTAATTATTTTAATATAAATTGTTTTAAAATTCTTATTTTATGAATACTCAGTTTATTTTGGTTTTACAAACTATTTTAGTATATAATTTTTTTATTTAAATTATTTATTACTATTTAAACTATTTTTCTAAGAATTTCAAACTGAGCAAAGTGAAATGTTATATTTAAATCATGGATTTAAATGCGTACGTGGTTAATGAAGTATAACCTAAGTTGGAAATTGAAATAAAATTTCAAGCGTAATGACATATTGGGTATATATGTGGTTTTGAATGAAGTGATATTTTGAAATAAATATGATGTTTCCGAGATGCATTTGATTTTTGAAACGAATATGATACTTAGTATCAAACGTGAATCGTTTTGAAATATAAAAGAACCAACCGGTGTGAAAAACGATGATTGGTTGTTAAAAAGACCAAGGCCTCTTATTGGCATATTCTTTATCAATATTGGAACGACTTTGATAACCGTGTACGCGGTGGATGATATCCAGAATGTAATGGTTGAATTGATGAATGTTTACAGGAATGAAGTAAGAGAGATGATGGATAGCTTTGACATTCGTGTCATAATTAAAACGACTAAAACAAGAGCCTACGTCTGGCCAATGAGGTTAGCTACCTCTAGCGACGTTGATCACTCATATTTCTATCATGATTTTGTACTCGACGGGTGCACCCTTATTCGTTGGATTGATAGTCGTAGTCGGTCACGGATGAGTTATGACCAACCAAAAAGGGTTAATCGATAGAATCCTACCTTGGGCATTGCCTCACGTGCCTAGTCGTATTTTCCGTATACGAGCCCATTACGACTTTGGTTACAAAGTTAAATGTGTTAAGTGGATCAATGTAAAGCTTTAACGCTATTTTGGTATTTATTTTACTGATAGACATTACTATTATAGCATATACGATAGACATTACTATTATAGCATATACTATTATAAGTAAGTAGTTTAACGGATCCTTAGAAGATGAAAATTCTAGTAACATCTCTTAAGTTATATGGTTTCGATTTGACTGATATGAGAATATTTTAATCTGGATCCGAGTATTTTTGTCTTTTCATTAGTGCCTGGGTCAATCTGGATTTTTTAGTTAGTGCAGACCACGTTTATTGGAGGATGAAGACGGGGTTTTGATTTATTATCTATTTTATATTCTCACTACATCATTTATGTTCTGCTGCATTATAGTATTACGTTTGTGTATGTATAACTCTGATAATTGTCGTAAAGTACAATCAAATGTGTATTTTACCAACTTCATGAATTGTTATTGGATTATTATATTTTATCCTTCCGCTGTGAGATTCTGTAATTGTTTTTCTTCTTCTTTTTTTCTTTTCTTATTTTCACCCCAATAACTATCTGTATTGTGGATTTGTTTGGGTTGACACGTGTGGATTATTGTCGGTTTGACCCATCAAAAATGCAGGGTCGTTACAGTAATAACATGTTATAATGGATAATTGAAGCATAACGATGACGTCACAATCATGCATGCAGCATGCATCATATAGTTGCTATTATACATTTAAGTTCTTAGCAAAATGAAAAGAACCTTCTAATGAAAAACTCCCCATGCTGATCTTGAAGAATTCCATAAACCATCCAAGATGCTAGTTGGTTGTAGAGGACATGGTGGCCATGCCAAAGTAGCCTATACTTCAGGGATTTGAAAAGAATTAGAAATGGTACTAAATAAAATTAGCATAATAAAACCGTACATGGTTTCAAAACTTTCTGTTCTCAAAACAAAAATAAAGCCAAAAACAAAGCAAACAATTAGCATATATGCACGCACGTGTTTCAGTGTATGCATACGTTTAGCAGTGCAGTTTTGGGTCATCGGTTAAGTGGCAGGGACAGGGTTGAAAGAAGCAACAGGTCAGCACAGGTGACAGGTTTGTGGAGACAGCAGGCTCATTAGCAGAGCAGCAGTCGATTATTCTGAGACTGCTCAATACTTTTATAATAGGGTGTTTATAAAGCTTTATGGTCCTACGAATCCATGAAGAAGGCTAAGAAGACACTGTTGGAAAAAGAGACACCTTCAGTGATGTGTAACCTATGACTTTCAACGTAAATATTAGTGGAAGGTGGGAGTGTAAAAGGTATTTAGGAATTTGATATTATACCGTTGGAAAGCAAAAGGACTAAGGGATCAATATGTTCCTAAGGTTTTTGAGATTTTTTTTTTCTAGTGAAACTTAGCTATCAAAACCCAATTTTTTGCCACAGTTAACTCTCTTGCATTTTTTTCAATTTCATTTCCATGTCTGTGTGGGAACATAATTTCACAGTGTTCATTTATTTTACTTTCTTTATATGACTGCTATTCAGATTCAGATCCCGATAGTCACATTTACCGGAGAACACTTAAAAATAAGTTTAAAAAAAAATAGCGCAGTTAAGTTTTCTAGATACAAGATATCATTTATGGCTTTCGTTGTTGAGAGGGGGGGGGGGGAGTGTGTGTGTTTGTTTTGTGTGTCTCTCTATGTGTGTCTGTGTGTGTGTGTGTGTGTGTGTGTGTGTGAGAGAGAGAGAGAGAGAGTGTGTGTGTGTGTGTGTGTGTGTGCTAAGAAAATAAAATAAAAAGATATAGAATTCACCAAGTTATGCTTTCAGCAAGTATAACTTAAATTTAAGACTAAAAATCCTGCTTTAAATTGGACTTATAGCTGTGAGTAACCTTTGAATGCATGCTTGCAGCTCAGGTACACCACAATGGCATCGCTTGTGTAGAAGATTTAGCAGTTTCCCACCTCTAATATCTTCCCGTTCAATTTCCATTATCAGCTCATATAAAGGAGGCAAGAGAAGTGTAAACTGAAAGACAGATATTTGTTTTAACATTAGAAATTCATGTATCGTATTGGATTTCTAATAGTCAACACAGAAAATTTGTACAAAATCGACAAGTTGATATTTAGAATAAGTTTTATTTGCAACCATAAGAAAATATATGTTCAACGAAATACTTGGTTGAATCAATGCCAAACAAATGAAACACGTTTTTGCACCTGTGTCTTTCGCTTACTAGCAATAGCTATTCTCAGACACATGCCCAGTAGACTCAATGTACCAAGTGGTTTGTTAACGACCTATTGTTTTAAGTTTGTTTGAAATGTCAACAGAGTTTTATTAGTCAACCTTTTGGATACATGGTTTTCCTTGATGCATACATCAACCACATTTAGTTAGAATAAAACAATAGCATATAGTCAACCAAAAGAATATTATTCATTTCACACAAGTTAGAGGTAACATATGAAATGCTTATTAGAAGCAGTTAACAAAACTAGCATGGGCTAGTCATACAGTAGCTTTAAGATTTCAGATGCACTTCAGCAAGTCTATTAGTACTAGGGTTTGTCGATGGTACAAGCACTGCAGGTAAAAGTTAGCGATCGTCAATAATAATTAAAAGGTATAGCCAGTTAGTTAAAAAACCAGTTGATAATTTCACAAGCAAATAGAGCATAGTAAGATAATCTATTGTATAACTAAGTTGCAGACCTTGTTTAAGCCTTCTGTAACTGTTGAAAGAATAGGTGTGGGATCAGAAAGCAAATTTTGCTCCACTTGTAAAACAGCTGCTCTATAAACTGACAGTATTTCAACAATGCCATTGGCAATTGCCCTATGGTAAATGCTAGCCTTTCTGGGATTTAGGTTGAACTTTGAAGTACTCTCAATACAATGATCTATTGTAGTCCGTATGGAAGTCAGATTCCGAGATGTAGATGCAAACCGATTTAATTCTCTATAATAAAAACCCAATGGGATGAGCCTTTCTACTGCATTCCTGTTCAGAAAGCATTTGGTATGAAACGCATAAACGATTAATCAGACAACTATTTACATGAAATTAAACTATGATGAGGACAACATTCTGCACATTAAAGAATGGGCTATGGAAACTATTATAATTGAGCTAGACAGATGGAATGAACTGTATATAATATACAGAGTAGTTTACATAAAGCATGATTCACCAGCATTTACTGACTATGAGGATTGTGTTTCAGCATAACTTATAAAAGGAACTAACAACAAAAATCATGGTAACAAGGGACCAGGATTTAGACTAAATAAATTCTTATACACTTGCTAGAGACTTGAAATGTTTGTCCGGTTTGGTGTGAGCCAACCAAACCAATAAAGTTCCAAATATACTTCAACCAAAATTCCTTTCCCATTTCCAAATCACTATAACCAGTTCAAACATTTTTAACTCAGTCATAGCAAGCTAAATACAACTAATATGTCATAAATGAACGATTACATTTATCAAAAACAAAACCCATTTTCGAAATGACTTAATTTCCAGCTAGGCTAGCAGCATGTAGAAAAGAAACTTAAGACTTCACAAAAATCAACGAGACACAAAATGTTGGCAAAAGAGCGAAGTAGCAAGAAAAATAGAGATTGGATGCTAATGTAATATTTTTATCTCAGTTAAAACTGAAGCCTAAATGCAAATTTTTCAACCAATCATGACTTATTCTCCAACATGATTCAACCAAATAAAACTTCACAGTTAAATTCATGAATTTTGAAGGACTAAACATTTAGAAGTAGTTCGCTTCAAAATCTGCCAAAATTAGAAGGGGTTTTTTTTTCTTTAGACTTTATCTCACGTTTACTGAACCTTTTTTACTTTTTATTACTATTTTAGATTTTATTTCACTTTTATTGTACCTTTTTACTTATTATTATTATTATTATTTAAAAAAAAAACTTTATCGGACGAGTTTTTGTTTGTTTGGTTATTTTGATATATATATATATATATATATATATATATATATATATATATCATCATTATTAATTTTAAATTTGGGCTCCATATCTAGCCAACCCCAACTTGTTTGGGATATATGGCTTTGTTGTTGTTGTTGTTGACAATTTTTAGTGTAAAAGGAGGAATTTAGGGGCTCACTATCATTTCATACTTTACGCTAAACTTTGTCCTTTGGCTAATTTTTTTGCCTCTTGTCATTTTGGCATAATTTTTTGTTCTTTTTGTCCTTCTCACTATTTTCCTGAAATTAGATTCCAGAAACTGCATGATCCAGGGCTCAGTACTAAAATCGAATTTTGTGAATACTCATGTTTCTACGCATTAAAAGTCCACCAAACATAATGGGAATTTATTTATTGAGCATTTTAAGTAGAATCACCTAATTGCTTTCCGAAACTCAAAAATCAAACAACTTTTGACTATTCTGGGAGAAGGAAAAAAAAACCCTAGTCATTAAATCTAGCTTCAATACGATTTCACAACAAAAAGATAATATTGCCTGGCCATGTGATTTTACGAACCCCATGAATGATAAATATTTGTCGCAAAAATAAAAATGATAATCCAACATATGAAAAATCAACAATCACCTTTCAGATGGCTCAATGAAGGAGATATCTGCAGCAATTTTAAAAGAAGGCTCGTTTGAATCAATTAAGTGAGAATTACTGATGTCTAGGGTTTTAGATTGCTCTCTGCCATCGATTATCAAATCTCCTGTATACCCTAGCAAAGCTAACAACAACTCGTGAAGCATTTAAATTTTTAATGGGCTGCGATACTTCTGATGAGAGTGAAAGGCGACTGCAAAGCAAAGAATCAAACATGGACTTGCAATCAATTTACAGAATCCAAATGTTTGAGCATCGCTAGAGCTTAAGAAAGTGCAGGAATTTCCGGCAGAGTTTGGAGGGGAAAAAAAAAAAAAAAAAAAAAAGGTGTTGTTATTGACACTCCAATAACTGTTAAGGGGGACCATTTTTTAAAAACACTTCACTCTTTGAAAAATTGTTAAGGGGCTATACAAACATATTTTTTCACACTACTCAATATTCATAGATTGCCCCTTTGAATTAGATTAAAAAAAAAACTTAATCGATAAGGAAAACCAAATTAAAATAAGCAGTTTGTCACCATTGCACCAAATACAGCATGTAATCAATTATATATGTATTCGACAGTGACATGTCGTAAATTAATAATCACTTCGGTGCATTGCCTCCGTAATTACAAAATTCGGCATATTTATGTCAAGAAAAAAAAAGTTAATTATATTTATGCACCAAAAATTGCTAAACATATACTAAAATTTATAATAAACTACTATACACCATATATTACTTTACATACACCGTTTCTTTTACTAAATTATCCAAGTTCTCATCTTCTTTTTCTTGCACTTTCTTTCAAACTTAAAACACAATTACCTTAAATTAGAAATTCTTTATATTAAATTAAGTAAAATATAACAAAATGAAATTTATTTCTTGTATTAATACTGTAGCTCTTATAAACTTTTTGAAAAAAAACAATAATTTCAACAAAATTACTCTAATTTTACAAAATAAATCAACACTTCTGAATTAGACCATTATTTCTGAATGTTTTCTTAAATAAAATTTTAAATTTCATGATTAAATAATTCATTAACATCTTTTTTAACATATTTAGTTTGCATCGAGTTTCAATACTTTTAAGAATAATTTGACTATTTATATGCAAAAGTTTAAAAAAATCAGCTATGAGAAAAAGGCAATTTAGTAATAGAATTTTATAGAAAAATAATGATGTATGTTAAGTGATTTTCGATGTATAAATAAAATTTGCTGGAAAAAAAAAACAGTTCGATCATATTCCTCCGAAAACGCTTATCTTTTAAGGTTTAAAAAATCGATATATGCAAATCCAAAAAAATTACTACGGCCTTTGCAATATTTGTTAAGGTAAACTTACATTTATTTATTAAGGGGCTAAATGGGTAATAAAGTAAAATTACCTTAATTTTGTTAAGGGGCTACTTTCCTCATTGGTACTCCCCTTAACAATTTTTGCAAAACAAAAAATTTGGCCTCCTCTTAACAATATTTGGAGTGTCAATAACAATGCCCAAAAAAAAAAACAAGGGCAAATCTTTGAAGCGGGCACCATTTCGAATCGAAACAGTGAGCAGTTTAATAAGAGATGCGATATTTTGACATGGTGCAACTCTTTGTTGCGCTATGGAACAGGATTTGTTTTTCTAGGGCACAACTAATAATTGCGCAGATGAAAAAAAAAACAAATATTTTTTTTTAGCGCAACAATTAGTTGCGCAAGTTCATGAAATTTGTTTATTATACATAACCAACTCATAGTTACACGCCTTATAAAGCACAGCAGTAGGGGTGAGTATTTGGTTGATTTGGTTTATCCGATGATAAATTTGTCAAATCAAACTAAAACCAATAAAAATGGAAAACAAACCAAACCAAACCAACCAAATTAAGTTTGGTTGGTTCGGTTGGTTATCCGATTAAACCGAACTAAAAATGTTTTACACTATGTGTTTGAAATATTTACTATAATTTGAAACAAATTATAAATATATGATTACAGTATTATTAATTTTGACACATAGGTGATGATTAATATATACTTAAATAACTAAACTAACCTAAAATATTTATTATAATACCGATAATTTTGAAAATATAGTAAAAATCGGTTAATTTGGTTAAACCGATAACCGAACTTAATATTTTTTTGGGTCGATTACAAACCGATTTAATTTCAAAACTGAACCAAACCGACCAAAATAAATTGGTTTGGTTGGATTATTTGGTTTAACCGAATAGTGCTCACCCCTACACAGCAGCCCTTTTTCCATCCCTCAACCCATTTCTCTGTAATAACCTGGAAATTCTGAGCCAATTTAAAATTTTTATTTTGGCAATTTTAGTGAATTTTGAATATTTAAAATGAAATATTTTAAATAATATCGACGAGAAATTTATTTTGAATAGAATTACTACGTATATATTTATATACGTTGTCATTAGAATATAAATATTTATTTTAAATTATAAAAGGAAATTTGAATTAAAAATTATTATAATTCACCATTTTCTATTCTGAAACCCTATCCTCGTTTTAGTCCCGCCGTCGCTCCATGTTTTCAAGGGCCAAAAATGCTCCCAAAGGAAATCGATAATTTCTCTCAGTATAATCCAAATTAGAATAGGTAATAAAAGCAGAAATGAAAGAGAAAATCATAATCTTCAAATCCGTAGTAATTTGATGAAATTCCATTATCTGTATCGCTCGAAATTCGAGCCTGAAGAGGTGATTTTCGCGAAGGGATTGGGGGCGTAGGGAACCACCGAGTTCGGTGGCGCTTGGGGCGACGGAAGATCTTGCCATGGCGCGCGTCGTGGTGCACTTCGATTTGGGTCAGGGTTCTTCTAGCGGCGGCGGTCGTAAACCCTACGGGTTATTGATGGGTTCGTCGCAACGAAGAAGAAAGAACAGAGGACCAGATTTTTATGAAGGGATATTTAGGGTAATTCAAACCTTGATTTTTATTTCCATCTTCTTGTTTTTATAAATAGCTTCTTTTTGAAAATAAAAATAGCTTCTTTTTGAAAATAAAAATAACATGGATTTTAAGAAAAATATAAGCATAGTATAAGAATGTGATTTTATATATGTATATATATAGGAAAAGAAAAAAAGTGATTTTTATTCATATGGCTTGAAATAGAAATAAAAGTACGATTTTTAAAATATGATTTTTATATTAGTACAGTATTAAATATATGATTTTTATATTAGTAGAGTGTTTCAAATATGATTTTTTATATTAGTAGAGTATTGAAAACATTACTTTATAATGCAAACATCGATGTAAAAGTATGATCTTTATAATGTGTTCATGAAGAGAAAAATGTGATTTTTATATGAATAACATAATAAAAATATAATTTTTATTATAGGGGAAGTGAAATAAAAATACGATCTTTATATAAGAAGTGGAAATATAAAAATATAATTTTTATATAGAAAGAAGCGTTGTAAAAATATATGAAGTAGAATAAAAATGTGATTTTTATTTATTGGAAAGTAGCGATAAAAATATGATTTTTACTATGAACAACATGAAAAAGAGTGGGATGGAGCGGACTGTAATAAAAAAAAAATCCGAACAGTTCAGAAATGAAAAAATGGCGGAGTGGAACCCAAAGGTGAGAACTTCTCACTTTAAATATTGTTTTCTAGTTAAAATATATATACTAGGATGCAGACGGTGTTTAGTAGCACCTGACACCCGTCGTCCACAGACCATGGATGACTTGTTTGTTTGATTGTTGTGTTGTGAAATTTGATTTTGTGATGTGGAATGAAATAAAATATTTTATAGTTAAAAATATGATTTTTAACGTGTATATAAAATAAATATTTATAAACAAATCGGATATTTGTTTATATACACTGATTTGATTGACATTGATTGGGACGATAAATTTTACACATCGTCCAACTGTACAAATAAAATCTGTGTTTGTTGATTTGAAACCCCACACGGGTATTGGGATGATATTTGACGTACACTAATCCCAATTGTTTAGTTGTATGTCAATCAATGGGTTACAGACTGTGTAAGCATTAATTATTTATATTTAATGCTTATGCAGTTGTGTGGTGCACTCTGGATGATGGATGATTATTTATCGTTGCTATTAAATTTATGTGCTGTAGAAAATCCATATAATTAACATTATACGGTAATTGATTGGGTCTCATTCCAATATAGAAAATAAATTCACGTGTTGAACAGAAAATAAATTCATGTGTTGAATAGAAAATAAATTCATGTGTTGAATAGAATAAATATTCATGTGTTGAATAAAAGCCGTGTTGATTAGATTGACGTCATTTTGACGTGAACGAAATTTATATTGATTTTATTCATTTTTATAATGAATATAGAAAAGAAAGTGATTTCAAAATTTAACGTTTTGAAAATATTATCATTTGTATATCGATGATGTGGAATATTCAATTTTGATTCGAAATTGAATATGAAGTTGAAATCGTTTCGAAAACGAATTTAAAATGATTTATAAAATTCGTTTTAAAAGGAAATCGATGAAGTATATTTTATATATATTATATATATAATATAATGGCCTGAATAGAACGCATCGCTCCGCGGTAGTTCGCGAATTTCGACCATTGACTTTGAGTGGATATTACGGGAGATCCGACCGTCGGATTCTTCTAAAACTAGAACCGTTGGGTTCATATCGAAAAGAGCTTTCTAACGAATATTACAGATTTTAAATCTAACGGTTGGATTTGGAATTATGTCCAAATCAAATTTGGAAAAGGTCGCTGTAAGTGCAGTTCGATGGCCGTTGATGGAAATCGACTGTACGGGCCTTGATAAAATTATTAAAAATAGTAATAATTTGTGTAAAAACATAAGAAATAATTTGTGAAGAATTGGGATGAAAAACTCCATATTTGAAAAGATAAAAATAGATTTTTATCGAAATGAACTACTTTTGAACTAGAATTATAATTCTATTTATTTTTAAAATAAATAAATTGGATTTGAAATGGTTTTAAAAGTAACCAGAATTTCCAATAATTGAATTGGAATGGATTTGAATCGAAATTATCTTTGGAATATTTCGATGTTGGATTTCGTGATTATACAGATATTGTTATGGAAATTTGAAAGATATATTTATATCGTTATTTCCAATACGATATTTATTGGTCGTAGAATTTGATATTGAATATAAGCCGATATATTTTCTATTCAGAGCCTTGTATATAATACCAAATGTGATTTGGGTTTGTCGTGAATGGTGTCTTCATTAACACTGCTCTTAAACCCAGTTGAGAAAAAAATTAAATCTTTCTATTTAGATTTAATGAAATATACCAATTAAATGGTATTTAATTGAAACTGAATTTGAATTGATTTTTGGTTTTATCGTGAACATTGTTTTATATAACACTTGTTCTTTAACCCGATAATTAATGAATGTGATTTTGGGTTTTTCATGAACAGTGTTTTAGATGACATTGGTTCTTTAACCCAGTTAAAGACAGGATATTGATTTCTGTGAAGATTAAAACTAAGTGGGATTTTAATGAATCTTTAATTAGATTGAAATGGTCGAGAATGGAGTATCACCAGTTTTGCTCCAGGCGACAATTAAATCTTTAATTAGATTTGAACATGAAATGGTAATTGAATTTACCGATAACACCGTGGGTTAAATATGAAGTATGACCAGTTTTACTTCCTGGGATGAATAGGTTGGGGTTGGGAAATAAAATAAACGATTACTTCGGTGTGGTTCGCTAATCCCGACTAGTTTGAATTGATATTCAAAGAAGATTAAAGAATAAATTTAAAGAATTTATCTTTGATAAAATTAATGGAAACCTTTCCCAAAGTATAAGAATATTTGAATAAAAGAATATTCTGAATTGGAATGAGGCGTATGTTGTGTTTGTGTAGCACTTGTTTATTATATACGCGAGTTATTCAGAAAGACCGGGTTTATCCCATTCTGAATAACTGATTCGACGTGGTGTCGAAGATGAAGACGGTGGTTGAAGACCGGAGGTCTTCACGTCGTTTGGATAATTACTGATGATCTTGATTGAGTCGTACACCCAAGAGGAGGGAATCAGTTGGTGATCGTCCAGACGTACTTGGAGATCGATGGATATGCGGGGTACTAGGTGCCTCCGGTTTTGTTCAGACCCAGAACGAACTTGTAAATGGACTGTGTGTCTGACATTGGATTTTATTCTGTGTGATTGATTTCTATAAAATATATATCTGTTTGGCGGCGGAGAATTTATTCTCTTGCTTAATGCCCTTCTCTGAGACGTACGAGCTCAGAGGTTATATATTGATGGATATCAAACGCATGGAGTGAATTGCCTGTGTGGCATGCCTAAGTGGCAATATGATCAAGGCTTATGTTGAAAAGCATAGTCTTGTGGTTGATGATCAAAGCACGGCCTGTGTGGCATAGCTTTGTGTAGCGTTGATTCGCGAGCCTCACACTGTGGTTGTGAACCAGAAACGAGAGAGGACATCAGGGAGGGCATGCGTTTCTTTCTAGCTAGAAGTGGCGTCAGTGGTTTTACACGCCCTGACGAGTTTGACTTATGTGGTTGTTGTTGTTGTTACAAGGCGCCTCAGATATATCGGTGACTGTGTGGAGCCGATGGAGTCATTTGGCTCATTTACTCCCCCAAAGGGTGGGGAAACGCAGTGTTCAGGCATTTTAATCACATCGGTGGACCCAGCCCTGGCGATCCAAGGTGCAGTTGCGGCTGTTCCTGAGACATGGTAGGCTAGATTGTCTCGAATAGGTACACTATCTTTTGCCTCGGTTCACAGATGGAAATCCAACTTCCAATGCGTGACCTTGCGGTTTTATTTGTAGAGCCTAGTATGGTGACATAGTGGGATGGGGCACTTATGCCGTCTATGATTGATACTTATGATTGAAATTGTTTTGACACTATACACTTATAGTTATACATGAAATTTAGCGTATCAAGCATGCTTTGGCTATTAAAAGGTAAAACCCTATCCTCCGGCTTGTGTTGCATTGTGTGATGGGACCTGGGTCTTATAATAGCTTCATTTTTCTTTATTTAGCATTGCGCTGTTGTTTTATGCACTGGTATTCTTGGGAGGAAACCCGTTTCGTGTTATACGGCGTGGTCCCTTGATTTACCTAACTTTAAATTAAAGATTAATAACTGTTTTAGTTCTCACACCAGTCACATGACTGACCTGGAGTTTATTGTTTTAACCTAAACTCTGGGTGTCCCTATTTTCCGCACGGGCAGCTAGTTGTTTTGGTTTTGCAGATTTATATTCACAGGATCTTGGTTTACAGCTGGAATGATATCCGGAAAGCTCTGTATCCGCATATCTCTTTCAGTTGTGTATTGTATTATTTTTCCGCTGCTATGTAATGTATTGTAATCTCTGATATTTTGTGATGTATTTTATTTGTTTATACTATGTATATTCTTGTAATCTGATGGAATTGTTGTAATTAGCAATGAAATGTTCTTTTGTTTGCGTTCCGATGTGGCTTGTTCTCAACTCAATCCGTGATTTCCCGTAAGGGGGATTTCGGGTCGTGTCAGCTTGGTATCAGAGCTTTGGTTTACAGAGCTCGGAGAACAAGACACATTAGAACCATACGAAAGAATTCATCAGAGATTGGATTAGTAATGTCCAATGGGAATGACTCGTTAGAGATAGGATCAGTAGTATCCTAGAACGAGTGTGAAGAGTATATTTTTGAAAATGAAAACAAATTTTGTTTTGAAAATTTAAATCAATTATTCGTATTTGAATATTTATTTGTAAAATCAAGTAGATAGAGATTTTAGTATACGTCTGATCTGCGTGTATTGAAGCCTCAAATATATTCTATAGATATAGAATCACACTCTAGTCGCCCGGGTCTGATTCTGATGATGGCGCGCCATCATCAGTGTTTATATTCGAGTGACGAAAGTGGGATTTCTATATATTTCCAATTGACTGGTGTGAGAACCAAAGCTAGATAGGGCTTATTGTTGTGATTTGGCATCAAAAATCTGATTTTTGGACTATGTATCAAAATTATGAATTTGAAATGTTAATCCACTAAATGATTGCTGATTGTGTTGTTTGATTGTTGGTTGATTAATTGAAATTTGAACCTTTGGCCAAATTGAACCAAAAAGTGAATTGTATTGAAAATTAGTCGCATTTGCATGCATATACATGTACTTACATTGAACATGTCATAGCAAGGAGGCTAGAGAAGAGGAATAAAATTGTTTGCCCGACAAATAGGTACATGTTTATTGTATTTTTTGGGTTTTGGGTGATTTTATGAGCCGCTTGGCTTTTTCTTTTTCTTTTGGATTGAGGAAGGTCATGGGAGGCTATATGAAATATCCCGAAGTCCCCGGTGCAGGGGAGATTATGGCGAATTTTTTTGAAAATTTAGGGTGTTAGCCAAACTTTTGAAAAATTTGAAAAGTTCTTAGAAACTGAAAAGTTGAAGAACTTAAGCCGTAATAAAAATAGTGAAAGTTGAGTTGGTTTGTGAAACAACTTCCGGCTTCGTTCCTTTTCGGGGACGAAAAGTTTTAAGTGGGGGAGATTGTAAAAACCCGGAAACTCTGAGCCAATTTAAAATTTTTATTTTGGCAATTTTAGTGAATTTTGAAATGAAATATTTTAAATAATATCGACGAGAAATTTATTTTGAATAGAATTAGAACGTATATATTTATATACGTCGTCGTTAGAATATAAATATTTATTTTAAATTATAAAAGGAAATTTGAATTAAATATTATTATAATTCACCATTTTCTATTCTGAAACCCTATCCTCGTTTTAGTCTCGTCGTCGCTCCATGTTTTCAAGGGCCAAAAATGCTCCCAAAGGAAATCAATAATTTCTCTCAAGATAATCCAAAAAAGAATAGGAAATAAAAATAGAAATGAAAGAGAAAATCATAGTCTTCAAATCCGTAGTAATTTGATGAAATTCCATTATCTGTATCGCTCGAAATTCGAGCCTGAAGAGGTGATTTTCGCGAAGGGATTGGGGGCGCAGGAAACCACCGAGTTCGGTGGCGCTTGGGGCGGCGGAAGATCTTGCCATGGCGCGCGTCGTGGTGCTCTTCGATTTGGGTCAGGGTTCTTCTAGCGGCGGCGGTTGTAAACCCTACGGGTTGATAATGGGTTCGTCGCAACGAAGAAGAAAGAACAGAGGACCAGATTTTTATGAAGGGATATTTAGGGTAATTCAAACCTTGATTTTTATTTCCATCTTCTTGTTTTTATAAATAACTTCTTTTTGAAAATAAAAATAGCTTCTTTTTTAAAATAAAAATAGCTTCTTTTAGAAAATAAAAATAGCTTCTTTTTGAAAATAAAAATAGCATGGATTTTAAGAAAATATAAGCATAGTATAAGAATGTGATTTTATATATGTATATATATAGGAAAAGAAAAAAGTGATTTTTATACATATGGCTTGAAATAGAAATAAAAGTACGATTTTTAAAATATGATTTTTATATTAGTATAGTATTAAATATATGATTTTTATATTAGTAGAGTGTTTCAAATATGATTTTTATATTAGTAGAGTATTGAAAACATTCTCTTTATAATGCAAACATCGGTATAAAAGTATGATCTTTATAATGTGTTCATGAAGAGAAAAATGTGATTTTTATATGAATAACATAATAAAAATATAATTTTTATTATAGGGGAAGTGAAATAAAAATACAATCTTTATATAAGAAGTGGAAATATAAAAATATAATTTTTGCATAGAAAGAAGCGTTGTAAAAGTATATGAAGTAGAATAAAAATGTGATTTTTATTTGTTGGAAAGTAGCGATAAAAATATGATTTTTACTATGAACAGCATGAAAAGGAGTGCGATGGAGTGGACTGTAATCAAAAAAAAATCCGAACAGTTCAGAAATGAAAAAATGGCGGAGTGGAACCCAAAGGTGAGAACTTCTCACTTTAAATCTTGTTTTCTAGTTAAAATATATACTAGGATGCAGACGGTGTTTAGTAGCACCTGACACCCGTCGTCCACAGACCATGGATGACTTGTTTGTTTGATTGTTGTGTTGTGAAATTTGATTCTGTGATATGGAATGAAATAAAATATTTTATTGTGGAAAAATATTTTATAGTTAAAAATATGATTTTTAAAGTGTATATAAAATAAATATTTATAAACAAATCGGATATTTGTTTATATACACTGATTTGATTGACATTGATTGGGACGATAAATTTTACATATCGCCCAACTGCACAAATAAAATCTGTGTTTGTTCATTTGAAACCTCACACGTGTATTGGGATGATATTTGACGTACACTAATCCCGTTTGTTTAGTTGTATGTCAATCAATGGGTTAACAGACTGTGTAAGCATTAATTATTTATATTTAATGCTTATGCAGTTGTGTGGTGCACTCTGGATGATGGTTGATTATTTATCGTTGCTATTAAATTCATGTATTATAGAAAATCCATATAATTAACATTATATGGTAAATGATTGGGCCCCATTCCAATATAGAAAATAAATTCATGTGTTGAATAGAAAATAAATTCATGTGTTGAATAGAAAATAAATTCATGTGTTGAATAGAATAAAAATTCTTGTGTTGAATAAAAGCCGTATTGATTTGATTGACGCCATTTTGACGTGAACGATATTTATATCGATTTTATTCATTTTTATAATGAATATAGAAAAGAAAGTGATTTCAAAATTTAATGTTTTAAAAATATTATCATTTGTATATCGATGATGTGGAATATTCAATTTTGATTCGAAATTGAATATGAAGTTGAAATCGTTTCGAAAATGAATTTAAAACGATTTATAAAATACGTTTTTAAAAGAAATCAACGAAGTATATATTATATATATAATATAATGGCATGAATAGAACGCGCCACGCCGCGGTAGTTCGCGAATTTCGACCATTGACTTCGAATGGATATTACGGGAGATCCTACCGTCGGATTCTCCTAAAACTGGAACCGTTGGGTTCGTATCGAAAAGAACTTTCTAATGAATATTAGAGATTTTAAATCTAATGGTTGGATTTGGAATCATGTCCAAATCAAATTTGGAAAAGGTTGTTGTAAGTGCAGTTCGATGGCCGTTGATGGAAATCGACTGTACGGGCCTTGATAAAATTATTAAAAATAGTAATAATTTGTGTAAAATCATAAAAAATAATTTGTGATGAATTGGGATGAAAAAATCCATATTTGAAAAGATAAAAATAGATTTTTATCGTAATGAACTAGTTTTGAACTCGAATTATAATTCTATTTATTTTTAAAATAAATAAATTGGATTTGAAATGGTTTTAAAAGTAACCAGAATTTCCAATAATTGAATTGGAATGGATTTGAATCGAAATTATCTTTGGAATATTTCGATGTTGGATTTCGTGATTATACAGATATTGTTATGGAAATTTGAAAGATATATTTATATCGTTTTTTCCAATACGATATTTATTGGTCGTAGAATTTGATATTGAGTATAAGCCGATATTTTTCTATTCAGAGCCTTGTATATAATACCAAATGTGATTTGGGTTTGTCGTGAATGGTGTCTTCATTAACACTGCTCTTAAACCCAGTTGAGAAAAAGATTAAATCTTTTTATTTAGATTTAATGAAATTGTAACGACCCAGAAAATCTGAACCAATTTAAAATTTTTAAATTGGCTAAAATAATGGATTTTAAATATTTAAAATAAATATTTTAAATAATGGCGATGAAAACTGAGTTTGAATCGACATTTGAAAACGAATATAATTAATTATAATTATATATAGAATTGAAAATGGCGCGGTAGTTCGATAATTCGATTTCAAACTTCAATTGAATATACCGGGTGCAAAATAATCCGGATTTTAGTGAAACCAAAAACATTAGGATCTAATTGATGATATCTTTCCAACGAATCTGCCAAATCGAAATTTGATAGCGGGAATCAAAAGATATGTCCAGTTGAAAATTCTGAATAGTCGCTATGGAATTCAGGCCCTTAAAAATGGACATTTTGCAAACGACCTCGGATTTCGACGAAACCACTTTTGTTGGGTCCGGGATGTGAAGTTATTGCTAGGTTTCAAATTTCATAATTTTTCGAATCAATATGTGAGCGTGGCAAAGGAAAACGCGTTTGACCAGTTTTAGTTGATTTTAATCGACTGGAAATTGGCCATTTTTCAAACGGTCTCAGAATTCGACGAAACTAGTCTTGTTAGGACCGTATCGTCAATACGAAGCTAGAAAATAATTTTCTAGAATTTTTAGAGTTAGTATGTGACCCCGGTAATTTGAAATGTACGTTTAAAATTCAATATAGTGATTTAAATGTAAATTCAACGGAAACTGATTGTAACGATCGAATCAGCTTGCGATACATATCCCATTGTGTTCGAAATGGGGGTAGAACGCTAGGGACGACAGTCGGTGAGTCCCATTTCGACTTCGAATAAAAAGTCAACTTTTAAATAGAAATTTAATAATAATAAATATTTATATAAACCCTTTTCTCTCTCTCTCTCTCCTCACTTTCTTTCTACCGTTCGAAATAAAATAAAAAAAACCTAAACTAAACCGCTGCTTCCCCGATCATCCACCTCCGCACGTCGCCACCCCCTTCGCCTGGAGCTGCTGTCGCTGCCTCTTCTTCTCTCCCCTCTTCTACCTCGAATCGTGACGAACCCAAACCCCCCCTGAAGCCATCGCGACGCCTAAATTCGCGAGCCCCCCCGTTCGAGACCCCTCCGCTTCGCCAGCTCCTCCTCCTGCCGCCGAGCCTGGCCGTCACCCCCCCTTTCTTCGCAGATTAAAGTAAGTTGTTTTTATTTTATTTTATTTTTATTTTAATCTGAAAATTTCGATTTTAGGGTTTAAAACTGATTTTTTTCGAAAGGGTTTAAAACTGATTTTTTGAAAGGGTTTATAACTGATTTTTTGAAAAAGTTTAAAACTGATTTTTGAAAAGTTTAAAACTGATTTTTGAAAAGTTTAAAACTGATTTTTGAAAAGTTTAAAACTGATTTTTGAAAAGGTTTAAAAACTGATCTTTAAAAGGTTTAAAAACTGATGTTATTTGAAAAAAAAAGTGAAAAGATTAGAACTTTTAAAAGGAAAAGATTAGAACTTTAAAAAGGAAAAGATTAGAACTTTAAAAAGGAAAAGATTTAAACTTTAAAAAGGAAAAGATTAGAACTTTAAAAAGGAAAAGATTTAAACTTTAAAAAGAAAAAGATTAGAACTTTAAAAAGAAAAAGATTTGAACTGGGATAGAAAGATCAGATTTTTTAGAATAGAAAAGATCATATTTTTAAAATAGAAAAGACGGAATTTTTATTAAGTAGAAGAAGTAAGATATGATTTTTATATTTTTAAAGCAATAAAAATATATTTTTTACATCATAGGAATATTAAAAATATGGTTTTTAGAAGGAAGGAAAATATAATTTTCATAATATAGTGAGGCGAAATATTTATTTTTATAAAGGCGAAAACTTCATATTTGAAAAGGCGGAATCTATATTTTTGAAATATGATTTTTATATATTGAATAACATAGTAAAAATTCGATTTTTACATATGTAGAGAATACGGGCAACGAAAGCGACAAAAGGCGAGAAAGGCGAAGATTTCTCTAAGTGAAGTGTCGTGCAGTTGGATAGCTATTGGTGAGAATTTCTCACTCTTCAATTTTTTTTCTAATTATATATATGGGTTGAAATAAAAGTGAATTGCTATATATAAATATATATATATATATATATATATATATATATATATATACGCCCCTCGTCCACAAACCATGGACGATATTTATTGGTTGAAATTGTTGTGAAAATTGATTGACAGCGAATGGTTGTTTGGGATTGTTTGCGGTTGATATTGGTTGATTGTGGTTGAAAAATACCCGTTTGTGGTTGAAAAATATTTGGTTGAAACCACATAGGATTAGTTTTGTGGAAATGAAATAAATATATACATGCCGCCTGCGTGCGAACTAGATGCATGATCCCTATTGTCAAAAACCGCGAGGTTTTAAGGTAGAGCGAGGAGCCGTACTAGGGACGGTCCCGGTTTTTAACTACCCTGCCGTTATGCTGCCGAAATTTTGAATAATATTCATGTGTTTGAATTATTTTCATTTGCTTAAACTATATTTATTCATTGAATAGAAAACCTTCATGTGTTGAATTGATATTCATTCGTTGATTAGAAATTCATGTGTTGAATGGTATTCGCGTTTTAAATATAAAAATCGCATTTTTATCTATATATAGAAACTATAGAAAACCTTCATGTGTTGAATTGATATTCATTCGTTGATTAGAAATTCATGTGTTGAATGGTATTCATATTTTGAAATAAATTGTTTGATAATAAAAATCACCTTTTATCGACTATATGAAATATATAAAATAATAGTGTTTTGAAATGAATTGTTTTACAATAAAAATCACATTTTTATTGTATGCATAAATCGTTGAAATGTGAAGTGTTAAAAATAGCCACTTGTTCAAAATAAACATATGTGAGTTGAAATATCCATTAATTAGCTAATGAAATGATTTGCACCTATGTATGTAACATTAGAATGAATGGTATTTTTAAACCAAATAGAAATCAAATATGAAGTTGGATAGAAAACGATAAATGATAAGAACTGTATATATATGTACATGCATATTCATTGAACAGGTTATAGCAAAGGGGCTAGAGAAGAGGAATAAAATTTTGTGCCCGACAAATAGGTACACATTTACTGTTTTGTTTGGGTGATGATTTTATGAGCCTGTTGGCTAGCCGCTTGGCTTTTTCTTTTTCTTTTTGAGATTAGAAGGACCGGGAAAGCTATTTGCGATTTCCCGATGCTCCCGGTGCAGGGGAGGTTATGGCGAAATTTTCCAAAATTTTAAGGCGTTAGTGAAATATTTGAAGTGAAAGCGATATTGAAATTGTTGAATGAACTATATTTATATAAATATATAAATATAAATAAAATTAAAACGAAACGAGGCCGTGCAGTTCGTATTTTGAAACCGTGATTTCAAACAACTAGTACGGGAAATCCGACCATTGGATTTTCCCGAAACCTCAACCGTCAGGTTCGCCTTGGAAATATCTTCCCAACGGCACCAACTTTGTAAAAATCCAACGGTTGGATTGTCTGAAATGTTTAATTCAAATCTGAAGAAAAACAGCGCCAGAAGCGATTATATTTATATATATATATATAAATATAATTATATATTTAATCGAATAACGACGCTGCAGTTCGTATTTTGAAATCGAAACTTCAAACGATTGTACCGGGAGATCCGACCGTCGGATTTTCCCGAAACTGGAACCGTTGGATTCGTTTTGAAAAGACCTTTCTAATGATGTAAATATTGTGAAGATCCAACGGTTAGATTTTTAGATATGTGTAAATCAAATCTGAAGAAAAACAGCGCCACGACCGCTTTATGGCCGAAGCGTCGTTTTGAATAAATTAGCTATTTTAAAATAAATAAAAATAGCGATAAATAGTTATAAAATATCATAAGCGATATGGAATGGAAATAAATTGAATTTGCTTGATTTTATGTGGCTTTTGATGGTTGAATGTGTTTGGTGTGAAAATTACATTAAAGAACACAATTGGTGTTGTCGAATAATTTAACTATTGAAATAAATTGATTTGAAATTCTAAATATACGTGAATTATTTGAAAAGGCCGAGTTAATTCTCATTTCAAATAATTGACCGACGATTGAAATCTGAAGATGAAGACGACGGTCGAAGACCGGAGATCTTCACCTCGTTTGGATGGTAACCGAGGTCCTGATTGGGAGGCATCCCGAAATATGGATAATGAGTGGTGATCGTCCAGACGTACGTGGTGATCGAAGGGTTTGCGAGGTATTTAGTGCCTCCGGTTTCGTTCAGACCCAGAACGGACTTGTAAATGGACTGTGTGTCTGACATTGGAGTTTATTCTGTGTTGATTGATTTCTGTTAAATATACATCTGTTTGGCGGCGGAGAATTTATTCTTTTGCTTAACGCCCTTCTCTGGAACGCACGAGCTCAGAGGTTGTATATCGATGGATATCAGTCGCATGGCATGAATTGCCTGTGTGGCATGCTAAGATGCAGTGATCAGGACTTCTGTTGAAAAGCAAAGTCTTGTGGTGATGGCCAAAGCACCGCCAGTGTGGCGTAGCTTTGTGTATAACGTGAAATCGCGAGCCTCACACCCCGGTATGAACCAGAAACGGGAGAAGGACCTCAGGGGGGACGTGCGTTTTCTTTCTAGCTAGGGTGGTGTCAGTGACCTACCAGCCCTGACATTTATATACTTTTCACCTATGTGGTTGTTGCTGTTGCGAGGCGCCTCGGTTTGATCGGACGATCCGGGTCCGATGGAGTCATTCGTTGGCTCATTTACACCCCAAAGGGTGGAGAAACGCATTGTTCAGGCATTATAATCCACTTCGTGTGGACCGGCCCTGACGATCCAGGGTATGGTTGCGGCTGTACCTGAGACTCGGGCTAGACAGTCTCGAATTCGGTAAGGACTATCTTTTGCCTTGGTTCATGACGGAAATCCAATTTCCAAATACGACATCGTGCGATTTTGATTGTATATCTATATATGGCGACATAGTGGTATGGGGCATTAATGCCGTCTATGATTGATAGTTATGATTTGAAATTGTTTTCAAAACATATAAACACTAGCAATAATATCAAATGCCTTTGTTTTATTCGTATCAAGCATATTTGGCCGTTATAAGGTAAAAACTCTATCCTCCGGTTTGCGTTGCATTGTGTGATGGGAACTGAGTCTTATAACGGCTTCATTTTTATATAAAAAACATAGCGATGTTTAAAAGAAAGATTTGTTTTAAAGCACTGGCAATCCAATGGAGTAAACCCGTTCCACGAAAGTGGCGTGGTCATGTGATTAGCCAAATTATATATGTGTTGAGTAGATTTCTCATACCAGTCCCATGACTGACTCGTAGTTTGTTTCACTTTCAAACTCGGGTGCCCCTTTTTCTACACGGGCAGCCTTGTATTCAGGTTTAGCTGGTTCTTTTTCTGGATAGCTGGAGCTGAAGATGGATTCTATCATTTATTTCTTTTTATGCTGTTCAGCTCCTATTGTACATATTTTGTTTGTTTTCCGCTGTAGACATTTATGTATAGCTGAACTGTATTTGTACTAAGTAAGATCCTGTATACTGTGTAACTCTGATGATTACTTTTATCCAGTATATTCTATTGTTCATTATCTGGTGTATTTATTTAATTTTGTTCTGCTATTTCCTGTTTCTATGTTATATTCCAAAGATAACCCTTGTTTCCGTCTGAACGGGATTTTCGGGTCGTCTCAGAAATATACCAATTAAATGGTATTTAATTGAAATTGAATTTGAATTGATTTTTGGGTTTATCGTGAACATTGTTTTAAATAACACTTGTTCTTTAACCCAATAATTAATGAATGTGATTTTGGGTTTTTCGTGAACCGTGTTTTAGATGACACTAGTTCTTTAACCCAGTTAAAGACAGGAGATTGATTTCTATGAAGATTAAAACTAAATGGGATTTTAATGAATCTTTAATTAGATTGAAATGATCGAGAATGGAGTATCACCAGTTTTGCTCCGGGCGATAGTTAAATCTTTAATTAGATTTGAACGTGAAATGGTAATTGAATTTACCGATAACACCATGGTGATATATATGAAGTATGACCAGTTTTACTTCATGGGATGAATAGGTTGGGATTGGGAAATAAACGATTACTTCGGTGTGGTTCGCTAATCCCGACTAGTTTGAATTGATATTCATAAAAGATTAAAGAATAAATTTAAAGAATTTATCTTTGGTAAAATTAATGGGAACCTTACCAAAAGTATAAGAATATTCTGAATTGGAATGAGGCGTATGTTGTGTTTGTGTAACACTTATTTATTATATACACGAGTTGTTCAGAAAGACCAGGTTTATCCCATTCTGAATAACTGATTCGACGTGGTGTCGAAGATGAAGGCGGTGGTTGAAGACCAGAGGTCTTCACGTCGTTTGGATAATTACTGATGATCTTGATTGGGCCGTACACCCAAGAGGAGGGAATCAGTTGGTGATCGTCCAGACGTACTTGGAGATCGATGGATATGCGGGGTACTAGGTGTCTACGGTTTCGTTCAGACCCAGAATGAACTTGTAAATGGACTGTGTGTCTGACATTGGATTTTATTCTTTGTGATTGATTTCTATTAAATATATATCTGTTTGGCAGCGGAGAATTTATTCTCTTGCTTAACTCCCTTCTCTGAGACGTACGAGCTCAGAGGTTATATATTGATGGATATCGAACGCATAGAGTGAATTGCCTGTGTGACATGCCTAAGTGGCAATATGATCAAGGCTTCTGTTGAAAAGCAGAGTCTTGTGGTTGATGATCAAAGCACGGCCTGTGTGGCATAGCTTTGTGTAGCGTTGCTTCGCGAGCCTCACACCTCGGTTGTGAACCAGAAACGGGAGAGGACATCAGGGAGGGCATGCGTTTCTTTCTAGCTAGAAGTGGCGTCAGTGGTTTTACATGCCCTGACGAGTTTGACTTATGTGGTTGTTGCTGTTACGAGGCGCCTCGGATATATCGGTGACTGTGTGGAGCCGATGGAGTCATTTGGCTCATTTACGCCCCAAAGGGTGGGGAAACTCAGTGTTTAGGCATTTTAATCCACATCGGTGGACCGACCCTGGCGATCCAAGGTGCAGTTGCGGCTATTCCTGAGACATGGTAGGCTAGATTGTCTTGAATCGGTAGAGGACTATCTTTTGCCTCAGTTCACATATGGAAATCCAACTTCCAATACGTGAACTTGCGGTTTTATTTGTAGAGCCTAGTATGGCGACATAGTGGGATGGGGCACTTATGCCGTCTATGATTGATACTTATGATTGAAATTGTTTTGACACTATACACTTATAGTAACAATAAAACATGAAATTTAGCGTATCAAGCATGTTTTGGCTATTATAAGGTAAAACCCTATCCTCCGACTTGTGTTGCATTGTGTGATGGGACCTAGGTCTTATAATAGCTTCATTTTTCTTTATTTAGAATCACGCTGTTGTTTTATGCACTGGTATTCTTGGGAGGAAACCTGTTCCGTGTTATACGGCGTGGTCTCTTGATTTACCTAATTTTAAATTAAAGATTAATAACTGTTTTAGTTCTCACACCAGTCACATGACTGACCTGCGGTTTATTGTTTTAACCTAAACTCTAGGTGACCCTATTTTCCGCATGGGCAGCTAGTAGTTTTGGTTTTGCAGATTTATATTCATAGGATCTTGGTTTACAGCTGGAATGATATCCGGAAAGCTCTGTATCCGTATATCTCTTTCAGTTGTGTATTTTACTATTTTTCTGCTGCTATGTAATGTATTGTAATCTCTGATATTTTGTGATGTATTTTATTTATTTATACTCTGTATATTCTTGTAATTTGATGGAATTGTTGTAATTAGCAATGAAATGTTCTTCTATCTGCGTTCCGATGTGGCTTGTTCTCAACTCAATCCGTGATTTCCCGTAAGGGGGATTTCGGGTCGTGTCAGCTTGGTATCAGAGCTTTGGTTTACAGAGCTCGGAGAACAAGACACAATAGAACCATACGAAAGAATTCATCAGAGATTGGATTAGTAATATCCATTGGGAATGACTCATTAGAGATGGGATCAGTAGTATCCTAGAACGAGTGTGAAGAGTATATTTTTGAAAATGAAAACAAGTTTTGGTTTGAAAATTTAAATCAATTATTCGTATTTGAATATTTATTCGTAAAATCAAGTATATAGAGATTTTAGTATACGTCTGATCCGCGTGTATTAAAGCCTCAAATATATTCGATAGATATAGAATCAAACTCTAGTCGCCCGGGTCCGATTCTGATGATGGCGCGCCATCATCAGTGTTTATATTCGAGTGACGAAAGTGGGATTTCTATATATTTCCAATTGACTGGTGTGAGAACCAAAGCTAGACAGGGCTTATTGTTGTGATTTGGCATCAAAAATCTCATTTTTGGACTATGTATCAAAATTATGAATTTGAAATGTTAATCCACTAAATGATTGCTGATTGTGTTGTTTGATTAATTGAAATTTGAACCTTTGGCCAAATTGAACCAAAAAGTGTATTGTATTGAAAATTAGTCGCATTTGCATGCATATACATGTACTTACATTGAACAGGTCATAGCAAGGAGTCTAGAGAAGAGGAATAAAATTGTTTTCCCGACAAATAGGTACATGTTTATTGTATTTCTTGGGTTTTGGGTGATTTTATGAGCCGCTTGGCTTTTTCTTTTTCTTTTGGATTGAGGAAGGCCATGGGAGGCTATAAGAAATATCCCGAAGTCCACGGTGTAGGGGAGGTTATGGCGAAATTTTTCGAAAATTTAGGGTGTTAGCCAAATTTTTTAAAAAATTGAAAAGTTCTTAGAAACTGAAAAGTTGAAGAACTTAAGCTGTAATAAAAATAGTGAAAGTTGAGTTGGTTTGTGAAACAACTTTCGGCTTCGTTCCTTTTCGGGGACGAAAAGTTTTAAGTGGGGAAGATTGTAATAACCCAGAAATTCTGAGCCAATTTAAAATTTTTATTTTGGCAATTTTAGTGAATTTTGAATATTTAAAATGAAATATTTTAAATAATATCGACGAGAAATTTATTTTGATTAGAATTAGAACGTATATATTTATATACATCGTCATTAGAATATAAATATTTATTTTAAATTATAAAAGGAAATTTGAATTAAAAATTAATAAATATTATTATAATTCACCATTTTCTATTCTGAAACCCTATCCTCGTTTTAGTCCCGCCGCCGCTCCATGTTTTCAAGGGCCAAAAATGCTCCTAAAGGAAAACGATAATTTCTCTCAGGATAATCCAAATTAGAATAGGAAATACAAACAGAAATGAAAGAGAAAATCATAATCTTCAAATCTGTAGTAATTTATTGAAATTCCATTATCTGTATCGCTCGAAATTCCAGCCTGAAGAGGTGATTTTCGCGAAGGGATTGGGGGCGCAGGAAACCACCGAGTTCGATGGCGCTTGGGGGGCGGAAGATCTTGCCATGGCGCGCGTCATGGTGCACTTCGATTTGGGTCAGGGTTCTTCTAGCGGCGGCGGTTGTAAACCCTACGGGTTGATGATGTGTTCGTCGCAACGAAGAAGAAAGAACAGAGGACCAGATTTTTATGAAGGGATATTTATGGTAATTCAAACCTTGATTTTTATTTCCATCTTATTGTTTTTATAAATAGCTTCTTTTTGAAAATAAAAATAGCTTCTTTTTGAAAATAAAAATAACTTCTTTTTGAAAATAAAAATAGCTTCTTTTTTAAAATAAAAATAGCTTCTTTTTGAAAATAAAAATTGCATGGATTTTAAGAAAATATAAGCATAGTATAAGAATGTGATTTTATATATGTATATATATAGGAAAAGAAAAAAAGTGATTTTTGTACATATGGCTTGAAATATAAATAAAAGTACGATTTTTAAAATATGATTTTTATATTAGTATAGTATTAAATATATGATTTTTATATTAGTAGAGTGTTTCAAATATGATTTTTGTATTAGTAGAGTATTGAAAATATTATCTTTATAATGTAAACATCGATATAAATGTATGATCTTTATAATGTGTTCATGAAGAGAAAAATGTGATTTTTATATGAATAACATAATAAAAATATAATTTTTATTATAGGGGAAGTGAAATAAAAATACGATCTTTATATAAGAAGTGGAAATATAAAAATATAATTTTTATAATTGTTGTAAAAGTATATGAAGTAGAATAAAAATGTGATTTTTATTTATTGGAAAGTAGCGATAAAAATATAATTTTTACTATGAACAGCATGAAAAGGAGTGCGATGGAGCAGACTGTAATCAAAACAAAATCTGAACAGTTCAGAAATGAAAAAATGGCGGAGTGGAACCCAAAGGTGAGAACTTCTCTCTTTAAATCTTGTTTTCTAGTTAAAATATATACTAGGATGCAGACGGTGTTTAGTAGCACCCGACACCCGTCGTCCACAGACCGTGGATGACTTGTTTTTTTGATTGCTGTGTTGTGAAATTTGATTGTGTGATGTGGAATAAAATAAAATATTTTATAGTGGAAAAATATTTTATAGTTAAAAATATGATTTTTAACGTGTATAGAAAATAAATATTTATAAACAAATCGGAGATTTGTCTATATACACTGATTTGATTGACATTGATTGGGACGATAAATTTTACACATCGCCCAACTGCACAAATAAAATCTGTGTTTGTTCATTTGAAACCCCACACGGGTATTCGGATGATATTTGACGTACACTAATCCCGATTGTTTAGTTGTATGTCAATCGATGGATTGACAGACTGTGTAAGCATTAATTATTTATATTTAATGCTTATGCAGTTGTGTGGTGCACTCTGGATGATGGTTGATTATTTATCGTTGCTATTAAATTCATGTGTTGTAGAAAATCCATATAATTAACATTACATGGTAATTGATTGAGCCTCATTCCAATATAGAAAATAAATTCATGTGTTGAATAGAAAATAAATTCTTGTGTTGAATAGAAAATAAATTCATGTGTTGAATAGAATAAATATTCATGTGTTGAATAAAAGCCGTGTTGATTAGATTGACGCCATTTTGACGTGAACGATATTTATATCGATTTTATTCATTTTTATAATGAATATAGAAAAGAAAGTGATTTCAAAATTTAACGTTTTGAAAATATTATCATTTGTATATCGATGATGTGGAATATTCAATTTTGATTCGAAATTGAATATGAAGTTGAAATCGTTTCGAAAATGAATTTAAAACGATTTATAAAATACATTTTAAAAGCAAATCGACGCAATATATATTATATATATAGTATAATGGCCTGAATAGAACGCGCCGCGCCGCGGCAGTTCGCGAATTTCGACCATTGACTTCGAATGGATATTACGGGAGATCCGACCGTCGGATTCTCCTAAAACCGGAACCGTTGGGTTCGTATCGAAAAGAGCTTTCTAACGAATATTAGAGATTTGAAATTTAATAGTTGGATTTGGAATTATGTCCAAATCAAATTTGGAAAAGGTCGCTGTAAGTGCAGTTCGATGGCCGTTGATGGAAATCGACTGTACGGGCCTTGATAAAATTATTAAAAATAGTAATAATTTGTGTAAAATCATAAGAAATAATTTGTGAAGAATTGGGATGAAAAACTCCATATTTGAAAAGATAAAAATAGATTTTTATCGAAATGAACTACTTTTGAACTAGAATTATAATTCTATTTATTTTTAAAATAAATAAATTGGATTTGAAATGGTTTTAAAAGTAACCAGAATTTCCAATAATTGAATTGGAATGGATTTGAATTGAAATTATCTTTGGAATATTTCGATGTTGGATTTCGTGATTATACAGATATTGTTATGGAAATTCGAAAGATATATTTATATCGTTATTTCCAATACGATATTTATTGGTCGTAGAATTTGATATTGAATATAAGCCGATATATTTTCTATTCAGAGCCTTGTATATAATACCAAATGTGATTTGGGTTTGTCGTGAATGGTGTCTTCATTAACACTGCTCTTAAACCCAGTTGAGAAAAAGATTAAATCTTTGTATTTAGATTTAATGAAATATACCAATTAAATGGTATTTAATTGAAATTGAATTTGAATTTGAATTGATTTTTGGGTTTATCGTGAACATTGTTTTAAATAACACTTGTTCTTTAACCCAATAATTAATGAATGTGATTTTGGGATTTTCGTGAACCGTGTTTTAGATGACATTGGTTCTTTAACCCAGTTAAAGACAGGATATTGATTTCTGTGAAGATTAAAACTAAGTGGGATTTTAATGAATCTTTAATTAGATTGAAATGGTCGAGAATGGAGTATCACCAGTTTTGCTCTAGGCGATAGTTAAATCTTTAATTAGATTTGAACGTGAAATGGTAATTGAATTTACCGATAACACTGTGGTGTTAGATATGAAGTATGACCAATTTTACTTCACGGGATGAATAGGTTGGGATTGGGAAATAAAAAAAACGATAACTTCGGTGTGGTTCGCTAATCCCAACTAGTTTGAATTGATATTCAAAGAAGATTAAAGAATAAATTTAAAGAATTTATCTTTGATAAAATTAATAGGAACCTTTCCCAAAGTATAAGAATATTCTGAATTGGAATGAGGCATATGTTGTGTTTGTGTAACACTTGTCTATTATATACGCGAGTTATTCAGAAAGACCGGGTTTATCCCATTCTGAATAACTGATTCGATGTGGTGTCGAAGATGAGGACGGTGGTTGAAGACCGGAGGCCTTCACGTCATTTGGATAATTACTGATGATCTTGATTGAGCCATACACCCAAGAGGAGGGAATCAGTTGGTGATCGTCCAGACGTACTTAGAGATCGATGGATATGCGGGGTACAAGGTGCCTCCGGTTTCGTTCAGACCTAGAACGAACTTGTAAATGGACTGTGTGTCTGACATTGGATTTTATTCTGTGTGATTGATTTCTATTAAATATACATTTGTTTGGCGGCGGAGAATTTATTCTCTTGCTTAACGCCCTTCTCTGAGACGTACGAGCTCAGAGGTTATATATTGATGGATATCAAACGCATGGAGTGAATTGCCTGTATGGCATGCCTAAATGGCAATATGATCAAGGCTTCTGTTGAAAAGCAGAGTCTTGTGGTTGATGATCAAAGCACGGCCTGTGTGGCATAGCTTTGTGTAACGTTGATTCGCGAGCCTCACACCATGGTTGTGAACCAGAAACGAGAAAGGACATCAGGGAGGGCATGCGTTTCTTTCTAGCTAGAAGTGGCGTCACTGGTTTTACACGCCCTGACAAGTTTGACTTATGTGGTTGTTGCTGTTACGAGGCGCCTCAGATATATCAGTGACTGTTTGGAGCCAATGGAGTCATTTGGCTCATTTACGCCCCAAAGGGTGGGGAAACGCAGTGTTCAGGCATTTTAATCCACATCGGTGGACCGACCCTGACGATCCAAGGTCAAGTTGCGGCTGTTCCTGAGACATGGTAGGCTAGATTGTCTCGAATCGGCAGAGGACTATCTTTTGCCTCAGTTCACAGATGGAAATCCAACTTCCAATACGTGACCTTGCGGTTTTATTTGTAAAGCCTAGTATGGCGACATAGTGGAATGGGGCACTTATGCCGTCTATGATTGATACTTATGATTGAAATTGTTTTGACACTATACACTTATAGTAATAATAAAACATGAAATTTAGCGTATTAAGCATGCTTTGGCTATTATAAGGTAAAACCCTATCCTCCGGCTTGTGTTGCATTGTGTGACGGGACCTCGGTCTTATAATAGCTTCATTTTTCTTTATTTAGCATTGCGTTGTTTTTTTATGCACTGGTATTCTTGGGAGGAAACCCGTTCCGTGTTATACGGCGTGGTCCCTTGATTTACTTAACTTTAAATTAAAGATTAATAACTGTTTTAGTTCTCACACCAGTCACATGACTGACCTGGAGTTTATTATTTTAATTTAAACTCTGGGTGCCCCTATTTTCCGTACGGGCAGCTAGTAGTTTTGGTTTTGCAGATTTATATTCATAGGATCCTGGTTTACAGCTGGAATGATATCCAGAAAGATCTGTATCCGTATATCTCTTTCAGTTGTGTATTGTATTATTTTTCCGCTGCTATGTAATGTATTGTGATCTCTGATATTTTGTGATGTATTTTATTTGTTTATACTCTGTATATTCTTGTAATCTGATGGAATTGTTGTAATTAGCAATGAAATGTTCTTCTGTCTGCGTTCCGATGTGGCTTGTTCTCAACTCAATCCGTGATTTCCCGTAAGGGGGATTTCGGGTCGTGTCATCTTGATATCAGAGCTTTGGTTTATAGAGCTCGGAGAACAAGACACATTAGAACCATACGAAAGAATTCATCAGAGATTGGATTAGTAATATCCAATGGGAATGACTCGTTAGAGATGGGATCAGTAGTATCCTAGAACGAGTGTAAAGAGTATATTTTTGAAAATGAAAAACAAATTTTGTTTTGAAAATTTAAATCAAATATTCGTATTTGAATATTTATTCGTATTGATTTGGACAATCAAATATATAAAGATTTTAGTATACGTCTGATCCGCGTGTATTGAAGCCTCAAATATATTCGATAGATATAGAATCACACTCTAGTCGCCCAGTCTAATTCTGATGATGGCGCGCCTCCATTAGTGTTTATATTCGAGTGACGAAAGTGGGATTTCTATATATTTCCAATTGACTGGTGTGAGAACCAAAGCTAAATAGGGCTGATTGTTGTGATTTTGCATCAAAAATCTGATTTTTGGACTATGTATCAAAATTATGAATTTGAAACGTTAATCCAATAATTGATTGCTGATTGTGTTGTTTGATTATTGGTTGATTAATTAAAATTTGAACATTTAGCCAAATTGAACCAAAAAGTGAACTGTATTGAAAATTAGTCGCATTTGCTTACATATACATGTACTTACATTGAACAGGTCATAGCAAGGAGGCTAGAGAAGAGAAATAAAATTGTTTGCCCGACAAATAGGTACATGTTTATTGTATTTCTTGGGTTTTGGGTGATTTTATGAGCCGATTGGCTAGCCGCTTGGCTTTTTCTTTTTCTTTTGGATTGAGGTAGGCCATGGGAGGCTATATGAAATATCCCGAAGTCCCTAGTGCAGGGGAGGTTATGGCGATTTTTTTTGAAAATTTAGGGTGTTAGCCAAATTTTTGAAAAATTTGAAAAGTTCTTAGAAACTGAAAAGTTGAAGAACTTAAGATGTAATTAAAATAGTGAAAGTTGAGTTGATTTGTGAAACAACTTTTGGCTTCGTTCCTTTTCGGGGATGAAAAGTTTTAAGTGGGGGAGATTGTAATAACCCGGAAACTCTGAGCCAATTTAAAATTTCTATTTTGGCTATTTTAGTGAATTTTTAATATTTAAAATGAAATATTTTAAATAATATCGACAAGAAATTTATTTTGAATAGAATTACGACGTATATGTTTATATACGTCGTCATTAGAATATAAATATTTATTTTAAATTATAAAAGGAAATTTGAATTAAAAATTATTATAATTCACCATTTTCTATTCTGAAACCCTATCCTCGTTTTTGTCCCGTCGCCGCTCCATGTTTTCAAGGGCCAAAAATGCTCCCAAAGGAAATCGATAATTTCTCTCAGGATAATCCAAATTAGAATAGGAAATAAAAACAGAAATGAAAGAGAAAATCATAATCTTCAAATCCGTAGTAATTTGATGAAATTCTATTATCTGTATCGCTCGAAATTCGAGCCTGAAGAGGTGATTTTCGCGAAGGGATTGGGGGCGCAGGGAACCACCGAGTTCGGTGGCGCTTGGGGCGGCGGAAGATCTTGCCATGGCGCGCGTCGTGGTGCACTTCGATTTGGGTCAGGGTTCTTCTAGCGACGGCGGTTGTAAACCCTACGGGTTGATGATGGGTTCGTCGCAACGAAGAAGAAAGAACAGAGGACCAGATTTTTATGAAGGGATATTTAGGGTAATTCAAACCTTGATTTTTATTTCCATCTTCTTGTTTTTATAAATAGCTTCTTTTTGAAAATAAAATTAGCTTCTTTTTGAAAATAAGAATAACTTCTTTTTGAAAATAAAAATAGCTTCTTTTTGAAAATAAAAATAGCTTCTTTTTGAAAACAAAAATAGCATGGATTTTAAGAAAATATAAGCATAGTATAAGAATGTGATTTTATATATGTATATATAGGAAAAGAAAAAAAGTGATTTTTATACATATAGCTTGAAATTGAAATAAAAGTACGATTTTTAAAATATGATTTTTATATTAGTACAGTATTAAATATATGATTTTTATATTAGTAGAGTGTTTCAAATATGATTTTTATATTAGTAGAGTATTGAAAACATTATCTTTATAATGCAAACATCGATATAAAAGTATGATCTTTATAATGTGTTCATGAAGAGAAAAATGTGATTTTTATATGAATAACATAATAAAAATATAATTTTTATTATAGGGGAAGTGAAATAAAAATACGATCTTTATATAAGAAGTGGAAATATAAAAATATAATTTTTATATAGAAAGAAGCATTGTAAAAATATATGAAGTAGAATAAAAATGTGATTTTTATTTATTGGAAAGTAGCGATAAAAATATGATTTTTACTATGAACAACATGAAAAGGAGTGCGATGGAGCGGAATGTAATCAAAACAAAATCCGAACAGTTCAGAAATGAAAAACTGGCGGAGTGGAACCCAAAGGTGAGAACTTCTCACTTTAAATCTTGTTTTCTAGTCAAAATATATTTTAGGATGCAGACGGTGTGTAGTAGCACCCGACACCCGTCGTCCACAGACCATGGATGACTTGTTTGTTTGATTGTTGTGTTGTGAAATTTGATTGTGTGATGTGGAATGAAATAAAATATTTTATAGTTAAAAATATGATTTTTAACGTGTATATAAAATAAATATTTATAAACAAATCGGAGATTTGTTTATATACACTGATTTGACTGACATTGATTGGGACGATAAATTTTACACATCGCCCAACTGCACAAATAAAATTTGTGTTTGTTCATCTGTAACCCCACACGAGTATTGGGATGATATTTGACGTACACTACTCCCGATTGTTTAGTTGTATGTCAATCGATGGATTGACAGACTGTGTAAGCATTAATTATTTATATTTAATGCTTATGCAGTTGTGTGGTGCACTCTGGATGATGGTTGAATATTTATCGTTGCTATTAAATTCATGTGTTGTAGAAAATCCATATAATTAACATTATATGGTAATTGATTGGGCCTCATTCCAATATAGAAAATAAATTCATATGTTGAATAGAAAATAAATTTATGTGTTGAATAGAAAATAAATTCATGTGTTGAATAGAAAATAAATTCATGTGTTGAATAGAAAATAAATTCATGTGTTGAATAGAATAAATATTCATGTGTTGAATAAAAGCCGTGTTGGTTAGATTGACGCCATTTTGACGTGAACGATATTTATATCGATTTTATTCATTTTTATAATGAATATAGAAAAGAAAGTGATTTCAAAATTTAACATTTTGAAAATATTATCATTTGTATATCGATGATGTGGAATATTCAATTTTGATTCGAAATTGAATTTGAAATCGTTTCGAAAACGAATTCAAAACGATTTATAAAATACGTTTTAAAAGGAAATCGACAAAGTATATATTATATATATTATATATATAATATAATGGCCTGAATAGAATGCACTGCTCCGCGCCAGTTCACGAATTTCGACCATTGACTTCGAATGGATATTACGGGAGATCCGACCGTCGGATTCTCCTAAAACCGCAACCGTTGGGTTCGTATCGAAAAGAGCTTTCTAACGAATATTAGAGATTTGAAATCTAACGGTTGGATTTGGAATTATGTCCAAATCAATTTGGAAAAGGTCGATGTAAGTGCAATTCGATGGCCGTTGATGGAAATCGACTGTACGGGCCTTGATAAAATTATTAAAAATAGTAATAATTTGTGTAAAATCATAAGAAATAATTTGTGAAGAATTGGGATGAAAAACTCCATATTTGAAAAGATAAAAATAGATTTTTATCGAAATGAACTAGTTTTGAACTAGAATTATAATTCTATTTATTTTTAAAATAAATAAATTGGATTTGAAATGGTTTTAAAAGTAACCAGAATTTCCAATAATTGAATTGGAATGGATTTGAATCAAAATTATCTTTGGAATATTTCGATGTTGGATTTCGTGATTATACAGATATTGTTATGGAAATTTGAAAGATATGTTTATATCGTTATTTCCAATATGATATTTATTGGTCGTAGAATTTGATATTGAATATAAGCCGATATATTTTCTATTCAGAGCCTTGTATATAATACCAAATGTGATTTGGGTTTGTGGTGAATGGTGTCTTCATTAACACTGCTCTTAAACCCAGTTGAGAAAAAGATTAAATCTTTTTATTTAGATTTAATGAAATATACCAATTAATTGGTATTTGATTGAAATTGAATTTGAATTTGAATTGATTTTTGGGTTTATCGTGAACATTGTTTTAAATAACACTTGTTCTTTAACCCGATAATTAATGAATGTGATTTTGGGTTTTTTCGATAACCGTGTTTTAGATGACATTGGTTCTTTAACCCAGTTAAAGACAGGATATTGATTTCTGTGAAGATTAAAACTAAGTGGGATTTTAATGAATCTTTAATTAGATTGAAATGGTCGAGAATGGAGTATCACCAGTTTTGCTCCAGGCGACAGTTAAATCTTTAATTAGTTTTGAATGTGAAATGGTAATTTAATTTAACGATTAACACCGTGGGTTAGATATGAAGTATGATCAGTTTTACTTCATGGGATGAATAGGTTGGGATTGGGAAATAAAATAAACGATTACTTCGGTGTGGTTCGCTAATCCCGACTAGTTTGAATTGATATTCAAAGAAGATTAAAGAATAAATTTAAAGAATTTATCTTTGATAAAATTAATGGGAACCTTTCCCAAAATATAAGAATATTTGAATAAAAAAATATTCTGAATTGGAATGAGGCGTATGTTGTGTTTGTGTAACACTTGTTTATTATATACGTGAGTTATTCAGAAAGACCGGGTTTATCCCATTCTGATTAACTAATTCGACGTGGTCTCGAAGATGAAGACGGTGGTTGAAGACCAGAGGTCTTCACATCGTTTGGATAATTACTGATGATCTTGATTAGGTCGTACACCCAAGAGGAGGGACCCATTTGGTGATCGTCTAGACGTACTTGGAGATCGATGGATATGCGGGGTACTAGGTGCCTCCGGTTTCGTTCAGACCCAGAACGAACTTGTAAATGGACTGTGTGTCTGACATTGGATTTTATTCTGTGTGATTGATTTCTATTAAATATATATCTGTTTGGCGGCGAAAAATTTATTCTCCTGCTTAATGCCCTTCTCTGAGACGTACGAGCTCAGAGGTTTTATATTGAGGGATATTAAAAACATGGAGTGAATTGCCTGTGTGGCATGCCTAAGTGGCAATATGATCAAGGCTTCTGTTGAAAAGCAGAGTCTTGTAGTTGATGATCAAAGCACGGCCTGTGTGGCATAGCTTTGTGTAGCGTTGATTCACGAGCCTCACACCCCGGTTGTGAACCAGAAACGGGAGAAGACATTAAGGAGGGCTTACGTTTCTTTCTAGCTAGAAGTGGCGTCAGTGGTTTTACATGCCCTGACGAGTTTGACTTATGTGGTTGTTGCTGTTGCGAGGCACCTCGGATATATCGGTGACTGTGTGGAGCCGATGGAGTCATTTGGCTCATTTACGCCCCAAAGGGTGGGGAAACGCAGTGTTCAGGCATTTTAATCCACATCGGTGGACCGTCCCTGACGATCTAAGGTGCAGTTGCGGCTGTTCCTGAGACATGGTAGGCTAGATTGTCTTGAATCGGTAGAGGACTATCTTTTGCCTCGGTTCACAAATGGAAATCCAACTTCCAGTACATGACCTTGCGGTTTTATTCGTAGAGCCTAGTATGACGACATAGTGGGATGGGGCACTTATGCCGTCTATGATTGAAATTGTTTTGACACTATACACTTATAGTAATAATAAAACATGAAATTTAGCGTATCAAGTATGCTTTGGCTATTATAAGGTAAAACCCTATCCTCCGTCTTGTGTTGCATTGGGTGATGGGAGCTGGGTCTTATAATAGCTTCGTTTTTCATTATTTAACATTGCGCTGTTGTTTTATGCACTAGTATTCTTGGGAGGAAACCCGTTCCTTGTTGTACGGCGTGGTCCCTTGATTTACCTAACTTTAAATTAAAGATTAATAACTGTTTTAGTTCTCACACCAGTCACATGACTGACCTGGAGTTTATTGTTTTAACCAAAACCCTGGGTGCCCCTATTTTCCGCACGGGCAGCTAGTAGTTTTGGTTTTGCAGATTTATATTCACAGGATCCTGGTTTGCAACTGGAATGATATCCGGAAAGCTCTGTATCCGTATATCTCTTTCAGTTGTGTATTGTATTATTTTTCCACTGCTATGTAATGTATTGTAATCTCTGATATTTTGTGATGTATTTTATTTGTTTATACTCTGTATATTCTTGTAATCTAATGGAATTGTTGTAATTAGCAATGAAATGTTCTTCTGTCTGCATTCTGATGTGGCTTGTTCTCAACTCAATCTGTGATTTCCCGTAAGGGGGATTTCGAGTCGTGTCATTCTCATTCTTTGAACACTTCTCTTCCTTCAAAAAATGGTCGAACTCATCTCCCTCAAACCCTAAACTTTATAAATTTTGGCCAAAAAACTCCAAATTATCCATCTTTTTAGCGTCGTTAATTGCTTTAAGCTTAGGCATACCAATCTACACTAGTTTATACAAATAAACAATTGTGTTGATTTGTTGTCTATCTTTAATTATTTGCTAGCAAAATAGGTATGGATAATTGGAATATCTCCGATGATTTGTTAGTGCAATATGCTAAACAATGGGAAGTTAAATCTGAATTCATTCCCGAAACCCAGTTGAAAACACAAAAACACAATTTGAGATAGTTGATGTTAATGTTGAGACTGTTGTTGTTCCTGAAACTTAATTTGAAATAGTTGTTGATACCATTGACATTGGGGATATAAATTTGGAGGGCAATTTTCTCGTAACTCGTACAAACTAACGTCCTTGACCACCACTTGCAAACGATTACAATTTCGGAGAACCATCTTGGCCTACTTGTTATTTTGGATATAAGTGTTATAAGCTTGTTGCTAAGAAAGGAAGAGAGGTTCGGCGTCATTATTTTGGCTGCCCGGAGTATCAAGGTGAAGTCTCGAACACATATGGTGTACCTTGTTTTCAATATGTAGAGTGGATTGATCATGTGATGTACATAAGAGGAGTTAATTATGCCCGAGAGATGCAAAGCAAAGTTCAAGGATTGGAGGCCACAGCCAGACGACTAGAAGCCAAAATTTGTTGTTTGGAGACTGAAAATAGTAGTCTACTTGGTATCACAATAGGATTAAGTAATGCATCGCTTGGGGTTTATGTCTATCTATATATTTAAATATACTCCCCCTTTTTGTCCCCCTTTGTCATCAACAAAAAGTACTTTTAAATATACTCCCCCCAAATTTACACCATAAATATCTATAATCTATATCTATCTATATATTTAATTCTATTCTAAAGTACTAATATACATGACTTCCCCTAAATATATGCCTATATTATATTCTTTATTCTATATAACTATCCTAATACTAATTCCAAAATTTATGAGAATCAAACATCGTATGAACTAAACAATTTAATCATTGTTTTACAAGCCAAACTATGGTAAATCCCATTCATAATTTGAGTGAAAATCTTGAAGAAACTTTGAATTCATTCAAGAATATCCTATCCATAATACTACGTAATCAGCGTTATCTTGAATTGAGTTAAATAAAGATGGTAGAACAACAAGAGAAACACTTTGATGCCATTCGTTGTCCAATATCTTCTCTTTTCAGAGACAAAGACAACAATCTCACTAAAGCACCACCCACAAAAGAAGATAAAGATTAGGAAATCGTCAAGAAGGATCTAATCTTTGGAGGAGACGGATGTGTAGAAGTTCCAAGAGACCTTTGATTTTAATTGTTTGGTATGATTTGATTGGCTTGTTTGATTTGAATATGTTTGAATTTGATTTGAATTTGTTTAAACTTGTGTGTAAATAATTCCTTGGTTTGGATAGCTTGGATTTGAAACTTGTATATATTGATGGAAACATTTGTAAATATTAACAATAACACTTGGATATAATGATTTGTTTATACCTTTAGAATAATATATGCATAAGTTTAGGGGTAGTCATGTATATTAAATACTTTAATCTTAGAACATATAGATATAGGTTATAGATTTAGGGGAAGTATATTTAGAATTTCTTTTTGTTGATGACAAAGGGGGAGAAATTATAAAATAAGGATTAGTTAGACTTAGTTTAAGGGTGTAATGACCCAGATTTTTAAGTCAATTTATTTTAAATATATTTAATATTATTTTAAATGTTGAGTTGATAATATAAATGAATTTTTATATTAATTTATCGATTTAATAATCGATTTCGATTTATTATCGGATATATTAAATTATCGTAATGCAAAAACGGTAATAATTTAAATTAAAATTTAAAGCTGAATCGAATCAGTTCGGATGATTAATATAAATTCTATTAGAATATAAAACGATAATAATGATAATTTATTATCAAGGAATTTATTTGTTTTGAATTTAATTTATATCGATTTAAATTAATATCTTCTCCAGATGATCAAATGAGGCTTCGAAACATGTTCCAGTGTGTTTAGGATAGTGATATAACCCTAGAAATGTCACTTGTTGTGTTCAAATAGGAGTTTGGAAACACGTGATATTTTAAATAAGGTAAAAATCGTACTGGTTCAAAACAAATTTTTAATAAATGATTCCTTCCATCCTAAGCTAAGTACACCTTAAACTACTTTCAACGCAGATGCCTATTGCTTCATACCAAAGTATTTCTAAGAACCTACCTGTAGCCTAGCTGCTGTTCTTTAATTCATGTACGATGGTTTCTTCTACACTAAGCTTTTTTCCTTATAAATTCACAAATACCTCTGTATAATCTCCATTTCGTTCCTCTGCTATTCAAAACAACTATAAATATATTTTTCTTTTCAATTCAAATCGAACAAAAATTCCTCTTACAAACAAATAAAAATCAAAATGGCCGCATCTTTTTAAAATCATAAAATCCAATTCGGAAATGGTATCGTGATGAGAATCGCATACCTTGGAGCTCGACAACAAGATTGGAAATCGTGATGATGGTTAGGGGAAGGGTTAGATGTTTTCCTGCGATGTAAAACTCGAGTTCAACCAGATTTCCTTCAAGTGATGGTGTGATTTAAGGGTTACGGGATTGGACGAAGCGCAAATCTTCTGGGGGTTTACTGGATTTGTTAAACGCGATTTGCGATTTCGATTTGGGCATGTTCTAGATGACGGGATACAGAGATAAATGGTGATCTGGGTTCATCGCGATTTCAAGAGGGCGTTGGAATTAAGGAACCATGGTGGTAATTTTTTTTGTGCGGCAGTGTATCAGTTTGAGGAATAATGGTTGTCGATCTTGGGAGGTCGCGATATGGATGGAGAATGTTGCGTTCATGAATTGTAAAATGGAGAACAATGGTTGGTGTCAAAGGGTACGTCGGGGATTGGTGAGCAGATGGGTTCTCTAGTGAGGATTTTATTATCTGATTGGTGAATCAGTTTGTTCTGAAATTCAAAATGAACAACCCAAGCTCTAAGAAGTCTAAGGATTGCTTGCGGGATGGTGAAGCCATTGCTTACAGTGTGAATAAGAAGGCTAGCAGCATAGGTGAGAAGAATGTGCTGATCTTCGATCTTGGAGGCAACAATTTCAGTGTGTCTCTTCTCACCATAAAAGAAGGAACACTCACAGTAAAGGCGACTATTGGTGTACATAGTTCGCATTCTATAGCCTGTTATGCTGGAATTTAGGGTAGAAGGGTTTCACGCCGGGATTAAGGTGTACACTTACAAAAAAAAAAAAATAGAATATTATATTTATTCAGTTAGTAGTTAAGTTATCAATAATATGAACCATTAAATATGAATTTAATAAATCATAGGGGCAAGATAAAATTCACTCGAAAATGACTCAAGTGGATTCGTATCTATGACAATATGGGATTTAGCTGGATATTTAGAAAAAATAAATTCACGGTGAGTAAATCTCACTCATATTTTATTTAGAATTATTTTATTGGTTAAAATATTTGTTCGTTGGTTGTTTGCATGCACTGAAATATTATTGTGGCTATTAAATATATATTAGTTATTTAGGATTGGTGTTTGTGGGTATTATATATATATATATATATATATATGTGATTGGATAGCCCCGTAGTACCATTAGCGGATGCCCGCTGTATCATTGGCGGATGACCCTATACGCCCCATGCTATGATAGTGGATGATCTTTTATACCGCGTATCCTGCCTCGAAGCAGGATGGGTATTATTTATGTTGGCAAATGTCTGTGGATGCAGGATAAACTGGTTGGAGGGATCCAACTGGATTCCTCAAAAATATTATTGTTTGTTTTTTCATATATATTATCATATATGATGTGTTAGAAAAACTGTCATTTATAATTGGTTGTTTGGGTGTTTAAAATATCATTGGGCCCAAAATGTTGATTTATGAAAATACCGTGAAAAGGATATTTCGAGATTTAAAATGGAAAATCTTTCAAAAATAGAATTTAAATTTCGAATGGGCTATAAAGATATTAACTTGTTTTGAATAAATAGAACAAGTATTGAATTTATAAACGATGTTTGTAAATTAAATAATACAAGAAATTAAAGTGGTGAATTTATAAACGATGTTTATAAATTAAATAACACAAGAAATTGAAGTAAATCTATAAATAGTGGTGAATTTATAAACGATGTTTATAAATTAAATAACGCGGGAAATTGAAGTAAATTTATAAACGGTGTTTATATATAAAATGGAATGATTTTCATTGGATAATCAGGGAATTGAAATGAATTTATAAACGTTGTTTATAAATGAAGTGGAAAAATTATCATTTGATAATTTGAATATTTAAATTCAAATGTGAATTTAAAAATAGAAATGGGGAATCATTTTAAAGAACTAAACGATGAAATTTATTCTGATGTTCAGAATATAAATTGAACTAAAATAAATCCATAAGGATTTATGATTTGAATTCGATTAGTTCGAATTTATTTAAGTAAAATATGTCTAGAAAAAATATTAGGATTATATTAAATGGAAGTTAAATTTAATATTTAAAATAGATCTATGTTATATATAGATAAGTTAAAATAAATAGAATATTCCAAAATAAGATTTTGGTTTTCAAATAGACTTCAAAATGGAACTTGTTTAATATATATAATAAGCAAGTTTATAAACGATGTTTATAAATGTGGTGAATTTATTATCAAGAGATAATTTATCATTTTAAATTCAAGTATGAATTTAAATTATAGTTTGGAATCATTTCGAAAAAGTGAACGGTAGATTTTATTTCGGAATTCGGAATATAAAACGAATTGAGTTTAAATAGATTTGAAATGAAACTTGTTTTAAATATATAAACAAGGAATTTGGATTTATAAACGATGTTTATAAATCGATTAATTTTTTTTATCATTTGATAGTTTAGACATTTAAATTCAAGTATGAATTTAAAAGTGAATTGGAAAACGGTTTGAAATAGAACGATAAATTTTATTCTAGAATTGGAAATATAAACGAAACTGAGATAAATCTAAGGATTTAAAAATTAGAATTTGATTATATCAAATTTTATAAATAATTTATTTATAAAGAGTTGGAATTCAGTGTAGAAGATTTAATTATAATTGAATTTCAAGATAACCAGCGGTTAGGGAAAATCAGAAATATTAAGTTGAATTTGGAAAACTGGATTAATCCATATTTAAAAAATATGGAAAAATGGAAGTGAAATTTATTAATAAACAAATTTTAAATGTTTATATATAAATATAATTAAAACGAACTCGCTACAGCACGGTAGTTCATAAGTTGGCGTTTCGAACTTCAATTGAGTATACATAACTCAATTTATGTCGAAATTCTTTGAAACAAGAATCGTTAGGTCCAATTCGATAATAGTTTTCTAATGAAAGAGAAAAATTTGGATTTCGTCATATAGATTTTGAGTTATGTCAAAATCAATTTTTTAGAAAAAAAGCGCCATAATCATTATTAAACCATAATGGTTCATTTAAATAAATAAAAGGATTTTAAGTAATTTAAATCCAAATTTCCATTAGAAAAATCTAGATTTGAGATATAAAATAAATATGAACTCAAGTGGAGTAAGTGAATTGAATTCTTGAAACAAAAATCAGATTTTTAATTATTAAATAGAATTTACTAATTTGAAGGACAATTAGTTAATGAGATTTTGAATCGAAATTGGCTTTGGATAAGAGAATTGGGTTAGTAAATTCATATTAGAAATTGAATACGGAACTTGAGTTGAAAATGGAATTCGATTGGTTTATAAGTCAATTAAAAATATAATTGAACATGATATGCTCAATTAAAAAACGAAATGGGCAAAAGGATCTAGTTAAAGAATAAATTAGTGAACTAACTTAAAAATGATCGGATTGAGTTGTGATAAATTAGAAATGGACGTATATGGGTTATACAGGAATGAAATGAAGTGTATGAAGATTATATTTCGAGTGCCCGATAAAAAGGTACACGTTCAAATTCCATATGAGATTTTATGCGCCGAATCGGCAAGCCGCTTGGCTTTTTGATTTTCTTTTTGAATGGAAAGGGCCTAGAGAGGCGAGTTGAGGTTTGAACTATCAACCGGTATAAAGAAGGTGCTGACGAATTTTTCTGAAAATTTAAGGAGTTAGAATATTTTAAGAAAATTTGACAATTTGAAATCAATATATCGATATATATGGAATTCGATAAGCAAACGAACTTAAAATAGAATATTATAAACAAAAAGGAAATTTATAATTAAATATGGTAAAAATAGAAAGAGAAATGTATATGCGTTTTACAATGAATTATTGGTTTTTATGATGTTGATTATTTGAGGTAAGTGGTCTTGTCCGTTTTGAAATTAAGGATGTTTTCAGTCAAGGTCTGAGAGGTTGTTATACCTCAACTTGATTGATTTCATTATTAATCGATAAATAGCAAGATTTGATGACGAAGATAAATGTTTAAAGAAATTTAGTTGAATATAGTATTTTGGGTTGTTGTAACGATGTTTTACACAACATTCGTTTTAACCCAAGAAAGTGGAATTTTGCAAATATAATAACAAATATTTCCTAAGTAAGGAAACAAACAAGTCGGGAAAAGAGATAAGTAATTGGAATGTTTTCCAATTATAAATAGAAGATAGTTTCTACGTATAGAAAATAAAAGGAGTTGATATATGGAAATGTTTTCCAAATAGTGTAAGAGGCCAAGATGATTGTCGAAAATATCATGTTAAAGAATATTGATAACGAAACGGAGAAGTGATTTAATTAATGAAATATTAAATTAAAGGACCCAGTGATTGTTAAATTCTTTGAATGGATGTTTGTTTTCTTCGATAGTTAAATAACTTACTATTGATGTATTTGTCAACATCGTTGTCAATATGGAGAGACCGGTTGGATTATTATCCGAGAACCATCCAGTATTGGCAATAGCGTTGTGAATCAGATTATATGAAGATAATCGAAGACGGAGTGAAGTGCAAGGGCTTTTTCTATTAATCCTAGGTAGAAATAGCCTAAGATGGATTAATGGAGATTATGCCTTCGGTTTCGTTCAATCCCAGAACGAACGTATACGAATGAATGTCTGACAGAGTATTCCTAATGATCGCATACGTTGGTCTGTATAAATATATATGGTGGTGGAGAATTTATTCTCTGAGCATAATATCCAGATTATATTTATGCAAATCAATTAGTAATAATGGATCTAACCATGTGGCATTCAAAGTTATTGTGCTATAAATGAATGGTAAGTAATCGTAGCCTCAGGCCTCAACAATCGGAAAATGACAAAAATTGGGCAGGCAGCATGGCTAAGTGGGTTGCTCCCAACTAAGGTGTATTATCACCTATTTAGAGAAATTCATTTCACTCTTTATTCTATTCGATGCTGTCCCATTCGGGAAAACGGTTGCTGATCCTAACCGTTGGTGATATACATTCGATACACTTAAGCGAAATGAGTGGTCGGTCATGTGTGGCCGGGTTACAAGATGTTCTTGTTGAACCCAGTGTATTCTTCTCTAGAGATATACTATCGGAAGGTGGTTCCATACCTTGTCATAGTTGAAAATTCATTACCCAATAAGTGCTCGCGGTTTTGATTGTATATTATTTATGTGGAGCGTGGGATGAAAGTGTTCCACTAGATTTCTATTTATTTGATTTAAACACTATTATAATATCAAAAGAGTTTTGATATAAAGATTACTGTTTCTCTCAAAAAGATGTTGAAAGTTAAATCGAGTGTTTTGGATTCTCATAAGGGAAAAACCCATTCCGTGTTATATGGTGTAGCCTTATGAGATATCGCTTGTTTTCTCAAACTGTTTTAAATTGTTTACTCATACCAGTCCCATGACTGACCCAGCGTTTATTTTGTTTTGTTTTACCTAAACTCTTGGGTGCCCAAATTTGTATGGGCAGTCAAGTAGTTCATGATTTTACAGATCTATCTGAAGAAGCTTGGAGTAGGAGGCTTCAGTGTTAGATATATAGTATTTTTATTTCCATTGTGTTGTAAGTGTTGTACTCTGATAATTGTATGTTATATAGTAAAAAAATTGTACTTCAAAAGTTATGATATATTATATTTTGTTCCACTATGATGTGAGATTATGTGTTGTTATTTCTGTTCTTCTTCTACCTTTTTCTTCTAAAAAAATTGATTCGTATTTCTGTGATATTTGGGTTGGACGTGTGATGTATGTAGTCAACTCAGAAGTACGGATTTGCGGGCCATTACAAAGGGGGAGTATGCAGGATTCATGATGACAGGGGGAGTATTAGGAGGACCAGATCAAAAAGTATCAACAGGTATGAATATTTTATAAATCAAGGTTGTCGTCGGGGAGATTGTTGGAGAATGGAGTTTTGATGTCAATAACCTTATTTCAATTGATTACAAAATATATACTAACATCTATATCTAGAATATATATATATGCAGGATTTGTACACAAGACTTAAATACTGAAGACTGTACAGTTTTAGAGTTTTAAGAGATTCAAGATTCAGAAGAGATTCAAGACTCATGAGTTATCAAGTTATCAAGATATCCAGAGTTCAAGAAAATATAGTAATAGAGTCTAGTTTATATGTAAGACTCTGAATAGCGCTCCAGGTTCAAATTCTGTTTTTCAAATTTTGATTACAAATTGTTTTCAAACTATTATCTTACTTATGATTTCAAATATAAGTTTTAAATTTTTAATAAATATAATTTTATATATATAGTTATATAGTTTTATAGCTTTAAACCTTATAACTTTATAAACATGTTTATATAACATATTATTGTGATTTCATATGATTTTACACTTTAGAATATTCATTTATATTGTTAAGTTTTGATTCAAGAATTTCCAGAATAATATACATGAATAAACACTTGAAAATTAGTTTTAAAAATAAAAATTATATATATGTCGACATACATATATAACTATGTCAACATACAACAGTCACTTTTTCAATTTTCGAAGGAAGTGTCTTTTCACCATTTGTAACGTTTTTGAGACGTTGTAACCTTTCGCATGATATGAAAAGGGGATGATTTAGAATTTTTATGTAGTTATTCTTCTCCATCTTCAACCCTCTTCGTACCGCCATTAATATTTCATATTTTCGTGATTCTTATACTTACACTTTGCTAATTTCTACTCAAATTACATAAAACTTCATCTTTTCTCAATCTCTATCTACTGCTCTCTGAATTGAAGTGCTATTGAAGAGTTATAGGGTTTTTGTAATCATTTGGGAAGTGTTTGGGAAAGAGTGTGTTCCTTGTAGCCCTGAAATCAAGGAGCAGCATTAACCTTGTAGCTGTAGAATCAAGTGTGTTGGAGCGGTGTTAACCTTGTAGCCATGAAATCAAAGGGGGTGTACTTGGATATTGATAATAATTAAAATCTGCGCAGTCTAGCATTATGTGGGACTGGACATAGGAGTAATCTGAACCAGTATAAAATCCAGTGTGTTCTTTCCTTTTTTGCATTTTGTATTTATCTATTTATGTGTTTGTGTTTGATTCTGTGTCTGTAATTATCTCTAGTGTGTGTGATTCGGATAGAAGATCATTTAAGTTTAAGATTTTTACAAATTTCTTAGAAACACTATTCACCCTCCTCTAGTGTTTGTTTTACCTTAAGATCTGCATTCTGCAATCTCTAACAGTGCAGGGAAGGACAGGTTAGAGGGATCAAATGGATTTCTCAATTATTATTATTTCATAATATGAATTGTTTAACATTTATGATGTTGGAAACCTATTTGGATGCTGATGGTTGAATTGAAAATTCAACATTGATGTTTATTAATCGTTATTCAGTATTAATTAAGTGACTGGCAACAGATAGCCTAAAAATCCATCGTTTTACTAATATCGATTCACCGTTAGGTGAATCGACTGAACTGAAGTTCTAAAATCCATTTTATAACAAAATTTGGATTTGAATCTATTTTATATGAATTATTTTTAATAATAGTTTTATATAAAGAAAATTCAATATTTATTATTTTATAATTATTTATAAAATGATTTGTTATGGAAATTCTTTTATTTCAGAAGAGTTTTATAAGTAAGTCTGAGATTAACCGGGTTAATAGTTAGGAATAATTGTTTGTAAGAAACAATTGAGTTGAATTATTTAAATCATTTATATTATTAATTAATTTAATAGGAATGATTAATTAAGAATGGTTAACCATGTATTTGAGTTGACCAAGTCAACTGTATATTTGGAAATCGATTAAAAAATGGTTTCTGACAAATAATTGTTGAAACTTAATAGGTTCCTTCAAGGGTTTAATGACCCTTTAATTAACTGTGTATAGGAAATTTTATTGAGTATTGATTATTAATAAAGTTAATAATATTTATAATAACCTTTTAAGAGAGAGATTAACTACTATATTAATAGATAATGATGAGGTAATTTTTTTTAAAGGATGTTGAAATTGATTATTATTCAATTAATAATAATCAAAGTGATGATTTTGAAATGGGGATTCAGTTAACGGAATTTAATAAAGCCTTAGGACTCTGTTTACAGTTAAGGGAAATTGAAGCAAGTTTTAATTAATACTAATATAAGTTAGTTTAAATTGAATTCTTATTTAGAATTTTATTCAATTGGAATTTATAGAATTCCAAGTTGACGAAACCATGTTTGTAAATAGGTTAGCATAGTAAATGAATCAATTGTTAAGACAAGTTTAAAATTAATTTTATAAACTAAAAACTGGCCTATGAATGGAATTGAAGCTCAAAGGTGTGAAGATATGACATGAAATTAAAATGGAAGCCTAAAATGGATGGAAAGTGGATATGTAAGTTAAGTTTTAATAATTCGATTTAAATTCGAACAATTTCAATATAAGAAGAAGTTTATTGGGTTAAACCAAAATAAGTTTTGTAAGAAACTTATAAGAAGTTTATAAAAGGATTCTATTGAATAATAGAATCAAAGCTCGTATATAATGTTGTTAAAGAGGTATGAGTTAAGAGTTTAGGTTTTAAGAAGGAAGTTTACTTAATATTTACATTAAGTAAATATGTTTGGGATTGAAATAAGATTTTTCAATGAAAATGGAATATAATTTTAAATTAAACCATAGTTAATTCGGTCAGTAAATGAGTCGTAATGTGACATTTACCAAATTAATAAAATTATAATTATCTCAAAGGTAAGAGTGTTGTCGAATCAAGGTTTGAAAGGTAAATAAAATACCCCAACTTAAATGACCTCATTATTATCCAAGAGATGACATGAGATTGAGACATATGTGAAATTAGAAATAAAATTTTATTTTTTATTTCTATAAAATGAAATCAAACTTTGATATTTCAAAGTTTATAAGTCATAATAAACCATTTGAGTTCAAAATAAACAATGTTATGTCACGACATTTTGGAAATTAAACGTATGTCATTCAGTTAAATATACAGAATAAACAAGGTATGGATTGTGAATGTGCGTATTGTTGAAGAAATGAGCGAATATGGGATTCAATTATTACTTCCATAGGAAAAGTTGAAAACTTCACTTAGAAAGTATGGAAATGAATTTAAACCGGTTTGTTTTATAATGAACGATGTAATATATAACATTGCAAATCCAAGAAGATATGTGAAAATATTTATAACCACTTGGTTAAGTATATTGTGATATTTTTGAAGTAATGAAAATAATATGGGTTTTATGAATACACTTACTCCGAAGAGATAAGTGTATGGATATATTTTCAAAGTAACAAAAGTGGGAGTTTTGTGAATATACTTCTTCCGATGCGATAAGTATATGGAATCAATTTATAAGAATCGATGAATTGGTTTGATAAATGGTTTTAACGAATGTTTTGAATTTAATAAAGGAATGATGCTGCCAATGTACTAAATTGTGCTGTTTTTCGATTTGAAAGTTAAGTAACCGGCTATCAATGAATTTATTTTGGCCTATATCGTGTTGGTTCTTTAAACCGGGATCGATAATAGATCCGAAATCACTTCTACCAACTTTACGTTCGAAGGATAATTTGCAGGTATGCATATGCTAATTGGAAGGCGTAGACCTTTGAAACAGAAAGGACTGCTCGCTGATGTCTCTGATTATCTACCAGGATTATACTTTTAGCAGTAGTCCCTACGTTTTGAGCTAATTTCGGTTTCGTTCAGACCTAAAATGAACTTGTATGGATGAATGTCTGACAAAGTATTTCCAAAGGATCATGTACGTTGATTTACTCAAACTACTTCGTTTTGGTAGTTGAGAAGACACCTTCTCTTAGCTTAACACCCAGAGTATTTTTGTAGACGTCAGTTAGTGATTTGGCGGATCTGACAATGTGGCATACAATGTTAATGTGATGTTCTTAAAAAGGTAATGGTAACCTCAAGCCTCATCATCCACAAAGATGACAAAAATCACGCAGGCAACACGATTATGTGAGTCGCTCGCATTAGGGTGTATTTTCACCTTCTAGAGAAAAATCCATTTTCTTCTTTATTTTATCGTTTGTGTATGCTTTTGGTAACGATTGTTGATCCCAATGGATGGTTATAATACATTCGATACACTCAAGCGAAATGAGTGGCCGATCATGTGTGGCCAGATTGCAAGATGTTCTTGTTGAACCCAGAGTATTCCTCTTTAGAGATTCACTATCGGAAGGTAGTTCCATACCTTGTCATAGTTGGAAATCCATTATCCAGTAAGCACCTGTGATTTCGATTATGTACTATGTTTGTGGAGCGTGAGATGCAAGCGTTCCACTAGATTGTTATTTAATTGATTTAGACACTATTGTAATATAAGAATGGTTTTGATACAAAATTTTTTTTTGGTTATCATAAGGTAAAAATCACCCATGTTTATGTGTGGATTGGTCTTATGATTATCTTTTTGAAAAGAATTTTAGAGTTTAACAAGTTGTTTGTATTGTGAGATTACTCGCTGAAAGTATCCCAGACTGATCCGTGTATGTAATACTTGGGTCTGACCGAGTATCTTTTAGGATGTATTGGATTCACTTGGAGCTGGAGTCGAGACGTATTCTCGTAATCTCTTATGTCAAATTATTTCTCTGTATGTGTTGTATTCATCAGCATTGTATAAGTTGATCTAATTGTGTATATCTAATGTTGTATTCATGTATATACACCGATTTTCTTTTTATGTAAAGTGTTGTGATATATTATATTTTGTTCGTTCCACTGTGAGATTCATAAGTGCACTGGTTCTGTTGTGTTTATGTTCTTCTTATTCTTCTATTCTAGCTTTTCAATCTTTCTATTTTCTCACCATCTAACTTCTTTCTCTTAACTATCTGATTTTTATGCAATTTGAGTGGGACATGAGTAGTTAAATGCTAGCTTAAATGGATTAAAAAAAAGTGGGTTGTTACATTTGGTATTAGAGCTGATGGTTAAGTATTAACTTTGGCTCTATGGTGTAACTCGATAGAGATGGGGTTAGTAATAACCTAGATTGAGTTTGAGTGTTTATATATGAGTGAATGTATTTGTAAATGTTATAAAATGTTTTATATTGTGTTTATTTATCCGTTAAGTGGTATATGAATTCCATATAGATGAGTTTAGCTGACGTGGTCAATAGGTATTTATAAACACTTGGACAAGACAAATTGACACGATATTGTTTTAAAGAATTGGTAAATGAAATAATTTTATCAATAATATATAAAAAGGGATTTTCAAACTAATGATAGTTTGATGGATATTTGGTTGATTAGTGGTTGTACTTGAATAATTATGGGTATTAATTATGTGTTGAGTAAGATAATCTTATCTTTTATACGGTTTGGTTAAGAGATTTTACCTCAGCAGAATTGTTTAATATGAATTTAAATTAGAGAAACCCTATAAAGTAAACTTTTATATATATATATATATCTGTGTGTGTGTGTGTAATTAGGATTATATAAGTGAAATTTATAAACAAGGTTTATAAATGGGAAATGGATTTGAGTTGAGAATCAAGGATTTGAATTTCAGGCGGATTTGGAAAAGGTTTTTCAAAAGTTTTGGAAAATTGATATTTTGACCATTTTTTAAGGAGTTTATGAAAATAAATGGAATTAAAGATTTTGTAAGCTTAGTTATTACTTGGGGTCACTGGGAAATAATACTGCATATGGTCACAAACGTCAACAGTGTTCATTTCCGAGTTCTAGGTAAGATCAAACAAATTATTGGACTAAAACGAAATTTGGTTTTGAATCCAAAATCTATGATTTTGAAACCCATAATTCGATTATGAAATTCTCAACCAAATTATTATATGGATGCATGTATGTTAACCAGGTATTGAATGGAAGCGAAGGCTAGAATAAAAATTTGTGCTCATAAAAATGTAAGTGTTTGAAGTATTACTTGGTTTGATGATTTTGTGGGCCTATTTGGCAAGCCGCTTGACTATTTGGTTTTCTTTTTATTTATTTTAAAGGACCTAGAGAGGCGATTTATAGTTGTACCGATTTAGCCATGCAAAGGAGACGCTGACGAAATTTTTCGAAAATTTAAAGAGTTTTTTTTTTTTTTTTTTTTTGAGAATTTGAATATTTCTTGAGAGATGGATTAGTTTTAATTTAAACCTTAAGTGAATAAATTAGAATCCATTGAATGCAGTGAATGAAATATGGTTAAAATTTCAAATAATTGAAACTCAAGTGTTTCATATAAGTAAGTACAAGTACATGGAGCTGTACGGTTTGATGTTGTTGGCGTAGATTGCTTAAATATGAAGTAGATTCGATTAATAATGCTCATAAGAGGTACGCTTATGCAAAATTCAAAATTGAGTTTATGAATTTTGTTTTCCGACTGGGTGGGTTGATGAATATATTTTTATCTTTCTTGTGAGATTGCGAAAGTCTCTCCGTACAGTGGAGATTCTACTGAATTTTTTTTGAAAATTTAAGGTGTTAATTTTTTTATAGAATTTTTGAAAATTTTCGTTGGTAGAAATGAACTAATAGTTTAATTGGAATAAGTTGGTTTAATTGGAATTAAAAGTTAGGAAGTAAAACAAAAGGTTTTTAACCAAGTTAATGGTGTTTGTAGCTTTTAATTTCTTGCCGTAGAAATTTCAGGACGAAATTCTTTTAAGGGGGAGGAATGTAACGTTCTGGATTTTTAACGGTTGAATAATTAATTTATTTAACTATTTAAATATTTCTTTAGCAATTTAAATGACTTGAATTCAATATTTTTGGATATCTAATTAATATAATAATGAAATAGTAAATTTAATTTAGAAATAGTTGGAAAAGAAGTGAATTTGCGATATTGTGTGTATTGGATAATTTAAAAGATTTGGTTAAGTTCAGTGTTGAATTATAATAAGGAATTCGTTATCAAAATGAAGTTTAAACGTATTTAATTATAATTTAATTATAAACGAGCGCGCAGTGACGCGGTAGTTCGTAGTTTTACGTTTTAAACTTCAACTAAGTATATAGGACCCAATATAATTTGGAATTATTTGAAACAAGAATCTTCCGGATCTATTGGATTATAGTTTTGTAGTAAAAGTGAAAATTTGAGATTTCGTCTTGTAGATTGTAAATTATGTCCAATCAAATTTTCTGAAAGTCGCTATGGAATCGTTTATAAACCATAACCATTTATTAAATATAATAAATTAATGGTCTGTTTGGCACAGGTCCTTGGAAAATTTCAAAATTAGGCTCACATCCAGTCCTAAACTTATTGTAAATTATGTCTCTATTTTTTTGAAAAATCATCAGAAAAATAAAAAAATCACGAAAATTCATTATTAAATAAAAAACATATACGCCAAAAAATGTAGGTGTTAAAACAATCAAAACTCAAAATAACAACGAAACAGCGGGTTTTTGCATCAAAAGATGCACCTATTTGCACATAGTTGCATACATTCATGCTTATATCTCAGTGTTGCATCAAACTGCAACTTACATGCATACATGTATGCAGTTAAACATCAATATGCATCTTTTTATGCATATATTCAAATTTGACCTTTTTTCAAGCATTCACGGTTTTTCAGACATTGTTGCATTCATTCATGCACTTATACAGAATACACGCGTGCATTCATGCACATATTCAGAAACCTTCCTCACTTTTAAATTTGTAGCATACGTGTATGCATATATACATAATAGTTGCATTCATGTATGCAACTATTCGTAACACATGCATCTCAGTTCAACTTTGTATGCAAGTGCAACTATTTCAGATATACGCATATATGTATGCATATATTGGTCCAGATTTTCAATAGAAAATGCTGGATGAATATATGCATATAAGTATTCTATAATTGGTAATAGTTGCATGGATGTATGCAAAAATTTTTTAACAAATGTTTTTGAGAATATTTCCATTTTTTTGAATATTTTTTTATATAGCACCGCATTTTTTTTTCCAGAAAACACATAACATGTGAAAATAGGGACCCGCTTTGAATTGTAAACTTGTAGTGGATGCCGATTGAATTTTAAACATAAATAGGGACGTGTAATGAATTTCCACATAAATCAATTTTTATATAAATTGAACGTCATTTTAACTTGGATTTTGAATTGTCAAGTTATATATATGTTTATTTTGGAGCTATATGAAATTCTATTTGGATAAAGATAATAATGATTTTTTATTATTAAACCGAATTATTCTGGAACTTAAATTATATTATACTGGTTTTATTAAGTCTTGAAAATATCCATTTTGCAAACTACTTTCGTTTTTGACAAAACGAATTTTATTAAATCTGCAATGACTAAGTATTACAAGATTTCAAATTTCATGCCAATCGAAGTTCTTTTGTGGCTGTGCATAATTTAAATGTAAATCGATCGATAATTTGAATTTAAAATAATGATGTGTGTGCAAACATACTTGGATTTAGACGAAACAAGTTTCATTGGGTCTGTAACGTCAAACTATAGCTATTTTTCATTTTCATCAAAATTGGATATCGTACGTGATCATGCAAATTTATAAACGACGAACGGAAGCAGTGATCGAATTAAATCAATAAAACAATCGAATAATTTTTTTATAAACCTACCCTATATATACCCCTCACTACCCTAACTTCCTAACCCTATTTCATTCTCTGGTCAATGCCATTTCTCAGCCGTCACCATTGAAAAACCAAACCGTGAATTCAAAAATTCCTCCATAATTCAAATCAAATATATAAATTACAATACACATATATTTGAACATGTATTAGTGTAAGCATCAATTTCATATAGATTTTGTTGGGTTCAGCCTCAATAATGCTCACTGGTTTTGGTATGTAGTGACCTAGGGTTGGAAATAGTGGGAATTTGGAGCTTTGATTCAAGGAATGGTGTTAGTTTTGGGTTTGTGGTAATATTTGAGACTTGTACGCAAAATTAGGGGAAGTTTACTACATATGTTGATCGCTGGTTCTGCTGTACCATGCGCGAGAAGCAGTCCAATGCATTGCGGTAGGGTGATTCGAGTTCTTCGTTTTGGTGATAGGGTAGAAGAGAATTTGGAGAGGATTCAAGTGGTGTTTTCAGTTTTGATTTTTATAAGGTAGAGAAGGAGGGAGTTGAGGTGGATGATCGGTATGGATATACTGGAGCTCGCGAGTTCGCTGTGCATCAAAGAAGAAAGGTGAATTAGAGTAAACGTGGGTCAGAGATTAATTAGGGTAATAGTAATAATTAATTATTCTAATTAAGTTAATGACCTTAAAATGTTTATAAACTTGTAAAATAAATATCTTATTCATGTGTGATAAGGGTTGGACGAAGCAAGGTTCGTTGGAATCGCAGTGACGAGTACTACATGTCTATGAAGAATCGGAATGGATTGGAACAATTAGAAACTTTGTTTAATTTTAAACGTTTGTATAAAATTAAATGAAACGACGCTCAGCCGTTGATCGAACGACTGATGAGTTATCAACTCATACTTTCTGAAATAATATTTAAATTATATCACATTATAAATATCTATTGTTAAATCGATATTTAATTGTATGATATAATTGGTTGTATGCTTTGGTTGATTGAAATTGAATGTTGTTGAATGGATTAATGGGTTGATTAAATTGTTGTTGATGATTTAGTTGGGATTAAACATTTTCTTCTATGAATGGATTAAACCACGACACTATCTACTATTAAGCAGAAAATTCATTTTTATATGAATTGGTTGAATTGTTTGTTTTGTGTATATATATACCGTTATGTTAACACTGACGTAGGGAAGAATAGGTTGGAGGGATCAAACGGATTCCTCAATTATTATTTCATATTGTTTATATATGAATTGTCTAACATTTATGATGTTGGAAACCTATTTGGATGTTGATGGTTGAATTGAAAATTCAACGTAGATGTTTATTAATTAACATTCAGTACTGATTAAGTGATTGGACACAGATAGCCTAAAAATCCATCGTTTTATGAATATTGATTTACCGTCATGTGAATCGACTGAATTGAAGATATAAAATCCATTTTATAACTAAACCTGGATTTTGAAATCTATTTTATATGAATTATTTTTAGTAATAGTTTTACTTAAAGAAAATGCAATATTTATTATTTTATTTTATAATTATTTATAAAAGGATTTGTTATGGAAATGCTTTTCTTTCAGATGAATTTTACAAGTAAGCAAGTCTGAGATTAATCGGATTAATAGTTGAGAATAATTGTTTTGAGATGAATAATTTAAATTAATTATATTATTAATTAATTTAAAAGGAATGATTAATTAAAAATGGTTAACCAGTTAATAATGTATTCGAGTTGATCAAGTCAACTTTATAATTTGAAATCGATTTGCAGAAATAGTTTCGACAAATAATTGTTGAAACTTAATATGGTTCTTTAAAGGGTTTAATGATCCTTTAATTAACTATGTATAAGAATGTTTATTGAGTTTTGATTATTAATGAAGTTAATTAATATTCTTAATAACCTTTTAAGAGAGAGATTAACTATTATATTAATTGTTAACGGTGAAGTAAATTATTTTATTTTAAAGGATGTTGAAATTGATTATTATTCAATTAATAATAATCAAAGCGATGATTTTGAAATGGGGACTCAGTTAATGGAATTTAATAAAGTCTAAAGACTCTGTTTAAAAATAAAGGAAATTTGAGCCAAGTTTTATTTAATATTAATGTAAGTTAGTTTAAATTGAATTCTTATTTAGAATTCTATTTAATTGGATTTTATAGAAATCCAAGTTGATGAAACCAAGTTTGTAAATAGGTTAGTATTATAGATGACTCAATTGTGTAAAGATATGAAATTAAATGGAAGCCTAAATTGGCTGGAAAGTGGATATGTAAGTTAAGTTTTAATAATTCGATTTAAATTCGAAAAATTTGAATATGAGAAGAAGTTTATTGGGTTAAACCAAAACAAATTTTGTAAGAAACTTATAAGAAGTTTACAAAAGGATTCTGTTGAATAATTGAATAAAAGCTCGTATATAATGTTGTTAAAGAGGTTTAAGTTAAGAGTTTGGATTTTGAAAAGGAAGATTACTTAATAATTACGTTAAGTAAATATGTTTGGGATTGAAATAATATTTTTAAAAGAAAATGGAATATGGTTTTAAATTAAACCATATTTAATTCAATCAGGAAATAGGACATAATGTGACATTTGCTGAATATTGTTTTTTGGTTAATAAAGTTATAATTATCTCGAAGTTAAGAGTGTTGTCTAATCAAGGTTTGAGAGGTAAATAAAATACCCTGACTTGAATGACTTCATTATTATCCAAGAGATGGTACGAGATTGAGACGAATGTGAAATTGGAAATAAAAATTTATTTTTTATTTATATAAAGTGAAATCAAACTTTGATATTTTAAAGTTTATAAGTCACAATAAATCATTTAAGTAAAATAATCAATGTTATCTCGTAGCAATGGTTTGGCCATATAGGGTTGGAAATTAAACGTATGTCATTCAGTTAAATATACCGAACAGAAATATTATGGATTATGAATATGCGTATTTTTTTAGAAATGAGCGAATATGGAATTCAATTATTACTTCCATAGGAGAAATTGAAAAATTCACTTAGAAAGTATGGAAATGAATTTAAACCGGTTGGTTTTATAATTAATGATGTATTATATAACATCGCTAATCCAAGAAGATATGTGAAAATATTTATAACCACTTGGTTAGGTATATTGTGATATTTTCAAAGTAATGAAAATAATATTGGTTTTGTGGATACATTTGTTCCGAAGAGATAAGTGTATGGATATGTTTTCAAAGTAACAAAAGTGAGAGTTTTGTGAATATACTTATTCCGTTGAGATAAGTATACGAAATTAATTTATAAGAATCAATGAAAAGGTTTGATAAATGGTTTTTGAATTTAATAAAGGACTGATGCTGCCGATGTACTGAATTCTATTGTTTTTGATTTGATAGTTAAGCAACCGACTATCAATGAATTTCTTTTGGAATATAGCATGTTGGTTCGTTGAACCGGGATTGGAACTGGATTTGCAACCACTTCGTACCGACTTTGCATTCGAAGGATAATTTGCAGGTATGCGTATGCTAATTGCAAGGTGTAGACATTTGAAACAGAAAGGACAGCTCATTGATGTCTCTGATTACCTACCAGGATTATACTCGTAGCAATAGTCCCTATGTTTTGAGCTAATTTCGGTTTTGTTCAAACCCAAATCGAACTTATATGAAGGAATGTCTAACATAGTATTTCCAAAGGACCATACACATTGATTTTCTCAAACGTATTTCTGTTTGGTGGTGGAGAATACACTTTCTCTTAGCTTAACACCCAGAGTATTTTTGTGCACATCAGTTAGTGATCTAGCGGATTTGACGATGTAGCATTCAAAGTTAATGTGATGTTCTTAAAAAGGTAATAGTAACCTCAAGCCTCATCAACCGGAAAGATGACAAAAATTGGGCAGGCAGCATGGTTATGTGGGTCACTCCCATTAGTGTGTATTGTCACCTAATCCAGTGATAAATCCATTTTCTTCTTTATTCTATCGTCGCTGTATGCTTTCGGTAACGGCTGCTGATCCCAACCGTTGGTGATAATACGTTCGGTACACTCAAGCGAAATGAGTGGCCAGTCATGTATAGTCGGGTTGCAAGATGTTCTCGTTGAGCCCGGTGTATTCCTCTCTAGTGATACATTATCGTAAGGTGATTACATACCTCGTCATAGTTGGAAATCCATTATCCAATAAGCGTATTCAGTTTCAATTGTATATTATGTATATGGAGTGTGAGATGCAAATGTTCCACTAGATTGCTATTTAATCGATTTAAACACTATTGTAATATAAGAATGATTTTGATATAAAGAATGTTTTTGGTTATCGTAAGGTAAAAACCATCCATGTTTATGTTTGAATTGGTCTTACAATTATCTTTTCTTTTGAAAAGAATTTCAAAGTTTAACAAGTTGTTTGTATTGTGAGATTACTCATTGAAAGTATCCCAGATTCATCCATGTATGTTATACTCACGTATCTTTTTAGGTTGCATTGGACTCACTTAGAGCTCCAGGAGAGGAGCTGGAGTTGAGACGTATTCTCGTAATTTATCATATGAAATTATATGTGTATTGCATTCATCAGTATTGTATAAGCTGATTTGATTGTGTATTCTGATGTTGTATTCATGTATGTACACTGATTTTCTCTTTATGTAAAGAGCTGTAATATATTATAGTTTGTTTAATCCGCTATGAGATTCATAATGCTATGATTCTGTTGTGTTTATGTTCTTCTTATTCTTGTATTCTAACTTTTGTTTCTATCTATTTTCTCACCCTCTAACTTCTTTCTCTTAATTATCTTTTTTTTTGTGCAATTTGAGTGGGACATGAGTAGATAAATGTCTACTTACATGGTACGGAAAAAGTGAGTCGTTACAGACGCAAACCATTTATGAGCTAGAATTTACTTGAGAACTAAGTTTGGCCCTTTTTAAGAAAGAAAGCACGTGGCTTGTACACTTTTATGTGTGCTGAAATGCATGCTGAGCATGACACATTAGCTGGAAGAAGTTAATGAAGTTGGCCCTAAGCATATGTTCTTCCTAATCAAACACGTAGGCAACTTAGGCCCTTTAGTACACAACAAATTAATGGCCCGGTCTACTTAAGAACTAAGCTTGGTTTTTAAAACATTTTATTACATGAGACTGGTACAAATGCATGTGCCTATGTGCTTCATAGTCTGGCCATCCATGTGCAAAGTTGAGAGAATTTAATGAAATTGCCTAGGAACATGAGCTTCCAATCTTCTATGCAGCAGCCTTAGCAACACATTTTCAATCAAGCAAAGACAACCTAAGCATTACCATACAAAAGCCTACAAGCTAGCTAATATTTTATCATTTTTTCACTTTATAAATATACACACATAACATCACATATTCACTCACAAAATGCAAACCATAAAACTGGAACAGAATGGCAGAGTGTGGGAACAAAGCCTGAAACCTGGAAACTGAAATAGCAAGTATTGGAATTGGTTAAAGTGTGTAAATTCAATCCAAATACTTCTTTCAAATCATATACTAGTGACTAAAACTAGTTTTATATTCTCTTACATCCATATGATTGATTTCCTTTGCGTACAAATTGAATGCTATGATACATGACTGGAAGTTGATGCACATACCTGAAAATAAACACATATAGAAGAAATAAAAGGGAAAGCAATGGTTATGCTAAATTTAAAATTCCATAATTCGAATTCTAAAATATCTTAGCATTTTTCATCAACATGGAAAATTTTCAATTACATCGAAAGTTTATTTTAAACTTTTAGTTTGATTGGAATAATATTGCGTGGAAGGAGCATTATCAAATATACAGTAAAGCATTCGAAAACTCAAAAATTCAAAATTCATAATTATGTAATTCAATAATATGATTGGTTTCATCTTTGAAAACCATGAATTTTAATGTTAATATCATGATTGTTAGTGGTGTAAAAAATGAGAATTTCCAAGTCGAATGGAAATCGTATTTTGGTCAAATTCAGGCGATGGCGACAGTGATAGATTATGCTGGTGTAGTTGGAGTAAAGTCGGGTTGAGGCAATCAAAGGAAAAATATTACAATTTTTTTAATAAGTAGTTCGTGCGATTTAGTTCGAAATAGGTTTGTGCTGTCGAAATTGGTAGCCTCAGTTTGAGGTCGAACTGCGTCATCGTCGTGGCAATTCAAATGACCGGACTGAGTGGGATTGAAAGAGGAGGTCATCATCGAGCTCTGGTCGGAGTTTGGTGATGACTACTGTGGCTTGTGGTGGCATAACTAGGTGGTTTAGCGGTGACATATTATTTTGAAGTTTCTGTTGAATCTTGAAATTTTTATTCGGTTAAGAATTTGAATTGTTGATGGTGGAAATGGGTTCAGACATGGTATTGCATTTGTGTGGATGGTTTGGATGATGAGATGGTTGGAGCAACAATGGTGTACGCGGACGATGCACGGGTTGTGCACTTGAAGTAAAGACCTGGTAATGGAAACAAAAACAAAGTAGAAGAAGAAAGAAAAGAAAAGGGGAAGAAGGTTGAGTTGTTTGGTGAGTCTACCTGTCTGAGTGCGTCGGAACAGAAGGATAGAAGGATGTGTTCATGAATTTTATACATGAGATCATCGACTTACAAAAAAATCTGGAAAGACGGTGTAGGGAGGAAGAGCATTTACGTTGGATGCTGGAAATAATAATATGGGCACACTTGTGCATGGTTCTAGGCCATTGCGTACTGATGGGTCTGTGGGCCTAGAAAGACAAAAGGAAAACAATATTTGTTGTAACCCTAGACTTCTTAAAAAAAGTAAAAGAGAAAAAAAGGAACAAAGTTTTAAATTTAGGTTTAAATTTAAATAAAAATATATTTGGGTAAGCATATAGAAATGTGTATGGGTTAGCTTGGGGTTTGTTGAATTAGGCCAGTTGAGTAGGCTTGGGACGTTACAATTAAAAAAAAGGAAAGTAGTTAAGTTTATATATATATATATATATATATATATATATATATATAGGGGTGTGTGCGTGTGTATAAATAGTGAAGATGTGTCGAATAGATTTTAGTGTGCGTGTTAGTCAAGAGAATCAATAGTGTATGTTCGTGTAAGCGACTTGACGTAGTTGTCACATTTAAAACGATTTCGAATTTAAACTAAGTTGATTTATTAAGCAATAAAATTTGTTTTAATTCAAAAAAAATCATCTATAATTAAGATAGAGTAAATTTAGTCACTGGACTAAACTAACGCGTAGACTATTAAAAATTGATCCATAATGACCTGTAAATTCTGATTTGGTTGTTCAATCAATTATTTAATTATTTGAGTTGTGTTTAGTTTCAATAATCGTAATTATATATTTTAATTTGACATCTGTTAGTGGAAATAAACACCATTCCACTATAAATTGAATTGACTAAATTGTTTGGACACCCTACTAGCAAAAATAAACACCGTTCTATTATTGTGTTAGTTTGGCATATTTTAGCAGTAAATATATTTGTTGATATATTATATTATCAATTGATAATATAGAATTGTAATTACATTCCTGTTTGTGTAAATTGGGTTATCGAGTTGAATGTCGTTTGTTAAAAGAACTGCTATATGCCGTTGAAACTGCTAAGTTATAATTTCTGGAAAGTAACTCAAAAATAAACTTAAGTTTTAATATCTGGATATAAATTGTTTTCAAGAAACTATTAAATGGATTATTTTGAATTAATTAATTTAAAGGGAAATATTAATTGTAACCAGATAATCAAGTTATTTTTAGAATGATATAAATCAACTATTTTAATGGAAATTGATTATTTAATTAATTTGTTTTCAATTAATTTAATAGAAAAGGTTTTAATGTATTTAAATCTTAATAATGTTTATTAAAGTTAATTAACCTTTAATAAACTTTGTTCAAAGTTAACTATTTTTACTTTAGTTAATATTGAAGTTAATTATTACCTTTTTAATTGTAATCATTTAAACTATTCATTTTCTTAAATAAATGGTGAGAAGTTAATTAATGTTTTTAATTAACAGATTTTGATAAGTAATTTGTGTAGTCAAATAGTAAGTTAATATTGGATAAATTATCCAAGGAGGATGTTTTAAACTTAATTAATCGTTTAATTAAGTAAGTGTTAGGGGTGGCAATTAGACTCGACCCAATGGACCCGGAATCGACCCGACGGGTCTTGGTTCTAGGTGGGTCGGGTTTTCTCGGGTTTAAACCGTACATTTCAAAAATTCGAACTCGGCCCAAGCTTCGGTTCGGGTCGGTTCGGGTTCAGTTGAATAATAACATTAAAAATAAATATTTTTAATGCTTTTTGGTCAGGTCTTTCGGGTCGGGTCTATACGGGTCGGGTTTGATTGGGTCTTGATTGTATTTTTCATCACCTAGACCCGACCCGAGATCCATCGAGTTCGGTTCGGGTTCAGGTCTTTTCGTGTCAGGTCGGTTCGGGTTTTCGGTTCCGGGTTCTAATTGCCAGCTCTAGTAAGTGTTAATGGTAAGTTAATTATCAAAGGGTAAGAGAAATTGGGTTGATGAAACACCCCACCTCCGTTAGGGTCACTCTCAAAGGGAATGCCCTAATTTTGGTGGAGGTTTATAAGTATAAGTCACAGATATACAAGACAGATATAAGAACACATATTTGTAAACAGCGGAAAATCAAGAACTTTTATTTCATAAAAGCAAATACGTGTTACAACAACATCACCATAATTGTCTTACATCCTTTCCAAAGACATAACATAATACTTTCATAATCTGTCTTGATTACATTATTTAAAGAAGCATAAATAAAACATAGATAAACTGCAAAAGCCCCATAGAGTTTGTCCAAAGCCATAGTTTCAAACGAAAAGGTCCAAGCGATACATTTCTCTTCTTCAAGCTGGATGTTAAGGCTGGTCAAGCTGCAGTGTTCCCTCCCTGTGGACCTGGGGGGGGGGAACGAAAGAAAAGTAGAGTCAGACATAAAGCCTGAGTAAGTCTAGTACTATTCTATCTATGAATAAAGAACTGGGTATGATAAGTATAAACAAGAAGTGGGAAAGCACTATAACTTGGTTAAGTTGTCTAGGGTCGAATATACTATCGTACCCCATGTTAATCTCTGAACCCATATAAACTAGTTCCCAACTGGCACCCCATAACCAGGGTGATGTGATCCATTCTATGATGATCGGCTCCTACTCGCATAGTTTCATGTGTCTTACGGCCCCCGCTGTTGTAGTTACCTATGCTGGTCCCACCACGGGGTGTATCAAGTCCCATGGTGGCGGCCCGACACAACCTTAGAATGCACAGGTATGCTACTGGTGCCCAGTGCTTTATTTTTCTGCGCCGGAGTGTGTGCACGCCCGCACCCCGTTAGAACCTACACTGCTACACCACCGCCGTTGATTTGACCTCTTACAATCAGCCCAGTAATCGTGCCCCACCCTGCCTAGTTTCAGGGTATCATGATACACCTTTTAGGGTTACTGCTGAAAAGGGTCCCCCGTTACTAGGTTTTCTATCTCTAGCCAACATGCTAAGTTGGTTAAGTGTTTTCTAACCTAACCCCCACCAGTCCGTTTAGTTTAGCATGTTCCATTTTGATTAAGTTTTTAGTTCACTTAATCCTAACAATCCTGACTCAGCCTTAATTGTCTTATTAAAGCCTTGACCTCTCACATTAGACAGGTATTGTTGTGGCTGCCTGTTGCCGGTTGGTTCCGGGCAGTCTTACGCCACAACTCAGTCTAACCTCGGGTCCTTATCGGGCTCCATGTTTAACCTCCCACATTGGATAGGTATTGTTGTGACTACTGGACAGCCGGGCGGTTCCGGGCAGGTTTACATCACAACTCAATCCAACCTCGGGTTAAACACATCGTATGTTCAACATTTACATATTTTGTCTTTCTTCTTTATTTATATGTAAATATTTGCGGCCCATTATTAAGTTAATGGTGTAAAGGTTACACCAATCATGGGCCCAACCCATACTTGAATTTGGGCCCTTCTACTTTATGTTTTCATTTATTAATTAAGTTAACCCAACGTTATTTTCCCCCGTTTAACACGTCCGTTTATTATATATATGTTGGGCTTAGCCCTTTTTAAGCCCAACTTAGCCATGCGAAAAGGGGAGGCTTAAAGCGAGATTACATACACAAAAAGGGGAAATGTGAACGCATGAACTTGAAATATGACGTTGGAAATACAAAATAGAAACTGGTGTACTTGCATAGTAGTGACATATACTTTGGTCATAAAGCATAAGTGACATAAATCAAACCATGTAAACTTGTAGTTAAGTTAAGAATACCACTATCGACACATAGGCTTAACTACAACATAAACCTATATTTTATTTAGGCATAATATCAAACATAAGCAATTCATGTTTATAAGATTACTACATGTTTACAAAGGTGCCTACTTTTGTTACTAACACAAAAGTATAGTTAAATTTGTTCACATAACCATGGCATAAATATTTCTAACATGAAATCATGATTTTTACTTTAGTCATGCAAACTTGCAAAAAGGGATTTTGAATCTAACCTAGCTATGTACCACATATGTCATCATATAATTCTTGTAAACAATATAGACTTAACATGGATTTCAATTATGCCAAATATCAATCATAGCCTAGTCATATTCATAAGTTTGCAAATAGGTTTTCTAGTACAAAAGCATGTCTTAATACATAAATCATGGTGCCAAATTTTCAACATAATTTCATATGGACTATGATAACCCAAACTTATTCCAATTACTTCACAAAAATGATGTTTGTATAAAAATACACATTATGATGGCATAGTAGCAAAACCCCAAACTTGCATGAATTTCAATTATTCAATCTACATACATGTAGCTTCAATATGGATTACATAATTTGCGAATATTCCAAACGTATACTTGCATAAAACTACCGCATGTAGTTTTTCATAATTGAATAACATAATTCGAGAATATCCAAACGTATACAATATTCCAAATCGATAAGAATCATAGTAACGCACAAATATGAATTACTTTATCGCCACAAATCAGGTATACAAACCAACACAATTATTTGTTCATACCAAAATAATACTCTACTTACAATTGTGTGGCGAATTCTCAAATTTAGGGATTTGAAGATGCGATTCCTTGTTGATTTGATTTGTTTAGGTTGCTTGATGCTTTAGAATTTGCCTCCTAATCCTCTCTCCAATTGGTGGCTACTCTTAGTCGTTCCTCGGCAACATGGCGGCTTTGTTCTTATTTTTGAATGAATAGATTAGGGTTGAGTCTAGGGTCATTTTTATAGAGGTTATGAACTGATTAGGACCATTGATGTTGCTTGGATTGATCGTAGCCATTCGTTCGAAAGAGGGACCAATTAGAGCCTGCCACCTAGCCCTAATGACAAAGCAGACCACAGAAAATCGGCCAAACACAGACCTGGCCAGCCAGGTTGGGCTGGGTTCGACCTGGCTCTGGACCAGGTCGACATGCCTGTCGACAGCCCTGTCGACAGCCCTGTCGACCTGGCTAGACCAGGTCGACAGCCCAGTCGACCTGGGTGCGTTAGGTGGGTGTTTTTCCGCCCTGGCCCATTGGGCCCCATTTTGGAATTTTAAACTTAATTCAGAAACTTCCGAAGGCCATATCTTCTTCATACGGACTCCGTTTTTCGAAAACTCGGACTCTATTTCGCGTATTTTTCCGAGACGAACGCAATGGCGTATCCCGTTTCCCTTAGTTCTTTGATTTCAGATTAATTATACTTTAATTTGTGAATTTCATAGTTATAGAATTCGCGGGGTGTTACAGTTGAACTATAATGATGACATTAATCCTAAGTTCGGAAAATAAATTGAATACAGATAAATCAGAAAGAGATTTTGAATTAGAAATTGACTATGTCGAATTTAGGGAAGTATCATTTACTTTCCCTTTTAAATCAATATTTAATTATTTTTTAATTATTTATTTATTTGTATTTACTTAGTTATCCGAATAAGGGAAATTTTAGATGGATATAATATGGAAAAAAAATCCTTATCCAAGATTTACCGATTTATAAATGATGATTCGTTGAATTTGAACTGTCGAACTATAATCGACAAAATATGATATGATAGTTGATTTGTTAATTGGATTGATTGAATATTGTGATGTGACCCAATAAACTTGATTAGTTTAAATTAAACGTCGACACATTTAAAGCACCTTATGTAAATCACTGTTAAAATATGGAATGTGAATCTTTTATGAAAAATGATTACAGTAGACAAGTCCTGATAATAAATATAAAAATTGAATCCATATAAATATGTTGATTTGATTGCTATTAAGTATCACTTGGCCCAAAAAGATATTAACGTTGTCCTTTCGAAGAGTCCAAAATCTATATTCCATTTCGATCTGATGTATACGTTGTAAGTCAGATTATTGAAGATAATCGAAGATGGAGTTTATGCAAGGAATGTTTTGTTAATCCTTGGTAAAAATTGTCTAAGATGGATTTATAGAATAGTGCATTCGGTTTGTCTAACCCTAGGATAACTTGTATGAACGAATGTCTGGCAGAGTAAGCTTGACATGTCATACAATTGATCTCTTCAAACTATGTTTGGTGGCGGAGAAATTCATTTCCCTTAGCTTTATACCTATGGTATTGGAGAAATCAATTTGTGATTTGATGGGTTTAACGATGCGGCATTCAAAGTAAATGAAGATGTGATATATAACCATGGCCTCAAGCTTCACAACCAGGAAAAAATTGGGAAGGCAACATGGCTATGTGGGTCGCTCTCATTAGGGTGTATTGTCACCTATCTAGAGAAATATTCACTTGCTTCTTTATTCTATCGATGATGTATGTAACAACCTAGGTTTTGGAGATTACTGTTAGTATTAAACTACAATTAAATATTGAGTTTACAAAATGAATTAATAAATAATAAGGAGGTTGATATTGTTTATTTTATATAAACAATATTTGGTGAATAAAACTTGAGTTTTATTTAACATGAGTTAATTAACCTCTTAAGATGCTATTTTAACATATGGATGGTTGGAATAAATATAGATGAATGAAAAATAAAGTTAGAATATTTTATTTATGGGTGTAGGTTGAAAATAACAGATGGCGGTGTTGGAGTATTGCCCTAGAGGCAATCCATTCGATGTGAATAATAACACTATTGATGTTATTATTTTATTTTGAATAAAATATTCTGTTATTTTATATTTACTAGGTAATATAAATATTAACATAATAGAAGTCCTTAGAATAATAATATAGAATTATATAGTTGCAAGTAAGTGGCTTGAACATGAGATTATACAATATATTACGTATTAAATTCTTAAATGTCCCTAGTCAAGTTTTATTGTTTATACAGGACAACAATAGAACATTGAGAATAGTGTATTGATTAATTGATGATCACATCTCATTGATAATTAGTATACGTGATATTAATGTTAAAACATAAATATATATCGGAGAGTAGCGTATTGGGCTGACCCACCATGAGAAAAACTACATGGAATATAATTAAGTATCATATGTTATTCTCATATTGACCGTGATGTAATGGTCCACATACCCTAAATCATTATAATTTTATTCGAGGATATTTGTGTTTTGATATCAACAAAAGTTACTTTTAACCGAGTAGATATTAAAGGTGATTATTGGATACATCTCGAATCGAATGAAATTAAGAATGATCTAAATGGAATTTAACCCTACAATATAAGCAGTGATATCCATAGGCCTCTTGATTGAGTGAGACTATGAAATGCATGGTCGTGCTCAAGTATTGATTTGTTTTATATAGTCTACTCATCGATCAAAATAAAAGGATTAAATTATAAATAGGATGTTACATTCCATGCCTCCAGTTTAATCTTGGATATATTGGTTGAAAGGATTATTACATTGATACACTGGTCACAAAAGTTTGTATTGAATCGTTGATTTTATTATTACAACTTGGGTAACAACGACGTATTACTAGATGCCAATCACCGTTTATGATTTTAAATACGATCTAAAATCATTGCCAACATTGTAATCGTAACGTCCTGTATTTTTGATCGATTTAGTTTTGAATATTTAAATTGGTTTTAATAATTGAAATGGTAATATAAATTGATTCAATATTAGTTAAACTAATTTAAATGTATAAATATATATATTAAATATAAACGAGCTCGCAACGACGCGGTAGTTCGTAATATTTAGTTTTGAACTTCAATTGAGTGTACACGATCCATTATAAGTTGGAATTCATAGAAATTAGAATTATTTGAATCTATTAAGCTATAATTTTGTAATAAAAGATAAAAATCAAGATTTCGTATTTTATATTGTGAGTTATGGCCAAATCAAATTTTCAGAAAGTCGCTATAGAATCATTTATAAACCATAACGATTTATTTAATAAAATGAATCGATTATAAATAAATTGAATATTGGTTCAACTTGAAAATATAATATCGAGTTTAAAATCCAAGTTAATTTATTCTAGAGTTATATGAGTTCAATTTGTGTGTATATATATAAAATAATTTATTTGTTATTTTTGAGTCGATTTATATTTAATTGAATTTAATTTTAAATTTGTCTATTTAAAATTAATATCTTCTCCATATGATTGAATGAGACTATGACACATGTTCTGGTGTGTTCAGAATAATGGTATAACCCTAGGAATATAATGATGTTTGTTGAGCTGAAATAGGAGTTCGAAATCATAATTTATTTTAATTAAATAAGTTCACATCGGTTCAGAATGAATGGGAAGCCAACCTAAACCCTTATACACAATAAATTTTTATAGCCTATTCCTTACATTCAAAGTATTAGCTGAGAACCTATCTATAGCTACATCTTCTCCTTTCATTTTCATCACGTATGATTTGCGTTCTTCTTCCCACAAACTTGACAATACGCTGCGAACCCCTCTACCACTATAAGCCTAACCCTACTCGTACCATCTTGAGGAGGACGTTGTTCCTATTCTTATACCTTGCACCTATGTATAACGCCATCACCTTCGATTGTTACTCCATCCTCAAACCAGAAACCGAATTCGATCTTCCCCCTTTACTTATTTTCTTCCAGTAAATTGCAAAACACAAAATCCACCGTATAAAAAAATGAAATCGAGAATACGAATTGAAAACCGTTGGTTTCCTGAAGCTCCACCTTACGTGAGACACTTATGTGAAAGGGGGGGGGTACGATGTGGATTAGCCGCGAGTTCAGGTGGAGGCGACAATGATTTGGATGACGACTGGAAGGGTGCGGTGATCGATGGATAAACTAGGGTTTGAACTAAGTGATTCTAGCTTCTGATGATTGTTTGGGGGTGCGAACTGTAGTGCGTTTCTCTGATAATGATTTGGAAAGATCAATAGTGGGTTGAACGACGAGGAGATGGGAATTGTGCGATGAACTGGAGTTTGAAGTGATGTTTGGACGAGGTGAATTGGGGGGTTTGAACTGTGTGAATATGGGGAGCTGTGGGATCGACAATGATACGTTGGGAAGTGGATGACCGGGTGCGTGCAGTGGGATGTTGGATTGTTCAATGTACCGAAGTGAGCTTGAAATTGAAAAGGTAAATATGTGATGGCGGTTGACTACGAGTTGTATGATGAAATGCCAGAATGAGATGTGGCAGTTTTGGGGGATTATATTCGGCAAAATGGATCGATGAGTGTTTATTTGCTCGTGATTGAACGAGATTAGCAATACAGTAACGTATACCATTTTTGTAAAATTCAAATTATATAAAATAATTTATGTATTCATTGTTACTCATTAATTTAAATAAATGAATAGTTAATCATTAAATATAAATAAGTAATCATAGGTGATAAATTTATTCGAGATAATCTAAGAAGATGTGTAACCGAGATGATATAGAATATAATTAGATATTCAGCCAAAAGGAAAATCGAGGTGATTTAAACTCACTCAGTTAAATAATTGGACTATTTTTAATAGTTCAAATTTAAATTATTGCTTGTTGATTGATATAAAGTGATAATAGTATATATATATATAATATTATATACATAGTATTAGTGATTTGATACATACATACATACATATATATAATATTGGTGATTGGATATATTTCCGCATATATATATATATATATATATATATATATATATATATTAGTGGATGATTTCCCTATGCGCCCACAATACATATAGTGGATGACCTTCTATACCATGATATCCTACCTCAAAGCAGGATGGGTATTATTATTGTTGACTAACATCTGTGGATGCAGGAAGAACAGGTTGGAGGGATCCAACGGGATTCCTCAACGTTTGTATATTGTTTTATTTGTTTCACATATATGCTGACATGATCTATAACCTGTGATATTTTTATGAAATGTTTGGATGTGTAAGTAGAGCTTGACCTTGATTTTGGATAGTTTGAGTGCCCTCAATAATAAATAGATTTTAAATTGAAATTGAAATATAAAAAGGGCTTAAAAGAAAATGTTTATTTTCAAATAGAAACGTTCGCTTAAAATCTGAATTATAAGTATAATTTAAAAGTAAATATTTTTTTTAAACAAATGAGATGAGGAGGCAATTTGATAAATGACATTATAAGAAGTGAAATTATTATTATTAGGAAATTTGAGGATAATGTAAATTATGTGGAAATTTGGGAAAGAAATGGGAATCGAATAATAAACCGTTATTTTAAAATAGATTGAAAGTTTCCAGTTTGCAAAGGAAAATATAAAGAAGATATTATGAAATAACTCAATAGAAGTTATAATAGAAAGGAAACTTGAGTTTGCAAGTACAAAATCAAGTTGACTAAGTAAGTCAAGTATGAATTGTATTGTGAAATATTATTCACGGGTGAGGTGAATAAAGACTAGTGCGAATAACTTATAAACAGGAATACGTTAGAAAGAAAGTTAGGAAGAGTTGTTTTTAAATTTATAATTTCTAATGGAATTTAAGTCGAACTAAATTGAATAATAATATAGATTGTATTAAAGAATTTTATATACGATTATAAGTAATAAATATTAATAGCAAGGATTTACAAAAGATTTTTATATACGAATATTTTATCAAGTGAAGTTATTGAAATAAAACTGGGACGAGTATAATAAATCTAAGAAGATTTTATAAAATTATTTATTGAATTAGAACTCTATATAGAACCTGGTTTTGTAAAGGTCAAATCGAAATTAAGTGGGTAAATAAAGATTTAGTAAATGGTTTGTAAATCATATCTTTAAATGGAACATTCGATAATAGTTGCAGCAAATGTTTTGAAAAGCATATTTTAAGTAAAATATTTGAAATGGTGATAAGTTTGCGATAAATATCTCGTTTCAAGTGATAATGGATATTGGAATTTCTATTCGTTTAGAAGATAAGAAATGGAGTTAACGAAATTAGAAACTGACTAGAGATTAGTGAGAAGAATGGTTTTCTGAGTGTCGATCTGATGTTGGTTTCGACCTTCGGGGGTTATTCTCTTACTAGTTTACGGGTAGGCCTATTGACCAAGATGAGAAATACGTTCTTAAAAGTATTTTAAATTGAAAGGGTTTTGAATATTCTTATATTAATATAAGAAGAGAAATGAGTATTCCAAATACTGGAAAAGAAGAGAAGATAAATTTAACGAATAAGGAGGCTAAATGAAAAATGGACATTTAATCAGCAAATTCAATTTTCTTTTATGGATGAATGGTTGTTTTATTTGACAGTTAGATAACCGACTATCAAATCTGGCCTACATGGTTGTTGGTACGAAAAGACAGGGATCGAATTTTGTAACAACCCGCATTCTACGTATCTAGGATCATGGAATATTTATTTCTTTTTCGTATGAAGTCGTATGGTCGTGTAACTTTGGGAGACAACTATTGGGGTCATTTCCCATGTTCATAATTTTTGCCGATTTTTAAATGACCTTTTTGCCCCTAGCCGATATTGTTTTGGCCATAACTTTTGATTGGAAAGGAATTTTGACCTGAAACCACTTTCATTAGATTCGTTTGATGGTTTACCTTTCCGTAGAGTGGTCACATTAACCAAACGGACTCACCGTTTGGGAGATATGGCTGAAACAAGTTTCAGATAGTGAAAAATAGCTTAATTGGGCTTAACCGGGTGATTAACAGCTAGGCCCAAAGGGGAATTTCGGGATTAGGGTTATGAGAGGGATGAAAGGGTTAGGAAAATCATTTCATTTTAGTTTTCTCAGCCGCTACAAGCCTTCCTTAAGCTCTAGCATTGGCCTCCATCTTCTAAAACACTCCAAAACATATTTTTTTGTCATCTCTAATCACATATTAGCTTAATCTACATCAAATCAACACGGATTAGCATAAGGATTGTTATAGAGCTGCTGGAACACATAGAGATTGGATCCAAATCAGAGATTATTTCAGATCTATAGTTTACTTGGTGGCAAAGGTGAGTGATTAGCTTGCTTTTTCACTAATTATGGCTAGTTATGGTAATTAGCGAAAATTAGCGAAATTATGGCTCAGAAAAATCTAGAAATATTTCTAAAATTCTAAAACATCATTTTGTGACTCTGATACGAAGTTGGGTTAATTTCGACTAATTTTGTTAATCCCGGAATTTAGGGGATTAAGGGGTGATTAGTGATAATTAGCGAATTTATGCATGATTAAAATCTGGAAAAATATTCTAAAATTCTGAAATATTGTTTTAGACCTCTGTTAGAAAATTTGGTTAATTTGGTTAAGTTTTGCTAATCCTATCATTAATTATGCTTGAACATGTTTAAGGGAAAATATGGGGTTTTGGCTATGTTTGATCCATTTTAACCCATCATATTGTTGTTTTGGTGTTTGTGGTTGATTATACATGTTGCTATGACTTTGTGGTATGCTTTGTGATTAATTAGAATAGCTAGAATGGTCGAAAATGTCGTCGAATGGCGTAAAATGCTCGCTGGAAAAGTTGCAGAAAAACAGTGCAGGTTTCGGATCGAATCGGAGGAATGGGCTCGGACCGGATAGAGGACTGGGCAAGGGATCACCGAACCGAACCGAACCGATAACTTGGCGCAAGGGCAAGATGGAAGGCCACAATGTTTGAACTGGGATCGGATCGGGCTAAGGAAGAAGGAACCAGATCAACTCGAAGGGAAGTAAGGGGGATCGAATCAGAGCGGATGGGAATAGGAATGAGGGATCAGATCGGACCAGAAGATCAAGACAGGGACGGAAGGAAGACAGTTGACGAACCGACCCGATGTGACACGGAGAACCCGAACCGAACCGATATACTATGAATGGACTTGGAGACCCCGACCCGGCCCGTATAACTACCTCCGAACCGAACCGATGTATGGTGATGGATTTGAAGACCCGACCCGATCAGCCAAGGGTGATGACGATCCGAACCGCCACCAGGTGGATGCCACGAGCCAAACCATGTTGACGATGGAGAGTTGAAGACCGATCCGAACCAACAGGGAAGGATACCTGAGAACCGAATCGATCCAGTATTGACCAATAACCCGAGATGCAAAGGAAGTCCAAGTAGGAAGTTAGAGCTCAGGATTCAGTTGGGGACCAACGAGTTCACTTCATGATTGGACTCTGCTGCGGGACGTATGCAAAGGGGTTGTCGGTGTTTATAACTTTGGTTCACCATTGAGAGACGGATCGTGGGCTTATAGTGATAGTTGTGCGGGATTGGATTCCGTCATGGCCCAAAGAATTAGGTGACCAAGGTAGTGGATATCGTATGCTTTACACACCGAGTGAGAGATGTGAGGATGGTTGCTATGCTTGATTGTTTGCCATCACTATGACTTGCACACCCCCACCCCCGTATCCTTACACCATATGTTAATGGCACCTTAGAGGGTTGTACAGTATGTAGTGCTAACTCTTTGGTTGCAGGTCCAGGTTCAGGTATGATTGGATTATAACTGTTATTGTTTTGTCTTGTTGCTTATCGCTCATACCAGACTTTTTGTCTGACCCAGAGTTTTATGTCTCTTCTTATTACTTTGGGTGCTCACACGAGCAGACTAGAGACAGGTTAGCTGGGTATGTACGGGTAGCTGATCCGGAGACGAGCAGGAGGCTTCCACATATGATATATATAGTATTCTCCCTGTGTTGTTGAAGATCACTGCTTGGGCATTAGTCGTGCATCTTCTACTTTAGCTTTCTTTTGTTTTAGAGACAGTAAATTTGGAAAGTTGTAATAAGCTGTATTTGGATTTCCGCTACTATGTTGGTTTAGTTTTCAGCTTATGCACTGTCTCGCCTGTTTTATGTCAAGATTATGTTATTATTATATTTTGATTCGATGTGCTGTGAGACATTCTACAGGTTCCTTGTTAGTTCATTTTCTTCTTTTCTTTCTTTGGCGACCGTTCCGTGCTAGTTGGGCATGTGTACAACGCACTTTTGGAGGAAATGTCGGCTAGTGAGGGGCGGGCCATCACAAATTTATTCGAAAACCATTCTGAACCAACTAATACGTAAACATAAAATATACAGATTGAAGATGGAGCAGTGAGGATCGTGGATCTTCATAAGTGAGAGGACTACTTGTCGAATTATCTAGAGTCGCACCCGGAGATATTTTGATGGTGATCCCGTCGTGGTTGAAATCGACGGATGGCAAAGGTTACTCACTACTAATCCATAGGGCGATTCCTAGGATATGGCAGGAGGGTGCCTTCGGTTTGTCCAGTCCCAGGACAACTTGTATGGACGATTGTATGACAGAGTATTTCCAGAGGATAGCTTAAGTTGATTTCTTCAAACGTATCGTAGTTGGTTGCGGAGAAGGGCATTTTTCTTAGCTTAACAACCAAGGTATTTTTGTGGATGCCAATTAGTGATTTTCTAACAGATCCGACGATGTGGCATTCAAAGTGAATGGTGGCCAGATGTTGTAAAGAAGTAATTTTAAACCTCAACCCTCACAACCGGGAAATGATAAAAATCGGGCATGCAATGTGGCTAAGTGGGTCGCTTCCATTAGTGTATATTGTCACCATCTAGAGAATATTTGTTTTTGTTCTTCTTTTCTCTTATGTATCTCCTGGGAACAGTTATGTTGTTAGCAATCGTAAGGTGACAATAAATTCGATACACACAAGAGAAATGAGTGGTCGGTCATGTGTGGCTGAGTTGCAAGATGTTCTTGTTGAACTCCGCTGATCAGAAGGTGGTTCCATACCTTGTCATAGTTGGAAATCTAATCTCCAATAAGCGCCGCAGTTTTTGATTTTATATTATGTGTGTAAAGCGTGAGATGCAAGCGTTCTACTAGATAGTTATTTATTTGATTTAGACATTATTACAATATCAGAATAATTATGATTTCAAAAATGGTTTGGGTTATCTTAAGGTAAAAACCATCCGTGTATATGTGTGGATTGGTTTTACGATCATCCTTTTCTTTCGAAATGATTTTTAACTTTAAAATCAAGTGGGATGATACCAATAGTTTAGTGAGTTTCTTTCACGGTAGTTCACCAGACTGATTCCGGCATTTGTAATGCTCGGGTTAGACCGAGTTTTACTGGTTCAGAGACTTTAGAAGACAAGCTAGAGGAGTTCAGACATATGATATATCTAGATATTATTTCGCTATGTGTTGTAAATGAGGATAAACTGCTATAACTGTCCATATGTATTGGATGTCCACTGTACTCTGATAATTCTAAGTGTTATTTCAAGTTTTGAATAAAGATTTATTTTCTATATTATATTTTATTCCATTGTGATGTGAGACTCTGTGTATTGTGGTTTATTTGTTTCTTCTTCATTTTATTTTATTTTAATCTTTCTTTTTTTCTCACCCTCCAATTTCTTTCTATTAACTATCTAGTGTTTTCGATACTTGGATTTTGGCAAGTAATACAGGATTAATTATTATTGTTGAAATTTGAGCATCGAATTCCTCGGGTCGTTACAGTGGTATCAGAGCGAGGTTTAGTGGTAACCTTGGCTCTGTGGCGTAACTCGATAAAGATGGGGTTAGTAATACCCTAGATTGAGTTTGAGTGTATATATATGAGAGCGCTTATTTGTAGAATTTATATAATTTTTTTTATATTGTGTTATATGATCAGTTCAATTTTAAAATGTCACCTAACATGATATTGTTTTATAAAGAGAGGTAAATGAAATAATTTTGCACAAATTATAACTTTATATAGAAAAGAAACAATTTTCTTAAATTATGTGGTATTTTATTGCTTGATTGATTTGAATATAATTCAAATGAGATTATGAATTTGGATGGTGAAATATAACCAGAAGATGAAATAAATGATTTTTTTTGAAATAAAAATCGGAATTAGAAAATATAAATTGGAAGCTAAGGAAACAAATTCAATTATAATGAATTGAATGGATCGAAACATGATTGAAGTAAGTTAAATAGATTTAGAATGAGACTGAAACCATATTAAACTAAAAAGAATTATTAAACTAAGATGGAATGAAAATTCTCGAATTTAAGCTGAAATATAAATAAATTGAAATTGATGATCTGAATATAACTCGATGCATATAGTTTGAATGTATCGAGTGAAATAACAAGTGAATTGCAATAATCCAATTTGAGTATTAACAATTGAATATAACTTAAAATATTTTTCCATTGAGTTGGGCTATAAAATTTAATCTTGAAATAAAAGTAAATGTGTTTATATATTGAATAGTGAATATAAACTCAGATTATATAAACTTGAGTTGAATATAAAATGAATGGAGAATGAATTAAATTGAGTTTAGTTGAACTTGGAACTCAAGTATAAATTTAATTGGACTTGTAAATTAGAAATAAAATCTGGAACTTGGGTTATAATTGAAACCCGACTTGTTTATAAGTAGATATATATATGTATATATATATATGTATGTATGTATATATATATATATATGTATAAATATATATATATATATATTTGAATATGGTGTTTTTAACTATCATGATTTGGGCAAGAAAACAAATTAATGAATGAACGGGTAAATTTTAAGTGATTGTAATCAAATAGGAATGGATGTGTACATGATTATATAGGTTTATCGGATGGAAGCAAGTGTGAGGAATAAATATGGGTTCCCAAACAAAAAAGGTACATATTTAATATGGAATTTTATGGGCCTGTTTGGCAAGTCGCTTGGCTTTTTAATTTTCTTTTTGATTGGAGAAGGCCCAGAGAGGCATCGGGTAGTTGTGCCAAGTGACCCGTAAAAATGAGACGCTGGTGAAATTTTTCGAAAATTTAGGGAGTTAGAAAAAAATTCAACAGTTTTGAAATTTTTTCTTAACAAAAAGTTAATCGAAGTTAAGGATTTTTGAGTAAACTTGAAAACTAATGAATTGGTTGTGTAGTAATAATATTAAGGTGAGTTTCGAGTTGCATGAATCGATTGTTGGAAGTAAATAAGGTGTAGCACTTTTCCTACTTAGTAATTTCGAGGACGAAATTCTTTTAGGGGAAAGGAATGTAACTTCCCGTATTTTTGATCGATTTAGTTTTTAATTTTTAAATTGGTTTTAATAATTGAAATGGTAATATAAATGGATTCTATATTAATTAACCGAAGTTCGAATGTGTGTGTGTATATATATATACATATATATATATATATATTAAATATAAATGAGCTCGCAGCGGCATGGTAGTACGTAATATTTAGTTTTGAACTTCAATTGAGTGTACATGATCCATTATAAGTCGGAATTCATTAAAACAAGAAATATTCGAATCTGCTGAACTATGATTTTGTAATAAAAGAGAAAAATCAAGATTTGATATCTTATATTATGAGTTATGGCCAAATCAAATTTTCATAAAATCGCTATGGAATCATTTATAAACCATAACAATTTATTTAATAAAATAGATAGATTGTAAATAAGTTGAATATTGGTTTAACTTGAAAATGTAATATCGAGTTTAAAATTCAAGTTAATTTATTATGGTGTTATATGAATTCAGTTTGTGTGTATATATATATGATAATAATATTTTATTTGTTATTTTTGAGTTGACTTATATTTAATCAAATTTAATTTTAAATTTGTCAGTTTAAAATTAATATCTTCTCTATATGATCGAATGAAGCTACGAAACACGTTCCAGTGTGTTCAGAATAATGGTATAACCTTAGGAATGATGTATGTTGCGTTGAAATAGGAGTTTGAAATCACAAGTTATTTTAATTAAATAAATTCACATTGGTTTAGAATGAAGGGTAGCCAACCTAAACCCTTTGTAATAACCCACTATTTCAAACCATTCAAATTGACAATAAACAACACATGTCAGACTTGAATTGCTTAAAACAATGAATTGTTATTTAACTAATGAGGTAAATGCAAGTCAGAACACAAAATCACAGAAACATAAGCAGAGTAACTCGCAGTGGAAACATATTAGTACATAAATTCTTACATGTTATATGATACGTAATAGTACATAGAGATTCATAAGCTGATACAATAGATAAAGCACATATAAATACCGATAATAAGATCGGATAATAGATAACTACATATCTGATAACTGGAGGTGGTCCAAATGATATTCTAATCCCCAAAGTGCGTCATGAACGGCTACGGTGCTCAAGTTGACCCAAGCATACAGACAAAGAAACAATATACTTGAGTCAGGAGTTATAGTCTCATATAAGTGAATTAACTCAAATGAAGTGTCCACTGAAAAGTACAGTAACTTAAAGGATGTTTTGGATTTCCATCCTCTAAGGATACGCGAAACTAGTATCTATACAATAGTACGCTATTATTGTAATGTCTATTCAGTAAAGTAAATATAATGAAAATAGCGTAAGCGGGATTACCATATTACCCTTACGCAGTTTATAGGCATTACAGTCTATACAGTACCATAAATTCACCGCACTGGTATTATCAGAGGGCACTCCATAGAAGGCAGTACTGAATCAAAATCGTATGGGGCTCGCATAGGATAAATATGACAAGGCACTCTAGGCAATACCCAGGGTAGGAAACTACCAGTTGCTCTCCCAAACCGGTGGTAACGCATAGCAGCAACTACCGCCCTCCTAGGAACACACCCCCAAATCAAAGGGGGTCCCCCAAATCAATCACATAGTAATAGAGATGTTATCGAAGAAGCATTTTCGATATGAGGTGCGACCTCAATTAGTCACGGTATAACTCCTGTTTTAGTCATTTCAATTATGACCCGAAGGTCAAGGCCGTCACCGTTCGCCTTCTTCGATCCAGTAATCGCCTCCAGGCCATCCTGCTTCATTCCAGATACTCCATCTCATACACAGTTGTTAAAGTGGTATCGACACTGACACAGAGTATGCCACTTACCGACTCCGGTCTCTTTAACAACCAATGCTTACAATTTTCACACCGTGGCTATTAGATTTGAAATCATAATTTCAAGTATCACAAATCGATTTATTTCAAGTATTGCCCCAAATCAATTATTCAAATAATTTATCATTTGTTCGATTAATATTATAAACCAATATTCACCCTTTGACTCACTAGACTGGATTGGACATAGATTTTATTCAAAATAAAATAAAATAAAATAAATACATTTAGAAAAGCTAAGTTTTGAAAATAGTATATGTATATTAAATTTAAAATAGTGTATATACATATATTTTTGGAAAATAATTATAAAATACATATGGTTAAAGTAATCAAATCATTTTACAAAAGAATATTTATAAAATCTAGTAATGCGGAAAATTACTTTTATGAAATTTCAGTTATATTCAAGTAATATTGATCCAATTCAATTCTAAATCCATGTCTTACAATTTCTTTCCCAACTAGATTTCACATTTAAATCAAATTCTTTTGATTTGGTTCAATTTCAATACTTCATGGTTAAACGATTCTCAAATCATTGTTTACCTTGAATTTCACGTATTCATTCATATAATGAATCCCCAAACTACTTTTAGCGTTAGCTATGGATAAAAATCCTTCTTATATACTCATGGCGAAATTCCATTGACAAATCATATATTAAAATAAGTTTTGAAAACATTTAAAAAGTCTTTGCAAATCTTTTACATTAAATCATTAAATTCAAAAATTATCATATTATTAAATTTATTATATGAACATAAAGTTATAAAGAATATATTTAAATAAATTAACTTAAGCGTTAACATGCAAAAATCACTTTAAAACTTATTTTAATACAAATTAAATTTCTATTAAATTCAAGTAAAAATTTAAATAAGATTTCTGTAACGACCCGTATTTTTGGCAATCAAATATTTAATTTAATTTATTATTTTAAATATTATATTTGGAATATAAATGGATTTTAATATTTAATTCGTTATTTAAAACGAATATAGAACATTAATTTATTTTAATTATAAAACGAGCTCGAAATGGCACTGTAGCTCGTAACATGGAATTTCGAACTTCAAGTGAATATACAGGATCCGATATAAGTCGGATTTCTGTGAAACCAGAAACGTTGGATTCATATTGATGAAAATTTTCATATGAAAGAGAAAAATATGGATTTCGTGTTATATTTTGTTAGTTATGGACAAATCAAAATTTGAAATAGTCGTTATGGAAATCGTTATTTAAATATAGGCCTTTAAAATGGCCATTTTGCAAACGGACTCCGTTTCCGACGAAATCAGTTTCATTGGAACCATAACATTAAATTATTGTACGGTGTTAAATTGCATAGCAAACCGATGTCGTGTGTGACCACAGCGGCCGTAAACGCCCATTCATTTTCTATAAAGCGTAATTAATTTAATTTAATTCAATAAAAGGATATTTGCGTATAACTAAAGCAGACGATCGGATCAGGTCGCAAAACCAGTTCCATTGAGTTCGTATCGACATTTAGAGTCAGGATAGATATATAGTTTGTTATTTTTTGAGACTGGGTAAATTGGTGTCCAAAATGGCATTGCGGTGCGTGTAAAAAGGGCGTACCCGGAACAGTCTCAGAATGCGACGAAACTAGTGCCGTTGGGTTTGTATTAATTAAATATTCTAGAATTTTCAATTTTCGTGTCAATCGGACTTACCGTTTGATCATGGCAACGTTGAACATCCAAATCAATTATATTATTTTGGTCAATTCAAACAGAGGTAACTTTAAACGAATAAACGACTGGCCAAATGAACTCCGATTTGGATGAAACAAAGTTCATTGGAACCGTTAGGAAGAGGTCTAGTGAAGTGTTAAGGTCTCATATTTTTTGGATTTTTTCTGTAATTATAGGAATTTTAAATGCTTGATTTTTCATCGATATTTATAAAGGACTTTTCACAAACGACCTCGGAATTCGACGAAACCTGTCCCATTGGGTCCGGAATATTTTTTTTATGTTAGGATTACCTTATTTTGTCAAAAATGGAGGTCGGATAAGATGTTTTCTTCGCGAAAAGCTCGCAGCAAAAGTTAGTGATATTATAATAATAATAAAATTGATCCATCCTTATATATAGGCCAAACGTAACCCTTTGTTTTCGTCAAACTACACTCAATGGTCAATAGACCTTTACGCCGCCACTTCAAACAATGAACGAACAACAACTTCGCATCTTCTAACTCAAATCTTTTTCAATCCGCTCAGTATTTTCGAAATTTTCTAGCATAGAAAATATCAAGCTCAATGTGCTCTTGTTAATGAACGGTGGTGATCGTGAATGGTTAGTCGAGGTGGCTGCAGTTTCGCTCAAAGGTGGGACGCGTTCGTGGTTCACTGCTGATGATCGAAGGGGCAAGGGAGGACCGGGTTTTGGGAGATATTCATGTGGGTTGAGGCGCAGAGTTTGGTACCTCCAGATTTCCGTCTGATGACCGGAAAGGACAGTGGCATGGTGAAGTTTTTGATCAACGTCATGGTCGAAAATCTGTGAGGTGCGGTGATCGTATATTTGCAGTATGGGTTTCAGGTAGTACAAAGAAGAGAACAAGGAAGATAAAGGAGATCGTCGGCTCGTATAATCTTAACCCAGAATTTATTAACACTAAGTTGTAATTAACATAGTAATTATTTAATTAATAAACTGATTTATATGTTTATAAATCGTGAACATGGAATTTGCTAAACTAAGAACAGTAAGAAGACAAGGATGATGATCAGGGCATAATAATTATGAACGCATGGAAATATCGGCCTGATTAGTTCTAGTAAGACAAGTAATTAGATTAATTTCAAAATAGGATTAACCTTAGTAAGAAAAATTAATCAAACCCTATTGCTATAGGTATTGAGAATGGGAATGGAGCTGATGGATAAAGTCAGAAGAGTCCGTCCAGTTGGACTGTGCGAAATGAAGACTAAATCTGCCATGTTTTAATTTACAAAGTAATTTATTTATTTAAAACTAACATTTAAAGTTAATTATTATAATTAAATTAGTAATGTTTAGTACGTTAATAACATTCTCATTTTTACAGGTTGGAAACAAAGCACTGTAAAGAGGGAAAAGTCGGTCTGTCTTCCTTTTGGATCCGGCTTAACACTTAAAAAAAATGTAATTTATCAATTTGATTAGTATAAGATTAGTGATTAAAAATAATCAATTATATTTAAATCGTATAACTTTAAATAGTGATAACTCAATCATGTGATATCAGAATTGGTCAACCGGATGCCGTTGGAGTCGTCTTCGCGAGTACGACGTCATGGAACAAATCTGGAAGTGATTGGAGTCAGCTGGATTTTGGTTAAGTTAAACAATGATTTAATTTAACTAAAATGAGATGCTTCAACACCAAATGGAAATCAAGGTGAGTTAAACTCACTCAGTTACCCAATTTATATTTTATATAAATTGGGTTTTTGTTTTGTATGCTCTGATTGCCAATGGTTGACTGTTTGCTAGTTATATAATTATTTGTTGATTCAACTAATAAAATTGAACCGTTGTTTAATTTCAACGAAATACCAAATCATTATTTTAACGACTGGATCCAATAGAGGTAGCTTACCTTATTGGTTACATTTATTTATAGACATGTTTAATTGTTTGAATTGTTATGTTGATTAGTTGATGTTAAATAGTCGTTATTTATTGTTATAAAAATTATCAGTTAAATGGGATTGAATGATTTGATTGGAGCTAACCAATTTGTATATAGGGAAGAACAGGTTGGAGGGATCCAACGGGGTTCCTCAAATATATTATTTATTTTCATATTATCACATATGAACTGTCCCGATTGGGTGATTAATTTGATTGTTGATCATTGACTGAAAATTCAACCTGTGTTTTGTTTTAACCAATGGGCAATATTGGTTGGGTAATCGGCAGTAAATGGCCTATAAAATAAATTGTTTTGTTTATAATGATTTACCGTCAGGTGAATCGATAGAAATGAAGTTAATTTTTTTATTTTATAACTAGGAATAGATTTTGAAATATATTATTCGAATAAAGTTTTATTAAAAAGGAAATAAATATTTATATTTATTATTTAAATTTAGATTTATGATTAACTGATTTTATAAGGAAATTCTGATGTTAATCAGAATGGTATACAAGTGAATAAAAACTATCCTGACGATTTAAATTGGATAATTGCTTTGGTAAGAAACAATTAAATGGAATTATTTAAATTAGTTATATTATTAATTAATTTAAAGGGAAAACGAATTGGAATGGGTTAATGAGATAATCGGATTTGCGTTGACTAAGTTATCAGTTTTATCTGGAATTGATTACTAAATTAGTTTGTATTGAATTAATCAAATAAAATAGCTTAATGAATATTGTTTTAATTTTAATAAGAATTTTAAAAAGAATTTTACCGTTTATTTTAATTAAAGAAATTTACTATTGAAGTAGTTAATAATTGAAATAAATTACTATTTTAATTAATAATAAATTAGAAAATTACTTTTGAATTAGAATGCATTTAAAAAGGAAGTCAAAATTTGAATGAAAGCTAGTTGAATGGCGAAAGGAGTTTATGTACGGGTTTTATATTTAAAATCCAAATTTTTATAATGAAGTTCTAAAAGGAAATTCAAGCAGATACGATAACTTAAATCAAATGTTTACTTAATATTCGAATTTAATAAAAAGGGGATTTGAGATGAAAAGGGTTGATATTGAACCAGAAATATATAAATGGGGTTTATAAAAAGAGGTGAAGTGGTAAATCGTTAATTTTAGATTAACATTACTTAAAATGGGGTTTAGTAAAATTGGAGAATTGAAATAAGAATTTCAAGTGGGAAAGGGTCAAAAGGATTTGGAAAAGAAATGGTAAAAGTGGATTTGGGTAAGGAAGCGAGTCATAGGGTTGTATAACCAAATTTGAATTATAAATGAATTTGTTAAAGAGGCAGAGTTAAAAAGTGGCGTTTTAAAGAAGTTGCTTAATTAGTGAAATAAGGAAAATGGGTATATTTGAGAAGGAGAACTTCAAAGAGGAAAGAAGGTTATACGAAATCATATTTTAAATAAAATAGTTAAATGGAATTGGTATTGATATTAGAATGAAATATGGAATTTTGGATTACAGCTTATATTTATCTGAAGACAAGGACGTTGTTGATCAAGGTCTGAGCGGTAATTAAAATACCCCAACTTGAACGACATCAGGATTATCTGAGGATGATATTAGTTGGTAATGGTAAAAAGGGTTAGTAATAATTTATTGTTTCCATTGCAGAAATAACAATGCAACGTTAAATGAAGAGTTGGAAAATATATAAAATGAGGATTCTAAAGTAAAGGGGAAGGAAAAAGGATTATCGAAAATATAACGATATTTTCGAGTTGGAAAGGAAACGTAAAATTTAGTTCTATTCTATAAGAATAAGCATGGATTATTGTTTTTACGTAATAAGTAAAAGATATTTTCGTAATGTTGTTTTACGAGTAACAAGTTGAACAGATTTCCCTATATTAGTTAATAATGTGGCTAATGTTTTGGAAGTGAAAATGGAAAACCGGATATGATATAGAATTTTCCTAAGTAATCAAATGAATTTGTTTAAAGAAAATCTTATGGTAAATAAGAAGTGAAAATATATTTATAATATCGAAGTATTTAAGAGTTTAAAATTTACATTTATTTTAATAAAAAGGCCAATTGATGCTGAATACTGAATCAGTGAACTCATTGGTTTTCCATGATTGAATCACTGTTTATTTTGATAGTTAAATAACCGACTATCAAATCTGTCCAATACGATTGTTGGTACGGAAAGACCGGGATCAAATTTATATTCGAAAACCATTCCGACCAACAAATACATGAAGATATTAGAAGATGATCGAGATGAAATGTTGAAGACCGTGGATTTTCATAAACGGAAGAAGCACTAATATTCTCTGCCTTGCAAGCAGAGATAATATGTGATTCTGTCGTGGTTGGAATCTACGGATTGCAAGGGCTACTCGCTACTGATCTATAGAGGGATTCCTAGGATGCAGTAGGAGAGTACCTTCGGTTCATCCTGTTACTGGATGACTTGTATGGACGGATGTCTGACAGAGTATTTCCAAAAGGGATCACGTACGTTGATTTCTTCAAACGTACCTGGGTAGCTCCCAACTAGAGTATTTTTGTGGACGTCAATTAGTGATATCTGGCGGATCTGACGATGTGGGATTCTAAGTAAACGGTGACCAGATTTTCTAGAGATAAATTCATACCTCAAGCCTCATCAATCGGGAAATGACAAAAATCGGGCAAGCAACATGGCTATGTGGGTTGCTCCTATTAGGGTGTATAATCACTTATCTAGAGAATATCCTTTGCCTTCTTTAATCTATTTCGATGCTGGCTCTTTTGGGAAACGGTGGTTTGAGCCCAACCGTTAGTAATATACATTCGATACACTCAAGCGAAATGAGTGGTCGGTCATGTGTGGGCCAGGTTGCAAGACGTTCTTGTTGAACCCAGTGTATTCCCCTCTAGAGATACACTACCGGCAAGTGGTTCCATACCTTGTCATAGTCGGAATCCAATCTCCAATAAGCACCCACGGTTTTGATTGTATACTATATATGTGGAGCGTGAGATGCAAGCGTTCCGCTAGATTGCTATCTACTTGTATTTAGACACTATTATAATATCAGAAAAGATATTGATTTCAAAAATGTTTTGGGTTATCGTAAGGTAAAAACCGTCCGTATTTATGTGTAGATTTGGTCTTACGATTATCCTTTTCTTTCGAAAAGATTTTTGAATTTAAATCAAGTTGGATGATCCCCCTTAATACTGTGCGAGTTTTTCTCACTCTGGTACTCGAGACTGACCCGGTGTTTTGTAAATGCTCGGGTTAAATTGGGTTATACAGGTCCAGGTTATCGGATGCTGCGAATTTCAGAAGACGTACTGAAGGTGATTAGGCGTATTGTACCTAGTATTTATTCCGCTGTGTGATTGTATATGAGGACAGATTATTATCTTTGTCCAGATGTGTGATGTACTGTGATATTGTAAGTATTTTAAAAGCTCTCAATAAAGATTTATTTCTGTATTATATGTTGTTCCGCTGCGATGTGAGATTCTGTGTTGTGTTTGTTCTTCTTCTTCTATTCTAATATTTCTTTCTTTCCTATCTCACCCTCTAATTTCTTTCTATTAACTATCCAATGTTCTCTGTGACAACCCGTATTTTTGGAACATGTTAAAACTAGAAATCAAGGCAGAATTAAATTTTAAAATCAGAATCTGAATCGACCCGAACTTCCCCGGTCTCCGAAGAGAAGAGAAAGAACGAATTGTTTTGAGAACACGACAAAATAGAACGGAGACGGAAGAACATTTCATTGTATATTACAACAATTCCATCAGAATACAAGAATATACAGAGTATAAATGAATCAATATTACACAGAAATATCAGAGATTTAAATTACTTTTAAATCCATAGCAGCGGAAAATAATACAATACACAACTGAAGGAGATATACGAATATAAAGCTTTCCGGATATCGTTCCAGCTGTAAACCAGGATCCTGTGAATATAAATCTGCAAAACCAAAACTACTAGATGCCCATGTCAAAATAGGGGCACCCAGAGTTTAGGTTAAAACAATAAACTCCAGGTCAGTCATGGGACTGGTGTGAGAACTAAAACAGTTATTAATCTTTATTTTAAAGTTCGGTAAATCAAGGGACCACGCCGTATTACACGGAACGGGTTTCCTCCCAAGAATACCAGTGCATAAAACAAACAGCGCAATGCTAAATAAAGAACAATGAAGCTATTATAAGACCCAGTTCCCATCACACAATGCAACACAAGCCGGAGGATAGGGTTTTTACCTTATAATGGCCAAGAATGCTTGATACGTTTAAAACAAATCATTTGATACTATTATAAGTGCATAGTGTATAAAACAACTTCAAATCATAAGTATCAATCATAGACGGCATAAGCGCCCCATCCCACTATGTCGCCATACTAGGCTCTACAAATAAAACCGCAAATGTCACGTATTTGGAAATTGGATTTCCGTCTGTGAACCGAGGCAAAAGATAGTCCTCACCGAATTCGAGACTCTCTAGCTCGAGCCTCAGGGTCAGAGCGCATCGACCCTTGGATCATCAGCGCCGGTCCACCGATGTGGATTAAAATGCCTGAACACTGCGTTTCCCCGCCCTTTGGGGCGTAAATGAGCCAACGAATGGCTCCATCGGTTCGAGAACGACCGATATATCCGAGGCGCCTCGCAACAGCAACAACCACATAAGTCAAACTCGTCAGGGCGTGTAAAACCACCGACGCCACTTCTAACTAGAAAGAAACGCATGCCCTCCCTGAGGTCCTCTCCCGTTTTTAGTTCACCACCGGAGTGTGAGGCTCACGAATCAACGTTACACAAAGCTACGCCACACGGGCCGTGCTTTGATCATCATCCACAAGACTTTGCTTTTCAACAGAAGCCTTGATCATTTGCATCTTAGCATGCCACACAGCAATTCACTCCATGCGTTTGATATCCATCAATATATAACCTCTGAGCTCGTACGTCTCAGAGAAGGGCGTTAAGCAAGAGAATGAATTCACCGCCGCCAAACAGATATATATTTAGTAGAAATCAACCACACAGAATAAAATCCAATGTCAGACACACAGTCCATTTACAAGTTCGTTCTCGGTCTGAACGAAACCGGAGGCACTTTCCTCGCATATCCATCGATCTCCAAGTACGTCTGGACGATCACCAACTGTTTCTCTCCTCTTGGGTGTACAGCCCAATCGAGATCATCGGCAATCACCCAAACGATGTGAAGATTTCCGGTCTTCGACCACCGTCTTCATCTTCGACACCACGTCGAATTAGTTATTTAGAATGGGATAAACCCGGTCTTTCTTAATAACTCGCGTATATAATAAACAAGCGTTACACAAACACAACATACGCCTCATTCCAATTCAGAATATTCTTTTGTTCAAATATTCTTATACTTTGGGAAAGGTTCCCATTAATTTTATCAAAGATAAATTCTTTAAATTTATTCTTTAATCTTCTTTGAATATCAATTCAAACTAGTCGGGATTAGCGAACCACACCGAAATAATCATTTATTTTATTTCCAAATCCCAACCTATTCACCCCATGAGGTAAAACTGGTAATACTTCATATCTAACACCACGGTGTTATCGGTAAATTCAATTACCATTACACGTTCAAATCTAATTAAAGATTTAACTATCGCCTGGATTAAAACTGGTGATACTCCATTCTCGATCTTTTCAATCTAATTAAAGATTCATTAAAACTCCACTTAGTTTTAATCTTTAACTGGGTTAAAGAATCAGTGTCATTTAAAACACGGTTCACGATAAACCCAAAATCACATTACATTAATTATCGGGTTAAAGAACAAGTGTTATTTAAAACACTGTTCACGATAAACCCAAAAATCAATACCAATTCAATTCCAAATAAATATTATTTAATTGGTACACTTCATTAAATCTAAATAAAAAGATTTAATCTTTTTCTCAACTGGGTTTAAGAACAGTGTTAATGAAGACGCCATTCACGACAAACCCAAATCACATTTGATATTAAAAACAAGGCTCTGAATAGAAAATATACCGGCTTATATTCAATATCAAATTCTACGACCCACAAATATCGTATTGGAAATAACGATATATATATAGCTTTCAAATTTCCATAACAATATCTGTATAATCACGAAATCCAACATCGAAATATTCCAAAGACAATTTCGATTCAAATCCATTCCAATGCAATTATTGGAAATTCTGGTTATTTTCAAAACCATTTCAAATCCAATTTATTTATTTTAAAAATAAATAAATTATTATTCTAGTTCAAAACTAGTTCATTTCGATAAAAATCTAATTTTATCTTTTCAAATATGGATTTTTTCATCCCAATTCCTCACAAGTCATTTCTTATGATTTTACACAAATTATTGATATTTTTAATAATTTTATCAAGGCCCATACAGTCGATTTCCATCAACGGCCATCGAACTGCACTTACAACGACCTTATTCAAATTTGATTTGGACATAATTCCAAATCCAACCGTTAGATTTCAAATATCTAATATTCGTTAGAAAGATCTTTTCGATACGAACCCAACGGTTCTGGTTTCAGGAGAATCCGACGGTCGGATCTCCCGCAATATCTATTCGAAGTCAATGATCGAAATTCGCGAACTGCCGCGGCGCGGTGCGTTCTTTTCAGGCCATTATATTATATATATAATATATACTTCGTCGATTACCCTTTTTAAAACGTATTTTATAAATCGTTTTTAAATTTGTTTTCAAAACGATTTCCACTTCATTTCAAATTCAAATAAAAATTGAATTTCTCCTGATAAATTCGTTTTAAATTCATTTCAAATTGAATTCAATTCAAATCGATTTTTATTTCAATTTCAGTTTGTTTTAAATTCAATTCAATTTCAATTCGAATTCCTTTCTATTCAATTGCAATTCGAATTCATTTCTATTCAATTTCAATTCGAATTCATTTCTTTTCAAAATATCAGATTTTGAAATCACTTTTGATATTCATTATAAAATGAATAAAATCGATATAAATATCGTTCAAGTCAAAATGGCATCAATCTAATCAACACAGCTTCATATATTTCTATTTCCAAATATTCTATTTCAAATATTTCTATTTCAAATATTGAATGAGGCCCAATCAATTACCATATAATGTTAATTATATGGATTTTCTACAACACATGTATCAATAACAACGATGAACAATCAACCATCATCCAAAGTGCATTCTACACTGTATAAGCATCAAATACAAATATTCAACGCTTATAACATTCTATCAATCAATCGATCGACATACAACTAAAAATCGGGATTAGTGTACTTCAAATATCATCCCAATACCCGTGTGGGGTTTCAAACAATCAAACACAGATTTTATTTGTGCAGTTGGGCGATGTGTAAAATTTATCGTCCCAATCAATATCAGTCAAATGAGTGTATATAAACAAATCGTCCGATTCGTTTATAAATATTTATTTTATATACACATTAAAAATTATATTTTTTTACTATAAAATATTTTCCATTATAAAATATTTCATTTCACATCACATCACACAATCAACTACACATCAAAATCAAACAAACAAGCATACAAGCCGTCCATGGTCTGTGGACGACGGGTGTCGGGTGCTACTAAACACCGTCTGCATCCTAGTATATGTTTCAACTAGAAAATCAAATTAAAAGATGAGAAGTTCTCACAGAGGGTTCCACTCCGCCGTGCTTTGCTTTTGAACTGCTGAACTGTCTGGATTTGACTGAAATTCCAATGGAGTCTTTTCCCGCTGTTCAAATAAAAATTATATTTTTATCGCTTTATTTCAATAGATAAAAATCACATTTCTATTTCTACTTCTATTTTTACAACGCTTCTTTCTATATAAAAATTATATTTTTATATTTCTACTTCACATACAAAGATCGGATTTTTATTTCATTGCTATAAAAATCACATTTTTATACTTCTACAATATAAAAGATTATATTTTTATAGTTCTACAATATAAAAGATTATATTTTTATACTTCTACAATATAAAAGATTATATTTTTAACCTTTACAAAATATAAAAATCATATTTTTATTGTCACTACCACATAAAAATTACATTTTTATTATCACTACTACATAAAAATCATATTTTTATTCAATTGAAAATCCAGTCTTTCTCTAGTAAAAGAATCATAACTTTACCTAATTAAAAATCTAATTTTCTTCATTTTCTTCTATTCCGATATAAAAATCTAGCCTTTCAAATTAAAAATCAAAACATTTCAATTTAAAAATCAAAGCATTTCAATAAATTAGAAATCAAATCTTGTTTACTTAAAAAAAAACAAATCTTGTTCATGGATAAAAATCACATCTTGTTTTTCATAGGTAAAAAATCTCGGCTATTTATATTTTTCTTTTCTAACCAAAATTTTCTCCTTTATAAACAAAGTATAGGATATTTTCAAACCTAATGCGATATACGTTTCCAAAACAAATGCGATATATCTTCAGTTTAAAAAAAAAAAAAATTAAATTTTCAGTTTTAAAAATTAAATTTTCAAAACAATGCTCCATATCATAGTAAAGAATTTTTTTTTAACAAAAGCGAAACAACTTACTGTAAATCGAAGAGGGAGGAGGCAATGGGGAGGTTGGTGGCGAGGGGAAGGACGCCGGAGGGGTGCTGGACGAGGCCGGAGGCAGCGGCTGGCCAATGGGGCGCTGCGGTGGTTCTGGCGCGAGTTGGAGGGAGGTTTTGCATCGGAGGAAGAGGAGAATGGAGCGAGGAAGAGGGGGCGACTTCCGGTGAGGCGGTGACGAGGTGAAGGAGGCGCGGAATTGGGGGGGGGGGGGCTGCGATGCTCCGGTCAATCGAGGTTGAGGGGGGGGGGGTTCCACGATTTTTCTACGCGAGCAGGGGGAGTGGAGGAGAGGGGGGTCGCAGGTCGGCGAGGGGGCGTGCGCGCCAGGCGATGGCGGAGGTGGGCCCACGACGCGATGACCTCTAGGAGAGGCGGCTCCGTTTAGCTAGGATTCCCCTTTTTTTTATTAATTTTGAAATGAACGGATACGGGGGGGGGGGGGGGGGGGGGGAGGGGTAAAGGCAAAGAGGAAGAGAGAGAAAAGGAGTGGAGAGAATTTTATTTATTTTATTATTATTTTTTCTCTTTTAAGTTGACTTTTATTTCGATCTCGAAATGAGGCCCACCGCTTGTCATCCATAGCTAATTACCCCCATTCCGAACACAATGGGATATGTATCGTAAGCTGATTCGATCGTTTCGATCAGTTTTCGTTTAAATCAAAGTATAATTCTTTGTATATTCAATTTAAACGTACATTCCAAATTACCAGGGCCACATACGGACCCTAAAAATTCCAGAAAAATATTTTCTAGCTTCGTATTGACGATACGGTCCTAACAAAACTAGTTTCGTTGAATTCTGAGACCGTTTGAAAAATGGTCATTTTCCAGTCGATTAAAATCAACTGAAACTGGTCAAACACGTTTTCCTTTGCCACGCTCACATATTGAATCGAAAAATTATAAAAATTGGAATCTAGCAATAACTTGACATCACGGATCTAACAAAAATGGTTTCGTCGAAATCCGAGGTCGTTTGCAAAATTTCCATTTTTAAGGGCCTGAATTCCATAGCGACTATTCTGAAATTTCAACTGGACATATCTTTTTATCCCCGCTGTGAAATTTTGATTTTTCGGATTCGTTGGAAATATATTATCAATTAGATTCAAATATTTTTGGTTTCACTAAAATCCGGTTTATTTTGCACCCGGTACATTCATTTGAATTTTGAAATCGAATTATCGAACTACCGCGCCATTTTCAATTCCTTTTATAATTTAAAATAAATATTTATATTCTAACGACGATCTATATAATATATACGTTCGAACTCTATTCAAAATAAATTTCTCGTCATTATTATTTAAAATAATTCATTTTAAATAATCAAAATCCACTAAAATTGCCAAAATAAATTTTTTAAATTGGCCCAGATTTCTAGGTTATTACAGAATCAGGGGAAACGGGTTACGCCATTGCGTTCGTCTCGAAATTTTACATGAAATAGAGTCCGAGTTTTCGAAAATCGGAGTCCGTATGAGGGAGATATGACCCTTTGAAGTTTCACGAATTTTCAGAATAAAAAACAGCCCGAAATTCGAATTCGAACCCCAGAACAGGCTGGGCGGGAAAATTCCCGCCCATGGACCAGGTCGACATGGGGGTCGACTATAGTGTCGACCTCCCAGGGACCAGGTCGACCATAGTGTCGACCTAGGGGTCGATCTGCCTCCCGAACCCCTTTTCTGAACCTGATGCATTCTGATGTATTTAGACTCGTTTTCTGTCCAGATTCGTCTACCTAATCCTATTTAAACAACCCTCTAGCCTCATTCTCTCTACACCATTTCATTTTGTCCTTATGCTACCTCTATGAAAATCAAAATGATAATAATTAAATTAAAGAGAAAATGGCTACTTCTTCTTCGTCAAGACAACAGCTAGGAATTGCAAATTGGGGGGTTTCAACTAGAACAAGACTAAACAAATAGAGATTCAACAACTGCAATAACCGTTTCCAGAATCAAAATCTCTGCAATCTAATTCTTGATCCACGCTTTGTAAGTTCTAGTTACTTTGAGATTGAAACTTGTTAAATTTGATATGGACATGGAATAAAATGAAATTGGACCTAAGCTTGATTATCTATTTTGATCTGTTCTTGTCTCTTCTTGAATCTATGATTTTGGGTTATTTCTTATCGACTGAATCATGCCCATTCATGTTGTTGGACCTAGTTTATTATTTAAACACTAGATTGTAACATAAATTCTTGGATCTTGACTTGTGGGAATATTTCTATTTAGGGCCTATTCATGTTGTAAATCAAATTCTTTCATGTCTATAAACCTTAATATGCCTATGGGACTGTGGACATAAGGTTTTGACTATTCCTATGACTAAGAACATAAGACTATGCCTATGACTGTGAACATAAGACTATGCCTATGCCTATGACGGTGAACGTAAGACTGTTGCCTATGATTATGACGAGGACAATTGTGGCTTATCAACTATGACTCTTGACTATGAGGAATATTACCTATGATTATGAACATAAGACCATTATCTATGACCATGACTTTGAAACTATTACCGTTAATTGCCTATGACTATTGCCTAGAACTATTTTGGATAATTAACCATGACTATTGTGATTAATCACTTAGGGTTCTTAATTATGAGATTTCTACCTATGACCATGACTATGACTATTGGGGTTAATTACCTGGGACTATTATAGTTGATTGAAACCCATGTTGTATACCGAATTTGCAGTTTGTTGGATCTCATACTGAGGGTGTGACTTGCTTAGTTTATTCGCTATTATGTACACCGAAACCATTGGATCCATTATCCTTGTATTTGGCTTGCTTTTGCATGCCTATTCTTTTATGTCAGCGTTTATCATGACCATCGCCTTATCTTGCTAGATCTGAAATCCTATATGCCAGTGATGTTGTAACCAATTATCTCAAGTTATATCATACTAGTCTTGTAACCCCTTTTATCGCTTTATGCTAGTCCCTTTTTCCTATCATAGTTTTGATGCTATTCCCTCTATTTCGAGATTTGTATTTGTTTGTAGTATAGATCGATTCACGTTCATGTGCGATGGGAATACGATTTGGGTAGATTAGGCAAAACATGAATTGGTTATGAACATGAATTATGAACTCGATAATAGGCAAAACTTGAAACATGAACATTGTTATAACTTGAATCTGGATGTGGGCATGAAACTTATCCTAAAAACTTGACACGAACTCGACATGAAACTTGAACATTGACATAACATTAGAATAAACATGAAAATGCCAACTCGAGGTCGGGTTGAGTTTGCAGTGTAAATCTGCCCGGAACTGCCCGGCAAATCCAATGACTGCAAACAATAGGATCCAATGTGAGTAGTTGGTCATATCGCGCTTGAAACCCAAGGTTAGACTGAGATGTGTTGTAAATCTGTCCGGAGCCGCCCGGCATATCCAGTGACCACAACAACAGGTCTAATGTGAGAGGTTGGGGTGCATTAATGAATTAATGCCACATGATAGGGTTAAGTCATGAACCGCTTGAATATACTTAACCAATTTGACACGATGATTTGATAGGGTTAAGTCATGAATCGCTTGAATGTACTTAACCAAATTTGACACGATGATTTGATAGGGTTAAGTCATGAACCACTAGAATATACTTAACCAACTTGACAGATGATTCGTAGGGCTAAGTCATGAACTTGAACGACAACACTTAGCCAATTTGACATGACACGTAGGAGAGTTAAGTCGCGAACTTGAATGACAACATTTAACCAACTTGACATGCTAGACTGATGGGGTTAAGTCTCGAATTTAAATGACAACACTTAACCTACTGAACGGAAACCCTAGTTGCGCGGTCCTTTTCAGCAGTAACCCACTAGATGTATCATGGTACCCTGGAACTAGGTAGGGTAGGGCACGATTACTGGGCTGATTGTAAGCGACCAGAACAATGGCTGAGTTGGTGCGCCATTGTAGGTTCAGACGGACTATGGTTGTGCATGTAGTCCGGAGTTGAAAAAGCAGGCATTGGGCACCAGTAGGTTTACGCTGTGCGTGCTTGATTCGTGTTGGTGGTTGGCACCCTAGGGCTTGATACACCCTATGGTGGACCTAGCACAGGTGACTAGATTTCGTGATTGGGCCGTATGACACATACACATGAACGAGCTAAGACTTGTAGGGAGCCGATCGATTAATAGATCGTTACGTGGAATTCGTTAGGTAGCATAATCCTTAGTGGTCCTAGGTGGCATAAACCCTAATCGAATCTAGAAAAATGTTCAAAAGGTAGCATAATCCCTAGTGGTCCTAGGTGGCATAAATCCTAGTTGAACACGCGATAGTTCATGATAAGGAAACCTAGCCAGAACAAGGGTGGCGGTCCAAACGATTTCAAGAATGGTGGCACTACGTTGAAGTAGTATAGAAATACATGATGAAACCCGTACGATATACGGCAAGGGACTGTACAGATACATGGAAAGGATGATACGGGTTGGGGTACTAGTACAGTTGGTGCAGAGAATATAGGAAATCAAAGAAAATAGTGGAATGGTGAAACTTAGAAATCTTGCGATGTTATACTTGATAGAAACCTTGCGATGTGATACTTGGTAAGAATTATGGGATGTTATTCTTAGTTATCGTGCCTATAGCTTATCCTGTCATCATGCTTATGTTTACTTTCAGTTTATTCATGTCATGTTATCTTTACCTGTTTTTATGCTGAAAGCCACTACGACTTACTCAGTCTTTATGACTGACCCAGTTTGTTTCGCCTCTTTTTCTTTCGTTTTCCCCCCAGGTTCGCAGGGTGGGAATACAACTTAGTTCGGATCTTACCAAGCTCCAAGGCTCTTTCATGTACTGCTTGGATTTCTCTTGGCTATGGCTTGCTTTGCTACTTTATTTGGGGAATGATTTCTGACTATGGTTTTATGCTTCTTTACTATTGCAAGACAGATTTCGATGTAATGGATTTAATGGCATTTTGATGTAAAAAGGCTTTAGACCTTTCTAGATTTTTAAAGCAATAAAATTTGGTTCTTCTTCCGCTGTTTGATATGTTCTGTCTTGTAATATTTCTGTGTATGTTTACCTAGATAATGCTCCACCAAAGCTAGTGCATTCCCTTTGTGAGTGACCCTAGCGGAGGTGGGGTGTTACATTTGGTATCAAAGCAGAAGGTTACCAGACTGGGCAAAAGCTTTTAAAAACCTTCTGAAATTATTTTCAAAACGTTTACAAAGAAGCATTTTTCTAAAGAAAAGTTTTACTTTATGAAAGGCATATTCCCCAAAGCCATATGCACTATCTTTTGATTCTCTCCTTGAGTCTCTACTCTCTTTCTTTTTCACCATAGTTTGTAGGCATGAGACACATGTCAGAGGGCAAAGTAGTGTCCAACCTCCATCTGTAGCCGCAGTAGTTTTACTTGCGACTAATCTTATTTCAAGCTTTGAAGGGTTGTCGTGCGATGGAGGTAGCTTTCGAGAAACTTGTCAACAAGCTATACAAGGATAGTAAGAACGAGGATAAAGAACACAAGCCTAAGGATGAGAAACTTGTTGATAAGGCGTAATCCACGAAGGAGGAAAAGGTGAAAGGGAAGAGGTCAAAGTAAAAGAATAATAAAACCCATGACAAGAAAGAACATCGTTGGTATGGTAGAAAGGGACATGTAGTTAAGTATCATAGGACAAGGACAAGGGCAAAGAACAAGATCGTCGAGAGGGCAATTGTATGCTCTCACTACTAGCATACCTAAGAGAGGTGGTAACGTTTCTGTTAAAAGTTTAGCTTCTCTTTTCTATCATACCGTGGGAACTTTGTTTTTATACATCGCATCCTTTTTATTCTGCCTCGATAGTTGAGTCTCTGCACCTTAGTACTAGCGTAGTAGAGGATCCCATTTTTGTCTCAAATCCTGTTGGGGAATCGGCTCACTTATTCATGACTTGTTTGGATTTGAGAATGTCTATGCTAAGTGTTGAGTTTAGAAGTAATGCTTATGTTTTTGGGCTATGGGTTGTTTCTAGGGATGGAGTGGTTATCCAGAAATGATACCATTCTCGAGTATGAAAATAGGGTAGTTAGACTCTTGACATGCCCCAGTAATGCCCTCGAAGTCTAGTGTAACCCTTAGGGTTCTGCCATGCTTAGTTACCTAGAACCTCTTGATATAATTATTGATCCACTCGAGTAGTGTTCGCCACCAAGGCAGATGGTTCATCTCGCTTATGCATGAGTTATAGATTATCACCTTAGTAAGTACACTTGGCAACATGGTTGGCATTTGTTTATTTGCAAGAGATAATTCATTTATGTGGAATACCTTTTAGTAAGTGAACGAGATCCGAGATTCACTAGTGAATTTTGGAGAGCTTGCATGAAACCATGAGTACGCAGTTATGTTTAAGCCGAGTATACTAGAAAAAGAATAAGTGAAAGTGGAACGAGAGGCGACAGTGAAATAAGTTCCAACTAATATTTTGGAAATAGGAATTAAGAAGCTACGAAATTGTGAAGCTAAAGACGGTCCAAGCACAATGGAGTTAAGCTCAAGGAAATGTGACTTAGAAGATGGAAGACTAGATACGCGCATCATATCTCTTTTTAAGAGTATGTCCTTGATCCCTCTTTTCCTGTATAGCTTATTTACATGCTATCTTTCAAGTATATCCTCTCGGTCCTATTCTCAATCCCATTTCTGTTAGAAATCCCATAGGGAGCATGACTCGTCTATTAGTAATACATTTTGGGGCTTGAGGGTGTCCGTTGGGTTGACTAAACTCTTTGGGTTTTATAGGATACGAGTTGGTTTTTGGAAGGGATTTCCTTGTGACCTAAAAGGAGTCCATCATGCTTAGTTTCCTAGAATCACATATATTAGTTGGGTTGAGTAATTCTTTGGGTGTCGGCCTGATGTTGATTTCGGTCTTCGGGGCTGGTGCTTAGGGAGTTCTTCTCCAAATCAGTATATATATGACATAGATTTCCAGTTTTGACATTGCCTAATGGGCACAAGGCTTTTACTTGCTTCTATCGTTCAACTATATCTTTAGGTAGGAACAATTGGGTGAAACATGTGTTTGATACATGTAATGATTGATGGTTGCAAGTGGCTGCTAGTGGTTGCTCGCGATTGCATAACACACATTAGGCACTAGATCGGCTCAAACACATTTCCATATTGCATATGCATGAGTGTTTAAACTTGTTTATGGATGAAACTGGATGTGTTATCATATGGATGATGCATATGGATGGATGTTTGTGCACACATATAGTGTTTATGTGACTAGGACTATTTGCATACATGTTAGACTCATGGCACTAAACATATTTTGCATTAAGAAGATCAATCAGGCCTGATCATTTGCATTAGACAAGGAACATATACACACACTTTCTGCATATGTTCATACAGCATTAGAAATCTCTTAAGGACAATGGATGCCTGTGATTGATGATTGAGTAGATGGATGATTGGATGGTAGGACACATTCTTCTTAACTTGAAGATTTCGGGGACGAAATCCTTTAAGGAGGGGAGAATGTAACAACCCGTATTTTTGTAACATGTTAAAACTAGAAATCAAGGCAGAATTAAATTTTAAAATCAGAATCAGGGGAAACGGGTTATGCCATTGCGTTCGTCTCGAAATTTTACATGAAATAAAGTCCGAGTTTTCGAAAATCAGAGTCCGTATGAGGGAGATATGACCCTCTGAAGTTTCACAAATTTTCAGAATAAAAAACAGCCCGAAATTCGAATTCGAACCCCAGAACAGGCTGGGCGAGAAAATTCCCGCCCATGGACCAGTTCGACCTGGGGGTCGACTATAGTGTCGACCTCCCAGGGACCAGGTCGACCATAGTGTCGACCTGGGGGTCGACCTGCCTCCCGAACCCCTTTTCTGAACCTGATGCATTCTGATGTATTTAGACTCATTTTCTGTCCAAATTCGTCTGCCTAATCCTATTTAAACAGCCCCCTAGCCTCATTCTCTCTACACCATTTCATTCTATCCTTATGCTACCTCTGTGAAAATCAAAATGATAATAATTAAATTAAAGAGAAAATGGCTACTTCTTCTTCGTCAAGAAAACAGCTAGGAATTGCAAATTGGGTTTTTTTAACTAGAACAAGACAAAACAAATAGAGATTCAACAACTGCAATAACCGTTTCCAGAATCAAAATCTCTGCACTCTAATTCTCGATCCACGCGTTGTAAGTTCTAGTTACTTTGAGATTGAAACTTGTTAAATTTGATATGGACATGGAATAAAATGAAATTGGACCTAAGCTTGATTATCTATTTGGATCCGTTCTTGTCTCTTCTTGAATCTACGATTTTGGGTTATTTCTTATCGACTGAATCATGCCCATTCATGTTGTTGGACCTAGTTTATTATTCAAACACTAGATTGTAACATAAATTCTTGGATCTTGACTTGTGGGAATTTTTCTATTTGGGGCCTATTCATGTTGTAAATCAAATTCTTTCATGTCTATAAACCTTAATATGCCTATGGGACTGCGGACATAAGGTTTTGACTATGCCTATGACTAAGAACATAAGACTATGCCTATGACTGTGAACATAAGACTATGCCTATGCCAATGACGGTGAACATAAGACTGTTTCCTATGACTATGACAAGGACAATTGTGGCTAATCAACTATGACTCTTGACTATGAGGATTATTACCTATGATTATGAACATAAGGCCATTATCTATGACCATGGCTTTGAAACTATTACTGTTAATTGCCTATGACTATTGCCTAGAACTATTTTGGATAATTAACCATGACTATTGTGATTAATCGCTTAGGGTTCTTAATTATGAGATTTCTACCTATGACTGTGACTATGACTATTGGGGTTAATTACCTGGGACTATTATAGTTGATTGAAACCCATGTTGTATACCGAATTTGCAGTTTGTTGGATCTCATACCGAGGGTGTGACTTGCTTAGTTTATTCGCTATTATGTACACCGAAACCATTGGATCCATTATCATTGTATTTGGCTTGCTTTTGCATGCCTATTCTTTTATGTCAGCGTTTATCATGACCATCGCCTTATCTTGCTAGATTTGAAATCCTATATGCCAGTGATGTTGTAACCAATTATCTCAAGTTATATCATACTAGTCTTGTAACCCCTTTTATCGCTTTATGCTAGTCCCTTTTGCATATCATAGTTTTGATGCTATTCCCTCTATTTCGGGACTTGGATTTGTTTGTAGTATAGATCGATTCACGTTCACGTGCGATGGGAATACGATTTGGGTAGATTAGGCAAAACATGAATTGGTTATGAACATGAATTATGAACTCGATAATAGGCAAAACTTGAAACATGAACATTGTTATAACTTGAATCTGGATGTGGGCATGAAACTTATCCTTGAAACTTGACACGAACTCGACATGAAACTTGAACATAGACATGACATTAGAATAAACATAAAAATGGCCAACTCGAGGTTGGGTTGAGTTTGCAGTGTAAATCTGCCCGGAACCGCCCGGCAAGTCCAATGACTGCAAACAATAGGATCCAATGTGAGTAGTTGGTCATATCGCGCTTGAAACCCGAGGTTAGACTGAGTTGTGGTGTAAATCTGCCCGGAACCGCCCGACATATCCAGTGACCACAACAACAGGTCTAATGTGAGAGGTTGGGGTGCATTAATGAATTAATGCCACATGATAGGGTTAAGTCATGAACCGCTTGAATATACTTAACCAATTTGACACGATGATTTGATAGGGTTAAGTCATGAACCGCTTGAATGTACTTAACCAAATTTCACACGATGATTTGATAGGGTTAAGTCATAAACCGCTAGAATATACTTAACTAACTTGACAGATGATTCGTAGAGCTAAGTCATGAACTTGAACGACAACACTTAGTCAATTTGACATGACACGTAAGCGGGTTAAGTCACGAACTTGAATGACAACACTTAACCAACTTGACATACTAGACTGATGGGGTTAAGTCTCGAATTTAAATGACAACACTTAACCTACTGAACGGAAACCCTAGTTGCGCGGTCCTTTTCAGCAGTAACTCACTAGATGTATCACGGTGCCCTGGAACTAGGTAGGGTGGGGCACGATTACTGGGCTGATTGTAAGCGACCAGAACAATGGCTAAGTTGGTGCGCCATTATAGGTTCATGCGGACTATGGTCGTGCACGTAGTCCAGAGTTGAAAAAACAGGCATTGGGCACCAGTAGGTTTACACTGTGTGTGCTTGATTCGTGTCGGTGGTTGGCACCCTAGGTCTTGATACACCCTATGGTGGACCTAACATAGGTGACTACATTTCGTGATTGGGCCGTATGACACAGACACATGAACGAGCTAGGACTTGTAGGGAGCCAATCGATTAATAGATCGTTACGTGGAATTCGTTAGGTAGCATAATCCCTAGTGGTCCTAGGTGGCATAAACCCTAATCGAATCTAGAAAACGTTCAATAGGTAGCATAATCCCTAGTGGTCCTAGGTGGCATAAATCCTAGTTGAACACGCGATAGTTCATGATAAGGAAACCTAGCCAGAACAAGGGTGGCGGTCCAAACGATTTCAAGAATGGTGGCACTACGTTGAAGTAGTATAGAAATACGTGATGAAACCCATACGATATACGACAAGGGGCTGTACATATACATGGAAAGGATGATACGGGTTGGGGTACTAGTACAGTTGGTGTAGAGAATATAGGAAATCAAAGAAAATAGTTGAATGGTGAAACTTAGAAATCTTGCGATGTTATACTTGATAGAAACCTTGCGATGTGATACTTGGTAGGAATTTTGGGATGTTATTCTTAGTTATCGTGCCTATAGCTTATCCTGTCATCATGCTTATTTTTACTTTCAGTTTATTCATGCCATGCTATCTTTACCTATTTTTACGCTGAAAGCCACTAGGACTTACTCAGTCTTTATGACTGACCCAGTTTGTTTCGCCTCTTTTTCTTTCGTTTCCCCCCTCCCAGGTTCGTAGGGTGGGAATACAGCTTAGTTCGGATCTTACCAAGCTCCAAGGCTCTTTCATGTACTGCTTGAATTTCTCTTGGCTATGGCTTGCTTTGCTGCTTTATTTGGGGAATGATTTCGGACTATGGTTTTATGCTTCTTTACTATTGCAAGATAGATTTCGATGTAATGGATTTAATGGCATTTTGATGTAAAAAGGCTTTAGACCGTTCTAGATTTTTAATGCAATAAAATTTGGTTCTTCTTCCGCTATTTTATATGTTCTGTCTTGTAATATTTATGTGTATGTTTACCTAGATAATGCTCCACCAAAGCTAGTGCATTCCCTTTGTGAGTGACCCTAGCGGAGGTGGGGTGTTACATTTTCGGTGTTTGGAGAATAGACAGGGGATATGAAATTGCATTCATGTCGATTTTCAGGGCTGAAAATTGTTGGGTCGTTACAGTGGTATCGGAGCTATTGGTTTAGTAATAACCTTCGCTCTTTGGCGTAACTCGATAGATATAGGGTCAGTAATACCCTAGATCAAGATTGAGTGTGTGTATATATATATATATATATATATATGAGAGCGGGTATTTGTAAATTTTATATACAAATGTTTTGTATTGTGTTGTTGATCGGTTCAAGTGTTGAGAAGTATTGAACTAGCAATGGATACAATATTGTTTTGTAAAGAGGGTAAATTAAATAATTTTACCCAAATTATATTTTTGTATGAAAAAGAAATAATTTTATCAAATTATTGAGGTATTAGTTTGCTTGATTGATTTGAATGGGATTCAAATTGAATTGAAAATTTGAATTACAACTTAACCTAGTTAAGTGAAATTAAACTAATAATGAGATTGAAATTGAAATAAATAAAATTGAAATTTGAATAAATGATAATCAAATAAAAATCAATCGGATATTAATCAATTGATGTTCAAGTATGTGAAACCAAAATAAAATATTAAGATTGAATGTAAATTCAATCGATTTGGTTGTGTATTGGTCGTTAATTGTGATTTGTTTGTTATTGGATGACGGTTTGTTTGATTGGGAATAATTAACAATTTAACGGGGCTAAATAAATTATAAACTAAAGAATAATTTCAGGTATAATTAAACTGGAATAAAACTGCATATGAATTGGGATTTATGATTTAACCCTGTATTTGAAATTGAATTGATGCTATTTGATTGATTTTGGAATTGGTGTAGGTATACTTATTAATTAGTGAAATATTATTTCAGAATTCCATATATTTATCACTCATATGTGAATTGAGTTAAGTACAGGTGCCTGATAGCTTGGCAAATTGATATTGCTTGAGTACATCGCATATACATTGAGCAATTATGCTCAATAGCGCTCATAAAAGGTACGCCTACGCGAAAATATAAGGTAGTGTTTGGTTTACCATTTTAAGTTTTGGGTTTTCGTCCATACAATAATGTGCACAACACATGCATATCATGAAAAACAACCATTTTAGAAAACAAAGTTAGCACACAAAATAAAAAACAGCTTTTATCTATTTTTCATGTTTTGAGAAATAAGAGAAACATGGAGACCAATTCTTCCTTCCATGATTGCTACATCCCCTCCGCGGTCCCCTCCATCTTCCTTTCATTCTCCCATTCCTCCTTTTACACCTTTAATGTTTTGTAATTAATTTTGAAAACTAAAAACCCAAAACTCATTTTAAACCAAACACACCCTAAAATTTTGGGTTTTGATTTTTGATTTCCGACCGTGTGGGTCGATGTATATACATTATTTGTTCCTGCGACATCGCAGTTGTCCCTCCGTACAGGGGAGACTCTGCCGAATTTTTCCGGGAATTTGATGTGTTAGAAATTTTTTGATTTTTTTGAAAATATTTATTTACATTATTAAATTGGTTTTCGATTTAAAATAAATTAAATTTGGAAATTAATTGGATTTATAGCATTTTTCTCACCTTAGCAATTTCGGGGACGAAATTATTTTTAAGGGGGGAAGAATGTAACGACCCGTATTTTTGGCAATCAAATATTTAATTTATTATTTTAAATATTATATTCGGAATATTGATGGATTTAAATATTTAATTCGTTATTTAAAACGAAGTTAGAATGTTAATTTATTTTTAATTATAAAACGAGCTCGAAATGGCGCTGCAGTTCGTAATATGGAATTTCGAACTTCAAGCGAATATACAGGATCCGATATAAGTCGGAGTTTTATGAAACTAGAAATGCTGGATTCATATTGATGATGATTTTCATTTGAAAGAGAAAAATACAGATTTTGTGTTATAGTTTGTTAGTTATGGCCAAATCAAAATTTGAAATAGTCGCTATGGAAATCGTTATTTAAATATAGGCCTTTAAAATGGCTGTTTTGCAAACGGACTCCGTTTTCGACGAAATAAGTTTCATTTGGACCGTAACGTTAAATTATTGTATGGTGTTGAATTGCGTGGCAAACCTATGTCGTGTGTGACCACGGCGGCCGTAAACGCCCATTCATTTTCTATAAAGAGGAAATAAATTAATTTAATTCAATAAAAGGATATTTGCGTATAACTGGAGCAGACGATCGAATCAGGTCGCGAAACCAATTCCATTGAGTTCGTATCGACGTTTAGAGTCATGATAGGTATATAGTTTCTTACTTTTGGAGACTGTGTAAATTGGTGTCCAAAATGGCATTGCGGTGCGTGTGGAAAGGGCGTACCGGGAAACAGTCTCAGAATGCGACGAAATTAGTGCCGTTGGGTTCATATTAATTAATTATTGTAGAATTTTCAATTTTCGTGTCAATCGGACTTACCATTTGATCGTGGCAACGATAAACGTCCAAATCAATTATATTATTTTGGTCAATTCAAACAAGGGTAACTTTAAACGAATAAACGACTGGCCAAATGAACTCCGATTTGGATGAAACAAGATTCATTGAAACCGTTAGGAAGAGGTCTAGTGAAGTGTCAAGGTATCATATTTTTTTGGATTTTTTCCGTAATTATAGGAATTTTAAATGCTTGATTTTTCATCGATATTTATAAAGGACTTTTCACAAACGACCTCGGAATTCGACGAAACCTGTCCCATTAGGTCCGGAATATTTTTTTTATGTTAGGATTACCTTATTTTGTCAAAAATGGAGGTCGAATAAGATGTTTTCTTCGTGAAAAGCTCACGACATAAGTTAATGACATTATAATAATAATAAAATTGATCCATCCTTATATACAGGCCAAACGTAACCCTTTGTTTCCGTCAAACTACACTCAATGGTCAACAAACCTTTACGCCGCCACTTCAAACAATGAATGAACAACAACTTCCCATCTTCTACCTCAAATCTCTTTCAATCCGCTCAGTATTTTCGAAATTCTCTAGCATGAAAAATTTCGAGCTCAGTGTGCTCTTGCTGATGAACGGTGGTGATCGCGAAAGGTTAGTCGAGGTGGGTGCAGTTTCGCTCAAAGGTGGGACACGCAAGTGGGTTGAGGCGCAGAGTTTGGTACCTCCAGATTTCCGTCCGATGACCGGAAAGGACAGCGGCATGGTGAAGTTTTTGATCAACGTCAGGGTTGAAAATCTGTGAGGCGCGGTGATTGTATATTGGCAGTATGGGTTTCAGGTAGTACGAAGAAGAGAACGAGGAAGATAAAGGAGATCGGCGGCTCGTATAATCTTAACCCAAAATTTATTAACACTAAGTTGTAATTAACATTGTAATTATTTAATTAATAAACTGATTTATATGTTAATAAATCGTGAACAGGGAATTTGCTGAACTAAGAACAGTAAGAAGACAAGGATGATGATCAGGGCAGAATAATTTGGAACACATGGAAATATCGGCCTGATTAGTTCTAGTAAGACAAGTAATTAGATTAGTTGCAAAATAAGATTAACCTTAGTAAGAAAAATTAATCAAAACCTATTGCTATAGGCATTGAGAATGGGGATGGAGCTGATAGATAAATCAGAAGAGTCCGTCCAGTTGGATTGTGCGAAATGAAGACTAAATCTGCCATGTTTTAATTTACAATGTAATTTATTTATCTAAAACTAACATTTAAAGTTAATTATTATAATTAAATGAGTAATGTTTAGTACATTAATAACATTCTCATTTTTATAGATTGGAAACAAAGCACTGTAAAGAGGGAAAAGCCGGGCTGTCTTCCTTTTGGATCCGGCTTAACACTTAAAAAAAATATGTAATTTATCAATTTGATTAGTATAAGATTAGTGATTAGAAATAATCAGTTATATTTAAATCGTATAACTTTAAATAGTGATAACTCAATCATATGATATCAGAATTGGACAAACTGTATGCCGTTGGAGTCGTCTTCACGAGTACGACGTCATGGAACAAATCTGGAAGTGACTGGAGTCAGTTGGATTTTGGTTAAGTTAAACACTGATTTAATTTAACTAAAATGAGATGCTTCAACACCAAATGGAAATCAAGGTGAGTTAAACTCACTCAGTTACCCCATTTATATCTTATATAAATTGGTTTTTTATTTTGTATGCTCTGATTGCCAATGGTTGACTGTTTGCTAGTTATATAATTATTTGTTGATTTAACTGATAAAATTAAACCGTTGTTTAATTCCAGCGAAATACCAAATCGTTATTTTAACGACTAGATTCAATATAGGTAACTTACCTTATTGGTTACGTTTATTTATAGACGTGTTTAATTGTTTGAATTGTTGTGTCAATTAGTGATGTTAAATAGTCGTTATTTATTGTTATAGAAATTATCAGTTATATGGGATTGAATGATCTGATTGGAGCTAACCAATTTGTATACAGGGAAGAACAGGTTGGAGGGATCCAACGGGGTTCCTCAAATATATTATTTATTTTCATATTTTCACATATGAACTGTCCCTATTGGGTGATTAATTTGATTATTGATCATTGACTGAAAATTCAACCTGTGTTTTGTTTTAACCAATGGGCAATATTGGTTGGGTAATCGGCAGTAAATGGCCTATAAAATAAATTGTTTTGTTTATAATGATTTACCATCAGCTGAATCGATAGAACTGAAGTTAATATTTTTATTTTATAACTAGGAATAGATTTTGAAATATATTATTTGAATAAAGCTTTATTAAAAAGGAAATAAATATTTATATTTATTATTTAAATTTAGAATTTATGATTAACTGATTTTATAAGGAAATTCTGATGTTAATCAGAATGGTATACAAGCGAATAGAAACTAACCTGACGATTTTAATTGGATAATTGCTTTGATAAGAAACAATTAAATGGAATTATTTAAAGTAGTTATATTATTAATTAATTTAAAGGGAAAATGAATTGGAATGGGTTAATGAGATAATCGGATTTGAGTTGACTAAGTTAACAGTTTTATCTGGAATTGATTACTAAATTAGTTTGTTTTGAATTAATCAAATAAAATAGTTTAATGAATATTATTTTAATTTTAATAAGATTTTTAAAACGAATTTTACCGTTTATTTTAGTTAAAGAAATTTACTATTGAAGTAGTTAATAATTGAAATAAATTATTATTTTAATTAATAATAAATTAGAAAATTACTTGAGATTTGAGGCATAAAGTATTGGACATATGGCTTGAGATTTGAGGCATAAAGTATTGGACATATGGCTTGGGATTTGGGGCGTAAATTGGACTGTAAATATAAGGCATAGTACATGTTGTGGTCTAAGATCTAAAATTGGGGCATATATATATATATATATATATATATATGATAGTTTATGATTTGGAAGAAGAAGACTAGGGTATATAGTGATGTATGGCTTAGGCATGAAAACAAGACTTGCCTTTGTTTTGTAAGTCAATTACTTTTTAGATTTGAACACCTAAATCTAATTATGACATGTAATAAAATGGATATGAGAATATGCCTGATGTAAGCTATCCTTTCATTGAAATCTGTGCTTGAGTATATATATCTTTGGGAATCATTTTTGACTATGAAACTGGTCCAATCATATCTATCCTTGTTGTATATCAGAATTGTAATCCTTTTTAAGTTCATGATATAGTTCTTATCTATATGCCTGCGATGTATTCCTTGCAAAACTTGTCTTTTTAGTACATCAAGTTTATTGGACCAGTAGTTCTTGTCATCATATGACTATGTCTATTCTTACGATGTTCCATCTTGCTTCTCCTCTTATATTATGAATCTTGAGTTGAATCTCGGAATATTACAATATGAATGCGAGGGAAATTGGGTATAACATGAAATTGACATTATTTGGCATAATTTGGAACATGTAGCATGGCATAACTGTTAAGATGCAATTTGATATCAATTATGGAATATGTAATTTGACATATTGAACCTAGAATTGGCATGAACGACAAAGTATGAAGTTGACATATAAATCAAGTTTTGGGCAAAATTGTTATTGTTGCGAATTTGGGTTAACCTGAGCATTAAATCTAGATTTGGCGTAAAATGTAACATGACTAGTTTTGGTGAATTTGGTAATTAGCATGTAAAATCTAGATTTGGGTATATAGGGTAAACGTGTAGATTAAAGATGAACATGCCTAACCCGAGGTTAGATTGAGCTGTGGTGTAAAACTGCCCGGAACTTCCCGGCACATCCAGTAACCACAACAACACCTATCTCATGTGAGAGGTTAATGCATCATGCCCAAGGAAAACCCGAGGTTAGATTGAGTTGTAGTGTAAAACTGCCCGGAATCGCCCTGCACATCCAGTAACCGCAACAACACATATCTCATGTGAGAGGTTGGTGCATTAATAAACCAATTAATGCTAATGAACAAGATGAATGAGTAGGGTTAAGTTCATAGGAACACTTAACCAATATAATATGGATGACTAGGGTTAAGTAATGAGAAACACTTAACCAATATGACCATATGAATGACTAGGGTTAAGTTAATAGGAACTACTTAACCGGTATAGCATAATAAATGGAAAGGGTCAAGTGTAACCAATATAACCGGATTTGCGGTAAGGTTAAGTTAACATAAGAAGGCGACACTTAACCAAAGTAACATGACATGATGAGTAGGTGGGTTAAGTTAACTTGAATTGACTGATGGCACTTAACCAATACAACAAGACGAACACGTGGGGTTAAGTAACAAGGAAACACTTAACCAATATAACTTGATGAACGGATGGGGTTAAGTAAATAAGGAACACTTAACCAATATGACAAGATGAATGGGTGGGTTAAGTTAACATGAATGGACAACACTTAACCAATATGACATAGTGTCGGGAGGGTTAAGTACATATCGGGTTGGTGGGTAATATTAGTAAATATAGGCCCACAAAACTTAACCGTTTAATAAACAGGCTTGAATCAGTGGGAGGGTTAAGTACATATCGGGTTGGTGGGTAATATTAGTAAATATAGGCCCACAAACTTAACCAATAGAAAACCCTAGTAACGAGGACCTATTTTAGCAGTAACCCACATAGATGTATCACGGTACCCTGAACTAGGCAGGGTGGGGCACGATTACGGGGCTGATTGTAAGCGGTCAAAGCAGCGGCAGGGGGTACGTCAGTGTATGCTCCAACGGTTTACGGGCGTGCACGTACTCCGGAGTGGGAAAAACAGGCACCGGGTACCAGTAGTTATACACTGTGCATCTTGAATCGTGTCAGGTCGCTATCATAAGGATTAATACACCTTATGGTGGGACTAGCACAGGGTATCTACACGTAAGAGAGGGCCGACTGACACAGACACAAGAGAAATGAATACAAGTAGGGAGCCGATCGATAGGGTAGTAAGGGTACATCTAGCATGTTCATGGCAATTAGGCAGATTGAGGTGGAATCCTCACGATAGATGTACACCTGAAGGCTACCACAATTACGGGGATTGGGATCACGTTATCATTTTATACAGATTTCTAGTTGGGACACTACTTAGGTGGTGTAGAGATAGATATAGAAATCAGAATAGCAAAGTAGTAGCGAAGCAGGGAAAGAGTAGAAGCGCATTCAGTTTATCTTGCCTTATCATACCTTATGCTTGTCCTATGTTGTCTTGTTATCCCTGTTATCACGGTATAGTCTTATATTCAGTTTATTCATGTCATGATGCTTTTGCCTGTTTATATGCTGAAAGTCACTAGACTTACCAGAGTTATGTCTGACCTAGTTTTGTTTCGCCTCTTTTCTTTCGTCCCCCCGGTTTACAAGGAGGAAATGTAACCATTTAGCTCAGTTTTCTTTCCAAGCTCGAAGATAGTCGATGTATTGCTTTGGACTCTCTCTCCTACTGCTATGGCTGGTTCATGCTTTATTGGGGAATATCATTGTTGTTTTTATGCTTCTTTTATATTTGGAAGTTTTTAGATCAAGACAGAAGTTCTATGTATTACTTTTAAGTATGATTGAGACAACCGAGCTTGATTGAACCATATTGTTTATAAAATGACTTTATTTTTCGCTGCTTTATTTGTTTGTCTTGTAATTTATCTGCATCTTTTACCTAAAATGCTCCACCAAAGTTAAGGCATTCCCTTTGTGAGTGACCTTAACGGAGGTGGGGTGTTTCACAGTAGGAGAGTACCTTCGGTTCATCCTGTTCCTGGATAACTTGTATGGACGGATGTCTAACATAGTATTTCCAAATGGGATCATGTACATTGATTTCTTCAAATGTACCTGGGTAGCTCCCAACTAGATTATTTTTGTGGACGTCAATTAGTGATATCTGGCGGATCTGACGATGTGGCATTCTAAGTGAATGGTGACCAGATGTTCTAGAGATAAATTCTGACCTCAAGCCTCATCAACCGGAAATGACAAAAATTGGGCAGGCAGCATGGCTATGTGGGCCGCTCCTATTAGGGTGTATAATCACCTATCTAGAGAATATCCTTTTCCTTCTTTAATCTATTTCGATGTTGTCCCTTTCGGGAAATGGTGGTTTGAGCCCAACCGTTAGTGATATACATTCGATACACTCAAGCGAAATGAGTGGTCGGTTATGTGTGGGCTGGGTTGCAAGACGTTCTTGTTGAACCCAGTGTATTCCCATCTAGAGATACACTATCGGCAGGTGGTTTCATACCTTGTCATAGTCAGAATCCAATCTCCAATAAGCACCCACGGTTTTGATTGTATACCATATATGTGGAGCGTGAGATGCAAGCATTCCGCTAGATTACTATCTACTTGTATTTAGACACTATTATAATATCAGAAAATATATTGATTTCAAAAATGTTTTGGGTTATCGTAAGGTAAAAACCATCCGTATTTATGTGTAGGTTTGGTCTTACGATTATCCTTTTCTTTCGAAAAGATTTTTGAACTTTAAAATCAAGTTGGATGATCCCCCTTAATATTGTGCGAGTTTTTCTCACTCTGGTTCTCCAGACTGACCTGGTCTTTTGTAAATGCTTGGGTTAGACCGGGTTGTACAGGTCCAAGTTATCTGATGCTGCGAATTCAGAAGATGTGCTAGAGGTGATCAGGCGTATTGTACCTAGTATTTATTCCGCTATGTGATTGTATATGAGGATAGATTATTATCACTGTCCAGATATGTGATGTACTGTGATATTGTAAGTATTTTAAAAGCTCTAAATAAAGATTTATTTCTATATTATATTTTGTTCCGCTGCGATGTGGGACTCTGTGTTGTGTTTGCTCTTCTTCTTCTTCTTCTTCTTCTTCTATTCTAATATTTCTTTCCTTCCTATCTCACCCCCTAATTTCTTTCTATTAACTATCCAGTGTTTTCGGTGTTTGGAGGATCGACAGGGGATATGAAATTGTATTCATGTCGATTTTCAGGGATGAAAATCGTTGGGTCGTTACAATTTCTTTTAAAGTTCCTTTACGATATATATATATATATATATATATATATATATATGAATTTCGTTTAAAATTTCAACTTACAAAATTGATAAAATATTTTAAGATATACTTATTTTATTGACCACGGTGTTTGTATAAAATTTAAAATCCTCTGTCAAGTGATACAGATATTTATCATTTCAATCCGTTCTTTAAAATATTTGAATCCTGGGTATGTATCATTTCAACCCGCATCCCAAATCGATTCGAATGCAAAAGGGGTTTGGGTATGTATCATTTCAACCCGAAATGGTTTTCTAATCTAAAGAGAACTTGCATGGTGAGGAAATAAACATAGCATACCACACATACATTCATATTGTGTCATATAATATAACAGTGCGTGTCGCACGTGCACAATCACAAAGCAAACAAATCTAGAGCACCCTAACATTCCATTCAACATCTTCACTGTTTAATTCACTTAATAATCAATTAGTCACGAGTGAGGAAACTCACCTTACGTGGCAACAAGAGAAGACATGATACGAGTAGGATGACGCTAACGGCTACAAGGAGGAATTCGCTACCTAGAACAAAGATATGATTTTTTATTTAGAAAAGCGGACTAAATTCTCATGCAACATTTCATGCAAATAGTTTCAGCCAAAAATAATCGACCAAAACCAAGTTGCTACAGCCGGGTTTGAACTAGTGCCTCTTAGTTCTGAGTTGCGTGTCAAACCATTCAGCTATGTACATTTTTGTTTATGACATAAAGGGGTGATTCTTATATTCTAACATAGTTGGTGACTGGACATAACACACATCATGTATTGGGACCTAACTAAGTACCATACAGTACACATCAGTGTGGTGTTTATTCAGAAGGGTTAAAATCATTTGCCTCTTGCGTTCTTACCCCTATATGAACTTATAACAAAATAAAACACCCCATCGTCTCCACTCACTGTAAAATTGCTTTGTGAAGTGGTATCATCGTGATTTCACATGAGAAGATTTTCACAGATCTACCCAAATACACACAAGATTATATTCATGCATGTATCTTGGTATACAAACAAAGAATAAGAAGAAAGAACTCACGTATATAAATAATAAGTGTATATATACTGTTTAACCTAAACAAAAGCATGAAAGGAAACTCATGCCACCTACAATTCAGATCGATGGTAGGGTACTGAGCTCGGCAAGGCGCTGGAGGCTTCGACAACATAGGTGAACTTCGTCGGAGATGACTGCGATGGTGAATGGAGGCGGAGTTGCTGCTCTTGTTCGGTTTGGGTTTTCTTTCTTGGTCGTGGGTTTTGGGTTCCATGAGCGAGAGGAGCTTTGTGACTGACGGAGTTGACGGACGGTGACTGGTCGGCGGCGCTCGTGGCGGCTGGAGTTGGGCACGGGCAAGATAGGAAGGTGCGGTTTGTTGCAATGGGGCTTGCTGGACGTGGAGTGCGTATTCCATTCGAAGATGGTTACTGTGTTTGAACATGTTAAAAGAGATGGGAGAGAATACCAGTAAGAGGAAAAAGGACTGCGTGAAGGAGCTGAGTGTGTAAATGGGTAGAAGAGAGGAGTGGAGTTTGCTTGAGTGAGGATGTGCGGTTAAATTTGGAGACAGGGTATTGAGAAATGAATAGAAGTGGGTAGGAAGGAGGATTATTCTTATGAAGAAGAACGCAAGGCTATATGCTTCCATACATTCGAATTTGTTTGATTACCCTCATTTTTTTATTCAAAGCTCGGTATGCTGAAAAATGGAACTGAAGAAAATGGTTAGAAGGAGTTCACGCGTGCAGAAGAAACGAGTAGGAGCAAGGAGAAGTTCACGCGAGGAAGAAACAATCCCTTTCTAAATTCACTGGTTCGAATATTTTATTGAGAAATAGCATTGGATTCCCTGCACCATATATTTCCAAATCTCAGTGTACTGTTACTCAATATTTGCTACTGATAGGAGATTGTACAGTAATTTCAAATCTGTTTACTTCTGACAGGGGAAAGATTTTTGTGGATACCATATTTTTAGGAAAGAGGCTAAAATATTAGATCTATAAGGAACATGAATGCATATTTAAAGAGAGAATGGACCCTTGTTAATAGAGATAAAGGTTAAATTTAGCTGAAAATTTCCTACCGTTATTACACGATCTAAATTTTACACCGTAAATTTTCTTCCTTGTTTGCTAACACGGTTAAGGAAATGAAACTATTTTTTTCTTTCTTCTTTCTTGTTTTTTTATTATTATTTATTGTTTATTCATATAGACATGAACGGACAACGTAGTGAATGCGCTAACGAACGTTAATCCGTTTTACACACATTTCAACTATGCACGTTACGTTTATGCAACGCTAAATATTATTTACACAAAATGTCGAACTTCTAGAGCGTTAAATTTTAGAAATTTAATTAAAATAAATATTTGTTTTCCATATTAGAGTAGTTTATTCATTTCATTTCTCCTTTTAAGGTTTTAAAATTATTAATACATCCTTTTATTCTTTAAAATTTTCGAGTTCGTTACAGCCTCCCCCACTTAAAGCTTTTCGTCCTCAAAAAGGAATCAATCAAAGAATAGATAGAAAACGAATAGATATAGATAGATAATCAAATCAACAAGTTATTACCTGGGTAAATAGTTCCGGATTTGAAGCACGCATGCTCTCTTCCGTCTCCCAAGTACAGTCTCGATCATCATCACTCCACTGCACTTTGACTAAATTGACTGATTTTTCCCTAAGTTGCTTCGTACCTCTATCTACGATACGAAGTGGACACCTCTCAACATTCAAGTTTGGCTCGATATTCAAGCTATCAAGTGAAGTCGGCCGAACATAAGAAGAAGATCGTGCAAACATGTCTGAAGATGGGATATATGGAACACATTATGCACTCCTACAAGCTTCTCGGGCAGCTCAATGCAATAAGCCAAAGGATTAATTTTCTCTAATATACAGAATGGGCCAATAAATATCGGAACTAGCTTCCCTTTTCATCAAAATCGAATTACATTTCTTAATGGTGAAATCTTCAAAAAGACTTGATCACCAATTTGGAATTCCAACTCCTTCCTCCTTCTATCTGCATATTTCTTTTGACGATCTTGAGTGATTCTCAATTTATTCATGATATTGGCAACTTTCTGTGTTGCTTCCATAATCATAGCCGGTCCAAGAAGTAAACTATCTCCATACTCAATCCAACAAGAGGGCGATTACATGGTCGTCCATATAAGGCTTCAAATGGTGATTCCTTAATGCTTGCCTGGCAAACTATTATTATACGTGAATTCGACGAGATGAAGGTGATCTTCCCAAGATCCTCCATAGTCAAGGATACAAGCATGAAGGAGATCTTCCAATACATGATTTAGTCTCTCCGTTCGGTCGTCCGTCTACGGATGGTAGGCAGTGCTAAGATTTAATTTAGTACCCAAAGCTTCCTGAAATGCTTTCCAAAATCTACTCATAAAGACAATATCTCAATCACATATGATGCTGGAGGGAACATCATGCAATTTAACGATTTCTCTCATATATAACTCGGCTAGGCTTGAAGCAGTACGACTAGCTTTGACAGGAAGGAAATGTGTTGACTTGGTTAATCTGTCCACAATTACCCAAATACCCTCGTTTCTTTTTCTCGTCTTCGGGAGTCTATCAATAAAATCCATGGAAATTTGATCCCATTTCCAACTTGGAATCTTAAGAGGTTGTAATAATCCAGCTACCCTTTGTTGGTCAGCCTTAATTTGCTGGCAAGTCACGCATCTATTAACATAACGAGAAACATCTCGCTTCATACCGCTCCACCAAAATAACTTCTTCATATTTTTGGAACATCTTATGTATACCTGGATGAATAGAAAGTTTGGACTGGTGACTTTCTCTTAATACCTCTTGCCTTAAGCCATCGACATTAGGAACACATATACGACCGTTAATCCTCAGAACGCCCTTATCATCAATTTGAGCACCCATTCCACTATGCTCCTTGCTTCCTTTATTACGAAAATTTTCCTTCATAAGCTTAAGTTCTGGATCTTCATCTTGCATTGCTGCTATACGATCCACAAGAGGTAATGAAACCGAAAGTTGGCATAACATAGCTTTCTTTCGATTCAATGCGTCGGCTACTACGTTTGCCTTTTCTGGAGTGTAGTTGATGTCAAGGTCATACGAAGCGAGGAACTCAAGCCATTTAACTTGTCTTTGATTTAGGTATTTCTGGGAGAATATATACTTAAGAGATTAATGGTCGGTAAATAATTCAAACTTGGTTCCCAAAAGATGATGTCTCCACAATTTCAGATCAAATACTACCGCAAGTAACTCTAGATCATGGGCTGCATAATTTGCTTTATGATTCTTAAGCTGTCGACTAGCATATGCAATTACCCTTCCATTCTGCATTAGAACAACTCCTAATCTTTCTTTACTGGCGTCAGTGTAGACTGTAAATCCTTCAGTTCCATTAGGGATAGTGAGAACAGATGCAGAAGTAAGCTTTTGATTCAGCTCTGCAAATGCATATCTACATTTATTGCTCCAAACAAATTCAGCATTCTTCCTAGTCAAAGTAGTCAAAGGTGCGGCGATTCAGGCAAAATTCTCTATGGATCTTCAATAGTAGCCAGCGAGACCTAAGAAACTACGAACCTCAGTTGGATTCTTAGGTTTCTTCCAATCTTGAAAATTGACTAAGATTAAGATCGAATCAAAGCATAAGAGGATTTTAGATACGAATAAAAGGAAAGATATGACTTACATTGATCGCAATGATCTTGGATGGATCAACCGATATTCCATTCTCTGAAACTATATGGCCAAGATAACGAACTTCTTTCTGCCAGAAATGGCACTTTTCAAATTTTGCTTTCAATTGGTGACTGCGAAGAGTTCCTAGAACATATCTCAAATGCGTCTCGTGCTCTTCTTCAAATTTAGAAAACACTAGAATATCATCAACGAAAACAAGGGTGAATCTATTGAGAACTTCGCGGAAAACACGATTCATAAGATCAACAAAGTAGGCTGGAGCATTAGTCAAACCGAATGGCATAACCAACCACTCGTAGAAACCATTCTCCGTACGAAATGCAGCCTTTGGAATGCTTTCTTCAGCTACTCTAAGCCGATGGAAACTAGTGGCGAGATCGAGTTGAGAGAAAACTTTGGCTCCATAGAGCTGATCGAACATATCGAGGCATTTGGTATTTATTCTTCAAGGTAAGCTTGTTTATATCTCGATAATCAACACACATCCTTAGTGATCCATCCGATTTGGTCACAAATTCGATAATGGCTCCCCATTCGGAATAACTTGGTCTAATAAGCCCTTTCCAAAGTAAATTTTCAACTTGCACCTTCAATTCGGCTTTTTCCTTTAATGCAATTCTTCGAGGTGGAAGAACAACAGGATGGGCTTTTGGGATAAGATCTATACGGAATTCAATTTCTCGCTTGGGAGGAAGACCCATAATTTCTCTAAATACATCAGGATAATCTTTGACAATTGAGGTGGAACTAAGATTGTCGGCATAAGAATCGAGCGAGAAGACGAAACTTCCTGCATGCTCTATTGGTGTACGACATACGATTGTTAACTCATTTCCTCGGTCATCTATTAAAGAAACAGTCCTGGATCTGTATGAAATTTCTAACTTGTACTTCTTGAGCCAGTCGCCTCTAAGAAGAATATCGAAGGCGTTAAAGCCGAGAACATAAAAATCACCTGCGAAACGATGAATGTTAAACATAAGTTTAACTCCTTTACAAATTTTGCTAAGATAGGCTGAGCCTCCAATTGGATTGGATACACACAACACTTCAGTTGCAAACTTAGGGTTTAACAAAGATTCAAACTCATCACAGAGATCCATAGAGATAAAACTATGTGAAGCACCAGTGTCAAACAGAACGCAAACAGGAAGAGAAAACAAAGTAAAAGCACTTAGAAGTGTACCCTTAGTGTCGTCACCTGTGGAAGGAGTGGAAGATGTCATAGCGAAGACTCCGGACGTTTTTCCTTCGTTCTAAGTGGGGCAGTTCCTACTAATATGTCCGGGCTAAAGGCAAGCATGGCAAAGGTCATTGCAGGGTACATGTGTCGGCGGAGCACGAGCTCTAGCGGGGTTAGGGCAGCTATTGGTGTAAGAACCTGATTTCTGGTGGTCACCTATTACATTAAATTGTTACGAAGGTTATAATTTGATATAGTAATTGGCAATAAATCGAAATTTTAAAATGTTCATTTGGGGAATAACTAATAAATCTGAGAAGTTTTAGAGAAATAAAGTTTCAAATACTTTATTGGTGATTTGGAATGAGAGTAAACATAGATGACAATTAATTTGAGTCAAATTGATAATATCGAAATTTTATTCAAAAAAAAATGGCATTCTATTGCAAAGTAAAAGGACAAATGAGAAGTAAATAAATTTTAAAGATGTGATATTATGTGAAAAATGATATTTTAGTATTTTAAAAAGTGTTAAAACACTTTTGTATGATTTTTGAAAGTAGAGAATAATTTTTATATGATGAAAATATGTCAAAATTAGTGATTTTTGGCCCTAAATGACAATATTGTTAAATATTATTTAAATAAAGGATTTAGAATTTAGAATTTATTTTTAAATATTGAAAATAAAATTTTGCTGTTGTTAAAGTGTTCTTTTGTGAGAATAGACAAGCGCAATTTGTTTCATGTTTGAAGATGTTAATATGAGAAAATTGTGCAATAATTAGTGAAACATGAACACATAATAACTAAAATTGTTGATTAATTATTGGAAATGGGCCATATAGTTTTGATTAAGGTCCATTAACCCACACAAGAAGTTTTTCTCTCTTCCCATCTCATGTACATACTTCTTCATTCTCATTCTTCCTTCAGAAAAAAGAAAAAAATACCCCAAAAATGAGGAAAATGGTCAAAACCCTAGCTGGTATAAAAATCATAACAAATCCAATAAAACCCCAGAAATTCTCAAATTTAGATATGTTTTTAATAACACATTCTAACATTTCTCCTCCAATTTTGGTGGAAATTGGTTTAGGTTTGAGGAGTCAAACATTCTCTTTCTTCAAGTAATTTTCGGGTTAAATCTGGGCTGAAAACGCAGGTTAGCAGAAAATTCATAAATAATTGTAGAAAAATCACAAAATTCTGAAATTTGGATATGTCTCTCTAATCTCATATCCAAACCTTAAGATAAAATTTCGATTGAAAATATACAGGTTTGCTATATTAATTTCTCCCTGCACTAGGGACGAAAATCTGTCCTTTTTTGATTGAATTGGCTTGCATGTCTTCTTCTTTCTTGTTTCAAGGTTTTGGTAGGATGGAAGCTTCAGTTGTTGCCAAATTCTTGGTAGTTCTTGATGACAATCAAGGTGAGTTTAACTCACGCTTTCTAATCTTGCTAATGATTTGGTGCTTTGTTTTGTTAACGTGTAAAGAAATACGTAGTTTTATCATCTTGTTGTTTATGCTATGCAAACATAGCGAAAGCTCAACCTTGAACCAACGCAACTTCTTCCATTTGCAGCGAATTACTCCCAATTTTTGGTATGTTATAATATTTGAGCTGTTTTATATTACTGTAAATTTTCATTGAATTTGGATTGTTTTCATATAGCAAATCGTTGCTTGAAATCAACCAAAATCATTTTCTGTTTTATTTGCTGAGAAGTGCTATGTTCGGAAAATCATAACTCTTTCAATTTGCAACGAATTGATCCCAATTTTTAATATTTTATAGCCCTTATTTATAAATTTGTTGCAGCATAGTTTCACTAATTTCTGAGGTGTTTGTTATGCTAACCATATCTCCAAAGTTAGCTAAAAACTAGATTTTTAGCATAATTCATTTATGTTCAAAAAATGTCATCTTTGAAGATGTGTATCTTCTTCGTTTTACAGCGGAATATTATAAAATTTTAATATGTTGTTGTCCATGTGCTAAAAGTTCATTTTCATGAATTTCGGCATATAAGAACGAGAATTAAACAATTTAGTAAAAATACGTGGCATGGGACATGTGTTTTTACTTTATCGCTTAATATTGGACTTGTATGATCGAAACCCTTTTGATGCGATGTTGAGATGACGCCGAATTTTGGCGAAGACCATTGGTTCTAGAGCTACTTAATTGGAGTATGCTCAATGATGTACCAACCACGATGTAATGAAATCTTGCAAATGAGATGAGGCAAGCTATTCTATGATAAATTCATGATGTTTTGATGTTTATGAATTTATTATGTTTTGATGTTTATGATGGATTTTTACTAGTCGATGAGATGAGACAAGATTAGATTGACACTTAGTACTCGTAGGAAAGAGAGATAGATGAGACGAGTTTGGTATATTTACACTCGCCGATGAGATAAGGCAATGTACATTTGATGATTTTTTATAATGTGGCAACGAGATAAGGCAATGTACATTCGCCGATGAGATAAGGCAATGTACATTTGAAATATGTATGGCTTGATGCTTTCTTCTAGGAAGATATTCAATTATTTTGAAGTATACTCCACCGTTAACATAAGGCGAAAGCGAGTTTGATTGAGTCTTACTTTTAAGATTCTACTAGTTGAAGTCTCTTTCATTAATTATCGATTATATCAGTTGAGTATGATCATATCCTGGAGAGTTCTTGGTTTTCTCTAGTGCATATATTATTCCTTCTTATAAGGTGAATCATTGTTATGGAATGGTACCCTTCGAGTAAAAGGACACTATATCTTTTCCTTATTTCTCATTACCAATTGCTCTATCTAACCGATGAATTTAGCTAGCCTGACCCGTGTGTTTTCACTCTGGTCAGACCGAGTTTGTTTCAGGTATTAGTCTCCCTTTTGGCTCTTAGCTATTTCATGGAGCATCTTTGTAGGATCGAGTCTTTCTCTTGGGATTGATAGCTTCCTTATGAGATGTTATTGAGTTGTTTTTGTTGCCTTTTGCATAATGAGTGGTCGTCATACCAGTTCATTGTAGTATTCGTATTATATTGAGATGTATCAGTGTATATGTAAACGTAAGTATATTTGCAGCTGTTCTATGGTGATATGGATATCCATTTAGATGCGGTATTTTGTTCTGATAGATCCATAGTCATTTATAGCTTGTTTTAATCATTTATTGGATATGTCAATCCACTTAAGTTGAAAAAAAAAATAGACAGCAGTTATCGACATATCCAATAGATAGTTAGACAAGGTTATAGTTGGTCGCCCCCACAAGCCCTATTCTCCGCATTAGCAGATGTAATTACTTTGTAATTCTCTTTGTTAATGTGGGTCTCAGGGTGGGGCGTTACAACTTGGTATCAGAGCGAGGATTCAGAAAAAAATACGATAAACACAGAACAAAAACATATATAATGATACATCCAAATATAATATGGGTATTACTAATCCCTCATCTTTGGGTTCTTGTCCTTCTTTGATTCGTTGGGTTGATAGTTTGGGATATGTTTAGGAATATATTTATTCCATAGTAACCCAAATTAAGTTGCGACGTCTTGTCTTAGGGATAATTAAATGGAATTATTCTGCCGAGCCTGTCACCCATCCATATCCAAGAAGCTATGGTTGATCTTTGATGTTTTATCTCGAGGTGTCTTTGAGAATTGCGAATTTGATTAAAAGAATCTACAACATTTGATTTGATTTTAGGAATCAAACGATGTATTCCTTATGATTTATCTTTTCATGCGTATTAACATGGAAATTTTCTACTTAGACCTTTTTGAAAATTTTCATATTGAGATGAGTGGTTTGAGTGTTGCTAAAAACACGCTCGACGTTAAATAAAATACTTTATTTATATACCTTTATCCTTTTGATTTGTATTCTTATTTTAATAGTATTGGTTGTACCTCCGCAACCCTTGAGCTCACTCCTATGTGTTGAGACAGTGATGATAAATATTTTGAGTTTCAGTCATGATGACCTTGTTGTTAGAATTCATTTGAGTCATTTATCACCCATTGGTCAATCGAATGATGTGTTGTCCTTGTTTTCGTCGCTTAAGTCATTTTTTTGTTCATTCTTTCTCGAGAATGTTCACTAAGGAAATGAGATAGTAGATTGTATTATTTGTTTGAGGCCTTTCAGATATACTTCGATATGTTGCCCTTTGATTTTTATATGTGGATGTGCTTCATAACATTACTCTGCTTAGAGTAAAGATCTTCGTATTTGGGTCATTTCTTCACTTTTGAAGTCGAGGTTAGCTTTTGTTTTATAATTCATGGGCTTCTTTCGCTCTATGAGAGGTGATAGATTATTACTCTTTCTCGACCTTATGTCACCTTCCACAGACTATAAGCAACGGGAGAAAACATGGTTTATACCATATCTCGTACTCGAGAGATCCTCCTAGTATTTAGTTATACTGTGCAAATGACGAACATTCGAGCTTTTCTATCAATTTTTTTAGTTGAGCATTTCGAGAATATCTCGACAATTTCTTTTTTTGCTTTTAATTTTTGAGATAAGAAATGAATTGATAACTATAATAAAGAATTTCTTTCATATAAAATGATTTTCTTTCGTGTCGGGTAGTCCATCGAGTGTTTCAGAATTCTAGTCGATGCCCCTAATCAACATTATCGATAGGAATTTCCTAGACGATAGGATGAGACAATCAGACATGATAAATAGACTTCATAATATTTTAAAAATATCATATCTTAAAAGACCAAATTTAATGACTTATGTATCGTTAGGAAATTTGAAATATGAGATCTTTACTTTTAGGATAGACTCAAAAGAATTATATATGGAATTAATCTTTTGAAGTAAGAGAATATAATAATTAAAAGTTACTTCTAATTGAGAAGTTATAATAAAATATCAATAATTTTTATAATAAAGAAAATTTGAGATTTTGTTTTTCTAAGTAATGAATTCTTGAACCAAAATAAAAATAAAAAATTGAAGTCTATTTCCATTTTTGGATATCTTGATTCTTTGTTCTTCTATTCCTTAGAAATAATCTAATGACTTGCATTTTTACGGTCGTTGAGGTTAGTGGTTTATGGAAGAACCACCTTCTTTAGAGTTTCTTTATCCTTCTTGATGTTCTTTCATTCATTATAGTAGTTTTTCCATTGTGGAATATGGAAAATTTGGGTTGTTAGAGGAATATTTCTTTTTAGATTTATTTTGAGAGGTATTTTTGCCTTTATGTTCTCTTTTGAAGGTGAGGTACCTTCAAATATTGAGATGTCACTTGGAAAATTTCTAGAGATCGCTTATCCTATATAGATGTTCAGAGAAATTTATAGAATTATCAAGCAATTATCTTCTTCTTTTACTTCATCTTGAATGAAAAATGAGGAAATTTGGTTTTGTGTTTGTCTGGCTTTCCTCCGAACGATGAAATTAAGATGTTAAGTGTAAACTTTCCCCCATAAACTGTGATGACGTAATTTTACCAAGGGGGGAAGTCTGTAACAACCTAATTTCTGGTGATTACCTATTATATTAAATTGTAACGAAGGTTATAATTTGATATAGCAATTGACAATAAATTGAAATTTTAAAATGTTCATTTGGGGAATAACTAATAAATCTAAGAAGTTTTAGAGAAATAAAGTTTCAAATACTTTCACTACAACAAAAACACCATATTACAATTTTAATTTTACAACGGTGGTAAAAGCACCGTTGTAATAAATGGTTTTTTACAATGGTGGTAAAAGCACCGTTGTTTTTTTACAACGGTGGTAAAAGCACCGTTGTAATAAATGGTTTTTTACAACTGTCAGTTCACTAAAGTTGTAATAAACATATATATCACAACTTTTCATTTTATTAGTTGTAATAGATGCATATTACAAACTTCATGTTTAACCTATATTTAATAAATATTATATTAATATTTAATAATAATAATTAATAATAAACTTTGGGAATCAATAATATTTATCAATTATTATTAAATAGTTAATAAATAGTAATTTATTTTTAATAGTTAATGTATGTTAACTACTTATTAATTAATAATTAGTAACATAAGCTTTTATAATTGCTGTTACGTATTTAATAGTCAACTAGTAACATATATACATAATAATTAACTTTTAATCATTATTATTCAATTATAACTAAGAAGAAATGAGTAATAATTAATAATAATAATAATTTTTTTGGCAAGGCAATAATAGCTATTATTAGTAAGTAATATTTAGTATTTTAGTAAAAGATAATTATCAAGAATCCACATTATATTTAATATATAAGTTTTTACTTATTAATTCTAAATAATAATAGTTAATTTTAAAAACTTTGAATTTTTTTGATAATGAACTTAAGAGAAAACTTGGCAAAATTGAGCATTTGAATTACACTGGAACTAACCAATAACTCGCAAATCAGACCAAGGATAACTATACTAAAAATTTAAACTTAATTTCAGCCCAATTTCAGGATCCAGCCCATTATTAACGTGCAGCCCTCATTTGATTTACCAAACCCTAACACGCAAGACTCACTCAACATGGAGCCGCCGCCTATACCTTTTGCATTCCAATTCGCTTGAAAAAAAACCTAGTTCCAAAAGAAAAAAAAATGGTAACTTCCGATTTCCAGCATCTCCGAGTTCCGATTTCCAGCATCTTCATCCTCCTTCGATTTCCAGCATCTCCGAGTTCCGAGCTCCTAGCAATCGAGCATCCAACGAGGAAGGACCCGTTTATTTATTCCCAGCAATCGAGCATCCCAGCAATCTCCTACTTCCGATTTCCAGCGACGCCGCCTGTACTCGAGGTAGACTGATAGTGGTATGAATTCTTGTTTACTGGTTTGGCATAATTTCGGGTTAATTAAAATAGCCTTGATCGTTTTCGATTTCCAGCAAATGCCTTCTTGTTTCTTCATATCCTTGATCTTTTTTATTGTCAGCATCTAGTTCAAGATGCTTTGGCATAATTTCGGGTTAATTAAAATAGCCAAGAGAAGATGTATTGTTCACCTTTGAGGTCTAATAAAAATTATTTGTTGAGATATCACGCATCATGTCATGATATTTGTTCCTTCTGGTATACATGTGAACTATGATATACAGTCAATCATAACACAAAAATTTATTGCTTCTTTGATATTTTTAATGAATAGGATTTTGAGTTTATCTGCCAATAATAACATGGGATTTCATTCATTGGATAGCGATGGATGTGCTTGTTAATATGTTCCTGCACACTTCGATCAATGGTTGTTTTTTTAATCAGATCTCCAACTCATCCACTTACTCAAGCAAGCAAGATAACCAATGTTAGTTTCTTGATATTTCAATCCAGTAATATGGTTCTTGCAATCCTTAAAAATTTTCTTTAGTCCGTTAAAATGATGCTCATTTTGTGTAAATATTTTTGCAAATCAGAATCAAAATCAAAGTTTGTTCTTTGTTATATTGGCAACTTTTTGTTGTTTATTTCTCCATTAGGCAATGTTTAGATAGAGTAAAAAATGTCCACCGTCATTGGTTGCTGGGAAATTTATTTTTTCTCAATTTTTTCTAGTAATAAGTTTCTTAAATTGTTACTTGTCTCTTCTCAAATAAATTGAGTCATCAATCTTCAAACTTTGGTTGATACACTTGCTGTAACAAAATGAATCATCCAACGTTACATGCATTGTATATAATGGTCAGGTTATTTACGTATATAATGGTTTGAATGCATTGTATTAGATGTTTATTTTGTGCACTCGCATTTTTCCAATTTTCGTTACATGCATAAATCTATACTGCAGCACTAACAGTTTGATAATTTCTTTCTTAGGAATGGATATTAAGGAGAAAAAGGAGCACAAGCAGATTAACAGGAGCATAAGAAAGTTAGAACTGTTATAAAGTCTTTGTATCTTCAGTTTTGTCAGTGTATTATGTAAAAAAATGATGAGTTTGAAATTAATAATATATTGTTTTGGTTCATGTTTTTAGTTTGTTTGATATCTTCAGTTTTGTAGATAATATGTTCTGCAATGAATTCTTTTATTAGTAATATGTATATAATTTGTGGATATATTACAATTATAAAATATAAAAATTGTAATAAAATATATCACAACGGTGGAAAAAAGTTGTAAAATATACATATTACAACGGTGTTGCAACAGTGTAGAAAAGTTGTAAAAGATATTAGGCTATTACAACTTCTTCATACATGACGGTTTGCCCACCGTTGTAAAATGTATATTACAACGGTGTTCCACCGTTGTAATAGGGTCATTTTGTTGTAGTGTTTATTGGTGATTTGGAATGAGAGTAAACATAGATGACAATTAATTTGAGTCAAATTGATAATATTGGAATTTTATTCAAAAAAAGGCATTCTATTGCAAAGTAAAAGGACAAATGAGAAGTAAATAAATTTTAAAGATGTAATATTATGTGAAAAATGATATTTTAGTATTCTAAAAAGTGTTAAAACACTTTTGTATGGATTTTGAAAGTAGACAATAATTTTTATATAATGAAAATATGTCAAAATTAGTGAATTTTGGCCCTAAATGACAATATTATTAAATATTATTTAAATAAAGGATTTAGAATTTATTTTTAAATATTGAAAATAAAATTTTGTTGTTGTTAAAGTGTTCTTTTGCAAAAATAGACAAGCGCAATTTCTTTCATGTTTGAAGATGTTAATATGAAAAATTTGTGCATAAATTAGTAAAGCATGAATACATAATAACTAAAATTATTGATTAATTATTGGAAATGGTCCATGTAGTTTTGATTAAGGTCTATTAGCCCACACAAGAAGTTTCTGGTCCCCTCCCATCTCATGTACGTACTTCTCCTTTCTCATTCTTTGTGACGACCCCAAAACCCCTACGATGGTGGCAAGGGTAATATTTTGAATATAACGCATAAACAGATAATAGCAGATCATAATTAAATAAATACACCAGATAATGCACAAATAATACACTAGATAAAAATAATCATCAGAGTTACATAGTATACCGGATCATACTTAGTAAAATACAGTTCAGCTATACATAAATGTCTACAGCGGAAAACAAAACATAATATGTACAATAGGAGCTGGACAACATAAAATGAGATAAATGATAGAATCCATCTTCAACACCATCTATCTAGAAAGAGTCTGCTAAAACCTGAACACAAGGCTGCCTGTGTAGAAAAAGGGGCACCCGAGTTTGCAAGTGAAACAAAGTACGAGTCAGTCATGGGACTGGTATGAGAAATCTACTTAACACATTTTATAATTTGGCTAATCACAGGACCACACCACTTTCGCGGAACGGATTTACTCCATTGCCAGTGCTTTACAACAAGTAAATCTTTTAAACATCGCAATGCTTTTTATAAAAATGAAGCCATTATAAGACTCAGTCCCCATCACACAATGCAACGCAAACCGGAGGATAGAGTTTTACCTTATAATGGCCAAAATATGCTTGATACGAATAAAACACTTAAAATGTAAGTTTTGTCGTTTAGTTCGTAACTAGACTCCAACTGTAAATTAGTAAGAGAAAGATTCCCTAAGTATTAACCCCGAAGGCCGAAACCAACATTAGACCAATACCTAGGAAACCACCCATCTTAGCTCGTTTCCAGTTAGTTTCTAATTTTATAAAACAATCATAAATATCAATCATAGACGACATGAGCGTCCCATGCCACTTTGTCGCCAAATATAGGTTTACAATCAAAACCGCACGATGTCGTATTTGGAAATTGGATTTCAGTCAGGAACCAAGGCAAAAGATAGTCCTTATCGAATTCGAGACAATCTAGCCTACCATGTCTCAGGATCAGAGCTCGAGTGACCCTTGGATCGTCAGGGCCGGTCCACTTGATGTAGATTAAACTTAAACCCTAAACAATACATCTCCCCGCCCTATGGGGCGTAAATGAGTCAACGAATGACTCCATCAGTCCCGGATCGACCGATAAAACCGAGGCGCCTCGCAACAGCAACAACCACACAGGTTAAAATAATATAAATGCCAGCCAGTTCAAGCACTGACACCACCTCTAGCTAGAAAGAGACGCATGTCCTCCCTGAGGTCCTCTCCCGTTTCCGGTTCATACCGGGGTGTGAGGCTCGCGAGTTAACGTTATACACAAAGCTACGCCACACAGGCGGTGCTTTGATCATCAACCACAAGAATTTGCTTTTCAACAGAAGCCTTGATCACTGCATCTTAGTATGCCACACAGGAAATTCACACCATGCAACTGACGACCATCAATCACACAGAATGAATTCCAATGTCAGATACACAGTCCATTTACAAGTCCGTTCTGGGTCTGAACGAAACCGGAGGCACTATATACCTCGCATACCCATCGATCTCCATGTACGTCTGGACGATCACCACTCATTGTCCATATTTCGGGATGCCTCCCAATCAGGACACCAGTCATCATCAAACCGAGGTGAAGATCTCCGGTCTTCAACCACCGTCTTCATCATCGACTTCTTATCGTCAATTCAGTTATTCAAAATGGGATAAACCCGGTCTTTCTGAGCAACTCGCGTATATAACAAACAAGTGCTACTCAAACACAACATACACCTTATTCCAATTCATTAGTCACTAACCGTAAATTAGTAAGAGAACGATTTCCCAAATATTAACCCTGAAGGACGAAACCAACATTAGATCAAAACCCAGGAAACCATTCGACTTAGCTAACCTTCAGTTAGTTTCTAAATTTCACATTCCATATCGTTTATAATATTTTATAACGATTTATCGCTATTTTTATTTATTTAAAAATAGCCATTTTGTTCAAACGACGCTTCAGGCCATAACGCGGCCGTAGCGCTGTTTTTCTTCAGATTTGATTTACACATATCTGAAAATCTAACCGTTGAATCCTCACAAACTTTATATCATTAGAAAGAACTTTTCAAAATGAATCCAACGGTTCCAGTTTTGGGAAAATCTGACGGTCGGATCTCCCGGTACACTCGTTTGAAGTTTCGATTTCAAAATACGAACTGCAGCGTCATTATTCGATTAATTTTAATTATATATATAATCGATTTTGGCGCTGTTTTTCTTCAGATTTGAATTAAACATTCCAGACAATCCAACCGTTGGATCTTTACAAAGTTGGTGTCATTGGAAAGATATTTCCAAAGCGAACCCAACGGTTTCGGTTTCGGGAAAATCTGATGGTTGGATCTCCCGCATAATCGTTTGAAATCCCGGTTTCAAAACACGAACTGCAGCTTCGTTATTCAATATATTTCAATTATATATATATATAAATGTTGACACATTTTTTGGCAAAAGCCGTCACACATGGAATTCTTGAATGATAACATGCTCGAGCGATGGAAACGACGTCAGAAGACATTGAGAGATTAGGTCAAAATCACATCCTCAACATAAACAGGCCCGAAACTCCTATCAGATGACCTCTTTTGGGCCCGAAAACAGTGATTACGGAGCTGAGCTCTATAACTTTTGTAGATCTCCGAGTTAGCTTCAGTTTGAGCTTCGGTTTGGCTCAATCGGACTTACGGTTTGAAAGTTATGCCCGTTTCCGTAAACTGGTGTAATCTGGCAATTTCCTGGATAAAGCGACGAAGCAGCACACGATCGAAGTATGGATCACGCACCCTCGGATCGTCCCTCATCGGATCGCCCCTCATCGGATCGCCCTCCTCAGACCACGAACCGTCCGTGGTACATCTCACGATCCGACCCAATCGCCAGCACTTCACTCCAGCTTCACTATGCCGCTCACGACCAGACTCGGCTCGTGATAGCCATATCACGATCCGACCCATGACCACGATCCGACCCCATGATCGCGATCCGAACTTCCGACCTGCAGATACTCTCCCTGTTTTGACCTATTCTCATGCCACATCTTGCTCCTATTATCCTGGATCGTGTGCCACGTACCACACCATGATCCGATCCCCGCACCTGCTCCTGCGCAGCTTGTTCTGACCTATTCTCAAGGCTATTTTCACTCCAACTTGCATGGATCTGATTACACATGTCACATGATGATTTGGAGATGATGTCTGAACGTTTTCCACCACATTTCGAGATTTTTGGGATGCGTGCCATGTGTCCCATGAACCGCCTTCAGGAAACAGCTATAAATACACCATTTGAAGGCATTTTCAAGGATCTTTTGGCCATTCTTCTTCACTGCTTCCACCATTACTAAAGTGCAAGGACTTTGCACCTTCATACACTCAAATTCTTATCTTTTCAATACAATTAACACACGAATTGTGTGTCTACATGTAACTGATTCTTGTAATCTGTCAGTATAACAATAAGATTATAAAGTGGACGTAGGCTACATCTACAGCCGAACCACTATAAAAACCTTGTGTGTCTCCTCTTTATTTACTCTTTTCTGCATTCTGTGATCTGCGATCTGCATTTGGGTGTTAGGCCCAATTTTTGGTCTAACATTTTGGCGTGCCAGGTAGGGGGGCACACAAAAACTTCAACTTCTAGCTTGAAAGGAAACTCAATGGCGAACAAAAGGAAGAAGACTGGAACTTCTTCTCATGCCGATGATGCTGAAGGCACAAGGAACGAGGCAAGCCAGGAAGCTTCCTCTCATGAAGACCCATCAGCATACCTGACTAGAGACGAGATGGATGGAGTTCTCGCTGAATTGAGGACCCAGATGGCAAGGCAGGACGATCTCCTCCAGAAACAACAGGAAATGATCAACCAATTCTTCGCTCGGATGGATGGAAGGCCGAGAAACGCCCAAATCACTGGAAACGAAGCCATTGACGTGGCTCGAGTATCACCCGGACTCGGGGGCAACCCCCCCATTCAACAGCAGAATTCGTCTCGTGATACACCTCTGCACCGCGACCCGGATCGTGGAACACTACTAGGCTCACGAACCGATCCCAACAACTCGCTCCCACCTGCTCAACAACAACCAGTTCGTGATCTACCTCCTAGACCCAGTCGGATCGCCCCCCTACTCCACGATCCGGCCTCACGAGCTGGACTTCACGAACCTACCTCACGAACCGTCCCCCTCGAAACGGGTCGGGTCGCTCCCCTCGATCCGCGATCCGCGAGCCGCGATCCCCAGGCGATAGCTCACCAACTTCCATCTTCTCCTACATTCAACGCTGGGGGCACCAGCTCTGATTTTGGTAGTTTACAACAGCTTTTTGAGGGCAATCGACTCGCTGATCTCATTCAACGCCTCTCGAGAGGCCGCACCTATCAGAATGACGTGGACGACGTTAATCACAATCCGTTCACTCAGGAAATCAGAAACTCCCGCAATCCGCCATATTTCAAACTTCCACAACTGGAACCTTACAACGGCAGGACAAATCCTACCGTGCATCTCATGCGTTACAAACGACATATGGAAGTTCAATCGGCATCGGAAAATGTCATGGCTAAGTGTTTTCCCCTCTTTCTGACTGATATAGCAGCCATGTGGATTCAGCAGTTGGAAACAGAATCGATCAGCAGTTGGAACATGTTGGTCGCACGCTTCCTTGAACAGTTTCGGGTCCACATCGCTCGACCCAAGAATGTCATGTCACTCACTACAATCAAGCAGAGGCCCAGAGAAACTCTGCGTTCTTTCCTGGAAAGATTCAACGTTGCAGCAGCATCAGTGGATCGCCCTGAGCAATCGATGGTACTGATGGCTGCGGTATCCGGCGTTCTGGATAACACGAAATTCAAGAAATCTTTGTACCGAGATCCACCACGAAATCTCGGCGAATTCTACCTTGAAGCGGATAGATTTCTGCGGGAAGAAGATGCAACTTCCGAGAAGAAAACCCTCGAAGTCAACATGCTCGGGGATGGAGAACCGCCCAATCCTGGAAAAGGCAATGACAAGGGTAAAGGAAAGACCCCTGCTACAAATGATCGTAATGCTCCACCCCGGAGAGGGTCCAGATACGACAAATACACTGAACTGAATGATACTCTGAGCAACATATACATGGATACAAGAGGTGCTGCCTCCTATCCAAGACCTCCCAAGAGGGAGTCCACGCTAGCACAACGCAATTCTGGCAGACATTGCATATTTCATGACATAGACGGTCACAACACTGATGACTGCAGACATCTGCGAGATCTTATTGAGGATCGCGTCAGACGAGGAGAGCTACCCGAATATGTCACTCGACCAACAACGCCTACACCTGCGTTGCCACCACCTATTCCCCAGAGAGGGAACGATCCTGGATCGAGCAATCGCGGGATTATCATTCGCTGATCCCACTCGGCGGATCTCTTCAGTTTGCTGAACTCCGGTTCACAGTTCATGTTTTTAGGTTTTTAGGCGATTTCTCGCCCTCCTTTGTTTTCCCTGCATGTAATAAGAGCTGTCACATCAGCCCACACGCACGAAACCTATTCGTGGTCTCCAGCCGTGTCCGGCAGACGACTGCTGCATTTTCATGAATTAGCAATAAGCATTGAGCTCCGGCTCCCAACTGGATCCGTCCAGTACAAGCATTGAGCTCCGGCTCCCAACTGGATCCGTCCAGTACAAGCATTGAGCTCCGGCTCCCAACTGGATCCGTCCAGTACAAACATGAGCTCCGGCTCCTAACTGGATCCGTCCAGTATAAACAAACCTTCATTGCTTTTCCTTGGTCGTCTTGCTCCGGTAAGGCCGTCTTGGGACCTTCATGTGCTTTTCCTTGGTCGGTTTACTCCGGTAAGCCCGTCTTGGAACCTTCACTGCTCTTCCTTGGTCGTCTTGCTCCGGTAAGGCCGTCTTGGAACCTTCATGTGCTTTTCCTTGGTGGTCTTACTCCGGTAAGGCCGTCTTGGAACCTTCACTGCTCTTCCTTGGTCGTCTTGCTCCGGTAAGGCCGTCTTGGAACCTTCATGTGCTTTTCCTTGGTCGTCTTACTCCGGTAAGGCCGTCTTGGAACCTTCGTTTCTTTTCCTTGGTCGTCTTACTCCGGTAAGGCCGTCTTGGAACCCCTCTAACATCTCCTCGGATGGTTTACTCCGGTAAGGCCATCTAGGAAATATTCTAGCATTGTTTGTTTTATCTTCTTGCAGGTACAAACTCCTGGTCTTCTTGGATTTCTCTGGCCTTAATACGATCCCGTGTGATCGTCAGTTTTCTGGCCTTAATAAGATCCGGCGTGATCGTCGCATTCTGAATTTGGATTTCTCATATTATCCAGAACACATCTTCCTTCAACCAGCAAGATATGTTCTGGGGGGCAAACGTGTTGACACATTTTTTGGCAAAAGCCGTCACACATGGAATTCTTGAATGATAACATGCTCGAGCGATGGAAACGACGTCAGAAGACATTGAGAGATTAGGTCAAAATCACATCCTCAACATAAACAGGCCCGAAACTCCTATCAGATGACCTCTTTTGGGCCCGAAAACAGCGATTACGGAGCTGAGCTCTATAAATTTTGTATATCTCTGAGTTAGCTTCAGTTTGAGCTTCGGTTTGGCTCAATCGGACTTACGGTTTGAAAGTTATGCCCGTTTCCGTAAACTGGTGTAATCTGGCAATTTCCTGGATAAAGCGACGAAGCAGCACACGATCGAAGTATGGATCACGCACCCTCGGATCGTCCCTCATCGGATCGCCCCTCATCGGATCGCCCTCCTCAGACCACGAACCGTCCGTGGTACATCTCACGATCCGCCCAATCGCCAGCACTTCACTCCAGCTTCACTATGCCGCTCACGACCAGACTCGGCTCGTGATAGCCATATCACGATCCGACCCATGACCACGATCCGACCCATGACCACGATCCGACCCCATGATCGCGATCCGAACTTCCGACCTGCAGATACGCTCCCTGTTTTGACCTATTCTCATGCCACATCTTGCTCCTATTATCCTGGATCGTGTGCCACGTACCCCACCACGATCCGATCCCCGCACCTGCTCCTGCGCAGCTTGTTCTGACCTATTCTCAAGGCTATTTTCACTCCAACTTGCATGGATCTGATTACACATGTCACATGATGATTTGGAGATGATGTCTGGACGTTTTCCACCACATTTCGAGATTTTTGGTATGCGTGCCATGTGTCCCATGAACCGCCTTCAGGAAACAGCTATAAATACACCATTTGAAGGCATTTTCAAGGATCTTTTGGCCATTCTTCTTCACTGGTTCCACCATTACTAAAGTGCAAGGACTTTGCACCTTCATACACTCAAATTCTTATCTTTTCAATACAATTAACACACGAATTGTGTGTCTACATGTAACTGATTCTTGTAATCTGTCAGTATAACAATAAGATTATAAAGTGGACGTAGGCTACATCTACAGCCGAACCACTATAAAAACCTTGTGTGTCTCCTCTTTATTTACTCTTTTCTGCATTCTGTGATCTGCGATCTGCATTTGGGTGTTAGGCCCAATTTTTGGTCTAACTGATTCTTCGATATCAAAACTATTTTCTTTTCATACATTCGATAAAAATGATATTTTTATCCAACAGACTTTTATTTCAAAACTATTTTCTTTTCAAAACAGTTTATTTCAAAACACGACTATTTTATATAGCTCATATAGATGATAAAAAGAGTATTTTTATTATAAAACAATTTATTTCAAAACACGACTATTTTATATAGTTCATATAGATGTTAAAAATATGATTCTTATTATAAAACAATTTATTTCAAAACACGACTATTTTATATAGTTCATATAGATGTTAAAAATATGATTTTTATTATAAAATATTTATTTCAAAAAACGACTATTTTATATAATTCATATAGATGTTAAAAATATGATTTTTATTATAAAACAATTTATTTCAAAACATGATTGTCGTTCAACACATGAATTTCTATTCAACACATGAATTTCTATTAAACACATGAATTTCTATTCAACACACGAATATAGTTTCAACACACAAATATAGTTTCAACACATGAAAATAATTCTAACACATGAATATTATTCAAAATTTCAGCAGCATAACGGCAGGGTAGTTAAAACCGGGGCCAACCCTAGTACGGCTCCTTGCTCTACCTTAAAGCCTCGCAGCTTTTGACAATGGGGATTTCATGCATCTAGTTCGCACGCAAGCGGCATGTATATTTTTTTTTCTTTTCCACAAACTAATTCTATGTGGTTTTAACCAAATAATTCTTAACCACAAACGGGTATTTTTCAACCACAATCAATCAATTTCAACCACAAACAATCAATTTCAACCATTCGCTATCAACCAATTTTCACACCAATCACAACCAATAAATATCGTCCATGGTTTGTGGACGAGGGGCGTATATATATATATTTATATAAGTATATTTCACCTCTATTTCAACACATATATAATTTTTACAATGCATATATAACTTATACATCGAACGTACAACTTATACAATGCTTATACATAAGGTGTACAACGTTTATATAACTCATACATCGACTATATAATTTATACATCGTCGTTTTCCATATCGTTTATAATTCAGAAATCTCACTTTGGGTTCCACTCCACCAAAAATAGCAGAAGGCTCAGAAAAATATGCGGTCTCTTCTAGAATGTAGAAGACGTCCACACGAGTCCATTGTCTCTTGTTTCACCGAGTTTCGTCAACTTAGCAAAAAGATATGATTTTTACAGTGAAATGAAAAACCGTAGCGCTTTAAAGTGCTATAATATTTAAAACTAAATCAGCCGTACCTCAGCTGAATGGTTCGAAACTAGGTTTCGATTTTTCTCGAAATCCGTGAAGCTTGAAGAGGATCGGGTTATGCAGTGTCGAAGGGGGAGGAGTGGCGCTCGTGCGCAGGGGGGTGCGGTGGCGTTCGATCGCCTGAGGCGGCGGCGGCGACGACTTGAAGTCTCTGACTTCGGGGCGTCCGTTTTCCTTGAATGTTGAACGAAAAAATCCAATTCTGGTATGGATTTGAAGCTCGTCTCGAGCTCTTCAAAATCTTCAACTGGATCTTTTGATATTGGTGAGTGGATTGGCCAGAAATTAGGAGAGATGGTTTCTACCCTTTTCCGTCATCGGTTTCAGAGAGAGTCGGGGAGAGAGAAGAATCAACGGGCCAATATGATTTTTTTTATTTATAAATTTTAAAAATCCAAAAATACCGCTTATCTCATATGAACTCCAATCCAAACCCAACGACTGTCGCCCCTAGCTAAATACCCTTCCTTCGAATTAAAATATAAAACATTCAATATTTAATTTGAACGTACATTTCAATTTGCCGGGGGCACATACTGATTCTAAAAATTCCTGAAAAATAAATCTAGATATGTTTTGACGATACGGTCCCAACAAAACTAGTTTCATTGAATTCTGAGACCGTTTGAAAAATGGCCTTTTTCTGGTCGATCAACTTTAATAGAAATCGACCAAACACATTTTCCTTTGCCACGCTCACATACTAGCTTCAAAAATTATGAAATTTGAAACCTAGCAACAATTTGACATCCCGGATCCAATAAATGTGGTTTCGTCGAATTCCGAGGCCGTTTGCAAAATGGCCATTTTCACGGGCTATATAAACTATATAGCGACCTTTATGAAAATTCATTTAGCCATAAATTTTGCTTCCCGCTTTGAAACTTCGATTTTTCAGATTCGTTAGAAAGATATTCACTAACATATTTAAATATTTTTGGTTTCACTAAAATCCGTTTTGTTTTGCACCCGGTACAGTCAGTCAAAGTTTGAATTCAAATTTTGAAACTACCGCGCCATTTCAGGCCTTGTTTATAATTAGAATTAATTATATTTATTTTCAAACGTCGATTCAAACACACTTTTCATCATTATTATTTAAAATATTTATTTTAAATATTTTAAATTCACTAAAATAGATAAATTAAAATTTTCAAACTGGTTCAGATTTTCCGGGTTGTTACAATCTCCCCCACTTAAAAATTTTCGTCCCCGGAAAGGAACAAAGTCGAAAGTGGTTTGATTAATCAACTATACTTTCAATTTGGCTTCCATTCTCCAACTCTTCAGTTTCTGGGAATTTTCTAATTCTTCAAAAATTTGGCTAACACCCTAAATTTTCGGAAAATTTCGCCATAATCTCCTTTGTACGGGGAGGGGTTTGGAAATTTATTGGGCCGTATTAGGTACCCAATAAATCCTAATAAGCATGCACATATTTATAGTGATATATTCCGATGTCCACAGGGGAGTGTGTATAGATCATAACTCCAGAGAATAAATTCTCGTCACCCAATAAATGGTTTTTGTGCCTTAATGACCAGAGAGACGTGTTTATTGTCATCTCCAGACCCGTGTGGGGTTTTTATTAATCTGGCAATTTACCGTTACATTTTATATGGTCCATATCAGTCATTAGTTCAACCTGTAATATATAGTCATCGCCATACAAGCCTCTCGCTCGTATGGTAAATCTTCCACCTCGTCACACAAGCTCCAAATGCTTATGTGGTATATGATGAAGTATGCCTATCTTCAAGAAGTATGCCATGTAGTGTAGTTCAAAATTAATTGTTACTATCCTATGGCGACGTTTATTATTACACACAGAACAACCAGCACTCCGCATCCAATGGCATTCACAGGAGTTGATATAATAATAAAATTGCGCATCTAACTCATTAAGGTTTACCTATTTGTCGGGCACGCAAATAAATTCTCTACTCAACAGCTAATCTATTTACCTGTTCAAACATATATAATGCACATGTATGTATTTCTATCTATTTTTAACTCAGTTCAAAGTGTGATTTAATTAACTATCATTCTAATAATTTAGTTAATCAAATCTACTATCGCACAACACAAACAACAATCAACTTGTTTTTAACTTTTCAAAAATATACTAATCGATTCATATACTCTTTTTAAATTAATCAGACTATAGAATAAAAAGTTCACATCCATGAAAAGAAAATAACAACAAGGTAGAGAACAAAATGGTAATGCAAAGCATGGCAAATGTACCTTGCACCAGAGTCAATCAGAGATATCCACCCTGCACTTAGGATAGGCTTTCTTAATGCTTTCCTTTGTTTCCCAAGTACAATCTCGCGGATCTCCACTCCATTGCACTTTGACTAAGTGAACCTTCTTGTTCCTCAGTTCTTTGGTTTCTTTGCCGATAATCTTTAGCGGCTCTCTTCTCACAGCCAATTCTGGAGTAATTTCAATATCCTGTTGTGCGGCCTCTTCCACAACCAAGTCTGGGTCATGGACATGCTTTCGAAGTTGAGAAACGTGAAATACATCATGCACTCCAGGCAACCAATCAGGCAATTGAACTTTATAATTGAGGGTTCCAATCCGTTCTAGTATAGGGAATGGACCAATAAATCTGGGCGCCAACTTCCCAGTTTTGCCAAATCAAATTACTCCCCTCATCGGAGAAACCTTTAGATACACATAATCACCAACAAAAATAGCCAAATCTCTTCTTCTCGAATCAGCATAGCTCTTCTGTCGGCTTTGAGCGGCGAGTAATCGTTTCTTAACGAAATCGACTTTGTCGGCAAATTCGCGAATCATATCAGGTCCCAATACAAGCCTATTACCTGGTTCGACCCAACAAGCAGGAGATCGACACGGTCTACCATACAATGCTTCGAATGGTGACATTGTCAGGCTCGCTTGGTAGCTGTTGGTATATGAGAACTCAACCAAATGCAAATGGTCTTCCCATGATCCACCAAAGTCAAGAACACAAGCCCGCAATAAATCTTCTAGTATACGATTCACCCTCTCAGTTTGACCATCTGTTTGAGGATGATAAGTTGTGCTCAAGTTTAGCTTCGTTCCCAGTTCTACTTGAAATACCTCTCAGAATTTGCTAGTAAATATTGGATCGCTATCACTAACTATACTGAGCGGCACTCCATGTAGCCTAACAATTTCCTTGAAATATATCTGCGCCAGACTCTGAGCAGTTCTGTTCGATCTGACAGGTATGAAATGGGCGGTCTTCGTGAAGCGATCTACGATCACCCAAATACTATCATTTCCTTTCTTGGTTCTGGGCAAACCATCTATAAAGTCCACTGAAATATTTTCCCACTTCCAACCTAGAACGTCCAGCGGTTGCAATAATCCGACCAGTTTCTGTTGGTCGCTTTTGACTAGTTGGCAAGTAGGGCACCTTCTAACATATATAGTGTAATAACCCGCATTCTACGCATCATAGGATCATAGAATATTTATTTCTTTCACGTATGAAGTCGTATGGTCATGTAACTTTGGGAAACATCCATAAGAGTCATTTCCCATGCTTATGATTTTTGTCGATTTTTAAATGACCGTTTTGCCCCTAGCTGATCTTGTTTTGGCCATAACTTTTGTTTGGTAAGGAATTTTGACCTGAAATCACTTCCATTAGATTCGTTTGATGGTTTACCTTTCCGTAGATGGTCATAATAGCCAAACGGACTTACCGTTTGGGAGATATGGCTGAAGTAAGGTTTGGAGGGTGAAAAACTGCTTAACCGGGCCAAATAGTGTGATTAGTGAGTAGGCCCATAACCCATTTCGGGATTAGGGTTATGGGGAGGCTGAAATGAAGTAGAGAATCATTCCATTTCAGTTTTCTAGCCTCCACTTATCTCCAAGGAACCCTAAAAATGGCCTCCAACCTCTAAATCACCTCCAAATCATCTTTTGATCAAGGATTAAGCTTAACAACATCTAATCAAGGAAGATCTACACCAAATCAACATTGGAGCCGCTGTTTAGCATTGGGATTTGCATCAAATCAGAGATTTATTTCAGATCTTAGTTTTGTTTGTGGCTAAGGTGAGTGATTTGCATAGTTTTACACTAATTATGGCTAAATGAGGGTAATTAGTGTTAATTAGCGAATTTATACACTAATAAATTCGGGAAAAATGTTCATAAATTCTTAAATGATGTTTTAGACCTCTGATATGAATTTGGGTTAATTTGGTTAAGTTTTGCTAATCCTATCATTAGTTTCACCTAAACATGCTTAAGGGGAAATATGGGGTTTTGGGTATGTTTGATCCATTTTAACCTATCATATTGACGTTCTGATGTTGTGGTTGATTATGCATGTTGCTATGACTGTATGATATGCTTTGTGATTGATTTCAATAGTTAGAATGGTCGAAAACGTCGTCGAATAGCGTAAACACTTGCTGGAACAGTTTCAGAATGCAGTGCAGGTTTCGGATCGGATCGGATATGGGGGCTCGGATTGGATATGTTGAACTGGGCAAGGGATTCGATCGGATCGGAACATGACACTTGATAAAATTGGCAAAAAGGAAGGTCATGCTAACTGAACTAGGATCAGATCGGATAAAGGAGGAGGGATCAGATCGGATAAAGGAGGAGCGATCGGATCGGAGCACGTGAAGAATGAGGGAGCGGATCGGAGCGGAAGCACGAACTGGATAGGAGATGGCACCCGACCCGAACCGAAGGGAGACACCCGACCCGAACCGATGCGATGGAGTGGACCCGAACCGAACCGTGCCAGGGAAGGACCATGAGATAATGCAACGCAGACACCCGACCCGAACCGATGGTTTGAAGAGAACTCGACCCGACCCAGTATTGACCAATAACCCGAGATGCAAAGGTAGTTCAATATGGAAAGTTAGAGCTCAGGATCCGGTTGGGAACTAATGAGTTCACTTCATGGTTGGGCTTTGTTGCGGGACGTGTGCTAAGGAGTTGTCGACATTCATAACTTCGATTCACCACTAAAAATGAATGATGGGCTACTTATCAGTGCATTAGAATCATTACGACTCGAGGGGCAAGGTGATGGTAGCAAGACTACATTATCAGTGCAGTAGAGTCATTATGACTTGAGGGGCAAGGTGATGCGTAGTAAGACTATGAGCCAGCGCAGATGGGGTGAATAACTCCATGGGGCAAGTGGACATAGTAAAGGATTGGTAAGGCTATGAGCCAGCGCAGATGGGGTGAATAACTCCATGGGGCAAGTGGACATAGCGTAGGATTAGTGGCTACGTTATCAGTGCAGTGAAGCCATTTATGGCTTCATGGGGCAAAGTGATCGTAGCAAGGATGGGTGATCGAAGTGGTGGATATCGTATGCTTTACGCACTGAGTGAGAGATGTGAGGATGGATGCTACGTTTGATTGTTTGCCATCACTATGACATGCACACCCCCACCTCCGTATCTTTACACCGTTTGATATGGCACCTTAGAGTGTTGTACAGTATGTAGTGCTAACTCTTTGGTTGTAGGTCCAGGTTCAGGTATGTTTTGTCTACCTGTTATTGTTCACTTTAGATGCTTATCGCTCATACCAGGCTTTATGTCTGACCCAGAGTTTTATGTCTCCTCTTATTACTCTGGGTGCTCACACGAGCAGACTAGAGACAGGTTAGCTGGTGATGCGCGAGTAGCTGATTCGGAGGCGGGCAGGAGGCTTCCACGTATGATATGTATATATTCTCCCTGTGTCGTTGGTGGTCGCTACTTGGGCATTAGTAGTGTACCTCCTTTATCCTTCTTTTGCTTTGAGACAGTTTGAAAAGTTGTAATAAGCTGTATTTTGGATTTCCGCTACTATGATGCTTAGTTTTGGTTTTCATCCTATGCACTGTCTCTCCTGTTTTATGTCAAGTATGTTATTAATATATTTTGTTCTATGCGCTGTGAGACATTCTACAGGTTCTTTGTATGTTCATTTCCTTCTTCCCTTTTTCCTTCTGGCGACCCATTCCTTGCTAACTGGACATGTGTACAGCGCACCTCTGGAGTAAATGTCGGTTGGTGCGAGGCGGGCCGTCACATTTGGTGTGAGAGCTCTAGGTTGCGTAGTTAACCTAGGGAAAGACACTAGGGAGAGATAGTACGTATATGAGAGCGCGTATTTGTGATTACTTTGGTTTTCAAAAGCTATATATATATACTATTAGTAGTATAAGAATGAAGTCGCACTGCACTAGCACCACTATGGGGTCGTTAATCGTTTCCCTTTTACAGATTGACGATGAGCCGATATGCTAGAGGTGCTAGTAGAGGAGCCAATAATGGGAATGCCACTGACATGAGGGCGATGTTTACTGACCTCATGAGAGACATGCTTAGAGAAGTGCAAGGGGCAATTCCCAATCCCGGAGTTGGTGCTGGCCCAGTAGTGCAGGCGCCTAGGGTTGATTTCGCCAAGTTGTGCAAGGATTACACTAACCTTGGTGGGAAGCCGTTCCACGGGACGGAGTCGGCCACAGATGTTTAGGACTGGATGGATAGCTGTGACCGTATCTTCGATGACTTGGGTCTTGAGGATGCGATGAAGAGAAGGCTAGCGTCTCGTCAGCTGCAAGGGCGAGCAATGAATTGGTGGAATGCCATTAGAACAGCTACTCCAGAAGATCATGTTACTTGGGATCAGTTCAAGGCTCGCTTTAGCAAGAAGTTTATTCCAGCTGCCCAGAAGTCAGTGTTGTTTAAGAGGTTCTTGGAACTCAAGCAGAGTGGTAGGGCAGTTTCTGACTATATTGCTGAGTTCGACACTTTGTCGAAGTATGGGCTATCTCTTATCGACACTCCTGAAAAGAAGAATGAGAAGTTCATTACTGGTTTGGATGGATACTTGGGGGAAAGGCTTATCAACCACATCGATGAGACTTTTGAATCGATTGTGGGGAAAACTTTGAGATCAGAGAGTCTTTACCCTAAGCCAAAGACTGAGGCTGCATCTGCAGAAGGGCCAAAACCGCAAGCAGGCGGTGGAGGCAAGAATAACTCTCAGAATAAGAGGAAGCAGGACCAATCTAAGGGTGGCCAGAAAAAGAACAAGAAGGTTGTTGAGTGCTTCAGCTGTGGTAAGAAGGGCCATTATGCTAAAGATTGTCGGGCCAAGCCAGCGGATAAGAAGTGCTTCAACTGTGGTCAAGTGGGACATTTCAAGGATAAGTGTCCGCAACCTCTTAAGGAGAAGCAGATTGTGAAAGCATATGCTATTGATGCTGTTCCTTCTTCGTCGAATGCCCCAACTGCGGCGGAGAAAGGAAAGAATGTTGTTATTCAAGGTATGCTTTCTATTTATGATGTACCAGTTCGAGTTTTGTTTGATACTGGGGCTTCCCGTTCCTTCATATCTAGTGACCTGGTAGATAGGTTGGGACTGGAACCGGAGATAGTCGATAGACCATTGGTTGTGACGAACCCGATTGGTGGTTCGACTAGCCTTAGTATGATTTGCAGGAATTTGGTCTTATCGAGTCATGGATGTATGTTTGTTTGTGATTGCTTTGTTTTGGGCTTTACGTGGTATGGCATTCTAATGGGAGTCGATTGGCTCCAAAGATACGGGGTGGTGGTAGACTGTGAGGTCTTTTTGGTGATAGTGAGGGCGGATGATGGGCGGAGGGTAGTGTTTGGTAGTCTACCTAGTGATGGGGTTATGGCTAGTTTTGTAAATTCCCTCGACATCCCGCAGGATGAGTTGTCAGATGTGCCCGTGGTTGGCCAGTATCCGGACGTCTTCGAGGAGGTGACCGGGCTTCCACCACACCGAGAGATTGAGTTCCGTATTGATTTAGTGAAAGATGCCAGACCTATAGTGATTCCACTTCGTCGTATGGCACCAAGGGAGCAGCGAGAGCTCGGGGTGCAAGTCAACAATCTTTTGAAAAGGGGATTTATTAGAAGGAGTGTCTCCGAGTGGGGAGCACCAGTTGTATTTGCCACTAAGGCAGATGGTTCCCTTCGTTTGTGTGTGGACTATCGCGAGTTGAATAAGGTAACGAGGAAGAATAAGTATCCTCTACCGCGGATAGATGATTTGTTTGATCAACTGGAAGGAGCAAGAGTGTTCTCCCAGTTGGACCTCGCAACAGGATTTCATCAGCTTCGAGTAGCAGATGAGAGTGTTCCGAAAACGACATTTAGGACGCCGTGTGGATTTTATGAGTGGTTGGTCATGCCATTTGGGTTGACCAATGCACTAGCCTACTTTGTGGATCTTATGAATCGAGTATTCAGAGATCAGTTGAATAAGTTTGTTCTTGTGTTCGTGGATGATATCCTTGTTTACTCAAGGACAGAGGAGGAACACAAGGGACACTTGAGGATAGTGATGGAGGTGTTGAGGAAACACCAATTGAAAGCGAAATTCTCTAAGTGTCATTTTTGGAGAAGGGAAGTGAGATTCTTGGGTCATGTTGTTTCCGAGAGTGGTATTGCCGTGGACCCTACGAAGGTGACTACGGTATAGGATTGGCCTACGCCCAAGAATGCAACAGATGTAAGAAGTTTCTTGGGGTTAGCTGGATATTATCGTAAGTTTATCCAGGACTCCTCCAAGATAGCAGCACCGTTGACTCAGCTGACTAAGAAGAATCAGTCCTTCGTCTGGGACGGAGTGTGTGAGAATGCATTCAAGAGTCTAAAGGAAAAGTTGACGCGTGCGCTAGTGTTAGTCATTCCTAAAGGGAATGAAGAGATGACAGTATACACTGATGCTTGTGGCACCGGACTAGGTGCTGTATTGATGCAAGGAGGTAGGGTTGTAGCTTATGCTAGTCGACAGCTAAAGCCGCATGAGAAGAAGTATCCAACCCATGATTTGGAATTAGCAGCGACCGTGTTTGCGCTGAAGATGTGGAGACACTATCTCTTGGGAGAAAGAATTGAGTTGTTTACCGATCATAATTCGTTAAAGTATCTCTTCTCCCAGAAGGATCTGAATCTCCGTCAGCAGAGATGGTTAGAGTTCTTGGCTTCGTATGATTTTGATATCGCATACACACCTGGGAAAGGTAATGCGGTAGCCGATGCCTTGAGTAGGAGACATGCCAGTTTAGGGGCAATGTTTCTTGAGTGGAAGCAACTGGAGTATATCGCGGGGTTTGATTTCAGACCAAAGTGCGAATTGGATCCAGTTATGCTAGCTAGTTTGGCGATCATACCCACTTTGATAGAGCGGATTGGTTCAAGCCAAAGGGACGATCCTAATCTATTGGAAATCATCTCCAAGTTAGAAATGAACATCGACGGTGAGGAGATGAATGTGTATGGGCTTGATCGTGATGGATGGCTTAGAAAGAATGGAAGACTAGTTGTACCCAACGTGAATGGTCTGAGAGATGAAGTGCTCAGAGAATGTCATCACTCAAAACTGATTATACACCCCGGTGGTAATAAGATGTATCGAGACATGAAGCAGACTTACTACTGGGAAGGGATGAAAAGAGACGTTGGGAAGTTTATATCCAAATGCATGAATTGCCAGATAGTTAAAGCCGAGCAAAAGAAGCCTAGTGGGTTGTTGCAACCATTAGAAATTCCCGAATGGAAATGGGAGCAAGTCTCGATGGATTTCATCGATGGTTTACCAAGGACTAGATCAGGATATGATAGCATTTGGGTAATTGTGGATCGATTGACTAAGAGCGCAAGATTTATACTAGTCAAATCGACCAGAACGGCAGCTAAGTTGGCAGAATTGTATATGAAGTGGGTAGTGAGATTTCATGGAGTACCCAAAAGCATTGTGAGTGACCGAGACCCGTTGTTCACTAGTGGGTTTTGGAAGAGCTTACAAGAGGCTCCAGGGTCAGGATTACATCTCAGTACCGCATATCATCCTCAGACCGACGGTTAGACGGAGAGGGTGAATCGTATATTGGAAGATCTCTTGAGAGCTTGTGTACTGGATTTTGGTGGATCATGGGATGACCAATTGCATCTAGTAGAGTTTGCATATAATAATAGCTACCAATCCAGTATCGGGATGGCTCCGTTTGAAGCTTTGTACGGAAGACCATGCAACTCACCATCATGTTGGATAGAGACTGGCGAGAAGTTTGTGCTTGGACCAGATGTGGTGAGAGAAACTTCAGATAAGATTAAGATCATTCAACAACGAATGAAAGCTGCCCAAGATAGGCAGAAGAGTTATGCTGATAAAAGGAGAAGAGACTTAAAATTCTCCGTGGGCAACTTGGTGTTTGTCAAGATTTTTCTGTTGAAGAGCGTGATACGATTTGGCAGGAGAGGCAAGTTGGCACCAAGATTTGTTGGCCCATTCCCTGTTCTTGAACTAGTCGGGAATTTGGCATATAGAGTTGGCTTACCAGAGAAGATGGCGGGAGTTCATAATGTATTTCATGTTTCCCAACTGAGGAAGTTCGTTCACGACTCAGATATGACTATTTCACCTGATCAGTTAGAGGACTTCGAAGTATAACCCGAGGCGGTTGGGAACCGCAAGCCGATTCGTATTGTGGGGCACGATACGAAGCAACTTCGAAGGAAGGCGGTGACGCTAGTCAAGGTTTAGTGGGGCGAGAACGAGAATGATTGCACTTGGGTGACAGAGGAGAGCATTAGGAAGACGTATCCAGAACTCTTTGCCTGGTAAGATTTACTTTACGATTTAGTTATTCCGCATGCTAGGATAGACTTATTCTGCTTGTTTGCATGTTTGATTGTTGTTTTATGGTTGATAGGCATGCGGGACCCTTTGTGTGTGTTTTGGTTAGGGAATTTCGGGGGCGAAATTTCTTAAGGGGGGGATGTAACAACCCGTATTTTTGAATAACATGTTATAACATAAATCATGGCAAAATTAAACTGTAAATCTAAATCAAGGGAAACGGGTTGTGCCATTGTGTTCGTCTCGGAAAAATACACGAAATAGAGTCCGAGTTTTCGAAAATCGGAGTCCGTATGACCAAGTTATGGCCCGTCAAAGTTTTCAGAAAATTACAAGTTCAAAAACAGTTCAAATTTGAATTTAGAATTCAAATTCAGGCAAAACAGACTGGGCGGGAAAACTCCCGCCCAGACAGGTCGACAGGGGGCCGACACTAGGGTCGACTCCCCCCCAACCAGGTCGACACTAGAGTCGACCTGGGGGTCGACCTCCCTGGTCGGCCAGGTCGGCCTGGTGCACCTATTTTGGCTGTTTGGACCTGTTTTGGAGGCTTGTGACGTGATTTGATGGCTCGGATTGGATCTAGGGTTAATCCTATGGCTAATACTATCCTAATCTTCTATAAAAAGACCCCTAAGCCTAGCCTAAATCATCATTATTCAACTCTACAACTAAACTATGCCAAATTTGTTCCTCTCATGGCCTCCACTCTCATGCTAAAATTTCTAAGTTTATTTATATGAGAGATTTTGAGTTCATACAAGTGTTTTCAAGCTTGTATGAGTGTTCTTAGTTTGGATTCAAGTCAAGTTGCAACATTCCTATTACAAAGCAAGGGTTTTTATTGATTTGGCTCAAGGATTTTTCATTTGGAGCTTTCATATTTGGGTTTTGTTGGTGATTGCATAAGGGGCTTCGTCTCAATATTTATAATAAATATTCATTTGTGTCTTCATAGCATTGTAAGCCCTTTTCTACTTTCTTTTTGAACCATAAAGTTAAATGAATGATGCAAGTTTGGGTTGATCATTATGATATGCAAGTTTGGTTGATCATTATGTTATGCAAGTTGGTTCAATCATTATGTATGACACATGTTGCTATGTTATGCAAGTTTGGGTTGATCATTATACACATGTTATCATGTTATGCAAGTTAAACTTGAGATTGTGAGCTTAAAGCTTCAAGCTTTATATTAAAGGTTGCATTTTGGCAACATGGAAGTTATCATATCCCTTATGATAACTTGCATGTGAGGCTAAATGCGAACTTCTAGCAACTTCTACATGTCATTTATCACCGTGTATCACTTATATGATAAGTTTGGTTTTATGCATACTTTTGAAGCCTAATAATGCAATATGCAAGTATATGAACATATGTACATTTCATATGTCACCATGTTAAACTTGTGGCTTCAACACCTTTTTGTCATGATTATGCCAAGTTCCCTATTTTATCCTTTATGCGTTGTTGCGATTATGTAAACGATGGGATTACGTTGGGGTTGGGTAACATTATGACATGAACATGGTTTTTATAACATGACGTGATATGTTAGCTTGTAATTATGTTTTGGAAACATAATGGACATGACACTTAGAAAATATAAGTGTGGCCAACTCGAGGTTGGGTTGAGTTTGTAGCATAAAACTACCCGGACCCGCCAGGCTTAACTAGTGGCTACAAACAATAGGACCCAATGTGAGAAGTTGGTCATGTTGTGCTCGAACCCGAGGTTAGACCAAGTTGTGGTGTAAAGCTACCCGGACCCGCCCGGCTTAACTAGTAACCACAACAAGGTCTAATGTGAGAGGTTAAAGCACATTAAGTTAATTAATGCCTCCTGATTAGGATTAAGTCATGGTCCACTTAATACTTAACCAATTTGGGCTTGATGGGTTAATCGAGGTTAAGTCATGAACCTTGGGTACACTTAACTAATTTAATCCACGTTTGGATCGGGTTAACCACATTTAACCCGTTAAGAAACCCTAGTTGCGTGGTCCTTTTCAGCAATAACCCTCTTGATAGTATCATGGTACCCTAGGGACTAGGCTAGGGTGGGGCACGATCACTGGGCTGACATGTAAGCGACCAAAACGACGGCTGAGTGGGTACGCCGGTGTGGGTCCAGGCGGACTATGGTCGTGCACATAGTCCGGAGTTGGAAAATCAGGCACAGGTACCAGTAGATCTAGACTGTGCATGCTTGATTTGTGTCCGAGGTTGACACCCTAGGACTTGATACACCCTAGGGTGGACCTAGCGAAGTTTAACTACATTTCATGTTTGGGCCATATGACACCGACACTTGACGAATTAGGCTTATAGGGAGCCGATCAACTAGACCGTGTAGTTGGACCTTGATTTAGGTCACCTCATGATATTGGGCCAAGCTTGGGCCAAGGGATCAACTCTTGTTTTTACTTGACATGTTAGAATGCTAGTACACCCGTGGTGCGAAACTTAACCTTGATTATGCGATGACACCTTTATCTATCTTGTTAGTTAATCATCATGCCAGTATGTTGTTATCCTTATGTTCATCTCAGCTTCTCATGCCAGTTAACTTTACTAGTTCATGGACTGATAGTAGTTAGGGCTTACCAGTCTTTTTGACTGACTTGTTTTCTTTCGCCTCTTTTCTTCCGTTTCCCCCCCAGGTCCTCGGGGTGGGAACATTGGAGCTTAGCTTGGATCTTTATAGCTTGCTTACTGGATTTGCTCATGTACGGTTTTGGACATTGAGCTAGCTATGGTTTATCACTTCACTTTGGGGATAGTACTTTATGTATTTCAGTTTTTCAGTTTATGCTTTTCTCTAGACTTTGTTTGTTGGAAAATAATGACCAAGTACTTTGTTGTAACTTGACTATGGTTTTGAAATGCTAGTTTTATCCGCTGCTTTACTACTCTGTTTTACTTATATGTTCTGTCTTGTGATATCTGCTTGCACGTTTATCTTGTTTAACGTCCCTCCAAAGCTAGTGTGCTTGCAAGAGTTACCCTGGCAGAGGTGGGGTGTTACATTTGGTATCAGAGCATAAGGTTTACAAGATTTGAGCAAAAGTGTTTTTAAAACTTACCTTTTGAAAAACTATTTTCAAAACCAATTAAGTATTTTCCAAGAAAAGTCTAGTATTTTAAAAGGCTATTCCCCAAAAGCCATTAGCACTATCCTTCGTTTCTTCGTTCTGAATCTATCTTTTTCTTTTTCAGTATGGCCGATCTTAACCTTCCCGAGGGAGTGACCATTCCCGGATGGTTCCGGAGGTACTTGGAAGCTAGGGCCAACGATGCGGGCCCAGCAACTACCCCCACCGTAACTGAGGTTCCTCCTCCTCCCCCTCCTCAGCATCCACAAACAGATTTCGCAAAAGTTTGCAAGGACTTTAAGGCGATGGGTAGCAAGAATTTCATAGGGACGGAGACTTTTGTGGAGGCACGAAATTGGTTGAAAGAAACCGAAGATCTTTTCGCTATCTTTGATGTGGAAGACCATAGAAAGGTTTTATTGGCAGCATGGCTATTAAAAGAAGAAGCTGCTTATTGGTGGGAGGTCACCAATGCTACTAGACCTATAGAGACTTGGGCCGACTTTAGGGCGAGGTTTGGGCTTAAGTTTCTATCATCAGCTGAGGCAAATCTGCAATTGGAGACGTTCATATCTTTGAAGCAAGGGGACATGACAGTGAGGGAGTATGTGAATGAGTTTAACAAGCTCGCCCGATTCGGTTTGGACATGGTTGATACTCCCCAGAAGAAGGCTTTACGCTTTGCACGAGGGTTGAACGAGCCATTACAAGGTTTAGCCCTATCTCATATACCCATTGGGGCCACTTTTGAAGGCCTAGTGGACATGGCATTGCTTCAAGGAGACGATAAGCATGGCAAGAAAGAAGTCAAGCCTAATGAGACTCAAGCCAAGAAGACAGACTCCAAGTGGGGAGGAAATCAGAGCAATCAGAACAACAAGAACAACAAGAACAACAAGGGCAACAAGGCCAAGGCAAAGGACCCAAGAAAATGCAACTACTGTGGGATTGTTGGGCACATAGCTAAAGACTGTAGAAAGAAGAAGAGGAAGTCGGGCGAATGCTTTCATTGTGGAGAGACTGGACATTTTAGCAAGGATTGTCCCAAGAAGCAAGGGCAGAATCAGCGTACAGGACCTTCTGGGGGGCAAGTACATGCTCTCAACACTGCTCCAGCTTAGGAACGAGGTAGTATTTCTGTAGAAAGTCTTGTTTATATTTTTGATTATCCTGTTCGCACCTTATTTGATTCTGGCACATCGCATAGTTTTATTTCTTCTGATCTTATTGAAAGTTTGCACCTAAGTACTAGTCTAGTTGAGGATCCCGTCAGTGTGTCAAATCCAATTGGGGGTTCCGCCCATCTATCTATGATTTGTGTGGGTTTGAAGATTTCTATCTTGACCGTAGAATTCACATGTGATGCTTATGTTCTCGGATTCACGGGATACGGGTTGATCTTGGGCATGGATTGGTTGTCCAGTTATGGAGCCATCCTCAATTGTGAGCATAGGGAGGTGAGGCTCATGACTCGCCTCGGTAATACCCTAGAAATTTCTTGTAACCCTAGAGGTCTCGTCATGTTATGTTATCTTGAATCTCTTGACTCGTCCATCGATGATCTGCAATCTGTAAGGGTGGTCCGAGACTATCTTGATGTCTTTGAAGAAGTTAAGGGGTTACCCCCTAAACGAGAGATAGATTTCCGCATTTATCTAGTCGATAATGCCAAGCCAGTATCATTGCCCGTTAGGCACATGGCCCCACGTGAAAGAAGGGAGCTCAGTAATCAAATCAAGGAGTTGCTTGAGAAGAATTTTATTAGGCGAAGCATTTCTGAATGGGGTGCTCCGGTGGTATTCGCTACTAAGGCGGATGGTTCGCTTCGTCTATGTGTTGATTATCGAGAGTTGAACAAGCTGACAAAGAAGACTAGGCACCCTTTACCGAGGATTGATGATCTCTTTGACCAGCTGGTTGGTGCTTCTGTTTTCTCTCAGCTCGATCTAGCCACCAGATTCCATCAGCTTAGAGTAGCTGAGGATAGCATTGATAAAACTGCGTTTAGGACTCCAGATGGATTCTTTGAATGGCTTGTCATGCTATTCGGATTGACTAATGCACCCGCCTACTTCGTAGACTTGATGAGTAGGGTGTTCAGGGAGTTCCTTAACAAGTTTGTTGTTGTCTTCGTGGATGATATTCTGATCTTCTCAAAGGACGAGGAAGAACATGCCAGACATCTCAAGGAAGTGATGGATACGCTTAGAGCGCATCAGTTGAAAGCCAAGTTCTCCAAATGTCATTTTTGGAGAAGGGAAGTTCGGTTTCTTGGACATATAGTTTCTAAGCAAGGCATAGCAGTGGATCCCGCGAAAGTGGTTGTGGTTCAAGACTGGAAGACTCCTAGGAATGCAACCGAAGTAAGAAGCTTTCTCGGTCTGGCGGGCTACTATAGGAAGTTCATCAGGGACTTCGCTAAGATTTTGGCCCCTCTTACTAAGTTGACGAAGAAGAACTTAGTCTTTGCATGGGACGTGGAGTGTGAGCTTGCTTTTCAAAAGCTCAAAAGAGCCCTTACCTCAGCTCCAGTTTTGGCATTACCCCGATAGTGGTAAGATGTTTACCGTGTACACAGATGCATGTGGCACGGGGTTAGGTGCCGTTCTGATGCAAGAGGGAAGAGTGATATGTTATGGGGGTAGGCAACTTAAAGTTCATGAGAAGAACTATCCCACTCATGATTTGGAGTTAGCAGCGATCGTCTTTGCACTCAAATCCTGGCACCACTATCTTCTAGGCGAAAGGTTTGAGTTGTATACTGATCACAAGTCACTCAAGTACCTCTTCTCGCAAAAAGATCTGAATCTAAGGCAGCAAAGGTGGATGGAATTCTTGGCATCTTATGACTTCGAGATAGCTTATACCCCTGGCAAGGGTAATGTTGTGGCAGATGCACTAAGTAGAAGGAGGTTGACTTTGAGCCCCTTGTTCATTGAGATGAAGAACTTAGAATTCTTGGCAACCTTTGATTTCACGACGACTGTTGAGTCGATGACGGGTTCATTAGCATCCCTTGAGCTTAGACCCACACTTCTTGATCAAGTTGGGGCTTCGCAGAAGGAAGATCCACAGATAGTCGAGGTCATGGACAAGTTGATTCGTGGTGAGACATCTAGTCACCTTGCTAGATATACTATTGATGACAAGGGTTGGCTAAGGCGTGATGGAAGGCTATGCGTTCCACAAGTAGGAGACTTGGTGCATAAAGTTCTTGAAGAAGCACATCACTCGAAGATGACTATACATCCGGGAGGAGATAAGATGTATAGAGATATGAAGCACATTTTCTTTTGGGCCGGAATGAAGAGGGATGTGGCAGAATATGTTTCAAAGTGCATGGTGTTCCAACAAGTGAAAGCCGAGTCAAAGAAACCAGGTGGGCTATTACATCCATTGGAGGTCCCGTAATGGAAGTGGGAAAGTATTTCTATGGATTTTGTGGATGGATTGCCTAAGTCAAGGAGAGGGAACACGAGCATATAGGTCATAGTTGATAGACTTACGAAGAGTGCTCACTTCATTCCAGTAAAAAGCAAAAGGACCGCATCTTGGCTAGCATCTATTTATCTTCGAGAGATAGTACGGTTGCATGGGGTTCCTTCTAGCATAGTTAGCGATCGTGACCCGATTTTCACTAGCCAGTTCTGGAACAGTTTGCAAGAAGCGATGGGCACGCGATTGAATCTGAGTACAGCCTATCACCCCCAGACGGATGGCCAAACCGAAAGGGTGAATAGAGTGCTAGAAGATCTCTTGAGGCTTTGTGTTCTCGACTTCGGTGGTACTTGGGAAGACCACCTTCCTCTTGTAGAGTTTGCTTATAATAATAACTATCAAGCCAGCATAGGGATGGCACCATTTGAAGCTTTGTATGGGAGGCCGTGTAGGTCACCATCTTGTTGGTGGGAGACGACAGATAGGCTTATACTTGGGCCCGATATGATACGGGACACATCCGAGAAAGTTGAATTAGTGAGAAGAAGGATGAAAGCGGCCCAAGATAGACAGAAATCCTATGCTGACAAGCGAAGGGCAGATTTGGAATTCGAAGTGGGAGACATGGTTTTCGTGAAGGTTTCTCCTTTGCGTAATGTGGTACGTTTTGGAGCAGTTGGGAAGCTGGCACCAAGGTTCGTAGGACCCTTCCCTATCATAGAGAGAATTGGAAAGATGGCCTATAAGGTGGAATTGCCCGAGAAGCTAGCCGGAGTGCATAATGTCTTTCATGTCTCGCATCTCCGAAAGTGCCTGCATGAGTCCGCTAAGGTGGTTGAACCAAGCATTCTTGAAGACATTGAGATAGAGAAAGAGGCAACCCTGAGAAGAGCCCCGATTCGTATTTTGGGAACAGAGATCAAGAAGTTAAGGAATCGAGAAGTCAAGTTGGTGAAAGTTCAGTGGAGTGAAGCCGATGAAGACGCAACTTGGGAAACCGAGGAGAAGATGCGTGGGCTTTATCCATTCCTTTTTGAGGGTACATTCTCAATTTCCTCTCCTAAGTAGCATATCTTTCTTTTTGCTATTCGTGTTTATCCTGTTTATCTTATTATCTCGTTAACCTTGTCATTAGGTAGAAACCCTTTGGATGAAACATGTATTTGAAACATGTTATGCTTGATGGTTGCAAGTGGTTGCAAGTGTTTGCACGTGGATACTCGTGGATGCATGATACACATTAGGCACTAAGATCGGCTCACACACTTTCATGTTGCATATGCATGAGTGCTTATACTTATTCATGGATGAAACTTGTTATGCTATCACGTGGATGTTGCATATGGATGAATGTTATGTGCACTCATGTAGAGACTATAAGTTATGTTAGGAATTTGCATACATATGGACTCATTTCACTAACATACTTTGCATTAAGGAGGTTTACTGAATCAGTAACCACCTGATTTTTGCATTAGATAAGTACATATACACACACCTTTTTGCAAATGTTCATATAGCATTTAGAATCCTTTAAGGACAATGACTGCACGTGGATGATGTTTTGAGTAGATGGATGATGGATGGTAGGATACGGTCTTCCTAACTTGGAGATTTCGGGGACGAAATCCTTTAAGGAGGGGAGAATGTAACAACCCGTATTTTTGAATAACATGTTATAACATAAATCAAGGCAGAATTAAACTGTAAAATATGAATCAAGGGAAATGGGCTGTGCCATTGCGTTCGTCTCGGAAAAATACGCGAAATAGAGTCCGAGTTTTCGAAAATCGGAGTCCGTATGACCAAGTTATGGCCCGTCAAAGTTTTCAGAAAATTACAAGTTCAAAAACAGTTCAAATTTGAATTTAGAATTCAAATTCAGGCAAAACAGACTGGGCGGGAAAACTCGCGCCCAGACAGGTCGACAGGGGGGTCAACACTAGGGTCGACCTCCCCCCCAACCAGGTCGACACTAGAGTCGACCTGGGGGTCGACCTCCCTGGTCGGCCAGGTCGGCCTGGTGCACCTATTTTGGCTGTTTGGACCTGTTTTGGAGGCTTATGACGTGATTTGATGGCTCGGATTGGATCTAGGGTTAATCCTATGGCTAATACTATCCTAATCTTCTATAAAAAGACCCCTAAGCCTAGCCTAAATCATCATTATTCAACTCTACAACTAAACTATGCCAAATTTGTTCCTCTCATGGCCTCCACTCTCATGCTAAAATTTCTAAGTTTATTTATATGAGAGATTTTGAGTTCATACAAGTGTTTTCAAGCTTGTATGAGTGTTCTTAGTTTGCATTCAAGTCAAGTTGCAACATTTCTATTACAAAGCAAGGGTTTTTATTGATTTGGCTCAAGGATTTTTCATTTGGAGCTTTCATATTTGGGTTTTGTTGGTGATTGCATAAGGGGCTTCGTCTAAATCTTTATAATAAATATTCATTTGTGTCTTCATAGCATTGTAAGCCCTTTTCTACTTTCTTTTTGAACCATAAAGTTAAATGAATGATGCAAGTTTGGGTTGATCATTATGATATGCAAGTTTGGTTGATCATTATGTTATGCAAGTTGGTTCAATCATTATGTATGACACATGTTGCTATGTTATGCAAGTTTGGGTTGATCATTATACACATGTTATCATGTTATGCAAGTTAAACTTGAGATTGTGAGCTTAAAGCTTCAAGCTTTATATTAAAGGTTGCATTTTGGCAACATGGAAGTTATCATATCCCTTATGATAACTTGCATGTGAGGCTAAATGCGAACTTCTAGCAACTTCTACATGTCATTTATCACCATGTATCACTTATATGCTAAGTTTGGTTTTATGCATACTTTTGAAGCCTAATAATGCAATATGCAAGTATATGAACATATGTACATTTCATATGCCACCATGTTAAACTTGTGGCTTCAACACCTTTTTGTCATGATTATGCCAAGTTCCCTATTTTATCCTTTATGCGTTGTTGCGATTATGTAAACGATGGGATTACGTTGGGGTTGGGTAACATTATGACATGAACATGGTTTTTATAACATGACGTGATATGTTAGCTTGTAATTATGTTTTGGAAACATAATGGACATGACACTTAGAAAATATAAGTGTGGCCAACTCGAGGTTGGGTTGAGTTTGTAGCATAAAACTACTCGGACCCGCCCGGCTTAACTAGTGGCTACAAACAATAGGACCCAATGTGAGAAGTTGGTCATGTTGTGCTCGAACCCGAGGTTAGACCAAGTTGTGGTGTAAAGCTACCCGGACCCGCCCGGCTTATCTAGTAACCACAACAAGGTCTAATGTGAGAGGTTAAAGCACATTAAGTTAATTAATGCCTCCTAATTAGGATTAAGTCATGGTCCACTTAATACTTAACCAATTTGGGCTTGATGGGTTAATCGGGGTTAAGTCATGAACCTTGGGTACACTTAACCAATTTAATCCACGTTTGGATCGGGTTAACCACATTTAACCCGTTAAGAAACCCTAGTTGCGTGGTCCTTTTCAGCAGTAACCATCTTGATAGTATCATGGTACCCTAGGGACTAGGCTAGGGCGGGGCACGATTACTGGGCTGACATGTAAGCGACCAAAACGACGGCTGACTGGGTACGCCGGTGTGGGTCCAGGCGGACTATGGTCGTGCACATAGTCCGGAGTTGGAAAATCAGGCATGGGTACCAGTAGATCTAGACTGTGCATGCTTGATTTGTGTCCGAGGTTGACACCCTAGGACTTGATACACCCTAGGGTGGACCTAGCGCAGTTTAACTACATTTCATGTTTGGGCCGTATGACACCGACACTTGATGAATTAGGCTTATAGGGAGCCGATCAACTAGACCATGTAGTTGGACCTTGATTTAGGTCACCTCATGATATTGGGCCAAGCTTGGGCCAAGGGATCAACTCTTGTTTTTACTTGACATGTTAGAATGCTAGTACACCCGTGGTGCGAAACTTAGCCTTGATTATGCGATGACACCTTTATCTATCTCGTTAGTAAATCATCATGCCAGTATGTTGTTATCCTTATGTTCATCTCAGCTTCTCATGCCGGTTAACTTTACTAGTTCATGGACTGATAGTAGTTAGGGCTTACCAGTCTTTTTGACTGACTTGTTTTCTTTCGCCTCTTTTCTTCCGTTTCCCCCCCAGGTCCTCAGGGTGGGAACATTGGAGCTTAGCTTGGATCTTTATAGCTTGCTTACTAGATTTGCTCATGTACGGTTTTGGACATTGAGCTAGCTATGGTTTATCACTTCACTTTGGGGATAGTACTTTATGTATTTCAGTTTTTCAGTTTATGCTTTTCTCTAGACTTTGTTTGTTGGAAAATAATGACCAAGTACTTTGTTGTAACTTGACTATGGTTTTGAAATGCTAGTTTTATCCGCTGCTTTACTACTCTGTTTTACTAATATGTTCTGTCTTGTGATATCTGCATGCATGTTTACCTTGTTTGATGCCCCTCCAAAGCTAGTGTGCTTGCAAGAGTTACCCTGGCAGAGGTGGGGTGTTACAGGGGAGAATGTAATAACCCGTATTCTACGCATCATAGGATCGTAGAATATTTATTTCTTTCCCGTATAAAGTCGTATGGTCATGTAACTTTGGGAAACATCCATAAGAGTCATTTCCCATGCTTATGATTTTTGTCGATTTTTAAATGACCGTTTTGCCCCTAGCTGATCTTGTTTTGGCCATAACTTTTGATTGGAAAGGAATTTTGACCTGAAACCACTTCCATTAGATTCGTTTGATGGTTTACCTTTCCGTAGAGTGGTCATAACAGCCAAACGGACTTACTGTTTGGGAGATATGGCTGAAGTAAGGTTTGGAGGGTGAAAAACTGCTTAACCGGGCCAAATAGGGTGATTAGTTAGTAGGCCCATAACCCATTTCGGGATTAGGGTTATGGGGAGGCTGAAATGAAGTAGAGAATCATTCCATTTCAGTTTTCTAGCCTCCACTTATCTCCAAGGAACCCTAAAAATGGCCTCCAACCTCTAAATCACCTCCAAATCATCTTTTGATCAAGGATTAAGCTTAGCAACATCTAATCAAGGAAGATCTACACCAAATCAACATTGGAGCCGCTGTTTAGCATTGGGATTTGCATCAAATCAGAGATTTATTTCAGATCTTAGTTTTGTTTGTGGCTAAGGTGAGTGATTTGCATAGTTTTACACTAATTATGGCTAAATGAGGGTAATTAGTGTTAATTAGCGAATTTATACACTAATAAATTCGGGAAAAATGTTAATAAATTCTTAAATGATGTTTTAGACCTCTGATATGAATTTGGGTTAATTTGGTTAAGTTTTGCTAATCCTATCATTAGTTTCACCTAAACATGCTTAAGGGGAAATATGGGGTTTTGGGTATGTTTGATCCATTTTAACCTATCATATTGACATTCTGATGTTGTGGTTGATTATGCATGTTGCTATGACTGTATGATATTCTTTGTGATTGATTTCAATAGTTAGAATGGTCGAAAACGTCGTCGAATGGCGTAAACACTTGCTGGAACAGTTTCAGAACGCAGTGCAGGTTTCGGATCGGATCGGATATGGGGGCTCGGATCGGATATGTTGAACTGGGCAATGGATTCGATCGGATCGGAACCTGACACTTGAGAAAATTGGCAAAAAGCAAGGTCACGCTAACTGAACTGGGATCGGATCGGATAAAGGAGGAGGGATCAGATCGAATAAAGGAGGAGGGATCGGATCGGAGCACGTGAAGAATGAGGGATCGGATCGGAGCGGAAGCACGAACTGGATAGGAGATGGCACCCAACCCGAACCGAAGGGAGACACCCGACCCGAACCGATGTGATGGAGTGGACCCGAACCGAACCGTGCCTGGGAAGGACCATGAGCTAATGCAACGCAGACACCCGACCCAAACCGATGGTTTGAAGAGAACCCGACCCGACCCAGTATTGACCAATAACCCGAGATGCAAAGGTAGTCCAATATGGAAAGTTAGAGCTCAGGATCCGGTTGGGAACCAATGAGTTCACTTCATGGTTGGGCTTTGTTGCGGGACGTGTGCTAAGGAGTTGTCGACGTTCATAACTTCGATTCACCACTAAAAATGAATGATGGGCTACTTATCAGTGCAGTAGAGTCATTACGACTCGAGGGGCAAGGTGATGGTAGCAAGACTACGTTATCAATGCAGTAGAGTCATTATGACTTGAGGGGCAAGGTGATGCGTAGTAAGACTATGAGCCAGCGCAGATGGGGTGAATAACTCCATGGGGTAAGTGGACATAGTAAAGAATTGGTAAGGCTATGAGCCAGCGTAGATGGGGTGAATAACTCCATGGGGTAAGTGGACATAGCGAAGGATTAGTGGCTACGTTATCAGTGCAGTAAAGCCATTTATGGCTTCATGGGGCAAAGTGATCGTAGCAAGGATGGGTGAACGAAGTCGTGGATATCGTATGCTTTACGCACTGAGTGAGAGATGTGAGGATGGATGCTACGTTTGATTGTTTGCCATCACTATGACATGCACACCCCCACCTCCGTATCTTTACACCGTTTGATATGGCACCTTAGAGTGTTGTACAGTATGTAGTGCTAACTCTTTGGTTGCAGGTCCAGATTCAGGTATGTTTTGTCTACCTGTTATTGTTCACTTTTGATGCTTATCGCTCATACCAGGATTTATGCCTGACCCAGAGTTTTATGTCTCCTCTTATTACTCTAGGTGCTCAGACGAGCAGACTAGAGACAGGTTAGCTGGTGATGCACAAGTAGCTGATTCGGAGGCGGGCAGAAGGCTTCCACGTATGATATATATATATATATATATATTCTCCCTGTGTCGTTGGTGGTCGCTACTTGGGCATTAGTAATGTACCTCCTTTATCTTGCTTTTGCTTTGAGACAGTTTGAAAAGTTTAATAAGCTGTATTTTGGATTTCCGCTGCTATGATGCATAGTTTTGGTTTTCAGCTTATGCACTGTCTCTCCTGTTTTATGTCAAGTATGTTATTATTATATTTTGTTCTATGCGCTGTGAGACATTCTACAGGTTCTTTGTATGTTCATTTCCTTCTTCCCTTTTTCCTTCTGGCGACCCGTTCCGTGCTAACTGGACATGTGTACAGCGCACCTCTGGAGTAAATGTCGGTTGGTGCGGGGCGGGCCGTCACATATAGAGATGTCACTTTTCAACGATTTCCACCAGAATGTTCGCTTGATATCGTTATACATTTTACTCACACCCAGATGGATACTGAGCTTAGATTTGTGGCATTCATCAAGCACATCTCTTCTGAGTTCAGGAACTTCTAGAACACAAATTCGTCCTTGTAACCTCAGAATCCCTTCGCTATCGAGCTGGAAATCTGAAGCATTGCCTTCACGAATCCACTGGCTCATTCCTTTAATTAATTTGTCGTCTTTTTGGACAACAGATATCTTGTCAATCAATTAAGTCGCAATGATAAAACTAGCGATCATAATGTTATTTCTACTTAACGCATCGGCCACAACATTGGCTTTCCCTGGAGTGTACAAAATCTCAAAATAGTATGCTGCAAGAAACTCTAGCCAACGTTGCTGCCTCAGATTAAAGTCTTTTTAGGTGAACAGATACTTTAGCGACTAATGATCTGTAAACAGTTCGAATTTCTCACCCAAAAGATAGTGCCTCCAGATTTTCAAAGAAAATACGATGGCCAACAACTCAAGATCACGAGTGACGTAGTTTTTTCATGCGGCTTCAGCTGACGGCTAGCATAAGCAACAACCTGGCCTCTTTGCATTAGTACTGCACCAAAGCCTTCTCTAGAGGCATCTGTCCAGACTTTCAAGTCTTGATTGCCATCGATAATCGTTAACACTGGAGCCGTTGTTAATCTTAACTTTAGCTTCTCAAAAGCCTCCTCACATTCTGGATTCCACTTGAATTTTGAGTGCTTCTTTGTAAGCTTTGTTAAGTGACTAGATATCTTCGAAAAATCTTTAACGAACTTCCGATAATAACTAGCCAATCCAAGAAAGCTTCGGACTTCTGTGGGAGTACTAGGCTGTTTCCAATTTTGAATAGCGGTGATTTTACTTGGATCCACAGCAATTACCTCTTTTGATACGACGTGGCCAAGAAACTTCACTTCATCTTGCCAGAATATACATTTGGATAGTTTAGCTTTCAATACATTCCTTCTCAGAATTTCTAGAACTTGTTCCAAATGTTTTTCATGTTCGGCTTTTGACTTAGAGAAGATTAGAATATCGTCAATAAAAACCAGAACAAACTTATTCAGGACTCCTCTGAACACTCTATTCATCAAATCGACAAAATAAGCTGGAGCGTTGCATAAGTCGAGTGACATTACTAACCACTCATAGAATAAGTCTGGACCCCTAAATGCTGTCATAGAAACACACTCTTCAGCAATATGAAGCTGATGGAAACCTGTAGCTAAGTTCATCTTTGAAAATACTTGTGCTCCATTCAGATGATCCAATAAATCATTGATTCGCGGCAATGGATGTTTATTCTTTATTGTCTGCTTATTCAAGTCCCGATAATCCACACATAGTCATAGAGTACCGTCAGGCTTTGGGACAAACACCACTGCTGCTCCCCAATCAGAGAAACAAGGCCTGATCAGACCCTTACATACAAGCTGTCGAGTTTGATTGTCTAGTTCTTCTTTCTCCTTCAGAGTCATTCTCCGAATAGAATGCACTACTGGCCTTGCATTCGGAATTAAAGCGATCTTGAATCAATTTCTCTCTGCGGAGGTAAGCTAACAACTTCTTCGAACACATCTGCATAATTCTTTACAACAGGAATATCTTTTATGAGGTCCTGTATATTCTCTGTGACTACAGGGATATTTTCTATTTGAGCAGGAGAAACATCCAAAGCCGCCCAGAAGTCTTTTCTATCAGAATTCCGACCTTCACATGGAATGGTTATATAATCACCTGATTTAATCTTCGCCTTAACGACTCTGTCGGCACATTTAACCTCAGCTTCATATTTGGTCAACTAGTCTAACCCCAAGATAAGATCAAACTTTGTAAAATTCATGATGATCGCGATGGTACGGAACCGATAACGAGAAAAAGAAACCGGCACCCCACAAACCCAACTGAGATCGAGGGAACCCCCAACCGGATTATGGACAGTCATTGGTTCTTTGAGCTTCTTCAAATTCAAATCAAGTTTCTTAACCGCATTCTTTGCAACAAAGCATTGCGATGCGCCGGTGTCAAACAATACTTTAACTGGAATATCATTGACAGTTAGCGTGCCTTCTAAAACATCTGGCCTTTCCTAAGCAGACGAGGATGCAGGCACTTCTGCCACATCATTTACATGTACTGCTTCAGGTTTTCTGAATAGCGGGCAGGCCTTTGAAAGATGACCGGCCTGTTGGCATTGACTGCACTTTCTATGCTCTTGAAAATTCTTCTCGGTTTTAGACCCATCATCCTTTCGTCTATTCGAAGATCTACAGTTCCTCATCGAATGCCCTTGCTGATCACACTTTAGACATACGACTGTCTTTACCTTTTTCCGACTGACCTTTGGCCTCTTTCTGACCTCAGCCTTCGTACTTGCCTCAGGCCGCGCACTTGTCTCTGGGCTATCAGCTTCAAATTTTCTTTTGCTGCTAGAACTGATTTCTTCTTCGTCTCGCAACATACCTTTCCTATCGAGATCATCATACTGGTAGGCCATGTATATCATTTCAGAAAAGGGAAGCTTCACATTCCTCATTACACTATTCTGGTATTTTCTTTGCAGGCCATGAATAAACCTCAGATTCTTCCTCTTTGTATCTTGAATCAGATGCGGGGCAAAATGAGAAAGTTCATTGAATCTCTTATGATATTCTGGAATGGTCATATCTCCTTGTATCAGATAAGAGAATTCATCACATAACCGCTCAGTTGCTTCAGGAGGAGTAATTCTTTCTAGGAAAATCACTTTAAATCTATCCCTGGTGATATCACCTTCTGGATCATCCTTAATAATTGAATCCTTCCTGAACAAAGCTTCTTCTTTGAGTGCCCAAGATGCTAGTAATCTTTTCTGATCATCTCTCATCTTTAAACCTTCAAAGATTTTCTTAGCAGAACGAATCCAAGCTTGTGTTTCCATAATGGACTCTTTGCCTAAGAATGGTGATCCACCCAGATTTCGATATCTCTTGAATAGAACTTCTATATCTGATTCTGGCTGCGGGAGCACAACCGGCTCATTAGCTTGTCGAGTCATACGATTATTTCTTCTGTTCCTACCACTCATTTTCTAGTGCGTCTGCAATTAGCAGACAAAGTTTCAGGTCAACAGAAAAGATATTTCAAAACATAGAGACAAATACTTGAATGTAAATGTGTCTACTGGGGTGTATTTCATTCTGCTATACTCATATTAGGACCTTACTGGTCCTATCTGTAATGAGTTATTCGTCCTAGAACACTACTGGTTCTATTTTTGATGAGTTCGTTAATATGTTATATTCCAGCACTAAGCTTAACCAAAGCTTTGATACCACGTTATGACGACCCCAAAACCCCGTACGATGGTGGCAAGGGTAATCTTTGGAATATAACACATAAAAAGATAATAGCAGATCAGAATTAAATAAATACACCAGATAATGCACAAATAATACACTGGATAAAAGTAATCATCAGAGTTACACAGTATACAGGATCATACTTAGTACAAATGCAGTTCAGCTATACATAAATGTCTGCAGCGGAAAACAAAACATAATATGTACAATAGGTGCTGAACAGCATAAAAAGAGATAAATGATAGAATCCATCTTCAGCTCCAGCTATCCAGAAAGAGTCTGCTAAAACCTGAACACAAGGCTGCCCGTGTAGAAAAAGGGGCACCTGAGTTTGCAAGTGAAACAAACTACGAGTCAATCATGGGATTGGTATGAGAAATCTACTTAACACATTTTATAATTTGGCTAATCACAGGACCACGCCACTTTCGTGGAATGGGTTTACTCCATTGGATTGCCAGTGCTTTACAACAAGTAAATCTTTTAAACATCGCAAGGCTTTTTATAAAAATGAAGCCATTATAAGACTCAGTTCCCATCACACAATGCAACGCAAACTGGAGGATAGAGTTTTACCTTATAATGGCCAAAATATGCTTGATACGAATAAAACACTTAAAATGTAAGTTTTGTCGTTTAGTTCTTAATTAGACTCCAACTGTAAATTAGTAAGAGAACGATTCCCTAAGTATTAACCCCGAAGGCCGAAACCAACATCAGACCAATACCCAGGAAACCGCCCATCTTAGCTCGTTTTCAGTTAGTTTCTAATTTTATAAAACAATCGTAAATATCAATCATAGACGACATGAGCGTCCCATGCCACTATGTCGCCAAATATAGGTTTACAATCGAAACCGCACGATGTCGTATTTGGAAATTGGATTTCCGTCATGAACCAAGGCAAAAGATAGTCCTTACCGAATTCGAGACAATCTAGCCTACCATGTCTCAGGATCAGAGCTCGAGTGACCCTTGGATCGTCAGGGACGGTCCACTCGATGTGGATTAAACTTAAACCTTGAACAATACGTCTCCCCGCCCTATGGGGCGCAAATGAGCCAACGAGTGACTCCATCGATCCCGGATCGACCGATAAAACCGAGGCGTCTAGCAACAGCAACAACCACATAGGTGAAAATAATATAAATGCCAACCAGTTCAAGCACTGACACCACCTCTAGCTAGAAAGAGACACATGTCCTCCCTGAGGTCCTCTCCCGTTTCTAGTTCATACCGGGGTGTGAGGCTTGCGAGTTAACGTTATACACAAAGCTACGCCACACAGGCGGTGCTTTGATCATCAACCACAAGACTTTGCTTTTCAACAGAAGCCTTGATCACTGCATCTTAGCATGCCACACAGGCAATTCACACCATGCAACTGACGACTATCAATCACACAGAATGAATTCCAATGTCAAACACATAGTCCATTTACAAGTCCGTTCTGGGTCTGAACGAAATCAGAGGCACTATATACCTCGCATACCCATCGATCTCCACGTACGTCTGGGCGATCACCACTCATTATCCATATTTCGGGATGCCTCCCAATCAGGATATCAGTCATCATCCAACCGAGGTGAAGATCTCCGGTCTTCAACCACCGTCTTCATCATCGACTTCTTATCGTCGATTCAGTTATTCAGAATGGGATAAACCCAGTCTTTTTGAGCAACTCGCGTATATAATAAACAAGTGCTACTCAAACACAACATACGCCTTATTCCAATTCATTAGTCACTAACCGTAAATTAGTAAGAGAACGATTTCCCAAATATTAACCCCGAAGGCCGAAACCAACATCAGATCAAAACCCAGGAAACCATTCGACTTAGCTAATCTTCAGTTAGTTTCTAAATTTCAGATTCCATATCATTTATAATATTTTATAACGATTTATCGCTATTTTTATTTATTTAAAAATAGCCATTTTGTTCAAACGACGCTTCAAGCCATAACGCGGTCGTGGCGCTGTTTTTCTTCAGATTTGATTTACACATATCTGAAAATCTAACCGTTGGATCCTCACAAATTTTATATCATTAGAAAGATCTTTTCAAAACGAATCCAACGGTTCCAGTTTTGGGAAAATCCAACGGTCGGATTTCCCGGTACACTCGTTTGAAGTTTCGATTTCAAAATACAAACTGCAGCGTCGTTATTCGATTAATTTTAATTATATATATATATATATAATCGATTCTGGCGCTATTTTTCTTCAGATTTGAATTAAACATTCCAGACAATCCAACCGTTAGATCTTTACAAAGTTGGTGTCGTTGGAAAGATATTTCCAAAGCGAACCCAACGGTTTCGGTTTCGGGAAAATCCGATGGTCGGATCTCCCGCACTAATCGTTTGAAATCACAGTTTCAAAACACGAACTGCAGCTTCGTTATTCGATATATTTCAATTATATATATAAATATAATCGATTCTTCGATTTCAAAACTATTTTCTTTTCATACATTTGATAAAAATGATATTTTTATCCAGTAGACTTTTATTTCAACACTTTATTTTCTTTTCAAAACTATTTTCTTTTCAAAACAATTTATTTCAAAATACGACTATTTTATATAGTTCATATAGATGATAAAAATAGGATTTTTATTATAAAACAATTTATTTCAAAACACGACAATTTTATATAGTTCATATAGAAGTTAAAAATATGATTCTTATTATAAAACAATTTATTTCAAAACACGACTATTTTATATAGTTCATATAGATGTTAAAAATATGATTTTTATTATAAAACAATTTATTTCAAAAAACAACTATTTTATATAGTTCATATAGATGTTAAAAATATGATTTTTATTATAAAACAATTTATTTCAAAATATGAATGTCGTTCAACACATGAATTTCTATTCAACACATGAATTTCTATTCAACACACGAATATAGTTTCAACACACGAATATAGTTTCAACACATGAAAATAATTCTAACACATGAGTATTATTCAAAATTTCGGCAGCATAACGACAGGGTAGTTAAAATCGGGGCCGTCCCTAGCATGGCTCCTCGCTCTACCTTAAAGCCTCGCAGCTTTTGACAATGGGGATTTCATGCATCTAGTTCGCACGCAGGCGGCATGTATATTTTTTTTCTTTTCCACAAACTAATCCTATGTGGTTTCAACCAAATAATTCTCAACCACAAACGGGTATTTTTCAACCACAATCAATCAATTTCAACCACAAACAATCAATTTCAACCATTCGCTATCAACCAACTTTCACACCAATCACAACCAATAAATATCGTCCATGGTTTGTGGACGAGGGGCGTATATATATATAAGTATATTTCACTTCTATCTCAATACATATATAATTTTTACAATGCATGTATAACTTATACATCGAACGTACAACTTACACAATGCTTATACATGAGGTGTACAATGCTTATATAACTCATACATCGACTATATAATTTATACATCATCGTTTTCCATATTGTTTATAATTCAAAAATCTTACTTTGGGTTTCACTCCACCAAAAATAGCTGAAGGCTCAGAAAAATATGCGGTCTCTTCTAGAATGTAGAAGACGTCCGCACGAGTCCACTGTCTCTTGTTTCACTGAGTTTCGTCAACATAGCAAAAAGATATGATTTTTACAGTGAAATCAAAAACCGTAGCGCTTTAAAGTGCTATAATGTAGTTTAAAATTAAATCAGCCGTACCTCAGCTGAATGGTTCGAAACTAGGTTTCGATTTTTTTCGAAATCCGTGAAGCTTGAAGAGGATCGGGCTATGCAGTGTCGAAGGGGAGGAGTGGCGCACGTGCGCAGGGGGTGCGGTGGCGTTCGATCGCCTGAGGCGGCGGCGGCGACTTGAAGTGCCTGACTTCGGGGCGTCCTTTCTCCTTGAATGTTGAAAGAAAAAATCCAATCCTGGTATGGATTTGAAGCTCGTCTCGAGCTCTTCAAAATCTTCAACTGGAGCTTTCGATATTGGTGAGTGGATTGGCCAGAAATTAGGAGAGATGGTTTCTACCCTTTTCTGTCATTGGTTTCAGAGAGAGTCGGGGAGAGAGAAGAATGAACGGGCCAATAGGATTTTTTTTATTTATAAATTTAAAAATCCAAAAATAACCCTTATCTCATACGAACTCCAATCCAAACCCAACGACTGTCGCCCCTAGCTAAATACCCCCATTCCGAACACAATGGGATATGTTTCGAAGGCCCATTCGACTGTTTCAGTCAGTTTTCCTTCAAATTAAAATATAAAATATTCAATATTTAATTTGAACGTACATTTCAATTTGCCGAGGCCACATACTGATTCTAAAATTCCCGAAAAATAAATCTAGCTATGTTTTGATGATACGGTCCCAACAAAATTAATTTCATCGAATTCTGAGACCGTTTGAAAAATGGCCTTTTTCTGGTCGATCCACTTTAATAGAAGTGAATATTAGGCTCACATCCCTATTTCCAAACTTAATTCACCTCACATCCGGTCAAAGTATCACATACGTTTCCGGTCCCTAAAAATGAGATGCCGCTCCACTTTTCTACCAAGTTCCGCCTGTTTTGCTTCTACCCTTTGCGTTTTACTGTTTTGAAAAAAAAATTGCGCTATGGCATTAAAAAAAAAATTTTGCTAAATTCTGGAAACATCTCCAGAAGGCCACGTAAAGAAGAAAAAATAGTTGCATATATGTATGCAATTATTGCCTATAGTTGCATACATATATGCAACTATTTGAATACACATGCACATATTTACGCATGCCTGTTTAATTATTGCATATATATATGTATTTTTTCTGTATAATTGCATATATGTGTGCATATAAGTCAAAATATGTGCAAAACTAAACAAACTGTACGTATGTATTTATTTTTTAAATAAATGCATCAGAAGATGCATGTTTTCAAAGTATGTGCATACATTTATGCATTTACACTGCAGTTTAGAACCGAAACTGAAATAAATGCATACATGTATGCATATAATTGAATTATATGCATCTTTTGATGCATTTTACTGCATTTCGTTGTTTTTATGTAATTTTTGATTTTGACGTTGTTTTTGATGTTTTTTGATCTGATTCTTTTTAGGATTATTTGTTTTAATTAATTACGAATTTACGTGATTTTTTTATATTTTTTTTTATATTTTTTTTGTATAGTTTCAGAAAATAGGGAACTAATTTACAATAAGTTTATGACCGGATGTGAGCCTAATTTAAAACCTTAATAGGGACCTGTAAAAAACGCACCCTTAATAGAAATCGACCAAACACATTTTCCTTTGCCACACTCACATACTAGCTTCATAAATAATGAAATTTGAAACCTAGCAACAATTTGACGTCCCGGATCCGACAAAAGTGGTTTCGTTGAATTCTGAGGTCGTTTGCAAAATGGGCATTTTCACGGACTATATAAACTCTATAGCGACCTTTCTGAAAATTCATTTAGCCATAACTTTTGCTTCCCGCTATGAAACTTCGATTTTTCAGATTCGTTAGAAAGATATTCACTAACAGATTTAAATATTTTTGGTTTCACTAAAATCCGTTTTGTTTTGCACCCGGTACAGTCAGTCAAAGTTTGAATTCAAATTTTGAAACTACCGCGCCATTTCAGGCCTTGTTTATAATTAGAATTAATTATATTTATTTTCAAACGTCGATTCAAACACACTTTTCGTCGTTATTATTTAAAATATTTTAAATTCACTAAAATAGCCAAATTAAAATTTTCAAACTGGTTCAGATTTTCCGGGTTGTTACATTCTTCCTTCAGAAAAAAGAAAAAATGCCCAAAAAATGAGGAAAATGGTCAAAACCCTAGCTGCCATAAAAATCATAAAAAAATCCCAAAAATTCTCAAATTCAAATATGTTCTCAACAACACATTCTAGCTTCTCCCCTCCAATTTTGGTGGAAATTGGTTTAGTTTTGTGGGGTCAAACATCCTCTTTCATCAAGTAATTTTCGGGTTAAATCTGGGCTGAAAACGCACGTTAGTAGAAAATTCATAAATAATTGTAGAAGAATCATAAAATTCTGAAATTTGGATATGTTTCTCTAATATTATATCCACACCTTTGTTAAAATTTCATTTGAAAATATGAAGGTTGCTATATTAATTTCTCCCTGTACTAGAGACAAAAATCTGACCCATTTTGATTGAATTGGCTTGCATGCCTTCTTCTTTCTTGCTTAAGGGCTTTGGTAGTATGGGAGCTTCAGCTATTGTCAAATTCTTGATAATTCTTGCTTACAATCAAGGTGAGTTTAACTCACACTTTCTAATCTTGTTAATGGTTTGGTGCTTTGTTTTGTTAACATGTAAAGAATATGTAGTTTTATCATCTTGTTGTTTATGCCATGCAAACACAGGGAAGGCTCAACCTTGAGCCAACGCAACGTCTTCTATTTGCAGCGAATTATTCCCAATTTTTGTTATGTTGTAGTACTTGAGCTGTGTTATATTACTGTAAATTTTCATTGAATTTTGGATTGTTTTGTTATAGCAAATTATTGCTTGAAATCAACCAAAATCATTTTCTGTTTTATTCGTTGAGAAGTGCTATGTTCGGAAAGTCATAACTCTTTCAATTTGCAATGAATTGATCCCAATTTTTTAATATGTTATAGCCCATATGTTTAAATTTATTGAAGCAAAGTTTCACTAATTTCTGAAGTGTTTTGATGTGCTAACCATATCTCCAAATTTAGCTAAAAACTAGATTTTTAGCATAATTCATTTGTGTCCAAAAAGTGTCGTCTTTGAAGATGTGTATCTTCTTCGTTTTATATCAGAATATTATAAAATTTTAATATGTTGTTGTCCATGTGTGAAAAGTTCATTTTCATGAATTTCGGCATATAAGAATAAGAATTAAATGATTTAGTAAAAATACGTGGTATGAGACGTGTGTTTTTACTTTTTCGCTTAATATCGGACTTGTATGATTGAAACCCTTTTGATGCGATGTTGAGATGATGCCGAATTTTGGCGAAGGCCATTGGTTCTAGAGCTACTTAATTAGAGTATCCTCGATGATGAACCAACCACGATGCAATGTAAACTTGCCAATGAGATGAGGCAAGCTATTCTATGATAAATTTATGATGTTTTGATGTTTACGAATTCATGATGTTTATGAATTTATGATGTTTTGATGTTTATGATGGATTTTTACTTGTCGATGAGATGAGACAAGATTAGATTGGACCTTAGTACTCGTCAGAAAGAGAGATAGGAGATGAGTTTGGTATATTTACACCCGCCGATGAGATAAGGCAATGTATATTTGATGATGTTTTATAATGTGGCAACGACTAATGGCTAGTAAACCGTTAGGTGCGAATGTATGGTATGGAACACACGTTGATACCTTATGGGTTCCTATTTGAGAGGCTAAGAGACACATTCAAGATGATTACTAGTACTATAACCGAGTACCCGATTGGAGTCATCACGATGTTTTCGACTATAGCCATCACGATGATCACGATGTTTGTGACTCCATTCACCATGATGTTTATTACTCGGGTTTTGTGACTTAGGGGCATCACGGTGTTCCCGGCTATAGTCATCACGATGATGATGATATCTCTGTCCTTAGTCATCATGATGTCTGGTTCCAAAAATTATAGTACTAGTCAAGATGTAATGCACGTGCAATTTCTTATGAAGTTTTGAATGTTTTGATCACACCCTTATATGTCGATGTTTATTATTGCCTCGAGAAAGAAGAAGGCTTAAATAAATTATTGGTTTCATTGTGATTTCAAATCAGAAGTTTTGGACTCCGTACAAGTTCTATTATGATAATTTCTATAAAACGAGTCTGAGATTTAAGGTGGATTTAAGATGTGTTTATATTTATATCGATGAGATGAGGTATAAATGTTTATGAAAATTCTTTGTGTTGAGTTTTAATGATGGAATTATGATGTGTTTATATTCATATCGATGAGATGAGGTATGGATTAACATGGTGCTTCTTTTATGATTGTGTTTTATATTTCCTTTAATGATACTTGAGAATATGCCGATGAGATGAGGCATATTCATTTGCATTTATTTCTATGTGTGAAGAATATGTATCCTTGAAATATATATGGCTTGATGTTTTCTTCAAGGAAGATATTCAATTACTTTGAAGTTTACGCCAACGTTAACATAAGGCGAAAGCGAGTTTGATTCAGTCTTACTTTTATTATTCTACTAGTTGAAGTCTCTTTTATTGGGTATCAATTATATCACTTGAGTATGACCATATCTTTTGTAATGGCTCGTATTTTTGGTAGTCAAATATTTAATTTATTTTATTATTTTAAATATTATATTTGGAATATTAATGGATTTTAATATTTATTTCGTTTATAAAACGAAGTTTGAATGTTAAGTTTATATATAATATAAAACGAGCTCGAAATGGCGCGGTAGTTCGTAATATGGAGTTTAGAATTTTAATTGAATATAAAGAATCCGTTTTAAGTCGGAATTTTGTGAAACAAGAAACGTTGGAATCTTATTGATTATAACGTTCTAATGGAAGAGAAAAATCCAGATTTTGTGTTATAAATTGTTAGTTATGTCAAAATCAAATTTTAAAATAGTCGCTATGGAAATCGTTAATAAACAATAACGTTTGTTTAATAATTTAAAAGGGTTTTAACATAATTTGGACATCGTTTAACTCAAAAATGATAATATTAAGTTTTATAAATTATATTTGAAGCTATATGATATTTTCAGTTTGGTATTTATGATAATAATAATTTATTATTATTTTATTTGATTATTCTGGAATTTAATAATATTTTATTAATATTATTATAGGCCTTTAAAATAGCGATTTTGCAAACATGCTCAGTTTTCGACGAAATTAATTTCATTAGAACCATAATGTTAAATTATTGTACAGTGTTGATTTCATGGCAAACCGATGTCGTATGCGACCACGACAGTCATAAACGCCCAGTCATTTTCTGTAGCGCGTAATTAAATTTATTTAATTAATTAGAGGGGTATTTGTGTATAACTTGAGCAGATGATCGAATTAAGCCACGAAACCAATTCCGTTGAGTTCGTATCGATATTTAGAGCCAAGATAGATAGTTTGTTAATTTTGAAGACTGGGTAATTTGGCGTTCAAAATAGCATTGTGGTGCGTATAAAAATAGCATACCGGGAAACAGTCTCGGGATGCAACCAAACTGGTGCCATTGGATTCGTATTAATTAATTTTTTTAAGATCTCAATTTTTGTGTCAATCGAACTTACCATTTGATCATGACAATGATAAACGCTTTAATCATTTGTATTATTTTGGTCAATTTAGATAGGGTAACTTTAAAGGAATAAACGACTGGCCAAACAAACTCCAAATTTAACGAAACAAATTTCATTGAATCCGTTAGGAAAAGGTCTGGTAGAATGTCAAGGTCTCAAATTATTTTGATTTTTTTTTTGTAATTATAGGAAATTTAAACGCTTGATTTTTCACCGATAATTATAAAGGACTTTTCACAAACGACCTCGGAATTCGAAAATGTAACGACCCAGGATTTTAGGGCCAAATTAAAATTTTAATTTTAATGAATTTAAAGTATTTTAAATAATTGATTTATTTTAATCGAAGTTAGAATGAATAAATTAATTTTAAATATAAAAAGAGCTAGAAATGGCGCGGTAGTTTGAAAAGTCAAACTTGAACTTTGACTAACCATACAGGATGCAAAATTTAACGGATTTTAGTGAAACCAAAAATATTAGAATCTATTTAAAAATATCTTTCCAACGAATCCGAAAAATCGAAATTTCATAGCGGGAATCAAAAGTTATGGCTAATTCAATTTTTAGAAAGGTCGGTGGGTAATTTGCATAGGACAAAAATGCTACTTTTCACATATGTAGGAATTTGAACTCGAAACCACTTCCATTGGTTTCAGAATGACGTTTCTGCATTGAAAAACAGTAAACACTTATATGTTTCGAGTTTCAGAAAATATTTGTTTAAAATGTATTTTTAATATTAAAAATATTCGCCTAGAAAATAGCCATTTTTCAAAAAGTCTCAGAATCGAACGAAATAAATTTTGTTGGGTTCGTATCATCAAAACAAAGCTAAAAATGATTTTTTGGTAATTTTTAGAATTAATATATAATTATAATTGATTTTTCAGCATAAACGGACAATTTTTGACTTTAAAAATTCATTAAAAATTCAAACGGTCTCAGAATTGAACGAAACGAATTTTGTTGTGATCGTATCGGCATAAGAAAGCCAAAAATAATTTTTCCGGATTTTTCTGACTTCGTATGTGGCCCCGGCAAAATTATATTTACGTTTGTATTAAAAATAAAAGATTTATTTTAAAATAAAAGAAAACCATACTGTAACTTCAGAATTGGACCATGGGAATAGCGCCATCGCGTTCAGAAGACGTCAAAACATTAAGTTCGACAGTCGTTGAGCGCGAATCGGAGGTCGTATGTGAAAACGGTATTTTTTTTTGAATTAAATAATTAATTAAATAAATAAATAAAAATAAAACCCTAATATACAGGTATAAATACGCTAGTATACGGGCCGTGTACTTCCCTTTCTTCCTCCTCGTTGTTTAGCCGCAAAGAACCCATAGAGCATCAAATTTCAAACTCACTTTTCTCCCTCATCTCTCGACGGAATTCAGCATACCATATACCGATTCGAAGCTCTTTCCGAGACCTTTAATTTGGTACCAACCTCAGCCGCCCCCGTGACCCGTGCCGCCGCCAGCCTCCACCCGAAGATCCGCCGGTCGCAGCCACGCCGGGCCCACCACGCTCGACCGAACTCCACCCCCTTCTGGCCGTGCAAAGATCTCTCCAAGGCGGTCATTCTCCAAAAAACCGCACTCAAAACCGTTCAGTAAATCAAAAGTTATCGCGATTTGAAGTTTTGAACAAATTCTGAAATTGAGGTATGCTTCAGATTTTGTAACGCTTTTAAGCGTGACAGAAGCAGTTGTTAAAAGTCTGTTTGATTTAAAACATCAATAACTTATGCATATGAACACCGATTCTGAAAATTTCAGATCCGATGGAACCGTGACTTCGAATACAACTTTAATACAGAGCAATTGGGAACAAACTCTAATCTAATTGAGGTGAGAATCCTATTTATTTTATTTAAGTAGTTATGTTTTAATTATGGATGTTCGCATTCACAATCATATATGTATGTGAATCTGCTAAGATATAAACTGTATGTGAATCTGCTATGACTTAATCTGTATGCGTATGCTAGGACAAAACCCACTGTATGTTGAGATGTTACAATATAAAATTAAATATATTAAAATTGTTCATGTATGTTGTAAAGTGACATTTTTGTCAATATTAAAATAAGAAATCGTTCATGTATGTTGTAAAGTGACATTTTTGTCAATATTAAAATAAGAAATCGTTCATGTATGTTGTAAAGTGACATTTTTGTCAATATTAAAATAAGAAATCGTTCATGTATGTTGTAAAGTGACATTTTTGTCAATATTAAAATAAGAAATCGTTCATGTATGTTGTAAAGTGACATTTTTGTCAATATTAAAATAAGAAATCGTTCATGTATGTTGTAAAGTGACATTTTTGTCAATATTAAAATAAGAAATCGTTCATGTATGTTGTAAAGTGACATTTTTGTCAATATTAAAATAAGAAATTGTTCATGTATGTTGTAAAGTGACATTTTTGTCAATATTAAAATAAGAAATCGTTCATGTATGTTGTAAAGTGACATTTTTGTCAATATTAAAATAAGAAATTGTTCATGTATGTTGTAAAGCGACATTTTTGTCAATATTAAAATAAGAAATGGTTCATGTATGTTGTAAAGTGACATTTTTGTCAATATTAAAATAAGAAATGGTTCATGTATGTTGTAAAGTGACATTTTTGTCAATATCAAAATAAGAAAATGAACACCGTATGTAAATTGACACTTTTGTCAATATCAAAATAAGAAAATTAGCACCGTATGTTGAATGAACAAATTTGTGTATTTATAAAATAGAATTGGTCGTTATATGTGAATGATTATATTTTGTTCATTTATAAAATAAGAAAGCACTATATGTTAAAGAATTATATTTTGTGTCATTATTCAAAATAAAATTTGTCGCTATGTGAAACGAACCATTTTTTGTTCGTTAATAAAAATAGAATTAGTCGCTATATGTAATGAACTAATATTTTGTTCATTAGTAACAATAAGCAAGCACCGTATGTTGAATGAATATATTTTGTTCATTATCAAAATAAGAAAACATCGTATGTAAGTGAATATATTTTGTTCATTATCAAAAGAAGAATAGCATCGTATGTTAATGAACTATATTTTGTTCATTATTAAAAATAAAAATAGCATGGTATGTTAATGAACTATATTTTGACCATTATATAAAATAGAAGATGGCACTATATAAAAATAGCATATGTGTCATGTTATCAAATAGAAAATATAATGCATTCTATGCATAGCATATTATTTTTGTCAAATAGAAAATATAATGCATTCTATGCATAGCATATTATTTTTGTCAAATAGAAAATATAATGCATTCTATGCATAGCATATTATTTTTGTCAAATAGAAGATATAATGCATTCTATGCATAGCATATTATTTTTGTCAAATAGAAAATATAATGCATTCTATGCATAGCATATTATTTTTGTCAAATAGAAGATATAATGCATTCTATGCATAGCATATTATTTTTGTCAAATAGAAAATATAATGCATTCTATGCATAGCATATTATTTTTGTCAAATAGAAAATATAATGCATTCTATGCATAGCATATTATTTTTGTCAAATAGAAAATATAATGCATTCTATGCATAGCATATTATTTTTGTCAAATAGAAAATATAATGCATTCTATGCATAGCATATTATTTTTGTCAAAATAGAAAAAAGTCCATTGTATGCATAGCATATTATTTTTGTCAAAATAGAAAAAGTGCATTGTATGCATAGCATATTATTTTTGTCAAAATAGAAAAAAATTGCATTGTATGCATAGCATATTATTTTTGTCAAAATAGAAAATACATTGTATGCAAATAATATTTTGTCAAGTTAGAACGTTATATAGAAGTGCATTGTATGAAAATATTATTTTGTCATGTTAGAGAAATAGAAATGCATTGTATGAAACTATTATTTTGTTACGTTAGAAAATAATAAATGCATTGTAGGTAAAAGAATATTTTTGTTATGTTAAAATAAGACATGCATTGTATGAACATGTCAACAATATAGAAAATGCATGTCATGTAAATATACATTATTTATAATGTTTATTAAAAGAGAATTTGTATTGTAAGATAATAAGCATTATTTATAATGTAAATAAAAAAAGAGAATTCACCCCGTAGGAAGAATTAACATTTATTTTATGTTAAATAAGAGAAATGAAACTATATGCAAGAATTAACATTATTTTTAATGTTGAGAAAAAAAATGAAACTGTATGTAAGAATTAACATTATTTTTAATGTTAAATAAAAAGAAATGAAATGGAGGAAAAGATTTACATTATTTATAATGTATAAAGAGAGTTTACACCATGGAAAAATGTTCATTGTTCATAATGAAATAGGGAAAAGAAATAATGGGAATGAAGTTTTATAATTTACATTTTTAAATGTGAATTATAAAGTATAAAATGAAAACATAAAGAACAATTCACCGCCTAATTATGAAATACATTTTCATGTAAGTTAAAGAAGTTAAAGGATAAAGAAAAGGCAGATGTAAGTAAGGACGATGAGTTAAACGAATTATTTATATATACTTATATATATATATATAATTAAAATATAACGAATCGAGCGCAGTAGTTCGTGTTTTGAAATCGAACTTTTAAACGAATATACCGGAAGATCCGACCGTCGGATTTTCCCAAAACTGAAACCGTTAGGACCGTCTTGGGAAAATCTTTCCAACGATATAAACTACGCTAAAACCCAACGGTTAGATTTTGAGGAAGTGAAAAACAAAATTGATTGAAAACAGCACCAAGGTCGCCCTTGACCTGAAGCGTCGTTAAATAAGGAAATTAATTATATTAAAATAATTAAGGCAAGAATTAATCGTTATAAAATAAAATAACGATATGAAGTATGTTTTTCTCAAAATATATGAATGCGAGATTATTTGGAAAGTCCGGGTTAATCCCATTCCAAATGATCGTACGATTTCAAGAATTCAAGTATGAAGACGGCTTATGAAGACCGTAAATCTCCCCTCGAATGGACAACGATCAAGACTCTGAGTTGGTTTGATCCCAATTCAAGGGTCGGGGTAATTGCCCAAACGTACGTGTTGATTTCACGGGTTTGACCCTAGTTCAGACCTAGAGCATGGGTATAAATGGATAGAGTGTCTGACATCGTACCCCACAAAATATTATGTTGTTGATATTCAGTTAATATATAAACGATTGGTGGTAGAGAATTTATTCTCTACTTAACACCCGTTTATATAGTGACGGAAGATCAATAGTACGGTATGGAGTGACGGTGTGGCATACTAAGATGCAATGATCAGGGTTTGTTGTTGAAAAGCAGAACCTTGTGGTATGAAGAACATGACTTCACGAGCCTCACAAACCGGTAGAGTCTAAAAAGGGGGAAGGGAACGCAGGGAAAGTAGCACGTTTCTTTCTAGTTAGTAGTCATTTTACTTTTGGAGGATGATGAAATGAGGCGCCTCGGATAGGTCCTATAGGACCGGGGAACGTGTGCTTAGGAATTGCCAATCCTCTAAGCTGTATGTGAGGACCGGCCCTGCAGGATCCAAGGGTTAACTGCGGGTAATCCTGAGACGTTAACTAGAGCGTCTCGAATCGGTAAGGAGTCCTCCCTAGCCTGGACTCATGATGGAAACCCAAATTTCCAATACGACCCCGACGGATTTGATTGTATTACTAGTATTGGAGGCATAATATATGGTACCTATGCTTCCTAGGATTGATACTTATAATTTGAATTGTTTTGAAACTATATACACTAATAATAGTATTAGTTTCGTATTTGGCGTATTTAGCATGTTTAACCACCATAAGGTAAAACTCTATCCTCTTGGTGTGCGTTGCATTGTGTGATGGGACCTGAGTCTTATGGTGGTTCCATTTTTCAAAAGACATTGCGTTTTGTTACGTTTTACTTATCTGTATTGACACTATAGTTATGCACGGCAATCCATTGGTACAACCCGTTCCGCGTTAGCGGCGTGGTCTTTTGGATTTGCCTTATTAGTATAAGTTATTTAAGAATTCTCACACCAGTCCTTGTTGCTGGCCAAAGGGGCTGGGTACGCATGATAGGGGGTTCTCGCTTCGCGGTTTGGTGGCGAACGGGAGACTCTTACCCCTACATGTCCCTGTTGAGGGTTGGTAAGGCAATGGCCGGGAGGCTCGAGAGGGTCGCCGTAAAACAAGGTGTACTGGGGGACCACTGTGAGCCACGGTGGGTTTTACCTGCTGCTTTGGGGGGATGAAGGGATGGTTGCAAAGCCTACCGGATTTCGTCCGGGCTATCACAGTTGGTATCAGAGCTTTGGTTTACAAAGCGGAGTACAACATATCTATAATAATTCGTTTACGTAGAATCACTATATTCTATGGCGAACAGTTCATGAGATACATAATAGCCAGTCACTTTATCGTCATCTTTTCATTCATCCTTCGATCTTTTAGAATCACCTTTTCTGTTGTTTTGACTCTTCCCTTGATCGTGCATTCGAAGAAGACTAAGTGAAGTGGCGATGCTCAATTGGCACATGTTTACGAAGGAGCGAAAGGACCAACTTCTTCGGTGGAAGGCCTGATGTTATAGGCGGTACTATTTCTGTTTAAAACGTTTCAACATTCTCTGTGTTTATTCTTCCTCTTCTCCTCTTTTATTTTCTTTTTCCTTTTCGGGGACGAAAAGTTCTTAAGTGGGGGAGATTGTAACGACCCAGGATTTTAGGGCCAAATTAAAATTTTAATTTTAATGAATTTAAAGTATTTTAAATAATTGATTTATTTTAATCGAAGTTAGAATGAATAAATTAATTTTAAATATAAAAAGAGCTAGAAATGGCGCGGTAGTTTGAAAAGTCAAACTTGAACTTTGACTAACCATACAGGATGCAAAATTTAACGGATTTTAGTGAAACCAAAAATATTAGAATCTATTTAAAAATATCTTTCCAACGAATCCGAAAAATCGAAATTTCATAGCGGGAATCAAAAGTTATGGCTAATTCAATTTTTAGAAAGGTCGGTGGGTAATTTGCATAGGACAAAAATGCTACTTTTCACATATGTAGGAATTTGAACTCGAAACCACTTCCATTGGTTTCAGAATGACGTTTCTGCATTGAAAAACAGTAAACACTTATATGTTTCGAGTTTCAGAAAATATTTGTTTAAAATGTATTTTTAATATTAAAAATATTCGCCTAGAAAATAGCCATTTTTCAAAAAGTCTCAGAATCGAACGAAATAAATTTTGTTGGGTTCGTATCATCAAAACAAAGCTAAAAATGATTTTTTGGTAATTTTTAGAATTAATATATAATTATAATTGATTTTTCAGCATAAACGGACAATTTTTGACTTTAAAAATTCATTAAAAATTCAAACGGTCTCAGAATTGAACGAAACGAATTTTGTTGTGATCGTATCGGCATAAGAAAGCCAAAAATAATTTTTCCGGATTTTTCTGACTTCGTATGTGGCCCCGGCAAAATTATATTTACGTTTGTATTAAAAATAAAAGATTTATTTTAAAATAAAAGAAAACCATACTGTAACTTCAGAATTGGACCATGGGAATAGCGCCATCGCGTTCAGAAGACGTCAAAACATTAAGTTCGACAGTCGTTGAGCGCGAATCGGAGGTCGTATGTGAAAACGGTATTTTTTTTTTGAATTAAATAATTAATTAAATAAATAAATAAAAATAAAACCCTAATATACAGGTATAAATACGCTAGTATACGGGCCGTGTACTTCCCTTTCTTCCTCCTCGTTGTTTAGCCGCAAAGAACCCATAGAGCATCAAATTTCAAACTCACTTTTCTCCCTCATCTCTCGACGGAATTCAGCATACCATATACCGATTCGAAGCTCTTTCCGAGACCTTTAATTTGGTACCAACCTCAGCCGCCCCCGTGACCCGTGCCGCCGCCAGCCTCCACCCGAAGATCCGCCGGTCGCAGCCACGCCGGGCCCACCACGCTCGACCGAACTCCACCCCCTTCTGGCCGTGCAAAGATCTCTCCAAGGCGGTCATTCTCCAAAAAACCGCACTCAAAACCGTTCAGTAAATCAAAAGTTATCGCGATTTGAAGTTTTGAACAAATTCTGAAATTGAGGTATGCTTCAGATTTTGTAACGCTTTTAAGCGTGACAGAAGCAGTTGTTAAAAGTCTGTTTGATTTAAAACATCAATAACTTATGCATATGAACACCGATTCCGAAAATTTCAGATCCGATGGAACCTTGACTTCGAATACAACTTTAATACAGAGCAATTGGGAACAAACTCTAATCTAATTGAGGTGAGAATCCTATTTATTTTATTTAAGTAGTTATGTTTTAATTATGGATGTTCGCATTCACAATCATATATGTATGTGAATCTGCTAAGATATAAACTGTATGTGAATCTGCTATGACTTAATCTGTATGCGTATGCTAGGACAAAACCCACTGTATGTTGAGATGTTACAATATAAAATTAAATATATTAAAATTGTTCATGTATGTTGTAAAGTGACATTTTTGTCAATATTAAAATAAGAAATCGTTCATGTATGTTGTAAAGTGACATTTTTGTCAATATTAAAATAAGAAATCGTTCATGTATGTTGTAAAGTGACATTTTTGTCAATATTAAAATAAGAAATCGTTCATGTATGTTGTAAAGTGACATTTTTGTCAATATTAAAATAAGAAATCGTTCATGTATGTTGTAAAGTGACATTTTTGTCAATATTAAAATAAGAAATCGTTCATGTATGTTGTAAAGTGACATTTTTGTCAATATTAAAATAAGAAATCGTTCATGTATGTTGTAAAGTGACATTTTTGTCAATATTAAAATAAGAAATTGTTCATGTATGTTGTAAAGTGACATTTTTGTCAATATTAAAATAAGAAATCGTTCATGTATGTTGTAAAGTGACATTTTTGTCAATATTAAAATAAGAAATTGTTCATGTATGTTGTAAAGCGACATTTTTGTCAATATTAAAATAAGAAATGGTTCATGTATGTTGTAAAGTGACATTTTTGTCAATATTAAAATAAGAAATGGTTCATGTATGTTGTAAAGTGACATTTTTGTCAATATCAAAATAAGAAAATGAACACCGTATGTAAATTGACACTTTTGTCAATATCAAAATAAGAAAATTAGCACCGTATGTTGAATGAACAAATTTGTGTATTTATAAAATAGAATTGGTCGTTATATGTGAATGATTATATTTTGTTCATTTATAAAATAAGAAAGCACTATATGTTAAAGAATTATATTTTGTGTCATTATTCAAAATAAAATTTGTCGCTATGTGAAACGAACCATTTTTTGTTCGTTAATAAAAATAGAATTAGTCGCTATATGTAATGAACTAATATTTTGTTCATTAGTAACAATAAGCAAGCACCGTATGTTGAATGAATATATTTTGTTCATTATCAAAATAAGAAAACATCGTATGTAAGTGAATATATTTTGTTCATTATCAAAAGAAGAATAGCATCGTATGTTAATGAACTATATTTTGTTCATTATTAAAAATAAAAATAGCATGGTATGTTAATGAACTATATTTTGACCATTATATAAAATAGAAGATGGCACTATATAAAAATAGCATATGTGTCATGTTATCAAATAGAAAATATAATGCATTCTATGCATAGCATATTATTTTTGTCAAATAGAAAATATAATGCATTCTATGCATAGCATATTATTTTTGTCAAATAGAAAATATAATGCATTCTATGCATAGCATATTATTTTTGTCAAATAGAAGATATAATGCATTCTATGCATAGCATATTATTTTTGTCAAATAGAAAATATAATGCATTCTATGCATAGCATATTATTTTTGTCAAATAGAAGATATAATGCATTCTATGCATAGCATATTATTTTTGTCAAATAGAAAATATAATGCATTCTATGCATAGCATATTATTTTTGTCAAATAGAAAATATAATGCATTCTATGCATAGCATATTATTTTTGTCAAATAGAAAATATAATGCATTCTATGCATAGCATATTATTTTTGTCAAATAGAAAATATAATGCATTCTATGCATAGCATATTATTTTTGTCAAAATAGAAAAAAGTCCATTGTATGCATAGCATATTATTTTTGTCAAAATAGAAAAAGTGCATTGTATGCATAGCATATTATTTTTGTCAAAATAGAAAAAAATTGCATTGTATGCATAGCATATTATTTTTGTCAAAATAGAAAATACATTGTATGCAAATAATATTTTGTCAAGTTAGAACGTTATATAGAAGTGCATTGTATGAAAATATTATTTTGTCATGTTAGAGAAATAGAAATGCATTGTATGAAACTATTATTTTGTTACGTTAGAAAATAATAAATGCATTGTAGGTAAAAGAATATTTTTGTTATGTTAAAATAAGACATGCATTGTATGAACATGTCAACAATATAGAAAATGCATGTCATGTAAATATACATTATTTATAATGTTTATTAAAAGAGAATTTGTATTGTAAGATAATAAGCATTATTTATAATGTAAATAAAAAAAGAGAATTCACCCCGTAGGAAGAATTAACATTTATTTTATGTTAAATAAGAGAAATGAAACTATATGCAAGAATTAACATTATTTTTAATGTTGAGAAAAAAATGAAACTGTATGTAAGAATTAACATTATTTTTAATGTTAAATAAAAAGAAATGAAATGGAGGAAAAGATTTACATTATTTATAATGTATAAAGAGAGTTTACACCATGGAAAAATGTTCATTGTTCATAATGAAATAGGGAAAAGAAATAATGGGAATGAAGTTTTATAATTTACATTTTTAAATGTGAATTATAAAGTATAAAATGAAAACATAAAGAACAATTCACCGCCTAATTATGAAATACATTTTCATGTAAGTTAAAGAAGTTAAAGGATAAAGAAAAGGCAGATGTAAGTAAGGACGATGAGTTAAACGAATTATTTATATATACTTATATATATATATAATTAAAATATAACGAATCGAGCGCAGTAGTTCGTGTTTTGAAATCGAACTTTTAAACGAATATACCGGAAGATCCGACCGTCGGATTTTCCCAAAACTGAAACCGTTAGGACCGTCTTGGGAAAATCTTTCCAACGATATAAACTACGCTAAAACCCAACGGTTAGATTTTGAGGAAGTGAAAAACAAAATTGATTGAAAACAGCACCAAGGTCGCCCTTGACCTGAAGCGTCGTTAAATAAGGAAATTAATTATATTAAAATAATTAAGGCAAGAATTAATCGTTATAAAATAAAATAACGATATGAAGTATGTTTTTCTCAAAATATATGAATGCGAGATTATTTGGAAAGTCCGGGTTAATCCCATTCCAAATGATCGTACGATTTCAAGAATTCAAGTATGAAGACGGCTTATGAAGACCGTAAATCTCCCCTCGAATGGACAACGATCAAGACTCTGAGTTGGTTTGATCCCAATTCAAGGGTCGGGGTAATTGCCCAAACGTACGTGTTGATTTCACGGGTTTGACCCTAGTTCAGACCTAGAGCATGGGTATAAATGGATAGAGTGTCTGACATCGTACCCCACAAAATATTATGTTGTTGATATTCAGTTAATATATAAACGATTGGTGGTAGAGAATTTATTCTCTACTTAACACCCGTTTATATAGTGACGGAAGATCAATAGTACGGTATGGAGTGACGGTGTGGCATACTAAGATGCAATGATCAGGGTTTGTTGTTGAAAAGCAGAACCTTGTGGTATGAAGAACATGACTTCACGAGCCTCACAAACCGGTAGAGTCTAAAAAGGGGGAAGGGAACGCAGGGAAAGTAGCACGTTTCTTTCTAGTTAGTAGTCATTTTACTTTTGGAGGATGATGAAATGAGGCGCCTCGGATAGGTCCTATAGGACCGGGGAACGTGTGCTTAGGAATTGCCAATCCTCTAAGCTGTATGTGAGGACCGGCCCTGCAGGATCCAAGGGTTAACTGCGGGTAATCCTGAGACGTTAACTAGAGCGTCTCGAATCGGTAAGGAGTCCTCCCTAGCCTGGACTCATGATGGAAACCCAAATTTCCAATACGACCCCGACGGATTTGATTGTATTACTAGTATTGGAGGCATAATATATGGTACCTATGCTTCCTAGGATTGATACTTATAATTTGAATTGTTTTGAAACTATATACACTAATAATAGTATTAGTTTCGTATTTGGCGTATTTAGCATGTTTAACCACCATAAGGTAAAACTCTATCCTCTTGGTGTGCGTTGCATTGTGTGATGGGACCTGAGTCTTATGGTGGTTCCATTTTTCAAAAGACATTGCGTTTTGTTACGTTTTACTTATCTGTATTGACACTATAGTTATGCACGGCAATCCATTGGTACAACCCGTTTCGCGTTAGCGGCGTGGTCTTTTGGATTTGCCTTATTAGTATAAGTTATTTAAGAATTCTCACACCAGTCCCACGACTGACCCATAGTTTGTTTCACCTTTTTGCAAACTTGGGTGCCCTCTCTTCTACACGGGCAGCCAAGTAGACAGGTTTTTTCTTTGCTTGGAGCTTTTCTTTGAAGCTGCTTATTTTCTCTCTCTTGGATTCTGCTTGGAAGAAGAGGTGATGACTTGGAGCTTGAAGACATTTTTTTTTTTGTTTCTATGGCATCTTTCCTTTTCTTTTTAGACATCAAACTCATTTCTTTTCTGCAAACTTGTTGTAATAATCTTAGTTCTGTGACTGTGGAATTTCTGTGATTGATGACATTATATTTTTCCGCTGCTATAATGTTATTACTCTATGAATCTCCTTTGCTATATTGTATCTGTGTTCTGTTTTATTGTATTTATGTTGTATTCCAAAAATGATTTCTCCTGCTTTCACCCGTGGAAGTTTGGGGTCATCACAGAAAACCTGTCCCATCGGATCCAGAATATTTTTTTATGTTAGGATTACATTTTTTGCAAAAACAGAGATCGTATATGAGCATTTTGAAGTGATACTTGGCGACTAAGTCCCTAATAATAAAATAATAATATTCTCTATCTTCTTTATATATATATACATTTAATGTTTGAGGAAACCCTACTTTGGTCAAACCAACTTCGTTGTCAACGAAGAAAAATCATCCGCCTTTATTATAAACCAACGCTCAGAAAACAACCAATTCTTTTCCCACCAGATCCCCTATTCCGTGTATTTCTAGCAAAAGTTTTCATCTATAAAATTGTCGAGCTCAGTGAGCTCTGGTATCTAGACGGTTGTGATGACGTATGGGGGTTCGTGATGGTCGGAACGAAGGGTTAAAGCAGCGCCGTTTGTGAAGCATTTTAAGGTGAAGGGGAGAACCGAGTATGGCAATACTCAGGGCGGATGTCAAGGAGGGTCAGGCGGTTCTTTCGGCGAGGTCAGATCAACACCAGGTGGTCTAGAAGTGCATGCGGTGGCTGATGATAAGGGGGCAATATTGTGCATGGATTCTGATTTGTGAAGCAACAAAGAAAAACGTTTGGGCCTACTGAGCATAATCTTAGTACTTACTTTATTAATTAGTTAATTTTATAATTAATGGATTGACCTTTAAGCTAAAGGCATGATTTCTTTGATAAAAGAAGAAGAAAACGGAATGGAAGAGAGGAGAAAGTTGATTCACCTGCAAGTGAATGAAGGAAGTAAACATAGAACGAAGGCGTCAGTTATTTCTGGTTAAACGGAAGTAATTATTATAAATTAAGGGTTTGTTTATTCTAATTAAATCATTCAACTATTAAATTATAATTCTGCAGTTCCAAAGGAACATGAATACAACAAGACAGGATTAGATATTTTTGGAACGAGGCAAATAAGGACTTGCAGCTTGAGATTTGAACTATCCAAAGTAATAAATAATAATAATGTAATTAATTTATTTAATTAGGATTAATGATTAATTATATTAACATTAAACCTAAAAAACTCATTACTTTATTACAATATGGAAACACGAACGATGGCCCAGAAGTAAGGATCCAGTCGGCCTCTAAAATGGTTTACTGGAAACAATTGGAGCAGGCACAATTTTTGACTAGAACAAAGTAATTAATGAAAATTTAATTAAGTCGATTAAGGACTAATTATAATTTAATGATTTGATTGACTTGTATAATTAAAATATGTATATCTGTTACATTTGTGAAAAGAATCAGACCAAACCAGCCACGTTTGTTTCGTACGAGCGAGAACTACATCACGAAACTAATCTGGATGCGTTTGGAATGAACTAGATTTTTCAGTGAAATTAAACGCCTGTATAATTTAACTAGAATGAACGGTTTTAACAGCGAATCAACTCAAGGTGAGTTAAACTCACTCAGTTATCCCACTTATATTTATATAAGTTGGGTTCTTATTTTGTGTGCTATGGTTGCTAATGGTTGACTGTTTGTTAAATTTATATATTCATATATTGATTGAACCCATGAAATTAAACCTTTTTTTAATTTCAATGAAACACCAAATCGTTATTTTAACGGTTGGCCCCAATTAAGGTAACTTACCTTGTTGGTCATGTTTATAAAATAAATGTGTTGATTGTTTAAATTGTTTTGTTGGTATTAAATAAATCGGGTGTGTGTTAAATGATCGTCATTTACAATTATATCAGTTAAATTGAATTGAACGAGTTTATATTGAGATAACCAATTTGTATACAGAGAAGTACAGGTTGGAGGGATCCAATGGGATTCCGCAAATATATTTAATGATATTTATTTTCATATTATTATTATATGAACTGTTCTGATGAGATGATTGATTTGGTTGTCGACTGTAGAACTGAAATTCAACATTTGTTTTGTTTAAACCAATGGGTAATATTGGTTGAGTAATTGGAAATATATGGCCTATAAACCAATCGTTTTCTATATATTGATTTACCATCAGATAAATCGATAGAAGTGAAGTTATAAATTTATTTATAACTGAAGATAGTATTTGAAATATATTATTTCGAATAAAAGTTTGCTAAAAGAAAAATAAATGTTTATTATTTATTATTTAAATTTATAAGTGATTATTAAATGATTTTACAATGCAGATTTGTATGTTAATCTGTTTAATAAGCAAGTGAGCAGGAATTTACCAAACGATTAAGAATTGAATAATTGTTTTTGAGAAACAGTTAAATGGAATTATTTAAATTAATTATATTATTAATTTGAAGGAAGGATTATACCTAGAATTGGTTAACGAATAAATCATGTTTTGAGTTGACTAAGTCGACCGTTTTTAAATGAGATTGATTATTAAATTATTTTGTTTATTAAAATAGTTTAACGAATATTTGTTTAATTTTAATAAGAGAATAAAAGGAATTTACAATTTATTTTAGTTAATTAAGAAATTAACTATGTCTACTGTAGTTAATGATTGAAGTAAATTATTATTTTAAGTAATAATAATTTAAGATATTACCTTTTAATTGAAATTCACTTAAAAAGTAACCAAAGTTGAAATGAAATCGAATTGAGTTGTGAAAAGAGTTTATGACAGGATTTTAAATTAAACTGAGTTTTTATAACGAAGTTATAAAAAGGGATTCTAAACAAATCTGATAGCTTAAATCAAATATTTACTTAATATTTGAGGTTAGAAAAAGGAAATTGAGAAGTTGGAAAATGGTTAACGAAGTGAGATTTATTCCCAGGACTAGAACGTGATATCCCAAAGTTCGGAATGTTAAGCAAAGTCTAGAGCATAAGCTAAGTAAAGATTTTGGGAAATGGCTAAGAAGATAAGTCGTCGTAAGTAATTTACAAAACGATTTTGTAAATGGAAGTTACGAGTTTAGAAATGTAATCTAAATATTAGTTGTCGATAATAATTTACAAATGGAATATGTAATTGAAGTAAGAGTTTTTAGAAAATGAATTTATAACAATTATTTTAAATAAATTGAACTATCTGATTTATAAGCTGAAGATCTTTATAAAGATCGCTATATGATTTTAGACAACGCATAAGTTGTCAAAATGAGTTGAAAAGAGTATAATATAAGAAATTAAAAAGTTTTGAAATAAAATCTATAATGTTTTTTACAGATGATAAGTCGGGTTGTTTAGATAAAAATAAATTTAAGGATTCAGAAGATATGTCAATATAACATTGGTAAAGATATTTATATAGGTTTGGTAAAGATATTTATATTAGATTTGTTAAAGACAATTATATATGATTTAAAAACAAATATAGTACTGTTGTTGAAAAAAAGCTGAATAATGTTATAAAGAAATGTTAAAGAAATTTTATAAAGGATTCTATTTATAATGGAATCAAAACTCGAATATAATATTATAAAGGATTGTCAAATATTAACAGAGAAGTATAATAATAGTTTACATAATAATAATTAAGTAAACGGTGTTGAGATCTAAAGAAGATTTCCAAAGAAAACGTATGGTTAATAAACTTCTATTTATTCTAAAGATATGAATGTTATTGGTCAAGATCTGAGAGGTAAATAAAATACCCCAACTTGAACGACTTCATAATTATACAAGAATGGTATTGGTTTATAAACAAGAGAAATTGAGGGAAACATAAGTTATGATTTCCATAAATAATATTAAAGGTTGTGTTCAAAGAAGTTTATAAGTGAATGAAATGATTTTTAAGAATATTCTTATTTATAATAAGAAGTAAAAGATAAACTCCAAATATTGGAAGATTTAAAGAATATAATTAACAAATGTTAATTAAAAAGGACATGTAATGCTGATACTGAATCAGTGAACTTATTTTATTTCCATAATTATTCATTTGATAGTTAAATAACCGACTATCAAATATGGCCAATACGATTGTTGGTACGGAAAGACCGGGATCAAATTTATATTTGAAAACCATTCCAACCAGCAAACACGTGGAAGATGTTGATTGAATATGGAGCATTGAAGACCGTGGATCTTCATAAACAAAAGAAACACTGGTTGAATTTCTCTGGTTTAGCGGCCTGAGATATTCCGGCAGTGATTCTGTCATGAGTGAAATCTTCGGATTGCAAGGACAAATCACTACTGATCTATAGGGTGATACCTAGGATGTGGTAGGAGGGTGCCTTCAGTTCATCTTGTTCCTAGATGACTTGTATGGACGAGTGTCTGACAAAATATTTTCAAAGGGATCATGTACGTTGATTTCTTCAAACGAATTTCTGCTGATGACAGAGAAAAAAGTACACCCTCTCTTAGATAAACACACAGAGTATTTTTGTGGACGTCAATTAGTGATATCCAGCGGATCTGAGATGTGGCATTCAAAGTGAATGGTAGCCAAATATTTTGAAAAGGTAATTTAAACCTCAAGCCTCATCAACCGAGAAATGGTTAAATCGGGTAGGTCGCACGGCTATGTTGGTCGCACCCATCAAAAGGGTATATCATTACCTGATCTGGAGAAATCTAATGCCTTCAGTTGTTCCTTTTTATTTTTGTATGTATGCTATCGATTCAGTTGGCTGATCCCCAACTGTAGTGATGATATATTCGGTACTCTCAAGCAAAGCGAGGGTCCGATCATGTTTAGCCTGGGTTGCAAGATGTTCTTGTTGAACCCCCATTGTATTCATCTCCGGAGGTACATTGTCGGAAAGGTAGTTTCCCATACCTTGCCATGGAAATCCGTTCTCCAATAAGTGCCAGCGGTTTTGATTGTATACTATATATGTAGAGCGCGAGATGCAAGCATTTTGCTAGATTGATATTTATTTGTATTTAGACATTATTATAATATTAGAAAAGATATTGATTTCAAAAATGTTTTGGGTTATCGTAAGGTAAAACCGTCCGTATTTATGTGTGGATTTGGTCGTATAAATACCCTTTTCTTTCGAAAAGATTTTGGAACTTCAAAAATCAAGCTGTGTGATACCCATAAACTTAGTGTATTTTTCTCACTCTGTTTCACCAGACTGACCCGTCGTTTGTAATGCTCGGGTTAGACCGGGTTGTACAGGTTCAAATTATCGAATGTTGCAAAGTTCAGAGATGAGCTGAAGGGGTTCAGACGTATGGATATCTATTATGTATTCCGCTGTGTGTTGTATATGAGGACAGATCAATATAACTGTCCAGATGTATTGATGTACTCTGATGATGGTAATTTTTTTAAAGCTCTCTATAAAGATGTATTTCTATATATTTTGTTCTGCTGCGATGTGAGGTTCTGTGTTGTGTTGGTTCTTCTTCTATTCTAATATTTCTTTCTTCTTATCTCACCCTCTAATTTCTTTCTAATAACGTTCGCGTGTTTTTGATGCTTGAATGTTCGACGTGATATTTTGGTGTCAATTTTCAGGGTTGAAAATCCTCGTGCCGTTACAGTGGTATCAGAGCTATTGGTTTAGTAATAACCTTGGCTCTGTGGCATAACTCGATAGAGACGGGGTTTATAATGCTCTAGATTGAGTTGAGTGTGTATATATATGAGAATGTATTTGTAAATTTTATATACAAATGTTTTGTATTGTGTTGTTTGATCAGTTCAAGTGTTGAGAAGCATTTGATCTATCAGTTGATACAATATTGTTTTTTAAAGAGGGTAAATGAAATAATTTTACCCAAAATATATTTTTGTATAAAAAAGAAATAATTTTATTAAATTATTGAGATATTGCGTGTTAATTGATTTGAATGGAATTCAAATTTAGTTTAAAATTTTTAGTTGGAACTTAACTTGGTTAAGTGAAATTAATTTAAGAATGATATTGAGATTTAATAATATTGATTTGAATTTGGAAATTGAATGAATAATAAATTAACTACAAATCGATCGGATATTAACCGATTGATGTTCAAATATGTGAAACTAAAGTAAATATTGTAAATTCAATCGAATTAAACTGGTTGTGCATTGGTTGTTGATTGATTATATATACATCGTGTGTTAGATTTGTTGATATATTCATCAATGGCTTAAAATGAATTAACTGAGTTCCAATTTAATAAACTGGAGTGAAACTGCATATGAATTGAAATTAAGGATTTGACCCTGTGATCGAAAATAAATTGATGTTTCAAGGTTGATTGTGGAATTGGTATAGTATACTTGTTGATTAGTGAAATATTATTTAATATTTCATATATATGTTACTTATATGTTGGATTGAGTCAAGTATAGGTGCCATAAGGCTTTGAGTTTGATTTTGGATTGCATAAATTGCATGTAAATTGAGCATGTATGCTTAGTAGCGCTCGTAAAAGGTACGCCTATGCGAAAATATAAAATTTTGGTTTTGGTTTTTGTTTTCCGACTGTGTGGGGTCGATGTATATATATTATTTGTTCCTGCGATACCACAGATGTCACTCCGTACAGGGGAGACTGCCGATTTTTTCCAGGAATTTAAGGTGTTAGAAAATCTTCAATATTTTTGAAAAAAATTATTTTACCTTAATAAATTAGTTTTCGATTTAAAATAAATTAGATTTTAAAGATAATGGGATTTGTAACATTTTTCTTACCTTAGTAATTTTGGGGATGAAATTCTTTTAAGGGTGGAAGAATGTAATGGCCCGTATTTTTTGTAGTCAAATATTTAATTTAATTTATTTTTTTAAATATTATTTTGGAATATTAATGGATTTTAATATTTATTTCGTTTATAATACGAAGTTTGAACATTAAATTTATATATAATATAAAATGAGCTCAAAATGGCGCAGCAGTTCATAATATGGAGTTTTGAACTTTAATTGAATATATAGATTCTGTTTTATGTCGGAATTCTGTGAAACTAGAAACGTTGGAATCTTGTTGATTATAACTTTTTAATGGAAGAGAAAAATCCAGATTTCGTGTTATAGATTGTTAGTTATGTCCAAATCAAATTTTAAAACAGTCGATATGGATAACGTTAATAAATGATAATGCTTATTTAATAATTTAAAAGAGTTTTAATATAATTTGGACATCGTTTATCTCAAAAATGATAATATTAAGTTGTATAAATTAAATTTGAAGCTATATGATATTTCCAGTTGGGTATTTATGATAATAATAATTTATTATTATTATCTTTGATTATTATGGAATTTAATAGTATTCTATTAATATTATTATAGGCCTTTAAAATAGCGATTTTGCAAACGGGCCCAGTTTTCGACGAAATTAGTTTCATTGGAATCGTAACGTTAAATTATTGTACGGTATTAAATTTCATGGCAAACCGATATCGTATGCGACCACGACAGTCTTAAACGCCCAGTCATTTTCTATAGCGCCTAATTAAATTTATTTAATTAATTAGAGGGGTATTTGTATATAACTTGAGTAGACGATCGAATTAAGACACAAAACCAATTACGTTGAGTTCGTATCGATGTTTATAGTCAAGATAGATATATAGTTTATTAATTTTGGAGACCGGGTAATTTGGTGTCCAAAATAGCATTATGGTGCGTATAAAAATAGCGTATCGGGAAACAGTCTCGGAATGGGACGAAACTAGTGCCATTGGATTCATATTAATTAATTATTTTAATATTTCAATTTTTGTGTCAATCGGACTTACCGTTTGATCGTGACAACGATAAACGCCTTAATCATTTGTATTATTTTAGTCAATTTAGATAGGGGTAACTCTAAAGGAATAAACGACTGACCAAATAAACTCCAAATTAACGAAACAAATTTCATTGAATCTGTTAGGAAAAGGTCTAATAGAATGTCAAGGTTTCATATTTTTTTGTAATTATAGGAAATTTAAACGCTTGATTTTTCATTGATAATTATAAAGGACTTTTCACAAACGACCTCGGAATTCGACGAAACCTATTCCATCGGATACAGAATATTTTTTTATGCTAGGATTACATTTTTTGTCAAAAAAGAAGATCGATGTGAGTGTTTTGAAGTGATACTTGGCGACGAAATTTCTAACAATAAAATAATAAAATTCTTTATCCACATTCTTTATATATATATGTTTAACATCTGCAGAAACCCTACTTTGGTCAAACCAACTTCGTGGTCAACGAAGAAAAATCATCCGCCTCCATTATAAACCGACGCTCAGAAAACATCCAATTCTTTTCCAACCAGATCTCCAATTCCGTGTATTTCTAGCAAAAGTTTTCATCTAAAAAATTGTCAAGCTCGGTGAGCTCTGGTATCTGGATGGCTGTGATGATGTATGGGGGTTCGTGATGGTTGGATTGAAGGGTTAAAGCAACGTCGATTGTGAAGCATTTTAAGGTAAAGGGGAGAATCGAGTATGGAAATACTCAGGGGGGACGTCAAGGAGGGTCAGGCGGTTCTTTTGGCGAGGTCATGTCAACACTAGGTGGTCTGGAAGTGCGTGCAATGGCCGATGATAAGGGGGAACGTTGTGTATGGATTCTGATTTGTGAAGCAACAAAGAAAAACGTTTGGGCCTATTGAGCATAATCTTAGTAATTAAGTTATTAATTAATTTTATAATTAATGGATTGACCGTTAAGCTAAACACGTGATTTCTTTGATAACAGCAGAAGAAAACGGAATGGAAGAGAGGAGAAAGTCAATTCACCTGCAAGTGAATGAAGTAAACATAGAACAAAGGCGTCGGATTTCCGGTCAAACGAAAGTAATTATTATAAATTAAGGGTTTGTTTATTCTAATTAAATCATTCAACTATTAAATTATAATTCTGTTATTCAAAAGCAGCATGAATACAACAAGACATAATCAGATATTATTGGAACGAGGCAAATAAGGACTTGCAGCTTGAGATCTGAACTATCCAAAGTAATTAGTAATAATAATGTAATTAATTTATTTAACTAGGATTAGTGATTAATTATATTAACATTAAACCTAAATAACTCATTACTTTGTTACAGTATGGAAACGTGAACGATGGCCCAGAAGCAAGGATCCAATCGGCCTCTAAAATGGTTTACTGGAAACAATTGGAGCGGGCACAATTATGGACTAGAACAAAGTAATTAATGAAAATTTAATTAAGTTTATTAAGGACTAATTATAGTTTAATGATTTGATTGACTTGTATAATTAAAATATGTATATCTGTTACATCTGTGATCAGAATCAGACCAAACCAGTCACGTTGGGTTCGTACGAGCGAGCACTACATCAATGAGCTAATCTAGACGCGTTTGGAATGAATTAGATTTTTCAGTAAAATTAAACGCCTGTTTAATTTAACTGAAATGAACGGTTTTAATAGCGAATCAACTCATGGTGAGTTAAACTCACCCAGTTATTCTAGCTGTGGTTGCTAATGGTTGACTGTTTGTTAAATTTATATATTCATATATTGATTTAACCCATAAAGTGAATCGTTTTTTTTAATTTCAATGAAACACCAAATCGTTATTTTAACGGTTGGTCCCAATTAAGGTAACTTACCTTGTTGGTCACGTTTATAAAATAAACATGTTGATTGTTTGAATTGTTTTGTTGGTATTAAATAAATTGGGTGGGTGTTAAATGGTCATCATTTACTGTTATATCAGTTAAATTGAATTGAATGAGTTTATATTGAGATAACTAATTTGTATAGAGGGAAGTACATGTTGGAGGGATCCAACAGGATTCGTCAAACATATTTAATGATAATTATTTTCATATTATTATTATATGAACTGTTTTGATGAGATGATAGATTTGATTGTCGACCATTGAACTGAAATTCAACATTTGTTTTGTTTAAACCAATGGGTAATAATGTTTGAGTAATTGGCAGTATATGGCCTATAAACCAATCGTTTTCTACATATTGATTTACCATCAGATAAATCGATAGAAGTGAAGTTATAAAATTTATTTTATAACTGAAGATAGTTTTTGAAATATATTATTTCGAATAAAAGTTTGTTGAAAGAAAAATAAATGTTTATTATTTATTATTTAAATTTATAAGTGATTATTAAATGATTTTACAATGCAAATTCATATGTTAATCTGTTTTATAAGCAATTGAGCAGGAATTTACCAAACGGTTAAGGATTGAATAATTGTTTTTGAGAAACAATTAAATGGAATTATTTGAATTAATTATATTATTAATTTAAAGGAAAGATTATAACTAGAATTGGTTTACGAATAAATCGTGTTTTGAGTTGAATAAGCCGACCATGTTTAAATGAGACCGATTATTTAATTATTTTGTTTTGAATTAATTTAATAAAATAGTTTAACGAATATTTGTTTAATTTTAATAAGAGAAAAAAAGAATTTACTATTTATTTTAGTTAATTAAGAAATTAACTATGTCTACTGTAGTTAATGATTGAAGTAAATTATTATTTTAAGTAATAATAATTTAAGATATTACTTTTTAATTGAAATTCACTTAAAAAGTAACCAAAATTGAAATGAAATCGAATTGAGTTGTGAAAGGAGTTTATGACAGAATTTTAAATTAAACCGAGTTTTTATAACGAAGTTATAAAACTTGATTTTAAGCAAATCTGATAGCTTAAATCAAATAATTACTTAATATTTGAGGTTAGAAAAAGGAAATTGAGAAGTTGGAAAATGGTTAAAGAAGTGAGATTTATTCCGAGGATCAGAATGTGATATTCCGATGTTCGGAATGTTAAGCGAAGCCAAGAGAATAAGCTAAGTAAAGAATTTGGGAAATGGTTAAGATGATTAGTCGTCGTAAGTAGTTTACAAACGATTTTGTAAATGGAAGTTAGGAGTTTAGAAATGTAATCTAAATATTAGTTGTCGATAACACAAATGGAATTTGTAAATGAAGTAAGAGTTTTTAGAAAATGAATTTATAAAAATTGTTTTAAAAAAATTGAACTATCTGATTTATAAGCTGAAGATCTTTAAAAAAATCGCTATTTGATTTTAGATAATGCATAAGTTATCGGAATGAGTTGAAAAGAGTATAATAAAAGAAATTAAAAAGTTCTGAAATAAAATTTATAATGTTTGTTACAGATGATAAGTTGGATTGTTTGGTTAAAAATAAATTTAAGGATTCCTAAGATATGTCAATATAAGTTTGGTAAAGATATTTATATCGGTTTGGTAAAGATATTTATATTAGATTTGTTAAAGACAATTATATATGATTTAAAAACAAACATAGTATTGTTGTTGCAAACAAGCTGAATAATGTTATAAAGAAATGTTGAAGAAATTTTATAAAGGATTATATTTATAATGGAATCGACACTCGAGTATAATATTATAAAGGATTGTTAAATATTAATAGAGAAGTATAATAATAGTTTACTTAATAATAATTAAGTAATCGGTGTCGAGATCTAAAGAAGGTTTCCAAAGGAAACGTATGGTTAATAAACTTCTATCTATTCGAAAGATATGAATGTTGTTGGTCAAGGTCTGAGGGGTAAATAAAATTCCCCAACTTGAACGACTTCACGATTATCCAAGGATGGTATTGATTTATAAACGAGAGAAATTGAGGGAAACATAAGTTACGATTTCCGTAAATAATATTAAAGGTTGTGTTCAAAGAAGGTTATAAGTGAATGAAATGATTTTTAAGAATATTCTTATTAATACTTAGAGGTTAAAGATAAACTCCAAATATTGGAAGATTTAAAGAATATAATTAACAAACATTAATTAAAAAGGCCATGTAACGCTGATACTGAATTAGTGAACTCATTTTATTATCATAATTATTCATTTGATAGTTAAATAACTGACTATCGAATATGGCCAATACGATTGTTGGCACGGATAGTCTGGGATCGAATTTATATTCATAAACCATTTCGACCAGCAAACACGTGGAAGATGTTGATTGAATATGGAGCATTGAAGACTGTGGATCTTTATAAATGGAAGAACCACTAGTTGAATTTCTCTAGTTCAGGGGTCTGAGATATTTCAACAGTGATTCTATCGTGAGTGAAATCTTTGGATTGCAAGGACTACTCAGTACTGATCTATATGGTGATACATAGGATGTGGTAGGAGGGTGCCTTTGGTTCATCATGTTCCTGGATGACTTGTATGGATGAGTGTCTGACAGAGTATTTTCAAAGGGATCATGTACATTGATTTCTTAAAATGTATTTCTGCTGATGGAGGAGAAGAAAGTACACCTTCTCTTAGCTAAACACACAGAGTATTTTTGTGGACGTCAATTAGTGGTATCCAGCGAATCTGACGATGTGGCATTCAAAGTGAATGGTAGCCAAATATTTTTAAAATGTAATTTAAACCTCAAGCCTCTTCAATCGGGAAATGATTAAAATTGGGTAGGTCGCATGGCTATCTGGGTCACACCCATCCAAAGGGTATATCGTTACCTAATCTGGGGAAATCAAATGCCTTTAATTGTTCCTTTTTATTTTTGTATGTATGTTATCGGTTCGGTTGGCTGGCCCCCAACCGTGGTAATGATATATTCGGTACTCTCATGCGAAGTGAGGGGTTGGGCATGTTTATCCTGGGTTGCAAGATGTTCTTTTTGAACCCCAATGTATTCATCTCCGGAGGTACATTGTCGGAAAGGTGGTTTCCCATACCTTGCCATGGAAATCCATTCTCCAAAAAGTACCCGTGGTTTTGATTGTATACTGTATATGTAGAGCATGAGATGCAAGCGTTCTGCTAGATTGATATTTATTTGTATTTAGACATTATTATAATATCAGAAAAGATATTGATTTCAAAAATGTTCTGGGTTATCGTAACGTAAAAACCGTCCGTATTTATTTGTGGATTTGGTCTTATGATTACCCTTTTCTTTCGAAAAGATTTTGGAACTTTATAAATCAAGTTGTGTGATACCCATAAACTTAGTGTGGTTTTCTCACTCTTATTCACCAGACCGACCCATCGTTTTTAATGCTCATGTTAGACCGGGTTGTACAGGTTCAGATCATCGAATGTTGCGAAGTTCAGAGATGAGCTGGAGGGGTTCAGACGTATGATATCAATTATGTGTTCCGCTGTGTGTTGTATTTGAGGACAGATTAATAGAACTGTCCAGATGTATTAATGTACTCTGACGATGGTAATTTTTTTTAAACCTCTCTATAAAGATGTATTTATGTATATTTTGCTCCGCTGCGATGTGAGGTTCTGTGTTGTGTTGGCTTTTCTTTGTAACAAACCGGATTCGAACAGACCGATTTTTTTTCAAAAATCCAATCTATCGAAACCCGAGTTGGGTGCTCTGGTATCCTGCAGAAAAAGACAGAGGTAAAGAAACATGTAAGAACTCGTAAAGCATCTCACAGCGGAAGGAAATAAAGTATAATATTCAAATATTGCTTTACCTTATTAACAGTACTGCTAAACCCGTATCCAAAGCTATACCTTCTCTGTCATGAACCTAACCTGGAAGTATGTAATGAGGAGGGGGTCAGAACATAAGTTCTATGTGAGTGTACTTAGAATAAACTTCTGTATAATCCTACATATACCGTTCAGTTACGTTTTCTTGGTTATTAGGTTATTAACAATGTTAGCTCTTTAGGCTGTACTCATGTCCCACAAATAGGTTAACCTAATACAACGTATATATAAATATCCCCAACTCGTCAAATCCTTTCCATGTATATATACAGTCCCTTGCCGTACGTCGTACGGGCTTTATCATGTAAATCTATACTACTTTAGTGTAGTGCCACCATTCTCGAAACCGTTTGGACTGCCACTCTTGATCTTGCTAGATTTCGTGTATCATCTAGGTCTAATCTAAGGTTTACTATCGAGTGCTTCCTCGATACACCCAGGTTTTACGCTACTCTGGACCCTTGGGGTTTATGCTACCTATTGAACGCTTCTCAGATTCAGGGTTTACGCGACCTAGGTCCAACTAGGGATTATGCTACCTATCGAACGATGCCCCCTAGTCTAGGACACACTACCCAGAGCGATATATGTTCCTAAACTTTCCCACATACGTGTTGTGAATTATTTTCGGTGTCTAGTTGCACATGTCCTCTATATGTGCAGCCCGAGTCCCGTGGTAGGGCAAATCAAGAAACACAGAACTCGGTCGGGAGCTTTAAGTTATCTGCCGGTGCAGATGCTAAGGTCTATTTTTATCTGTGTGTGGCTATGGTCCCACTTGACCCCTCCCTCAACTAATGAAAGGCACCCAAGAAAATCAAGAATGAGAACTGTACATAGGCCCCCTATGCCCTTACAAACCTATTGGCTAACCTCACCCATAACTAGATAGGAAGTATATGGTCTTTTGGAGTTCTCAGCCTTTCCGCTTCACGTGCTCGATTGACTCAAGATGGTTGGTAGACGACGACATGCTATCACAGGGCTAATCCATATATCGCCACCTCACGCTGGTCCATCCTAGTCATTAGGTTGCCTTATATTGCAACCAAGGCATACTCTTGGTTCTTCTAATGCAGACCTTAACCTCTGTGAGCCCAGGAGGATCATCTTCAACCTCACAGAGGAATGCCAAGAGTACCCTTACGTCCCCTCGAAGCCGCGCGCTTCATAACCCAGACCGTTGGAGCGGACGTTCGCTCCTTCTCGTGTTCTACTTGACTAAGGTTTACTACTTAGTTTCCTGAATCGTTCATTTTCTTAACTAAGGTTTACAACATAGTCCTCTTAACTAAGGTTTACTACTAAGTTCTCTTTCTCGTTACTTACTTAGTTCTCGTAACTAAGGTTTATTACTTGGTTCTCTTAACCAAGGTTTGATACTTAGTTTCCTTTTTCCGTATTCACCAAGTTACCCTTGCTTATTAATTCAATTTATGTTTAACCCACTTAAGTCCATTAATAAGCCCACAACATGTTATTTTCCAATTTCAAAAATTATTCCTTTTTAGGGTTACAACAACATGTTATACTTAATTCATAATTAAATATGCCTTATCCCACATATATACTGATTAGGAGAATAACCCTCTAAACACCAGCCCCGAAGACCGAAATCAACATCAGACTAGCACCCAGAGAATTACTCAAACCAACCAACATATATGATTCTAATTTACTTCTTTTCCATTCATATAACTTATATCATTTTTAATTTCACATTTCTCCTTCCAAACCACTTAATTTAAGTATATCTTTACATATAAGTTATCTCATCTTCCTTATCGTTTCCTATAACTTATCTTGTCCCATAGGTTATAATTTCCACCTATCATCCTTTCTTGCCTTATTCAAGTTTATTCATAATAGGTTATTTATCATTTCCCATTTCTTGCCATTAATTTTAGATTTGACTGAACCTTTCCATTTACTTAACCCGTTACTTAAACTTTACCGAATTCAATTAACTTATGATACTGTCACGGGTCCCATTTGGTTAAGCATATCTAAATTTTGTTTCACATGTCATCCGTGTCCCACTTAACCCTCTAACCATGCCCATGTCGCCCGCATGTCTTATTATGGTTAGTATTTCTTAATTTATTTATTATGCCGTAATGATGTATGACCTCACACATTAGACGTCCGTTCGTGGCTGCTGGATTTGCCGGGTGGTTCCGGGAAGACTTATACCACAACGCGCCTAACCTCATGTCATAAACCGTTACGCCTCTAGTTTTTGCCGTTGACCTCTCACATTAGACGTTCGATTGTGGTTGCTGGATTTGTCGGGCGGTTCCGGGCAGACTTATACCACAAATGCGCCTAACCTCGTGTCATAGGCGTTCCTTAGTAATCGTCTTTCACCCAAACCCCAAATTCATGTCATATGTTCTAAATTTAACTTAATTACAATTCATGTCTATTCTAGGTGTCATAGGCCAATTATAAATTTACAAGCATGTTCATGTTCATTCTAAATATCAAATGTCAATTACCAATTCACAAGCATGTTCACGCTCAAGTTATGTCACTATTGTCAATTTCATGTTATGCATCGAGTTTCGTAATTACATAAAAAAATATGGTTTTTCCAACATATTATGTTTCTAAGATCCAAATGGAATATCAAATTTTCAAGTCTCAAATTCAAGCTTTATATATTTTTAGCGTAAGTTACTCCAAATCACCAATTTTCAAGATCCTTTCCACTCATTCCATTTAAATAATCTCAATATATATACTTTGCCAATTATCCCAATATTTGCAATAATAATTGTTATGCTCCAATCCCAAATTACAGATTATATTCCTCGATTGCATAAAATAAATTATGCCCAATATTCACAATGACAATTGTTATGCCACAAACCCCAAATTCCAGATTACATTTCTCGATTGCATAAAATAAATTATGCCCAATATTCGCAACAACAATTGTTATGCCACAAACCCCAAATTACAGATTATATTTCTCGATCGCATAAAATAGATTATGCCCAACATTTCCATATTCCAACCGCACGTTGCATAATAAGATTTTCATCTAGGTTTGAGATAACCTAGATCCAAAAATAAAAAGGGGAAGGAGAATAAAAGGAATAATTATTATAACATGAATCTTGAATTAAATTAATAACTGGGGAATGATGAACGATAATAATACTATTATGCAACAAATTTATTATAATTCCACTCACAGTGTTTTTGCGCTCCAATTCATAGATCTTTGATTTTCTTTTTCAATTCATGAATTTTATTTGACTTTGATTGATTTCATGCCCCAATTTACAGATCTGATCTTCCTTTGATTTCCTTTCACGGCATAGGTTGCGGATCTGAATCCCTCCTCTTTTCTTGCTCGGTATTTTAGATCTGAATCTCTCTTTTGTTTTATTTGCGGTAGTTGAAATCCTAAATCTCATTCTTTTTAATTTAGGAATAGATTCGTGAAGAGAGAAGATGGATCTAAGATTTGGTGGAGAAGAAGAATTGTTTAGATCTATTGAGGAGGAGGAAGAAGAAAATTCTCTTTAGATTAGGTCAGAGTGGAGGCGTAATGGAGTTGTGCTGAGAAAGCAGTAGGTCTAAGTGTGTTTATATAGGTGTAGAGAGTGTTTTAGAACCATTAGAACGCCCTAGAAGCCATCCGGTCCGTCCAGCACACCAAAAATCGTCACTGCCCAGATTTGAAAAAAAATTAGGGGGAGGTCGACACTAAGGTCAACCCCTAGGTCAACCTCCCTGGGTAGGTCGACCCCCATGTCGACCTCCCTGGGTAGGCCAACCCCTAGGTCGACCTGCCTGGGTATCTTCCTATGTAAATTCTGAATTTTTATAGAATCTTCCGAAGGCCATAACTCTTTCATATGCAGTCCGATTTTCGAAAACTTGGACTCTATTCCAAGCAGAATTTCGAGACGAACGCAATGGTGATGTCTGTTTTACTTAATTCCTTATATTTAAATTAAGTATCCTTATTTTATTATCTTCTCTATTACGTACACTGTCATTGAATTAATCTTTCCTTCCTTTCATGTATTAATTAATTTTCATTGTACATCACCATTATTAACCTATCTATGCATATATATACATTTTTAGTTATATTAAGAATGCAGGGTGTTACATTCTCCCTCCTTTAAGGAATTTCGTCCCTGAAATTCGGTAAGAGCAAAATAGAAAATCCCTCGCAACATCCAATTAGTGTTCATCCAATTGTTGCAACATTGTGCACATGTGCAAAGTGAATTACATCATAGAAAATCATGTATGCCTAATTTGGATCCACCTATATGTATGAAAACTTTAAAAACTCTTTCAAAACATGATGCTCACATCCTCTATATGAATGCAATATTCTTGAAAACTCAAAATATTTTTCAACCAAGTTTTCCCATACTCTTATAGAATAAGAGCATAGTTCACCCAATTGTCGCATCCAAAACCCTACCATCCATCATTAAATTCGAAGTTTAGAAAAATCTAATTTTCCAAATTCGATTTCTTATGTTACGAAAAGGTATAAAACGGAAAAATTCACATCCTTGGTTTTTCTTTTCTAATCGCACTTGGATTTCTATATGACTGTTCTATGAAGATTTCCTAATTTCCTATCCAAGCACAATCACATAAGAAAATTTCTTCTCCTTTTCCACTTATCTTGGAAAAATTTCATATTTATTCATCTTTTTCTTAAGATTTCCATTTTCTTTTCCTGTCTCGTTTTGCTGCTTGATTGATTCTGTTGTTTTCTTTTTTATTAGGCTAGTTTCTTTCTTAGCTTATTTGACTTAATCAAATTACTAAAGTTTATTATTTTCAAATAAGCCTTTTCGTTTTCAACTCAAATAGCATCCTACACAACTACTACTATAGGCCAAGAATCTTAGGACTTACGTCACGAGTCCACTCAACAGGATCTATACACTTGCTTGCCCTTCACTGCCTAGTAGTCACTACTAGTCCATGCCATGTATTACTAGCCTATACTTCTTTTTCAAGCAGCAATCCTAGACTCCTATGGCTTATGCGTTCTACGGGAATTTTTTTTCATTAGTTTAACATTAGCTAATCCCTAACTGTAAATTGGCAAGAGAGTAACTCCTTAAGTATCAACCCCGAAGACCGAAATCAACATTAGATTGATACTCAGAGAATCACTCAACTCAACCAATCTCTAGTTGGTTCCAATTGTTTAGTTCATAGCTTTAACTTTCTCTCGTTCTATTCTAGGCACTAATCCTTACCTACTCCATTCTTTTTAAAACATGGTTTGGCCTCCTTTCTTTTCATTACATTTTTCTTTCAAAAATTAAAAAAGTTAAAACTTTATTTTCTTTTCTCAAAAACTTGCTTTTTCCAAACCATAAAAACAAGTTACAAAGTAAAATTGCAAAATTTTTTTTTCCAAATCACAAAACTAGAGTAAACAAGGACAACTAATGGGTTACACTGTTCCTATTTACAATGTTAACTTCGGCTGCTAAGGTGCAAATATCTATTCTATTCTTACACTCTACCGCTTATTTTGTTCACCCAACAAAAATTTCTTTTTAAAAAAATAATCAAAATTTATTATTAACAAAAAAGAGATTTCAAAACTTCTTTTCAATCCTTTCATATATGAAAACTAGCGAGCTATACATGCTCTATAATATGCACCTTTTATTGAGAGAATTCTTTTAAAAAAAGAAATCATTGTTTTACACAATATACCCCACTTTACTTTAAAACCCATCATGCACTAAAAACATCAAAATACTTTTAAGATTAAATCTTGCAAAAATACCACAAATTCTTTTACAGATTCAAGTTCTTAAAAGCTTATCATTGGGTTAGACTCAAAGCGGGTCTTCAACTCACTAGGCTTTCCAAGGCACTTTTGCAAATTCAATTCTCTCGACTATATATATTCCATTCTTCATACTTCAACATTTTCTAGTTTCTAAGGTTTCATTTCTAAACCCACTAATATGAAATACTAATATTTCAGTTTCCATCCTATGGGATATTTTTCTTTCTCTAGCTTCAAGTCGACCTATACACTTTCCCAACCACCTAATGGTTTCCAAATTCCTATGTTCATTCCTTGAGTGTACAAACTAGATATCCCAACTCTTTTTATGTCTAATGGGCTACTATATGGATTTAGGTTTACATATATAACATATTTATATTTTAGAGAATACAAATATGTTCACTCATTATCTCCCTAAGATCACTAAACCGAAGCTCTGATTCCAGATGTAACAACCCGGATTCCAACAGACCAATTTTTTTTCTTTCAAAAATCCAATCTATCGAAACCCGAGTTGGGTGCTCTGGTATCCTGCAGAAAAAGACAGAGATAAAGAAACATGTAAGAACGCGTAAAGCATCTCACAGCGGAAGGAAATAAAGTATAATATTCAAATATTGCTTTACCTTATTAACAATACTGCTAAACCCGTATCCAAAGCTATACCATATCTGTCATGAACCTAACCTAGAAGTATGTAATGATGAGAGGGTCAGAACATAAGTTCTGTGAGAGTGGACTTAGAATAAACTTTTATATAATCCTACATATACCGTTCAATTACATTTTCTTGGTTATTAGGTTATTAACAATGTTAGCTCTTTAGGTTGTACTCATGTCCCACTAGCAGGTTAACCTAATAAAACGTATATATAGATACCCCAACTCGTCAAATCCTTTCCATGTATATATACAGGCCCTTGCCGTACGTCGTACGGGCTTCATCATGTAATTCTATACTACTTTAGTGTAGTGCCACCATTCTCAAAATCGTTTGGACTGCCACTCTCGATCTTGCTAGATTTCATGTATCATCTAGGTCTAATCTAAGGTTTACTATCGAGCGCTTCCTAGATACACCCAGGGTTTACGCTACTCAGGACCCCTGGGGTTTATGCTACCTATTGAACGCTTCTCGGATTTAGGGTTTACGCGACCTAGGTCCAACTACGGATTATGCTACCTATTGAATGATGCCCCTAGTCTGGGACACACTACCCAGAGCGATATATGTTCCTAGACTTTCCCCACGTACATGTCGTGAATTGTTATCAGTGTTTAGTTGCACATGTCCTCTATATGTGCAGCCCGAGTCCTGTGGTAGGGCAAATCAAGAAACACGGAACTCGGTCGGGAGCTTTAAGTTATCTGCCGATGCAGATGCTAAGGTTTGTTTTTATCTATGTGTGGCTATGGTCCCACTTGACCCCTCCCTCAACTAATTAAAGGCACCCGAGAAAATCAAGAATGAGAATTGTACATAGGCCCCCTTATGCCCCCACAAACCTATTGGCTAACATCACCCATAACTCGATAACAAGTATATGGTCTTTTGGAGTTCTCCGCCTTTCCTCTTCTCGTGCTCGATTGGCTCAAGATGGTAGGTAGACGACGACGTGCTATGATAGGGCTAATCTAGATATCGCCGCCTCACGCTTGTCCATCCTAGTCTTTAGATTGCCTTATATTGCAACCAAGGCATACACTTGGTTCTTCTAACGCAGACCTTAACCTTTGTGATCCCAGGAGGATCATCTGCAACCTCACAGAGTGATGCCAAGAGTAACCTCACATCCCCTCGAAGCCGCGTGCTTCGTAACCCAGACCGTTGGAGCGGACGTTCGCTCCTTTTTGTGTTCTACTTGACTAAGGTTTACTACTTAGTTTCCTGAATCGTTCGTTTTCTTAACTAAGGTTTACAACTTAATCCTCTTAACTAAGGTTTACAACTTAATCCTCTTAACTAAGGTTTACTACTTGTTCTCTTTCTCGTTACTTACTTAGTTCTCGTAACTAAGGTTTATTACTTGGTTCTCTTAACCAAGGTTTGATACTTAGTTTCCTTTTTTCGTATTCACCAAGTTACCCTTGCTTATTAATTCAATTTATGTTTAACCCACTTAAGTCCATTAATAAGCCCACAACATGTTATTTTCCAATTTCATAAATTATTCCCTTTTAGGATTACAACAACATGTTATACTTAATTCATAGTTAAGTATGCCTAATCCCACGTATATACTGATTAGGAGAATAACCCTCTAAACACCAGCCCCGAAGACCGAAACCAACATCAGATTGACACCCAGAGAATTGCTCAACCCAACCAATATATATGGTTCTAATTTACTTCTTTTCCATTCATATAACTTATATCATTTTTAATTTCACATTTCTCCTTCCCAAACCACTTAATTTAAGTACATCTTTACATATAAGTTATCTCACTTCCTTATCGTTTCATATAACTTATCTTGTCCCATAAGTTATAATTTCCACTTATCATCCTTTCTTGCCTTATTCAAGTTTATTCATAATAAGTTATTTATCATTCCCCATTTATTGTCATTAATTTTAGATAGGACTTAACCCTTCCATTTACTTAACCCGTTACTAAAACTTTACCCAATTCAATTAACTTATGATACCGTCACGGGTCCCATTTGGTTAAGCATATCTAAATTTTGTTTCACATGTCATCCGTGTCCCACTTAACCCTCTAACCATGCCCATGTCGCCCGCATGTATTATTATGGTTAGTATTTCTTAATTTATTTATTATGCCATAACGATGTATGACCTCTCAAATTAGACGTCTGTTCATGGCTGCTGGATTTGTCGGGCGGTTCCGGGCAGACTTATACCACAACGCGCCTAACCTCGTGTAATAAACTGTTACGCCTCTAGTTTTTGCCGTTGACCTCTAACATTAGACGTCTGTTTGTGGTTGCTGGATTTGCCGGGCGGTTCCGGGCAGACTTATACCACAAACACGCCTAACCTCGTGTCATAGGCGTTCATTAATAATTGTCTTTCACCCAAACCCCAAATTCATGTCATGTGTTCTAAATTTAACTTAATTACAATTCATGTCTATTCTAGGTGTCATAGGCCAATTATAAATTTACAAGCATGTTCATGTTCATTCTAGATATCAAATGTCAATTACCAATTCACAAGCATGTTCATGCTCAAGTTATGCCACTATTGTCAATTTCATGCTATGCATCGAGTTCCATAATTACATAAAAAAACATGGTTTTCCAACATATTATGTTTCTAGGATCTTAATGGCATATATAATTTTCAAGTGTCAAATTTAAGCTTTATATATTTTTAGCGTAAGTTACTCCAAATCACCATTTTTCAAGATCCTTTCCACTCATTCCATTTAAATAATCTCAATATATATACTTTGCCAATTATCCCAATATTTGCAATAATAATTGTTACGCCCCAATCCCAAATTACAGATTATATTCTTGATTGCATAAAATAAATTATGCCCGATATTCACAATGACAATTGTTATGCCACAAACCCCAAATTACAGTTTATATTTCTTGATTGCATAAAATAAATTATTCCCAACGTAACACCCCACCTTCATTAAGGTCACTCACAAAGGGATGCCTTAACTTTGGTGGAGCGTTTTTAGTAGACAGAACAGAAATTTACAAGACAGATAAAGTAGTACTTGAAAATTTTATAACTATATTACAACAATAACAGAAATAACTTTGGTTACATCTTTCAAACTCACAATATCGGAATTGAAGTACATAAATATCGGTCTTGTACAAAAGCCTTCATAATGCATAGTTTTTTAAGCCATAATCCTCAATATAAACAGCCATGGAAAGATAGAGCCAAAGCCAAGCAATACTTCAAACACTTCAAGCAGAGAGAATCAGAATTAAGCTCCTATGTTTCCACCCTGAGAACCTTGGGGGGGGGGGGGGGGGGACGGAAGAAAAGAGGCGAAACAAACTAGGTCAGACATAAGTTTGGTGAGTCCAGTGACTTTCAACATATAAACAGATAACAGTATCATGACATGTAAATATAACTGGATGAGAGATAACCGTAACAGAAATAGCAGGTTAATAGATGAAATGGAATGATATTAGGCTAAGCTAAGCTTTTCACTTCTCTGCACTAATACTAGTATAACCGGATTAGGTGTTACCTAATGTCTAAACTAAAACAGAAACGGAAACAGAATAATCTCTACAGAAATAGAATGCTAGTAATGGGCCTTTACCACCCGAATAGACAAAAGGTACAGAAGCAGAATACTAATAATGGGCTTTTACCACCCCAACAGACAGAAGGTACGGAAACCGAATCAGAAACGGAATCCGAGACGGAAACAGAATAATCCCTATGGAAACAGAATGTTAGAATTAGGTGTACACTAGTAATGGGCCTTTACCACCCGTACAGACGGTACCACGCCGAAACAGAAGGTGTTACCACCCAACAGAAACAGACGGTACCCACAGAACATACAGAACTAGGTGTACCCTAATGTCTAAACTGAAACAGAAACAAAACAATCTCTACAGAAACAGAATGCTAGAATTTGGTGTACATTAGTAATGGGCCTTTACCACCCGAACGGACGGTACCACGCAAAAACAGACAGGTGTTACCAACCAACAGAAACAGACGGTACCCACAGAAACAGACAGAACTAAGTGTACCCTAAGTCCTACTCCCAAGCGATCGGCTCTCTAATACATAAATACCCTGTGTCGGCCCCATAATAGGGTGTATCATTCCCTAAAGTGGCAATCTACTGGAACAGACCTATTTATAGATGTCACGGTGTCTTATATCCTCAGAGCAGACCGGATCCATGCATGCACATGACCCGGTTGGAATGCACCATCAACACCCCTCGCCATTATCAGAATGAACTGCTTATAATTAGTTCAGTAAGCGTGCCTGGACCCCTACATAGCGTGGGGTCAAAGTTTTGATACCAGAAAGGGTTACTGACTAATATGGGTTCCACACAACAGATGACACAAGTAATTCCCCTCCTAACCTTGTGTCCCCAGACTAATAGATTTTAGATTAACTTGTTTACATATTTCAGACAGAGTTTAGATTACAAGTTCACAGACCAGACAATCAAGTTAACATGTTTTTAGACTAACAGATCAGATGTACGGATTTAACAGACTTACAGATTGTCTAACTTTGTATTGGGCCTACAGATTCACGAGGTTATTAGATTCGTCAGTCCAGTTGGTTTAACCCTACCCACCCAACACGTTTTTAGACACCACATTTCTCTTAAATTGGAATTAATTAAATATTAATGCATAGACCTCTCACATTAGGTGGGTAGCTTGTGGCCTCTGGATGTGCCGGGCGGTTCCGGGCAGAATTCTGCCATAAGCCAGACCTAACCTCGCATCTAAGCATGTTTTAGTTATGCCTATGACCTCTAACATTAGACTGACAGTTTGCGGTTGCTGGTTAAGCCGGTTGGTTCCGGGCAGGCTTCTACCGCAAACAGAGTCTAACCTCGTGTCGTAGCCAATTCATTCCAATATAGATTATACAAATATCAGACTAATTCTGTTCATTTAACAGATTAAACTTCTTTACAGGTTACAACAGATTAATCAAATTTCCATGTTTTACTCAATCTTAGATTGAGCCTACGGATTTTCATACCCAAATTACAATTATTTAGCTTTCAACAAATTAGGCAATTCAACAGATAACAGATCTAGCAGATTAGGCGATTCTACAGATTAGTAAATTAGGCAATTCAACAGATAACAGATCTAGCTGATTAGGCGATTTAACAGATTAGCAGATTAGGTGTAACAACCCGTATTTTCAAATAACCTGTTATAACGTAAATTGAGGCAGAATTTAATTATTAAATGTGAACCAAGGGAAACGGGCTATGCCATGGCGTTCGTCTCGGAAAAATACGCGAAATAGAGTCCGAGTTTTCGGAAATCGGAGTCCGTATGACCCAGATAAAGCTCATTGAAGTTTGCAGAAAATTCCTAAGTAAAAACAGATTTTAAATTAAATTAAAAACAAGGGGTTAGGGCAAACTGGGCAGGCGGGAAAAATTCCCGCCCAGGACCCCATGTCGACAGGCCTGTCGACAGGGGTCTTGGCATGTCGACTGCCCTGTCGACAGCCCTGTCGACAGGGGGTGCCCGGCTGATTAGCCTGGTGCACCATTTCTGATTGAGGTTGGGTCTTGTGGCCTGTTTCTAGAGAGTTCCGGGATCTAATGGACCTAATTGAATCTAGGGTTAATCCTATGGTCCAAATCACTAGCCTAATCTATAAATAAGACCCTAACCTACCCTAAATCACTCATTATTCAATCTAGTAACTAAACTATGCCAAAATCAAAACTCTCATGGCCTCCACCCTCTTCATGAATCATTCCTATGAAGATTTTGATGTTCATACAATCATTTCTAAGTTGTATGAATGATCATTAGCTTGCATACATCATCAAGTTGCAAGTTTTATTTGCTAAGCTAGTGTTTTTGGGTGTTTTCTTATTGGAGCTTTGTTCTGGGGTTTTATGCTTGCATAAAAAGGGCTTCTCAATCTTTATTAGGAGATTTGTGTCTTCATAATAGTTGTAAGCCCTCTTACCTTCATTTTAGAAACTCTAAAGTTAATATGTGATGCAAGTTGGGATTTATGTATGTTTATTGAGTTATGCATGTTTATGCAAGTTTGCTAAGCCATGATTTGCAAGTTTATTAAGTTATGCATGTTTATGCAAGTTTGCTAAGCCATGATTTGCAAGTTTATTGAGTTATGCATGTTTATGCAAGTTTGCTAAGCCATGATTTGCAAGTTTATTAAGTTATGCATGTTTATGCAAGTTTGCTAAGCAATGATTTGCAAGTTTATTGAGTTATACATGTTTATGCAAGTTTGCTAAGCCATGATTTGCAAGTTTATTAAGTTATGCATGTTTATGCAAGTTTGCTAAGCCATGATTTGCAAGTTTATTAGGTTATGCATGTTTATGCAAGTTTGCTAAGCCATGATTTGCAAGTTTATTAAGTTATGCATGTTTATGCAAGTTTGCTAAGCCATGATTTGCAAGTTTATTGAGTTATGCATGTTCATGCAAGTTCATTATGCCATGTTATGCATGTTTAATAAGTTATGCATGCTTATGCAAGTTTAAAATGACAAGTTGTGTATGTTTGACAAGTTATGCATGTTTATGGTAATATGCAAGTTCACTATGCCAAGTTATGCGAGTTTAACATGTTATGCATGTTTATGGTAATATGCAAGTTCACTATGCTAAGTTGTACAAGTCTAACATGTTATGCATGATTGTTGTGCAAGGTTATCATGTATGTTGTGTCAAGTTCCCTCTTCCTATCCTTTATGCGTTACTACGAATATGTAAGCGATAGAATGACGTTGGGGGTTTGGGTAAACTTAAAATACATGAAAAATATAAGATTGGGAATTTACCTATTAAGTTAGGTCTACCCCTTGGGAATTTACCTATTAAGTTAGGTCTACCCAAGCATTTGTTGACTTGTAATTATGTTTTGAAATAAAGTGGACATGACACTTAGAAAACATAAGTGTGGCCAACTCGAGGTTGGGTTGAGTTTGTAGCGTAATTCTACCCGGAACCGACCGGCTTAACTAGTGGCTACAAACAATAGGACCCAATGTGAGAAGTTGGTCATATGGTGCCAAAACCCGAGGTTAGACTAAGTTGTGGTGTAAACCTACCCGGACCCGCCCGGCCTAACTAGTAACCACAACAAAGGTCTAATGTGAGAGGTTAAGGTGCATTAAGCTAATTAATGCCTCATGATTAGGGTTAAGTCAGGGTCCACTAATACTTAACCAATTTGGGAATTCGAGGGATTGAAATGGGGTTAAGTTGTGAACTGTCGGTTTCGCTTAACCAATTAATCCATGATTAGAGAAGGGTTAAATCACACTTAACCCTCTTAGAAACCCTAGCAGCGTGGTCCGTTCCGGCAGTAATCCCAGTTGGGTATCATTCACAACCCTAGAGGACTAGGCTAGGGCGGGGCACGATTACTGGACGGATGTAAGCGACCAAAGGGCGATGGCTGAGTGGTACAGCGGTGCGGGTTCAGGCGGGCTACGGACGTGCACGTAGTCCGGTGTTGGACAAACTCGAGGCACGGGTACCAGTAGGTTAGGGCTGTGCGTTATTGCTTAAGTGTCCGGGGTTGACACCCGAGGGCTTGATACACCCAAAGGTGGACCCAGCATAGACTAACTACAACCATATGTGGGCCATATGGACACCAACACTTGACGTGTTAGGTTTATAGGGAGCCGATCGACTAGACCGTTGGGCTGGACCTTATATTAAGGTCACTTCATGTTATTGGGTTAAAAGCTTGGGCCAAGGGATCAATACCTGTTATGCTGGTTTGCTAGTACACCGTGGTGCAAAACTTAACCTTGTTTATGCGATGACACCTCTATCTATCTTGTAGTTGATTTATCCTGCCAGTATGTTGTTATTTATGATCATCTCAGTTTCCATCATGATGTTAACTTTATTAGTTTATAGACTGATCGTAGCAGGGCTTACTCAGTCTTTTTGACTGACCTGTTTTCTTTCGCCTCTTTTCTTCCGTTTCCCCCCCCCCAGGTTCTCAGGGAGGGAATACTGGAGCCTAGCTTGGATTTTAGCTGCTTCCTTGGATAGCTCAAGTATGCTTTGGACTTGAGCCGCTATGGTTTATCACTCTTATTTGGGGATAGTACTTATGTATTTCAGTTTATCAGATGATGTATTTATCTAGACTTGTAATTTTGGGAAATTGACATTTTGATGTACCAGACTTGTGTTTTGAAATGGTTTATAAATCTTCCGCTGTTTTATTTACTTACTCTGTTTATATATATATATATGTCATGTCCTGCCTTGCTATATCATTATGCATGTTTACCTTGTTTTAAAAACGCCCCACCAAAGTCAGAGTTGCTTGCAAGAGCCACCCTGGCGGAGGTGGGGTGTTACATTTGGTATCAGAGCATATGGTTTACGAGAAGGGATAAAAAGGTTTTTAAAACTTTTGAAAAGAAAAACTATTTTCAAAACCAAGTATTAAGTATTTTCCAAAGAAAAGTCTAGTTTATTTTAAAGGCTATTCCCCAAAAAGCCATTAGCAAAATTCCTTCGTTTTTCTCCATTCTGAATCTATCTTTTTCTTCGTTTCCAGTATGGCCGACAACTTTGCCATTCCGGAGGGAGTACACGTACCTGTTAGGTATATGAGACTTTTGGAGGCTAGGGCGACCGAAGCCGGCCCCGCAAATATTACTCCTCCTCCGGTAGTTGATGTTCCTCTTCCTCTTTCCCCTCAGCATCCTCAAATTGACTTCGCCGAGATTTGCCAAGATTTTAAGGCGATGGGTTGCAAGAATTTCTTTGGAACCGAGACTTTTGTAGAGGCAAGGAATTGGTTGAAAGAGACCGAAGATCTTTTAGCCACCTTTGATATAGGTGACCGCAGGAAGGTTTTATTAGCAGTATGGTTGCTAAAGGAAGAAGCTGCACGTTGGTGGGTAGTCACCACCGCTACTAGGCCAATCGAGACTTGGGATGACTTTAGAGGAAGGTTTGGACTGAGGTTCTTATCACTGAAGCAAGGGGACATGACTATTAGGGAATACATAGATAAGTTTAATCAACTGGCTCGGGTCGATTTAGACTTAGTTAATACAGCTCAGAAGAAGGCCCTACACTTTGCTATAGGATTAAACGAGCCATTACATGGTTTGGCCATGTCTCATATACCCTTGGGGGCGACTTTCGAGAATTTGGTGAATATGGCCCTACTTCAAGAAGAAGATAACAATGGCAAGGAAGAGGTCAAGGCGAATGAGTCTCAAGGCAAGAGGGTAAATTCCGGGAAACGGGGCAAGAATAACAATAACCGCAAGGACAAGCCAAGAGGGAATATGAAATGTAACTTCTGTGGTAAGGTTGGACATATAGCCAGGGAATGTAGGAAGAAAGAGAAGAGAAAGCGGGGCGAATGCTTTCATTGTGGTGAGTTTGGACATCTCAACAAGGATTGCCCGAAGAAACAAGGGCAAGGTCAGACTCAGTGTGCAGGACTATCTGGAGGGCGAGTTCATCCCCTCAACACCGTTCTTCCAGCTTATGATAAAGGTAGTGTTTCTGTTGAAAATCTGGCTTGCATTTTCTGATTTTCCCTGTTCGAACTTTGTTCGATTCTGGCACATCGCATAGTTTTATTTCATCTGATCTAGTTGAAAGTTTGCACCTAAGTACTAGTCTAGTTGATGATCCCGTATGGGTTTCAAATCCAATTGGGGGTTCTGCCCGCTTGTCTGTGGTCTGAGTGGATTTGAAAATTTCTATCCTGAGTATAGAATTCTCGTGGGATGTTTATATTCTCGGTTTCGGGGGATATGGGTTGGTTTTGGGCATGGAATGGTTGTCCTGTTTTGGGGCCATTCTTGGTTTTTGTGTATAGGGTTGTGAGGCTCATGACTCGCCTCGGTAATACCCTAGAAATTTCTAGCAACCCTATGGGTCCCGTCATGTTATGTTATCTTGAATCCCTCGACTCGTCTATCGATAATTTGCAATCGGTGAGGGTGGTCCGAGAATATCCTGATATCTTGGGTGAAGTGAAGGGGTTACCCTTAGACATGGAATAGATTTCTGCATTATCTGGTTGGTACTATCAAGCCAGTTTCGTGGCCGGTTAGGCACATGACCTCACGAGATGAGAGTTAAGAAAGCAAGTCAAGGAGTTGCTTGAGAAGAACTTCCTGGGACGAAGCATTTTCGAGTAGGGTGCTCCAGTAGTATTCGTTACTGATGTGGACAGTTTGTTTCGCTTATGTGTTGATTATCGTGAGAGGAATAGATAACCGTTACCAAGGATCAATGATTGGTTTGATCAGCCTGTAGGAGCATCTATTTTCTTTTGATCTAGCTACCGGATTCCATCAGCTTAGGATGGCTGAGGATGGAATTGACAAGACTGCGTTTAGGACTCTAGATGGATTTTTAGAATGGCTAGTCATGCTATTTGGTTTGACTAAGGCACCCGCATATTACGTAAACTGGATGGGTAGGGTGTTTAGGGAGTCCTTGAACAAGTTTGTCATGGTCGTCATAGACGATATTTTGATCTCCTCAAAAGAACGAGGAAGAACATGCTATACAGCTCAAGGAGGAGATGGATACGCTTAGAGCCACCAGTTGAAGGTCAAGTTCTCCAAATGTCACTTTGGAGGAAAGAAGTTGGATTTCTTGGGCACATAGTTCCTAAGTAAGGCTTAGCGGTGGATTCCGCTAAAGTGGTTGCAGTTTAAGACCGGAAAACTCTGAGGAGGGCAATTGAAGTAAGAAGCCTCCTCCGTTTGGTTAGTTAGTATTCCCGGAGCTTAGACTTACTCTCCTGGATCAAGAAGGGGGTTTCACAGGAAGAAGACCCGCAGTTAGTCAAGAACATGGACCAGATGATTCGAGGCGAGATGTTAAGTCACCTCGCTAGATATATTATAGATAACAAGGGATGACTAGGCACGATGAGAGATTATGTGTTCCTCAAGTAAAAGACCTGGTAAAGAAGGTTCTTGAAAATGCGCATCACTCGAGGAAGTGGCCGAGTTGGTCTCAGGATGCATGTTGTGCCACCAGGTTAAGGCCAAGTCATAGAAGCCCAGTGGGCCATTACCTCTATTGGGGGTTCCGCAAGGGAAGTGTGAAAACATCTCGATAGATTATAAGGATAGATTACCTAGATCAAAGAAAGGGAAGACGGGTAGGTGGGTCATAATAGGTAGACTCATGAAGAGTGCTCATTTCAGTCCGGTGAAGAACGAGAGGACTGCATCATGGTTAGCAACGGTTTATCCTCAAGAAGTTGGCCAGTTTTGAAATAGCCTACAGAAAGCCATGGGTAGGCAGTTGAATCTAGGTATGGCCTATCACTCATAGGCGGATGGTTCATTTCGATTAAGCATGAGTTATAGAAATCACGTTTATAAGGGCAATCGGCAACGTGGATTGGTATTTTCAAGAAAAGTTCTGTTGCATGGAATACCTTATAGTAAGTAGACGAGATCCAGGATTCACTGGTGAATTTTGGAGAGCTGGCATGAGATCATGAGGTTATGGTATGTTTAAGCCAAGAATACAGAAGGGAGAATAAGTGGAAAAGAAAGACTAGAGGCGATAATGAAATGCGTTCCAACTCGAATTTGGGAAATAGGAGTTAGGAAGCCAAGGAATCATGAAGTGAAAGATAGTCAAAGTACAGTGGAGTTAAGCTCAAGGAAACGTGACTAAGAAGAGTGAGGACTAGATACGCACATCATATCTCTTTTTAAGAGTGCATCCTTGATCCTTGTTTTCCTGTGGAGCTTGCTTGCAAGTTATCTTTTGTATGTATCCTCTCGGTCCCATTCTCGATCTTATTTCTGTTGTAAACTCCACAAGGGGGTTAAGACTCGTCGGTTAGTACTATATGTCAAAGTTTGAATGGATTTCTTGTAATCCAAAAAGGAGTTTATCTAGTTTATCTAGCTTATCGTGTCTATCTTGTCATGAGAACCTTAGGTAGAAACCCTTTGGATGAAACATGTATTTGAAACATGTTATGCTTGATGTTTGCAAGTGGTTGCAAGTGTTTGCAAGTGGTTACTCGTGGATGCATTATACACATTAGGCACTAGATCGGCTCACACACTCTTCATGTTGCATATGCATGAGTGTTTATGCTTATTCATGATTGAAACTTGTTGTGCCACCACATGGATGTTGCATATGGATGAATGTTATGTGCACTCATATAGATGCTATGAATTTAGGAATCTGCATACATATGGATTCATTTCACTGACATACATATGCATTAAGGAGGTTTACTGTATCAGTAACCGCCTGATTTACATACATATGCATTAAGGAGGTTTACTGTATCAGTAACCGCCTGATTTTTGCATTAGGTAAGTACATATACACACACTTTTGCATATGTTCATCCAGCATTTAGAATCTTGTAAGGACAATGATTGCTCGTGGATGATGCTTTGAGTAGATGGATGATTGGATGGTAGGATACGTTCTTCCTAACTTGAAGATTTCGGGGACGAAATCCTTTAAGGTGGGGAGAATGTAACAACCCGTATTTTCAAATAACCTGTTATAACGTAAATTGAGGCAGAATTTAATTATTAAATGTGAACCAAGGGAAACGGGCTATGCCATGGCGTTCGTCTCGGAAAAATACGCGAAATAGAGTCCGAGTTTTCGGAAATCGGAGTCCGTATGACCCAGTTAAAGCTCATTGAAGTTTGCAGAAAATTCCTAAGTAAAAACAGATTTTAAATTAAATTAAAAACAAGGGGTTAGGGCAAACTGGGCAGGCGGGAAAAATTCCCGCCCAGGACCCCATGTCGACAGGCCTGTCGACAGGGGTCTTGGCATGTCGACTGCCCTGTCGACAGCCCTGTCGACAGGGGGTGCCCGGCTGATTAGCCTGGTGCACCATTTCTGATTGAGGTTGGGTCTTGTGGCCTGTTTCTAGAGAGTTCCGGGATCTAATGGACCTAATTGAATCTAGGGTTAATCCTATGGTCCAAATCACTAGCCTAATCTATAAATAAGACCCTAACCTACCCTAAATCACTCATTATTCAATCTAGTAACTAAACTATGCCAAAATCAAAACTCTCATGGCCTCCACCCTCTTCATGAATCATTCCTATGAAGATTTTGATGTTCATACAATCATTTCTAAGTTGTATGAATGATCATTAGCTTGCATACATCATCAAGTTGCAAGTTTTATTTGCTAAGCTAGTGTTTTTGGGTGTTTTCTTATTGGAGCTTTGTTTTGGGGTTTTATGCTTGCATAAAAAGGGCTTCTCAATCTTTATTAGGAGATTTGTGTCTTCATAATAGTTGTAAGCCCTCTTACCTTCATTTTAGAAACTCTAAAGTTAATATGTGATGCAAGTTGGGATTTATGTATGTTTATTGAGTTATGCATGTTTATGCAAGTTTGCTAAGCCATGATTTGCAAGTTTATTAAGTTATGCATGTTTATGCAAGTTTGCTAAGCCATGATTTGCAAGTTTATTGAGTTATGCATGTTTATGCAAGTTTGCTAAGCCATGATTTGCAAGTTTATTAAGTTATGCATGTTTATGCAAGTTTGCTAAGCAATGATTTGCAAGTTTATTGAGTTATGCATGTTTATGCAAGTTTGCTAAGCCATGATTTGCAAGTTTATTAAGTTATGCATGTTTATGCAAGTTTGCTAAGCCATGATTTGCAAGTTTATTAGGTTATGCATGTTTATGCAAGTTTGCTAAGCCATGATTTGCAAGTTTATTAAGTTATGCATGTTTATGCAAGTTTGCTAAGCCATGATTTGCAAGTTTATTGAGTTATGCATGTTCATGCAAGTTCATTATGCCATGTTATGCATGTTTAATAAGTTATGCATGCTTATGCAAGTTTAAAATGACAAGTTGTGTATGTTTGACAAGTTATGCATGTTTATGGTAATATGCAAGTTCACTATGCCAAGTTATGCGAGTTTAACATGTTATGCATGTTTATGGTAATATGCAAGTTCACTATGCTAAGTTGTACAAGTCTAACATGTTATGCATGATTGTTGTGCAAGGTTATCATGTATGTTGTGCCAAGTTCCCTCTTCCTATCCTTTATGCGTTACTACGAATATGTAAGCGATAGAATGACGTTGGGGGTTTGGGTAAACTTAAAATACATGAAAATATAAGATTGGGAATTTACCTATTAAGTTAGGTCTACCCCTTGGGAATTTACCTATTAAGTTAGGTCTACCCAAGCATTTGTTGACTTGTAATTATGTTTTGAAATAAAGTGGACATGACACTTAGAAAACATAAGTGTGGCCAACTCGAGGTTGGGTTGAGTTTGTAGCGTAATTCTACCCGGAACCGACCGGCTTAACTAGTGGCTACAAACAATAGGACCCAATGTGAGAAGTTGGTCATATGGTGCCAAAACCCGAGGTTAGACTAAGTTGTGGTGTAAACCTACCCGGACCCGCCCGGCCTAACTAGTAACCACAACAAAGGTCTAATGTGAGAGGTTAAGGTGCATTAAGCTAATTAATGCCTCATGATTAGGGTTAAGTCATGGTCCACTAATACTTAACCAATTTGGGAATTCGAGGGATTGAAATGGGGTTAAGTTGTGAACTGTCGGTTTCTCTTAACCAATTAATCCATGATTAGAGAAGGGTTAAATCACACTTAACCCTCTTAGAAACCCTAGCAGCGTGGTCCGTTCCGGCAGTAATCCCAGTTGGGTATCATTCACAACCCTAGAGGACTAGGCTAGGGCGGGGCACGATTACTGGACGGATGTAAGCGACCAAAGGGCGATGGCTGAGTGGTACAACGGTGCGGGTTCAGGCGGGCTACGGACGTGCACGTAGTCCGGTGTTGGACAAACTCGAGGCACGGGTACCAGTAGGTTAGGGCTGTGCGTTATTGCTTAAGTGTCCGGGGTTGACACCCGAGGGCTTGATACACCCAAAGGTGGACCCAGCATAGACTAACTACAACCATATGTGGGCCATATGGACACCAACACTTGACGTGTTAGGTTTATAGGGAGCCGATCGACTAGACCGTTGGGCTGGACCTTATATTAAGGTCACTTCATGTTATTGGGTTAAAAGCTTGGGCCAAGGGATCAATACCTGTTATGCTGGTTTGCTAGTACACCGTGGTGCAAAACTTAACCTTGTTTATGCGATGACACCTCTATCTATCTTGTAGTTGATTTATCCTGCCAGTATGTTGTTATTTATGATCATCTCAGTTTCCATCATGATGTTAACTTTATTAGTTTATAGACTGATCGTAGCTGGGCTTACTCAGTCTTTTTGACTGACCTGTTTTCTTTCGCCTCTTTTCTTCCGTTTCCCCCCAGGTTCTCAGGGAGGGAATACTGGAGCCTAGCTTGGATTTTAGCTGCTTCCTTGGATAGCTCAAGTATGCTTTGGACTTGAGCCGCTATGGTTTATCACTCTTATTTGGGGATAGTACTTATGTATTTCAGTTTATCAGATGATGTATTTATCTAGACTTGTAATTTTGGGAAATTGACATTTTGATGTACCAGACTTGTGTTTTGAAATGGTTTATAAATCTTCCGCTGTTTTACTCTGTTTATATATATATATATATATGTCATGTCCTGCCTTGCTATATCATTATGCATGTTTACCTTGTTTTAAAAACTCCCCACCAAAGTCAGAGTTGCTTGCAAGAGCCACCCTGGCGGAGGTGGGGTGTTACATTAGGCAATTCAACAGATAACGGATCTAGCAGATTAGGCGATTCAACAGATTAGCAGATTAGGCAATTCAATAGATTTAGCAGATTATATATTTCTAAAATTCTATTTACATATCTTGCCTAATCATAAATTAAGCCTAAACTTAAATGCCTAAATCATGGTCATAATTCATAATACAACATATGCCCAAATAATTTGTTAAACTTTGCACAGGCTCTAAAAGCCCAAATCATGATATACCATATGAATTATGCCAAATTATAGCCTTTAATGCCAAATATCCAAAAATCTTCTTTTAGGCGTATTCATATTGATAGTTATCCTATTATATTATAGGTCTCTACGCCTAAGTCACATATTCCTTTTTCAAGTCAAAAAACATGCCCAAGAATCTAGATCTTTAAATTATAACATCTCAAAATCAAATCTTAATTTTAATATGCATTATGTAACCCAAGTTCTCAAGTCATATGTTATCATACAATGATTTCTCTTCTTCCAAATTACAGAGTATACACATATCTAGATCTAATTTATAACATATGTCCATTTCTCAAATCAATCAAAGATCAGTCATGTCCGATTATGCATTATCCATTATTTGTCCCAAATTTTAGCGTTCGTGCGTTAATCTCTTATGAGATTTGGTGCAGGCTCGTGGTAGCCTGGCTATAAACAAAAAGGAAGAAAAGAGGGAACAGATACAGAACAGTCACAATCAAGATAGATCCACAGAAAAGTATGCATAACCTCAGATCCAAATTCACAAAAATGTCAAGATAATTATTAAATTTCATATCTGAAAATAATTGTACTCACGATTGAAAAGGTAAATCTGTGATTTCTAGGATCTGTATTCTGACACTGAATAGCGCTCCTTTGGCATAGACTATCGATTAGATTAGAAAATAGTTGTTCTCTTTTAACTCTATTCAGATTGGAAGAAGATGCACTAGTTCTAGTTTTGATTCTAGCAGAGTAGAGATGCAATTTTTATTTTTAATTAGAACAAGGGCAGAGTATATGCAGAATGAAATTATGTGGAGAGAAAGCTAGGTTTGGGGGTGTTTAAATAGCATAGGGGTCACGAATCTGGTCAGAATGGGCATCTAAATACAGAAAAATGCATCTGTCCACGGATCTGAAAATAGGGGGGAGGTCGACCCTAAGGTCGACCCTAGTGTCGACCTGTTTACCCAGGTCGACCCCCAGGTCGACCTGGGTCCTGGGCGGGAATTTTCCCGCCCAGCCCGGGTGTCTGTTTTGAATTTCGAAATCTGAATTTTGAATTTCGGGCTGGTTTTTACTGAAACTTCTGAAGGCCATATCTTCTTCATACAGAGTCCGATTTACGCGAACTTGGGCTCTATTCCAAGCAAAATTTCGAGACAAATGCAATGTCGTAACCCGTTTCCCTTAATTATTCTGTTACAATTTAATTATTCTCTGATTTGTCATTCTTATGTTCACAAAAAATATGGGGTGTTACATTCTCCCCTCCTTAAAGGATTTCGTCCCTGAAATCTTCAAGTTAAGAAGAATGTGTCCTACCATTCAATCACCCATCTACTCAACCATCATCCATTGTCCTTAGAAAACTTCTAATGTTGTATGAACATATGCAAAAGTGTGTGTATATGTTCCTTATCTAATGCAAAGATCAGGCAGTCCACTGATTCAGTTGACCTCCTTAATGCGAATTATGTCAGTGCCATGAGTCCTACATGTATGCAACTTTCCTATTTGATACATATAATTTCTAGATGAGTGCACAACCGTTCATTCATATGCAACATCCATGTGCTGAGTCAACCATTTTTCATCCACAAAATTGAAAAATGCACACACATCCATATGCAGTATGAGAGTGTTTTTTAGCCGATCTAGTGCCTAGTGTCTGTATATGCATCCACGAGCAACCACTTGCATCCACTTGCAACCATCAAACATAACATGTCTCAAACACATGTTTACACCCATTAGTTTCTACCTAAAGGTCGAAGATTCGGTGGATAGGATAAAGCCGAGTGATAGAAGCAAGTACAATTAAAACAAAAGCTTGGTTCCCATTAGACATCGGTTTAAGAGAATAACCCCCTAAGTATCAACCAACGAAGACCGAAATCAACATCAGATTGACACTCAGAGAACTACTCCCATTAAACAAAGGTCCAACTGGAAATCTACTTCATGCGTCGAGTAAAAACCCTTAACCTTATCAGAAATATTCAGATACTTACAGACTACTGGTACAGATCAGATTACCAAATGATTCTTAGGAAGCTAAGCATGATAAAAACCCAGAATGTATGCGTCATAGTCAACTTAACGCCCAACACAGATACCCTCAAACCCCAACTTATCACAAACAGATGGGTCATAACCCTCATGGGGCCTGAGATTATAGCGGGATCAGAAACAAGACTAGTAGAGACTCAACTACAGAATCAAAATGCCAGAATGATCAGATAAGGAATTTAAACTTTCTAAGGAATTTTTTTCCACCTCTTTCCTGTCTGCCAACTACGAGAGTATCTACCCTCCAGAAGATTCTACCCTTTGCCCTTGCCTTCTGGAGCAATCCTAGATCAGATGTCCTGTCTCACCACACTGAAAACAACCAGTCTTCTTACACATTAACAAGTCTTTCTCCAAAGTTTTCCTCATCGCATGGAAAACCTTACGAAGCTTGGAAGAGGATTAGCCGTAAGTGAAATTACTGCGGCTACAGATGGAATTTAGGCACTTCTTTGCCCTTCGACAGACGCCGTAGTCTCATCATGCCTACGGAACCATGTCGCGATGAGGTTCCCTCCCAGAAAGCCAGGAGTCCTGGAGACTCAGAAAAGAAGGAAACAAGGATTAAACAGAAAATCAAAAGATAGATCTATGGCCCTTGAGGATTATGTTTTTCAGAATAAACTCTACTTTTGAAAATACTTCATTTTTAAAACCTTTTTGAAAATAGTTTTCAAAAACTTTTTATCGAATCTGGTAACCTCGCTCTGATACCAAGCGTAACACCCCATCTCCGTTAAGGTCACTCACAAAGGGAATGCCTTAACTTTGGTGGAGCGTTTTTAGTAGACAGAACAATAATTTACAAGACAGATAAAGTAGTACTTGAAAAATTTATAACTTTATTACAATAGAAACAGAAATAAGTTTGGTTACATCTTTCAAAATCACAATATTGGAATTCAAGTACATAAATATCGGTCTTGTACAAAAGCCTTCAGAATGCATAGTTTTTTAAGCCATAATCCCCAATATAAACTACCATGGAAAGATAGAGCCAAAGCCAAGCAATACTTCGAACACTTCAAGCATAAAGAATTAGAATCAAGCTCTTATGTTTCCACCCTGAGAACCTGGGGGAGGGGAAACAGAAGAAAAGAGGCGAAACAAACTAGGTCAGACATAAGTCTGGTGAGTCCAGTGACTTTTAGTATATAAATAGATAAAAATATCATGACATGTAAATGAAACTGGATGAGAGATAACTGTAACAGGAGAGCAGGTTAATACAAGAAACGGAATAATATAGGCTAAGCTAAGCTAAGCTTTTCACTTCTCTCCACTAATACTAGTATAACCGGATTAGATGTTACCCTAATGTCTAAACTGAAACAGAAAGGAAAAAGAATAATTTCTACAGAAACAGAATGCTAGTAATGGGCCTTTACCACCCGAACAGACAGAAGGTACAGAAGCAGAATACTAATAATGGGCTTTTACCACCCCAACAGACAGAAGGTACGAAAACCGAATCAGAAACGGAATCCGAGACAAAAACAGAATAATCCCTATGGAAACAGAATGTTAGAATTAGTTGTACACTAGTAATGGGCCTTTGCCACCCGAACAGACGGTACCACGCAGAAACAGACAGGTGTTACCACCCAACAGAAACAGACGGTACCCACAGAACAGACAGAACTAGGTGTACCGTAATGTCTGAACTGAAACAGAAACGGAAACAGAATAATCTCTACAGAAACAAAATGCTAGAATTAGGTGTACACTAGTAATGGGCCTTTACCACCGGAAAAGACGGCACCACGCAGAAACAGATAGGTGTTACCACCCAACAGAAATAGAACCCACATAAACAGACAGAACTAAGTGTACCCTAAGCCCTACCCCCAAGCAATCGACTCCCTAATACATAAATACCCTGTGTCGGCCCCACAATAGGGCGTATCACTCCCTAAAGTGGCAACCTATTGGCACAGACCTATTTATAGATGTCACGGTGTTTTACATCCTCAGAGCAGACCGGATCATGCACGCACATGACCCGGTTGGAACGCACCATCAACACCCCTCGCCATTATCAGAATGAACTGCTTATAATTAGTTCAGTAAGCGTGCCCGGACCCCTACATAGCGTGGGGTCAAAGTTTTGATACTAGAATGGGTTACTAACTAATATGGGTTCCACACAACAGATGACACAAGTAATTCCCCTCCTAACCTTGTGTCTCCAGACTAATAGATTTTAGATTAACTTATTTATAGATTTCAGATAGAGTTAAGATTACTAGTTCATAGATTAGACAATCAAGTTAACAAGTTTTCAGATTAATAGATCAGATGTACGGATTTAATAGACTTACAAATTGTTTAACTTTGTATTGGGCCTACAAATTCACGAAACGGGTTTATTAGATTCGTCAGTCCAGTTGGTTTAACCCTATCCACCCAACACATTTTTAGACACCACATTTCTCTTAAATTTTCATTAATTAAATATTAATGCATAGACCTCTCACATTAGGTCGGTAGCTTGTGGCCGCTGGATGTGTCGGGCGGTTTCGGGCAGACTTCTGCCACAAGCGAGACCTAACCTCGTGTCTAAGCATATTTTAGTTATGCCTACAAACTCTCACATTAGACTAACAGTTTGCGGTTGCTGGTTAAGCCGGTTGGTTCCGGGCAGGCTTCTACCGCAAACAAAGTCTAACCTCGTGTCATAGCCAATTCATTCCAATACAGATTATACAGATATCAGACTAATTCTATTCATTTAACAGATTAAACTTCTTTACAGGTTACATCAGATTAATCAAATTTCCATGTTTTAATCAATCTTAGATCGAGCCTACGGATTTTTGTACCCAAATTACAATTATTTAGCTTTCAACAGATTAGGCAATTCAACAGATAATAGATCTAGCAGATTAGGGGATTCAACAAATCAGCAGATTAGGCAATTCAATAGATAACAGATCTAGCAGATTAGGCGATTCAACAGATTAGCAGATTAGGCAATTCAACAGATAACAGATCTAGCAGATTAGGCGATTCAACAGATTAGCAGATTAGGCAATTCAACAGATTTAGCAGATTATATATTTCAATAATTCTATTTACATATCTTGCCTAATCATAAATTTAGCCTAAACTTACACACCTAAATCATGGTCATAATTCATAATACAACATATGCCCAAATATTTAGTTAAACTTTGCACAGTACAAAATATTCTCTAAAAGCCCAAATCATGATATACCATATGAATTATGCCAAATTATAGCCTTTAATGCCAAATATCCAAAAATCTACTTTTAGGCGTATCCACATTGATAGTCATCCTATTATAATATAGGCCTCTACGCCTAAGTCACATATTCCTTTTTCAAGTCAAAAACATGCCCAAGAATCTAGATCTTTAAATTATAACATCTCAAAATCAGACCTTAATTTTAATATGCGTTATGTACCCCAAGTTTTCAAGTCATATGTTATCATACAATGATTTCTCTTCTTCCAAATTACAGAGTATACACAGATCTAGATCTAATTTACAACATATGTCCGTTTCTCAAATCAGTCAAAGATCAGTCATGTCCGATTATGCATTATCAATTATTTGTTCCAAAATTTAGCGTTCGTGCCTTAATCTCTTATGAGATTTGGTGCAGGCTCGTGGTAGCCTGGCTATAAACAAAAAGGAAGAAAAGAGGGAATAGATACTGAACAGTCACAATCAAGATAGATCCACAAAAAAGTATGCATAACCTCAGATCCAGATTCACAAAAATGTCAAGATAATTATTAAATTTCATATCTGAAAATAACTGTACTCACGATTGAAAAGGTAAATCTTGATTTCTGGGATCTATATTATGACACTGAATAGTGCTCCTTTGGCGTAGACTATCGATTAGATTAGAAAATAGTTGTTCTCTTTTAACTCTATTCAGATTGGATGAAGATGCACTAGTTCTAGTTTTGATTCTAGCAGAGTAGCGACGCCATTTTTATTTTTAATTAGAATAGAGGCAGAGTATAGGAAGAATGAAATTGTGTGGAGAGAAAGCTAGGTTTGGAAGTGTTTAAATAGCATAGGGGTCACGAATCTGGTCAGAACGGGCATCTAAATACAGAAAAATGCATCTGTCCACAGATCTGGAAATAGGGGGGAGGTCGACCCTAAGGTCGACCCTAGTGTCGACCTGTTTACCCAGGTCGACACTCAGGTCGACCCTAGTGTCGACCTGGGTCCTGGGCGGGAATTTTCCCGCCCAGCCCGGGTGTCTGTTTTGAATTTCGAAATCTGAAATTTGAATTTCGGGCTGGTTTTTACTGAAACTTCTGAAGGCCATATCTTCTTCATACGGAGTCTAATTTACGCAAACTTGAACTCTATTCCAAGCAGAATTTCGAGACGAACGCAATGGCATAACTCGTTTCCCTTAATTATTCTATTACAATTTAATTATTCTCTGATTTTTCATTCTTATGTTCACAGAAAATACGGGGTGTTACACCCAATATTCGCAACAACAATTGTTATGCCACAAACCCCAAATTACAGATTATATTTAACGATTACATAAAATAGATTATGCCCAACATTTCCATATTCCAACCGCATGTATGCATAATAATATTTTCGTCTAGGTTTGAGATAACCTAGATCCAAAAGTAAAGAAGGGAAGGAGAATAAAAGGAACAATTATTATAACACGAATCTTGAATTAAATCAATAATTGGGGAATGATGAACGATATTAATACTATTATGCAAAAAATATATTATAATTCCACTCATAGTGTTTTTGCTTCCAATTCGTAGATATTTGATTTTCTTTTTTAATTCATGAATTTGATTTGACTTTGATTGATTTCATGCCCCAATTTACAGATCTGATCTTCCTTTGATTTCCTTTCACGGCGTAGGTTGCGGATCTGAATCCCTCCTCTTTTCTTTTACCGTATTTTAGATTTGAATCTTTTTTTTATTTACGGTAGTTGAAATCCTAAATCTCATTCTTTTTAATTTAGGAATAGATTCGTGAAGAGAGAAGATGGATCTAAGATTTAGTGGAGAAGAAGAATTGTTTAGATCTATTGAGGAGGAAGAAGAAAATCCTCTTTAGATTAGGTCAGAGTGGAGGTGTAATGGAGTTGTGCAGAGAAAGCACTAGGTCTAGGTGTGTTTATATAGGTGTAGAGAGTGTTTTAGAACCATTATATCGCCCTAGAAGCCATCTGGTCTGTCCAGCACACCAAAAATCGTCACTGTCCAGATCTGAAAAAAAATCAGGGGGAGGACGACACTAAGGTCGACCCCTAGGTCGACCTCCCTAGGTAGGTCGACCCCCAGGTCGACCTCCTTGGGTAATTCGACCCCCAGGTCGACCTGCCTGGGTATCTTCCTATGCAATTTCTGAATTTTTGTTGAATCTTCTGAAGGCCGTAACTCTTTCATACGGAGTCCGATTTTCAAAAACTTGGTTTCTATCCCAAGAAGAATTCCGAGACGAATGCAATGGTGATGTCCATTTTACTTAATTCCTGATATTTAAATTAAGTATCCTTACTTTATTATCTTCTCTGTTATGTACACTGTCATTGAATTAATCTTTCCTTCTCTTTCATGTATTAATTAATTTTCATTGTACATCACCATTATTAACCTATCTATGCATATATATATATACACACATTTTTAGTTATATTAAAAATGCGGGGTGTTACATTCTTCTTCTATTCTAATATTTCTTTCTTCTTATCTCATCCTCTAATTTCTTTCTATTAACGTTCATGTGTTTTCGATGCTTGAATGTTCGACGTGATGTTTCGGGGTCGATTTTCGGGGTCGAAAATCCGCGGTTTGTTACATCTTTTCCTTACTTCTCATGCCAATTGCTCTATTTAACCAATGAATTTAGCTAGCCTGACCCGTGTTTTTTCACGCGGGTCAGACCGAGTTTGTTTTAGGTATCAGTCTCCCTTTTGGCTCTTAACTATTTCATGGAGCATCTTTGTTGGATCGAGTCTTTCTCTTGGGGTTGATAGCTTCCTTATGAGATGTTATCGAGTTGTTTTTGTTGCCTCTTGCATAATGAGTGGTCGTCATACCAGTTCATTGTAATATTCATATTATATTGAGACGTATCAGTGTATATGTAAATGTAAGTATATTTGCAACTGTTCAGTGGTGATATGGATATCCATTTAGATGTGGTATTTTGTTTTGATAGATCCATAGCCATCTATAGCTTGTTTTATTTGTTTATTGGATATGTCAATCCATTTAAGTTGGAAAAAAATAGACTGCTATTGTCGATATGTCCAGTAGATAGTTAGGACAAGGTTATAGTTAGTCGCCCCCAACAAGCCCTATTCTCCGCATTAGTAGATGGAATTACATTGTAATTCTCTTTGTTAATGCGGGTTTAAGGGTGGGGCGTTACATTTGACGTAATGACTCTTTTGGTAGCAGTTGAAACAAGTAACAACCGAAAGATCAGGGGGAGGTCTCTGGGCATGATATCCAACACCTTGACGGTTTTGTTGTCTCTTCTTTGGCTAAAACCTTGACTTCCTCTTCTTAGAATTGCTAGATGATCCATGAGATTGCGATACATGAACAACTTGTTTTCCCTTGAGGTTTGGAGAGTTCTCAAATCTGGAGGCATAGTGAATGAGTTCATTGAAAGGATCATTGAGATAATTCATCAAATTATCATAGAATTCTGGACGTGCACCAAGTATGAATTTCTCATTCCTCTGGAGTGGTGTCTCAATCAAGTTTGGCTCGAATTTTGATAGCTCGTCAAACTTCCTCTCATATTCGGCAAAAGTCATGTTGCCTTGCTTAAGATCCATAAATTCTCGATACAATTTGGATCTCCTAGCATATGGCATCCACTTGGTCACAAACTCATCCCTAAAAGTTTCAAATTTAGGATTGATTCAAAGGAAAAGGATACTAAACGAAACACGATTTCACTTAAGATATACCTAAACTGCTGCTATGTAAAGTCGGTCTTAGTAGCATGGGCAGTGATAGATTCCCACCAATTCCTTGCAGCATCCTTAAGTTGCCAAGCGGCCATTTAACGCTTATGTGCATCAGTAATCTCAAGGCTAGAAAAGATCCTTTCCAAATCATTTAACCATTTCTGTGCTTCGACAACAGACTTAGAACCAGCAACTTAGTGCCTCCTAGTTGAGCGTATCCTTTACAAAGCTTAGTAAACCTTACAAGTGGGACTGGTGCTACTGGTGGCTTGGGCTCAACTGGTATAACTCCATGACCTCAGCCTCTAACGATATTACATATGGTAGCCATCTGGAACATTCAAGAATATGCTCAAATGAAGGATTGGTTAAGAATCATAACTTTATAATTAAATACTTCGAAAACCTTTATTTTCAAATACTTATACTTTAAAATATGCTCTCTCGAAAAGATTTGATTCTATTACTGATTTTACTCATTTTAGGATGTTTCCACCCTATCTCTAATGAGTTATTTACCTCAATAGCTAAGGTTAAACGTCATCTCTAATACCAAGCTGTAACGACCCACTATTTCAAACCATTTAAATCGACAATAAACTACACATGTCAGACTTGAATTGCTTAAAACAGTGAATTGTTATTTTAACTAATGAGGTAAATGCAAATCAGAACACAAAATAATAGAAACACAAGCAGAGTAACTCGCAGTGGAAACATAATAGTACATAGGTTCTTACATGATATGTGACACATAATAGTACATAAAGAGTTATAAGCTCATAATATAAATATCGATAATAATACTGGATAATAAATAACTAGATAGCTGATAACTAGAGGTGGTCCAAATGATATGCCAATCCCCAAAGTGCGTCATGAACGACTACGTCGCTCAAGCTGACCTAAGCATACAGTCAAAAAAAACAATATACTAGAGTCAGGACTAATAGTCTTATATAAGTGAATTAACTTAAATGAAGTGTCCACTAAAATGTACAGTAACTTAAAGGATGTTTGGTATTTCCATCCTCTAAGGATCCGCAAAACTAATATCTATATAATAGTACGCTATTATTGTAATGTCTATTCAGTAAATTAAATATAATGAAAATAGCGCAAGCGGGATTACCATATTACCCTTACGTAGTTTATAGGAATTACAGTCTATACAGTATCGTAAATTCACCGCACTGGTGTTATCAGAGGGCACTCATAGAGGGCAATACTAAATCAAAACCGTATAGGGCTTGCATATTATAAATATGACAAGGCACTTGAGGCAATACCCAGGGTAAAATTCTACCAGTTGCACTCTCGTACCGGCGGTAACGCATAGCAGCAACTACCGTCCATCTCGGAACTAACTCCCAAATCAAAGGGGTCCCCCAAATCAATCACATAGTAATAGAGATGGTATCGAAGAAGCGTGTCCGATATGAGATGCGACCTCAATTAGTCACGGTATAGCTCCTGTTTTAGTCATTTTAATTATGATCCGAAGGTCAAGGCCATTTCGTCATCGTTCACCATCTTCGATCCAATAATCGCCTCTAAGCCATCCTGCTTCATTCCGGATACTCCATCTCGTACACAGTTGTTAAAGTGGTATCAGCACTAACAGAGAGTATGCCACTTACCGACTCCGGTCTCTTTAACAACTGACGCTTACACTTTTCACATCATGGTCATTAGATTTGAAATCACAATTTCAAGTATCACAAATTGATATATTCCAAGTATTGCCCCAAATCAATTATTCGAATAATTTATCATTGGTTCGATTAAGATTATAAATCAATATTCACCCTTGGACTCACTAGACTGGATTGGACATATATTTTATTCAAAATAAAATAAATACATTTAGAAAGTTAAGTTTTGAAAATAGTATATGTATATTAAATTTAAAATAGTGTATAAACATATATATTTTTGGAAAATAATTATAAAATACATATGGTTAAAGTAATCAAATCATTTTACAAAGAATATTTATAAATTCGAGTAATGAAAAAAAAATACTTTTACGAAATTTCAGTTCTATTCAAGTAATATTAATCCCATCTAATTTTAAATCCATATCTTACAATTTCTTTCCTAACTAGATTTCACATTTAAATCAAATTCTTTTGATTTGGTTCAATTTCAATACTTCATGGTTAAAACGATTCTCAAATCATTGTTTACCTTGAATTTCACATATCCATTCATATAATAAATCCCCAAACTACTTTTAGCGTTAGCTATGGATAAAAATCCTTCTTACATTCTCATGGCGAAATTCCATTGACAAATCATATATTAAAATAAGTTTTGAAAACATTTATCAAGTCGTTGCAAATATTTTACGTTAAATCATTAAATTCAAAAATTATCATATTATTAAATTTATTATATGAACATAAAGTTATGAAGAATTTATATAAATAAATTAACTTAAGTGTTAACTTGCAAAAATCACTTTAAAACTTATTTTAATGCAAATTGGATTTCTATTAAATTCAAGTAAAAATTTGAACAAGATTTCTTTTAAAGTTCCTCTACGATATATATATGAATTTTGTTCAAAATTTCAACTTACAAAATCGATAAAATATTTTAAAATATTCTTATTTTATTGACCACGACGTACATATAAAATTTTCAATCCTATGGTCAAGTGATACGGATATTTATCATTTCAATCCGTTCTTTAAAATATTAGAATCCTAGGTATGTATCATTTCAACCCGCATCCCAAATCGATTCGAATACAAAAGGGTTTCAGGTATGTATCATTTTAACTCGAAATGGTTTTCTAGTCTATAGGGAACTTGCATGGTGAGGAAATAAACATAGCATATCACACATTCATCCATATTGTGTCATATGATATAACAGTGTGTGTCGCACATGCACAATCACGAAGCAAACGAATCTAGGGAACCCTAACATTCCATTCAACATCTCAAGTGTTTAATTCACTTAATAATCAATTAGTCGCGAGAGAGGAAACTCACCTTCCGTGGCAATAAGAGAAGGCAAGATGCGAGTAGGATGACGCTAACGACTACAAGGAGGAATTCGCTACCTAAAATAAAGATATGATTTTTTATTTAGAAAAGCAGACTAAATTCTCATGCAACATTTCATGTAAACGGTTTTAGCCAAAAATAATCGACCAAAACCAAGTTGCTACACCTGGGTTTGAATTAGTGACCTCTTAGTTCTGAGTTGCGTGTCAAACCACTTAGCTATGTACTATTTTTGTTTATGACAGAAAGGAGTGATTCTTATATTCTAACATAGTTGGTGACTGGACATAACACACACCCTATATTGGGACCTGACTGAGTAACATACAGTACATAACCATTTCCCATCAGTGTGGTGTTTATTCAAAAGGACTAAAATCATTTGCCTCTTGCGTTCTTACCCATATATGAACTTATAACAAAATAAAACACCCCATCATCTCCACTCACTGTAAAACAGCTTTGTGAAGCAGTGTCATCAGGATCTCACACGAGAAGCTTTTCGAGATCGACCCACATACACGTAAGATTGTATTCGTGCATGTATCTTGATATACAAACAAATAATAAGAAGGAAGAACTCACATATATAAGTACTAAGTATATATATACTGTTAAACCCAAACAAAAGCATGAAAGAAAACTCATGCCACCTACAGTTCAGGTCGCTGGAAGGGTACCGAGCTCGGCGAGGAGCTCGAGGCTTTGACAACGCAGGTGAACGTTGTCGGAGATGACTACGACAGTGAACGGAGGCGGATCTGCTGCTCTTATTTGGTTTGGGTTTTCTTTCTTGGTCGTGGGTTTTGGGTTCCGTGGGCGAGAGGAGCGGCTTCGGGACTGACGGAGTTGACGGACGGTGACGGGTCGACGGCGCTCGTGGCGGCTAGAGTTAGGCATAGGCAAGATAGGAAGGTGCATTATTGTTGCAATGGGGCTTGCTGGACGTGGAGTGTGGTTTCCTTTCGAAGATGGTTACTATGTTGGAACATGTTAAAGAGATGGGAGAAAATTCCAGTAACAAGAAAAAGGACTGCGTGACGGAGCTGAGTTGTGTAAATGAGTAGAAGAGAGGAGTGGAGTTTTGCTTGAGTGAGGATGTGCGGTTAAATTTGGAGATAGGGTATTGAGATACGAAAAGAAGTGGGTTGGAAGTAGGGTGATTCTTGTAAAGAATAACGCAAGTCTATATGCTTCTAGACATTTGAATTTGTTTGATTACTCTCGTTTTTTTTTCAAAGCTCGGTATGCTGAAAAATGGAACTGAAGAAAATAGTTAGAAGGAGTCCACGCGTGAAGAAGAAATGAGTAGGAGCACGGAGATGTTCACACGAGGAAGAAACGATCCCTTTTTAAATTAACTAGTTCAATTATTTTATTGAGAAATAGCGTTGGATTCCCTGCACCGTATATTTCCAAACCTCGGTGTACTGTTGCTTAATATTTGCTACTGATAGGAGAGATATTGAAATCTTGTACAGTAATTTCAAATCTGTTTGCTACTGACAGGGGAAATATTTTTCTTGCTACCATATTTTTAGGAAAGGGGCTAAAATATCAGATCTAGTAGCAACGTAAATGAATATTTAAAAGAGAGAATGGACCATTATTAATAGAGATAAGGGTTAAATTTAGCTAAAAATTTCTTACCGCTATTACACGGTCTAAATTTGCGTTTACACCGTAAATTTTCTTCCTTGTTTACTAACACGGTTAAGGAAATTAAAATATTTTTTCTTTCTCCTTTCCTTTTTATTAAAATTATTATTAATTATTGTTTATTCATATAGGCATGAATGGGCAACGCAATGAATGCACTAACGAACGTTAATCCATTTTACGCACATTTCAATTATGTGCGTTACGTTTATGCAACGCTAAATATTATTAATACGAAATGTCGAACTTCTAGAGCATTAAATTTTAGAAATTTAAATAAATATTTGTTTTCCATATTAGAGTAATTTATTCATTTATTTCCTCTTTCAAGGTTTTAAAATTATTAATACATCCTTTTTTCTTTAAAATTTTCGAGTTCGTTACACCCTTTTACCCAATAAATTTTTATAGCCTATTTCTTACATTCGAATTATTAGCTGAGAACCTATCTATAACTACAACTTCTCCTTTCATTTTCTTCACGTTCGATTTGTATTCTTTTTCCCCCAAACTTGACAGTACGCTGCAAATGTCTCTACCATTATAAGCCTAACCCTACTCGTACCATTGTGAGGACGTCGTTGTTCCTATCTTTATACCTCATGCCTATATACAACGCCATCGCCTTCGATTGTTACTCCATCCTCAAACTAGAAACCGAATTCGATCTTTCCCTCTTTATTTATTTTCTTCTAGTAAATCGAGAGACCGCCGTATAAAAAATGAGATCGATAATTGAAAACCGTTGGTTTCCTAAAGCTCCATCTTATGTGAGACACTCACGTGAAGGGGGTTACGATGCAGGTGGAGGCGACGTTTGTTTGGATGAACAACCGGAAGGGTGCGGTGATCGATGGATAGACTGAGGTTCAAACTAACTGATTCGAGCTTCTGATAATTGTTTGAGGGTGCGAACTGGAGTGTGTTTCTCTGATAATGATTTGGGAGGATTGACAATGGGTTGAAAGACGAGGAGATGGTAAATGTGCGATGAATTGGAGTTTGAAATGATGTTTGGACAAGGTGAATTGAGGGGTTCGAATTGTGTGAATATGGGGAGTTGTGGGATCTATAGTGAGAAGTTAGGAAGTGGATGACTGGGTGCGTGCAGTTGGATGTTGAATTGTTCGATGTACTAAAGTGAGCTTGTATTGGACAAGGTGACTATGCGTCGGCAGTTGACTACGAGTTGTATGATGAAATGCTAAAATGAGATGAGGTAGTTTTTGGGGATTGTATTCAACTGTAAAGTCCCGTATTTTTAACGATTGAATAATTAATTTAATTAATTATTTAAATAGTGATTTAGCAAGTTTAAATGACTTAAATTAAATAATTTTGAATATTTAATTAATATTAATATATTTAATTTTCGAAATAGTCGGAAATAGATGAAATTGCAATATTGTGTGAATTGGATTATTTATAAGATTTAATTCATTTTAGAATTGAATTATAATAACGAGTTTATTTATAATAACGAATTAGAATGTATAATTTATAATATAATTTAAAACGAGCTCGTAACGCCACGGTAGTTCATAATATTGAGTTTAGAACTTCAATTGAATATACAGAAACCATTTTAAGTCGGATTCCTGTGAAACAAGAAACTTTCGAATCTGTTGAACGATATTTTTCTAATGGAAGAGAAAAATCGAGATTTCGTCTTGTAAATTTAAAGTTATTTTCAGATCAAATTTCCAGAAAGTCGCTATGAAATTCGTTATAATGTATAATGATTTATTTATATAATAAAAGGATCATTATTATAAATTGAGTATCGATTTAACTCGAATTTTGAAATATCGAGTTATAAATCCAAATATGTATATTTTGGAGTTGTATGATATTCTAATGGGATGTATATGATAATGTTAATTTATTAATATTTAATAAAATTATTTTTAAATATATTAATATTTTTATTGGTTTATTTAGAGCCTTGAAAATAGTCATTTTTGCAAACGACCTTCGTTTTGGATGAAGTTGATTTTTTTGGATCCGGAATATTATATTATTATTAAATTTCAAATTTCATGATTTTTGGAGTCAGTATGTGGACGTACGGGATTCTAATGTGAAAAACAATCAATAATTTGACTTTAAAAATACGCTGTGTGAGCAAACGGACACAGAATTCGATGAAACAAGTTTCGTTTGGGTCCGTAATGTCGAACTATAGATGGTTGTCCATTTTCGTTGAAATTGGGTATCATATGTGGCCTTAGGAATTTTTAAACGACAAATTAAGCTCATGATCGAATATAAATAAATATAAAAATATGAAGCTTACTTGGTAAGCTACTTGGAGATTTTCAATACAAGGGCCTTGGAACGTAATGCTATTAGTTTGCAGGACGTGGAAAACAAAAGTTATGTTTTACAAAAATACATAAAATTACATTGCTACCCTCTTTTAGTTGGAAAATTGATCCTGTTGAATTCCTTCTCAACCATTCTAAAACCCAAATCGCTTCTTTCTCCCGTTTCTGCTAGATTCATGTTCATTTTTCTCATTACAAAATAGTCATCAAATACATCTTCCTCAAATCCAAATCCTCTGAAACATTAAATCATTATCTAGAAATTGTTCACATTCCGCAGTTTCTTAAGATCAACAAAACAAGATTAGATCATGTTCTTCTTAATCCGTGAGTACTTCGGTCGGATCCTTTTGTACTATTCACTATTAGAGTGCTCGCTGCGAGGAAGAAAGGTAAATGTCCTTAAACAACATTATTTTTTCAATATTTATATTAAGAGAAAAAATGGAATTTTGCTATGGCTTTTTATGCGTTTCACTTGCAAAATTTGAATAAAGGACACCACTATTATGAGTTATATCTGTGGATTCGATCCAGCTATAGAAGTGGTGGAAGACATTCTCCTGATTTGACTACCAACGACAATTTGATGTCGACTTATGTGAGTGCTGGTATATTTAGGAGTGTTGTGTTGGTTCTCTGGGTACTTGAGATGACGAGCAACATAAACAAGGCCTTGAAGCTTATCTGTTCATATTTAAATGTGAGTACAAATTGATATCATGATTTATTGAGTAATATTGCTTTTTTTTTACCTTTTGTCTTTTTAATTCAAAGTTAAGTTATTATCAAGTTGTTTATAGTTTTCCTTTTACATTTCATATTTTATTTTTGAGCAATATAAGTTCGAAAATCCAACATTATAAACATGTAAAAAATAAAAGGGATTGTCACTTTTATCTTTTATAGTTATAAATATGAATCCGTGAAAATATAATGTAGTTTTGTCTCATTCACTATAACACCAGTAGTTTTCATCAAATGTAGTATATGTAAGCCTTGACAATCAACAAACTGATCCACTTTTGAATCTCAGTTTTAACTTACACCATATATGAATCCCTTAATTAAGCAGAATATTGTTCTATCATAGTAGATTTGAAGTGTTACTCGCTCCACAACCTTGCTCTTTTTATTGTAAGCTCTCTAGATAATAAACTTTAACTGCAGACACCATTGCCCAATCAAAAAAAAGTTAATTTTTTAGAAATAAATGATTAGACCATAAAACAGTAGTTGGCAATGTTAAAACTTTAAGGATAAGAACCGTAAAGTTATGTACATAACTGAAGTATGATCGCTCAGTTGGAAAACGCTGAAATTTCTACATAATGGAAAGCAACAACTTGTGATAAAGTCACATGCATAAACTGGTGAATCAAACCTACATATATCAAATATTAAAGAAACAGAGAAATATTTATAACATAAACAAAGATGGCTGGACTAAATAGTGCGCAAACAAATGATCTACCACATGTGTTTGAGGACAAATAAATGAGTATCAATGCTAGTAAAATCTTGACATGAATATAAGTGGGAATTTGCATTGACACATGGAATTGTAGCTCACAAAAGTGATGAGGTTCAGCATGAGCAAAGCTGCATAAACCATAGTAAATAATTTGGTGTACATATAATATAGCCAGTGCGAAAAAGAGGCCCACTTGAATGTGGAATATTATTACTGTCTGAAAGAAGCATGCGAATACCAAGGGTTAGGGCAGTGTGTGTATCAAAGTCAGCTGCTTACGTGCATTAGTTCCATAATACGTAATTTGTTCTAAAATAGATAGCTCCAAGAAACATAATTATGATGACTTATTTTTCATTAGACTTGTAATCTTAATTTTATTATTGCTTAAATTTAAGATGGCATAATGCTACACCAAAGTGTAGTTATGTTTTTTTACCTTTTTTTTTAAAAAAAATTGTTACTGCAGGAATCAGATGTTGCCTTTTCTTTTCCTCTCAAAATAAGTAAGCATCTGATATTTGAATAATTTACTGCTCATATCAATTTTGTCCACATGAACATATTTTTCTTAAATTATATCGGTTTCATTCTTGCTTCATCCCACTTGTTATATTTACTGGTTTTTACTCCAAAATAATTTACACCTTTTGTTTGAAAGCCGATGCTTAAGTATGACCAGTTTATCCTATGTGCATATATGATGTATGTTGCAAAATGTCACTTTATTTTCCTAAAGCTGCACTTCGGTCACTACTTCGCTTCTAGCTACCGCTTAATAAAATTCAAGGCCTTAACATATGCAAGATTTGGCATGCTGATTTAAGGCATTTTATATAAATGTATCTTACCCAAAATTATTTTCTTATTATGCACCATGTAATATAAGTGCAAAAATATAATCATTGTTTAAAGAGAAAAAGGAAGAACAATAAAGAATAAATAAACATAAACTCTACTGACGTTATTGAATCAAAGATTTGGATGTATGCCATTTTGGATGGCGTTTTTGACTATATATTGGATTGGACAACAACAAAATTATTATATATGATAAAATGCAAAATAACATTTTTGTTATAGGGTTTTATCTTGCTGTTATCGTTATTCATTCATTGTTATTTTGACCAGCAGGGATGGAAAGGGAAAAAACATGTTTGTCATAGGTTTATCCTAATTATATTTTGGTCACTGCAAATGCACTGAAATCTAAACTGGTAGTGAAAAAGTTATGTGTTAAAGTTTTCTAGACATCATGTAACAAACATGAGTTACACATGTTATTAATTTTGAACAAGCTCACTTACTACAGAGATATATCTACCAAGTTTACCTTGTAATAGTGGTATTATAGATGATGAACTAAACTTGTCAGAATGGCATGACATCTGTGTGACGTGTAAATTTATTATAAATCAAAAAGGAAGAGGAATTACGCCTATTCATTTTGTATTATTGCTCTTTAAATCCAATGATAATCAATTGGGTACAGCAGATTTAGTAGAATTTGTGTTCCGTATTGCTACCGTAGTAGTGTTTACTAGTATATTTACATTAGATGTGCTATTTTATTTTTTTAACCTATTGTTACCAGATGCCACAGTTTGAGAATAGCTGAATGACATTTTGTTCTGGTTTCTAGCATAAAAAAAGAGGATATTTGAAAAGGCTGATGACGAATTTACAAGTTACAATAAAGAGAGCTTATGGAGCAATGCAATCCAATGGAAAGTTATTGATGAAAATATTATGTTGAGAAAACTGATTGCTTTGTGAATGAACATCAATGCACCACTCCCCTTGCATTTGATATGGAAACTGCCTATGTTTCTAATTATCCAACGTGCTTTTTTAACTATGTTGTCTTAAAATTCTTCATAATATCAGTTAACCATTCTGTATGTCTTTGTAGTATTTAGACAAAGCCATCTGCTCTTGTCCTGCTTTTGTTTATTCTGTAATGTTGTGCACCATTATTTTCAAGGTTGATTGTTGAGTTTGATATGAAAGAAAAATAAGAGTAAAGGATAGAATTATGGGGATGTGTAAGCTGCAGAGAATTTGAAGTAGATTCAGTGGAGTATTCTACACCTCAAAAGTCCCTTCCTGTCGTTCATCAGATTAACTGAAAAACATGAAGGGGTATTCGAATTTGCCAAACGCACAAATTTGAATAAATGCTCTGGAGTTCTTACTGAAGATGCTTCTATAATCAAAATACAGACTGCTTTCAGATGTTTTCTAGTACGTGTTCTCATCTCTCTCTTTTTTTCGGTCTCTGTCTATTTCTTAACTTTTTAGAGTTTTTCATATTGATATGTATTGATTATTCTACCATGCTTGTTGAGTTATTCTCCATTCTCTTTATCTTACATATACCATTAATGATTGAAGGAAAGAAGAGAATTAAGTGTTTTAAGAGGACTTAGCAGGCTTAAGTCGTTAACAAGGAGCGATGCAATTAAGCGACTGCAGCCACGTTACAGTACATGCAAATAATGACAATAATTCAAGCAAAGATGAGGAAAATATGGCTCTTCAGAGGCAGTTTCAGTTAAAGCATGAGAAAGAAGATGAAAGAATGCGGGTAACTTTTTCTTTTCTTACTGTCTCACTGCTTAGTTTCAACTTAAAGAACCAGCCATACATAAAAGGTTCTTCTTTAAATTTTACTTATTAGGGAATTTGCGTCATAAGGTATTCTCCTTGAAAAACGATACAATAATACATTATGATGTAAGTGGTTCGATCAATAATAATAGCTTACAGTGATTCGATCAATCCACCTATTGATGTGGGTCCTGTTTCTCTTAACTATGTTCATGCTTATGATGTAAGTGGTTCCAATGACTCAAGCATTAGTGTAGATGGGATCCATATATTGTTTTGTGCATATGCTGCTATGCTCTCCTGTCATTGGCTTAAGAATGTGATCACATTCTGATGAGAAACGGTTGAATAAATAAATTGGGTCAAAGTCCCTTATTTTCTATTTTTAAGGATAATTTGGATTTTGGTGAGTCAAGTCATTTTAATAACAATAAAAAAGAATATTTTACCTATTTGTTGAAATGAATGGATAAATCGCATTTGTCATTATGCAAGGGGCCAAAATCAATCTTATTTGACAGGTGTTGGGCGTACTTGAACTGATTTTATTGAGCTGATTTTATTGTGCTGATGGAAGGCTTGTTCTTATTCAATTTTAGCATAGATCAGCAGTATAGAAGAGTGCTTATATTGATAGAGTGGATACCAAAGCTTTCGATAGCTCCAAGTCAGATATAGATTTTCTTTTGAACAATACATATAGCTCTTATGCTTTGAATAAAATTTCCACTAATTATGTATGTATGCATGTTGTGATTAACAAGTACACTTGCTTGAAGATCAAAACAACTACTTGTAACAGGTACACTTTCATTTTTTAAGTGGTATTAAATTTCCAAAACTGCGCATTATAGAAGAACTTGTTCTTTGTATATGTACTGAAACTTCATAATGGATATAGTATTATGCACTGATATTCAACTCACTGTTTGCCATGTATAATGCATGGGTGATCACTATTTTGCATATAAAATGCAGTTTTTTCTGTTCAATTGGTCTGTTTACATGAGAGAATGGAATTAATGTGCAATAATGAGACTCTTGCAATTCTGGTCTAACACGAGTCCTTTTATCACCCACACTACATAGGCAGTAACATTCTGGTTTCAATATATGCACTTATACTCAACTCGGTAGGACCTTTTTTTTCTGTGTACACTCATAAAAGGTTATAGTATTTTCATGGATTAATTCACCATTTAAGCCAGCATAATTTTTTTCATTTTCAGATTGCATTGATGCTGCCTAAGACAAATTCTATATTATTGTTGTTTTTATCGTTGTAAAAGATCGCACTGGCACAATTTTAAATTGTATTTGTTGTAAAACTGAGCCAAAAGGCTCAGTAATATTGAGCCATTTAGCTCGTTTATTTATGCTTGTTTATCCCCAATCTAGTGCTTGTTTATTCATTGTGTACTAATTGGATTAAACAATTTATGCACAGATATATAGAGACAATGTAACATCCTGTATCTTTTACAAATTTTAATTAATTAATTTTATTATTAAAATAGTGATTTAGAGAATTTAATGGTTGTTTAATTAAATAATATTGAATATTTAATTAATATAAATAATAGAATAATATATTTAATTTTTGAAATAGTCAAAAATAGTAGAATTCACAATATTGTGTGAATTAGGCAATTCAAAATATATAATTCAGTTTAAAATTGAATTACCATAACGAATATATTATATAAACGACAGTTAAACACATAATTATATTATAATTAAAATCGAGCCCGTAATGGCGTGGCAGTTCATTATTTGGCGATTTGAACTTCAACTGTACAGAATCCGTTTTAAATCGGATTTCTGTGAAATAAGAAACGTTCAGAGCTGGTGAAGTATATTTTTCTAATGGAAGAGAAAAATTGGGATTTCATTATGTAGATTTTGATTTATGTCCAAATCAAATTTTAAAATAGTCGCTATGGAATTCCTTTATAATTTATATCGATTTATTTACATTATAAATGGATTTTTAATATAAATTGAATACAGATTTAATCTGGATTTGAAGTGTCGAGTTATCAAAGTTAGATAGGAATATTTTGGAGCTGTATGATATTTTATGTGAATATATACAATAATATTTATTTATAAATATTTAATTTAATTATTTTTAAATATATTCATATTTAAATGGGTTTATTTAAAGCTTTAAAAATAGCCATTTTTGCAAATGACCTCCGTTTTCGATGAAACTAATTTTGTTAGATCTGGAATATCAAATTTATTGCTAGATTTCAATTTTCGTGATTTTTGAAATTAGTATGTGGCTGTACGGATTTTTAATATGATAAATAGTCGATAAACTGACTTTAAAAATACAACCAGTTTCGTTGGGCCCATAATGTCAAACTGTAGCTGCGTGTCCATTTTCGTGATTTTTGGATATCATGTGTGATAATAGGAATTTTAAAGGATAAATATAAACAGCATTGGATTAAAATTGAATACAAAATTCGAATATAAAAATATTAAAATAATCCCATAAGTACGCTTACATCCTCTCTAACCCTAATACGTTATCTGGTCAATGAAGTTTTGAGCCACTGCGTTCCTTTTTCTAGAAACCATTATCGTGAGGAATAAAATTCAAAATAAAATCAAATACTAAATGAAAAATTTACGATCTTGGATTCTTTGAGTTCCTCTTGCAATTGAATTCGCCCAGTACAAATTTTGTTACACTCGATTACTTTTCCTGATACTACCATTTTCAATCTGCTGCTTAGGGTTCTTCGATTAGAGAGTTGGACTGATCGAATGAAGTGATAGTTGTTGTTTTTGGGATCTAAAGGAAAATACGCACCTTGTGTGCAAGTTTTGGGGGGCATTCGAGGGAATTTGATATCAATGTATGTATGGTTTGAGAGGTGAAGTCGCACGAGGTAAGATAGTATCGAGTTGCGTGTTTTGGGTATGAATTGAAAGAGGAGGTCCGTCGAAGTGTTTTGATGATTTTGTTGAGATTTTAATGGAAGGACGGAGGAGCAATTGGGGGAGAACAACAACCAGGAAGGGAGCTCGCGGTGCTGTTGTGCCTGCGTTCGTAATAGAAGAAAGGGAAGGATCGAGTTGATGAAAATGGTATGAAATGGAGGAGATTTGAAAAAGGATCGTAATGGTACCATTTGTTGGTGGAATCGTGAATTACAATGTGCGAATGGATCGAATGAAGATGGAGAAATGGCCGTTTGAAGGTGTCGGGCTGGAGAGGTCTGTTTGGGGAAGAAGGAATTTCGGTGTGGGTTTAAATCTGTTTGGGTTGGGTTATTGTGGTAAAGCCCATCTCAATTTAAAATTAGTTTAATCTATTTTAAATACCTATGTAACTTGTAAATTCAATATCTAAATCATACTTGATCAGAAATTGACGAAACAAGATCCGTTGGGATCGTATGGACGATGGCTACAACATGGAATTGACTGGAAGTGAATTGGAGCTCATTACAACTTATAGCGAAATAAATTGTCCATCTGAATCAAAGATAGCTAATCGTTTTTAATGATAACCGCCAATGTGAGTAAAACTCGCTAGCTCTACCAGTTCATATTTTTATAACGTGTTTTTAGAACAGATAATTGATGATTGACTGCTATGTGTTGATTGGTTGGTTGGGCTGCTGATTGATTGGTTGAAATTATAGATAACGATATATATACATATCGTTAGTCAAACACTGATTCTATTTAGCAGAATTTTTCATATCAAAATGAAGTTGATGTTATTTGTATTGTTTAATATCTTTGATGCAGGGAAACAGGTTGGAGGGATCCAACTGGATTCCTCAATATTTATAATACAATTCTTTTCATATATTGTAATATATGATATGATATATAATATGTTGTTGATTATGTGTGTTTGAATGATATCGATCATTGTCATTTGGTATTTTAAATACCGTAAGAAATACTAAGATGTAAAAAAGGGGATTTTCAAAGTGTATTTTGAAAATAAATTATTTATACAAAATCAATGGATTTTGTATATAAAAAGGAAAAGGATTTTTATAAAAGAAAATAATTATAAAATCAAAGGATTTTATAAAAGGAATATTTATTTAGAAAATAAATAGAGAGATAAAAAGGAATTATTTATTTGTTAAATAAATAGAATTAAAAAGAAATATTTATTTAGAAAATAAATAAAGATAAAAAGGGAATTGTTTGATAAATAAATAGAACTATCAAAAGGGGTTATTTGGTAAATAAATAGAGTTATAAAAGGAAATATTTATTTACGAAATAAATAGAGTTATAAAAGGAAATATTTATTTATGAAATAAATAGAGTTATAAAAAGGAAAATTTGCAGAATATAAAATAAAAGGGAAAAGATTTATTTAAAGTGGAATTAAATAGAAATTTGTTTTAACAGGTAAATTGGTAAGATTAATTTATAAATATGCTTTTATAAATTAAGCAAATTATTTTATCATTGGATAAATTGGACATATAAGTCTGAATTTATATAGAGGAGTAGGACTCGGTTTTGACACCAATATGTTAAGTAGAATGTGAACTCAACATTTATAAAAGGAATTTTTGTTGAGACTAAGTTGTTAGAAATAAAAAGGAGTTATCGAATATTAGTTATTCGAATAGAGTTAAAAGGAGTTATCGAATATTAGTTATTCGAATAGAGTTGTAACAACCCGAAAATCTGGGCCAGTTTAAAATTTTTATTTTGGCGATTATAGCGAATTTTGATTATTTAAAATGAATTATTTTAAATAATATCGACGAGAAATTTATTTTGAATGGAATTAAAACGAATATATTTATATAGATCGTCGTTAGAATAGAAATAATTATTTATATTTATAAAAGGAATTGAATATGGCGCGGTAGTTCGATAATTCGATTTCAAACTTCAATTGAATGTACCGGGTGCAAAATAAACCGGATTTTAGTGAAACCAAAAACAATAGGATCTAATTAGTAATATCTTTCCAGCGAATCCGAAAAAATCGAAATTTCATAACGGGAATCAAAAGATATGTCCAGTTGAAAATTCTGAATAGTCGCTATGGAATTCAGGCCCTTAAAAATGGACATTTTGCAAACGACCTCGGATTTCGACGAAACCAGTTTTGTTGGGTCCGGGATGTCAAATTATTGCAAGGTTCCAATTTTCATAATTTTTCGAATCAGTATGTGAGCGTGGCAAAGGAAAACGCGTTTGACCAGTTTCAGTTGATTTTAATCGACTGGAAAATGGCCATTTTTCCAACGGTCTCAGAATTCGACGAAACTAGTTTTGTTAGGACCGTATCGTCAATACGAAGCTAGAAAATATTTTTCTGGAATTTTTAAAGTTCGTATGTGACCCCGGTAATTTGAAATGTACGTTTAAAATTCAATATAGCGATTTAAATTTAAATTCAATGGAAACTGATCGAAACGAACAAATCAGCTTGCGATACATATCCCATTGTGTTCGGAATGGGGGTAAAACGCTATGGACGATAGGCGGTGGGCCTCGTTTAGAGGTCGTATGTAAAAGTCAACTTTTTCAAATATTAAAATAAAATAAAATAAAAAAAAAACCTCTCCTCCCCTATACGTTCTGGCCCCCCCGATTCATTTTGCATTTCAGAAAAAAAAAAAAAAAAAAAAGAAGAAAACGACGCAGCCTCGATTCAGCCGTCGCCCCTTCCTACCGTCGGCCTCCCCAGTGCCTGCGCCTCCACCTCCGCTCCTCCATCTCCTTACTCCGCCTCTCTCTCCCCCTCTTCAGCTAAAACCCGTAGCCCCCTCAACGCAGCCCAAAACCCGAAGCCGCACCCAACCCTAGCCACCAACGCCGACCTTCATCCGCCCACCACTGGCCCCCTCCGACGAACAATGTCGCCGCCTCCTGCACCTCCTCCCCTTCGATTTGACGCAGACCCCCTCCCCTCTGGAAATCCAATTAAAATGTAAGTTTTCTTTTCTGATTGTTTGTGATAATTGATTTTAAATATTTAGTTTAGTTTAATCTGATTTTTTTTTTGAGTGAATAAGAGTGTACATGGTTTTTCAAAATTGAAAAAGCTTAGATTTTTAATTTGATAAAACTTGGATTTGTATGATAGAAAGATCTGAATTTTAAAAATAGAAAGGAGATGTTTTTAAAATAGAAGATACGATTTTTAGAATTGTAAAGATATGGAATAATTTTTAAAGAAATACAAATATGATTTTTATCTTTTTGAAGTATTAAAAATATAGTTTTTACTATCTAGATGATATAAAAATATGATTTTTGTTTAGGTAGAGAATTAAAAATATAATTTTTACATGATAGGAATATTAAAAATATCATCTTTATATAGGTAGCAAAATAAAAATGTGATTTTTATAGGGATGAAATAGAAAGGACGATATTTTGAGATGAGTAGTGAAGTAAAAATATGATTTTTACTTCGGGAAAAATATAGATTTTTGCAACAAGGAAGTTATAATTTTTATTATCCATAACAAGTTATAAAGATTTGATTTTGAAGGGAAAAAGAAGAAAGGCGAAATCTATATTTTTAAAATGGAATTTTATCTATATGATAGCAAAGTAAAAATTCGATTTTTATATATTGAACAACGAAGTAAAAATTCGATTTTTATATATTGAGCAACGAAGTAAAAATTCGATTTTTATATATTGAATAGCGAAGTAAAAATGTGATTTTTACATATGTAGTGAAAGCAGCAATGAAGATGACAAAAATGCGATAGCAACGAAGATTTCTATCAATGAAGTGTCGTGGAGCTGGATAGCTATAGGTGAGAATTTCTCACCTTTCAATTTCTTTTTCTAGTTATATATATATATACTAGGATGCAGACGGTGCTTACTAGCACCCGACACAATCGTCCACAGACCATGGACTTGTTTGTTTGGTTGCATAGATTAGTTATATGATTTGATTTGAATTTGGTTGTTTGGTGATTTGATTGATGTGTGAATGGCGTGGGCCTTCACTAGACCGGGGATAAGGCTAGGCCTCGTCCCGTTTCTAGTATCGTGCCGTTATGCTGCCGAAATTTTCTAAAATATGTTAGAAAAATAAAAATATCATTTTATTGAATAAATGAACTGAATAGAAATTCATAAGTTATAATAAAATGTTTTGTCGTTAAAATATAATTTTTAACGTGAATGTGAATAAAATAAAATATTCATTTACAAACCGGACGGTTTGTTTATGTACACCTATTTGAATGACATTGATTGGGACGATAAATTTTACACATCGCCCAACTGCACAAATAAAATATGTGTTTGATTGTTTGAAACCCCACACGGGTGTTAGGATGAAATTTGAAGTTCACTCATCCTGATTGATTAAATATGTCGATCGATCGATTGACAGGCTGTTATAAGCGTTAGATATCTGTATTTGATGCTTATACAGTGTAGTGCACTTTGGTTGATGGTTGATTATTTTTCAATGCTATTATATACATGTGTTGTATGGAATCCATATAATTAACATTATATGGTGATTGATTGGGCCTCATTCCAATTTGAAAAATAAAGAACAATATAAAATAAAAGTTCATGTGTTGACAGTACTCATCCATTGAGATTGGTCATGTGTTGAACGAAATATTTTAGTAATAAAATTTACATCTTTATCAATATAAAATAAAAGTTCATGTGTTGACAGTACTCATCCATTGAGATTGGTCATGTGTTGAACGAAATGTTTTAGTAATAAAATTTACATCTTTATCGATATAAAATAAAAGTTCATGTGTTGACAGTACTCATCCATTGAGATTGGTCATGTGTTGAACGAAATGTTTTAGTAATAAAATTTACATCTTTATCGATATAAAATAAAAGTTCATGTGTTGACAGTACTCATCCATTGAGATTGGTCATGTGTTGAACGAAATATTTTGATAATAACAACTATTTTGAAAAGAAATATTTGAAATAGAATATTTGAAAATAGAAATTTATGAAGCCGTGTTGATTAGATTGACGCCATTTTGACGTGAACGATATTTATATCGATTTTATTCATTTCGAAATGAATTGAATATATAACGATTTCGAAATGAATTGAATATATAACGATTTCGAAATGAATTGAATATATAACGATTTCGAAATGAATTGAATATATAACGATTTCGAAATGAATTGAATATATAACGATTTCGAAATGAATTGAATATATAACGATTTCGAAATGAATTGAATATATAACGATTTCGAAATGAATTGAATATATAACGATTTCGAAATGAATTGAATATATAACGATTTCGAAATGAATTGAATATATAACGATTTCGAAATGAATTGAATATATAACGATTTCGAAATGAATTGAATATATAACGATTTCGAAATGAATTGAATTGAAAACGATTTCGAAATGAATTGAATAGAAAACAAATGTGATTTCAATTGAATATATAACGAATTTGATTCGAATAGAAAACCAATTTGAATTGAATCGAATAGAAAACCAATTTGAATTGAATCGAATAGAAAACGACTTTGGAATTGAATTAAATTGAAAACGAATTCAAATTGAATTGAAAGCGAATTGAAATGAATTCAAATTGAATGGAAATTTGAATTGAATAGAAATGAATTTTAAAACGAATTTATAAAGAAGAATTCAATTTTGCTTTGGATTGAAATGGAAGTTGAAATTGTTTTTGAAACGAATTTAAAAACTATTTATATAATTCGTTTTAAATAGAAATCAACGAAGTATATATTATATATATTATATATATATAATATAATGGCCTGAATAGAACGCGCCGCGCCGCGGCAGTTCGTGAATTTCGACCATTTATTTCAAACGAACATTACGGAAGATCCGACCGTCGGATTCTCCTAAAACCGGAACCGTTGGGTTCGTATCGAAAAGAGCTTTCTAACAAATATTAGAAATTAGAAATCTAACGGTTGGATTTGGAATTATGTCCAAATCAAATTTGAAAAAGGTCGCTATAAGTGCAGTTCGATGGCCATTGATGGAAATCGACTGTACGGGCCTTGATAAAATTATTAAAAATAGTAATAATTTGTGTAAAATCATAAGAAATGATTTGTGAAGATTTGGGATGAAAAAACTCCATATTTGAAAAGATAAAAATAGACTTTTATCGAAATGAACTAGTTTGGAACTAGGATTATAATTCTATTTATTTTTAAATAAATAAATTGAATTTGAAAAGGGTTTTAAAAATAACCAAAATTTCCAATGATCGCATTGGAGTGGATTTGAATCGAAATTGTCTTCGGAATATTTCGATGTTGGAATTCGTGATTATACAGATGTTGTTATGGAAATTTGAAAGATATATATTTATATCGTTATTTCCAATACGACATTTGTTAGTCGTAGAATTTGATATTGAATATAAGCCGATATATTTTCTATTCAGAGCCTTGTATTGAATATCAAATGTGATTTGGGTTTGTCGTGAATGGTGTCTTCACTAACACTGTTCTTGAACCCAGTTGAGAAAAGATTAAATCTTTTTATTTAGATTTAATGAAGTGTACCAATTCAATAATATTTAATTGAATTGAATTGATATTGATATTGGGTTTATCGTGGACAGTGTTTTAAATAACACTCGTTCTTTAACCCGATAATTAATGGAATGATGTTTGGGTTTATCGTGGACAGTGTTTTAAATAACACTCGTTCTTTAACCCGATAATCAATGGAATGTGATTTTGGGTTTATCGTGAACCGTGTTTTAAATGACACTGATTCTTTAACCCAGTCGAAGATTAAAACTAAGTGGAGTTTTAATGAATCTTTAATTAGATTGAAATGATCGAAAATGGAGTATCACCAGTTTTGCTCCAGGCGATAGTTAAATCTTTAATTAGATTTGAACGTGAAATGGTAATTGAATTTACCGATAACACCGTGGTGTTAGATATGAAGTACTACCAGTTTTACTTCATGGGATGAATTGGTTGGGATTGGGAAATTAAAACAAATGATTACGTCGGTAAGGTTCGCTAATCCCGACTGGTTTTGAATTGATATTCAAAAATAGATTAAAGAATAAATTCAAGAAATTTGTCTTGGATAAAAATTAATGGGAACCTTTCCCTACGAATGTGAAATCAGAAACTAACTGTCGGTTAGCTAAGCAGAATGGTTTTTTGGATATTGATCTGATGTTGGTTTCGGCCTTCGGGGTTAATATTTGGGGAATTATTCTCTTGATTAATTTACGGTTAGTGACTGATGAATTGGAATGAGGCGTATGTTGTGTTTGTGTAGCACTTATTTAAAATATACGCGAGTTATTCGGGAAGACCGGGTTTATCCCATTCTGAATAACTGATACGACGATAAGTCGAAGATGAAGACGATGGTTGAAGACCGGAAGTCTTCACGTCGTTTGGGTGATTACTGATGATCTTGATTGGGCTGTACACCCAAGAAGATGGAAACAGTTGGTGATCGTCCAGACGTACTTGGAGATCGATGGATATGCGGGGTACTAGGTGCCTCCGGTTTCGTTCAGACCCAGAACGGACTTGTAAATGGACTGTGTGTCTGACATTGGATTTTAGTCTGTGTGATTGATTTCTATTAAGTATATATCTGTTTGGCGGCGGAGAATTTATTCTCTTGCTTAACGCCCTTCTCTGAGACGTACGAGCTCAGAGGTTATATACTGATGGATATCAAACGCATAGAGTGAATTGCCGGTGTGGCATGCCTAAGTGGCGAATGATCAAGGCTTCTGTTGAAAAGCAAAGTCTTGTGGTTGATGATCGAAGCACAGCCTTTGTGGCATAGCTTTGTGTAACGTTTACTTCGCGAGTTTCACACCCGGTATGAACCAAAAACGGGAGACGGACCTCAGGGAGGGCATGCGTTTCTTTCTAGTTAGAAGTGGCGTCATTGGTTTTACACGCCCTGACGAGTTTGACTTATGTGGTTGTTGCTGTTGCGAGGCGCCTCGGTTTGATCGGACGATCCGGGTCCGATGGAGTCATTCGTTGGCTCATTTACGCCCCATAGGGCGGGGGAACGCATGTTCAGGGTTTAAGTTTAATCCACATCGGTGGACCGGCCCTGTCGCTCCAAGGCTTGACTGAGTACTTGCCTGTGGCTCGGGCTAGAGAGTCACGAATCGGTAGAGGACTATCTTTTGCCTCGGTTCATAGACGGAAATCCAATTTCCAAATACGTGACGTTTGCGGTTTTATTTGTAGAGCCTAGTATGGCGACATAGTGGGATGGGGCGCTCATGCCGCCTATGATTGATACTTATGATTTGAAGTTGTTTTATACACTATGCACTTATAATAGTATCAAACGATTTGTTTTAACCGTATCAAGCATTCTTTGGCTGTTATAAGGGAAAACCCTATCCTCGGCTGCGTTGCATTGTGTGATGGGACCTGGGTCTTATAACAGCTTCATTTTTCTTTATTTAGCATTGCGTTGTTCATTTTATGCACTGGTATTCTTGGGAGGAAACCCGTTCCGTGTTATACGGCGTGGTCCCTTGATTTACCTAATGATTTAAAATAAAGATTAATAACTGTTTTAGTTCTCACACCAGTCACATGACTGACCTGGAGTTTATTGTTTTAACCTAAACTCTGGGTGCCCTTATTTCGACACGGGCAGCTAGTAGTTTTGGTTTTGCAGATTTATATTCACAGGATCCTGGTTTACAGCTGGAACGATATCCGGAAAGCTTTGTATCCGTATATCTCTTCTAGTTGTGTATTGTATTATTTTCCGCTGCTATGTATTTAAATGTAATTTAAATCTCTGATATTTCTGTGTAATATTCATTTATACTCTGTATATTCTTGTAATCTGATGCATTGTTGTAATATACAATGAAATGTTCTTTTATATGCATTCTACTTTGTCGTGTTCTCAAACGATAGGGCGTTTCGAACGGTCTGGGTCGGTTTAGCGACTGGTTCGGACCGAGCGAAATTCCTTCTCGTCACAGTTGGTATCAGAGCTTTGGTTTACAGAGTTCGAGAACAAGACACATTAGAACCATACGAAAGAATTCATCAGATGTTGGATTAGTAATATCCAATTAGAATGACTCGTTAGAGATAGGATCAGTAGTATCCTAGAACGAGTATGAAGAGTAAATTTTCCAAATGAAAACAATTTTGTTTTGAAAATTTAAATCGTTTTAAAACGTATTTGATTATTTATTTATATTGAATATGGGCAATCCAATATATAAAGATTTTGCATATACGCGTCATGAACGTATATTCGAAGTTTTAATATATTGGATAGATATAGGGTTACACTCTAGTCGCCCGGAGATGATATTGATGATAGCGATCGCATCATCAATATTTATGTTCGTGTTACGAAGGTGTGATATCTATATATTTCCATTAGACTGGTGTGAGAACCAAAACTAATATAGCTAGAACACTTTGTTGTGAATTGGCATCAAAAATATGATTTTCTTTATATATATCAAAATTATGAATTTGAAACGTTAATTCACTAATTGAGTGGTGTTTGAGTTGTTTGTTTATTTGTTTGATAATTTTGAACCATTTAGCCTAATTAAATCAAATAATGAATTGTATTGAAAATTGGTCGCATTTGCTTGCATATACATGTACTTACATTGAACAGGTCATAGCAAGGAGGCTAGAGCAGAGAATAAAATTTGTTTGCCCGACAAATAGGTACATGTTTACTACATAATTTCCTGTTTTGTTTGGGTGATGATGATTTTGTGAGCCTACTGGCTAGCCGCTTGGCTTTTTCTTTTTCTTTTTGAGATTAGAAGGACCGGGGAAGCTATTTGAAATTCCCCGATGCTCCCGGTGCAGGGGAGGTTATGGCGAAATTTTTCAAAAATTTAGGGTGTTAGCCAAATTTTTGAAAATTCTCAGAAACTGAAAGGTTGGAGAATGGAAGCCAGACCGAACGTAGAGTTGATTAATCAAACCGCTTTCGACTTTGTTCCTTTTCGGGGACGAAAAGTTTTAAGTGGGGGAGATTGTAACAACCCGAAAATCTGGGCCAGTTTAAAATTTTTATTTTGGCGATTATAGCGAATTTTGATTATTTAAAATGAATTATTTTAAATAATATCGACGAGAAATTTATTTTGAATGGAATTAAAACGAATATATTTATATAGATCGTCGTTAGAATAGAAATAATTATTTATATTTATAAAAGGAATTGAATATGGCGCGGTAGTTCGATAATTCGATTTCAAACTTCAATTGAATGTACCGGGTGCAAAATAAACCGGATTTTAGTGAAACCAAAAACAATAGGATCTAATTAGTAATATCTTTCCAGCGAATCCGAAAAAATCGAAATTTCATAACGGGAATCAAAAGATATGTCCAGTTGAAAATTCTGAATAGTCGCTATGGAATTCAGGCCCTTAAAAATGGACATTTTGCAAACGACCTCGGATTTCGACGAAACCAGTTTTGTTGGGTCCGGGATGTCAAATTATTGCAAGGTTCCAATTTTCATAATTTTTTGAATCAGTATGTGAGCGTGGCAAAGGAAAACGCGTTTGACCAGTTTCAGTTGATTTTAATCGACTGGAAAATGGCCATTTTTCCAACGGTCTCAGAATTCGACGAAACTAGTTTTGTTAGGACCGTATCGTCAATACGAAGCTAGAAAATATTTTTCTGGAATTTTTAAAGTTCGTATGTGACCCCGGTAATTTGAAATGTACGTTTAAAATTCAATATAGCGATTTAAATGTAAATTCAACGGAAACTGATCGAAACGAACAAATCAGCTTGCGATACATATCCCATTGTGTTCGGAATGGGGGTAAAACGCTATGGACGACAGGCGGTGGGCCTCGTTTAGAGGTCGTATGTAAAAGTCAACTTTTTCAAATATTAAAATAAAAAAAACCTCTCCTCCCCTATACGTTCTGCCCCCCCCCCCCCCCCGATTCATTTTGCATTTCAGAAAATAAATAAATAAATAAATAAAAAAGAAGAAAACGACGCAGCCTCGATTCAGCCGTCGCCCCTTCCTACCGTCGGCCTCCCCAGTGCCTGCGCCTCCACCTCCGCTCCTCCATCTCCTTACTCCGCCTCTCTCTCCCCCTCTTCAGCTAAAACCCGTAGCCCCCTCAACGCAGCCCAAAACCTGAAGCCGCACCCAACCCTAGCCACCAACGCCGACCTTCATCCGCCCACCACTGGCCCCCTCCGACGAACAATGTCGCCGCCTCCTGCACCTCCTCCCCTTCGATTTGACGCAGACCCCCTCCCCTTTGGAAATCCAATTAAAATGTAAGTTTTCTTTTCTGATTGTTTGTGATAATTGATTTTAAATATTTAGTTTAGTTTAATCTGATTTTTTTTGAGTGAATAAGAGTGTACATGGTTTTTCAAAATTGAAAAAGCTTAGATTTTTAATTTGATAAAACTTGGATTTGTATGATAGAAAGATCTGAATTTTAAAAATAGAAAGGAGATGTTTTTAAAATAGAAGATACGATTTTTAGAATTGTAAAGATATGGAATAATTTTTAAAGAAATACAAATATGATTTTTATCTTTTTGAAGTATTAAAAATATAGTTTTTACTATCTAGATGATATAAAAATATGATTTTTGTTTAGGTAGAGAATTAAAAATATAATTTTTACATGATAGGAATATTAAAAATATCATCTTTATATAGGTAGCAAAATAAAAATGTGATTTTTATAGGGATGAAATAGAAAGGACGATATTTTGAGATGAGTAGTGAAGTAAAAATATGATTTTTACTTCGGGAAAAATATAGATTTTTGCAACAAGGAAGTTATAATTTTTATTATCCATAACAAGTTATAAAGATTTGATTTTGAAGGGAAAAAGAAGAAAGGCGAAATCTATATTTTTAAAATGGAATTTTATCTATATGATAGCAAAATAAAAATTCGATTTTTATATATTGAACAACGAAGTAAAAATTCGATTTTTATATATTGAGCAACGAAGTAAAAATTCGATTTTTATATATTGAATAGCGAAGTAAAAATGTGATTTTTACATATGTAGTGAAAGCAGCAACGAAGATGACAAAAATGCGATAGCAACGAAGATTTCTATCAATGAAGTGTCGTGGAGCTGGATAGCTATAGGTGAGAATTTCTCACCTTTCAATTTCTTTTTCTAGTTATATATATATACTAGGATGCAGACGGTGCTTACTAGCACCCGACACAATCGTCCACAGACCATGGACTTGTTTGTTTGGTTGCATAGATTAGTTATATGATTTGATTTGAATTTGGTTGTTTGGTGATTTGATTGATGTGTGAATGGCGTGGGCCTTCACTAGACCGGGGATAAGGCTAGGCCTCGTCCCGTTTCTAGTATCGTGCCGTTATGCTGCCGAAATTTTCTAAAATATGTTAGAAAAATAAAAATATCATTTTATTGAATAAATGAACTGAATAGAAATTCATAAGTTATAATAAAATGTTTTGTCGTTAAAATATAATTTTTAACGTGAATGTGAATAAAATAAAATATTCATTTACAAACCGGACGGTTTATTTATGTACACCTATTTGAATGACATTGATTGGGACGATAAATTTTACACATTGCCCAACTGCACAAATAAAATATGTGTTTGATTGTTTGAAACCCCACACGGGTGTTAGGATGAAATTTGAAGTTCACTCATCCTGATTGATTAAATATGTCGATCGATCGATTGACAGGCTGTTATAAGCGTTAGATATCTGTATTTGATGCTTATACAGTGTAGTGCACTTTGGTTGATGGTTGATTATTTTTCAATGCTATTATATACATGTGTTGTATGGAATCCATATAATTAACATTATATGGTGATTGATTGGGCCTCATTCCAATTTGAAAAATAAAGAACAATATAAAATAAAGGTTCATGTGTTGACAGTACTCATCCATTGAGATTGGTCATGTGTTGAACGAAATATTTTAGTAATAAAATTTACATCTTTATCAATATAAAATAAAAGTTCATGTGTTGACAGTACTCATCCATTGAGATTGGTCATGTGTTGAACGAAATGTTTTAGTAATAAAATTTACATCTTTATCGATATAAAATAAAAGTTCATGTGTTGACAGTACTCATCCATTGAGATTGGTCATGTGTTGAACGAAATGTTTTAGTAATAAAATTTACATCTTTATCGATATAAAATAAAAGTTCATGTGTTGACAGTACTCATCCATTGAGATTGGTCATGTGTTGAACGAAATATTTTGATAATAACAACTATTTTGAAAAGAAATATTTGAAATAGAATATTTGAAAATAGAAATTTATGAAGCCGTGTTGATTAGATTGACGCCATTTTGACGTGAACGATATTTATATCGATTTTATTCATTTCGAAATGAATTGAATATATAACGATTTCGAAATGAATTGAATATATAACGATTTCGAAATGAATTGAATATATAACGATTTCGAAATGAATTGAATATATAACGATTTCGAAATGAATTGAATATATAACGATTTCGAAATGAATTGAATATATAACGATTTCGAAATGAATTGAATATATAACGATTTCGAAATGAATTGAATATATAACGATTTCGAAATGAATTGAATATATAACGATTTCGAAATCAATTGAATATATAACGATTTCGAAATGAATTGAATATATAACGATTTCGAAATGAATTGAATATATAACGATTTCGAAATGAATTGAATTGAAAACGATTTCAAAATGAATTGAATAGAAAACAAATGTGATTTCAATTGAATATATAACGAATTTGATTCGAATAGAAAACCAATTTGAATTGAATCGAATAGAAAACCAATTTGAATTGAATCGAATAGAAAACGACTTTGGAATTGAATTAAATTGAAAACGAATTCAAATTGAATTGAAAGCGAATTGAAATGAATTCAAATTGAATGGAAATTTGAATTGAATAGAAATGAATTTTAAAACGAATTTATAAAGAAGAATTCAATTTTGCTTTGGATTGAAATGGAAGTTGAAATTGTTTTTGAAACGAATTTAAAAACTATTTATATAATTCGTTTTAAATAGAAATCAACGAAGTATATATTATATATATTATATATATATAATATAATGGCCTGAATAGAACGCGCCGCGCCGCGGCAGTTCGTGAATTTCGACCATTTATTTCAAACGAACATTACGGGAGATCCGACCGTCGGATTCTCCTAAAACCGGAACCGTTGGGTTCGTATCGAAAAGAGCTTTCTAACAAATATTAGAAATTAGAAATCTAACGGTTGGATTTGCAAACGACCTCCGTTTTCGATGAAACTAATTTTGTTGGATCTGGAATATCAAATTTATTGCTAGATTTCAATTTTCGTGATTTTTGAAATTAGTATGTGGCCGTACGAATTTTTAATGTGATAAACAGTCGATAATCTGACTTTAAAAATACGTTGTGTGAGCAAACGGAGTCGGAATTCGATGAAACCAGTTTTGTTGGGTCCGTAATGTCAAATTGTAGATGCGTGTCCATTTTCGTGATTTTTGGATATCATGTGTGATCATAGGAATTTTTAAGGATAAATATAAACAACGTTGGATTAAAATTGAATATAAAATTCGAATATAAAAATATTAAAATAATCCTATAAGTACCCTTATATCCTCTCTAACCCTATTACGTTATCTGGTCAATGAAGTTTCGAGCCGCCGCATTCCTTTTTCCAGAAACCATTATCGTGAGGAATAAAATTCAAAATAAAATCAAATACTAAATGAAATTTTTCGATCTTGGATTCTTTGAGTTCCTCTTGCAATTGGCTTCGCCCCAGTACAAGTTTTGTTACACTCAATTGCTTTTCCTGATACTACCATTTTCAATCCGTTGCTTAGGGTTCTTTGATTAGAGAGTTGGAGTGATCGAATGAAGTGATAGTTGTTGTTTTTGGGATCTACAGGAAAATCCGCACCTTGTGTGCAAGTTTTGGGGCATTCAACGGAATTTGATGTCGATGTTTGTATGGTTTGAGAGGTGAAGTCGCGCGAGGTAGGAGAGTATCGAGTTGCATGTTTTGGGTATTAATTGAAAGAGGATGTCCAGCGAAGTGTTTTGATGATTTTTGTTGAAATTTTAATGGAAGGACGGAGGAGCAGTTGGGGGAGAACAACGGCCAGGAAGGGAGCTCGCAGTGTTGTTGTGCCTGCGTTCGTAATAGAAGAAAGGGAAGGAGCGAGTTGGTTAAAAATTGTATAAAATGGAGGAGATTTGAAAGAGGATCGTAATGGTACCATTTGTTAGTGGAATCGTGAATTACAGTGTTCGAATGGATCGAATGAAGATGGTGAAATGGCCATTTGAAGGAGTCAGACTGGAGCGGTCTGTTTGGCGAATAAGAAATTTCGGTGTGGGTTTAAATCTGTTTGGGCCGGGTTATTGTGGTAAAGCCCATCTCATTTTAAAATTAGTTTAATCTATTTTTAATACCTATGTAACTTGTAAATTCAATATCTAAATCATAAATGATCAGAAATTGATGAAACAAGATCCGTTGGGATCGTATGGACGAGGGCTACAACGTGGAATTGACTGGAAGTGAATTGGAGCTTATTACAAATTATAGCGAAATAAATTATCCGTCTAAATCAAAGATAGTTAATCGTTTTTAACGATAACTGCCAATGTGAGTAAAACTCACTAACTCTACCAGTTCATATTTTTATAATGTATGTTTAAAACTTATAAATGATGATTGACTGCTATGTGTTGATTGGTTGGTTGGATTGCTGATTGATTGGTTGAAATTATAGATAACGATATATATATAAATCGTTAATCAAACATTGATTCTATTTAGCAGAATATTTCATATCGAAATGAAGTTGATGTTAATTGTATTGTTTAACATCTGTGATGCAGGGAAACAGGTTGGAGGGATCCAACTGGATTCCTCAATATTTATAATACTTTTCTGCTCATATATTGTAATATATGATGTGATATATAATCTGTTGTTGATTATGTGTGTTTGAAAGATATCGATCATTGTCATTTGGTATTTTAAATACCGTAAGAAATACTGGGATGTAGAAAAGGGGATTTTCAAAGTGTATTTTGAAAATAAATTATTTATATAAAATCAATGAATTTTATATATAAAAAGGAAAATGATTTTTATAAAAGAAAATAATTATAAAATCAAAGGATTTTATAAAAGGAATATTTATTTAGAAAATAAATAGAAAGATAAAAAGGAAATATTTATTTGTTAAATAAATAGAATTGATAAGAAATATCTATTTAGAAAATAAATAAAGATAAAAAAGGGAATTATTTGATAAATAAATAGAATTATCAAAAGGGTTTATTTGGTAAATAAATAGAGTTATAAAAGGAAATATTTATTTATAAAATAAATAGAGTTACAAAAGGAAATATTTATTTATGAAATAAATAGAGTTATAAAAAGGAAAATATGCAGAATATAAAATAAAAGGTAAAAGATTTATTTAAAGTGAAATTAAATAGAAATTTGTTTTAACAGGTAAATTGGGAAGATTAATTTATAAATATGTTTTTGTAAATTGTAACAACCCGTAAAATCTGGGCCAGTTTAAAATTTTTATTTTGGCAATTTTAGCGAATTTTGATTATTTAAAATGTATTATTTTAAATAATATCGACGAGAAATTTATTTTGGATAGAATTCAACGTATATATATTATACGCGTCGTCGCTAGAATATAAATATTTATATATAATTATAAAAGGAATTGAAAATGGCGCGGTAGTTCGAAAATTCGATTTCTAATTTCAAATGAATATACAGAATTCGTTATAAGTCAGAATTGAACGAAACAAGAAATATTTGAATCTGTATAACTATATCTTTGTAACGAAATTAACAAACTGAGATTTCATCTTAGAAATGATAAGATATGTCCAGTTTAAAATTAGAAATAGTCGCTGTGGAATTTATATATATTTTTATATATATAAGGCCCTTAAAAATAGCAATTTTGCAAACGACCTCGGATTCCGACGAAACCAGTTTTGTTGGGTCCGTGGTGTTAAGTTATTGCTAGATTTCAAATTTCATAATTTTTCGAATCAATATGTGAGCGTGGCAAATGAAAACGCGTTTGACCAGTTTCAGTTGATTTTAATCGACTGGAAATTGACCATTTTTCAAACAGTCTCAGAATTCGACGAAACTAGTTTTGTTAGGACCGTATCGTCAATACGAAGCTAGAAAATATTTTTCGGGAATTTTTCTAGTTAATATGTGGCCCCGGGAATTTGAAATGTACGTTTAAAATTCAATATAATGATTTAAATGTAAATTCAACAGAAACTGATCAAAGTGATCGAATCAGCTTGCGATACATATCCCATTGTGTTCGGAATGGGGGTTAAACGCTATGGACGACAGGTAGTGGGCCTCGTTTAGATGACGTATGTAGAAAGTCAACTAATAAAATAATAATAATAATAATAAAAAAAAAAAAGAATCTCTTTCTCCTTATTCATATCAGACCCCCCCCCCCCGATTAATTTCATTTCTAGTTAATATGTGGTCCGAACTCCCCCCCCCCTCCCTCGACGAAGCCGCCGAACTCCCCCCCCTCCCTCGACAAAGCCGCCGAACCCCCCCTCCCTCGATGAAGCCGCCGAACCCCCCCCTCCTGAAGTGCCGCCGACGACAGTTTCACCCCCCTTTTTTCTTCAAAGTGCTGTAAGTTTTTAATTTATTTACTTTATTTTTATTTTTATTTAAAACAGAAAATCGATTTTTTAAACGATAGAAAAAAAAACTGATTTAGGTTAAAAAAAAAAAAAATATATAAAACTGATTTAGGTTTAGAAAAATATAAAACTGATTTTAGGTTTAAGAATGTAAGACTGAGATTTTATATATAGTAAAACTGAATTTAAAAAGAAAAATAAAAACTGTTTTAAAAGAAGAAACTAAAAACTGGATTTTCTTTTTATGATATAAAAACAGAACTGATTTAAAAGAATAATAAAAACTGCATTTTGAAAAAGGATTTAAAAACTGCATTTTTATAAAAGAGAAAAAAAACTGATTTTTGGTTATATTTAAAGAAAACTGATTTTTGATAATATGAAAAAAACTGATTTTTGTTTGGTTTAAAACTGATTGGTTTAAAGGAAATTCAAAACTGATTTTTAAAAGTATTTTAAACTGATTTTATTTTAAAAAGAAAATGGTTTAAATTTAAAAAGAAAAGGTTTAAACTTGAAAGGTAAAAGAGTTAAACTTTAAAAAGTAAGAGAAAAGATTTGATCTTTTGAAATAAAAATTCGATTTTTATATATTGAACTTCGAAATAAAAATTCGATTTTTATATATTGAACTTCGAAATAAAAATTCGATTTTTATATATTGAACTTCGAAATAAAAATTCGATTTTTATTTATTGAATAGCGAAATAAAAATTCGATTTTTATATATATAGTGGCCTTGGGCAGTGAAGGTGACAAAAAGGCGAAACGACGAAGACTTCTGCAAAAGAAGTGCCGTGGAGCTAGGATAGCAATAGGTGAGAACTTCTCACTCAAATTCTATTTTTCTAGTTATATATATATACTAGGATGCAGACGGTGCTTATTAGAAGCACCCGACACCCGTCCACATACCATGGACTTGTTTGTTTGGTTGTGTAGTTGGTTAGATTATTTGATTTGAATTTGATTGTTTGGTGAATTTGATTGATATGTGAATGGCGTGGGCCTTCACTAGACCGGGGATAAGGCTAGGCCTTGTCCCGTTTCTAGTATCGTGCCGTTATGCCGCCGAAATTTTCTAAAATATGTTAGAAAAATAAAAATATCATTTTATAGAATAAATGAATTGAATAGAAATTCATAGATTGAAATAAAATGTTTTATCGTTAAAAATATAATTTTTAACGTGAAGTGAATAAAATAAAATATTCATTTATAAACCGGACGGTTTGTTTATGTACACCTATTTGAATGACATTGATTGGGACGATAAATTTTACACATCGCCCAACAGCACAAATAAAATAGGTGTTTGATTGTTTGAAACCCCACACGGGTGTTGGGATGAAATTTGAAGTTCACTCATCCTGATTGATTAAATATGTCGATCGATTGATTGACATGCTGTTGTAAGCGTTAGATATCTATATTTGATGCTTATACAGTGTAGTGCACTTTGGTTGATGGTTGATTATTTTCAATGTTATTATATACATGTGTTGTATGAAAATCCATATAATCAACTTTATATGGTAATTGATTGGGCCTCATTCCAATTTGAAAAATAAAGAATATTATAAAATAAAAGTTCATATGTTGACAGTACTCATCCATTGAGATTGGTCATGTGTTGAACGAAATATTTTGATAATAACAACTATTTTGAAAAAGAAATATTTGGAATAGAATATTTGAAAATAGAAATTTATGGAGCCGTGTTGATTAGATTGACGCCATTTTGACGTGAACGATATTTATATCGATTTTAAAACGATTTCGAAATGAAATGAATTGAAAACGATTTCGAAATGAATTGAATTGAAAACGATTTCGAAATGAATTGAATTGAAAACGATTTCGAAATGAATTGAATTTAAAACGATTTCGAAATGAATTGAATTGAAAACGATTTCGAAATGAATTGAATTGAAAACGATTTCGAAATGAATTGAATCGAAAACGATTTCGAAATGAAATGAATTGAAAACGATTTCGAAATGAATTGAATTGAAAACGATTTCGAAATGAATTGAATTGAAAACGATTTCGAAATGAATTGAATTGAAAACGATTTCGAAATGAATTGAATTGAAAACGATTTCGAAATGAATTGAATTGAAAACGATTTCGAAATGAATTGAATTGAAAACGATTTCGAAATGAATTGAATTGAAAACGATTTCGAAATGAATTGAATTGAAAACGATTTCGAAATGAAATGAATTGAAAACGATTTCGAAATGAAATGAATTGAAAACGATTTCGAAATGAATTGAATTGAAAACGAATTCAAATTGAATCGAAAGTGAATTGAAATGAATTCAAATTGAATTGAAATTTGAATTGAATAGAAATGAATTTTAAAACGAATTTATAAAGAAGAATTCAATTTTAATTTGAATTGAAAAGAAAGTTGAAATAGCTTTTGAAACGATTTTAAAACTATTTATATAATTCGTTTTAAATAGAAATCGACGAAGTATATATTATATATATTATATATATAATATAATGGCCTGAATAGAACGCGCCGCGCCGCGGCAGTTCGCGAATTTCGACCATTTATTTCTAACGGACATTACGGGAGATCCGACCGTCGGATTCTCCTAAAACCGGAACCGTTGGGTTCGTATCGAAAAGAGCTTTCTAATGAATGTTAGAAATTTGAAATCTAACGGTTGGATTTGGAATTATGTCCAAATCAAATTCGAAAAAGGTCGCTATAAGTGCAGTTCGATGGCCATTGTTGGAAATCGACTGTACGGGCCTTGATAAAATTATTAAAAATAGTAATAATTTGTGTAAAATCATAAGAAATGATTTGGGAAGAATTGGGATGAAAAACTCCATATTTGAAAAGATAAAAATAGATTTTTATCGAATTGAACTAGTTTTGAACTAGAATTATAATTCTATTTATTTTTAAATAAATAAATTGAATTTAAAAAGGGTTTTAAAAATAACCAAAATTTCCAATGATTGCATTGGAGTCGATTTGAATCGAAATTGTCTTCGGAATATTTCGATGTTGGAATTCGTGATTATACAGGTGTTGTTATGGAAATTTGAAAGATATATATATTTATATCGTTATTTCCAATACGACATTTGTTAGTCGTAGAATTTGATATTGAATATAAGCCGATATATTTTCTATTCAGAGCCTTGTATTGAATATCGAATGTGATTTGGGTTTGTCGTGAATGGTGTCTTCACTAACACTGTTTTTGAACCCAGTTGAGAAAAGATTAAATCTTTTTATTTAGATTTAATGAAGAGTACCAATTAAATAATATTTAATTGGAATTGAATTGATATTGATTTTTGGGTTTATCGTGAACAGTGTTTTAAATAACACTTGTTCTTTAACCCGGTAATTAATGAATGTGATTTGGGTTTGTCGTGAATGGTGTCTTCACTAACACTGTTCTTGAACCCAGTTGAGAAAAGATTAAATCTTTTTATTTAGATTTAATGAAGTGTACCAATTAAATAATATTTAATTGGAATTGAATTGATATTGATTTTTGGGTTTATCGTGAACCGTGTTTTAAATGACACTGATTCTTTAACCCAGTCACAGATTAAAACTAAGTGGAGTTTTAATGAATCTTTAATTAGATTGAAAAGATCGAGAATGGAGTATCACCAGTTTTGCTCCAGGCGATAGTTAAATCTTTAATTAGATTTGAACGTGAAATTTAGAAACTAACTGTCGGTTAGCTAAGTAGAATGGTTTTCTGGATATTGATCTGATGTTGGTTTCGGCCTTCGGGGTTAATATTTGGGGAATTATTCTCTTGATTAATTTACGGTTAGTGACTAATGAATTGGAATGAGGCGTATGTTGTGTTTGTGTAACACTTTTATAAAATATACGCGAGTTATTCGGGAAGACCGGGTTTATCCCATTCTGAATAACTGATACGACGATAAGTCGAAGATGAAGACGATGGTCGAAGACCGGAAGTCTTCACGTCGTTTGGGTGGTAACTGATGATCTTGATTGGGCTGTACACCCAAGAAGATGGAAACAGTTGGTGATCGTCCAGACGTACTTGGAGATCGATGGATATGCGGGGTACTAGGTGCCTCCGGTTTCGTTCAGACCCAGAACGGACTTGTAAATGGACTGTGTGTCTGACATCGGATTTCATTCTGTGTGACTGATATCGGTTGCATAGGATGGTTTGCCTGTGTGGCATGCTAAGATGCAAATGATCAAGGCTTCTGTTGAAAAGCAAAGTCTTGTGGTGATGATCAAAGCACGGCCTTTGTGGCGTAGCTTTGTGTAACGTTTACTTCGCGAGTTTCACACCCGGTATGAACCAAAAACGGGAGAGGACATCAGGGAGGACTTGCGTTTCTTTCTAGTTAGAAGTGGCGTCAGTGGTTTTACACGCCCTGACGAGTTTGACTTATGTGGTTGTTGCTGTTGCGAGGCGCCTCGGTTATATCGGTTTCGGCCGATGCATTCTGGTCGGCTGACGGACCAGATTTACACCCCATAGGGTGGGGAAACGCATGTTCAGGCATTTTAATCCACATCGGTGGACCGGCCCTGACGATCCAAGGGTCACTCGAGCTCTGATCCTGAGGGGCGGACTAGAGCGTCTCGAATCGGAGAGGATCTTGCCCCTAGCCTCGGTTCATAGATGGAAATCCAATTTCCAAATACGTGACTTTGCGATTTTGATTGTATAACCTATATATGGCGACATAGTGGTATGGGGCATTCATGCCGCCTATGATTGATACTTATGATTTGAAGTGTTTTATACACTATGCACTTATAATAGTATCAAATGATTTGTTTTAAACGTATCAAGCATTCTTTGGCTGTTATAAGGGAAAACCCTATCCTCGACTGCGTTGCATTGTGTGATGGGACCTAGGTCTTATAACAGCTTTATTTTTCTTTATTTAGCATTGCGCTGTTTGTTTTATGCACTGGTATTCTTGGGAGGAAACCCGTTCCGTGTTATACGGCGTGGTCCCTTGATTTACCTAGCTTTAAAAATAAAGATTAACTGTTTTAGTTCTCACACCAGTCACATGACTGACCTGGAGTTTATTGTTTTAACCTAAACTCTGGGTGCCCTTATTTTGACACGGGCAGCTAGTAGTTTTGGTTTTGCAGATTTATATTCACAGGATCCTGGTTTACAGCTGGAACGATATCCGGAAAGCTTTGTATCCGTATATCTCATTCTAGTTGTGTATTGTATTATTTTCCGCTGCTATGTATTTAAATGTAATTTAAATCTCTGATATTTCTGTGTAATATTCCTTTATACTCTGTATATTCTTGTAATCTGATGCACTGTTGTAATATACAATGAAACGTTCTTCTGTATGCGTTCTGTTGTGGCTTGTTCTCGAACTATCCGACGCTTTCCTTTACGGGGAAGTTACGGGTTTTCACAGTTGGTATCAGAGCTTTGGTTTACCAAGCTCAGAGAACAAGACACATTAGAACCCTACGAAAGAATTCGTCAGATATTGGATTAGTAATATCCAATTAGAATGACTCGTTAGAGATGGGATCAGTAGTATCCTAGAACGAGTGTGAAGAGTATATTTTTAACGTGAAAACAAATTTTGTTTTGAAAATTTAAATCAATTATTCGTATTTGATAATCTATTTATATTGAGTTGGACAATCCAGTATATATAGGTTTTGCGTATACGTCTGATCCGCGTGTATTCAAAGTTTTAATATATTGGGTAGATATAGAATCACATTCTAGTTGCCCGGGGATGATTCTGATAATGCTGCAGCGTTACCAGTATTTATTTTCGAGTGACGAAGGTGTGATTTCTATATATTTCCATTAGGCTGGTGTGAGAACCAAAAGTTATATAGTTAGAACACCTTGTTGTGAATTGGCATCAAAACATGATTTTCTGTATATGTATCAAAGTTATGAATTTGAAAACTCTAATTCACTAATTGATTGATGTTTGTGTGGTTTGTTTAGTTGTTTGCTAATTTTGGAACCATTTTGCCTAATAGCACCAAATATTGAATTGTATTGAAAATTGGTCGCATTTGCTTGCATATATATACTTACCTTGAACAGGTCATAGCAAGGAGGCTAGAGCCAGAGAATAAAATTTGTTTGCCCGACAAATAGGTACATGTTTACTACATAATTTCTTGTTTTGTTTGGGTGATGATGATTTTGTGAGCCTATTGGCTAGCCGCTTGGCTTTTTCTTTTTCTTTTTGAGATCTGAAGGACCGGGGAAGCTATTTGAAATTCCCCGATGCTCCCATTGCAGGGGAGGTTATGGCGAAATTTTTCAAAAATTTAGGGTGTTAGCCAAATTTTTTGAGATTTTGAAAATTCTCAGAAACTGAAAAGTTGGAGAATGGAAGCCAGATCGAACGTAGAGTTGATTAATCAAACCACTTTCGACTTTGTTCCTTTTCGGGGACGAAAAGTTTTAAGTGGGGGAGATTGTAACAACCCGTAAAATCTGGGCCAGTTTAAAATTTTTATTTTGGCAATTTTAGCGAATTTTGATTATTTAAAATGTATTATTTTAAATAATATCGACGAGAAATTTATTTTGAATAGAATTCAACGTATATATATTATACGCGTCGTCGCTAGAATATAAATATTTATATATAATTATAAAAGGAATTGAAAATGGCGCGGTAGTTCGAAAATTCGATTTCTAATTTCAAATGAATATACAGAATTCGTTATAAGTCAGAATTGAACGAAACAAGAAATATTTGAATCTGTATAACTATATCTTTGTAACGAAATTAACAAACTGAGATTTCATCTTAGAAATGATAAGATATGTCCAGTTTAAAATTAGAAATAGTCGCTGTGGAATTTATATATATTTTTATATATATAAGGCCCTTAAAAATAGCAATTTTGCAAACGACCTCGGATTCCGACGAAACCAGTTTTGTTGGGTCCGTGGTGTTAAGTTATTGCTAGATTTCAAATTTCATAATTTTTCGAATCAATATGTGAGCATGGCAAATGAAAACGCGTTTGACCAGTTTCAGTTGATTTTAATCGACTGGAAATTGACCATTTTTCAAACAGTCTCAGAATTCGACGAAACTAGTTTTGTTAGGACCGTATCGTCAATACGAAGCTAGAAAATATTTTTCGGGAATTTTTCTAGTTAATATGTGGCCCCGGGAATTTGAAATGTACGTTTAAAATTCAATATAATGATTTAAATGTAAATTCAACAGAAACTGTTCAAAGTGATCGAATCAGCTTGCGATACATATCCCATTGTGTTCGGAATGGGGGTTAAACGCTATGGACGACAGGTAGTGGGCCTCGTTTAGATGACGTATGTAGAAAGTCAACTAATAAAATAATAATAATAATAATAATAATAAAAAAAGAATCTCTTTCTCCTTATTCATATCAGACCCCCCCCCCCCCCCCGATTAATTTCATTTCTCACGATAGAAAGAAAAAAAAAAAAAAAAAAAAAAAAACCCTAGATATCGACAGCCGCCCCCCCCCCCCCCCCCGAAGCGCTGCCGCGCATCGCCGCACCTCCCCCCCTCCCTCGTCGGACCCGCCGAACTCCCCCCCCTCCCTCGACGAAGCCGCCGAACTCCCCCCCCCCTCCCTCGACGAAGCCGCCGAACCCCCCCTCCCTCGATGAAGCCGCCGAACCCCCCCTCCTGAAGTGCCGCCGACGACAGTTTCACCCCCCTTTTTTCTTCAAAGTGCTGTAAGTTTTTAATTTATTTACTTTATTTTTATTTAAAACAGAAAATCGATTTTTTAAACGATAGAAAAAAAAACTGATTTAGGTTAAAAAAAAAAAAAAATATAAAACTGATTTAGGTTTAGAAAAATATAAAACTGATTTTAGGTTTAAGAATGTAAGACTGAGATTTTATATATAGTAAAACTGAATTTAAAAAGAAAAATAAAAACTGTTTTAAAAGAAGAAACTAAAAACTGGATTTTCTTTTTATGATATAAAAACAGAACTGATTTAAAAGAATAATAAAAACTGCATTTTGAAAAAGGATTTAAAAACTGCATTTTTATAAAAGAGAAAAAAAACTGATTTTTGGTTATATTTAAAGAAAACTGATTTTTGATAATATGAAAAAAACTGATTTTTGTTTGGTTTAAAACTGATTGGTTTAAAGGAAATTCAAAACTGATTTTTAAAAGTATTTTAAACTGATTTTATTTTAAAAAGAAAATGGTTTAAATTTAAAAAGAAAAGGTTTAAACTTGAAAGGTAAAAGAGTTAAACTTTAAAAAGTAAGAGAAAAGATTTGATCTTTTGAAATAAAAATTCGATTTTTATATATTGAACTTCGAAATAAAAATTCGATTTTTATATATTGAACTTCGAAATAAAAATTCGATTTTTATATATTGAACTTCGAAATAAAAATTCGATTTTTATTTATTGAATAGCGAAATAAAAATTCGATTTTTATATATATAGTGGCCTTGGGCAGCGAAGGTGACAAAAAGGCGAAACGACGAAGACTTCTGCAAAAGAAGTGCCGTGGAGCTAGGATAGCAATAGGTGAGAACTTCTCACTCAAATTCTATTTTTCTAGTTATATATATATACTAGGATGCAGACGGTGCTTATTAGAAGCACCCGACACCCGTCCACATACCATGGACTTGTTTGTTTGGTTGTGTAGTTGGTTAGATTATTTGATTTGAATTTGATTGTTTGGTGAATTTGATTGATATGTGAATGGCGTGGGCCTTCACTAGACCGGGGATAAGGCTAGGCCTTGTCCCGTTTCTAGTATCGTGCCGTTATGCCGCCGAAATTTTCTAAAATATGTTAGAAAAATAAAAATATCATTTTATAGAATAAATGAATTGAATAGAAATTCATAGATTGAAATAAAATGTTTTATCGTTAAAAATATAATTTTTAACGTGAAGTGAATAAAATAAAATATTCATTTATAAACCGGACGGTTTGTTTATGTACACCTATTTGAATGACATTGATTGGGACGATAAATTTTACACATCGCCCAACAGCACAAATAAAATAGGTGTTTGATTGTTTGAAACCCCACACGGGTGTTGGGATGAAATTTGAAGTTCACTCATCCTGATTGATTAAATATGTCGATCGATTGATTGACATGCTGTTGTAAGCGTTAGATATCTATATTTGATGCTTATACAGTGTAGTGCACTTTGGTTGATGGTTGATTATTTTCAATGTTATTATATACATGTGTTGTATGAAAATCCATATAATCAACTTTATATGGTAATTGATTGGGCCTCATTCCAATTTGAAAAATAAAGAATATTATAAAATAAAAGTTCATATGTTGACAGTACTCATCCATTGAGATTGGTCATGTGTTGAACGAAATATTTTGATAATAACAACTATTTTGAAAAAGAAATATTTGGAATAGAATATTTGAAAATAGAAATTTATGGAGCCGTGTTGATTAGATTGACGCCATTTTGACGTGAACGATATTTATATCGATTTTAAAACGATTTCGAAATGAAATGAATTGAAAACGATTTCGAAATGAATTGAATTGAAAACGATTTCGAAATGAATTGAATTGAAAACGATTTCGAAATGAATTGAATTTAAAACGATTTCGAAATGAATTGAATTGAAAACGATTTCGAAATGAATTGAATTGAAAACGATTTCGAAATGAATTGAATCGAAAACGATTTCGAAATGAAATGAATCGAAAACGATTTCGAAATGAATTGAATTGAAAACGATTTCGAAATGAATTGAATTGAAAACGATTTCGAAATGAATTGAATTGAAAACGATTTCGAAATGAATTGAATTGAAAACGATTTCGAAATGAATTGAATTGAAAACGATTTCGAAATGAATTGAATTGAAAACGATTTCGAAATGAATTGAATTGAAAACGATTTCGAAATGAAATGAATTGAAAACGATTTCGAAATGAAATGAATTGAAAACGATTTTGAAATGAATTGAATTGAAAACGAATTCAAATTGAATCGAAAGTGAATTGAAATGAATTCAAATTGAATTGAAATTTGAATTGAATAGAAATGAATTTTAAAACGAATTTATAAAGAAGAATTCAATTTTAATTTGAATTGAAAAGAAAGTTGAAATAGCTTTTGAAACGATTTTAAAACTATTTATATAATTCGTTTTAAATAGAAATCGACGAAGTATATATTATATATATTATATATATAATATAATGGCCTGAATAGAACGCGCCGCGCCGCGGCAGTTCGCGAATTTCGACCATTTATTTCTAACGGACATTACGGGAGATCCGACCGTCGGATTCTCCTAAAACCGGAACCGTTGGGTTCGTATCGAAAAGAGCTTTCTAATGAATGTTAGAAATTTGAAATCTAACGGTTGGATTTGGAATTATGTCCAAATCAAATTCGAAAAAGGTCGCTATAAGTGCAGTTCGATGGCTATTGTTGGAAATCGACTGTACGGGCCTTGATAAAATTATTAAAAATAGTAATAATTTGTGTAAAATCATAAGAAATGATTTGGGAAGAATTGGGATGAAAAACTCCATATTTGAAAAGATAAAAATAGATTTTTATCGAATTGAACTAGTTTTGAACTAGAATTATAATTCTATTTATTTTTAAATAAATAAATTGAATTTAAAAAGGGTTTTAAAAATAACCAAAATTTCCAATGATTGCATTGGAGTCGATTTGAATCGAAATTGTCTTCGGAATATTTCGATGTTGGAATTCGTGATTATACAGGTGTTGTTATGGAAATTTGAAAGATATATATATTTATATCGTTATTTCCAATACGACATTTGTTAGTCGTAGAATTTGATATTGAATATAAGCCGATATATTTTCTATTCAGAGCCTTGTATTGAATATCGAATGTGATTTGGGTTTGTCGTGAATGGTGTCTTCACTAACACTGTTTTTGAACCCAGTTGAGAAAAGATTAAATCTTTTTATTTAGATTTAATGAAGAGTACCAATTAAATAATATTTAATTGGAATTGAATTGATATTGATTTTTGGGTTTATCGTGAACAGTGTTTTAAATAACACTTGTTCTTTAACCCGGTAATTAATGAATGTGATTTGGGTTTGTCGTGAATGGTGTCTTCACTAACACTGTTCTTGAACCCAGTTGAGAAAAGATTAAATCTTTTTATTTAGATTTAATGAAGTGTACCAATTAAATAATATTTAATTGGAATTGAATTGATATTGATTTTTGGGTTTATCGTGAACCGTGTTTTAAATGACACTGATTCTTTAACCCAGTCACAGATTAAAACTAAGTGGAGTTTTAATGAATCTTTAATTAGATTGAAAAGATCGAGAATGGAGTATCACCAGTTTTGCTCCAGGCGATAGTTAAATCTTTAATTAGATTTGAACGTGAAATTTAGAAACTAACTGTCGGTTAGCTAAGTAGAATGGTTTTCTGGATATTGATCTGATGTTGGTTTCGGCCTTCGGGGTTAATATTTGGGGAATTATTCTCTTGATTAATTTACGGTTAGTGACTAATGAATTGGAATGAGGCGTATGTTGTGTTTGTGTAACACTTTTATAAAATATACGCGAGTTATTCGGGAAGACCGGGTTTATCCCATTCTGAATAACTGATACGACGATAAGTCGAAGATGAAGACGATGGTCGAAGACCGGAAGTCTTCACGTCGTTTGGGTGGTAACTGATGATCTTGATTGGGCTGTACACCCAAGAAGATGGAAACAGTTGGTGATCGTCCAGACGTACTTGGAGATCGATGGATATGCGGGGTACTAGGTGCCTCCGGTTTCGTTCAGACCCAGAACGGACTTGTAAATGGACTGTGTGTCTGACATCGGATTTCATTCTGTGTGACTGATATCGGTTGCATAGGATGGTTTGCCTGTGTGGCATGCTAAGATGCAAATGATCAAGGCTTCTGTTGAAAAGCAAAGTCTTGTGGTGATGATCAAAGCACGGCCTTTGTGGCGTAGCTTTGTGTAACGTTTACTTCGCGAGTTTCACACCCGGTATGAACCAAAAACGGGAGAGGACATCAGGGAGGACTTGCGTTTCTTTCTAGTTAGAAGTGGCGTCAGTGGTTTTACACGCCCTGACGAGTTTGACTTATGTGGTTGTTGCTGTTGCGAGGCGCCTCGGTTATATCGGTTTCGGCCGATGCATTCTGGTCGGCTGACGGACCAGATTTACACCCCATAGGGTGGGGAAACGCATGTTCAGGCATTTTAATCCACATCGGTGGACCGGCCCTGACGATCCAAGGGTCACTCGAGCTCTGATCCTGAGGGGCGGACTAGAGCGTCTCGAATCGGAGAGGATCTTGCCCCTAGCCTCGGTTCATAGATGGAAATCCAATTTCCAAATACGTGACTTTGCAATTTTGATTGTATAACCTATATATGGCGACATAGTGGTATGGGGCATTCATGCCGCCTATGATTGATACTTATGATTTGAAGTGTTTTATACACTATGCACTTATAATAGTATCAAATGATTTGTTTTAAACGTATCAAGCATTCTTTGGCTGTTATAAGGGAAAACCCTATCCTCGACTGCGTTGCATTGTGTGATGGGACCTGGGTCTTATAACAGCTTTATTTTTCTTTATTTAGCATTGCGCTGTTTGTTTTATGCACTGGTATTCTTGGGAGGAAACCCGTTCCGTGTTATACGGCGTGGTCCCTTGATTTACCTAGCTTTAAAAATAAAGATTAACTGTTTTAGTTCTCACACCAGTCACATGACTGACCTGGAGTTTATTGTTTTAACCTAAACTCTGGGTGCCCTTATTTTGACACGGGCAGCTAGTAGTTTTGGTTTTGCAGATTTATATTCACAGGATCCTGGTTTACAGCTGGAACGATATCCGGAAAGCTTTGTATCCGTATATCTCATTCTAGTTGTGTATTGTATTATTTTCCGCTGCTATGTATTTAAATGTAATTTAAATCTCTGATATTTCTGTGTAATATTCCTTTATACTCTGTATATTCTTGTAATCTGATGCACTGTTGTAATATACAATGAAACGTTCTTCTGTATGCGTTCTGTTGTGGCTTGTTCTCGAACTATCCGACGCTTTCCTTTACGGGGAAGTTACGGGTTTTCACATAAATCAAGCAAATTATTTTATCATTGGATAAATTGCATATATAAGTCTGAACTTATACAGAGGAGTGGGACTCGGTTTTGACACCGATATGTTAAGTAGAATGTGAACTCAACATTTGTAAAAGGAACTATTGTTGAGATTAAGTTGTTAGAAATAAAAAGGAGTTATCGAATATTAGTTATTCGAATAGAGTTAAAAGGAGTTATCGAATATTAGTTATTCGAATAGAGTTAAAAGGAGTTATCGAATATTAGTTAATCGATTAGAGTTAATTCGAATAGAGTTAATTGAATTAGAGTTAGTCGAATATTAGTTATTCGAAAGGAGTTATCGAATATAGTTTATTCGAAAAGAAGTTAATCAAAAGAAGTTAATCAAAAGAAGTTAATCAAAAGGAGTTAATCGAAAGGGGTTAATCGAATATAGTTTATTCGAAAGGAGTTAATCGAATATAGTTTATTCGAAGAGAGTTAATCAAATATAGTTTTTTCGAAAAGGAGTTATCGAATAGAGATTTTTCGAAAGAGGATTATACGTTGGAATTCGATTTTTTCGAATTCGGGAAAGTACTATTCACTTTCCGTTTTTAATTAAGATTTGTTTATTTATGAATAAATTAGTTGTTTGTTTATATATCCAAATTAATAAATAAAAGTTAAACTTAAGTTCTTATATTTCGGAAGCTTGGGATTATAACACTATTGTTATAATCAAATGATTTCTGTGAAAAAGTGGATTCGTAAACAGAATCCGAGGGTTTCGTAAGGAAGTTTGTTAAAGAGTTAAGAGGTGAACTTTGTCTAAGGTTAGAAATGTTGTTCAGTTAAGGTCCGAGAGGTAGTTATACCCCAACTTGATTGACTCCATTTTTAACTAAGGAATGGTTAAGGTTCGATAGTGAAAGTTGATTAAGTAAATTTAGTTAATGAGTGTAATGTTTTGAGTTGGCATAGTACTGTTTTATTTAGACATCTGTTTAAATCCCATGAAGGAGTTTTGGAAATGTTTTCCAAATAAGAATCAGAAATGTTTTCTAATATAAAAAATAAGAGATGAGAATAAAAATGGAAACGTTTTCCAATATCAATAAGGTATATTTTCTAAAATTAGAAAGTAAGAATTTCTATATATATATATATATATATGTGTGTGTGTGTGGAAATAGGAAATGGGTAAATGAATAAATTAATGATAGATTAATTTAAGAGTTAAATGATGATTGATCGATAGAATTTCCATCTGAAAATAATATTTTTGTTTGTACACATGTTTTTCTTTGATAGTTAAATCACCGACTATCGAAGTTTTTAACCATTTTTCCATCGTCAATATGGAGAGGCCGGGATCATATTCATTACCTGAAAACCACTCTATATGGACGTTAGCGTTGCGATCAAATATGATGAAGATAACTGAAGACGAAGTTATGCATGGGTTGTCCTCTTTACAGAATAGTGCCTTCGGTTTGTCCAGTCCCAGGATGACGTGTATGGAAGAATGTCTGACAGAGTATATTTGATAGATCGCGTAAGTTGATCTCTTCAAACATATTTATGTTTGGTGGTGGAGGAATTCGTTTCTCTTAGCTTTATACCCGTGTTTTTTTTGGAGAAATCAATTCGTGATTTGGTCGGTATGACAATGTGACATTCAAAGTGAATAATTGTGTGATCTGTCAGAGATAAGCATGGCTTCTAGCCTCACAACCGGTAAATGAAAAAAATCGGGCAGGTAGCATGGCTATATGGGTTGCTTCCATTAGGGTGTATTATCACATATCTAGAGATATTCATTTCATTCTTTAATCTATTCGATGTTGTCCCATTCGAAACAGTTGTTGATCCCAACCGTTGGTGATATACATTCGATACACTCAAGAGAAATGAGTGGTCGGTCATGTGTGGCCGGGTTGTAAGATGTTCTTGTTGAACCCAATGTATTCCTCTCTAGAGGTACACTATCGGAAGGTGGTTCCATACCTTGTCATAGTTGGTAATCCATTATCCAATAAGTGCTTGCGGTTTTGATTGTATAATATATATGTAGAACGTGAGATGAAAGCGTTTCTGCTAGATGGTTATTATATTGTGGTTGACAGACACTATCATAATATCAAAAGAATTTTGATATAAAGACTATTTTGGATTCTCATAAGGGAAATATCGGCGTGGTCTTATGAGATATCGTTTAATTGCTCAAACTGTTTTAAACTATTTTACTCACACCAGTCACATGACTGACCCAGAGTTTATTTTGTTTTGTTTTTCCTAAAATCTTGGGTGCCCAATTTTGTACGGGTAGTTAAGTAGTCAGGATTTTACATATATACTAAAGGAGCTTGGAGTAGGAGGCTTTAGGATTGTATAGCTATTGTTATTTCCGTTGTGTTGTAAGTGTTGTACTCTGATAATGTTATTGTATACATATACTGATTTTATTTCAAAGATATGTTATCTATTATATGTTGTTCGTTCCGCTGTGAGATTCGTGTTACTCTGATGTTGTATGTTCTTCTTCTTCTATTCTAAGTTTCTATCTTGTCCATTCTCACCATCTAATTTCTTTCATGGAATATCCAGTATTTCCGATGCTTGGATTGTCGACATTGAGTTTATGTCGATACCCAAGGTCGCGAATTCCCCGGGCCGTTATAGACAATACACACTGATAGGTTTGTGGAGGAAGTGGAAGAGCTAAGAAGTGAAAAAAATAAAGAAATGAATGTCACGATTAACAAACTACTAAGGGATTTAGGTTCCATGCAGGAGGAGATGAATTCTATGCAAGAGTTTATACGAGGGTTAAGCCGGGAGCAAGAATTAGAGATATGACATGCTTTATGAGTTATTCTTATTTTGGCAGTGGGTTTGATGTTCAATTTGTATAAGGTACATTATATGATGTTTGAATTAGATTAAACGAGAATGTTTGAGTTTTGTAGCAACTTTATTTTATTGTTTGTTGCACGTGAATTGTTTTAAATACATTTCTAGTGACCCTCCTTCTCGGTCGATACAAATCGATCGTTAAACTGACTTAAATCGAAACAAAAAGGCGGATAGGCTAACTTTGGGTTCATAACACATCAGAACAAACAACAAAAAACTTTTATAAACATCATAATAATGTTACATCAGAGTACAGAATATCAGAGTATCGATAATAATACAGCGGAAATTTACAATAAATGTAATACAATGCAGCAGAAACAAATAAACTAACACAGCGGAAGACCATCAATGCTCTGGACATAGCTTTAAGCTTCGATCTAGAATCCTGCTAAATGAAATAATCTGCAAAACCAAAAATACTGACTGCCCGTGTGGAAAATATGGGCACCCAGAGTTTTGGTAGAAACATTAAACTTCGAGTCAGTCATGTGACTCGTGTGAGAACTCAAAAAAGTTATTAAACTTTACTTTAAAATAAGGTAAATCATGGGACCATGTTGTATGTCACGGGATGGGTTTACTATAACGGCCCGAAAATTTTGACTATTAGAATATAAATTTAATCAATTTTATATGAATACTTGAGTTGAAATATCTAATATATGGTTTTATGTATGAATTAAATTTAATATTTAATTCAAAATGGTTGATTGGTAATCGGATATTTAATGTTGAATATTTGAATGAATTCGGCTGAATATTTGAATCAAAATTGGAATTCGATTGGAAAATATAAATGGTTGAATTTAAAAATATACGTTTTTATTAAACGAATTGGAGATTTTATTATTGAAATATATTGGGAATCGGCTTAGAGATGTGTATATGTGTATATACAAAGAAACTGAAATTTATATTTCAAATTTGAAATGAAACGGAACTGTTGGTGAACAAAACGGAATTAAATCAATGAACCAATAAATAATATAAAAATTAAAATAATGCTATATACAGTAGAGACGAATTATGACCAAACTGTTTTTATTAGATTCAGAATGCAAAGACGAAATGGTACGTATAATTTTTGTTGCGTTTGGAAGTGGTGTTAACGGTATGAACATGGGGTGTTCAACAATTGTTTATTGTACAATGTAATATTAAATTAAACCGATTAAGCCTTCCCCAGAAATTTCTCACCGACCTGTTTGTTGGAATTCACGGTTACCTAAGCCTAGTGATAAAACATCGTTCTTACCCTTTAATTTTTCCTCTATAAAAGAATCTTGTATTTCCTAAATTCATTGAGGAACAAAATCGTTTCTTTTTAGTGGCCGAATTCCCCAAATTACTCCAGCCCAAATTCATTTTTCCCAAATTCGTTTTCCTTCTCAAATCAAAACATGGCCACCGCACTTGTCACCTCCTATTAGACGCAGATCGACGGAAAGCGCCTTCCACCCGCGTGCGTTGACCATCACGAAGCCAAAACCTTTACCCTAAATCGTTCGCCACCTCATCCCTCTGTTCAGTCGAAGTCCACGCTGATCATTCCTTCTAGAAAAGAAAGCTTGAGTCGCCAGTCCCAAAAACCTTTCGATTCTCGCAGCCACCGACTTGTTCTATCGCTCCTTGGAATTCGTGTCGCCACCATCATCCCTACTAACCGCAGCCGTCACGTGCGCCAACCGAAATCGCTCCACCGTTGCGGTAGTAGGTGAGCACTCACTCACAATTGATCTTTGATTCAGGTTTATTAACTTATATTGTTATGCTAAATAAATAGTTAAATTGGGTTGCCGGTTTGGATTGTTCGTTACATGTTTGTTGCCTTGTTGATTGGAACCATATATAAACCATGAAACCCTGTTGCTCACCCTGTAGCCATGCGTATAAAATGGCCTGTATTGACCTTATGGCTCAGTTGATTTGTGCGTGATTTTAACCATTTCTTCCATTGTTTATTCTCGGAAATGCTGAGTTCGATCTTTGGACATACATGTTTTTATCTTGGCTGTAGCATGTAGAAATTCTCTACTAATTTTTAATTGGAAATAATCATATGTATGTAACTTTTGGGTCACTTTATATTTTCACGTTTTACTGCCAACTCAAGGCTAGAAGTTTAGTTGCCGATTTGGAAATTTTATACATATGTATGCCCTATGATTAGCACATTATTGTCTCACACTTGTACACTTTTTCCTCAAATGATTTGTAGCTGAAGTACCCTACTTGTGTCTATGGAAACAGTAAAAATCCATCTTGCTGCCACTGTGGCACAAGACTTTACTTGGGGAATGTTGAAAATGGGTGTCGTACTTAACCACATTTTGTTTATGTGTTAACTGGAAGTGTATACCTATGATGTGCACCTGCCATGGTCTTAAAACTGCTCTTACCCTTATCTGAGTAGGCTGATACGTGCGCAGGTGCCTTTGTCAGCTTAAAGTATGTATTTCTTTGCTCCTAGCTTGCTTTCTTGATGGCAGCTATATGTTGTGTATATATCTCATGCCTTGAAATTGAATGACCTTATCTTGTCAATATATGCCGTTATACACGTTGAGATATATACATATATGCCCAGGCCACTATTTAATGGTACACCTAAAACATATGGATCAATAGGTGTATGCCACTAGCCTACATGGTTGCATGCCTCTTTGTTGTTTAGAAGCCGCGGTAGTGTAGCAAGTTGCACCTGGAATAAAATGAATTGCTCAATCACTTCATTATATGAAACTGTCATATATATAAGTCATTTAAGAATATTTGTATTACCAGAACTTGGGTTAACATAAATATACATGCTATAGCACCCTGTTTATCTCAATAGAACACTGCAAATGTATGGTGATTTTACTCACCAACCCCTGTAGTAATAACGAATGTAGAAATGTTCATTGTTATAAAATACTGAAATTGCTACCATGTTGTTCTATACTAAATTTATATTTAGAATTTTTGCACTTGCTAATCATTTATAAGTTGTGCCCATCTTTATTCAGTAACACTTGTTCACATGAGCATCATCTATAAGTTATGCTCATTGCTTGCCTTTAACCTTCTTACCATCTTCTTAAAACAAAAGATTTCTGACTGTCCTTAGTTATGTGTCATTTGGTGTGTATCCCTGTACTTCATTGAACTACACTAGTTGGTATGTAGCATTAAGTTGAAATTGCCTACTTACATGTTAGTCGAGGGAAAAATTGAAGCATCTATATAAAATCTAATTATCTACTATATGTGTAAACTGGAAGCATACCAGTAACCCTTTTGTTAATTAAGAAAAACACCCATGCTTGTGCAACCTACTCATGCTTTGCCTAAATTTGAACTGGGCTTCCTATATAAGTTGTGTAGGAGGACTGCATTATGTAGTCATGAATACTCCCTTTATTAGTTCACTTGCAAATTTGATGTGAATTGTGCATATGAGTGATGCTATTATGTGTTTGCTTGAGAATTTGCATACTAGATCAAAGCTTGGCATAACTTTCATTTCTTATGTCATTAGTCTATATCACAAGAATGTAGTATGTGCATGGGAAATTTCTTGGGAAATTTTGACATATTCGAATATTATAAACATATTTTTCAAGTTAGAATCCTAGAACTTGTATTTTCCCGGACATGTATTCAGTTGGAACAGTTTCACCTATGCGTTTCCTTTTGCATTATAACCTGTGGTACCAAAATCAATGCGGCCTTGTACCCCTATACTTGTATTTGCTATATCCTGGTCCAAGAATGCTGAGGTAGTGTACACGTGTACTCGTATACGTGTGTACATGCAGGCTTCTGGAACTGTCCGTCCCTGACCTGAAACGGATATGCGCCGATGTTACACTTGATTCTCTGATATTTTTGTATATATGTTTTTAGTATATATATGTGGTGGCTGTTGTAAACATATGTATATATATACCACCATATGTGTGTATATATGTCGTCAGCATACATACATATGTGAACCCATATGCTATTTGTTTTGTTTCATCCCAAGTGGCTATGATATATTTTGGTAGTTCCTCAAGGGTTCGATGTACTCTAAGTTTAGTGAATTATTAGATTAACTACTTATTTAGTTTCTATTGAAGTTAATTTACTTGAACAAATGATTAATCCTGACTCGAGTGTTTTATGTTTTTGTATGGAACGTTCGGGTCAGACCCGAGCAATACAGATTTAAAGATTACAACACAAGATTCGAAGATTGGCAAAGCTAGGGATTCCAAAGACGGCGCACTCTGAAGATTTTTAAACCAGTAAATATTTTCTTGTATTAAATTATTTCTTTTAAATTCCGTTGTATATAAAAGTATTGTACTTCAAATTCTGATTTATAAATAAAAGATTTATTCTGTTATTCAATAACGTGTCATTTATTCTGTGTTTTTTGTGTTAATTCTTTTTTTGAACTCTGTAAGCTAAATATGTTCGGTCGATTTGTATGTTTTAATTTGGTTTAATTACTGGTTTGAAGCGGTCAAAAAGGCAGAACGTTACAAGTGGTATCAGAGCTTTGGTTTATTCAAAGCTTAGCTTATTGGGTTTAAAAATGGATTTTGAAAATAAAAAGGTTTTAAAATTTTTTAAAGTATAAATAATTTCATAATAAATTTTGGAAGGTTAATTATTTATGTTAAGTATTTTGAAACTAATACAGTGGAACAAAAATTTATTTTAAGATTTAATTTTTTTGGAATCCTCGGTCTTCGGATCCAGGCTTGCGAGGCCCAATCTTGGTAAGGTCCTCTTAGATTTGAATTTATAACCCATCATCGAATGGTATCTAAGGAAGATAAGTGTAAGAGAATAAACGAATCGCTTTTCTAATTGTGTATTTAAGAAATCAAAGACAACTGAAACTGATCTGAAATAAGAATTCCGATGAGAATTTGGGTAAAAAGGAAAATCTGAAATCGTTTCAAAGATGAAACGATGAATTTTATTTCGATATTTGGAATATAAATTAATGAAAATAAAATATAAAATATTATAATTGGAATTCAATGATCTCAGATTTTATTTAGATTATTAGAACATGACAAGATAAATTATAATTGGTTTCAAACCAATAATGTATAATCGAACACGTGAATTCGATAACAAGCTATGAACTTGTTAATTTATTAACAAGAAGTGAATTGGAAATGAGAAGTTAGGTTACGAATGAAGAGAGATTTGAATCGATAAAAAAATCTAATTATATATGACGGGTCCAGATTCCTATAAAAAAAATAACATTCACTTTTTAGAAGTAAATAATGTTTGGAAGCAAAAGTGTTGCAAATTAAATTGGAGATAGAGGTGATGAAGTTAACTAGTACGGTGATATTATTCTTACGTTCAGAATATAAATCAAATGAGATTTTCCGAAGTTCCGAATATGGTATCGAATTACAGATTATTCAAAAAGAAGGTTATTCGTGGGAATCAATTATGTCGAATTTCAAGAGAATGTTATTTACTTTCCATTTTAATTTAAAATTTAATGCATTATTAAATTGTTTATTCAGATTAATGAATAAGGTATATTTTAAAATTAAATATTTCATACGCAAGAATTATGGTTATAATCAACGGTTTCCGTAAAAGATGTAAATTCTTAGCTTGAATCGGAAGTTATGAGAATAAGTGTTTTTATTCGAAGTTGTGAATTTTATCTGTTTCGAAGTTAATAATGTTGTTCAGTTAAGGTACAAGAGGTAAATATACCCCAACTTGATTCACTTGATTGTTGACTAAGAAATGATTAAGGTTCAATAGCCAAAGTAGTTAAGCAAAGTAAGTAAATGAGAGTCAGCAGTTAAGTGAAAATTGTGGTGTTTTACTTAACATCTGTTTTAATTCAAATAATGAATTTAGAAATGTTTTCTAGGAAAATGAAGTATGTTTTCTATCGAAAATAAAGATATGTGAACATATGAAAATGTTTTCCAATGGTAATAAAGAGATTTTCTAGAATTAAATTGAATATGATAATTGAAACGTTTTTCAAAAGATCATGAGAGGATAATGGATTTTAATAAGTCAGAATGGCAAGAATACAAGTACAAAAAAAAACCATATGTCGAGAACGAAGGGTGACCGAGCGTAAAGGAAGTGGATTTGGAAATTTTGAATTGCATAAGAAATGATTCGATAAGAAATTATGAAGTGGAATTAAGGAAGTTGAAAACTGACCGGAGATTAGTCGAGTTGAATGAACTTTCTGAGTGTCGATCTGATGTTGGTTTCGGCCTTCGGGGTTGATACATAGGGTGTTGTTCGCTTGCTAATTTACGGTTGAAGGATGTGAATATGGAAATGTAATAATGCATGAATGAGAAATTGTTATAGAAATGGAAATTTTGAAATTTTAGAGTGTAAAGATTTGAATTAAGTAATGAACTTAATAATCGGAAAATTTGAAGAAAATTTGGTTGGTAACCAGTAGGTTCATAAATCTGAATTGAAAAGATATCAGATATCTGGATTGATTAAGAAATCAAAACTAAAATTTTGGAAATTTGAATGAAAATTGGAGAATATTCGATTTCAGATATTGAATATAGAAGTTTTCGAAGCTCATATGAGAAATGTATATGAATCTAGCGAACTTGGAAACTACATACCGGAAGGTAATAGACTGAGATAAAATCTTATATAACAAAATATATATAAAAACAATGGGTTGAAAAACGTTATTTGGAAATTAAATCTTATGTAAGTTGACATAAGTATGATTTATGAGGATTTTGAAATGAAGTACTATATATATAGTATCAAATGTTTTGAATCAAGATAAGGGAAGTACCATCCTTCTCCTTTGAATTTCGAGCTTAGTGAAATGTGCTGCTGGTTGTAGTAGGATGTCCGGACATAAACTCGAGTTGTCATTGTTCCTTGAAGAACACGACCATGTAGCGTAATTCGCAGGGCTGAGATGGCCTACGGCAGACAGATGTTTCTTGGGAGAACCAAGCGTAACCATTGTGTCTGCTGCGATCTATAGTCGTAATAATGGCGTAATCCGCGGAGTTGTGAAAGTTACGGGTATGGATGTTTCCTGAGGGAATCAGGCGTAATCATTGTGTACCTGCGGTCCACATGGCATATTTACAAGTGAAAGAGATGCAACTACTAGATTTACTAAAGGTAAAATAGAGCCATGTAATGTGTGAGATATCTTAGTGATAGTGAGCCGCCTGATTGATGCAACACTGTGTCTTCAAGACTTGATTGGCCTTCGAGACCTGATTTGTCTTTATGGCTTGGTTTATCCTCATGACTTGAAGTTTTCATAATTCCATGATTTGTTTTGAGACCCTGAAAGAGAGTAGTCAGCGCTCAAAGACCTCAGTTTACCTTTTGACTCTTAAATATCGTCTGTTGATCTGTCCATGACGAAATTCGCAGGGAAGTGATTTCCTATGGATACAAATGTTTTCTGGGGGATCCAGACGAAACTATAATGCATCTGCGATTCATGAACAATCAACATACCAATATCACTTTGGTACTTTCCTAATTTGTTTTTAAAGGAAGTTTTGAAATATTTTTCACTGGAGGTTGAAGAAAGGATATTTAGTACTTAAAGATTTTAGTCATGCGCCTGGCCAGCGTATGCCTAACATCTGTGAGAACGATAATAGACTTGTCAAACTTCGAGTTATCAAATATTTTTAAATAAATAATTTGAAATTAAAATAAGAGGATTTCGATGTATTTCAATAGCTTTGAAATAATATTACAAATATTTTCTATACGAAATTCATGTTACGTATAAAGTTATAAAAGATTTCGGATTTTAGAAAATTTCAAGTTTTTAATTTACAAATTGATGACTTAAAGAAGAGGTATTATTTACACTCTTTATTGGGTATTAGGAAAGATTAAATGAATGGAATGTAAGGAGATTGGATTGAGGGTTGCTAAGCCTAGACCCGTTACAGTTGCAACGATGGATAAATAACATTAGTAGATTATGTTTATAATGAAATTTGGGATAACATGAGATGCATAAATCCAGATTTGGCAGAGTTTGGAATTTAAAAAGAGGTTAGTTTTGAAAGAAATCAAATGAATAAATAGAATGAGAAATATCTTAAAATAACTCGAGATAAAAAACGGGTCTAAGAAAATTGATTGGAATTTAAAGAGCATGGAAATAGATAAAATCGTATTGATCGAAATTGATCCCGACCATAAGAAAGAAAATTTGATTTTCTGAATTAATTGAATATGATAAACGAAAGGGGATCGATGATATAATTATCGATGTTCAATCTAGATGTGGAAAATTTCACATAAATATGGAAATTTGAAGTATATGTGAGTATAACCCTAACAATCTCTCATTTTCGGGGACAAAAAGTTTTAAGGGGGCGAAATTGTAACGGTCCGGAAATTTTGACTACTGGAATACAAATTTAATCAATTTTATATGAATACTTGAGTTAAAATATTATGTATGAATTTAATTTAATATTTAATTCAAAATGGTTGATAGGTAATCAGATATTTAATGTTGAATATTTGAATTGAATTTGGCTGAATATTTGAACAAGATTGGAATTCAACTGGAAAATATAAACGGTTGAACTTATAAATATACGTTATTATTAAACGAATTGAAGATTTTATTATTGAAATATATCGGGAATCTGCTTAGAGATGGGTATATGTGTATATATAAAGAAACTGAAATTTATGTTTCAAATTTGTAATGAAACGGAACTGTTGGTGAACAAAACGAAATTAAATCAATGAACAAATAAATAATTAAAAACTTAAAATAACGCTGTATACAGCACGGATGAATTATGACCAAACCGTTTTTATTAGATTCAGAACGCAAAGACGTAATGGTACGTATAATTTTCATTGCGTTTGGAAGTGGTGCTAATAGTACGAACATGGGGTGTTCAACAATTGTTTACGGCACAACGTAATATTAAATTAAATCAGATTAAGCCTTCCCCAGAAATTTCTCACCGATCTGTTTGTTGGAATTCACGGCTACCTAAGCCTAGTGATAAAACATCGTTCTTATCCTTTAATTTTTCCTCTATAAAAAATCTTGTATTCCCTCAATTCATTGAGGAACAAAATAGTTCTTTTTAATGGCCGAATTCCCCAAATTACTCCAGCCCAAATTCATTTTTCCCAAATCCGTTCTTCTTTCTCAAATCAAAATATGGCCATCGCACTTCATCAGACGCAGATCGACAGAAAGCACCTTCCACCCGTGTGCATTGGCCATCGCGAAGCCAAAACCTTTACCCTAAATCGTTCGCCACCTCCTCTCTCTGTTCAGTTGAAGTCCACGCTGATCGTTCCTTCTAGAAAAGAAAGCCTGAGCCTCCAGTCCCAAAATGCCTTTGATTCTCATGGGCAACGACTTGTTCTATCGCTCCTTGGAATTCGTGTCGCCACCATTATCCCTATCAACCGCAACCGTCACGTGCGCCAACCGAAATCGCTCCACCGTTGCGGCAGTAGGTGATCACTCACTCATGATTGATCTTCGATTCAGGTTTATTAACTTCTATAGTTAGGCTAAATAAATAGTTAAATTGGGTTGTCGGTTTGGATTTCTTCATTACATGTTTGTTGCCTTGTTGATTGGAACCATATATACACCATGAAACCCTGTTGCTCACCCTATAGCCATGCGTATAAACTGGGCTGTATTGACCTTATGCCTCAGTTGATTTGTGCATGATTTTCACCTTTGCTTACATTGTTTATTCTCGGAAATGCTGAGTTCAATCTTTGGACATACATGTTTTTATCTCGGCTATAGCATGTAGAAATTCTCTACTAATTTTGAACTGGAAATAATCATATGTATGTAACTTTTGGGTCACTTTATATTTTTACGTTTTACTGTCAACTCAAGGCTAGAAGTTCAGTTGCCGATTTGGAAATTGTATACATATGTATGCCCTATGATTGGCACATTATTGTCTCACACTTGTACACTATTTCCTCAAATGATTTGTAGCTGAATTACCCTACTTGTGTCTATGGAAACAGTAAAAATCCTTCTTGCTGCCACTGTGGCACCAGACTTTACTTAGGGAATGTTGAAAATGGGTGTCATACATAACCACATTTTTTTATGTGTTAACTGGAAGTGTATACGTATGATGTGCACCTGCCACGGTCTTAAAACTGCTCTTACCCTTATCTGAGTAGGCTGATACGTGCGTAGGTGCCTTTGTTAGTTTAAAGTATGTATTTCTTTGCTCCCAGTTTACTTGCTTGATGGCAGCTATATGTTGTGTATATATCTCATGCCTTGAAATTGAATGACCCTATCTTGTCAATATATACTGTTATACACGTTCAGATATACATATGTGCCCGGGCCACTGTTTAATGGTACACCAGAAACATATGGATCAATAGATGTATACCACTAGTCTACATGGTTGCATGCTTGTTTGTTGTTTAGAAGCCGCGGTAGTGTAGCAAGTTGCACCTGGAATAAAATGAATTGCTCATTCACTTCATTATATGAAACTGTCATATATATAAGTCATACAAGAATATTTGTATTACCAGAACTTGGGTTAACATAAATATACATGCTATAGCACCCTGTTTACCTCAATAGAACACTGCAAATATATGGTGATTTCACTCACTAAACCCCGGTAGCCATAACAAATATAGAAATGTTCATGGTTATAAAATACTGAAATTGCTACCATGCTGTTCTATACTAAATTTAAATTTAGAAATCTTGCACTTGCTAATCATTTATAAGTTGTGCCCATATTTATTCAGTAACACTTGTTCACATGAGCATCATTTATAAGTTATGTTCATTGCTTTCCTTTAACCTTCTTACCATGTTCTTAAAACAAAAGATTTCTGACTGTCCTTAGTTATGTGTCATTTGGTGTGTATCCCTGTACTTCATTGAACTACACTAGTTGGTCTGTAGCATTAAGTTGAAATTGCCCACTTACATGTTAGTCGAGGGAAAAACTTAAGCATCTATATAAAATCTAATTATCTACTATATGTGTAAACTGGAAGCATACCAGTAACCCTTTTATTAATTAGGAAAAACACCCATGCTTGTGCAACTTGCTCATGCTTTGCCTGAATTTGAACTGAGCTTCCTATATAAGTTGTGTAGGAGGACTGCATCATGTAGTCACGTATACTCCCTGTATTAGTTCACTTGCAAATTCGATGTGAACTGTGTATATGAGTGATGCTATTATTTGTTTGCTTGAGAATTTGCATACCATATCAAAGCTTGGCATAACTTTAATTTCTTATGTCATTAGTCTATATCACAAGAATGCAATACATGCATGGGAAATTGCTTGGGAAATTTTAACATATTCAAATTTAAACAGATTTTTCAAGTTAGAATCCTAGAACTTGTATTTGCCCGGACATGTATTCAGTTGGATCGATTTCACCTATGCATTTTCTTTTTCAGTATAACCTCTGTTGCCAAAATCCATGCGGCCTTGTACCCATATACTTGTATTTGCTATATCCTGGTCCCAGAATGCTGAGGTAGTGCACACGTGTACTCGTATACGTGTGTACCTGCAGGCTTCTGGAACCGTCCGACCCTGACCCGAAACGAATATGCGCCGATGTTACACTTAATACTCTGATATTTTTGTATATGTTATTAGTATATATATGTGGTGGCTACTGTACACATATGTATATACATACCACTGTATGTGTATATATATGTCGTCAGCATACATATATATATATATATGTAAATCCATATGCTATCCCGATTTGTTTCATCCCAAGTGGCTATCATATATTTTGGCAGTTCCTCAAGGGTTCGATGTACTCCAAATTTAGTGAATTATTAGATTACCTATTTATTTATTTTCTATTGAAGTTAATTTACTTGAACAAATGATTAATTCTAACTTGAGTGTTTTATGTTTTTGCATGGAACGTTCGGGTCAAACCCGAGCAGTACAGATTTAAAGATTACAACATAGGATTCGAAGATTGGCAAAGCTGGGGATTCCAAAGACGGCGCACTCTATAGATTTTTAAACCTGTAAAGATTTTCTTGTGTTAAATTGTTTTTTTAAATTTCGCTGTATATAAAAGTATTGTACTTAAAATTCTGATTTATAAATAAAAGATTTATTCTGTTGTTCAATAAAATGTCATTTATTATGTATTTTTTTGTGTTAATTCTGTTTTTTAAACTCTATAAGCTAAATACGCTCTATCAATTTGGACGTTTTAAATTGGTTTAATTATTGGTTTGAAGTGGTCAAAAAGGCGGGACGTTACATTTACCCCCTCCTCCCGTGAACACCATAAACAAACCACGTCGATAATAGACATATAAATCTACAATGCCTCATACAACATGCATTTCCTCAATCTACCCATTAACGCTTAATCCCAAATTTAGATTTCAAAATCCAATTCACTTTACATAAATTCTTCCTTTGGACTTTATTTCCTGATTTATTATTTCAAATCATTTGAAATATCTATCTAGCTTTATACCAAAGTAGATTTCACTCCAGGATCTCAAACCAAAATCTTTGGAAATATGAATTCCAAAACATCACGATGCATACAAATAAGTATGCAACCAAATATCGAGAGGTTTCTCCCATCGACAAGGCAAAGGGTACGTACCTTACCAACTCGATATATATGTGCACCACCCACGATGGAGCAGGCTACACTGATGATGCACAATCCCACGCCCTTGGGGACTACATCGCCATCTCACCTATACTTTTAGTCTCAGGGTTACTCGAATCTTTACCACATACTAAACCATTTCATATCCCGAAGTTGGGAAAATCATTTCACAACATAATAATCACAAGTACTTTCAAACTATAGTACTTTGCATTAGCAATTCACACATATGATCAGTTACTATTAATCACATGACCTTTGAGCTCGTACGTCTCAAAGAGGGGCGTTAAGCAAGAGAATAAATTCTCCGCCACCAAACAGACAAATCATCAATAGCAAATAATTGATTATGCGATGAACTACAATGTCAAGCACATAATACTTCTCTATATCATTTTAGAAATGTCGGGTTTAGGCCTCGAAATCCTTTCTGTTTTATAAAACATTCCCTGTCCAAAATCGGGAATACATTTCTTTTCACTTAAGAAAAATATCATTTCAAAACCATTCATTAAATTTGAAATGAACTCAACCACATTGCTAAATATCTCATAGTCAAATCGTGAAATGTTTCACAAGATGTTAGCATACCAATATTTCTACCCAACCCAATGCTAAATGTAAAAGCATATTTTTCCTATAAATTGGTCGAGCACAATCCAAACAATCAATCACAATCAATATCAACAACCAAGTATATTTGGCTTACACCATATCTCATGTTTTGATAAAATTAATTACCATTCATTCAATCAAATCTAATTAAAGATTTTTTAAAACTCTTCTTAGTTTCAATCTCTGAAATTCATTACTTAATGATCGTTCAACTTTTAGGAAAATTAATCTTGCCTTTAACTGGGTTAAAGAATCAATGTTCTTTAAAACAAAGCTCACGATAAACCCAAAATCATCTTCCATTAAAATGGAATCTTCACGGAAATCATAACAGTATATAATCGATATAAATTTCCATATCAAACTAATACTATAAGTGGAATAGCGGTAAGGCCTTTTAAGCTCCATAAATAGTAATGGTCTTCATTCATAGAAGATCATCTCGATTATTACCAAATCGAATTCCATTCAATTCCAATTTAATATATTAAATTAGAAAACTTTACTTTGGAAAATTTCCATTAAATATTAATAAAAAGATTTATAAATTCCAAATCAATTCTTTACTGTTCATTGGGTTAAAGAACAAATGTTATTTAAAATATTGTTTACGATAAACCCAAAATCCAATTTCATATTAATTATAAGGCTCTGAATAGAAATAATATTAGCTTATATTCAACATCAAATTCTGAAACCAACAGGTATCGTATTGGGAATAACGATATTTATATCTTCCTTCCTCAACCATATCCATATAATCACGGAATCCAATATCAAAAACTTCCGAAGATTATTTCCATTTAAATCCTTTCCAATTCATACGCTAAAAAATTCTAGTTATATTAAAACCATTTACAAATCCAATTTATTTATTTAAAAACACTGGATTATTATTCTAGTTAATAACTAGTTCATTTTGATAAAAATATATTTTTATCTTTCCAAACTTGGAATTTTTCATCCAATTTTTTTTCTAAATCATTCATTATGATTTTACATGATTTTCCCATACTTTTAATAATTTTATTAAGGCCCTTACAGTTACAGTTGGTTTCCAATATCGGCCACCGAACTACATCCATAACGACCTTTTCTGAAATTGATTTGAACATAATTTGAAATCCCGCCGTTCAAATTTAAATCTCTTAGATTCATTGGAAAGATCTTTTCAATACGAACCCAGCGTTCCGGTTTTAGGAGAATCCGACGGTTGGATCTCCCGTTACGTCCATTTGAAGTCAATGGTTGAAATTCGCGAACAGTCGCTGCGTGGCGCATTCTATTCAAGCCTTATATATATATATATATATATATTCGATTTCCATTTAAAACGTATTTTATAAATCGTTTATAAATTGATTTTAAAACGATTTCAACTTCCTTTTCGATTTTAATTCAAAATTGAATATTTCATTACGTGACAATTTTATGTGGTGCATATATATGTTAAAAATTATATTTTTAACAAACCAATAATTATTCCATTAAATGACAATTTATACATTGCATATATATATATATATATATATGTTAAAAATTATATTTTTAACAGTCCAATAATTATTCCATTATATGACAATTTTCTATATCTCATATATAAGCTAAAAATAATATTTTTAGCGAACAAATAATTATTTCAGTACATGACCATTTTACATATCTCATATATATGTTAAAAATAACATTTTTAACGATTCAATAATTATTCCATGGCATGACAATTTTATATAGTGCATATATACTTTATACAATGCATATATATTTTATACAATGCATATATATATATTTCACATCGCATATATTTTTTTCTGCATCACATATATATTTTTCACATCGCATATTTTTTTTTTTCACATCGCATATGTATATTTTCACATCGCATATGTATATTTTCACATCACATATATATATATATTTCTCACATCGCATATATATATATATATATATATATATATATTCATATCGCATATATATTTTTTGCATCGCATATATATATATATATATATATATATATATATATATATATTTCGCATCACATATATAATTTTCACATTGCATATATATTTTATACAACACATATATATTTTCCATACAACGCATATATATTTTATTTACTCTACTTCATTTAAATTTAGAAATATCACTTCAACAACCACAAAGTGTCTATCCACATTGTTTGAAATACGACTGTCGTATATTCAAATAACGCATCTTGTGCAAATGAGTCGTGAATAGTTCACGTGTTGAACTCAAGTAATGTCACATATAACAGATAAAAATCAACAATGACATTTCATATATTTACAGTTATAAAATAAATAGCTGTACAAATATTCTAATGAGAGAGTTCTCACTTTGGTTTCCATTCCGTCAGTCTTTATCTGATGATTTTAGTACTGTTTGGATTTAAATTCGCCTCAAATTCAAATTTTATCCATTTCTGTTCTGGTCTGTTCCATAGCAAAGCTCTTGTCATTTTGAGTCCAACGAACTTTGTTTCGTTTAATTCCGTTCTGATCTGAAGAAGTTACATCATTTTAAATGTTTAACAATTTAATATAGGATTAATTAAATTAACTTTATTTTTAAACATCTTTCTTCCATCGTTTACTCCCTGTCGCTCCCAGTAATGTGCGAACCCAGAAAACCCATGTCCTCTTCAAATCGCACACACCGGAGCACCGGATTTCGATCAAGTCATGCCATGACGACGCGACTAACACCTCCTTCCTCTTGGATGAGCCCCTCCATGATCGATGGCTTCTATGCCTAGCGATCCGCACCCCAAACGCGCCCGTTCGGGCTCAGATTGCTCCCAATTTACTAAACCAAATCTAATCATCACCGTATGATATTACAGAGGAAATTAATCTCTACAATTTTCTTTTTATAACCATTGCATTATTTGAAGTAGGAAAGGAGAAATTAGCGATTTAAATAGAATGATTTTGGACATTAAATGGTTTGATTGCGGCTGTTGCTATGTTGACCACGGTGGAAAGAATGATTAGGGTTTTACTTACTTTAGGGTTATTTATACCAATTTATAATATTATTTTATTCATACTTTACTTGTTCAATGTTCCGAACTCTAAACGAATCCCAATGACTGCCATTTCTAACTAAATACCCCCATTCCGGACACAATGGGATATGCTTCGTAAGCCAATTCGACTGTTTCGATCAATTTTTATCAAAATTAAAATATAAATCAATATATATTGAATTTAAATGTACATTTTAATTTACGGGTCCACATACTAACTCCAAAAATTGCAGAAAAATTAATCTAGCTATGTTTTGACGATACGTTCCTAACAAAATTAAGTTTGTCGAATTTGGGGACCGTTTGAAAAATGGCTTTTTTAACTGGTTTATTAAATTTAATCTGAACTTGAAAACACGTTTAAATTTACTGCGCTCACATATTAATTCCAAAACTTATGAAATTTTAAACCTGACAATAATATAAATTCCGGATCCAACAAAAGTGGTTTCATCGAATACGGAGGTTGTTTGGAAAATGACTATTTTTAAGGGCTATACATAATTTAAAATATATATAAATTCCATAACGACTATTTTAAATTTTAAACTTTACATAACTTACAATTTATAAAGTGAAATCTCAGTTTCTCACACTCATTAGAAAGATATAGTTAAATAGAATCTAACATTTCTTGTTTCGTCTAATTCTGATTTATATTGGATTCTGTATATTCAGTTGAAAATAAAAATCGAATTTTCAAACTACTGCTCCATTTCGAGTTTGTTTTAATTAAATTTTAAATTTATACGTTCTAATTTAGATTTAAATAAATTTTAAATCATTAATTCTCAAATTAAATCATTTAAATTCTTAAAATCCATTAAATCAATTAGAAATAACATTTTAAATTGGTTCCAAAATCTGAGTTGTTACAACATTTGTAACAAGTTTATGGTAATTTGATCATGATATTCATACATCAATGTTTTTATTGGTGTATGTTGTTACGATTTTGCATGTGGTTCGTTTTTATTAATTTTTGTTATGAATATGTATTGTAGATGAAGATAAACATAAAAGAATCATATTGAATTTTGGTGTATGGTGGCGTAGGGAATGGATAAGGAAAATCCAAATTTTGCAATTTAAACAAAAGTAAGCTAGACGTAGGGAATGCGTATGGAGGACGACGTAGGTAAGACGTATGGACGTAGGCGTAGGGAATGCGTTTGGGATTGGGCTAGGGAATGCGTATGAGATTGGTGTAGGGAAGGCATATGGAACTTGGCGTAGGGAACACGTAGGGAAGAGGGCATAGGAAAACTATTGGGAATTTTTGCGAAGAGCTATTTTCCAACTTCTGTTTGGCATAGGGATGACATAGGAAAATTTGAAAATGTAAAATATAAAATATGAATAAACAATTTTGGTTACGGGCTTGATTATGGAATACATTATGGGTTGACTTATAGATTAAATATAACTTACATTCGATTATGGACTTTGCTATGACCCTAGATATTGGTGTTATGTTAGATTATGGATTATTATGACCTCGGTTATGACCATGGTTATGTTTGTTACATTCGATTATGGATTTGATTATGACATTAGTTATAGTTACTATGATCTCGATTAAGAGCTTAGTTATTACTTCAGCTACGAGTTGGATTAAGGGCTCGTGTGACGACCCGCAACTTCCTCGTAAAGGAAAGCGTCGGATAGTTCGAGAACAAACCACAACAGAACGCATACAGAAGAACATTTCATTGTATATCACAACAATGCATCAGATTACAAGAATATACAGAGTAAAAATGAATATTACACAGAAATACCAGAGATTTAAATTACATTTAAATACATAGCAGCGGAAAATAATACAATACACAACTAGAATGAGATATACGGATACAAAGCTTTCCGGATATCGTTCCAGCTGTAAACCAGGATCCTGTGAATATATATCTGCAAAACCAAAACTACTAGCTGCCCGTGTCCAAAATAAGGGCACCCAGAGTTTAGGTTAAAACAATAAACTCCAGGTCAGTCATGTGACTGGTGTGAGAACTAAAACAGTTATTAATCTTCATTTTCAAAGGTAAATCAAGGGACCACGCCGTATAACACGGAACGGGTTTCCTCCCAAGAATACCAGTGCATAAAACAAACAGCGCAATGCTAAATAAAGAAAAAATGAAGCTGTTATAAGACCCAGGTCCTATCACACAATGCAACGCAAGCCGGGGGATAGGGTTTTTACCTTATAACAGCCAAAGAATGCTTGATACGTTTAAAACAAATCGTTTGATACTATTATAAGTGCATAGTGTATAAAACAACTTCGAATCATAAGTATCAATCATAGGCGACATGAGCGTCCCATGCCACTATGTCGCCATAAATAGGTTTACAAATAAAACCGCAAATGGCACGTATTTGGAAATTGGATTTCCGTCTATGAACCGAGGCAAAAGATAGTCCTCAACCGATTCGAGACGCTCTAGCCCGCCCCTCAGGCAAGTACTCAGTCAAGCCTTGGATCCTCAGGGCCAGTCCACCGATGTGGATTAAACTTAAACCCTGAACATGCGTCTCCCCACCCTATGGGGTGTAAGTCTGGTCCGTCAGCCGACCAGAATGCATCGGCCGAAACCGATATAACCGAGGCGCCTCGCAACAGCAACAACCACATAAGTCAAACTCGTCAGGGCGTGTAAAACCACTGACGCCACTTCTAGCTAGAAAGAAACGCAAGTCCTCCCTGAGGTCCGTCTCCCGTTTTTGGTTCATACCTGGTGTGAAACACGCGAGGTAAACGTTACACAAAGCTACGCCACAAAGGCCGTGCTTTGATCATCACCACAAGACTTTGCTTTTCAACAGAAGCCTTGATCATTTGCATCTTAGCATGCCACACAGGCAAACCATCCTATGCAACCGATATCAGTCACACAGAATGAAATCCGATGTCAGACACACAGTCCATTTACAAGTCCGTTCTGGGTCTGAACGAAACCGGAGGCACCTAGTACCCCGCATATCCATCGATCTCCAAGTACGTCTGGACGATCACCAACTGTTTCCATCTTCTTGGGTGTACAGCCCAATCAAGATCATCAGTTATCACCCAAACGACGTGAAGAACTCCGGTCTTCGACCATCGTCTTCATCTTCGACTTATCGTCGTATCAGTTATTCAGAATGGGATAAACCCGGTCTTTCCGAATAACTCGCGTATATATTATAAAAGTGTTACACAAACACAACATACGCCTCATTCCAACTCATTAGTCATTAACCGTAAATTAATCAAGAGAATAATTCCCCAAATATTAACCCCGAAGGCCGAAACCAACATCAGATCAATATCCAGAAAACCATTCTACTTAGCTAACCGACAGTTAGTTTCTAAATTTCACGTTCAAATCTAATTAAAGATTTAACTATCGCCTGGAGCAAAACTGGTGATACTCCATTTTCGATCTTTTCAATCTAATTAAAGATTCATTAAAACTCCACTTAGTTTTAATCTGTGACTGGGTTAAAGAATCAGTGTCATTTAAAACACGGTTCACGATAAACCCAAAGTCACATCCCATTAATTATCGGGTTAAAGAACAAGTGTTATTTAAAACACTGTTCACGATAAACCCAAAAATCAATGTCCATTCCATTCCAATTAAATATTATTTAATTGGTACACTTCATTAAATCTAAATAAAAAGATTTAATCTTTTCTCAACTGGGTTCAAGAACAGTGTTAGTGAAGACACCATTCACGACAAACCCAAATCACATTCATTAATTATCGGGTTAAAGAACAAGTGTTATTTAAAACACTGTTCACGATAAACCCAAAAATCAATATCAATTCAATTCCAATTAAATATTATTTAATTGGTACACTTCATTAAATCTAAATAGAAAGATTTAATCTTTTCTCAACTGGGTTCAAGAACAGTGTTAGTGAAGACACCATTCACGACAAACCCAAATCACATTCATTAATTATCGGGTTAAAGAACAAGTGTTATTTAAAACACTGTTCACGATAAACCCAAAAATCAATATCAATTCAATTCCAATTAAATATTATTTAATTGGTACACTTCATTAAATCTAAATAAAAAGATTTAATCTTTTCTCAACTGGGTTCAAGGACAGTGTTAGTGAAGACACCATTCACGACAAACCCAAATCACATTCATTAATTATCGGGTTAAAGAACAAGTGTTATTTAAAACACTGTTCACGATAAACCCAAAAATCAATATCAATTCAATTCCAATTAAATATTATTTAATTGGTACACTTCATTAAATCTAAATAAAAAGATTTAATCTTTTCTCAACTGGGTTCAAGAACAGTGTTAGTGAAGACACCATTCACGACAAACCCAAATCACATTCGATATTCAATACAAGGCTCTGAATAGAAAATATATCGGCTTATATTCAATATCGAATTCTACGACTAACAAATGTCGTATTGGAAATAACGATATAAATATCTATATCTTTCAAATTTCCATAACAACATCGGTATAATCACGAAATCCAACATCGAAATATTCCGAAGACAATTTCGATTCAAACCCATTCCAATGCGATCATTGGAAATTTTGGTTATTTTCCAAACCATTTCAAATTCAATTTATTTATTTAAAAATAAATAGAATTATAATTCTAGTTCAAAACTAGTTCATTTCGATAAAAATCTATTTTTATCTTTTCAAATATGGAGTTTTTCATCCCAATTCTTTCTAAATCATTTCTTATGATTTTACACAAATTATTACTATTTTTAATAATTTTATCAAGGCCCGTACAGTCGATTTCCATCAACGGCCATCGAACTGCACTTACAGCGACCTTTTTCGAATTTGATTTGGACATAATTCCAAATCCAACCGTTAGATTTCTAATTTCTAATATTCGTTAGAAAGCTCTTTTCGATACGAACCCAACGGTTCCGGTTTTAGGAGAATCCGACGGTCGGATCTCCCGCAATGTCCGTTTGAAATAAATGGTCGAAATTCACGAACTGCCGCGGCGCGGCGCGTTCTATTCAGGCCATTATATTATATATATAATATATATAATATATACTTCGTCGATTACTATTTAAAACGAATTATATAAATAGTTTTAAAATCGTTTCAAAAGCTATTTCAACTTTCTTTTCAATTCAAATCAAAATTGAATTCTTCTTTATAAATTCGTTTTAAAATTCATTTCGATTCCATTCAAAATTCAATTCAATTTGAATTCATTTCAATTCACTTTTAATTCAATTTGAATTCATTTCAATTCGTTTTCAATTCAATTTGAATTCGTTTTCAATTCAATTCATTTCGAAATCGTTTTCCATTCAATTCATTTCGAAATCGTTTTCAATTCAATTTATTTCGAAATCGTTTTCAATTCAATTCATTTCGAAATCGTTTTCAATTCAATTCATTTCGAAATCGTTATATATTCATTTCATTTCGAAATCCAATAAAATCGATATAAATATCGTTCACGTCAAAATGGCGCCAATCTAATTAACACGGCTTCATATATTCCTTCATTTTCAAATATTCTATTTCAAATATTTCTTTTTCAAAATAGTTGTTATTATCAAAATATTTCGTTCAACACATGACCAATCTCAATGGATGAGTACTGTCAACACATGAACCTTTATTTTATAATATTCTTTATTTTTCAAATTGGAATGAGGCCCAATCAATTACCATATAAAATTAATTATATGGATTTTCATACAACACATGTATAATAGCATTGAAGAATAATCAACCATCAACCAAAGTGCACTACACTGTATAAGCATCAAATATAGATATCTAACGCTTATAACAGCCTGTCAATCAATCGATCGACATATTTAATCAATCAGGATGAGTGAAATTCATATTTCATCCCAACACCCGTGTGGGGTTTTCAAACAATCAAACACAGATTTTATTTGTGCAGTTGGGCGATGTGTAAAATTTATCGACCCAACCAATATCAGTCAAATAGGTGTACATAAACAAACCGTCCGGTTTATAAATGGATATTTTATTTTATTCACTTCACGTTAAAAATTATATTTTTAACGATAAAACATTTTATTTCAACCTATGAATTTCTATTCAATTCATTTACACAATAAAATGATATTTTTATTTTTCTAACATATTTTAGAAAATTTCGGCGGCATAACGGCACGATACTAGAAACGGGACGAGGCCTAGCCTTATCCCCGGTCTAGTGAAGGCCCACGCCATTCACATATCAATTTTAATCAATTTCCAATTCAACCAATCAATCAAATCCAAATCAAATAATCTAACCAACTACACAACCAAACAAACAAGTCCATGGTATGTGGACGGGTGTCGGGTGCTTCTAATAAGCACCGTCTGCATCCTAGTATATATATAACTAGAAAATGAATTTGAAAGGTGAGAAATTCTCACTAATAGCTATCCAACTGCACGACACTCCCTCGATAGAAATCTTCATCGCTATCGCATCTTCGTCATCTTCGTTGCCCGCTTTCACTACCTATGTAAAAATCGAATTTTTACTTCACTATTCAATATATAAAAATCGAATTTTTTTTTTCGCTATTCAATATATAAAAATCGAATTTTTATCTCGACTTTCAATATATAAAAATATGATTTTTATCTCGACTTTCAATATATAAAAATATGATTTTTATCTCGACTTTCAATATATAAAAATATGATTTTTCCTTTTAAATTCCCAATCTCCTTCTAGTTTATAAATCATTTTAAAATCAGTTTTTAAATTCCTTTTTAAAAATTCAGTTTTTATAACTTTAAAAATCAGGTTTTAAAATTCTTTTAAAAGAAATCAGTTTTTACTTTCTTTACAAAAAATCCAGTTTTAAAAATTCTTTTATAAAAATCTGTTTTATACTTTTAAAACTTTCAGTTTTATACCTTTTAAAAAAAACAGTTTTAAATCTTTAAACATAATCAGTTTTTATAAAATAAAAAAAAACAAAATAATAAAATAAAAGAAATACTTACAGAAAAAAAAAGGGGCGGGTGAAGTCGTCGTCGGCGGCACTTCAGAGGGGGGGGGGGGTCGGCGGCTTCAGCGTCGCGAACGTGAGGGGGGGGGGGGGGGGCTCGTCGGAGCTAGTACGATCGGGGGGCTTCTGGGCGTCTCGAGGGGGGGGGGGCGATGCCTGGAGGGAGGCACTCGATCCTATTTAGGGTTTCTTCTTTTTTTTTTTTTTTAATTTCTGTTAACTGAAATAAAAGTGAAAGGGGGGGGGGGGGGGCAGAACGAAGATAAGGGGGGGGGGGGGGAAGAGGGAAATTAAAAATTATTATATTTTTTTTTATTTTATTATTTAAATTTGCAAAAGGGTTGACTTTTACACTCGACCTCGAAACGAGGCCCACCGCCTGCCGTCCATAGCGTTTCACCCCCATTCCGAACACAATGGGATATGTATCGCAAGCTGATTTGATCGTTACAATCAGTTTCCTTTTGAATTTTCATTTAAATCACTATATTGAATTTTAAACGCACATTTCAAATTACCGGGGTCACATACTAACTAGAAAAATTCCAGAAAAAATATTTTCTAGCTTCGTATTGACGATACGGTCCTAACAAAACTAGTTTCGTCGAATTCTGAGACCGTTTGAAAAATGGCCAATTTCCAGTCGATTAAAATCAATTGAAACTGGTCAAACGCATTTTCCTTTGCCACGCTCACATATTGATTCGAAAAATTATGAAATTTGGAATCTAGCAATAACTTTACATCACGGACCCAACAAAACTGGTTTCGTCGAAATCCGAGGTCATATGCAAAATGTCCATTTTTAAGGGCCTGAATTCCATAGCGACTATTCAGAATTTTCAACTGGACATATCTTTTGATTCCCGCTATCAAATTTCGATTGGTCAGATTCGTTGGAAAGATATTATCAATTAGATCCCATTATTTTTGGTTTCACTAAAATCCGGATTGTTTTGCACCCGGTACATTCAATTGGAGTTTGAAATCGAATTATCGAACTACCGCGCCATTTTCAATTCTATTTATAATTATATATAAATATTTATATTCTAACGACGACGCGTAAAATATATACGTCGAATTCTATTCAAAATAAATTTCTCGTCGATATTATTTAAAATAATTCATTTTAAATATTCAAAATTCGCCAAAATTGCAAAAATAAAAATTTTAAACTGGCCCAGATTTTCGGGTTGTTACAATCTCCCCCACTTAAAACTTTTCGTCCCCGAAAAGGAACAAAGTCGAAAGTGGTTTGATTAATCAACTCTACGTTCGATCTGGCTTCCATTCTCCAACTCTTTAGTTTCTGAGAATTTTCAAAATTTCAAAAATTTGGCTAACACCCTAAATTTTCGAAAAATTTCGCCATAACCTCCCCTGCACCGGGAGCATCGGGGAATTTCAAATAGCTTCCCCGGTCCTTCAGATCTCAAAAAGAAAAAGAAAAAGCCAAGCGGCTAGCCAATAGGCTCACAAAATCATCATCACCCAAACAAAACAGTAAATTATGTAGTAAACATGTACCTATTTGTCGGGCAAACAAATTTTATTCTCTGGCTCTAGCCTCCTTGCTATGACCTGTTCAATGATATACATGTATATGCAAGCAGATGCGACCAATTTTCAATACAATTCAATATTTGGTTCAATTAGGCATAATGGTTCAAAATTATCAAACAATTAAGCAAACAACACAAACATCAATCAATTAGTGAATTAGAGTTTCAAATTCATAATTTCGATACATAGTCAAAAATCATGTTTTTGATGCCAAATCACAACAATTAGCCCTATCTAATTTTGGTTCTCACACCAGTCTAATGGAAATATATAGGTATTACACGTTCGTCACTCGAATATAAATTCTGATGATGATATATCAATCATCAGAATCACTCCCGGGCGACTAGAGCGTAATTCTATATCTATCCAGTATATTAAAATTTCGAATACACGCGGATCAGACGTATACGCCAAATCTATATATACTGGATTGTCCACATCAATATAAATAGATAATCAAATACGAATAATTGATTTAAATTTTCAAAACAAAACTTGTTTTCATTAGAAAAATATACTCTTCACACTCGTTCTAGGATACTACTGATCCCATCTCTAACGAGTCACTCTCACTGGATATTACTAATCCAATATCTGATGAGTTCTTTCGTACGGTTCTAATGTGTCTTGTTCTCTGCTTTGTAAACCAAAGCTCTGATACCAACTGTGACGACCCGCAACTTCCCCGTAAAGGAAAGCGTCGGATAGTTCGAGAACAAACCACAACAGAACGCATACAGAAGAACATTTCATTGTATATCACAACAATGCATCAGATTACAAGAATATACAGAGTAAAAATGAATATTACACAGAAATACCAGAGATTTAAATTACATTTAAATACATAGCAGCGGAAAATAATACAATACACAACTAGAATGAGATATACGGATACAAAGCTTTCCGGATATCGTTCCAGCTGTAAACCAGGATCCTGTGAATATATATCTGCAAAACCAAAACTACTAGCTGCCCGTGTCCAAAATAAGGGCACCCAGAGTTTAGGTTAAAACAATAAACTCCAGGTCAGTCATGTGACTGGTGTGAGAACTAAAACAGTTATTAATCTTCATTTTCAAAGGTAAATCAAGGGACCACGCCGTATAACACGGAACGGGTTTCCTCCCAAGAATACCAGTGCATAAAACAAACAGCGCAATGCTAAATAAAGAAAAAATGAAGCTGTTATAAGACCCAGGTCCTATCACACAATGCAACGCAAGCCGGGGGATAGGGTTTTTACCTTATAACAGCCAAAGAATGCTTGATACGTTTAAAACAAATCGTTTGATACTATTATAAGTGCATAGTGTATAAAACAACTTCGAATCATAAGTATCAATCATAGGCGACATGAGCGTCCCATGCCACTATGTCGCCATAAATAGGTTTACAAATAAAACCGCAAATGGCACGTATTTGGAAATTGGATTTCCGTCTATGAACCGAGGCAAAAGATAGTCCTCAACCGATTCGAGACGCTCTAGCCCGCCCCTCAGGCAAGTACTCAGTCAAGCCTTGGATCCTCAGGGCCAGTCCACCGATGTGGATTAAACTTAAACTCTGAACATGCGTCTCCCCACCCTATGGGGTGTAAGTCTGGTCCGTCAGCCGACCAGAATGCATCGGCCGAAACCGATATAACCGAGGCGCCTCGCAACAGCAACAACCACATAAGTCAAACTCGTCAGGGCGTGTAAAACCACTGACGCCACTTCTAGCTAGAAAGAAACGCAAGTCCTCCCTGAGGTCCGTCTCCCGTTTTTGGTTCATACCTGGTGTGAAACACGCGAGGTAAACGTTACACAAAGCTACGCCACAAAGGCCGTGCTTTGATCATCACCACAAGACTTTGCTTTTCAACAGAAGCCTTGATCATTTGCATCTTAGCATGCCACACAGGCAAACCATCCTATGCAACCGATATCAGTCACACAGAATGAAATCCGATGTCAGACACACAGTCCATTTACAAGTCCATTCTGGGTCTGAACGAAACCGGAGGCACCTAGTACCCCGCATATCCATCGATCTCCAAGTACGTCTGGACGATCACCAACTGTTTCCATCTTCTTGGGTGTACAGCCCAATCAAGATCATCAGTTATCACCCAAACGACGTGAAGAACTCCGGTCTTCGACCATCGTCTTCATCTTCGACTTATCGTCGTATCAGTTATTCAGAATGGGATAAACCCGGTCTTTCCGAATAACTCGCGTATATATTATAAAAGTGTTACACAAACACAACATACGCCTCATTCCAACTCATTAGTCATTAACCGTAAATTAATCAAGAGAATAATTCCCCAAATATTAACCCCGAAGGCCGAAACCAACATCAGATCAATATCCAGAAAACCATTCTACTTAGCTAACCGACAGTTAGTTTCTAAATTTCACGTTCAAATCTAATTAAAGATTTAACTATCGCCTGGAGCAAAACTGGTGATACTCCATTTTCGATCTTTTCAATCTAATTAAAGATTCATTAAAACTCCACTTAGTTTTAATCTGTGACTGGGTTAAAGAATCAGTGTCATTTAAAACACGGTTCACGATAAACCCAAAGTCACATCCCATTAATTATCGGGTTAAAGAACAAGTGTTATTTAAAACACTGTTCACGATAAACCCAAAAATCAATATCCATTCCATTCCAATTAAATATTATTTAATTGGTACACTTCATTAAATCTAAATAAAAAGATTTAATCTTTTCTCAACTGGGTTCAAGAACAGTGTTAGTGAAGACACCATTCACGACAAACCCAAATCACATTCATTAATTATCGGGTTAAAGAAAAAGTGTTATTTAAAACACTGTTCACGATAAACCCAAAAATCAATATCAATTCAATTCCAATTAAATATTATTTAATTGGTACACTTCATTAAATCTAAATAGAAAGATTTAATCTTTTCTCAACTGGGTTCAAGAACAGTGTTAGTGAAGACACCATTCACGACAAACCCAAATCACATTCATTAATTATCGGGTTAAAGAACAAGTGTTATTTAAAACACTGTTCACGATAAACCCAAAAATCAATATCAATTCAATTCCAATTAAATATTATTTAATTGGTACACTTCATTAAATCTAAATAAAAAGATTTAATCTTTTCTCAACTGGGTTCAAGGACAGTGTTAGTGAAGACACCATTCACGACAAACCCAAATCACATTCATTAATTATCGGGTTAAAGAACAAGTGTTATTTAAAACATTGTTCACGATAAACCCAAAAATCAATATCAATTCAATTCCAATTAAATATTATTTAATTGGTACACTTCATTAAATCTAAATAAAAAGATTTAATCTTTTCTCAACTGGGTTCAAGAACAGTGTTAGTGAAGACACCATTCACGACAAACCCAAATCACATTCGATATTCAATACAAGGCTCTGAATAGAAAATATATCGGCTTATATTCAATATCGAATTCTACGACTAACAAATGTCGTATTGGAAATAACGATATAAATATCTATATCTTTCAAATTTCCATAACAACATCGGTATAATCACGAAATCCAACATCGAAATATTCCGAAGACAATTTCGATTCAAACCCATTCCAATGCGATCATTGGAAATTTTGGTTATTTTCCAAACCATTTCAAATTCAATTTATTTATTTAAAAATAAATAGAATTATAATTCTAGTTCAAAACTAGTTCATTTCGATAAAAATCTATTTTTATCTTTTCAAATATGGAGTTTTTCATCCCAATTCTTTCTAAATCATTTCTTATGATTTTACACAAATTATTACTATTTTTAATAATTTTATCAAGGCCCGTACAGTCGATTTCCATCAACGGCCATCGAACTGCACTTACAGCGACCTTTTTCGAATTTGATTTGGACATAATTCCAAATCCAACCGTTAGATTTCTAATTTCTAATATTCGTTAGAAAGCTCTTTTCGATACGAACCCAACGGTTCCGGTTTTAGGAGAATCCGACGGTCGGATCTCCCGCAATGTCCGTTTGAAATAAATGGTCGAAATTCACGAACTGCCGCGGCGCGGCGCGTTCTATTCAGGCCATTATATTATATATATAATATATATAATATATACTTCGTCGATTACTATTTAAAACGAATTATATAAATAGTTTTAAAATCGTTTCAAAAGCTATTTCAACTTTCTTTTCAATTCAAATCAAAATTGAATTCTTCTTTATAAATTCGTTTTAAAATTCATTTCGATTCCATTCAAAATTCAATTCAATTTGAATTCATTTCAATTCACTTTTAATTCAATTTGAATTCATTTCAATTCGTTTTCAATTCAATTTGAATTCGTTTTCAATTCAATTCATTTCGAAATCGTTTTCCATTCAATTCATTTCGAAATCGTTTTCAATTCAATTCATTTCGAAATCGTTTTCAATTCAATTCATTTCGAAATCGTTTTCAATTCAATTCATTTCGAAATCGTTATATATTCATTTCATTTCGAAATCCAATAAAATCGATATAAATATCGTTCACGTCAAAATGGCGCCAATCTAATTAACACGGCTTCATATATTCCTTCATTTTCAAATATTCTATTTCAAATATTTCTTTTTCAAAATAGTTGTTATTATCAAAATATTTCGTTCAACACATGACCAATCTCAATGGATGAGTACTGTCAACACATGAACCTTTATTTTATAATATTCTTTATTTTTCAAATTGGAATGAGGCCCAATCAATTACCATATAAAATTAATTATATGGATTTTCATACAACACATGTATAATAGCATTGAAGAATAATCAACCATCAACCAAAGTGCACTACACTGTATAAGCATCAAATATAGATATCTAACGCTTATAACAGCCTGTCAATCAATCGATCGACATATTTAATCAATCAGGATGAGTGAAATTCATATTTCATCCCAACACCCGTGTGGGGTTTTCAAACAATCAAACACAGATTTTATTTGTGCAGTTGGGCGATGTGTAAAATTTATCGACCCAACCAATATCAGTCAAATAGGTGTACATAAACAAACCGTCCGGTTTATAAATGGATATTTTATTTTATTCACTTCACGTTAAAAATTATATTTTTAACGATAAAACATTTTATTTCAACCTATGAATTTCTATTCAATTCATTTACACAATAAAATGATATTTTTATTTTTCTAACATATTTTAGAAAATTTCGGCGGCATAACGGCACGATACTAGAAACGGGACGAGGCCTAGCCTTATCCCCGGTCTAGTGAAGGCCCACGCCATTCACATATCAATTTTAATCAATTTCCAATTCAACCAATCAATCAAATCCAAATCAAATAATCTAACCAACTACACAACCAAACAAACAAGTCCATGGTATGTGGACGGGTGTCGGGTGCTTCTAATAAGCACCGTCTGCATCCTAGTATATATATATAACTAGAAAAAGAATTTGAAAGGTGAGAAATTCTCACTAATAGCTATCCAACTGCACGACACTCCCTCGATAGAAATCTTCATCGCTATCGCATCTTCGTCATCTTCGTTGCCCGCTTTCACTACCTATGTAAAAATCGAATTTTTACTTCACTATTCAATATATAAAAATCGAATTTTTTTTTTCGCTATTCAATATATAAAAATCGAATTTTTATCTCGACTTTCAATATATAAAAATATGATTTTTATCTCGACTTTCAATATATAAAAATATGATTTTTATCTCGACTTTCAATATATAAAAATATGATTTTTCCTTTTAAATTCCCAATCTCCTTCTAGTTTATAAATCATTTTAAAATCAGTTTTTAAATTCCTTTTTAAAAATTCAGTTTTTATAACTTTAAAAATCAGGTTTTAAAATTCTTTTAAAAGAAATCAGTTTTTACTTTCTTTACAAAAAATCCAGTTTTAAAAATTCTTTTATAAAAATCTGTTTTATACTTTTAAAACTTTCAGTTTTATACCTTTTTAAAAAAACAGTTTTAAATCTTTAAACATAATCAGTTTTTATAAAATAAAAAAAAACAAAATAATAAAATAAAAGAAATACTTACAGAAAAAAAAAAGGGGTGGGTGAAGTCGTCGTCGGCGGCACTTCAGAGGGGGGGGGGTCGGCGGCTTCAGCGTCGCGAACGTGAGGGGGGGGGCTCGTCGGAGCTAGTACGATCGGGGGGCTTCTGGGCGTCTCGAGGGGGGGGGCGGCGATGCCTGGAGGGAGGCGCTCGATCCTATTTAGGGTTTCTTCTTTTTTAATTTCTGTTAACTGAAATAAAAGTGAAAGGGGGGGGCCAGAACGAAGATAAGGGGGGGGGGGAAGAGGGAAATTAAAAATTATTATATTTTTTTTTTTTTTTATTATTTAAATTTGCAAAAGGGTTGACTTTTACACTCGACCTCGAAACGAGGCCCACCGCCTGCCGTCCATAGCGTTTCACCCCCATTCCGAACACAATGGGATATGTATCGCAAGCTGATTTGATCGTTACAATCAGTTTCCTTTTGAATTTTCATTTAAATCACTATATTGAATTTTAAACGCACATTTCAAATTACCGGGGTCACATACTAACTAGAAAAATTCCAGAAAAAATATTTTCTAGCTTCGTATTGACGATACGGTCCTAACAAAACTAGTTTCGTCGAATTCTGAGACCGTTTGAAAAATGGCCAATTTCCAGTCGATTAAAATCAACTGAAACTGGTCAAACGCATTTTCCTTTGCCACGCTCACATATTGATTCGAAAAATTATGAAATTTGGAATCTAGCAATAACTTTACATCACGGACCCAACAAAACTGGTTTCGTCGAAATCCGAGGTCATATGCAAAATGTCCATTTTTAAGGGCCTGAATTCCATAGCGACTATTCAGAATTTTCAACTGGACATATCTTTTGATTCCCGCTATCAAATTTCGATTGGTCAGATTCGTTGGAAAGATATTATCAATTAGATCCCATTATTTTTGGTTTCACTAAAATCCGGATTGTTTTGCACCCGGTACATTCAATTGGAGTTTGAAATCGAATTATCGAACTACCGCGCCATTTTCAATTCTATTTATAATTATATATAAATATTTATATTCTAACGACGACGCGTAAAATATATACGTCGAATTCTATTCAAAATAAATTTCTCGTCGATATTATTTAAAATAATTCATTTTAAATATTCAAAATTCGCCAAAATTGCAAAAATAAAAATTTTAAACTGGCCCAGATTTTCGGGTTGTTACAGCTCGGTTATGAGATTGGCTATGGGCTCGGTTATGAGATCAATTATGGGTTTGGTTAAGGTGGTTGTTACGAAATTAGCTAATGATGACTTACAGATTAAATATAACTTGAAAAATACAAATAATAAAATTATAATTATAAAAGCTAAATCATAAATCATAAAATATAAAATAAAAAGTATAAAAAATAAAAAATAAAATATAAAATATAAATAAATAATTTTGGTTATGGGCTAGGTTATGAGCTTGGTTATAGGAAATATGTTCTATTACAGGTTTAGGTTATGATCTTGGTTATGACCTTGATTAAGAGCTCAGTTATTACTTTAGTAATGAGCTCGTTTAAGAGCTCGGTTATGGGATCAGTTATGCATTTGGTTTTGGGCTCGGTTATGAAGCGACCCGAACTTCTCCGATCTCCGAAGAGAAGAGAAAGAACGAATTACTTGAGGACAAGACAAATCAGAACGCAGACGGAAGAACATTTCATTGTATATTACAACAATTCCATCAGAATACAAGAATATACAGAGTATGAATAAATATTACACATTCGATAAACATCAGAGATTACAATACATTACATAGGAGCGGAAAATAATACAATACACAACTGAAGGAGATATACGGATACAAAGCTTTCCGGATATCATTCCAACTGTAAACCAGGATCCTGTGAATATAAATCTGCAAAACCAAAACTACTAGCTGCCCGTGTCAAAATAAGGGCACCCAGAGTTTAGGTTAAAACAATAAACTCCAGGTCAGTCATGGGACTGGTGTGAGAACTAAAACAGTTATTAATCTTTATTTTAAAGTTCGGTAAATCAAGGGACCACGCCGTGTAACACGGAACGGGTTTCCTCCCAAGAATACCAGTGCATAAACAAACAGCGCAATGCTAAATAAAGAAAAATGAAACTATTATAAGACCCAGGTCCCATCACGCAATGCAACACAAACCAGAGGATAAGGTTTTTCCTTATAATAGCCAAAGCATGCTTGATACATTTAAAACAAATCATTTGATACTATAATAGGTGTATAGTGTCAAAACAACTTCAAATCATAAGTATCAATCATAGGCGGCATAAGCGCCCCATCCCACTATGTCGCCATATATAGGATTACAACTAAAATCGAAACGTCACGTATTGGAAGTTGGATTTCCATCTGTGAACCGAGGCAAAAGATATTCCTCTACCGATTCGAGACGCTCTAGCTCGCCCCTCGGGAACAGAACGCATCGTCCCTTGGATCTTCAGGGCCGGTCCACCGATGTGGATTAGACGAAATCCTGAACACTACGTCTCCCCACCCTTTGGGGTGTCAATGAGTCAACGAATGACTCCATCGGCTTCACATAGTCACCGATATATCCGAGGCGCCTCGCAATAGCAACAACCACATAAGTCAAACTCGTAAGGGCGTGTAAAACCACTGATGCCACTTTTAGCTAGAAGGAAACGCATGTTCTCCCTGCAGTCCTCTCCCGTTTTTGGTTCACTACCGGGGGGTGAGGCTCGCGAATCAACGTTACACAAAGCTATGCCACACAGGCTATGCTTTGATCATCAACCACAAGACTCTGCTTTTCAAACGAAGCCTTGATCATTTGCATCTTAGCATGCCACACAGGCAAACCATTCCATGCAACCGATATCAATCACATAGAATGAAATCCAATGTCAGACACACAGTCCATTTACAAGTCCGTTCTGGGTCTGAACGAAACCGGAGGCATCTAGTACCCCGCATATCCATCGATCTCCAAGTACGTCTGGACGATCACCAACTGATTCCCTCCTCTCGGGTGTACGGCCCAATCAAGATCATCAGTAATTATCCAAACGACGTGAAGACCTCCGGTCTTCGACCACCGTCTTCATCTCCGACTTATCGTCGTATCAGTTATTCAGAATGGGATAAACCCGGTCTTTCCGAATAACTCGCGTATATAATAAACAAGTGTTACACAAACACAACATAGCCTCATTCCAATTTATCAGTCACTAACCGTAAATTAACAAGAGAATAATTCCCTAAATATTAACCCCGAAGGCCGAAACCAACATCAGATCAATATCCAGAAAACCATTCTGCTTAGCTAACCAACATTTAGTTTCTAAATTTCACATTCTTAGGGAAAGGTTCCCATTAATTTTATCAAAGATAAATCCTTTAAATTTATTCTTTAATCTACTTTTGAATATCAATTCAAACTAGTCGGGATTAGCGATCCATACCGAAGTGATCATTTATTTTATTTCCCAATCCCAACATATTCATCCCATGAAGTAAAACTGGTAATACTTCATATCTAACACTACAGTGTTATCGGTAAATTAAATTACCATTTCACGTTTAAATCTAATTAAATATTTAACTATCGCCTGGAGCAAAACTGGTGATACTCCATTCTTGATCTTTTCAATCTAATTAAAGATTCATTAAAACTCCATTTAGTTTTAATCTTTAACTAGGTTAAAGAATCAGTGTCATTTAAAACACGGTCCACGATAAACCCCAAAATCACATCACATTCCAATCAGTCCCTAACCGTAAATTAGCAAGTAAGCAATTCCCTAAGTATTAACCCCGAAGGCTGAAACCAACATCAGATCAATACCCCAGAAACCATTCAACTTAACCAATTTCTAGTTAGTTTCTGATTTTCTTAACTCCTTTGGGTCTAAGAACAGTATTATTGAAGATACCGTTCACGACAACCCAAAATCACATTTCATTAATTATCGGGTTAAAGAACAAGTGTTATTTAAAACACTGTTCACGATAAACCCAAAAATCAGTACCAATTCAATTCCAATTAAATATTATTTAATCGGTACACTTCATTAAATCTAAATAAAAAGATTTAATCATTTTCTCAACTGGGCTTAAGAACAGTGTTAATGAAGACACCATTCACGACAAACCCAAATCACATTTGATATTAAATACAAGGCTCTGAATAGAAAATATATCGGCTAATATTCCATTATCCAATTTTACGACCAACAAATATCGTATTGGAAACAACGATATATATATCTTTCAAATTTCCATAACAATATCTGTATAATCACGAAATCCAACATCGAAATAATCCAAAGACAATTTCGATTCAAATCCATTCCAATTCAATTATTGGAAATTCTAGTTACTTTTAAAACCCTTTTCAAATTCAATTTATTTATTTAAAAATAAATAGAATTATAATTCTAGTTCAAAACTAGTTCATTTCGATAAAAATCTATTTTTATCTTTTCAAATATGGAGTTTTTCATCCCAAATCTTCACAAATCATTTCTTATGATTTTACACAAATTATTACTACTTTTAATAATTTTATCAAGGCCCGCACAGTCGATTTCCATCAACGGCCATCGAACTGCACTTACAACGACCTTTTCCAAATTTGATTTAGACATAATTCCAAATCCAACCGTTAGATTTCCAATTTCTAATATTCATTAGAAAGTTCTTTTCGATACGAACCCAACGGTTCCGGTTTCAGGAGAATCCGACGGTCGGATCTCCCGTAATGTCCGTTCGAAGTCAATGGTCGAAATTCGCGAACTGCCGCGGCGCGGCACGTTCTATTCAGGCCATTATATTATATATATTATATATATAATATATACTTCGTCGATTTCCTTTTAAAACGTATTATATAACTCGTTTTAAATTTGTTTCAACTAGATTTCAACTTCTTTTTCAAATTCAAATCAAAATTGAATTTTTCCTTATAAATTCGTTTTAAATTCATTTCAAATTGATTTCAATTCAAATCGATTTTTAATTCAATTTCAGTTCGTTTTCAATTCAATTCAATTTCAATTCGAATTCATTTCTATTCAATTTCAACTCGAATTCATTTCTATTCAATTTTAATTCGAATTCATTTTAAATTGATTTCCTTTCAATTTCAATTCGATTCAAATTCATTTTCAAAATATTCGATTTTGAAATCACTTTTCAATATTCATTATAAAAAACGAATATAATCGATATAAATATCGTTTGCGTCAAAATGGCGTCAATCTAATCAACACGGCTTCATATATTTCTATTTTCAAATATTCTATTTCCAATATTTCTTTTTCAAATATTTCTATTCAAAACTGGAATGAGGCCCAATCAATTACCATAGATTTTATTTCTATGGATTTCCATACAACGCATGTATATATCTACAATGAGAAATAATCAACCATCATCCAAAGTGCATTCTACACTGTATAAGCATCAAATATAAATATTCAACGCTTATAACAGTCTGTCAATCAATCGATCGACATACAACTAATTATTGGGATTAGTTTATGTCATATATCGCCCCAATACCCGTGTGGGGTTTTCAAACAATCAAACACAGATTTTATTTGTGAAGTTGGGCGATGTGTAAAAAATATCGTCCCAATCAATATCAGTCAAATGTGTGTATATAAACAAATCGTTCGATTTGTTTATTACTATTTATTTCATTTTAAATACACATTAAAAATTCTATTTTCAACTATAAAATATTTTCCTTTCACATTACATCACACAATCAACTACACAGCAAAATCAAACAAACAAGCATACAAGCCGTCCATGGTCTGTGGACGACGGATGTCGGTGCTACTAAACACTGTTTGCATCCTAGTATATATTATAACTAGAAAAGGAAAATTAAAGTGAGAAGTTCTCACAGAGGGTTCCACTCCGCCGTGCTTTGCTTTTGAACTGCTGAACATCTGGTTTGTTTGCAATTCCAATGCAGTTCTTTTCACACTGTTCAAATAAAAATTATATTTTTATTACTTCATTTCAATAAATAAAAATCATATTTTTATTTTTACTTCATGTATATTTACAACGCTTCTTTCTATATAAAGATTATATTTTTATATTTCTCCTTCATATATAAAGATCGAATTTTTATTTCATCGCTATAAAAATCACATTTTTATTTCAACATATATATAATAAAAATCAATTCTTTCCTTCGCTACATATATAAAGGTCAAATTTTTACTAGTTATATAATATAAAAATCTTATCTTTTTGTTATGAAAAATCATATTTCTTCGTTACTAAAAATCTAATCTTTATCTGAATAAAAATCATATTTTTTTAATCATCATACTTATATAAAAATTATAATTTTATCTTCCTACTTATATAAAAATCAAATTTTTACATCACTTTCCATATTATAAAAATCATCTCTTCTATGTGTTCAAAATCAAATCTTTTCCTTTATGAAAATATAATCTCGCTCCCAACGTAAAAATCATATTTTTACTTATTCCTTATAATGAAAACTGATTTTTATAAACTGATTTATAAATTAAAAGTGATTTATAAATTAAAAACTGATTTATAAATATTAAAAATTACCTTACTCCATCGATCTTGCCGGAAGAGCTGCAATGGAAGGCCGGGGGTTGCGCTGAGGTGGCAGAGGTACTGCTGGAAGGTGGCGGCGCCCGTATGGTGGCTCACAGTGGATCGGAGGCGCGGTTTTTGAGGGAGAAAATGGCAGTGGGGTTCGGAGAAGGGTAAGGAGGTGCGGAGGGGGGTGTCTGGGCCAGCGGGGTGGCGCCTGTGGCCATCGTGGCGGAGACAGGTCCCACGAGGGGGGAAGGCGGCGGATTCTAGGGTTTTGGTGAGTTGGACGATTTTGGGTTTGGGGATGATGGATTGGACGAAGAAAGAGGAGGGGAGGGCGGCGCCTGAGGGGGTGGAGGCGGAGGACGGCCGGGGATGGCTCGCAGGAGGCGCGGTGGTCAATTCGCAGGGTGGCGGCGCGATTTTCCCTGGGGAAGGGCTGAGAGACTAACGGGTTTTGTTAAGTGATAAGGGGGAGAGTCATTTAAATAATATATATATTTATTAAATTTTATACTTCATAAAGTTACTTTTTACTTCGAACACGAAACGAAACCCACCGCCTGTCATCCCTAGCTAATTACCCCCATTTCGAACTCAATGGGATGTGCCACGTAAGCCCATTTGACCATTTCGATCAGTTTTCGTTAAAATCAACATATAACTCTATATATTGAATTTGAACACACATTTCCATTTACTGGGGTTACATACTAACTCAAAAAATTACAGAAAAATATTTTCTAGCTTCGTATTGACGATACAGTCCTAACAAAACTAGTTTCATCGAATTCTAAGACCATTCGAAAAACGGTCATTTTCTAGTCGATTAAAATCAACTGAAACAGGTCAAACGCGTTTTCCTTTACCACGCTCACATATTGATTCGAAAACTTACGAAAAGTGGAATCTAGCAATAACTTGACATCACGTGTGAAGACCCGTTTCTTCCCCGTTAAGGAAAGGGCAGATACTTTGAGAACAACACACAACAGAACGCAGACGGAAGAACATTTCATTGTATATTACAACAATGCTCCAGAATACAAGAATATACAGAGTATAATTGAATAAATTACATTCGACAAATATCAGAGATTACAATAAATTACATAGCAGCGGAAAATAATACAAAGCACAACTGAAGGTGATATACGGATACAGAGCTTTCCGGATATCATTCCAGCCGTAAACCAGGATCCTGTGAATATAAATCTGCAAAACCAAAACTACTAGCTGCCCGTGCGGAAAATAAGGGCACCCAGAGTTTAGGTTAAAACAATAAACTCCAGGTCAGTCATGTGACTGGTGTGAGAACTAAAACAGTTATTTAAAAATTTACTTTAAAAGAGAGTAATTCAAGGGACCACGCCGTATAACACGGAACGGGTTTCCTCCCAATAATACCAGTGCATAGAATAAACAGCGCAATGCTTTTTCGAAAAATGAAGCTATTATAAGACCCAAGTCCCATCACACAATGCAACGCAAGCCGGAGGATAGGGTTTCCCTTATAATAGCCAAACATGCTTGATACGTTTAAAACAAATCATTTGGTACTATAATAAGTGCATAGTGTCAAAACAATTTCAATCATAAATATAAATCATAGACGGCATAGCATCCCATGCTACTATGTCGCCATACTAGGCTCTACAAATAAAACCGCAATATCACGTATTGGAAATTGGATTCCGTAATGAGTCGAGGCAAGGGGCAAGATCCTCTCCGCGCTCGAGACACTCTAGCAAATGCCTCAGGGTTACGCACTCTGGGCAACCCTGGATCGGTTGGGCCGGTCCTCACTTACGTTAGAGGATTATTTATTCCTGAACACACGTTTCCCGGTCCTTACAGACCTATAATCGAGGCGCCTCATTCCAACAACCACAAAGGTGAAAAGTATATAAAGTCAGGGCTGGTAAGTCACTGATACCACCAAAGCTAGAAAGAAACGTCGTGTTCTCCCAACGGTCCGTATCCCGTTTTTAACTCATACCGAGGTGTGAGGCTCGCGAATTCACGTTATACACAAAGCTGCCACGTAGGCCGTGCTTTGATCATCAACCACAAGACTTTGCTTTTCAACAGAAGCCTTGATCATTGCATCTTAGCATGCCACATAGGCAATTCATGCCATGCGATTGATATCTATCGATATATAACCTCTAAGATCGTACGTCTCAGAGAAGGACGTTAAGCAAGAGAATGAATTCTCCGCCGCCAAACAGATATATATTTAACAGAAATCAATCAACACAGAATAAAATCCATTGTCAGACACACAATCCATTTACAAGTCCGTTCTGGGTCTGAACGAAACCGGAGGCACTTTCCTCGCATATCCATCCATCTCCAAGTACATGTGGATGACCACCAACCATTTCCATCCTCTTGGGTGTACAGCCCAATCAGGATCGTCGGTAATTATCCAAACGATGTGAAGACTTCCGGTCTTCGACCACCGTCTTCATCTTCGACATATCGTCGAATCGGTTATTCAGAATGGGTATAAACCCGGCCTTTCCGAACAACCCGCGTATATTAAAACAAATGTTACACAAACACAACATATGCCTCATTCCAATTCAGAATATTCTTTTATTCACAAAATCACATTTTTAGGGAAAGGTTCCCATTAATTTTATCCAAGATAAATTCTTTCAAATTTATCCTTTAATCTTCCTTTGGATGTCGTTTCAAACCAAATTATGGTTTTTCCAAACTAGTCGAGATCTGCGAACCGTACCGAAGTAATTATTTATTTTATTTCCCAATCCCAACCTATTCATCCCATGAAGCAAAACTGGTAATACTCCATATCTAACACCATAGTGTTGTCGGTAAAATTAATTACCATTTCACGTTCAAATCTAATTAAAGATTTAACTATCGCTTTGGAGCAAAACTGGTAATACTCCGTTCTCGCTCACTTTCTAAATTTGATAATTTAGATTATAGATTCACATTTCAATCTGATTGCAGATTCGTTAAAATTCCTTTTACTGGGTTAAAGAACTAGGTGTTATTTAAAACACAGTTCACGACAAACCCAAATCACATTATATTTATTATCAGGTTACAGAACTAGTGTTATTTTAAACCACCGTTCACGATGAACCCACAAATCAATTCTAGTTCAATTTAAATCAAATATATTAGGAATTCCGACTATTTAAAACCCCTTTTTAAATCTAATTTATTTATTTAAAAACAAATCGGGTTTTAAATTTAGTTCAAACTAGTTCATTTTGATAAAATCTATTTTTATCTTTTCAAATATGGAGTTTTTCATCCCAAATTTTCCCAAATCATTTCTTATGATTTTACAAAAATTCTTGATATTTTTAATAATTTTATCAAGGCCCGTACAGTCGATTTCCATCAACGGCCATCGAACTGCACTTACAGCGACCTTTTTCAAATTTGATTTGGACGTATCTCCAAATCCAACCGTTAGATTTTGAATTTCTAATATTCTTTAGAAAGCTCTTTTCGATACGAACCCAACGGTCCCGGTTTTAGGAGAATCCGACGGTGGATCTCCCGTAATGTCCATTTGAAATAAATGGTCGAAATTCACGAACTGCCGCGGCGCGTTCTATTCAGGCCATTATATTATATATATAATATATATAATATATATTTCGTCGATTTCTATTTAAAACGAATTTTATAAATCGTTTTAATTTCGTTTCAAAAACAATTTCAACTTCCATTTCATTTCAAATCAAAATTGAATTCTTCCTTATAAATTCGTTTTAAAATTCATTTCTATTCAATTCAATTTCACTTCATTTCAATTCGCTTTCAATCCAATTTGAATTCGTTTTCAATTCGATTCAAATTAAATTCGTTTTCTATTAGATTCAATTCAAATTCGTTTTTTATTCGATTCAATTCAAATTGGTTTTCTATTCGATTCAATTCAAATTCGTTTTCTATTCGATTCAATTCAAATTGGTTTTCTATTCGATTCAATTCAAATTGGTTTTCTGTTCGATTCAATTCAAATTGGTTTTCTATTCGATTCAATTCAAATTGGTTTTCTATTCGATTCAATTCAAATTGGTTTTCTATTCGATTCAATTCAAATTCGTTTTCTATTCGATTCAATTCAAATTGGTTTTCTATTCAATTCAATTCGAAATTGTTTTATATTCAATTCATTTCGAAATTGTTTTATATTCAATTCATTTCGAAATTGTTTTCAATTCAATTCATTTCGAAATCACTTTATATTCAATTCATTTCGAAATTGTTTTATATTCAATTCATTTCGAAATCATTTTCAATTTTCATTTTAAAATGAATAAAATCGATATAAATATCGTTCACGTCAAAATGGCGTCAATCTAATCAACACGGCTTCATATATTTCTATTTTCAAATATTCTATTTCAAATATTTCCTATTATCAAAATATTTGTTATTATCAAAATATTTCGTTCAATACATGACTAATCTCAACGGATGAGTACTGTCAACACATGAACATTTATTTTATATTGATAAAGATGTAAATTTTATTATTAAAATATTTCGTTCAACACATGATGAGACGACCCGAACTTCCCCCTTGAAGGAAAGCACGGATGGAATTGAGGACAGGACAAATTAGAACGCAAACAGAAGAACATTTCATTGTTATTACAACAATTCCATCAGATACAAGAATATACAGAGTATAAATGAATAAATTACATTCGATAAATATCAGAGATTACAATAAATTACACAGCTGCGGAAAAGTATACAAAATACAACTGAAAGTGATACACGGATACAGAGCTTTCCGAGCATCGTTCCAGCTGTTAATCAGGACCCTGTGAATATAAATCTGCAAAACCAAAACTACTAGCTGCCCGTGCGGAAAATAGGGGCACCCAGAGTTTAGGTTAAAACAATAAACTCCAGGTCAGTCATGGGACTGGTGTGAGAACTAAAACAGTTATTTAAAACTTTACTTTATATATAGTAATTCAAGGGACCACGCCGTATAACACGGAATGGGTTTCCTCCCAAGAATACTAGTGCATATAACAAAACAACGCAATGCTTTTTGGAAAAATGAAGCTACTATAAGACCCAGGTCCCATCACACAATGCAACGCAAGCCGGAGGATAGGGTTTTCCCTTATAATAGCCAAATAATGCTTGATACGTTTAAAAACAAATCATTTGATACTATTATAAGTGTATAGTGTCAAAACAATTTCAATCATAAATATCAATCATAGACGGCATGGGTACCATATATCATGTTGCCATACTAGTTCTACAATTAAAACCGCAATATCACATATTGGAAATTGGATTTCCGTCATGAGCCGAGGCAAGGGGCAAGCTCCTCTCCGCGTTCGAGACACTCTAGCAAATGCCTCATGTGAAGACCCGCAACTTCCCCGTAAAGGAAAGCGTCGGATAGTTCGAGAACAAACCACAGCAGAACGCATACAGAAGAACCTTTCATTGTATATTACAACAATGCATCAGATTACAAGAATATACAGAGTATAAATGAATATTACACAGAAATATCAGAGATTTAAATTACATTTAAATCCATAGCAGCGGAAAAATAATACAATACACAACTAGAAGTAGATATACGGATACAAAGCTTTCCGGATATCGTTCCAGCTGTAAACCAGGATCCTGTGAATATAAATCTGCAAAACCAAAACTACTGGCTGCCCGTGTCAAAATAAGGGCACCCAGAGTTTAGGTTAAAACAATAAACTCCAGGTCAGTCATGTGACTGGTGTGAGAACTAAAACAGTTAATCTTTATTTTAAAGTTAGGTAAATCAAGGGACCACGCCGTATAACACGGAACGGGTTTCCTCCCAAGAGTACCAGTGCATAAAGCAAACAGCGCAATGCTAAATAAAGAAAAATGAGGCTGTTATAAGACCCAGGTCCCATCACACAATGCAACGCAGCCGAGGATAGGGTTTTCCCTTATAACAGCCAAAGAATGCTTGATACGTTTAAAACAAATCATTTGATACTATAATAAGTGCATAGTGCATAAAACAACTTCAAATCATAAGTATCAATCATAGGCAGCATGGGTACCATATATCATGTCGCCATATATAGGTTTACAAATAAAACCGCAAATGTCACGTATTTGGAAATTGGATTTCCGTCTATGAACCGAGGCAAAAGATAGTCCTCAACCGATTCGAGACGCTCTAGTCCGTGTCTCAGGCAAGTACTCTGTCAAGCCTTTGGATCGTCAGGGCCGGTCCACCGATGTGGATTAAAATGCCTGAACACTACGTTTCCCCACCCTATGGGGTGTAAGTCTGGTCCGTCAGCCGACCAGAATGCATCGGCCGAAACCGATATAACCGAGGCGCCTCGCAACAGCAACAACCACATAAGTCAAACTCGTCAGGGCGTGTAAAACCACTGACGCCACTTCTAACTAGAAAGAAACGCAAGTCCTCCCTGATGTCCTCTCCCGTTTTTGGTTCATACCGGGGGTGAAACTCGCGAAGTAAACGTTACACAAAGCTACGCCACAAAGGCCGTGCTTTGATCATCACCACAAGACTTTGCTTTTCAACAGAAGCCTTGATCATTTGCATCTTAGCATGCCACACAGGCAAACCATCCTATGCAACCGATATCAGTCACACAGAATGAAATCCGATGTCAGACACACAGTCCATTTACAAGTCCGTTCTGGGTCTGAACGAAACCGGAGGCACCTAGTACCCCGCATATCCATCGATCTCCAAGTACGTCTGGACGATCACTAACTGTTTCCATCTTCTTGGGTGTACAGCCCAATCAAGATCATCAGTTATCACCCAAACGACGTGAAGACTTCCGGTCTTCGACCATCGTCTTCATCTTCGACTTATCGTCGTATCAGTTATTCAGAATGGGATAAACCCGGTCTTTCCGAATAACTCGCGTATATTTTAAATAAGTGTTACACAAACACAACATACGCCTCATTCCAATTCATTAGTCACTAACCGTAAATTAATCAAGAGAGTAATTCCCCAAATATTAACCCCGAAGGCCGAAACCAACATCAGATCAATATCCAGAAAACCATTCTGCTTGGCTAACCGACAGTTAGTTTCTAAATTTCACATTCATAGGGAAAGATTCCCATTAATTTTATCAAAGATAAATTTCTGAATTTATTCTTTAATCTATCTTTTGAATATCAATTCAAAACTAGTCGGAATTAGCGAACCTTACCGAAGTAATCATTGGTTTTAATTTCCCAATCCCAACCTATTCATCCCATGAAGTAAAACTGGTAATACTTCATATCTAACACCACGGTGTTATCGGTAAATTCAATTACCATTTCACGTTCAAATCTAATTAAAGATTTAACTATCGCCTGGAGCAAAACTGGTGATACTCCATTCTCGATCATTTCAATCTAATTAAAGATTCATTAAAACTCCACTTAGTTTTAATCTTCGATTGGGTTAAAGAATCAGTGTCATTTAAAACACGGTTCACGATAAACCCAAAATCACATTCCATTAATTATCGGGTTAAAGAACAAGTGTTATTTAAAACACTGTTCACGATAAACCCAAAAATCAATATCGATTCAATTCCAATTAAATGTTATTTAATTGGCACTCTTCATTAAATCTAAATAAAAAGATTTAATCTTTTCTCAACTGGGTTCAAGAACAGTGTTAGTGAAGACACCATTCACGACAAACCCAAACCACATTCATTAATTATCGGGTTAAAGAACCAGTGTTATTTAAAGCACTGTTCACGATAAACCCAAAAATCAATATCAATTCTATTCCAATTAAATGTTATTTAATTGGTACACTTCATTAAATCTAAATAAAAAGATTTAATCTTTTCTCAACTGGGTTCAAGAACAGTGTTAGTGAAGACACCATTCACGACAAACCCAAATCCCATTTGATATTCAATATAAGGCTCTGAATAGAAAATATATTGGCTTATATTCAATATCAAATTCTACGATTAACAGATGTCGTATTGGAAATAACGATATAAATATATATCTTTCAAATTTCCGTAACAACATCCGTATAATCACAAATTCCAACATCGAAATATTCCGAAGACAATTTCGATTCCGATCCACTCCAATGCAATCATTGGAAATTTTGGTTATTTTCAAAACCCTTTTCAAATTCAATTTATTTATTTAAAAATAAATAGAATTATAATTCTAGTTCAAAACTAGTTCATTTCGATAAAAATCTATTTTTATCTTTTCAAATAGGGAGTTTTTCATCCCAATTCTTTCTAAATCATTTCTTATGATTTTACACAAATTATTGCTATTTTTAATAATTTTATCAAGGCCCGTACAGTCGATTTCCATCAATGGCCATCGAACTGCACTTACAGCGACCTTTTTCGAATTTGATTTGGACGTATCTCCAAATCCAACCGTTAGATTTCAAATTTCTAACATTCATTAGAAAGCTCTTTTCGATACGAACCCAACGGTTCCGGTTTTAGGAGAATCCGACGGTCGGATCTCCCGTAATGTCCGTTCGAAATAAATGGTCGAAATTCGCGAACTGCCGCGACGCGGCGCGTTCTATTCAGGCCATTATATTATATATATATTATATATAATATATATTTCGTCGATTCCTATTCAAAACGAATTATATAAATAGTTTTAAAATCGTTTCAAAACCTATTTCAACTTCCATTTCAATTCAAAGCAAAATTGAATTCTTCTTTATAAATTCGTTTCAAAATTCATTTCTATTCAATTCAAATTTCAATTCAATTTGAATTCGTTTTCAATTCAATTCATTTCGAAATCGTTTTCAATTAAATTCATTTCGAAATCGTTTTCAATTCAATTCATTTCGAAATCGTTTTCAATTAAATTCATTTCGAAATCGTTTTCAATTCAATTCATTTCGAAATCGTTTTCAATTAAATTCATTTCGAAATCGTTTTCAATTCAATTCATTTCGAAATCGTTTTCAATTCAATTCATTTCGAAATCGTTTTCAATTAAATTCATTTCGAAATCGTTTTCAATTCAATTCATTTCGAAATCGTTTTCAATTCAATTTATTTCGAAATCGTCGATTTCGAAATCACTTTTCAATATTCATTTTAAAATGAATAAAATCGATATAAATATCGTTCACGTCTAAATGGCGTCAATCTAATCAACACGGCTTCATATATTCTTTTATTTTCAAATATTCTATTTCAAATATTTCTTTTTCAAATATTTCTTTTTCAAAACTGGAATGAGGCCCAATCAATTACCATATAAAATTAATTATATGGATTTTCATACAACACATGTATATCATAGCATTGAAAAATAATCAACCATCAACCAAAGTGCACTACACTGCATAAGCATCAAATACAGATATTCAACGCTCATAACAGCCTGTCAATCAATCGATCGACATATTTAATCAATCAGGATGAGTGAACTGCATATTTCATCCTAACACCCGTGTGGGGTTTCAAACAATCAAACACAGATTTTATTTGTGCAGTTGGGCGATGTGTGAAATTTATCGACCCAATCAATATCATTCAAATAAGTGTACATAAACAAACCATCTGGTTTGTAAATGAATATTTATTTATTCACTTCACTATTTTCATATTCACGTTAAAAATTATATTTTTAACGATAAAACATTTTATTTCAACCTATGAATTTCTATTCAATTCATTTATTCAATAAAATGATATTTTTATTTTTCTAACATGTTTTAGAAAATTTCGGCGGCATAACGGCACGATACTAGAAACGGGACGAGGCCTAGCCTTATCCCCGGTCTAGTGAAGGCCCACGCCATTCACATATCAATCAAATCCATTCATCTCACCAAACAATTTAATTTCAATCAAATAATCTAACCAACTACACAACCAATCAGACAAGTCCATGGTCTGTGGACGGGTGTCGGGTGCTTCTAATAAGCACCGTCTGCATCCTAGTATATATATGTATAACTAGAAAAATAAATTGAAAGGTGAGAAATTCTCACATATTGCTATCCTAGCTCAACGGCTCTTCTTTTGCAGAAGTCTTCGTCGTTTCGCCCTTTTGTCACCTTCGTTGCTCGCTTTCACTACATATGTAAAAATCATATTTTTACTTCGCTATTCAATATATAAAAATCGATTTTTTATTTCAAAGTTCAATATATAAAAATCGAATTTTTACTTCAAAGTTTCCGCCTTTTCCATTTCAAAGATCAAATCTTTTCTTTTTCTTTTTAAAGTTTAAATCTTTTACCTTTCAAAATTCAAATCTTTTACTTTTCAAAATTCAAATCTTTAAAAAAAAACTGTTTTTATATCTTTTAAAAAACCTGTTTTTAAATCTTTTAAAAAACCTGTTTTTATATCTTTTAAAAAACCTGTTTTTATATCTTTTAAAAAACCTGTTTTTATAAATACTATATATAAATTCAGTTTTTAATTCTTTTAAAAAAACAGTTTTGTATTCTTTTTTTTTTTTTTCCCAAAGGTAAAGCTAATTTCATTTTTAATAATACTAATTTTATTTTCTATAATCTAAAAACCGCATAAAAAAAAAAAGTAAAAATAAAATAGAAAAAAGATAAGAAAAAAGGAGGCTTACAGAGGGGGGGGTGGTCAATGGGGTCTCGCTGGTCGGAGCAGCAGGCGGAGGCGGGCTCAGAGTGTACGGCGAAGGCGGTGGGGCTCCAGCGAAGGCGGCGAGGAGATCGGGTGGTTCAGGCTCGGTTTCTTCGAACGGAGGAGGAGAAGAGGGCGAGGGGAGGAAGGGGAAGGGTGGCGGCGGGTCTGGGGAGGAGGCGGATCGAGGTGGCGGCTGGGTCGGCTTCGACGATCTAAATTTTTCTCTTTTTTTTTTCTTTTATAATTTGATTTGGATAATGCGGGGGGGGGGGGGGGTCTGAAGAAAATAGGGGGAGGGTTTTTTTTTTTATTATTATATAATAATTTATTTACTTATTTTATTTTCACGAAAAACAACTTTTATTTTCGACCTCAAAACGAGGCCCACCGCCTGTCGTCCATAACGTTCTACCCCCATTCCGAACACAATGGGATATGTATCATACGCTGATTCGGCTGTTACAATCAGTTTCCGTTGAATTTGCATTTAAATCACTATATTGAATTTTAAACGTACATTTCAAATTACCGGGGGCACATAACAACTTTATAAATTCCAGAAAAATATTTTCTAGCTTCGTATTGACGATACGGTCCTAACAAAACTAGTTTCGTTGAATTCTGAGACCGTTAGAAAAATGGCCAATTTCCAGTCGATTAAAATCAACTGAAACTGGTCAAACGCGTTTTCCTTTGCCACGCTCACGTATTGATTCAGAAAATTATGAAATTTTAAATCTAGCAATAACTTCACATCCCGGACCCAACAAAACTGGTTTCGTCGAAATCCGAGGTCGTTTGCAAAATGTCCATTTTTAAGGGCCTGAATTCCATAGCGACTATTCAGAATTTTCAACTGGACATATCTTTTGATTCCCGCTATGAAATCTTGATCATTCGGATTCGTTGGAAAGATATTCACTATTAGATTCCATTATTTTTGGTTTCACTAAAATCCGGATTGTTTTGCACCCGGTACATTCAATTGAAGTTTGAAATCGAATTATCGAACTACCGCGCCATTTTCAATTCTATTTATAATTATATATAAATATTTATATTCTAACGACGACGCGTATAATATATACGTTCGAATTATATTCAAAATAAATTTCTCGCCGATATTATTTAAAATAATTCATTTTAAATAATCAAAACTCGCTATTATTGCCAAAATAAAAATTTTAAACTGGCCCAGATTTTACGGGTTGTTACAATCTCCCCCACTTAAAACTTTTCGTCCCCGAAAAGGAACAAAGTCGAAAGTGGTTTGATTATTCAACTCTACCCTCGACCTGGCTTCCATTCTCCAACTTTTCAGTTTCTGAGAATTTTCTAAAATTTCAAAAATTTGGCTAACACCCTAAATTTTTGAAAAATTTCGCCATAACCTCCCCTGCAATGGGAGCATCGGGGAATTTCAAATAGCTTCCCCGGTCCTTCAGATCTCAAAAAGAAAAAGAAAAAGCCAAGCGGCTAGCCAATAGGCTCACAAAATCATCATCACCCAAACAAAACAGTAAATTATGTAATAAACATGTACCTATTTGTCGGGCAAACAAATTTTATTCTCTGCTCTAGCCTCCTTGCTATGACCTGTTCAATGATATATATGTATATGCAAGCAAATGCGACTAATTTTCAATATAAGTCAATATGTGATTCAATTAGGCATAATGGTTAAAAATTAGCAAACAATTAAACAAACAACACAAACATCAATCAATTTGTGAATTAGAGTTTCAAATTCATAATTTTGATATATATACCGAAAATCTTGTTTTTGATGCCAATTCACAACAATGTATTCTAACTATATTAGTTTTGGTTCTCACACCAGTCTAATGGAAATATATAGAAATCACACCTTCGTCACTCGAAAATAAATGCTGATGATGTTTCAAACCACCATCAGAACATTGTCGGGCTACTAGAGTGCGGTTCTATATCTACCCGGTATATTAAAACTTCAAATATACGCGGATCAGACGTATACGCAAAATCTATATATACTGGATTGTCCACATCTATATAAATAAATAATCAAATACGAATAATTGATTTAGATTTTCAAAACAAAATTTGTTTTCATTTTAAAAATATACTCTTCACACTCGTTCTAGGATACTACTGATCCTATCCCTAACGAGTCATTCTAATTGGGTATTGCTACTCCAATATCTGATGAATTCTTTCGTATGTTTCTAATGTGCCTTGTTCTCAAGCTTTGTAAACCGAAGCTCTGATACCAAACTGTGAAGACCCGCAACTTCCCCGTAAAGGAAAGCGTCGGATAGTTCGAGAACAAACCACAGCAGAACGCATACAGAAGAACCTTTCATTGTATATTACAACAATGCATCAGATTACAAGAATATACAGAGTATAAATGAATATTACACAGAAATATCAGAGATTTAAATTACATTTAAATCCATAGCAGCGGAAAAATAATACAATACACAACTAGAAGTAGATATACGGATACAAAGCTTTCCGGATATCGTTCCAGCTGTAAACCAGGATCCTGTGAATATAAATCTGCAAAACCAAAACTACTGGCTGCCCGTGTCAAAATAAGGGCACCCAGAGTTTAGGTTAAAACAATAAACTCCAGGTCAGTCATGTGACTGGTGTGAGAACTAAAACAGTTAATCTTTATTTTAAAGTTAGGTAAATCAAGGGACCACGCCGTATAACACGGAACGGGTTTCCTCCCAAGAGTACCAGTGCATAAAGCAAACAGCGCAATGCTAAATAAAGAAAAATGAGGCTGTTATAAGACCCAGGTCCCATCACACAATGCAACGCAGCCGAGGATAGGGTTTTCCCTTATAACAGCCAAAGAATGCTTGATACGTTTAAAACAAATCATTTGATACTATAATAAGTGCATAGTGCATAAAACAACTTCAAATCATAAGTATCAATCATAGGCGGCATGGGTACCATATATCATGTCGCCATATATAGGTTTACAAATAAAACCGCAAATGTCACGTATTTGGAAATTGGATTTCCGTCTATGAACCGAGGCAAAAGATAGTCCTCAACCGATTCGAGACGCTCTAGTCCGTGTCTCAGGCAAGTACTCTGTCAAGCCTTTGGATCGTCAGGGCCGGTCCACCGATGTGGATTAAAATGCCTGAACACTACGTTTCCCCACCCTATGGGGTGTAAGTCTGGTCCGTCAGCCGACCAGAATGCATCGGCCGAAACCGATATAACCGAGGCGCCTCACAACAGCAACAACCACATAAGTCAAACTCGTCAGGGCGTGTAAAACCACTGACGCCACTTCTAACTAGAAAGAAACGCAAGTCCTCCCTGATGTCCTCTCCCGTTTTTGGTTCATACCGGGGGTGAAACTCGCGAAGTAAACGTTACACAAAGCTACGCCACAAAGGCCGTGCTTTGATCATCACCACAAGACTTTGCTTTTCAACAGAAGCCTTGATCATTTGCATCTTAGCATGCCACACAGGCAAACCATCCTATGCAACCGATATCAGTCACACAGAATGAAATCCGATGTCAGACACACAGTCCATTTACAAGTCCGTTCTGGGTCTGAACGAAACCGGAGGCACCTAGTACCCCGCATATCCATCGATCTCCAAGTACGTCTGGACGATCACTAACTGTTTCCATCTTCTTGGGTGTACAGCCCAATCAAGATCATCAGTTATCACCCAAACGACGTGAAGACTTCCGGTCTTCGACCATCGTCTTCATCTTCGACTTATCGTCGTATCAGTTATTCAGAATGGGATAAACCCGGTCTTTCCGAATAACTCGCGTATATTTTAAATAAGTGTTACACAAACACAACATACGCCTCATTCCAATTCATTAGTCACTAACCGTAAATTAATCAAGAGAGTAATTCCCCAAATATTAACCCCGAAGGCCGAAACCAACATCAGATCAATATCCAGAAAACCATTCTGCTTGGCTAACCGACAGTTAGTTTCTAAATTTCACATTCATAGGGAAAGATTCCCATTAATTTTATCAAAGATAAATTTCTGAATTTATTCTTTAATCTATCTTTTGAATATCAATTCAAAACTAGTCGGAATTAGCGAACCTTACCGAAGTAATCATTGGTTTTAATTTCCCAATCCCAACCTATTCATCCCATGAAGTAAAACTGGTAATACTTCATATCTAACACCACGGTGTTATCGGTAAATTCAATTACCATTTCACGTTCAAATCTAATTAAAGATTTAACTATCGCCTGGAGCAAAACTGGTGATACTCCATTCTCGATCATTTCAATCTAATTAAAGATTCATTAAAACTCCACTTAGTTTTAATCTTCGATTGGGTTAAAGAATCAGTGTCATTTAAAACACGGTTCACGATAAACCCAAAATCACATTCCATTAATTATCGGGTTAAAGAACAAGTGTTATTTAAAACACTGTTCACGATAAACCCAAAAATCAATATCGATTCAATTCCAATTAAATGTTATTTAATTGGCACTCTTCATTAAATCTAAATAAAAAGATTTAATCTTTTCTCAACTGGGTTCAAGAACAGTGTTAGTGAAGACACCATTCACGACAAACCCAAACCACATTCATTAATTATCGGGTTAAAGAACCAGTGTTATTTAAAGCACTGTTCACGATAAACCCAAAAATCAATATCAATTCTATTCCAATTAAATGTTATTTAATTGGTACACTTCATTAAATCTAAATAAAAAGATTTAATCTTTTCTCAACTGGGTTCAAGAACAGTGTTAGTGAAGACACCATTCACGACAAACCCAAATCCCATTTGATATTCAATATAAGGCTCTGAATAGAAAATATATTGGCTTATATTCAATATCAAATTCTACGATTAACAGATGTCGTATTGGAAATAACGATATAAATATATATCTTTCAAATTTCCGTAACAACATCCGTATAATCACAAATTCCAACATCGAAATATTCCGAAGACAATTTCGATTCCGATCCACTCCAATGCAATCATTGGAAATTTTGGTTATTTTCAAAACCCTTTTCAAATTCAATTTATTTATTTAAAAATAAATAGAATTATAATTCTAGTTCAAAACTAGTTCATTTCGATAAAAATCTATTTTTATCTTTTCAAATAGGGAGTTTTTCATCCCAATTCTTTCTAAATCATTTCTTATGATTTTACACAAATTATTGCTATTTTTAATAATTTTATCAAGGCCCGTACAGTCGATTTCCATCAATGGCCATCGAACTGCACTTACAGCGACCTTTTTCGAATTTGATTTGGACGTATCTCCAAATCCAACCGTTAGATTTCAAATTTCTAACATTCATTAGAAAGCTCTTTTCGATACGAACCCAACGGTTCCGGTTTTAGGAGAATCCGACGGTCGGATCTCCCGTAATGTCCGTTCGAAATAAATGGTCGAAATTCGCGAACTGCCGCGACGCGGCGCGTTCTATTCAGGCCATTATATTATATATATATTATATATAATATATATTTCGTCGATTCCTATTCAAAACGAATTATATAAATAGTTTTAAAATCGTTTCAAAACCTATTTCAACTTCCATTTCAATTCAAAGCAAAATTGAATTCTTCTTTATAAATTCGTTTCAAAATTCATTTCTATTCAATTCAAATTTCAATTCAATTTGAATTCGTTTTCAATTCAATTCATTTCGAAATCGTTTTCAATTAAATTCATTTCGAAATCGTTTTCAATTCAATTCATTTCGAAATCGTTTTCAATTAAATTCATTTCGAAATCGTTTTCAATTCAATTCATTTCGAAATCGTTTTCAATTAAATTCATTTCGAAATCGTTTTCAATTCAATTCATTTCGAAATCGTTTTCAATTCAATTCATTTCGAAATCGTTTTCAATTAAATTCATTTCGAAATCGTTTTCAATTCAATTCATTTCGAAATCGTTTTCAATTCAATTTATTTCGAAATCGTCGATTTCGAAATCACTTTTCAATATTCATTTTAAAATGAATAAAATCGATATAAATATCGTTCACGTCTAAATGGCGTCAATCTAATCAACACGGCTTCATATATTCTTTTATTTTCAAATATTCTATTTCAAATATTTCTTTTTCAAATATTTCTTTTTCAAAACTGGAATGAGGCCCAATCAATTACCATATAAAATTAATTATATGGATTTTCATACAACACATGTATATCATAGCATTGAAAAATAATCAACCATCAACCAAAGTGCACTACACTGCATAAGCATCAAATACAGATATTCAACGCTCATAACAGCCTGTCAATCAATCGATCGACATATTTAATCAATCAGGATGAGTGAACTGCATATTTCATCCTAACACCCGTGTGGGGTTTCAAACAATCAAACACAGATTTTATTTGTGCAGTTGGGCGATGTGTGAAATTTATCGACCCAATCAATATCATTCAAATAAGTGTACATAAACAAACCATCTGGTTTGTAAATGAATATTTATTTATTCACTTCACTATTTTCATATTCACGTTAAAAATTATATTTTTAACGATAAAACATTTTATTTCAACCTATGAATTTCTATTCAATTCATTTATTCAATAAAATGATATTTTTATTTTTCTAACATGTTTTAGAAAATTTCGGCGGCATAACGGCACGATACTAGAAACGGGACGAGGCCTAGCCTTATCCCCGGTCTAGTGAAGGCCCACGCCATTCACATATCAATCAAATCCATTCATCTCACCAAACAATTTAATTTCAATCAAATAATCTAACCAACTACACAACCAATCAGACAAGTCCATGGTCTGTGGACGGGTGTCGGGTGCTTCTAATAAGCACCGTCTGCATCCTAGTATATATATGTATAACTAGAAAAATAAATTGAAAGGTGAGAAATTCTCACATATTGCTATCCTAGCTCAACGGCTCTTCTTTTGCAGAAGTCTTCGTCGTTTCGCCCTTTTGTCACCTTCGTTGCTCGCTTTCACTACATATGTAAAAATCATATTTTTACTTCGCTATTCAATATATAAAAATCGATTTTTTATTTCAAAGTTCAATATATAAAAATCGAATTTTTACTTCAAAGTTTCCGCCTTTTCCATTTCAAAGATCAAATCTTTTCTTTTTCTTTTTAAAGTTTAAATCTTTTACCTTTCAAAATTCAAATCTTTTACTTTTCAAAATTCAAATCTTTAAAAAAAAACTGTTTTTATATCTTTTAAAAAACCTGTTTTTAAATCTTTTAAAAAACCTGTTTTTATATCTTTTAAAAAACCTGTTTTTATATCTTTTAAAAAACCTGTTTTTATAAATACTATATATAAATTCAGTTTTTAATTCTTTTAAAAAAACAGTTTTGTATTCTTTTTTTTTTTTTTCCCAAAGGTAAAGCTAATTTCATTTTTAATAATACTAATTTTATTTTCTATAATCTAAAAACCGCATAAAAAAAAAAGTAAAAATAAAATAGAAAAAAGATAAGAAAAAAGGAGGCTTACAGAGGGGGGGGGGGGTGGTCAATGGGGTCTCGCTGGTCGGAGCAGCAGGTGGAGGCGGGCTCAGAGTGTACGGCGAAGGCGGTGGGGCTCCAGCGAAGGCGGCGAGGAGATTGGGTGGTTCAGGCTCGGTTTCTTCGAACGGAGGAGGAGAAGAGGGCGAGGGGAGGAAGGGGAAGGGTGGCGGCGGGTCTGGGGAGGAGGCGGATCGAGGTGGCGGCTGGGTCGGCTTCGACGATCTAAATTTTTCTCTTTTTTTTTCTTTTATAATTTGATTTGGATAATGCGGGGGGGGGGGGGGGGGGGTCTGAAGAAAATAGGGGGAGGGTTTTTTTTTATTATTATATAATAATTTATTTACTTATTTTATTTTCACGAAAAACAACTTTTATTTTCGACCTCAAAACGAGGCCCACCGCCTGTCGTCCATAACGTTCTACCCCCATTCCGAACACAATGGGATATGTATCATACGCTGATTCGGCTGTTACAATCAGTTTCCGTTGAATTTGCATTTAAATCACTATATTGAATTTTAAACGTACATTTCAAATTACCGGGGGCACATAACAACTTTATAAATTCCAGAAAAATATTTTCTAGCTTCGTATTGACGATACGGTCCTAACAAAACTAGTTTCGTTGAATTCTGAGACCGTTAGAAAAATGGCCAATTTCCAGTCGATTAAAATCAACTGAAACTGGTCAAACGCGTTTTCCTTTGCCACGCTCACGTATTGATTCAGAAAATTATGAAATTTTAAATCTAGCAATAACTTCACATCCCGGACCCAACAAAACTGGTTTCGTCGAAATCCGAGGTCGTTTGCAAAATGTCCATTTTTAAGGGCCTGAATTCCATAGCGACTATTCAGAATTTTCAACTGGACATATCTTTTGATTCCCGCTATGAAATCTTGATCATTCGGATTCGTTGGAAAGATATTCACTATTAGATTCCATTATTTTTGGTTTCACTAAAATCCGGATTGTTTTGCACCCGGTACATTCAATTGAAGTTTGAAATCGAATTATCGAACTACCGCGCCATTTTCAATTCTATTTATAATTATATATAAATATTTATATTCTAACGACGACGCGTATAATATATACGTTCGAATTATATTCAAAATAAATTTCTCGCCGATATTATTTAAAATAATTCATTTTAAATAATCAAAACTCGCTATTATTGCCAAAATAAAAATTTTAAACTGGCCCAGATTTTACGGGTTGTTACACCTCAGGACCCCACTATGATCCTTTGGAACCTCCAAGGCCGGTCCTCTCTTACTTTTGAGGATTGGCAATTCCTGAACACACGTTTCCCGGTCCTTACAGACCTATATCCGAGGCGCCTCGCATCCAACAACCACACAGGTGAAAAGTATATAAATGTCAGGGCTGGTAGGTCACTGACACCACCCTAGCTAGAAAGAAAGGTCGTGCACTCCTTGGGTCCGTATCCCGTTTTTGACTCATACCGAGGTGTGAGGCTCGCAAATTCACGTTATACACAAAGCTACGCCACACAGGCCATGCTTTGATCATCAACCACAAGACCTTGCTTTTCAACAGAAGCCTTGATCAATTGCCACTTACGCGTGCCACACTGGCAATTCACTCCATGCGACTGATGTCCATCAATATACAACCTCTGAGCTCGTACGTCTCAGAGAAGGACGTTAAGCAAGAGAATAAATTCTCCGCTGCCAAACAGATGTATATTTAATAGAGATCAATCAACACAGAATAAAATCCAATGTCAGACACACAATCCATTTAAAAGTTCGTTCTGGGTCTGAACGAAACCGGAGGCACTTTCCTCGCATATCCATCCATCTCCAAGTACGTCTGGACGATCACCAACTGTTTCCCTCATCTTGGGTGTACAGCCCAATCAAGATCATCAGTAATCACCCAAACGATGTGAAGACTTCCGGTCTTCAACCACCGTCTTCATCTTCGACATCTCGTCGAATCGGTTATTCAGAATGGGTATAAACCCGGCCTTTCTGAATAACCCACGTATATAATAAACGAATGTTACACAAACACAACAAACGCCTCATTCCAATTCAGAATATTCTTTTATTCACAAAATCACATTCTTAGGGAAATGTTCCCATTAATTTTATCCAAGATAAATTCTTCTAAATTTATCCTATAATCTTCCTTTGGATATCATTTCAAACCATTTTATGGTTTTCCAAACTAGTCGGGATTAGCGAACCACACCGAAGTAATTATTTATTTTATTTCCCAATCCCAACCTATATATCCCATGGAGCAAAACTGGTGATACTCCATTCCTAACACCACGGTGTTATCGGTAAAATTAATTACCATTTCACGTTCAAATCTAATTAAAGATTTAACTATCGCTTTGGAGCAAAACTGGTGGTACTCCACTCTCGATCACTTTTCAGATTTGATAATTTAAATTATCAATTCACATTTTAATCTAATTAAAGATTCATTAAAACTCCACTTAGTTTTAATCTTCTCAAAAATCGATATCTTGCCTTTAACTGGGTTAAAGAACCAATGTCATCTAAAACACGATTCACGATAAACCCAAATCACATTTGATATTAAATACAAGGCTCTGAATAGAAAATATATCGTCTTATATTCAATATCAAATTCTGAAACCAACATATATCGTATTGGAAATAATGATATAAAATATATCTTTCAAATTCCCATAACAATATCTGTATAGTCACGAAATCCAACATCGAAATATTCCGAAGATAATTTCGATTCAACTCCAGTCCAATCCATGTATTGGGAATATTGATTATTTTTAAAATCACTTTCAAATTCAATTTATTTATTTCAAAAATAAATTGATTTTAATTCTAGTTCAAAACTAGTTCATTTCGAAAAAAATTTATTTTTATCATTTCAAATGTGGAATTTTTCAGCCCAATTTTTCCCAAATCATTTCTTATGATTTTACACAAATTATAGATATTTTTAATAATTTTATCAAGGCCCGTACAGTCGATTTCCATCAACGGCCATCGAACTGCACTTACAACGACCTTTTTCGAATTTGATTTGGACATAATTCCAAATCCAACCGTTAGATTTCAAATTTCTAATATTCATTGGAAAGCTCTTTTCGATACGAACCCAACAGTTCCGGTTTTAGGAAAATCCGATGGTCGGATCTCCCGCAACGTCAATTCGAAGTTAATGGTCGAAATTCACGAATTGCCGCGGCGCGGCGCGTTCTATTCAGGCCATTATATATATAATATATATATATATTATATATATTTCGTCGATTTTCTTTTAAAACGTATTTTATAAATCGTTCTAAATTCGTTTCAAAACAATTTCAACTTCATCTTCAATTTCAAATCGATTTGATTTCAATTCAATTCGAGTTCATTTCAATTCAATTCAAATTCAAGTTCGTTTCAATTCAATTCAAATTCTAATTCGTTTTAATTCAATTTGAATTTACCATCTATTTAATTCAATTCGAATTCATTTCAAATTGATTTCAATTCAATTTCAGTTTGTCTTAAATTTCATTCAAAACGATTTCAATTCGTTTTTAATTCAATTTCGATTTCAATTTATTTCAATTTGAATTCATTTCTATTCAATTCAAATTCAAATTCGTTTCAATTCAATTCAGTTTTCAAATTCACTTTCTATTCAATTCAATTTGAATTCATTTCAAATATTAAATTTTTGAAATCACTTTTCCATATTCATTATAAAACGAATAAAATCGATATAAATATCGTTCGCGTCAAAATAACGCATCTCTAATCAACACGGCTTTATATTTTTCAAAAACTTCTTTATTCTATTCAACAAATGAATATTTATCCCATTCAACACATAAATCTATATTTCTTTCAACACACGACTAATCTCAACACATGAGTACTGTCAACACATCACTATTTTTGTTATGTAAAATATTTTATAAAACTATGGTATCTATCGTTTGATTTTAATTAGACTCCACTGTAAAGTAGATTCTAATTGTAAATATGATGAAGATGTGAATTTTATTATTAAAATATTTCACTCAACACGTGAATAGATTCAACACATGAATTTTCCTTTATAATATTCATTATTTTCCCGATTGGAATGAGGCCCAATCAATCACCATATAATGTTAATTATATGGATTCCATACAACACATGTATATAATAGCATTGAAAAATAATCAACCATCAACCAAAGTGCACTACACTGTATAAGCATCAAATATAGATATCTGACGCTTATAACAGCCTGTCAATCGATCGATCGACATATTTAATCAATCAGGATGAGTGAACTTCAAATTTCATCCCAACACCCGTGTGGGGTTTTAAACAATCAAACACAGATTTTAGTTGTGCAGTTGGGCGACGTGTAAAATTTATCGACCCAATCGATATCAGTCAAATCAGTGTATATAAACAAATCGGCCGATTTGTTTATAAATATTCATTTATTCACTTTCACGTTAAAAATTATATTTTTAACGATAAAACATTTTATTTTAACACATGAATTTCTATTCAGTTCATTTATTCAATAAAATGATATTTTTATTTTTCTAACATATTTTAGAAAATTTCGGCGGCATAACGACACGATACTAGAAACGGGACGAGGCCTAGCCTTATCCCCGGTCTAGTGAAGGCCCACGCCATTCACACATCAATCAAATCCATTCCATTTCACCAAACAATTCAATTCAAACCAATTAGACTAACCAACTACACAACCAAACAATTTAACAAATAAGCCATCCATGGTCTGTGGATCACGGGTGTCGGGTGCTGCTAAGCACCGTCTGCATCCTAGTATATATATATATAACTAGAGAAAGAAATTGAAGAGTGAGAAGTTCTCACCGACTAGCTATCCAACTTCACGACACTTCATTTATAGAAATCTTCATCGTTATCGCATCTTTGTCATCTTCGTTGCCCGTAGCCACTACATATATAAAAATCACATTTTTTACTTCGCTATTCAATATGAAAAAAAAACCAATTTTTACTTCGCTATTCGATATATAAAAATCGAATTTTTACTTTGATGTTCAATATATAAAAATCATATTTTTACTTCGATGTTCAATATATAAAAATCGTATTTTTATATCGATGTTCAATATATAAAAATCATATTTTTATATCGATGTTCAATATATAAAAATCATATTTTTACTTCGCTATTCAATATATAAAAATCATATTTTTATATCGATGTTCAATATATAAAAATCATATTTTTACTTTCACGCTATATGGATAAAATTCTATTTTTATCCCGCTATTCTTCATATAAAGATTTTGTGACTGCAAGGAATTTCGCTCGGTCCGAACCAGTCGCTAAACTGATCCAGGCCGTTCGAAACGCCCCATCGTTTGAGAACACGACAAAACAGAACGCATACGGAAGAACATTTCATTGTATATTACAACAATGCATCAGATTACAAGAATATACAGAGTATAAATGAATATTACACAGAAATATCAGAGATTTAAATTACATTTAAATACATAGCAGCGGAAAATAATACAATACACAACTAGAAGAAGATATACGGATACAAAGCTTTCCGGATATCATTCCAGCTGTAAACCAGGATCCTGTGAATATAAATCTGCAAAAACCAAAACTACTAGCTGCCCGTGTCAAAATAGGGGCACCCAGAGTTTAGGTTAAAACAATAAACTCCAGGTCAGTCATGTGACTGGTGTGAGAACTAAAACAGTTAATCTTTATTTAAAAGTTAGGTAAATCAAGGGACCACGCCGTATAACACGGAACGGGTTTCCTCCCAAGAATACCAGTGCATAAAACCAACAGCGCAATGCTAAATAAAGAAAAATGAAGCTGTTATAAGACCCAGGTCCTATCACACAATGCAACGCAAGCCGGGGGATAGGGTTTTCCCTTATAACAGCCAAAGAATGCTTGATACGTTTTAAACAAATCGTTTGATACTATTATAAGTGCATAATGTATAGAACAACTTCAAATCATAAGTATCAATCATAGGCGGCATGGGTACCATATATCATGCCGTCATATATAGGTTTACAAATAAAACCGCAAATGTCACGTATTTGGAAATTGGATTTCCATCTATGAACCGAGGCAAAAGATAGTCCTCAACCGATTCGAGACTGCCTAGCCCGAGTCTCAGGCAAGCGCGCAGGCAAGCCTTGGATCATCAGGGCCGGTCCACACGGAGTGGATTAAAATGCCTGAGCACTACGTTTCGCCGCCCTTTGGGGCGTAAGCGAGCCAACGAATGACTCCATCGGACCCGGATCGTCCGATCTAACCGAGGCGCCTCGCAACAGCAACAACCACATAAGTCAAACTCGTCAGGGCGTGTAAAACCACTGACGCCACTTTTAGCTAGGAGGAAACGTAGGCCCTCCCTGAGGTCCGTCTCCCGTTTTTGGTTCATACCGGGTGTGAAACTCGCGAAGTAAACGTTACACAAAGCTACGCCACAAAGGCCGTGCTTTGATCATCACCACAAGACTTTGCTTTTCAACAGAAGCCTCGATCAATTGCCACTTAGGCATGCCACACAGGCAATTCACTCCATGTGTTTGATATCCATCAATATATAACCCCTGAGCTCGTACGTCTCAGAGAAGGGCGTTAAGCAAGAGAATAAATTCTCCGCCGCCAAGCAGATATATATTTAGTAGAGATCAATCACACGGACTAAAATCCAATGTCAGACACACAGTCCATTTACAAGTCCGTTCTGGGTCTGAACGAAACCGGAGGCACCTAGTACCCCGCATATCCATCGATCTCCAAGTACGTCTGGACGATCACCAACTGTTTCCATCTTCTTGGGTGTACAGCCCAATCAAGATCACCAGTAATCACCCAAACGACGTGAAGACTTCCGGTCTTCGACCATCGTCTTCATCTTCGACTTATCGTCGTATCAGTTATTCAGAATGGGATAAACCCGGTCTTTCCGAATAACTCGCGTATATTTTAAATAAGTGTTACACAAACACAACATACGCCTCATTCCAATTCATCAGTCACTAACCGTAAATTAATCAAGAGAATAATTCCCCAAATATTAACCCCGAAGGCCGAAACCAACATCAGATCAATATCCAGAAAACCATTCTGCTTAGCTAACCGACAGTTAGTTTTTGATTTCACATTCATAGGGAAAGGTTCCCATTAATTTTATCCAAGATAATTCCTTGAATATATTCTCTAATCTTCCTTTGAATTTCGATTTAACTAGTCGGAATTAGCGAACCTTACCGTAGTAATCATTGGTTTTAATTTCCCAATCCCAACCTATTCATCCCATGGAGTAAAACCGGTAATACTTCATATCTAACACCACGGTGTTATCGGTAAATTCAATTACCATTTCACGTTCAAATCTAATTAAAGATTTAACTATCGCCTGGAGCAAAACTGGTGGTACTCCATTTTCGATCTTTTCAATCTAATTAAAGATTCATTAAAACTCCACTTAGTTTTAATCTTTAACTGGGTTAAAGAATCAGTGTCATTTAAAAACACAGTTCACGATAAGCCCAAAATCACATTCATTAATTATCGGGTTAAAGAACAAGTGTTATTTAAAACACTGTTCACGATAAACCCAAAAATCAATATCAACTCAATTCCAATTAAATATTATTTAATTGGTACACTTCATTAAATCTAAATAAAAAGATTTAATCTTTTCTCAACTGGGTTCAAGAACAGTGTTAGTGAAGACACCATTCACGACAAACCCAAATCACATTTGATATTCAATATAAAGCTCTGAATAGAAAATATATCGGCTTATATTCAATATCAAATTCTACGATTAACAAATGTCGTATTGGAAATAACGATATAAATATATATCTTTCAAATTTCCGTAACAACATCCGTATAATCACGAATTCCAACATCGAAATATTCCAAAGACAATTTCGATTCAAATCCACTCCAATGCAATCATTGGATATTCTGGTTATTTTTAAAACCCTTTTTAAATTCAATTTATTTACTTAAAAATAAATAGAATTATAATTCTAGTTCAAAACTAGTTCATTTCGATAAAAATCTATTTTTATCTTTTCAAATATGGAGTTTTTCATCCCAATTCTTTCTAAATCATTTCTTATGATTTTACACAAATTATTATTATTTTTAATAATTTTATCGAGGCCTGTACAGTCGATTTTCATCAACGGTCATCGAACTGCACTTACAGCGACCTTTTTCAAATTTGATTTGGACGTAACTCCAAATCCAACCGTTAGATTTCAAATTTCTAATATTCGGTAGAAAGCTCTTTTCGATACGAACCCAACGGTTCCAGTTTTAGGAGAATCCGACGGTCGGATCTCCCGTAATGTCCGTTTGAAATAAATGGTCGAAATTCACGAACTGCCGCGGCGCGGCGCGTTCTATTCAGGCCATTATATTATATATATAATATATATAATATATTTCGTCGATTTCTAGTTAAAACGAATTATATAAATAGTTTTAAATTCGTTTCAAAAGCAATTTCAACTTCCATTTCAATTCAAATCAAAATTGAACTCTTCTTTATAAATTCGTTTTAAAATTCATTTCTATTCAATTCAAATTTCAATTCAATTTGAATTCATTTCAATTTGCTTTCAATTCAATTTGAATTCGTTTTCAATTCAATTCATTTCGAAATCGTTTTCAATTCAATTCATTTCGAAATCGTTTTCAATTCAATTCATTTCGAAATCGTTTTCAATTCAATTCATTTCGAAATGAATAAAATCGATATAAATATCGTTCACGTCAAAATGGCGTCAATCTAATCAACACGGCTTCATAAATTTCTATTTTCAAATATTTTATTTCAAATATTTCTTTTTCAAAATAGTTGTTATTATCAAAATATTTCGTTCAACACATGACCAATCTCAATGAATGAGTACTGTCAATGTAACGTCCCAGAATTTTCGGCCATTTAAATTCGAATATTTAAATTTGTTTATATATTTTATTTAAAATATAATGGATTTTTATCGAATTTATTTAATTTAGATTAGAGTTCGAATATATATATTGGTATATTTAGAATAGAATTAGAATCTGAACATAAGCTTGTACCATAAAACAGATATGTATTTTATTTTTTCACATAAAATACGGCTGAAAGGACCAGACATATATTTCTACATTGTAGAACAGGGAGATCAAACGAATAAAATACATTAATATATTTATACATCAACTTCTACAGTAAATAGAACAGCAAAAGAAACATATATTAATAGTGAATAAACAGTGTATAATGAAAAGAAAATAACAACAGTTAGTATATATTTTATCAGATAGTTTTATACAAACCTTTTCGGCCAAATTATATACATCAGTCCCAAAGTAAATATACAAAACAAATCGTACAGGGAGTGTGCAGATTCAAATATAAAAATACAGATTCAAATCTGAAAATCCAACCCGAATCTTCACTGCTTAAGGTGCTGCCGTCACCATTGCTCACCACCAAACCAACCTGAGAGAGAGGAAAGTAAATACAGCTATGAGTAGCTATGTATAGGTATAGGTGTATAGTGAAAAGATTTCAAATCAAAGAAGAAAAAGAGAAAAAGAGAAAAAAAAAAAAAAAAAGGGAATTCAACAGTAAATCGAAACAGGAAATGTACAAAGAAAATCTACTGAAATTTAATATGAATTGACAATACGACATAAACAATTCATAGAACACTCGATCCATGAAGATATAAACCCACATAACAATTCAACAGCTACCATGAGAAGACAATATGAACAGGAATATATATATAATTAATCTCAAACAAAACATGTGAGTAAACAAAGTGTAACCTAACAGGAAACAACAGGGTACCCAGTATGAACAGCTAGGTATGTTCCTGTATATAAAAATACCAATTTGTATGCCAAATCTCAGACAAGGTGCTATTGAAATATTAATAACTGAATTGACCACACACACAGTCCATCAAAATCTAGGTATAAACAGTTCAAGGATCTAAGCAAACAAGAACATGCAATCCAATATAAAATCCACATTTTTTTTACTGTCGAATATCACAAGCAGACCAAGTCCATCACAAACAAGTTCGATCTTACGGCATAGCTAAAACAAGAAGGATAGCACCTAGGATCTAAGCAAACAGACACATAAAATCCATCACTGTTATAAGACATCACGCAACCCATCAATTACCATTACCAGTAACATCAGAAATCCATTCGAGTCAATCACGGTGAACAAAATCATATACCCAAAAATCCGAACCAAAATCCAAATACAGATCCGAATGTCTGTAATCAAAGTAACAATTCATAGCCCAAACCTATCCAAGTACAACTAAGATCCTATATCAGAAATCCGAGCCTAAAAATCTAAATTTTTAGATTTGAATTCGATTGACATAACAATACATAGCCATTGATAGACAGATCAAACCGCAACTATAAATATGGGTACAAGTAGTATGTTTCATCATCCAAATGCAAACCGAACCAACACAGTAAACAAATTCAAACCCCATTCGAAACCATACGCAATATCAAAGCAAAATAGTACAACAAATAAAGAAATCAAGTATAGGAAAACTTAGCTTTCGAAGCCGCCGCAGTTGAAGAACCAGACCTCGACTGGGTTCGCTCGTGGGGTTCTGAAAGGTCTCGGTGGCTCGACAGTGGATGGAGGATCATTGGAGGAGGGTTGAGGAGGCAGTAGGGGGTTGCGACGCCGTGTAGCTCGGAGTTGCCAAGAGAATCGAAGGGGATTAGGGTTTTTCTCGTTCGTTCTGGAGTATTTTTTTTGGGTGGCGGCCGATTGAAATGAAAAGGGGACGAGGTGTTAGGGTTTTAAGCAAAGCGGGTTCGGGTTTTGGGCCAAGGGTAAGGAAAAAGCCCAACTTTAATTAAAAAGAAAATCCAAAGTTTAAATTTAAAATTCTTTTATAAACTTGTTTTGATGATTTCTCTCTCGTACGTTGTCGGATTTACAGACGGTCAGATGCGCTGGGACCGTGGAGGCGAGCACTTCGAGATGGAGCAGGCGCAGTCCGGATCTGAAGCATCTGGAATTTTATTCAAATTTAAAACGTCAGTCTAATTGATCAGAACAGTCCGGTTATCGACAAATTCCAACCGAGGTGAGTTAAACTCACTCAGCCTCCTAGTTTATATTTTATAAACTGGGTATTTTATTTTTGCGTGTTCTACTTGTTTGTGGTTGACTGTTAGGTGTATATACTGTTGATCAACGATGGTTTAAATTTAGAAATATACACTGTTGGGATTGACCCACACAAAGTAACTCCTTTGACGGGTCACGTTTATAAACTATGTTTGAAATTGTTTGAATTGGTTGAATGGATTGTTGTTTGAGTTGATGGTCATTATAAGAATGACGAATGATTGATTTTGATGGTCGTAAAACCATATTTCCATATCTGTTCTAATATTCACCAATGTCTAGAATTGGTTGGGTAATCAGCATCACTGGACCCAAAAGTCAAACAGTTATAAAATATGGATTTTTATAAGCAGTGAATCGATAAGATTTGAAGTTATAAATATATTTTATAACGGGAATTGGATTTGAAAGATTTTTACATTGGAAGTTATTCCAAAGGAAATAAAATATTAAATTATTATTTATTTAAAGTTTATTGGAAACTTGTTTTATAAGATGAATTCTTAAATCGATAGGGACTTTAAATAAAGGACAGGGAATTATCTGGTGACTAGATATTGGGTTAATTGTAAATGATTAAAAAGAGTTATTTAAATTAATTTTATTAATTTAAAAAGGGGAATTAAACCAAAAGGGTTTAAAGAAATGGTTATGGGTTGAATTAACCAAGTGAGTTTAAAAGAAGTGATGAACATGTATATATTTGAACTCGGGTTTTTATATAAAGAAATAAAAGGGGTTCAAACCAAATACAATAGGTTGAAGGGAGGTAAAAAGGGTTTCCCGAAAGAAAGGGATTTAGTTGAGTTGGTCAAAAGAATAACTCTGTTTGGTGTCGACCATTTAAATTTGATTAGACCTTAAATTAGTAAAATGATTTAATGGTTGGTTAATCTTAGTAAGGGTTTGAAAAAGGGAATTTATTATTTAAAGGAGTTAATCGATTTGGATGATTAATGATGAGATAAGTGATTCTTAAATGTAATACGTTTAAGAAACTGGGTTTGGGGTGAAATATGGTCGAATATTGGAAAAATGTTAAGTGATGAGTTTCCGTATTTGAGATTGAGTTTTAAAATAAAGGAATATGGGGTCTAAGCGAATACCTAGTTAAATGAAGAGTTTATTTAATGTTAAATTAAGTAAAGGGAGGCGAAGATGAAAATGGTTTATGTTAAACCTGGAATTTTATAAGAATTTATAAATGGAATATGAGTTTAAGTGTCGTTTTTGAATTCAAATACTTAAGAAGGAAATTAAGATAAACCAAATGAATTTGGAAAGAGATTTACCAAAAAGAAGATTTAAAAGTGAGCTTGGTAAACGAGATTTGGAAATGGAAATTGAGATATTAATATCGGGTTTTTAAATTATGACTCGTATTTACCTGAAGGTAAGAACGTGGTTGGTCAAGGTCTGAGAGGTAATTAAAATACCCCAACTTGAACGACTTCGGGACGACCCAAAGATAATACTAGTTGGTAATGACGAGAGTGTGCGATAAGATTTCCAAGATAACGGAAATGAGATTTCCCTAGTAATGGAATTAAAAGGAAATTGGGCGATGACTTTAAAGGCCAAGTGATGCTGAGTACTAGACCAGTGAATGTATTCTTTTGTTTTCATGGATGTTTACTTGATAGTTAAATAACCGACTATCAAGTCTGACCTTTACGATTGTTGGTATGGAAAGTCCGGGATCGAATGCATATTCGAAAACCATTCCAACCAACAAATACGAAAGTATAAGAAGATCAAGCGACGATCGAGATGGAGCATGTGAAGACCATAGATCTTCATGAAGCGGAAGAACCACTTACAATCTCTGATTCGCGCCGGAGATATTCTGGGGTTCTGTCGTGGTTGTAATCTGTGGATTGCAAGGGCTATCGCTACTGATCCATGGGGTGATTCCTATATTGGATGCAGTAGGAGAGTACCTTCGGTTCATCCTGTTCCTGGATGACTTGTATGGACGGATGTCTGACAGAGTATTTCCAAAAGGATTTACATGCGTTGATTTCTCCAAACGTACCATAGTTGATGGCGGAGAAATGGTTATTCTCTAGCCAGATAGCTAGAGTATGTTTGTGGACGTCAATCAAGTGTGATCTGGCGGATCTGACGATGTGGCATTCAAAGTGTATGATGATCAGATGTGCTCTGACTTCAGGCCTCATCAACCGGGAAATGACAAAAATCGGGCAGGCAGCATGGCTATGTGGGTCGCTCCCATTAGGGTGTATAATCACCTATCTAGAGAAATTCCTTTTGTTTCTAAATCTATCGATTCTGCCCATTCGGGGACGGTGGTTTGAGTCCAACCGTCGGTGATATACATTCGATACACTCAAGCGAAATGAGTGGTCGGTCATGTGAGGGCCGGGTTGCAAGATGTTCTTGTTGAACCCAGTGTATTCGCCTCTAGAGATACACGTGCGGAAGGTGGTCCCATACCTTGTCAAGTTGGAAATCCAATATCCAATAAGCGCCCGCGGTTTTCAATTGTATACTATATACGGGGAGCGTGAGATGCAAGCGTTCCTCTAGATTTGTTAATTATTTGTATCTAGACATTATCATAATATCAGATTCAAGATATTGATTTCGAAACTAGTTTGGGTCATCGTAAGGTAAAAACCGTCCGTATTTATGTGTGGATCGGTCTTACGATTATCTTTTTCTTTCAAAAGGGATTTTAACTTTAAAATCAAGATGTGTGATACCTTAATGCTGTGCGAGTTTTTCTCACTCTGGTTCACCAGACTGACCCGGTGTTTTGTAAATGCTCGGGTTAGACCGAGGTGTACAGGTTCAGGTTATCAGGTACTGCAGGGTCCAGAGACGAGCTGAAGATGTTCAGACGAATAATATTCCGCTGTGTGATTATATATATGAGGACAGATTATTATAATTGTCCAGAGAGGTTGATGTACTCTGATATTGTAAGTATTTTGAAATTTTCAGTAAAGCATTATTTCTGTATTATATTTTGTTCCGCTGCGATGTGAGACTCTGTGTTGATTCTTCTTCTTCTTCTATTCTAATATTTCTTTCTTTCTTATCTCACCCTCTAATTTCTTTCTAAACGTTCCAGTGTTTCGGTGCTTGGAGGATCGACATGAGTACGGTAAAAGGTATTTGTGTCGATTTTCGGGGCCGAAAACCGCTGGGTCGTTACAGTGGTATCAGAGCTATTGGTTGAGTAGTAACCTTGGCTCTGTGGCGTGACTCAGTAGAGATGGGGTTAGCAATACCCTAGACTGAGTGTGAGTGTATATATACGAGTGAACGTATTTGTAGATTTTATAAAAATTTGTTTTATATTGTGGGGATTTATTGGTTGGGTTGTTTATGAGTTCTGGTCGATCAGTTTGATCCACTGTATCGATAGGGGTTTCTAAACACTCAAGTACGATAAACCGACGCAGTATGTTTTAAAAGAGGGTAAATGAAATAATTTTACCCAACGTACATTTTATATAGAAAAAGGAATTTATTTCCTATATTAATGTGGAGTGTTTGTTTGTTCTGGTTGATTTGATTTGAAATCAAATTTGAATTATGAAATAAAGTTGAATTGATTAGAAAAATCAATTAGTCAATTGAAGCAAATATGAGAAATGAAACTGAACATGGTTAGGTAAAACCAATTCAAGAATGAATTCAGATTGAGTGAATGAATTGGGGTTTGAAAATTTATTGGATTAATAAATTGGGATTCAAATAAAGTGGATTGCCGATTGGATTTGGAGGTTTCAAAGAGGGTGAGGCCTAGAATAGCAGTTGGCTATGTCGATCGAGCCTTGAAGAGAAGGTGTTGGAAAGAAAAAAAATTTAATTATTATAGAAATTTTTTAGAGTTCGGAATTTATTTTGAGTTTAATGCGAAAATAATAATTTGGTTGGAGGATATTCTTCTTACTTAGCAATTTCGAGGACGAAATTATTCTAAGGGGGGAAGAATGTAACGTCCCAGAATTTTCGGCCATTTAAATTCGAATATTTAAATTTGTTTATATATTTTATTTAAAATATAATGGATTTTTATCGAATTTATTTAATTTAGATTAGAGTTCGAATATATATATTGGTATATTTAGAATAGAATTAGAATCTGAACATAAGCTTGTACCATAAAACAGATATGTATTTTATTTTTTCACATAAAATACGGCTGAAAGGACCAGACATATATTTCTACATTGTAGAACAGGGAGATCAAACGAATAAAATACATTAATATATTTATACATCAACTTCTACAGTAAATAGAACAGCAAAAGAAACATATATTAATAGTGAATAAACAGTGTATAATGAAAAGAAAATAACAACAGTTAGTATATATTTTATCAGATAGTTTTATACAAACCTTTTCGGCCAAATTATATACATCAGTCCCAAAGTAAATATACAAAACAAATCGTACAGGGAGTGTGCAGATTCAAATATAAAAATACAGATTCAAATCTGAAAATCCAACCCGAATCTTCACTGCTTAAGGTGCTGCCGTCACCATTGCTCACCACCAAACCAACCTGAGAGAGAGGAAAGTAAATACAGCTATGAGTAGCTATGTATAGGTATAGGTGTATAGTGAAAAGATTTCAAATCAAAGAAGAAAAAGAGAAAAAGAGAAAAAAGAAAAAAAAAGGGGAATTCAACAGTAAATCGAAACAGGAAATGTACAAAGAAAATCTACTGAAATTTAATATGAATTGACAATACGACATAAACAATTCATAGAACACTCGATCCATGAAGATATAAACCCACATAACAATTCAACAGCTACCATGAGAAGACAATATGAACAGGAATATATATATAATTAATCTCAAACAAAACATGTGAGTAAACAAAGTGTAACCTAACAGGAAACAACAGGGTACCCAGTATGAACAGCTAGGTATGTTCCTGTATATAAAAATACCAATTTGTATGCCAAATCTCAGACAAGGTGCTATTGAAATATTAATAACTGAATTGACCACACACACAGTCCATCAAAATCTAGGTATAAACAGTTCAAGGATCTAAGCAAACAAGAACATGCAATCCAATATAAAATCCACATTTTTTTTACTGTCGAATATCACAAGCAGACCAAGTCCATCACAAACAAGTTCGATCTTACGGCATAGCTAAAACAAGAAGGATAGCACCTAGGATCTAAGCAAACAGACACATAAAATCCATCACTGTTATAAGACATCACGCAACCCATCAATTACCATTACCAGTAACATCAGAAATCCATTCGAGTCAATCACGGTGAACAAAATCATATACCCAAAAATCCGAACCAAAATCCAAATACAGATCCGAATGTCTGTAATCAAAGTAACAATTCATAGCCCAAACCTATCCAAGTACAACTAAGATCCTATATCAGAAATCCGAGCCTAAAAATCTAAATTTTTAGATTTGAATTCGATTGACATAACAATACATAGCCATTGATAGACAGATCAAACCGCAACTATAAATATGGGTACAAGTAGTATGTTTCATCATCCAAATGCAAACCGAACCAACACAGTAAACAAATTCAAACCCCATTCGAAACCATACGCAATATCAAAGCAAAATAGTACAACAAATAAAGAAATCAAGTATAGGAAAACTTAGCTTTCGAAGCCGCCGCAGTTGAAGAACCAGACCTCGACTGGGTTCGCTCGTGGGGTTCTGAAAGGTCTCGGTGGCTCGACAGTGGATGGAGGATCATTGGAGGAGGGTTGAGGAGGCAGTAGGGGGTTGCGACGCCGTGTAGCTCGGAGTTGCCAAGAGAATCGAAGGGGATTAGGGTTTTTCTCGTTCGTTCTGGAGTATTTTTTTTGGGTGGCGGCCGATTGAAATGAAAAGGGGACGAGGTGTTAGGGTTTTAAGCAAAGCGGGTTCGGGTTTTGGGCCAAGGGTAAGGAAAAAGCCCAACTTTAATTAAAAAGAAAATCCAAAGTTTAAATTTAAAATTCTTTTATAAACTTGTTTTGATGATTTCTCTCTCGTACGTTGTCGGATTTACAGACGGTCAGATGCGCTGGGACCGTGGAGGCGAGCACTTCGAGATGGAGCAGGCGCAGTCCGGATCTGAAGCATCTGGAATTTTATTCAAATTTAAAACGTCAGTCTAATTGATCAGAACAGTCCGGTTATCGACAAATTCCAACCGAGGTGAGTTAAACTCACTCAGCCTCCTAGTTTATATTTTATAAACTGGGTATTTTATTTTTGCGTGTTCTACTTGTTTGTGGTTGACTGTTAGGTGTATATACTGTTGATCAACGATGGTTTAAATTTAGAAATATACACTGTTGGGATTGACCCACACAAAGTAACTCCTTTGACGGGTCACGTTTATAAACTATGTTTGAAATTGTTTGAATTGGTTGAATGGATTGTTGTTTGAGTTGATGGTCATTATAAGAATGACGAATGATTGATTTTGATGGTCGTAAAACCATATTTCCATATCTGTTCTAATATTCACCAATGTCTAGAATTGGTTGGGTAATCAGCATCACTGGACCCAAAAGTCAAACAGTTATAAAATATGGATTTTTATAAGCAGTGAATCGATAAGATTTGAAGTTATAAATATATTTTATAACGGGAATTGGATTTGAAAGATTTTTACATTGGAAGTTATTCCAAAGGAAATAAAATATTAAATTATTATTTATTTAAAGTTTATTGGAAACTTGTTTTATAAGATGAATTCTTAAATCGATAGGGACTTTAAATAAAGGACAGGGAATTATCTGGTGACTAGATATTGGGTTAATTGTAAATGATTAAAAAGAGTTATTTAAATTAATTTTATTAATTTAAAAAGGGGAATTAAACCAAAAGGGTTTAAAGAAATGGTTATGGGTTGAATTAACCAAGTGAGTTTAAAAGAAGTGATGAACATGTATATATTTGAACTCGGGTTTTTATATAAAGAAATAAAAGGGGTTCAAACCAAATACAATAGGTTGAAGGGAGGTAAAAAGGGTTTCCCGAAAGAAAGGGATTTAGTTGAGTTGGTCAAAAGAATAACTCTGTTTGGTGTCGACCATTTAAATTTGATTAGACCTTAAATTAGTAAAATGATTTAATGGTTGGTTAATCTTAGTAAGGGTTTGAAAAAGGGAATTTATTATTTAAAGGAGTTAATCGATTTGGATGATTAATGATGAGATAAGTGATTCTTAAATGTAATACGTTTAAGAAACTGGGTTTGGGGTGAAATATGGTCGAATATTGGAAAAATGTTAAGTGATGAGTTTCCGTATTTGAGATTGAGTTTTAAAATAAAGGAATATGGGGTCTAAGCGAATACCTAGTTAAATGAAGAGTTTATTTAATGTTAAATTAAGTAAAGGGAGGCGAAGATGAAAATGGTTTATGTTAAACCTGGAATTTTATAAGAATTTATAAATGGAATATGAGTTTAAGTGTCGTTTTTGAATTCAAATACTTAAGAAGGAAATTAAGATAAACCAAATGAATTTGGAAAGAGATTTACCAAAAAGAAGATTTAAAAGTGAGCTTGGTAAACGAGATTTGGAAATGGAAATTGAGATATTAATATCGGGTTTTTAAATTATGACTCGTATTTACCTGAAGGTAAGAACGTGGTTGGTCAAGGTCTGAGAGGTAATTAAAATACCCCAACTTGAACGACTTCGGGACGACCCAAAGATAATACTAGTTGGTAATGACGAGAGTGTGCGATAAGATTTCCAAGATAACGGAAATGAGATTTCCCTAGTAATGGAATTAAAAGGAAATTGGGCGATGACTTTAAAGGCCAAGTGATGCTGAGTACTAGACCAGTGAATGTATTCTTTTGTTTTCATGGATGTTTACTTGATAGTTAAATAACCGACTATCAAGTCTGACCTTTACGATTGTTGGTATGGAAAGTCCGGGATCGAATGCATATTCGAAAACCATTCCAACCAACAAATACGAAAGTATAAGAAGATCAAGCGACGATCGAGATGGAGCATGTGAAGACCATAGATCTTCATGAAGCGGAAGAACCACTTACAATCTCTGATTCGCGCCGGAGATATTCTGGGGTTCTGTCGTGGTTGTAATCTGTGGATTGCAAGGGCTATCGCTACTGATCCATGGGGTGATTCCTATATTGGATGCAGTAGGAGAGTACCTTCGGTTCATCCTGTTCCTGGATGACTTGTATGGACGGATGTCTGACAGAGTATTTCCAAAAGGATTTACATGCGTTGATTTCTCCAAACGTACCATAGTTGATGGCGGAGAAATGGTTATTCTCTAGCCAGATAGCTAGAGTATGTTTGTGGACGTCAATCAAGTGTGATCTGGCGGATCTGACGATGTGGCATTCAAAGTGTATGATGATCAGATGTGCTCTGACTTCAGGCCTCATCAACCGGGAAATGACAAAAATCGGGCAGGCAGCATGGCTATGTGGGTCGCTCCCATTAGGGTGTATAATCACCTATCTAGAGAAATTCCTTTTGTTTCTAAATCTATCGATTCTACCCATTCGGGGACGGTGGTTTGAGTCCAACCGTCGGTGATATACATTCGATACACTCAAGCGAAATGAGTGGTCGGTCATGTGAGGGCCGGGTTGCAAGATGTTCTTGTTGAACCCAGTGTATTCGCCTCTAGAGATACACGTGCGGAAGGTGGTCCCATACCTTGTCAAGTTGGAAATCCAATATCCAATAAGCGCCCGCGGTTTTCAATTGTATACTATATACGGGGAGCGTGAGATGCAAGCGTTCCTCTAGATTTGTTAATTATTTGTATCTAGACATTATCATAATATCAGATTCAAGATATTGATTTCGAAACTAGTTTGGGTCATCGTAAGGTAAAAACCGTCCGTATTTATGTGTGGATCGGTCTTACGATTATCTTTTTCTTTCAAAAGGGATTTTAACTTTAAAATCAAGATGTGTGATACCTTAATGCTGTGCGAGTTTTTCTCACTCTGGTTCACCAGACTGACCCGGTGTTTTGTAAATGCTCGGGTTAGACCGAGGTGTACAGGTTCAGGTTATCAGGTACTGCAGGGTCCAGAGACGAGCTGAAGATGTTCAGACGAATAATATTCCGCTGTGTGATTATATATATGAGGACAGATTATTATAATTGTCCAGAGAGGTTGATGTACTCTGATATTGTAAGTATTTTGAAATTTTCAGTAAAGCATTATTTCTGTATTATATTTTGTTCCGCTGCGATGTGAGACTCTGTGTTGATTCTTCTTCTTCTTCTATTCTAATATTTCTTTCTTTCTTATCTCACCCTCTAATTTCTTTCTAAACGTTCCAGTGTTTCGGTGCTTGGAGGATCGACATGAGTACGGTAAAAGGTATTTGTGTCGATTTTCGGGGCCGAAATCCGCTGGGTCGTTACAGTCAACACATGAACTTTTATTTTATATCGATAAAGGTGCAAATTTTATTACTAAAATATTTCGTTCAACACATGACCAATCTCAATGAATGAGTACTGTCAACACATGAACTTTTATTTTATATCGATAAAGGTGCAAATTTTATTACTAAAATATTTCGTTCAACACATGACCAATCTCAATGAATGAGTACTGTCAACACATGAACTTTTATTTTATAATATTCTTTATTTTTCAAATTGGAATGAGGCCCAATCAATTACCATATAAAGTTAATTATATGGATTTTCATACAACACATGTATATAATAGCATGGAAAAATAATCAACCATCAACCAAAGTGCACTACACTGTATAAGCATCAAATATAGATATCTAACGCTTAAAACAGCCTGTCAATCAACCGATCGACATATTTAATAAATCAGGATGAGTGAACTTCAAATTTCATCCCAACACCCGTGTGGGGTTTCAAACAATCAAACACATATTTTATTTGTGCTGTTGGGCGATGTTTAAAATTTATCGACCCAATCAATGTCCTTCAAATAGGTGTACATAAACAAACCGTCTGGTTTGTAAATGAATATTTATTTTATTCACTTTCACTATATTCATATTCACGTTAAAAATTATATTTTTAACGATAAAACATTTTATTTCAACATATGAATTTTTATTATTCATTTACACAAATAAAATGATATTTTTATTTTCTAACATATTTTAGAAAATTTCGGCGGCATAACGGCACGATACTAGAAACGGGACAAGGCCTAGCCTTATCCCCGGTCTAGTGAAGGCCCACGCCATTCACACATCAATCAAAATCACCAAACAACCAATTCAAATCACATCATATAACTAATCTATGCAACCAAACAAACAAGTCCATGGTCTGTGGACGATTGTGTCGGGTGCTACTAAGCACCGTCTGCATCCTAGTATATATATATAATTAGAAAAAGAAATTGAAAGGTGAGAAATTCTCACAGATAGCTATCCTAGCTCCACGGCACTTCTTTTAGAGAAGTCTTCGTCGTCATCGCATCCTTTTTCATCCTCGTCGCCCGCTTTCACTACCTATGTAAAAATCGAATTTTTACTTCGCTATTCAATATATAAAAATCATATTTTTATTTCGAAGTTCAATATATAAAAATCATATTTTTATTTCGAAGTTCAATATATAAAAATCATATTTTTACTATGCTATTCAATATATAAAAATCGAATTTTTATTTCGAAGTTCAATATATAAAAATCATATTTTTACTATGCTATTCAATATATAAAAATCGAATTATCGAACTACCGCGCCATTTTCAATCCTATTTATAATTATATATAAATATTTATATTCTAACGACGACGCGTATAATATATACGTTCGAATTCTATTCAAAATAAATTTCCCGTCGATATTATTTAAAATAATTCATTTTAAATAATCAAAATTCGCTAAAATTGCCAAAATAAAAATTTCAAACTGGCTCGCATTTTACGGGTTGTTACAATCTCCCCCACTTAAAACTTTTCGTCCCCGAAAAGGAACAAAGTCGAAAGTGGTTTGATTAATCAACTCTACGTTCGATCTGGCTTCCATTCTCCAACTCTTTAGTTTCTGAGAATTTTCAAAATTTCAAAAATTTGGCTAACACCCTAAATTTTTGAAAAATTTCGCCATAACCTCCCCTGCACCGGGAGCATCGGGGAATTTCAAATAGCTTCCCCGGTCCTTCAGATCTCAAAAAGAAAAAGAAAAAGCCAAGCGGCTAGCCAATAGGCTCATAAAATCATCATCACCCAAACAAAATAGTAAATTATGTAGTAAACATGTACCTATTTGTCGGGCAAACAAATTTTATTCTCTGGCTCTAGCCTCCTTGCTATGACCTGTTCAAAAGATATACATGTATATGCAAGCAGATGCGACCAATTTTCAATACAATTCAATATTTGATTCAATTAGGCTAAATGGTTCAAAATTATCAACCAATAAACAAACAACCCAAACATCAATCAATTAGTGGATTAGAGTTTCAAATTCATAATTTTGATACATATACAAAATCATGTTTTTGATGCCAAATCACAACAATAGGCCCTATCTAATTTTTGGTTCTCACACCAGTCAATAAGAAATATATAGAAATCTCACTTTCGTCACTCGAATATAAACACTGATGATGATGCCTCATCATCTGAATCATCTTCGGGCGACTAGAGTGTGAATCTATATCTATCCAGTATATTAAAATTTCGAATACACGCGGATCAGACGTATACGCAAAATCTATATATACTGGATTGTCCACATCAATATAAATAGATAATCAAATACGAATAATTGATTTAAATTTTCAAAACAAATTTTGTTTTCATTTGAAAAATATACTCTTCACACTCGTCCTAGGATACTACTGATCCTATCTCTAACGAGTCATTCCCATTGGATATTGCTAATCCAATATCTGATGAATTCTTTCGTATGGTTCTAATGTGTCTTGTTCTCTAGCTTTGTAAACCAAAGCTCTGATACCAACTGTGACGGCAAGGAATTTCGCTCGGTCCGAACCAGTCGCTAAACTGATCCAGGCCGTTCGAAACGCCCTATCGTTTGAGAACACGACAAAACAGAACGCATACGGAAGAACATTTCATTGTATATTACAACAATGCATCAGATTACAAGAATATACAGAGTATAAATGAATATTACACAGAAATATCAGAGATTTAAATTACATTTAAATACATAGCAGCGGAAAATAATACAATACACAACTAGAAGAAGATATACGGATACAAAGCTTTCCGGATATCATTCCAGCTGTAAACCAGGATCCTGTGAATATAATTCTGCAAAAACCAAAACTACTAGCTGCCCGTGTCAAAATAGGGGCACCCAGAGTTTAGGTTAAAACAATAAACTCCAGGTCAGTCATGTGACTGGTGTGAGAACTAAAACAGTTAATCTTTATTTTAAAGTTAGGTAAATCAAGGGACCACGCCGTATAACACGGAAGGGGTTTCCTCCCAAGAATACCAGTGCATAAAACCAACAGCGCAAAGCTAAATAAAGAAAAATGAAGCTGTTATAAGACCCAGGTCCTATCACACAATGCAACGCAAGCCGGGGGATAGGGTTTTCCCTTATAACAGCCAAAGAATGCTTGATACGTTTTAAACAAATCGTTTGATACTATTATAAGTGCATAATGTATAGAACAACTTCAAATCATAAGTATCAATCATAGGCGGCATGGGTACCATATATCATGCCGTCATATATAGGTTTACAAATAAAACCGCAAATGTCACGTATTTGGAAATTGGATTTCCATCTATGAACCGAGGCAAAAGATAGTCCTCAACCGATTCGAGACTGCCTAGCCCGAGTCTCAGGCAAGCGCGCAGGCAAGCCTTGGATCGTCAGGGCCGGTCCACACGGAGTGGATTAAAATGCCTGAGCACTACGTTTCGCCGCCCTTTGGGGCGTAAGCGAGCCAACGAATGACTCCATCGGACCCGGATCGTCCGATCTAACCGAGGCGCCTCGCAACAGCAACAACCACATAAGTCAAACTCGTCAGGGCGTGTAAAACCACTGACGCCACTTTTAGCTAGGAGGAAACGTAGGCCCTCCCTGAGGTCCGTCTCCCGTTTTTGGTTTATACCGGGTGTGAAACTCGCGAAGTAAACGTTACACAAAGCTACGCCACAAAGGCCGTGCTTTGATCATCACCACAAGACTTTGCTTTTCAACAGAAGCCTCGATCAATTGCCACTTAGGCATGCCACACAGGCAATTCACTCCATGCGTTTGATATCCATCAATATATAACCCCTGAGCTCGTACGTCTCAGAGAAGGGCGTTAAGCAAGAGAATAAATTCTCCGCTGCCAAGCAGATATATATTTAGTAGAGATCAATCACACGGACTAAAATCCAATGTCAGACACACAGTCCATTTACAAGTCCGTTCTGGGTCTGAACGAAACCGGAGGCACCTAGTACCCCGCATATCCATCGATCTCCAAGTACGTCTGGACGATCACCAACTGTTTCCATCTTCTTGGGTGTACAGCCCAATCAAGATCATCAGTAATCACCCAAACGACGTGAAGACTTCCGGTCTTCGACCATCGTCTTCATCTTCGACTTATCGTCGTATCAGTTATTCAGAATGGGATAAACCCGGTCTTTCCGAATAACTCGCGTATATTTTAAATAAGTGTTACACAAACACAACATACGCCTCATTCCAATTCATCAGTCACTAACCGTAAATTAATCAAGAGAATAATTCCCCAAATATTAACCCCGAAGGCCGAAACCAACATCAGATCAATATCCAGAAAACCATTCTGCTTAGCTAACCGACAGTTAGTTTCTGATTTCACATTCATAGGGAAAGGTTCCCATTAATTTTATCCAAGATAATTCCTTGAATATATTCTCTAATCTTCCTTTGAATTTCGATTTAACTAGTCGGAATTAGCGAACCTTACCGTAGTAATCATTGGTTTTAATTTCCCAATCCCAACCTATTCATCCCATGGAGTAAAACTGGTAATACTTCATATCTAACACCACGGTGTTATCGGTAAATTCAATTACCATTTCACGTTCAAATCTAATTAAAGATTTAACTATCGCCTGGAGCAAAACTAGTGGTACTCCATTTTCGATCTTTTCAATCTAATTAAAGATTCATTAAAACTCCACTTAGTTTTAATCTTTAACTGGGTTAAAGAATCAGTGTCATTTAAAAACACAGTTCACGATAAACCCAAAATCACATTCATTAATTATCGGGTTAAAGAACAAGTGTTATTTAAAACACTGTTCACGATAAACCCAAAAATCAATATCAATTCAATTCCAATTAAATATTATTTAATTGGTACACTTCATTAAATCTAAATAAAAAGATTTAATCTTTTCTCAACTGGGTTCAAGAACAGTGTTAGTGAAGACACCATTCACGACAAACCCAAATCACATTTGATATTCAATATAAAGCTCTGAATAGAAAATATATCGGCTTATATTCAATATCAAATTCTACGATTAACAAATGTCGTATTGGAAATAACGATATAAATATATATCTTTCAAATTTCCGTAACAACATCCGTATAATCACGAATTCCAACATCGAAATATTCCGAAGACAATTTCAATTCAAATCCACTCCAATGCAATCATTGGATATTCTGGTTATTTTTAAAACCCTTTTTAAATTCAATTTATTTACTTAAAAATAAATAGAATTATAATTCTAGTTCAAAACTAGTTCATTTCGATAAAAATCTATTTTTATCTTTTCAAATATGGAGTTTTTCATCCCAATTCTTTCTAAATCATTTCTTATGATTTTACACAAATTATTATTATTTTTAATAATTTTATCGAGGCCTGTACAGTCGATTTTCATCAACGGTCATCGAACTGCACTTACAACGACCTTTTTCAAATTTGATTTGGATGTAACTCCAAATCCAACCGTTAGATTTCAAATTTCTAATATTCGGTAGAAAGCTTTTTTCGATACGAACCCAACGGTTCCAGTTTTAGGAGAATCCGACGGTCGGATCTCCCGTAATGTCCGTTTGAAATAAATGGTCGAAATTCACGAACTGCCGCGGCGCGGCGCGTTCTATTCAGGCCATTATATTATATATATAATATATATAATATATTTCGTCGATTTCTAGTTAAAACGAATTATATAAATAGTTTTAAATTCGTTTCAAAAGCAATTTCAACTTCCATTTCAATTCAAATCAAAATTGAATTCTTCTTTATAAATTCGTTTTAAAATTCATTTCTATTCAATTCAAATTTCAATTCAATTTGAATTCATTTCAATTTGCTTTCAATTCAATTTGAATTCGTTTTCAATTCAATTCATTTCGAAATCGTTTTCAATTCAATTCATTTCGAAATCGTTTTCAATTCAATTCATTTCGAAATGAATAAAATCGATATAAATATCGTTCACGTCAAAATGGCGTCAATCTAATCAACACGGCTTCATAAATTTCTATTTTCAAATATTTTATTTCAAATATTTCTTTTTCAAAATAGTTGTTATTATCAAAATATTTCGTTCAACACATGACCAATCTCAATGAATGAGTACTGTCAACACATGAACTTTTATTTTATATCGATAAAGGTGCAAATTTTATTACTAAAATATTTCGTTCAACACATGACCAATCTGAAACACCCCACCTCCGTTAGGGTCACTCTCAAAGGGAATGCCCTAATTTTGGTGGAGGTTTATAAGTACAAGTCACAGATATACAAGACAGATATAAGAACACATATTTGTAAACAGCGGAAGAACAACAAACTTTATTTCATAAAGTCAAATACGTGTTACAACAACATCCTTTCCAAAAACATAACATAACTCTTTCATAATCTGTCTTGAGTACATTATTTAAAGAAGCATAAATAAAACATAGATAAACTGCAAAAGCCCCATAGTGGATTGTCCAAAGCCATAGTTTAAAACAGGAAAGTCCAAGCAATACATTTCTCTTCTTCAAGCTGGATGCTAAGGTTGGTCAAGCTGCTGTGTTCCCTCCCTGAGGACCTGGGGGGGGGGGAAACGGAAGAAAGAAGACGAAAGAAAAGTAGAGTCAGACATAAAGCCTGAGTAAGTCTAGTACTATTTTGTCTATGAATAAAGAACTGGGTATGATAAGTATAAACAAGAAGTGGGCAAACACTATAAACTTGGTTAAGTTGTCTAGGGTCGAATATACTATCGTACCCCATGTTGATCTCTGAACCCATATAAACTAGTTTCCAACTGGCACCCCACAATCAGGGTGATGTGATCCATTCTATGATGATCGGCTCCTACTCGCATAGTTACATGTGTCTTACGGCCCCCGATGTTGTAGTTACCTATGCTGGTCCCACCATGGGGTGTATCAAGTCCCATAGTGGCAACCCGACACAACCTTAGAGTGCACAGGTATGCTACTGGTGCCCAGTGCTTTATTTTTCTGCGCCGGAGTGTGTGCACGCCCGCACCCCGTTAGAACCTACACTGCTACACCACCGCCGTCGATTTGACCTCTTACAATCAGCCCAGTAATCGTGCCCCACCCTGCCTAGTTTCAGGGTATCATGATACACCTTTTAGGGTTACTGCTGAAAAGGGTCCCCCGTTACTAGGTTTTCTATCTCTAGCCAACATGCTAAGTTGGTTAAGTGTTTCCTAACCTAACCCCACCAGTCCGTTTAGTTTAGCATGTTCCATTTTGATTAAGTCTTTAGTTACTTAATCCTAACAATCCTGACTCAGCCTTAATTGTCTTATTAAGGCCCTGACCTCTCACATTAGACAGGTATTGTTGTGGCTGCCTGTTGCCGGTTGGTTCCGGGCAGTCTTACGCCACAACTCAGTCTAACCTCGGGTCCTTATTGGGCTCCATGTTTAACCTCTCACATTGGATAGGTATTGTTGTGACTACTGGACAGCCGGGCGGTTCCGGGCAGGTTTACATCACAACTCAATCCAACCTCGGGTTAAACACATCGTATTTTCTACATTTACATATTTTGTCATTCTTCTTTATTTCTTATATGTAAATATTTGCGGCCCATTATTAAGTTAATGGTGTAAAGGTTACACCAATCATGGGCCCAACCCATACCTGAATTTGGGCCCTTCTATTTTATATTTTCATTCATTAATTAATTTTAACCCAACGTTATTTTCCCCCGTTTTACACGTCCGTTTATATATATTGGGCTTAGCCTTTTAAAGCCCAATTTAGCCATGCGAAAAGGGGAGGCTTAAAGCGTGATTACATACACAAAGAGGGGAAGGTGAGCGCATGAACTTGCATATGACGTTGGAAATACATAATAGAAACTGGTGTACTTGCATATATATACTTTGGTCATAAAGCATAGGTGACATGAATCAAAGCATGTGAACTTGTAATTGAGATATCATTATTGACACATGAACCTATATTTTTATTTAGGCATAATGTCAAACATAAGCATGGCATAAATACTTCTAGCATAAACATGGCATAATGTCAAACATAAGCATGGCATAAATACTTCTAGCATAAACATAAACAAGTCATGTTCATAAGGTTTCTACATGTTTACAAAGGGGATACTTTGTTACTAACACAAAAGCATAGTTCAACTTAATCATGATTTAAATCTAATCACATAACGATGGTATAAATATACTTATGCATAAATATTCCTAATCATGGTGTTTGCTTTAAACTTGCAAAAAGGGATTTTTGAGTCTAACCTAGCCATGTCTCACATATGTCATCATATAATTCTTTTAAACAAGATAGACTTAATCATAGATTTCAATTATGCCAAATATCATTCATAGCCTAGCCATATTCATAAGTTTGCAAAAGCATGACTTAATACATGGATTATGGTGTCAAAATTCCAACATAGTTTCATATGAACTATAACAACCAAACTTGTTTCAATTACTTGCAAAATGATTTATGCACAAAAATATACATCATGATGACATAATAACAAAGCCCCAAACTTGCATGAATTTCAATCAACTACATACATGTAGCTTCAACATAGATTACAAAATTTGCGCAATATTCCAAACGTATACTTGCATAGAACTACCGCATGTAGTTCTTTATAATGAATAACATAATTTTGCACAAATATGAATTACTTTATTATCCCAATTCAAGCATACAAATCAATACAGTTGTTTATTCATACCAAAGTAATACTCTACTTACAATGGTTGCGGCGAATTCTCTAATTAAGAGATATGATTCCTTTGTTGAATTGATTGGCTTTAGGTTGCTTGAATTGCTTTAGGCTTTAGAACTTTCTTCCTAATTCTCTCTTTAGTTGGCGGCTACTCTTAGTCGTTCCTCAGCAACATGGCGGCTATGTTCTTAATTTTGAATGAATAGATTAGGGTTTGTCTAGGGTTGTTTATATAGAGGTTAGGAACTGATTAGGACCCTTGATGTTGCTTGGATTGATCGTAGCCATTCATTCTAGGGAGAGACCAATTAAAACCCGCCACCTAGCCCTAATGACAAAGCAGACCACAGAGAATCGGCTAAACACAGACCTGGCCAGCCAGGTTGACTGGGCTCGACCAGGTCGACACCCCTGTCGACAGGGCTGTCGACAGCCCTGTCGACATGGGTAGCCCAGGTCGACAGCCCAGTCGACCTGGGTGGCCCAGGCGGGTGTTCTTCCACCCTGGCCCATTGGGCCCCACTTCGGAATATTTAATTATTTAATTCTGTTTGAATTTTAAACTTAATTTAAAAACTTCCGAAGGCCATATCTTCTTCATACGGACTCCGTTTTTCGAAAACTCGGACTCTATTTCGCGTATTTTTCCGAGACGAACGCAATGGCGTATCCCGTTTCCCTTAGTTCTTTGATTTGAATTTGATTATACTTTAATTTATGAGTTTCACAGTTATAGAATTCTCGGGGTGTTACATTCTCCCCCACTTAAAAGGATTTCGTCCCCGAAATCTTCAAGTTAGGAGGAATGTATATCCTAACATCCAATCATCCATCTACTCATCCATCAAACACGAGCATCCATTGTCCTTAAAAGACTTCTAATGCTTCATGATCATATGCGAAGTGTGTGTATATGTACTTATCTAATGCAAAATCAGGCGGTCTACTGATTCAGTTGACCTCCTTAATGCGAATTATGTAAGTGCCATGAATCCATTATGTATGCAAATTTTCCTATTCATGATTCTACATGAGTGCACAATCATTCAATACAAATGCAACATCCATATGACAACACATTACAGTTCAACCATATACGAATGCAAACATATATGCATATGCAATATGAAGTGACTGAGCCGATTTAAAACCTAGATTGTGTGTGTATATGCAACCACGAGCAACCACTAACAATCACTTGCAACCACTTGCAACCATCATACATAAAATGTTTCAATTACATGTTTTCATCCAAAAGGTTTCTACCTAAAAGATACGGTCGAGGAAATATACCTAAAAAGATAGATAAAAGCGCAACTTAAGGAAAAAGAAAGATCAAGGATGTACCCTCGAACAGAAAAGGGTAGGCAGTGCGGATTCTAGCTTCAGTTTCCCAAGTCGCGTCTCCCTCGGCGTCGCTCCACTGGACTTTGACGAGCTTGACTTCGCGGTTGCGTAGCTTCTTTACTTCCGTTCCTAAGATTCGGGTTGGAACTTTTCTTATGGTTGCTTCGCGTTCCACTTCGGCCTCTTCGAGGATATTTGGCTCTACCACTTCAGCAGACTCATGTAGACATTTTCGGAGGTGTGAAACGTGAAAAACGTTGTGGACTCCAGCCAACTTTTCGGGTAGCTCTAATCTGTAGGCCATTTTCCCAATTTTCTCGATGATAGGGAATGGCCCTACGAACCTTGGCGCTAGCTTTCCTGTGGTTCCAAAACGAACAACGTTCCTTAGCGGTGATACCTTGAGAAAAACTCTGTCTCCAACCTCAAATTCAAGGTCGGTCCTCCTCTTGTCGGCATAGGACTTTTGTCTGTCTTGGGCCGTCTTCATCCTTCTTCGTATTAAGTCTACTTTCTCTGAAGTCTCTCGGATCATGTCTGGTCCAAGTATGAGCTTATCAGTAGACTCCCACCAACAAGTGGGCGATCGGCACGGTCTTCCGTATAAAGCTTCGAAGGGCGCCATTCCGATGGTTGCTTGATAGCTGTTGTTGTAGGCAAATTCCACCAAAGGAAGGTGGTCTTCCCATGTCCCTCCGAAGTCAAGGACGCATAGTCTTAAAAGGTCTTCCAAAACTCTGTTCACTCTCTCTGTTTGGCCGTCGGTTTGGGGATGATAGGATGTGCTCAAGCATAACTGCGTTCCTACTGCTTCTTGCAGACTCCGCCAAAACTCGCTGGTGAAGATGGGGTCTCGGTCACTAACAATGCTAGATGGTATTCCATGGAGCCGAATGATTTCCTTGAGGTAAAGTGATGCTAGGGATGAGGCAGTTCTTTTACTTTTGACAGGTAAAAAGTGGGCGCTTTTAGTAAGCCTATCCACTATTACCCAAATGCTAGTGTTGCCTCTCCTAGACCTAGGCAGCCCATAGATGAAGTCCATTGAGATGCTATCCCACTTCCACTGTGGGACCTCCAGAGGATGTAGCAGTCCGCCAGGCTTTTTCTGTTCCGCCTTAACCTGTTGGCACACCATACACTTAGAAACGAATTCTGCCACGTCCTTTTTCATGCCATTCCAAAAGAAAGTCCTTTTTATGTCTTTGTACATTTTATCCCCGCCGGGGTGTATCGTCATCTTGGAGTGATGTGCTTCTTCGAGAACCTTCTTTATTAAATCGTTTATCTGTGGGACGCATAGTCTTCCGTCTCGCCTTAGAAAACCCTTATCGTCGATGGAGTATCTGTTGAGGTGACTTGAAGTCTCGCCCCTAATTAGCCTATCAATTATTTCTACAAGCTGAGGGTCTTCGCGTTGTGCTGTCCCTACTGAATCCACTAAGGTTGGGCGCACCTCGAGAGATGCTAGCAAGCCTGGTACGAAATCGGAGGAAGGCCTAAAGTCGAAGCTGGCTATAAACTCTAGGCTTTGTCTTTCAACAAACAACGGGCTTAGGGTCAATTTCTTTCGGCTCAACGCGTCTGCCACTACGTTGCCTTTGCCCGGAGTGTAGGAGATTTCGAAATCGTACGAGGCAAGAAACTCCATCCATCTTTGTTGCCTCAAGTTAAGATCCTTCTGCGAGAAAAGATATTTCAACGATTTATGGTCAGTGTAAAGTTCGAACTTCTCACCTAGGAGATAGTGTCGCCAAGACTTGAGTGCAAAGACGATGGCGGCTAACTCAAGATCGTGGGTTGGGTAGTTCTTTTTGTGCACCTTCAACTTCCTTCCGCCATAAGCTACTACCCTTCCTTCTTGCATTAAGACGGCGCCTAGCCCTATCCCACATGCATCCGTATAAACAGTGAACATCTTGCTCCCATCTGGCAGCGTCAAAACTGGGGCTGTTGTAAGAGCCCTTTTCAGTCGTTGGAAAGCAAACTCGCAATCCAAGTCCCAATTGAACACTAGATTCTTCTTGGTCAATTTCGTGAGCGGAGCTGAGATTTTCGCAAAATCCCTTATGAATTTTCGATAGAAACCTGCTAGTCCTAGAAAGCTTCGGACCTCAGTTGCATTCCTTGGTGTCTTCCAATCCTGTACCGCCACTACCTTCGCAGGGTCCACCGCTAACCCTTGTTTGGATACTATGTGCCCAAGGAACCTCACCTCTTCTCTCCAAAAGTGGCATTTGGAGAATTTGGCTTTTAGTTGATGGGCTCGCAACGTTTCCATGATCGCCCTTAAGTGCTGAGCATGTTCCTCTTCACTCTTTGAGAAGATAAGGATATCATCTACGAAGACCACTACGAATTTGTTGAGGAAATCTCTAAATACCCTACTCATCAGGTCCACGAAGTAAGCAGGTGCATTTGTCAAGCCGAAAGGCATGACAAGCCATTCAAAGAAGCCGTCTGGGGTTCTGAACGCCGTTTTATCGATGCTATCTTCAGCCACCCTTAGCTGATGAAAACCGGTTGCTAAATCGAGTTGGGAGAAAACAGACGCTCCTACAAGCTGGTCAAACAAATCGTCAATTCTAGGGAGAGGATGCCTATTCTTTTTCGTTAGCTTGTTGAGCTCCCTATAGTCAACACATAGACGGAGTGATCCATCCGCCTTTGTAGCGAACACCACTGGAGCGCCCCATTCTGAGATGCTCCTCCTAATGAACCCCTTTTCTAGAAGCTCTTTAATCTGTTTACTTAGCTCTTTTCTTTCTCGTGGAGCCATATGTCTAACAGGCAATGCAACGGGCTTTGCATTATCTACAAGATATATGCGGAAGTCTATTTCCCGCTTCGGAGGCAAGCCCTTCACCTCTTCGAAGACATCCGGATATTCCCGGACCACTCTAACTGATTGCAAATTTTCAGCAGAGGCATCTAGCGATTCAAGATAACTAAGCATAACCGCATACGAGGGATTACAAGAAATTTCCAAAGTATTACCGAGCTAGGTTAGGAGCCTAACAACCCTTTTCTCACAATCAAGGATAGCCCCATTACTGGATAGCCAATCCATACCCAAAATCAAACCATACCCCGAAAAGCCCAAAACAAAGGCACTACATTGAAATTCAACACTTAGGATAGAAATTTTCAAATCCAAACAGATCATAGACAAATGAGCTGGGCCCCCAATTGGGTTTGAAACAATTAAGGGGTCCTCTACCATACTAGTTTTTAGGTGCAGAGATTCTACTAAAGCAGACGAGATAAAGGAGTGTGATGCGCCAGAATCAAATAAAGTGCGAACGGGGTGATCATAAAGATAAACTACACTTTCTACAGAAGTGTTTGTACCTCGCTGTTGCAAAGGTGGCGCTTCCAGCACATGAACCTGTGCCCCTGGGTTGGATCCAGTCCTCTGCCCCTGTCCTCGTTTCTTTGGGCAGTCCTTAGCACTGTGGCCCGTCTCACCACAAGAAAAGCACCCACCATTCTCCTTGGCCTTCTTTTTCCGGCAGTCCTTTACTAAGTGTCCCACTTTGCCACAGAAATTACACTTCCTCTTCTCCTTGTTGCCTTTCCCGCCTTTCTTAAAGTCCGTCTTCTTAGGCTGCAAACCCTCTTTCTTCCCTTGAGAGCTTTCTGCCTTTGTCTCCTTCTTGCCCTTATCCTCCTCATTCAGCAATGCCATTTGCACCAATCTTTCATACGTGGCTCCCATGGGTATATGTGTCATGGCCAAACTGTGTAATGGCTCATTTAACCCTTTGACGAAACGGAGAGCCTTCTTGTGCGGGGTGTTGACTAGGTCAAGCCCAAACCTAGCCAGCTCATCGAACTGATTCACATACTCTCTGACAGTCTTGTCCCCTTGTTTAAGAAATAAGAATTTTTCCAACTGCAAACTTCTTTCCGCATCTGAGAGAAATTTGGTCTCAAACCTTGCCCTAAAGTCCTCCCATGTCTCCACTGGTCTTTCAGCATTAGTGACTTCCCACCAGTAGGAAGCCTCGCCCTTCAATAGCCACACCGCCAGTTGTACTTTTTGTCTATCTTCTACCTCAAAGATGATGAATAGGTCTTCAGTTTCTTTCAGCCAATTCCTAGCTGCTACAAAGGACTCATTTCCATGGAAATCCCTTCCTCCCATGGCTTTAAAATCTTTACATATCTTAGCAAAAGTGTTTCCCGGAGGAGGAGGTGGAGGAAAAAGTGCTGCTGCAGCTGGATGATTTCCTTCAGCTGGGGGAGGAGGAACGGTAGGACCTGGCTGAGTGGCCCTTGCTTCTAAGAACCGTCTAAACCAACCAGGTATTGGTACCCCTTCCGGCAAGTTAAGTTCTTGGGACATGCTGAAACAAAAAGGATAGATTCAAAACGAAGGATAAAAGATAGTACCTATGGCTTTGGGGAGTGGACTTTGCCTTTTTAAAATAAAATAATATTTTTATCTTTTAAAAATGCTTCTTTAAATTTCCTTTTTGAAAATAAATTTTCAAAACTTTTTATCTTATCTGGTAAACCTATGCTCTGATACCAAGTGAAACACCCCACCTCCGTTAGGGTCACTCTCAAAGGGAATGCCCTAATTTTGGTGGAGGTTTATTAGTACAAGTCACAGATATACAAGACAGATATAAGAACACATATTTGTAAACAGCGGAAGAACAACAAACTTTATTTCATAAAGTCAAATACGTGTTACAACAACATCCTTTCCAAAAACATAACATAACTCTTTCATAATCTGTCTTGAGTACATTATTTAAAGAAGCATAAATAAAACATAGATAAACTGCAAAAGCCCCATAGTGGATTGTCCAAAGCCATAGTTTAAAACAGGAAAGTCCAAGCAATACATTTCTCTTCTTCAAGCTGGATGCTAAGGTTGGTCAAGCTGCTGTGTTCCCTCCCTGAGGACCTGGGGGGGAAACGGAAGAAAGAAGACGAAAGAAAAGTAGAGTCAGACATAAAGCCTGAGTAAGTCTAGTACTATTTTGTCTATGAATAAAGAACTGGGTATGATAAGTATAAACAAGAAGTGGGCAAACACTATAAACTTGGTTAAGTTGTCTAGGGTCGAATATACTATCGTACCCCATGTTGATCTCTGAACCCATATAAACTAGTTTCCAACTGGCACCCCACAATCAGGGTGATGTGATCCATTCTATGATGATCGGCTCCTACTCGCATAGTTACATGTGTCTTACGGCCCCCGATGTTGTAGTTACCTATGCTGGTCCCACCATGGGGTGTATCAAGTCCCATAGTGGCAACCCGACACAACCTTAGAGTGCACAGGTATGCTACTGGTGCCCAGTGCTTTATTTTTCTGCGCCGGAGTGTGTGCACGCCCGCACCCCGTTAGAACCTACACTGCTACACCACCGCCGTCGATTTGACCTCTTACAATCAGCCCAGTAATCGTGCCCCACCCTGCCTAGTTTCAGGGTATCATGATACACCTTTTAGGGTTACTGCTGAAAAGGGTCCCCCGTTACTAGGTTTTCTATCTCTAGCCAACATGCTAAGTTGGTTAAGTGTTTCCTAACCTAACCCCACCAGTCCGTTTAGTTTAGCATGTTCCATTTTGATTAAGTCTTTAGTTACTTAATCCTAACAATCCTGACTCAGCCTTAATTGTCTTATTAAGGCCCTGACCTCTCACATTAGACAGGTATTGTTGTGGCTGCCTGTTGCCGGTTGGTTCCGGGCAGTCTTACGCCACAACTCAGTCTAACCTCGGGTCCTTATTGGGCTCCATGTTTAACCTCTCACATTGGATAGGTATTGTTGTGACTACTGGACAGCCGGGCGGTTCCGGGCAGGTTTACATCACAACTCAATCCAACCTCGGGTTAAACACATCGTATTTTCTACATTTACATATTTTGTCATTCTTCTTTATTTCTTATATGTAAATATTTGCGGCCCATTATTAAGTTAATGGTGTAAAGGTTACACCAATCATGGGCCCAACCCATACCTGAATTTGGGCCCTTCTATTTTATATTTTCATTCATTAATTAATTTTAACCCAACGTTATTTTCCCCCGTTTTACACGTCCGTTTATATATATTGGGCTTAGCCTTTTAAAGCCCAATTTAGCCATGCGAAAAGGGGAGGCTTAAAGCGTGATTACATACACAAAGAGGGGAAGGTGAGCGCATGAACTTGCATATGACGTTGGAAATACATAATAGAAACTGGTGTACTTGCATATATATACTTTGGTCATAAAGCATAGGTGACATGAATCAAAGCATGTGAACTTGTAATTGAGATATCATTATTGACACATGAACCTATATTTTTATTTAGGCATAATGTCAAACATAAGCATGGCATAAATACTTCTAGCATAAACATGGCATAATGTCAAACATAAGCATGGCATAAATACTTCTAGCATAAACATAAACAAGTCATGTTCATAAGGTTTCTACATGTTTACAAAGGGGATACTTTGTTACTAACACAAAAGCATAGTTCAACTTAATCATGATTTAAATCTAATCACATAACGATGGTATAAATATACTTATGCATAAATATTCCTAATCATGGTGTTTGCTTTAAACTTGCAAAAAGGGATTTTTGAGTCTAACCTAGCCATGTCTCACATATGTCATCATATAATTCTTTTAAACAAGATAGACTTAATCATAGATTTCAATTATGCCAAATATCATTCATAGCCTAGCCATATTCATAAGTTTGCAAAAGCATGACTTAATACATGGATTATGGTGTCAAAATTCCAACATAGTTTCATATGAACTATAACAACCAAACTTGTTTCAATTACTTGCAAAATGATTTATGCACAAAAATATACATCATGATGACATAATAACAAAGCCCCAAACTTGCATGAATTTCAATCAACTACATACATGTAGCTTCAACATAGATTACAAAATTTGCGCAATATTCCAAACGTATACTTGCATAGAACTACCGCATGTAGTTCTTTATAATGAATAACATAATTTTGCACAAATATGAATTACTTTATTATCCCAATTCAAGCATACAAATCAATACAGTTGTTTATTCATACCAAAGTAATACTCTACTTACAATGGTTGCGGCGAATTCTCTAATTAAGAGATATGATTCCTTTGTTGAATTGATTGGCTTTAGGTTGCTTGAATTGATTTAGGCTTTAGAACTTTCTTCCTAATTCTCTCTTTAGTTGGCGGCTACTCTTAGTCGTTCCTCAGCAACATGGCGGCTATGTTCTTAATTTTGAATGAATAGATTAGGGTTTGTCTAGGGTTGTTTATATAGAGGTTAGGAACTGATTAGGACCCTTGATGTTGCTTGGATTGATCGTAGCCATTCATTCTAGGGAGAGACCAATTAAAACCCGCCACCTAGCCCTAATGACAAAGCAGACCACAGAGAATCGGCTAAACACAGACCTGGCCAGCCAGGTTGACTGGGCTCGACCAGGTCGACACCCCTGTCGACAGGGCTGTCGACAGCCCTGTCGACATGGGTAGCCCAGGTCGACAGCCCAGTCGACCTGGGTGGCCCAGGCGGGTGTTCTTCCACCCTGGCCCATTGGGCCCCACTTCGGAATATTTAATTATTTAATTCTGTTTGAATTTTAAACTTAATTTAAAAACTTCCGAAGGTCATATCTTCTTCATACGGACTCCGTTTTTCGAAAACTCGGACTCTATTTCGCGTATTTTTCCGAGACGAACGCAATGGCGTATCCCGTTTCCCTTAGTTCTTTGATTTGAATTTGATTATACTTTAATTTATGAGTTTCACAGTTATAGAATTCTCGGGGTGTTACACAATCTCAATGAATGAGTACTGTCAACACATGAACTTTTATTTTATATCGATAAAGGTGCAAATTTTATTACTAAAATATTTCGTTCAACACATGACCAATCTCAATGAATGAGTACTGTCAACACATGAACTTTTATTTTATAATATTCTTTATTTTTCAAATTGGAATGAGGCCCAATCAATTACCATATAAAGTTAATTATATGGATTTTCATACAACACATGTATATAATAGCATGGAAAAATAATCAACCATCAACCAAAGTGCACTACACTGTATAAGCATCAAATATAGATATCTAACGCTTAAAACAGCCTGTCAATCAACCGATCGACATATTTAATAAATCAGGATGAGTGAACTTCAAATTTCATCCCAACACCCGTGTGGGGTTTCAAACAATCAAACACATATTTTATTTGTGCTGTTGGGCGATGTGTAAAATTTATCGACCCAATCAATGTCCTTCAAATAGGTGTACATAAACAAACCGTCTGGTTTGTAAATGAATATTTATTTTATTCACTTTCACTATATTCATATTCACGTTAAAAATTATATTTTTAACGATAAAACATTTTATTTCAACATATGAATTTTTATTATTCATTTACACAAATAAAATGATATTTTTATTTTCTAACATATTTTAGAAAATTTCGGCGGCATAACGGCACGATACTAGAAACGGGACAAGGCCTAGCCTTATCCCCGGTCTAGTGAAGGCCCACGCCATTCACACATCAATCAAAATCACCAAACAACCAATTCAAATCACATCATATAACTAATCTATGCAACCAAACAAACAAGTCCATGGTCTGTGGACGATTGTGTCGGGTGCTACTAAGCACCGTCTGCATCCTAGTATATATATATAATTAGAAAAAGAAATTGAAAGGTGAGAAATTCTCATAGATAGCTATCCTAGCTCCACGGCACTTCTTTTAGAGAAGTCTTCGTCGTCATCGCATCCTTTTTCATCCTCGTCGCCCGCTTTCACTACCTATGTAAAAATCGAATTTTTACTTCGCTATTCAATATATAAAAATCATATTTTTATTTCGAAGTTCAATATATAAAAATCATATTTTTATTTCGAAGTTCAATATATAAAAATCATATTTTTACTATGCTATTCAATATATAAAAATCGAATTTTTATTTCGAAGTTCAATATATAAAAATCATATTTTTACTATGCTATTCAATATATAAAAATCGAATTATCGAACTACCGCGCCATTTTCAATCCTATTTATAATTATATATAAATTTTTATATTCTAACGACGACGCGTATAATATATACGTTCGAATTCTATTCAAAATAAATTTCCCGTCGATATTATTTAAAATAATTCATTTTAAATAATCAAAATTCGCTAAAATTGCCAAAATAAAAATTTCAAACTGGCTCGCATTTTACGGGTTGTTACAGATTTCGCCTTTTTACATATAAAGATTTTATCTTTTCAAATATAAAGATCAAACCTTTTCAAATATAAAGATCGAACCTTTTCAAATATAAAGATCGAACCTTTTCAAATATAAAGGTCGAACCTTGTCATATATATCATTATAAAAATCACATTTTTATTTTTCTACACATATAAAGATGATATTTCTAATATTCCTATCATGTAAAAATTATATTTCTAATTCTTTACATAAACAAAAATCATATTTTTATAATCGCTATATAGTAAAGACTATATTTTTATCATCACTTCATATATTTAAAAATCATATTTTTATTTGCTACTTCACACGAACAAAAATCTAACCTTCCTTTAAATTAAAAATCAAACCTTTAAAAACTATAAAGATCGTATTTTTATTATCTACATTGCTATTTAAAAATCAGATCTTAACACCTTTAACTAAATAAATTCATAACCTAAGTAATTAAATTAATTACCTTTCACTGCATCGTTCGTCGGAGCAGCTAGGGCGTGGTGGTGGCGGCCGGAGGTGCTGGACGTGGCGCGGGGTGCTAGGGCTTTGGGGGTTTCAGGCTTTTGGGGTCTCGAAGGCGAGGGGGATGGCTAGACGGAGGGAGGAGGAGCGATGGAGGCGGCTCAGGCGGAAGGTCGAGGGGGAGGGGCGAAGCTCAGGTGGCGGTGGCGATTTTCTGGGGGAGGGGGGGTCTGCGACGCATCGAAGAGAGGGGGGGGGGGGCTGTAGCTCGCGTCGGTTGAAGAGGGGGGAGGCGGCGCTTGAGGGGGTCGGCCAGCGGCGGGAGGACCTGGCGTCAGTGGCCCTGGTCCATCGCGATTTTAGTTTTAGGTTTTTTTTCTTTTCTTTGAACGGCAGAAATAATGAGGAGAGGGAGAGAATAAAGGGGGGGCCATTTATTTATTTTAAATTTTATATTATATTTTAATTCCCTAAGGTTGACTTTTCATACGACCTCGAAATCAAACATGCCGACTGTCGTCCCCAGCGTAATACCCCCATTCCGAACACAATGGGATATGTATCGTAGGCTGATTCGACTGTTTGAATCAGTTTTCGTCAAATTTACATTTAAATCATTACATTGAATTTTAAACGTACATTTTAAATTACTGGGGTTACATACGAACTCTATAAATTGCAGAAAAATATTTTCTAGCTTCGTATTGACGATACGGTCCTAACAAAACTAGTTTCGTCGAATTCTAAGACCATTGGAAAAATGGCCATTTTCCAGTCGATTAAAATCAACTGAAACTGGTCAAACGCGTTTTCCTTTGCCACGCTCACATATTGATTCGAAAAATTATGAAATTTGAAACCTAGCAATAATTTGACATCACGGATCCAACAAAAGTGGTTTCGTCGAAATCCGAGGTCGTTTGCAAAATGTCTATTTTTAAGGGCCTGAATTCCAAAGCGACTATTCAGAATTTTCAACTGGACATATCTTTTGATTCCCGCTATGAAATTTTGATTTTTCGGATTCGTTGGAAAGATATTATCAATTAGATCCTAATGTTTTTGGTTTCACTAAAATCCGGATTGTTTTGCACCTGGTACATTCAATTGAAGTTTGAAATCGAATTATCGAACTACCGCGCCATTTTCAATTCCTTTTATAATTATATATAAATATTTATATTCTAACGTCGACGTATATAACATATATGCTCGAATTATATTCAAAATAAATTTCTCGTCGTTTTTATTTAAAATAATCTATTTTAAATATTCAAAATTCGCTAAAATTGCCAAAATAAAAAATTTAAACTGGCCCAGATTTTCGGGTTATTACACATGACTAATCTCAACGGATGAGTACAGTCAACACATGAACCTTTATTTTATAATATTCTTTATTTTGTAAATTGGAATGAGGCTCAATCAATCACCATATAATGTTAATTATATGGATTTTCATACATCACACGTACATAATAGCATTGAAAAATAATCAACCATCAACAAAAGTGCACTACACTGTATAAGCATCAAATATAAATATCTAACGCTTATAACAGCCTGTCAATCAATCGATCGACATATTTAAACAATCAGGATGAGTGAACTTCAAATTTCATCCCAACACCCGAGTGGGGTTTCAAACAATCAAACATAGATTTTAGTTGTGCAGTTGGGCGATGTTTAAAATTTATCGACCCAATCAATATCAGTCAAATCAGTGTATATAAACAAATCGGCCGATTTGTTTATAAATATTTATTTATACACTTTCACGTCAAAATTATATTTTTAATGATAAAATATTTTATTTCAACACATGGATTTCTATTCAGTTCATTTATTCAATAAAGTGATATTTTTATTTCTCTAACATATTTTAGAACATTTCGGCGGTATAATGGCACGATACTAGAAACGGGACGAGGCCTAGCCTTATCCCCGGTCTAGTGAAGGTCCACGCCATTCACACATCAATCAATTCAATTTCATTTCACCAAACAATTCAATTTCAAATCAAATCATCTAACTAATCTATGCAACCAAACAAACAAGTCCATGGTCTGTGGACGATTGTGTCGGGTGCTACCAAGCACCGTCTGCATCCTAGTATATATATATATATAACTAGAAAAAGAAATTGAAAGGTGAGAAATTCTCACAGATAGCTATCCCAACTTCATGCCACTTCATTTATAGAAATTTTCATCCTTCTCGCCTTTTCGTCATCTTCGTTGCCCGTATTCTCTACATATGTAAAAATCGAATTTTTACTTCGCTATTCAATATATAAAAATCGAATTTTTACTATGCTATTCAATATATAAAAATCAAATTTTTACTATGCTATTCAATATATAAAAATCGAATTTTTATTCTAATGGTAACCTTATAAAGATCGCATCTTTACCCAAATGAAGACATCATAAAAATCTTGTTTTTCCTTGATTAAAAATATCATCTTTTCTAATTAAAAATATCAACTTTCATGTTATATAAATATAACCCTTCATCGTATAAAAATATAGCCTTTTCGATATGAACAATTCGACCTTTCTATTTTAAAAATTCTAACTTTCTATTTTAAAAATCATTTCTTCTCTATTTTAAAAATCTAAGTTTACTCCTCGCTATTTATATATTTTATAAATTTCCAAAACAATACCCATTTTATTTATAAAACAACATGCTTATTTTATTTATATTTATATTTAAAACAATATGATTTTCCTATATAAAAACTATGATTTTCACAAACAAAACTGATTTAAACTCTGATTTAATATCATGATTTATATGTTAATAAAATCGAATTCATAAAAACTCACTGCTCCTCGTCGATTTCCATTCTGGAGTGCTGCGGTCGGGGTCAGGTGATCAGGGAGGCTCGGCTCGGCGGCTTGAGGTGCTCTGGTGGGTGGCGATCTTCGCAGGAGAGGGTGGCAGCGCTGGGGGGGGGGGGGGTGTGCGGCGGTGGAAAATCGAACGGGGGGGGGGGGCTTCGTGATGCTAGGCGGCGGTCTCGAGGTGGGTGGCCGGAGCGCCAGGGCGGCGGCGGCAAGCCGACGATGGGGAGGGGTAGGCTCGAGATCGATTAGGGATTTGTTTTCTTTTTTCCATTTCTTGTGAAACGAACTGAAGTATAAAGGGGGGCTAGCGTGATTTAAGGGGAGGGAGAGGAAAGTTTAATTTATTTAATTATTTTATTTGCAAAAAGTTGACTTTCACAAACGACCTCTAAACGAGGCCCACCGCTTGTCGTCCATAGCGTTTCACCCCCATTCCGAACACAATGGGACATGTTTCGTAGGTTGATTCGATCGTCTGAATCAGTTTCCGTTGAATTTACATTTAAATCACTATATTGAATTTTAAACGTACATTTCAAATTACCGGAGTCACATACTAACACGAAAAATTCCAGAAAAATATTTTCTTGCTTCGTATTGACGATACGGTCCTAACAAAACTAGTTTCATCGAATTCTGAGACCGTTTGAAAAATGGCCATTTTCCAGTCGATTAAAATCAACTGAAACTGGTCAAACGCGTTTTCCCTCGCCACGCTCACATATTGATTCGAAAAATTATGAAATTTGGAATCTAGCAATAATTTGACATCACGGACCCAACAAAAGTGGTTTCGTCGAAATCCGAGGTCGTTTGCAAAATGTCCATTTGTAAGGGCCTGAATTCCATAGCGACTATTCAGAATTTTCAACTGGACATATCTTTTGATTCCCGCTATGAAATTTTGATTTTTCGGATTCGTTGGAAAGATAATATCAATTAGATCCTAATGTTTTTGGTTTCACTAAAATCAGGATTGTTTTGCACCCGGTACATTCAATTGAAGTTTGAAATCGAATTATCGAACTACCGCGCCATTTTCAATTCTATTTATAATTATATATAAATATTTATATTCTATCGATGGCGTATATATATACATTCGAATTACATTCAAAATAAATTTCTCGTCGATATTATTGAAAATAATTCATTTTAAATATTCAAAATTCGCTAAAATTGCCAAAATAAAAAATTTAAACTGGCCCAGATTTTCGGGTTATTACAATCTCCCCCACTTAAAAATTTTCGTCCCCGAAAAGGAACAAAGTCGAAAGTGGTTTGATTAATCAACTCTACGTTCGATCTGGCTTCCATTCTCCAACTTTTCAGTTTCTGAGAATCTTCAAATTTTCAAAAATTTGGCTAACACCCTAAATTTTCGAAAAATTTCGCCATAACCTCCCCTGCACCGGGAGCCACGGGAAAATCCCGAAATTGCCATATAGGCCTTCTGATCTCAAAAAGAAAAAGAAAAAGCCAAGCGGCTAGCCAATAGGCTCATAAAATCATCATCACCCAAGCAAAACAGTAAATTATAGTAAACATGTACCTATTTGTTGGGCAAACAAATTTTGTTCTTCGGCTCTAGCCTCCCTGCTATGACCTGTTCAATGTAAGTATATGTATATGCAAGAAAACGCGACCAATTTTCAATATAATTCAATATTTGGTTCAATTAGGCATAATGGTTCAAAATTATCAAACAAATAAACAAACAACACAAACATCAATCAATTAGTGGATTAGAGTTTTCAAATTCATAATTTTGATATATATACAAAAAGTCATGTTTTTGATGCCAATTCACAACAATGTGTTCTAACTATATAAGTTTTGGTTCTCACACCAGTCTAATGGAAATATATAGAAAATCACACCTTCGAAACACGAACATAAACATTGATGATGCGATCGCTATCATCAATATCATCTCCGGGCGACTAGAGTGTAATCCTATATCTATCTAGTATATTAAAACTTTGAATATACGTTCATGATGCGTATATACAAAACCTTTATATATTGGATTGTCCATATTCAATATAAATAAATAATCAAATACGTTTAAAACGATTTAAATTTTCAAAACAAAATTGTTTTCATTTGAAAGATATACTCTTCACACTCGTTCTAGGATACTACTGATCCTTTCTCTAACGAGTCATTCTAATTGGATATTACTAATCCAATATCTGATGAATTCTTTCGTATGGTTCTAATGTGTCTTGTTCTCTAGCTCTGTAAACCAAAGCTCTGATACCAAATGTGAAGACCCGTTTCTTCCCCGTTAAGGAAAGGGCGGATACTTTGAGAACAACACACAACAGAACGCAGACGGAAGAACATTTCATTGTATATTACAACAATGCACCAGAATACAAGAATATACAGAGTATAATTGAATAAATTACATTCGACAAATATCAGAGATTACAATAAATTACATAGCAGCGGAAAATAATACAAAGCACAACTGAAGGTGATATACGGATACAGAGCTTTCCGGATATCATTCCAGCCGTAAACCAGGATCCTATGAATATAAATCTGCAAAACCAAAACTACTAGCTGCCCGTGCGGAAAATAAGGGCACCCAGAGTTTAGGTTAAAACAATAAACTCCAGGTCAGTCATGTGACTGGTGTGAGAACTAAAACAGTTATTTAAAACTTTACTTTAAAAGAGAGTAATTCAAGGGACCACGCCGTATAACACGGAACGGGTTTCCTCCCAAGAATACCAGTGCATAGAATAAACAGCGCAATGCTTTTTCGAAAAATGAAGCTATTATAAGACCCAGGTCCCATCACACAATGCAACGCAAGCCGGAGGATAGGGTTTTCCCTTATAATAGCCAAACATGCTTGATACGTTTAAAACAAATCATTTGGTACTATAATAAGTGTATAGTGTCAAAACAATTTCAATCATAAATATAAATCATAGACGGCATAGCATCCCATGCTACTATGTCGCCATACTAGGCTCTACAAATAAAACCGCAATATCACGTATTGGAAATTGGATTCCGTCATGAGTCGAGGCAAGGGGCAAGATCCTCTCCGCGCTCGAGACACTCTAGCAAATGCCTCAGGGCTACGCACTCTGGGCAACCCTGGATCGGTTGGGCCGGTCCTCATTTACGTTAGAGGATTATTTATTCCTGAACACACGTTTCCCGGTCCTTACAGACCTATAATCGAGGCGCCTCATTCCAACAACCAAAAAGGTGAAAAGTATATAAATGTCAGGGCTGGTAAGTCACTGACACCACCAAAGCTAGAAAGAAACGTCGTGTTCTCCCAACGGTCCGTATCCCGTTTTTAACTCATACCGAGGTGTGAGGCTCGCGAATTCACGTTATACACAAAGCTGCCACGTAGGCCGTGCTTTGATCATCAACTACAAGACTTTGCTTTTCAATAGAAGCCTTGATCATTGCATCTTAGCATGCCACACAGGCAATTCATGCCATGCGATTGATATCTATCGATATATAACCTCTAAGCTCGTACGTCTCAGAGAAGGGCGTTAAGCAAGAGAATAAATTCTCCGCCGCCAAACAGATATATATTTAACAGAAATCAATCAACACAGAATAAAATCCAATGTCAGACACACAATCCATTTACAAGTCCGTTCTGGGTCTGAACGAAACCGGAGGCACTTTCCTCGCATATCCATCCATCTCCAAGTACGTCTGGACGACCACCAACCATTTCCATCCTCTTGGGTGTACAGCCCAATCAGGATCGTCGGTAATTATCCAAACGATTTGAAGACTTCCGGTCTTCGACCACCGTCTTCATCTTCGACATATCGTCGAATCGGTTATTCAGAATGGGTATAAACCCGGCCTTTCCGAACAACCCGCGTATATTAAAATAAATGTCACACAAACACAACATACGCCTCATTCCAATTCAGAATATTCTTTTATTCACAAAATCACATTTTTAGGGAAAGGTTCCCATTAATTTTATCCAAGATAAATTCTTTCAAATTTATCCTTTAATCTTCCTTTTGATGTCGTTTCAAACCAAATTATGGTTTTTCCAAACTAGTCGAGATTTGCGAACCGTACCGAAGTAATTATTTATTTTATTTCCCAATCCCAACCTATTCATCCCATGAAGCAAAACTGGTAATACCCCATATCTAACACCACAGTGTTGTCGGTAAAATTAATTACCATTTCACGTTCAAATCTAATTAAAGATTTAACTATCGCTTTGGAGCAAAACTGGTAATACTCCGTTCTCGCTCACTTTCTAAATTTGATAATTTAGATTATAGATTCACATTTCAATCTGATTGCAGATTCGTTAAAATTCCTTTTACTGGGTTAAAGAACTAGGTGTTATTTAAAACACAGTTCACGACAAACCCAAATCACATTATATTTATTATCAGGTTACAGAACTAGTGTTATTTAAAACCACCGTTCACGATGAACCCACAAATCAATTCTAGTTCAATTTAAATCAAATATATTAGGAATTTCGACTATTTAAAACCCCTTTTTAAATCTAATTTATTTATTTAAAAACAAATCGGGTTTTAAATTTAGTTCAAACTAGTTCATTTTGATAAAATCTATTTTTATCTTTTCAAATATGGAGTTTTTCATCCCAAATTTTCCCAAATCATTTCTTATGATTTTACACAAATTCTTGATATTTTTAATAATATTATCAAGGCCCGTACAGTCGATTTCCATCAACGGCCATCGAACTGCACTTACAGCGACCTTTTTCAAATTTGATTTGGACGTATCTCCAAATCCAACCGTTAGATTTTGAATTTCTAATATTCTTTAGAAAGCTCTTTTCGATACGAACCCAACGGTCCCGTTTTAGGAGAATCCGACGGTCGGATCTCCCGTAATGCCCATTTGAAATAAATGGTCGAAATTCACGAACTGCCGCGGCGCAGCGCGTTCTGTTCAAGCCATTATATTATATATATAATATATATAATATATATTTCGTCGATTTCTATTTAAAACGAATTTTATAAATCGTTTTAATTTCGTTTCAAAAACAATTTCAACTTCCATTTCATTTCAAATCAAAATTGATTTCTTCCTTATAAATTCGTTTTAAAATTCATTTCTATTCAATTCAATTTGAATTCATTTCAATTCGCTTTCAATCCATTTCGAATTCGTTTTCAATTCGATTCAAATTAAATTCGTTTTCTATTCGATTCAATTCAAATTCGTTTTCTATTCGATTCAATTCAAATTGGTTTTCTATTCGATTCAATTCAAATTCATTTTCTATTCGATTCAATTCAAATTGGTTTTCTATTCGATTCAATTCAAATTGGTTTTCTGTTCGATTCCATTCAAATTGGTTTTCTATTCGATTCAATTCAAATTGGTTTTCTATTCGATTCAATTCAAATTGGTTTTCTATTCGATTCAATTCAAATTCGTTTTCTATTCGATTCAATTCAAATTGGTTTTCTATTAAATTCAATTCGAAATTGTTTTATATTCAATTCATTTCGAAATTGTTTTATATTCAATTCATTTCGAAATTGTTTTCAATTCAATTCATTTCGAAATCACTTTATATTCAATTCATTTCGAAATTGTTTTATATTCAATTCATTTCGAAATCATTTTCAATTTTCATTTTAAAATGAATAAAATTGATATAAATATCGTTCACGTCAAAATGGCGTCAATCTAATCAACACGGCTTCATATATTTCTATTTTCAAATATTCTATTTCAAATATTTCCTATTATCAAAATATTTGTTATTATCAAAATATTTCGTTCAACACATGACTAATCTCAACGGATGAGTACTGTCAACACATGAACCTTTATTTTATATTGATAAAGATGTAAATTTTATTATTAAAATATTTCGTTCAACACATGACTAATCTCAACGGATGAGTACAGTCAACACATGAACCTTTATTTTATAATATTCTTTATTTTCTAAATTGGAATGAGGCCCAATCAATCAGCATATAATGTTAATTATATGGATTTTCATACATCACACGTACATAATAGCATTGAAAAATAATCAACCATCAACAAAAGTGCACTACACTGTATAAGCATCAAATATAGATATCTAACGCTTATAACAGCCTGTCAATCAATCGATCGACATATTTAAACAATCAGGATGAGTGAACTTCAAATTACATCCCAACACCCGTGTGGGGTTTCAAACAATCAAACATAGATTTTAGTTGTGTAGTTGGTCGATGTGTAAAATTTATCGACCCAATCAATATCAGTCAAATCAGTGTATATAAACAAATCGGCCGATTTGTTTATAAATATTTATTTATACACTTTCACGTCAAAATTATATTTTCAATGATAAAATATTTTATTTCAACACATGGATTTCTATTCTGTTCATTTATTCAATAAAGTGATATTTTTATTTCTCTAACATATTTTAGAAAATTTCGGCGGCATAACGGCACGATACTAGAAACGGGACGAGGCCTGGCCTTATCCCCGGTCTAGTGAAGGCCCACGCCATTCACACATCAATCAATTCAATTTCATTTCACCAAACAATTCAATTTCAAATCAAATCATCTAACTAATCTATGCAACCAAACAAACAAGTCCATGGTCTGTGGACGATTGTGTCGGGTGCTACTAAGCACCATCTGCATCCTAGTATATATATAACTAGAAAAAGAAATTGAAAGGTGAGAAATTCTCACAGATAGCTATCCCAACTTCACGCCACTTCATTTATAGAAATTTTCATCCTTCTCGCCTTTTCGTCATCTTCGTTGCCCGTATTCTCTACATATGTAAAAATCGAATTTTTACTTCGCTATTCAATATATAAAAATCGAATTTTTACTATGCTATTCAATATATAAAAATCAAATTTTTACTATGCTATTCAATATATAAAAATCGAATTTTTATTCTAATGGTAACCTTATAAAGATCGCATCTTTACCCAAATGAAGACATCATAAAAATCTTGTTTTTCCTTGATTAAAAATATCATCTTTTCTAATTAAAAATATCAACTTTCATGTTATAAAAATATAACCCTTCATCGTATAAAAATATAGCCTTTTCGATATGAAAAATTCGACCTTTCTATTTTAAAAATTCTAACTTTCTATTTTAAAAATCATTTCTTCTCTATTTTAAAAATCTAAGTTTACTCCTCGCTATTTATATATTTTATAAATTTCCAAAACAATACTCATTTTATTTATAAAACAACATGCTTATTTTATTTATATTTATATTTAAAACAATATGATTTTCCTATATAAAAACTATGATTTTCACAAACAAAACTGATTTAAACTCTGATTTAATATCATGATTTATATGTTAATAAAATCGAATTCATAAAAACTCACTGCTCCTCGTCGATTTCCATTCTGGAGTGCTGCGGTCGGGGTCAGGTGATCAGGGAGGCTCGGCTCGGCGGCGTGAGGTGCTCCGGTGGGTGGCGATCTTCGCAGGAGAGGGTGGCAGCGCTGGGGGGGGGTGTGCGGCGGTGGAAAATCGAACGGGGGGGGGGGGCTTCGTGATGCTCGGCGGCGGTCTCGAGGTGGGTGGCCGGAGCGCCAGGGCGGCGGCGGCAAGCCGACGATGGGGAGGGGCAGGCTCGAGATCGATTAGGGATTTGTTTTTTTTTTGTTTTTTCCATTTCTTCTGAAACGAACTGAAGTATAAAGGGGGGTGGGCAACGTGATTTAAGGGGAGGGAGAGGAAAGTTTAATTTATTTAATTATTTTATTTGCAAAAAGTTGACTTTCACAAACGACCTCTAAACGAGGCCCACCACTTGTCGTCCATAGCGTTTCACCCCCATTCCGAACACAATGGGACATGTTTCGTAGGTTGATTCGATCGTTTGAATCAGTTTCCGTTGAATTTACATTTAAATCACTATATTGAATTTTAAACGTACATTTCAAATTACCGGGGTCACATACTAACACGAAAAATTCCAGAAAAATATTTTCTAGCTTCGTATTGACGATATGGTCCTAACAAAACTAGTTTCATCGAATTCTGAGACCGTTTGAAAAATGGCCATTTTCCAGTCGATTAAAATCAACTGAAACTGGTCAAACGCGTTTTCCTTCGCCACGCTCACATATTGATTCGAAAAATTATGAAATTTGGAATCTAGCAATAATTTGACATCATGAACCCAACAAAAGTGGTTTCGTCGAAATCCGAGGTCGTTTGCAAAATGTCCATTTGTAAGGGCCTGAATTCCATAGCGACTATTCAGAATTTTCAACTGGACATATCTTTTGATTCCCGCTATGAAATTTTGATTTTTCGGATTCGTTGGAAAGATAATATCAATTAGATCCTAATGTTTTTGGTTTCACTAAAATCAGGATTGTTTGCACCCGGTACATTCAATTGAAGTTTGAAATCGAATTATCGAACTACCGCGTCATTTTCAATTCTATTTATAATTATATATAAATATTTATATTCTAACGATGGCGTATATATATATATATATATACGTTCGAATTACATTCAAAATAAATTTCTCGTCGATATTATTGAAAATAATTCATTTTAAATATTCAAAATTCGCTAAAATTGCCATAATAAAAATTTTAAACTGGCCCAGATTTTCGGGTTATTACATCACGGATCCAACAAAAGTGGTTTCGTCAAAATCCGAGGTCGTTTGGAAAATGGCTATTTTTAAGGGCCTGAATTACATAGCGACTATTCTGAAAATTTATCTGGGCATATCTTTTTATCCCCGCTATGAAATTTTGATTTTTCGGATTCGTTGGAAAGATATTCTCAAATAGATTCTAATATTTTTGGTTTCACTAAAATCCGGTTTATTTTGCACCTGGTACATTCATTTGAAGTTTGAAATTGAATTATCGAACTACCGCGCCATTTTCAATTCCTTTTATAATTTAAAATAAATATTTATATTCTAACGGCGATGTGTATAAATATATACGTTCGAATTCTATTCAAAATAAATTTCTCGTCGTTTTTATTTAAAATAATCCATTTTAAATATGCAAAATTCGCTAAAATTGCCAAAATAAAAATTTTAAACTGGCTCGTATTTTCCGTGTTGTTACAGGTTATGTGCTCGGTTATGGCTCGATTATTTGCTCGGTTATGGGATACGTTATGGGTTAGGTTATGGGCTCTATTGTGGGCTCGATTATGGGTTAGGGTAAGGATTTGGATCTTGGTTATGTGCTCGGTTATGACCTTAATTATGATTGTGGTTATATGCTCGGCTATTACCTCAGTTATGAGCTAGGTTTAATCTTAGTTATGGGCTCGGTTATGGAATAAAAGCTAAATTAGAAAATATAAAATAAATTATAAAGTATAAAGTATAAAATATGAAATATAAAATATTAATAAAATATAAATAACTAAATTCAGTTATAAGCTAGATCATAACATCGATTAAGAGTTCAATTATAAATTCAATTACAAGCTTGTTTAAGAGCTCGGTTATGAGATCAGTTATGGGTTTGGTTTTGGCTCGCTTATGTTCCCGGTTATGGGCTAGGTTAAAGGTTTGGTTATGAACTTAATTATGACCGTGGTAATGAGCTCGGTTATTACCGCAGTTATGAGCTAGGTTTAGATCTTGGCTATGGGCCTGTTATGGACTAGGTATATCATAACCTCGATTAAGACCTCTATTATAAATTCAATTACAAGATTTTTTAAGAGTTCGATTATGGGATTGGTTATGGGATCAATTATGGGTTTGGTTTTTGCTCAGTTATGTGCCCGGTTATGGGCTGAGTTAAAGGTTTGGTTATGTCCTCAATTATAACCGTTGTTATGTGCTCCGTATACCTCAGTTATGAGCTAATATGAAAGCCAGATTAAAAAATATAAAATATGAATAAAATATAAATAACTAATTTCGGTTACAAGCTACATCATAACCTCGATTAAGAGCTCAATTATGAATTCAAATACAAGCTCGTTTAAGAACTTGGTTATTGGATCAGTTATGGGTTTGGTTTTGACTCGATTATGTGTCCGGTTATGGGCTGGGTTATGAGCTAGGTTAAAGGTTTGGTTATGACCTTTATTATGATCGTGGTTGTGTGCTCAATTACCTCAGTTATGAGCTAGGTTTTGATCTTGGTTATTAGCTCGGTTATGGAATAAAAGCTAAATTAGAAAATATAAAATATAAAGTATAAAAGCAAAATTAGAAAATATAAAATAAAATATAAAGTATAAAATATAAAATGCGAATAAAATATAAGTAACTAAATTAAGTTACAAGCTAGATCATAACATCGATTAAGAGCTCAATTATAAATTCAATTACAAGCTTGGTTCAGAGCTTAGTTATGGGCTCGGTTATGGGTTTGGTTTTGAGTTATGTGCCCGGTTATGTGCTCGGTTTTGGGCTAGATTAAAGGTTTGGTTATGACCTAAATTATGATCGTGGTTATGTGTTCGGTTATTACTTCAGTTATGAGTTATGTTCAGATCTTTGTTATGGGCTCGATTATTAGATCGGTCGTGGAATAAAAGCTTAATTAGAAAATATAAAAGCTAAACTAGAAATTATGAAATATAAAATATAAAATAAAATATAAATTATAAAATATAATATAAAAAATAAAAAATAAAATATAAATTATAAAATACAAAGTATAAAGTATAAAATATAAAATATAAATTATAAAATATAAAATATGAATAAAATATAAATAACTAAATTCAGTTACAAGCTAGATCATAACATCGATTAAGAGCTCAATTATAAATTTAGTTACAAGCTTGTTTAAGTGCTCGGTTATGGGATCAGTTATGGGTTTGGTTTTGGCTCGGTTATGTTCATTGTTATGAGCTTGGTTATGGGCTAGGTTAAAGGTTTGGTTATGACCTTACTTATGACTGTGGTTATGAGCTCGGTTATTATCTCAATTATGAGCTAGGTTTAGATCATGGTTATGGGCTAAGTTATGGGCTAGGTAGATCATAACCGCGATTAAAACCTCAGCTATAAATTCAATTACAAGATTGTATAATAGCTCGGTTATGGGCTTGGTTATGGGGCTAGTTATGGGTTTGGTTTTTGTTCGGTTATGTGCCCGGTTATGGGCTAGGTTAAAGGTTTGGTTCAATTATGACCGTGGTTATGTGCTCGGTTATTACCTCAGTTATGAGCTAATATAAAAGCTAAATTAGAAAATATAAAATATAAAATATGAATAAAATATAAATAACTAATTTTGGTTACAAGCTAAATCATAACCTCGATTAAGAGCTCAGTTATAAATTCAATTGCAAGCTTGTTTAAGAGCTTGGTTATGGGCTCGGTTATTGGATCAGTTATAGGTTTGGTTTTGGCTCGGTTATGTTCCCGGTTATGGGCTAGGTTAAAGGTTTGCTTATGACCTTAATTTTGATCCTAGTTATATGCTCGATTATTACCTCAGTTATGAGCTAGGTTTAGATCATGGTTATGGGCTCAGTTACTGGATCGGTGATGGACTAACAAAAGGTTGGTCCAAGCTCTCTTCCAAGCTTTAGTGGATTCCTAGGAAGAAGATATTCTTCCCCAATACCTCCTAGGCACTGTCCTTCTTCATACAAGGAAGAAGACGGATATGGTCGGACGCACGAGCATATTTGTTTTCACCAAAAATGGTTCAAAGACCAAGGGTTCAATGAATGTACTTCGTTGTATGGTTAGAAGATAAGTGGAGCTGCATTCAACAACAATTGAAAGTAAAAACATAAAGGAAACAAAATGGAGACGAGGTTTTATAGTGGTTCAGCCTTGTGTTAGGCCTACATCCACTGTGAATAGAGTTTGCATTATCATGATGAAGGTTACAAGAGATATATCGGCTCTTGCTCTTTATTCATCTTTTCATCCACTCAATATAGTTTCAATTTACATACAAATTCCGCTTAGGTTCACGAGATTCGATGGAGGAATGGCAGGATCATTGATGAAGAAGGACGGATAGGCGATGGAGGAGGAAGAGGATGTCTTGGATCTTTCACTCTTATCAGATTTTAACAGACGCCATGGCTGAATGGATGAAGGATCTTCGGATGATGATGATGATGATGATAGCAATGGCTGGCAATGGCTAAGGATGGAATTTAGCAGCACTTCGTGGTGGCCGGATTCCCCCTTCTTGGTGGGGTGGGTGTCCTATTTATAGGTAAACCCCTATAGAGATTTGAACTTCCATTCATCCGAGTTGCTCGTCCTATTTATTACGAATATGCCACCGCCCGGTTATCGACAGCTGTTTCCAGCTATCCTGCTAGAACGACTGGATAGGAAAAAGCGATTACTCTAGTTGTGGTACTAGTGACAAATCATGGGAAGAGCATGAGTTCAAGGTTGTAATCCTATGAGAGGATGTGCGGTTCATGGATAGTTTCATGGTCGAACATCTGCGGAATGGGTCATGCGACTGAAGCCGGTTTCCTTCTTTGCCTTGCACGATCGATTTCTTTGATGCGAGAATAAGCGACTTTCTTGATATGAGTGATCTCCTTAGAGTGTGTGGGCCTCACAGTCTTAGGTAGTACCATTATTAATGTGCGACCTTTCTGATAATCGTGTTGCACCTTATAACTATCCTTTGCTCTCGTGTTCAAGCTGTAGTCCATGTTTGACTTTGTTACACACGAATGATCTTGGTTGAGGCATACATGTACAAATATTATGGATGCTTGTCCTATGGTTCTAGTGTGGACTTAATTCTTTGATGTGTATATGATACTTAAGAGATAAAACATTTACCCCTCGAAGTTTGTAATTCTCAGCTTGCGAAGATTACATGCTTCGAAATAATGAAATGTAAAATTAATTGATAGATTAAGTCTAATTCCTTGTGAGACGCGCACATTTACTAGCGTTCTGTGCTTATTGAATATTCTTACGATCGTTCGTGTACATGCATAATTGTTTTACTGATCGGGTCTGACGGGCTATTTTCTGGGATAACTAAGTGTTTTACCTGGGCCTGACGAAGTTGTCGCATCACTGTAGCCCTGAAAGGACCTTTTAGTCCTCTTTAAGTATAGTCTCTTCATTTTCCCACTCTTTATGCATCCCATTTTCCTAAGAAACTTGCTTTAATGGTGGCTCTGCTGTAGGAAATTCCTCATTACTTTCGATTACCACCTTTCTTAATTTTCTATCTCGCCCGGATTCTATTAACTTCGAGATTGGTTAAAGCGCTTCTTCTTTCTGATCGAACTTGCTTGCTGGTATGTAAATAAATTTCTCCTTTAACGCTGCTTCTCGAGTTAATCCAACTTGCCCATAAAAGTTCCTGATTGGTAAAACCCGAATTATCTGACCATGCATTGAAGCTTTAACAAATTTGGCTTAGAATGTTCAGGTGCTTGAACTCAATTGTTTGACAGACTTGATTTGCATAACAGCCCCTTCTTTTTCTTTAATTGCAACGAAATGTTTACAAGTTGCTTGTTAAAATGTTTCCGAATGACGATTTTAATTGACACTATCTTTGCCAAATTCTCAATGAAATGTTTGTGTCATAGATCTTTAATATTGTTGTCGTTGCTTTATGTTCTGTTCGTTGCTAGTAGCGTCTATTTGTTATAAGCATCCAACAACCATTTGATAAGCGACTGGGCAAAAACCTTTGTATATGCAAGGGTTACAAGTGACCAGTCGCACCTGATTTGCTTTTGCTGGCTAAACTTTCCTTGTAATGGTAAACCTCATCACATACCTTTGATCTCATTTGTATTGCTAGTAAGTCTCAGGAACTAGGTATGTTTGATGGAATGCTTGGTTTGAAGGGCATATTTGCTTAAAAGTTGCTCTTCCTTTACCATTAACAATCTGACTGAAGCTTACTTCATGTCTATCCATATAGAAATGCAAATCAAAAACCAAGCTAGTCAAGGTCTCAGTAAAAGTACTATGTCTGAAGAAGCCAGAAGTTCTGGTCAGGTGACTGAGGTTGCCCCAACTGTTGGCTCTGTTGTCAGATTTATCCTGAGCCCCGACTCCTTGAATGGGTGCCTTCTGCCAATCGTAAATCAACGCTCCTATTCGACTTGTATTTACAATTGTGTGTTCATTTCAAATTCTCAAAAGATGAAGCTAGGTTTCCCAGAAAAGAATATTCGGCTGATCGTCCTCCCCCTGGGTATGTAACGGTCAACCATCGAATGTTGTCCAGCGGAGCGGTTCCTCCTTTTAACTCCTAATTAGAGTCTATCTTGCGGTATTTGGCTATTGCCCCATGTCAATTGCATCCCACTGGATATCATATTTTACTGGGGCTATACATACTTTTTATGAAAGTCAAGCAACGAGCACCTATGTTTCAGGACATTTGTTACTTATATGCTTTCAAAAGAAGGGAGGAAGATGGTCCTTCTTTCATTTCTATGGAGGGCAGATATTGTAGGATTATTACAGGCATAACAGATGGTGTCAAAGGGTTTCCAGACGAATACTTTTATGTTCGCTGTCCCCCGAGCTTCTATGGGCGGTGGATGGAAGGAGGTAACTGTGCCCTGCTTAGAGATTTTTTTTCTTTTTTATTATTGTTCTCTTTCTATCTTGCAGCAATTCCTTCCAACGAAGGCGTCGTCCTTGACCAGGCTCTTTTTGACTCTTTTGTGTTGTCGACAAAGCTGAGAGGAGTAGACAAGTGTTGCTTTCAGAGGGAAATCTTCGCAAATATCAGCTACTCCATCCTTCAAGGTCCATTAAGAAAACCTTGGCTTATACGCAAACTGCCATAGGCAAATCCTTTACCAAAAAGAAGCACTTAGTCCTGGGTGATAGTAGCCAGTCTTCACCGGGATCTCCCTTGCCTCCAGTCATTGAAGAATGAAAGATGGTACAATGAATGATATACTCTCCAACAAGATTGATGAAAATCCCACCCCCCTTTTTGCCCAAGAGGAGAATTCTATAGGAACTTTTGGAGGCTTGGGAGATTTAGATATTATCAACTATCTTAGTCAGGGTGATACTGTGATTTCTGATCCTGCAAGGTCTGCCATGGAGAAAACCCAAGAGACTGCCCTATGGCCTGGGATGGCATTTGACTCAAGAGCTCCTCTTGACATTGGTTCTTTTATCGGATGTGCACGGAAATTACTATTATAGGCATTTTCTGCACACTTACAATTTCTTTGTACGCTTGCTGATGTCTCATTTCATTCCCTTGGCCAGGTATGGGTATGCTACACTCAGTATCAGATAATTTCTTCCAACATGCTGGCTCTATTGATCTGCAAAGTCTTCATGAACATTCTTCATCATTTGATCTTTTAGACCTTGATGTCCCTACTTTCCCCGGGTGATCCATCGTTCCAACCTCTGCTCAAATACAGACAATTCTCGATCGACCTTCTTACAGGGTTTCGCTTGGTAACTTGATGCTTAAGGATCGTTTCAGAGGTTAGGATTTAAGAGGAATGCATATTGACTTAGATCTGCATCCAAACGATATACGAGATGCTTTTGAGGGTTTAAGCACTATCACAAATGGCATGATTACCCAGTTTAACACCGCCAGAAGTCAACTTGAAACACAGTTGAATCTGGCCATGAGCATAATTGACAGGCGGTTAGAACATTGGGCTAAGTTTGGGTATAAGTTCCGGAGTTTGAATGCCCGTTATTATGACCATATCGACGTCTTGGAGAATGACAAGGCTGGGTTGATTGATCTGATCAAGTTTCAGAAATCTGAGATCGCCTCTTTAAAAAGTGGGAGTGTTAGAGTGAATAACTTGGAGGCTGGAAATGAGGAACTCAAAAGGAGGCTCGAGGCTGTAAGGGGAGAACTTCGAGAGGCTCGGTCTGCCCCAAGAACTTGCTGAATGTCAATTGGGTTTGGAGAGGCGAGCTTCTGTCTCTCATCAGTAAGAGAAGGAACTTCTGGAAGGCAGGATTAATTGCCAAAATGAGGCTCTTAGAATTCTAAAAGAGAACAAAATCGAGCTGCGCAAAGAACTTGATAAAGCTAGGATTATGGCTGACAATAACTTGTTCCAATTTTATGTTTACAGTGTTATGAGTCGCGGAAGCTTGGGTTATCTGAAAAAGGAATTTCCATGGACTTTGGCTCTTGTTTGGGAACAAGTGCTCTCTTGTACTCTAGTAGTGTCGATGATGAATTTCTGCAGGAGAATCTCTTGGAAGAAGAAGATCGCAAGGCTTTGTCCAGAGTTAGGAAGATCTTAGCAGATGAGCGAGGTCGATCTTCCAGGGGGAAACTCCCGGTTGTTACCTCTCGTAACCCATTCGGTCTTATGGATATCGAAGCTTCAAGCTCTCATGCTCCCTCTATGAATTATTCTGTCCAAGATGTTGTCTATGTTCGACCCATTAGTGAGCACACCACTCAAGAGGATGTTCTTAAACAACGCATGAGTCATGATGATACTGCTTTAAATGACCACGGGGTCAATTTTACACATCCAGCAACTCCAGGTGAAATTGATATTTATCAATCTGTGCCAGACTTGGATTACCTTACCTCTTCACCAGGGTTTGCTGAATTTCGTGCTTGTTATCCGTTTGTACAAGGTCCGCCCTTGCCACTTCTTTTGTCTGCTAGCAGTGCTACTATTTAAACTGCCACTATTGATTCTATTTTAGTGTCAACCAATATTAGTCCGCACACCACACCTTTACCGGGCAACCCAACATTACTTGACATGTCCGACTTGGAAGAAGAGGATGAAGCTTGGAATACTAATGTCGTTTCCGCTCTGATGCGCAGAAGGAAATCCATCGCAAAAAGCTCAGGAATTATCACCCTGTCATCACCTGATAGTCCTTGCATAGACAAAAGAACAAAAGATAGATGTTAAGTAGTTGTGACCCTTATGTTTTGATCTCAGCTTATTTTCTAACTACCGTGTACTTAGACCGGTTGTATATGTGAGTGCCGGTCCTCGCATAATATTTTAAGCTCATATGCCTATGTTGTCGTGTTTGATATTATGATGGCTTCGTCATTCGTTTTTACGGAAGACAATTTCATCTAGGAATTCGTTCTTGTTAGTCGAACAATTCTGTTGGATGTTCGTGTCTCGTTGTAGCGTCGCGCGAACACGCGAAACGATTAATTTTTTGTGAATTTTCTTATTTGTAGCCGCAACCTCATTTTTGGTTGGTCAGCTTGCGTTTATTAGGTTGGTATTCAATCGTATTTCCTGCTAACCTGGTAGTACAAGCTCTTCGGGGATTAGATTTTAGAGACGCAAGGTCATTACATTGTTGTTGTTTTTTGGGTGCCCCCATGGGAGGTCTTGGGTTTCAATTTTCGATCCAAGTTCGGTCTTGTTTGTTCTGATTTCTCTAGAAACGAAAAGACCTTGTTGGATACCCCATTGCGGCTAGGATTTCTGATATTGTTACCCCTTTTCGGCTAGGATTTCTGATTTTGTTTGATCCTTCCTGCGCTAGGACTGGTGCTTCCAACCTAGCTTTTTTAAAATCTTTATGCCTCCTCCCGGGAGGTGGACACTAACTCTTCTTATCGAGTTTTTGTTTGATTTGAAGAATTCATGCCCTACACCTAACAAGTGCCTCTTTTGGGATTGGCAAAAAAAATTTCAAATCCGTGGGACAAATTTAATATTGTCTTTGTATTTTCCACAAAGGTTGATGCCAACTCCTTCAATGAATGGTTGCTAAGGATTTGGCGTGTTTCATAGTGAAAAGTGCAGCTTTCTGACTTGCTGTTCGTTTATCATGCTTTCCATTATTTTCCCCAGAGCAGCTTATCCTCTCTAAACGATATGCTTGTTTGGCATGATGTTCCCGATCTTTAAGTTGCTTTGCTCGGAATGTGCTTTAGGAAGTTTTCTTCTATGGTTTAATTGGGGATGAGTGATTGCTCTAACTATGCCTGCAATTGAGAAATTGGTCCTTAGTATGGTCTTACCATCATATCATTTAGACTGGCATATAATTTTTGGTTTATATAACTTTTGTCTAATACATCGTAAGTGAATCATGCTAAGAACTTCACAAGTAAAAGAGTAGAGTAAAATGACTACTTGTTCTTAAGTAGTAAAGCAAAGTAATATAACGGAGGTCATTTATTAGAACTGTCGTAATTAGGGTGCTGATAACTGATCCTCAAGTGAAGGCCGGCCTTGGATCAGTTTGAGAGACCTTTTCATTACTCATTGCATGTAGAGAGTTGGAGCAGTGCTCATGTGCTTGTACGTATTGTTGCAAATGATTCTTCCCGACCAGCTCCTTGATTAATGACTTTAGATGCCTACAATCATCTATGTCGTGCCCTGACCGGTTATGGAAACGACAAAACCTTCCTGATCTTAGAGTGCTATCTTTAACCTATATTTGTTTCAAGATCGGATATTTCTCTGTATCCTTGGTCGCCATGAAAATTGTAATGACCCGCATTTTCAGCAGTATAATAATTTATTTATTTAATTATTTAAAAGGTGATAAAAAGAATTTCATGGTCGTTGAATTAAATAATGGTGAATATTTAATTAAAATAATAAATTAAATAAAATATTTAATTATGAAATAATTAGAATTGGCTGAAATGGCGATATGGTGTGAACTGGATCATTTGTGATATTTAATTCAGTTTAGAATTGAATTAGAATAACAAATATATTTAATAAATGACAGTTTGAATGTATAATTATATTATAATTAAAATCGAGCTTGAAATGGCGCGACAGTTCGTTAATTGGCTATTTGAACTTCAACAGAATATATAGAATTCGTTTTAAGCCGGATTTCTGTGAAATAAGAAACGTTAGGAGCTGGTGAAGTATATTTTTCTAATGGAAGAGAAAGATCTGGATTTCATCGTGTAGATTTTGATTTATGTCCAAATGAAATTTTAGAAAAGTCTATGTGGAATTCCTTTATAATTTATAAAGGAATTATTTATATTTTTGAAAGGAATTTCAATATAAATCGAATGTCGGGTTGACCCAGATTTGAAATATCGAGTTAGAAATCGATATAAGATTCTTCTGAAGCTGTATGGTATCCCACTGCGAATATATGCAATAATATTTATTTATAAATATTTAATTTAATTGTTTTTAAATATATTTATATATTTAAAGGGTAATTTAGGGCTTTAAAAATAGCTAGTTTTACAAACGACCTCAGAATTCGACGAAACTAATTTTGTTGGATCCCCAATATTAAATTATTGTTAGATTTCAATTTCCGTGATTTTTGAAGTCAGTATGTGGCCGTACGGATTTTTAATGTGAAAAACTGTCGATAAATTGACCTTTAAAAATACTTTGTGTGAGCATACGAAGTAGGAATTCAACGAAAACAGTTTCGTTGGGACTGTAATGTCGAACTCTAGCTACATGTCCAGTTTCGTGATTTATGGGTATCGTGTGTGATCACACGAATTTTTAAAAAGAAAAAACAAATAAAATAAAATATCCTAACTCATTTCTATGATCTAGAACAGGCCACATAATCCGCTTTCTCAGCCGCTACTTACAGGATGGGGAACCGAGCTCCACATCTTTAGTAAAACTCATATAAAACCAATCGTGCTCTTGATAAAAATCCTATAACCCAAATAAAATGCCTAAAACCCTAAAACCAAGTTTGTTGATCTTCTATCGACATACACTTCAAGCACGCATCAGTTTTATGGTGTTCGATGCAAGTCTGGAGCTCGACATTTTTCAGCGTGAGGTTAGGGTTCGATTTTTATAAGTGTTTGGAGGTTTGATTCAAGAAATTGATGGTGTCTTTGGATTCAGCGAAGAGAGTAGATCGCGTTGTGATTTGTAGGGGATTTAATAATAAAAAAAGTGTCGATGGATTCAATGGGTTGCGTGGGTTACGGCTGTCGACGGGTATTCAATGGCGGCGTCGAGCTATGAGGTAGGGGTACCAGAAGACGGAGTCGTTGAAGATAAGTACAAAGGTGTACTCGGTTTGGAGTTTCATTTGGTAGAGGAGGAGAACAAGGCAGTCAACACATTGGTAATGGCCATGAACAATACTGGAGGACGCGGATTCATATTGGGGAAGAAACATATACGGAGCGGGTTGGGTGCAGTATGGGCCGAAATGCTAGTAAAGGCCCAAGCCCTTTTTATTTAAAAGTTTATTTAAATTAAAATGTTGTATTAACTTGTAATGTATATAACGTTGTCATACGGTATCGGATTTGGACAAAACAAGATCCGTTAGGATCGTATGGACGGAAGCAACACAATGGGACTGACTGAGAGTGGATTGGAGCTAGTTTGAATTTATGGCGAAACAAATTGTTTGATTCAAATCAAACAAACAGTTTATCGTTCATTAACGATGAACTGCCAAAGTGAGTAAAACTCACCAACTCTGAACAATTCAATTTTTATAACGTATATTTAGAACTGATAAATGATGACTGATTGCTGTGTGTTGACTGTTTGGTTGAATTGTTTATGTATTGGTTGAAAATATAGATAACGATATATATAAATCGTTAATCAAATATTGATTCTTCTTAAGAGAATATTTCATATTGGAATGAAATCGATGTTAATGATATTGTTTAACATCTGTGATGCAGGGAAACAGGTTGGAGGAATCCAATTGGATTCCTCAACATTTATTTTACTGTTATTCATATATTGTGATATATGATGTGACATATAATTTGTTGTTGATTGTGTGTTTTTGAGTGATATCGATCATGGTGATATGGTATGTTAAGTACCATAAGAATACCAGAATGATAAATGGGAATTTTCAAAGTATAATTTGAAAATAATTTATTTATATAAAACTAATGGATTTTATATATAAAAGGAAAAAGGATTTTATAAAAGGGAAATAAATTATAAAATCAAAAGAGTTAAAAAGAATATGTTTGTGAAACAAATATAAGGGAGAAAATATTTGTAAAACAAATATAAAGGAAAATATTTGAAAAAAAACAAATATAAAGGAAAATATTTTTCAAACAAATAGAATTTGAAAAGGAAATATTTGTAAACCATTTACAAATAGAATAGGGATAGAAATATTTGTAAAACAATTACAAATAGGAATAAAAAGGAAAACATTTGTAAAACATTTACAAATGGAATTGAAAAGAAAATATTTATAGAACATTTACAAATAGATTAAATGGGATCATTTATTTATAGAAAATAAATAAAAGAAAAGGGTTATTTATTTAGGAAATAAATAGAAGGATAAAAGAAATATCTATTTGTTGAATAAATAGAAAAGATAAGAGAAATATTTATTTGTTAAATAAATAGAATTGAAAGGGAATAGTCATTTGTTAAGTAAATAAATAGAAAAGGAATAAATCAAATAGAGTTAATCGAATTAGAATAAATTGATTAGAGTTAATCGAATAGAGTAAATGAGTTAGAGTTAACCAGTTAGAGTTAACCAGTTAGAGTTAATCAGTTAGAGTTAATCGATAGAGTTAAATCGAACTAGAGATATTCGAAGTGAGATAATCGAATCAGAGATATTCGAAGTGAGATAATCGAGTCAGAAATATTCGAAGTGAGTTGATCGAATCTAGTTATTCGACAAGAGTTAAGTCGAATAAGATTTATTCGAAGAAAGAGATTATCGAATATAAGTATTCGAAAGTAAGCAAATCGAATATAAGTTATTCGAATAAGTTATTCGAATAAGAGTTAATCCAGTAAGAGTTATTAGGTTGGAATTATTCAAAATAAGAATTGTAGATTAGAGTTAACCGAATAGGAGTAAATAAATTAGTTGTTGTTATATTGTTCGAGTTAGGAAATAAAAGTCATATTAAAGATAATATATTTCAGATGCAGGAGATTATAACACCATTGTTATAATCACGTAAACTTGTAAAAGAAAAGGGGTTCGTAAATAGAAACCGAGGGTTCGTAAGGAAGTGTTAAAGGGTTAAAAGATGAACTTACCCTATTTCGAGATGTGAAATGTTGTTCAGTTAAGGTCTGAGAGGTAGTTATACCCCAACTTGATTGACTTCGTTTTTAATTAAGAAATGGTTAAGGTTGGAGAGTGAAAGTGGTTGAGTGATTTTAGTAAATAAGTATAGTGGTTTGAGTTGTCGTTGTGATGTTGATTTAAACATCTGTTTAAATCCAAGTAAAGAAGATTTGGAAATGTTTTCCAAATAGAATCAGAAACGTAATCAAATATTGAAATTGGAAATATGAATTAGAAAAGGGAATTGTTCTTATACTAGTTTACAATCAGAGACTGATAGTTGTAGAAGAATAGTGATACATAAATAAGTTATGGAAATTTTTTCCAGCGTTAAAGTATATTTTCTAAACATAGAAAATAAGGATATATATATATATATATGATTGATGATTGATTGATAGAATTTCCATTTGGAAATAATATCATTGTTTGCACACGTGTTTTTCTTTGATAGTTAAATCACAGACTATCAAAGTTTTGACCATTTTAACGTTGTTAATATGGAGAGACCGATTGGATTATTATCCAAAGAACCACTCTGTATTGGCATAAACGTTGTGAATCATATATGCCAAAGATAATTGAAGACAGAGTAAAGCGCAAGGGCTATTGTATAAATCTTAGATAACAATGCCTAAGATGGATATACTGAATAGTACATTTGGTTCATCCTGTTCCCGGATGACTTGTATGGATGAATGTCTGACAGAGTATTTCCAAATAGGTCACGTACATTGATTTCTTCAACCGTACCAAGAGTGGAAGCGGAGAAGGAAACTTCTTTTAGCTGACACGTAATGTATGGTTGTAGACGTCAAATTAGTGATTTTTGATGGATCTGACAATGTGGCATTCGAAGTGAATCTGATGTGATGATAAAGCGTAACCTCAAACCTCATCAACTGGTAAATGACAAAAATCGGGCAGGTAGCATGGCTATGTAGGTCGCACCTATTAGGATGTATAATCACATGATCTAGAGTTTCATTTACTTCTAAAAATCTATTGTTGATGCTGTCCCATTCGGGAAACGGTTGCTGATCCCAACCGTTGGTGTTATACATTCGATACACTCAAGCGAAATGAGTGGTCGGTCATGTGTGGCCGGGTTGCAAAATGTTCTTGTTGAACCCAGTGTATTCCTCTCTAGAGGTACACTAGCGAAAGGTGGTTCCATGCATTATCATAGTTTGAAATCCATTACCTAATACGTGCTTGCGGTTTTGATTGTATACTATATATGTAGAACGTGAGATGAAAGCGTTTCTGCTAGATGATTATTATAGTGTGGTTGATAGACACTATTATAATATCAATGAGTTTTGATATAAAGATTATTTTGGATTCTCATAAGGGAAAAACCCGTTTCGTTATACGGCATGGTCTTATGAGATATCGTTTAATTGCTAAAACTGTTTTACTCATACCAGTTCCATGACTGACCCGGAGTTTATTTTGTTTTGTTTTCTCTAAACTCTTGGGTGCCCAATTTTATATGGGCAGTCAAGTAGTCGGGATTTACAGATACTTGAAGAGCTGGAGCAGGAGGCTTTAGGATCATATAGCTATAGTTTATTTCCTCTGTGTTGTAAGTGTTGTACTTTGATAATGATGTATATTCAAGTGCAGATTTATATTTCAAAGTTATGTTATATATATTATATGTTATTCGTTCCGCTGTGAGGTTTGTGTTACTTTGATGTTGTGTTCTTCTTCTTCTACTATTCTAAGTTTCTATCTTATCTATTCACACACTCTAATTTCTTTCATTAACCATCCGGTATTTTCGACTCTTGATGTTCAATATGTGTTGTATATCGGATAACCAAGGTCGCAAATTCCCGGGTCGTTACAGTTGGTATCGGAGCTTAAGGTTAAGTGAATTACCTTGGCTCTGTGGCGTGACTCGGTAGAGATAGGGTTAGTAATACCCTAGATTGAGTTTTAGTGTATATATACGAGTGTGTATTTGTAATTTGATATAAAGTGGTTTTATATTGTGGAGATTCATTGGTTGAGTTGTTTATGGGTTCTGGTCGATCAGTTTGATCCACTATATCGGTAGGAGTTTATAAACACTCGAATACGATGGGTCGGCACGATATGTTTTGAAAAGAGGGTAAATTAAAATAAGTTTACCCAAGGTATATCTTTATATAGAGAAGATATATATATATATATATATATATATATATATATCAAAATTATAATAGGTTGGATATATTGGTTGTTATTATAATCGGGTAAGATTATAAATTAAATGGTTATGTAAATAACCAGTAGAATTCATATAAGTAAAATACGTGAAATCAGATGAGTTAAATCTGAAATTTAAACCAGAAATTGAATTAAAATTCTAGAAAAAATTGGATAAGTGTTTGTAAATGGATTTGGAATAAAAATAAGGAAAATTTAAGATCCTGGGAGATATTAAATTGTTTTACAAATAGTGTGAATTATAATTTGAAATGAATTTCAAAGTGGAAATGTTTAGAAATGGTTTTATAGTATTGAACTCACTTCGATCGCTGGAAAATAGATTCTGATGATGACAGCTGCATCATCAGTATTCATTTTCGAGTTGTAAATGACGAATTACTACCAGAGATACTGTTTTGAATTTGTTTTGGGAAAGACAAGTGTTGAATTTCAAAAAGGAAAAATTGATTTTTGAAAAGAGTAAACTATTTAAAAACTCCCAGGGAAAGACTGTTTGAATTAAAAGCAAATTTAACATAAATTCGTGAAAGCAAATTTGAATTAAAGTAAAGCCAGTAAAGTGGTAACTGAGATTGAATTAGAATGATATCAAGACAAATTGGATTGTGAGATTCAAATTTGAAGTGTAATGTGATAATCAAGTTAAGCGTTGGGAATCGAGAAGAAACTTGAGTTGGAATGATATTTAGCTCGGATATAAGCGAATGGTTGTGTTGTGGATAAAAGCAGATTGGAATTTGATTGGGATGACCCTTGTATCCGCTCAATTGATAACAGGTGGAAAGGATATAATGATATGCCGATAAAAAGGTACAAGTTTATATTTCTATTGGATATAAGATTTATGAGCCGAATTGGCAAGCCGCTTGGCTGTTTGATTTTCTTTTGGGTTGGAGATGGCCCAGAGAGGCGAGTTGGAGTTTGAACTATTGACCAGTACAAAGGAGGTGCTGGCAAAAAATTTCGAAAAGTTAAGTAGTTAGAATATTTTCAGGATTTTTGGAAATTTTCGTTGGTAAGAATTAATTAATATTTAATTGAAATTTAATTGGTTCAGTTGAAATTGAATTTAAGAAGTGAAAAAATTAAGTTCTGACTAGTCAATAGGGTTTGTTTTCTACCTTAGCAATTTCGAGGACGAAATTACTTTAAGTAGGGAAGAATGTAATGACCCGCATTTTCAGCGGTATAATAATTTATTTATTTAATTATTTAAAAGGTGATTAAAAGGATTTCATGGTCGTTGAATTAAATAATGGTGAATATTTAATTAAAATAATAAATTAAATAATATATTTAATTCTGCAATAATCAGAATTGGCTGAAATAGTGATATGGTGTGAACTGGATCATCTGTGATATTTAATTCAGTTTAGAATTGAATTAGAATAACGAATATATTTAATAAATGGCTGTTTGAACGTATAATTATATTATAATTAAAATCGAGCTTGAAATGACGTGGCAGTTCGTTAATTGGCGATTTGAACTTCAACTGAATATATAGAATTCATTTTAAGCCGGATTTCTGTGAAATAAGAGACGTTAGGAGCTGGTGAAGTATATTTTTCTAATGTAAGAGAAAGATCGGGATTTCGTCATGTAGATTTTGATTTATGTCCAAATCAAATTTTAGAAAAGTCGCTGTGGAATTCCTTTATAATTTATAAAGGAATTATTTATATTTTAAAAAGGAATTTCAATATAAATCGAATATCGGGTTGACCCAGATTTGAAATATCGAGTTAGAAATCCATATAAGATTTTTCTAAAGCTGTATGGTATCCCACTGTGAATATATGCGATAATATTTATTTATAAATATTTAATTTAATTGTTTTTAAATATATTAAAAGGATTATTTAGGGCTTTAAAAATAGCCAGTTTTGCAAACGACCTCAGAATTCGACGAAACTAATTTTGTTGGATCCGCAATATTAAATTATTGTTAGATTTCAATTTTTGTGATTTTTGAAGTCAGTATGTCACCGTACGGATTTTTAATGTGAAAAACAATCGATAAATTGACCTTTAAAAATACGTTGTGTGAGCATACGAAGTTGGAATTCGACGAAACCAGGTTCGTTGGGACCGTAATGTCGAACTCTAGCTACATGTCCAGTTTCGTGATTTTTGGTGTCATGTGTGATCACACGAATTTTGAGAAAGCAAAAATAAATAAAATAAAATATCCTAACTCATTTTTATGATCTAGAACAGGCCACATAATCAGCTTTCTCAGCCGCTACTTACAGGATGGAGAACCGAGCTCCACGTCTTCAGTAAAACTCATATAAAACCAATTGTTCTCTTGATAAAAATCCTATAACCCAAATATAATGCCTAAAACCCTAAAACCAAGTTTGTTGATCTTATATCGACATACACTTCAAGCACGCATCAGTTTTACGGTGTTCGATGCAAGTCTGGAGCTCGACATTTTTCAGCATGAGGTTAGGGTTCGATTTTTATAAGTGTTTGGAGTTTTGATTCAAGAAATTGATGGTGTTTTTGGATTCAGGAAGAGAGTAGATCGCGTTGTGATTTTTGGGGGATTAAATAAAAAAAAGTGTCGATGGATTCAATGGGCTACGTGGGTTACGGCTGGCGACGGGTATTCAATGGCGGCGTCGAGCTATGAGGTAGGGGTTCCAGAAGACGGAGTCGTTGAAGAGAAGTTCAAAGGTGTATTCGGTTTGGAGTTTCATTTGGTAGAGGAGGAGAACGAGGCAGTCAACACATTGGTAATGGCCATGAACAATACTGGAGGACGCGGATTCATATTGGGGAAGAAACATATACGGAGCGGGTTGGGTGCAGTATGGGTCGAAATGGTGGTAAAGGACCAAGCCCTTTTTATTTAAAAGTTTATTTAGTTTAAAATGTTGTATTAACTTGCAATGTATATAACTTTGTCATATAGTATCGGATTTGGACAACACACGATCCGTTAGGATCGTATGGACGGGAGCAACACAATGGAACTGACTGAGAGTGGATTGGAGCTAGTTTGAATTTATGGCGAAATAAATTGTTTGATTCAAATCAAACAAACAGTTTATCGTTCTTTAACGATGAACTGCCAAAGTGAGTAAAACTCACCAACTCTGAACAGTTCTATTTTTATAACGTATATTTAGAACTGATAAATGATGACTGATTGCTGTGTATTGACTGTTTGGTTGAATTGTTTAAGTATTGGTTGAAAATATAGATAACGATATATATATATATATAAATCGTTAATCAAATATTGATTCTGCTTAACAGAATATTTCATATTGAAATGAAATCAATGTTAATGATATTGTTTAACATCTGTGATGCAGGGAAACAGGTTGAAGGAATCCAACTGGATTCTTCAACATTTATTTTACTGTTATTCATATATTGTGATATATGATGTGACATATAATCTGTTGTTGATTGTGTGTGTCTGAGTGATATCTATCATGGTGATATGGTATGTTAAGTACCATAAGAATACCAGAATGATAAATGGGAATTTTCAAAGTATAATTTGAAAATAATTTATTTATATAAAACCAATGGATTTTATATATAAAAGGAAAAAGGATTTTATAAAAGGGAAATAAATTATAAAATCAAAAGAGTTAAAAAGAATATGTTTGTGAAACAAATATAAGGGAGAAAATATTTGTAAAACAAATATAAAGGAAAATATTTGTCAAACAAATAAAATTTGAAAAGGAAATATTTGTAAACCATTTACAAATAGAATAGGGAAAGAAATATTTGTAAAACAATTACAAATAGAAATAAAAAGGAAAACATTTGTAAAACATTTACAAATGGAATCGAAAAGAAAATATTTATAGAACATTTACAAATAGATTAAATGGGATCATTTATTTATAGAAAATAAATAAAAGAAAAGAGTTATTTATTTAGGAAATAAATAGAAGGATAAAAGAAATATCTATTTGTCGAATAAATAGAAAAGATAAGAGAAATATTTATTTGTTAAATAAATAGAATTGAAAGGGAATAGTCATTTGTTAAGTAAATAAGTAGAAAAGGAATAAATCAAATAGAGTTAATCGAATTAGAATAAATTGATTAGAGTTAATCGAATAGAGTAAATGAGTTAGAGTTAACCAGTTAGAGTTAACCAGTTAGAGTTAATTTGTTAGAGTTAATTAGTTAGAGTTAATCAGTTAGAGTTAATCGATAGAGTTAAATTGAACTAGAGATATTCAAAGTGAGATAATCGAATCAGAGATATTCGAAGTGAGGTAATCGAGTCAGAAATATTCGAAGTGAGTTGATCGAATCTAGTTATTCGACAGGAGTTAAATCGAATAAGATTTATTCGAAGAAAGAGATTATTGAATATAAGTATTCGAAAGTAAGAAAATCGAATATAAGTTATTCGAATAAGAGTTAATCCAGTAAAAGTTATTAGGTTGGAATTATTCAAAATAAGAATTATAGATTTGAGTTAACCGAATAGGAGTAAATAAATTAGTTGTCGTTATATTATTCGAGTTAGGAAATAAAAGTCATATTAAAGATAATATATTTCGGACGCAGAAGATTATAACACCATTGTTATAATCACATAAACTTGTAAAAGAAAGGGGGTTCGTAAATAGAATTCGAGGGTTCGTAAGGAAGTGTTAAAGGGTTAAAAGATGAACTTACCCTATTTCGAGATGTGAAATGTTGTCCAGTTAATGTCTGAGAGGTAGTTATACCCCAACTTGATTGACTTCGTTTTTAATTTAGAAATGGTTAAGGTTCGAGAGTGAAAGTGGTTGAGTGATTTTAGTAAATAAGTATAGTGGTTTGAGTTGTTGTCGTGATGTTGATTTAAACATCTGTTTAAATCCAAGTAAAGAAGATTTGGAAATGTTTTCCAAATAGAATCAGAAACGTAATCAAATATTGAAATTGGAAATATGAATTAGAAAAGGGAATTGTTCTTATAATAGTTTACAATCAGAGACTGATAGTTGAAGAAGAATAGTGATATGTAAATAAGTTATGTAAATATTTTCCAGCGTTAACGTATATTTTCTAAACATAGAAAATAAGGATATATATATATATATGATTGATTGATAGAATTTCCATTTGGAAATAATATCGTTGTTTGCACATGTGTTTTTCTTTGATAGTTAAATCACAGACTATCAAAGTATTGACCATTTTAACGTTGTTAATATGGAGAGACTGGTTGGATTATTATCCAAAGAACCACTCTGTATTGGCATAAGCGTTGTGAATCATATATGCCAAAGATAATTGAAGACAGAGTAGAGTGCAAGGGATGTTGTATAAATCTTAGATAACAATTCCTAAGATGGATATACTGAATAGTACCTTCGGTTCATCCTGCTCCTGGATGACTTGTATGAATGAATGTCTGACAGAGTATTTCCAAAAAGGTCACATACATTGATTTCTTCAACCGTACCAAGAGTGGAAGCGGAGAAGGAAACTTCTTTTAGCTGACACGTAATGTATTGTTGTAGACGTCAAATTAGTGATTTCTGATGGATCTAACAATGTGGCATTCGAAGTGAATCTGATGTGATGATAAAGCGTAACCTCAAGCCTAATCAACCGGTAAATGACAAAAATTGGGCACGTAGCATCGCTATGTAGGTCGCATCTATTAGGGTGTATAGTCACCTGATCTAGAGTTTCATTTACTTCTAAAATTCTATTGTTGATGCTGTCCCATTTGGGAAACGGTTGCTGATCCCAACCGTTGGTGATATACATTCGATACACTCAAGTGAAATGAGTGGTCGGTCATGTGTGGCCGGGTTGTAAGATGTTCTTGTTGAACCCAGTGTATTCCTCTCTAGAGGTACACTAGCGAAAGGTGGTTCCATGCCTTGTCATAGTTGGAAATCTGTTACCTAATACGTGCTTGCGGTTTTGATTGTATACTATATATGTAAAACGTGAGATGAAAGTGTTTCTGCTAGATGATTATTATATTGTGGTTGATAGGCACTATTATAATATCAGTGAGATTTGGTATAAAGATTATTTTGGATTCTCATAAGGGAAAAACCCGTTCCGTTATACGGCGTGGTATTATGAGATATTGTTTAATGGCTCAAACTGTTTTAAATTGTTTTACTCATACCAGTCCCATGACTGACCCGGAGTTTATTTTGTTTTGTTTTCCCTAAACTCTTGGGTGCCCAATTTTATATGGACAGTCAAGTAGTCGGGATTTATAGATACTTGAAGAGCTGGAGCAGGAGGCTTCAGGATCATATAGCTATAGTTTATTTCCGCCGTGTTGTAAGTGTTGTACTTTGATAATGATGTATATTCAAGTACAAATTTATATTTCAAAGTTATGTTATATATATTATATGTTATTCGTTCCGCTGTGAGGTTCGTGTTACTTTGATGTTGTGTTCTTCTTCTTCTTCTATTCTAAGTTTCTATCTTATCTATTCTCACCCTCTAATTTCTTTCAATAACCATCCGGTATTTTCGACTCTTGATGTTCGATATGTGTTGTATATCGGATAACCAAGGTCGCAAATTCCCGGGTCGTTACAAAAATATTCCCTATGGTGTCATTGAGGGGGGTGCGTTCAGAATTTTTAAAGAAGCACAGCTTCTTCTTGGCCCATTTATCTTTTCTTTCATTGCTCCTCTTCCAACTTCGAAAACTTCCTTGTGCACTATCTTTCGTGTTTAGCCTGTCACACACCGAATTCTCTTCAATGCTCATATTTTTTCCAGCTTTATTAAGTATCTATTCCAGTGTACTTGGCTTCTTTTTCTTAATCCATCGTCCTAACTTGGTCTTTATACATACGACCCCCTTCAAGGCTATCAGAACCAGTCGTGGCTCATAATTTTCAACTTTGGCCACTGCCATGTTAAAGCGAGTGAGAAAATCTTTGACAGACTCTCCTGGTCTTTGTTGTATTTCACTTAACTCCATGACATCCCGGATTCTAGCTTCTTGGAATTTGAATTGCTTAATGAATAATTTGTCTAAGGTAGCGAAGTTGTCAACAGACTTCGGCAACAGCTTTGTGAACCAGAGGTAGGCCACCCCCTCCAAATAAGTTGGAAAATATAGGCATTTGATCTAGTCGGTGGCGCATGCCCTGTTCACATGCTGATCATATCTGCACATGAATACATTGGGGTCGCTTGTTCCTTCATAGGGTCGCAATGTCGAAGGCTTAAATTCCTGCGGATATATAGCCATTTTAATTCTTTCGGTGAGTGGGGTCTTAGTAGGAAGAAATTCCCACTCTTTTCGATTGTCCACTTGTTTCAAGTTCTTTTTCACGATTTCACATGCCATTTCTGAAATATATTCCTGTTCTTTGTTCTGATTCATGGAACGAACACAATCTTCCTTGCCAATTCCTTTCCCAAGCATGTAATTACAATTTGGACACTACTACAAAAGTGGGCATATTCGACACTATTTTGTGTGTGCTGCATGAAAAGTGTGGCGAAAGTTATGCTTTCTTTGATCTTCTGCAACAGTATTCATATGTTGTTGCGTTAGACGTGAATGCACTATTGCGGTTGGAATTCTTGTGCTGTGACGTACAACACCAGATCAAAGTGTAGCTTTACATAAATACAATCCAGGTCAGCGATCCGCCTTACCAGCATAAATAAAGCCACAACCATAGATGCATATTAAATCCAACAGTTAAAATCAATCCATGTTTCCTATCTAAACATTACCCTATCATCCAATCAAGTACAACCACCTCGTTGCATTCTTCCGCTGAAATCTTGGCGTGATATTTCCTCCTCACAAAAAACATCTAAAAATAATCTCATCGTTCATATTCTCTCTCCTAACTTTCCCCTTTTTCCATTACCAAATTGTAAACCTGAATTCACGTTAGTTTCCATTCTCACATCGCCATGTCGATTAACACTAAAGAAATACAGATCGGAGGAAGGAGCAACATCGAAAAATATAAGAGACAGACGGTCCATTTGTTATTGCTACTGCACTGATTAGGGGGAGTTCTTCCACCTTATATTTGAAGGAGCAACAGACGGTCCGTTTAAAGGAAGAAAATGCAGGTTAGGTGGAGTTCTTCCACCTTAATCTATCCATAAGTAATTATATACCTTATTTTATCCTTAATCTATCCATAAGTAATTATGTACCAACATCCTTAATTTATCCATAAGTAATTATGTACCATAAGTAATTTTGCAGGTTAGGAGCAATGGACGGTCCACCTTAATCTATCCATAAGTAATTATGTACTTGGATAGTTATATTTGGGTTTGCAAATTACTTTTCAATATAAGTCAGTTGGTAGCGAGCATACATAAATGATAAACCCAAAGTTAAATCTACCCAAATTCAAACAAAGATACTATTAAAATGCTTGCGGTTACCAATCATCGCCAGCATTCACAAACATTCACTACCATTCACAAACATTCAAGCCATTCACAAACATTCAAGCCAACATTCATCACCAACAATCACAAACTTCCACAAACATTCAAGCCAACAATCATCACCAGCATTCACTACCATTCACAAACTCCACCAGTTAGCCTCAAAAGGCAGCATAAAGTATCGTAAAGCAGTCATACATAAAACATAACTGATATACACATACATAATACATAAATAGTTTTCCACTAAGAGGCATGTTAATCTTCTTCTTCTTCTTCTTTAGAGTCAGTATCCATGTAGAGTCATTGTCTATGTCAGAGTGAATGAAAAGAGATTACATGATCATTGATATATTCCAATTAGAACCTCATATAAATGATCATAGTTTTAAGAAGAAATGATTACTTCTAGATAAGATAATCCACTTGTGATAGTGTGTTGTTTTATGCTAATGTTTGTATAGCTACTTTCTAGTTGAATGTCGGTCATCTGGTTGTGTTTCATTATAAGGCTATTATAACCTTGTATGTATGTATGTGAGTGTGTGCACGTGTGGTTATGTCTCATTATAAGGTTGTTAAGGATAGAGCATAGTTGAATGAACACTTTGTGTCAAACTTCTATTATATTTTGGACTGACTATGATTAGGAGCATGCTATGCTGACTCCATATACTTTGTTGAGAGACTAACGGGTAAATTCATAATGTAGGCTATTATAACCTTGTATGTATGTATGTGAGTGTGTGCACATGTGGTTGTGTGTCATTATAAGGCTATTAAGGATAGAGCATAGTTGAATGAACACTTTGTGACAAATTTCTATTATATTTTGTGTTGACTATGATAAGAAGCATGCTATGCTGACTCCATATACTTTGTTGAGAAACTAATGGGTAAATTCATAATGTAGGCTATTATAACCTTGTATGTATGTATGTATATGAGTGTGTGCATGTGTGGTTGTGTCTCATTATAAGGCTGTTAAGGATAGAGCATAGTTGAACGAACACTTTGTGTCAAACTTCTATTATATTTTGGACTGACCATGATAAGGAGCATGCTAATTTGTTGAGAAACTAATGGGTAAATTCATAATGTAGGCTATTATAACCTTGTATGTATGTATGTGAGTGTGTGCATGTGTGGTTGTGTCTCATTATAAGGCTGTTAAGGATAGAGCATAGTTGGATGAACACTTTGTAATTGTGCTCTTTGCCAAATTTACCTCGATTGGCCAAACATATTGTGGATTAACTAAAAGAAACTGTGGATGGAAGTAAAATTTACCTATGATCACAAAAAAATGGTACCACCGGTTCCTCCCTATTGCCCACAAACAAAATTTCAGGCCTTGTCCCAGGATGAGCATGGGTACAACGCTAAACCCTAATGAGGTAAACCTTATTGTCGAATCGAGCATCAAAAATATTCTCCAAGCCAATGCCTTCATAAAATTCCATTTTCAGGTACAATGATCTATGCTCAATTCGATACTAACGACAGTCGTCAATTTCACGCACATTTCCCATTGGCGTCATTAATTCTTTAATTGCAGGAACATTTTTCTTCAGGAACTCGGGAAAGCCAACAATTCTAGCCCATGATTCTGCCTCGAACACTGGTTCAGGCTCAAATCCTTCACCAGACCATTGTTGCACATAAAAAGCACCTTCACGTTTTGTAAAAAGTTTCAACATTAGCGTATGATCACGCTTACTGTAAGATGGGCATGTTAGTAGAAAAGAGTTATTTGGTATAACCCGTATATGCCACTCATCATGCCCCAGACCCAGAGTATGCCTAAATGTGAGATGCACAAATTCGTAATTCCAATGTCCTATAAGAACAGTGGCGGTGATGCATAGTGAAGAGTCCTCCAATTTTATTTTATTTTAAACTTTTGGTAGAGTTGGAGGTTTATTTAGAAGTTGAAGATGTAGATGACAATATGGTTCTGAAGCTTGAAAGGATATAAGTGACACACTGTAGGTGGAAGTAATATGTGAACTGAAAACTTTTTGCTCAGAAGATGAAGCATACTGAAATTGCTTATTTGTTGGGCTTGGCTGGCATAGAAGTGACCAATCGCCAATGGTCAGTAAGTCAATTGTAATAATTGTGTTCATAACATTTTGTTAAGAAGGCCAATAGCCATTCGATGCCCCCACTTATCAAATAACTTGTTATCACATTTCATGTGCATATTTAATTTTGGAAGGCAGAGGGATACATTTTGCAAATGTGACACACACATATATATATTCAATGCCACCCTCTTGTATAGGTACATACATATATATTTCCTATTGCAATCGGATTGCTGCATATATATGATTCATATATATAAATGAGTAATACATTTTGCAAATGTGGACACATGTGTTCATGTTCAAAATGCGCTAATGAATTGGCCAGGAATGGAGGATAATGTCCCTTATGTCGTGCACCTATTCTTAAAGTAGTTCGAGCTTACTGTATACAATGAAGAAAACGGTGTAGCTGATTTTTGAGTTTTGATATTTGGATAATTAAAACAATTGCTTTGGATGAGTTTCTTGTACAAAATCTGTATTGCAAATTTTTTAATTAAAGCATTGTATTTGCTATCTTCTAGTGTAGCATTTGCCTTCTTCTACTGTTGCATTAGCTTTTATTGATATTGCAGTGGTGTTGCATTACATATTGCAGTGGTGTTGCATTAAATTTAATATAATTAATTACCCATCGCACATGGACCCCACAACTGACGTGGATAGCTGGTGTGGCATGTGACACATGGGCAACTGACGTGGATAGCTGGTATGGCATGTGACACATGGACAGCTGACGTGGCCCCATTGGAAGCCAGACCCTAACTAATGCTTAAGGCAACGCTGAATAGTGTCGCATTACGTGCAAATAGTGTTGCATTACGACTATAATGCAACACTTTCTTCCTGTGACAGTAGATGGGCAAAAGTGTTGCCTTAGAGGGCTTAGGCAACGGCCGTAGATGCCACGGGTCCTTGGTGTTGCCTATTTGAAAAAAGGGCATATGACAATGCTTTTTTGATCTACAGCCATAGAAAAATAGCGTCAAATATGCCCACTTTTGTAGTACTGGGAGTAGGGGAATATGGGGTATCCTTCGAGAGGAATGCCCCTTTCGTAGGATCATCCGATCGTGGAGAGGTTGTGCCCTCAGAAGAATTGTACATATGTGCTTTAGCTTTCCTGATGTGCACGTAAATGTGCACATTTATATTCAAACATTTATTCTTATTTTAATTAAATAAATAACATAATTGGCTATTTTTACATGTTTTAAACCAAAATCCTAAAATTCTCAAATTGTCATGCATTCATCCTCATTTAAGGTGTAAAATGGTCACTTGTACATGTTTTAATTTGTGATTGCATTTACTTGTTCTTTGTATTTGTCTCTTATATGAATTTTGGAGCACAAATAATGCATACACATGAAGATTTGGAGCACAAATGCATGCATACAAAGGAATGAGGAGGAAATAATTCTCATACACGATCATGGAGGAACCCACCTCTCAAATTACCCTCTTTCTCTTAAGCTTCTTATTAAAGACTAATTGAATAAGAAAAAAGGTCTCATACATCCTACATGACTCATTAGTGGCTAAGAGAGGATTAGAAGCTTTATGAAGGGGCATTTTGGGGAGTTCCCAACAAATGTGATAAGGGTTTTGGGTTAGAAACATGTATATATACCCCCTTTATGTGATGTAAATAGCCTATTCTCTATGGATCCCCTTGTTTAGTTTAGTCTAGTTGATAGGAGCACAAGCTCTCTTGTATTTCCATGACTACTTAGCCATTTTCCTTATGTAACTTCTTTGTTTTAATGCAATTTAATTTCTACGCTATTTACTTTCATGTTCATAGCTTAGATTTACATTCATGTTCATAGCTTAGATTTACTTTCATGTTCATTTACTTTATGTTCATAGCTTATATTTACTTTATGTTCTTAGTTTAGTTCTCTTCTTGTTCTACTTAGTTTTTCTTTCATTTTGCTTTATTTTCTAATGTGAAACTTACATGCGTTGATATGATAACACATATGAGTGGCTAATCCCTTGATTTAGGGGTAATGATGCTCTCTATGTAAGTTCAACATTTGTATGATTTGTGATCTCTAATATGTGCTTTATGTTAGTGAATGTTAATGTAAATTTATATAAATGGTTTTGTTAGTCTATATTTGTTGACAACAAAATAGGATATGCTTAGTCAATGTAAACACAAATTACATCAATATTTGCTAAATTGTTATTGATTTGAAATGAAAGTAAGAATAAAATTTGATGGTCTATAGTTTTAGTTAATAATTCATAGGCCATACTTAGAATAGTTTTGCTTTAGTTCCATTTTCATGAGAATCATAAGTGGTTTAAATATTGTATTTATATCACTTAATAGAGATCATAAATTGTATTTTTGATAACTAACATAAATGTGAGAGTTGATTTGCCTCTAAATTGTTTTCATTTCATATTTGCTCTCAACTTGGTTTATAGTTTTCATTTACCTTTTATTAATTAAAACTTCACTTGAATTTGGTTTAATTTGATTGAGTAAAATCTAGAATTAATTCTTTCCCTGCGGATCGACTTGTATTCGCCACGTACTAATAATTGTACGTCGTGCGCTTGCGGTATTATCACGATATTTCATGTTAACGGTTTTCTAATTTAATAGAATATCCATTTAGCGAACATTTCCCATGGTCCAAATTAGCATGATATGTAACTTCCTGAACAGAATTTCCCCGTTTTGTGCTTGAACCAGAGGATCCTGTATTTTAGGCTTGACTTGTACCTGCAGGTAGAAAGCGAGTGGCACTCAACGTGGCTTTTGCAGTAGTGGCTTGAATAGTGAACATTGACTCAAGTTTCTTCATCATTGCACTATTTGCGGTGGTTATCTAGCTCGTCAATCCCACCATTGCTTCTTCCAATTCTCTTTTCATTACAACAATCTCGACTCTTGATGATTCTCCTGTCTCGAAATGGGTGGCGGGCGATGTGACAATATTAGTATTGTCGGCAGGGCCATTAACTTTGCGGATGGTCTCCTTTGGTATACCCATGACTTCGAGCAAAGTTTTCTGACAAGATCTCGTTGAATTTCTACAGGGAAGGACTCAAATACGGCCCCACGATGGGCGCCAAATGTTTTCACCAAAAACGGTTCAAACACCAAGGGTATAATGAATGTACTTCGTTGTATGATTAGAAGATAAGTGGAGCCGCACTCAACAACAACTGAAAGTAAAAACGTAAAGGAAACAAAATGAAGACGAGGTTTTATAGTGGTTCAGCCTTATGTTAGGCCTACATCCATTATGAATAGAGTTTGCATTGTCATGATGAAGGTTACAAGATATATCTGCTCTTGCTCTTTATATATATTTTCATCCACTCAATATAGTTTCAGTTTACATACAAATTCCGCTTAGATTCACAAGATTCAATGGAGGAATTATAGGATCAGTGATGAAGAAGGACGGATAGGCGATGGAGGAGGAAGAGGATGTCTTGGATCTTTCACCCTTATCAGATTTTAACAGACGCCATGGCTGAATGGATGAAGGATCTTCGGATGATGATGATAGCGATGGCTGGCAATGGCTAAGGATGGAATTTAGTAGCACTTCGTGGTGGACGGATTCCCCCCTTCTTGGTGGGGGATGTGTCCTATTTATAGGTGAACCCTTGTGGAGATTTGAACTTCCATTCATCCGAGTTGCTTGTCCTATTTATTACGAATATGTCTCCACCCGATTGTAGCCATCTGTCGGCAGCTGTTTCTAGCTATCCTGCTTAAACGACTGCATAGGAACGAGTGATGTGTTATCACGTTTGAGGCCTCCGCACGTTTATCAACTGATTGAAATGCTCATATCTGATTGCAGATGAGAAGTTGATCAAAACCTGTAAAGCTGATATGTGTGCGATTGCTTTGGTTGTGGTACTAGTGACAAATCACGGGAAGAGCGTGAGTTCAAGGTTGTAATCCCATGAGCGTATGTGCAGTCCATGGATGGTTTCGCGGTCGAACATCTGCGGAATAGGTCATGCGACTGAAGCCGGTTTCCTTCTTTGCCTTGTACGATCGATTTCTTTAATGCGAGAATAAGCGACTTTCTTGATATGAGCGATCTCCGTACAATGTGCGGCCCTCACAGTCTTAGGTAGTTCCATTATTAATGTGCGAGCTTTCTGCATAATCGTGTTGCACCTTATAACTATCCTTTGCTCTCGTGCTCGAGTTATAGTCTATGTTTGACTTTGTTATGCACGAACGATCTTGGTTGAGGCATACATGTACAAATCTTATGGATGGTCGTCCTATGGTTCTAGTGTGGACTTAATTCCTCGATGCGCATATGATCCTTAAGGGATAAACAATACTCATGAAGGTTTAGCCACGCTCTCAAACCTTAACATTACCTTTGGGTATTTCCAGATCCCTCGGACATTGCTGGTCAAGTCATTAACTCTTCCACTCAACGAAGAAGAAGAAGAAGGCCTCGACCCTGAATCTCGGACCTCAAGTCTCGACTCCGCTTCCCTCGGCGTTGACTCCGCTTCCCTCGGCGTTGACTCCGCTTCCTCGGATCCCTCGCCCTTAGTTATGCTACAATATCGACAACTCCTCGACTATTCTCACTTAGCAAGGATGCTCGACAGCAAGGAAGTTCAACAAGAAGGACTAATAGGATATTGTTAACTGTTATAACTTCTTGTAATATAGTCTTATTGTACTTTGTTGTAATGGAATAAAATCAGTACAACCTTCAAAGAGGATGTAGGCCCTAACTGGCCGAAACACTATAAATAACTGTGTCCTTTACTTTTTTGCATGTTATTACCGCATTTCTTATACTTCTCCGCTCTGGACATTTAAGTTTCTAATTTTGGGAACTCTTGGATGGTGACGACAATTTTAGATGTCAACATTAAAATATAAAAGATAAATTAGAAAATATAAATCTAAATTAGAAAATACAAAATATAAAATATTAAAGCTTGGGAGAGAGCTTGGGAGAGATCTCGGTTATGGGATCGGTTATTGGTCGGTTATGGAATATAGGCTAAATTAGAAAATATAAGATATGAACCGAGTAGGGGTTAATTAACGATTGTACACTCAGTAGAGATTAATTAACCGAGCGAGTACCTGTGACACGTAAAAGACATCCGGATGTAAGGCCGAATAGGTTACCTATGACACGTAAAAGTAATCCCGACGTAAGGCCTAATCAAGTACTTATACACGTGTAATGACCCGAAAATCCGGACCAATTTGAGCTGACTAAATAACACAAGTCCAACCCGAATTGCACTGGAAATCAGGAAATTAATAGAAAGAAGTTAGAGGGTGAGAATAGATAAGATAGAACTTATAGAATAGAAGAAGAAGAAGAACATCATCATCAGAGTAACACAAATCTCACAGCGGAACGAATAAAATATAACATAACTTTTGAAATACAAACAGTATATGTATACAATAACATTTCAAAGTACAACACTTACAACAACAGCGGAAATAATACTAGCTATAGAATCTTGAAGCCTCCTGCTCCAAGCTCTCCAAGTGTATCTGTAAAATCCTGAACTACTTGACTGCCCGTACAAATTTAGGCACCTAAGAGTTTAGGTAGAACAAAACAAAGTAAACTCCGGGTCAGTCATGGGACTGGTATGAGTAAAAACATTTTTAAACAGTTTGAACAAGTAACGATATCTCATAAGACCACGCCGTATAATGGAACGGGTTTTTCCCTTATGAGAATCCAAAATATCTTTATATCAAAACCTTTCGATATTATAATAATGTCTATCAACCATAGTATAATAATCATCTAGCAGAAACGCTTTCATCTCACGTTCTACATATATAGTATACAATCAAAATCGTAAGTACGTATTGGGTAATGGATTTCCAACTATGACAAGGTATGGAACCACCTTCCGATCAGTGTACTCTAGGAACGATACACTGGAGTTCAACAAGAACATCTTGCAACTCAGCCACACATGACCGACCACTCATTTCGCTTGAGTGTATCGAATGTACATCACCAACGGTTGGGATCAGCAACCGTTCCCGTATATATATATGGGACAACATTGATAGATTAAAGAAGCAAATGAATATTTTCTAGATAGGTGATTATACACCCTACTTCGGTGCGACCGACTTAGCCATGATGCTTGCCCGATTTTTGTCATTTACCGGATGTTGAGGCCAGAGTCTACGACTACTCCCCATTCATTGATAACACGATCACTTTGAATGCCACATTGTCAGATCCGTTAATCACTAATTGATTTGCACAAATATTCTGGATGTTATGCTAAGGGAATAAATCCGTTGCCACCATATATATTTGTACAGACCAATCCTTTCGATCATTGGAAATACTCTGTCAGACACTCGTCCATATACGTTCGTTCTGGGACTGAACGAAACCGAAGGCACTATTCAGTACATCCATCTTAGTCATTGTTATCTAAGACTTATACAACATCCCTTGCACTTTACTCCGTCTTCAATTTTCTTTGGCATATTCGCAACGCGTTTGCCAATACAGAGTGGTTCTTTGGATAAGAATCCAACCGGTCTCTCCATATTAACAACGTTAAAATGGTAAAAACTTGATAGTCTGTGATTTAACTATCAAATGAAAACATGTCGGTGTACAAACAACGATCTAAATTCCAAATGGAATTATCGATCCAATCTTCCAACATATAATACATATATATATATATATATATTTATATATATTCATATTTTCTTATTTTCTATAATTAGAAAATATACGTTTTTATCATTGGAAAACATTTCCAATCCTCATTCACGTTCCACTAACTTCCACAACTATCAGTCCCCAACTATAAACTAGTAAAAGAACAATTCTCTAAGTATAAACCCCGAAGGCCGAAACCAACATCAGATCAACACCCAGAAAACCATTCAACTTACTAATCTCTAGTCAGTTTCTAATTTTGTTTAACTTTATTTGATTAACTCTTATTCGAATAACTAATATTCAATTTAACTCCTTTCGATTAACTAAAATCGATTAACTCCTTTTGATTAACTAAAATCGATTAGCTTGATTTGATTTGCTCGACTCGACTAACTCGACTTGATTAGTTCGACTCGACTAGTTTGACTTGATTGGTTCGACTCGACTAATTTGACTCGCTTAACTCGATCAGCCCGCCTCGACTAATTCGACTACTTAACTCGATTGACTATGCTCGGTTCGACTGACCAGGTTCGGCTAACTTGACTCGACCCACTCGATTCGACCAACTCCTTTTGAGAAATTTAAATCGACTAACTCCTTTTTACAATAACTTAAGTATTCCCGAAATGTTTCCTTTTTTTATCCTATTTATTTTCTTTATAATTTCTATTTATTTCCTAAATAAATATTCCCTTCATAATATTTTATTTGTTTTTCTAACAAATATCCCTTTATAATATTCTATTTGTTTTTCTAACAAATATCCCTTTTTTCTAATGCTATTTAGAATACCCAATGTATATGATCAATATCATCTAATCACACAAAATCAATAACAGGTTTTATATTACATCATATATCAAAATATATGAAATACAGTAAAATTAAATGTTGAGGAATCCAGTCGGAATCCTCCAACCTGTCCCCCGTCATCCACCGATGTTAATCAACATAAATAACATCACTTTCATCTTAACATGAAATGTTCTGATAATAGAATCAATATTTGATTGTCGATATATATATAAATATATAACTATATTTACGTTTACAATCAACTCTATTTAACAGTCCAACAATCAGTACACAGCAATAAATCATTTTCTATCACAAATAAAGTACAGTTTATAGAAATATAAACTGAGCAGAGAATGTGAGTTTTACTCACAGTGTTTGCAATTGACGACGCTGTTCATATTTTGTTAAAATCAAACAAGCGTTTGATTTTTCCATGACATTCCAAAAGCTCCGTCCTCTATCATACTAATGCCACAAAGATCTCGACCAAACCAAACCTGCTCCATCACTGCATTAGATCTCTTTCTGGTATTAAATCGGGCCTATCACAATCTGCCTAACCCGTTGATTATTCTCGTTTTCTCCTTCTGATAAAACTGTCGAGCCCGTCCTCTTCTCATGCTTCTTCTCTTCCCCCTCATACATCCACGCACAAAGTATGGTCCCCTTCATTTTGTTGCGCCTCACATTTGGTTTCACTACAGTAGATGCCCTTTTCTTTGCACCCGTCCCGTTTGCAAAAAGAATGCGCCCTATTTTCTTTACTGCATCTTTATTCAAACGGTCTGATGCCCCCATATCCCTTTCTTCTGATGCCAACAATGTTTTTGACCCAACATTCCTTAATTAAAAAGTTAAGAAACTATCACCTTCCCTCTACAGTTCAAAGTCTTATCCCTCCCCATTCTCGCAACTACACCCGCAATTCACTCACTAAATAAATCACAGGACCACTGACTGACCCCATCGTTCACTTCCACTTCGCAACTTCCTCTTTGCTACACCAGTAACGCTCTACCCATCGGCTCCTTTCAGTTTTAAAGCTCCAGATCTCCCTGAATACATCTCGTTCGCTCATTTCTCCTCCACTTCACACCCATCCCAAACGCATGACTCACGCACACCATCTTCTTTCAGACTCATGCACGCTATAGTGAGCTACAGTGCTGCACTGTCCCCTCATACGATCATCTACAGACACGTCCCTTCAGCACAGTGCACACGCCTCATCTTCCCATGCAAAAACTTCCTCAATATAAACTGCTGAACCCCACTGATGAGATGGAAAAACACCAGTCCTTCCGCCGCACACTTTTCCAGCAAACACCATTGGCTTTACCGCCCCATGCGGCTCCTTCAGGTTGCGTTTCAAACCCGTATTCATGGACAGCTTATCCTACGTCACTTGCTTTATTTCAGAAATGTAAAAGAAAGTCTCTTTGTTTTGTTACATGGAGCAATTTTGTATTTGCGAGAGAAACCCAAAAATAAATGGATAGGTAATGTGTATTTATAGGGTTTTCGTTTCCTTAGTGGCCAAGGAAAAGGTACAGGAGCTTTAAAGGGGAGGGGACGTGCATGAGGGATCACCGCAAATTCATGGTAGGGCAGCTTGTATTGTCAGCAGTGTTTTGATAAGAGAGTGTACGAGACTTCGCAGTTAAGAAAAGGGAAAAATATTCAAACTTTTCGTGATGTCCATTCAGCCGACATCCTGTACGAAGTCTTAGTGTAGAAGAAATGTAACATATATATTATTTATATGTATGGTATTCCATTTGTAAAAGTTAAATTAAAATCTTGTTGGTTATTTCATTTCCTTACACCTGAAGGCCTGCGCATGTACATTAACTGTACATTTCGAACTCTATCTGATTTCTATATAATTTTAGAAACCTAAGGTTAGAAGCACATACGATATTACTGTGTTTAGTTGGGTTTTGTGACTTGGTACTTCATTAAACAAAATTTATACAATTGTACGGACTGCTATAGACAGAGTTGAACATACCATTGTGACGACTAACGTACCATGATCCCAAAAATATAATAATACTGGTAGATTAACTCATATTTTGAAACCCCAAAATGTCGATACAGGTTGCCAAATACTTCAAATAAAAAGTTGATTATTTAATTAATTAAAAATTCCAGTAAAATTCTAAAAATTAAATTATCACTACTTCCCAAAAGAACCTTGTCTAAATTCAAATCCGATCTCTAGTTATATCGAATAAACCGTTACGGTCGATAAACGATTCTATAACGACTATTCTAAAATTTGATTTGGACATATCTCAAAATCTACACGACGAAATCTTGATTTTTCTCTTCCACTAGAAAGATATACTCCACCAGCTCCGTACGTTTCTTGTTTCATAGAAATTCGATTTAAAACGGGTTTTGTATATTCAGTTGAAGTTTGAATCGCCAAATTACGAACTGCAGTGCCATTTCGAGCTCGATTATAATTATAATATAATTTATATTTCCAACTGGCGTTATTAAATTTATTCGTTAATATATTTCAATATATAAACTGAAATATATTTTAAACTGTCCAATTCACTCGATATCGTGGATTCTGATATTTCCGATTATTCCGGACATCTATTATCCTATTATTTATATAAATTAAATATAAATATTATTTAATTCGAATTATCGATATCGCCCGAACGATATTTAATAATTAAATTAGTTAATTATTCTCCTTCCAAATTACGGGTCATTACAACACGTAAAAGACATCCGGACGCAAGGCTTAATCGGGTACTTCATCAACAATACTACACCCAGTTGGGACTAATTAACCGAGCGGGTACCTATGACACGTAAAAGACATCCGGACGCAAGGCCTAATCGGGTACCTATGACATGCAAAAGACATCCGGACGCAAGGCCTAATCGAGTACTTCATCAAAGATTCTACACCCAATAGGGATTAATTAACCGAGCAGTTACCTATGACACGTTAAATACATTCAGATGCAAAGCCTAATCGGGTACCTATGACACGTAAAAGACATCCGGACGCAAGGCCTAATCGGGTACTTCATCTATAATACTACACACAATAGGGATTAACTAACCGAGCAGGTACCTATGACACGTAAAAGACATCCGGACGCTAGGCCTAATCAGATACCTATGACACGTAAAAGACATCCGCATGCAAGGCCTAATCGGGTACTTCATCAACAATTCTACACCTAGTAGGGAACCGAGCGGGTACCTATGACATGTAAAAAAACATCTGAACGCATGGCCTAATCGGATACCTTTGACATGTAAAAGACATCCGGACGCAAGCCCTAATCGGTTATTCATCAACGATTCTACACCCAGTAAGGATTAATTAATCGAGTGGGTACCTATAACACGTAAAAGACATACAGACGCAAGGCCTAATCGTGTACCTATGACACGTAAAATACATCCGTATGCAAGACCTAATAAGGTACTTCATCAACGATTCTACACCCAGTAGGGATTAATTAACCGAGCGGGTACCTATGACTCGTAAAGGACATCCGGACGCATAGCCAAATCGGGTATCTATGACACGTAAAAGATATCCAGACGCAAGGCCTAATCGGGTACTTCATCAATGATTCTACAACTTGTAGGGATTAATTAACCGAGCGGGCACCTATGACACATTAAATACATCCGGACGCAAGGCCTAATCGGGTACCTATGACAGGTAGAAGACATCCGGACCCAAGGCCTAATCACGAATTTCATCAACGATTCTACACCTACTAGGGATTAATTAACCGAGCAAGTGGCTATGAAACATTAAAGACATCCGGACGCAAGGCCAAATAAGGTACCTATGACATGTAAAAGACATCCGGAAGCAAGGCGTAATCGGGTACTTCATCAACAATTCTACACCTAATAGGGTTAATTAACCGAGCGGGTACCTATGACACGTTAAACACATTCGGGTGCAAGGCCTAATCAGGTACCTATGACACGTAAAATATATCCGGACGCAAGACTGAATCGGGTACTTCATCAACGATTCTACACCCAGTAGGGACTACTTAACCGAGCGGGTGCCTATGACACGTAAAAAACATCCGGACGCAAGGCCTAATCGGGTACTTCATCAATGATTCTACACCTAATAGGGATTAATTAACCGAGCGAGTACCTATGAGACGTTAAACACATTCGGATGCAAGGCCTAATCAGGTATCTATGACACGTAAAGACATCTGGATGTAAGGCCTAATCGAGTACTTCATCAACAATACTACACCCAGTAGGGATTAATTAACTGAGCGGGTATGCATGACACATAAAAGACATCCGGACACAAGGCCTAATTGGGTACCATGACACGTAAAAGACATCCGGAAGCAAGGCCAAATTGGGTAGTCCATCAACGATTCTACACCCCGTAAGGATTAATTAACTAAGCGGGTACCTATGACGCGTTAAACACATTCGGACGCAAGGCCTAATCGGGTACCTATGACACGTAAAAGACATCTAGACGCAAGGCTTAATCGGGTTATGACCTCAGTTAAAGGTTTGGTTATGACATCAATTATGACCATGGTTATGAGCTCGGTTATTACCTTAGTTATGAGCTAGGCTTAGATCTTGGTTATGATCTCAGTTATTGGATCAGTCATGGAATAAAAGCTAAATTAGAAAATATAAAATATAGTATAAAATATAAATGATTGATTTCGATTACAAGCTAGATCATAATCTCGATTAAGAGCTGAGGTATATATTCAATTACAAGCGTGTTTAGGAGCTCGGTATTGGGCTCGGTTATAGGATCAGTTATGTGTTTGGTTTTGGCTCGGATATGTGCTCGGTTATGGGCTAGGTTATTACCTCAGTTATGGGCTCGATTATGAGATAAAAGCTAAATTAGAAAATATAAAATATGAATAAAATATAAATAACTAATTTTGATTACAAGCTAGATCATAACCGTAATTAAGAGCTCAGTTATAAATTCAATTATAAGTTTGTTTAAGAGCATGGTTATGGGAATGGTTATAGGATCAGTTATGGGTTTGGTTTTGACTCGGTTATGTGCTCGGTCATGAGCTCGGTTACGAGCTAGGTTATTACCTCAGTTATGAGTTAGGTTTAGATCTCAGTTATGGGCTCGATTATGGGATAAAAGCTAAAATATGAATTATAAAATATGAATAAAATATAAATAAATAATTTCTATTACAAGGTAGATCATAACCTTGATTAAGGCCTCAGTTATAAATTCAATTAAAAGTTTGTTTAAGAGCTCGGTTTTGGGCTCGGTTATAGGATAAGTTATGGGTTTAGCTTTGGCTCGGTTATAGGCTAGGTTAATGGTTTGGTAATGACATTAATTATGTGCTACATAAATATCGTTTATTGCCTCGGTTATGGAATCAGTTATAGGCTCGGTTATGGTTTAGGTTATTGGCTTGATTAGGCGTACAATGTACCATATGACTTTGTTATATGCTTGGTTATAGGCTTAGTAATTAGCTCAGTTATGGGCTTAGTAGTAATTTGTTATGAAATATAAAATATGTAATAAAATATAGAATATAAAATATAAAGTATAAAATATAAAATATAAAGAACTAATTTCAGTTACAAGCTAAATTATAATCTCGATTAAGAGCTCAATTATAAATTTAGTTACAAGCTTATTTAAGAGCTCGGTTGTGGGATCAGTTATGGGTTTGGTTATGACCTTACTTATGACCATGGTTATGAGCTTGGTTATTACCTTAGTTATGAGCTAAGTCTAGATCTCAATTATGGGCTCGGTTATTGGATCGGTTATGACTAAAAGCTAAATAGAAAATAGAAAATATATAATATATAAGCTAAATTAGAAAATATAAAATATAAAATATGAAATAAAATATAAAACATAAAATATAAAATATAAAATATAATATAAAATAAAAAGTATAAAATATTAAATATTAAATATGAATAAAATAAAAATAACTAATTTCAGTTACAAGATAGATCATAACCTCTAGTAGGAGCTCAATTATAAATTCAATTACAAGCTTGTTTAAGAGCTCGGTTATTGGATCAATTATGGAATTGGTTTTGGCTCGGTTATGTACCCGGTTATGGGCTGGATTAAAGGTTTGGTTATGACCTTAATTATGACCATGGTTATGAGCTTTGTTATTACATCAGTTATGAGCTAGGTTTGGATCTCGGTTATGGGCTAGGTAGATAATACCTCAATTAAGACCTCAGTTATAAATTCAATCACAAGCTTGTTTAAGAGCTCGACTATGGGTTTGGTTATGGGATTAGTTATAGGTTATGTTTTTGCTCGGTTATGTGCATGTTTATGGGCTAGGTTAAAGGTTTGGTAATGACCTCAATTATGACCGTGGTTATGTGCTCATTTATTACCTCAGTTATGAGCTAATATAAAAGCTAAAATATAAAATATAAATAAAATATAAATAACTAATTTCGGTTACAGGCTAAATCATAACCTCGATTAAGATCTCAGTTATAAATTCAGTTACAAGCTTGTTTAAGAGCTCAATTATAGGCTCTGTTATTGGACATGTTATGGGTTTGGTTTTGGCTTAGTTATGTGCCCGGTTATGGGCTCGATTATGGGCTTGGTTAAAAATATAGTTATGACCTCGATTATGATCGTGGTTATGTGCCTGGTTATTACCTTAATTATGAGCTAGGTTTAGATCTTGGTTATGTGCTCAGTTATTGGATCAGTTATGGAATAAAAGCTAAATTAGAATATATAAAATGTAAATTATAAAAGCTAAATTAGAAAATATATAATATAATATAAAGTATAAAGTACAAATTATAAAATATAAAATATGAATAAAATATAAATAGCTAAATTTAGTTACAAGCTAAATCATAACATTGATTAAGAGCTCAATTATAAATTCAGTTACAAGAATGTTTAAGAGCTTGGTTATGGGATCGGTTATGGGATCAGTTATTGGTTTGGTCTTGGGTTATGTGCCCGGTTATCGGCTAGGTTAAAGGTTTGGTTATGACCTTAATTATGATCGTGGTTATGTGCTCGGTTATTACCACAGTTATTAGTTAGGTTTAGATCTTGGTTATGGGCTCGGTTATTGGATCGAGTATGGAATAAAAGGTAAATTAGAAAATATAAAATATAAAATATAAAAGCTAAATTAGAAAATATAAAATATAATTTATAAATTATAAAATAAAATATAAAATATGAATTATAAATTATAAAATATAAAGTAAAAATATAAAATATAAATAACTAAATTCAGTTACAAGCTAGATCATAACATCGATGAAGAGCTCAATTATAAATTCAACTACAAGCTTGTTTAAGAGCTCGGTTATGGGATCAGCTATGAGTTTGGTTTTGGCTCGGTTATGGGCTTGGTCAAAGGTTTGTTTATGACCTTAATTATTTAAATTGAAATTAAGGTGCGGTGGCAAAACAAAAGGTAGGGAATGAAATTTAAGGGTCGGCGATATTATTTTTAACCGAAAGGTATCTAAAATTTAAATGATTTACCTGACTAGGGATTTGTTTAGTTTAAAGGCTAGAAATTTATATAGTTTAAATTAAGTTGTTAGTTTAGAGATTTAGGAATTAAATACATTATTTGATCATGAGTACTATAATGATTATAACTTTTACAAATGATAACAAAATCAGACAAACAAGATACCATTGGAATCACGTTGACGAGAATTACACCATGGAAAAGATCTGGAAGGAATGTGAATCAACTAGATTTTCAATTAAATTAAACACTGTTTTAATTTAACTGGAATGTGCCATTTAAACAGCGGATCAACTTAATGTGAGTTAAACTCACTCAGTTCTTTTCACTTATATTTTGTATAAATCGGGTTTTTATTTTGTGTTTTATGATTGCTACTGTTGATGTTTGTTAATTATATATTCATATGTTTATTAAACCAATGAAATTAAACATCATTTAATTTCAGTGAAAAACCAAATCGTTATTTAAACGATTGGAACCAATTGAGGTAACTTACCTTGTTGGTCACGTTTATGAAATAAATATGTTTAGTTTAATGAATTGTTTGAATTGTTTGTCATGTTAAATAAATTGGTTAATGTTAAATAATCGTTATTTATTGTTATTGAAATTATCAGTTAAATTGAATTGAATGATACTATTTGAAATAATCTATGTAGGGAAGAACAAGTTAGAGGGATCCAACTGGATTCCTCAAATATGTTAGATGTTATTTGTTTTCATATTTTCATTATATGAACTATTTGAAACAATTTGGTTGGAGGATTGACTTGATTGTTGACCATTGACCTGAAATTCAACATTTGTTTTGTTTAAATCAATGGGTGATATTGGTTGAGTAACTGGCAGAAAATGGCCTAAAATGAATCGTTTTATTTATATTGATTTACCGTCAGGTGAATAGATAGAAATGAGGTTATAAAATATATTTTATTAATGGAAATAGATTTTGAGATTTATTATTTTGAATAAAAGTTATTAAAAGGAAATATATGTTTATTATTTATAATTTAAGTTATATTAAATTATTAAATGTTTTTATATAGTAAATTTTGATTTTAATCAGATTTATAAGTAAAAGGGTAGAAAATTAACCTAACGGTTAAAAGTTGGAAAATTGTTTTCAAGAAACAAGTAAATGAAATTATCTAAATTAGTTATATTATTAATTAATTTAAAGGAACGGTCAATTGAATTTGGTTACTAAGATAACAGTGTTTTGAGTTGACTAAGTTAACTATTTTAACTGGAAATGAGTTAATAAATTAGTTTATTTTGAATTAATCTAATGAAATAGTTTAACAAATAATTGTTTTAATTTTTAATAAGATTTTAAAAAGGAATTTACTGTTTATTTTAGTTAATTAAGTAGTTAACTACTCCAACTATAATTAATGATTGAAGTAAATTATTATTTTAATTAATAATAATTTAGGAGATTACTTTTTAATTGGAATCCACTTAAAAGGTAATCGAAGTTGGAATGAAATCGAATTGAATTGAGAAAGGAGTTTATGAACGGGTTTTATATTAAAACCCGAGTTTTTATAACGAAGTTATAAAAGGGATTTTTAAGTAAATATGATAGCTTAAAATAATCCTTTACTCAATATTTGACTTAAGTAAAGGAAATAAAGATAAAAGGGGTTTTATATTAAACCGAGTTTTATAAACAAGGTTTATAAAAAGAGATGTGAAGTTAAAGCGTTAATTTTAAATTAACGTTATTTAATAATGGAATTGAGAGAAATAAATGAAATCGAAATGAGGTTGTCAAAAAGAGATTTGTAATTGAAAATGATAAAAGATTTAGTAATGAGATTTGGTAATAATAATTCGAGTTATAAAATAAATTCTTTGAAAGAAGTTAAGGTTAAGAAGTGATTTTTATTAAGTAATAATAAGTTACATTTTAAAGAGATATTTCTAAAAGTAAGAAGGTTTTATAAACCATATTTTAAATAAAATAATTTAATGAGATATGTGATATTAGAATGAAACTGTCAACAACAAAAAAAATCTAATATCAAAAGCACGTTTGATTTCAATTACAAAGTCATAGCTAATAAATCTAAATACATAGTAATTTTTTTATCACAATGGAGACAATGGGGATTTTAAAATGCTTACTTTCATTAGTAATCTATATTATGAAAGAAAAGGAAAAAATAGCTTTCCCTCTACCATGCAACGTAGGCCAATTAGTTCTCTTTCCCTTGCAAATGTCTGTAGGTTCATACGTATATGTATAATGTATATAGAAAAGAGGATTCATCATCTTCCTATATATAATAATTACCTAAACAGTATAGTGCTTCTAAATGGTGTTGAATGTCCAGACCCTTCAGTTTCACTACTGATTCAACATGATCCTTCGACGTGTGCAGCTCGCGAAGCCTTGCTGTAACGTCCCGCCTTTTTGACCGCTTTAAATTCGTAATTAAACCAACTTAAAACGTCCAAATTGACGGAGCGTATTTAGCTTATCGAGTTCAAAATAGAATCAGCACAGAAACACAGAATAAAGTAAATAACACAGTATTGAACAGCGGAATATATCTTTTATTTATAAATCATAGATTTGAATACAAAACCTTTTCTATACAGCGGAATGAAATACAGTTCGAGTAAAAAGAAAACATTTACTGTTTTTAAATCTTCAGAGCGCGCCGTCTTTGGAATCCCCAGTTCTTTTTGCCAATCTTTGAATCCGCCATTTGCAATATCTAAATCTGAAATGCTCGGGTCTGACTCGAGCATTCCATGCAAAAACATAAAAATACTCGAGTCAGGATTAATCATAGTTCAAGTAAATTAATTTCAACAGAAACTGAAATGAAATAGTCAATCCCAAATTCCCATTACAGAGGTCATACGTAAAATAAATAAGTGTAGTGTTTATCCGTATCGGTTTTACCTTTCCGTGACGGGCGCACACAGGAGTTTGCACATGTACTCATGTATAGATAATATACATGAGTACACTGCCTCAACATCCCGAAATCGAATAGCACATGCAAAGAACAGTTGGGGTTAAAGGAATATAAATACAGGTCAGTTCCACAATAGGTTGCGTTAGAGTCCAACTAAAGGGTCACAAGTGCAAGTTTACTGGTCCAACATGTCTACTTTAGCAGGAACCAATATATGAAGCGATACGGTGAAACCGCCAAGCCGGAACTGGGTATATTGCAAGGCAATATGCACGTGCATTTAATTATATTAAGTTGTTATTTGAAATTCTGAATCAATGTATGTAAAATTTTGGACATGCCAAAACTGTCAAACAAGTGGCAAAACTATCAAAGTATTTACTGTCAAAACAGAATGGCAAAAACTTTCAAAATGCTTACAGTATCCATGACAAGATCGGCACAACGTAGCATAAATGAGACATAAAGGCATCTAGTAAAAGTTTTGGTGAGCAAAAATAAACAGGAGGTAACACTTTCAGGAAACTATAATAAGCATGAGGCAACCACTTTCAGGTAAACTATAATATACATGAGGCCACTATTCTCAGGTTGACAACATATGGATAGGAGCACGTGAATTTATGTTTACCAAGTAACAGCAGGGTGTTTTGGTAAACATAAGAAGAATATAGAATTAATGTCACAACTACTATTATGTGTGTATATATTCGGTTTCAACACAACCATAGCATCCCAGCAAACAATGATTCAAATATAGAAAGTTTGTCCAATATAACAGTTTTCAGTATTCCAGGGGGTATGCCACATACTTTTATGTTTATACATAATACCTATAGTCAATGAAAAAAAAAAATATGGTTGGGCACTGAGTACACTATACCCTTAGCAGTGCTTGATCGAAACTGAAATTTCGTAGTATCGTCTCCTTTAACATTTAGTAAAACAGATGCAGACTTACCTTATATAAACTTTAGTAATACAAATGCAACATCATCTTATACAAGATTTACTATTGGATGAACATATTGAAAAAAAAAGGTATCCCAATCTCATTAAAATTATGCATCATACGGTAGCACAATACTACAATGCAAGGGTAACAAGCATGGAATTAGAAAATCATAAGTATCGATTTAATATTCAAACATACTCATAGACGATAGATTAATTTTTTCTGCAACTTAAAACTGTACAGCTTAAACCTTGGCAGTACTCATGCAATATTAAGATGTTTAGGTAATTCCTTGTATAAAACAAAAATGGACAACATGCTATCTAATATAGTTTAATTTACTCAGTGTAGAGGTAGCATGAGAATTCAAACAGTCAAGCCATTGTGCAACAATATCTCAAAATATAAGTAAAGCATTTATAAGGGTGTTGTGCACATCCCAAAAGTAGTTCGACACTAAAGTAATGGTTCAACTATATAAGTAATAGTTAACAACGACAACTTAGCAAGTAACAGTTCAAGTATACGTAAATATTTGAGGATGCACTAACAGCATATATATCTAAGTGGCCAGTATTAGTTCAGCCCAAATTATATGTACAACCAAAAATCAGACTGTCAAAGCCAAGCCAGGTCAAGAATGCATGGGAAGGTAAACTGACATCAAGATAAAGTTCACTGAATATCTTTCACTGCCTTAGGATGGGAAGGTTTGACAAGACCAACTTTTGCATATATGTTACTAATCCGGTCAATATGGACAAATGGGTCATGCAAGGCAATTCACCATATCTAATGCGTATCATTTCAAGTCAGGTGATATGCAAGCAACAGGAGGAGTACCCATATTTTCTTTCCAGTTCGGCATAGACAAGCAAAGCCCAAAAAAAAAAAAAAAAAAAGAACTACGGAACAATATAAGACAAAATGATAAGATTTTTAAAGGGTCTGCATGCTCTCCAGTTAATATATATTCATTGTTACTTCAGATCTAGATAGTATCCAAACCGAATGCATGCTTACAACCAATCTCCATCATAAAACATAAACTTAAGCAGTGATAAGGAATTTACACAAATTATTTTCTCGGGTGGAGGTTAAGGATTCCAATCCAATTTATCAAGGTTGTATCCACAACAAGGTAAGATAAGCTAACCAGGTCATGTAATACAAGGTCGTTCATCTTAAGGTAACTGGATCTAAATCATCAATAGCTCACAGTGGTATGAAAAACACAATCAAGTTAATGGCGAACTGTCAGGTGGTTATGCTAAGACCAGTCTGCCGAAAGAATTTATAATTGCAGTATACATGGGAAGCAAGATCCATCGTGGCAGAATGAACAAGTTTGGGGAAAATCATGTCAGTCAGCAACCATGATCAACACAAATGCAATGGCTAACAAACCAAACCCCAAATCTAACTAATTTAAATCAGTTTCCTATTGAAATTAAAAATACTTGAAGTTAGTTAATCGTGAGTGAATGCTCACCTTTATTGCCGTGTTACTCTTGACGTTGTAGCGATGATGAGCGAAGAAAGCTTGGAGCTTTGACCTCCTGCGTCGATTCGAAGGGACTGGAGCGCTCGATTTGCTGAGGGGTAAGCGATCTTCGTGGTGGTGGCGACCCAGGCTCTCGGTTGTCGATTAGCAGGAGGACAGAGCGATTTAAGGAAATGTTAACACGATGGAGGCCATAGAAATTGAATTTGGGGAAAATTTGCTGTCTGAAGAATTGGGAGAAACCCCTAGATTTATAAAGTGGGAACCGTGCGAATGAAGGCATTGATAGTGTGGAGGCCAAGTAACCGTGGGAGCCAAGTAAAATAGCCTGTGTATTTAACTGAGGACGGTAATATGCAAGGAGGCACATACAGGGAAGATGTTTTATTTTAAATTAAATTCATATGCCGGTTCACGATTACATTTTGTTTGTTGTCAAAACAATTACGTTTAGCTCCAAATTTGAAATACAACACTAATTAATTATACATATTCAAATAAAAACCCATTTTATCATAGACCGAGGTTGTTTGAAAATTAATTATTTTAAATGCCGATATCGTATCAATAAAAAATTTTCTAACTCCGAAACAAAATCATAATTTACGATCTGCCATGACTAATTTAAGCTTGTTTTTAATATATATATTCAACTTCATTTTCAAAGGAATAAATCTTCGCTTATAACGTATATTTGAAATATAACCATCTATATTTCGTTTGTTGAATTTCAAATCCAATTCGAATGTCCACTCAAATTTCAGTTCAAGAATAAATATTTGATTTAAATCTCTAAACCAAATATCCAATTGATTGTAAATGTTTTAATCTTCAATAAATTTTATTTCAAACTCACCAAAATTCCTGGGTCGCTACAGTCTTCCCCCCTTTAAAACTTTTCGTCCTCGAAAAGGAAGGGTCGTTAGAGTCGTATCATTATAGACTTCAATTTTCATATTCGATCTCATCATACAATTTCTTTCCAAACCCATTCTCATTTTAAATTTCAATTTCTGCATAAATTGGATTTATAAATCTCAACTCTTCCAAATTTCATCATAAACATCAACTGTCAACGTTACTTATCCAACGTTGCGACCGTAATGGGTCTAGGCTTAGCAACCGTCAACCCAATCTTCTTACATTCAATCCCTTTAATCCTTCTCAAACTCATTATAGAGTGTAAATAACATCTTTTTCATATACAAATTTTCGACTTGAAAATTTCCGAAAATCCCAATTTCAAAATTTGTGCGGAAAAATATTTGTATATTTTTCCAAAATTATGGCTTGAAAATATTCTGAAATCCTCTTTCTTAACTTAAGTTAGTTACATTTAAATTTCAAATTATTGATTTGAAAATACTTTATAACTCGAAGTTTGACAAGTCTACTGTCGTTCTTACAGATGTTAGGCAAACGCTGGCCAGGCGCATGACTAAAATCTCCAAGTACTACATACATCCTTGTTTCAACTCCCAGTGAAAATATTTCAAAAATTCTTTTAAAACAAAAAGATACGGAAAGTACCAATGTGACATTGATATGTTGATTAATCATGAATCGCAGATACACAATGGTTTCGTCTGGATCCCCCAGAAAACATCCGTATCCGTAGAAAGTCATTTCCCTGCGAATTTCGTCATGGACAGATCAACGAAAGATACTTAAGAATCAAAAGACGATCTGAGGTCATTGAGCGTTGGTTGCTCTCTCTCAGGATCACGAAATCAAATCATCCAATTATGAAGATGAATCAAGTCACGAGGACAAAACAGGTCACAAAGACAACTCAGGTCACGAAGACCAATCAAGTCACGAAGACTAACTGCTGCATCAAACAGGTGGCTCACTATCAATAAGATATCTCAAATATTGTGGACCGCAGGTACACAATGGTTACGCCTGAGTCCCCCAGGAAACATCCATACCCGTAAGCTTTCACAGCTCTGCGGATTACGCCCTTCCAATTCGACTGTAGATCGCAGCAGTCACAATGGTTACGCTTGGTTCCCCCAAGAAACATCCGTCCGCCTTAGGCTATCCGCAGCCCTGCGAATTTCGCTACACGGTCGAATTCCAACGACTCTAGATCGCAGCGATCACAATGGTTACGCCTGATTCCCTCAAGAAACATCCGACCGCCATAGGCTATCTGCAGCCCTGCGAATTACGCTAGCAGTCGTGCTCAATGGCAACTCATGAGTTTTATGTCCGGACAACCTACCGCCACCAGCAGCACTGCAGATTGCGCTATCTGCAGTCCTTTTACATAAGCTCGAAATTCAAAGAAGAAGGATGGTACTTTCCTTATCTTTACTTTGAAAAACATACTATACTATATACATATAGTATTTTATTTCATAAACCATACTTATGTCATTTACATAAGATTTTCTTCCTAAATCATATTTCAAACATCTCGTCTTATATAAATTCCGTTATATAAGATTTTATCTAAATCGATTACCTTTCAAATCAATAGTTCTCGACTTCGCTATATTTTTATGCATTTCTCATATAAGTTCTGAAAATTTCTATATCCACTATCTCACATCGAGCATCCTCAAATCTCCATTCAATTTCAGTTTTGATCTCTTATCCAATTCAGATATCTAATATTACTTTTAACTCGAATTTATGAATCTATTGGTTATAACCAATTCTTCTTCCAAACTTCTAATTAAAAATTCATCACTTCAGTCACAACTTTATTCTCTCAAAATTCCATATTTTTTCCACAATTTTTTTTTTCTTCATGCATTATCACTCTTTCACGTCCACACCTCGACCATCAATTAGCAAGCGAACAATTCCCTAAGTATCAACCCCGAAGGCCGAAACCAACATCAGATCAATACTCAGAAAACTATTCAACTTAACCAATCTTTAGTCAGTTTCTAAATTCCTTAACTCCACTTCTTAATTTCTTATCAATCATTGTTTACGAAATTCTCGGATTCAATTTACAATCCTACTTCTCTTTACGTTCTGCCCTCCTTCGTCTTCGACGTAGCTCTTTGTTCTTCGGTTCTTGTTATTCTGAATTATGTTAACCTCTCACTATCCTTTGAAAATATTTCCAATTGTTCTATTCATTTTCTCCATTCTTAAAAATCATTTATTGTCACCGGAAAATATTTCCATATATTCACAAAGCTTTATTTCCTATCGAGAATATACTTTATTCTTGCAACATCTCTAAATTTGTTAGTTTGATTTAAACAAATGTTTAAATAAAACATCGTCATCTCTTCACTTAACCCTTTGTATTTGATTTTTCATCAACTTATATTCTTAACAAAATTCATCGTTTCTTCTTTGAAATGATTTCAAATTTCCTTATTATATTCAAATTGAATTCTCATTTACAATCAACTTCAGTTATCTTTGATTTCTAAAATTCACGATTAACGAAATTAATTCGTTGATTCTCTCCTATCTATCCTAGATACCATCCGATGATGGATTCTAGATTCAAATCCTAAGGGAACTTATTGAAGAATAATTCTCGCAAACCTGGATTCGAAGACTTCTGAAGACTGGGGATTCCGAACAAAATTTTAAATCCCAAAATAAATTTTTATTTCCGCTGTATAAATTTCAAAACACTAGTTTCAAAATATTTGATATTTCAAAAATAATTATTTTTCAAAATCGCTTTATTTTCAAGATCCGTTTTTAAACTCAATAAGCTAAGCTTTGAATAAACCAAAGCTCTGATACCACCTGTAACGTCCCGCCTTTTTGACCGCTTTAAATTCGTAATTAAACCAACTTAAAACGTCCAAATTGACGGAGCGTATTTAGCTTATCGAGTTCAAAATAGAATCAGCACAGAAACACAGAATAAAGTAAATAACACAGTATTGAACAGCGGAATATATCTTTTATTTATAAATCATAGATTTGAATACAAAACCTTTTCTATACAGCGGAATGAAATACAGTTCGAGTAAAAAGAAAACATTTACTGTTTTTAAATCTTCAGAGCGCGCCGTCTTTGGAATCCCCAGTTCTTTTTGCCAATCTTTGAATCCGCCATTTGCAATATCTAAATCTGAAATGCTCGGGTCTGACTCGAGCATTCCATGCAAAAACATAAAAATACTCGAGTCAGGATTAATCATAGTTCAAGTAAATTAATTTCAACAGAAACTGAAATGAAATAGTCAATCCCAAATTCCCATTACAGAGGTCATACGTAAAATAAATAAGTGTAGTGTTTATCCGTATCGGTTTTACCTTTCCGTGACGGGCGCACACAGGAGTTTGCACATGTACTCATGTATAGATAATATACATGAGTACACTGCCTCAACATCCCGAAATCGAATAGCACATGCAAAGAACAGTTGGGGTTAAAGGAATATAAATACAGGTCAGTTCCACAATAGGTTGCGTTAGAGTTCAACTAAAGGGTCACAAGTGCAAGTTTACTGGTCCAACATGTCTACTTTAGCAGGAACCAATATATGAAGCGATACGGTGAAACCGCCAAGCCGGAACTGGGTATATTGCAAGGCAATATGCACGTGCATTTAATTATATTAAGTTGTTATTTGAAATTCTGAATCAATGTATGTAAAATTTTGGACATGCCAAAACTGTCAAACAAGTGGCAAAACTATCAAAGTATTTACTGTCAAAACAGAATGGCAAAAACTTTCAAAATGCTTACAGTATCCATGACAAGATCGGCACAACGTAGCATAAATGAGACATAAAGGCATCTAGTAAAAGTTTTGGTGAGCAAAAATAAACAGGAGGTAACACTTTCAGGAAACTATAATAAGCATGAGGCAACCACTTTCAGGTAAACTATAATATACATGAGGCCACTATTCTCAGGTTGACAACATATGGATAGGAGCACGTGAATTTATGTTTACCAAGTAACAGCAGGGTGTTTTGGTAAACATAAGAAGAATATAGAATTAATGTCACAACTACTATTATGTGTGTATATATTCGGTTTCAACACAACCATAGCATCCCAGCAAACAATGATTCAAATATAGAAAGTTTGTCCAATATAACAGTTTTCAGTATTCCAGGGGGTATGCCACATACTTTTATGTTTATACATAATACCTATAGTCAATGAAAAAAAAAATATGGTTGGGCACTGAGTACACTATACCCTTAGCAGTGCTTGATCGAAACTGAAATTTCGTAGTATCGTCTCCTTTAACATTTAGTAAAACAGATGCAGACTTACCTTATATAAACTTTAGTAATACAAATGCAACATCATCTTATACAAGATTTACTATTGGATGAACATATTGAAAAAAAAAGGTATCCCAATCTCATTAAAATTATGCATCATACGGTAGCACAATACTACAATGCAAGGGTAACAAGCATGGAATTAGAAAATCATAAGTATCGATTTAATATTCAAACATACTCATAGACGATAGATTAATTTTTTCTGCAACTTAAAACTGTACAGCTTAAACCTTGGCAGTACTCATGCAATATTAAGATGTTTAGGTAATTCCTTGTATAAAACAAAAATGGACAACATGCTATCTAATATAGTTTAATTTACTCAGTGTAGAGGTAGCATGAGAATTCAAACAGTCAAGCCATTGTGCAACAATATCTCAAAATATAAGTAAAGCATTTATAAGGGTGTTGTGCACATCCCAAAAGTAGTTCGACACTAAAGTAATGGTTCAACTATATAAGTAATAGTTAACAACGACAACTTAGCAAGTAACAGTTCAAGTATACGTAAATATTTGAGGATGCACTAACAGCATATATATCTAAGTGGCCAGTATTAGTTCAGCCCAAATTATATGTACAACCAAAAATCAGACTGTCAAAGCCAAGCCAGGTCAAGAATGCATGGGAAGGTAAACTGACATCAAGATAAAGTTCACTGAATATCTTTCACTGCCTTAGGATGGGAAGGTTTGACAAGACCAACTTTTGCATATATGTTACTAATCCGGTCAATATGGACAAATGGGTCATGCAAGGCAATTCACCATATCTAATGCGTATCATTTCAAGTCAGGTGATATGCAAGCAACAGGAGGAGTACCCATATTTTCTTTCCAGTTAGGCATAGACAAGCAAAGCCAAAAAAAAAAAAAAAAGAACTACGGAACAATATAAGACAAAATGATAAGATTTTTAAAGGGTCTGCATGCTCTCCAGTTAATATATATTCATTGTTACTTCAGATCTAGATAGTATCCAAACCGAATGCATGCTTACAACCAATCTCCATCATAAAACATAAACTTAAGCAGTGATGAGGAATTTACACAAATTATTTTCTCGGGTGGAGGTTAAGGATTCCAATCCAATTTATCAAGGTTGTATCCACAACAAGGTAAGATAAGCTAACCAGGTCATGTAATACAAGGTCGTTCATCTTAAGGTAACTGGATCTAAATCATCAATAGCTCACAGTGGTATGAAAAACACAATCAAGTTAATGGCGAACTGTCAGGTGGTTATGCTAAGACCAGTCTGCCGAAAGAATTTATAATTGCAGTATACATGGGAAGCAAGATCCATCGTGGCAGAATGAACAAGTTTGGGGAAAATCATGTCAGTCAGCAACCATGATCAACACAAATGCAATGGCTAACAAACCAAACCCCAAATCTAACTAATTTAAATCAGTTTCCTATTGAAATTAAAAATACTTGAAGTTAGTTAATCGTGAGTGAATGCTCACCTTTATTGCCGTGTTACTCTTGACGTTGTAGCGATGATGAGCGAAGAAAGCTTGGAGCTTTGACCTCCTGCGTCGATTCGAAGGGACTGGAGCGCTCGATTTGCTGAGGGGTAAGCGATCTTCGTGGTGGTGGCGACCCAGGCTCTCGGTTGTCGATTAGCAGGAGGACAGAGCGATTTAAGGAAATGTTAACACGATGGAGGCCATAGAAATTGAATTTAGGGAAAATTTGCTGTCTGAAGAATTGGGATAAACCCCTAGATTTATAAAGTGGGAACCGTGCGAATGAAGGCATTGATAGTGTGGAGGCCAAGTAACCGTGGGAGCCAAGTAAAATAGCCTGTGTATTTAACTGAGGACGGTAATATGCAAGGAGGCACATACAGGGAAGATGTTTTATTTTAAATTAAATTCATATGCCGGTTCACGATTACATTTTGTTTGTTGTCAAAACAATTACGTTTAGCTCCAAATTTGAAATACAACACTAATTAATTATACATATTCAAATAAAAACCCATTTTATCATAGACCGAGGTTGTTTGAAAATTAATTATTTTAAATGCCGATATCGTATCAATAAAAATTTTTCTAACTCCGAAACAAAATCATAATTTACGATCTGCCATGACTAATTTAAGCTTGTTTTTAATATATATATTCAACTTCATTTTCAAAGGAATAAATCTTCGCTTATAACGTATATTTGAAATATAACCATCTATATTTCGTTTGTTGAATTTCAAATCCAATTCGAATGTCCACTCAAATTTCAGTTCAAGAATAAATATTTGATTTAAATCTCTAAACCAAATATCCAATTGATTGTAAATGTTTTAATCTTCAATAAATTTTATTTCAAACTCACCAAAATTCCTGGGTCGTTACACTTGCAACTTCAGCTCTCTTCTTGGCTTGCTCAACAATCTCAGATAGTTCCCTGTAACTGTTTTTGTCGGTAAATAGGTTGGTGCTTTCGAGTGGTTGAAGTCTATGAAGCGTTCATTGTGTCATTGCCCTTGAGCTTATCTTTGCTTTTTACCATAATCCTACTTAAATATGAAGCAGGTCCTCTTTTCAAGAAGATTATCCTAAGCTTTTCCACTAAGAACATATCGGATGACAAATTTGAACCAGTTAAGAGGGAAGAAGAATACTACACTGAATAACCAGATAACACCAGCCCATCCCCAGCCAATTCCCTTATTTGAGCAAAGCCCCAATCGGCAAACACAACAATAAGTGTTGCAATAAGTTGAGCGATGTAGAAAGCAGAAACCAAGAGAAGACCAGGACGCTCAACAAAGAACCATCCATGAGATTGTGTGATGAAAATGAGTGATTGACTTACAATACTCAGTTCGAGGTATAAACCGGATACATTTCATCTTCACTATGCCTGATCGATCTTACTCCAAATTTATCAAAGAAGAAATCACTTAATCTTCATCTTGTAAATCTTTAGATAGTTTCAAAGTAATTACATCGAAAATCACTTAGTCTTTAGCGTGTAAGCTCGTGCAACTTCCAGAATCTGCAATCCACACAAGTACAAGTTAGACTCTTAAAAACAAAGCAAAATGCAAGCACACAAGAACGTAGTCCCACACACCCATAAACATACAAATAAGCATTTAGGAAGAAGAGCAATGAACATCAGTTTGGAATTAGTTATTTGCAAATATTGCACCAAAGCAATCAGACTACAAACAAAAACTCCACTACAGCTGTCTATAAGTCAACCATCAAATACTCAACCTATACACTTTAGTACCCAAATCCCCTGCATACTTCCTCTGCCTCATCATCAACGCAAGAACCCTCCATCTTGCATGTCCCTAGATCTTCTTTCATCTACTACCACTTCACAACAAGCCCTTCATTCACCATTGCTAATTCAACGAAGGCAGCAAAACATTTTCTACACAGCACTGAAAATCACCAAACATAAACTACTTCAATCCCATAACTAAAAACACTCCACCTTCAACCTGATGCAACCAAACACCCCTGGTTTGACAAAAAAAAATCCGACCAAATAGCCTCTGCTTTGTCCATACAATTAGTCATCATCTCCAACTCACAGCCTTACACATTACACATTCACCTACAGTACACTACAACCACAAAAAAGCTGCAGTATTTGTTGGGCTTTCTTAATCCATATGCAATATTTTGACTACTATACCTATCAAAAGACAAGAGTAATAAAATAACAACTGGTCAAGTCTAAATTGTAGAATTAATGGCGTATTTTTTATGAGTTATGACCAACTGACATGAATCCATTGGAATAAAAAGTAAGGCAACCAAAAATGCAGAGCTTTGGAAGGAAATTCAGTCCTTTCAATACGAACATCATGTGATCAACTAAATGAAACTTTGCAACAAGCCATCAACTAGCTAACAAACACATACTGGTTGGTAAATTTCATTGATTATAATGTAAAGTTAATTAGTAGTGTAACTTTGTGTGTGTGTGTATGTATGTATTTATGTATCTACACACACACACACACACACATATATATATATATTTGGTTATATTTTTTGTAATGCAACCGAGGAAGACAAGGCATCCTTCAAAGAAAAACTTGTAGAAAACTCTAATGAAATTGAGGATTTCAATTTTCAGTTAAATATCTCCTCTTCAGTGTTGGACCCGAACCAGTGCGAGTGTATCATATACCTCTAGACACTTTGTTTGTTAGCGTACTTGTTTTTGCAGCTAGCACTGTAATATAGGTATATCTGCACTTATGGGACTATTGTGATGTTTTGGATGTGCTCTCAACAACATTCCCACAACTAGATTTTCTTGTTGATAGAAAACAATTTTGAATTGGTATGATAACTATATTTGTTGCTCTTTTGAGAAATATGAGCCATTGGTATTACTTCTGCTCTGAACAGGATATTTGTGCATATTTCTTAGGGACTACTCTTTTGAAGTGAATTTTCCTAGGCAAAGGAGTACAATTATACTGCTGTACAAAGTTTATCGATTACTAAATGTTGTATGTACAAAGACTTGTAACCAAGTATATATCACTTGTTTGAGTTCTCACAATTATTCATTTGTTCATTCATGCCATTTGCATTATTTTTGAGGAAGCACAATGATGAATCCAAGATTCCTGACGTTTTGATTCTTTGAATTCTTAAGATTGCTTTTTTCTTAAGTTGCATGGTTTTTCAATTAAATTTGCAGTTTTATATTTACGCATCCCACAGGTGACCCATGTACAATTAAAGATAGTTTGGCTAGTCTAAGATAAAACTATTGTGCAATCAATTTAGAATATAACATGATCTTGGATTGAAAATAACATGAATTTATCATACTGGACCTATAAGTTAAAGTATCCTCTTGGAGAATTAAAAATATTCAAATAATATTCTGTAAAAGTATCCAGGTTACAAAATAGTCATGCTTAATAAAAAGATGAAGTAATATTGGTTGAATAAATAGAAATGAGCTCGTTGTAACCAGTGAAACACATACTGCTAATAAACGGGTAAAATATGTATGCTATGAAATACTTGTATAGAAATGATGATGGCTGGTTATGTAAATCATATGATACTATGTGAATAATAACTTGAGCTTACGACAATCACTATAACATAACTAAAACCCACTTTATAGTCAAATAAGATAAAAACTTAATTATTTCAATTATCAGAATCACCAAGCATTATATTCAACATGATCTTTAATGCCTTTAGTGTTTTTTGCATCACGCTATTTGATTTTGCATACGTACAGTAAGGCACCACTTTAACTACCAATTTGGTTATAATCAGATGATCATTGCTAACGGTATGATCACCCATTTTATCATTCACCGTTCTAATTTGTTAAGACCATGGTTATACCCTGAATTAATCCATAGTCAAGTAGTTGTTGCATTGTGGTAGGTGAGGTTCTCTAGATTAAATTCTTAGGATAGATTTCGCAACCAAAAGCAAAAGCACATTTTCTTTTATTCAAATGTCTTGGAATTCTAAAGCATAAGTGAATAAAAAAAAATCAACATATTTGATAGTTTGGTTGAAATTTTTTCTGTCGAGTGAAGTCATACACACACATGTGTGTGTGTTCGTATATTGTATATGCACATATATGTGCATATGCATATGCATACATGCATGTGTCTGTAAAAGTATATCATTTATGGATAGACCGATGGATACGTGTACATATTAGTTTATTTTCACCTACCAAAATTAAGCCCCCTACCCTCCACCCCCCAGGCTAAAAAAACCCTCTAAAATCTATACAAACAGACCGGTAAAAAATCTTTAGGCCTTAAAAGATGAAGCGATATCCAGTTAAAAAAGATCACAATATTTTAAATCGATAATTTATTATTTTACATGCTTATTTTCATTATTATTAAAATCTAAGCTTGTCAGACTATAGTATAAGAAAAAATTACCTCAAGCTTCTCATGGCGTTCCATCAGCTTGTCATTTGCAGCGGCTACTGCTACTTGAGCATCCTAAGTGAAATTAAAAGAATTGTAAAACTCGTAAAACGGAAATATAAATAACAAAAATGGATTTAGCATTTAGTACGAAGGATTACTCCATTGAATTTGTATTTAATCATGATTGCATGTGTCATTCTAACTTAAGGTTCATCATCAATGGTCGCACCTTGAAATAGTCTCTTTATGTCCTCTTTCCTATTTATAGTTGATAAATAAACAAAATTTGAGTATAACTTTGATAGTCGCTTAAAGATAGAAAGTTAATGAGATTGGAAAAGTAAAGGTGATTGAAACTTACTTGTTTTTTTACGTTTACTAACACCAAACGACATTGATGAAGTTGGGGCTTCATCAACAATTTGGATGCACATAGGACAAGTTCATAATATAATAAAAATAAAATACTACTAATTTCAAGTGTGAAGAGAAAAGGAGAGATTGATTACCAATGCTCGGTTCCATGTCGCTGTTTCTGACAACAGTGTCTAATGTATTACAAGTGAATCGTTTGAAAAGAAATCCTCCGACTTTGAGACACTAGTTATCTCAACACTTTGAAAAATAAGGAGTGCTTATGCTAAAGAAAAGTGAACATACCTTAAGTTGTAATGTTGCAATAGCAATTGCAGTGGCTACTTTAGCTCATCTAGTGAAGTAAGCCAGTAAAAATGGTCCTTAAGGCCTAGATCAAAGCATAAAGGAGCAGGGATACTAAAAATATGGCTTCAGAGTTTCAGGACAAAGTAGGGCAACAAAGCTGTCTAAGACATTCTCACAGGCACTTGGAGTGTAGTGAAAAATGGCAACTCTATTGCTTCTCTTCATCGTCAACGGTTTAAATTGCACTAGCAGCATACTGTTCAAATCGAAGGAGAGGTCTGCCATCATGAAACAATTACGAGCTAAGTTGAAATTTTTGTGAGGAAAATGACAAGAATCTTTAAGAAGACGAACTCAAGGGAATTGTAAAAGACAATTTTGATCAATGAAAAAGAGAAGAAGGGCAATTAGGGTATTTTGGAAATACAATTTTTTTTCCTAAAAACTAATTAAAATGCACGACAAAGCACCTAAATAATGTGAAAGGGGGACTTGTTGTCCTAGAAAAATAATATTTGAAATGGCTATCCTGGAAACAAATTCATGTCGTACAAAAGGTACCGCAACTTAATTTCCAGCTGCCTAAACCTAACTTCATTTTTTTTCTTTCTGGTCAACAACAACTCAAAACGTGAGCCACCACAAAAATTTCTTTCAGCAAAGATTAAATCGTCTTCAAACCAAACGAATCAAACAATTTCCACCTCATCTAATTCGTATACTCTGAAATTTGATTGGACACGATTCTTTTCTGGGGCGCGAGAGTATGAAGTACCCTTCATCAACGAACTAGGGTTAATTCATAGTCCATGTTTGGGAGGCCGGATTTGGAAGTGAGTTCGTCAGTGAACTCATGGTGGTGCTGGAGTCAGCTTAGAAGGGTATAAGAGGAATTCGATCAAAAAAAAGTGTTGGTGATGTTTTCATGGATAACATCGACTTCGAGCTGGGCTCGCCGGAGCTGGGCTATACAAGAAGCGGGTACGAGGGCGCGGATGCGATCAGGCATGTATCTTGGCTTTAGTCACGATTTCTTTGCAGGAGGTGGTGATGGAGAGTTAACGCGCAATAGTTTTGGGGCTTTCTAGATTTTGGGGTTGTCATAAGTTTACTGGAAGGTGAGTCTACTCAGTTTGGAAGTTTGGAGGATGCTGTTAATAGTAACAGAGAGTTGCACTGTTAGTATGTGGAAGGAGGATACGGTGGCCTCCGTATTGGGCAATTGTGATGGAGGCAGATGGGTTTAACAATATTAGTATTTATGTGGGAAAAGGAGGGACGGTAATCATGGTGAACGAAGGGTTTAAGGGGGCTTTTGTTTTCAAAATAAATGGGTGAAAATGGGTTCAATATTGTTGTAGGTTTCATTGTAGAAATGGGAAGGGTATCAGTATGAAACGAGTGGGGTTTTACAATTACTGAAGTTGAGTAGTTTTTGAAAGGAAGTCTGAAAAAAAAGATTAATACTTGTTTGCTGGTTGATTGTCAAAGGCGTTGGAATAGCAGTAGCATAGGAAGGTAAGGTCAGGCAAGTCCATGTTGAGTTGGCAAACATGATGGTATCGATGGTTTTTGGATTTACGAAGTGATGAAGGAGTAGGGGGAGAAAGAACATGGCTGTAATGGGTGGAGTGTGGGTTCAAGTAGGGAGAAGATGGAGAAAGGCTTTAAAACATGGATAATTAAACTAAGAATGGTATTAAGGTCTAACGATATTATTAATGAATTTATTAACTTATTTTAGTTCGTATAAACTTGTAACTCATGTAATTATATCATACATTGTCAGAATCAGACGCGACCAGATCCTTTGGAATCGTAGCAACGAAATCTACGTCGTGGAACTGACGTGGGTGAGAATTTAGCTACTGGAATTTCGTGATAAAATCAAATGCTTGTTTGATTGTAAATGAAATAAAAGTAGAATCGTCAACTGCAAAACTATATGAGTAAAACTCACTAACTCTATCCAGTTTATATTTTATAAACATAATTTAGTATTGATAAATGATGATTGATTTCTGTGTGATGACCATTTGAATGAATTGCTAGTTAATTAGTTGAAAATACATATATAGTTATATATAAAAAAAATCGTTAATTAAATATTGATTCTGTTTATTAGAATATTTCATATTTGTGTTATTTATGTTGATTAACATCTACGGGTGCAGGGAAACAGGTTGGAGGGATCCAACTGGATTCCTCAACATTTTTCTGACTGGTTTTCATATATTGTGATATATAATCTGTTATTGATTTATGTGAGTTCAGATGATATTGGCCCTTTTTATTTGGTAATTGAAATACCATAAGTAATGTTGGAATATATAAAAAGAATTTTGAAGTGGGTATTAAATTTAAGAATATTATAAAATCAATAGATTTTATAAAAAGGAAATTAAATAAGAAACTGCTGTAGGAAATTATAAATAGTTATATGGAACAGATATGATTTGTTTTAAAATTAATAGAATTATAAAAGAGATTTGCGAGTTATAAAAGAATTATGAGAAGATTGATTTAAAGTAGATATTAACCAGAAATATGTTTTTAAGAGGTAAATTGAGAAGAATAATTCAGAAACGATGTTTATAAATTAAGTAGAATATTTATCATTGGATAAATAAATAAATTATAAGTCTGAATTTATATAGAGAAGTAAAAATCGGTCTTAACACCGATATTTGAAATTGAATGAGAACGTAGTTGTTATAAAGGGAATTTTCAATGAGATTAAGTGTTAAAAGTAAAATAAGATTTTTATGAATAATTATATAATAAAAATATAAATAGAATTTGGAAATGGGATATTATTTTAAAATGCGAAATCAAACTATTTGGTTTGTATAAAAGGGATATTATTCACATTTGATGTGAATCAGGGATTTAAGAAAATATTTTGTAAAATGAGAATATTATAAAGGAAATTGGGTTTTGAAATAGGAATTTAAAATGGAATTAAAGAAATTAGAAATTGACTGGAGATTAGTTAAGTTGAATGGTTTTCTGAGTGTCGATCTGATTTTGGTTTCGGCCTTTGGGGTTGATAATCAGTGAATTGTTATCTTACTAGTTTACAATTAGAGACTGCTAGATGTGGGAAGATAGTGATGTGTGGATAAGGAATGTGTAATGGACCAGGGATTTTCGACCCCGAAAATCGACATAAAACACCCTATCGACTATTCAAGCATCGGAAATACTGGATCATTAATAGAAAGAAGTCAGAGGGTGAGATAAGAAAGAAAGAAATATAGAATAGAAGAATAAGAAGAAGAACTAACACAACACGGATTCTCACATCGCAGTGAAACAAAATATAATATAGAAATAAATCTTTATTGAGAGCTTGAAAAAAAAACTTACAATCATCAGAGTACATCACACATCTGGACAGTTATAATAATCTATCCACATATACAATCATACAACAAAATATATATAATATCATACGTCTGATGTAACGACTCAGGGATTTTCGGCCCCGGAAATCGACATAAATACATCTCACGTACCTTATGCCGACCTTCCAAACACCGAAAACACCGGAACGTTATTAGAAAGAATTTAGAGGGTGAGATAAGAAAGAAATATTAGAATAGAAGAAGAAGAAGAACCAACACAACACAGAATCAGAGTCTCACATCGCAGCGGAACAAAATATAATACAGAAATAAATCTTTATTGAGAGCTTTTAAAAATATTTACAATATCAAAGTACATCACACAACGGGACAGTTATAATAATCTATTCCCATATACAACACACAGCGGAATAGTAGCTATATAATATCATACGTCTGAACATCTCCAGCTCATCTCTGGACTTCATAGCATTCGATAACCTGAACCTGTACACCCCGGGCTAACTTGAGTATTTACAAAACACCGGGTTAGTCTCATCCCTTCCTTCTGTTTAATTATATCACTTCCATCCCTTGCTGCTCTCAAGTCTCATCCCCTCCTTTTCTTCTTGCTGTTTTCGAAGCACCATTCTCGCAACACCTCTCCCTACCGTCCCTATATATACATCTTGGCCATGCAGGTTAACTCCTTTACCACCCGAATACCCAGCAAAGCTTCCCCTTCAACTCACTCGCGCCTCAACCCACTGACCCACTCTACACTTGCCAGTTCGAAAATGAACTGCTCCTCCATATCGGATATACACCCAACCTCAGTGACGCTTCAGTTACTGACACTACCTCTTCACTTTGTTCATCACACAAAAGCTTCTTCAACATTTTCTCTTCGTTCCATCTAATCTGCTAAAACCTTACACCTCACCACCTAGCGGACCTCATTTACATGCAGCGCCCTCCTTCGATGATCGGAGTCTGATCCAAAACTGCCGAAGAAAACGCCAGAGCCTCGCATCCCTTCACAGCTCATAGCTTGCAACCCAACAGCGCCATTTGTCGGCAAAACATCCTAAACCGACGCAGCTTCAAACCCCAGATCCGGCCACTCTAATGAAGTATGTCAGATCATGACCGACCAAAAGCGAGGTCTCACCTATCTGAACGTTCTTTTGTTGACAAGTTATAGATTAGGTAATTGATTGGTGAGAAAATGGGTTGGGGTTGGTTGAGCATGTCGGCCGTTCATTTGGAAGGAGCAGATATTTCTTTTTCGTGGAAGGAGTATATATATAGAAGAGTTGTTTGGTGACCACGAAACCATATGAACATGTTTTTATTACGTGGACGTTGCTGATAGGGATACCGATAAACATTGTATTTAATGATTGGAGAAAACATAGGGAAGAGGTAAGCGTGGAAACGAAGTAACCGTGGGGTGCAAGGCACTGATAGTTTGATTGGCAAGGAAGAAATCGGATAGATTGGAACGTAAGGAAGAGGAAGATTTTGGACGCAAGGCAACTGGTTTTGGGATGCAAAATTTACTTCATAGTAATTTGGGGTTACGTGTTTAAACTGGATTATTAGGATTGTCAAGCTCTGTATTAGTTCTCAGAAAGGAAAAATAATATTACGCCTTGATTTTTGTTACTGATAAAAAGGCTAATCTTAGTGTAAAAAGGTATTCCGGACCCAATGGGACAAGTTTCGTTGAATTCCGATGTCGTATGAAAATTTTTCCTTTATAAAACCAGAAATAAACACGCGTTTAATTTTTCCACGGTAACTAGATAAGTCAAATTAACTTGAAACTTTGAAATCCTAAAATAATTCTTCAATAGGAACCCAACGGCACCAGTTTCGTCGCATTCTAAGACTGTTCTTCCGGTAGGCTATTTTTATGCGCACCGCAATGCCATTTTTAACGCCAAATTACTCGGTTTTCAAAAATAGCAAACTATATACCTATCCTGGCTCCAATCGACGATACGAACTCAACGGAATTGGTTTCGCAGCCTAATTCGATCGTCTGTTCAAGTTATATCCAAATAACCCTTTATTAAATTAAATTAATTTAAATACGCGCTATAGAAAATAACTGGGCGTTTACGGCTACCATGGTCACATACGACATCGGTTTGCCACACCATTTAACACCGTGCAATAATTTAACGTTACGGTCCCCATGAAACTGATTTCGTCGAAATCCGAGACCGTTTGCAAAATGGCTATTTTAAAGGCCTATAATTTAATAACTATTTTCACAGCGACTATTTCAAATTTTGATTTGGCCATAACTTACCTTTTATAATACGAAATCTGGATTTTTCTCTATCATATGAAAATTATCGTCAATACGGTTCCAACGTTTCTTGGTTCACAGAAATCCGACTTATATCGGATCCTGTATTCTCAATTGAAGTTCAAAACCAAATATTACGAACTACAGCGTCATTTCAAGCTCGATTTATATTATAAATAAAATTAACGTTAAAACTTCGTTTTAATATACGAATTTAATAATAAAAACCATTAATATTCCAAATATAATATTTAAAATAATAAATAAAATTAAATATTTGACGGCCAAAAGTACGAGACGTTACATTCTTCCCCCTTTAAAATAATTTCGTCCTCGAAATTGCTAAGGTAAGAAAGAACGCTACAAACCAGTTAATTTACAAATCCAAATTTATTTTAAATCAAAACCATTTTATTATAATCAATATAAATTTTCAAAAATATCGAAAATTTTCTAACACTTTAAATTCTCGGAAAAATTCGGCAGAGTCTCCCCTGTACGGCGTGACATCTGCGATATCGCAGGAACATATAATATATATCCATCGACCAACGGCCGGAAAACAAAAATCAAAACCCAAAAATTTTATATTTTCGCGTAAGCATACCTTTTACGAGCGCTATTGGGCATATTTGCTCAGCGTATATGTGATTTACTCAACCAATATCAATCTGCCTAGCCATCTGGCACCTGTACTTAACTCAATTCATATATAAGTAACAGATATATGAAATTCTGAGATAAGATTTCACTAATCAACATGTATAACATTCCAGTTCCAAAATCAAACATGACCATCCATTCATTTTGACATACAGGGTTATAAACATTGATTTCAATTCATATGCGGTTTTATTCCAGTTTATAATTCTACTGGAAATTATTCTTTAGTTTATAATTCATTTAGTTTCATTAAATTGTTGATTATTCCCATTCAAACAAATTATCATCCAATAACAAACAAATCATAAACATCAACCAATACACAACCAAATCAATCAAATCCATTGAATTTACATTCAATATTAATATTTTACTTTGGTTCCACATAATTGATTATTATTTATTCATTAAATTACAAATTTCCAACTTTGTTTTATTTCATTTCAATATCACTATTAATTTAATTTAACTAAGTTAAGTTCTCATTCAAATTTTTAATCCAAATTTGAATCTTATACAAGTCAACTAATCACACCAATATCATAATAATTTAATAAAATTATTTTCTTTACTATACAAAAATATAGTTTGGGTAAAATTATTTCATTTACCCTCTTTTCAAAATAATACTGTATCGATTGACAGTTCAATGCTTCTCAACACTAGAACCGACCAACCAAAACAATGCCAATCATTTGTATAAAAATTTACAAATACGCTCTCATATATATATATATATACACACACTTAATGTCGATCTAGGGTATTACTGACCCTATCTCTATCGAGTTACACCACAGAGCCAAGGTTATTACTAAACCAATAGCTCTGATACCACTGTAACGACCCAGGGATTTTCGGCCGCGGAAATCGACATAAATACATCTCACGTACCTTATGACGACCTTCCAAACACTGAAAACACCGGAACGTTATTAGAAAGAATTTAGAGGGTGAGATAAGAAAGAAATATTAGAATAGAAGAAGAAGAAGAACCAACACAACACAGAATCAGAGTCTCACATCGCAGCGGAACAAAATATAATACAGAAATAAATCTTTATTGAGAGCTTTTAAAAATATTTACAATATCAAAGTACATCACTCAACGGGACAGTTATAATAATCTATTCCCATATACAACACACAGCGGAATAGTAGCTATATAATATCATACGTCTGAACATCTCCAGCTCATCTCTGGACTTCATAGCATTCGATAACCTGAACCTGTACACCCCGGGCTAACTTGAGTATTTACAAAACACCGGGTTAGTCTGGTGAACCAGAGTGAGATAAACTCGCATAGTATTAAGGGTATCACACAACTTGATTTTAAAGTCAAAATCTTTTCAAAGAAAAGGATAATCGTAAGACCAAATCCACACATAAACACGGACGGTTTTTACCTTACGATAACCCAAAACATTTTTGAAATCAATATCTTTCTGATATTATAATGATGTCTAAATACAAGTAAATAGCAATCCAGTGGAATGCTTGCATTTCACGCTCCACCTATATAGTATACAATCAAACCCGCGGGCGCTTATTGGAGATTGGATTCCGACCTTGACAAGGTATATGACCACCTGTCGATAGTGTATCTCTAGAGGCGAATACACTAGGTTTAACAAGAACGTCTTGTAACCCGACCCTCACATGACCGACCACTCATTTTGCTTGAGTGTATCGAATGTATATCACCAACGGTTGGGCTCAAACCACTGTTTCCCGAAAATGGACAACATCGAAATAGATTAAAGAAGCAATTAGGAATTTCTCTAGATAGATGATTATACACCCTAATGGGAGCGACCCACATAGCCATGCTTCCTGCCCGATTTTTTGTCATTTCCCGGTTGGTGAGGCTTGAGGTTTAGATTAACTTTTGATCATCTGGTCGTCATACACTTTGAATGCCACATCGTCAGATCCGTCAGATATCACTAATTGATGTCCACAAAGATACTCTAGTTGGAAGCTAAGAGAACGACAATTCTCCGCCAACAACTATAGCACATTTAAAGAAATCAACGTACGTGACCCTTTGGAAATACTCTGTCAGACATCCTTCTATACAAGTCATCCAGGAACAGGATGAACCGAAGGCACTCTCCTACTGCATCCAATATAGGAATCACCCCATGGATCAATAGCTAGAAGTCCTTGCAACCCGTCGATTCCAACCACGACAGAATCACAGCTTATCTCTGCTTGCCAGGCAGAGAATTTTAGTGGTTCTTCCGTTTATGAAATCAACGGTCTTCAATGCTCCATCTCGATCATCTTCTGATATTTTCATGTATTTGTTGGTCGGAATGGTTTTCGAATGTAAATTCGATCCCGGTCTTTCTGTACCAACAATCGTATTGGACAGATTTGATAGTAGGTGATTTAACTATCAAAATATACAGTGATTCAATCATGACAATCCAATGAGTTCACTGGTTCAGTATTCAGCATCACTTGGCCTTTTAAATAAAACAAACTAATTCACTTCTGTTTAATTAAACTTCTAACTCTTTTAATATATATAAATACGATATTTGAATTTTACATACTAATGCCCTTCCAACCATTCTAGTTTAATCTAAACCCTTCTCATCTCAATTTCCTTTTTAACCTAATTCAAATGTTAAGCCAATATAATTTTAGCTATCACATTCGCTTAAATTCCTTTTTTAACTTGTTATACAAATTCGGGTTTTAACTATAAACCCCATTTATAAATTTCTTTCACCATTCAATTGAATTTCATTTCAACCTCGATTACTCTTTACATTAATTCAATTAAAAACTAATTTCCCAAATTGCTATAAATCAGGATAATAATTTACTTTAATCATTAACTACTGTAAAGTAGTTAATTCCTTTGTTAACTAAAATAAATAGTAAATTCACTTTTTAAAACTTCATTAAAATTAAAACTATATTCATTAACTATTCTATTTAATTGTTTCTAAACAATTAAAATCATATTCACTTTCCATTAAATTAATTATCAATATAATTAATTTAGATAATTCCATTTAACTGCCCCTAAACAAAATAATTATCCAAATTTAAATTCTTAGATTAATTCTATTCACTTGATAATAAAACTGATTAAGATCAGAGATTTCCATATAAAACCAATTAATAATTAATTATAAATTTAAATGATAAATATTTATTTTCTTTTAAACAAACCTTTTAATCAAATTAAGATATTTCAAATCTATATCCAGTTATAAAATAGATTTCATACTTCAGTCCTATTGATTCACCTGACGGTGAATCAATATAAACAAGACAATTTATCCTCAGGTCACTTACTGCTGATTACCCAACCAATATCGCCTATGGGTTAAAACCAAACACAGGTTGAATTTTCAATCAATGATCAATTATTAAACTAATCACCCAAACAGGACAGTTCATATATAATAATATGAGAATAAATAATATAATTGAGGGATCCGGTTGGGTCCCTCCAACCTGTTCTTCCCTGAAATCACAACGGTTATCTCAAATAAGATCATTTCAATTTCATTTAACTGAAATAAATAACGACCATTTAACATCAACCAATTCACAAGCAATTCAAACAATTCAAACAGTTTTAGCACGTTTATTTTATAAACGTGACCAATAAGGTAAGTTACCTTTATTGGAACCAATTGTTAAAATGATGATTTGGTATTTTACTGAAATCAAACGACGGTTTAATTTCATTGGTTAAATCAACAACTAAATATATTCTATCAAGCAGTCAACCATTGGCAAACAGAACACACAAAATAAAAACCCAATTTATATAAAAATATAAATGGGAAACTGAGTGAGTTTAACTCACTTTGATTCCATTTGTTCGCGGTAGCGGCTCGGTTATAGTCAAAATAAACAATTGTTTAATTCAACTGTAAATTCCAGCTATTTTGGTCTCTGTTCAAAACAGTTTCATAGTGTTGCATTCGTTGCCACAATTCCGGTGTAATTCGTTTGGTTCAATACTGGTAACATAATAAAAGTAATTAACGTTACTAATTAGCGATTTAATTAAAATAAAATAAATTCTTAATTATCTAAATATTTCCTAATTACTATTTATTTTAAACGCGGGTTAAAAATACGTACCCTGCTTGGATTTAAAAACCAAAACTTCACCCTCTATTGCTAGTTTATTTCCAACGTTCAATTTTGATCTTTCCAAATTTTCGATCCAACTTTGTTTCTAAATGATTCCACTATGGCCATTTCTTTTTATTGCTTTCTCCTTGTGACATACCAAACAGGCTACGGTGAAATGTCCAGGCCGACATTTTCTTTATTATTTCGAAGTCCAATACTTCGTGCCTTTCTCCCATACTCCTTTATGCCTTTATCTGCTTATACTCCTCACTGCTCCCATCCTTTTTCTTATATTTTTCTTTTACCAAGTAAGGACTGCATCCTTATTCGAAATGTTTTTCACCTTGAAATCTTTGAAACTGACGCATGCAGACCGTTCGAACATAACATCCCCCTTCCCATGAATGAAAAACTCCAGCCTTCCCAGTGTTGTGGACGTGCTATCTTCCTTCCCCTTCAAATACACATTGAAAACATTTTTTTTTCTATAAAGTAACTCTAATTAAATAAGTTAATATTTACCTTGATGACGTTCAAAACTGTGATTAGTTATCTCTAATCTTAAGCGTCATCTCCCACCCAACGGTTTTCGTTGCTGCTACAATACCACCGTTATACTCACTACTTTCAGTTCGCTCTCCCAACTCCATGTCCCTCTGAAAGCACAAACTTCACCACTCCCTTCTATTTAATTATATCACTTCCATCCCATGCGGCTCTCAAGTCTCATCCCCTCCTTTTCTTCTTGCTGTTTTCGAAGCACCATTCTCGCAACACCTCTCCCTACCGTCCCCTTTTCCTTTGAATATACATACATCTTGGCCATACAGGTTAACTCCTTTCCCACCCGAATACTCAGCAAAGCTTCCCCTTCCACTCACTCGCGCCTCAACCCACTGACCCACTCTACACTTGCCAGTTCGAAAATGAACTGCTCCTCCATATCGGATATACACCCAACGTCAGTGACGCTTCAGTTGCTGACACTACCTCTTCACTTTGTTCATCACACAAAATTTTCTTCAACATTTTCTCTTCATTCCATCTAATCTGCTAAAACCCTATACCTCACCACCTAGCGGACCTCATTTACATGTAGCGCCCTCCTCCGATGATCGGAGCCTGATCCGAAATTGCCGGAGAAAACGCCGGAGCCTCGCATCCCTTCACAGCTCATAGCTTGCAACCCAACAGCGCCATTTGTTGGCAAAACATCCTAAACCGACGCAGCTTCGAACCCCAGATCCGGCCACTCTGATGAAGTATGTCAGATCATGACCGACCAGAAGCGAGGTCTCACCTATTTGAACGTTCTTTTGTTGACAAGTTATAGATTAGGCAATTGATTGGTGAGAAAATGGGTTGGGGTTGATTGAGCATGTCGGCCGTTCATTTGGAAGGAGCAAATGTTTCTTTTTCGTGGCAAGAGTATATATATATATATAGAAGAGTTATTTGGTGACCACGAAACCATATGAACATGTTTTTATTACGTGGACGTTGCTGATAGGGATACCGATAAACATTGTATTTAATGAGTGGAGAAAACCTAGGGAAGAGGTAAGCGTGGAAACGAAGTAACCGTGGGGTGCAAGGCACTGATAGTTTGATTGGCAAGGAAGAAATCGGATAGATTGGAACGCAAGGAAGAGGAGGATTTTGGACGCAAGGCAACTGGTTTTGGGATGCAAAGTTTACTTCATAGTAATTTGGGGTTACGTGTTTAAACTGGATTATTAGGATTGTCAAGCTCTGTATTAGTTCTCAGAAAGGATAAATAATATTACGCCTTGATTTTTGTTATTGATAAAAAGGCTAATCTTAGTGTAAAAAGGTATTCCGGACCCAATGGGACAAGTTTCGTTGAATTCCGAGGTCATATGAAAAATTTTCCTTTATAAAACCAGAAATAAACACGCGTTTAATTTTTCCACGGTCACTAGATAAGTCAAATTAACTTGAAACCTTGAAATCCTAAAATAATTCTTCAATAGGAACCCAACGGCACCAGTTTCGTCGCATTCTGAGACTGTTCTCCCGGTAGGCTATTTTTACGCGCACCGCAATGCCATTTTTAACACCAAATTACTCGATCTTCAAAAATAGGAATCTATATACCTATCCTGACTCCAATCGACGATACAAACTCAACGGAATTGGTTTCGCGGCCTAATTCGATCGTCTGTTCAAGTTATATCCAAATAACCCTTTATTAAATTAATTTAAATACGCGCTATAGAAAATAACTAGGCATTTACGGCTACCGTGGTCACATACGACATCAGTTTGCAACACCATTTAACACCGTGCAATAATTTAACGTTACGGTCCCAATGAAACTGATTTCGTCGAAATCCGAGACCGTTTGCAAAATGGCTATTTTAAAGGCCTATAATTTAATAACGATTTTCACAACGACTATTTCAAATTTTGATTTGGCCATAACTTACCTTTTATAATACGAAATCTAGATTTTTCTCTATCATATAAAAATTATCGTCAATACGGTTCCAACGTTTCTTGATTCATAGAAATCCGACTTATATCGGATCCTGTATTCTCAGTTGAAGTTCAAAACAAAATATTACGAACTGCAGCGTCATTTCGAGCTCGATTTATATTATAAATAAAATTAACGTTAAAACTTCGTTTTAATAAACGAATTTATTGATTAAAACCATTAATATTCCAAATATAATATTTAAAATAATAAATTAAATTAAATATTTGACGGCCAAAAGTACGAGACGTTACATCTGAACTCTTCCATCTCATCTCCTCATAACAGCCGATAACCTGAACCTGTACAGCTCGGTCTAACCTGAGCATTACAAACATTGGGTCAGTCTAGTGAACCAGAGCGAGAAAAACACACTAAGTTTAAAGGCATCAGTGTAGCGACCCGAAATTTCCGACGATAGAATCTCGACACTAATACATCTCGTGTCCAAAATTCCAGTATCGAAAACCCAGAAAGCTAATAGAAAGAAGTTAGAGGGTGAGAGAAGAAAGAATGAAATATTTGAATAGAAGAAGAAGATCAGAGTCTCACAGCAAAATGGACAAAATATAATAATCAATAATACTTTATACAAAAAGAACTGTATATATATAATTACAACATCAGAGTATACATTCAGATCATCTCAACACACAACGGAAATAAACTAGTACCAGTAAATATATGGAATACGTCTCGGCTTCAACTCCTCTTCTGAAGCTCCAAGTGATACCTAACCTGGAAATATACTCGGTCTGTCCCGTGCACATTTGATTTAAAACAAAATTCACCCGGATCAGTCTGGAATACTTTCAGTGATAAATTCATACAGCAAACAACTTGTTTAACTTTGAAAATCCTTTTTGAAACAAATGATAATAGTAAGACCAGTCCATACATAAACACGGATGGTATTTACCTTACTATAACCCAAAACATTTGAAATCAATATCTTATTCTGATATTATAATAGTGTCTAAATACAAGTAGATAGAATCTAGCAGAACGCTTGCATCTCATGCTCCACATATATAGTATACAATCAAAACCGCAGGCGCTTATTGGAGATTGGATTCCGATTATGACAAGGTATGGGACCACCTGCCGATGGTGTATCTCTAGAGGCGAATACACTGGGTTCAACAAGAACGTCTTGCAACCCGGCCCACACATGACCGATCACTCATTTCTCTTGAGTGTATCGAATATATTGTCACCTCACGGCTGCGCAGGTACCGTTTTTCCGGGAGATACAAAAACGAAAAGAAGTAACAAATATGAATATTCTCTAGATGGTGACAATACACCCTAATGGGTGCGACCCACATAGCCATGCTGCCTGCCCGATTTTTGTCATTTCCCGATTGATGAGGCTTGAGGCTATAATCGACTTTTGAAATATTTGGCCACCATTCACATCGTCCATACATGTCATCCAGGTACAGGATGAACCAAAGGTACTCTCCTACTGCATCCAATATAGGAATCACCCCATGGATCAGCAGCGAGAAGTCCTTGTAAGCCGTAGATTCCAATCACGATAGAATCACAGTATATCTCTAGGGATCAGCCAGAGATTGTAAGCAACTCTTCTGTTTCATAAAGATCTTTGGTCTTCAATTGCTTCATCTCGATCAGCGTCTTCGACGTATACGTATTTATTGGTCAGAATGGTTTTCAAATATAAATTCGATCCCGGTCTTCCTGTACCAATAACGTTGGGTTAGATTTTGATAGTTGGTTATTTGACTATCAAAATAAACAACCATAAGAATAAAACAAATCCATTGGTTTATACACAGCATCACTTGGCCATTTAGATTTCCATTAATCAAATCTTTCAATCTCTCAATACCTGGAAACCATCTTTTCAAAATAATATTATACTCAACACTTTTATTCAGTATCTTTACTAGTTCCTAACCGTAAATCAGTCAAGAAAATAATCTCCTAAATATCAACCCCGAAGGCTGAAGCCAACATCTGATCAATATTCAGAAAATCAGTTATCCCAACTGATTTTCAGTTAAGTTCAAATTCTTAAATTTCAAATTTCTAGCTTTCACTTTATTCAAAAGTCACTTTGAATAACTTGTTCCATTTATATATTAAATAAAATTTGGTTTTATAACTTCGTATAAAATGGATTCATAGAATCCAATAAAATATAATCAAGTTAAGACTTTGATTTCACATTATAAATATTAAATTGCTTTATTAACTTTAAACACGGCTTTAACTTTACAACTTTATATTTCCCATTCCAAATTATCACTTCGATTAGTAATAAATGACAAATAATCAAATTTCAACATTTATTTAAATAAATCTGGATTACTTAACCATTAACTACTCTCTTTGATCTAATTTGATCAACAACTTCAGTTAACACCGTAACTTGTTCAAAACATGACTAACCCGTTAGTCCATCGTTATTGATCTTGTCATTTAGATTAATAAATAAATCTAAATAATTTTATTAACTTTGATTTTTATTAAATCAACATCAATATAAACTTATTACGTTAATTCTGTCCATTTGAATAAAGTCGTTTAACAATCGGTTAACAAGAACGTGCCTCGCGCACGGTAGATTTGGTACAAAAATTGTGATTCGTGATTAAACCAATCAATGTATATATGTGGCTGGTTTTATTCCCTTTTTAGAAACTTCATTTAAATTAATATTTAAAAAAAAATATTTTCGGTTGTAAAATAAATTACATAACTTCATTTCTAGCGATTCACCTAACGGTGAATCAATCTTTATAAAACGGTGTATTTATGGGCCATATGCTATTTATTTCTCAACCATACTATTTATTGATTCAAAACTCAACCACATTCAACAATCAACCAGGTTTAAAGTCAACGGGGTTTAACCGGTTCATATATAATATGAAATAAACAATATACTAAATATTTAAGGAATCTGGTTTGATTCCCCCTACCTGTTCTTCCCTACATCACAGATCAACACATAATTTATAACAGCATATGATTTCAATTTGAATATATTAACCGATGATAATATAATTCATATCAATCATAGAAATCAACCATAGGCATTCAAGACATCCAATCAACCAATTATCAATGGTATAATCTAATTATATGAATTTAGCACATCCTAGTATTTCAGAAATGTGTGAGAATTAACTCACCTTTATTTCGATTGATGGTTTGCATTGTTCGGATAATTTTAAACAAGCGGTTAAAATTATACGAAATTCCGGTTGCTTCCGAATCCAATCAAACCATCTTAGCGTGTAATATCTGTCTCTGCGATTCCAATGAATCTGGTTTCACGCGATTCTGTTAACGAATGAACGAGATATGCTTATTATGATATTAACATGAATTAATGAATCTATAATTTACTTGAATTAGATATTATTGTCTACTTATTTAAAAATTAATCAACTCAATCCTTACCATAAACCCGTCGCTTAAATTATTTAAACCAGGATTGGCGAACGGTGCCATCTCTTATTCCTTGATATAAAAAGATATGACTCCTGGATGAAGGCCGAGGTCTACATAAGTTCACAGCTAGGTCACGCTCTTCTTCTTCTATGTTATAATAGGAGCTTTAGCATCTTTACACTAATGTTTTCCTCGGCCCTAAGCCCGCAGCCCACTCAGCATTTTTTTCCCTTTTTTATTTAATTAAAGCATTTGGCCCAAAGCCCAGAACATTGGGGGCTCACGCAGATCACACTTCTACATGCTTCCTTTTCTTTCCGGTTTTTCTGCCAAAGCTTCTCCCCTATTCCCTCTTACATATATGAATACGTTTTCTTTTACCATAATAAGGACCAAGAGGACACCGACATGCACCCAGCCAACGTTTGAAGAACAAACCGCCACTATCTTCTTTTGTCCTTCTGTTAGTCCAAAGCCCAAAAACTCCATTATCAACTCTTCTTCTTTACTTACATGGATCCGCATCCTACTGTAATGAAAACTATACCCAACGCCACTTCCATTCCTTCTTGCTTTGAACAGTACGACCACCTGCTTGATCATGGACCCACGTCATATCCCAAACGCAACAGCAACCAACATCCATCTCACCAAAACCCCACGTCCCCATACTCTCTCCCTCACTTTGCTTCATGCAACGTAACCCAAGTGCTCCTCCTATTCTCGCAAGTCCAGATCCTCCCTTCAAAAATTCCCCACTCCGCTGGTCACGCCACCCAGAACCTATGCAATCCGCACTATCGCGCTCTACCGCTCGAGTGCATCATTGTATCGAAAGACTTTCAGTTTTTATGAAGAAAGAAAAATGAAATAGGATTTAAATATAAAAAGGAAGTGCTCTGTTTACTCGCTGAAGCCAACCGAATGAATTGCTGTGTATTTATAGAAGTAAACTCCATGGCCACCACGGTGTGTGTGGTACGAGATGTCTCTTTCATTTGTAAAACGTGGTTGGCACGATTTAGGTTCCCCAGGTTTGAGTAAAATATTTAAATCTTAGGGTGGTAGCTGTATTGTATAGGACAACACGTTTTAAAAAGGGTACATATATTTATTTGTAGGTCTTCAGAGAAACATAGGGTAGGGTGAGTTTCGAAATATTACTTAGTTGTCACGGTAGAGGAGTAGATTGGTCGGCAAGTAAAGATAAAATAAAATGTGAGGGACGCAAGCAAAGTGATAAAGTAAACAGGGAAGGTTTTATTGTTATGCTGTTTGGTCTTGTTGAGGTTACAGTATAGAGTTTACATTGGTTTGTTTATATAACGTTAGGCTAGGTTATGTATTTATATATATTTCCAAAGATCTGAGATATGGTGGCATGCTGCGTGAATAACTGGGAAGGTGGAAAAATGGAAATGGGCTACAAATTTTAGGGGTACATTTGGGTAGGCTACCTTGCTTAGGCATGTGGAGAAGCTAAATAGATGGTGATAGTGACAACACTTCAATTAATCCCATATGCATGCGTTCGCAAGAAAATGGAAATACTACAACTCCAAAGTGTACCAGCTTATTTTGTTTAGATCGTGGTAGAGCAGTACTTTACCACTTAATTATGTCCAGTTGCATTTCACTTGTTTATTTCCACTTTATGTAGCTGAGAGGGATTGATTTTTCCACTTGAATACAACAGGAAACATTTTGTTAGATATTTAGTTATACAGTTAACCGTACCTTGCAATATGACACTCCATTCACCTATGATTCTCTATCGACCGAAATAAATATACCGTCACGTCCAGCAGTGTGTTACGATCACGAATATATAATAATATCGGTAGGTTAACTTATATTATGAAATCCCAAAATGCCGATATAGGGTGCAAAATACTCCAAATAAAAAGTTGCTTATTTTGCGAATTAAAAATTTCAGTAAAATTCTAAAAATTAAATTATGACTACGCCTCGAAGATCTTGTCCAAATTCGAATTCAATATTTAATTATATTAAATAATCCATTATGGCTAATAAACGATTCTACAACGACTATTTGAAAATTTGATTTGGACATAAAACAAAATCTACAGTACGAAAACTCGATTTTTCTCTTTCATTAGAAAAATATAATCACATAGATTCAGACGCTTCTTGTTTCACAAAAATCCGACTTAAAATGGATTATGTACGATCAATTGAAGTTCAAACTCGATTTTACGAATTACCACGCAGTTTCAAGTTCATTTTACAATATAAATATAAATATAAACATTCTGTCGTCGTTTAATTAACGATTCATATATTAAAAATCCACAAATATCCCAAATAAAATATTAAAAAATATATTCAAATATTCGAATAAAATAGTTGAAAAATCCGGGTCGTTACAATCAGACAACTTGATTTTAATATCAAAATCTTTATGAAAGAAAAGGATAATCGTAAGATCGAATCCACACATAAATACAAACAGTTTTTACCTTACGATAACCCAAAACATTTTTGAAAACAATATTATTCTGATATTATGATAGTGTCTAAATACAAATAAATAGTAATCTAGTGGAACGCTTGCGTCTCACGCTCCACATATATAGTATACAATCAAAACCGCGGGCTCTTATTGGAGAATGGATTTCCTGGCAAGGTATGGGACCACCTTTCCGACAATGTACCTCCGAAGATGAATACATTGGGGTTCAACAAGAACATCTTGCCACCCAGGCTAAACATGACCGGCCACTCACTTCGCTTGAGAGCACCAAATATATCATTACTACGGTTGGGGGCCAGCCAACCGAATCGATAGCATGCATACAGAATACGAAAATGGGACAATCGAAGGCACTTGATTTCTCCAGATCAAGTAATGATATACCCTTTTGATGGCTGTGATCCACATAGCCATGCGACCTACCCGATTTAATGCCATTCTCGGTTGATGAGGCTAGAGATTTAATACTCTTTTGGAACATCTGTTCACCATTCACTTTGAATGTCGCATCATCAAATCCGCCCGAAAATCACTAATTGACGTCCACAAAAATACTCTAGTAGTTAAGCTAAGATAACCGTCACTCTCCGCCACCAACTATGGTACATTTGAGGAAATCAACGTATGCGATTCCTTTGGAAATACTCTGTCAGACATCCGTCAATACAAGTCACTCAGGAACAGGATGAACCGAAGGTACCCTCCTACTACATCCAATATAGGAATCGCCCCATGGATCAGTAGCGAGTAGTCCTTGCAATCCGTACGTAGATTCCAATCACGAAAAAATCACTGTCAAATATATATCTCTAGGGATCAGCCAGAGAAATTCAACAATAGTTCGTCCGCTCATGAAGATTTACGGTCTTCAATTGCTCCCTATCGATTAGCATCTTCAATATGTTCATTTATTGGTCAGAATGGTTTTCGAATATAACTTCGATCCCGTTCTTTCCATATCAACACATGTTGGGTCTGATTTTGATAGTCGGTTATTTAACTATCAAAATAAATAACCAAAAATGAAATAGATCCATTGGTTTAGTATACAGCATCACTTGGCCTTTAAAATAATATATCAATTGAAATACCAAAAATAATATATCAGTTTTAAAATATTTATATTCTCAAATCATTTTATTTTAATACTTTAGAAAATATCTTAAAATCATATTCGATTTTCCTTCAATTATCGTTTCAAAATATTGCTAAAGCATTATTTATTATTTAACATTTGGAAATGATCCAACTTGTCATTCTTAAAACAGCCGTTACAAAATCTCTTTTTCGTTTTCGTTATTTGAGCACCATAATCGCCACTTATTCTTTCAGATTAACCCATTTTAAACCTCATCTCTTTGTTTTGAAAATATCGTTGTATCTCCACAAAATATCCTTTTATTATTTCTTTATCATAGAAATATCATTTCATATTCTCGAGCCCTTATTAAATTCCTTTAGTTTGGAATTCCAATAGATGTAAATTTCCAACTGCTTCAAATAACGTTACATTATTATTTCACAAAATAAATTAATTCTACTATCTCCATCATTACAACTAATATCATCCTCCGATAATCCTAAAGTCGTTCAAGTTAGGGTATCTTAATTACCTCTCAGACCTTGATCAACAACATTCCTATCTTAAGATAAATATTTGTTATAATACCAAAAACCATATTTATTCCTAATATCAAATAAATTCCACTTTAGTTATACCTCGATTAAACCTCATCTCTTATTTAATATAATAAAACAAGATCGCATCATTATAACCCACCCGCCCTACCATTATAATTCAAATTCGAGTTTCCGCTTCGATTTCCATTTCAAATCACCTTTAGTTCCTAATCGTAAATCAATAAGGAAATAATTCCCTAAATATCAACCCCGAAGGTCGAAATCAACATCAGATCAATATTCAGAAAAATCATTTAACATTACTGATCTCCAATTAGTTTTACATTTCTTTAATTTCATTTACAGATCATATTAAAGTTCATAACTTTAATAATTCGTTTCAATAACTAAAATCGTTTACATCACATTTTAGTAAGACTTGGCTTCTATTAACTTTGTCAAAACCTTGGATTTTATAAAACCCAATTAAATAGAATTCTAATAAGAATTCGATTTAAACTTCAAATTTAAACTTAACTCATTTCATTATTAATATCAAATTTGTATAACTTTACTGAACCAAAACAGGCTTTACAACTTCATAAATCAATATTAATAACTTTAAATTTTAAGATTACCATTTTGGTTATTATTGAATAAATAAAGATTATCTTTCAAACTTTTATCAAAATAAAAGTGGCTTGCTTCTAGATTAACAACTTCATTTAAACTGCAAATCGATTAAATGATCAATTTTAGTTAACACAGTTGACTTGGTCAGCTCTAAACCCAATTAATTCGTTAATCAATCCCAATTTGTCTTTCCATTTAAATTAATTAATAATTTAATTAATTTAAATAATCCAGTTACTTCAAATATTATTAAATAATAATTCATTTCAACATTTATTAAAAATGGTTTATCCCACCACCTTCATTAAATTAATAGACTAAATTAATAAGTAAGATGAGGCACATGCTTCACACACGGAAGATTTTGGTAAAAATAGTGTTTAAAACAATCAATATATACGTGGTTGGTTTATTTCCTTTTATAAATTCTGTTCAAAATAATATATTCCAAATTCTATATTTGGTTATAAAATAATATTTATAACTTCAATTCTATTGGTCCACCTACCGGTAAATGAATCTTAAAAAAAACAATGTATAATTAGGCCATCCGTTATAAATTCCTTAACCAATATCACTCATTGGTTAAAATGAATAACCGTTGAATTCGGATTCAACAACCAACAATCAAATCAATAATCCAATCACACTGGTTAAACAGTTCATATAATAATCATATGGAAATAAACAACAAATTTGAGGAATTCGGTTGTATCCCTCCAACCCGTTTTTCCCTGTATCAAAATAGATGATCTCAAATAAAATTACTAAATTCAATTTAATGATAATTTCTATAATAGTAAATAACGACTATTTAACATCAACCAATTTATTTAACACAACAAACAATTCAATCAATTCAATAATTTTAACACGTTTATTTTATAAACATGACCAACAAGGTAAGTTACCTTCATTGGTTCCAATCGTTAAAATAAGATTTGGTTTTCACTGAAATTAAGCTATGTTTAATTTCATTAGTTCAATGTATGATTATATATTTAACAAACAACCAACCATTAGCAACCATAGCACAAAAAAATAAAAACCCGACTTATATAAAATATAAGTGGGATTACTGAGTGAGTTTAACTCACCTTGATTTCATTTGTCGCCAAAACTATTTGTTTTAGTTAAATTAAACTAGTGTATAATTTAACTGAAATCACAATTGCTTTTAACTCTGTCCAATCCAATTCCATAATGTGGTGCTTATTAATATGGTTCCAATGTGGTTTGTTTTGCTTTGATCTGTTAGCATATGAGCAAGATACATGAATCATAAGTTACTGTTTTTAAATTAAATTAATCAAACTTTAATTAATAATCCTCTAACACCAATTACATCTTATCTGTAACAACCCAGAAAATGTGAACCAATTTAAATTTTTTTAAATTGGATATTTTAAAGAAATTTAAACAATTGAAAAAGAATATTTTAATAAAATAATGAATTAGAAATAGTGTGGCAGTTTGAAAAATTGAATTCAAACTTTGATTGACTGTACCGGGTGCAAAATATAACGGATTTCGGTGAAACCAAAAATATTTAAATCTGTTTATGAGTATCTTTCTAATGAATCTGAAAAATCGAAGTTTCATAGCGGGAATCAAAAGTTATGGCCAAATGAATTTTCAGAAAGGTCGCTATAGAGAATATATAGCCCTTGAAAATAGACATTTTGCAAACGACCTCGGAATTCGATGAAACCACTTTTGTTGGATCCAGGATGTCAAATTATTACTAGGTTTCAAATTTCATAATTTTTGAAGCTAGTATGTGAGCATGGCAAAAGAAAACGTGTTTGGTTAAATTCTGTTAAATTGGATCGACTAGAAAATGGGCATTTTTCAAACGATCTCAAAATTCGACGAGACTAGTTTAGTTGGGACCGTAGCATCAAAACATAGCTAGAATTATTTTTCTGGAATTTTTCGAATCAGTTTGTGGCCCTGGGAAATTGAAATGTACGTTCAAATAGAATATTGAATGTTTTACACTTTAATTTGAAGAATAACTAACTGTAACAGTCGAATTGGCCTACGAAACATATCCCATTGTGTCCGGGATGGGGGTATTTAGATGGGGGCGACAGTCATTGGGTTTGAATTGGTGTTCGTGTGGAGAAACACTATTTTAAAATTTAATAAAACCATCGACCAATAGAATTTCTCCATTCATAATTAAAATAAAAAAATATATCAGAAAACCCCCGCCCCCCCCCTCGACATCGACGGAAACCCTTTTCTCCCCTTCCCAGGCGATTTCCGATCGCCACAGCCCGAATCAGCCCCACCCCCAGTTGAACTTTTTGTAGTTCTCCTCCCCCTCTTCAAATCAAGACAAGCCGCTCCCTCCCACGTCACGTATGTAACACCCCACACCCGCTAAGGTCACTCACTAAGGGAATGCCTTAACTTCGGTGGAGTATTTTAAGTGAATATAGAACAGAAAAATTACAACAAGATAGATATAAATATTACTTGAAATCTAAAACATCATTTCATTGCAGCAGAAGATAAACATGTTTGGTTACATATCAAAACCAAATAAAACAAGAGCCAAGTACTAAATATCCATCCTAATAAAACATAAGTACATAATCCCACTACATAACTAATAGCCATAATAGAAAAGATAAGCTGGGCTTTACATAATGGACCAAGCTCCAAAAGATAGATAAAGCAATCTGATCAAAGCCCACTAGTGCTAGGCCCACTCTGAGAACCTAAGGGTTGGAAAAAAAAGATAAAAACAACGGGGTCAGACATAAGTCTGAGTGAGCCCTATAACTTTAACAATACAATCATTAAAGTAATTAGGGTATGATATAAACTTGGTACGGTGATGACTGGGGATAAATGACTACACTAAGCAGCCAACTAGACATAGGATGAACTAAGATAACGGTAAGGACGCATCTACCCACCCAAGGGTAATTACTACACTGCACCACACCAGTCATTCCTATTTAAAGTTTGATCCCACCCAAGGACTTAGAAAATATAACTAGTAGTTTCGTGTACCCCTAGCTGACCACATAGGTGCCGTCTGCCCCTATCTCCACTAGGTGTACCCACTACTCCCCAAGCGATCGGCTCCCTAACGTAGATACCCGTGTTGGCCCCACAGTGGGGTGTATCACTCCCCAAAGTGGCAACCCGATACAACCAACGGTGCACGGCTTATACCTACACGATGCAACAACGTCTTACCTACCAGCCCGGGCCCACACACGCATATGAAACCCGTTGGACTTGCGTTGCCACCGCTAACCCGTTTTGGCCTCTTAGAGTCAAGCCCAGTACGCGTGTCCCGTCCTCGACATGGGTCGAGCCCAATAAGATACATATGGGTTACTGGTTGAAATGGGCCCCCACAAGCTACCCACCTAAGCTTGTCTCTTCTAGTGTTTCCCACTTAACCCTTTTTAATAATCATGTCCACTTATATGTTTAAAGTTTGGTTAAGTCATCTAATCATATTTCAATTGCAACTCAAGGCACCCACTAGATTTCCACATGCCACCCAAGGCACTTACTTGATTTCCACATGCCACCCAAGGCACTTACTTAACCCTTTAATCATGTTTAATTACATGTTCCACTTTGGTTAAGTATTCTAATCGTATTTTCTATTGCCACCCAAGGAAACCACTAGATATTTCCACATGCCACCCAAGGCAACCACTAGATTTTTCCACATGCCACCCAAGGCACCCACTTAACCCCTCATGTCCCTCTACATGCTAGTATGGTTAAGTGTTTCTTAATTGATTAAGACCGTAACCTTTGTAAAGACCTCTCACATTAGTCTATCTTTTATGGCAGCTGGATTTGCCGGTCGGGTCCGGGCAGCCTTACGCCATAACCGAGTCTAACCTCGTGTCCTTACACTTGTCACATATTTAGTTCATGCCTAAGACCTCTCACATTGGGCCAACCATTTGTAGCCGCTGGATTTGCCGGTCGGGTCCGGGAAGTCTTATGCTGCAAAAGGGTCCAACCTCGTGTCTTAGTCGATTAATTACACCTAATTAATCACCCCCATAATTTGTATTAATTATCCCTAATTAATTACAAATTTAACGATGTACATAATTGACTCAATTATGTCCATCCACTTTATGGTATGCATAATCATACCAACTTCACACAATTTTTGTTAACATGAATATTAACCCCATCGTTCCCCACGTAATACGCTAACATGACATACTTAAAAGGGAAGATTCACCACGAATACAATGGGTTCAACTTAGCATAATATTAGCATCCACATGGGTTTTAAAGGTGTCAACTTGCATATATGACCATATCATCAAACCCAACTAGCATAAATAATCAACCCAACTTGCATGAATCACATATGTCATAAAAAGGGTAACTTACATAAGTTACTTATGTCATACAAAGGGGTAAACTTGCATATATATGTGTGACATATAAAGGGGTTAACTTGCATATGTATGCATCTCATACAAAGGTGTAAACTTGCACATGTTACTTGCATATAATCAACCACCAAACTTGTATAACATGTCATATATGGACTTGCATATAATCAACCACCAAACTTGCATAACATGTCATATATGAACTTGCATATAATCAAACAACAAACTTGCATAACATGTTATATATGAACTTGCATATAATCAAACACCAAACTTGCATAACATGTTATATATGGACTTGCATATAATCAAACACCAAACTTGCATAACATGTTATATATGGACTTGCATATAATCAAACACCAAACTTGCATAACATGGTGTCATAATGGATCAATGTTTATCATAGTGATTTGCATCACTAGCATCATGAACACATAACATAGATCACACTCAACTTGCATAACTAGCATCATGAACATATAACATCAAACTTGCATAACTAACATCATGAACACATAGCATATGATAACATAACTTGCATTGATCCACATTCATAGCCATAACCTCATTATATCCTATCATAATCATTTCAACAATTGGTCATTAAGGCTATAGTACTCACAACTTGTTGATTAGCACTCCTATGAAGAAGATTAAGTTGCTAGAGTTGATTAGAAGTTGATTTGAGAAGCTATCTTCTTCTATAATTTGATGGAGGCTCCTTCAAGTTGCATTTTGACGGCAAAACGACGTTGTATCTATTTTTAGTATGAATTAGGGTAGTCTTAGGGTGTATTTATAGAATTAGGATGTAGTTTAGGCCCTTAGATTAACCCTAGATTAGGTTAGAGCCGTCAGATTTCGTCACAAGCCACCAAACCCAGCCCAAAAGCCAAAACAATGCACCCAGCAAAACTGACCGACAGGGGGGGGGGGTCGACCCCTGGGTCGACACATGGGTCGACCGCTGGGTCGACACATGGGTCGACCCCTTGGGGGGGGGTCGACACCCATGTCGACCCTAGGGTCGACACCCTCTGTCTGGCGGGAATTTTCCCGCCTCTTCCGAAATCTGTTTTGATTTTTCTGAAAACTTCTTCGGGCCTTAACTGGGTCATACGGACTCCGATTTTCGAAAACTCGGACTCTATTTCGCGTATTTTTCTGAGACGAACGCAATGGCATAGCCCGTTTCCACTGATTCAGACTTTAAATTTTAATTCTTCCCTGATTTATATCGAAACAAGTTATTCAACATACGGGGTGTTACATTCTCCCCTACTTAAAGGATTTCGTCCCCGAAATCTCTAAGTCAAGAAGAATGTATCCTACCAACCAAACAACCATCTACTCAAACCATCAACCACTGGCATCCATTGTCCTTAAAGTTTCTAATGCTGTATGAACATATGCAAAAAGTGTGTGTATATGTTTCCTGTCTAATGCAAAATCAGGTGGTCTACTGATTCAGTTGTCCTCCTTAATTCAAACCATGATAGTTCCATGCATCCAATATGTATGCGAAAGAATCCTATCGACACATACTATTACTACATGTGTGCACAACCATACACCAAAATGCATCATCCATATGATAACACAATCATTATACATCCATTAATATAGCTACCTACACACAATTATATGCAATATGCAATATGAAGTGACTGAGCCGATCTAGTGTCTAAAGTGTGTGTGTATGCATCCACGAGCAACCACTAGCAAACACTTGCATCCACGCACATCCATCAATCATAACATGTCTCAAACACATGTTTCAACCATAGGTTTACCCTATCTAAAGGTCAAAGGTACTAATGAGAGGACATACTAAAGATAAGATAAGTACCAGACAAACGATAAAGGAGAAGTTAAAAGACATACCATCAAAAAGGAATGGGTATAGTGAACGCATCTTCGCTTCTGTCTCCCAAGTAGCATTGCTCTCATCCTCTCCCCATTGCACTTTGACTAGTCGAACCTCTCTGTTTCTCAACTTCCTAATCTCTGACCCAAGGATGCGGGTAGGAGCTCGTCGAATAGTCGCATCACGCTCTACCTCCACTTCTCTAAGCAAGCTCGGCTCTACCACCTCTGCGGTCTCATGTAGGCACTTCCTTAAATGTGACACATGGAATACGTCATGTACCCCACTAAGTCTCTCGGGTAAATCCACTCTATATGCCATCCGTCCAATCCTTTCCTTAATAGGAAACGGTCCTACAAATCTTGGTGCTAACTTCCCAACGGACCCAAAGCGAACTACATTCCGTAATGGAGATACTTTGACAAATACCATGTCCCTAACATCAAACTCAAGATCTGTCCTCCTCTTGTCCGCATAAGATTTTTGCCTGTCTTTTGCCGCTTTCATCCTTCTTCGAATCAAGTCAATCTTCTCCGAAGTCTCTCTAACCATATCGGGCCCAAGCAGGATCTTATTCGTAGATTCCCACCAACATGTAGGTGATCGACAAGGCCTTCCATAAAGAGCTTCGAAAGGAGCCATACCAATACTAGACTGAAAGCTGTTATTATACGCGAACTCCACCAATGGAAGATGCTCTTCCCATGTACCTCCAAAATCTAAGATACATAGCCTCAAAAGGTCTTCTAGAACATGATTCACCCTCTCGGTCTGGCCGTCCGTCTGAGGATGATATGCAGTGCTCAAACACAACTGAGTCCCCACTGCTTCTTGCAAACTCTTCCAAAACTCGGTAGTGAAGATAGGATCTCGATCACTCACTATGCTAGAAGGTACCCCATGCAATCGAACTATTTCTCGAAGGTAAAATGAAGCTAGCCATGGAGCAGTCCTCTTGCTCTTCACGGGTATGAAATGGGCGCTCTTAGTAAGTCTGTCTACCACAACCCAAATTCCCGTATTACCCTTCCTCGATCTCGGTAACCCATCAATAAAATCTATCGAGACGCTATCCCACTTCCAGTGCGGAACTTCCAATGGGTGAAGCAACCCACCAGGTTTCTTTTACTCCGCTTTCACTTGTGGCACACCAAGCATCTAGCGACATACTCGGCCACATCTTTCTTCATACCGGCCCAAAAGAAAACTCGCTTCATGTCTTGGTACATCTTGTCCCCACCGGGATGAATGGTCATCTTCGAACGATGCACATCATCAAGTATAGCCTTCCTCAAACTCTCGTCTTGCGGTACACAAAGTCTACCGTCTCTACGCAACCACCCTCTATCATCTAGGCTGTACCTACTCAAATGGCTGGACGACTCCCCCCTTATGAGCTTCTCTACTAACTCAACCAACTGTGGGTCATCCTGCTGTGCCTCGCCAATCCATCCCAAAAGAGTAGGTCTGACCTCTAAGGATGCTAGCAAACCGGGTATAAAGTCAACGGAAGGTCTGAAATAAAACATCGAGATAAATTCCAAGCTTCGTCGTTCCACGAACAATGGACTCAAGGACAACATTTTTCTGCTTAAGGCGTCAGCCACCACGTTACCATTGCCAGGGGTATACGCTATCTCGAAATCATAGGATGCTAAGAACTCCATCCACCTTTGCTGTCTCAAGTTCAAATCCTTCTGAGAAAACAAGTACTTCAATGATTTGTGGTCAGTGAACAATTCGAACCTCTCTCTAAGAAGATAATGGCGCCAAGTCTTAAGCGCAAAAACAATAGCGGCCAACTCTAAATCATGGGTAGGGTAATTTTTCTCATGCTTTCTCAACTGCCTTCCCCCATAGGCTATTACCCTTCCCTCTTGCATTAAGACTGCGCCTAGTCCTGTCCCACAAGCATCGGTATAAACAACAAATTGCTTACTCCCATCTGGCAACACTAAGACTGGAGCTGTGGTTGAATCTCTCTTTAACCGTTGGAACGCATCATCACAATCTACGTCCCATGTGAAGACTAGATTCTTCTTTGTCAAGCGAGTTAATGGGGCTGATATCTTCGCGAAGTCCTTGATAAACTTCCTATAGTAGCCAGCCAACCCCAAGAAACTACTCACCTCGGTAGCACTCTTCGGAACCTTCCAATCTTGGATGGATACTACCTTCGCGGGATCCACAGCTATCCCTCCCTTAGAGACCACGTGCCCTAAGAACCGCACTTCCTTCCTCCAAAAGTGACATTTAGAGAATTTAGCCTTAAGGCTATGCGCTCGAAGAGTCTCTAACACTTCCCTAAGATGTAGGGCATGCTCTTCTTCACTCTTAGAAAAGACTAAGATGTCATCCACAAAGACCACCACGAACTTATTAAGGTACTCCCTGAACACCCTACTCATCAAATCAACAAAGTATGCAGGGGCGTTCGTCAAACCAAATGGCATCACAAGCCACTCATAGAAACCATCCGGAGTCCTAAAGGCAGTCTTGTCTATGCTATCCTCAGCCACTCTCAACTGATGAAACCCCGTGGCCAAGTCCAACTACGAAAACACTGAGGCGCCAACCAACTGATCAAAGAGATCATCAATCCTCGGCAATGGGTGTCTATTCTTCTTTGTGAGCTTGTTGAGTTCTCTATAGTCTACACAAAGTCTGAGGGACCCATCCGCCTTCGTGGCAAAAACTACTGGAGCACCCCACTCCGATATACTTCGTCTTATGAACCCCTTCTCAAGCAACTCCCCTACTTGCTTATGGAGTTCCCTCCTCTCACGAGGAGCCATGTGGCGCACTGGCAAAGATACTGGTTTAGCATTGTCCACCAGATATATTTGGAAGTCTATCTCCCGCTTCGGAGTTAAGCCCTTCACCTCCTCAAACACATCCGAGTACTCCCGGACCACTCTAACAGATCGCAAACTCTCGACCGAAGCGTCAAGCGATTCAAGATAACTTAGCATAACAGAATCCATGGGATTACAAGAGATCTCGAGAGTGTTACCCAAGCGGGTCTTGAGCCTAACAACTCTCCTTTCACAATCAAGAACGGCACCATTACTGGATAACCAGTCCATGCCCAAAATCAACCCATAGCCCGTGAAGCCCAAAACAAAAGCATCACATCTAAACTCAACGCTAAGTATGGAAATCTTCAAACCCAAACATATCATGGACAAATAAGTGGAGCCCCCAATTGGGTTTGAAACAACCAAGGGATCATCTACTAGACTGGTGTCTAAGTGCAGTGACTCAAATAATGATGATGAGATAAACGAATGCGATGCGCCAGAGTCGAATAAAGTTCGAACAGGATGATCGAGAGAACCAATATTCAACCTAGACGGTCCTACCCCCATCAGGTATACCAGCCGTGAGGGAATACATCTACCCTCCAGAAGATCCTGTAGTTTGTCCTTACCTCTTTGGACAATCCTAATAAGGTGTCCTATTTCTCCAAAACAACTAGCCTTCTCCTTGACATTCTCCTTTCGTGACCTCCCACCACGACGAGGTTTCGTCCTTTATTTACCTAACAACTATTTGAACCTTCCTCCCTCGTCCATCTTAAAGGTACCCACAAGCCCTCCACCTCCTTGGACTAACTTCTTAGCCCGACAAACGTCTAAGTCCCTTGAAGTGGTTCTTCCGTCCTTCATATGGAAGTCCTTATTTATCTTAAAAAGACATCTATACGCGGAGGGGAAATTCAAAAAGAGAAAGAGGAAGAGATTCAAAACGGAGAATCGAAGGAAGGATATATGACTCTTGGGGATTATGTTCTTTTCTTTCAAAAACTTTTCTCTTAAAAGACATGTTTTTGAAAATACTTCTTCCAAAAATGTTTTTAGAAAAATAGTTTTTCTAAAAGTTTTATCTGTTCTGGTAACCTTAAGCTCTGATACCACGTGTAACACCCCACACCCGCTAAGGTCACTCACTAAGGAAATGCCTTAACTTCGGTGGAGTATTTTAAGTGAATATAGAACAGAAAAATTACAACAAGACAGATATAAATATTACTTGAAATCTAAAACATCATTTCAATGCAGCAGAAGATAAACATGTTTGGTTACATATCAAAACCAACTAAAACAAGAGCCAAGTACTAAATACCCATCCTGATAAAACATAAGTACATAATCCCACTACATAACTAATAGCCATAATAGAAAAGATAAGCTGGGCTTTACATCACGGACCAAGCTCCAAAAGATAGATAAAGCAATTTGATCAAAGCCCACTAGTGCTAGGCCCACTCTGAGAACCTAAGGGTTGGAAAAAAAGATAAAAACAATGGGGTCAGACATAAGTCTGAGTGAGCCCTATAACTTTAACAATACAATCATTAAAGTAATTAGGGTATGATATAAACTTGGTACGGTGATGACTGGGGATAAATGACTACACTAAGCAGCCAACTAGACATAGGATGAACTAAGATAACGGTAAGGACGCATCTACCCACCCAAGGGTAATTACTACACTGCACCACACCAGTCATTCCTATTTAAAGGTTGATCCCACCCAAGGACTTAGAAAATATAACTAGTAGTTTCGTGTACCCCTAGCTGACCACATAGGTGCCGTCTGCCTCTATCTCCACTAGGTGTACCCACTACTCCCCAAGCAATCGGCTCCCTAACGTAGATACCCGTGCTGGCCCCACAGTGGGGTGTATCACTCCCCAAAGTGGCAAACCGATACAACCAACGGTGCACGACTTATACCTACACGATGCAACAACGTCTTACCTACCAGCCCGGGCCCACACACACATATGAAACCCGTTGGACTTGCGTTGCCACCGCTAACCCGTTTTGGCCTCTTATAGTCAAGCCCAGTACGCGTGTCCCGTCCTCGACATGGGTCGAGCCCAATAAGATACATATGGGTTACTAGTTGAAATGGGCCCCCACAAGCTACCCACCTAAGCTTGTCTCTTCTAGTGTATCCCACTTAACCCTTTTTAATAATCATGTCCACTTATATGTTTAAAGTTTGGTTAAGTCATCTAATCATATTTCAATTGCCTTTCAAGGCACCCACTAGATTTCCACATGCCACCCAATGCACTTACTTGATTTCCACATGCCACCCAAGGCACTTACTTAACCTTTTAATCATGTTTAATTACATGTTCCACTTTGGTTAAGTATTCTAATCGTATTTTCTATTGCCACCCAAGGCAACCACTAGATTTTTCCACATGCCACCCAAGGCAACCACTAGATTTTTCCACATGCCACCCAAGGCACCCACTTAACCCCTCATGTCCCTCTACTGTTTCTTAATTGATTAAGACCGTAACCTTTGTAAAGACCTCTCATATTAGACTATCTTTTATGGCAGCTGGATTTGCCGGTCGGGTCCGGGCAGCCTTATGCCATAACCGAGTCTAACCTCATGTCTTTACACTTGTCACGTATTTAGTTCATGCCTAAGACCTCTCACATTGGGCCAACCATTTGTAGCCGCTGGATTTGCCGGTCGGGTCCGGGCAGTCTTATGCTACAAAAGGGTCCAACCTCGTGTCTTAGTCGATTAATTACACCTAATTAATCACCCCCATAATTTGTATTAATTATCCCTAATTAATTACAAATTTAACGATGTACATAATTGACTCAATTATGTCCATCCACTTTATGGTATGCATAATCATACCAATTTCACACAATTTTTGTTAACATGAATATTAACCCCATCGTTCCCCACGTAATACGCTAACATGACATACTTAAAAGGGAAGATTCACCACAAATACAATGGGTTCAGCTTAGCATAATATTAGCATCCACATGGGTTTTAAAGGTGTCAACTTGCATATATGACCATAACATCAAACCCAACTAGCATAAATAATCAACCCAACTTGATGAATCACATATGTCATAAAAAGGGTAACTTGCATAAGTTACTTATGTCATACAAAGGGGTAAACTTGCATATATATGTGTGACATATAAAGGGGTTAACTTGCATATGTATGCATCTCATACAAAGGTGTAAACTTGCACATGTTACTTGCATATAATCAACCACCAAACTTGCATAACATGTCATATATGGACTTGCATATAATCAACCACCAAACTTGCATAACATGTCATATATGAACTTGCATATAATCAAACAACAAACTTGCATAACATGTTATATATGAACTTGCATATAATCAAACACCAAACTTGCATAACATGTTATATATGGACTTGCATATAATCAAACACCAAACTTGCATAACATGTTATATATGGACTTGCATATAATCAAACACCAAACTTGCATAACATGGTGTCATAATGGATCAATGTTTATCATAGTGATTTGCATCACTAGCATCATGAACACATAGCATAGATCACACTCAACTTGCATAACTAGCATCATGAACATATAACATCAAACTTGCATAACTAACATCATGAACACATAGCATATGATAACATAACTTGCATTGATCCACATTCATAGCCATAACCTCATTATATCCTATCATAATCATTTCAAAAATTGGTCATTAAGGCTATAGTACTCACAACTTGTTGATTAGCACTCCTATGAAGAAGATTAAGTTGCTAGAGTTGATTAGAAGTTGATTTGAGAAGCTATCTTCTTCTACAATTTGATGGAGGCTCCTTCAAGTTGCATTTTGACGGCATAACGACGTTGTATCTATTTTTAGTATGAATTAGGGTAGTCTTAGGGTGTATTTATAGAATTAGGATGTAGTTTAGGCCCTTAGATTAACCCTAGATTAGGTTAGAGCCGTCAGATTTCGTCACAAGCCACCAAACCCAGCCCAAAAGCCAAAACAATGCACCCAGCCAAACTGACCGACAGGGGGGGTCGACCCCTGGGTCGACACATGGGTCGACCCCTTGGGGGGGGGTCGACACCCATGTCGACCCTAGGGTCGACACCCTCTGTCTGGCAGGAATTTTCCCGCCTCTTCCGAAATTTGTTTTGAATTTTCTGAAAACTTCTTCGGGCCTTAACTGGGTCATACGGACTCCGATTTTCGAAAACTCGGACTCTATTTCGCGTATTTTTCCGAGACGAACGCAATGGCATAGCCCGTTTCCCCTGATTCAGATTTTAAAATTTAATTCTGCCCTGATTTATATCAAAACAAGCTATTCAACATACGGGGTGTTACAACGTATTTCGTGAGAACCACCGCCCGGAAGTTCGGAACTTCAAAGCGCCGCCGCCGCCTCCCTGGTGAACCAAGATGGACCCCACCACGTCGCGCAGACGCGTCTCTCCGCCCCCTTCAACCTCGCACCAGCCGATCGACGAACTACTTCACGAATTTGCCTAAAAATCCAAACCTAGTTTCGAAGAAACAAGGCAGGTAACGGCTAGGGTTTTCTGAACTGAAAATAACACTTTTAAGTGTTGCAAACTTTATAAAATCATATCTTTATCGTGTGTTAACGAAATTCGATGAAACATGAAACATCGTGACCGCAAGGACGCTCTCTACAATTTAGAAGAGACCGCGGATTTTTCTGAGCTAGCCATGATTTTTAGCATCTCGAAAACCAATGTGAGATTTCTAAACTGAAATGTGAATGGAAATGTGATGTATAAATTATATAAGCAAAATATAAATTATACACGTGTCGTATACCTCATGTATATGCGTTGTGTAAGCTATATGAGCGAAGTATGAATTATACATGCATTGTATAAATGATATGTGTGTTGGAATAGAAATAAAATATATATATATATACACACTCCCCTCGTCCACAAACCATGGACGATATTTATTGATTGTGAATTGGTGTGAAAAATTTGGTGAATAATGCGAATGGTTGATAGAATTGTTTGTGGTTGATATTGTTTGGTTGTGTTTGAAAAATACCTATTTGTGATTGAAATAAATTGTGGAAAAGAAAAATCATTCTCGCCTGCGTGCGAATTAGATGTATGAAATCCCCATTGTAAAAAACCGCGAGGTTTTAAGGTAGAGCGAGGAGTCGTACTCGGGAAGGTGCCGGTTTTAAATACCATGCCGTTATGCTGCCGAAATTTTGAATAATATTCATGTGTTAGAATTATTTTCATATGTTGAAATTATTTTCATGTGTTGAAATGAAAGTCGTGTGTTGAAACTATATCCATGTGTAGAAATGCTCATGTGTTGAAAAATAATTCATGTGTTGAATAAATAAATAGTTTTAACAATAAAAACCACATTTTTATTATATATATGAAGTATGTAAAATATTCGTATTTTAAATAAATTGTTTCAACAATAAAAATAACATCTTTCTTATATATATACAAACCATATAAAATATATCCATGTGTGGAAATGCTCATGTGTTGAGTAGCCCATGTGTTGAGAAGTTCATGTGTTGAATAAAATGATCAAACAATAAAAATTACATTTTTATTGAGAATATGAAGTGTTAAAACATTCATGTGTTGAAATATATTTTAGTTCGACAAAAATATCATTTTTAAGTGAAACGTGAAGTGTTAAAAATAACCATAAGTGGAGATAAACCTTTGTTCGCTGGAAATATAATTTTTAGCTTAGTTTTGCACATATATATACATGTGTTGAACAGGAAATGGATTAGCTGTTGAGTAAAGAATTTATTTGCGTGCCCGACAAATAGGTAAACCTTAATGAGTTGGATATGCGAATTTTATTATTATATCAACTCCTGTGAATGCCATTGGATGCGGAGTGCTAGTTGTTCTGTGTGTAATAATAAACATCGCCATAGGATAGTAACAATTAATTTTGAACTACACTACATGGCATACTTCTTGACGATAGGCATACTTCATCATATACCACATAAGCATTTGGAGCTTGTGTGACGAGGTTGAAGATTTACCATACGAGCGAGAGGCTTGTATAGCGATGACTATACATCACAGGTTGAACTGATGACTGATCTGGACTATATAAATTGTAATGGTAAATTGCAAGATTAATAAAAACCCCACACGGGTCTGGAGATGACAATAAACATGCCTCCCTGGTCATTAAGGAAAAAAACCATTTATAGGGTGACGAGAATTTATTCTCTGGAGTTATGATCTATACACACTCCCCTGGGGACACAGGAATATATCACTATAAATATGTGTGTGCCTATTAGGATTTATTGGGTACCTAATACGGCCCAATAAATTTCCAAACCCCTTCCCGTACAAAGGAGATTATGGCGAAATTTTTCGAAATATAAAGGTGTTAGCGAAATATTTGAAGTGAAAACGATATTGAAATGGTCGAACGAATTATATTTATATATATATAAATTAAATTAAAACGAATCAAGGCTGTGCAGTTCACGTTTTGAAATCGTAACTTCAAACGATTATACCGAAAGATCCGATCATCGGATTTTCACGAAACTGGAATCGTTGGGTTCGCTTTGGGAATATCTTCCCAATGATATAAACTTTGTTGAAATCCAACGGTTAGATTTTCAGATATGTGTAAAACAAATTTTGGGAAAAACAGCGCCAGTGCCTCGGCACGACCTGAAACGTCGTGTAATGACCCAGATTTCCATAACATCTGAGTTGACTATATACATCATACGTCCAACCCAAATATTATGAAAATACGGAACATTTTTTTTAGAAGAAAGAGATAGAAGAAGAGCAGAAATAACAACACAGAATCTCACATCGCAGCGGAACAAAATATAATATATCATATCTTTGAAATACAAAATCTTCACTGTATAACATACACTTATCAGAATACAACACTTACAACACAGCGGAACAAAGCTCTATATAACTAACGCTGAAGCCTCCTGCTCCAAGCTCCTTTAGATAGATCTGTAAAATCCTGAACTACTTGACTGCCCGTACAAATTTAGGTACCCAAGAGTTTAGGTAGAACAAAACAAATAAACTCCGGGTCAGTCATGGGACTGGTATGAGTAAACAGTTTAAAACAGTTCAGAAAACTAAATGATATCTCATAAGACCACGCCGTATAACACGGAACGGGTTTTTCCCTTATGAGAATCCAAACACTTGACTTATCTTTATATCAAAACTCTTTTGATATTATAATAATGTCTAAATCAAGTAGATAACAATCTAGTGGAACGTTTGCATCTCACGTTCCACATATATATAAAAATCATAAACCGCAAGCACGTATTGGGTAATGGATTTCCAACTATGAATAGGTATGGAACCACCTTCCGCTGGTATATCTCTAGAGGAGAATACACCGAGTTCAACAAGAACATCTTGCAACTCAGCCACACATGACCGACCACTCATTTCGCTTGAGTGTAATGAATGTATATCACCAACGATTGGGATCAACAACCGTTTCCCGAATGGGACAACATCGACAATAGATTTTTAGAAGTAAATGAAACTCTAGATCAGGTGATTATACACCCTAATAGGTGCGACCTACATAGCCATGCTGCTTGCCCGATTTCTGTCATTTACCGGTTGATGAGGCTAGAAGCTACGCTTTATCATCACCCAGATTCACTTCGAATGCCACATCGTCAAATCCATCAAATCACCGATTGACGTCCTCAACAGTACATTACGTGTTAGCTAAAAGAAGTTTCCTTCTCCGCTTCCACTCTTGGTACAGTTGAAGAAATCAATGTACGTGACCTTTCTGGAAATACTCTGTCAGACATTCATCCATACAAGTCACCCAGGAACAGGATGAACTGAAGGCACTATTTCTATTAATAGAAAAAGTCCTTGCACTCTACTCCGTCTTCGATTATCTTTATATAATCTGATTCGCACGCTACTGCCGATATGGAGTGGTTCTTCGGATAATAATCCAACCGGTCTCTCCATATTGACAACGATGGTCAAAACTCCGATAGTCTGTGATTTAACTATCGAATAAAAACAAGTGTTTCGATAGTCGATGATTTAACTATCGAATAAAACAAGTGTTCATCCAAACATCCAACAATCAGTGAGCCTTTAATTAATATTCCATTAATTAAATCTCTTCTCTATTTCTTTATCAATATTTGTTAACCAAATATTTTCAATAACCATATTGGCCTTTTACGTTATTTGGAAAACATTTCCGAATATCGCCTTCTTTATTTTCTAACTTTAGAAATATTTATTATTCTATTTCCAAGCTTACATTTATTTGGGTTAAACCGGATGTTGTGTAAAACATCGGTACGACAACCCAAATACTATACTCAACTAACTCTCATTCAACATTTCTCTTCGAGCTTGAAATCTTACTGTTTATCTGTTAATAATGAAATCAATCAAGTTGGGGTATAACTACCTCTCAGACCTTGACTGAATAACATTTATAACGTTAAAACAGATATGACTACTTACTCGAATAACCAATACCATACAACTGCTTCTTCACTTTTAAACACATATATACTTTCTCTTTCTATTCTTACTAGATTTTATTCCTAGTCTTCCTTTTTGATTATACTATTCTATTTCTAAGTTCGTTTCCTTATCGACTTCTATATATTTTGATATGTTAATATTCTATCTCCTTAAATTCCCGGAAAAATTCGCCATAACCTCCTTTATACCGGGAGCATCGGGAAATTTCAAATAGCTTTCCCGGTCCTTCTCATCTCAAAAAGAAAAAGAAAAAGCCAAGAGGCTTGCCGATACGGCGCATAAAATCTCATATGGAAATTAAATACGTACCTTTTTGTCGGGCATTCTATTTATATACCTTCTAACACTTTATTCCAAACCTGTCTCCTGTATATTTATACCTGTCCAATCTATTTTAACTATACCAATCGTTTTAACTCAATTTGTTAATTAAACCTGTTACTTAACTTTTCAGTCTATTTCACCTTCATATTTGAACATGACATGTTCAAATATATTTTAACTACATATTAACAAATTCTAATTATACTCATACTCTCGTTTCCTTATCGACTTCTTATTCAAATTCCAATTCAATTCTATTTGAATTCTCTTTATTTAAACCTCATTTGAATTCTATTTTCAAATTCTATAGTTTAAAGTCCATTTGAATTCTATATTCAAATTCTATAGTTCTAAAGTCCATTTGAATTCTATATTCAAATTCTATAGTTTAAAGTCCATTTGAATTCTCTGCATTATTTATAAACAACGTTTATAACTTCAATTCAAATCCCTCCTTTCCATTTATAAACAACGTTTACAAATTCAATTCAAATCCCATATTTTCCTCTATAAACAAAGTTTATAAATTCGATTCAAATCCCATATTTTCCTTTATAAACAAAGTTTATAAATTCTATACTCGTTTTATATATCTTGAAAACAAGTAAATATTTCCTATAGTTCATTAAAAATTCAAATCCTATTTATAAAAATAGAATTCAATTTTTAAATCTCAAATACCCTTTCAGGGTATTTTATAAATCAATATCCCAAGCCCCAGTGATATTTAAACAATCCAATCAACCAATTTTCAATCATTTGATTTTTAACACATCATATATGAATATACATATGAAACCAAACAAACAACAAACAGATAATATATTTTTGAGGAATCCAGTTGGATTTCTCCAACCTGTTTTCCTGCATCCACAGATGTTAGCACATAAATAATACATATCCTGCTTCGAGGCAGGATATCGTGGTATAGAAGGTCATCCACTAATCATAGCGTGGGGCGTATAGGGTAATCATCCGCTATGAAACTGCGGGCATCCGCTAATGAAACTGCGGGAATCCAACCAATCATCAACCCAATATATATAATATATCCTAAATAACTAATATATATTTTAAAACAATTAGACAGCATTCAAACAAGCACAGACAATTATTTTTAACTATATAAAAATAATTTCTAAAGAAAAGGGTGAGTGAGGTTTACTCACCTTGTTTTTATTCGCGATCCACTCCTGTTTCTTTTCAAATTAATTCGAATCCTGCTTTAAAACTTTTTGCTAACTCTAACTTGTTCAGTCCATAGCTACAAAACCATCGTGACTTGCTTATCCCAATCGGACCTCATATAACACAATGTATATTATTAGCTTCCTTTTCCTTTTACCCTTTATATATTTTCCATTTACCTAAATAATTAAATAAATTTAATTACCTTAAATCCGTGTTTAATTTTTCCATCGTGACTCCAGCATCGCTATGCCATTTTGCTATTACATTTCTCGAACTCCATCAACACCCTTAGCCAAATCGTGAAATTATACTTGCTTCTCCCCAACGTCGACCCGTTTTTAACTCAGCATCACCTCTCTAGTTCACTTCATTTCCAGCAAACTAACATAGCCAAAACCTCAATGTGAACACACCATCACCCCTCAACCGAATTACTGCTTCATTTCAACCCAATACTGCAATGCCTCTGCCTCAAAACTTACAGTTCATCGTGTAGACAAGCCTCTTTCAAATGTCAGGTATTTCCTGTCATGCCTGAGCTCCAGCTTCCAGTTACCATGCCAGTACAACTGTCAGTACCTCAAGATCAGATCCGACCCCATAGACAACGCAACCACCAATATTGCAGATCGACCTCCTCTGTAAACTCCACTCAGAAATGATCGAACTCCCCAGCTTCCTCTGCGCTAACTAAACCTCTCAACCCGAAGTCAGTCATCCCCGAACTCTCTGCCGATGAACCCTAGCCTTGCCGTCAGTTAGAATCGAACGACCAAAATCCCTCTTCAACATCGCGAAGGACTTCAGGTAACGAATCCCGACCCCCAGTTTTTGGTTATTCCGAAGTTGACCTCACATTCGAACTCGAGTTGAGATTCAGCTCTCGCGACCATCGATTCAGACTTCCATCCCGTGCCCTAAATCCACGCACCAGCGAATACGATCGAACCCGAGGCTTACGAGCTCAAAGTCGAACTCGATTTGAAGAAAATATAGGGCGACCATTTTTTTGGGTTTTAGCTGAAGCTTTGATTTTGTTTTCAAATGAAGGAATCAAAGAATAGAAAGGATCGGCCCCTTTTTATTTAAAAAGGAGTGGTTCTGATTTTTACAAAGGAACTATATTTCTTTGGTTTTAAAGTTTGCCACTTGGTTTTGTTTTTATCCACATAAATTAAAATAAAATATCTCAGGGTTCTAAACTCCAATCGAACCACAACAACTAACACTTCTAGGGTAAAACCACTATTCTGAACCCACTGGGATAAGTATCGAAGTCCAGTTCGATCATCCGGAACAGATATTAATTTAAATTGATATGATTTAAATTTCCAACCAAATAAATTTCTTCGATAATAAATTAATATTATTATCGTTATAAATTCAAATAAAATTTCCCATTAATTATTTGAACTGTATTTAATTCAAATTAAATTTTGAATTCATCTAAATCCATTTTCGTATTCTGTTATTTTAATATATTCGATATTAAATCGAAATTGAATATTAAATCGGTAACTCAAATATAAAAATTCACTTATATTACCAAACCAATATTTAAATTAAATATTAAATATTCAAAAATTAACCCATAAGGATCCGGGTCATTACAATCTTCTCCACTTAAAATAATTTCGTCCTCGAAATTGCTAAGGTAGAAAAAGTGCTATAAACCCATTTATCTTCTCAAAACTTATTTATGTTGATACTCAACATTTCCAACTTCCTTATGTCTCTCTTTCGAATAAATCCTTATTCGATAACTCATCCCTTCGAATAACTATATTCGATAATCTCTCTATCGAATAACTAGATTCGAAAACCTTTCTTCGAATAAACTATATTCGATTTACTCTATTCAATTTACTCTATTTGATTTAACTCTTTTCAATTTTTTCTATTTGATTAGATCTTTTCACTTAACTCCTTCCGAATAAGCTATATTCGATAACTCCTTCGAATAACCAATATTCTATAACTCACTTCGATTAAACTAATCGATAACTCTTTTCGATTAAACTATAATCGATAACTCATTTCGATTAACAAATAATCGATAACTCCTTCGATTTACTAACAATCGATAACTCCTTCGATTTACTAATAATCGATAACTCCTTCCGAATAACTATATTCGATAACTCCTTTAATTCTATCCGAATAAACTAATATTCGATTTAACTCCACTCGCTTGACTCTAGATCGCAGCGATCACAATGGTTACGCCTGATTCCCTCAGGAAACATCCGACCGCCCTAGGCTATCTGCAGCCCTGCGAATTACGCTAGCAGTCGTATGAAATGGCAACTTATCCTGAGTAACTATGTTTGACTAACTCTATCTCAATTACTATATTCGATCAACTTTAATTGAATAACTAACATTCAATTAAATTCTAATTCGATTAACTATGTTCAATTTACCCTATCTGGTTAACTCTTAATTTGAATATCAAATATTCGATAAATTCCTATTTGAATAACAAATATTCAATTAACTCTACTGATTAACCCTAACTGATTAACTCTAACTAGTTAATTCTTACTCTAATCGATTTATTCTAACTCTAATCGACTTCTCCTATTCGAATAACTCCTATTGGATAACGTTTATTCATTTATAAAGATTTACTTTTAGTAACGGTTTTTCACTTTATAAATGTTCTCTTTAATAACGTTACTTCACCTATACAAGTGTTGTGTACCCCTTCTATTTAAAACCATCGGTGTTAAAAACCAATATCTCTCCTCTATATAAGTTCAGACCTATATATCCCATTTATCTAATGATAAATACCTAATTTAATTTATAAACTGTTATTTATAAATTTATCTCTTCTATTTATCTGTTAAAAACAGATTTCCATTTTCTATTCATCTTCTGAATATTCCTTTGATTAAATTCTATTTATTTAACAAATAAATATCTCATCTATAACATTCTATTTATTTTCTATAAATAAATATTTCCATTGAATCTATTTGTAAATGTTTTACAAATATTTCCCTTTTAAATTCTATTTGTAAATGTTTTTACAAATATTCCTCCTCCTATTTGTTTGCACATAACTTCCTTTGTATTTGTTTTACAAATATAATTTCTTTATTCATACCCAATTCATATTCACATTGATTTTACTCAATTTATTCATTTCGATCCATTTAACTTACTTAAGTTAAATTTAATTTCAATCATTCAAATTCCCATTAACTAGTTGCTAATTAACCGTTTTGCCTATTTCACCTTCATATTTGAATATAACTTGTTCAAATATATGTCAACTTAATTTTAAACTAATCTAATCATATTTTCAACTCGAGTTATATATTCGATTTCGAATATAAATTCTCGATCTCTTCCACTTATCCAAAACCCAATTTCGATTCAAATTTCCTTTGACAATTATTCTCCAATTTAGTTAATTCTATTTAACCATTTAAAATATGATTTTTATCTTAAAAATCATTTCACTTACTTCACTGGAGTTCATATTTATTTTATATCTCCAGTCTGGATTTTTCTAATGCCAAATTCGGATTTTATTTCCTAAAAATCCTTTTATTTATTTAATTAAACCGTTATGGTTTTATAATGGTTCTGGTGCTGCTTTTCTAAAAGTTTGATTTTGACATAACTCAAAATCTATACGACGAAATCCAGATTTTTCTCTTTCATTAGAAAACTATTGTTCAACCGGTCCCGACGATTCTTGTTTCAAAGAATTCCGACTTCAATCGAGTTCTGTATACTAAATTGAAGTTCGAATCGCCAATTTACGAACTGTCGCGCTATGGCGAGCTCGTTTTAATTATATTTATAAATATAAACGTTTTAGCCATTGTTTAAAATAAATTCAACTCCATTCTGATATATTTTCAATATATATCCAATCCATTTCACATAATATTCCTGATCTATTTCACTTCTAATATTCAAATCCTATATCTTAATTTAAAATATTCAAATTCCATTTGAATTTCTTTATTCAAACTCTATATTACTTCCTTCTATTCAATTTCTATTTGAGTTTCCTTTATTCAAATTCCATTTGAAATCCTTTATTCAATTTCTATTTAAATTCCTTCGTTCAATTTCTATTTGAAATCCTAATATTCCAATTTCTATTTGACTTTTCTTTATTCAAATCCATTTGAATTCCTTTGAATTCAAATTCCATTTCAATTTTTCTTATACAATTTCTATTTGAATTTTCTTTATTCAAATCCATTTTAATTCCTTTGAATTCAAATTCCAATTAACTCCTTTAAATTCTATATTCAAAGTCTATTTCAATTGCTATTTGAATTCTATATTCAAATTTATTTGAATTCTCTATATTGAATTTCTATTTGAAATCTATATTCCAATTCCCATTTCAAAATTCCTTTGAAGTTATATAAATATATAATTCAAAACATTTGAATTTTCAAACAACTTGTTTCTTTCAAACAAATTTCCATCAAAACTTTTCTAAGGCAACAATTCGTCACTTAGAAACTCGAAAATGAACACTGGTGATGTTGCGACCATCATCAGAATTATTTCCCAGCCACTGAAGTGAGTCCAGTGCTATATCACTTGACATTCATTTTGAAAAAAATATTTTCCCAAACTCCCAGGATTTTAAATTCTGAATTCTGGTTGGAATTCAATTTCAATTTATCTCATTTGTATATTTGATTTCATATACAAACTCTACTGGTTATATATCTATTTCTGTTTTATAATCTAATTTGATTATAATCCTAACAATCAACTTAACTATTTAAAAACAATATCGTGTCCAATCTCCTGTTCAAGTGTTTATAAACTCCTATCGACTTCGTGGCGTCCCACGATTCGACCAAAATTTATAATCCACTCAACAGACTAGTACACACAATATAAAACGGTTTTTATATCAAATAACAAATACGCTCTCTTGTATATATATACACTCAACTCATTCTAGGATACTACTGATCCTATCTCTAATGAGCACATTCCAACAAGCCTAGGTATTCGCTCAACCTAAGCTCTGATACCAACTGTAATGACCCAGATTTCCATAACATCTGAGTTGACTATATACATCATACGTCCAACCCAAATATCACGAAAATACGGAACATTTTTTTTTAGAAGAAAGAGATAGAAGAAAAGCAGAAATACCAACACAGAATCTCACATCGCAGCGGAACAAAATATAATATATCATATCTTTGAAATACAAAATCTTCACTGTATAACATACACTTATCAGAATACAACACTTACAACACAGCGGAACAATGCTCTATATAACTAACGCTGAAGCCTCCTGCTCCAAGCTCCTTTAGATAGATCTGTAAAATCCTGAACTACTTGACTGCCCGTACAAATTTAGGCACCCAAGAGTTTAGGTAGAACAAAACAAATAAACTCCGGGTCAGTCATGGGACTGGTATGAGTAAACAGTTTAAAACAGTTCAGAAAACTAAATGATATCTCATAAGACCACACCGTATAACACGGAACGGGTTTTTCCCTTATGAGAATCCAAACACTTGACTTATCTTTACATCAAAACTCTTTTGATATTATAATAATGTCTAAATCAAGTAGATAACAATCTAGTGGAACGTTTGCATCTCACGTTCCACATATATATACAAATCATAAACCGCAAGCACGTATTGGGTAATGGATTTCCAACTATGACAAGGTATGGAACCACCTTCCGCTGGTATATCTCTAGAGGAGAATACACCGAGTTCAACAAGAACATCTTGCAACTCAGCCACACATGACCGACCACTCATTTCGCTTGAGTGTATCGAATGTACATCACCAACGATTGGGATCAGCAACCGTTTCCCGAATGGGACAGCATCGACAATAGATTTTTAGAAGTAAATGAAACTCTAGATCAGGTGATTATACACCCTAATAGGTGCAACCTACATAGCCATGCTGCTTGCCCGATTTCTGTCATTTACCGGTTGATGAGGCTAGAAGCTACGCTTTATCATCACACCAGATTCACTTCGAATGCCACATCATCAAATCCATCAAATCACCGATTGACGTCCTCAACAGTACATTACGTGTTAGCTAAAAGAAGTTTCCTTCTCCGCTTCCACTCTTGGTACAGTTGAAGAAATCAATGTACGTGACCTTTCTGGAAATACTCTGTCAGACATTCATCCATACAAGTCACCCAGGAACAGGATGAACTGAAGGCACTATTTCTATTAATAGAAAAAGTCCTTGCACTCTACTCCGTCTTCGATTATCTTTATATAATCTGATTCGCACGCTACTGCCGATATGGAGTGGTTCTTCGGATAATAATCCAACCGGTCTCTCCATATTGACAACGATGGTCAAAACTCCGATAGTCTGTGATTTAACTATCGAATAAAAACAAGTGTTTCGATAGTCGATGATTTAACTATCGAATAAAACAAGTGTTCATCCAAACATCCAACAATCAGTGAGCCTTTAATTAATATTCCATTAATTAAATCTCTACTTTATTTCTTTATCAATATTTGTTAACCAAATATTTTCAATAACCATATTGGCCTTTTACGTTATTTGGAAAACATTTCCGAATATCGCCTTCTTTATTTTCTAACTTTAGAAATATTTATTATTCAATTTCCAAGCTTACATTTATTTGGGTTAAACCGGATGTTGTGTAAAACATCGGTACGACAACCCAAATACTATATTCAACTAACTCTCATTCAACATTTCTCTTCGAGCCTGAAATCTTACTGTTTATCTGTTAATAATGAAATCAATCAAGTTGGGGTATAACTAGCTCTCGGACCTTGACTGAATAACATTTATAACGTCAAAACAGATATGACTACTTACTCGAATAAACAATACCATACAACTACTTCTTCACTTTTAAACACATATATACTTTCTCTTTCTATTCTTACTAGATTTTATTCCTAGTCTTCCTTTTTTATTATACTATTCTATTTCTAAGTTCGTTTCCTTATCGACTTCTATATATTTTGATAGGTTAATTTCTAACTATCAAATTATCTTAAAAATATTCTATCTCCTTAAATTCCCGGAAAAATTCGCCATAACCTCCTTTATACCGGGAGCACCGGGAAATTTCAAATAGCTTTCCCTGTCCTTCTCATCTAAAAAGAAAAAGCCAAGCGGCTTGCCGATACGTTGCATAAAATCTCATATGGAAATTAAATACGTACCTTTTTGTCGGGCATTCTATTTATATACCTTCTAACACTTTATTCCAAACCTGTCTCCTGTATATTTATACCTGTCCAATCTATTTTAACTATACCAATCGTTTTAACTCAATTTGTTAATTAAACCTGTTACTTAACTTTTCAGTCTATTTCACCTTCATATTTGAACATGACATGTTCAAATATATTTTAACTACATATTAACAAATTCTAATTATACTCATACTCACGTTTCCTTATCGACTTCTTATTCAAATTCCAATTCAATTCTATTTGAATTCTCTTTATTTAAACCTCATTTGAATTCTATTTTCAAATTCTATAGTTTAAAGTCCATTTGAATTCTATATTCAAATTCTATAGTTCTAAAGTCCATTTGAATTCTATATTCAAATTCTATAGTTTAAAGTCCATTTGAATTCTCTGCATTATTTATAAACAACGTTTATAACTTCAATTCAAATCCCTCCTTTCCATTTATAAACAACGTTTACAAATTCAATTCAAATCCCATATTTTCCTTTATAAACAAAGTTTATAAATTCGATTCAAATCCCATATTTTCCTTTATAAACAAAGTTTATAAATTCTATACTCGTTTTATATATCTTCAAAACAAGTAAATATTTCCTATAGTTCATTAAAAATTCAAATCCTATTTATAAAAATAGAATTCAATTTTTAAATCTCAAATACCCTTTCAGGGTATTTTATAAATCAATATCCCAAGCCCCAGTGATATTTAAACAATCCAATCCACCAATTTTCAATCATTTGATTTTTAACACATCATATATGAATATACATATGAAACCAAACAAACAACAAGCAGATAATATATTTTTGAGGAATCCAGTTGGATTCCTCCAACCTGTTTTCCTGCATCCACAGATGTTAGCACATAAATAATACCTATCCCGCTTCGAGGCAGGATATCGCGGTATAGAAGGTCATCCACTAATCATAGCGTGGGGGCATATAGGTTAATCATCCGCTATGAAACTGCGGGCATCCGCAAATGAAACTGCGGGAATCCAACCAATCATCAACCCAATATATATAATATATCCTAAATAACTAATATATATTTTAAAACAATCAGACAGCATTCAAACAAGCACAGACAATTACTTTTAACTATATAAAAATAATTTCTAAATAAAAGGGTGAGTGTGGTTTACTCACCTTGTTTTTATTCGCGATCCACTCCTGTTTCTTTTCAAATTAATTCGAATCCTGCTTTAAAACTTTTTGCTAACTCTAACTTGTTCAGTCCATAGCTACAAAACCATCGTGACTTGCTTATCCCAATCGGACCTCATATAACACAATGTATATTATTAGCTTCCTTTTCCTTTTACCCTTTATATATTTTCCATTTACCTAAATAATTAAATAAATTTAATTACCTTAAATCCGTGTTTAATTCTTCCATCGTGACTCCAGCATCACTATGCCATTTTGCTATTACATTTCTCGAACTCCATCAACACCCTTAGCCAAATCCTGAAATTATACTCGCTTCTCCCTAACGTCGACCCGTTTTTAACTCAGCATCACCTCTCTAGTTCACTTCGTTTCCAGCAAACTAACATAGCCAAAACCTCAATGTGAACACACCATCACCCCTCAACCGAATTACTGCTTCATTTCAACCCAATATTGCAATGCCTCTGCCTCAAAACTTACAGTTCATCGTGTAGACAAGCCTCTTTCAAATGTCAGGCATTTCCTGTCATGCCTGAGCTCCAGTTTCCAGTTACCATGCCAGTACAACTGTCAGTACCTCAAGATCAGATCCGACCCCATAGACAACGCAACCACCAATATTGCAGATCGACCTCCTCTGTAAACTCCACTCAGAAATGATCGAACTCCCCAGCTTCCTTTGCGCTAACTAAACCTCTCAACCCGAAGTCAGTCATCCCCGAAATCTCTGCCGATGAACCCTAGCCTTGCCGTCAGTTAGAATCGAACGACCTAAATCCCTCTTCAACATCGCGATGGACTTCAGGAAACGAATCTCGACCCCCAGTTTTTGGTTATTCCGAAGTCGACCTCACATTCGAACTCGAGTTGAGATTCAGCTCTCGCGACCATCGATTCAGACTTCCATCCCGTGCCCTAAATCCATGCACCAACGAATACGATCGAACCCGAGGCTTACGAGCTCAAAGTCGAACTCGATTTGAAGAAAATATAGGGCGGCCATTTTTTTGGGTTTCTGAAGCTTTGATTTTGTTTTCAAATGAAGGAATCAAAGAATAGAAAGGATCGGCCCCTTTTTATTTAAAAAGGAGTGGTTCTGATTTTTACAAAGGGACTATATTTCTTTGGTTTTAAAGCTTGCCACTTGGTTTTGTTTTTATCCACATAAATTAAAATAAAATATCTCAGGGTTCTAAACTCCAATCGAACCACAACAACTAACACTTCTAGGGTAAAACCACTATTCTGAACCGACTGGGATAAGTATCGAAGTTTTGACGATTGGTAATTTCACTCGATCCGAACCGGTCGCTAAACCGACCCAGGCCGTTCGAAACCCCTTATCGTTTTGAGAACAAGACAAAATCAGAACGCAGACGGAGAACATTTCATTGTATATCACAACAATGCATCAGATTACAAGAATATACAGAGTATAAATGAATAAACATTACACAGAAATATCAGAGATTTAAGTTACATTTAAATACATAGCAGCGGAAAATAATACAATACACAACTAGAAGAGATATACGGATACAAAGCTTTCCGGATATCGTTCCAGCTGTAAACCAGGATCCTGTGAATATAAATCTGCAAAACCAAAACTACTAGCTGCCCGTGTGGAAAATAGGGGCACCCAGAGTTTAGGTCAAAACAATAAACTCCAGGTCAGTCATGTGACTGGTGTGAGAACTAAAACAGCTATTAATCTTTATTTTAAAGTTAGGTAAATCAAGGGACCACGCCGTATAACACGGAACGGGTTTCCTCCCAAGAATACCAGTGCATTAAACAAACAGCGCAATGCTAAATAAAGAAAAATGAAGCTGTTATAAGACCCAGGTCCTATCACACAATGCAACGCAAGCCGGGGGATAGGGTTTTCCCTTATAACAGCCAAAGAATGCTTGATACGTTTAAAACAAATCATTTGATACTATAATAAGTGCATAGTGTATAAAACAACTTCAAATCATAAGTATCAATCATAGGCGGCATGGGTACCATATATTATGTCGCCGTACTAGTTCTACAATTAAAACCGCAAATGTCACGTATTTGGAAATTGGATTACCGTCTATGAACCGAGGCAAAAGATAGTCCTCAACCGATTCGAGACTTTCTAGCCCGAGCCTCAGGACCCAGACTCAGGTGGGCCCTTGGATCGTCAGGGCCGATCCACCGATGTGGATTAAACTTAAACCCTGAACATGCGTTCCCCCGCCCTATGGGGCGTAAATGAGCCAACGAATGACTCCATCGGACCCGGATCGTCCGATCAAACCGAGGCGCCTCGCAACAGCAACAACCACATAAGTCAAACTCGTCAGGGCGTGTAAAACCACTGATGCCACTTCTAACTAGAAAGAAACGCATGCCCTCCCTGAGGTCTGTCTCCCGTTTTTGGTTCATACCGGGTGTGAAACTCGCGAAGTAAACGTTACACAAAGCTATGCCACACAGGCCGTGCTTTGATCGTCACCACAAGACTTTGCTTTTCAACAGAAGCCTCGATCAATTGCCACTTAGGCATGCCACATAGGCAATTCACTCCATGCGTTTGATATCCATCAATATATAACCCCTGAGCCCGTACGTCTCAGAGAAGGGCGTTAAGCAAGAGAATAAATTCTCTGCCGCCAAACAGATATATATTTAATAGAGATCAATCACACGGACTAAAATCCAATGTCAGACACACAGTCCATTTACAAGTTCGCCCTGGGTCTGAACGAAACCGGGGGCACCTAGTACCCCGCATATCCATCGATCTCCAAGTACGTCTGGACGATCACTAACTGTTTCCTTCTTCTTGGGTGTACAGCCCAATCAAGATCATCAGTAATTACCCAAACGACGTGAAGACTTCTGGTCTTCGACCACCGTCTTCATCTTTGACTTATCGTCGTATCAGTTATTCAGAATGGGATAAACCCGGTCTTTCCGAATAACTCGCGTATATTTTAAATAAGTGTTACACAAACACAACATACGCCTCATTCCAATTTATCAGTCTCTAACCATAAATTAATCAAGAGAATAATTCCCCAAATATTAACCCCGAAGGCCGAAACCAACATCAGATCAATATCCAGAAAACCATTCTGCTTCGCTAACCGACAGTTAGTTTCTAAATTTCACATTCATAGGGAGAGGTTCTCATTAATTTTATCAAAGATAAATTCCTTGAATTTATTCTTTAATCTTCTTTTGAATTTTGATTCAACTAGTCGGAATTAACGAAACTTACCGAAGTAATCATTTGTTTTAATTTTCCAATCCCCACCTATTTATCCCATGAAGTAAAACTGGTAATACTTCATATCTAACACCACGGTGTTATCGGTAAATTCAATTACCCTTTCACGTTCAAATCTAATTAAAGATTTAACTATCGCCTGGAGTAAAAACTGGTGATACTCCATTCTCGATTTTCAATCTAATTAAAGATTCATTAAAACTGCACTTAGTTTTAATCTGTGACTGGGTTAAAGAATCAGTGTCATTTAAAACACGGTTCACGATAAACCCAAAATCACATCATATTAATTATTGGGTTAAAGAACAAGTGTTATTTAAAACACTGTTCACGATAAACCCAAAAATCAATATCAATTCAATTCCAATTAAATATCATTTAATTGGCATACTTCATTATATCTAAATAGAAAGATTTAATCTTTTCTCAACTGGGTTCAAGAACAGTGTTAGTGAAGCCACCATTCACGACAAACCCAAATCACATTTGATATTCAATACAAGGCTCTGAATAGAAAATATATCGGCTTATATTCAACATCAAATTCTACGATTAACAAATGTCGTATTGGAAATAACGATATAAATATATATATCTTTCAAATTTCCATAACAACATCTGTATAATCCCGAATTCCAACATCGAAATATTCCGAAGACAATTTCGATTCAAATCCACTCCAATGCAATCATTGGAAATTCTGGTTATTTTTAAAACCCTTTTCAAATTCAATTTATTTATTTAAAAATAAATAGAATTATAATTCTAGTTCAAAACTAGTTCATTTCGATAAAAATCTATTTTTATCTTCTCAAATATGGGATTTTTCATCCCAGTTCTTTCTAAATCATTTCTTATGATTTTACAAAAATTATTACTATTTTTAATTATTTTATCAAGGCCCGTACAGTCGATTTCCATCAACGGTCATCGAACTGCACTTACAGCGACCTTTTTCAAATTTGATTTGGACATAATTCCAAATCCAACCGTTAGATTTCAAGTTTCTAATATTCGTTAGAAAGCTCTTTTCGATACGAACCCAACGGTTCCGATTTCAGGAGAATCCGACGGTCGGATCTCCCGTAATGTCCGTTTGAAATAAATGGTCGAAATTCGCGAACTGCCGCGGCGCGGCGCGTTCTATTCAGGCAATTATATTATATATATATAATATATATATATAATATACTTCGTCGATTTCCTTTTAAAACGTGCTTTATAAATCGTTTTAAATTCGCTTTCAAAATGGTTTCAACTTCATATCCCATTTCAAATCAAAATTGAATATTTCAATATAAATTCATTTCAAATTCATTTCAAATTGATTTCAATTCAAATTGATTTCTAATTCAATTTCAGTTTGTTTTCAATTCAATTCAATTTCTATTCGAATTCATTTCAAAATGATTTCAATTCTATTCGAATTCATTTCAAATTCATTTCAAAAACGATTTCAATTCTATTCGAATTCATTTGAAAACGATTTCAATTATATTCGAATTCATTTCAAAACGATTTCAATTCTATTCGAATTCATTTCAAAACGATTTCAATTCTATTCGAATTCATTTCAAAACGATTTCAATTCTATGCGAATTCCAAACCCTTTCAGTTTATTTCGAATTTCAAATCAATTCAATTAAATTCGAATTTCAATTCACTTTAATATTCACTTCAATTTGAATAAAATCGATATAAATATCGTTCACGTCAAAATGGCGTCAATCTATCAACGCGGCTTCATATATTTCAATTTTCAAATATTCTACTTCAAATATTTCTTTTTCAAATATCTCTATTCAAATATTTCATTTCAAATATTTCTATTTCAAAACTGGAATGAGGCCCAAACAATTACCATATAATGTTGATTATATGGATTTTCTACAACACATGTATACAATAACAACGATGAATAATCAACCATCATCCAAAGTGCATTCTACACTGTATAAGCATCGAATCTAAATATTCAACGCTTATAGCAGCCTGTCAATCAATCGATTGACATACAACTAATTATTGGGATTAGTGTACGTCAAATATCATCCCAATACCCGTGTGGGGTTTCAAACAATCAAATACAGATTTTATTTGTGCAGTTGGGCGATGTGTAAAATTTATCGTCCCAATAAATGTCCTTCAAATAGGTGTACATAAACAAACCGTCCGGTTTGTAAATGAATATTTATTCATTCTCCTTCACGTTAAAAATTATATTTTTAACGATCAAACTATTTTATTTTAACACATGAAATTTTATTCAGTTCATTTTCAAAATAAAAATGATATTTTTATTTTTCTAACTTATTTTAGAAAATTCCGGCGGCATAACGGCACGATACTAGAAACGGGACGAGGCCTAGCCTTATCCCCGGTCTAGTGAAGGCCCACGCCATTCACACATCAATCAAATCAATTTCATTTCACCAAACAATTCAATTCAAACCAAATAATCTAACTAACTACTCAACCAAACAATTAAACAAACAAGCCATCCATGGTCTGTGGATGACGGGTGTCGGGTGCTACTAAACACCGTCTGCATCCTAGTATATATATATATATATAACTAGAAAAGAAATTGAAAGGTGAGAAATTCTCACCGAGGGGTCCACTCCGCCATTATTTATTTCTGAATGGTCTGGATTCTGTTTTGCTGTCGGTCACTTCCATCGCACTGTTCATAATAAAAATCACATTTTTATTTCACTATATATATAATAAAAATCAGATTTTTATTTCGCTACATATATAAAAATTATATTTTTATATTCTCTGTTATATAAAAATTCTATTTTCAATCCGCTACTTATATAAAAATCAAATTTTTAACTTCACTTCATATATATAAAAATCGAATTTTTATTTCGCTACAACGTATATTTTTACTGTGCTAAAAATTATATCTTTACTTTCATAAAGATTATATTTTTACTTTCATAAAGATCTCCTCTCTTTCAAATAAAAAATCTCATTTTTATATCAATAAAAATCGCTTCTTTTCACAATAAAAATCACTTCTTTTATATGCTAATCATATAAATAAAAATTACCTCTCTTATATGCTAATTGCATTTTTCGTATTTTATAAATAAAAATCCAATTTTTCTTTTGTACATTCGATAAAAATTGTGTTTTTATTTTCACACCTTCCATATAAAAAATTAGTTCCTTTCTTGATTAAAAATCCTTCCTTTTCTTCATTAGTTTTTAACACAAAAACTGATTTTTTTTCCATATGTTCTTAACACAAAAACTGATTATTAACTTATAAATAAATAAATAAAATGAGAAAACTCACTTTCTTTCAGTTTTTGGCTCAATGGGGTCCCACAGGGGGATGACGCGTCGGAATTTGGACTGGAGGAGGTCGGAGGGCGGTTGCAGGTGGCGCCTGTGTCTGCAGCATGGTGGAGGTGCTCGTGCAGGTCGGAGGCGGTGCTCCGGTGGTCTGGTGGGCGTCGCGTCGTCGAGACTCGCGGGGCTGAGCGGATTCCTTCGCATGGAGGAGGAGAGAGAAACAAGGGCGGAGGGGTTGGTGGCACCGGTCAGAGGAGGTGGTGGCGGGCTTCCGGCGAGGTGGGTGGCGTTGAGGAGAAGGGCGACGAGGGGCAACGGGTTACGGGTCTGCAATTTTGAAAAAGGGGGCGCATTTGGATCTGAGGAAATAATTTAGGGCTTACCCCTTTATATATATTTTAATTATTTATTTTATTTTAATTTCCAAAAGCAACTTTTTATTTCGATTTCAAAATCGAACCCACCGACTGTCGTCCATAGCATTTTACCCCCATTCCGAACACAATGGGATATGTGTCGCAGGCTGATTCGGTCGTTTCGATCAGTTTCCGTTGAATTTACATTTAAATCATTATATTGAATTTCAAACGTACATTTCAAATTACCGGGGCCACATACTAACTAGAAAAATTCCCGAAAAATATTTTCTAGCTTCGTATTGACGATACGGTCCTAACAAAACTAGTTTCGCCGAATTCTTAGACTGTTTGAAAAATGGCCATTTTCCAGTCGATTAAATTCAACTGAAATGGTCAAAACGCGTTTTCCTTTGCCACGCTCACATATTGATTCGAAAAATTATGAAATTTGGAATCTAGCAATAACTTTACATCACGGACCCAACAAAAGTGGTTTCGTCGAAATCTGAGGTCGTTTGCAAAATTCCCATTTTTAAGGGCCTGAATTCCATAGCGACAATTCAGAATTTTCAATTGGACATATCTTTTGATTCCCGCTATGAAATTTGGATTTTTCGGATTCGTTGGAAAGATATTCACAATTAGATCCAATTGTTTTTGGTTTCACTAAAATCCGGATTGTTTTGCACCCGGTATGTTCAATTGAAGTTTGAAATCGAATTATCGAACTACCGCGCCATTTTCAATTCCTTTTATAATTATATATAATTATTTATATTCTAACGACGACGCGTATAATATATACGTTCTATTATATTCAAAATAAATTTCTCGTTGTTTTTATTTAAAATAATTCATTTTAAATAATCAAAATTCGCTAAAATTGCCAAAATAAAAATTTTAAACTTGCCCAGATTTTCGGGTTGTTACAATCTCCCCCACTTAAAACTTTTCTTCCCCGAAAAGGAACAAAGTCGAAAGTGGTTTGATCAATCAATACTACGTTCGATCTGGCTTCCATTCTCCAACTTTTCAGTTTCTGAGAATTTTCAAAAATTTGGCTAACACCCTAAATTTTCGAAAAATTTCGCCATAACCTCCATTGCACCGGGAGCCACGGGAAAATCCCGAAATTGCCATATAAGCCTTCTGATCTCAAAAAGAAAAAGAAAAAGCCAAGCGGCTAGCCAATAGGCTCATAAAATCGTCATCACCCAAACAAAACAGTAAATTATGTAGTAAACACGTACCTATTTGTCGGGCAAACAAATTTTATTCTTCGGCTCTAGCCTCCTTGCTATGACCTGTTCAATGCAAGTACATGTATATGCAAGCAAATGCGACCAATTTTCAATAAAATTCAATATTTGATTCAATTGGGCTATATGGTACAAATTTTAATAAATCAACCAATAATCAACAACACAACCATCAATCAATTAGTTGATTAGCTTTTGAAATTCATAACTTTGATATATAGTCAAAAATCACATTTTTGATGCCAAATCATAACAATAAGCCCTATCTAATTTTGGTTCTCACACCAGTCAATAGGAGATATATAAATATCACACCTTCGACACTCGAACACTAATTCTGATGATGTAGCTACAATCATCAGAATCATCTTCGGGCGACTAGAGTGTGAATCTATATCTATCCAGTATATTAAAATTTCAAATACACGTTTGCAAGGCGCATATGCAAAATCTTTATATACTGGACTGTCCAAATCAATATAAACTAAATAATCAAATACGAATAATTGATTTTAAATTTTCAAAACAAAATTGTTTCCATTTGAAAAATATACTCTTCACACTCGTTCTAGGATACTACTGATCCTATCTCTAACGAGTCATTCTAATTGGATATTACTAATCCAATATCTGATGAATTCTTTCGTATGGTTCTAATGTGTCTTATTCTCTGAGCTTTGTAAACCAAAGCTCTGATACCAACTGTGACGATCGGGAATTTCGCTCGATCCGAACCGGTCGCTAAACCGACCCAGACCGTTCGAAACCCCTTATCGTTTTGAGAACAAGACAAAATCAGAACGCAGACGGAGAACATTTCATTGTATATCACAACAATGCATCAGATTACAAGAATATACATAGTATAAATGAATAAACATTACACAGAAATATCAGAGATTTAAATTACATTTAAATACATAGCAGCGGAAAATAATACAATACACAACTAGAAGAGATATATGGATACAAAGCTTTCCGGATATCGTTCCAGCTGTAAACCAGGATCCTGTGAATATAAATCTGCAAAACCAAAACTACTAGCTGCCCGTGTGGAAAATAGGGGCACCCAGAGTTTAGGTCAAAACAATAAACTCCAGGTCAACATGTGACTGGTGTGAGAACTAAAACAGCTATTAATCTTTATTTTAAAGTTAGGTAAATCAAGGGACCATGCCGTATAACACGGAACGGGTTTCCTCCCAAGAATACCAGTGCATAAAACAAACAGCGCAATGCTAAATAAAGAAAAATGAAGCTGTTATAAGACCCAGGTCCTATCACACAATGCAACGCAAGCCGGGGGATAGGGTTTTCCCTTATAACAGCCAAAGAATGCTTGATACGTTTAAAACAAATCATTTGATACTATAATAAGTGCATAGTGTATAAAACAACTTCAAATCATAAGTATCAATCATAGGCGGCATGGGTACCATATATCATGTCGCCGTACTAGTTCAACAATTAAAACCGCAAATGTCACGTATTTGGAAATTGGATTTCCGTCTATGAACCGAGGCAAAAGATAGTCCTCAACCGATTCGAGACTCTCTAGCCCGAGCCTCAGGACCCAGACTCAGGTGGGCCCTTGGATCGTCAGGGCCGGTCCACCGATGTGGATTAAACTTAAACCCTGAACATGCATTCCCCCGCCCTATGGGGCGTAAATGAGCCAACGAATGACTCCATCGGACCCGGATCGTCCGATCAAACCGAGGCGCCTCGCAACAGCAACAACCACATAAGTCAAACTCGCCAGGGCATGTAAAACCACTGACGCCACTTCTAACTAGAAAGAAACGCATGCCCTCCCTGAGGTCTGTCTCCCGTTTTTGGTTCATACCGGGTGTGAAACTCGCGAAGTAAACGTTACACAAAGCTATGCCACACAGGCCGTGCTTTGGTCGTCACCACAAGACTTTGCTTTTCAATAGAAGCCTCGATCAATTGCCACTTAGGCATGCCACACAGGTAATTCACTCCAGGCGTTTGATATCCATCAATATATAACCCCTGAGCTCGTACGTCTCAGAGAAGGGCGTTAAGCAAGAGAATAAATTCTCTGCCGCCAAACAGATATATATTTAATAGAGATCAATCACACGGACTAAAATCCAATGTCAGACACACAGTCCATTTACAAGTTCGCCCTGGGTCTGAACGAAACCGGGGGCACCTAGTACCCCGCATATCCATCGATCTCCAAGTACGTCTGGACGATCACTAACTGTTTCCATCTTCTTGGGTGTACAGCCCAATCAAGATCATCAGTAATTACCCAAACGACGTGAAGACTTCTGGTCTTCGACCACCGTCTTCATCTTTGACTTATCGTCGTATCAGTTATTCAGAATGGGATTAACCCGGTCTTTCCGAATAACTCGCGTATAATTTAAATAAGTGTTACACAAACACAACATACGCCTCATTCCAATTTATCAGTCACTAACCATAAATTAATCAAGAGAATAATTCCCCAAATATTAACCCCGAAGGCCGAAACCAACATCAGATCAATATCCAGAAAACCATTCTGCTTCGCTAACCGACAGTTAGTTTCTAAATTTCACATTCATAGGGAGAGGTTCTCATTAATTTTATCAAAGATAAATTCCTTGAATTTATTCTTTAATCTTCTTTTGAATTTTGATTCAACTAGTCGGGATTAACGAAACTTACCGAAGTAATCATTTGTTTTAATTTTCCAATCCCCACCTATTTATCCCATGAAGTAAAACTGGTAATACTTCATATCTAACACCACGGTGTTATCGGTAAATTCAATTACCCTTTCACGTTCAAATCTAATTAAAGATTTAACTATCGCCTGGAGTAAAAACTGGTGATACTCCATTCTCGATTTTCAATCTAATTAAAGATTCATTAAAACTGCACTTAGTTTTAATCTGTGACTGGGTTAAAGAATCAGTGTCATTTAAAACACGGTTCACGATAAACCCAAAATCACATCATATTAATTATCGGGTTAAAGAACAAGTGTTATTTAAAACACTGTTCACGATAAACCCAAAAATCAATATCAATTCAATTCCAATTAAATATCATTTAATTGGCATACTTCATTAAATCTAAATAAAAAGATTTAATCTTTTCTCAACTGGGTTCAAGAACAGTGTTAGTGAAGACACCATTCATGACAAACCCAAATCACATTTGATATTCAATACAAGGCTCTGAATAGAAAATATATCGGCTTATATTCAACATCAAATTCTACGATTAACAAATGTCGTATTGGAAATAACGATATAAATATATATATCTTTCAAATTTCCATAACAACATCTGTATAATCCCGAATTCCAACATCGAAATATTCCGAAGACAATTTCGATTCAAATCCACTCCAATGCAATCATTGGAAATTCTGGTTATTTTTAAAACCCTTTTCAAATTCAATTTATTTATTTAAAAATAAATAGAATTATAATTCTAGTTCAAAACTAGTTCATTTCGATAAAAATCTATTTTTATCTTCTCAAATATGGGATTTTTCATCCCAGTTCTTTCTAAATCATTTCTTATGATTTTACACAAATTATTACTATTTTTAATTATTTTATCAAGGCCCGTACAATCGATTTCCATCAACGGTCATTGAACTGCACTTACAGCGACCTTTTTCAAATTTGATTTGGACATAATTCCAAATCCAACCGTTAGATTTCAAGTTTCTAATATTTGATAGAAAGCTCTTTTCGATACGAACCCAACGGTTCCGGTTTTAGGAGAATCCGACGGTTGGATCTCCCGTAATGTCCGTTTGAAATAAATGGTCGAAATTCGCGAACTGCCGCGGCGCGGCGCGTTCTATTCAGGCCATTATATTATATATATAATATATATAATATATACTTCGTCGATTTCCTTTTAAAACGTGCTTTATAAATCGTTTTAAATTCGTTTTCAAAATGGTTTCAACTTCATATCCCATTTCAAATCAAAATTGAATATTTCAATATAAATTCATTTCAAATTCATTTCAAATTGATTTCAATTCAAATTGATTTCTAATTCAATTTCAGTTTGTTTTCAATTCAATTCAATTTCAATTCGAATTCATTTCAATTCAATTTCTATTCGAATTCATTTCAAAATGATTTCAATTCTATTCGAATTCATTTCAAATTCATTTCAAAAACGATTTCAATTCTATTCGAATTCATTTCAAAACGATTTCAATTCTATTTGAATTCATTTCAAAACGATTTCAATTCTATTCGAATTCATTTCAAAACGATTTCAATTCTATTCGAATTCACTTCAAAACGATTTCAATTCTATGCGAATTCCAAACCCTTTCAGTTTATTTCGAATTTCAAATCAATTCAATTAAATTCGAATTTCAATTCACTTTAATATTCACTTCAATTTGAATAAAATCGATATAAATATCGTTCACGTCAAAATGGCGTCAATCTATCAACGCGGCTTCATATATTTCAATTTTCAAATATTCTACTTCAAATATTTCTTTTTCAAATATCTCTATTCAAATATTTCATTTCAAATATTTCTATTTCAAAACTGGAATGAGGCCCAAACAATTACCATATAATGTTGATTATATGGATTTTCTACAACACATGTATACAATAACAACGATGAATAATCAACCATCATCCAAAGTGCATTCTACACTGTATAAGCATCGAATCTAAATATTCAACGCTTATAGCAGCCTGTCAATCAATCGATCGACATACAACTAACTATTGGGATTAGTGTACGTCAAATATCATCCCAATACCCGTGTGGGGTTTCAAACAATCAAATACAGATTTTATTTGTGCAGTTGGGCGATGTGTAAAATTTATCGTCCCAATAAATGTCCTTCAAATAGGTGTACATAAACAAACCGTCCGGTTTGTAAATGAATATTTATTCATTCTCATTCACGTTAAAAATTATATTTTTAACGATCAAACTATTTTATTTTAACACATGAAATTTTATTCAGTTCATTTTCAAAATAAAAATGATATTTTTATTTTTCTAACTTATTTTAGAAAATTCCGGCGGCATAACGGCACGATACTAGAAACGGGACGAGGCCTAGCCTTATCCCCGGTCTAGTGAAGGCCCACGCCATTCACACATCAATCAATTCAATTTCATTTCACCAAACAATTCAATTCAAACCAAATAATCTAACTAACTACTCAACCAAACAATTAAACAAACAAGCCATCCATGGTCTGTGGATGACGGGTGTCGGGTGCTACTAAACACCGTCTGCATCCTAGTATATATATATATAACTAGAAAAGAAATTGAAAGGTGAGAAATTCTCACCGAGGGGTCCACTCCGCCATTATTTATTTCAGAATGGTCTGGATTCTGTTTTGCTGTCGGTCACTTCCATCGCACTGTTCATAATAAAAATCACATTTTTATTTCACTATATATATAATAAAAATCAGATTTTTATTTCGCTACATATATAAAAATTATATTTTTATATTCTCTGTTATATAAAAATTCTATTTTCAATCCGCTACTTATATAAAAATCAAATTTTTAACTTCACTTCATATATATAAAAATCGAATTTTTATTTCGCTACAACGTATATTTTTACTGTGCTAAAAATTATATCTTTACTTTCATAAAGATTATATTTTTACTTTCATAAAGATCTCCTCTCTTTCAAATAAAAAATCTCATTTTTATATCAATAAAAATCGCTTCTTTTCACAATAAAAATCACTTCTTTTATATGCTAATCATATAAATAAAAATTACCTCTCTTATATGCTAATTGCATTTTTCGTATTTTATAAATAAAAATCCAATTTTTCTTTTGTACATTCGATAAAAATTGTGTTTTTATTTTCACACCTTCCATATAAAAAATCAGTTCCTTTCTTGATTAAAAATCCTTCCTTTTCTTCATTAGTTTTTAACACAAAAACTGATTTTTTTCCATATGTTCTTAACACAAAAACTGATTATTAACTTATAAATAAATAAATAAAATGAGAAAACTCACTTTCTTTCAGTTTTTGGCTCAGTGGGGTCCCACAGGGGGATGACGCGTCGGAATTTGGACTGGAGGAGGTCGGAGGGCGGTTGCAGGTGGCGCCTGTGTCTGCAGCATGGTGGAGGTGCTCGTGCAGGTCGGAGGCGGTGCTCCGGTGGTCTGGTGGGCGTCGCGTCGTCGAGACTCGCGGGGCTGAGCGGATTCCTTCGCATGGAGGAGGAGAGAGAAACAAGGGCGGAGGGGTTGGTGGCACCGGTCAGAGGAGGTGGTGGCGGGCTTCCGGCGAGGTGGGTGGCGTTGAGGAGAAGGGCAACGAGGGGCAACGGGTTACGGGTCTGCAATTTTGAAAAAGGGGGCGCATTTGGATCTGAGGAAATAATTTAGGGCTTACCCCTTTATATATTTTAATTATTTATTTTATTTTAATTTCCAAAAGCAACTTTTTATTTCGATTTGAAAATCTGAAACGACTCGTAACTTCCCCGTAAAGGAAAGCGTCGGATAGTTCGAGAACAAACCACAACAGAACACAAACAGAAGAACATTTCATTGTATATTACAACAATGCATCAGATTACAAGAATATACAGAGTATAAATGAATATTACACAGAAATATCAGAGATTTAAATTACATTTAAATACATAGCAGCGGAAAATAATACAATACACAACTAGAAGAGATATACGGATACAAAGCTTTCCGGATATCGTTCCAGCTATAAACCAGGATCCTGTGAATATAAATCTGCAAAACCAAAACTACTAGCTGCCCGTGTCAAAATAAGGGCACCCAGAGTTTAGGTTAAAACAATAAACTCCAGGTCAGTCATGGGACTGGTGTGAGAACTAAAACAGTTATTAATCTTTATTTTTAAAGATAGGTAAATCAAGGGACCACGCCGTATAACACGGAACGGGTTTCCTCCCAAGAATACCAGTGCATAAAACAAACAGCGCAATGCTAAATAAAGAAAAATGAAGCTGTTATAAGACCCAGGTCCCATCACACAATGCAACGCAGCCGAGGATAGGGTTTTTCCCTTATAACAGCCAAGAATGCTTGATACGTTTAAAACAAATCATTTGATACTATATAAGTGCATAGTGTATAAAACAACTACAAATCATAAGTATCAATCATAGGCGGCATGAATGCCCCATCCCACTATGTCACCATATATAGGTTTACAAATAAAACCGCAAAGTCACGTATTTGGAAATTGGATTTCCGTCTATGAACCGAGGCAAAAGATAGTCCTCAACCGATTCGAGACGCTCTAGCCCGCCCCTCAGGAACAGCCGCAACTGCCCCCTGGATCCTCAGGGCCGGTCCACCGACGTGGATTATTATGCCTGAACAATACGTCTCCCCACCCTATGGGGTGTAAGTCTGGTCCGTCAGCCGACCAGAATGCATTCGGCCGAAACCGATATAACCGAGGCGCCTCGCAACAGCAACAACCACATAAGTCAAACTCGTCAGGGCGTGTAAAACCACTGACGCCACTTCTAGCTAGAAAGAAACGTATTCCCTCCCTGACGTCCGTCTCCCGTTTTTGGTTCATACCGGGTGTGAAACACGCGAGGTAAACGTTACACAAAGCTACGCCACAAAGGCCGTGCTTTGATCATCACCACAAGACTTTGCTTTTCAACAGAAGCCTCGATCAATTGCCACTTAGGCATGCCACACAGGCAATTCACTCCATGCGTTTGATATCCATCAATATATAACCCCTGAGCTCGTACGTCTCAGAGAAGGGCGTTAAGCAAGATAATAAATTCTCCGCCGCCAAACAGATATATATTTAATAGGGATCAATCACACGGACTAAAATCCAATGTCAGACACACAGTCCATTTACAAGTCCGTTCTGGGTCTGAACGAAACCGGAGGCACCTAGTACCCCGCATATCCATCGATCTCCAAGTACGTCTGGATGATCACTAACTGTTTCTGTAACGACCCAGATTTTTGAACAGTTTATTTTAAATATTTAGTATGGTTCTAAATATTGAATTTATAATATAAATGGTATTTTTTTTCGATTATCGATTAAATAATCGAAATACGATTTAATTTGATAATTATCGAAATACGAGGACTAAACAATTTAATTCAAAAGAAAAATTGAATCGAAACAGTTCAGATGATCAATATATATACGATTTAAATATGAACAATAGTAATTAAAATTTATTGTAGAATTTATTTGTTTTAAATTTAAATTGATTTCATATGGCTATTGTAAGTATACGTTCAAATAAAATTATATAATCTATTCCGTTGAATTCAGAATAGTGAATAATGCTGGGAACATCAGTTGTTTTGCTGGAATTGTGGTTCGGGGTTTTAAATTAAAGGACCACGATATAATTTAGTTTTTAATTAAAGTAAAAATCAAATCAATATGTTTTCAGCCGACCTAAAAACAAATAGCACTACCCTAAAATTTTACATCAACGCAGACAATCCCTTCCTCGAGCTGTTTAAAGTGTCTGCCTCCTTCGTTATCAAGGAAACAAGATGTAATGGCTTTGGTACGGTGTGTTTTTCTCGCGCCTATATAAACTCAAGGCCATCGCCTGTTTCCTTCATTTCTCAAACCCACGGTTCGATCTCAAGTCCTCTTCCCTCTTCATTTTCTTTCCAGTCACAAGCAAACCTAATCCCAAATTTCAAAACTCGGCTTCGTTACCTCCCTGATCGAAATCGTGTATCACGATTTAGGTTTTGTTTTGGGGGAAAACAGTCGCGACAACAGGAGGAGGCGAATACGAGTTGGGTAAGGGAAGGGCCTGTCGCGATGGAAGGTAGAGAACCTGAGGCGCGATGACAGGTCATTCACGACAGTGGTTTGCAAGGATACATCGACTGACGGTAACCTTTGGGCATGGCAAGGGGATTAGGGACGATGACCGGACTGGGATGTTCAGCAGTAAGGCGAGGCAATAGTATTGGTTAGTGAGGAGCGGTGCAGGCTAATAGATGTATTGTAGACAGTTTGTGGTTGATGAACTAAAGGCATTTGATGAAATGTCAGAATGGAACGGAGGTGTTTTCGGACTGATTTCAGTGAAGGGGATCAGCGATTGATGAGGATAAGTTCGTGAATTAATCGAGTGGTGCATTGGCAGTAAGGTATATTTTATTTATTTTTGAAACTTAAATGGTATATAGAAAACTAGTTATATAATTAGTAGTTGATTAAATCAATTTGAATAAATTTGTAGAATTATCTAGTAAAGTAATTAAATTGTAAACTAACCATTAAGGAGAGTTTGACTTTTTAATTTCATCATTTAAAATCATGGATTGAATGTACGGTAATTAATAAGGTCATTGGTAGATTAATTAATTAAATTAACTCGTTCAATAATTTATATAAAATCATAACTTGTTTTATAATATTAGATTCGAGCAAGGCAAAAGGGTACAGGAGCGACAAATATTAAATCTGGTTTGAGCTAGGCTGGAGCTTGTTGGTATTTTGATTAAATTAAACACTCGTTTAATTTAATCAGAAACCAATGGTTATTTCGACGAATAAAATCCCGGTGAGTAAATCTCACTCACCTTTAGAATTATTTTTATTTCATTAAAAATAATTGTTTGTGCTCGTTGAATGATTTCTGGTTGTTTTATATATATTAGTTATTTAGGTTATATATATATATATATTGGGTTGATTGGTTGGTTGGATTCCCGCAGTCTCATTAGCGGATGCCCGCAGTTTCATAGCGGATGATTACCCTATACGCCCCACGCTATGATTAGTGGATGACCTTCTATACCGCGATATTCTGCCACGAAACAGAATGGGTATTATTTATGTGCTAACATCTGTGGATGCAGGAAAACAGGTTGGAGGGATCCAACAGGATTCCTCAAAAATATATTATCTGTTTGTTGTTTGCTGATTTCACATATATTCATATATGATGTGTTAAAACCAAATGATTGAAAATTGGGTGATTTGATTGTTTAAATATCACTGGGCCAATCGTTAATTCAATTAAATATCATGAGAATGATATTTGAAGTTTAAAAAGGGAAATTCTGTTTTTCTCAAATAGAATTTGAAATTCAAGTAGAATTTAAAAATATAGGATTTCAAAGTGGAATTTTGAAATAGAATTTCGAAATGAAATTTCAAAATAGAACTTGAAATAGAATTTTTAAGTGGAAATTTAAATAGAATTTAAATATTTGAAAGGAGTTGGAATATTTGAAATTCAGAAGAAAATTTAAATAAGATTTGAAATGGGATTTTAAATATGTAAATGAAATTTGAGTATAACATTTGAATTTTAAAAAGGGGTTTAAACATTTGAAATTTAAGAAGAGATTGAATATTAGAAATTCAAATAGAAGTTCAAATAGAATTTGAATAGACGAAATTAGAGTAGAATTTGAATTCAAGGAATTAAATTATAATTTGAATTCGAAGGGATTCAAATAAAGAAATTCAAATAGAGATTTGAATGTAGGATTTCAAAACAGACTTTGAAATATAGAATTTCAAAGAAGAATCAAATAGAATTTGGAATATAGTATTTCAAAGAAGAATTGAAATATGAAATATGAAATTTGAAATAGAATTTGAAATGGAATTCAAATATGAAATTTGAATTGAGATTTGAAATAGAAACTTGAGTATTGAATTTAAACATGGAATTGAATACGGAAATTCAAGTAGAAATTTGAATATGAGATTTCAAAATGGAATTTGAAACAGATTTTGAAAATAAGATTTTCAAAGTAGAATTGGAAATAGAATTTCAAATAAGATTTCAAAATAGGAAACCCAACTGGTTTTGAAATGGAATTTGAATCCAAGGGAATTCAAATGGATTTGAGTGAAGGAATTCAAGTGGGATTGGAATAAAGGAAATTCAAAATGGAATTTCAAATAAAAGAAATGTAATTTGAAATATTGAGAATTTCAAATAAGAGAAAATGGAATTTGAAGCATTTAGAGTTTCAAATAAGAATTTAACTGGAGTTCGAATAGTTGAATTTCAAATAGAATTTAAATATGGGATTTGAATATAGCAATTCAAGTAGAATTTGAATAAATGAATTTGAATATCCAATAGAGAAGGAATTGGGATTTGAAATATAGAATTCAAAAGTAAGACTTGAATTTGAATCAAGGAATTCAAATAGAGCTAAATGGAATTGAATTCATTTTAAAGAAGTTTAGAAGTTTAAAAGTTATATTTATTAATATAATTAAAACGAACTCGCCGCAGCGCTGCAGTTCGTAAAATAGCGATTTGAACTTCAATTGAGTATACAGAACTCAATTGAAGTCGAAATTCTTTGAAACAAGAAACGTCAGGACCGGTTTGATAATAGTTTTCTAATGAAGAAGAAAAATCTGAATTTCGTCGTATAGATTTTGAGATATGTCAAAATCAAGTTTTCAGAAAAGCAGCGCCAGAATCGTTTTAAAACCATAACGGTTTATTTCATTTTATAAAGGGATTTTAAGCGAATAAAATCCGAAATTCTATTTAGAAAATTTCAGATTTTGAGTTATAAAACATATGTGAACTCGGGTGGAGTAATGAATTGATGTTTGAAACAGAAATCAGATTTTTGATTATTGAATAGAATTAACTAATTCGAATGGTAATTAGTTAATGAGATTTTGAATTAATATTGGGCTTTGAATAAGTGAATTCGATTTGAAAATTTATATTCGAAATCAAAAGGGGAACTAAAATTGAAATTGAAATTCAATTTGGTCGTGAGCGAGTTAAACATTTTATTTGAACGTGCTATGTTCAAACGAAGAAGTAAAATAGGCAAAATGACTAATTAAAGAATAAATGGCGAAACTGAATTCAAACGATTAGATAGTGTTGAATTGAATTGAAACAGGTGAACAGGTATTAGACAAGTATGGGATGAGGTATATGAAGTTATAAAACGTAATGCTCGACAAAAGGTACATATTTAATTCATATATGGGTTTTATGCGCCGTATCGGCAAGCCGCTTGGCTTTTCCTTTTTCTTTTTGATTGAGGAAGATACCGGGAAGCTATTTGAAATTTCCCGATGCTCCCGATACAGGGGAGGTTATGGCGAAATTTTCCGGAAATTTAAGGAGTTAGAATATTTTTAAGATATTTTGATAATTTGAAATCATTGTATCGACATATTGAATTCGATAGTAAAGTGAATATAAAAATCGAATGTTGTAAACAAAAGGGGATAGAGATAGGTGATTGGAATTATTTCCAATTGCAAATAGAGATTTTTCTAATATATAGAAAATAAAAGAAGTTAATACTTGGAAACGTTTTCCAAATGGCATAAGAGGCAAGAAGATTATTGAAATATTTGGATAACAAATATTGATAGAGGAAATGGAAAAGTGATTTAATTAATGAAATATTAATTAAAGAGCCCAGTGATTTGTTTGATATGTTTGGATGAACACTTGTTTTTATTCGATAGTTAAATCACAGACTATCGAAGTTTTTGACCATCGTTGTCAATATGGAGAGACCGGTTGGATTATTATCCAAAGAACCACTCCGTATCGGCATAAGCGTTGCGAACCAAGTATGCTGAATATATTGAAGACGGAGTGAAGTGCAAGGGCTTTTCTATTTATAGAAATAGTGCCTTCGGTTTCGTTCAATCCCAGAACGAACGTAAATGGACGGATGTCTGACAGAGTATTTCCAATGATCAAATGGGTTGGTCTGTATGAATATATATGGTTGCAACGGATTTATCCCTTAGCATAATATCCAGAATATTTATGCAAACTCAACTAGTGATTAACGGATCTGACAATGTGGCATTCAAAGTGATTGTGCTATCAATGAATGGTAAGTATTCGTAGCCTCAGGCCTCAACAACCGGGAAAGGACAAAAATCGGGCAGGCAGCATGGCTATGTGGGTCGCTCCCATTAGGGTGTATAATCACCTATCTAGAGAAATTCCTTTTGTTTCTAAATCTATCGATTCTGCCCATTCGGGAACGGTGGTTTGAGTCCAACCGTTGGTGATATACATTCGATACACTCAAGCGAAATGAGTGGTCGGTCATGTGTGGGCCGGATTACAAGATGTTCTTGTTGAACCCAGGTGTATTTGCCTCTAGAGATACATCATCGGAAGGTGGTCCCATACCTTGTCATGTTGGAAATCCAATCTCCAATAAGCGCCATGCGGGTTTTTGATTATATACTATGTATGTGGAGCGTGAGATGCAAGCGTTCTGCTATTTGGTTATTTACTTGATGTAGACATTATTATAATATCACTGGATTTGATATCAAAGTGTTTTGGGTTATAGTAAGGTAAAAGCCGTCCATGTTTATGTGTGGGCTGGTCTTACTATTATCTTTTCTTTCGAAAAGAGTTTTGAAAGTTAAACAAGTGGTTGGAGTTTACTCACACCAGTCCCATGACTGACCCAGAGTTTATTTTGTTTTGTTTTCCCTAAACTCTTGGGTGCCCAAATTTGTACGGGCAGTCAAGTGTTTCAGGCTTTTACAGATACACTTGGAGGAGCTTAAAGCAGGAGGCTTCAACGTTAGTTATTTAGAGTTACTTCCGCTGGATCAAATGTTATGTGTACTCTGATGATGGTATGTATATATGTACAAACCAGATTTGTATTTCAAAAGTTATGTTATATAATATATTTTATTCGTTCCGCTGTGAGGTTGTGATCTTCGTTTTCTTCTATTCTAATATTTCTTTCTTTCTATTTCTCATCCTCTATCTTCTTTCTATTAATGGTTCGTATTTCTGTGTTATTTGGGTTGGCCGTGGGGTGTATTTAGTCAACTCAGATAGCTCGGATTTGCGGGTCGTTTCAGTTTCCATCTTCTTGGGTGTACAGCCCAATCAAGATCATCAGTAATTACCCAAACGACGTGAAGACCTCCGGTCTTCGGCCATCGTCTTCATCTTCGACTTATCGTCGTATCAGTTATTCAGAATGGGATAAACCCGGTCTTTCCGAATAACTCGCGTATATTTTAAATAAGTGTTACACAAACACAACATACGCCTCATTCCAATTCATCAGTTACTAGCCGTAAATTAATCAAGAGAATAATTCCCCAAATATTAACCCCGAAGGCCGAAACCAACATCAGATCAATATCCAGAAAACCATTCTGCTTGGCTAACCGACAGTTAGTTTCTAAATTTCACATTCATAGGGAAAGGTTCCCATTAATTTTATCCAAGATAAATTTCTTGAATTTATTCTTCTTTTGAATTTCGATTCAACTAGTCGAGATTAACGAACCTTACCGAAGTAATCATTGGTTTTAATTTCCCAATCCCAACCTATTTATCCCATGAAGTAAAACTGGTAATACTTCATATCTAACACCACAGTGTTATCGGTAAATTCAATTACCATTTCACGTTCAAATCTAATTAAAGATTTAACTATCGCTTGGAGCAAAACTGGTGATACTCCATTTCGATTATTTCAATCTAATTAAAGATTCATTAAAACTCTACTTAGTTTTAATCTGTGACTGGGTTAAAGAATCAGTGTCATTTAAAACACGGTTCACGATAAACCCAAAATCACATCACATTTCAATCAGTCCCTAATTGTAAATTAGCAAGTGAGCAATTCCCTAAGTATTAATCCCGAAGGCCGAAACCAACATCAGATCAATACCTCGGAAACTATTCAACTTAACTAATCTCCAGTTAGTTTCTGATTTTCTTAACTCCTTTAGGTCTAAGAACTGTATTATTGAAGATACCGTTCACGACAACCCAAAATCACATTTCATTAATGATCGGGTTAAAGAACGAGTATTACTTAAAACACTGTCCACGATAAACCCAAAAATCAATATCGATTCAATTCCAATTAAACATTATTTAATTGGTACACTTCATTAAATCTAAATAAAAAGATTTAATCTTTTCTCAACTGGGTTCAAGAACAGTGTTAGTGAAGACACCATTCACGACAAACCCAAATCACATTTGATATTCAATATAAGGCTCTGAATAGAAAATATATCGGCTTATATTCAATATCAAATTCTACGATTAACAAATGTCGTATTGGAAATAACGATATAAATATATCTTTCAAATTTCCATAACAACATTTGTATAATCACGAATTCCAACATCGAAATATTCCGAAGACAATTTCGATTCAAATCCACTCCAATGCAATCATTGGAAATTTTGGTTATTTTTAAAACCCTTTTCAAATTCAATTTATTTATTTAAAAATAAATAGAATTATAATTCTAGTTCAAAACTAGTTCATTTCGATAAAAATCTATTTTTATCTTTTCAAATATGGAGTTTTTCATCCCAAATCTTCACAAATCATTTCTTATGATTTTACCCAAATTATTACTATTTTTAATAATTTTATCAAGGCCCGTACAGTCGATTTCCATCAATGGCCATCGAACTGCACTTACAGCGACCTTTTTCGAATTTGATTTGGACGTATCTCCAAATCCAACCGTTAGATTTCAAATTTCTAATATTCGTTAGAAAGCTCTTTTCGATACGAACCCAACGGTTCCGGTTTTAGGAGAATCCGACGGTCGGATCTCCCGTAATGTCCGTTTGAAATCAATGGTCGAAATTCGCGAACTGCCGCGGCGCGGCGCGTTCTATTCAGGCCATTATATTATATATATAATATATATAATATATACTTCGTCGATTTCTATTTAAAACGAATTATATAAATAGTTTTAAAATTCGTTTCAAAAGCGATTTCAACTTCCATTTCATTTCAAATCAAAATTGAATTCTTCTTTATAAATTCATTTTAAAATTCCTTTCTATTCAATTCAAATTTCAATTCAATTTGAATTCATTTCAATTCGCTTTCAATTCCATTTGAATTCGTTTTATATTTAATTCATTTTGAATTCGTTTTCAATTCAATTCATTTCGAAATCGTTTTCAATTCATTTTGAATTCGTTTTCAATTCAATTCATTTCGAAATCGTTTTAAAATCGATATAAATATCGTTCACGTCAAAATGGCGTCAATCTAGTCAACATGGCTTCATAAATTTCTATTTTCAAATATTCTATTTCAAATATTTCCTTTTTCAAAATAGTTGTTATTATCAAAATATTTCGTTCAACACATGACCAATCTCAATGGATGAGTACTGTCAACACATGAACGTTTATTTTATATTGATGAAGATGTAAATTTTATTACTAAAATATTTCGTTCAACACATGACCAATCTCAATGAATGAAACTGTCAACACATGAACTTTTATTTTATATTGATAAAGATGTAAACTTTATTATTAAAATATTTCGTTCAACACATGACCAATCTCAATGGATGAGTACTGTCAACACATGAACGTTTATTTTATATTGATGAAGATGTAAATTTTATTATTAAAATATTTCATTCAACACATGACCAATCTCAATGAATGAAACTGTCAACACATGAACTTTTATTTTATATTGTTCTTTATTTTTCAAATTGGAATGAGGCCCAATCAATTACCATATAAAGTTAATTATATGGATTTTCATGCATTACACACATATAATAGCATTGAAAAATAATCAACCATCAACCAAAGTGCACTACACTGTATAAGCATCAAATATAGATATCTAACGCTTATAACAGCCTGTCAATCAATCGATCGACATATTTAATCAATCAGGATGAGTGAACTGCATATTTCATCCTAACACCCGTGTGGGGTTTCAAACAATCAAACACATATTTTATTTGTGCAGTTGGGCGATGTGTAAAATTTATCGACCCAATCAATGTCCTTCAAATAGGTGTACATAAACAAACCGACTGGTTTGTAGATGAATATTTATTTATTCACATTCACGTTAAAAATTATATTTTTAACGACAAAACATTTTATTCCAACATATGAATTTCTATTCAGTTCATTCTTTAAATAAAATGATATTTTTATTTTTCTAACATATTTTAGAAAATTTCGGCGGCATAACGGCACGATACTAGAAACGGGACGAGGCCTAGCCTTATCCCCGGAGTAGTGAAGGCCCACGCCATTCACACATCAATCAAATCAATTTCATTATGCAAACCACAAAATTTGGAGTAAGAGTCTAACCTAGCCTTACTCCTTCGCCTTATAACGGCGCACGTCTAATCCTAACCAATTTATCGATTCGATTTTTCACACCACAAACCACATTCAAACCAATATCGCAATCAATAACCAAACAGCCAAACAAACAAGTCCATGGTCTGTGGACGATTGTGTCGGGTGCTACTAAACACCGTCTGCATCCTAGTATATATATATAACTAGAAAAGAAATTGAAAGGTGAGAAATTCTCACATATAGCTATCCTAGCTCCACGGCACTTCATTGATAGAAATCTTCATCGCTATCGCATCTTCGTCATCTTCGTTGCCCGTAGCCACTACATATGTAAAAATCGAATTTTTACTATGCTATTCAATATATAAAAATCGAATTTTTAGTTCGCTATTCAATATATAAAAATCGAATTTTTAGTTCGAAGTTCAATATATAAAAATCGAATTTTCATTTCGAAGTTCAATATATAAAAATCGAATTTTCATTTCGAAGTTCAATATATAAAAATCGAATTTTTATTTTTAAGTTCAATATATAAAAATCGAATTTTTATTTTTAAGTTCAATATATAAAAATCGAATTTTTATTTTTAAGTTCAATATATAAAAATCGAATTTTTATTTTTAAGTTCAAATCTTTTTCGAAAAATCAGTTTTAAACTTTCTTTAAAAACAGTTTTAATTCTTTAAACAAATCAGTTTTAATTATTTTTGCAAATCAGTTTTTATTCTTTATAAAATTTCAGTTTTTATATCTAAAATAAAAATCAGTCTTTACATCTAAAATAAAAATTAGAAAAAAAAAAACAGTAAAATAAAAATCAGAAAAAAAAAACAGTAAAATAAAAATCAGAAGAAAAAGAAAAAAAAGTAAACTTACAGGGGGGGCTGTAGCGAGGTCGGGCGGAGGTCGTGGGGGCCACAGGGGGTGCGGCAGGCGGAGCGGTGGGCGATGGTGGGGGGGGGGGGGGGGTTGGATGCTTCCGTCGATTCTGTGATTGGGGGAGGGTTTCGAAGGGAGAACAGAAAGCGAGGGAGAGGGAGAAGGAAGACGTCGGAGAAGAGGGGGGGTTGGGCCAGCGTTCACCGGAGGTGGGGAAGAGAGGGCGGCGACGGCGCTTCAGGGGGGGGGGGGGGGGCGCCGTCGATAGTCGTTAGGGTTTTTTTTTTTTTTTTTTCTTTTCTGCCGATTTAATTTATAAAAGGGGGGGGCCAGAAAGGAGATAAAGGAGGGAAGGGAATTAAAATATTTTTTTTATTATTATTTAATTATTCAAAAAGTTGACTTTTACATACGACCACTAAACGAGGCCCACCGCCTGCCGTCCATAGCGTTTTACCCCTATTCTGAACACAATGGGATATGAATCGCAAGCTGATTTGATCGCTACAATCAGTTTCCTTTTGAATTTTCATTTAAATCATTATATTGAATTTTAAACGCACATTTCAAATTACCGGGGTCACATACTAACTAGAAAAATTCCAGAAAAATATTTTCTAGCTTCGTATTGACGATACGGTCCTAACAAAACTAGTTTCGTCGAATTCTGAGGCCGTTAGAAAAATGGCCAATTTCCAGTCGATTAAAATCAACTGAAACTGGTCAAACGCGTTTTCCTTTGCCACGCTCACATATTGATTCGAAAAATTATGAAATTTGGAATCTAGCAATAACTTGACATCCCGGACCCAACAAAACTGGTTTCAACGAAATCCGAGGTTGTTTGCAAAATGTCCATTTTTAAGGGCCTGAATTCCATAGCGACTATTCAGAATTTTCAACTGGACATATCTTTTGATTCCCGCTACGAACTTTTGATTTTTCGGATTCGTTGGAAAGATATTCACTATTAGATTCCATTATTTTTGGTTTCACTAAAATCCGGATTGTTTTGCACCCGGTACATTCAATTGAAGTTTGAAATCGAATTATCGAACTACCGCGCCATTTTCAATTCTATTTATAATTATATATAATTATTTATATTCTAACGACGACGTATATAATATATACGATCGAATTATATTCAAAATAAATTTTCTCGTCGATATTATTTAAAATAATTCATTTTAAATAATCAAAATTCGCTAAAATTGCTAAAATAAAAATTTCAAACTGGCCCAGATTTTCCGGGTTATTACAATCTCCCCCACTTAAAACTTTTCGTCCCCGAAAAGGAACAAAGTCGAAAGTGGTTTGATTAATCAACTCTATGTTCGATCTGGCTTCCATTCTCCAACTCTTTAGTTTCTGAGAATTTTCAAAATTTCAAAAATTTGGCTAACACCCTAAATTTTCGAAAAATTTCGCCATAACCTCCCCTGCACCGGGAGCATCGGGGAATTTCAAATAGCTTCCCCGGTCCTTCAGATCCCAAAAAGAAAAAGAAAAAGCCAAGCGGCTAGCCAATAGGCTCACAAAATCATCATCACCCAAACAAAACAGGAAATTATGTAGTAAACATGTACCTATTTGTCGGGCAAACAAATTTTATTCTCTGCTCTAGCCTCCTTGCTATGACCTGTTCAATGATATACATGTATATGCAAGCAAATACGACCAAATTTCAATACAATTCAATATTTGGTTTAATTAGGCATAATGGTTCAAAATTATCAAACAACTAAACAAGCAACACAAACATCAATCAATTAGTGAATTAGAGGTTCAAATTCATAATTTTGATACATATACAAAAAATCATGTTTTTGATGCTAATTCACAACAATAGGTCCAATCTAATTTTGGTTCTCACACCAGTCTAATGGAAATATATAGAAATCCCACCTTCGAAACACGAACATAAGTTCTGATGATGATCGATCAATCATTAGAACCATCTCCGGGTGTCTAGAGTGTAATTCTATATCTATCCAATATATTAAAATTTCAAATACACGTGGATCAGACGTATACGCAAAATCTTTATATACTGGACTGTCCAACTCAATATAAATAGATAATCAGATACGAATAATTGATTTAAATTCTCAAAACAAAAATTGTTTTCATTTGAAAAATATACTCTTCACACTCGTTCTAGGATACTACTGATCCTATCTCTAACGAGTCATTCTAATTGGATATTACTAACCCAATATCTGATGAATTCTTTCGTATGGTTCTAATGTGTCTTGTTCTCTGGCTTTGTAAACCAAAGCTCTGATACCAAATGAAACGACCCGTAACTTCCCCGTAAAGGAAAGCGTCGGATAGTTCGAGAACAAACCACAACAGAACACAAACAGAAGAACATTTCATTGTATATTACAACAATGCATCAGATTACAAGAATATACAGAGTATAAATGAATATTACACAGAAATATCAGAGATTTAAATTACATTTAAAAACATAGCAGCGGAAAATAATACAATACACAACTAGAAGAGATATACGGATACAAAGCTTTCCGGATATCGTTCCAGCTATAAACCAGGATCCTGTGAATATAAATCTGCAAAACCAAAACTACTAGCTGCCCGTGTCAAAATAAGGGCACCCAGAGTTTAGGTTAAAACAATAAACTCCAGGTCAGTCATGGGACTGGTGTGAGAACTAAAACAGTTATTAATCTTTATTTTTAAAGATAGGTAAATCAAGGGACCACGCCGTATAACACGGAACGGGTTTCCTCCCAAGAATACCAGTGCATAAAACAAACAGCGCAATGCTAAATAAAGAAAAATGAAGCTGTTATAAGACCCAGGTCCCATCACACAATGCAACGCTGCCGAGGATAGGGTTTTTCCCTTATAACAGCCAAGAATGCTTGATACGTTTAAAACAAATCATTTGATACTATATAAGTGCATAGTGTATAAAACAACTACAAATCATAAGTATCAATCATAGGCGGCATGAATGCCCCATCCCACTATGTCACCATATATAGGTTTACAAATAAAACCGCAAAGTCACGTATTTGGAAATTGGATTTCCGTCTATGAACCGAGGCAAAAGATAGTCCTCAACCGATTCGAGACGCTCTAGCCCGCCCCTCAGGAACAGCCGCAACTGCCCCCTGGATCCTCAGGGCCGGTCCACCGACGTGGATTATTATGCCTGAACAATACGTCTCCCCACCCTATGGGGTGTAAGTCTGGTCCGTCAGCCGACCAGAATGCATTCGGCCGAAACCGATATAACCGAGGCGCCTCGCAACAGCAACAACCACATAAGTCAAACTCGTCAGGGCGTGTAAAACCACTGACGCCACTTCTAGCTAGAAAGAAACGTATGCCCTCCCTGACGTCCGTCTCCCGTTTTTGGTTCATACCGGGTGTGAAACACGCGAGGTAAACGTTACACAAAGCTACGCCACAAAGGCCGTGCTTTGATCATCACCACAAGACTTTGCTTTTCAACAGAAGCCTCGATCAATTGCCACTTAGGCATGCCACACAGGCAATTCACTCCATGCGTTTGATATCCATCAATATATAACCCCTGAGCTCGTACGTCTCAGAGAAGGGCGTTAAGCAAGAGAATAAATTCTCCGCCGCCAAACAGATATATATTTAATAGGGATCAATCACACGGACTAAAATCCAATGTCAGACACACAGTCCATTTACAAGTCCGTTCTGGGTCTGAACGAAACCGGAGGCACCTAGTACCCCGCATATCCATCGATCTCCAAGTACGTCTGGACGATCACTAACTGTTTCCATCTTCTTGGGTGTACAGCCCAATCAAGATCATCAGTAATTACCCAAACGACGTGAAGACCTCCGGTCTTCGGCCATCGTCTTCATCTTCGACTTATCGTCGTATCAGTTATTCAGAATGGGATAAACCCGGTCTTTCCGAATAACTCGCGTATATTTTAAATAAGTGTTACACAAACACAACATACGCCTCATTCCAATTCATCAGTTACTAACCGTAAATTAATCAAGAGAATAATTCCCCAAATATTAACCCCGAAGGCCGAAACCAACATCAGATCAATATCCAGAAAACCATTCTGCTTGGCTAACCGACAGTTAGTTTCTAAATTTCACATTCATAGGGAAAGGTTCCCATTAATTTTATCCAAGATAAATTTCTTGAATTTATTCTTCTTTTGAATTTCGATTCAACTAGTCGAGATTAACGAACCTTACCGAAGTAATCATTGGTTTTAATTTCCCAATCCCAACCTATTTATCCCATGAAGTAAAACTGGTAATACTTCATATCTAACACCACAGTGTTATCGGTAAATTCAATTACCATTTCACGTTCAAATCTAATTAAAGATTTAACTATCGCTTGGAGCAAAACTGGTGATACTCCATTTCGATTATTTCAATCTAATTAAAGATTCATTAAAACTCTACTTAGTTTTAATCTGTGACTGGGTTAAAGAATCAGTGTCATTTAAAACACGGTTCACGATAAACCCAAAATCACATCACATTTCAATCAGTCCCTAATTGTAAATTAGCAAGTGAGCAATTCCCTAAGTATTAATCCCGAAGGCCGAAACCAACATCAGATCAATACCTCGGAAACTATTCAACTTAACTAATCTCCAGTTAGTTTCTGATTTTCTTAACTCCTTTAGGTCTAAGAACTGTATTATTGAAGATACCGTTCACGACAACCCAAAATCACATTTCATTAATGATCGGGTTAAAGAACGAGTATTACTTAAAACACTGTCCACGATAAACCCAAATATCAATATCGATTCAATTCCAATTAAACATTATTTAATTGGTACACTTCATTAAATCTAAATAAAAAGATTTAATCTTTTCTCAACTGGGTTCAAGAACAGTGTTAGTGAAGACACCATTCACGACAAACCCAAATCACATTTGATATTCAATATAAGGCTCTGAATAGAAAATATATCGGCTTATATTCAATATCAAATTCTACGATTAACAAATGTCGTATTGGAAATAACGATATAAATATATCTTTCAAATTTCCATAACAACATCTGTATAATCACGAATTCCAACATCGAAATATTCCGAAGACAATTTCGATTCAAATCCACTCCAATGCAATCATTGGAAATTTTGGTTATTTTTAAAACCCTTTTCAAATTCAATTTATTTATTTAAAAATAAATAGAATTATAATTCTAGTTCAAAACTAGTTCATTTCGATAAAAATCTATTTTTATCTTTTCAAATATGGAGTTTTTCATCCCAAATCTTCACAAATCATTTCTTATGATTTTACCCAAATTATTACTATTTTTAATAATTTTATCAAGGCCCGTACAGTCGATTTCCATCAATGGCCATCGAACTGCACTTACAGCGACCTTTTTCGAATTTGATTTGGACGTATCTCCAAATCCAACCGTTAGATTTCAAATTTCTAATATTCGTTAGAAAGCTCTTTTCGATACGAACCGAACGGTTCCGGTTTTAGGAGAATCCGACGGTCGGATCTCCCGTAATGTCCGTTTGAAATCAATGGTCGAAATTCGCGAACTGCCGCGGCGCGTTCTATTCAGGCCATTATATTATATATATAATATATATAATATATACTTCGTCGATTTCTATTTAAAACGAATTATATAAATAGTTTTAAAATTCGTTTCAAAAGCGATTTCAACTTCCATTTCATTTCAAATCAAAATTGAATTCTTCTTTATAAATTCATTTTAAAATTCCTTTCTATTCAATTCAAATTTCAATTCAATTCGAATTCATTTCAATTCGCTTTCAATTCCATTTGAATTCGTTTTATATTCAATTCATTTTGAATTCGTTTTCAATTCAATTCATTTCGAAATCGTTTTCAATTCAATTTGAATTCGTTTTCAATTCAATTCATTTCGAAATCGTTTTAAAATCGATATAAATATCGTTCACGTCAAAATGGCGTCAATCTAGTCAACATGGCTTCATAAATTTCTATTTTCAAATATTCTATTTCAAATATTTCCTTTTTCAAAATAGTTGTTATTATCAAAATATTTCGTTCAACACATGACCAATCTCAATGGATGAGTATTGTCAACACATGAACGTTTATTTTATATTGATGAAGATGTAAATTTTATTACTAAAATATTTCGTTCAACACATGACCAATCTCAATGAATGAAACTGTCAACACATGAACTTTTATTTTATATTGATAAAGATGTAAACTTTATTATTAAAATATTTCGTTCAACACATGACCAATCTCAATGGATGAGTACTGTCAACACATGAACGTTTATTTTATATTGATGAAGATGTAAATTTTATTATTAAAATATTTCGTTCAACACATGACCAATCTCAATGAATGAAACTGTCAACACATGAACTTTTATTTTATATTGTTCTTTATTTTTCAAATTGGAATGAGGCCCAATCAATTACCATATAAAGTTAATTATATGGATTTTCATGCATTACACACATATAATAGCATTGAAAAATAATCAACCATCAACCAAAGTGCACTACACTGTATAAGCATCAAATATAGATATCTAACGCTTATAACAGCCTGTCAATCAATCGATCGACATATTTAATCAATCAGGATGAGTGAACTGCATATTTCATCCTAACACCCGTGTGGGGTTTCAAACAATCAAACACATATTTTATTTGTGCAGTTGGGCGATGTGTAAAATTTATCGACCCAATCAATGTCCTTCAAATAGGTGTACATAAACAAACCGACTGGTTTGTAGATGAATATTTATTTATTCACATTCACGTTAAAAATTATATTTTTAACGACAAAACATTTTATTCCAACATATGAATTTCTATTCAGTTCATTCTTTAAATAAAATGATATTTTTATTTTTCTAACATATTTTAGAAAATTTCGGCGGCATAACGGCACGATACTAGAAACGGGACGAGGCCTAGCCTTATCCCCGGACTAGTGAAGGCCCACGCCATTCACACATCAATCAAATCAATTTCATTATGCAAACCACAAAATTTGGAGTAAGAGTCTAACCTAGCCTTACTCCTTCGCCTTATAACGGCGCACGTCTAATCCTAACCAATTTATCGATTCGATTTTTCACACCACAAACCACATTCAAACCAATATCGCAATCAATAACCAAACAGCCAAACAAACAAGTCCATGGTCTGTGGACGATTGTGTCGGGTGCTACTAAACACCGTCTGCATCCTAGTATATATATATAACTAGAAAAGAAATTGAAAGGTGAGAAATTCTCACATATAGCTATCCTAGCTCCACGGCACTTCATTGATAGAAATCTTCATCGCTATCGCATCTTCGTCATCTTCGTTGCCCGTAGCCACTACATATGTAAAAATCGAATTTTTACTATGCTATTCAATATATAAAAATCGAATTTTTAGTTCGCTATTCAATATATAAAAATCGAATTTTTAGTTCGAAGTTCAATATATAAAAATCGAATTTTCATTTCGAAGTTCAATATATAAAAATCGAATTTTTATTTTTAAGTTCAATATATAAAAATCGAATTTTTATTTTTAAGTTCAATATATAAAAATCGAATTTTTATTTTTAAGTTCAATATATAAAAATCGAATTTTTATTTTTAAGTTCAATATATAAAAATCGAATTTTTATTTTTAAGTTCAAATCTTTTTCGAAAAATCAGTTTTAAACTTTCTTTAAAAACAGTTTTAATTCTTTAAACAAATCAGTTTTAATTACTTTTGCAAATCAGTTTTTATTCTTTATAAAATTTCAGTTTTTATATCTAAAATAAAAATCAGTCTTTACATCTAAAATAAAAATCAGAAAAAAAAAACAGTAAAATAAAAATCAGAAAAAAAAACAGTAAAATAAAAATCAGAAGAAAAAGAAAAAAAAGTAAACTTACAGGGGGGGCTGTAGCGAGGTCGGGCGGAGGTCGTGGGGGCCACAGGGGGTGCGGCAGGCGGAGCGGTGGGCGATGGTGGGGGGGGGGGGTTGGATGCTTCCGTCGATTCTGTGATTGGGGGAGGGTTTCGAAGGGAGAACAGAACGCGAGGGAGAGGGAGAAGGAAGACGTCGGAGAAGAGGGGGGGGTTGGGCCAGCGTTCGCCGGAGGTGGGGAAGAGAGGGCGGCGGCGGCGCTTCAAGGGGGGGGGGCGTCGATAGTCGTTAGGTTTTTTTTTTTTTTCTTTTCTGCCGATTTAATTTATGAAAGGGGGGGGGGCAGAAAGGAGATAAAGGAGGGAAGGGAATTAAAATATTTTTTTTTATTATTATTTAATTATTCAAAAAGTTGACTTTTACATACGACCACTAAACGAGGCCCACCGCCTGCCGTCCATAGCGTTTTACCCCTATTCTGAACACAATGGGATATGAATCGCAAGCTGATTTGATCGCTACAATCAGTTTCCTTTTGAATTTTCATTTAAATCATTATATTGAATTTTAAACGCACATTTCAAATTACCGGGGTCACATATTAACTAGAAAAATTCCAGAAAAATATTTTCTAGCTTCGTATTGACGATACGGTCCTAACAAAACTAGTTTCGTCGAATTCTGAGGCCGTTAGAAAAATGGCCAATTTCCAGTCGATTAAAATCAACTGAAACTGGTCAAACGCGTTTTCCTTTGCCACGCTCACATATTGATTCGAAAAATTATGAAATTTGGAATCTAGCAATAACTTGACATCCCGGACCCAACAAAACTGGTTTCAACGAAATCCGAGGTTGTTTGCAAAATGTCCATTTTTAAGGGCCTGAATTCCATAGCGACTATTCAGAATTTTCAACTGGACATATCTTTTGATTCCCGCTACGAACTTTTGATTTTTCGGATTCGTTGGAAAGATATTCACTATTAGATTCCATTATTTTTGGTTTCACTAAAATCCGGATTGTTTTGCACCCGGTACATTCAATTGAAGTTTGAAATCGAATTATCGAACTACCGCGCCATTTTCAATTCTATTTATAATTATATATAATTATTTATATTCTAACGACGACGTATATAATATATACGATCGAATTATATTCAAAATAAATTTTCTCGTCGATATTATTTAAAATAATTCATTTTAAATAATCAAAATTCGCTAAAATTGCTAAAATAAAAATTTCAAACTGGCCCAGATTTTCCGGGTTATTACAAAATCGAACCCACCGAATGTCGTCCATAGCGTTTTACCCCCATTCCGAACACAATGGGATATGTGTCGCAGGCTGATTCGGTCGTTTCGATCAGTTTCCGTTGAATTTACATTTAAATCATTATATTGAATTTCAAACGTACATTTCAAATTACCGGGGTCACATACTAACTAGAAAAATTCCCGAAAAATATTTTCTAGCTTCGTATTGACGATACGGTTCTAACAAAACTAGTTTCTCCGAATTCTGAGACTGTTTGAAAAATGGTCATTTTCCAGTCGATTAAATTCAACTGAAATGGTCAAAACACGTTTTCCTTTGCCACACTCACATATTGATTCGAAAAATTATGAAATTTGGAATCTAGCAATAACTTTACATCACGGACCCAACAAAAGTGGTTTCATCGAAATCCGAGGTCGTTTGCAAAATTCCCATTTTTAAGGGCCTGAATTCCATAGCGACTATTCAGAATTTTCAATTGGACATATCTTTTGATTCCCGCTATGAAATTTTAATTTTTCGGATTCGTTGGAAAGATATTCACAATTAGATCCTATTGTTTTTGGTTTCACTAAAATCCGGATTGTTTTGCACCCGGTATGTTCAATTGAAGTTTGAAATCGAATTATCGAACTACCGCGCCATTTTCAATTCCTTTTATAATTATATATAATTATTTATATTCTAACGACGACGCGTATAATATATACGTTCTATTATATTCAAAATAAATTTCTCGTCGTTTTTATTTAAAATAATTCATTTTAAATAATCAAAATTCGCTAAAATTGCCAAAATAAAAATTTTAAACTGGCCCAGATTTTCGGGTTGTTACAGAAGTCCAGTTCGATCATCCGGAACAGATATTAATTTAAATTGATATGATTTAAATTTCCAACCAAATAAATTTCTTCGATAATAAATTAATATTATTATCGTTATAAATTCAAATAAAATATCCCATTAATTATTTGAACTGTTTTTAATTCAAATTAAATTTTGAATTCATCTAAATCCATTTTCGTATTCTGTTATTTTAATATATTCGATATTAAATCGAAATTGAATATTAAATCGGTAACTCAAATATAAAAATTCACTTATATTACCAAACCAATATTTAAATTAAATATTAAATATTCAAAAATTAACCCATAAGGATCCGGGTCATTACACGTCGTTTAATTAAATAGGGCCGTTTTTAAATAAATAAAAATGGTAATATATCGTTATAAAATATTATAGACGATGTAGAGTGGAAATAAACCAATTCTGCTTGGTTTGCTTGATATTTGATGGTTGAATGTGTTTGACATGAAAACTATACTAAAGAACTGAAATGTGAATGCCGAATGATTTAACCATGTGAAGAATTGATTTGAAAATCTAAATATACGTGGATTATTTGAAAAGGCCGAGTTCATTCTCATTTCAAATAATCGATCGACGGTGAGAAGTCGAAGAGATGAAGACGGTTCAAGACCGACGATCTTCACATTGGATGGATGGGCGCTACTGATGCTCGTGATTGGAGTAGCTACCTTGAAGGAGCTAAAGTGGTAGCCGTCCAGACGTAATGTTGATTGTACGGATATGCTAGCGATTTGGTGCCTCCGGCTTCGTTCATACCCAGAACGAACTTGTAAATGGACTGTTTGTCTGACATTGGATTTTGTTCTGTGCTGATTGATCTCTATTAAATATATATCTGTTTGGCGGCGGAGAATTTATTCTCTTGCTTAACGCCCTTCTCTGAGACGTACGAGCTTAGAGGTTATATATCAATAGAAATCAGTCGCATGGAGTGGATTGCCTGTGTGGCACGCCTAAGTGGCATATGATCAAGGCTTCTGTTGCAAAGCAAAGTCTTGTGGTTGATGATCAAAGCATGGCCTGTGGGGCGTAGCTTTGTGTATAGCGTGGATTCGCGAGCCTCACACCTCGGTATGAGTCAAAAAGGGGAGAAGGACCGCTAGGAGAACACGACGTTTCTTTCTAGCTATGGTTGTGTCGGTGACCTACTAGCCTTGACATTTATATATACTTTTCACCTGTGTGGTTGTTGGAATGCGAGGCGCCTCGATTATAGGTCTGTAAGGACCGGGAAACGTGTGTTCAGGAATTGCCAATCCTCAAAAGTAAGAGAGGACCGGCCCATCCGATTCCAAGGACCGCTGTGTGCGATCCTGAGGCATTTGCTAGAGTGTCTCGAACAGATGGAGCTTGCCCCTTGCCTCGACTCATGATGGAATCCAATTTCCAATACGAAATTTCGGATGTGATTGTATTACTAGTATGGCAACATAGTAGATGGTAGTTATGCCGCCAAGGATTGATATTTATGATTGAATTTGCTTTTGAAACATATATGCACTAGTAATAATATCAAACACCGTTGTTTATACGTATGAAGCATCTCTTGGCCATTATAAGGTAAAACTCTATCCTCCGGCTTGCGTTGCATTGTGTGATGGGACCTGAGTCTTATAATGGCTTCATTTTTATAAAAAGCATTGCGATGATTTAATCATTTACTTTATTTCATGCACTAGCACTCATTGGAGTAAACCCGTTCCGCGAAAGTGGCGTGGTCCTTTGATTTGCCTTATAATTGTGATTTAATTAGTTAAGTAGATTTCTCATACCAGTCCCATGACTGACTCGTAGTTTGTTTCACCTTGCAAACTCGGGTGTCCTTATTTTCACATGGGCTACCTAGTTACAGGTAGTTGACATATTTTGGCTTGGCACCGCGGTAGAGGTGCACTTTTGTCTCATGGCGAGGCTTGACTACATGTTGATGACTATGATATTTCCGCCATTATTGTACATGTATATGATTCTGCCACAGGCGATGTAGACTGATGTTTCGTTTATGTACTCTCTATATATGTGATTCCGCCATAGGCGATGTAGACTGATTATGTATTATTATGCACAAAGTTGTATCCTGCACTGTGCTCTTTGATGTGGTGATATATAAGATTCCGTTGTCATATTTGTGTAAATTATTCTATTTCTTGTTTATGCTATTATCTGTACTCTGCTAATGATAATTAATGTGTTATATTCCAATGATTATCCTTAACATCGTAGCCCGGGGTTTTGAGATCGTCACATTATCTATACATTAAATATATATTTACATTTTATTTGGGCCACTTTAAACTTAAATTAGAAACTTTAAAAAAAATCAAATCCGTGTTATATCCTAATTAAAATAGTGAACTGTTACTTACACGGTAAACAAGCGGGCCACGTAATCTTCTTCTTGCTTTTCTATTTCAAACTTGCTTCCGACTGCTGTCATTTTATATCCTCACCCATTTCCCACTCCTCATCCCATTTACGTTTATTTATTTTTATATCCTTTTTTTTCTAGAATCCCAAGGCCCTACTCTGTAAAGCCCATGCTTCCCTTTTATATCATACCTTCCCTTTTTTACACGTTAAAACTTCCGCCACTTCCTGCCTTCAGTACCAAATCACCTTCCTCACTTCATGACTCAGCCCATCCCATTGATCCATTAAATTGAACCCCTGTACGCTATTTTTTTATGAATGGACCAAAGTAATACTAACAATAAGCCCACATCCTTACAAACTGCATATACAGTATTATGCTCCTTCTCCAAGCCATTTACTCCTCCTCATACCTCCCAGCGTGCGTACACACGGTATACAACACCCATCTTCACCTATGTCGCACACCATATTTCCCACCACCAAAGCTCCATTTGAACGCCACGTGCCCCCTCGCCTGAGCACCACCTTGCGCCTGACACGAGCACTCCCTCCTCTCTGTCCATTGCAACCGCCACTATTGCTACCAGTCCCATCAACTGCACCATCATCCCCGTTTCTCTCCATCAGTGCCTGACTTCACGCCTGTACACACGCAACCACTCACGAGCAGACCTTACCCATTCACTACGGCATCGTTGCTTCTCTACACCACGTCGGACTGGACCACAAACCTCCAACACCAAATTTCGAACTGCCATTCGTTGAGCGGAATCCAAATGTACACGCTATAGCAAATGTTTGTGGACTTTGAGACTTTATTTGCAAATGGAGTGTGCTACTATTATTTTGGATGGAGGAGTTTTTAATTCTAGCGTGCAAAACAAAATTAAAAGAAGTGGCATGCTTGTATATATAGTAGAGAACGTTTGGCCACCAAGTAAAGAGGTACAATATGGTAGGGACATGTGAAAGAATACTTTTCAGGTGGCTTATGTACGAAATGTTATGACATATCTTAGCTTGCAGAAGTATTTTGCAAAAATATAGGGTAGTCGTGCATTAGTGTCCATTTTCCCCAGTTTTGTCATGTTAAAAAAATAGGTCAGCATGCTAATCCTTTAGGTAGGGCTGGTAGGTAGGTACGTATGTTAGGCTACAGGTACGTTTATTTCTATTTAGAAGAGAGGTATGTACTTGGGTAGTATATGTAAGTATAGGGTGGGCATTGCATGGGATTTCAATTCATATGAGTGCTTCTGTATTTGGACGGCTTAGAGATGGCTTGCGTGTATTACTTCGACAAGAAGGAAAAGGTTAGGCTACCCTAATAGCAATCAAATCCCCTAATAGTACATCCACATATTTTTGTCTCTTGTAAGGGTTATGAACTAGGCTTGCTCAAAACTCTTCCTTCGGCTGAAAGGAAACATTTTACTTGATATATTTATATTTAGTTTGGTCTGATATCATTTTGTTTTAATACGGTTGTTTATTTTACCACTATTTAACGCCGACGTTAAATATTCGCACAACAAACACCATTCCAAACACAACGAAAATAATTATACCACTACGTCTTGACATTCCAGTTCCAATGAAATAAATTTCTTTGAAATCCGACTCCGCTTGCACAACGACGTTATTTTAAATTCTCAATTTATTTTGTGGTTCACAGTTAAATTTCGCCTACCGATATAATAACTCCAATTGACTCCAAACTGGAAATATAACAATAACTAGTCATATGCATTCCATAAAATTCATCCCATCGAAAGCGGAGGTTGTCTGGAAAATAATTATTTATACAACTTATATAATAACGATAAAATATAAATAACCCCAATAACAATTGAATTAAAAAGTAATAATATTATTATTATCGTATACATCCAAATATATCATTCCAAATATAACCAGTATGGATTTATAACTCGACATAAGTATTTATGAGCCCATCCATATCCAAATATATATAGAAATTCCATACTAAATAAATTAAATAAACGTTATAATTTATAAACAATTTCCATAGCGACTATTTCAAAATTTGATTTGGCCATAACTTACAACATATAAGCTGAAATCCCAATTCTTCTCTTCCATTAAAAAATTCTAATCAATACGATCTTAATGTTTCTTATTTTACAGAATTCCGACTTAAAACGGATTCTGTATAATCAACTGAAGTTCAAAACTCAATATTACGGACTACCGCACCTTTTTGAGCTCGATTTATATTATATATAAATTTAACGTTCAAACTCGTTTTAATAAACGAATAAAATATAAAAATCCATTTAAAATTCGAATTACATATTTAAAACAATATAACAAATTAAATATTTGACCATAAAAAATACGGGACATTACAGAATGGAAATGTTTTCCAATGATAATAACGTATATTTTCTAATTTAGAGAATAAGAATTTATGAATATATGGAAACAGGAAATGGGGAAATGAATAAATTAATGATAAGATAATTTAAAAAGGAAAAAAATGTTGATTGCTGATTGATCGATAAAATTTCTAGTTGGAAATAAGATCGTTGTGTCTATGGATGTTTTCCTTTGATAGATAAATAACCGACTATCAAAGTTTTAACTATTTTTCCGTTGTAAACACAGAGAGACCGGGATTAGATTTATTATCTGAAAACCACTCCGTATGAGCATTAGCATTGCGAATCAAATACGATGAGATAATTGAAGAAGACGTTTATGCAAGGGTTGCTCTGGCAAATCCTTGGTAGAAACTGCCTAAGATGGGTTTACAAAATAGTGCCTTCGGTTTATCCAGTCCTAGGACAACCTGTTTGGAAGTGTCTAACAAAGTATATCTAATAGATAGCGTAAGTTGATCTCTTCAAACGTATTTACATTTCGTGGCGGAGGAATTCGTTTCTCTTAGCTTTATACCCGTGATATTTTTTGAGAAATCTATTTGTGATTTGGCGGGTACGACGATGTGACATTCAAACCAAATAAATGTGTGATCTATACGTACAGCCTCAAGCCTCACAACCAGGAAATGGTATAAAATCGAGTAGGTCGCATGGCTAAGTGGGTAGCTGCCAATTAGGGTGTATTGTCACTTGATCTAGAGAAAATCCATTTGCTTCTTTAATCTATTTCGATGCTATCCCTTTCGGGAAACGGTTGCTGATCCCAACCATTGGTGATAATACATTTGGTACACTCAATCGAAATGAGTGACCGGTCATGTTTAGACTGGGTTGCAAGATGTTCTTATTGAACCCGGTGTATTCTTCTCTAGATATACACTGTCGGAAGGTGGTCCCATACCTTACCAGTTGGAATCCGTTACCCAATAAGTGCCTGCGGTTTTTGATTATATAATATATATGTGGAACATGAGATGAAAGCGTTCCACTAGATTGCTATTTAAATGATTTAGACATTATTTTAATATCAGAATAATATTGATTTTAAAGAATATTTTGGTTTATCGTAAGGTAAAAACCATCCGTGTATATGTGTGGATCGGTTTAAGATTATCCTTTCTTTAAAAAAAAGATTTTAAAAGTTAAAAAAATAGTTGAAGTTTACGCACATCAGTCCCATGACTGACCCAAAGTTTATTTTGCTTTGTTTTACCCTAAACTCTTGGGTTCCCAAATTTGTCAGGGCAGTCAAGTATCAGGATTTTACAGATATACTTGGAGAGCTTAGATCAAGAGGCTTCAGGATTATATAGCTATTGTTTATTTCCACTGTGTTGTAAGTGTTGCACTCCGATAATGGTATTGCATACAGATACCGGTTTTATTTCAAAGTTATAATATATAATATATTTATTCGTTCCGCCATGAGATTCGTGTTTACTCTGATGTTGTATTTATGTTCTTCTTCTTCTATTCTAACTTTCTTTCTTTCTATTTCTCACCCTCTAACTTCTTTCTATGGACATTCCGGTATTTTCGATTCTTGAATAGTCGACATGGTGTTGTATGTCGGTTACCAAGGTTAAAAATATCTCGGGCCATTACAGTGGTATCAGAGCTGGAGGTTAAGTGGTTACCTTGGCTATGTGGCGTGACTTAGTAGAGATGGGGTTAGTACGTAATACCCTAGATTGAGTTTGAGTGTATATATACGAGAGAGCATATTTGTAGATTTTATAAAAATTGTTTTATACTGTTGAGCTTTATTGGTTGAGTTGTTTATGAGTTCTGGTCGATCAGTTGATCCACTATATCGGTAGGGGTTTCTAAACACTTGAGTACAATGAACCGACACAGTATGTTTTGAAAGAGGGTAAATGAAATATTTTTACCCAAATTATATTTTGATATAAAAGAATGAGCGATATTAGAAATATTATAGTATATTAGATTTGTTAGTTGTTATTATAATCGAATCAGATTATAATTGAAATGGTTATATAAATAACCAATCGAAATTCATATAAATGTAATATATAAAAATTAGATGGATTAAATCTGAAATTAAAACGAGAATTGGAAATAAAATACCTGAAAATTGGAAAAGTGTTTATAAATGGATTTGGATTAAATATATGGCAATTTTAAAATCCTAGGAGATTTTGGAAATGTTTTCAAGCATTGTGAAGAATATATTGAAATGATTTCAAAATGGAAGTGTTTAAATATGAGTTTTGAAAAGTGATATAGTATTGAACTTACTTCAGTCACTGGAAAATAAGTCTGATGATGCTGGCCACATAATCAGTGTTCATTTTCGAGTTCTAAGTGACAGATTACTGCCAAAGATATTGTTTTTGAATTGTTTTGAGGAAACTAGTTGTTTTGGATCCTGAAGGGGAAGTTTGATTTTTGATATGGTAAACTATTTGAAACTCCCAAGGAGACAGTTTTATTTAAAAACAAATTAATAAGTAATTTGTGAAAGCAAATCGAATTTGAATTAAAGTTAAGTGGAAATTGAATTGAAATATAAGATATAGACTAAAATTGGATTATGAGATAGGAATATGAAATGATATTGGATTGGTGAGTTAAGAGTTTGGAAAAGAGGATGAAACTTGAGTTGGACTGGAATTTGGTTTGGGTATAAGCAAAAAGCCGTGCTGAGGATAAAACTGATTGGAGTTTGATTGGGATGACATTGATATATGCTGAATTGGTGGAAGATGGAAAGGATATAATAATATGCCCAACAAAAAGGTACAAGTTTATATTTTACATGAGTATGAGATTTTTGAGCCTATTTGGCAAGCTGATTAGCTGTTTAATTTTCTTTTGGATTAGAGAAGGTCTAGCGAGGCGAGTTGTAGTTGTACCGATTGAGCCGTACAAAAGAGACGCTGGCGAAATTTCATGAAAATTTATGGTGTTAGAACATTTTCAGAATTTTTGAAAGTTTTAGTTAATTAGGATGAATTAAAATTTTAATTGGAATTAATTGGTTCAGTTGAAATTGAAGTTAATAAGTAAAACAAATAAATTTTAACATAGTTAATAGGGTTGGTATCTTTTTTCTAGCTTAGTAATTTCGGGGGCAAAATTCTTTGAAGGGGGAAAGAATGCAACGTCCCGTATTATTAGCGGTCGAATAATTAATTAATTTAATTACTTAAGTAGTGATTTGGCAAGTTTAAATGACTTGAATTAAATAATTTTGAATATTTAATTAATATATTTAATTTCCGAAACAGTCGGAAATAGCTGAAATTGCAATATTGTGTGAATTGGACTATTTATAAGATTTAATTCACTTTAGAATTGAATTATAATAACGAATTTATTTATAATAACGAATTAGAATTTATAATTTATAATATAATTTAAAATGAGCTCGTAACGCCGCGGTAGTTCATAATATTGAGTTTTGAACTTCAATTGAATATACATAATCCGTTTTAAGTCGGATTTCTACGAAATAAGAAAAGTTCGAATTTGTTGAACGATATTTTTCTAGTGGAAGAAAAAATCGAGATTTCATCTTGTAAATTTTAAGTTATGTCCAAATCAAATTTCTAGAAAGTCACTATGGAATTCGTTATAATTTATAACGATTTATTTATGTAATAAAAGAATTTTTATTATAAATTGAGTATCGATTTAACTTGGATTTTGAAATATCGAGTTATAAATCCAGTTATGTATATTTTGGAGCTGTATGATATTCTATTCGGATATATATGATAATATTAATTTATTAATATTAAATTAAATTGTTTTTAAATATATTAATATTTTTATTGGTTTATTTAGAGCCTTAAAAATAGCCATTTTTGCAAACGACCTCCGTTTTCGACGAAATTAATTCTGTTGGATCCGGAATATTATATTATTGTTAAATTTCAATCTTCGTGATTTTTGGTGTCAGTATGTGGCCATACGGATTTTAATATGAAAAATAGTCAATAATTTGACTTTAAAAGTACACTGCGTGAGCAAACGGACTCGGAATTCAACGAAATAAGTTTCTTTGGGTCCTACTGTCGAACTATAGTTGGTTGTCCATTTTAATCGAAATTGGGTATCGTATGTGGCCTTAGGACTTTTCAAACGATAAATTAAGCTCATGATCGAATATAAATTAATATAAAAATATAAAGCTTACTTGGTAAGCTACCTTATCCTATTAAATACACTGCCTAAACCTAATTTCATTTTTTCTCTTTGGTCAACAACAACTCAAAACGTGAGCTACTACAAAAATTTCTTTCAACAAAGATTAAATCGACTTCAAAACAAATGAATCAAACGATTTCCACCTCATCTAATTCATATACTCTAAAATTTGATCGGACACGCTTCTTTTCTGTGGTGCGAGAGTACGAAGTGCCCTTCATCAATGAACTAGGGTTAATTCACAGTCCATGTTTGGGAGGCCAAATTTGAAAGCGAATTCGTCAGTGAACTCATAGGTGTCCTGGGGTCAACTCAGAAGGATATAAGAGGAACTTAATCAATAAAATTGTCGGTGATGTTTCATGGCTAGCGTCGACTTGGAGCTGGGCTTGCCAGAGTTGGGCTATGCCAGAAGCGGGTATGAGGGCGCGGATGCGATTAGGCAGTATCTTGGCTTGGGTCACGATTTCTTTCCAAGAGGCGGTGATGGGGAGTTAACGCGCAGTAGTTTTAGGGCTTTCTGGACTTTGGTATTGTCCTAAGTTTACTGGAAGGTGAGTCGATTCAGTTTGGCAATTTGGAGGATGCTGTTAACAGTAACAGAGAGTTGCACTGTCGGTATGTGGAAGGAGGATACAGTGGCCTCTGTATTGAGCAATTGTGATGGAGACAGATGGGATTAGCAATATTAGTATTAATGTGGGAAAAGGAGGGACGGTAATCATAGTGAACGAAGGGTTTAAGGGTGCTTTTGGATTCAAAATAAATGTATGAAAATGGGTTCAATACTGTTGCAGGTTTCATTGTATACATGGGAATGGTATCAGTATGAAACGAGTGGGGTTTTACAATTACTGAAGTTGAGTAGTTTTTGAAAGGAAGTCTGGAAAAAAAAATGAAGATTAATACTTGTTTGTTGGTTGATTTTCAAAGGTGTTGGAATAGCAATAGCATAGGAAGGTAAGGTCAGGCAAGTTGAGGTTGAGTTGGCAAACATGATGGTGTCGATGGTTTTTGGATTTATGAAGTGATGAAGGAGTAGGGGAGAAAGAACACGGCTGTAATGGGTGGAGTGCAGGTTCAAGTACGGAGAAGATGGAGAAAGGTTTTAAAACGTGGATAATAAAACTAAGTACAGTATTAAGGTGTAACGATATTATTTATGAATTTATTAACTTATTTTAGTTCGTATAAACTTGTAACTCGTATAATTATATCATACATTGTCAGAATTAGATGCGATCGAATCCTTTGGAATTGTAGCAACGAAATCTACGTCGTGGAACTAACGTGGAACTGACGTGGCTGAGAATTTAGCTACCAGAATTTCATGATAAAATCAAACGCTTGTTTGATTGTACAGGAAATAAAAGCAGAATCGTCAACTGCAAAACTATGTGATTAAAACTTGCTAACTCTGTCCAGTTTATATTTTATAAATGTAATTTAGTATTGATAAATGGTGATTGATTTCTGTGTGATGACTATTTGAATGAATTACTAGTTAATTGGTGGAAAATAAAGACATAGTTATATATATAAAAATCGTTAATTAAATATTGATTATATTTATAAGAATATTTTATATTCGTGTTATTTATGTTGATTAACATCTATGGGTGCAGGGAAACAAGTTGGAGGGATCCAACTGGATTCCTCAACATTTTTATTACTGTTTTTCATATATTGTGATATATGATGTAATATATAATATGTTATTGATTATGTGTGTTCGGATGATATTGGCCCTTTTCATTTGGAATTTTAAATACCATAAGTAATGTTGAAATATATAAAAATAATGTTGAAGTGGATATTAAATTTAAGAATATTATAAAATCAATAGATTTTATAAAAAGGAATTATTTGGAAATTACATAAGAAACTGCTGTAGGAAATTATAAATAGTTATATGGACTGGATATGATTTGTTTTAAAATTAATAGAATTATAAAAGATATTTGCGAGTTATAAAAGAATTGTGAGAAGACTGATTTAATGTAGATATTAACTAGAAATATGTTTTTAACGGATAAATTGAGAAGAATAATTTACAAAAGATGTTTATAAATTAAGTAGAATATTTATCATTGGATAAATAAAATATAAGTCTGAATTTATATAGAGAAGTAAAAATCGGTCTTAACACCGATATTTGAAATTGAATGTGAACGTAGCTGTTATAAAGGGAAATTTGAATGAGATTAAGTGTTGAAAATAAAATAAGATTTTTATGAATAATTCTATAATAAAAATATAAATAGAATTTGGAAATGGGATGTAACAACCCGTATTTTCAACGATATAATAATTAATTTATTTAATTATTTAAATAGTGATTTAGAGAACTAAAATGGTTGTTTAATTAAATTATATGGAATATTTAATTAATATAATAATTAAATAATATATTTATTTCTGAAATAGTCGGAAATAGTGAATTGATGATATGGTGTGCACTGGACAATTTAAAAAATATATATATAATCCAGTTTGGAATTGAATTCGAATAACGAATATATTATATAAACGACAGTTGAACATATAATTTATATTATAATTATAATTGGGCTCAAAATGGCGCTGTAGTTCGCTATTTGGCGATTTGAACTTCAACTGAATATACAGGGTCCGTTTTAAATCGGATTTTCTATAAAACAAGAAACGTTCCGAGCTAGTGAAGTATATTTTTCTAATGGAAGAGAAAAATCGGGATTTCATTGTGTAGATTTTGATTTATGACCAATTCAAATTTCAGAAAAGTTGCTATGGAATTCCTTTGAAATTTATAAATATATATTTATATTATAAAAGGATTTTATATATAAATCGAATATCGATATAACGGGGGATTTTGAAATATCAAGTTATAAATCCAATTGGAGGTCTATGATTTTCTAGTGTGAATATATACGATAATATATATTTATTTATATTTAATTTAATTATTTTTAAATATATTTATATATTTAAATGGGTTATTTAGAGCTTTAAAAATAGCCAGTTTTGCAAACGACCTCTGTTTTCGACGAAACTAATTTTGTTGGATCTGCAATATTAAATTATTGTTAGATTTCAATTTCTGTGATTTTTGAAGTCAGTATGTAGCCGTACAGATTTTTAATGTGAAAACAGTTAGTATTTTGACGGTTAAAAATATGCTGTATGAGCAAACGAAGTCGGAATTCGACGAAACCAGTTTTTTTGGGTTCGTAATGTCGAACTGTAGCTGCATGCCCATTTTCGTGATTTTTGGGTGTCATATGTGATTACAGGAACTTTAGAGGACATAGAAAAATAGCGATTGCTTATAATTTAATATAAAATTAAATAAAAAAATATTATAATTCTCCTATATAACATCCTTAACACATCTAAACCTAATTCATTTTCCTTTGGTCAAATTTTTATCCGCCGCCCTTCTTCTTTTTCCAGAGAAACAAAACACAGAAAAATCGCAACTTTGAAAATCAAGAACAAATCCAAACAAATTTTATAAACCGCAAATCCAATAGCATGATTCTCGTTATGAAAGCAGCTTCATTTCCATACAAAAACTTCTGGTTCGACATCAGTTTGAGGTTGTCGCGAGATACAAGGGTTCGCGATTTCTGTTGATTTAGGAGGCGATAGTGGTTTTCGAAAACGATATTGAGTTTGTGGTGGTTTGTAGCATCTCGTGGATGAGTTTGGTGATACTTACAAGAAGGGTCTATCGTCGGTTTCTGGTATGGGTGTGCGAGCTGGGTATCGGGAGGAGGAGTGGAAAGAGAGTTCGAAGGGAGAAGTAATGGTGAAATCGGTTTATGGTTTCATGAAGTATTGAGTTGGGAAGGAGGCATGAAAGTAAACGATGATGGTGAAAGGAGCGGCTCCAGTATTTTGATTTGGGGAAGAAGATAATGCAGTTGGGTTTTATGGAGGGAGATGGGCCGAATGGATAATGGTAAGGCCCGGTATAATAAATTCAAGTTTTATATAAATTAAAATGTGTATTAACTTAGAAAGTGTATATCTTTATCATACGTAATCAAAATTCAGTAAAACTGGATCCGACAGGATCGTATGAACGTACACTACACATTGGAACTGACTGGGAGTGAATTGGAGCTCGTTTGGATTTATGGTGAAATTAAACGCTTGAATCAAATCAATGACCAATTATCGTTATTTAACGATAACCGTACAATGTGAGTAAAACTCACTAACTCTTCTCAGTTATATTTTTATAAAGTATTTTTAGAAATGATAAATGATGGTTGTTTGTTGTGTGTTGGTTGTTTGGTTGAACTGCTAGTTAATTGGTTGAAATTATAGAAAACGTTATATATATAATCGTTAATCAAATATTGATTCTGTTTAGCAGAATATTTCATAGTGAAATGAAATTGATGTTAGTTTTATTGTTTAACATCTGTGGATGCAGGGAAACAGGTCGGAGGAATCCAACTGAATTCCTTAACTTTTATTTTATTGTTTTTCATATATTGTGTTATATGATGTGATATGAAATCTGTTGTTGATTTTGTATGTTGGAATGATACCGATCATTGTTATATGGTACGTTAAATACCATAAGGAATACTGGAATGTTAAAAAGGAAATTTTCAATGTTATATATAAAAAGAAATATTTATAAAATCAAAATATTTTATAAAAAGAAAATATTTATTTAGAAAATAAATAGATTAAAAAGGAATATTTATTTGTTAATCAAATAGATAGAATTGAAGGGAAATATTTGTAAAACATTTACAAATAGAATTGAAAAAGAAATATTGTAAACCATTTACAAATAGAATTGAAAAGGAATATTTATTTGAAAAATAAATAGAATAGAAAGAGGAAATATTCGTAAAACAAATAGAAAAGGGAATAGTTAGATTATAAAAGGAATTACTTATAAAATCAATAGATTTTGTAAAAAGAAAATATTTTATAAAATAAATAGGATTATCAAAAAGGGATTTATTTTGTAAATAAATAGATTATAAAAGGAAATGCTTGAAAAATGAATAGAATTGTATAAAAGGAGAATTTTACATCTAAAAGGTTGGGACCCGTGCTTCGCACACGGGTATAACATGATATGGATTTAAAACAAAGATTTTAAATAGAATCTATTCTAACCGATAGATTGAGAAGATAAATTTATAAATAATATTTTATAAATTAAATGAAATGTTTATCATTGGATAAATAGTATATATATATATAAGTCGGGATTTATATAGAGAAGTAAGAATCGATTTCAACATCGATAATTGAAACTGAATATGGATGTAGAGTTAATCAAAGGAGTTAATCAAAATTTGTTAATCAAAATGTGTTAATCAAAATGAAAGAGAGTTAATCTAATATTAGTTATTCGAATAGAGTAATTGATTAGAGTTAATTAGTTAGAGTTAACCAATTAGAGTTAATTAGATAGAGTTAACCAGTAAGAGTTAACCAGATAGAGTAAATTGAACATAGTTAATCGAACAAAAATCATAATATTCTTTGAATCAGAAGCAAATTTCACTTTTAGAATGAATGGATTTACGATGGATTTTATAGAATGAGAAGAGTTCAATAAAAACTGAATATTTGAATATGAATTTTAAAGATTTTAAATATGCTCAAAAATGTGTTAAGCACTTCCTAACCACGCATAGCCCAAAGGTCTTTTAAATGGGGTTAGTAATAACTTAACTTTATCCTCTCTAATGAGTTCCATCCATGCACAGCCCAAAGGTCTTTTAAGTGAGAATGGTAGCACATAGAGATTAAGGTAATTCACCCACGCATAACCGCGAGGACTTTTAAATAGGAGTGAATACCAAGGATAATTTTTTTTAATTCCAAGAATAATTAGAACTCCCCAAATTAAATAAAACCATGATGAATAACAGAAGTATAGTAGATATAGAAGATGGTCGTGAAATAAGCTCTAATTCACAAATATTATAAAATCTTTCCAATCATCATGAGATTTAAAATATTTACTCATGATATAAAAAATATTATAGTCAATACTCATCACAATTTCAAGATCTGACATAATTTCAACGATTTCCAAAATAATTCAAATGATCAATCATTTAACTTTTGAATAACCATTTAAGAATTTCTTAAAAAATGGATAATGATCAATCAATTTCTATAATTCCCAAATCTAAGTGTAATTGTGAAAATCTATCTTCAGGCAGAGATTTTGTAAAAATATCAGCAAGTTGACAATCAGTTGAAATAAACTCAATACAAATATCTTCTCGTGAAATGTGATCTCTAATAAAATGATGTCTCACATCTATGTGTTTAGTGTGTGAATGGTGAACATGATTATTAAACAATTCTATAGCACTTTTACTATCACATTTTAGTGGTACTTTTTTATAAATTAGGCCAAAATCTGAAAGAGTTTGCATCATCCATAATATTTGTGCACAACAACTTCCTAAAGCAATGTAGTTGTGGATAAAGCAACACAATTTTGTTTTCGACTTGACCATGAAACTAATGAATGTCCTAGCATAAAACAAGTTACACCAGTGCTTTTTCTATCCATAAGGGATCCAGCATAATCAGCATCAGAATATCCAATTAATTCAAAATTATTGCATGCGGGATACCATAAACCAAATTTGTGTGTGTGCAAAAGATATCTTAATATCCTTTTTGTGGCTTTTAAGTGTGATTCTTTTGGATTAGACTGAAAGCGTGCACATAAACAGACTGCAAACATAATATCAATCCTAGATGTGGTGAGATAAAGAAGTGAACAAATTATTCCATGATATTTTTTCTGATCAACTGCAACTCCTTTCTCGTCTTTGTCAAGCTAGGTTGAAGGACTCATCGGTGTTGTGAGTGTTTTTGCGTTTTCTAGTTCAAATCTTTTCAGCTATTCAGTGATGTATTTTTTTTGTGATATGAAAATGCCCTTGGTGCTTTGTTTGATTTGAAATCCAAGGAAGTATTTCAATTCACCTACTAAGCTCATTTCGAATTTATCCTGCATGACTTTTTCAAATTTCTCACACAGACGATCATTAGTAGCAACATATATAATATCATCAACATAAATTTGAACTATTAAAAAATCTTCACCTTCATGTAATAGAAACAATGTCGTGTCAGCACTACCCATTTTAAAACCGTTTTCCAAAAGATATGCACTTAAATAATCGTACCATGCTCTAGGAGCTTGTTTAAGACCATTTAATGCTTTTTCAAGTTTAAATACATGATTTGGAAATTCATGATTTTCAAAACTAGGGGGTTGTTCTACAAGAACTTCTTCTTTTAATTCTTCATTTAAAAACGCACTTTTTACGTCCATTTGTTTAAGTTTGAAACCTTTATAACATGCAAAACTGAGCAAAATTCTAATGGCTTCTAACCTAGCTACTGGTGCGAATGTCTCATCAAAACCAATGCCTTCGATTTGATTATATCCTTTTGCAACCAGCCTAGCTTTGTTTCTAATTACATTTCTGGATTCATCAAGCTTATTTTTGAACACTTATTTAGTTCCTACTACTGGATAGTTATTTGGTCTAGGAACAAATTTCCAAACTTTATTCCGTTCAAATTGATTAAGTTCTTGCATTGCTAAAATCCAACTTTCATCATTAAGTGCAATTTCAACATTTTTAGGTTCTGTTTCTGAGATAAAATAGCTGTGAATACAAAATGCACAGATATCTTTATTAAATGATGAACGAGTTCGTATACCTGCCGTTGGATTTCCTATTACCAATTATGGAGGATGGTTGGCTTTGAATTTCAACTTCTCGACCTCAAATATTTGTTTTGTTGAATCATCACTGCTAGTCTTCTCTTTGCTATTTTCTTTTTTACCCTCACATGTAATTCCCTCATCATTTTTCTCTTTGTCCACCGTATCCAGATCTGATTCATCAAATTTCACATTTATGGTTTCAACAATAGTTTTTGATCGTTTGTTGAAGATTCGATAAGCCTTGCTTCTTGAAGAGTAACCCATGAAAATTCCCTCATCGGCCTTTGATTCAAACTTACCAAGTTGACCACCTGTATTAAGAAGATAACAAGGGAATCCAAAAACTCTAAAATATGAAATGTTAGGCTTTCTGTCAAACAACAATTCATAGGACGTTTTGTTAAGTATTGGTCTAATTATTACTATGTTCATTACATGGCAGGATGTATTGACTGCCTCTACCCAAAAATTCAAAGGCAATTTATATTCACTTATCATAGATCTAGCCAATTCTTGTAATGTACGATTTTTCCTTTCGACCACACCATTTTGTTGAGGTGTTCGAGGAGCAGAAAATTCATGTTTGAAACCATTCTCTTCACAAAAAATTTCAAAATCCAAATTTTCAAATTCACCACCATGATCACTTCTTAAAGTTTCTATTGAAACACCCTTTTCATTTTGAACGAGTTTTGCAAACTTTGAAAAGTAATCAAAATTTTCGAATTTTTTGGCTAGAAAATAAACCCATGTAAATCTAGAATAATCATCAACCAACACATAACAATAACGTTTTCCATTCAAGCTTGCAATTTCATTTGGTCCAAATAAATCCATGTGAATCAATTCAAGTACCGTATTAGTACTAACAACATTTTTTGGGCAAAATGATGATCGACTGAATTTTCCCATAGTACAAGATTTGCACACTTTGTTACTTTTATATTTCTGATGTGGTAATCCCCTTACCAATTCTTTTGATTCAAGTTTTTCTAAGAGACTCATACTAGCGTGACCCAATGTCCTATGCCATAAGAAAAATTCTTCATCCGCAGCTACTAAACATCATGAGAGAGTCAAATCATCAAATGAAAGCGTATAAACATTTCCTTTTCTTTTTCCCGTGAACATAATACTGTTAGTGGATTTTTCAATAATTTTGCAAGATTCACTATCAAATATCACACTCATTCCTTTGTCACATAGTTGGTTTATGGAAATGAGATTATGATGCAAGTTTTCAACATATAAAACATCGGTTAAGGAGAAAGTACTGTTACCTACTTTTCCTTTACCGATAATTTTACATTTTCTGTTATCACCCATTATCATACTTCCACCTTTATGTTTTTCGAGGCTAAGGAACTTTGATTTATCTCCTGTCATATGTTTGGAACAACCTGAATCCAAGTACCATTCTTGTTGCTCCTTAGCCCGCCAACATACCTACACACGAGAAGAAGAGAATGACCCAGAGAAACTCTTAGGTATAATAAAATTAGTAACTGAAATTTTTTGATTTTGAACAACAGATCCTTTTGGAATCCAAATTTGTTTAAACTTACCAAATCCAAATATGTAACAATTGCTTGTCGACCCTTTTGGAACCCATACTTGTATGAATTTTTTATTATTGTTCTTACTTTCACATTTTTCGTATCTATGTCCAATTTTTCCACATTTTATACGTTTAGGAAAAACACTTCCACCCTTCGCATTATCATTCATATTAATGTGTGTTTTCCCGAATCCTAATCCTTTTCTATTGTTAGCATATAATCGATTTCCATGCAACATTCTAAATGACTTTTCTCCTTTTGAAAACTTGCTCAACGTTATTTCAAGATTTTTTTACTTTGGTTTTAAGTGCTGCATTTTCATTTACAAGAGAGATGCATCTGTTGATGAAATTCTTTCTTTTTGTGTCATTACTTTCTTTTAAAGCCAAGTGTTCTTGTTTCAATTTTTCAAAATTTGCTTTAAATTCTATTTTCTCTTGTTTTAAAAACTTACAGTTTTCACAATCAAGATTTGTCACTTTTTCAAGCTCAGTTTCTAACTTATTGTTTTCATGAACCAGTTTTAACCTATCAGATTTTAATTTCTTGACTTTTAGTTCAAGAGAATCAACGGTTTTGGTAAGATCATGACACATTAAAATTAAATCTTTGTAAGAGTAGTTTGGTACCTCAGTGGAATCTTCTTCGCTACTTTCCGAGTCTGACTGTGCCATAAGACATAAATTGGCTTCCTCTTTATCACTGTCAGAGTCTTCTTCCTCTCCTTCTTCATCGTCCCACGTAGCTGCAAAAGCTTTCTTTTTCTTCTTCTTCTTTTTGTCTTTCTGAAGTAGTGGACAATTTGGTTTGATATGGCCAGGTTTATTACAGTTGTAACATATGACTTCATCGTCTGAGTTGTCTGAATTCTTGGATTTGTTGGATTTTGAATTCTTCTTTCATGACTAGAATTTTTTGTTAGACCACTTTTTAAGAACCATAGCCAATTCTTCAATGGGATTCTCAGCTTCATCATTACTTTCAGCAGTGCTGTTTAGAGCAATTATCTTTTTCTTTGATTTTGAATCATCGCGTCCTTCTTTGGCTTTTAAGTCCATTTCATAAGCAATCAAGTTTTCAATCAACTCTTCTATTCTCAACTTACTTAAATCTTTTGATTCTTGAATGGCCGTTACTTTGGCTTCAAAGTTCATTGGTAGTACTCTCAGTATTTTGCGTATTAATTCCACTTCAGTGTAGACTTTACCAAGAGCCCTTGCATTATAAATCAGTGTTGAGAATTGACCATACATCTCTTTTATATCTTCATCTTTACGCATCGTGAAATTTTCATATTCGTTGCAGAGTAGTGCGAGACGGGATTCCTTGACATGAGATGTTCCTTCATGTGTAACTTCCAAAGTATGCCAAATTTCCTGCGCAGTTGAACCGTGAGATATACGGTTAAACTCTGTTTTATCAAGAGCACCAATTAAAGCGTTCATTGCTTTGGCATCAGTTGAGAATAATTTTTTATCATTAGCATCCCACTTATCTTTTGGCTTAGGAATTTCAATATCATTAATAATCGTAACGGGAGGTTTGTAGCCTGTTTCAACAATATCCCATACATCATAATCGACTGAACTTAAGTAAATTTTCATCCTAGCTTTCCAATAGGCATAATCGGTTCCATTAAACTTTGGTGGCCTAGCTTTAGAATGACCCTCAGAAAAAGCGTTGTTAGACAGATTCATGACTCTAGAGTTAAAAATACCCGCTCTGATACCACTTGTAGAATCTAAATTAACCCTAGAGGGGGGGTGAATAGGTTTTATCGCAATTTAAATAAATTTAAAAATAAATAAAATTAAAACAAAATAATAAAAATAACTTGCAGAAAGAAAATCACACACAGAAGATACCCAGCTTCGGCAAAAACCCTGCCTACTGCTGCATTCAAGGTTTCTACTAGGAGTTATAAACAATCTCTACGCTTACAGACCCTTGTAAACTCGCAACTCTTGCTCCCGACTGTTTAAACCCTACACTCAAGACCTTGACACAACTTTTTTCTCCTAAGCTATGATTTTTCTAACTACAAACACTAGTAGTTGTTGACTCCTTTTTAAAACTTAAAGCAATCTTAAAACAACAAACTTTAAAAACAAACTAAATGAAACCCTAGGAATAAGATTAAAAGACTTAACCCCTTCTGAACTTAGCCGACCATCCTTTTTACTTAGTCCCGATGCTTTTTCTTTTGTTATAATAATGGTAGCAATTCTTCTAGGGTTTCTCTGGAAAACGATCTTCCTCCAACAATTTATGCAATTGAATTGATGCTCCAGTGGATTCCGATTCAATGTTGACAGCTCTGAAAATTGTATGTGATTTTCGCCCTTGTTCCTCTTCTAATATGTTCAATTTTTTGCTCTGTATTTCTTTATTTTTGCCAATGATGAAGATGTGTATATTTATAGGGATTTTGATCCCTAAAAACTGTAACAAACCACGTCCATTAATGTCACTCACAAAGGGAATGCATTAACTTCCATGGAGGTTTTAAGTGAATATAGAACAGAAAAATTTCAACAAGACAGATAATAAGTAGTACTTGGAAATCTAAAACTTCATTTTATTGCAGCGGAAGTTAAACATGTTTGTTACATCATAAAACCATAAATTAGAGTCAAGTACAATATCCATCTTGATAAACAAAATACATAACCCCATTACACAAATAGCCATTAAAGAAGATAACAAGCTGGACTTTACTTCAATGGTCCAAGCTTTCCAAATTCAGAGATAAAGCAATCCAATCAAACTCCACTAGAGCTGGGCCCAACCTGAGGACCTGGAGGGGGGAAAAAGATAGAAATGGAGGGGGTCAGACATAAAGTCTGGCGAGTATGATAATTCTAACAATACTATTATCAAAATAACTAGACTAAGGCATAAGCTGGAAAACAAGGAAATGTCTATGAATTATTGGGTATGGAATGAGCAAATAAAGATAACGTTACAGGCACACCTAATTACTAACGAATAATTACTACACTACACCGCACATTACTACACTGCACCGCACCAGTCACCCTAAAGGTTGATCCCGCTTGCTTCACACAGAAACTATATAAATAGCCTTGCGTACCCCTAACTGACTACAAAGGTGCCATCTGCCCCTATCTCCACTAGGTGTACCCCATTACCCACTTTCGATCGACTCCCTACTCGTAGATACCCGTGCTGGCCCCACAGTGGGGTGTATCACTCCCCTAAAGTGGCAACTTGATGCAACTTGAGAATGCACGGCTTATACCTACACGATGCAACAACGTCTTACCTACCAGCCCGGGTCCACACACGCATATGAAACCCGTTGTACTTGCGTTGCCACCGCTACCCCGTTTTGGCCTCTTATAGTCAAGCCCAACATGTGTGTCCCGTCCTCGACTTGGGTCGAGCCCACAAAGATACGTTTGGGATACTGGTTGAAATGGGCCCCCACAAGCTACCCACCTAAGCTTGTCACTAGTACATCCCACTTAACCCTCTTAGTCATGTTCATTTACATGTGTGTTTGGTTAAGTCTTACTAATCGTATTTCACATGCCACTAAGGGCACCCACTAGATTCCTCACGCCACCCAAGGCACCTACTTAACCCCCATGTCCCACCTTACATGTTTCCCTGGTTAAGTATTTCTTAATTTATTCAGGCCATAACCTCATAAAGACCTCTCACATTAGACTGGCATTTATGGCAGTTGGATTTGCCGGGCGGGTCCGGGCAGCCTTACACCATAAAAGAGTCTAACCTCGTGTCTTTACAACTGTTATGCTTTAATTTGGGCCTAGGACCTCTCACATTGGGCTGACATTTGTGACCACTGGATTTGCCGGGCGGGTCCGGGCAGGTTTACGTCACAAACGAGTCCAACCTCGTGTCCTAAATATTGATTTACACTTATAATCTTTTACCCCAGTTTTAATAATTCCCTATTCAAATTATTAATTAAGTCCACTTTTAATGATGTCCATAATTGACTCAATTATGGCCATCCATTCATGGCATGCAAAATCATATCAATTGCACCCAACTTCTTAATATTAAATCCTTAATGTTACCCCTACCCCACGTTATACGTTCGCTTATTCAACGCAAAATATACGTTAGACTCGAATAGTCTAACTCATAGCACAAATATGAATTATCACAATATATAGACAAATAAAAATAGATCTAAACATGATAGGGGTGAAACTTGCATAAAGCTACACATGTTATGGATCTAAAGGTGTCAACTTGTTTGGTTAAAATGTCACAATTCACATAATATGATCATAATCCAAATTCATGTATGAACTAGCATATATGGTTTAGGCAACATAATGATGGTGTGAACTGGCATCTTATACATAGAATTCACATATGTCATAACATAATTCTAGATGTCACAATTCTAGATTTAAATAGATGTCATGGCATACGTTCATAATCTTTACTAATCAATATAAACTTGCATACATGGTTTTTCATATAGATCAACATAGCCCAAACATTATGATTTGATTAACATGAACCAATTAGCATAGATAACAACATCATGATTTTATAACATGTATGATTTACCACAACTTAGCATAGAAAATTACAACCTATACAATATCATCATAGAATGATGTACAACATATATGATATCATCATCACATAGCATAGGATTTATAACATACATGATAGCATAAGGTTTCCAACAACATATATGACAATCCACATCATTCACTTATAATCCATTCATGACTTAATCTAATTAGTTTAACAATAACCTTGTTAAGATCATCATACTCACAATTAGAGAAGAAAGAGAGTCTTGATTTGTTTTAGAATTGAGTAGAATTAGGGTTTTGATTTGCTTCCTTCCTTCTTAGTTGGCGGCGGCTAGACTGAGTTCCATGGCGGCGGTATGACGGTGGCTATTCTATTTTTCATGTGAGTTTAGAGTGAGAGACTACCTAGGTAGTTATAGAGTTTAGGGTTTATTTAGACCATCAGATCAACTCAGAACTAACCTGAACCGTTTAATTTTCCAACTCATCCCTAAAGACACATCAGCAGCTTAAGATTGGGCTTAGTCAAAACCCTAGCCGACTAACCAGGTCGACACCCAGGTTGACACTATAGTCGACCTGGGGGGGGGGGGGGGAGGTCGACACTGCAGTCGACCTGGGGGGGGGGGAGAGGTCGACACTAGTGTCGACTCCCCAGTCGACCTGCCTCGGCGGGAATTTTTCCCGCCCAGCCCGCTTCTGCACTTTCAGTTTGAATTTTAAATTTCCTGCGAGCTGTTTTGAATTTTCTGAAACTTCCGATGGCCATAACTTCTTCATACGAAGTCCAATTCACGCAAACTCAGACTCTATCTCAACCAGAATTCCGAGACGAACACAATGGCACAACCCGTTTCCCACAATTCTCACGTCTGAGATTAGTTATTCTTTAATTTGTGAATATTAATATTAACAGAATTACGGGGTGTTATATTCTCCCCTCCTTAAAGGATTTCGACCCTGAAATCTTCAAGTCAAGAAGAATGTATATCCTAACATCCAATCATCCATCTACTCAACCATCAAACACAGGCATCCCTTGTCCTTATAGACTTCTAATGCTTTCATGTTTAAATGCCCAGTGTGTGTATATGTCCATATCTAATGCAAAATCAGGCGGTCCACTGATTCAGTTGACCTCCTTAATGCAAACCATGATAGTGCCATGCGTCCATTATGTATGCAAAAGTTCCTTAATGCTACATATTATCTCTATATGCATGCATAATCATCATATGAATGCAGCATCCATATGATAATAAAATCATCATACATCCATTTTACTAAATACATCCATTTATATGCAATATGCAATATGAAGTGACTGAGCCGATCTAGTGCCTAATAGTGTGTGTATATGCATCCACGAGCAACCACTAGCAAAAACTTGCATCCACTTTGCATCCATCATACATAACATGTCTCAAACACATGTTTCAACCATAGGATTATCCTAACTAAAGGTCAAAGATACTAGCGAGAGGATACTCTAAAGGTAAGATAAGTACAAGCTAAGCGATAAAGGAGAAATTAAAGGACATACCCTCGAAAAGAAAAGGGTATCGTTAACGCATCTTCTCTTCTGTCTCCCAAGTAGCGTTGCTCTCATCATCTCCCCATTGTACTTTGACTAGTCTGACCTCTCTATTCCTCAACTTCTTGATCTCCGACCCAAGAATGCGCGTAGGAGCTCGTCGCATCACGCTCTATCTCCACCTCTCTAAGCAAATTCGGCTCTACCACTTCCGCCGTCTCGTGCAAGCACTTCCTCAAATGTGACACATGGAATACGTCGTGTACACCACTAGGTCTCTCAGGCAACTCCACTCTATACGCCATCTGTCCAATCTTCTCCTTAATAGGAAACGGCCCTACAAACCTTGGTGCTAATATTCCAACGGACCCAAAGCGAACAACGTTTCGTAATGGAGACACTTTGACAACGACCATGTCCCCAACCTCAAACTCAAGATCTGTCCTCCTCTTATCCGCATAAGTTTTCTGCCTATCTTGCGCCGTCTTCATCCTCCTTCGAATCAAGTCGATCTTTTCCGAAGTCTCTCTAATCATATCAGGCCCAAGTAAGATCTTATCCGTAGATTCCCACCAACATGTAGGTGAACGACAAGGTCGTCCATAAAGAGCTTCGAAAGGTGCCATGCCAATGCTAGACTGAAAGCTGTTATTATATGCGAACTCTACCAATGGAAGATGCTCTTCCCACGTACCCCCAAAGTCTAGGATGCATAGCCTCAAAAGATCCTCTAGAATGCGATTCACCCTCTCGGTCTAGCCGTCCGTCTGAGGATGATATGCGGTGCTCAAACATAACTGAGTCTCTACCACCTCTTGTAAGCTTCTCCAAAATTCGCTAGTGAAAATAGGATCGCGGTCGCTCACTATGCTAGAAGGAACACCATGCAAACGAACTATCTCTTGAACGTATACAGAGGCTAACCATGGAGCAGTCCTCTTACTCTTCACGGGAATAAAATGGGCGCTTTTAGTAAGTCTATCTACTATAACCCAAATCCCCGTATTACCCTTCCTTGATCTTGGTAATCCATCCACAAAATCCATCGAGACACTTTCCCACTTCCATAGAACCTCCAATGGGTGAAGCAACCCACCAGGTTTCTTTTGCTCCGCTTTTACTTGGTGGCACACCAAGCATCTAGCGACATACTCGGCCACATCCCTCTTCATACCGGCCCAAAAGAAAACTCGCTTCATGTCTTTGTACATCTTGTCCCCGCCGGGATGAATGGTCATCTTCGAACGATGTGCTTCGTCAAGAATCGCCTTCCTCAACCCTTCGTCTCGAGGTACACAAAGTCTACTATCCCTACGTAACCAACCCTTATCATCTAGGGTATACCTACGGAGATGGCTTGATGACTCCCCTCTTTTGAGCTTTTCTACTAACTCAACCAACTGTGGGTCGTCTCGCTGTGCCTCGCCAATCCATCCCAAAAGTGTAGGTCTGACCTCCAAGGATGCTAGCAAACCGGGTACAAAGTCAATGGAAGGTCTAAAATCAAACATCGAAATGAATTCTAAGTTTCGCCGCTCAACAAACAAAGGACTTAAGGATAATCTTTTTCTACTTAAGGCATCGACCACTACGTTACCCTTGCCAGGGGTATATGCTATCTCGAAGTCGTAGGACGCTAAGAACTCCATCCACCTTTGTTGCCTTAAGTTTAAGTCCTTTTGAGAGAATAAGTATTTTAAAGATTTGTGGTCAGTGAATAATTCGAATTTCTCGCCAAGAAGATAATGACGCCAAGACTTAAGCGCGAAAACAATAGCGGCCAACTCTAGGTCATGTGTAGGGTAATTTTTCTCATGCGCTCTCAACTGCCTTCCACCATAGGCTATTACCCTTCCCTCTTGCATTAAGGCTGCGCCTAGTCCTGTCCCACAAGCATCAGTATAAATAGTAAATGGCTTACTTCCGTCCGGCAATACTAAGACTGGGGCTGAAGTCAAAGCTCTCTTCAAACGTTGGAACGCATCATCACAATCTACGTCCCATGTGAAAACTAGGTTCTTCTTTGTCAAGCGTGTTAATGGAGCTGATATTTTTGCGAAGTCTTTGATAAACTTCCTATAGTAGCCAGCCAACCCCAAGAAAATTCTTACTTCGGTAGCATTTTTAGGGACCTTCCAATCTTGGATGGCCACCACCTTCGCGGGATCCACAGCTATCCCTTCTTTGGAAACCACGTGCCCTAAGAATTGTACTTCCTTCCTCCAGAAGTGACACTTAGAAAATTTAGCTTTAAGATTATGCGCTCGTAGGGTCTCCAACACTTCCCTAAGATGTAGGGCATGCTCTTCTTCATCCTTAGAAAAGATCAAGATGTCATCGACAAAGACTACCACGAATTTGTTAAGGTACTCCCTAAACACCCTACTCATCAGATCAACAAAGTATGCGGGGGCGTTTGTCAAACCGAAGGGCATCACTAGCCATTCATAGAAACCGTCCGGAGTCCTAAAGGCAGTCTTGTCTATGCTATCCTCATCCACTCTCAACTGATGGAAACCAGTGGCTAAGTCCAACTGCGAAAACACTGAGGCGCCAACTAACTGATCGAAGAGATCGTCAATCCTCGGCAGTGGGTGTCTGTTCTTCTTAGTAAGTTTATTAAGTTCTCTATAGTCCACACAAAGTCTAAGGGACCCATCCGCCTTCGTGGCAAATACCACTGGAGCACCCTACTCTGATATACTTCGTCTTATGAACCCCTTCTCAAGCAACTCCTTCACTTGCTTATCGAGTTCCCTCCTTTCACAAGGAGCCATGTGGCGTACTTGCAAAGATACTGGTTTTGCATTATCCACAAGATATATTCGAAAATCTATCTCCCGCTTCGGAGGCAAGCCCTTCACCTCCTCAAACACATCCGAGTATTCTCTGACCACTCTAACAGATCGTAGATTTTCCTCAGACGCGTCAAGCGATTCTAAATAACTTAGCATAACAGAATTTATGGGATTACAAAAGATTTCGAGAGTGTTGCCAAGGCGAGTCACGAGCCTAACTACTCTCCTTTCACAATCAAGAACGGCCCTATTTCCGAATAACCAATCCATTCCTAAAATTAGCCCATAGCCCGTGAAGCCCAACACATAAGCATCACATCTAAATTCAATGCTAAGTATAGAAATTTTCAAATCCAAACACATCATGGACAAATAAGCTGAGCCCCCAATTGGATTCGAAACAAGTAAGGGATCCTCTACTAAACTGGTGTTTAAGTGCAGTGATTCAACTAATGATGTAGAGATAAACGAATGCGATGCGCCCGAATCGAATAAGGTACGGACAGGATGATCAAACAGAAAAACTAAGCTTTCAACAGATATGGTTCTACCTCGTTCTTGCAGCGGTGGGACCGCGAGAGCCTGAACTTGTCCCCTTGCCTGCCCTGGTGCCATAAGAGCCTGCACCTGTCCTCCCGAGGTAGACCCTGCCCTCTGCCCCTTCTTTGGGCAGTCCTTCACTAGATGTCCCACTTCACCACAGTGAAAACAGCAAGTCTTCTTTTTCTTTCTGCAATCCTTGCTGAGATGGCATGGTGTCCCACAGTTAAAGCATTTCTTCTTTCCTTTGCCATTATTGTCTTTACCACCCTTCTTGTTTTGCTGTTGTGGTTTCTTCTGATCCCTTTTCTTCTCAGGTGCCTTATTAGCATTAGCGCTTTTCTCCTCGTGCATGAGCACCATTTCTACTAGCTTCTCAAAGGTGGCCCCCATAGGGATGTGGGTCATAGCCAACCCCTGCAACGGTTCATTCAAGCCATTAACGAACCTTAGAGCCTTCTTCTCCGGCGTGTTCACTAAGTCCAAGCCAAACCTTGCTAACTGATTAAATTTGTTAACATATTCTTTCACTGATGAGCTTCCTTGCTTTAACGTCAAGAACCTTTCCATATATAGATTTTCTTCCGCCCGTGAGAGAAACTTCGCCTCAAACCTACGCCTGAAATCCGCCCAAGAGTCAACAGGACGCTCCCCATTAGTGACCTCCCACCAAAACGAGGTCTCTCCCTTCATTAACCAAGCTGCTAATTTGACTTTCCTCCCTTCTTCTACTTCAAAGATTTCTAGCAATTCTTCCACCTCTTTAAGCCAATCTCTAGCTTCCACAAACGTTTCTGACCCTTGAAAAGGTTTTCCACCATAGTCTTAAATTCCTTGCACGTCTTTGCAAAAGTATCAGCGCGAGGAGGAGGAGGAGCGGGTGCAACTGGTGGTGGAGGAACATTGGCTGGACCAGCAGCGGCCCTAGCCTCTAATAACCTCCTTTACCATCCTGGTATCGTTACACCGTCCGGAAGGTTAAGATCTTCAGCCATGTTGAAACGAAAAAGGAAAGATTCAAAATGGAGAATTTGAAGGATAAAGATATATGGCTATTGGGGATTATGTTTTTCATAAAAACTTTCCTCTTTAAATTACTCATTAAGACATGTTTTTGAAAACACTTCTTCCAAAAATACTTTAGAAAAATAGTTTTTCTAAAAAAAATATCTGTTTTGGTAACCTTAAGCTCTGATACCACGTGTAACACCCCACGTCCATTAGTGTCACTCACAAAGGGAATGCATTAACTTCCATGGAGGTTTTAAGTGAATATAGAACAGAAAAATTTCAACAAGACAGATAATAAGTAGTACTTGGAAATCTAAAACTTCATTTTATTGCAGCGGAAGTTAAACATGTTTGTTGCATCATAAAACCATAAATCAGAGTCAAGTACAATATCCATCTTGATAAACAAAATACATAATCCCATTACATAAATAGCCATTAAAGAAGATAACAAGCTGGACTTTACTTCAACGGTCCAAGCTTTCCAAATTCAGAGATAAAGCAATCCAATCAAACTCCACTAGAGCTGGGCCCAACCTGAGGACCTGGAGGGGGGAAAAAGATAGAAATGGAGGGTTTCAGACATAAAGTCTGGCGAGTGTGATAATTCTAACAATACTATTATCAAAATAACTAGACTAAGGCATAAGCTGGAAAACAAGGAAATGTCTATGAACTATTGGGTATGGAATGAGCAGATAAAGATAACGTTACAGGCACACCTAATTACTAACGAATAATTACTACACTGCACTGCACATTACTACACTGCACCGCACCAGTCACCCTAAAGGTTGATCCCGCTTGCTTCACACAGAAACTATATAAATAGCCTTGCGTACCCCTAGCTGACTACATAGGTGCCGTCTGCCCCTATCTCCACTAGGTGTACCCCACTATCCACTTTCGATCGACTCCCTACTCGTAGATACCCGTGCAGGCCCCACAGTGGGGTGTATCACTCCCCTAAAGTGGCAACCCGATACAACTTGAGAATGCACGGCTTATACCTACACGATGCAACAACGTCTTACCTACCAGCCCGGGTCCACACACGCATATGAAACCCGTTGGACTTGCGTTGCCATCGCTACCCCGTTTTGGCCTCTTATAGTCAAGCCCAGCATGCGTGTCTCGTCCTCGACTTGGGTCGAGCCCACAAAGATACGTTTGGGATACTGGTTGAAATGGGCCCCTACAAGCTACCCACCTAAGCTTGTCACTAGTACATCCCACTTAACCCTCTTAGTCATGTTCATTTACATGTGTGTTTGGTTAAGTCTTACTAATCGTATTTCACATGCCACTAAGGGCACCCACTAGATTCCTCATGCCACCCAGGGCACCTACTTAACCCCCATGTCCCACCTTGCATGTTTATCTAGTTAAGTATTTCTTAATTTATTCAGGCCATAACCTCATAAAGACCTCTCACATTAGACTGGCATTTATGGTAGCTGGATTTGCCGGGCGGGTCCGGGCAGTCTTACACCATAAAAGAGTCTAACCTCGTGTCTTTACAACTGTTATGCTTTAATTTGGGCCTAGGACCTCTCACATTGGGCTGACATTTGTGACCACTGGATTTGCCGGGTGGGTCCGGGCAGGTTTATGTCACAAACGAGTCCAACCTCGTGTCCTAAGCATTGATTAACACTTATAATCTTTTACCCCAGTTTTAATAATTCCCTATTCAAATTATTAATTAAGTCCACTTTTAATGATGTCCATAATTGACTCAATTATGACCATCCATTCATGGCATGCAAAATCATATCAATTGCACCCAACTTCTTAATATTAAATCCTTAATGTTACCCCTACCCCCACGTTATACGTTCGCTTATTCAACACAAAATATACGTTAGACTCGAATAGTCTAACTCATAGCACAAAGATGAATTATCACAACATATAGACAAATAAAAATAGATCTAAACATGATAGGGGTGAAACTTGCATAAAGCTACACATGTTATGGATCTAAAGGTGTCAACTTGTTTGGTTAAAATGTCACAATTCACATAATATGATCATAATCCAAATTCATGTATGAACTAGCATATATGGTTTAGGCAACATAATGATGGTGTGAACTGGCATCTGATACATAGAATTCACATATGTCATAGCATAATTCTAGATGTCACAATTCTTGATTTAAATAGATGTCATGGCATATGTTCATAATCTTTACTAATCAATCTAAACTTACATACATGGTTTGTCATATAGATCAACATAGCCCAAACATTATGATTTGATTAACATGAGCCAATTAACATAGATAACAACATCATGATTTTATAACATGTATGATTTACCACAACTTAGCATAGAAAATTACAACCTATACAATATCATCATAGCATGATGTACAACATATAGGATATCATCATCACATAGCATAGGATTTATAACATACATGATAGCATAAGGTTTACAACAACATATATGACAATCCACATCATTCACTTATAATCCATTCATGACTTAATCTAATTAGTTTAACAATAATCTTGTTTAGATCATCATACTCACAATTAGAGAAGAAAGAGAGTCTTGATTTGTTTTAGAATTGAGTAGAATTAGGGTTTTGATTTGCTTCCTTCCTTCTTAGTTGGCGGCGGCTAGACTGAGTTCCATGGCGGCGGTATGACAGTGGCTATTCTATTTTTCATGTATGTTTAGAGTGAGAGACTACCTAGGTATTTATAGAGTTTAGGGTTTATTTAGACCGTCAGATCAACTCAGAACTAACCTGAACCGTTTAATTTGCCAACTCAGCCCTAAAGACACATCAGCAGCTCAAGATTAGGCTTAGTCAATACCCTAGCCGACTGACCAGGTCGACACTATAGTCGACGGGGGGGGGGGGGAGGTCGACACTGCAGTCGACCTGGGGGGGTCGACACTAGTGTTGACTCCCCATTCGACCTGCCTGGGCGGGAATTTTTCCCGCCCAGCCCGCTTCTGCACTTTCAGTTTGAATTTTAAATTTCCTGCGAGCTGTTTTGAATTTTCTGAAACTTCCGATAGCCATAACTTCTTCATACGAAGTCCAATTCACGCAAACTCGGACTCTATCTCAACCAGAATTCCGAGACGAACACAATGGCGTAACCCGTTTCCCACAATTCTCACGTCTGAGATTAGTTATTCTTTAATTTGTGAATATTAATATTAACAGAATTACGGGGTGTTACAAAAACTCTGATTCTAGACACTTCGATTTACTTGAATATCTCTTGCGATTTTTGTTGGAATATTGCGGATTTTTTCTTGGTTATGGTTTTGAATTTTGGAGCTTGAAATCTTCACCCTGTTCTGGAATTTTTAATTTGGCCCCGTATGCTCTGAAAATCTTGGTAGCTTCTTGAACTTTGATCGATTCATATAGAATCTCGTTCATCTATTATTCTAGAAAAAAATATCTTTAGATACTTTAATTGCTTGTTGATCACTCTGGACTTTGAATTTGTCTTCATTGACTTAAAATAAATGCCGTACATATTTTTTCGTAAATACAAGTTTGAACGGTTTTACTGGAACTTTGGATTGCATTTCCCTTTGACTATTTTGATCAGGATAAGCAGAACTAATAAGAACAGATATAATGCTTGATACTTAAACAGATAAGAACTGATTTTCCTTGTTTTGACTTTACACTCCACTTGGATAGGAATCGATGCTACCTTGATTTACATCATTTTTGAACTATTAAGAACTGATGCTTTACTTGATTGATTTGTGCACTGCACTGATACTTGTTCACTTACATTCTTTGTGGTACTACCATATACATGTACACCCATATGTTCAAGCCTTTACTGTATGATGATCTTGCTTGAATTTCTGAGCATACTGGATCATGATAGTTGATCGAGTTGAAAATGTTGTTGTGTCCATTACTGTTTTGATTGTCCGTAAGGCAAACTGAGTTTGTACTTGAGCTCACCATCTACTTACACTTGATTTGTTTGTGACCTTGCTTGACCAGTCTTGTAGTTTACTCTTGTGAATTTCATTGTTGTCATGACATATACTGTGTTGTTTATACACATACTGATATGGTGTTTATCCTTGTTTACCATGCCGCCGCACTTGTTGTAACACAAGTGTCATTTCTTATTTGCACTTTGGTTTGACCATGCTCGTACTTGTGCTAATGCTGATCGGCTGCATCTTGTATGTGCTGGTCCATTTTGATTTATGTCGACAACTTTTGTTTGTTCACTTTTCAACTGGCTTGACTTTAGCTTTGTCACCATGCTAGCCTATGCACCATTTTTTGCTGTGTGACATTGTTGCTTGCTATTGTTCTTAAACTACCCTGTTGCACCTTTGGAATTTGTTGTGTAAATTTGATATTTTCCAGAGTCTAGTGCACATACCATGTACATGCTGATTTGGCTGAAATGTTTGTTCACCATTTTTGACTTGGCTGTGTTGGCTCGAGATTAACCATTTCTGATTTGGGCTTTTACCTGCATATTCTCATGTGTATATGCAAACAATTGTTTGTGTATGCATGTGTTTTGAATGTGCAACTTTATATTTGTGGGATACTCAGATGACAGATGTTGTAATGACCCAAACATTTCCGGCCCCGAAAATCGACATAAATACCTTTACCGTAACTCATGCCGATCCTCCGAGCACCGAAAACAATGGATAGTTATTAGAAAGAAATTAGAGGGTGAGATAAGAAAGAAAGAAATATTAGAATAGAAGAAGAAGAACAATACAACACAGAGTCTCACATCGCAACGGAACAAAATATAATACAAAGATAAATCTTTATTGAGAACTTTTAAAAATACTTACAGTATCAGAGTACATCATACAATGGGACAGTTATAAAAACCTGTTCCCATATACAATACACAGCGGAATAGTAGCTATATAATATCATACGTCTGAACATCTCTAGCTCGTCTCTAGACTTCACAACATTCGATAACATGAACCCGTACACCTCGGGCTAACCCGAGCATTTACAAAACACCGGGTCAGTCTGGTGAACCAGAGTGAGATAAAGTCGCACAGTATTAAGGTGGATCATCCAACTTGATTTTAAAGTTAAAAATCCTTTCGAAAGAAAATGATAATCGTAAGACCGAATCCACACATAAACACGGACGGTTTTTACCTTACGATAACCCAAAACATTTTTGAAACCAATATCTTTTCTGATATTACAATAATGTCTAAATACAAGTAGATATCAATCTAGCGGAACGCTTGCATCTCACGTTCCATATATATAGTATACAACCAAAAACGCGGGAGCTTATTGGAGATTGGATTCCGACTATGACAAGGTATGGGACCACATGCCGATAGTGTATCTCTAGAGGCGAATACACTGGGTTCAACAAGAACATCTTGTAACCCGGCCCACGCATGACCGACCATTCATTTCGCTTGATTGTATCGAATGTATATCACCGACGGTTGGGATTAGCAACCGTCTCCCGAAAAGGGACAGCATCGAATATAGATTAAAGAAGTAAATAGCAATTTCTCTAGATAGATGACTATACACCCTAATGGGAGCGACCCAAATAGCCATGCTGCCTGCCCGATTTTTGTCATTTCCCAGTTGATGAGGCTTGAGGTCAGAGTTTATTTTTGAAACATCTGATCACCATTCACTTTGAATGCCACATCGTCAGATCCGTCAGATATCACTAATTGACGTCCACAAAAGTACTCTAGTTAGAAGCTAAGAGAACGACAATTCCCCGCCAACAACTATAGCACGTTTGAGGAAAATCAACGTACGTGACCCTTTGGAAATACTCTGTCAGACATCCGTCCATACAAGTCATCCAGGAACAGGATGAACCGAAGGCACTCTCCTACTGCTTCCAATATAGGAATCACCCCATGGATCGGTAGCGAGAAGTCCTTGCAACTCGTAGATTCCAACCACGACAGAATCACAGTTTTATCTCTGCTTGCCAGGCAGAGATTATCAGTGGTTCTTCCATTTATGAAAATTCACGGTCTTCAGTGCTCCGTCTCGATCATCTTCTGATATCTTCACGTATTTGTTTGTCGGAATGGTTTTCGAATATAAATTCGATCCCGGTCTTTCCGTACCAACAATCGTATTGGACAGATTTGATAGTCGGTGTTTTAACTATCAAAATATACAGTGTTTAAATCATGACACTCCAATGAGTTCACTGATTCAGTATTCAGCATCACTTGGCCTTTTAATTAAAACAAACTGATCCACCTCTGTTTAATTAAACTTCTAAATCTTTTAATATTTTAAAAAAAATATGATATTTGAATTCTTAAACCAATATACAAATGTTCTCAAAACCCTTTCTTTGTATTACGTAGTAAAATAACATATAACCATATTCAATTCTCACTTAATTCTCCTTTCAAAACATTTGTTACATCCTTCTTTAATATCTAATTTGGGAAATTTATTCAACTAATTATTTGTAAACAATGTTACGTAATATCTTTTATTCCATCCTTAAACAATAACTAATATTGATTTATATAAAACTTTACACCTCCTTCCTACTAATTTCCTTTACTTTGGATCTCTCGTTATATATTCTCCTATTTCTCACCAAACGATGCATTATTATTTCACTAATGGAAATAATAAATTATCACTAACCTCTCCTATGATTACCAACTCATATCATCTTCAGATAATCCTGGTGTCGTTCAAGTTGGGTATTTTAATTACCTCTCAGACCTTGATCAACAACGTACATATCCTCAGATAAATATAAGTTGTAATCAAAACTAATGTTCCATTCAAAATACATTTTCACAACCTTTCTTATCCTTTGGAAAATCTCTTTCTCGAATATACCATTCTTTCCTAATTCAATACTTAAGTACACTACTCTTAATTCTGCCTCTTTAACCAAACTCATTTATAGTACGGATTTATTTCCAAAATCCTACGACCCACTTCTTTCCTAAATTTCACTTTTACCAATCTCCTTTGATTTCATTTCACTTCGATTACTTTTGAAAAGTAATTGTCTAAATTATTATTTATTTTAAAATAATAATCTATTTCAATCATTAACTACATTAGTAGTTAAATCCTTTATTAACTAAATTAAATAGTAAATCCCTTTTCGAAACCTTATTTGAATTTAAACAGTATTCATTAAACTATTTTAATCGAAAACACATCAATTTAATAATCAATTTCAATTCAAACTGGTCGATTTAATTAACTCAAAACTCGATCATCTCATTAACCGATTCTAATTAATCCTTACTTTAAATTAATTAAAATATAATTAATTTAAATAATTCCATTAATTGTTTCTTTACACAACATAATTTATCAAAATTTAACCATTCGATTTATTCTCATTCTCCTACTTGTAAATCTGATTAACATCAGAACTTACTTTATAAAATAAATTATTAACAAATCAAAGTCTTAAATAATTAAATATTTATTTAATTCCATTTTATAACTTTTATTCAAAATAATATATTTCAAAATCTAACTCCAGTTATAAAATAAGCTTTATAACTTCATCTCTATCGACTCACCTAACGGTGAATCAATATTTGTCAAATGATTGATTTTATAGGCCATACGCTGCCAAATACTCAACCAATATCGCCCATTGGTTTAAACTAACAGATGTTGAATACTCAGTCAGTAATCAACAATCAAATCAATCACCCAAACAGGACAGTTCATATATGATAATATGAAATAAATAATATATTTGAGGAATCCGGTTGGATCCCTCCAACCTGTTCTTCCCTGTATTCAAAACGGTTATCACAAACCAGATCATCCAGTTTCATTTAACTGATAACAATAAATAACGACCATTTAACATCAACCATAAAAAATGCAAACAATTCAACAAATTAAACACGTTTATAAAATAAACGTGACCAACCAAGGTGAGTTACCTTTATTGGAACCAATCGTTAAAATAACGATTTGGTATTTCACTGAAATTAAACGACGGTTTAATTTCATCAGTTTTAATCAACAAATAAATATATACTAGCAAACAGTCAACCATAGCAAACAGAGCACACAATATAATAACCTAATTTATATAAAATATAAATGGGGAAAATACTGAGTGAGTTTAACTGACCTTGATCTGATTCCCAATTAGCTAAGCGGTTCGGTTCCCGTTTAATTAAACATGCGTTTAACAAATTCCAGCAGCCTTTGGTCTTGTCCAAGATAATTCCAGAACGTAGAGTTCAGCCGTACGGTCCGAACGCAATTGGTTTGTTCAAATTCTGTTCATACATGCAAAAGATATGCTATTATAAGAGTTCATAATTCAATTGGACAATTTAATTCTTAATTAAAAGTCATTTACATTCATTACTTTTGTTTAATGTTAATACGCAGGTTAAGTTCCTATCTGCCGCTTTGTTCTGCATCACGCATCTTTGTTCAGCAACCTAGTACAAGTGATAATCAATAAATATAGGTGATTAATTATTAAATCAAAAATTCCCTTAACTAAAATCATTGACATTTTGAATTACTAATTACTACAAAATTTTGATACTAGGCCCCTTATCCCATTCTGCCACGTTCGTTGGTTTAAGCTGCTCCTTACCTGTTATAATATTTGTTTTATAAGTACTTAAAATATTTATCCCCTTTAATTAATGATTGTTTAACAAATCACCCTTTAATTACCGTGTTAATAACATTAACAGGCCAAGCATTTGTTTTGCAATCCACTGGTCGATCTGTTTTTCTATTTCATCTGCACTTCGCCCAAACTAGCAGCTCCACTTAATCCCTTCACTCCTCTTACATTCAACACCCTTCCATCCTTTTCTTGCTTCCAAAACATTGCCTTGCTCTATCCTTTTCACCTTGATAAACCCAGGCTCGATTTGTTTCACTTTGAATTCACTCCCAGGCTCTTCATCCCATCGCTAGGTCCCAGCTTCGTATCCCTTCCAAATGGTGAAAGCAAAACCCACGCTCAAAATGATTCAGCCCACCGCCGATCCTCCCTACGACCATCGGTCGGCCATCTGACGTTTCCATTGGAAGCGCACCAACCCCCTGGCCCTTCGGTCAAAACGACAGCTCACCCAGCCCCTCCGTTCGACAGCAGAATCCCCATAAACATCGCCCCTTTCTTACCAGTTTCTGACCACTACAGTACGTCATTTTCAATCTCAACCGCACAGGTCATAGAGCTCATGTAGTTGAACAAAATTGCAATAGAAATATTTGCGAGAAAGTGGATTGATTTGAGATAGAAACGATGAAAGTGAGAAGAGTTTTCAGTCGTTCAATGTATGGTGGCGGCGCAGAACTGAAGTAATTAGGTTTTTGACAGTATGGTTATATATATATATAGGGTTGAAATATTAATATAATAATATAATGAAACTTCATCGTGAAGTAGTTGATAAAAACCACTACAAACGATTTCTGTCTTCTGATAAAAAGGCTAATCTTAGTGTAGAAAGGTATTTCGGACCAAATGGGACAAGTTTAGTCGAATTCCGACATCGTTTGAAAAAATTTCCTTTATAAAACCAAAAATAAACACACGTTTAATTTTTTCACGATCACTAGGTAAATCCGATCAACTTGAAACTTTGAAATCCTACAATAATTTGTTGATACGAACCCAACGGCACCAGTTTCGTCGCATTCTGAGACTGTTTTCCCGGTAGGCTATTTTTACGCGCAGCGCAATGCCATTCCGAACACCAAATTTGCTGGTCTCTAAAAATAACAAACTATATACCTATCCAGACTCTAATCGACGATACGAACTCAACGGGACTGGTTTCGTGGCCTAATTCGATCGTCTGCTCAAGTTATGCCCAATTATCCCGTTATTAATTTAATTACGCGTTATAGAAAATGAACGGGCATTTATGGCTACCATGGTCACATACGACATCGGTTTTCCACGCAATTCACCACCGTACAATAATTTAACGTTACGGTTACAATGAAACTGATTTCATAGAAATCTGAGTCTGTTTGCAAAACGGCTATTTTAAAGGTCGATATTTAAATAACGATTTCCACGGCGACTATTTCAAATTTTGTTTTGGCCATAACTTACAATATATAATATGAAATCTGAAATTTTCTCTTTCATATGAAAATTATCGTCAATACAGTTCCAACGTTTCTTGTTTCACAGAAATCCGATTTATATCGGCTTCTGTATACTCAATTGAAACAAAATTCAATATTACGAACTGCCGCGCCATTTCGAGCTCGATTTATATTATGAATAAAATTAACGTTAAAACTTCGTTTTTATAACGAATTAAATAATAAAAACCATCGATATTCCAAATAAAATATTTAAATCTAATTTAAATATTCAGATTCAAATGGTCAAAAAACACGGGTCGTTACATTCTTCCCCACTTAAAATAATTTCGTCCTCAAAATTGCTAAGGTAAGAAAAGACGTTACAAACCCACTAACTTTCAAATCCAATTTATTTTAAATAGGAAACCAATTTCAATACCATATCTAAATATTTTCAAAAATATTGAAAATTTTCTAACACCTTAAATTTCTGAAATTTTTTGCCAGCACCTCCTTTGTACGGCTCAATCGGTACAACTACAACTCGCCTTTCTAGGCCTTCTCCAATTCAAAAGAAAATAAAACAGCCAAGAGGCTTGCCAAATAGGCTCATAAATCACCAAACCCATGTAAAAATAAACGTGTACCTTTTTGTCGGGCATATCATTATAGCCTTTCTGTTTGCTGCCCTGTCAGCATATACAAATGCATTCCCAAACAAAATTCCAATTTTATCTTCAAAACCATATCCTTCACACGTCCAAGCCAAATCTCATTCTTAACTTAACTTCCATCCATTATCGACTTCAACTCTTAACTTACCAGTCCAACACCATTTCAGATTCCCGTCTCCCAATTCAAAATCTGATTCTACTTGATATATTATATCCCGATTCAATTTCCAGTTAATTGGTTTCAATTCAATTCATATTTGCTTTCACAAATTTCTATTAAATTTTGTTTTTGTTCAAGCAATCTCCCTGGGAGTTTTTAAATAGTTCAGCTCTTTCAAAAATCAAATATTCCTTTTCAGGATTCAAAACAACTTGTTTTTCTCAAAGCAATTCAAAACAAAATCTTTAGTAGTAATCCATCACTTAGAACTTGGAAATGAACACCGGTGATTGTGGCCAGCATCATCAGAGTTATTTCCCAGCGATCGAAGTGAGTTCAATACTATATCACTTATCGAAACCGTATTTAAACATTTTCATTTTGAAATCCATTTCAAAATACCATCTCAATGTTTGTAAAACAATTTAAAATCTCCAAGGATTTTAAAATTCTCATATATTCAATCCAAGTTCATTTACAAAACCTTTCCCACTTCTAGGAATTTTAATTCCAATTCTAATTTTTAATTTCAGATTTAATAAATCGGCTTTTATATTATACGAATTCTAATTGGTTATTTATATAACCATTTTAATTATAATCAACCAACACATCTAATATACTATAATACTTCAAATATTAATCGTTCCTTTATATTAAAATATAATTTAGGTAAAATTATTTCAATTACCCTCTTTTAAAACATACTGCGACGGTTTATCGTACTTGAGTGTTTAGAAACTCCTATCGATACAGTGGATCAAACTGATCGACCAGAACTCATAAAGAACCCAAACAAATAATGCTCCACAATATAAAACAATTTTTATAAAATCTACAAATACGTTCACTCGTATATATACACTCAAACTCAATCTAGGGTATTGCTAACCCCATCTCTACTGATTCACGCCACAGAGCCAAGGTAATCACTTAACCTTCAGCTCTGATACCACTGTAACGACCCAAGGCAGTGGGCTAACCTCCCACCGTGGCTTACAGAGATACCTCAGAACTGCTTTTACAGCCAGCCTCTCGACTCGACAAACCCACATTGTCGGCAGATGTAGGGGTAACAGTCTCCCGTTCGCCACCAAACGCGAAGCGAGAACCCCCTATCATCCGTACCAATTAAGCAACCAGCTCTTATACCACTGTAACGACTCAAACATTTCCGGCCCCGAAAATCGACATAAATACCTTTACCGTAACTCATGCCGATCCTTCGAGCACCGAAAACACTGGATATTTATTAGAAAGAAATTAGAGGGTGAGATAAGAAAGAAAGAAATATTAGAATAGAAGAAGAACAACAACACAACACTGAGTCTCACATCGCAGCGGAACAAAATATAATACAGAGATAAATCTTTATTGAGAACTTTTAAAAATACTTATAGTATCAGAGTACATCACACAATGGGACAGTTATAATAACCTTTTCCCATATACAACACACAGCGGAATAGTAGCTATATAATATCATACGTTTGAACATCTCCAGCTCGTCTCTGGACTTCATATTATTCGATAACCTGAACCTGTACACCCTAGGCTAACCCGAGCATTTACAAAACACCGGGTCAGTCTGGTGAACTAGAGTGAGATAAACTCGCACAGTATTAAGGTGGATCATCCAACTTGATTTTAAAGTTAAAAATCCTTTCGAAAGAAAATGATAATCGTAAGACCGAATCCACACATAAACACGGACGGTTTTTACCTTACGATAACTCAAAACATTTTTGAAACCAATATCTTTTCTGATATTACAATAATGTCTAAATACAAGTAGATATCAATCTAGCGGAACGCTTGCATCTCACGCTCCACATATATAGTATACAACCAAAACCGCGGGCGCTTATTAGAGATTGGATTCCGACTATAACAAGGTATGGGACCACCTGCCGATAGTGTATCTCTAAAGGCGAATACACTGGGTTCAACATGAACATCTTGCAACCCGGCCCACGCATGACCGACCACTCATTTCACTTGAGTGTATCGAATGTATATCACCGACGGTTGGGATCAGCAACCGTCTCCCGAAAAGGGACAGCATCGAATATAGGTTAAAGAAGTAAATAGCAATTTCTCTAGATAGGTGATTATACACCCTAATGGGAGCGACCCACATAGCCATGCTGCCTGCCCGATTTTTGCCATTTCCCGGTTGATGAGGCTTGAGGTCAGAGTTTATTTTTGAAACATCCGATCACCATTCACTTTGAATGCCGCATCGTCAGATCCGTCAGATATCACTAATTGACGTCCACAAAAGTACTCTAGTCAGATGCTAAGAGAACGACAATTCCCCGCCAACAACTATAGCACGTTTGAAGAAAATCAACGTACGTGACCCTTTGGAAATACTCTGTCAGACATCCGTCCATACAAGTCATCCAGGAACAGGATGAACCAAAGGCACTCTCCTACTGCATCCAATATAGGAATCACCCCATGGATCGGTAGCGAGAAGTCCTTGCAACTCGTAGATTCCAACCACGACAGAATCACAGTTTATCTCTGCTTGCCAGGCAGAGAATATTAGTCGTTCTTCCGTTTATGAAAATCCACTGTCTTCAGTGCTCCATCTCGATCATCTTCTGATATCTTCACGTATTTGTTGGTCGGAATGGTTTTCGAATATAAATTCGATCCCGGTCTTTCCGTACCAACAATCGTATTGGACCGATTTAATAGTCGGTGTTTTAACTATCAAAATATACAATGTTTAAATCAAGACACTCCAATGAGTTCATTGATTCAGTATTCAGCATCACTTGGCCTTTTAATTAAAACAAACTGATTCACTTCTGTTTAATTAAACTTCTAAATCTTTTAATATTTTAAAAAAAATACGATATTTGAATTCTTAAACCAATAAACAAATGTTCTCAAAATCCTTTCTTTGTATTACGTAGTAAAATAACATATAACCATATTCAATTCTCACTTAATTCTCCTTTCAAAACATTTGTTACATCCTTCTTTAATATCTAACTTGGGAAATTTATTCAACTTATTATTCGTAAACAATGTTACGCAATATCTTTTATTCCATCCTTGAACAATAATTAATATTGATTTATACAAAACTTTACACCTCCTTCCTACTAATTTCCTTTACTTTGGATCTCTCGTTATATATTCTCCTATTTCTCACCAAACGATGCATTATTATTTCACTAATGGAAATAATAAATTATCACTAACTTCTCATACGATTACCAACTCATATCATCTTCAGGTAATCCCAATGTCGTTCAAGTTGGGGTATTTTTATTACCTCTCAGACCTTGATCAACAACGTTCATATCCTCAAATAAATATAAGTTGTAACCAAAACTAATGTTCCATTCAAAATACATTTTCACAACCTTTCTTATCCTTTGGAAAATCTCTTTCTCGAATATACCATTCTTTCCTAATTCAATACTTAAGTACACTACTCTTAATTCTGCCTCTTTAACCAAACTCATTTATAGTTCAGATTTATTCCCAAAATCCTACGACCCACTTCTTTCCCAAATTTCACTTTTACCAATCTCCTTTGATTTCATTTCACTTCGATTACTTTTGAAAAGTAATTGTCTAAATTATTATTTATTTTAAAATAATAATTTATTTCAATCATTAACTACATTAGTAGTTAAATCCTTTATTAACTAAATTAAATAGTAAATCCCTTTTTGAAACCTTATTTGAATTTAAACAATATTCATTAAACTATTTTAATCGAAAACACATCAATTTGATAATCAATTTCAATTCAAACTGGTCGATTTAATTAACTCAAAACTCGATCATCTCATTAACCGATTCTAATTAATCCTTACTTTAAATTAATTAAAATATAATTAATTTAAATAATTCCATTAGTTGTTTCTTTACACAACACAATTTATCAAAATTTAACCATTCGATTTATTCTCATTCTCCAACTTGTAAATTTGATTAACATCAGAACTTACTTTATAAAATAAATTATTAACAAATCAAAGTCTTAAATAATTAAATATTTATTTAATTCCCTTTTATAACTTTTATTCAAAATAATATATTTCAAAATCTAACTCCAGTTATAAAATAAGCTTTATAACTTCATCTCTATCGACTCACCTGATGGTGAATCAATATTTGTAAAATGATTGATTTTATAGGCCATACGCTGCCAAATACTCAACCAATATCGCCCATTGGTTTAAACTAACAGATGTTGAATACTCAGTCAGTAATCAACAATCAAATCAATCACCCAAACAGGACAGTTCATATATGATAATATGAAATAAATAATATATTTGAGGAATCCGGTTGGATCCCTCCAACCTGTTCTTCCCTGTATTCAAAACGGTTATCACAAACCAGATCATCCAGTTTCATTTAACTGATAACAATAAATAACGACCATTTAACATCAACCATAAGAAAGGCAAACAATTCAACAAATTAAACACATTTATAAAAGGGTGCGTTTTTTAGAGGTCCCTATTAAGTTTCAAAATATAAAAAAAACCCGGTCATAAACTTATTGTAAATTAGGTCCCTATTTTTTGAAAAGTCATAAAAAATATAAAAAAAATATAAAAAAATCACGTAAATTCGTATTTAAATAAAACATGTAAACACTAAAAAATTCAGAACAAAAAACCATCAAAGAAGGCGTCAAAAATAAAAAAAAACGAAATTTCCAGTTAAATGCATAATAGTATGCACATATATCACTTTCCTGCATACATCCGTGCATATTTTTCACTACATACATCTTCGTTGATTTTTATTCATGCAAATAAATGCATACATGTGCGCAAAAATTTCAAATACTTGCATACATTTGTGCAGGTTTATTTTCAGATTTTAATCTGAAAACAGCTTACGGAAAAGTTGCATACATATATGCAATTATCAGTAATATTTGCATTAATGTATGCAACTATTTTTTTTCGATTTCCGTAGATTCCTGACATTATTTCCATATTTTAGAATTTTTTTTTTTTATGAACGTACGCACATTTTTTTTTAAAAAATACAAAAAGGCGGAAAAAATAAAATAGGGGGCGGGTTTAAAATTTTTCAAAACTTTGTTTTTTTTTATAAATCAGGTCCCTACTTTTTATCCTATAAAAATGTTGCACACATGTGTGCATTTTTTTGAGAAATTTGCACATTTGGATGCAAATAAAAATGAACTGAAAAATTATGTTAAATCTATCCGCTGGAAGAACTGCAATAATTGCATATATGCATGCAATAAAATCAAAAAGGTGCATAATAGTATGCATTTAACTGCAGTTTTTTCTGTTTTTTTGCTGTTTTCTTCTTTCTGACATTATTTTTGTTGTTTTTTGAACTGATTTTTTTTTATAATGCGTAATATATTTTATTACTAATTTACGAATTTTTTTTATTTTTTTTTAATTATTATTTTATAAGTTTTGAAAACAGGGACCTAATTTACAATAAGTTTATGACCGGATGTGAGCCTAATTAAGTTTCAAAATAGGGACGTGAGCCTAATATTCACTTTATAAAATAAACGTGACCAACCAAGGTGAGTTACCTTTATTGGAACCAATCGTTAAAATAACGATTTGGTATTTCACTAAAATTAAACAAGATTTAATTTCATTAGTTTTAATCAACAAATAAATATATACTGGCAAACAGTCAACCACGGCAAACAGAGCACACAATATAAAAATCCAATTTATATAAAATATAAATGGGGAAAATACTGAGTGAGTTTAACTCACCTTGATCTGATTCCCAATTAGCTAAGCGGTTCGGTTCGCGTTAAATTAAACACGCGTTTAACAAATTCCAGCAGCTTTTGGTCTTGTCCAAGATAATTCCAGAACGTAGAGTTTAACCGTACGGTCCGAACGCAATTGGTTTGTTCAAATTCTGTTCATACATGCAAAAGATAATCTATTATAAGAGTTCATAATTCAATTGGACAATTTAATTCTTAATTAAAAGTCATTTACATTCATTACTTTTGTTTAACGTTAATACACAGGTCAAGTTCCTATCTGCCGCTTCGTTCTGCATCATACATCTTTGTTCAGCAACCTAGTACAAGTGATAATCAATAAATATAGGTGATTAATTATCAAATCAAAAATTCCCTTAACTAAAATCATTGACATTTGGAATTACTAATTACTACAAAAATTTGATACTAGGCCCCTTATCCCATTCTGCCACGTTCGTTGGTTTAAGCTGCTCCTTACCTGTTATAATATTAGTTTTATAAGTACTTAAAATATTTATCCCCTTTAATTAATGATTGTTTAACAAATCACCCTTTAATTACCGTGTTAATAACATTAACAGGCCAAGCATTTGTTTTGCAATCCACTGGCCGATCTGTTTTTCTATTTCATCTGCACTTCGCCCAAACTAGCAGCTCCACTGAATCCCTTCACTCCTCTTACGTTCAGCACCCTTCCATCCTTTTCTTGCTTCAAAAACATTGCCTCGCTTTATACTTTTCACCTTGACAAACCCAGGCTCGATTTGTTTCACTTTGAATTCACTCCCAGGCTCTTCATCCCATCGTAAGGTCCCAGCTTCGTATCCTTTTCAAATGGTGAAAGCAAAACCCACGCTCAAAATGATTCAGCCCACCGCCGATCCTCCCTCCGACCATCGATCGACCATCTGACGTCGACATTGGAAGTGCACCAACCCCCTGGCTCTTCGATCAAAACGACAGCTCACCCAGCCTCTCCATTCGACAGTAGAAGCCCCACAAACATCGCCCCTTTCTGACCACTACATTACGTCGTTTTCAATCTCAACCACACAGGTCATAGAGCTCTTGTAGTTGAACAAAATTGCAGTAGAAATATTTGCGAGAAAGTGGATTGATTTGAGAAAGAAACGATGAAAGTGAGAAGAGTTTTCGGTCATTCAATGTATGGTGGTGGCGTAGAACTGAAGTAATTAGGTTTTTGACAGTATGGTTATATATATATAGGGTTGAAATATTAATATAATAATATAATGAAACTTCGTCGTGAAGTAGTTGATAAAAACCACTACAAACGATTTCTGTCTTTTGATAAAAAGGCTAATCTTAGTGTAGAAAGGTATTCCGGACCCAATGGGACACGTTTCGTCGAATTCCGACATCGTTTGAAAAAATTTCCTTTATAAAACCAGAAATAAACACGCGTTTAATTTTTCCACGATCACTAGGTATATCCGATCAACTTGAAACTTTGAAATCCTACAATAATTTGTTGATACGAACACAACGGCACCAGTTTCGTCGCATTCTGAGACTGTTTTCCCGGTAGGCTATTTTTACGCGCACCGCAATGCCATTCTGAACACCAAATTTGTCGGTCTCTAAAAATAACAAACTATATACCTATCCTAACTCTAATCGACGATACGAACTCAACGGGACTGGTTTCGTGGCCTAATTCAATCGTCTGCTCAAGTTATGCCCAATTATCCATTTATTAATTTAATTACGCGTGATAGAAATTTGAGTCTGTTTGAAAACGGCTATTTTAAAGGTCGATATTTAAATAACGATTTCCACGGCGGCTATTTCAAATTTTGTTTTGGCCATAACTTACAATATATAATACGAAATCTGAATTTTTCTCTGTCATATGAAAATTATCGTCAATACGGTTCCAACGTTTCTTGTTTCACAGAAATCCGACTTATATCGGCTTCTGTATACTCAATTGAAATTCAAAATTCAATATTACGAACTACCGTGCCATTTCGAGCTCGATTTATATTATAAATAAAATTAACGTTAAAAATTTGTTTTTATAACAAATTAAATAATAAAAACCAACGATATTCTAAATAAAATATTTAAATCTAATTTAAATATTCAGATTCAAATGGTCGAAAAACACGGGTCATTACAGACGTATATTTTTGTAATCAGCAGTCCTACTACACTGTGTTGAGGCTGTTCAGTATCAGCTAATGTTGGTTCTGATCAGCAAACCAGTGTGGTTGTGCGAGGCTGATATATGGTCTCTATAAACCAGTCTGTCTTGTGGTATTTACAGTGTATCTCTGTGAATATCACAAGCAATATGTATTAGAGGATTCGTACTAGATCTAGAAAATGATGAGAAACACACCAAAATTCTGAGGTAAATAAAATTTAAAATAAAATTTTATTTGCATGTATTTAGTTTTATTTTTATTGCAGTGTACTGTGTGTTGTGTTTCTTGTGACAGGTATGAAGACATAACTTGACTGAAGGTTGTGAAGACAGAAGATGGAAGACAGTGAAAAATAACAGTGTCCATGTTTGATAGTGTCTGTATATGTGAATGTAAATATAGTTGTATAGAGTGAGTGACAGAGTTGTATGAATGAAATGTAGTATGTCAAATAGTGGAGTTATAAAAGGTGTACTTTTTGATATTGAAAAATATTTTTATTTAAATAAAATACTGTGTGATTTTTTAAATTTCTGTACAGTTGTATTTTATTTAAATAGAAATATTATAGTCCTGTCTGTTGTGTAGTATATCAGTATAGTTACAAACATTTTCAATAATAAATATATTTGGTTGTTATCATCAAACAAAAATCATATAATTGTGTATACAACATTGTTATATACAACACGGAAAACGCGTCCGAATATTGCGGATCTGCTGCTGTTTTTCGCGATTTCCGGAGATTTGGTGCAGTTTTGGAAGAAAGTCCACTAGGAAAAAGTTGTACGGAATGACGCGTTTAGGCTAGTGACAGAGTTTGGTGAAGATTGGAGGCCGTATGAAGATTCTAGAGCCAAAGAGGCGAATTCAAGTGCGAGAGCGACAAAACGGAGCGCGACGATAAAATCCTCCAATTAAAGAATGACGAAGTGAATCCCAAAGGTGAGGACATCTCACTCTAATTTTTTTCTAGTTAAAAATATATGCTAGGATCCAGATGGTGCTTAGTAGCACCCGACACCTTTGTTTGAAACCATGCTTGTTTGGTTGATTTGTTTATTTGTTTGAATTTGGTTTGGGAAGTGTATGGAATTGATTAGAATTGCTATATGTATGGCACGAGCCAGTATTAGGCGAGGGATAAGGCTAGACCTTATTCCGGTTCTAGTATTGCGCCGTTCTGCCGCCGAAATTTTTCAAAAATGTTAGAACAATAAAAATATTTTTTATGGTATAAATAAACTGTATAAAATATTCATGTGTTGAAATAAATATTTTATCATTAAAAATATAATTTTTAACGTGTATACGAATGAAAATAAATATTCATTTACAAATCGGATGATTTGTTTATGTACACTCATTTGACTGATATTGATTGGTACGATATATTTTATACATCGCCCAACTGCACAAATAAAATCGATGTGTGTTGATTGAAATCCCACACGGGTATTGGGATGATATTTGACATACACTAATCCCAATTGTTTATTTGTATGTCAATCGATTGGTTGATAGGCTATTGTAAGCGTTAGTTATTTATATTTAATGCTTATGCAGTTGTGTAATGCACTCTGGATAATGGCTGACTGCGTTTGATTATTGTTTTGTACATGTGTGTATGAAATCCATATAAATAAAATTATATGGTAATTGACTATGTCTGATTCCAATTCGGAAAGAACGAATATTTTAAATTAACGAATATTTTAAAATAAAGAATAATGAATATTTTAAAATAATATTCAGTAATGGACCAAACTATGATTTTGATGTCCGATTTGGGATGGACACGAAAATATTTAAATATATAAAGCCATGTTGATTAGATTAACGCCATTTTGATGTGAATGATATTTATATCGATTTTATTCATTTTTATAATGAATATCGAAAAGGAAATGATTTCAAAATCTGATTTTTGAAAATATTATCATTTATATATTATAATGATAAGGAATATTCAATTTGATTTGAAAATTAAAATGAAAGTGGGAATCATTTTAAAACGAATTTATAAAATACGTTTTAAATGGAAATCGATGAAATATATATAATATGTGTATAATATATATTTAATGGCTTGAATAGAACGTGCCGCGTTGCGGCAGTTTGCGAATTTCAACTATTGATTTTGAATTGACATTACGGGAGATCCGACCGTCGGATTCTCCAAAAACCAGAACCGTTGGGTTCGTATCGAAAAGAGATTTTCAACGAATATAAAAGATTTTAATTCTAACAGTTGGATTTGGAATTATGTCCAAATCAAATTTGGAAAAGGTCGTTGTGTGTGCAGTTCGATGACCATTTATGGAAATCGATTGAAAGGGCCTTATTAAAAATATTAATAATTTGTGTAAAATCATAAGAAATGATTTGGAAAGAATTTGGATGAAAAATTCCATGTTTGAAAAGATAAAAATTATTTTATCAAAATGAACTAGTTATTAACTAGATTTGAAATCCAATAATTTTTAAATAAAATAAATTGGATTTGTGAATGGTTTTGAAATAACCAGAATTTCCAATATATGAATTGGAATGTATTTGAATAGAAATACTCTTAGGAACAATTCAATATTGGATTTTGTTATTATACGGATATTGTTATGGCAATTTCGAATATATATATATATATATATATATATATATCGTTATATCCAAAACGATATTCGTTGGTTTCAGAATTTGATATTGAATATAAGCCGATAGAATTTCTATTCAGCGCCTTGTATTTGATATCAAATTAGATTTTGGGTTTGTTGTGAATGGTGTCTTAAATAACATTGTTCTTAAACCCAGTTGAGAAAAGAATATATCTTTAATTAAGATTTAGTGAAGTTTTTCCAATTAGTTATTATTTAATTAGAATTGAATAAAAGAGTTGAATTTTGGGATTGTCGTGAATGGTGTCTTCAGTAACACTGTTCTTAAACCCCATGTGAAAAGAATAAATGTTTTAATTAAGATTATTAGAGTTTCCAGTTAATTAACATTTAATTGGAATAAAATGGGATGTGAATTGGGTTTATAGTGAACTGTGTTTTTAACAACATTCATTCTTTAACCCGATTAACAGTGAAATGTGATTTGGAAATTATAAATCTTTTTATTAAGATTTAATGGGAATTTTCCAAAGTAAAGTTTTCCAATTTAATATATTAAATTGGAATTGAATGGAATTCAATTTGGTAATAATCAAAGTGAGCTTCTATGGAGGAAGACTGTCAATATATATGGAATTTATAAGGCTTTTTCGTTATTCCATTTATATTATTAGTCGGATATGGAAATTGATATCGATTATATATTGATCTATTTTCCGTGAAGATTCCATAACTAATGGAATGTGATTTTGGGTTTATCGTGAATTGTGTTTTGAATGACATTAGTTCTTTAACCCGGTTAAAGACAGGATTACATGTCTAACATTGTATTTCGAACTATATGGTTGATCTTGGCTAAATATATATCTGTTTGGTGGCAGAGAATTTATTCTCTTTCTTAACACCCTTCTCTAAGACGTACGGGCTTAGAGGTTATATATCGGCAGAAATCAATAGTACGGTGTAGATTGTCGATGCAACATGTTTGTGTTTCCAAAGTTAAATAATCATTAATACTGATTTTTGGGAAGATTAAAACTAAGTGGAGTTTTAATGAATCTTTAATTAGATTGAAAAGAAAATATGATACTTTAAATTATCAAATTCGGGAAATGATCGAGAATGGAGTAGCACCAATTTTACTCCAAGCGATAGTTAAATCTTTAGTTAGATTTGAACGTGAAATGGTAATTAAATTTACCGATAACACCGTCGTGATAGATATGGAGTATTACCAATTTTGCTCCATGGGATGAATAGGTTGGGATTGGGAAATTAAACAAATGATTACTTCGGTAAGGTGCGCTAATCCCGACAAGTTTGGATAAATCTTAATTTGGTTTGAATTGATATCCAAAGGAAGATTAATGTAATAACTCGGAAATCCGAGCCAATTTAAAATTTTTATTTTGGCAATTTTAGCGAATTTTGAATATTTAAAATGAATTATTTTAAATAATAACAACAAAAAATTTATTTTGAATAGAATTCGAACGTATATATTTATATAGATCGTTGTTAGAATATAATTATTTAATTATAATTATAAAAGGAATTGAAAATGGCGCGGTAGTTCGATAATTCGATTTCTAATTTCAAATGAATGTACAAGATTCAAAATAAACCGGATTTTAGTGAAACCAAAAATATTTGAATCTAATTGAGAATATCTTTCCAACGAATCCGAAAAATCAAAATTTCATAGCGGGAATCAAATGTTATGCCTAGTTGAAAATTCAGAATAGTCGCTATGGAATTCTGGCCCTTAAAAATAGCCATTTTGCAAACGACCTCGGTTTTCGACGAAACCACTTCTGTTGGATCCGCGATGTCAATTTATTGCTAGGTTTCAAATTTCATAATTTTTCGAATCAATATGTGAGTGTGGCAAAGGAAAACACGTTTGACCAGTTCCAATTGATTTTAATCGACTGGAAAATGGCCATTTTTCAAACGGTCTCAGAATTTGATGAAACTAGTTTTGTTAGGACCGTATCGTCAATACGAAGCTAGAAAATATTTTTCGGGAATTTTTAGAGTTCATTCGTGGCCTTGGTAAATTGAAATGTACGTTTAAATTGAATATATAATGATTTATAGTTTAAATTTGATGAAAGCATATCGAAATAGCCGAACCGGCTTATGAAACATATCCCATTGTGTTCGGAATGAGGGTATTACCCTAGGGGCGACAGTCGTTGGGTTTAAACTAGAGTTCGTATGTAAAAATACATTCTTCGGGAATTAAAATAATATTAAATAATATATAGTATATAAACTAAGTGGTCGGTAAACAACCCTAGGTCAAAATCATTTCTTTTTTCGTGGTCAAACCCCATCCCGCCTCCAGGCGATTCTACGACCCCGATACTCCGATCTTCTCCCTCTTCTTTCTCCTAATCCACCCACCATCAAAATGATTCTCGACTGCCAACTTCACCAGCTCGACGAGGGCTTTAAGACCGACGGTGGTGATCTTCTGTCAGGGGTGAAGCTGATGGGAATATCATCGTGAAGTCGAGACCTTTGGACGTGGATTTCTGGGTGATGGCAAAACTGAATGGCACGGGCTTTTGGGTGGGGATAGGCGCGCCTGAGGCGCACGCAAGGGGAGGCGCCGATGATCCTCCGGCGCTCCGACGATGGCTTGATGGCATGCCCTAGGTGGCGATAAGAATGGGGCGTGATTTGTGAAAAACCTGGAACAGTTAAAAACAGAAGGTATCGTTTAATTTACATGATTAATTAGTTAATTTGAAGGTTAGCATTAATTTATTTTCAAGCATTTGTTAAAAATCAAAAATTATATATATATATGTATATCTATATATAAATATATATATATTGTTTCAAGGATTGGATCTCTTATATGAAAATCAATTGTAAAAAAAAGTAATTTCTATATATTAAGGCATGGCATAAAAAAAAGTAATTTTTGTATAAATAACATTTGGATTAAAAATAGAAATAGGATTTTTATATATAACTGTGATTTTAAAAATATGGTTTAAAAAAAATATAAATATACTTTGTTTAGATAAAATACATAGCTTTGTTTTTACAAAAAGATATAGTGGAAAAGGTGGGATTTTTATATTCGTAAAGATTGAATTTTTATATTCAGAAAGACTAGATTTTTATATAAAAAGTTGAGATTTTTATATACATCGCATTGAAAGAAAATATAATTTTTACATTATACAAAGGATAAAAATATAATTTTTATATACAAAAGGTAGAAAATATAATTTTTATATTATAGAAAGGTTCAAAAAAAAAATTTATATCGTAGAAAGGTTAAAAATATGATTTTTAATGTAGTAGAGAATATAAAAATACGATTTTTTATATATGTAGTGAATACGGGCAACGAAAGTGACAAGAGAGGAGTGACGATGAAGATTTCCCACATATGAAGAGCCATGGCATTTGGATTAGCTTTTGGTGAGAACTTCTCACCTTTAATTTAATTTTTCTAGTTAAAATACATACTAGGATGCAGACGGTGTTTAGTAGCACCCGACACCCGTCGTCCACAGACCATGGACGGCTTGTATGCTTGTTTGTTTGATTTTGATGTGTTGTTGATTGTGTGATGTGAAATGAAATGAAATATTTTATAGTGGAAAATATTTTATAGTTAAAAATATAATTTTTAACGTGTATATAAAATAAATATTTATAAACTAATCGGACGATTTGTTTATATACACACATTTGACTGATATTGATTGGGACGATAAATTTTACACATCGCCCAATTGCACAAATAAAATCTGTGTTTGATAGATTGAAACCCCACACGGGTATTGGGATGATTTATGACATACACTAATCCCAATAATTAGTTGTATGTCGATCAATTGATTGACAGACTGTTATAAGCGTTGAATATTTATATTTGATGCTTATACAGTGTAGAATGCACTTTGGATGATGGTTGATTATTTGTCGTTGTTGATATATACATGCGTTGTATGGAAGTCCATAGAAATAAAATCTATGGTAATTGATTGGGCCTCATTCCAGTTTTGAAATAGAATATTTGAAGAGGACTATTTGAATAAAATATTTGAATAGAAATATTTGAAAAAGAAATATTTGAAATAGAATATTTGAAAATAGAAATATATGAAGCCGTGTTGATTAGATTGACGCCATTTTGACGTGAATGATATTTATATCGATTTTATTCATTTTATAATGAATATCTAAAGTGATTTCAAAATCTGATATTTTGAAAAGAATTGAAATTCGAATTAAACTGAATAGAAATGAATTCGAATAGAAATGAATTCGAATTTAAATTGAATATAAATGAATTCGAATTGAAAACGAACAGAAATTGAATTGAAAACGAACAGAAATTGAATTGAAAACGAACTGAAATTGAATTAGAAATCAATTTGAATTGAAATCAATTTGAAATGAATTTAAAAGGAATTTATAAGGAAAAATTCAATTTTGATTTGAGTTTGAAAAGAAGTTCAAATCGATTTGAAAATGAATTTAAAACGATTTATATAATACGTTTTAAAAGGGAATCGACGAAATATATATAATATATATATTATATATATAATGGCCTGAATAGAACGCGCCGCGCCGCGGCAGTTCGCGAATTTCGACCATTGACTTCGAATGGATATTGCGGGAGATCCGACCGTCGAATTCTCCTAAAACCGGAACCGTTGGGTTCGTATCGAAAAGAGCTTTCTAACGAATTTTAGAAATTTGAAATATAATGGTTGGATTTGGAATTATGTCCAAATCAAATTCGGAAAAGGTCGCTGTAAGTGCAGTTCGATGGCCGTGGATGGAAATCGACTGTACGGGCCTTGATAAAGTTATTAAAAATATTAATAATTTGTGTAAAATCATAAGAAATGATTTGGTAAGAATTAGGATGAAAAACTCCATATTTGAAAAGATAAAAATAGATTTTTATCAAAATGAACTAGTTTTGAACTAGAATTTTAATTCATTTATTTTTGAAATAAATAAATTGGATTTGAAATGGTTTTGAAAATAACCAGAAATTCCAATAATTTAATTGGAATGGATTTGAATCGAAATTGTCTTTGGAATATTTCGATGTTGGATTTCGTGATGATACAGATATTGTTATGGGAATTTGAAAGATATATTTATATCGTTATTTCCAATATGATATTTGTTGGTCGTAGAATTTGATATTGAATATAAGCCGATATATTTTCTATTCAGAGCCTTGTATTTAATATCAAATGTGATTTGGGTCTGTCGTGAATGGTGTCTTCATTAACACTGTTCTTAAGCCCAGTTGAGGAAAAGATTAAATATTTTTATTTAGATTTAATGAAGTGTACCAATTAAATAATATTTAATTGGAATTGAATTGGTATTGATTTTTGGGTTTATCGTGAACAGTGTTTTAAATAACACTTGTTCTTTAACCCAATAATTAATGGAATGTGATTTTGGGTTTATCGTGGACCGTGTTTTAAAATGACACTGATTCTTTAACCCAGTTAAAGATTTAAACTAAGTGGAGTTTTAATGAATCTTTAATCAGATTGAAAAGATCGAGAATGGAGTATCACCAGTTTTGCTCCAGGCGATAGTTAAATATTTAATTAGATTTGAACGTGAAATGGTAATTGAATTTACCGATAACACCGTGGTGTTAGATATGAAGTATTACCCGTTTTACTTCATGAGATGAATAGGTTGGGATTGGGAAATAAAATAAATGATTACTTCGGTGTGGTTCGCTAATCCCGACTAGTTTGAATTGATATTCAAAGGAAGATTATAGAATAAATTTAAAGAATTTATCTTTGATAAAATTAATGGGAACCTTTCCCAAAGTATAAGAATATTTGAATAAAGGAATATTCTGAATTGGAATGAGGCGTATGTTGTGTTTGTGTAACACTTGTTTATTACATACGCGAGTTATTCGGAAAGACCGGGTTTATCCCATTCTGAATAACTGATTCGACGTGGTGTCGAAGATGAAGACGGTGGTCGAAGACCGGAGGTCTTCACGTCGTTTGGGTGATCACTGATGATCTTGATTGGGCCGTACACCTAAGAGGAGGGAATCAGTTAGTGATCGTCCAGACGTGCTTGGAGATCGATGGATATTTGGGGTACTATGTGCCTCCGGTTTTGTTCAGACCCAGAACGAACTTGTAAATGGACTGTGTGTCTGACATTGGATTTTATTCTGTGTGGTTGATTTCTTTTAAATATATATCTGTTTGGCGGCGGAGAATTTATTCTCTTGCTTAACGCCCTTCTCTGAGACGTACGAGCTCAGAGGTTTTATATTGATGGATATCAAACGCATGGAGTGAATTGCCTGTGTGGCATGCCTAAGTGGCAATATGATAAAGGCTTCTGTTGAAAAGCAAAGTCTTGTGGGTGATGATCAAAGCATTGCCTGTGTGGCACAGCTTTGTGTAACGTGAATTCGCGTGCCTCACACCCCGGTTGTGAACCAGAAACGGGAGAGGACCTCAGGGAGGGCATGCGTTTCCTTCTAGTTAGAAGTGGCGTCAGTGGTTTTACATGCCCTGACGAGTTTGACTTATGTGGTTGTTGCTGTTCCGAGGCGCCTCGGATATATCGGTGACTATGTGAAGTCGATGGAGTCATTCGTTGGCTCATTTACGCCCCAAAGGGCGGGGAAACGCAGTGTTCAGGATTTAAGTTTAATCCACATCAGTGGACCGACCCTGTCGCTCCAAGGGTCGATGCGCTCTGACCCTGAGACATGGGCTAGATTGTCTCGAATCGGTAGAGGACTATCTTTTGCCTCGGTTCACAGATGGAAATCCAATTTCCAAATATGTGACTTTGCGTTTTTGATTGTAGAACCTAGTATTGGCGACATAGTAGCATGGGATGCTATGCCGCCTATGATTGATATTTATGATTGAAATTGTTTTGACACTATACACTTATAGTACTATCAAAATAATTTGTTTTAAACGTATCAAGCATTCTTTGGCTATTATAAGGTAAAAACCCTATCCTCCGGCTTGCGTTGCATTGTGTGATGGGACATGGGTCTTATAACAGCTTCATTGTTCTTTATTTAGCATTGCGCTGTTTGTTTTATGCACTGGTATTATTGGGAGGAAACCCGTTCCGTGTTATACGGCGTGGTCCCTTGATTTACCTAACTTTAAAATAAAGATTAATAACTGTTTTAGTTCTCACACCAGTCCCATGACTGACCTGGAGTTTATTGCTTTAACCTAAACACTGGGTGCCCTTATTTTGACACGGGCAGCTAGTAGTTTTGGTTTTGCATATTTATATTCATAGGATCCTGGTTTACAGCTGGAACGATATCCGGAAAGCTTTGTATCCGTATATCTCCGTCAGTTGTATTTTGTATTATTTTCCGCTGCTTTGTAATTTATTGTAATCTCTGATATTTATCGAATGTATTTTATTTGTTAATACTCTGTATATTCTTGTATTTTGATGAATTATTGTAATAAACAATGAAAAGTTCTTCCGTCTACGTTCTAATTTGTCGTGTTCTCAACACGATCGGGCGTTTCGAACGGTCTTGGTCGGTTTAGCGACGGATTCAGATCGAGCGAAATTCCCGGTCGTCACAGTTGGTATCAGAGCTTTGGTTTACAAAGCTCAGAGAACAAGACAAATTAGAACCCTACGTAAGAATTCATCAGAAATTGGATTAGCAATATCCAACAGGAATGACTCGTTAGAGATGGGATCAGTAGTATCCTAGAACGAGTGTGAAGAGTATATTTTTAAAATGAAAACGAATTTTTGTTTTGAAAATTTAAATCAATTATACGTATTTGATTATTTAATTTATATTGATTTGGACAATCCAGTATATATAAAGATTTCGTATATATGTCTGATCCACGTGTATTCGAAGTTTTAATATACTGGATAGATATAGAGTCACACTCTAGTCGCCCGGGGATAATTCTGATGATGCCGCCGCATCATCAGTATTTATATTCGAGTGCCAAAAGCGTGATATCTATATATTTCCATTAGACTGGTGTGAGAACCAAAATTAGATAGGGCTTATTGTTATGATTTGGCATCAAAAATCTAATTTTGTGACTATATATCAAAGTTACGAATTTGAAATGATAATTCACTAATTCATTGTTGTTTGTGTTGTTTGTTTATTGTTTGGTTAATTAAATGTTGAACCTATAACCAAATTGAATCAAATTGTGAATTGTATTGGAAATTTATCGCATTTTCATGCATGTACATGTACTTACACTGAACAGGTCATAGCAAGGAGGCTAGAGCAGAGGAATAAAATTGTTTGCCCGACAAATAGGTACATGTTTATTGTATTTCTTGAGTTTTGGGTGATTTTATGAGCCGATTGACTTTTTCTTTTTCTTTTTGATTAAACAAGGCCATGGGAGGCTATATGAAATATCCCGAAGTCCCCGGTGCAGGGGAGGTTATGGCGAAATTTTTCGAAAATTTAGGGTGTTAGCCAAATTTTTGAAAAAATTGAAAAGTTATTAGAAACTGAAAAGTTGAAGAACTTAAGCCGTAGTGAAAATAGTGAAAGTTGAGTTGATTAGTTAAACAATTTTCGGCTTCGTTCCTTTTCGGGGACGAAAAGTTTTTAGTGGGGGAGATTGTAATAACCCGGAAATCCGAGCCAATTTAAATTTTTTATTTTGGAAATTTTAGCGAATTTTGAATATTTAAAATGAATTGTTTTAAATAATAACGACGAAAAAATTATTTTTAATAGAATTCGAACGTATATATTTATATAGATCATCGTTATGATATAATTATTTAATTATAATTATAAAAGGAATTGAAAATGGCGCGGTAGTTCTATAATTCGATTTCTAATTTCAAATGAATGTACAGGATTCAAAATAAACCGAATTTTAGTGAAACCAAAAATATTTGAATCTAATTGAGAATATCTTTCCAACGAATCCGAAAAATCAAAATTTCATAGCGGGAATCAAAAGTTATGCCCAGTTGAAAATTCAGAATAGTCGCTATCGAATTCTGGCCCTTAAAAATAGCCATTTTGCAAACGACCTAGGTTTTCGACGAAACCACTTCTGTTGGATCCGCAATGTCAAGTTATTGCTAGGTTTCAAATTTCATAATTTTTCGAATCAAAATGTGAGTGTGGCAAAGGAAAACGCGTTTGACTAGTTTCTGTTGATTTTAATCGAATGGAAAATGACCATTTTTCAAACTATCTCAGAATGTGACGAAACTAGTTTTGTTAGGACCGTATCGTCAATACGAAGCTAGAAAATATTTTTCGGGAATTTTTAGATTTCATTCGTGGCCCTGGTAAATTGAAATATACGTTTAAATTGAATATATAAAGATTTATATTTTAAATTTGACGAAAGCATATCGAAACAGCCGAACCGGCTTACGAAACATATCCCATTGTGTTCGGAATGGGGGTATTACCCTACGGGCGACAGTCGTTGGGTTTAAACTAGAGTTCGTATGTAAAAATACATTCTTCGGGAATTAAAATAATATTAAATAATATATAGTATATAAACTAAGTGGTCGGTCAACAACCCTAGGTCAAAATCGTTTCTTTTTTCGTGGTCAAACCCCATCCTGCCTCCGGGCGATTCAATGACCCTGATACTCCGATCTTCTCCCTCTTCTTTCTCCTAATCCACCCACCATCAAAATGATTCTCGACTGCCAACTTCACCAGCTCGACGAGGGCTTTAAGACCGACGGTGGTGTTCTTCTGTCAGGGTTGAAGCTGATGGAAATTTCATCGTGAAGTCGAGACCTTTGGACGTGGATTTCTGGGTGATGGCAAAACCGAATGGCACGGGCTTTTGGGTGGGGGTAGGCGCGCCTGAGGCGCACGCAAGGGGAGGCGCCGATGATCCTCCGGCGCTCCGACGATGGCTTGATGGCATGCCCTAGGTGGCGATAAGAATGGGGCGTGATTTGTGAAAAACCTGGACAGTTAAAAACAGAAGGTATCGTTTAATTTACATGATTAATTAGTTAATTTGAAGGTTAGCATTAATTTATTTTCAAGCATTTGTTAAAAATCAAAAATTATATATATATATATATATATGTATATATATATATATATATATATATATATATATATATATATTGTTTCAAGGATTGGATCTCTTATATGAAAATCAATTGTAAAAAAAAGTAATTTCTATATATTAAGGCATGGCATAAAAAAAAGTAATTTTTGTATAAATAACATTTGGATTAAAAATTGAAATAGGATTTTTATATATAACTGTGATTTTAAAAATATGGTTTAAAAAAAATATAAATATACTTTGTTTAGATAAAATACATAGCTTTGTTTTTACAAAAAGATATAGTGGAAAAGGTGGGATTTTTATATTCGTAAAGATTGAATTTTTATATTCAGAAAGACTAGATTTTTATATAAAAAAGTTGAGATTTTTATATACAACGCATTGAAAGAAAATATAATTTTTATATTATACAAAGGATAAAAATATAATTTTTATATTATACAAAGGAGGAAAATATAATTTTTATATTATAGAAAGGTTCAATTTTTTTTTATATTATAGAAAGGGCAAAAATATGATTTTTAATGTAGTAGAGAATATAAAAATATGATTTTTTATATATGTAGTGAATACGGGCAACGAAAGTGACAAGAGAGGAGTGACGATGAAGATTTCCTACATATGAAGAGCCGTGGCATTTGGATTAGCTTTTGGTGAGAACTTCTCACCTTTAATTTAATTTTTCTAGTTAAAATATATACTAGGATGCAGACGGTGTTTAGTAACACCCGACACCCGTCGTCCACAGACCATGGACGGCTTGTATGCTTGTTTGTTTGATATTGATGTGTAGTTGATTGTATGATGTGATGTGAAATGAAATATTTTATAGTGGAAAATATTTGATAGTTAAAAATATAATTTTTAACGTGTATATAAAATAAATATTTATAAACGAATCGGACGATTTGTTTATATACACATATTTGACTGATATTGATTGGGACGATAAATTTTACACATCGCCCAATTGCACAAATAAAATCTGTGTTTGATTGATTGAAACCCCACACGGGTATTGGGATGATTTATGACATACACTAATCCCAATAATTAGTTGTATGTTGATCGATTGATTGACAGACTGTTATAAGCATTGAATATTTATATTTGATGCTTATACAGTGTAGAATGCATTTTGGATGATGTTTGATTATTTGTCGTTGTTGATATATACATGCGTTGTATGGAAGTCCATAGAAATAAAATCTATGGTAATTGATTGGGCCTCATTCCAGTTTTGAAATAGAATATTTGAAGAGGACTATTTGAATAAAATATTCGAATAGAAATATTTGAAAAAGAAATATTTGAAATAGAATATTTGAAAATAGAAATATATGAAGCCGTGTTGATTAGATTGACGCCATTTTGACGTGAACGATATTTATATCGATTTTATTCATTTTATAATGAATATCGAAAGTGATTTCAAAATCTGATATTTTGAAAAGAATTGAAATTCGAATTAAACTGAATAGAAATTAATTCGAATAGAAATGAATTCGAATTTAAATTGAATATAAATGAATTCGAATTGAAAACGAACTGAAATTGAATTGAAAACGAACTAAAATTGAATTAGAAATCAATTTGAATTGAAATCAATTCGAAATGAATTTAAAAGGAATTTATAAGGAAAATTTCAATTTTGATTTGAGTTTGAAAAGAAGTTGAAATCGTTTTGAAAACGAATTTAAAACGATTTATATAATACGTTTTAAAAGGGAATCGACGAAATATATATAATATATATATTATACATATATAATGGCCTGAATAGAACGCGCCGCGGCAGTTCGTGAATTTCGACCATTGACTTCGAATGGATATTGTGGGAGATCCGACCGTCGGATTTTCCTAAAACCGGAACCGTTGGGTTCGTATCGAAAAGAGCTTTCTAACGAATTATAGAAATTTTAAATCTAACGGTTGGATTTGGAATTATGTCCAAATCAAATTTGGAAAAGGTCGCTGCAAGTGCAGTTCGATGGCCGTGGATGGAAATCGACTGTACGGGCCTTGATAAAATTATTAAAAATATTAATAATTTATGTAAAATCATAAGAAATGATTTGGGGAGAATTGGGATGAAAAATTCCATATTTGAAAAGATAAAAATAGATTTTTATCAAAATGAACTAGTTTTGAACTAGAATTATAATTCATTTATTTTTGAAATAAATAAATTGGATTTGAAATGGTTTTGAAAATAACCAGATTTCCAATAATTTAATTGGAATGGATTTGAATCGAAATTGTCTTTGGAATATTTCGATGTTGGATTTCGTGATGATACAGATATTGTTATGGGAATTTGGAAGATATATTTATATCGTTATTTCCAATACGATATTTGTTGGTCGTAGAATTTGATATTGAATATAAGCCGATATATTTTCTATTCAGAGCCTTGTATTTAATATCAAATGTGATTCGGGTTTGTCGTGAATGGTGTCTTCATTAACACTGTTCTTAAGCCTAGTTGAGAAAAAGATTAAATCTTTTTATTTAGATTTAATGAAGTGTACCAATTAAATAATATTTAATTGGAATTGAATTGGTATTGATTTTTGGGTTTATCGTGAACAGTGTTTTAAATAAGACTTGTTCTTTAACCCAAAAATTAATGGAATGTGATTTTGGGTTTATCGTGAACCGTGTTTTAAAATGACACTGATTCTTTAACCTAGTTTAAGATTAAAACTAAGTGGAGTTTTAATGCATCTTTAATTAGATTAAAAAGATCTAGAATGGAGTATCACCAGTTTTGCTCCAGGCGATAGTTAAATCATTAATTAGATTTGAACGTGAAATGGTAATTGAATTTACTGATAACACCGTGGTGTTAGATATGAAGTATTACCAGTTTTACTTCATGGGATGAATAGGTTGGGATTGGGAAATAAAATAAATTATTACTTCGGTGTGGTTCGCTAATCCCGACTAGTTTGAATTGATATTCAAAGGAAGATTAAAGAATAAATTTATAGAATTTATCTTTGATAAAATTAATGGGAACCTTTCCCAAAGTATAAGAATATTTGAATAAAGGAATATTCTGAATTGGAATGAGGCGTATGTTGTGTTTGTGTAACACTTGTTTATTATATACGCGAGTTATTCGGAAAGACCGGGTTTATCCCATTCTGAATAACTGATTCGACGTGGTGTCGAAGATGAAGACGGTGGTCGAAGACCGGAGGTCTTCACGTTGTTTGGGTGATCACTGATGATCTTGATTGGGTCGTACACCCAAGAGGAGGGAATCAGTTAGTGATCGTCCAGACGTGCTTGGAGAACGATGGATATGCGGGGTACTAGGTGCCTCCGGTTTTGTTCAGACCCAGAACGAACTTGTAAATGGACTGTGTGTCTAACATTGGATTTTATTCTGTGTGGTTGATTTCTATTAAATATGTATCTATTTGTCGGCGGAGAATTTATTCTCTTGCTTAACGCCCTTCTCTGAGACGTACGAGCTCAGAGGTTTTATATTGATGGATATCAAACGCATGGAGTGAATTGCCTGTGTGGCATGCCTAAGTGGAAATATGATCAAGGCTTCTGTTGAAAAACAAAGTCTTGTGGGTGATGATCAAAGCACAGCCTGTGTGGCACAGCTTTGTGTAACGTGAATTCGCGTGCCTCACACCCCGGTTGTGAACCAGAAACGGGAGAGGACCTCAGGGAGGGCATGCGTTTCCTTCTAGTTAGAAGTGGCGTCAGTGGTTTTACATGCCCTGACGAGTTTGACTTATGTGGTTGTTGCTGTTCCGAGGCGCCTCGGATATATCGGTGACTATGTGAAGTCGATGGAGTCATTCGTTGGCTCATTTACGCCCCAAAGGGCGGGGAAACGCAGTGTTCAGGATTTAAGTTTAATCCACATCGGTGGACCGGCCCTGTCGCTCCAAGGGTCGATGCGCTCTGACCCGAAGACATGGGCTAGATTGTCTCGAATCGGTGGAGGACTATCTTTTGCCTCGGTTCACAGATGGAAATCCAATTTCCAAATACGTGACTTTGCGGTTTTGATTGTAGAACCTAGTATTGGCGACATAGTAGCATGGGATGCTATGCCGCCTATGACTGATATTTATGATTGAAATTGTTTTGACACTATACACTTATAGTACTATCAAAATAATTTGTTTTAAACGTATCAAGCATTCTTTGGCTATTATAAGGTAAAAACCTTATCCTCCGGCTTGCGTTGCATTGTGTGATGGGACATGGGTCTTATAACAGCTTCATTGTTCTTTATTTAGCATTGCGCTCTTTGTTTTACGCACTGGTATTCTTGGGAGGAAACCCGTTCCGTGTTATACGGCGTGGTCCCTTGATTTACCTAACTTTAAAATAAAGATTAATAACTGTTTTAGTTCTCACACCAGTCTCATGACTGACCTGGAATTTATTGTTTTAACCTAAACTCTGGGTGCCCTTATTTTGACACGGACAGCTAGTAGTTTTGGTTTTGCAGATTTATATTCACAGGATCCTACTTTACAGCTGGAACGATATCCGGAAAGCTTTGTATCCGTATATCTCCTTCAGTTGTATTTTGTATTATTTTCCGCTGCTTTGTAATTTATTGTAATCTCTGATATTTATCGAATGTATTTTATTTGTTAATACTCTGTATATTCTTGTATTCTGATGAATAAACAATGGAAAGTTCTCCCGTCTGCGTTCTAATTTGTCGTGTTCTCAACACGATTGGGCGTTTCGAACGGTCTTGGTCGGTTTAGCGACTGATTCAGATCGAGCGAAATTCCCGATCATCACAATTAAAGAATAAATTTAAAGAATTTATCTTTGACAAAATTAATGGGAACCTTTCCCAAAGGATATGAATATTTAAATAAAAGAATATTCGGAATTGGAATGAGGCGTATGTTGTGTTTTTATAGCACTTGTTTATTATATATGCGAGTTATTCGGAAAGGCCAGGTTTATACCCATTCCGAATAACTGATTCGATGATAAGTCGATGATGAAGACGGTGGTTGAAGACTGGAGGTCTTCACATCGTTTGGATGATTACTGATGTCTTGATTGGGCTGTACACCCAAGATAAGGTAATAAGTGGTGATCTTCCAGACGTACTTAGAGATCGACTAGATATGCGAGGACCTCTCTCCTGTATTGGACATATGAGACGAGGAATAAGATGCCTTCAGTTTTGTTCAGACCTAGAACGAACTAGTAAATGGATTTGTGTCTGACATTGGATTTTATTCCGTGTTGATTAATCTCTATTAAATATATATATCTATTTGGTGATGGAGAAATTATTCTCTTTCTTAACACCCTTCTCTGAGACGTACGTGCTCAATGGTTATATATCGATAGACATAAATTGCATGGCGTGAATTGACAGTGTGACATGCTGAGATGCAAATGATCAAGACGTCTATTGAAAAGCAGAGTCTTGTGGTTGATGATCAAAGCACGACCTTAAAGGGCATAGCTTTCTGTATAGCATTAATTCGCGAGCCTCACACCTTGGTATGCGTCAAAAACGGGATCGGACCGTTCGGAGAACATGAGTTTCTTTCTAGCTATGGGTGGTGTCATGGTATGGAGCCCAGACATTTATTATATTTCTACCTATGTAGATGATGGGTAGCGAGGCGCCTCAGATATATTGGTTACTACGGAGCCGATGGATATAGGTCCGATAGGATCAGGAAACGCGTGTTTAGGAGTAACTAATCCTCAAACATAAGGGAGGAACGACACAACCGATCCAAGGGTTCACTGCGGGGGATCCTGAGCCATTTGCTAGAGTGTCTTGAATCGGAGAGGAGCCATCCCTGGCCTCGACTTATAGATGGAATCCAATTTCCAATAGGTGACATTTCTGTTTTAGTTATAAACCTATATGGCGAAATAGTAGCATGGGACACTATGCCGTCTATGATCAATACATTTATATTTACAGTTGTTTTTGACACTATACACTTATTATAGTATCAAATGCTTTGTTTAAAAGTACCAAGCATGTTTGGCTATTATAAGGGAAAACCCTATCCTTCGGGTTGCGTCGCATTGTGTGATGGGACACAGGTCTTATAATAGCTTCATTTTTCAAAAAGGATTGCGTTGTTTATAAAATGTTTTATGCACTGGTATTCTTGGGAGGAAACTCGTTCCGTGTTATACGGCGTGGTCCCTTGATTTACTTTATTTTAAAGTAAAGTTTCAAATAACTGTTTTAGTTCTCACACCAGTCACATGACTTACCTGGAGTTTATTTTTTTAACCTAAACTCTGTGTGCCCCTATTTTCCACATGGGCAGCTAGTATTTTTGGTTTTGCAGATATTATATTCACAGGATCCTGGATTTACAGCTGGAACTATATTCAGAAAGCTCTATATCTGAGTATTTCTTTCAATTGTCTTATGTATTATTTTTTCACTACTATGTAATGTATTTTAATCTCTGATATTTTCCAATGTGTAATATTTATTCATACTCCATATATTCTTGTACTCTGATGTAAATTGTTGAAATAAGCAACGAAATGTTCTTCTGTTTGTGTTCTGATTTGTCGTGTTCTCAACTCAATCTGGGCTTTCCCGAAAGGGCAAGTTTGGGTCGTTTCACTAGCCTCTTAAGATCCCGTCCTAGTAACATTCTTAAGTCTATACTCTCAATTGTAATATGAGAAGTAGTATTGGAACGTATTACTTAACTGATATTACGGTAGAATACCTATGTCTCTTAAGACTTCCCTTAGACAGTTGGTGAGCGTGCAATGACCACATATATTTTATATACCAATTCTATCCCTAGTTGAACCCTTACAAGCTTCTAGAGGAAGTGGACATCCTCTCTGAACTACCTTACTCTGTTACGGCTTATGCCCAACCACTTTTAGAGAAGGAGACTTACTTCGAATCTAATAAGGGAAGGTCCCATGACTTTGGTTCCTCTCCAAGGATAAACCTTAGGAGGGATCCTAGTCCTAACCACTTAAAACCCAAATTAGTCAGGAAAAGAAATAGCCACTTAAGACATTCTCAAGGCATAATAAACCTTGCCAATTTTCACATAAAATAGACTTATATATATATACGCACTATACCTCTCACATTAAACCCTATACATGTAGATGTTGGATATGTCGGACGGTTCCGGCAGGCTTCCACTACAAGTTGGTTTAACCTCGTGTCATAGTGTACTAAGTTTGAATGGCCCATGGCACCTAGACCTCTCAAATTAGTTGGGCCTACTTGTGGTTGCTGGATTTGTCGGTCAGTTACGGGCTGGCCTATATCACAAATGACAACTAATTTCATCTCTATGTGTCACTATTTATATATGTAAATCCATTCTATATGCACACACAAGCAATATATATATATATATATATGTGTGTGTGTGTGACATTTCAAATTTTAATTCTATCCAAATCGCATTTATTACATTGATTACATTTATATAAGTATAATAATTATAACACCTAAGTAACGCTTAATGTTCGTATGAACGAGAGAACGTTATACGATACAAAAATTGCCAACTTGCCTAAATCAAGATATACAAGTTAATATTCCTTATGTTTACCTCTATAATTTAGGCATGATGGCATAATAACACAATAATAAATAACAGTGAATAGAAAATACACATACATACAAATTTCAACTTGCATCCTAGGATTATTGGAATGTTTTCAATAATGGATCAAGAATAGAGTATAACATACACATATAATATGTACATGTATATTTATATGTTCCACTTTATCTAATTCACCCCTTTTGGTGTTATGCACATAAAAATGTTTACATTTGATATATTTCAAGTATGAATACGTTTGTATTCAAAGTAGAATCCAAACCTAATCAAATCACGGAATAACCAAATTTAAACCCATTTAGGTTACAATCAAATGTTTACAAAAGGGTGGATTACACAAAGTAGAAACAACAACAACACCCCTTTCATCCTCAATCCAATATTAAGATCAAAAATCCACAAACCCAAATAACATGACAATTTTTACACAAATATAAAATAAAAGATTTGGTTTTTTTTGTATTGACATTATTGATTTCCAAATCCTCTTAGGCATAACTATTAACATGCTATTCTGTTAAAAAATAGAATATGCCTAAGAACACAATATTCCACCCACTGATCTAAGGAAGAACAATTAAGATTCTTGTTGTAGATTCAGATATGTGTTCAATCTTTGCGATAAGCATGGTCCAATCCCCCTAATATATATGTAAGAAACATCTTTTAGAATCTTATATATGTAGCTAAATTCCAAAATTTATTCTAAAACCTATATGAATTTAGACTAGAGGTAAGATAAGAATAAAGGTTAGAGGAATAGAAGAGAAATTCCTAACCTTTTCTGGAATTTACCAATGGCATAAGGACAATATGGAGGTAGAGATAAGAGAGTGGCTACGGTTTTATTGTGTGATATGAGGGCCTATATATAGTTGCATGTGTGAGCGTAGGCTGTTAGATTATTCAGATAAAATCCTGTCCATATATTTATATATATATCCCTTTAGAAAACCCTAACCAAACATAGATTCATTAGGCTTTTCAACCGCCAGGTGGTTGACCTGGGCGGTCGACACCCCTTTTAGTGGGCGGTCGACCTCCTGGTCACTGAAACGCCCAATGAATTTATGTAGCACTGAGGTGTCTAATTAATTAATATGTTACTTTATTTTCTTAATCTCTTTCCTTACTTATAATATTCTCTGTCCCCATAATCTTTGTAACGACCCGAATTATTAGCAATTTAGTCTAGAACATTTATATTTATTTTAAATGTTGCTTTTAAGGAATTTATTTAATAAAACGAAGTTGGAATGTATAATTTATAATTAAATGTAAATCGACCTCGTAACGTCGTGGTAGTTCATAATATTTCATTTTGAACTTCAATTGGATATATATATATATACTCTAATATAAGTCGGATTTCTTAGAAACAAGAAACATTCAGATCCGTTTGATTATATTTTTCTAATGAAAGAGAAAAATCGAGATTTCGTCTTGTAGATTGTTAATTATGTCCAAATCAAAATTTAAAATAGTCGCTATGGGATCGTCTATAAATTATAACAATTTATTTTACATAAATAAATCAATTTTAAATAATCCAAGTGTCATTTTCATTTGAATCATCGAGTTATAAATCCAAATATATTTATTTTAGAGCTATATGATGTTCTAGTCGAATATATACAATAATAATTTATTATCATTAAATTGGATTGTTTCGGAATTAATTATTACTTTAATCGATTTATTTAAGCCTTAAGAATAACTGATTTTCAAACTACCTTCAAAATCAGCGAAACTACCTTTACAAAATCCACAATAGTTAATTATTGTCAGATTTCAAATTCCAAATCAATTGGAGCTATTATGTGATAGTACGTATTAAAAACATCAACGTTAATTGCACCTTAAATAATAAAATCTGGGTTCTTTTCATTGAATCAAATAAAATCATATCTGAATATTGGTTAAATCTCATCCAAACTGATATGGGAATCTAAAACCCGATCTCGAAGCAATCTGAAGAAATAAATTGTGACAAGTCTTTGGAAAATCTCTGAAGTATCCGCGTAATCTTTATCCTAAATCTTTACAAGTCTTTATCAAACCAATTATGCTCATTCTTTTATTCAAAAACTATAGCATCGAGTTTGACTTCACTCCAAAACCATAGGCACGTCCCTTTCAAAAAGGAAAAAAAATCTATGCACAACGCATGTTACCTTCGGCCACCACATGTTATCTCCATTGTTCAATCTTTTGTACTCAGAATTTTGTTGACTATGTGAAATGCTAACTGGATGTACTTAAATAAAAAAATATGTGCATATATATAATAATACACGAATAGCCTTCCTATACCTATTTTCCTCCACTCCCAAAATAGACCATTATTTCCCCACAAAATAAAAATTTGCTTCCTTTTTTCGAAACCTAGGGAAAATAACAAACGAGCGATCATCTACTTCAATCAATTATTAAAAATCCAACACTTCGTGAAATTCGATCATCTCGAATCCATTTAACTCGCCCAATCGAAGGCTCCAAACCCATATTTTTTTCAACACTCAGTGATGACTTTCTGTATTCAATATTTTACTGCACCGACTTTGGGTGTAATTCGCCGAAGGTGTGCGACGTCAGAGGGAAAAATAAGGGGCTGCGATGATTAGTGTGCCAAGGCGCAGGCTTCGATGAGTTTTGATGAGTTTTCATTATAAGAAGGTTCGCATGTTTCTGCTATTCACTGTTGCACTGGACGAATTCGCAATTTCAGTTAGGGAAGAAGGATGGACGTGGAAGGGACAGCAAAGCGAAGGCGTGTTGTTGGGGTACGAGGTGGCAGATAGAATCGGTGAACTGTGTGGGGAAGGGGCATGCAGTTTTAAATCGACGCGTGGTGAGCGTAGATGTAGTCTACAAGTGAAGTGATGTTGTATAATTAGTAGTTTTGTTTTCTGGGAAGACAGTGAGAAGTAGCATGGCGTTTTAAAATTTGGAAATCATGGTGTTTGCAAGACGTGGATTGGAGTGAAAGAAGTCAAGTATGCTGTGGTTTTAGAAAATAAGCGTTGCGTCTATATGTGGAAGAAGAAGCGTCAACAATGAGTGTTATATATTAATATATATTGAAATGAAGATGAAGTGAGGTAGAGAGTTGGACGTAGAAAAGGGTGATGTGATTGTCAGTGAAGAGGTTTGGGGGAACCGTGGAAAAGGAGATGTTGGGTACGGTTTTTCTGTGAATGGGAATTATGTTTGGTGAAGAAAATAGAGTTGTGTGTGGTTAAGCAGGAAGGAGAGAGGGAAAATTTGTATAATGTTGGGTATGTTAATGAAAAAAAGCTTGATTAAGAGATATGTACTGGTTAAAAATTACATGTGGCAGCAAATTATTGATCTTGTCACTGCTCCTTGGTTCAAGTCTGGCATTGGAATTCTTGTGTTGCTCCTTGTATTGCTAAGAAATTAAAGTTTGGAGGCTTCCGTATTGTCAATGAATATAGGCGTCGTGTATCCTATGATGGCATATGTTGCAACAACAAAAATCGATTTCATAGAAGATGAAGTGATAAAGTTTATCGCTTGTTACTAACCTAGATTGGTTCACTCAGTGAAACATTGAAGGGGTTCGCACTTGACAAAGTTGGGATGAAAATGTTTAGATAAGGAAAATAATGGTGTTGGTAATTTGGAAATGATGGAGAAAACCGACAAGAGGAAATTTCATGACCAAAAGAAGACCTTGTGACCTATTTAAGATTAAAATGGTAATTATGAAAGGTTAACATCGTTGATAATAATATTATGATTTAAATTCAAGTAAAAACTTGTATTAGCTACAACTTGGTTATATGTGAACAGAATTAAACCAGACCGGTCACGTTAGAATCACAACGGCGAGGTCTTCATCGTGGAACTGACGTGGTTGAAACCCAAGTTACTGGAATATTGTGATAAAATCAAACATCTATTCCGTTATAAAAGAAACAAAAGCAGAATCGTCAAATGCGAATAAATATGAGTTAACTCACTAACTCTGCCTCGTTACATTTTTATATAAACGAGTTTTAAATTTATATATAGTAATTTTATACTTTATGATGGTTGCTTGGATGAATGGTTGATAAATTGGATTGAAATGATTGATATAGTTATATATTTAAATCGTTGATTGAATTTTGATGTTATTTACCGTGATATCTCATATTGAAAAGAAATCATTGTTATTTATGTTGATTAACATCTGTGGATGCAAGAAAAATAGGTTGTAGGGATCCAATAGAATCCCTCAACAATTATATTGTTTATATTGTTGTTTTCATATATTGCGTTATATGATATAATAAATAATCTATGGTTGATTATTAAGTGTTTGGATGTTGAAATATCACTGGCCTTAGAATTTTGGTATTTAAATAACATAAAATAATTTCGAATGTAGAAAAGAAAATTTGAAATTTAAAAAGAAAAATTAATTTTCCAAAGTAGAAAATAGTTCTGAATGGACTTGAAAATAGGAACTTGTTTTAATAATAAAACAAGAAGTTGATTATAACGATGTTTATAAATTAAATAAAACATTTATCATAGGATAAATCAAAATATAACTTCAAGTCGAATTTATATAAGAAAAGCGGAAATCAATGTTAACACCTATATATGTAGTGAGATTTAAACCCAGTAATAATAAAAGAAATTTGAGTTGAGGAAAATGAATTCAAATGGAAATTTGAATGAGAATGGAAATGGAAAATCGTTTTCAAAAAGAAAACGATGGGTTTTATTCCAAAGTTTGGAATATAAAATAAATTGAGGTAAATCCAAGGGATGTTTCTTTAGAATTTGACTATGTCGAATCTTATTAAAACAATTTATTTCAGTAAACATATTTAAACTCTATCAAGTGTGAATCTATATAATATGTCAAGAAACTAATATTTCAATATTTATAGCTATGTAAATAGAATGATATGTTTTGAGATAATATAATATTATTTTAAATTAAAATTAATAAACCAGAAGGGAATTGTAGGAATCAAATAAAGTTGACTTCAGAAGAATGGAATGTATAGCTTGTAGATACAATTTAAAAGGAAATTGAATTGCTTTATATAAACAAAAAGGTGTCAGTATAACTTTTCGTAAACGTAATGTATAAATGAAGCAGAATATGACATGGGTTTATAATCGGTAATGATATTTGCAAGTAAAATCAAATTGATCCTATTTAAGGAATGATCTTTATATTTGAAAGAAAATAATGATTCAAAAGCAAATGTTTTGCGAATGGAAGTAATTATAAGGCCAATCTGAGTTAACCGGAAATGGTAGATTTATTCTGAAATTCTGAATATTAATCGAATATAGAATATTTGAAAGAGAGTTATTTATTGAAATTCAAATTTATCGAATTTAGGAAAGTACTTTTTACTTTCCATTTTTAATAAAGATATAATTATTTATTTATCCATTAATTAAGACATTTATTTATTTAAATTTAATGAATAAAAGTTATAGTTTAGAAATTTAATATTTCAGAAACAGGGATTATATTGTTATCGTCTGTAATAACCCGGAAATCTGAGCCAGTTTAAAAATTTTATTTTGGCAATTTTAGTGAATTCTGAATATTTAAAATGAATTATTTTAAATAATAGAGTCGAGAAATTTATTTTGAATAGAATTAGAACGTATATATTTATTTGAATCGTCGTTAGAATATAAATATTTTATTTTAATTATATAATGAGCCTGAAATGGCGTTGTAGTTCGAAATTTTGATTTTGAATTTCAAATGAATGTACAAGATTCAAAATAAACCGGATTTTGGCGAAACCAAAAATATTAGAATCTAATTGATAATATCTTTCCAACGAATCTGAAAAATTGAAATTTCATAGCGGGAGTCAAAAGTTACGTCCATTTTAAAATTCAGAAAAGTCGCTGTGGAATTTATATATATTTTAATATATATATAAAGGCCTTTGAAAATGGAAATTTTGCAAACGACCTCGGTTTTCAACGAAACCACTTTTGTTGGATCCGGGATGTCAAATTATTGCTAGGTTTCAAAATTCGTAATTTTTCGAATCAATATGTGAGCGTGGCAAAGGAAAACGTGTTTGACCAGTTTTAGTTGAGTTTAATCGACTGGAAAATGGTCATTTTTCAAATGGTCTCGGAATTTGACGAAATTAGTTTTGTTAGGGCCGTACCGTCAATACGAAGCTAGAAAATATTTTTCGAGAATTTTTAGAGACTGTATGTGTTCCCGGTAAATTGAAATGTGCGTTCAAATTCAATATATAGAGTTATATTTTGATATTGATGGAAACCGATCGTAACGATCGAATCAGCTCATGATACATATCCCATTGTGTTCGGAATGGGGGTAATTAGCTATGGACGACAGGCGATGGGTTCGATTTCAAGGTCGAAATTAAAAGTTGCTTTTTGAAATTAAATAGGTAAATAAATAAAAATATAAACCCGTTAACCCCCCCTTTTCTCCTCAGTTCAGATCGAACAATCAAAATAAAAAAAAAGAAGAGGACGGAGGAGCCCGTCGCTCCTCCGATTAGGGCGCCGTCGCACCCCTCTCAGGCCAGCCGCCCCTCCCCCCCCTCCACGCAACCACCTCCCTCCTCCCTCGCTTTCCCCTCCCTCTCCTCGTCCACGCGAGAACACGAACCCCGAGACCCCCACCTCCAGCAGCCCCCTCCCTTCCTGGCGCCACCACCTCGCCTGCGTCGGCCACCAACGATCCCGCCACCCTCCAGCGCGATAGCAGCAGCTCCCCTTATTCAAAACGAAGGTAAATTTTATTTATTTCATTTTATTCCAGTTTCTTTAATTATTTACTTATATAAAACTGAAAATAGAATAATGATTTTAATGTAAAGAAAGTTATAATTTATATAGATAGAAAAGTTAGATTTTAATGCGGATTTTTAGCAAAGTAAAGATCGGATTTTTAGCAAAGTAAAAATCGGATTTTTAGCTTAGAAAGGATTGATTTTTATCGTAGAAAAGTTTTAATTTAAAAGTGAAAGGATTATATTTTTATTTATAAAAATATGATTTTCATATTTTAGAGAGAATAAAAATCCGATTTTTAATTTATAGAAGGTGTAAAAATATGTTTTTTATATAATAGGAAGAATAAAGATATGATTTTTATTCATGTAGAGTAATAAAAATATAATTTTTATTATATTACTAGCGAGGTAAAAAATAGGATTTTCATCTATATAGTAGCGGTGTAAAAATAGAATTTTTATCTATATAGTAGCTGGGTAAAAATAGAATTTTTATCTATATAGTAGCGATATAAAAATAGAATTTTTATATACATAGCAACAATATAAAAATGTGATTTTTATATACATGACAATAATATAAAAATGCGATTTTTATATATGTAGTGGATACGGTAGACGAAAGTGACAAAGGGCGAGCACGGCGAGATGTTCTACATATGAAGAGTCGCGGTGAATTGGTTTGGCTTATCGGTGAGAACACCTCACTTTTAATTTGTTTTCTAGTTGAAATATATACTAGGATGCAGACGGTGTTTAGTATCACCCGACACCCGTCGTCCACAGACCATGGATGACTTGTTTGTTTGATTGTTGTGTTGTGAAATTTGATTGCGTGATGTGGAATGAAATAAAATATTTTATGGTGGAAAATACTTTATAGTTAATAATATAATTTTTAACTTGTATATAAAAAATATATTTATAAACTAATCGGCCGATTTGTTTATATACACTGATTTGACTGATATTGATTGGGACGATAAATTTTACACATCGCCCAACTGCCCAAATAAAATCTATGTTTGTTGATTTGAAACCCCACACGGGTATTGGGATGATATTTGACGTACACTAATCCCGGTTGTCTAGTTATATGTCAATCGATGGATTGACAGACTGTGTAAGCGTTAATTATTTATATTTAATGCTTAGGCAGTTGTGTGGTGCACTAGAAAATCCATATAATTAACATTATATGATAATTGATTGGGCCTCATTCCAATAAAGAAAATAAATTCATGTGTTGAATAGAAAATAAATTCATGTGTTGAATAGAAAATAAACTCATGTGTTGAATAGAAAATAAATTCATGTGTTGAATTGAAAATAAATTCATGTGTTGAATTGTAAAATATTCATGTGTTGAATAAAAGCCGTGTTGATTAGATGGATGCCATTTTGATGATAACGATATTTATATAGATTTTATTCATTTTTATAATGAATATAGAAGAGGAAGTGATTTCAAAATATAACGTTTTGAAAATATTATCATTTGTATATCGATGATGTGGAATATTCAATTTTGATTCGAAATTGAATATGAAGTTGAAATCGTTTTGAAAATGAATTTAAAATGATTTATAAAATATGTTTTGAAAGGAAATCGACGAAATATATAATATATATATATATATATTATATATATATATATAATGGCCTGAAAAGAACGTGCCGCGGCAGTTCGCGAGTTTCGACCATTGACTTCGAATGAACATTGCGGGAGATCCGACTGTCGGATTCTCCTAAAACTGGAACCGTTGGGTTTGTATCGAAAAGAGCTTTCTAAAGAATATTAGAGATTTGAAATCTAACGGTTGGATTTGGAATTATGTCCAAATCAAATTTGGAAAAGGTCGCTGTAAGTGCAGTTCGATGGCCGTTGATGGAAATCGATTGTACGGGCCTTGATAAAATTATTAAAAATAGTAATAATTTGTGTAGAATCATAAGAAATGATTTGTGAAGAATTGGGATGAAAAACTGCATATTTGAGAAGATAAAAATAGATTTTTATCGAAATGAACTAGTTTTGAACTAGAATTATAATTCTATTTATTTTTAAAATAAATAAAGTGGATTTGAAATGGTTTTAAAAGTAACCAGAATTTTCAATAATTAAATTGAAATGGATTTGAATCGAAATTGTCGTTGGAATATTTCGATGTTGGATTTCGTGATGAAACCGATATTGTTATGGGAATTTGAAAGTATATTTATATTGTTATTTCCAATACGATATTTGTTGGTCGTAGAATTTTATATTGAATATAATCCGATATATTTTCTATTCAGAGCCTTGTATTTAATATCAAATGTGATTTGGGTTTGTCGTGAATGGTGTCTTCATTAACACTGTTCTTTAACCCAGTTGAAGATTAAAACTCAGTGCAGTTTTAATGAATCTTTAATTAGATTGAAATGATCGAGAATGGAGTATCACCAGTTTTGCTCCAAGCGATAGTTAAATCTTTAATTAGATTTGAATGTGGAATGGTAATTAATTTTACCGATAACACCATGGTGTTAGATATGGAGTATTACCAGTTTTGCTCCATGGGATAAATAGGTTGGGATTGGGAAATAAAATAAATGATTACTTCGGTGTGGTTCGCTAATCCCGACTAGTTGGATTTGATATCCGTAGGAAGATTAAAGAATAAATTTAAAAGAATTTATCTTTGATAAAATTAATGGGAACCATTCCCAAAGTATAAGAATATTTGAATAAAAGAATATTCTGAATTCGAATGAGGCGTATGTTGTGTTTGTGTAATACTTGTTTATTATATACGCGAGTTATTCAGAAAGACCGGGTTTATCCCATTCTGAATAACGGATTCGACGTGGTGTCGAGGATGAAGACGGTGGTCGAAGACCGGAGGTCTTCACGTCGTTTGGGTGATTACTGATGATCTTGATTGGGCCATACACCCAAGAGGAGGGAATCAGTTGGTGATCGTCCAGACGTACTTGGAGATCGATGGATATGCGAGGTACAAGGTTCCTCTAGTTTCGTTCAGACCCAGAACGAACTTGTAAATGGACTGTGTGTCTGACATTGGATTTTATTCCGTGTGATTGATTTCTATTAAATATATATCTGTTTGGCGGCGGAGAATTTATTCTCTTGCTTAACGCTCTTCTCTGAGACGTACGAGCTTAGGGGTTATATATTGATGGATATCAAACGCATGGAGTGAATTGCCTGTGTGGCATGCCTAAGTGGAAAATTGATCAAGGCTTCTGTTGGAAAGCAAAGTCTTGTTGTTGATGATCAAAGCACGGCCTGTGTGGCATAGCTTTGTGTAGCGTTGATTCGCGAGCCTCACACCCCGGTTGTGAACCAGAAACGGGAGAAGGACCTCAGGGAGGACATGCATTTCTTTCTAGTTAGAAGTGGCGTCAGTGGTTTTACATGCCCTGACGAGTTTGACTTATGTGGTTGTTGCTGTTGCGAGGCGCCTCAGATATATCGGTGACTATGTGGAGCCGATGGAGTCATTTGTTGGCTCATTTACGCCCCAAAGGGCGGGGAAACGCAGTGTTCAGGCATTTTAATCCACATCGGTGGACCGGCCCTGACGATCCAAGGGCCCACCTGAGTCTGGGTCCTGAGGGGCGGGTTGGAGGCTCTCGAATCGGTGAGGACTATCTTTTGCCTCGGTTCACAGATGGAAACCCAACTTCCAATACGTGACATTTGCGATTTTATTTGTAGAGCCTAGTATGGCGACATAGTGGTATGGGGCACTTATGCCGTCTATGATTGATACTTATGATTTGAAGTTGTTTTATACACTATGCACTTATAATAGTGTCAAATGATTTGTTTTAAACGTATCAAGCATTCTTGGCTATTATAAGGTAAAAACCATATCTTCCGGCTTGTGTTGCATTGTATGATGGGACATGGGTCTTATAATAGCTACATTGTTCTTTATTTAGCATTGCGCTGTTGTTTTATGCACTGGTATTCTTAGGAGGAAACCCGTTCCGTGTTATACGGCGTGGTCCCTTGATTTACCTAACTTTAAAATAAAGATTAATAACTGTTTTAGTTCTCACACCAGTCACATGACTGACCTGGAGTTTATTGTTTTAACCTAAACTCTGGGTGCCCCTATTTTCCGCACGGGCATCTAGTAGTTTTGGTTTAGCAGATTTATATTCATAGGATCCTGATTTACAGCTGCAACGATACTCGGAAAGCTCTATATCCATGTATTACTTCTAGTTGTGTATTGTATTATTTTCCGCTGATATGTAATGTATTGTAATCTGTGATATTTTATAATGTATATTATTTGTTGACACTCTGTATATTCTTGTATTCTGATGAATTGTTGTAATAAGCAATGAAATGTTTTTCTGTTTGCGTTCTGATGTGGCTTGTTCTTAACTCAATCCGTGATTTCCCGTAAGGGGGATTTCGGGTCGTAACAGCTTGGTATCAGAGCTTTGGTTTACAAAGCTCAGAGAATAAGACACGTTAGAACCATACGAAGGAATTCATCAGAGATTGGATTAGTAATATCCAATAAGAATGACTCGTTAGAGATAGGATCAGTAGTATCCTAGAACGAGTGTGAAGAGTATATTTTTAAATTGAAAACAATTTTTGTTTTGAAAATCTAAATCAATTATACGTATTGGATTATTTATTTTATATTGAATTTGGACAATCCAATATATAAATATTTTGCGTATACGTCTGATCCGCGTGTACTTGAAGTTTTAATATACTGGATAGATATAGAATCACACTCTAGTCGCCCGAAGATGGTTCTGATGATCGTTATAGCGATCGCATCATCAGTATTCATGTTCGCGTTTCGAAAGTGGGATTTATATATATTTCCAATTGACTGTTGTGAGAACCAAAACTAGATAGGGCTTATTGTTGTGATTTGGCACCAAAAATGTGATTTTTATTCTATGTATCAAAATTATGAATTTGAAACGTTAATCAACTAATTGATTGCTGACTGTGTTGATTGATTATTGGTTGATTAATTGAAATGTCGAACCTTTAGCCAAATTGAACCAAATAGTGAGTTGTATTGAAAATTGGTCGCATTTGCATGCATATACATGTGCTTACATTGAACAGGTCATAGCAAGGAGGCTAGAGCAGAAGAATAAAATTGTTTGCCCGACAAATAGGTACATGTTTATTGTATTTCTATTGGTTTGGATGATTTTATGAGACGATTGGCTAGCCTCTTGGCTTTTTCCTTTTTTTTGGATTGATGAGGGCCATGGGAGGCTATTTGAAATATCCCGAAGTCCCCGGTGCAGGGGAGGTTATGGAGAAATTTTTCGAAAATTTAGGGTGTTAGCCAAATTTTTGAAAAATTTGAAAAGTTCTGAGAAACTAAAAAGTTGAAGAACTTAAGCCGTAATGAAAATAATGGAAGCTGAGTTGATTAGTTAAACAACTTTTGGCTTCGTTCCTTTTCGGGGACGAAAAGTTTTAAGTGGGGGAGATTGTAACAACCCGGAAATTCTGAGCCAATTTAAATTTTTTATTTTGGCAATTTTCATGAGATTTGATTATTTAAAATGAATTATTTTAAATAATAACGACGGAAATTTTATTTTTGACGAAGTTAAAACGCATAATTTTATTTTAATTATATAACGAGCCTGAAATGGCGCAGTAGTTTGATAATTCGATTTTGAATTTCAATTGATTATATAGAATTCGTTTTAAGTCGGAATCGGACGAAACAAGAAATATCTAAATCTGTTTGACGATATCCTTCAAACGGATGTAAGGAACTGGGATTTCACTTTATAGAGTGTAAGATACGTCCAGTTTAAAATTCAGAAAAGTCGCTGTGGAATTTATATATATTTTAATATATATAAAGGCCCTTAGAAATGGAAATTTTGCAAAAGACCTTCGTTTTCGACGAAACCACTTTTGTTGGATCCGGGATGTCAAATTATTGCTAGGTTACAAATTTCATAATTTTTTGAATCAATATGTGAGCGTGGAGAAGGAAAATGTGTTTGGTCAATTTCAGTTAAATTGGATCGACCAAAAAAGGGCCATTTTTCGAACGGTCTCAGAATTCGACGAAACTAGTTTTGTTGGGACCGTATCGTCAAAACATAGCTAGATTTATTTTTCGGGAATTTTTAGGATTAGTATGTGGCCCCGGCAAATTGAAATGTACGTTCAAATCGAATATTGAATGTTTTATATTTTAATTTGAAGAGAAACTGACTGAAACAGTCGAATGGGCCTTTGAAACATATCCTATTGTGTTCGGAATGGGGTTAATTAGCTAAGGACGACAGTCGTTGGGTTTGATTTGGAGTTCGGTGCGTTAAATTTCAACGTTAAGTAAAAATTGATTAAAATATTATTAAAATAATTATATAAATAGTAAATTATTCCAAACCCTAGCTCATATATCAGCCCCTGCTGCTTGTCTTAAAAATCGATGGACGATTTTGTTCAATTCTTGCCTCCTAAAAATCTTCCCAATCAATTCGAATTAATCCCAACCCCCACAACAGAATCAAAGAGCATTCCCCATTCTTCATATTATACCCTTTTGATCGGATTATATGAAGTGGTTCGTTGGAATTTTATGCGTGAAGTTGCGCTGGTCGGGGGTGTTTTCCGTCCAACTGGGGGCGGCGAGTTGGGCTAGAAGCTCGGCGATGGCGGAGGTTGCATAGCCCGACGTCATGGTGAAGTCCTATCGGAGCCAAGGTGACTGAGGTGACCAGAAACTGGAACCCTAAAATCGAATGAGGGTTTTGACGCTGAGCAGTATTAAAACGAAGAAGAAAGGGTAAATTAGGAATTAATTAACTATATTATTAATTATTTAATTATCTCGAATGGAATTAAATGTATATAACCTGATATCTTCTTCATACGAGGTCGGAATGACAAACGGTCAGTTGCGTTGGACTCGTCTTGAGAAGCACTACATTTCAGAACTGACTAGAACTGACATGGATCTAATTAGAATTTCAGCCAGATTTTTATCCAAACAGAACTGAAACCGACCACTGTGAGAATTCTCTCACTATATTACTTCTGTACAGTTATTTATTTTGTAACTGCATATATGAATTGCTCCCCGTCGTCCATAGAGCATGAACGACTTGTTTGATTGTATTCTATGTGAAAATTGATCGTGATGTGAAATGAAATAAATTGATCGTGATGTGAAATGAAAACGATATATATGAAATGTGAAAACGATATATATATATATATATATATGAAATGTGAAAACGACGTATATATGAAATGAAAACGATATATATATATGAAATGTGAAAACGATGTATATATGAAATGAAAGCGATATATATATATATATATATATATATATATATATATATATGAAATGTGAAAATGATTTGATTGTTAAAAATATAATTTTTAGCATATATATACAGTGTATAAAATTGTCGTGTATATGGAATATTCAATTTTGATTAGAAATTGAATATGAAGTGAAATCATTTTGAAAACGAATTTAAAACAATTTATAAAATACATTTTGAATGGAAATCGATGAAATATATATTATATATAATATAATGGCCTGAATAGAACGTGCCACGCTGCGGCAGTTCGCGAATTTCGACCATTAACTTCGAACGGACAATATGAAATGATTGAAAAGATCTTTCTAATGAATATTGGAGATTTGAAATCTAACGGTTGGATTTGGAATTATGTCCAAATCAAATTTGGAAAAGGTCGCTGTAAGTGCAGTTCGGTGGCCGTTATTGAAAACCGACTGTACGGGCCTTGATAAAATTATGAAAAATATCAATAATTAGTGTAAAATCATAAGAAATGATTTGGAAAGAATTGGGAAGAAAAATTCCATATTTGAGAAGATAAAAATATATTTTTATCGAAATGAACTAGTTATTAACTAGAAAATTAATCCAATATTTTTAAATAAATAAAATGGATTGAGATGTGGTTTTAATATAACCAGAAATTTCCAATATAAGAATTGGAATAGATTTGAATCGAAATTATCTTTGGAATATTTCGATATTGGATTCCGTGATTATACAGATATTGTGGAGGAATTTGGAAGATATAAATATCGTTATTCCAATACGATATTTGTTGATTTCAGAATTTGATATTGAATATAAGCCGATATATTTCCTATTCATAGCCTTGTATTTAATATCAAATTGGATTTGGGGTTTGTCGTGAACTGTGTTTAAATGACATTAGCTCTTTAACCCGCGTAAAAGCAGGATTAATTTCCAAAAAGTAGAACAATCAATATGAAATGATTTTAGAGATGAAACCAATTGGGGTTTGAATAAATCTTTAATTAGATTTGGATGAATGAATGGTGATTAAATTTACCAAAACACGTGATGTGATTAAACCAAATTTACTTAGTTGTTGATATTGATTGTGGTTGATTGATTGTTTGGATGGTGCTCGACCAGTTTATGAGCAGAATATGCTTTTACATTTAGCATTGGGTTGGGTAAAGATATCTGTGTGCTAACACCTTGTGAAACACTTCACGATTTGAGGTAAGGTGTTTAGCGATGTGTTCATTTCAAATTTAATGAATGATTGTGAAATGATATTTTTCTTAAGTGAAAAGAATGTATTCCCGATTTCGGACAGGGGATGTTTTATAAAAATGTTTTATAAAACAGAAAGAATTTCGAGGGCTAAAACCCAATGATTTTGAAATGATTTGGAAATGTATTATGGTTTTACATTGTAGTTCATCACATATTTGATTAGTTGCTATTAATGATGTATCTGTTTGGTGGCAGAGAATTTATTCTCTTGCTTAACACCCTTCTTTGAGACGTACGAGCTCAAAGGTTATGTGATTATTAGTGATTGATCATATGCGTGAATTGCTGATGTGAAGTACTATATTTTGAAAGTACTTGTGGTTATTATGTTGTGAAATGATTTTCCCCACTTTGGGATATAAAAATGATTTAGTGTGTGGCTAAAGATTCTGGTGAGCTGGACGACTAAAAGTATGGGTGAGATGGGCGGTGTATGCTTCCTGTGTGGGAGGTGCATCTTCGGTGTAGCCTGCTCCTTTGAGGGGTAGGTGCACATTTATATATCGAGTTGCTAGGTGCATACCCTTTGCCTTGTCTAGGGGGAGCCCGATATTTGGTTGCATACTTGTTTGTATGCATTGTTATGATTTGGAATTCATATTTCCAAACGATTTGATTTGAGATCCCGAACTGAAATCTACTTTGTTTTAGAAAGTTAGATATGTATTTCAAATGATTTGAAATAGAAATCGGGAAATAAAGTCCAAGGGAATAATTTCTGTAAATTGAATTGGATTTAGAAAATCTACGTGTGGTGATTAATCTAAATGGGTAGATTGGGATATTGCATGTTGATTGATGCATAGTAGATCCATATGTCTATATTGATTGTTGTTTATACACTGACATTCATGGGGGTAAACCCGTTCCGCGTTAGTGGCGTGGTCTCGTGATATGCCATATTATTAAATAAGTTAATTATAACTGTTTAGAGTTTCTCACACCAGTCCCATGACTGACCTGTAGTTTGCTTTTCCCTTGCAAACTCGGGTGCCCCTATTTTCCACACGGGCAGTCGAGTAGTTTTATTTTGCAGATATATTGAGCAGGATTCTGGATTAAAGCTTTAAGCTGTGTCTAGGCATTTACAGTCTTCCGCTGTGTAATTTATATTTCCGCTGTGCATTGTATTACATTTGATGTAAATTAATCTTCCGCTGTATTGTTATATTTCGACATACTCTGATATTCTGTACTCTGATGTAACATTATTATGATGTTTATAAAAGTGTTCTGTTATTTGTTCTGATGTGTTGTATACCCAGAGTTAGCGTATGCGAGATTCGAACGGTCTTGGTCGATTTAGCGATCGATTAGGTCCGAGCGAAATCCATCTCGTTACATCGTCATAATCAATGTTTTCCGTAAAAGAATTAGACTTTTAAATTGAATTCGAGAGTTGTGCAAGCAATGTTTTTATTGGAAATTGAAGTTGTGACCTTTGACTATTTCGAAGTTAAGAATGATATCCAGTTAAGTTCTGAGAGGTAATTATACCCTAACTTGATTGACTTCATCATTGACAGAGGGATGGTCAAGGTTCGGTAGTGAAGATTGGTTAGTAATATATTTAGTTAATGAATGATTATGGTTTGGGTTATAATAACGATGTTTTTATAACATCAGGTTAATTTAAAGGATTTTGAAACGTTTTCCAAATAAAATAAGAGATATTTTCTAAGCATAGAAATTGAAATGGAATGGCTAATATGGAATTAAGAAATGGAATATGGAAATGTTTTACGATATTAATAACGTATATTTTCTGAATATAGAAAATAAGGGTTCAAGAATATATGGAAATGTTTTGTCCAAACTGTGATAAAAGATATGTTCTAGGATATAGAAAATAAAGAGTTTATAATATTGGAAATGTTTTCCAAGAATCGAAAGAGACTACCGAATTTTGTGAAATATTTGGAAAGGTATGAGAAGTTGGGAAATTAATAAGAAATTAATTTAAAAAGTGCCCAGCGTTGTTTAATGGATGATCGGTAGAATTTCCTTTTGGAAATAGGACCCATGATTGTACGGATGTTCCTATGATAGTTAAATCACCGTCAAAGTATTGGGTTATTCTATACCTTCGTTGTCAATACAGGGAGTCCGAGATTAGTTTATTATCTGAAAACCACTCCGTATGGGCATAAGAGTTACGAATCAACTTATGCTGAAGATGATTGCAGACGGAATAAAGTGCACGGGTTGTTCTATTAATCCTAGGTAGAAATTGCCTAAGATGGATTAATAAAATGGTGCCTTCGGTTTGTGCATTCCTAGGACAACGTATATAGATGAATGTATGATAGAGTATTTCTAGATGGTCGCATACATTGATTTCTTCAATTGTAACAACCCGTATTTTTGGAACCAATTTATTTTTTTTTTCAATTCATTTTCATAGAAATTAAATATTTTAGAAGAATTATTTTAAGAATAAATGATTTAAATTATTTAAATGGAAGTTCGAAAGTATAAATTTAAAACTTAATTAAAACGAGCTTGAAAGTCGTGGTAGTTTGGAAATTTGATTTTAAACTTTGAATGAATTTATAGAATTCAATATAAATCAGAATTTGATAAAACAAGAAACGTTGGAATATTTTGAATTATAATTTTCTAATGAATGTAAGAAATTGAGATTCCACTTTATAAATTATAAATTATGTCTAAATTAAAATTTAGAATAGTCACTATGGAATTTATATATATTTTTTAATATTACATATATAACCCTTAAAAATAGCCATTTTGCAGATGACATCCATTTCAATGAAACCACTTCCATTGGATTCATGTTTGAAAACTATAAGCATTGATACCTTTAGAGTTGGAGAAATTTTGGTTTTCTTCATTGGATATAAGACCAAAATATCACTTTTTGCATATAGACGAATTTGGACTCGAAACCACTTCCATTGAGTTTGAAATGTCGTTTGCGTGCTCGAAAGCTATAAGCATCAATATGTTTCGAGTTCGTGAAAATTGGCACTTGGGTTGGGTCATGGTTTAGCTAATCTAGCTCACCATATAACCCCCGAATCATCCCCTTTCTCCAATTCACTTCAGCACTTAGCCAAATCAGAAAAAAAAGGGGAAGTAATGGGAAATTAAGATTCCTAAGCTAGGTTTTGCAAATCCAAGCCCAAATCAAGGGGAAAATCAAAGAGACAGCATGAGTAAGCTTCTCCATCTTCTCCTACTTGTTTTCCTTTCAATTTCCAAGTTTTTCTATGACCTAACTTCTAGGAAATTTGTTCATTCATGTTTGTATTGAAGATTCGTGAGTAATGTTGGAAGAGAGGTTGTTCTAGCTTATCATTGGGTCGATTTCTTGCTTATAACCATCAAAGATGAGAGCTTTGTGAGTTTTTAGTGTCTATGCTACAAGCTATTAGCTTGTAAAGTGTAATTTAGTATTCATTTGGGTTAACATATGCATATGAATTGGTTAGATAAGTATATACTTTTCGGTTCATTAGTTTATGTTCCATTGAATTGCAAATTATGAGAATTTTCCACACAATCTAATACATAAGCTACTATTTGATTTGGCGATAATGTGAAGCTCCATTACCGCGCCGGCAAAGTTCTAAGTCCTCACAAGTCACTTGAATCGTATTCGATTGGTTTGGTTAGAATTTTTGCCCATTTTGGAATTTATAATAAAAAATCATTGCAAATCTCTTGTATGAATGTTTGTGCATGTGAATTTGGTGTTATGACCTACCTCGGTGAGTTTTAGAAGCCTCATTTGCATGTACATAACATCATAGGCCTTCGGGCATTTATCGATATCACTTTGAGCTTGTTATCTAGGCAAATTGTGCTTTGGTTCAGGATTCAGATGTCTGAATATTTTGTGTTAGACGTTTGACCTGCTTTAAATAATTATGGAAACAAGCAGAGCAATTTAGAAGTCAGAAATTTTTAATTCAGATGTCTGATTTTTAATTCAGACGTCTAGTCAAAAAAATACAGACGTCTGAAAATGCACCAAATTGAACTAAATCCTTGCTGGTTCAAAAAAAGGAAATTCAAACGTCTGAATTTTTAGGTTAGACATTTGAATCCTGTTTTTGGACTATTGACCGATGGAGACCGCGGTCAACAGTTTAGGTCCATCTAGGCTCTTTCTCGATCGAGTTTCGGCCCATTTCGACTTCGTTTGTGACTTGTCAATTTCTCTAGTTCATGGATTTCAACAGCCCGATTCTTATATATTCGTTTTATAAATCATCCATTAAAGAATGATGGAGTGGAAACAAATGATGAGAACTCCCTCACTCAAACTATTTGTATAGTTATTTATTTTTATAACTGAGTATATATTTATTGCATGTGATTGCAATATTTGTTTGGTGATTGATAGATGTTACAGTTTTAATGTTATCACTATTAAACTGTTTATATATATATATATGTATGTATATATATATATATATATATGTTGTTAAATAAAACGTCCATATTATGAATTATTTTGGGATGAAAATTTACCTACACGTCTCCCACATAATAGATAAGTTAACATGGATTGTGATGTAAACCCCTAACGGGTATTGGGACGATAATTTTACACATCGCTCAAGTATGCAAATAATAATCATTAGGTGTTGATTGTAAACCCCACACGGGTCTGGGGATGATAATAACTTCACGCATCTCCCTTGTGTTAGTTGTATGTCAATCGATTGATCAACAGACCGTAGTAAGCGTTATTTAATTATTTAATGCTTATACAGTTGTAGATTACACTCTGGATGTGAACAGACTGTTTAATAGTTGTTTGTCACTATTTTTGAATACATGCGATGTATGGAATCCATATAAATAAAATAATATGGCAATTCATTGAGTCTCATTCCATTTCAGAAATAATGAATATTTCAAAATAATATTCAGTGCAGAATCAAAATATGATTGTGATGTCCGATTTCGGATGGACACGAAAATATTGAAATGATTTTGGATGGAAAATGCCAAGTTTGTAAAGATAAGAGATATTTTTATCAGAATAAGTTTTTTATCAACTTCAGTAAAAAAAATTGAGAAGAAAAGAAATGGTTATAATATAATCAAGATTTTCCAGTATAAAAATTTGTATGGAAATAATCTTCGGAATATTTCGATATTGGATTCCGTGATTATACAGATATTGTTGAGGAATTTGGAAGATACAGATATCGTTATTCCTAATACGATATCCGTTGGTTTCAGAATTTGATATTGAATATAATCCGATCTAATTTTTATTCAGAGCCTTGTATTTTAATATCAAATTGGATTTTGGGTTTGTCGTAAATGGTGTCTTAAATAATACTGTTTTAAACCCAGTTGAGAAAGGAACAAATCTTTTAATTAAGTTTAATGAAGTTTTCCAATTTATAAATATAAATTGGAATTAAATGGTAATTGATTTTTTGTTCATTGTGAAAGATTTTTTAAATAACACTTGTTCTTAAAACCCAATTAACAGTGAAGTTATGATTTGGAATTTATAAATCTTTTAATCAAGATTTAATGGAAATTTTCCAAAGTAAAGTTTTCCAATTTAATACGTTAAACTGGAATCGAGTGGAATTTGATTTATTGATAATCGAGATAAGCTTTTGTAAAGGAAGATCATTACTATTTATGGAATTTAAAAAGGCCTTGCCATTATTCCACTTATAGTATTAGTCTGATACGGAAATTTATATCAATTACAATTTATTTTATTTCCATGAAGGTTCCATTTGGATGGAAGATGATTTTGGGTTATAGTGAACTGTGTTTTAAATGACATTGGTTCTTTAACCCAGTTAAAGACATGATTAATTTCCCAAACAGTTGAGTAATCATTAAGTAATGATTTTTGAGATTAAAACTAAGTGGATTTTTAATGAATCTTTAATTAGATTGAAACGTGAATGAGGTAACTAAATTTACCAAATTTAAGTAAGGTTCGAGAATGGAGTACCACCAGTTTTACTTCATGCGATAGTAAAATCTTTAATTAGATTTGAACGAGAAATGGTAATTGAATTTGTCGATAACATAGTTGGTGTTAGATGTGGAGTATTACTAGTTTTGCTCCATGGGACGAATAGGGTGGGATTGGGATTATAAAATAAATGATTACTTCGGTAAGGTTCGTTAATCCCGACTAGTTTAGTAAACTATAATTTGTTTTGAATTGTGAAAAGAATATTTGAATAAATAAATATTTTGGATTGGAATGAGGCATATGATGTGTTTTATAGCACTAAATTATAAGATACACGAGTTATTCGGAAAGACCGGGGTTTAACCCATTCTGAATAACTGATACAGTGACTAAAAGTCAAAGAATTTAAGATGGTGGTTGAAGACTAGAGATCTTCACATTGTTTGGATGATTACTGATGTCTTGATTAGGATGTATACCAAATACAAGGTAATAAGTGGTGATCGTCCAGACGTACTTGGAGATCGACCGAATATGCGCGGGCCTCTCTCCTGTATTAGAAATATGGGATGAGGATTAAGGTGCCTCTGGTTTCATTCAGACCCAGAATGGATGTAGCATCACAGAAAATTTGACAACTGGATTATGGAGTTAATTAAAGAATTAACTATTAGTAACCAAAATTATATTGATACTTGAGTTAAATATCATTTTGAGTTGAACTGAATTCAATATTTAAGTCAGAATGTTTGACTGTGGATCAAATATTTTTGTTGAATATTTGAATTGAATTTGGTTGAATATTTAGCATTGATCTGAAATTCGATTGATAGATATAAATGTTTGAATTTAAAAATATACTTTATTAACATTAAATGAATTGGAGATTTATTTGTAAAATACAAATATTGGTCTGGACATGTGTGTATTTGTGTATTGGGATGTAACGATCCCAATTTGGAATCAAAGAGAGTCGTAGGTGGACGAACGAAATTAAATTGGTGAAACAATAAGTAATTCGAAATTTAAAACAACATTGTATACAAACGGAGTTAGTTTACAACCAGACTAATTTTATCGGATTCAGAATGTTGAAATATAAAGGTTCATCAAATTTCGTTGTGGTACGAGTTTAGAGCAGTTCATGGTATTTGCGATAAAAATCGATAATTATTTAAACCCAAAAAAAACCTTCCTCGGTTATGTTACGCCGACCTATATCTATTATCTGTGCCCACCCTAGTTTTTTGATTAACATTGTTCTTATCTTCGATCCTTTTCTTCTATAAAAAATCAAGCGCTCGCTTACAAATTCACTCAGCAAAATCACTTCATCCCTCAAACAAAATCCAACCCCTCAAATAAAAATCGTTTTCCCCAATTCAACTTTAATGGCTGCCATTTTAAATGGCTTCATCATCCTCTCCATTCCCAATCGAAGCCGCACCCACATGAACTAGCGCCTTCACCGGCAGCCATCACTTCAAAGCATCGCCCTAGCCGTCCATGTGTCAAAGCCAACCTGTCTACGCCTCGGCTCCGCATCGAAGCTACAATACACCGCATTGCCACCTCTCCAGTTAATTTCGAGAGTTCCATCGTCGATTTTGTTACGTTGGGGTTTCAGTCACCATTATGAACAGTTTTATGTTAAAACCGTGTTTTTATAACAAAGTTATAAAAAAGATTTTTAAGCTAATATGATAGCTTAAATTAAATATTTGCTTAATATTTGAAGTTAGAAAGAAGAAATTGAGAAGTTGGAAAATGGTATGAAATGGTTAACGAAGTAAGATTTTGTAACGACCCAGATTTTCAGCCGTTGAATTCTGAATATTTAAATTTATTTTAAATATTTTATTTGAACTATATATAGGAATTTATAAGAAATTATTTAATTAAACGTAGTTTAAACGCATAATTTATTTTATAATTTAAAACGAGCTCGAAATAGTCATGGTAGTTCGTAATTTACGATTTAAACTTTAACTGAATATACAGGTCCAAAATAAGTCGGATTTCTGCGAAACAAGAAACGTTGAATCTACTAAACTGTATCTTTCTAATGGAAGAGAAAATTCGAGTTTTCATATTGTGGATTTTGTTTTTATGTCCAAATCAAATTTAGAAATAGTCGCTATGAAGTCGTGTATACGCCATAACGGTTTATTTATTATATTTAAATATCGGTCTTGAATTTGGACAAGCCCTTTGAGGCGTAATTATAATTTAATTTTTTTAATTTTACTGTAATTATTAATTCACAAAATAAGCTACTTTTTATTTGGAGTATTTTGCACCCTATGTCAATATTTTGGGGTTTCATAATATAAGTTAAACTACCGATATTATTATATTTTTGGGATCGTGGTACCTTGCTGGACATGACTGTACTCTTATTTCTGCCCGTAACGGCTCGTACACGAACATATTTTTGTGCCATGTATCTATATAGGAAATATAAAGTGAGAATCCATCTAACTCAAATCTTATCTACCAATCCATGTGAGCAAAATCTTTGAAAAATCTTATTTGAAGCTTTGAAATCTTTGCAAGATTGTGAGCATCTATAAGTCTGAAGGAAATCTGAATGAGGGCACATGCAAAATAGTAGCAAAACTCTGCCTACAGTGTACACATTTAATTTGGCACATGATATCTGCGCATATATAGTACTCCCCACATGCATGTTTAATCCAAACTGCAAGCCTAAGTTGAAGAAAATCACCTACTCTAATTCCTATTACTTGGCAATCAAGCTGTCCAAGCTTATATAACCGCAAGTTTTCCCATTCCTGTTTCTTAATTCATCTGAAAACAAAATCTCCAGTAAAACGAAGAAGATTAACAAGATTTCAAAATCAAATAAAAAAATCCATAATTCATTAGAAATTCACGATCTCAGATTCGAAGGGTTCCTGGTCTCGCGAGCTTCGTAGTAATACCCTTTTCCCCAAATCCGATGCGTTTTCTGGCGCACGATTTTTCAAAGCGCAACAGCCTAGGGTTTCGCTATCAGATCGGTGTAGACGGAATTGTTGGTGGTCGTGAGTTCAAATGGTGGAGCACTGGGCTTCGATGGAGGCCAAATAGTTGTTGGCATGGTGTTCTTGGGGGGGTAGACGAGCAGTTAGGAAGGTCTGAAGGTATTCCGAACAAAAATTTGTCGAAGCCTGTATGGGGAAGTTCAACGTCGGTTGTCACGGGGGTCAGAGGTCACGGTTTATACGAGGGCTGCGAGTTCTGTACTGTAGGTATGGGGTGATGACACTCGTGGATCTGAGAAGAATGGTGGTGATTGAAGTATTTGGGGAAGGTTTGGAGTTCACGGTGAAGGATGTAATAGTTCAGATGATAAATAGGAGTTAGTATTTGATAAGTGAGGGAGAAGAAGCTTTTGAGGGTACTGTGTTAACAGGTTCAGGTAAGGATGTTGCCTAAAGTGGGTTCAACAGGGTGTTGACGAAGTTGTATGCTATGTATAAAAGGGGAAGAAACATGAATCACGCTTTGCCAGGGGATACTGCAGTTCGAATTGGGAGGAAAAAACAAAGGATTTAAGCATGGTTGAAAATCGTGTATTCCAACTTGAAGAAAACAATGACTGGTATGTTTTCCCATTCGTGAAGCTCGTCAACCACCTGATGGGCACCAGACAAAAGTTCCCAAGGCCACAGTAGGAGAACTCACCCAAAACTTCAATGATTGGCATCGATTCAATGTCCCCTGTGATTCCACCAAGTTCAACTACACATACATCAACATGCCCCTCTTTTCTGTCAGTGGGAATCATTGAAACCCGTTCAATCCATCCTTGTATTGCATCAGTTATATGTGGTGGGTTAGTGAAGTTAGTAAGAGTAAGAATTGAGTTCACGGAAATTTTTGGTTGAGGAGGAACAACTTTGAATGGTTACAGGGGAAAAAGGAATTAGAGCCACTGTTAATTACTTAATCGAGGCCTAATGATGAATTAGTCAAGAGAAGAATTAATTTGAGTAATCAACGCTAAAAGGGGTAATTATGATTTTTAATTTTAATCAGTGAATATACGTTAAGTTAATTCATAAATAAACTTGTAACAACGATATGTATTGCATTCATGAACAGAATTGAACACCATCGAATCCGTTGGAACCGTAATGACGAGATCTACATGATGGAACTAATTCGCTGAGAATGGAGCCAGTGGAATTTTGTGATAAAATCAAACATTTGTTTGCTTTTAAATGAAACAAAAGTAGAATCGTCAACTGCGAACCGAGGTGAGTAAACTCAATAACTCTGCCTCGTTTATATTTGTATACAACCGAGTTTAAAATTTATTTATAGTAATATTATATTGTGTGATGGTTGTTTGGATGAATGGTTGATCAAATTGGTTGAATTAGTTATATCATTGATCATTTAATAATTTTGTTCACCATGATACTACATAGATGTGAAAATAATATTATTGATGTTGATTAACATCTGTGGATGCAGGGAAACAGGTTGGAGGAATCCAATTAGATTCCTCAACATTTATGTTACCGTTTTATTTACTGTGCTATATGATGTGTGATTGATTTTGTTATGTTGTGTTTGAGTTACCTTGGCCCTAGAATTTTGGTATTTAAATACCGTAAAATATTCTCGAATAGAAAATGAAATTTGATATTTAAAAAGGAATTATGTTTTTAAAAAAATTTGAAGTGTTATTTCGAATATAGTAAAAAGGTAGAAACTTGTTTTAACAAGAAGTTGATTTTAAACGAGTATACAAATTAAGTAAATTAGTTATCGTTGGATAAATTGAAATATAAATTCAAATTTGAATTTATACGAAAAAGTGGAAATCGGTTTTGAAGCCAATATTTGAGTTAAGATTTGAACTTAGAAAATTATAAAGGAATATATTTACAATTAAAGTGAATAATGGTTTAAAGGTAATATTTTGCAAATGAAATATTTATAAAGGAAATTTAGATGATTTGAAATATGAACCCAAACTGGAAATTTAGTAAAAAGAGAAATGGGAAATTGTTTTAAAAAGAAAACGATGAGTTTCAGTTCAAGATTCAGAATATAAAATAAATTGTGACAACGTTTCATATATTGGAATGGTTATAAAGGAATTGAAAGGATAAATTCAATGGGTAATTTGAAATTTGAATTTACCTGAAATGTTAAATAAATTCTGAAGTTCAGAATATAAATCGAATATAGAGTATTCGAATGAGAGTTAGTTATTGGAATTCGATTATATCGAATTTAGGGAAGTAGTTATTTTACTTTCCGTTTGAAACAAATTTAATAGCTTAATTATTTATTTAATTACTTATTAATTTATTTATTGAAATAAATAAATACAAGTTGCATTTTGTTAAACCAAATATTTTTAAATAACGACTTTAAACGCTGTCATTATAATAAATGTTTTTGGTAAATATAAATTTTAGCAATGCCATTATAATAACTGTTTTAATAGCGATCTTAATGCTATTGTTATAATAAGTATTCTATAATTCTAAACAGCGATTGTAACGTTGTTGTTAAAAGTATTGTTTTATAAATCAAATATTTGGAAACAGCGATTATAATGGTACCGTTATAATCCAAGTTTTTCCGTGAAAGAAGTATGTTCTTAGATTGGATCCGAAGGGCGTGTAAGCGATGTTTGGTTTAAAGTTGTGAGCTTTGACTATTTCAAAGTTGAGAATGTTGTTTAGTTAAAGTCTGAGAGGTAATTATACCCCAACTTGATTGACTTCATGATTGATGGAGAAATGGTTAAGGTTCGATAGTGAAGATTGGTTAGCAATATGGTAAGTTAATAAATGGTTTATAGTTTGAGTTATAATAACCATGTTTTGTAACATCGTGTTAATTTACAGGACTTTGAAATGTTTTTCCCAAATAAATGAGAGATATTTTCTACGTATAGAGAATGAAATGAATTGGTCAACGAGAAATTAACAAAGGGAATTTGGAAATATTTTCCAATATTAATGCGGTATATTTTCTGAATATAGAAAATAAGGATTCGTGAATATTTAGAAATGTTTTCTAACTGGAATAAGAGATATTTCCTCGAATAAAGGAATTATAATATTGAAATTGGTTTTTCAAAGAATCGAGAGGGGAAATCGAGCTTCAAAAGAGAACGAAAGATGGGAAATGAGAATTGTAAATGATAATATAATAAGGAATTGATTTAAAGGGCCAATTTTAATTGATGATTGATCGATCGAATTCCTACATGGAAATAAGATCGTTGGGTGTACACTTATTTTTCTTTGATAGTTAAATCACCGATTATCGAAGTTTTTGACCATTTTACCGTCGTCAATACGGAGAGACCGGGATCAGATTCATTATCTGGAAACCATTCTGTATGGGCGTTAGCGTTGCGATCAAATATGATGAAAATAATTGAAGATGGAGTTATGCAAGAGCTATCCTATTTACGGGATAGTGCCTTCGGTTGGTCCAGTCCCAGGACAACGTGAATGATCGAATGTCTGACAGAGTATATCTAACTGATCGCGTAAGTTGATCTCTTCAAACGTACTTACGTTTGGTGGCAGAGGAACTCGTTTCTCTTAGCTTTATACCCGTGGTATTTTTGGGGAAATCAATTTGTGATTTGGCGGGTATGTCGATGTGGCATTCAAAGTGAATGGTGGCCAGATATTCTAAAAGATAATTTAAACCTTAAGCCTCACAACCGGAAATTTACAAAAATCGGGCAAGCAGCATGGCTATGTGGGTCGCTCCCATTAGAATGTCTAATCACCTATCTAGAGAAATTCCATTTGTTTCTTTAATCTATTAATGCTGTCCCTTTCGGGAAACGGTTGTTGATCCCAACCGTTGGTGATATACATTCGATACACTTAAGTGAAATGAGTGGTCGGTCATGTGTGGGTCGGGTTGCAAGACGTTCTTGTTGAACCCAGTGTATTCGCCTCTAGAGATACACTATCGTCAGGTGGTCCCATACCTTGTCATGTTGGAAATCCAATCTCGAATAAGCGCCCTGTGGTTTTTGATTTTATATTATATATGGAGCGTGAGATGCAAGCGTTCCGCTAAATTCTATTTATTTGATGTAGACATTATTATAATATCACCAGATTTTGATATCAAAAATGTTTTGGGTTATCGTAAGGTAAAAACCATCCGTGTTTATGTGTGGATCGGTCTTACGATTATCTTTTCTTTCGAAAGGATTTTTAAAAGTTAAAAAAATGGTTGGAGTTTACTCACACCAGTCCCATGACTGACCCAGAGTTTATTTTGTTGTTTTCCCTAAAATCTTGGGTGCCCAAATTTGTACGGGCAGTCAAGTAGTCAGGATTTTACAGATTCACTTCGGAGAAGCTTGAAGTAGGAGGCTTCACCTATTAGCTATAGACTATCATATTTTTTCGCTGTGTACTATGTTGTATCTGGAAACATGTGGTTATAACTGTTCCAGGAATAAATGTGGTGCTCTGATGATGGTATGTATATAAAGTTACTGAATTATATTTCAAAGTTTATGTTATCTGATATATTTTATTCGTTCCGCTGTGAGTTTGTGATCGTCGTTTTCTTCTATTCTAATATTTCTTTCTTCCTATTTCTCATCCTCTAACTTCTTTCTATTAATGATTCGTATTTCTGTGTCATTTGGGATGGACGTGTGGTGTTATTAGTCAACTCAAAGGGTACGGAAATTCGGGCCATTACAGGATGTATCAGAGCTGAAGGTTGAGTGATAACCTTGGCTCTGTGGCGTGATTCAATAGAGATGGGGTTAGTAATACCCTAGATTGAATTTGAGCGTATATATATGAGCGCGTATTTGTAAATTTGATATAAAATTGTTTTATATTGTGTTGACCAGTTTGCTGAGTGGTTTATGAATTTTGGTCGATACAGAATGTACAATTGTATCGATAAGTGTTTCTAAACGCTCGAACAAAACAATTTGATACAGTATTGTTTTAAATGGGTTATAAAATAATTTTGCCCAAAAACTATTTTCGATAAAAAGGAACAATTTTCTAAAATTACCGCTTTGGTTGGTTGTTATTATAATCAAATGAGATTATAATATTGAAATGGTTATATAAAACCAAGTTGAATTTGTATAAGAATAGAATATACAAATAAGTTGAATTACATTTGAATTACATTTGAATTCAGACCAGGAATTGGAATTTAGATCCCGGATGTTCAGTAAATATTTTCCAAAGGTATTATTGATTTGTTTGATCAAATTAACGGAGCAAGAGTGTTTTCCCAGTTGGATCTCGCGACAGGTTTTCATCAGCTCCAAGTAGCAGCTGAGAGTGTACCTAAAACGACATTTTGAACACTGTCTGGATTTTATGAGTGGTTGGTCATGCCATTCGGATTGACCAATGCGCCTGCATATTTTTTCGGTATTATGAATAGGATTTTTCAGCGATCAACTGAATAAGTTTATTCTTGTGTTTGTAGACGATATCTTGGTTTACTCAAGGATAGAGGAAGAACACAAGGAACATTTGAGGTCAGTGATGGAGGTGTTGAGGAAACACCAATTGAAAGCGGAATTTTTTAAGTGTCACTTCTGGAGGAGGGATGTGAGGTTCTTCGGCCATGTTATTTCAGAGAACAGTATTACCGTGGATCATGCTAAAGTGGATATGGTTTAAGATTGGTCTACGCCCAAGAATGCAACCGATGTGGGAAGTTTCTTGGGATTAAATGGATATTATCATAAGTTTATTCAAGACTTCTCCAAGATAGTGGCACAGTTAACTCAGTTGACCAAGATGAAAAAAGCTTTTGTTTGGGGTGAAAGGTGTGAGAACGCATTTAAGAGCCTAAAGGGAAAGTTAATGTGTGCACCAGTGTTAGTTATTCCTAAAGGGAACGAAGAGATGACGATATACACGGATGCCTGTGGTACCAGACTAAGTGATGTACTAATGCAAGGAGGTAGGGTTGTAGCTTATGCTAGTCGGCTACTGAAACCGCATGAGAAAAGGTACCCTGCGACACTATCTCTTGGTAGAAAGATTCGAGTTGTTTACCGATCATAAGTCATTAAAGTATCTTTTCTCTCAAAAGGATTTAAATCTACGTCAGCAGAAATGGTTAGAATTCTTGGCTTCCTGTGATTTCAATATCGCATACACACCTGGGAAGGGAAATATTGTAGCTGATGCATTGAGTAGGAGACATGCCAGTTTGGGGGCTATGTTTCTAGAATGGAATCAACTGGAGTATATCGCGAGATATGATTTTAGACCTAAGTGTGAATTGGATCCAGAAATGTTAGCAAGTTTGACGATCAAACCGACTTTGATTGAGTGGACTGGTTCCAGTCAGAGGGACGATCCTATTCTATTGGAAGTCATCTCCAAGATAGAGATGGGTATCCACGGTGAGGCAACGAACAAGTATGGACTTGATCGAGAAGAATGGCTTCGAAAGAATGAGAAGTTGGTTGTACCCAATGCGAATGGATTGAGAAATGAAGTGCTTAGAGAATGCCATCACTCGAAACTGATTATACATCCCTGTGGTAACAAAAAGCATCGAGACATGAAGAAGACCTACTACTGGGAATGGATGAAGAGAGATGTTGGGGAGTTTATATCCAAGTGCATGAACTACCAATTAGTTAAAGCCGAGCAAAAGAAGCCTAGTGTTTTGTTACAACTATTGGAAATTCCTGAATGGAAATGGGAACAAGTCTCGATGGATTTCATTGACGGTTTACCAAGGACTAGATCAGGTCATGATAGTATTTGGGTGATTGTGGATTGATTGACCAAAAGTGCAAGTTTTATACCCGTTAAGTCGAATTGAACGGCAGCTAAGTAACCAGAACTGTATGTGAAGTGGGTAGTGAGATTTCATGGAGTATTCAAAGGTATTGTGAGTGACCAAGATCCATTATTTACTAGTGGGTTTTCGAAGAGCTTACATGTGGCTTTAGGGCTAGAATTACATCTCAGTACCGCGTACCATCCCCAAACTGACGGTCAAACAGAGAAGGTAAATCGTGTATTGGAGGATCTCCGGAAAGCTTGTATATTGGATTTTGGAGGTTCATAGGATGACTATTTGCATCTGGTTCACTTCGCGTATAATAATAGTTATCAGTCCAATATTGGTATGGCTCCATTTGAAGCTTTTGTATGGAAGATCGTGCAACTGACCATCATGTTGGTTGGAGGTCGTTGAGAAATTTGTGCTTGGGCCGGAAGTAATAAGAGAAACTTCAGATAAGATCAAGTTTATTCAACAATGAATAAAGGTTGCCCAAGATAGGTAGAAGAGTTATGCTGATAAAATACGAAGAGATATGAAATTCTTCATTGGTGACTTAGTACTCAACAAGATTTCTCCATTGAAGAATGTGATTAGATTTGGTAGGTTTGATAAGCTGGCACCAAGGTTTGTTGGTCCATTTCCAGTTCCTGAATAAATTGGGAATTTAGCGTATAAAGTTAGATTACCAGACAAGATGGCGGGAGTGCACAACGCATTTCATGTTTCTCAACTAAGGAAGTTCGTGCACGATTCTGATATGACTATCTCACCCGATCAGATGGATGATATCCAGGTAGAACCCGAACCAGTTGAAAGCCGTAGATCGATTCGTATTGTCGGACACGATACGAAGCAACTTCGGAGGAAGACGATGAAACTGGTTAAGGTCCAGTGGGGTGATAACGAGAATGACTGCACTTAGGAAACCGAGGTGAACACAAGGAAGTCATATCGAGAGCTCTTTTCCTGGTAAGGTTTTAATCGCGATGTAGCTATTCCGCATGCTAGGATAGGCTTGTTGTGTTTATTATGTATGTTTGATTGTTGCAAATGGTTGATTGGCATGCAGGACCTTTGTATGTTGGCTTTGTTAAGGAATTTCGGGGCGAAATTTCTTAAGGGAGGAAGAGTGTAACGACCCGCATTCTACGCATTGCAGTATCATAGAATATTTATTTTTATTTCCATATGGAGTCATATAGTCTACTAACTTTGGGGAACGACTATTTGGGTCATTTTCAATGTTCACGATTTTTGCCGAATTTTAAATGACCATTTTACCCTTGGCGGATCTTGTTTCGCCTTTAACTTTTGATTGATAAGGAGTTTTGACCTGAATCACTTCCATTGGATTCAAATGATGGTTTAACTTTCCGTAGAGTGGTCACATTAATCAAACGGACTTAATGTTTGAGAGATATGGCTGAAATAAGGTTTGAAAGATGAAAAACAACATAATTGGGCTTAACGGGGTGATTAGCAACTAAGCCCATAACCCATTTCGGGATTGGGATTATGGGAGGGCTGAATGGGTTTGGGAAAACATTTCATTTCAGTTTTCTAGCTGCCACTTACATTCCTTGAACCCTAGTAATGGCCTCCACCTTCTAAATTCATCTTTAATCACTTTCTAATCACATAATAGCCAAATCTACATCAAATTAAGGCGGATTAGAATAGAAATCGAGATAGACAGCTGGAATACATTGGGATTCATGCCAACTCAGTTAGAGTTTCAGATCTAAGATTTATTTCTAGCTAAGGTGAGTGATTTTCACTTTTATTCACTAATTACGGCTAATTAGGGGTGATTAGTGGTAATTAGCGAAATTATGCATCATAAAAATTTGGAAAAATATGTAGAAATTCTAAAATATTATTTTATGTCACGGGTGAAAATTTGGGTTAACTTGGATTAAGTTCGCTAATTCTATAGTTAAAACATGGTTAAGGGGATTAAGGGGAAAATCTTGCTTTTAGGTGTGTTTGATCTAGAATATTTCATGTGATTGATGTTTTAATGTTTTTTATTGATTCTACATGTTACTACTATTGTTTGTTACACCTTATAATTGCATAGGAAAGTTAGAATGGTCGAAATCGCTGTCGAGAGGCGAAAATAGTTTGCTGGAAAGTGGTGCTGGTTTTGGGTTGCACAGAGCGATACCTAGAGGAGCGATCCCTAGGAAATGATCGTATGGAGCGACCCCTAGTAAATGAGCGATCCTAGGGAAGTGACCCCTAGGAAGTTATCGGTCCCTAGGGGAGAGACCCCAAGGAAGTGAGCAATCCTAAGGGAGCGACCCTTAGGAAGTTAGAGATTCCTAGGGGAGCGACCCCTAGGAAGTGAGTGATCCTACGGGAGCGAACCCTAGGAACGAAACGATCCCTAGGGGGGCGACCCCTAGGATGGGGGCGATCCCTAGGGGGAGACCCCTAGGATGGGGTGATACCTGGGGGGCGAGCCCTAGGATGGCGAGCCGGTCAAGGAGGGTGAGATCCAATCCAAATTCCAAAGGATAGCCTAAAAGCTTTGCTGCGGGACGTGTACAAAGGAATTATTGATATCTACAACTTTGGTTTACAAATGAGAGAGGAGGCATGTTGACGAACCAGAGCCAGAGGATGTATGGATTAGTTGGCCGGTATCCAAGAGCCAGAGGATGCATGGACTGGGAAGGGTTATTGGCTATAGACCAGAAGGGCACGATCATGGCAATTAGTTGTACGGAATCCAAAAGGGCATGGACCCATCATGGCCTCAATGGATTTGGTGATCAAAGTAGTGCATATTGTATGCTTTACGCACTGAGTGAGAGATGTGAGGATGATTGCTATGCTTGATATTTGCTATCCACACGCACACTCCCATTTTACACTTTATGTTAGTGTTACCTTAGAGTACTGTACATCTTGTTGTGCCAACTCTTTGGTTGCAGGTCCAGGTTCAGGTATGATTATTTATACCTATTATTGCTTTATTTTGCTACTATCGTTCATACCAAACATTTGACTTACCCAAATTTTTATGTCTTGTAACATCCCACAATTTTTGTATATTTAAATTTTCAAGTTAAAAGAATAAAATGGGAAGATACTAGATACAAATCAAATTTCGTTGATTATAATGGTAATGATTATTTGAAGGGAGTATAGATAGATTTTATTTAGTTTATACTTAGAATTTGTGAAATTTGGAAATTCACATTTTATTTATTTAAATAATTTGAGTTATTTAGTTAAATTGGGAATTTGAATTTAACTTGAAATGGAGAATTCTAAGTTGGGTAATAATAACTGTAATTCAAATTTAAATTCAAATTTAGATTTGAAATGGAAGGAATTTGTTTATAAAATTTATATAAGTTATAATTCGACTTAAATTTGAATTTAATGGATATTTAGATCGAATTTAAAACAGTTAAATGAATTTTGAATATTTATTTATTTATCAACTGTGAAATTTAATTATTTTGGCGACTGTCTCGGAATTCGACGAAACTGGTACCATTGGATCCGGAATGGCGAATTATTATAGGATTTCGGTTTGCGTTATAATCGGGCTTGTCGTTTGACCGTACTGGAGAAAACGCGAATGGGATTAATGTGATAGGATAATTATTTGTTTCCTATGTTGGGCCCATATATATATATATATAACACTTAACCCCATTCTCCACTACATCAACCATTTCTTCACTACGTTTACTTTTCTTCATTGTTCTTTCTAATGGCTGAGAAATCAAGTTAAAACCCTAAGTTAAAAATCAAATTTCACCTCAAAATAAAATTTCTCCAAACCCTAACTTATGATATACCGATTCGAAGCCCTCGTCGATACAAACCTGCGGCTACAGTTCGTTTCAACATGCAGTGATCTGGTTGGCCAGAAATCGCAGTCAAACATCAGAAATTCGCAACCCTAAGTTTGAATTTGGGGCTTTTTGATAGAGGCTTTAATTGGAGATTCTACCTTCTGGGTTCTGTTGAGAATGGCACGTGGAGTTGAACCATGTTGGCCCTGAGGTCTAAAGGTCGTTGTGGGTGGTTGATTTGTCGATTTAGGGTTTGAAAACCCAGGATTTGGCTTCCGTCGCACCCGCTCAGGGGGGGACCGGAGTGGATGGCTTCGATCTAGGTGGAAGCGGCTTTCGACAAGCGTCGGATTGGTGGTGGCCTCAGGCGCTATAGCGGTCGGAGTTGATGGGAAAGGGCGGTCAAAGCCAACGTGAAAATGGGTTCACGGTTCCTGTAGCTGAACGTTGGAGCGGGAATTAGGAAATGAGGAAGAAGCTGACGTGTCAACTAAGGGTTGGGTGAGAGAATGCTTTAATTATTTTTATATATATTTAAGTTCAAAGAGTAAAACATGCATAATTTTCACATGCGAGGTCGGATTTGAGCGCGGTTCGTTGCGTTGAGATCGTGGTAAAATTGCGGACGTTTTGGCACTAGTTTCGCTGCATTTAGAGATTGTCAAATTTTGGGCTATGGTTGGACGCCCGATCCACTAAGGACCCAAAGGTGAGTGATTCTTCGCTCACGAAATACTGAATTATTCCCATATTTTTTTGAATTAAATTATGAAGTAAGTTTGGTTGCATGGATGTGTTGGGTTGTTGATGTGTGGTTTAAATTTAACATGCAAATGTGTTAACTTGCAATTTATGTAATTGATTTGTTATTAAATTAAATTTAAATTTCTAGTTGAATTCGAACCCTTGTAAAATCTTGAAACAGTTTAATGCTGACCAGTTGAATGAAATGGTTGTGATGGATGTTGGTTGAAATTTATTACTGAATTTATAGTGACATTTTTATGCTCCTTATTCAGTATATTGTAATGCATGTTGATTTTGACGATAAATCCCATTTACCCTTGATGTTGCGGGCATCTAATGAACCCGGGATTTATCGATAAAATAAATTAAGAACACAGAGTGAAATGATAAATCTCTGTGACCCTGATTTGGATCGAAATGATAGATCCATCCCTGAAATAATTAGAAATAAAAATTTAATCACTTGGCCATTGGATAGAAAATTTTATACAGACATAGGTTGGTTAAATGATTTCAAATATTTGAAATTTTATTTGATAGAATTTCATTTAAAGAAATGTATCGATTTCGATAAGTTTCGTTCTTCATTTGAAAATCTGAATCTCGAATATATTTGAAATGATTTAAGAAATTTTTCCCAGATGAATTTGAAGTACTACAGATTTAAATTTTTAAATCTATTTGATTTGGGATTTTAAGGAGTGGGCAAATTCAGGTTAATAAATTCTTATTGAATCTAATATTGAAATGAAGGAAAGAAAGGATACTCGGAAATTTGTTTTAAAACTTAATACGAGTAAAAATTTAATCTTTGAATTTAAGATGAGTTTAAATGGGGTTTGAAACAAGTTCATTGAGCTATGCAACTCCATTTGAAACTGGAGTTTAGATTCGAGTATTAAAGTTCGGAAGGAAGAATTGATTTTTGTTAAAGAAATTTATATATATTTACGTTGTTATTTCAATAGTTTTTCTTCCTTAAAAATTTAATTTATAAAATTTTATATATAACTATTTTATTATAGCTAAATTTTCCTTATACACTTTTATTTAAAATATTTAGAAAATTTAAATTTAGGTATATACAAAAATGTTTGGACTTATCTATCTTACTTTAACTATTATATTCTATACATGTATTATTTATATTAAGATTTCCTGTATAAACATCCATCTTTTAAAATCATATTTTGTAAATATAAAATTTTCTTCCGAATGAAAAGTACTGGTTTTTGAATAGTTGTGGAAATGGAGTTGAGATAGAGTTATATCACTTTATTATGAATCAATTTCAAACCGATTTCAAATATGAAAGTGAAGTTTATTATACTAGAATATAAACTTATCTCCTAAAGGATTGAAATAAGTTATGGAAGGATATATTCTATTGAATATGAATGAATTTTTGAATATGAATCGAATTAGAATAATTTGAAATCTTTTGAGATTAAATATGTTCTAATTGAATATAAGTCGATCTTGAAATACTAAATGATTTTAGTATAAGGGTATGGAAATATATTCTAATTTTAGAATATAATCGGTTTAGTAAGATTTATGATATTTCAATATGAAACTATATTCTATTTTTGGAATATAAATTGGTTCGAAACAGAATATGATATTTTGATATGAAAGCGAACCTTTGAAATGTAAAAGAACCAACCGATGTGAAAAATGTAAGCGTTGGTTGTTAAAGAGACCGGAGTCGGCATAAGGCATACTCTCTGTCAGTGTCGATACCACTTTGACAACTGTGAACGTTATGATGTATCCAGAACGAGTATGATGACTTGGAGGCGATTATTGAATCGAAGAAGATGATCGATGACGAAATAGCCCTGACCTTCGGGTCAGAATTGAAATGACTAAAACAGGAGCTATACCGTGACTAATTGAGGTTAGCGCCTTTGATCGGACACACTTCTTCGATGTTATTTATATGACTATGATGATGATGATTTGGGCCCATTTAATTTTTTTGATTATGGGAGTGTGTTTCGAGGTGGGCGGTAGTGGCTGCTATGCGTTACCACCGGTCCGGGAGTGCAATTGGTAGAATCCTACCCTGGGCATTGCCTCGAGTGCCTTGTCATATATATCCTTATCGAGCCCCATACGATTTTGATTTAGCATTGCCTCCTATGGAGTGCCCTCTGATAACACCAGTACGGTGAATTTACGGTACTGTATAGACTGTTGATGCCTATAAACGGCGTAAGGGTAATATGGTAATCCCGCTTACGCTATTTTCAGTATTTATATTTTACTGGATAGACACTATCATAATAGCGTACTATATTATGTATGTATTAGTTTAACGGATCCTTGAGAGATGGAAACCCCGTAACATCTCTTGAGTTACTGCACCCATGACACTGATGTTATTTCACATTTTAATTTGACTAATATGAGATGATTTAGTGTTGATCCGAGTGTTTGTTGTGTTTTCTTTTATGCAATATGCTCGGGTCAGCAGACGTTGCAGTTACTGAAGATGACTGTGCTTTGGAGATCGAAGACGAAGATTTGGTATATCTATTATCTATACATATGTATATCCGCTGCATTATTTTTCCGCTGCTTATTATGTACAGCTGTATGTATATGTAACTCTGATAATCATTGAAGGTTATAGTCAATGTATATATATTTCAACTGCTTTTAACTGCTATTTGTTATTATATGTTGTCCTTCCGCTGTGAGATTCTGTTATTGTCTTTTCTCTTCTTTCTTTCTTTTTCTTCTTTTCCCAATAACTACCTGCATTTGAGATTTGTTTGGGTCGACATGTGTGGCTTATTGTCGATTTGAACGGTCAAAAAATTCGGGTCGTTACAGTTGGTATCAGAGCGATGGTTAGCGATAACCTTGGCTCTGTTGGGAATAAACTCATTAGAGATAGGGTTAGAAATGCCCTAGAATGAGTTTGAGTGATATGAGAGAGCGTACTTGTATTTCGATATAAAATGGTTTTATATTGGGTTGGCTCATTCTGTTGAATGTTTATGGATTCTGGTCGATATATGGGACGCCATAGAATCGATAGGAATTCCTAAATAGTCGAATAGAATGATCGACATAATATGGTTTTCGATTATATTTTATATTATATATATATATACTATTATTAGTTTTAAGTGTATAAACATTCGGTCTTTAGTAGGTAATAATATTAAGTTATTATCTATTATGATTGATTCAATAATAAATCTAATAAAGGAATTAAATGGTTAGAAAGAATTTGAAATAAAAGGATACCTTTAAATCAAATTGGCTGCAAGACAATTTGCAATAAAATGGAAAGGAACTTGAAACTTGATCCTGGGTGCTTTCGAAATAGTCTCGCCAAAGTTTTAAAATAGTATCATATTATAGAAATAGTTTTGAGGAATAGTTTTCAAAAGAATTTTACCGAAATGAGTGTAATTCCTCCTTGGACCTTAAAATAGTCTTGGTAATGAGTGCACGCATTATCAATGTTTATTTTGAAGAGTTTAGGTGGGGGAGAGACCACTCAATGATTATTATATTTTGTTTTGACAAAGAATTTTGGATTTAACCCATAGTTGTAAAATTTTTATATAAAGGTATTAGTTTATGATATTTAAAGTTGAATTTAAGTGTAAACCCAGAATTTAAATTTCTTGCTCAAATTAAAAGTTCGGATTTGAAATTTCATATAGTATGGTTTATAAAATAATATAAGTATATATGTATGTTATTTTAAACTTGATTTGAAATTCCGGAATCGAGTATTGAGTTTACCTCAACTAATAACAACTATAAATCTATTTAAAGCGAAATTTGAATTCGAGATTTATAAAATTTATATTACGAGCCTGAAATGGCGCGGTAGTTCGAAAATTCGATTTCTAACTTTGAATAAATATATAAAATTCAATATAAGTCGGAATTGGATAAAACGAGGAACTCTAGGATCGAATTGACCATATCTTTCTAATGAATGTAAGAAATTTAGTTTTACTTTATAAATGGTAAGTTATGACTAAATTAAAATTTTGAAATAGCGCTATGGAATTTATATATTCATATATACTTTATTAATATATAAGTTTAGAAATGGAGACTAAGTCTAAATTTAAATCATGAACAACATTGATTTAACTAAAATTATGGATCTACTTGAAATAAAAAGAAAAGTAATGGATGAGAGAAAATGATTAAGATTTGAATCGAAGTGCCAAACATGAATAATATGGTGCAAATATAAAATTGGCTTATACGGAGTAATAACAGTTAATGAATTCTAAATCAGAATTTGGGAAATCGTAGTTCGAGTTGATGGATTCAATAAAATGAAATCGACTTGGAAAATTTTAATAAGTCAGTCTAGAACCAATACAGAACTTTGGTTATATAAGAAAAAGTTGACTCATATTAGTAAGTGATGAGTAGGCGAGTCAAGTAGAGTTAATAAACGGGATGAAAAAAAAAATGGTTTATATAAAACCATGACGAACCTTAACCCGTTATATAGATTCGAAGTTAACCCAAATGAGGGAGCAACTGAAATAAACTTGAGGTTTAGAATATGAGATAAGGTGATAAAAATGTAAACCAAGTCTAATTTGTTAAATTAGAATATCGGAAGGACTTTGAACTAAGAAGATTAAAATTTAGATAGGTGAAGAAGAGAGTGGTTAATATATGAAGGAAGTACCAACATAAGAATAGCGAGATGCAGACACAAGTGAAAGGAGTGAATGTGAATGAACTTGAGCTAGTTCAGAATAAATGAATCCGAACTAGTTCAAGTGAATGGTTAAGCTAATGTGGGTAAACAAGATATTATTCAACGCAAAGGGATAAAGTAACTTTGAATAAGTAATGAAGTGGCAACTTAATTTATATTTATGAAAATTATGTTTTATTTAAATCGAGTTGGTTGGAAACATTAAAAAAAAAAAAAAAAGGAATTCAATGTTGTTTGAAATTGAATGCTTGAAAATGAAGCGAATAGAAATATATCGAGATTGAATAAGCAAATGAATATGAATTCATTTCTTGAATAAAGAAGTGACCACTAGTTTGGAATGATGAAGACTTAAAATTAGAAAATTTAGAATCCGAAAGTTGGAAGTTCCAAAATAAGTGAGTCAAGGTTGATGCGTAAATTTGAAGTATTCAATAAGCTGAAACAAAATGAGCATAACTTTTGTATGGATGATCAGAATCGGGCGATTCTGGACTTTTCAGAAACCTTAGAATCTGAACTAGAATTGTCATGAATAGAGCCTCATCAGATTTTTCAAGCCTACATGTTGAAATTTAAGATTTAGTCAAAGTCGTATGCGCAGAAAATAAAAATCTGAACTGAATATCGATATTGTTTTGACCATAACTCTCTAACCGAGTATCGGATTTTGATGTGCGAGTACAATTCGGAAAGGCCAGAATGTAAACTAAAACTTTCTCTTAATATGATGAGTCAAATTCTGATGTTTAGAAGGTTAAAAACTGGGTTGAACAATTCAGATCTGCATTTTTCAGTGTACGGGCTGAGATGTTCGCCTTCACTAAAATAGCCATAACTTTTGAGCGAATTGTCGGAATTCGACGAATTCGGACAATTCGGGAAGCCTGAAGCGAATGCAACGACTTTTTCCTAGTATGTTTTAGTCAAATTCCCTCATCTATGGGGTGATAACCATAAATTTGTTCGCTGGTCTATCATTAACATTCTTGGTTTTATAGTTGAAATGGTCGAGATATGTTATGTAAGTTGTATACAATTGCTATATATTGTATATATGTTTGATTCTTATGTGTGTGTGAGTATGTGGCAGGTATTATGAAGTCGTGCTACGCTTCGGAGCTCGCTTGCGCAAAACGCTAAACGCTAAGGTAAATAAAAATGCAAATAAACGCTAGAGAAAGGTATGTAAATGTGTTACAAAGTTTTGGTGGTTTTGTTTTTGTTTTCCCCTGGTTCAGGGATGCCTCATCGTTGATGAGATGTATATTTGGGATAATATATGTATCGGGATTTTTTTCGGGGCTCTCCGTACAGGGGAGATGTTGCCGAAATTTTCTGTGATTTCGGGAGTTAGAAAATTTATGAGTTTACAACTTTATAACTTATTTTATAAATACTATTTTAAGTATGAATTTGAAATAGATATGTGTTTAAATTCGTTTCGTTTTCTTTTCGAGGACGAAAAGCTTTTAAGTGGGGGAGAATGTAACATCCCACAATTTTTGTATATTTAAATTTTCAAGTTAAAAGAATAAAATGGGAAGATACTAGATACAAATCAAATTTCGTTGATTATAATGGTAATGATTATTTGAAGGGAGTATAGATAGATTTTATTTAGTTTATACTTAGAATTTGTGAAATTTGGAAATTCACATTTTATTTATTTAAATAATTTGAGTTATTTAGTTAAATTGGGAATTTGAATTTAACTTGAAATGGAGAATTCTAAGTTGGGTAATAATAACTGTAATTCAAATTTAAATTCAAATTTAGATTTGAAATGGAAGGAATTTGTTTATAAAATTTATATAAGTTATAATTCGACTTAAATTTGAATTTAATGGATATTTAGATCGAATTTAAAACAGTTAAATGAATTTTGAATATTTATTTATTTATCAACTGTGAAATTTAATTATTTTGGCGACTGTCTCGGAATTCGACGAAACTGGTACCATTGGATCCGGAATGGCGAATTATTATAGGATTTCGGTTTGCGTTATAATCGGGCTTGTCGTTTGACCGTACTGGAGAAAACGCGAATGGGATTAATGTGATAGGATAATTATTTGTTTCCTATGTTGGGCCCATATATATATATATATATATATATATATATATATATATAACACTTAACCCCATTCTCCACTACATCAACCATTTCTTCACTACGTTTACTTTTCTTCATTGTTCTTTCTAATGGCTGAGAAATCAAGTTAAAACCCTAAGTTAAAAATCAAATTTCACCTCAAAATAAAATTTCTCCAAACCCTAACTTATGATATACCGATTCGAAGCCCTCGTCGATACAAACCTGCGGCTACAGTTCGTTTCAACATGCAGTGATCTGGTTGGCCAGAAATCGCAGTCAAACATCAGAAATTCGCAACCCTAAGTTTGAATTTGGGGCTTTTTGATAGAGGCTTTAATTGGAGATTCTACCTTCTGGGTTCTGTCGAGAATGGCACGTGGAGTTGAACCATGTTGGCCCTGAGGTCTAAAGGTCGTTGTGGGTGGTTGATTTGTCGATTTAGGGTTTGAAAACCCAGGATTTGGCTTCCGTCGCACCCGCTCAGGGGGGGACCGGAGTGGATGGCTTCGATCTAGGTGGAAGCGGCTTTCGACAAGCGTCGGATTGGTGGTGGCCTCAGGCGCTATAGCGGTCGGAGTTGATGGGAAAGGGCGGTCAAAGCCAACGTGAAAATGGGTTCACGGTTCCTGTAGCTGAACGTTGGAGCGGGAATTAGGAAATGAGGAAGAAGCTGACGTGTCAACTAAGGGTTGGGTGAGAGAATGCTTTAATTATTTTTATATATATTTAAGTTCAAAGAGTAAAACATGCATAATTTTCACATGCGAGGTCGGATTTGAGCGCGGTTCGTTGCGTTGAGATCGTGGTAAAATTGCGGACGTTTTGGCACTAGTTTCGCTGCATTTAGAGATTGTCAAATTTTGGGCTATGGTTGGACGCCCGATCCACTAAGGACCCAAAGGTGAGTGATTCTTCGCTCACGAAATACTGAATTATTCCCATATTTTTTTGAATTAAATTATGAAGTAAGTTTGGTTGCATGGATGTGTTGGGTTGTTGATGTGTGGTTTAAATTTAACATGCAAATGTGTTAACATGCAATTTATGTAATTGATTTGTTATTAAATTAAATTTAAATTTCTAGTTGAATTCGAACCCTTGTAAAATCTTGAAACAGTTTAATGCTGACCAGTTGAATGAAATGGTTGTGATGGATGTTGGTTGAAATTTATTACTGAATTTATAGTGACATTTTTATGCTCCTTATTCAGTATATTGTAATGCATGTTGATTTTGACGATAAATCCCATTTACCCTTGATGTTGCGGGCATCTAATGAACCCGGGATTTATCGATAAAATAAATTAAGAACACAGAGTGAAATGATAAATCTCTGTGACCCTGATTTGGATCGAAATGATAGATCCATCCCTGAAATAATTAGAAATAAAAATTTAATCACTTGGCCATTGGATAGAAAATTTTATACAGACATAGGTTGGTTAAATGATTTCAAATATTTGAAATTTTATTTGATAGAATTTCATTTAAAGAAATGTATCGATTTCGATAAGTTTCGTTCTTCATTTGAAAATCTGAATCTCGAATATATTTGAAATGATTTAAGAAATTTTTCCCAGATGAATTTGAAGTACTACAGATTTAAAATTTTAAATCTATTTGATTTGGGATTTTAAGGAGTGGGCAAATTCAGGTTAATAAATTCTTATTGAATCTAATATTGAAATGAAGGAAAGAAAGGATACTCGGAAATTTGTTTTAAAACTTAATACGAGTAAAAATTTAATCTTTGAATTTAAGATGAGTTTAAATGGGGTTTGAAACAAGTTCATTGAGCTATGCAACTCCATTTGAAACTGGAGTTTAGATTCGAGTATTAAAGTTCGGAAGGAAGAATTGATTTTTGTTAATGAAATTTATATATATTTACGTTGTTATTTCAATAGTTTTTCTTCCTTAAAAATTTAATTTATAAAATTTTATATATAACTATTTTATTATAGCTAAATTTTCCTTATACACTTTTATTTAAAATATTTAGAAAATTTAAATTTAGGTATATACAAAAATGTTTGGACTTATCTATCTTACTTTAACTATTATATTCTATACATGTATTATTTATATTAAGATTTCCTGTATAAACATCCATCTTTTAAAATCATATTTTGTAAATATAAAATTTTCTTCCGAATGAAAAGTACTGGTTTTTGAATAGTTGTGGAAATGGAGTTGAGATAGAGTTATATCACTTTATTATGAATCAATTTCAAACCGATTTCAAATATGAAAGTGAAGTTTATTATACTAGAATATAAACTTATCTCCTAAAGGATTGAAATAAGTTATGGAAGGATATATTCTATTGAATATGAATGAATTTTTGAATATGAATCGAATTAGAATAATTTGAAATCTTTTGAGATTAAATATGTTCTAATTGAATATAAGTCGATCTTGAAATACTAAATGATTTTAGTATAAGGGTATGGAAATATATTCTAATTTTAGAATATAATCGGTTTAGTAAGATTTATGATATTTCAATATGAAACTATATTCTATTTTTGGAATATAAATTGGTTCGAAACAGAATATGATATTTTGATATGAAAGCGAACCTTTGAAATGTAAAAGAACCAACCGATGTGAAAAATGTAAGCGTTGGTTGTTAAAGAGACCGGAGTCGGCATAAGGCATACTCTCTGTCAGTGTCGATACCACTTTGACAACTGTGAACGTTATGATGTATCCAGAACGAGTATGATGACTTGGAGGCGATTATTGAATCGAAGAAGATGATCGATGACGAAATAGCCCTGACCTTCGGGTCAGAATTGAAATGACTAAAACAGGAGCTATACCGTGACTAATTGAGGTTAGCGCCTTTGATCGGACACACTTCTTCGATGCTATTTATATGACTATGATGATGATGATTTGGGCCCATTTAATTTTTTTGATTATGGGAGTGTGTTTCGAGGTGGGCGGTAGTGGCTGCTATGCGTTACCACCGGTCCGGGAGTGCAATTGGTAGAATCCTACCCTGGGCATTGCCTCGAGTGCCTTGTCATATATATCCTTATCGAGCCCCATACGATTTTGATTTAGCATTGCCTCCTATGGAGTGCCCTCTGATAACACCAGTACGGTGAATTTACGGTACTGTATAGACTGTTGATGCCTATAAACGGCGTAAGGGTAATATGGTAATCCCGCTTACGCTATTTTCAGTATTTATATTTTACTGGATAGACACTATCATAATAGCGTACTATATTATGTATGTATTAGTTTAACGGATCCTTGAGAGATGGAAACCCCGTAACATCTCTTGAGTTACTGCACCCATGACACTGATGTTATTTCACATTTTAATTTGACTAATATGAGATGATTTAGTGCTGATCCGAGTGTTTGTTGTGTTTTCTTTTATGCAATATGCTCGGGTCAGCAGACGTTGCAGTTACTGAAGATGACTGTGCTTTGGAGATCGAAGACGAAGATTTGGTATATCTATTATCTATACATATGTATATCCGCTGCATTATTTTTCCGCTGCTTATTATGTACAGCTGTATGTATATGTAACTCTGATAATCATTGAAGGTTATAGTCAATGTATATATATTTCAACTGCTTTTAACTGCTATTTGTTATTATATGTTGTCCTTCCGCTGTGAGATTCTGTTATTGTCTTTTCTCTTCTTTCTTTCTTTTTCTTCTTTTCCCAATAACTACCTGCATTTGAGATTTGTTTGGGTCGACATGTGTGGCTTATTGTCGATTTGAACGGTCAAAAAATTCGGGTCGTTACATGTCTCTTCTTATTACTCTGGGTGCTCCTAAACGAGCAGACTAGAGACAGGTTAGGTGGTTATGCATGAGTAGCTGTCCGGGGACGAGTAGAAGGCTTCCACGTACTATATACATATATTCTCCCTGTGTTGTTACTGGTCACTACTTTAGGCATTAGTAATGTACCTTTTCTATTTTGCTTTCGAGACAGTATTTTGGAGTTGTAATAATGATAGTTCGGATCATAAGCTGTATTTTGGATTCCTCTACTATGATGGTTTAGTTTTCAGCTTATGCACTGTCTCACTTGTTTTATGTCAAGCTATGTTACTATTATATTTTAATCCACGCGCTGTGAGATATACTACAGGTTCCTAATAGTTAATTGTTTCTTTCTTTTGGCAATCGTCCCGTACTGGTCGGGCTTTGGCACATTGCATTTCGAGGGAAATGTCGGCTGGTGCGGGGAGGACCGTTAAATTGTCATAGTTGAAAATTCATTACCCAATAAGTGCCTGCTGTTTTGATTGTATATTATGTATGTGGAGCGTGAGATGTAAAAGCTTTCCACTAGATTTCTACTTATTTGATTTAGACACCATTATAATAACAAAAGAGTTTTGAAATAAAGATTATTTTGGGTTATCGTAAGGTAAAAACCATTCGTGTTTATGTGTGGATTGGTCTTACGATTATCGTTTCTTTCAAAAGGAGTTTTGAAAGTTAAATCAAGCATTTGGGAATTTCATAAGGGAAAAACCCATTCTGTGTTATAGGCGTGGTATTATGAGATATCGTTTTTTCTCTCAAACTATTTTAAATTGTCTGCTAATACCAGTCCCAAGACTGACCCAGAGTTTATTTTTTTATGTTTTCCCTAAACCCTTGGGTTCCCAAATTTGTATGAGTAGTCAAGTAGTTCAGGATTTTACAGATTTATCTAAAACAGCCTAGAGCAGAAGTCTTCGATGTTAGATATTTAGAGTTTAATCTGCAGCTTTGTATTTGTGATATACTCTGATGGTATATGTAAGTTCAAATACTGTTGTATTTCAAAAGTGATTATTTATATATTATATTTTATTCCGCTGCGATTATGAGATAATGTGTTGTTGTTTTTGTTCTTCTTCTATCTCTTTCTTCTTTATTTCATAATGACTCGTATTTCTGTGCAATTTGGGTTGGACGTGTGGTGTATTTATTCAACTCAGATAGTAAAGATTTGTGGACTATTACTATTGGTATTAGAGCTTAGGATGAGCGAATACCTAGGCTTTTGTGGGGTTTACTCATTAGAGATAGGGTCAATAATACCCTAGAATGAGTTGAGTGTGTGTAAATATATATGAGAGCGCGTATTTTTTAATTGATATAAAAAATTGTTTTATATTATGTTGCCCTGCTTGTTGAGTGGTTTATGAATTCTGTTCGAATCGTGGGATGCCACACAGTCGATAGGAATTTCTAAACACTTGAATAGAATGTTGGACATAATATTATTTTAAAGTGGGTAGTTGAAATAATTTTATCAAAAATTATATTTTAATATAAAAGAATAATTTTATGAAATTATTATAATGTATGGATGTATTGGTTGATAATATAATCAAATGTGATTATAAAATTGAAATGGTTATATGTAACCAAATATAATTTGTATATTAATGAAATATACAATTGAGATGAATTGGAATTCAGTTTAAACCATAATTAGGAATTTAAAGCCCGGGAGCTTGGATAAAAATAGTTTTTGAAGTATATCAAAATAGTATAGCTTTTTTTGAAGGATTTTTGAACGAAAACCAATTTTGAATAGATATTTAAAGTGATAAAGCACTGAATTCACTTCAATAGCTTGAAAATAATTCTGACGGTGACTGTAGCATCATTAGTGTTCATTTTCAAGTTTCTAAGTGATGAATTGCTACTTTAGAAAAGTTTTTGATGGAAATTTGTTTGAAAGAAAACTAGTTGTTTCAAAAATTCAAATGTTTTGAATTTGAGGTGGTTATAAATATATGTAGATTTATTTATATGATTTCGAAAGGATTTGAAATGAAAACCTAAGAATTTGAAATTTAAATTTAACTCAAACATGTTAAGTGGATCGAAGTGAATAAATTGATCAGAATCAATATGAATGGAATATAAATTGAATGGACATATATTGAGTGTAAACTATTCAAATAGATTGAATTTGGGTATATATGGTATGAATATGAATGAAAACCAAAAGTTTTCGTAGAACTAAATTGTAGAGATACGAAAAGTTGAGTTTAAACATAAATTAGTTTTGAAAACTAATGGGTTCATACTATTTTTCCTACCTTAATAATTTCGAGGACAAAATTCTTTTAAGGGGAAAAGAATGTAACGACCCAGATTTTTGGTCGATTTAATTAATAATTTAATATGGTTTTAAATATTGACTAGATAATATAAATTGACTTTTATTGAGTAATCAATTTAATAATCGAAATACGATTTATTTCGAATATATATAATTATCATAATATGAGAATCTGAAATAATTCAATTCGAAATTAAAACTAAGTCAAAACGGTTCAAATGATCAATATAAATTGTATTTGAATATAGACGATAATAATAATAATTTATTATCACGGAATTAACTGTTTTGAATTTTATTTATATTATATCGATTTATATTTATATCTTCTCCATACGATTGAATGAGGCTCCGAAACCCGTTCCAATGCGTTTAAAATAGCGGTACAATGCTAGAAACACCAGTTGTTTTAATCAAAAAGTAGTTCAGGACCGTGAGATATATTTATTTTAAAATATAGTGGATAAGCATTAAAACAAATTAGATTAATGAGCAGTACTTCAGCCTCTCCTATCTTATACCTACATACACATATTCCTTCATCGCTAAGTATAATTTTTCCCAATTTAAACCAGCATGCAGAGTTTTTTTATTTCTTTCCATTTTCATTCTTTTGTAATTCAATAGTAAGCTTCAGAAATAAGATGGCCGATGTCCCCTCCTTTGAAATCACGGTGGCTTCTTTCTTCAATCCTCCTTTTATAAAATAGTGATTCCTTTACTTCCTTATTTCATTCCAACAATCAAAATCAAAATTAGATCCCCATTTCCTTTTGCAATTCAAATCAATCCCTTCTATTATTACTGTTATTATATATATAATCGAAAAACCGCCAAAGGGATATGAAGCTCAATAGTGCTTAGAGCGGTAGCGAATTAGGGATTGCTTCTAGGTTTGCGAGGACGTAGAGGTCAAGTGGAAGAGGAATGATGCGCATGGAGTTTATGGTGGCTAGTCGATTAAGATAAAGGAGTTTTAGGGAATTCAAAACATAATATGGTCGTTGTCTTTCTTCTTATGTCTGCATCATTCTAATTTAGGGGAGGTCGAGATAGACAAAATGGGATTGAAGATGATGATGGCATGGGTTGTGATTTTTGTGAAATGTTGAATGGAATTTGGTGGATTGAAGGTCACGGCTTTGTTGGCTTTAAGGAAAAATTGTCTGGGAACAGTCAAGTGAAAATTTCAAGGTTAACCCAAATGGAAAAAAGAAAGTAAAAGTAGAGAAATCAAAAGAATGTGAATCCTTAACTAAATTAGATTTAAGTTTTTTTGGTAAACAGGAAACTAAATAGTTAATTTATTTATCTGATGACAGTTTAATTCAATTCAATCATGTAAGAAATTGTTCATTCGAAATCAGATTCGAACGATGTCAGATTCGTTAGACTCGTATCCTCAATAGCTTCACAAATGGAATTGGATTGAGTGCATTTGGAACCTTTGGAGTTTTTGATTAAATTAAATAATTGTTTAATTTAATCGGAAAACAAATCGCTATTGCGTCAAATTAAAAATAATGGTTAGTAAATCTCACTCAGCAATATATTTTATCGTTAAAAATAAATTATTGGATGCTTGGATGCATTTATTAATTAGTTGTGATTATTATATATATTAGCTATTTAGGCTTGGTGTTTGTGGCTATTATATATATATATATATATTGGTGGTTTGATATTTCCCGCAGTATCATTAGCTGATACCAACAGTATCATTAGCGGATGACCCTATGCACCCTACAATATGATAGTGAATGACCTTCTATATCGCGATTTCCTGCCTCGAAGCAGGATGGGTACTCTTTGTGTTGGCTAACATCTTTGGATGCGGGAAAACCAGATTGGAGGGATCCAACTGGATTTCTCGAAAATATTATTATTTATTTGTTTCATATATATTATCATATATGATGTGTTAGAAAACATGTGGTTGATAATTGTGTGTTTTTAAATGTTTAAATATCACCGGGTCTGAATGTTGATTTAAAAAAATATCATGAAAAAGGGACTTTGAGATTTAAAAGGAAAAACTATTTTTTCAAAAATAGAATTTGAATTTTGAATGGGCTGAGAAATATTAACTTGTTTTGAATAATGAAAACAAGTAAAGAAATTTATAAATGATGTTTATAAAAGAAATAATGCGGGAATTGAAGTGTAGTTATAAAAGATGGTTATAAATTAATTAATGCGGGGAATTCAAGTGAATTTATAAATGGTGATTATAACTGAAATGGAAAATTATCGTTTGGATTATTTATGAAGTCTAAATTCAGATGTGAATTTAAAAAGGGAAATTGAAATTAGTTTCAAAGAGAAACGATAAATCTATTTTGATATTCATAATGTAAATTGAATTAAAATGAATTTGTATGGATTTATGATTTGAATTTGATTAGATCGAATTTATTTAAATAAATATTTGTAGAAAAAATATTAGGAATATATAAAATAGAAGTTTTAATTTTAAATATGAAAATAGATTCACTATATATATATAAGTTATAATCAATAAAAATTTCCAAAATAGGAATTGGGTTTCAAATGGATTTGAAACGGAAACTTGTTTTAAATTATAAAACAAGGAAGTTAAATTTATAAACTATGTTTATAAATTAAGTGGGATAAATTATTAGTATATAATTTAGAAGTTTAAATTCAAGTATAAGTTTAAAAATAAATTAGAAATCGATACAAAAAGGGGATGACGGATGTTATTCCGGAATTCGGATTATAAACGGAATTGAGATAAATCTAAGAATTTATAATTAGAATTCGAATGTATCGAATTTTATATATAATTTATTTTTGAAGGGAACTGGAATTTAATATAGCAAATTGAGTTATAAATAAGTTTATAACCGAGTAATGAAAAATCAATAATTAGAGATAATGAGAAACATTAAGTTGGATTTGAAAATTGGATTTAATATATATTAAAATATATATTCGAACGAGATTGAAATTTAAAAAAAGAAGTTTAATTTTTATATTTAAATATAATTAAAACAAGGGAGCCGCGGCGTGGCAGTTCGTAAATTGGCGTTTCGAACTTCAATTGAGTATATAGAACTCAATTTAAATCAGAATTCTTTGAAACAAGAATCGTCAGGACCGAGTGAATAACAGTTTCGTAATGGAAAAGAAAATTTTAAATTTTATGTTAAAGATTTTAAGTTATGTGAAAATCAAATTTCCAAAAAAATTGCTCCATAATCGTTTAAAAACCATAAGAGTTTATTTAATTAAATATGAGGATTTTAGGCAAATGAAAACTTAGATTTACATTAGATAAATCCAGACTTGGGTTGTAAAATATATCTGAACTCAAGTGGAGTAATGGGTTGATTTTTGAAACAAAAATCTGATTTTTAATTATTAATTATAATTAACTAGTTTGAAGAATAATTAGTTAATCGAGTTTTGATACAAAATTGGGTTTTGGTTAAGTAAATTGAACTGGTGAATTCATAGCCGAAATCGAATATGAAACTTGAATTGAAAACAGAATTTAACCGGTTTATAAGTAAATAAAAATATATATGAAAGTGATATGTTCAATTAAATAGAGGAATTGGCAAAAGAGCTAATTAAAGAATAAAATAGAAAATTGAGTTAAAAATAACTAGATTAAGTTGGAATAAATTAGGAACGGACATATATGGGTTAGAAAGGAATGGAATAAAGTGTATGAAAATTATAATTCGAGTACCTAACAAAAAGGTACACGTTTAAGTTCCATATGAGTTTTTATGTGCCGAATCGGCAAGCCGTTGGATTCTTGATTTTCTTTTTGAATGAAAAAGGCTTAGAGAGGCAAGTTGAAGTTTGAGATATTGACCAGTACAAAGGAGGTGCTGGCGAATTTTTCCGAAAATTTAAGCAGATAGAAAATTTTAACAAAAGTTAGATAACTATAAACTGACTAATCAATTATATATGAAACTTGATAAATGAATAATTGTATAATGAGATTTTATATGAAGAAAGGGAATTTATAAATTAAATCCTGGGAGAATGGAAGTAGAAACATATATATGTTTTAAAGTGAACGATGATTTAAAACCAAACGATTTACAGATTAAAACGACTATTTTGATAAGAACTTAAGAAATGGAGTTGAGAAAATTAGAAACTGGCTGGAGATGGGCTGAGTTGAATGGCTTCTTGAGTGTAGATCTAATGTTGGTTTCAGCCTTCGGGGTTGATACTTAGGAAATTGTTCTCTTACTAGTTTATAGTTGTAGACCAACAAATGGGAAAGAATAATGATATGTTAATAAGAAATGGAAATGTTTTCTGATGTTAAAAAGTGATATTTTCTATAATATAGAAAATAAATAGTGATGATAGACGGAAATGTTTTGCAAGAATCGTGAAATGGTAAACGAGTTTGGAGAAAATATCTGGGTAAAGATATTAGAGAGATATTAGGCATGATAAATTTAAATTAATAAAATATTAATTAAGGGGCCCAGTGATTGTTTGATGTTTTGAATGGATGTTTGTTTTTCTTTAATTGTTAAATAACCGACTATCGAAGTATTTGCTAATATCGTAGTCAATATAGAGAGACCGGCTGGATTATTATCCGAGAACCACTCCGTATTGGCAGTAGCGCTGCGAATCAGATTGTATGAAGATAATCGAAGACGGAATAAAATGCAAGGGATTTTTCTATTAATCCTAGGTAGAAATTTCACATGACGGTTAATGGAAATTGTGCCTTCAGTTTCGTTCAGTCCCAGAATGAAGTTGTATGGACGAATGTCTGATAGAGTATTTCCAATAATCGCATATGTTGGTTTGTATAAATATTTATGTGGTGGCGAAGAATTTATTCTCTAAGCATAATATCCAGATTATATCGTGCAAATCAATTAATGGTTAACAAAATTGACATTGTGGCATTCAAAGTGATTGTGCTATCAGTAAAAAGTAAGTAAGCGTAGCCTCAGGCCTCAATAACCGGGAAATGACAAGAATCAGGCAGACAGCATGACTAAGTGGGTAGTTCCCAATTAGGGTGTATTATCACCTACCTAGAGAAATTTCATTTCCTTCTTTAATCTATCGATGTTGTCCCTTTCGGGAAAACAGTTGTTGATACCAACCATTGGTGATATACATTCGATACTCAAGCAAAATGAGTGGTCGGTCATGCGTGGCTGGGTTGTAAGATTTTCTTGTTGAACCCAGTGTATTCCCCTTTGGAGATACACTATCGGAAGGTGGTTCTATGTAACAACCCGGGAAATCAGAACCAATTTAAATTTTTAGTAATTTTAATGAATTCTGAATATATAAAATGATATATTTTAAAATTTTATTTTAAAAGAAGTTAGAACTAATAAATTTATTTTAATAATATAACGAGCCTAAAATGGCGCGGTAGTTTGAAAATTTAACTTTGAATTTAACTGAATGTACGGGATTCAAAATAAATCAGATTTCAGTAAAACCAAAAATATTTAAATCTGTTTAAAAATATCTTTCTAACGGATGTGAAAAATTGAAATTTCATAGCGGGAATAAAAAGTTATGGCCAGTTAAATATTCAGAATAGTCGCTATGAAATTTAATATAAATATAGCCCTTAAAAATAGACATTTTGCAAACGACCTTCGTTTTCGACGAAACAACTTTGGTTGGATCCGGAATGTCAATTCATTGCTAGGTTTAAAATTCCATAATTTTTGGAATTAATATGTGAGTGTAGCAAAGGAAAACGTGTAGTTTGAATTGGATCAACTAGAAAAAGACCATTTTTCAAATGGTCTGCAAATTCGATGAAATTAATTTTGTTAGGACCGTATCGTCCAAACATAGCTAGATTTATTTTTCGGGAATTTTTGGAATCATTATGTGACCCCGGCAAATTAAAATGTACGTTCAAATCCAAATTTGAATGTTTTATATTTTAATTTGATGAGAAACTGACTGAAACAGTCGAATGGGCTTACGAAACATATTCCATTGTGTCCGGAACGGGGTATTTAGCTAACGGCGATAGTCGTTGGGTTTGATTTAGAGTCCGTGTGGACTTAGGGACATTTTTGGAATTAAAGAATTAAATAAATTAAAATATATATGTGGACAAATTAAAATTCACCGTTGACCAAGACACTTCATTCCAAAACTCAATCCTCTCTGTTGCGGACGACGGAAACCCTTTTCTCCCTTCTCTCTTCAATAACTCTCGAACCACTCAATAAAATGCAATGCTCCAGTTGAGGATTTGGTAGAGAATCACGAGATCTTCAAATCCATATAGGATTTGCCAATTATCATTGGGTATTTGGAGAGTTACGACGCCACAATGTCGCCACGTTTGAGCCGTCGTACCTCCTCCCCAATGCGATCGAGTTTTCCATCAAGGGGTAGCGCAGGCGCGCCTTTCCTAGCTCGACAACGTGGCACTAGTGGATCGGCGTCTCGTGCTTCGGATTAGAAGATAATTCAAAACCTAGTCTTGAAGGATTAGCTGAGGTAACGACTGTTATTATTTAAACTATTTACAACAGTTTAAAAGCATTGCAAAGTGTGATTTAAGAATAAAAAGTTCATATCTTTTTCATATTTTGTCGAAATTCAGTGAAATAAGAGACATTGGGACTGTGACATCGTACGCTACATTCTAGAAGATACTAGAATGCATTTGGAGCTCTCTACAAAACTAGAAGGAGTGGAACCCAATGTGAGATTTCTAAACTCAAATTGGAATGGATACGCGTTGTATAAATTATATAAGCGATGTATAAATTACATAAGCGTTGTATATCTAACATACTAGCGTTGTATAAATGATATATGCGATGTATAAATTATATATACGTTGTATAAATCATTTATGCGTTGAATGGTATTGAAATGGAACTGAAATGGAAATGAAATATATTTATATACATATGTATATGTATATATTCCGCTCATCCATAGACCATGGACGATATAAATTGTTTGGATTGTGATTGTGAATGATTGATTGTGGTTACAACAAAATTGGTTGTGTTTGTTGTATATTCATTGTGTTGTGAAAAGGAATGATATTGTGGAAATCATTGAAATAAAACCCTTGTAAACGCCGCAAGGCCTAGGATAGCAGAGGAGTCGTGCTAGACACGGTGCCGGTTTTAAATACCCTGCCGTTATAATGCCGAAATTTTCCGAAATATTCATGTTTTGAAATATATTCATGTGTTGAAAAACATTCATGTGTTGAATAAATTGTTTAAACAATAAAAATCACATTTTTATTGTATATATGAATCACTAAAAATATTCATGTTTGAAATAAATTGTTTGAACAATAAAAATCACATTTTTATTGTATATATGAATCACTAAAAATATTCATGTTTGAAATAAATTATTTTAACAATAAAAATCACATTTTTATTATATATATGAATCATTAAAAATATTCAAGTTTGAAATAAATTGTTTTAACAATAAAAATTACATTTTTATTGTATATATGAATCACTAAAAATATTCATGTTTGAAATAAATTGTTTGAGCAATAAAAATCACTCTTTTATTGTAGGTATGAACTTTTAAAATAGTCAAAGGTTGAAATAAATATTTGTTGATTGAAAACAATATTTTTAACATGTATATGAAGTGTTAAAAATAACCATAGGTTGAAATAAATATTTGTGGATTGAAAACAATATTTTTAACATGTATATGAAGTGTTAAAAATAACCATAGGTTGAAATAAATATTTGTTGATTGAAAATAATATTTTTAACATGCATTTGAAGTGTTAAAAATCCTCATGTATGGAAATAATTATTTGTTTGCTAAAAATATTATTTTTAGCATAGATATGCATATATATACATATGCTGAACAGGAAAATGGATTAGCTGTTGAGTAAAGAATTTATTTGTGTGCCCGACAAATAGGTAAGCCTTAATGAATTGGCTGCGCAAATTTTATTTATTATATAAACTTCTGTGAATGCCATTGGATGCGGTGTGTTGGTTGTTCTGTGTGAGATTATAAACAACACCAGAGAATAGCAACAATTAATTTTGAACCACACTGCATGACATACTTCATGAAGATAGCATACTCTATCATATACCACATAAGCATTTGGAGCTTATGTGACAAGGTTGAAATTACCATACAAGTGAGACGCTTGTATGTAGATGACTGCATTTCAGGTTGAACCGAAGACGGACTATTGATTTCATAGCATATCATATTCCATATAAGCATTTGGAGCTTGTATGACGAGGCTGAGATTACCATACGAGCAAGACGCTCGTATGGCGAGGATTGAACTACAAGTTGAACTGAGGACTAATATGGACTAAATAAATTATAATGGTAAATAGCCACATTTAATAAAAACCTCACACGGGTCTGGAGTTGACAATAATCACGTCTCTCTAGTTATTAGATACGGCACATGGATTATTATTTTCCAACACTGGATGAGGTGGAGAGATTTATCTCTGGAGTCATTTACACACTCCCTCGGGCATAGAATAGTTTACTAAAAATTGTGTGCGCGTATATGAATTTATTGGGTACCTAATACGACCCAATAAATCCAAACCCCTCTCCGTACAAAGAAGGTTATGGCGAATTTTTTCAAAATTTAAAGGCGTTAGCCAAATTTTTGAAGTGAAAATGGTTTGGAAATCGTCGAATGAATTATATTTATATATATAAAAATATAAATTAAAATAAAACGAATAACGATGCTGCAGTTCGCGTTTTGAAATCATAATTTTAAATGATTATTACGGGAGATCCGACCGTCGGATTTTCCCGATATCGGAACCGTTGGGTTTGCTTTGGAAAGATCTTTCCAACGATATAAAATTCGTTAGTTACCAATGGTTAGATTTTGTGAAATATTAAATTCAAATTTGGATGAGAGCAGCGCCAATGCCATCGAATGACCTGAAACGTCGTTCGATGAAAATGGACTATTTATATATATATATAAATAGTGAGAAATCGTTATAAAATTTTATAAACAATATGGAATGGAAATAAACCGATTTTACTTGTTTTATTGGATGTTCTTATGGTTACATGTATTTGACATGAATTTATTATATTGAATTGAAACGTGAACGTCGAATAATTTAACCATGGAAAAGAATTGATTTGAAATTTATGTATATAAGAATTATTTGAAAAGGCCGAGTTAATTCTCATTTCAAATAATTGATCGACGATTAAAAGTCAAAGATATAAAGACGATGCAAGAATGATGATCTTCACATCGAATGGATTACTACTGATGCCCTGGATCGGTTAGCTCCCAGGAGGGGTTACAGTGGTAGTTGTCCAGACGTATTTGTTGATTGTTTAGATGTGCGAGGGCCTCTCTCCTGTATTGGACATTTGGTACAAGGAATAAGGTGCCTCCAGTTTCGTTGAGACCTAGAACGAACTAGTAGATGGATGTGTGTCTGACATTGTATTTTATTCTATGCTGATTGATTTCTATTAAATATATATCTGTTTGGTGGCGGAGAATTTATTCTCTTGCTTAACACCCTTCTCTAAGACGTACGTGCTTAGAGGTTATATAATGATAGACATCAGTCGCGTGGCGTGGAATGTATGTGGCATGCTGAGATGCAAATTATCAAGGCCTTGTATTCGGGTGCCCCTATTTCTACACGGACAACCTTGTATTCAGGTTTTAGCAGGCTCATTCTAGATAGCTATGGAGATGAAGATGGATTCTATCATTTCTATTATGTTGTTCAGACTTTGTTATGTGTATTATGTTTGATTCTGCTGCAACCATTTTATGTAAAGCTGAAACTGTATTTTGTACTAAGTATGATCCTGTTATGCTGTGTAACTCTGATGATTATATTTGTTCCAATGTAATTTGACGTACATTATCCGATGTAATTCTATATTTATGTTCTGCTATTATTATTTATATGTTATATTCCAATGATTATCCTTGCTTTCGTGGCATGGGAGTTTGGGATCATCACATTCTATACCTTGTCATAGTTGGAAATTCATTATCCAATTAATTCCCCGTGATTTTGATTGTATATTATGTATGTGGAGCGTGAGGTGCAAGAGTTCCACTAGATTTCTAGTTATTTGATTCAAACACTATTATAATATCAAAAGAGTTTTGATATAAAGATTATTTTGGGTTACTGTAAGGTAAAAAACATCTGTGTTTATGTGTGGATTGGTCTTATGATTATCGTTTCTTTCAAAAGGATTTTTGAAAGTTAAATTAAGCATTTTGGATTCTCATAACCCGTTCTGTGTTATACGGCGCGGTCTTATGAGATATCATTTATTTTTTCAAACTGTTTTAAAATATTTACTCATACCAGTCCCATGACTGACCCAGAGTTTATTTTTCTGTGTTTTCCCTAAATTCTTGAGTGCCCAAATTTGTACGGGCAGTCAATGTGAAAACCCGTAACTTCCCCTGTGAGGAAAGCGCGGATAGTTCGAGAACAAGCCACAACAGAACACATACAGAAGAACATTTCATTGTATATTACAACAATGCACCAGAATACAAGAATATACAGAGTATGAATGAATATTACACAGAAATATCAGAGATTTAAATTACATTTAAATACATAGCAGCGGAAAATAATACGATACACAACTGAAGGAGATATACGGATACAAAGCTTTCCGGATATCGTTCCAGCTGTAAACCAGGATCCGGTGAATATAAATCTGCAAAACCAAAACTACTAGCTGCCCGTGTCGAAAATAGGGGCACCCAGAGTTTAGGTTAAAACAATAAACTCCAGGTCAGTCATGTGACTGGTGTGAGAACAAAAACAGTTATTAATCTTTATTTTTAAAGTTAGGTAAATCAAGGGACCACGCCGTATAACACGGAACGGGTTTCCTCCCAAGAATACCAGTACATATAAGTAAACAACGCAATGCTTTTCTAAAAATGAAGCTATTATAAGACCCAGGTCCCATCACACAATGCAACGCAGCCGGAGGATAGGGTTTTCCCTTATAATAACCAAACATGCTTGGTACGTTTTAAAAATCAAATCATTTGACACTATAATAAGTGTATAGTGTCAAAAGAATTTCAATCATAAGTATCAATCATAGACGGCATGGGTACCATATATCATGTCGCCATACTAGTTCTACAATTAATACCGCAATACACGTATTGGAAATTTGATTTCCATCATGGTGGCTCCTGATTCGAAAGATCGATCGCGGAATGCAATTCACCACGGCTTACGTCCCAACAAGAGAAAACACCGTCTGCACATCCGCACATTTGGGACCAGAGTACCACCGCGGCTTACGTCCCAACGAGAGAAAACACCGCCTACTCTATATATCCCTGAGCACTAGGCTCATCTCTGTCGACCGAATCCACGACACCACTAAGGTGCCCATCCACGAAAAAGCATACTGATCAAACCATCAGTTTACCACCATACCGAGGTGTGAGGCTCGCGGATCAACGCTATACACAAAGCCATGCTATATCAGCTGCGCTTTGATCATCAACCACCAAACTTTGCTTTTCAACAAAAGTCTGGATCACTGCATCTCAGCATGCCACACTATCAATCCATATCGTACCACTGCTTTCTTCCAATATATAACCTCTGAGCTCATATGTCTCAGAGAAGGGCGTTAAGCAAGAGAATAAATTCTCCGCCACCAAACAGATATATATTTAGCAGAGATCAACAAATACAATATAAAGGAATACAATGTCAGACACACCATCCATTTACAAGTCTGTTCTGGGTCTGAACGAAACCGGAGGCACTTTCCTCGCATATCCATCCATCTCCAAGTACGTCTGGACGACCACCAACTATTTCCATCCTCTTGGGTTACAGCCCAATCAGGATCGTCAGTAATTATCCAAACGATGTGAAGACTTCCGGTCTTCAACCACCGTCTTCATCTTCGACATATCGTCGAATCGGTTATTCAGAATGGGTGTAAACCCGGCCTTTCCGAACAACCCGCGTATATTATAAACAAATGTTACACAAACACAACATACGCCTCATTCCAATTCAGAATATTCTTTTATTCATAAAATCACATTTTTAGGGAAAGGTTCCCATTAATTTTATCCAAGATAAATTCTTTAAAATTTATCCTTTAATCTTCCCTTGGATGTCATTTCAAACCAAATTATGGTTTTCTAAACTAGTCGAGATTAGCGAACCATACCGAAGTAATTATTTAATTTATTTCCCAATCCCAACCTATTCATCCCATGAAGCAAAACTGGTAATACTCCATATTTAACATCACAGTGTTCGGTAAAATTAATTACCATTTCACGTTCAAATCTGATTAAAGATTTAACTATCGCTTTGGAGCAAAACTGGTGATACTCCATTCTCGCTCACTTCTACATTTGATAATTTAAATTATAGATTCACATTTCAACCTAATTGCAGATTCGTTAAAACTCCTTTTACTGGGTTAAAGAACTAGGTGTTATTTAAAACACAGTTCACGACAAACCCAAATCACATTCTATTTATTATCGGGTTAAAGAACTAGTGTTATTTAAAACACAGTTCACGATAAACCCATTTCAAATCCAATCAAATATATTAGAAATTCCGATTATTTAAAACCCCTTTTTAAATCTAATTTATTTATTTAAAAATAATTGGGTTTTAAATTTAGTTCAAAACTAGTTCATTTCGATAAAAATCCATTTTTATCCTTTCAAATATGGAGTTTTTCACCCCAATTTTTCCCAAATCATTGCTTATGATTTTACACAAATTATTACTATTTTTAATAATTTTATCAAGGCCCGTACAGTCGATTTCCATCAACGGCCATCGAACTGCACTTACAGCGACCTTTTTCAAATTTGATTTGGACGTATCTCCAACCGTTAGATTTTGAATTTCTAATATTCATTAGAAAGCTCTTTTCGATACGAACCCAACGGTTCCGGTTTTAGGAGAATCCGACGGTCAGATCTCCCGTAATGTCCGTTTGAAATAAATGGTCGAAATTTACGAACTGCCGCGGCGCGGTGCGTTCTATTCAGGCCATTATATTATATATATAATATATATTTCGTCAATTACTATTTAAAATGAATTTTATAAATAGTTTTGAATTCGTTTCAAAAACAATTTCAACCTTTATTTCAAATTCAAATCGAAATCGAATTTTCTATTATAAATCCTTTTTACTTTCATTTCTATTTGATTTTAATTCAAATCGATTTTAATTCGATTCGAATTCATTTTCTTTTCAATTCAATTCAATTCGAATTCGTTTTCTTTTCAATTCGAATTCGTTTTCTTTTCAATTCAATTCGAATTCGTTTTCCTATTCAATTCAAATTCAATTCATTCTCTATTCAATTCAAATTCAATTCATTTTCTAATCAAATCAAATTCAACGCATTCTCTATTCAATTCAAATTCAATTCATTTTCAAATCAAATCAAATTCAATTCATTTTGGTTTTCTATTCGATTCAAGTCAAATTGATTTTCTATTCGATTCAATTCAAATTGGTTTTCTATTTGAATCAAATTCATTTCGTTTTCTATTTAATTTGAATTCAATTCGTTTTCAATTCAATTCGATTCAATTCAAATTGGTTTTCTATTCGATCCAATTCGAAATCGTTTTATATTCAATTCATTTCGAAATCGTTTTCTATTCAATTCGTTTCGAAATCGTTTTATATTCAATTCATTTCGAAATCGTTTTATATTCAATTCATTTCGAAATCTTTTCTATTCAATTCATTTCGAAATCGTTTTCTATTCAATTCATTTCGAAATCGTTTTATATTCAATTCGTTTCGAAATCATTTTCTACTCAATTCATTTCGAAATCATTTTCTATTCAATTTCATTTCGAATTCGTTTTCAAAATATTCGATTTCGAAATCGTTTTCTATTCAATTTCGTTTCGAATTCGTTTTCAAAATATTCGATTTCGAAATCGTTTTTTTTCAATATTCATTTTAAAATGAATAAAATCGATATAAATATCGTTCACGTCAAAATGGCGTCAATCTAATCAACACGGCTTCATATATTTCTATTTTCAAATATTCTATTTCAAATATTTCTTTTTCAAATATTTCCTTTTCGAATATTTCTATTTCAAATATTTCTTTTATTAAAATATTTCGTTCAACACATGACTAATCTCAACGGATGAGTACTGTCAACACATGAACCTTTATTTTATATTGATAAAGATGTAAATTTTATTATTAAAATATTTCGTTCAACACATGACTAATCTCAACGAATGAGTACTGTCAACACATGAACCTTTATTTTATATTGATAAAGATGTAAATTTTATTATTAAAATATTTCGTTCAACACATGACTAATCTCAACGGATGAGTACTATCAACACATGAACCTTTATTTTATATTATTCTTTATTTTCTAAATTGGAATGAGGCCCAATCAATTACCATATAAAGTTAATTATATGGATTTTCATACATCACACATATATAATAGCATTGAAAAATAATCAACCATCAACCAAAGTGCACTACACTGTATAAGCATCAAATATAGATATCTAACGCTTATAACAGCCTGTCAATCGATCGATCGACATATTTAATCAATCAGGATGAGTGAACTTCAAATTTCATCCGAACACCCGTGTGGGGTTTCAAACAATCAAACACAGATTTTAGTTGTGCAGTTGGGCGATGTGTAAAATTTATTGACCCAATCAATATCAGTCAAATCAGTGTATATAAACAAATCGGCCGATTTGTTCATAAATATTTATTTATTCACTTTCACGTTAAAAATTATATTTTTAACGATAAAATATTTTTAACTATATAAATATTTTATTTTCTTTCAACACATTAATCTTTAGTTCATTTACCCAATAAAATGATATTTTTATTTTTCTAACTTATTTTAGAAAATTTCGGCGGCATAACGACACGATACTAGAAACGGGACGAGGCCTAGCCTTATCCCCGGTCTAGTGAAGGCCCACGCCATTCACACATCAATCAAATCCATTCAATTCACCAAACAATTCAATTCAAACCAAATAATCTAACCAACTACACAACCAAACAAACAAGTCCATGGTCTGTGGACGATTGTGTCGGGTGCTACTAAACACCGTCCGCATCCTAGTATATATATATAACTAGAAAAAGAAATTGAAGAGTGAGAAGTTCTCACCGATAGCTATCCAACCATCTCGACTCTTCTTTTGCAGAAGTCTTCGTCGTTTCGCCTTTTTGTCACCTTCGTTGGCCGTAGCCACTACATATATAAAAATCGAATTTTACTTCGCTATTCAAAATATAAAAATCGAATTTTTACTTCGCTATTCAAAATATAAAAATCGAATTTTTACTTTGCTATTCAAAATATAAAAATCGAATTTTGACTTTGCTATTCAAAATATAAAAATTGAATTTTTACTTTGCTATTCAAAATATAAAAATCGAATTTTTACTTTGCTATTCAAAATATAAAAATCGAATTTTTACTTCAAAGATATTTATATTCAAGTCAATGAGGTTTATATTTTTCAATTCAAAGATATTTTTAAATCAAACAGATTTATATATTTTCAAAGAGGTGTTATTTTTCAACACAATGCTATTCATTATATCTAAAAATAAAACTTTAAACAATTTTCATTTCAAAACAATGATATATGAATGTCTATAAATTCCATTGCTATTTTTATTTTTAAAACCAATGCTTTTTAGATTTTCAAAAAAATTGATCTATATATAAAAATCCCAATTTTTTTCTATGCTTTTTTTCTATATATATATATATATATATATAATTTCCCCTTTGATTTCTATGTTATTTATTTTAAAACATATTTTAAAAACAATATTTATTTCGGTTTTAAAACAATTGATTTACATATATAAAAATAAATAAATAAAACTAAGAGAGGCTTACTGTGTTCGGATTTCAGGTTGCTCCACCATTAGGGTTGGAGTTTGCCATCGCTACCGACGTCGTGGAGGAGATCGGAGCCCGCCACTTTGGAGCCGCCAGCGTCGCCTACCTCCACCCTGAGTCGCGTCGCCTTCGGTGGTCCCGCGAGCCCTAGAAACGGGTGCGAATCGAACGAGTTCGAGCCCCTGAAACTCCTCGATTCCAATACGATACAGCTTGAGATTGGTATGGATCTAAAGCTGACAGAAATCTCTTTGATTTCCATGTTTCAATTTTTAATTTTGCTGAATGGATTAAAGGAAAATTGAGGGAGAAGGATTCAGCAGTTTTCGCCGTCGAATTTGATGAAGGGCGGCTCCTGAACGGGGTGATAGAAATTAGGGTTTGTGATTGGTCAAAATTTTATATATATATTATTTTTATATTATTTAATTTGAAAATTAGGGTTTTATTGCATTTGGATTCCGAATCAAACCCAACGACCATCGCCCCTAGCTAATTACCCCTATTCCGAACACAATGGGATATGTTTCGCAAGATGACTCGGCTGTTTCAATCAGTTTTCGCTAAATTTAAAATATAAATCTATATATTCAATTTTAAATGTACATTTTAAATTACCAAGGCCACATATTGATTCTAAAAATTCCAGAAAAATATTTTCTAGCTTCGTATTGATGATACGGTCCTAACAAAACTAATTTCGTCGAATTCTGAGACCGTTTAAAAAATGGCCATTTTCCAGTCGATTAAAATCAACTAAATCTGGTCAAACGCGTTTTCCTTTGCCACGCTCACATATGAATTCGAAAAATTATGAAATTTGAAACATAGCAATAACTTGACATCCCGGATCCAACAAAAGTGGTTTCGTTGAAATTCGAGATCGTTTGCAAAATTTCCATTTTTAAGGGCCTGAATTCTATAGCGACTATTCAGAATTTTCAACTGGACATATCTTTTGATTCCCGCTATGAAATTTCGATTTTTCGGATTCGTTGGAAAGATATTCTCAAATAGATTCCATTATTTTTGGTTTCACTAAAATCCGGTTTATTTTGCACCCGGTACATTCATTTGAAGTTTGAAATCGAATTATCGAACTACCGCGCCATTTTCAATTCCATTATTTTTAAAATAAATATTTATATTCTAACGACGACGCGTATAATATATACGTTCGAATTCTGTTCAAAATAAATTTCTCGTCGATATTATTTAAAATAATCTATTTTAAATGTTCAAAATTCGCTAAAATTGCCAAAATAAAAATTTTAAACTGGCCCAGATTTCCGGGTTGTTACAATCTCCCCCACTTAAAACTTTTCGTCCCCGAAAAGGAACAAAGTCGAAAGTGGTTTGATTAATCAACTCTACGTTCGATCTGGCTTCCATTCTCCAACTTTTCAGTTTCTGAGAATTTTGAAATTCTTCAAAAATTTGGCTAACACCCTAAATTTTCGAAAAAATTGGCCATAACCTCCCCTGCACCGGGAGCCACGGGAAAATCCCGAAATTGCCATATAGGCCTTCTGATCTCAAAAAGAAAAAGAAAAAGCCAAGCGGCTAGCCAATAGGCTCATAAAATCATCATCACCCAAACAAAACCGTAAATTATAGTAAACATGTACCTATTTGTCGGGCAAACAAAATTTATTCTTCGGCTCTAGCCTCCTTGCTATGACCTGTTCAATGTAAGTACATGTATATGCAAGCAAATGCGACCAATTTTCAATACAATTCAATATTCGGTTCAATTAGGCTTAATGGTTCAAAATTATCAAACAAATAAACAAACAACACAAACATCAATCAACTAGTGAATTAACGTTTCAAATTCATAAATTTTGACATATATACAAAAAAATCATGTTTTGATGCCAAATCACAACAATAAGCCCTATCTAATTTTGGTTCTCACACCAGTCAATAGGAAATATATAGAAAGCCCACTTTCGTCACTCGAACATAAATTCTAATGATGGAGCTCCATCATCAAAATCATCTCCGGGCGATTAGAGTGTAATTCTATATCTATCCAGTATATTAAAATTTCGAATACACGCGGATCAGACGTATACGCAAAATCTATATATACTGGATTGTCCACATCAATATAAATAGATAATCAAATACGAATAATTGATTTAAATTTTCAAAACAAAAATTTGTTTTCACTTTCAAAAATATACTCTTCACACTCGTTCTGGGATGCTACTGATCCTATCTCTAACGAGTCATTCCCGTTGGATATTATTAATCCAATTCTGATGAATTCTTCCGTATGGTTCTAATGTGTCTTGTTCTCTGAGCTTTGTAAACCAAAGCTCTGATACCAACTGTGAAAACCCGTAACTTCCCCGGTGAGGAAAGCGCGGATAGTTCGAGAACAAGCCACAACAGAACACATACAGAAGAACATTTCATTGTATATTACAACAATGCACCAGAATACAAGAATATACAGAGTATGAATGAATATTACACAGAAATATCAGAGATTTAAATTACATTTAAATACATAGCAGCGGAAAATAATACGATACACAACTGAAGGAGATATACAAATACAAATCTTTCCGGATATCGTTCCAGCTGTAAACCAGGATCCTGTAAATATAAATCTGCAAAACCAAAACTACTAGCTGCCCGTGTCGAAAATAGGGGCACCCAGAGTTTAGGTTAAAACAATAAACTCCAGGTCAGTCATGTGACTGGTGTGAGAACTAAAATAGTTATTAATCTTTATTTTTAAAGTTAGGTAAATCAAGGGACCACGCCGTATAACACGGAACGGGTTTCCTCCCAAGAATACCAGTGCATATAAGTAAACAACGCAATGCTTTTCTAAAAATGAAGCAATTATAAGACCTAGGTCCCATCACACAATGCAACGCAGCCGAAGGATAGGGTTTTTCCTTATAATAGCCAAACATGCTTGGTACGTTTTAAAAATCAAATCATTTGATACTATAATAAGTGTATAGTGTCAAAACAATTTCAATCATAAATATCAATCATAGACGGCATGGGTACCATATATCATGTCGCCATACTAGTTCTACAATTAATACCGCAATACACGTATTGGAAATTGGATTTCCATCATGGTGGCTCCTGATTCGAAAGATCGATCGCGGAATGCAATTCACCACGGCTTACGTCCCAACAAAAGAAAACACCATCTGCACATCCGCACATTTGGGACCAGAGTACCACCGCGGCTTACGTCCCAGCGAGAGAAAACACCACCTACTCTATATATCCCTGAGCACTAGGCTCATCTCGGTCGACCGAATCCACGACACCACTAAGGTGCCCATCCACGAAAAAGCATACTGATCAAACCATCAGTTTACCACCATACCGGGGTGTGAGGCTCGCAGATCAACGCTATACACAAAGCCATGCTATATCAGCTGCGCTTTGATCATCAACCACCAAACTTTGCTTTTCAACAAAAGTCTGGATCACTGCATCTCAGCATGCCACACTATCAATCCATATCGTACCACTGATTTCTGCCAATATATAACCTCTGAGCTCATATGTCTCAGAGAAGGGCGTTAAGCAAGACAATAAATTCTCCGCTGCCAAACAGATATATATTTAGCAGAGATCAACAAATACAATATAAAGGAATACAATGTCAGACACACCATCCATTTACAAGTCCGTTCTGGGTCTGAACGAAACCGGAGGCACTTTCCTCGCATATCCATCCATCTCCAAGTACGTCTGGACGACCACCAACTATTTCCATCCTCTTGGGTGTACAGCCCAATCAGGATCGTCAGTAATTATCCAAACGATGTGAAGACTTCCGGTCTTCAACCACCGTCTTCATCTTCGACATATCGTCGAATCGGTTATTCAGAATGGGTGTAAACCCGGCCTTTCCGAACAACCCACATATATTATAAACAAATGTTACACAAACACAACATACGCCTCATTCCAATTCAGAATATTCTTTTATTCATAAAATCACATTTTTAGGGAAAGGTTCCCATTAATTTTATCCAAGATAAATTCTTTAAAATTTATCCTTTAATCTTCCCTTGGATGTCATTTCAAACCAAATTATGGTTTTCTAAACTAGTCGAGATTAGCGAACCATATCGAAGTAATTATTTAATTTATTTCCCAATCCCAACCTATTCATCCCATGAAGCAAAACTGGTAATACTCCATATTTAACATCACAGTGTTCGGTAAAATTAATTACCATTTCACGTTCAAATCTGATTAAAGATTTAACTATCGCTTTGGAGCAAAACCGGTGATACTCCATTCTCGCTCACTTCTACATTTGATAATTTAGATTATAGATTCACATTTCAACCTAATTGCAGATTCGTTAAAACTCCTTTTACTGGATTAAAGAACTAGGTGTTATTTAAAACACAGTTCACGACAAACCCAAATCACATTCTATTTATTATCGGGTTAAAGAACTAGTGTTATTTAAAACACAGTTCACGATAAACCCATTTCAAATCCAATCAAATATATTAGAAATTCCGATTATTTAAAACACCTTTTTAAATCTAATTTATTTATTTAAAAATAATTGGGTTTTAAATTTAGTTCAAAACTAGTTCATTTCGATAAAAATCCATTTTTATCCTTTCAAATATGGAGTTTTTCACCCCAATTTTTTCCAAATCATTTCTTATGATTTTACACAAATTATTACTATTTTTAATAATTTTATCAAGGCCCGTACAGTCGATTTCCATCAACGGCCATCGAACTGCACTTACAGCGACCTTTTTCAAATTTGATTTGGATGTATCTCCAAATCCAACTGTTAGATTTTGAATTTCTAATATTCGTTAGAAAGCTCTTTTCGATACGAACCCAACGGTTCCGGTTTTAGGAGAATCCGACGGTCGGATCTCCCGTAATGTCCGTTTGAAATAAATGGTCGAAATTTACGAACTGCCGCGGCGCGTTCTATTCAGGCCATTATATTATATATATAATATATATTTCGTCGATTACTATTTAAAATGAATTTTATAAATAGTTTTGAATTCGTTTCAAAAACAATTTCAACCTTTATTTCAAATTCAAATCGAAATCGAATTTTCTATTATAAATCCTTTTTACTTTCATTTCTATTTGATTTTAATTCAAATCGATTTTAATTCGATTCGAATTCATTTTCTTTTCAATTCAATTCAATTCAATTCAATTCGAATTCGTTTTCTTTTCAATTCAATTCGAATTCGTTTTCTTTTCAATTCAATTCGAATTCGTTTTCCTATTCAATTCAAATTCAATTCATTCTCTATTCAATTCAAATTCAATTCATTTTCTAATCAAATCAAATTCAACGCATTCTCTATTCAATTCAAATTAAATTCATTTTCAAATCAAATCAAATTCAATTCATTTTGGTTTTCTATTCGATTCAAGTCAAATTGATTTTCTATTCGATTCAATTCAAATTGGTTTTCTATTTGAATCAAATTCATTTCGTTTTCTATTTAATTTGAATTCAATTCGTTTTCAATTCAATTCGATTCAATTCAAATTGGTTTTCTATTCGATCCAATTCGAAATCGTTTTATATTCAATTCATTTCGAAATCGTTTTCTATTCAATTCGTTTCGAAATCGTTTTATATTCAATTCATTTCGAAATCGTTTTATATTCAATTCATTTCGAAATCGTTTTCTATTCAACTCATTTCGAAATCGTTTTCTATTCAATTCATTTCGAAATCGTTTTATATTCAATTCGTTTTGAAATCGTTTTCTATTCAATTCATTTCGAAATCGTTTTCTATTCAATTTCATTTCGAATTCGTTTTCAAAATATTCGATTTCGAAATCATTTTCTATTCAATTTCATTTCGAATTCGTTTTCAAAATATTCGATTTCGAAATCGTTTTTTTTTCAATATTCATTTTAAAATGAATAAAATCGATATAAATATCGTTAACGTCAAAATGGCGTCAATCTAATCAACACGGCTTCATATATTTCTATTTTCAAATATTCTATTTCAAATATTTCTTTTTCAAATATTTCCTTTTCAAATATTTCTATTTCAAATATTTCTTTTATTAAAATATTTCGTTCAACACATGACTAATCTCAACGGATGAGTACTGTCAACACATGAACCTTTATTTTATATTGATAAAGATGTAAATTTTATTATTAAAATATTTCGTTTAACACATGACTAATCTCAACGGATGAGTACTGTCAACACATGAACCTTTATTTTATATTGATAAAGATGTAAATTTTATTATTAAAATATTTCATTCAACACATGACTAATCTCAACGGATGAGTACTGTCAACACATGAACCTTTATTTTATATTATTCTTTATTTTCTAAATTGGAATGAGGCCCAATCAATTACCATATAAAGTTAATTATATGGATTTTCATACATCACACGTATATAATAGCATTGAAAATAATCAACCATCAACCAAAGTGCACTACACTGTATAAGCATCAAATATAGATATCTAACGCTTATAACAGCCTGTCAATCAATCGATCGACATATTTAATCAATCAGGATGAGTGAACTTCAAATTTCATCCCAACACTCGTGTGGGGTTTCAAACAATCAAACTTAGATTTTAGTTGTGCAGTTGGGCGATGTGTAAAATTTATCGACCCAATCAATATCAGTCAAATCAGTGTATATAAACAAATCGGCCGATTTGTTCATAAATATTTATTTATTCACTTTCACGTTAAAAATTATATTTTTAACGATAAAATATTTTTAACTATATAAATATTTTATTTTCTTTCAACACATTAATCTTTAGTTCATTTACCCAATAAAATGATATTTTTATTTTTCTAACTTATTTTAGAAAATTTCTGCGGCATAACGGCACGATACTAGAAACGGGACGAGGCCTAGCCTTATCCCCGGTATAGTGAAGGCCCACGCCATTCACACATCAATCAAATCCATTCAATTCACCAAACAATTCAATTCAAACCAAATAATCTAAACAACTACACAACCAAACAAACAAGTCCATGGTCTGTGGACGATTGTGTCGGGAGCTACTAAACACCGTCTGCATCCTAGTATATATATATATATAACTAGAAAAAGAAATTGAAGAGTGAGAAGTTCTCACCGATAGCTATCCAACCATCTCGACTCTTCTTTTGCAGAAGTCTTCGTCGTTTCGCCTTTTTGTCACCTTCGTTGACCGTAGCCACTACATATATAAAAATCGAATTTTACTTCGTTGTTCAATATATAAAAATCGAATTTTTTACTTCGCTATTCAAAATATAAAAATCGAATTTTTACTTCGCTATTCAAAATATAAAAATCGAATTTTTACTTTGCTATTCAAAATATAAAAATCGAATTTTTACTTTGCTATTCAAAATATAAAAATCGAATTTTTACTTTGCTATTCAAAATATAAAAATCGAATTATTACTTCAAAGATATTTATATTCAAATCAATGAGGTTTATATTTTCCAATTCAAAGATATTTTTAAATCAAACAGATTTATATATTTTCAAAGAGGTGTTATTTTTCAACAAAATGCTATTCAATATATCTAAAAACAAAACTTTAAACAATTTTCATTTCAAAACAATGATATATGAATATCTATAAATTCCATTGCTATTTTTATTTTTAAAACCAATGCTTTTTAGATTTTAAAAAACAATGATCTATATATAAAAATCCCAATTTTTTTCTATGCTTTTTTTCTATATATATATATATATATATATATATTTTCCCCTTTGAGTTCTATGTTATTTATTTTAAAACATATTTTAAAAACAATATTTATTTCAGTTTTAAAACAATTGATTTACATATATAAAAATAAATAAATAAAAAAACTAAGAGAGGTTTACTGTGTTCGGATTTCAGGTTGCTCCACCATTAGGGTTGGAGTTTGCCATCGCTACCGACGTCGTGGAGGAGATCGGAGCCCGCAACTTTGGAGCCGCCAGCGTCGCCTACCTCCACCCTGAGTCGCGTCGCCTTCGGTGGTCCCGCGAGCCCTAGAAACGGGTGCGAATCGAACGAGTTCGAGCCCCTAAAACTCCTCAATTCCAATACGATACAGCTTGAGATTGGTATGGATCTAAAGCTGACAGAATTCTCTTTGATTTCCATGTTTCAATTTTTAATTTTGCTGAATGGATTAAAGGAAAATTAAGGGAGAAGGATTCAGCAATTTTCGCCGTCGAATTTGATGAAGGGCGGCTCCTGAACGGGGTGATAGAAATTAGGGTTTGTGATTGGTCAAAATTATATATATATATTATTTTTATATTATTTAATTTGAAAATTAGGGTTTTATTGCATTTGGATTCCGAATCAATCCCAAAGACCGTCGCCCCTAGCTAATTACCCCTATTCCGAACACAATGGGATATGTTTCGCAAGATGATTCGGCTGTTTCAATCAGTTTTCGCTAAATTTAAAATATAAATCTATATATTCAATTTTAAATGTACATTTTAAATGTACATTTTAAATTACCAAGGCCACATACTGATTCTAAAAATTCCAGAAAAATATTTTCTAGCTTCGTATTGACGATACGGTCCTAACAAAACTAATTTCGTCGAATTCTGAGAACGTTTGAAAAATGGCCATTTTCCAGTCGATTAAAATCAACTAAATCTGGTCAAACGCGTTTTCCTTTGCCACGCTCATATATGGATTCGAAAAATTATGAAATTTGAAACATAGCAATAACTTGACATCCCGGATCCAACAAAAGTGGTTTCGTCGAAATTCGAGATCGTTTGCAAAATTTCCATTTTTAAGGGCCTGAATTCTATAGCGACTATTCAGAATTTTCAACTGGACATATCTTTTGATTCCCGCTATGAAATTTCGATTTTTCGGATTCGTTGGAAAGATATTCTCAAATAGATTCCATTATTTTTGGTTTCACTAAAATCCGGTTTATTTTGCACCCGGTACATTCATTTGAAGTTTGAAATCAAATTATCGAACTACCGCGCCGTTTTCAATTCCATTATTTTTAAAATAAATATTTATATTCTAACGACGACGCGTATAATATATACGTTCGAATTCTGTTCAAAATAAATTTCTGGTCGATATTATTTAAAATAATCTATTTTAAATGTTCAAAATTCGCTAAAATTGCCAAAATAAAAATTTTAAACTGGCCCAGATTTCCGGGTTGTTACAGTCGAGTTGTTCGGGATTTTACGGATCTATCTAAAGAAGCCTGGAGTAGGAGTCTTCAATGTTAGATATTTAGAGTTTATTCCGCTGTGTTGTATTTGTGATATACTGTGACGACAAGGAATTTCGCTCGATCTGAATCAGTCGTTAAACCGATCTAGACCATTCAAAACCCCTGATCGTTTTGAGAACAGGACAAAACAGAACGTAGACGGAAGAACATTTCATTGCTATTACAACAATTCCATCAGATACAAGAATATACAGAGTATAATTGAATAAATTACATTTGATAAATATCAGAGATTACAATAAATTACATAGCAGCGGAAAATAATACAAAACACAACTGAAGGTGATATACGGATACAGAGCTTTCCGGATATCATTCCAGCTGTAAACCCGGATCCTGTGAATATAAATCTGCAAAACCAAAACTACTAGCTGCCCATGCGGAAAATAGGGGCACCCAGAGTTTAGGTTAAAACAATAAACTCCAGGTCCGTCATGTGACTGGTGTGAGAACTAAAACAGTTATTTAAAGCTTTACTTTAAAAGAGAGTAATTCAAGGGACCACGCCGTATAACACGGAACGGGTTTCCTCCCAAGAATACCAGTGCATAGAATAAACAGCGCAATGCTTTTTTGAAAAATGAAGCTATTATAAGACCCAGGTCCCATCACACAATGCAACGCAAGCCGGAGGATAGGGTTTTCCCTTATAATAGCCAAACATGCTTGGTACGTTTAAAACAAATCATTTGATAGTATAATAAGTGTATAGTGTCAAAACAATTTCAATCATAAATATCAATCATAGACGGCATGGGTACCATATATCATGTCGCCATACTAGTTCTACAATTAAAACCGCAATACACGTATTGGAAATTGGATTTCCGTCATGAGTCGAGGCAAGGGGCAAGCTCCTCTCCGCTTTCGAGACACTCTAGCAAATGTCTCAGGACTACAGACTCTGAGCAATCCTGGATGCTTCAGGGCCGGTCCTCTCTTACGTTTGAGGATTAATTATGCCTGAACACACATTTCCCGGTCCTTACAGACCTAAAATCGAGGCGCCTCATCCAACAACCACATAGGTGAAAAGTATATAAATGTCAGGGCTGGTAAGTCACTGACGCCACCAAAGCTAGAAAGAAACGTCTTGCTCTCCCTGCATTCCTTATCCCGTTTTTAACTCATACCGAGGTGTGAGGCTCGCGAATTCACGTTATACACAAAGCTACGCCACAAAGGCCGTGCTTTGATCATCAACCACAAGACTTTGCTTCTCAACAGAAGCCTAGATCCATGCAACTCAGCATGCCACACAGGCAATTCATGCCATGCGATTGATATCTATCGATATATAACCTCTAAGCTCGTACGTCTCAGAGAAGGGCGTTAAGCAAGAGAATAAATTCTCCGCCGCCAAACAGATATATATTTAACAGAAATCAATCAACACAGAATGAAATCCAATGTCAGACACACTATCCATTTACAAGTTCGTTCTGGGTCTGAACGAAACCGGAGGCACTTTCCTTGCATATCCATTCATCTCCAAGTACGTCTGGACAACCACCAATTATTTCCATCCTCTTGGGTGTACAGCCCAATCAGGATCGTCAGTAATTTTCCAAACGATGTGAAGACTTTCGGTCTTCGACCACCGTCATCATCTTCGACATATCGTCGAATCGGTTATTCAGAATGGGTATAAACCCGGCCTTTCCGAACAACCCGCGTATATTAAAAACAAATGTTACACAAACACAACATACGCCTCATTCCAATTCATATTCTCAGGGAAAGGTTCCCATTAATTTTATCCAAGATAAATTCTTTAAAATTTATCCTTTAATCTTCCTTTGGATGTCGTTTCAAACCAAATTATGGTTTTCCAAACTAGTCGAGATTAGCGAACCACACCGAAGTAATTATTTATTTTATTTCCCAATCCCAACCTATTCATCCCATGAAGCAAAACTGGTAATACTCCATATCTAATACTATGGTGTTACCGGTAAAATTAATTACCATTTCACGTTCAAATCTAATTAAAGATTTACTATCTCTTTGAAGCAAAACTGGTGATACTCCATTCTCGCTTATTTTCCAAATTTGATAATTTAAATTATCAATTCACATTTCAATCTAATTGCAGATTCATTAAAACTCTCTTTACTGGGTTAAAGAACCAATGTCATTTAAAACACAGTTCACGATAAACCCAAATCACATTCGATGTAGTATCGGGTTAAAGAACAAGTGTTATTTAAAACACCATTCACGATAAACCCACCAATCAATTCTATTTAAAACCCATTTCAAATCCAATTTATTTATTTAAAAATAAATGAGTTTTAATTTTAGTTCAAAACTAGTTCATTTCGATAAAAATCTATTTTTATCTGTTCAAATATGGAGTTTTTTCATCCCAATTTTTCCCAAATCATTTCTTATGATTTTACACAAATTATTACTATTTTTAATAATTTTATCAAGGTCCGTACAATCGATTTCCATCAACGGTCATCGAACTGCACTTACAGCGACCTTTTCCAAATTTTATTTGGACGTATCTCCAAATCCAACCGTTAGATTTCAAATTTCTAATATTCGCTAGAAAGCTCTTTTCGATACGAACCCAACGGTTCCGGTTTTAGGAGAATCCGATGGTCGGATCTCCCGTAATGTCCGTTCGAAGTCAATGGTCGAAATTCACGAACTGCCGCGGCGCGGCGCGTTCTATTCAGCCCATTATATTTTATATATAATATATATTTCGTCGATTTCTATTTAAAACAAATTTTATGAATAGTTTTAAATTCGTTTCAAAAACATTTCAACTTCTATTTCCAATTCAATTCAAATCTCGATTCATTCTATATTCAATTCAATTCGAATTCGTTTTCCATTTATTTCAATTCAAATTCTATTCAATTCAATTCGAATTCGATTCTCGTTCGATTCAATTCAAATTGGTTTTCTATTCAATTTAATTCAAATTCGTTTTCTATTCAATTCAATTCAAATTCGTTATATATTCAATTCAATTCGAATTCGTTTTCTATTCAATTCAGTTCGAATTCGTTTTCTATTCAATTCAGCTCGAATTCGTTTTCTATTCAATTCAGTTCGAATTCGTTATATATTCAATTCAATTCAAATTCGTTATATATTCAATTCAATTCGAATTCGTTATATATTCAATTCAATTCGAATTCGTTTTCTATTCAATTCAGTTCGAATTCGTTTTCTATTCAATTCAATTCGAATTCGTTATATATTCAATTCAATTCGAATTCGTTTTCTATTCAATTCAATTCGAATTCGTTCTATATTCAATTCAGTTCGAATTCATTATATATTCAATTCAATTCAAATTCGTTTTCTATTTAATTCAATTCAAATTGTAAAAACGAATATAATCGATATAAATATCGTTCACGTCAAAATAGCGCATCTCTAATCAACACGGCTTTATATATTTCAATAATTCCATTATTTTATTCAACAAATGAATATTTATTCTATTCAATACGTGAATCTATATTTTTGTCAACACACGACTAATCTCAACGAATGAGTACTGTCCACGTGTGACTCTTTTTGTTATTTAATATATTTTATATATGATAAAGATGTAAATCTTATTGTTAAAATATTTCGTTCAACACATGACTAATCTCAACGGATGAGTACGGTCAACACATGAACCTTTATTTTCTAATGATAAAGATGTAAATTTTATTGTTAAAATATTTCGTTCAACACATGACTAATGTCACGGATGAGTACAGTCAACACATGAACCTTTATTTTCTAATGATAAAGATGTAAATTTTATTGTTAAAATATTTCGTTCAACACATGACTAATCTCAACGGATGAGTACAGTCAACACATGAACCTTTATTTTCTAATATTCTTTACCTTCTAAATTGGAATGAGACCGAATCAATTACCATATAAAGTTAATTATATGGGTTCTATTCAACACATGTATATAATAGCAACGATACATAGTCAACCATCATCCAAAGTGCACTACACTGTATAAGCATCAAATATAGATATCTAACGCTTATAACAGCCTGTCGATCCATCGATCGACATACAACTAATTATTGGGATTAGCGTATACCGTATTTTATCCCAATACCCGTGTGGGGTTTCAAACAATCAAGCACAGATTTTATTTGTGCAGTTGGGCGATGTGTAAAATTTATCGACCCAATCAATATCAGTCAAATCAGTGTATATAAACAAATCGGCCGATTTGTTTATAATTATTTATTATTCACATTCACGTTAAAAATTATATTTTTAACGATAATTAATTTATTTCAACACATTAATTTATATTACTGATTTCACATCAACAACACAAACAAATTTCACAACACATCAATCTAACAAACAAGCCATCCAAGGTCTGTGGATGACGGGTGTCGGGTGCTACTAAACACTGTCTACATCCTAGTATATATATATAACTAGAAAAAGAAATTGAAGAGTGAGAAATTCTCACCAATAGCTATCCCAACTTGACGACACTTCATTTAGAGAAATCTTCGTCGTTCTCGCCTTTTTGTCACCTTCGTTGCCCGTATTCACTACATATATAAAAATCACATTTTTATATGCTGATGTCTTTAAAATAAAAATCACATTTTTATATTGCTATTCAATATATAAAAATCGAATTTTTACTTCGCTATTCAATATATAAAAATCGAATTTTTACTTCGCTATTCAATATATAAAAATCGAATTTTTACTACGCTACTATATAGATAAAAATTCTATTTTTACAACGATGTTACATAGATAAAAATTCTATTTTTACAACGATGTTACATAGATAAAAATTCTATTTTTAGCACGCGATCCTTCATATAAAGATTTCGCCTTTTCAAATATAAAGATTTTATTTTATACCGCTACTATATAGGAAAAAAATCTATTTTATATCGCTACTGTATAGAAAAGATTATATTTTTATCGACGCTACTATATAGAAAAGATTATAATTTTACTTCTCTAATCCATATGTAAAAATTATATTTTTATCGCTACTTCTATAATGGAAATCTAACTTTTTTTCTTTACCTTCTTATATGGAAAAATCTAATATTTACTTTACTAACTTCTATAGAAAAATCGTATTTTTATAACATCATCTTCATGTTAAAAATCTCTACTTTTATAACATCTTCATATATAATAAAAATCATAATTTTAATCTTCATATATGATAAAATCATAATTTCACAAAGGAAAATCACACCTTTTGTATAATGAAAAATCGTATTTTTCATATCAAATAAGATCACATTTTTTTTATTGTAAGACCCTATGTAAAAATCAAATTTTTTATTGCAAAAACAAATAAAAATGATAATTAAACGCTCACCAGCGGATGGGATGGTCAATTGAGGCTCGGGGGATGCTCCGTTGGTCCGCGGCAGCGAAATGGTGGTAGTGGCGGAGAGTTTCAGTGGCTTTCACGCTTGGAAAATATATAAAAATTATGTTTTTTTAATGAAGGGGGCTTTCATGGCCGGAGTGGGGCAGGGGGTGGTCGGCGCCAGCTGCTGGGGTCTAGGGGGAGGTGCGGCGGTCAAGGCTGGGGCGGTGGTGGGCGGAGGATGGCGGATTCTGGGAGTGGGGCTTAGGGTTTTCACACTTGAAAGAAGAGAGAGAGAAGAGGAGGGAGAGAGAGAGGAGGAGAGTGGCGACGCTGGGGGGGGGGGGGGGTGCGGCAGTGGAGGCAGCGACGGAGGGGGGCCTGTACGAGGTCGGAGAGGTTTTTCTTTTTTTTTCTTCTGATTGAACTAAATCGAACAAGGGGGGCCAGAAATTAAAGGAAGAGGGAGAGAGAGAAATTTTTTATTTTTAATTATTTAATTATTTAATTTCTAAAAAGGAACTTTTACATACGACCTCTAAACGAGGCTCACCGCCTGTCGTCCATAGCTAATTACCCCCATTCCGAACACAACGGGATATGTATCGTAAGCTGATTCGATCGTTTCGATCAGTTTTCGTCAAAATCAACATATAACTCTATATATTGAATTTGAACGCGCATTTCTATTTACTTGGGTCGCATACTAACTCGAAAAATTCCAGAAAAATATTTTCTAGCTTTATATTGATGATACAGTCCTAACAAAACTAGTTTCGTTGAATTCTGAGACCGTTGGAAAAATGGCCATTTTCCAGTCGATTAAAATCAACTAAAACTGGTCAAACGCGTTTTCCTTTGCCACGCTCACATATTGATTCCAAAAATTATGAAATTTGAAACCTAGCAATAATTTGACATCGCGTATCCAACAAAAGTGGTTTCGTTGAAATCCGAGGTCGTTTGCAAAATTCCCATTTTTAAGGGCCTGAATTCCATAGCGACTATTTAGAATTTTCAACTGGACATATCTTTTGATTCCCGCTATGAAATTTCAATTTTTCGGATTCGTTGGAAAGATATTCCCAATTAGATCCTAATGTTTTTGGTTTCACTAAAATCCGGTTTGTTTTACACCCGGTACATTCAATTGAATTTTGAAATCGAATTATCGAACTACCGCGCCATTTTAATTCCTTTTATAATTATATATAATTATTTATATTCTAACGACGACGTATATAATATATACGTTCTAATTATATTAAAAATAAATTTCTCGTCGATATTATTTAAAATAATTCATTTTAAATGTTCAAAATTCGCTAAAATTGCCAAAATAAAAATTTTAAACTGGCTCAGATTTTCGGGTTGTTACAACCCCCCCCCCCCCCCCACTTAAAACTTTTCGTCCCCGAAAAGGAACAAAGTCGAAAGTGGTTTTATTAATCAGCTCTACGTTCGATTTGGCTTCCATCCTCCAACTTTTCAGTTTTTGAGAATTTTCAAATTTTCAAAAATTTGGCTAACACCCTAAATTTTCGAAAAATTTCGCCATAACCTCCCCTGCACCGGGAGCCACGGGAAAATCCTGAAATTGCCATATATGCCTTCTGATCTCAAAAAGAAAAAGAAAAAGCCAAGCGGCTAGCCAATAGGCTCATAAAATCATCATCACCCAAACAAAACGGTAAATTATAGTAAACATGTACCTATTTGTCGGGCAAACAAATTTTATTCTCTGCTCTAGCCTCCTTGCTATGACCTGTTCAATGTAAGTACATGTATATGCAAGCAAATGCGACCAATTTTCAATACAGTTCAATAGTTGATTCTATTAGGTTAAATGGTTCAAAATTATCAAACAACTAAACAAACAACACAAACATCAATCAATTAGTGAATTTAACGTTTCAAAGTCATAATTTTGATATATATACAAAAAATCATGTTTTTGATGCCAATTCACAACAATAAACCTATCTATATTAGTTTTGGTTCTCACACTAGTCTAATGGAAATATATAGATATCACACCCTCGAAACATGAAAATAATTACTGATGATGACGCGTCAATCATCAGAATCAGGTCAGGGCGACTAGAGTGTGATTCTATATCTATCTAGTATATTAAAATTTCGAATATACGTTCATGGCGCGTATATGCAAAACCTTTATATACTAGATTGTCCAAATTCAATACAAATAAAATATTCAAATACGTATAAAACGATTTAAATTTTCAAAACAAAATTGTTTTCATTTGAAAAATATACTCTTCACACTCGTTCTAGGATACTACTGATCCTATCTCTAACGAGTCATTCTAATTGGATATTACTAATCCAATATCTGATGAATTCTTTCGTATGGTTCTAATGTGACTTGTTCTCGAGCTCTGTATACCAAAGCTCTGATACCAAATGGGACGACAAGGAATTTCGCTCGATCCGAATCAGTCGTTAAACCGATCTAGACCGTTCGAAACCCCTGATCGTTTTGAGAACATGACAAAACAGAACGCAGACGGAAGAACATTTCATTGCTATTACAACAATTCCATCAGATACAAGAATATACAGAGTATAATTGAATAAATTACATTCGATAAATATCAGAGATTACAATAAATTACATAGCAGCAGAAAATAATACAAAGCACAACTGAAGGTGATATACGGATACAGAGCTTTCCGGATATCATTCCAGCTGTAAACCAGGATCCTGTGAATATAAATCTGCAGAACCAAAACTACTAGTTGCCCGTGTGGAAAATAGGGGCACCCAGAGTTTAGGTTAAAACAATAAACTCCAGGTCAGTCATGTGACTGGTGTGAGAACTAAAACAATTATTTAAAGTTTTACTTTAAAAGAGAGTAATTCAAGGGACCACGCCGTATAACATGGAACGGGTTTCCTCCCAAGAATACCAGTGCATAGAATAAACAGCGCAATGCTTTTTCGAAAAATGAAGCTATTATAAGACCCAGGTCCCATCACACAATGCAACGCAAGCCGGAGGATAGGGTTTTCCCTTATAATAGACAAACATGCTTGGTACGTTTAAAACAAATCATTTGATACTATAATAAGTGTATAGTGTCAAAACAATTTCAATCATAAATATCAATCATAGACGGCATCGGTACCATGTATCATGTCGCCATACTAGTTCTACAATTAAAACCGCAATACACGTGTTGGAAATTGGATTTCCGTCATGAGTCGAGGAAAGGGGCAAGCTCCTCTCCGCTTTCGAGACACTCTAGCAAATGTCTCAGGATTACACACTCTGGGCAATCCTGGATGCTTCAGGGCCGGTCCTCTCTTACGTTTGAGGATTAATTATGCCTAAACACACGTTTCACGGTCCTTACAGACCTAAAATCGAGGTGCCTCATCCAACAACCACATAGGTGAAAAGTATATAAATGTCAGGGCTGGTAAGTCACTGACGCCACCAAAGCTAGAAAGAAACGTCGTGCTCTCCCTGCAGTCCTTATCCTGTTTTTAACTCATACCGAGGTGTGAGGCTCGCGAATTCACGTTATACATAAAGCTACGCCACAAAGGCCGTGCTTTGATCATCAACCACAAGAATTTGCTTTTCAACAGAAGCCTTGATCCATGCAACTCAGCATGCCACACAGGCAATTCATGCCATGCGATTGATATCTATCGATATATAACCTCTAAGCTCGTACGTCTCAGAGAAGGGCGTTAAGCAAGAGAATAAATTCTCCGCCACCAAAAAGATATATATTTAACAGAAATCAATCAACACAGAATGAAATCCAATGTCAGACACACTATCCATTTAAAAGTTCGTTCGGGGTCTGAACGAAACCGGAGGCACTTTCGTCGCATATCCATCCATCTCCAAGTACGTCTGGACAACCACCAATTATTTCCATCCTCTTGGGTGTACAGCCCAATCAGGATCGTCAGTAATTATCCAAACGATGTGAAGACTTCCGGTCTTCGACCACCGTCATCATCTTCGACATATCGTCGAATCGGTTATTCAGAATGGGTATAAACCCGGCCTTTCCGAACAACCCGCGTATATTAAAAACAAATGTTACACAAACACAACATACGCCTCATTCCAATTCATATTCTCAGGGAAAGGTTCCCATTAATTTTATCCAAGATAAATTCTTTAAAATTTATCCTTTAATCTTCCTTTGGATGTCGTTTCAAACCAAATTATGGTTTTCCAAACTAGTCGAGATTAGCGAACCACACCGAAGTAATTATTAATTTTATTTCCCAATCCCAACTTATTCATCCCATGAAGCAAAACTGGTAATACTCCATATCTAATACTATGGTGTTACCGGTAAAATTAATTACCATTTCACGTTCAAATCTAATTAAAGATTTACTATCGCTTTGAAGCAAAACTGGTGATACTCCATTCTCGCTTATTTTCCAAATTTGATAATTTAAATTATCAATTCACATTTCGATCTAATTGCAGATTCATTAAAACTCCCTTTACTGGGTTAAAGAACCAATGTCATTTAAAACACAGTTCACGATAAACCCAAATCACATTCTATGTAGTATCGGGTTAAAGAACAAGTGTTATTTAAAACACCCTTCACGATAAACCCACCAATCAATTCTATTTAAAACCCATTTCAAATCCAATTTATTTATTTAAAAATAAATGAGTTTTCATTTTAGTTCAAAATTAGTTCATTTCGATAAAAATCTATTTTTATCTATTCAAATATGGAGTTTTTTCATCCCAATTTTTCCCAAATCATTTCTTATGATTCTACACAAATTATTACTATTTTTAATAATTTTATCAAGGTCCGTACAGTCGATTTCCATCAACGGTCATCGAACTGCACTTACAGCGACCTTTTCCAAATTTGATTTGGACGTATCTCCAAATCCAACCATTAGATTTCAAATTTCTAATATTCGTTAGAAAGCTCTTTTCGATACGAACCCAACGGTTCCGGTTTTAGGAGAATCCGACGGTCGGATCTCCCGTAATGTCCGTTCGAAGTCAATGGTCGAAATTCACGAACTGCCGCGGCGCGGCGCGTTCTATTCAGGCCATTATATTATATATATAATATATATAATATATATTTCGTCGATTTCTATTTAAAACAAATTTTATGAATAGTTTTAAATTCGTTTCAAAAACATTTCAACTTCCATTTCCAATTCAATTCAAATCTCGATTCATTCTATATTCAATTCAATTCGAATTCGTTTTCCATTTATTTCAATTCAAATTCTATTCAATTCAATTCAATTCGAATTCGATTCTCATTCGATTCAATTCAAATTGGTTTTCTATTCAATTCAATTCAAATTCGTTTTCTATTCAATTCAATTCAAATTCGTTATATATTCAATTCAATTCGAATTTGTTTTCTATTCAATTCAGTTCGAATTCGTTTTCTATTCAATTCAGCTCGAATTCGTTTTCTATTCAATTCAGTTCGAATTCGTTATATATTCAATTCAATTCGAATTCATTATATATTCAATTCAATTCGAATTCGTTATATATTCAATTCAATTCGAATTCGTTTTCTATTCAATTCAGTTCGAATTCGTTTTCTATTCAATTCATTTCGAATTCGTCATATATTCAATTCAATTCGAATTCGTTTTCTATTCAATTCAATTCGAATTCGTTATATATTCAATTCAGTTCGAATTCGTTATATATTCAATTCAATTCAAATTGTAAAAAACGAATATAATCGATATAAATATCGTTCACGTCAAAATAGTGCATCTCTAATCAACACGACTTTATATATTTCAATAATTCCGTTATTCTATTCAACAAATGAATATTTATTCTATTCAATACGTGAATCTATATTTTTTTCAACACACGACTAATCTCAACGAATGAGTACTGTCCACGTGTGACTCATTTTGTTATTTAATATATTTTATATATGATAAAGATGTAAATCTTATTGTTAAAATATTTCGTTCAACACATGACTAATCTCAACGGATGAGTACGGTCAACACATGAACCTTTATTTTCTAATGATAAAGATGTAAATTTTATTGTTAAAATATTTCGTTCAACACATGACTAATCTCACGGATGAGTACAGTCAACACATGAACCTTTATTTTCTAATGATAAAGATGTAAATTTTATTGTTAAAATATTTCGTTCAACACATGACTAATCTCAACGGATGAGTACAGTCAACACATGAACCTTTATTTTCTAATATTCTTTACCTTCTAAATTGGAATGAGGCCCAATCAATTACCATATAAAGTTAATTATATGGGTTCTATTCAACACATGTATATAATAGCAACGATACATAGTCAACCATCATCCAAAGTGCACTACACTGTATAAGCATCAAATATAGATATTTAACGCTTATAACAGCCTGTCGATCCATCGATCGACATACAACTAATTATTGGGATTAGCGTATACCGTATTTTATCCCAATACCCATGTGGGGTTTCAAACAATCAAACACAGATTTTATTTGTGCAGTTCGGCGATGTGTAAAATTTATCGACCCAATAAATATCAGTCAAATCAGTGTATATAAACAGATTGGCCGATTTGTTTATAATTATTTATTATTTACATTCACGTTAAAAATTATATTTTTAACGATAATTAATTTATTTCAACACATTAATTTATATTATCGATTTCACATCAACAACACAAACAAATTTCACAACACATCAATCTAACAAACAAGTCATCCATGATCTGTGGATGACGGGTGTCGGGTGCTACTTAACACCGTCTACATCCTAGTATATATATAACTAGAAAAAGAAATTGAAGAGTGAGAAATTCTCACCAATAGCTATCCCAACTCCACGACACTTCATTTAGAGAAATCTTCGTCGTTCTCGCCTTTTTGTCAAATTCGTTGCCCGTATTCACTACATATATAAAAATCACATTTTTATATGCTGATGTCTTTAAAATAAAAATCACATTTTTATATTGCTATTCAATATATAAAAATCGAATTTTCACTTCGCTATTCAATATATAAAAATCGAATTTTTACTTCGCTATTCAATATATAAAAATCGAATTTTTACTACGCTACTATATAGATAAAAATTCTATTTTTACAACGATGTTACATAGATAAAAATTCTATTTTTACAACGATGTTACATAGATAAAAATTCTATTTTTAGCACGCTATCCTTCATATAAAGATTTTGCCTTTTCAAATATAAAGATTTTATTTTATACCGCTACTATATAGGAAAGAATTCTATTTTATATCGCTACTGTATAGAAAAGATTATATTTTTATCGACGCTACTATATAGAAAAGATTATAATTTTACTTCTCTAATCCATATATAAAAATTATATTTTTATCGCTACTTCTATAATGGAAATCTAACTTTTTTTCTTCACCTTCTTATATGGAAAAATCTAATATTTACTTTACTAACTTCTATAGAAAAATCGTATTTTTATAACATCGTCTTCATGTTAAAAATCTCTACATTTATAACATCTTCATATATAATAAAAATCATAATTTTAATCTTCATATATTATAAAATCATAATTTCACAAAGGAAAATCACACCTTTTGTATAATGAAAAATCGTGTTTTTCATATCAAATAAGATCACATTTTTTTATTGTAAGACCCTATGTAAAAATCAAATTTTTTATTGCAAAAACAAATAAAAATGATAATTAAACGCTCACCAGCGGATGGGATGGTCGATTGAGGCTCGGGGGATGCTCCATTGGTCCGCGGCAGCGAAATGGTGGTAGTGGCAGAGAGTTTTAGTGGCTTTCACGCATGGAAAATATATAAAAATTATGTTTTTTTAATGAAGGGGGCTTTCATGGCCGGAGTGGGGCAGGGGGTGGTCGGCGCCAGCTGCTGGGGTCTAGGGGGAGGTGCGGTGGTCAAGGATGGGGCGGTGGTGGCCGGAGGTTGGCAAATTCTGGGAGTGGGGCTTAGGGTTTTCCCACTTGAAAGAAGAGAGAGAGAAGAGGAGGGAGAGAGAGAGGAGGAGGGTGGCGGCGCTGGGGGGGGGGGGGGGTGCGGCGGTGGAGGCAACGACGGAGGGGGGCCTGTACGAGGTCGGAGAGGTTTTTCTTTTTTCTTTTTTTTTCTTCTGATTGAACTAAATCGAACGGGGGGGCAGAAGTTAAAGGAAGAGGGAGAGAGGAAATTTTTATTTTTAATTATTTAATTATTTAATTTCTAAAAAGGTATTTTACATACGACCTCTAAACGAGGCCCACCGCCTGTCGTCCATAGCTAATTACCTCCATTCCGAACACAACGGGATATGTATCGTAAGCTGATTCGATCGTTTCGATCAGTTTTCGTCAAAATCAACATATAACTCTATATATTGAATTTGAACGCGCATTTCTATTTACTGGGGTCGCATACTAACTCAAAAAATTCCAGAAAAATATTTTCTAGCTTCGTATTGATGATACGGTCCTAACAAAACTAGTTTCGTCGAATTCTGAGACCGTTGGAAAAATGGCCATTTTCCAGTCGATTAAAATCAACTGAAACTGGTCAAACGCGTTTTCCTTTGCTACGCTCACATATTGATTCGAAAAATTATGAAATTAGAAACCTAGCAATAATTTGACATCGCGGATCCAACAAAAGTGGTTTCGTCGAAATCCGAGGTCGTTTGCAAAATTCCCATTTTTAAGGGCCTGAATTCCATAGCGACTATTCAGAATTTTCAACTGGACATATCATTTGATTCCCGCTATGAAATTTCAATTTTTCGGATTCGTTGGAAAGATATTCCCAATTATATCCTAATGTTTTTGGTTTCACTAAAATCCGGTTTGTTTTACACCCGGTACATTCAATTGAATTTTGAAATCGAATTATCGAACTACCGCGCCATTTTAATTCCTTTTATAATTATATATAATTATTTATATTCTAACGACGACGTATATAATATATACGTTCTAATTATATTCAAAATAAATTTCTCGTCGATATTATTTAAAATAATTCATTTTAAATGTTCAAAATTCGCTAAAATTGCCAAAATAAAAATTTTAAACTGGCTCAGATTTTCGGGTTGTTACATATACTCTGATGATGTATGTAAGTTCAAATACAGATGTATTTCAAAAGTGATTATTTATATATTATATTCTATTCTGTTGCGATTGTGAGACTCTGTGTTGTTGTTTCTGATCTTCTTCTATCTCTTTCTTCTTTATTTCACAATGACTCGTATTTTTGTGCAATTTGGGTTGGACGTGTGGTGTATTTAGTCAACTCAAATAGTATGGGTTTGCAAGCCATTACATCTTTGAAACAAGAATTATCCATATCATTGGATCATAGTTTTCTGATGGAAGAGAAATACCTAAAATTTCATCTTGTAGATTTTGGGATATGCTAAATTAAATTTTCCAAAAAGTCACAGTGTGATAATTCGTGATTTAAAAATTAAAATAATTATTTTAATGGAAGTTCTAAATATTTAGAATTTAAGTAACCAATTTTTTTTCTAATTTGTCGAAAACACTTTATGTGAAAATTGAATTAGTTGCTTAATATATGTTCATGAGTTTTATTTGAACATTTTACACGTACAGACTTAGGTTATATAGTGATTGATAACTCAAATAAAAAAGTTTGGGCAATATGTCATGAGCGATATTAGTATAAAAATTATATACTAAATTTAAGTGAATTTCTTAAGATTAATTTATTTTTTTATTGATTTTTGTTGATGTTTGGTTGTCACTTTTTGAGTTTTTCCTTGAGTAATTGCGAGGACGCAATTTCTTTTTGGAGAAGGTCTGTAACAACTTGCATATTTCATGATAATATATTTAAATATTTTATAATATAACCTTCTTATTTGAATGTATGTTCGAAATATCACTTTTTGAATATGGATGAATTTGGACTCGAGACTGCTTAGATTGAGTTTAAAATGTCGTTCACAATATTTAAAACTATAAACATTGATATGTTTAGGAAAGTGGGACTTCAGGTTGGGCTTGGGTAGGCCAACATAACCCATTGCCCACTTCCTTATTACCTACCCAGTCATTCTCCACATTCATTCGAAACACTTAAGAGAAAATTAGAAACGGGGAAAGGAAAATTAATATCCCTAAACCTAGTTTGATCTTAGGAATCTCCATTCGTGTAGAAACCAAGCGCAAATTCATGGAGAGGCTTGGGTAAGTTCATCTCTATCTTCTCCAACTTGTTCTCTCTTCAATTTCCGAGATTTTCCTAAACCTAACTCTTAGGAAATTTTTGTATTTGTTTGTAGATTGAAGAGTTGTTTATTATCTTGGAAGAGAGAGTGATCTAGCTTCATTTTGCACCGTCTCCTTGCTTATCAGGAGCTAAAGGTAAGTTATAGAAAACTCACATCTATGACTCAAGCTTATATGTTTGGCTAATGTGCCTTTGACACGTATATGTTATTACAAATTGTGTGAATTGGATCGTTTGTGTGAGGACATTCCATTTTTTCATGAGTTTTGATTTCATTTCGATGAATTCTAATGCAAAATCTTTGTGTGCATTTAAGTTTGCATTTTCATGTTGTTCTGGCAAGTTATAGAAGCTTTATTTCCACTTGAATAATGATATAAGCCTTCACCATTCATCCTATGACACGACCCGAACTTCCCCGGTAAGGAAAGCCCGGATTGCGTTGAGTACAAGATGAATCAAAATGCAAACAGAAGAACATTTCATTGTTTATTACAACAATTCCATCATAATACAAGAATATACAGAGTATGAATAAATATAATACACCAGAAAATTATCAGAGGTTTAGATTACATTTAAATACATAGCAGCGGAAAAATAATACAACACAAAACTGAAAGAAATACACGGATACAAAGCTTTCCGAGTATCGTTCCAACTGTAAACCAGGATCCTATGAATATAAATCTGCAAAACCAAAACTACTAGCTGCCCATGTGGAAAGTAGGGGCACCCAAAGTTTAGGTTAAAACAATAAACTCCAGGTCAGTCATGTGACTGGTGTGAGAACTAAAACAGTTATTAATATTTATTTTTAAAATTAGGTAAATCAAGGGACCATGCCGTATAACACGAAACGGGTTTACTCCCAAGGATACCAATGCATAAAACAAACAGCGCAATGCTAAATAAAGAAAAATGAAGCAATTATAAGACCCAGGTCCCATCACACAATGAAACGCAAGCCGAAGGATAGGGTTTTTACCTTATAATAGCCACGAATGTTTGGTACGTGAAATTTCATATTTTATTATTACTATAAGTGAAGAAAACAACTTCAATCATAATGTATAAATCATAGACGGCATAAGTGACCCATACCACTATGTCGCCGTATTAGGCTCTACAAATAAAACCGAAAGATCACGTATTGGAAATTGGATTCCATCATGAGTCGAGGCAAGGGGCAAGCTCCTCTCCTATTCGAGACACTCTAGCAAATGTCCCAGGACCGCACACAGCAATCCTTGGATCTTCAGGGTCGGTCCTCTCTTACTTTTGAGGATTAGTTATTCCTGAACACATGTTTCCCGGTCCTAACAGACCTATATCCGAGGCGCCTCGCATTCCAACAACCACACAGGCGAAAAGTATATAAATATCAGCTGGTTTAAGCACTGACACCACCACTAGCTAGAAAGAAACATTGTGCTCTCCCTATAGTCACTATCCTGTTTTTGACTCATACCGAGGTGTGAGGCTCGCGAATTCATGATATACACAAAGCTATGCCACACAGGTTGTGCTTTGATCATCAACCACAAGACTTTGCTTTTCAACAGAAGCCTTGATCATCTGCCACTTAGGCATGCCACATAGGCAATTCACTCCATGCGCCTGATGTCCATCGATATACAACCTCTAAGCTCGTACGTCTCAGAGAAGGGCGTTAAGCAAGAGAATAAATTCTCCACCGCCAAACAGATGTATATTTAATAGAGATCAATCAGCACTGAATAAAAACCAATGTCCGACACACAGTCCATTTACAAGTTCGTTCGGGGTCTGAACAAAACCGGAGGCACTTTCCTCGCATATCCATCGATCTCCAAGTACGTCTAGACGATCACCAACTGATTCCCTTCTCTTGGGTGTACAGGCCAATCAAGATCATCAGTAATCACCCAAATGATGTGAAGACTTCCGGTCTTCAACCACCATCTTCATCTTCGACTTATCACCGAATCGATTATTCAGAATGGGCATAAACCCGGCCTTTCCAAATAACCCGCATATATAATAAACAAATGTTACACAAACCCAACATATGCCTCATTCCAATTCAGAGTATTCTTTTATTCAAATTTCACATTTTTAGGGAAAGGTTCCCATTAATTTTGTCAAAGATAAATTCTTCAAAATTTATTCTTTAATCTTCCTTTGGATATCATTTCAAACTGTATTATGGTTTTCCAAACTAGTCGGGATTAGCGAACCACACCGAAGTAGTTATTTATTTTATTTCCCAATCCCAACCTATTCATCCCATGGAGAAAAACTAGTAATACTCCATATCTAACACCACGGTGTTATCGGTAAATATTAATTACCATTTCACGTTCAAATCTAATCAAATATTTAACTATCGCTTTGGAGCAAAACTGGTGATACTCCATTCTCGATCTTTTCAATCTAATTAAAGATTCATTAAAACTCCACTTGGTTTTAATCTTCCCACTAATCAATATCCTGTCTTTAACTTGGTTAAAGAACCAATGTCACCTAAAACACGATTCACGATAAACCCAAAATCACTTTCTATTGTTAATCGGGTTAAAGAACAGGTGTTATTCAAAACACCACTCACGATAAACCCCAAAAACCAATTCAAATTCAATTCCAATTAAATACAAATTAACTGGACAATTTCACTAAATCTTAATTAAAAGATTTATTCTTTTCTAAACTGGGTTCAAGAACAGTGTTATTTAAGACACCATTCATGACGAACCCAAAATCCCATTTGATATTAAATACAAGGCTCTGAATAGAAAATATACCGGCTTATATTCAATATCAAATTCTGAAACCAACAAATATCGTATTGGAAATAATGATATAAATATATCTTTCAAATTTCCACAACTATATCTGTATAATCACAAAATCCAACGTCGAAATATTCCAAAGACAATTTCGATTCAAATCCATTCGAATTCAATTATTGGAAATTCTGGTTATTTTCAAAACCATTTCAAATCTAGTTCAAAACTAGTTCATTTCGATAAAAATATATTTTTATCCTTTCAAATGTGTAATTTTTCATCCTAGTTCTTTCCAATTCATATATTATGATTTTACACAAATTATTAATATTTTTAATAATTTTATCAAGGCCCGTACATTCGGTTTCCATCAACGGCCATCGAACAGCACTTACAACGACCTTTTCCAAATTTGATTTGGACATAATTCCAAATCCAACCGTTAGATTTCAAATTTCTAATATTCATTGGAAAGCCCTTTTCGTTACGAACCCAAGGGTTCCAGTTTCAGGAGAATCCGACGGTCGGATCTCCCGCAACGTCAATTTGAAGTTAATGGTCGAAATTCGCGAACTGCCGCGGTGCGACGCATTCTATTCAGGCCATTATATATAATATAATATATATATATATATATATTATATTTCGTCGATTTCCTTTTGAAACGTATTTTATAAATCGTTTTAAATTCGTTTTCGAAACGATTTCAACTTCATATTCAATTTCGAATCAAAATTGAATATTCCACATCATCGATATACAAATGATAATATTTTCAAAATGTTATATTTTGAAATCACTTCTTTTTCTATATTCATTATAAAAACGAATATAATCGATATAAATATCGTTCGCATCAAAATGGCGCATCTCTAATCTAAACGGCTTTATATATTTCAATAACTTCGTTATTTTATTCAACAAATAAATATTTATTCTATTCAACACATGAATCTATATTTCTTTCAACACATGAATATTTATTTTTCTTTCAACACATGAATATTCTCAACACATGAGCATCGTCAACACATGACTATTTTTGTTATTTAATATATTTTATAAAATTGTAATAAAGATGTAAATTTTATTGTTTAAAATATTTTACTCAACACATGATATTTTCAACACATGAATATTCTCAACACATGAGCATCGTCAACACATGACTATTTATTCTATTCAACACAAGAATCTTTATTTTATAATATTCTTTATTTTCCCAATTGGAATGAGGCCCAATCAATTACCATATAATGTTAATTATATGGATTCCATACAACACATGTATATAATAGCAATGATAAATAATCAACCATCATCCAAAGTGCACCACACAACTGCATAAGCATTAAATATAAATAATTAACGCTTACACAGTCTGTCGACCAATCGATCGTCATACAATTAAATAATTGGGATTAGTGTACGCCAAAAATCATCCCAACACCCGTGTGGGGTTACAATCCACAAACACTGAATATTATTCGTGCAGTTGGGCGACGTATAAAATTTATCGTCCCAATCAATGTCCTTCAAATAATGTACATAAACAAACCGTCCGGTTTGTAAATGAATATTTATTTATTCACATTCACGTTAAAAATTATATTTTTAACAATAATTTATTTATTTCAACATATGAATATTTTTATTTTCTATTTCACACCAACATCACAAACAAACTCCACAACACATCAAATAAGCATACAAGTCGTCCATGGTCTGTGGACGACGGGTGTCGGGTGCTGCTAAGCACCGTCTGCATCCTAGTATATAATTTTAACTAGAAAACAAGATTTAAAGTGAGAAGTTCTCACCGACTAGCTAAACCAATGCCACGACTCTTCATATGTAGAAATCTTCGTCGTGCTTGCCTTTTGTCACTTTCATTGTCTGTAGCCACTATATATATAAAAATCACATTTTTATATTGTTGCTATGTATATAAAAATCACATTTTTATAATCACTCTATATGGATAAAAATTCTATTTTTATACCGTTACAATATATATATAAATTCTATTTTTATCTTGCTAATAATATAATAAAAGTTATATTTTTATTACTCTACATGAATAAAAATCACATTTTTATTCTTCCTATAATATAAATATCGAATTTTTATTATCTATATAATATAAAAATCATATTTTTATTCGCTTTTCAACCAAATACAAAATCCTATCTTTTCATATAGAAAGATATAATCTTTTCACATAGAAAATTTAACCTTTTTGAAGTTAAAAATCGAAACTTCTATACATTAAAAATCATTTCTTTTATACGTTAAAAATCTCACCTTTACAATGTTAAACATCTCGCCTTTACACATTGAAAAATATACGCTTTTTATAAATCAAAATTAAAACTCTATAAATTAAAAACCATATCTATACATATAAAACCATGCTATATATATAAATAACGTTATTTATGTGTTAATAAAAATCAGATTTTTAAATAATTAACTTAAATAAAAACTCACTGCATTCATCAATCGGAGGGGAGGAGGGTCAGAGTTGATGGCTGAGGGTGGTGGAGAGGCGGCGGCTTGCGGTGGTGGGCCTGGCGGCGGTTTACTGCGGAGTAGAGAGGAGGGGGTGCGGGTTTGGGGATTGGAGGGGGGGGGGCTCGGCGGTCGAGAAAGAGGAAGGGGCTCTGTCGGCGGCGGCCCCACCAGGGGGGCGCGAGGCCGAACTTCGAAGGGGGGGTTTAGATCTGGGGCGTCGTTTTTTTTTCTTTCTTTTTTATTTCTTGAATGAATCTGAACGGTGGGAGGGGGCCTGTGAGATAATAGAGAGGAGGGGTGAGGTTTTTTTTATTTTTTAATTATTTATTTCAAAATGGTACTTTTTATTCTGACCTCAAACGAGACCCACTGCCTGTCGTCCATAGCTAATTACCCCCATTCTGTACACAATGAGATATGTATCGTAGGCCAATTCGACCGTTATAATCAGTTTTCATCAAAATCAAAATGTAACTCTATATATTGATTTTGAACGCGCATTTCAATTTACTGGGGCCACATACTAACTGGAAAAATTCCAAAAAAATATTTTCTAGCTTCGTATTGACGATACAGTCCTAACAAAACTAGTTTCGTTAAATTCTGAGACAGTTTGAAAAATGGCCATTTTTCAGTCAATTGAAATCAACTGAAACTGGTCAAACACGTTTTCCTTCGCCACTCTCACGTATTGATTCGAAAAATTACGAATTTTGAAATCTGGCAATAACTTGACATCGCGGATCCAACAAAAGTGGTTTCGTCGAAAACCAAGGTCGTTTGCAAAATTTCCATTTTTAAGGGCCAGAATTCCATAGCGACTATTCTGAATTTTCAATTGGACGTAACTTTTGATTTCCGCTATGAAATTTCGATTCTTCGGATTCGTTGGAAAGATATTCTCAATTAGATTCTAATATTTTTGGTTTCGCTAAAATCCGGTATGTTTTGCACCCGGTACATTCATTTGAACTTTGAAATCGAATTTTCGAACTATCGCGCCATTTTTAATTCCTTTTATAATTAAAATAAATTATTTATAGTCTAACGACGATTCAAATAAATATATACGTCCTATTTCTGTTCAAAAATAAATTTCTCGTCGATATTATTTAAAATAATTCATTTTAAATATTCAAAATTCGCTAAAATAGCCAAAATAAAAATTTTAAATTGGCTCAGAATTTCAAGGTTATTACAATCTCCCCCACTTAAAACTTTTTGTCTCCGAAAAGTAACGAAGCCGAAAGTTGTTTTACAAATCAACTCAACTTTCATTATTTTCATTACGGCTTTTGTTCTTCAACTTTTCAGTTCCTAAGAACTTTTCAAATTTTTTAAAAATTTGGCTAACGCCCTAAATTTTCGAAAAATTTCGCCATAACCTCCCCTGCACCGGGGACTTCGGGATATTTCATATAGCCTCCCATGGCCTTCTTCAATCCAAAAGAAAAAGAAAAACCAAGTGGCTAGCCAATCGCCTCATAAAATCACACAAAACCAAAGAAATACAATAAATATATACCTATTTGTTGGGCAAACAATTTTATTCTTCTGCTATAGCCTCCTTGCTGTGACCTGTTCAATGTAAGTACATGTATATGCATGCAATTTCAAACAATTTTTCAATACAGTTCAATATTCGGTACAAGTTGGCCTAAATGGTTGAAAACATCAAACCAATAATCAAACAACACAACCATCAATCAATTAGTGAATTAACGTTTCAAATTCATAATTTTGATATACATACAGAAAATCATGTTTTTGATGTCAAATCACAACAATAAACCTATCTAGTTCTGGGTCTCACACCAGTCTGATGGAAATATATAGAAATCCCACTTTTGAAACTCGAAAATAAATATTGGTGATGGCGCGCCATCATCAGAATCATGTCCGAGCGACTAGAGTGTGATCCTATATCTATCCAGTATATTAAAACTTCGAATATACGTTCATGATGCGTATATGCAAAATCTTTATATACTCGATTGTCCAAATTCAATACAAATAAATATTCAAATACATATACTTGAATTTAATTTTCAAAACAATATTGTTTTCACTTGAAAAATATACTCTTCACACTCGTTCTAGGATACTACTGATCCCATCTCTAATGAGTCATTCTAATTGGTTATTACTATTCTAATATCTGATGAATTCTTTTGTACGGTTCTAATGTATCTTGTTCTCGAGCTCTGTAAACCAAAGCTCTGATACCAAACTGACACGGCCTGAACTTTCCCGGTAAGGAAAGCCCGGATTGCGTTGAGTACAAGACGAATCAGAACGCAAACAGAAGAACATTTCATTGTTTATTACAACAATTCCATCAGAATACAAGAATATAAAGAGTATGAATAAATACAATACACCATAAAAATATCAGAGGTTTAGATTACATTTAAATACATAGCAGCGGAAAAATAATACAACACACAACTGAAAGAAATACACGGATACAAAGCTTTCCGAGTATCGTTCCAGCTGTAAACCAGGATCCTGTGAATATAAATCTGCAAAACCAAAACTACTAGCTTTCCGTGTGGAAAATAGGGGCACCCAGAGTTTTGGTTAAAACAATAAACTCTAGGTCAGTCATGTGACTGGTGTGAGAACTAAAACAGTTATTAATCATTATTTTTAAAGTTAGGTAAATCAAGGGACCACGCCGTATAACACGGAACGAGTTTCCTCCCAAGGACATAAAACAAACAGCGTAATGCTAAATAAAGAAAAATGAAGCTACTATAAGACCAAGGTCTCATCACATAATGCAACGCAAGCCGAAGGATAGGTTTTTACCTTATAATAGCCAAGAATGCTTGGTACGTGAAATTTCATATTTTATTATTACTATAAGTGAAGAAAACAACTTCAATCATAATATATAAATCATAGACGGCATAAGTGACCCATACCACTATGTCGCCGTACTAGGCTGTACAAATAAAACTGAAAGATCACGTATTGGAAATTGGATTCCATCATGAGTCGAGGAAAGGGGCAATCTCCTCTCCGATTCGAGACACTCTAGCAAATGTCCCAGGACCACTCACATCAATCCTTGGATCTTCAGGGCCGGTCCTCTCTTACTTTTGTGGATTAGTTATTCCTGAACACACATTTCCCGGTCCTAACAGACCGATATCCGAGGCGCCTCGCATTCCAACAACCACACAGGTGAAAAGTATATAAATGTCGGCTGGTTTAAGCACTGACACAACCACTAGCTAGAAAGAAACTTCGTGCTCTCCCTGCAGTCACTATCGCGTTTTTGACTCATATGGAGGTGTGAGGCTCGCGAATTCACGCTATACACAATGCTATGCCACACAGGCTGTGCTTTGATCATGAACCACAAGACTTTGCTTTTCAACAGAAGCCTTGATCATCTGCCACTTAGGCATGTCACACAGGCAATTCACTCCATGCGACTGATGTCCATCGATATACAACCTCTGAGCTCGTACGTCTCAGAGAAGGACGTTAAGCAAGAGAATAAATTCTCCGCCGCCAAACAGACGTATATTTAATAGAGATCAATCAGTAAAGAATAAAATCCAATGTCCGACACACAGTCCATTTACAAGTTCGTTCTGGGTCTGAATGAAACCGGAGGCACTATCCTCGCATATCCATCGATCTCCAAGTACGTTTGGACGATCACCAACTGATTCCCTCCTCTTGGGTGTACAGCCCAATCAAGATCATCAGTAATCACCCAAACGATGTGAAGACTTCCAGTCTTCAACCACCGTCTTCATTTTCGACTTATCGACGAATCGGTTATTCAGAATGGGTATAAACCCGGCCTTTCCAAATAACCCGTGTATATAATAAACAAATGTTACACAAACCCAACATACGTCTCATTCCAATTCACAATATTCTTTTATTCAAATTTCACAATATTCTTCTAAATTTATTCTTTAATCTTCCTTTGGAAATCATTTCAAACCGTATTATGGTTTTCCAAACTAGTCTGGATTGGCGAACCACACCGAAGTAATTATTTATTTTATTTTCCAATCCCAACCTATTCATCCAATGGAGCAAAACTGGTAATACTCCATATCTAACACCACGGTGTTATCGGTAAATATTAATTACCATTTCACGTTCAAATCTAATCAAAGATTTAACTATCGCTTTGGAGCAAAACTGGTGATACTCCATTCTCGATCTTTTCAATCTAATTAAAGATTCATTAAAACTCCACTTAGTTTTAATCTTCCCACTAATCAATATCATGTCTTTCACTAGGTTAAAGAACCAATGTCACCTAAAACACGATTCACGATAAACCCAAAATCACTTTCTATTGTTAATCGGGTTAATGAACAGGTGTTATTCAAAACACCACTCACGATAAACCCCAAAAACCAATTCAAATTAAATTCCAATTAAATACTAATTAACTGGAAAATTTCACTAAATCTTAAATAAAAGATTTATTCTTTTCTAAACTGGGTTCAAGAACAGTGTTATTTAAGACGCCATTCACGACGAACCCAAAATCCCATTTGATATTAAATACAATGCTCTGAGTAGAAAATATACCATCTTATATTCAATATCAAATTCTGAAACCAACAAATATCGTATTGGAAATAATGATATAAATATATCTTTCAAATTTCCACAACCATATCTGTATAATCAGGAAATCCAACGTCGAAATATTCCAAAGACAATTTCGATTCAAATCCATTCCAATTCAATTATTGGAAATTCTGGTTATTTTCAAAACCATTTAAAATCTAGTTCAAAACTAGTTCATTTTGATAAAAATATATTTTTATCCTTTCAAATTTGGAATTTTTCATCCCAGTTCTTTCCAATTCATATATTATGATTTTACACAAATTATTAATATTTTTAATAATTTTATCAAGGCCCGTACATTCGGTTTCCATCAATGGCCATCGAACTGCACTTACAATGACCTTTTCCAAATTTGATTTGTACATAACTCCAAATCCAACCGTTAGATTTCAAATTTATAATATTCATTGAAAGCTCTTTTCGATACGAACCCAAGGTTCCGGTTTCAGGAGAATCCGACGGTCGGATCTTCCGCAACGTCAATTCGAAGTCAATGGTCGAAATTCGCGAACTGCCGCGGCGCGGCGCTTTCTATTCAGGCCATTATATATATATATATATATATATTATATATATATATATTTCGTCGATTTCCTTTTAAAACGTATTTTATAAATCGTTTTAAATTCGTTTTTGAAACGATTTCAACTTCATATTCAATTTCGAGTCAAAATTGAATATTCCACATCATCGATATACAAATGATAATATTTTCAAAACGTTATATTTTGAAATCACTTCTTTTTCTATATTCATTATAAAAACTAATATAATCGATATAAATATCGTTAGGGTCAAATGGCGCATCTCTAATCAACACGGCTTTATATATTTCAATAACTTCGTTATTCTATTCAACAAATGAATATTTATTCTATTCAACACAAGAATCTATATTTCTTTCAACACATGAATATTTATTTTTCTTTCAACACATGAATATTCTCAACACATGAGCATCGTCAACACATGACTATATTTGTTATTTAATATATTTTATAAAATTATAATAAAGATGTAAATTTTGTTGTTTAAAATATTTTACTCAACGCATGATATTTTCAATACATGAATATTCTCAACACATGAGCATCGTCAACACATGACTATTTATTCTATTCAACACATGAATCTTTATTTTATAATATTCTTTATTTTCCCAATTGGAATGAGGCCCAATCAATTACCATATAATGTTAATTATATGGATTCCATACAATACATCTATATAATAGCAATGATAAATAATCAACCATCATCCAAAGTGCACCACACAACTATGTAAGCATTAAATATAAATAATTAACGCTTACACAGTCTGTCGACCAATCGATCGACATACAATTAAATAATTGGGATTAGCGTACGCCAAATATCATCCCAACACCCGTGTGGGGTTTCAATCCATAAACACTGAATATTATTCGTGCAGTTGGGCGACGTGTAAAATTTATCGTCCCAATCAATATTCTTCAAATAGGTGTACATAAACAAACCGTTCGGTTTGTAAATGAATATTTATTTATTCACATTCACGTTAAAAATTATATTTTTAACGATAATTAATTTATTTCAACACATGAATATTTTTATTTTCTATTTCACAGCAACATCACAAACAAACTCTACAACACATCAAATAAGCATACAAGTCGTCCATGGTCTGTGGACGACGGGTGTCGGGTGCTGCTAAGCATCGTCTGCATCCTAGTATATAATTTTAACTAGAAATCAAGATTTAAAGTGAGAAGTTCTCACCGATAACTAAACCAATGCCATGACTCTTCATATGTAGAAATCTTCGTCGTGCTCGCCTTTTGTCACTTTCATTGTCCATAGCCACTACATAAATAAAAATCACATTTTTATATTGTTGCTATGTATATAAAAATCACATTTTTATAATCACTCTATATGGATAAAAATTCTATTTTTATATCGCTACTATATAGATAAAAATTCTATTTTTATCTTGCTAGTAATATAATAAAAATTATATTTTTATTACTCTACATGAATAAAAATCACATTTTTATTCTTCCTATGATATAAAGATCGAATTTTTATTATCTATATAATATAAAAATCATATTTTTATTCGCTTTTCAACCAAATACAAAATCCTATCTTTTCATATAGAAAGATCTAATCTTTTCACATAGAAAAATTTAACCTTTTTGAAGTTAGAAACCGATCCTTCCATATGTTAAAAATCATTTCTTTAATACGTTAAAAATCTCACCTTTACAATGTTAAACATATCGCCTTTACACATTGAAAAATATACACTTTTTATAAATCAAAATTAAAACTTTATAAATTAAAAACCATATCCTTACATATAAAACCATGCTATATATATAACGTTATTTATATGTTAATAAAAATCAGATTTCTAAATAATTAACTTAAATAAAAACTCACCGCATTCATCAATCTGAGGGAAGGAGGGTCGGAGTTGGTGGCTGAGGGTGGTGGAGAGGCGGCGGCTTGCGGTGGTGGGCCTGGCGGTGGTTTACAGCGGAGGAGAGAGAAGGAGGGGTTGCGGGTTTGGGGATTGGAGGGGGGGCTCAGCGGTCGAGAAAGAGGAGGGGGGCTCTGTCGGCGGCGGCGCCACCAGGGGGCGCGAGGCCGAACTTCGAAGGGGGGTTTAGATCTGGGGCGTCGTTTTCTTTTTTCTTTTTTTTTATTTCTTGAATGAATCTGAACGGGCGGGGGGGAGGGGTGTGAGATAATAGAGAGTAGGGGTGAGGTTTTTTTATTTATTTAATTATTTATTTCAAAAAGGTACTTTTTATTCTGACCTCGAAACGAGACCCACCGCCTGTCGTCCATAACTATTTACCCCCATTCTGAACACAATGGGATATGTATCGTAGGCAGTGTGACGGCCCGCCCCGCACCAGCCTGTATTTCCTCCGAAAGTGCGATGTACACATGCCTGACTAGCACGAGACGGTCGTCAGAAGAAAGGAAAGAAGGGAACGAACTAATCAAGAACCTGTAGAATGTCTCACAGCACATGGAGTAAAATATAATAATAACAACATACTTGATCTTCAACAACATAGGGAGAATACTATATATATTACGTGGAAGCCTCCTGCTCGTCTCCGGATCATCTACCCGTGCATCACCAGCTAACCTGTCTCTAGTCTGCTCGTGTGAGCACCAAGAGTAATAAGAGGAGACATAAAACTCTGGGTCATACATAAAGCCTGGTATGAGCGATAAGCATCTAAACAGACCAATAACAGGTATACTAAACCATACTTGAACCTGGACCTGCAACCAAAGAGTTAGTACCACATACCATACAGTACTCTAAGGTGCCATAATAAATAGTGTAAAGAATACGGGGGTGGGGTGTGCATGTCATAATGATAGCAAACAAATCATCCATAACAACCATCCTCACATCTCTCACTCAGTGCGTAAAGCATACGATGTCCACCACTGTCAATCACTAGACCCGTCGAAGTAGTGACGAAGTTCAACTTGTACAACTACTGCTACTACCAAGCTTACCACATGGAGTCATGACCAAATCTTTACAAATGACCCCACTTCATTGGTTTATAGCCCTTTAGTCGTACCTAGGCCATTTCAGCCCTGAATCCGTTCACGTACTTCCCATACATAGTGATCCAAAGTCATAAACATCGACTGCCCCTTGGCACACGTCCCGCAGCAAAGCCCAATCATGAAGTGAACTCATCGGTTCCCAACTGGATCTTGAGCTCTAACTTCCCATATTGGACTACCTTTGCATCTCGGGTTATTGGTCAATACTAGTTCGGGTCGGGTTCCCCTATTAGCCATCGGGTCGGGTCCTCTACTTTGAATTGGCTCTGTTCGTAGTCTTCCCCTGTAGCGGTTCGGTTCGGGTCCACAGCGTTGCATCGGTTCGGGTCGGGCGTCCCACTTCGGGTCGTGTCGGGTATCCTCCTCCGGGTCGGGTCGGGTGCCATCTCCCTTCCATTTCGTGCTTCTGCTCCGATCCGCTCCCTCGTTCTTCACGTGCTCCGATCCGATCCCTCCTTCTTCATCTGATCCGATCCCAGTTCAATTAGCGTGGCCTTCCCTCTTGCCAGTTCTCCCAAGTGTCAAGTTCCGATCCGAGCCCTTCGTCCCTAAGTCGATCCGATCCCCAGCTTAACCAACATGGCCTTCCTTTTTGCTAAGCCTCTTTTGTGCCAGACTCCAGTTCGGGTCGGGTTCCTTGCCCAGGTCTCCTATCCGATCCGAGCCCATATCCGATCCGATCCGAAACCCTGCACAACTTTCTGCAACTTTTTCCAGCAACTTGTTTACGCCATTCGACGACGTTTTCGACAAATCTAACTATACTAATCAATCACAAATCATCCCAAACAGTCATAGCAACATAACAAACTAACCACAAACACCAAAACAATGAATTTACATGTCAAAATGGATCAAATATACCCAAAACCCCTTATTTTCCCTAAAGCATGTTTAAGTAAAACTAATCATAGGGTTAACAGAAATTAACCAAATTAAACCAAATTTCTACCAGAGGCATAAAATATTATTTCGAATTTATAGATATTTTTCCAGAATTTATCAGTGTATAAATTCGCTAATCTTCACTAATTACCCTTAATTAACTGTAATTAGTGTCAAAACGATGCTAATCACTCACGTTGGCCACAAACGAAATTCTCAGAACTGAAACCTTGCTGATTTGGGCGAATACTGATGTCTAACAACAGCTCTAGCCTTGCTTTCATGTTTCCTCTCCTTAATTTGATGTAGATTAAGCCAAAACTTGATTAGAAAGTGATTAGAAGGTGATTTGGGTGTTGGAGGCCATTGCTAGGGTTGCAAGAAAGAAAGTGGCGGCTGGGGAATGAGGATAAGATTGTTCTGTAACTGATTTCAGCCTCCTCCTTACCGTAATCCCGAAATCCCCCATTGGGCCTAGCTGTTAATCACCATGTTAAGCCCAATTAAGCTGTTTTTCACCATCTGAAACTTGTTTCAGCCATATCTCCCAAACGGTGAGTCCGTTTGGCTAATGTGACCACTCTACGGAATTGTAAACCATCATCCGGAGCCAATGGAAGTGTTTTCAGGTCAAAATTCCTTTCCAGTCAAAAGTTATGGCCAAAACAGTACCAACTAGGGGTAAAATGGTCATTTAAAAATCGGGAAAAATCATGAACATGGGAAATGACCCCAATAGTAGTCTCCCAAAGTTACATGACCATACAACTTCATATGTGAAAGAAATAAATATTCTACGGTCCTATGATGCGTAGAATACGGATCGTTACACTCTCCCCCCCTTAAGAAATTTCATTCCCGAAATTCCTTAACCCAAAACATACAAAAGATCCCGCATGCCTAACAGCCACATACAACAACCAAACATGCAAAGCAAGCAAACAAGCCTATCCTAGCATGCGGAAAACTAAATCGAAGTCAAAATCTTACCAGGCAAAGAGTTCTGGGTATGTCTTCCTAATGTTCTCCTCTGTCTCCCAAGTACAATCATTCTCGTCCTCGCTCCACTGAACCTTGACTAGCTTCACCGCCTTCCTTCGAAGTTGCTTCATGTCGTGCTCGACAATACGGGCCGGCTTGCGGTTCCCAACCGCCTCGGGTTCTACTTCGAAGTCCTCTAACTGATCAGGTGAAATAGTCATATTTGGGTTGTGAACGAACTTCCTTAATTGGGAAACATGAAATACGTTGTGAACTCCCACCATCTTCTCTGGTAAGTCAATTCTATATGCCAAATTCCCGACTGGTTCAAGAACAGGGAATGGGCCAACAAATCTTGGTGCTAACTTGCCTCTCCTGCCAAATCGTATCACGCTCTTCAACGGAGAAATCTTGACAAACACCAAGTCACCAACGGAGAATTTTAAGTCTCTTCTCCTCTTATCAGCATAACTCTTCTGCCTATCTTGGGCAGCTTTCATTCGTTGTTGAATGTTCTTGATTTTATCTGAAGTTTCCCTCACCACATCTGGTCCAAGCATAAACTTCTCGCCAGTCTCTATCCAACATGATGGTGAGTTGCACGGTCTTCCGTACAAAGCTTCAAACGGAGCCATACCGATACTGGATTGGTAGCTATTATTATATGCAAACTCTACTAGATGTAAATGGTCATCCCACGATCCACCAAAATCCAGTACACAAGCTCTCAAGAGGTCTTCCAAAATACGATTCACCCTCTTCGTCTGACCGTCGGTCTGAGGATGATATGCGGTACTGAGATGTAACTCTGACCCTAAAGCCTCTTGTAAGCTCTTCCAAAACCCACTAGTGAACGAGTCTCGGTCACTCACAATGCTTTTAGGTACTCCATGGAATCTCACTACCCACTTCATATACAATTCTGCCAACTTGGCTGCCGTTCTAGTCGATTTGACTGGTATGAATCTTGCACTCTTAGTCAATCGGTCCACGATTACCCAAATGCTATCATGTCCCGATCTAGTCCATGGTAAACCATCGATGAAATCCATCGAGACTTTCTCCCATTACCATTCGGGAATTTCTAATGGCTGTAACAACCCACTAGGCTTCTTTTGCTCGGCTTTAACTAACTAGCAATTCATGCATTTGGATATAAACCTCCCAATGTCTCTTTTCATCCCTTCCCAGTAGTAGGTCTGCTTCATGTCTCGATACATCTTGTTACCACCGGGGTGTATAGTCAGTTTTGAGTGATGACATTCTCTAAGCACTTCATCTCTCAATCCATTGACATTGGGTACAACTAGTCTTCCATCCTTTCTAAGCCATCCATCTCGATCAAGCCCATACTTGTTCATCTCCTCATCGATACCCATCTCTAACTTGGAGATGATTTCCAATAGGTTAGGATCGTCCCCCTGACTAGAGCCGATCCGCTCAATCAAAGTGGGTCTGACCGTCAAACTTGCTAACATTTCTGGATTCAATTCGCACTTTGGTCTGAAATCAAACCCCACGATATACTCCAGTTGCTTCCATTCAAGAAACATAGCCTCTAAACTGGCATGTCTCTTACTCAATGCATCAGCCACCGCATTGCCCTTTCCCGGTGTATATGCGATGTCAAAATCATAGGAAGCCAAGAATTCTAACCACCTTTGTTGCCGGAGATTTAGATCCTTCTGGGAGAAGAGATACTTCAACGACTTATGGTCTGTAAACAACTCAAATCTTTTCCCCAAGAGATTGGTCTCCACATCTTTAACGCGAACACGATCGCTGCCAATTCCAAATCATGGGTAGGGTATCTTCTCTCGTGCGGTTTCAATTGCCGACTTGCATAAGCTACAACCCTACCGCCTTGCATCAATACAGCACCCAGTCCGGTACCACAGGCATCCGTGCATACCGTCATCTCTTCATTCCCCTTAGGAATGACTAACACTGGTGCGCATGTCAACTTGTCCTTTAGACTCTTGAATGCATTCTCGCACCTTTCATCCCAGACAAAAGCTTGATTCTTCTTGGTCAACTGGGTCAATGGTGCTGCTATCTTGGAGAAACCTTGGATAAACTTACGATAATATCCAGCTAACCCCAAGAAACTTCTTACATTTGTTGCATTCTTGGGCGTAGGCCAATCCTGTACCGTAGCCACCTTCGCCGGGTCCATGGCAATACCATTCCCTGAAACAACATGGCACAAGAACCTCACTTCCCTCTTCCAGAAGTGACACTTAGAAAACTTTGCTTTCAATTGGTGTTTTCTCAACACCTCCATCACTATTCTTAAATGTTCCTTGTGTTCTTCCTCTGTCCTCGAGTAGACCAAAATATCATCAACGAACACAAGGACAAACTTATTCAACTGATCTCTGAATACCCTATTCATAAGATCCACAAAATATGTTGGGGCATTGGTCAACCCGAATGGCATGACCAACCACTCATAAAATCCAGACGGCGTCCGAAATGCCGTTTTAGCTATACTCTCAGCTTCCACTCTAAGCTGATGAAAACCTGTCGCGAGATCCAACTGAGAAAATACTCTCGTGCCACTCAACTGATCGAACAAATCATCTATCTGCGGTAGAGGATACTTGTTCTTCCTCGTCACTTTATTCAACTCACGGTAGTCTACACACAAACGAAGGGAACCATCCGCCTTGGTAGCAAACACAACTGGTGCTCCCCATTCAGAAACACTCCTTCTGATAAATCCCTTCTTCAAAAGATCGCTGACTTGCACCTCGAGCTCTCGCTGCTCCCTTGGTGCCATACGACGAAGTGGCATCACTATAGGCCTGACATCTTTTACCAAATCAATACGGAACTCAATCTCTCGGTGTGGTGGAAGCCCTGTCACTTCTTCGAAAACATCCGGATACTGGCCAACCATGGGCAAACCTGACAACTCACTATGCGGAATGTCGAGGGAATTTAGAAAACTAGCCAATACCCCCTCACTGGGTAGACCACCAAACACTATCCTCCGCCCATCATCCGCTCTAGATGTCACCAAAAAGCCCTCACAGTCTACCACCACCCCGTACCTATGGAGCCAATCTACTCCCAAAATAATGCCAAACCCAGTAAAGCCCAAACCAAAGCAATCACAAACAAACATGCATCCATGACTCGATAAGACCACATTACGACAAATCATGTTAAGGCTAGTCGAACCACCAATCGGGTTCGTCACTACTAAAGGTCTATCGACAATCTCGGGCTCTAATCCCAACCTATCTACCAGGTCACTAGATATGAAAGAACTGGAAGCTCCGGTATCAAACAAAACTCTAACAGGAACATCATAAATAGAAAGCATACCTTGAATGACGACATTCTTTCCCTTCTCCGCCGCAGTTGGGGCATTCGACGAAGAAGGAATAACATTAAGGGCGTAGGCTTTCACCATTTGCTTTTCTTTAGGGGGTTGCAGACACTTGTCCTTGTGATGTCCCATTTGGCCACAGTTGAAGCACTTCCTGTCCGCTGGCTTGGCCCGACAATTACTAGCATAATGGCCCTTCTTACCACAGCTGAAGCACTCAACATCTTGCTTATTCCTTTTCTTCTGGCCATCCTTAGTCTGATTCTGCTTCCTCTTATTCTGGGAACCACCCTTGCCTCCACCACTTGCTTGTGGCTTTGGCTCATCTGCGGATGCAACCTCAGTCTTCAGCTTAGGGTAGAGACTTTCTGATCTCAATGCTTTCCCCACAATCGATTCAAACGTCTCATCGATGTGGTTAATAAGCCTTTCCCCCAAGTACTGATCCAAACCAGTTATGAATTTCTCGTTCTTCTTCTCGGCAGTATCAATAAGAGATAACCCATATTTTGACAAAGTGTCGAATTCAGTAATATACTCCGAGACAACTCTGCCATTCTGCTTGAGCTCCAAGAATTTCTTAAACAGCACTGACTTCTGAGCAGCTGGAATGAACTTCTCGCTAAAGCGAGCCTTAAACTGCTCCCAAGTAATCTGATCTTCGGGAGTAGCTGCCTTTATAGCATTCCACCAATTCGTTGCCCGCCCTTGCAGCTGACGGGACGCTAGCTTTCTCTTCATCGCATCCTCGATACCCAAATCCTCGAAGATACGTTCGCAACTATCCAACCAATCCTGAACATCCGTAGCCGACTCCGTTCCATGGAACGGCTTCCCACCGAGACTAGTATAATCCTTATTCAGCTTGGCAAAGTCGACTCTCGGCGCCTGCACTATTGGACCACCACCATTTCCACCATTGGGAGCTGCCCTCTGTACATCCCTAAGCATCTCTCTCATGAGGTCAGTAAACATCGTCCTCATGTTAGCAGCATTCCCATTATTGGCCCCTCTATCGGTACCTCTAACATATCGGCTCATCATCAATCTGTAAAGGGAAACGATTAACGACTCCATAGTGGTGCTAGTGCAGCACGATTTCATTCTTACAATTATCTGCTTTATATGGTTAAATTAGGTTTTCTTAGGATGTCTAAATCTGAATTAAACATATGTGACTAGATCTAGGGTTAATTTAACGTACTACATATGATTTGATCCCAATTTTCCCATATAATCTGTAGTTTCCGAATGAGAGATATCTATCACTCACCAAATCTAAGAACCAACGCAATACCAATGAGATCAGATCTGTACAACGTTGAAAACCCCCAAAATTGATGCAATTTGACGTGATCTGATCATCCTTGATCATGATCTAGCCATTAAACATAATCTATGATGAATTAGAATGAATAGGATGAAGAAATTAAGGATTAGGTCGAACCGGAGAATCACAGATCGCCCAACCTAATGTTTGAATGAAGATAAAAAATCAAATTCTCTCCCCAAATCCCCTCTATTTATAGCTGCAAGTCATTGGCAATAAGGGCTCGACTAAACAACCTATAAGCTGCTAATTAATCTGCCTAACAGAAGTTGAAACTTGAAACAACGATTCCTTCCAAACCGCTAAATCAAATCTTTCATGTGACCACTCCACGGAATCATAAACCACCATTTTGATCCAATGGGATTGATTTTAGCACATGATTCGATCCCTATCAGAAGTTATATCTAAAACAATATTTGTAGGACAAAATGATCACAAATTGTAATAACCCGGAAATTCTGAGCCAATTTAAAATTTTTATTTTGGCAATATTAATGAATTTTGATTATTTAAAATGAATTATTTTAAATAATAACAATGAGAAATTTATTTTGAATAGAACCAGAACGTATATATTTATTTGAACCGTCGTTAGAAAATAAATATTTATTTTAATTATAAAAGGAATTGAAAATGGCGCGGTAGTTCGAAAATTCGATTTTAAAGTTCAAATGAATGTATAGGATTCAAAATAAACCGGATTTTCAGAAGAGTCGCTATGGAATTCTGGCCCTTAAAAATGGAAATTTTGCAAACGACCTCGGTTTTCGACGAAACCACTTTTGTTGGGTCCGTGATGTCAAGTTATTGCTAGGTTTCAAAATTCGTAATTTTTTGAATCAATGTGTGAGCATGGCGAAGGAAAATGCGTTTGACCAGTTTTATTTGAATTTAATCGACTGGAAAATGAACATTTTTCCAACGATCTCAGAATTTGACGAAATTAGTTTTGTTAGGACCGCATCGTCAGTACGAAGTTAGAAATAATTTTTCGAGAATTTTTAGAGTCCATATGTCACCCCAGTAAATTGAAATGCGCATTCAAATTCAATATATAGATTTTGTAACACCCCGTAAATTCTATAACTGTGAAATTAACAAATTAAAGTATAATTAATTTGAAATCAAAGAACTAAGGGAAACGGGGTACGCCATTGCGTTCGTCTCGGAAAAATACGCGAAATAGAGTCCGAGTTTTCGAAAAACGGAGTCTGTATGAAGAAGATATGGCCTTCGGAAGTTTGAGAATCAAGTTTAAATTCAAACAGAATAAATCAGGTTTAAATTCGAAAATGGGGCCCAATGGGCCAGGGCGGAAAAACACCCGCCTGACCCACCAAGTCGACTGGGCTGTCGACCTGGTCTAACCAGGTCGACAGGCCTGTCGACAGGGCTGTCGACAGGGGTGTCGACCTGGTCCAGACCCAGGTCGAGCCCAGTCTAACCCGGCTGGCCTATTCTCTATGTGGTCGATTTTCTGTGGTCTGCTTTGTCACTAGGGCTAGGTGGAAAGTTTTAATTGGTCTCTCCTTAGAATGAATGGCTACGATCAATCCAAGCAACATCAAGGGTCCTAATCAGTTCCTAACCTCTATATAAACAACCCTAGACAAACCCTAATCTATTCATTCAAAATTAAGAACGTAGCCGCCATGTTGCTGAGGAACGACTAGAGGTAGCCACCAAATTGGAGAGAGGATTAGGAGGAAGATTCTAAAGCTTAAAGAGACCTAAATCAAATCAATTCAACAAAGGAATCATATCTCTTAATTAGAGAATTCATCACACCATTGTAAGTAGAGTATTACTTTGGTATGAATAAACAATTGTGTTGGTTTGTATGCTTGAATTGTGGCAATAAAGTTATTCATATTTGTGCGTTCTTATCAATTTGAAATATTATATACGTTTGGATATTCTTGAATTATGTTATTCATGTTATAAAGAACTACATGCGGTAGTTCTATGCAAGTATACGTTTGGGATATTTCGCAAATTATGTAATCCATGTTGAAGCTACATGTATGTAGTTGATTTAAATTTATGCAAGTTTGGGGTTTTGCTACTATGCCATCATGATGTATATTTTTGTGCATAAATCATTTTGTAAGTAATTAGAACAAGTTTGGTTATTATAATCCATAGGAAATTATGTTGAGAATTTGGCATCATGTATTAAGCCATGCTTTTGTACTAGAAAACCTATTTGCAAACTTATGAATATGGCTAGGCTATGAATGATATTTGGCATAATTGAAATCCATAATTAAGTCTATCTTGTTTACAAGAATTATATGATGACATATGTGGTACATGGCTAGGTTAGGTTCAAAAAGTCCCTTTTGTAAGTTTACATGACTAAAGTAAGAATCATGATTTCATGTTAGAAATATTTATGCCATGAACAAATTTAACTATACTTATGCCATGCTTATGTTTTGCTTATGTTAGAAATATTTATGCCATGCTTATGTTTGACATTATGCCATGCTTATGTTAGAAAATTTATGCCATGCTTATGTTTGACATTATGCATAAATAAAAGTATAGGCTCATGTTGTAGTTAGGACTATGGGTCAATAATGATACCCAATTTAGACTCTTATCTCAACTACAAGTTCACATGCTTTGATTCATGTCACCTATGCTTTATGACCAAAGTATATGTCACTACTATGCAAGTACACCAGTCTCTATTTTGTATTCCCAACGTCATATTACAAGTTCATACGCTCACCTTCCCCTTTTTGTGTATGTAATCACGCCATAAGCCTCCCCTTTTCGCATGGCTAAATTGGGCTTTAAAAGGCTAAGCTCAATATATATAATAAACGGACGTGTAAACCGGGGGAAAATAACGTTGGGTTAAAATTACTAATGAATGAAAATATAAAATAGAAGGGCCCAAGTTCAAGTATGGGTTGGGCCCATGATTGGTGTAACCTTTACACCATTAACTTAATAATGGGCCGCAAATATTTACATATAAATAAAGAAGAAAGACAAAATATGTAAATGTAGGACATACGATGTGTTTAACCCGAGGTTGGATTGAGTTGTGATGTAAACCTGCCCGGAACCGCCCGGCTGTCCAGTAGTCACAACAATACCTATCCAATGTGGGAGGTTAAACATGGAGCCCAGCAAGGACCCGAGGTTAGATTGAGTTGTGGCGTAAGACTGCCCGGAACCAAACGGCAACAGGCAGCCACAACAATACCTGTCTAATGTGAGAGGTCAGGGCCTTAATAAGACAATTAAGGCTGAGTCAGGATTGTTAGGATTAAGTGAACTAAAGACTTAATCAAAATGGAACATGCTAAATTAAACGGACTGGTGGGGGGTTAGGTTAGAAAACACTTAACCAACTTAGCATGTTGGCTAGAGATAGAAAACCTAGTAACGGAGGACCCTTTTCAGCAGTAACCCTAGAAGGCGTATCAGGATACCCTGAAACTAGGCGGGGTGGGGCACGATTACTGGGCTGATTGTAAGAGGTCAAAGCGACGGCGGTGGTGTAGCAGTGTAGGTTCTAACGGGGTGCGGGCGTGCACACACTCCGGCGCAGAAAAATAAGGCACTGGGCACCAGTAGCATACCTGTGCACTCTAGGGTTGTGTCGGGCCGCCACCATGGGACTTGATACACCCCACGGTGGGACCAGCATAGGTAACTACAAACATCGGGGGCCGTAAGACACATGTAACCATGCGAGTAGGAGCCGATCATCATAGAATGGATCACATCACCCTGATTGTGGGGTGCCAGTTGGAAACTAGCTTATATGGGTTCAGAGATCAACATGGGGTACGATAGTATATTCGACCCTAGACAACTTAACCAAGTTTATAGTGCATGCCCACTTCTTGTTTATACTTATCATACCCAGTTCTTTATTCATAGACAAAATAGTACTAGACTTACTCAGGCTTTATGTCTGACTCTACTTTTCTTTCGTCTTCTTTCTTCCGTTTCCCCCCCCCCCCCCAGGTACTCAGGGAGGGAACACAGCAGCTTGACCAACCTCAACATCCTGTTTGAAGAAGAGAAATGTATTGCTTGGACTTTCCTGTTTTGAACTATGGCTTTGGACAATCCACTATGGGGCTTTTACAGTTTATCTATGTTTTATTTATGCTTCTTTAAATAATGTACTCAAGACAGATTATGAAAGTGTTATGTTATGTTTTTGGAAAGGATGTTGTTGTAACACGTATTTGACTTTATGAAATAAAGTTTGTTGTTCTTCCGCTGTTTACAAATATGTGTTCTTATATCTGTCTTGTATATCTGTGACTTGTACTTATAAACCTCCACCATAATTAGGGCATTCCCTTTGAGAGTGACCCTAACGGAGGTGGGGTGTTTCACTTGGTATCAGAGCATAGGTTTACCAGATAAGATAAAAAGTTTTGAAAATTTATTTTCAAAAAGGAAATTTAAAGAAGCATTTTTAAAAGATAAAAATATTATTTTATTTTAAAAAAGGCAAAGTCCACTCCCCAAAGCCATAGGTACTATATCTTATCCTTCGTTTTGAATCTATCCTTTTTGTTTCAGCATGTCCCAAGAACTTAACTTGCCGGAAGGGGTACCAATACCTGGTTGGTTTAGACGGTTCTTAGAAGCAAGGGCCACTCAGCCAGGTCCTACCGTTCCTCCTCCCCCAGCTGAAGGAAATCATCCAGCTGCAGCAGCACCTTTTCCTCCACCTCCTCCTCGGGGAAACACTTTTGCTAAGATATGTAAAGATTTTAAAGCTATGGGAGGAAGGGATTTCCATGGAACTGAGTCCTTCGTAGCAGCTAGGAATTGGCTGAAAGAAACGGAGGACCTATTCATCATCTTTGAGGTAGAGGATAGACAAAAAGTACAACTGGCGGTGTGGCTATTGAAGGGCGAGGCTTCCTACTGGTGGGAGGTCACTAATGCTGAAAGACCAGTGGAGACATGGGAGGACTTTAGGGCAAGGTTTGAGACCAAATTTCTCTCAGATGCGGAAAGGAGTTTGCAGTTGGAAAAATTCTTATTTCTTAAACAAGGAGACAAGACTGTCAGAGAGTATGTGAATCAATTCGATGAGCTGGCTAGGTTTGGGCTTGACCTAGTCAACACCCCGCACAAGAAGGCTCTCCGTTTCGTCAAAGGGTTAAATGAGCCATTACACAGTTTGGCCATGACCCATATACCCATGGGAGCCACGTATGAAAGATTGGTGCAAATGGCATTGCTGAATGAAGAGGATAAGGGCAAGAAGAAAGAGGGTTTGCAGCCTAAGAAGACGGACTTTAAGAAGGGCGGGAAAGGCAACAAAGAGAAAAGGAAGTGCAATTTCTGTGGCAAAGTGGGGCACTTAGTAAAGGACTGCCGGAAAAAGAAGGCCAAGGAGAATGGTGGGTGCTTTTCATGCGGTGAGACAGGCCACAGGGCTAAGGACTGCCCAAAGAAACGAGGACAGGGGCAGAGGACTGGATCCACCCCAGGGGCACAGGTTCATGTGCTGGAAGCGCCACCTTTGCAACAGCGAGGTACAAACACTTCTGTAGAAAGTGTAGTTTATCTTTATGATCACCCCGTTCGCACTTTATTTGATTCTGGCGCATCACACTCCTTTATCTCGTCTGCTTTAGTAGAATCTCTGCACCTAAAAACTAGTATGGTAGAGGACCCCTTAATTGTTTCAAACCCAATTGGGGGCCCAGCTCATTTGTCTATGATCTGTTTGGATTTGAAAATTTCTATCCTAAGTGTTGAATTTCAATGTAGTGCCTTTGTTTTGGGCTTTTCGGGGTATGGTTTGATTTTGGGTATGGATTGGCTATCCAGTAATGGGGCCATCCTTGATTGTGAGAAAAGGGTTGTTAGGCTCCTAACCCAGCTCGGTAATACTTTGGAAATTTCTTGTAATCCCTCGTATGCGGTTATGCTTAGTTATCTTGAATCGCTAGATGCCTCTGTTGAAAATTTGCAATCAGTTAGAGTGGTCCGGGAATATCCGGATGTCTTCGAAGAGGTGAAGGGCTTGCCTCCGAAGCGGGAAATAGACTTCCGCATATATCTTGTAGATAATGCAAAGCCCGTTGCGTTGCCCGTTAGACATATGGCTCCACGAGAAAGAAAAGAGCTCAGTAAACAGATTAAAGAGCTTCTAGAAAAGGGGTTCATTAGGAGGAGCATCTCAGAATGGGGCGCTCCAGTGGTGTTCGCTACAAAGGCGGATGGTTCACTCCGTCTATGTGTTGACTATAGGGAGCTCAACAAGCTAACGAAAAAGAATAGGCATCCTCTCCCTAGAATTGACGATTTATTTGACCAGCTTGTAGGAGCGTCTGTTTTCTCCCAACTCGATTTAGCAACCGGTTTTCATCAGCTAAGGGTGGCTGAAGATAGCATCGATAAAACGGCGTTCAGAACCCCAGACGGCTTCTTTGAATGGCTTGTCATGCCTTTCGGCTTGACAAATGCACCTGCTTACTTCGTGGACCTGATGAGTAGGGTATTTAGAGATTTCCTCAACAAATTCGTTGTGGTCTTCGTAGATGATATCCTTATCTTCTCAAAGAGTGAAGAGGAACATGCTCAGCACTTAAGGGCAATCATGGAAACTTTGCGAGTCCACCAACTAAAAGCCAAATTCTCCAAATGCCACTTTTGGAGAGAAGAGGTGAGGTTCCTTGGGCACATAGTATCCAAACAAGGGTTAGCGGTCGACCCTGCGAAGGTAGTGGCGGTACAGGATTGGAAGACACCAAGGAATGCAACTGAGGTCCGAAGCTTCCTAGGACTAGCAGGTTTCTATCGAAAAATTCGTAAGGGATTTTGCGAAAATCTCAGCTCCGCTCACGAAATTGACTAAGAAGAATCTAGTGTTCAATTGGGACTTGGATTGCGAGTTTGCTTTCCAACGACTGAAAAGGGCTCTTACAACAGCCCCAGTTTTGACGCTGCCAGATGGGAGCAAGATGTTCACTGTTTATACGGATGCATGTGGGACAGGTCTAGGCGCCGTCTTAATGCAAGAAGGAAGGGTAGTAGCTTATGGCGGGAGGCAGTTGAAGGTGCACGAAAAGAACTACCCAACCCACGATCTTGAGTTAGCCGCCATCGTCTTTGCACTCAAGTCTTGGCGACACTATCTCCTAGGTGAGAAGTTCGAACTTTACACTGACCATAAATCGTTGAAATATCTTTTCTCGCAGAAGGATCTTAACTTGAGGCAACAAAGATGGATGGAGTTTCTTGCCTCGTACGATTTCGAAATCTCCTACACTCCGGGCAAAGGCAACGTAGTTGCAGACGCGTTGAGCCGAAAGAAATTGACCCTAAGCCCGTTGTTTGTTGAAAGACAAAGCCTAGAGTTTATAGCCAGTTTCGACTTTAGGCCCTCCTCCGATTTCGTACCAGGCTTGCTAGCATCTCTCGAAGTGCGCCCAACTTTAGTGGATTCAGTAGGGACAGCACAACGCGAAGACCCTCAACTTGTGGAAATAATTGATAGGCTAATTAGGGGTGAGACTTCAAGTCACCTCAACAGATATTCCATCGACGATAAGGGTTTGCTAAGGCGAGACGAAAGACTATGCGTCCCACAGACAAAAGATTTAGTAAAGAAGGTTCTCGAGGAAGCACATCACTCCAAGATGACGATACATCCAGGCGAGGATAAAATGTACAAAGACATAAAAAGGACTTTCTTTTGGAACGGCATGAAAAAGGACGTTGCAGAATTCGTTTCTAAGTGTATGGTGTGCCAACAGGTTAAAGCGGAACAGAAAAAGCCTGGCGGACTGCTACATCCTCTGGAGGTCCCACAATGGAAGTGGGATAGCATCTCAATGGACTTCATCAATGGGCTGCCTAGGTCTAGGAGAGGCAACACTAGCATTTGGGTAATAGTGGATAGGCTTACTAAAAGCGCCCACTTTTTACCTGTCAAAAGTAAAAGAACTGCCTCATCCCTAGCATCACTTTACCTTAAGGAAATCGTTCGACTCCATGGAATACCATCTAGCATTGTTAGTGACCGAGACCCCATCTTCACCAGCGAGTTTTGGCGGAGTCTGCAAGAAGCAGTAGGAACGCAGTTATGCTTGAGCACAGCCTATCATCCCCAAACCGACGGCCAAACAGAGAGAGTGAACAGAGTTTTGGAAGACCTTTTAAGGCTATGCGTCCTCGACTTCGGAGGGACATGGGAAGACCACCTTCCTTTGGTGGAATTTGCCTACAACAACAGCTATCAAGCAACCATCGGAATGGCGCCCTTCGAAGCTTTATACGGAAGACCGTGCCGATCGCCCACTTGTTGGTGGGAGTCTACTGATAAGCTCATATTTGGACCAGACATGATCCGAGAGACTTCAGAGAAAGTAGACTTAATACGAAGAAGGATGAAGACGGCCCAAGACAGACAAAAGTCCTATGCCGACAAGAGAAGGACCGACCTTGAATTTGAGGTTGGAGACAGAGTTTTTCTCAAGGTATCACCGCTAAGGAACGTTGTTCGTTTTGGAACCACAGGAAAGCTAGCACCAAGGTTCGTAGGTCCATTCCCTATCATCGAGAAAATTGGGAAAATGGCCTATAGATTAGAGCTACCCGAGAAGTTGGCTGGAGTCCACAACGTTTTTCACGTTTCACACCTCCGAAAATGTCTACATGAGTCTGCTGAAGTGGTAGAGCCAAATATCCTCGAAGAGGCCGAAGTGGAACGGGAAGCAACCATAAGGAGAGTTCCAACCCGCATCTTAGGAATGGAAGTGAAGAGGCTACGCAACCGCGAAGTCAAGCTCGTCAAAGTTCAGTGGAGCGACGCCGAGGGAGACGCAACTTGGGAAACTGAAGCTAGAATCCGTGCAGCCTACCCTTTTCTGTTTGAGGGTACATCCTTGATCTTTCCTTTTCCTTAAGTTGCGCTTTTATCTATCTTTTAGGGTATATTTCCTCGACCTTATCTTTTAGGTAGAAACCTTTTTGGATGAAAACATGTAATTGAAACATGTTATGTATGATGGTTGCAAGTGGTTGCAAGTGATTGCTAGTGGTTGCTCGTGGTTGCATATACACACACAATCTAGGTTTTAGATCGGCTCAGTCACTTCATATTGCATATGCATATATGTTTGCATTCGTATATGGTTGAACTGTAATGTGTTGTCATATGGATGTTGCATTTGTATTGAATGTTTGTGCACTCATGTAGAATCATGAATAGGAAAATTTGCATACATAATGGATTCATGGCACTTACATGATTCGCATTAAGGAGGTCAACTGAATCAGTAGACCGCCTGATTTTGCATTAGATAAGTACATATACACACACTTCGCATATGATCATGAAGCATTAGAAGTCTTTTAAAGACAGTGGATGCTCGTGTTTGATGAATGAGTAGATGGATGATTGGATGTTAGGATATACATTCCTCCTAACATGAAGATTTCGGGGACGAAATCCTTTTAAGTGGGGGAGAATGTAACACCCCGTAAATTCTATAACTGTGAAATTAACAAATTAAAGTATAATTAATTTGAAATCAAAGAACTAAGGGAAACGGGGTACACCATTGCGTTCGTCTCGGAAAAATACGCGAAATAGAGTCCGAGTTTTCGAAAAACGGAGTCCGTATGAAGAAGATATGGCCTTCGGAAGTTTGAGAATCAAGTTTAAATTCAAACAGAATAAATCAGGTTTAAATTCGAAAATGGGGCCCAATGGGCCAGGGCGGAAAAACACCCGCCTGACCCACCAAGTCGACTGGGCTGTCGACCTGGTCTAACCAGGTCGACAGGCCTGTCGACAGGGCTGTCGACAGGGGTGTCGACCTGGTCCAGACCCAGGTCGAGCCCAGTCTAACCCGACTGGCCTATTCTCTATGTGGTCGATTTTCTGTGGTCTGCTTTGTCACTAGGGCTAGGTGGCAAGTTTTAATTGGTCTCTCCTTAGAATGAATGGCTACGATCAATCCAAGCAACATCAAGGGTCCTAATCAGTTCCTAACCTCTATATAAACAACCCTAGACAAACCCTAATCTATTCATTCAAAATTAAGAACGTAGCCGCCATGTTGCTGAGGAACGACTAGAGGTAGCCACCAAATTGGAGAGAGGATTAGGAGGAAGATTCTAAAGCTTAAAGAGACCTAAATCAAATCAATTCAACAAAGGAATCATATCTCTTAATTAGAGAATTCATCACACCATTGTAAGTAGAGTATTACTTTGGTATGAATAAACAATTGTGTTGGTTTGTATGCTTGAATTGTGGCAATAAAGTTATTCATATTTGTGCGTTCTTATCAATTTGAAATATTATATACGTTTGGATATTCTTGAATTATGTTATTCATGTTATAAAGAACTACATGCGGTAGTTCTATGCAAGTATACGTTTGGGATATTTCGCAAATTATGTAATCCATGTTGAAGCTACATGTATGTAGTTGATTTAAATTTATGCAAGTTTGGGGTTTTGCTACTATGCCATCATGATGTATATTTTTGTGCATAAATCATTTTGTAAGTAATTAGAACAAGTTTGGTTATTATAATCCATAGGAAATTATGTTGAGAATTTGGCATCATGTATTAAGCCATGCTTTTGTACTAGAAAACCTATTTGCAAACTTATGAATATGGCTAGGCTATGAATGATATTTGGCATAATTGAAATCCATAATTAAGTCTATCTTGTTTACAAGAATTATATGATGACATATGTGGTACATGGCTAGGTTAGGTTCAAAAAGTCCCTTTTGTAAGTTTACATGACTAAAGTAAGAATCATGATTTCATGTTAGAAATATCTATGCCATGAACAAATTTAACTATACTTATGCCATGCTTATGTTTTGCTTATGTTAGAAATATTTATGCCATGCTTATGTTTGACATTATGCCATGCTTATGTTAGAAAATTTATGCCATGCTTATGTTTGACATTATGCATAAATAAAAGTATAGGCTCATGTTGTAGTTAGGACTATGGGTCAATAATGATACCCAATTTAGACTCTTATCTCAACTACAAGTTCACATGCTTTGATTCATGTCACCTATGCTTTATGACCAAAGTATATGTCACTACTATGCAAGTACACCAGTCTCTATTTTGTATTCCCAACGTCATATTACAAGTTCATACGCTCACCTTCCCCTTTTTGTGTATGTAATCACGCCATAAGCCTCCCCTTTTCGCATGGCTAAATTGGGCTTTAAAAGGCTAAGCCCAATATATATAATAAACGGACGTGTAAACCGGGGGAAAATAACGTTGGGTTAAAATTACTAATGAATGAAAATATAAAATAGAAGGGCCCAAGTTCAAGTATGGGTTGGGCCCATGATTGGTGTAACCTTTACACCATTAACTTAATAATGGGCCGCAAATATTTACATATAAATAAAGAAGAAAGACAAAATATGTAAATGTAGGACATACGATGTGTTTAACCCGAGGTTGGATTGAGTTGTGATGTAAACCTGCCCGGAACCGCCCGGCTGTCCAGTAGTCACAACAATACCTATCCAATGTGGGAGGTTAAACATGGAGCCCAGCAAGGACCCGAGGTTAGACTGAGTTGTGGCGTAAGACTGCCCGGAACCAACCGGCAACAGGCAGCCACAACATTACCTGTCTAATGTGAGAGGTCAGGGCCTTAATAAGACAATTAAGGCTGAGTCAGGATTGTTAGGATTAAGTGAACTAAAGACTTAATCAAAATGGAACATGCTAAATTAAACGGACTGGTGGGGGGTTAGGTTAGAAAACACTTAACCAACTTAGCATGTTGGCTAGAGATAGAAAACCTAGTAACGGAGGACCCTTTTCAGCAGTAACCCTAGAAGGCGTATCAGGATACCCTGAAACTAGGCGGGGTGGGGCACGATTACTGGGCTGATTGTAAGAGGTCAAAGCGACGGCGGTGGTGTAGCAGTGTAGGTTCTAACGGGGTGCGGGCGTGCACACACTCCGGCGCAGAAAAATAAGGCACTGGGCACCAGTAGCATACCTGTGCACTCTAGGGTTGTGTCGGGCCGCCACCATGGGACTTGATACACCCCACGGTGGGACCAGCATAGGTAACTACAAACATCGGGGGCCGTAAGACACATGTAACCATGCGAGTAGGAGCCGATCATCATAGAATGGATCACATCACCCTGATTGTGGGGTGCCAGTTGGAAACTAGCTTATATGGGTTCAGAGATCAACATGGGGTACGATAGTATATTCGACCCTAGACAACTTAACCAAGTTTATAGTGCATGCCCACTTCTTGTTTATACTTATCATACCCAGTTCTTTATTCATAGACAAAATAGTACTAGACTTACTCAGGCTTTATGTCTGACTCTACTTTTCTTTCGTCTTCTTTCTTCCGTTTCCCCCCCCCCCAGGTACTCAGGGAGGGAACACAGCAGCTTGACCAACCTCAACATCCTGTTTGAAGAAGAGAAATGTATTGCTTGGACTTTCCTGTTTTGAACTATGGCTTTGGACAATCCACTATGGGGCTTTTACAGTTTATCTATGTTTTATTTATGCTTCTTTAAATAATGTACTCAAGACAGATTATGAAAGTGTTATGTTATGTTTTTGGAAAGGATGTTGTTGTAACACGTATTTGACTTTATGAAATAAAGTTTGTTGTTCTTCCGCTGTTTACAAATATGTGTTCTTATATCTGTCTTGTATATCTGTGACTTGTACTTATAAACCTCCACCATAATTAGGGCATTCCCTTTGAGAGTGACCCTAACGGAGGTGGGGTGTTTCAGATTTATATTTTGATTTTGATGGAAATTGATCGAAACAGTCGAATCAGCCTGCGATACATATCCCATTATGTTTGGAATGGGGTTAATTAGCTAGGGGTGACAGTCGGTAGGTTTGATTTTGAAGTTGAATAAAAAGTCAACCTTTTATTTTTGAAATTATTAAATATAATATATATATTTTTATACATAAAGCCCCCTCCCCCCGTATACCTTTCTCCCCTAAACCAGTTTTCATTCGAAAAAAAAAGAGAAAGAAGAACGGGGAGGAGCCGCGCTCCCAGTAGCAGCACGCCGCCGCCCCTCTGGCGCGCCGCCGCCAGGGCAAGGCCCCCTCCTTCTCCTCGTTCCCTTCTTCCTCGTTTAACTCCCCTGAACCGCGTGCCCTAGCCAAACCACCCCCCTTCCACTCGCCGCCGCGCTCAGCGCGTGCCACCACACACCTCCCTTGGCACCGCAACACCCTGCTCCCCCTCCTCCAGCCTCCGACGTGAAGTTTCTTCCCCCTCCAAACGCTGTAAGGTTTTGGTTTATTGATTTTTGTTTTCTTTGTTTGTTTTAATCTAAGTAAATATAAATGTAAATCAGTTTTATAAATCATTTTTTGTATTAATTTAAAGCATATTATAAAATCAATTTATATATATATTAATAATTATTATAATTCAGTTTTTATATATAATATAAATAAAAAGATTAGATCTTTGTAAGAGATTTTTAAAAGGTTAAAAATATAATTTTTATATGGTAGAAAGGTTAAAAATATAATTTTTATATGATAGAAAAGTTAAAAATATAATTTTTATATGATAGGAAGAATAAAAATATGATTTTTATATTATATAGATAATAAAAATTCGATCTTTATTATGTAGGAGATATAAAAATATGATTTTTATTATGTGGAAGGAGCAAAAATGTGATTTCTATATGAGTGGCGATATAAAAATATAATTTTTATTATATTGCTAACAAGATAAAAATATTATTTTTATCATGGAAGTAGCGTTGTAAAGGAGTGATTTTTACATATGTAGCAGAGATATAAAAATACGATCTTTATATATAAAAATGTGATTTTTATATAGAGAATGGCAAGAGAAAAATATGATTTTTATTATATGAACACCGTTATAAAAATAGAATTTTTATCTATATAGTAGCGGTATAAAAATGTGATTTTTATCCATATAGAGTGATTATAAAAATGTGATTTTTATATACATGGCAACAAAATAAAAATGTGATTTTTATATATATGTAGTGGCTACGGACGATGAAATTGACAAAAGGCGAGCACGACGAAGATTTCTACATATGAAGAGTCGTGGTGTTTGGTTTAGCTAGTCGGTGAGAACTTCTCACTTTAAATTTCATTTTCTACTTAAAAATATATACTAGGATGCAGACGGTGCTTAGCAGCACCCGACACCCGTCGTCCACAGACCATGGACGACTTGTATGCTTGTTTGATGTGTTGTGAAGTTTGTTTGTGATGTTGATGTGAAATGGATAATAAAACATTCATGTGTCGAAATAAATTAATTATCGTTAAAAATACGATTTTTAACGTGAATGTGATTAAATAAATATTCATTTACAAACCGGACGGTTTGTTTATGTACACCTATTTTAAGGATATTGATTGTGATGATAAATTTTACACATCGCCCAACAACATAAATAAAAATCCGTGTTTGTTGATTTGAAACCCCACACGGGTGTTGGGATGATATTTGGAGTACACGAATCCCAATTATTTAGTTGTATGTCGATCGATTGGTCGACAGTCTGTGTAAGCGTCAATTAGTTATATTTAACGCTTATGCAGTTGTGTGGTGCACTCTGGATGTTGGTTGATTATTTATCGTTGCTATTATATACATGTGTTGTATGGAATCCATATAATTAACATTATATGGTAATTGATTGGGCCTCATACCAATTGGGAAAATAAAGAATATTATAAAATATATATTCATGCGTTGAATAGAATAAAGAATATTCATTTGTTGAATAAAATATATATTCATGTGTTGAATAGAATAAAGAATATTCATTTGTTGAATAAAATATATATTCATGTGTTGAATAGAATAAAGAATATTCATGTGTTGAATAAAATATATATATTCATTTTTTGAATAGAATAAAGAATATTCATTTGTTGAATAAAATATATATTCATGTGTTGAATAGAATAAATAATATTCATATGTTGAATAAAATATATATTCATGTGTTGAATAGAATAAAGAATATTCATGTGTTGAATAAAATATATATTCATGTGTTGAAAATATTCATGTGTTGAGTAAAATATTTTAAACAATAAAATTTACATCTTTATCATAATTTTATAAAATATATTAAATAATAAAAATAGTCATGTCTTGACGATACTCATGTGTTGAGAATATTCATGTGTTGAATAGAGTAAATATTCATTTGTTGAATAGAATAACGAAGTTATTGAAATATATAAAGTCATGTTGATTAGATATGCGCCATTTTAACGCGAACGATATTTATATATATTATATTCGTTTTTATAATGAATGTAGAAAAAGAAGTGATTTCAAAATATAACGTTTCGAAAATACTATCATTTATGTATTAATGATATGAAATATTCAATTTTGATTTGAAATTGAATATGAAGGTTAAATTGTGTTGAAAACGAATTTAAAACGATTTATAAATATGTTTTGAATTGAAATCGATGAAATATATATAATATATATTATATATATATATATTAAATGGTCTGAATAGAACGCGCCGCGTCGCGGCAGTTCGTGAGTTTCGACCATTGACTTCGAATTGACGTTGCGGGAGATCCGACCGTCGGATTCTCCTGAAACCAGAACCATTGGGTTTGTATCGAAAAGAGATTTCCAATGAATAATAGTAATTTGAAATCTAATGGTTGGATTTGGAATTATGTCCAAATTAAATTTGGAAAAGGTAGCTGTTAGTGCAGTTCGGTGGCCGTTATTGAAAACCGACTATACGTGCCTTGATAAAATTATTAAAAATATTAATAATTTGTATAAAATCATAATATATGAATTGGAAAGAACTGGAATGAAATTCCACATTTGAAAGGATAAAAATATATTTTTATCGTAATGAACTAGTTTTGAACTAGATTTGAAATGGTTTTGAAAATAAGCAGAATTTCCAATATACGAATTGGAATGGATTTGAATTGAAATTATCTTCAGAATATTTCGATGTTGGATTTCGTGATTATACATATATGGTTGTGGAAATTTGAAAGATATATTTTATATCATTATTTCCAATATGATATTTGTTGGTTTCAGAATTTCATATTGAATATAAGCCGGTATATTTTCTATTCAGAGCCTTGTATTTAATATCAAATGGGATTTTGGGTTCGTTGTGAATGGTGTCTTAAATAACACTGTTCTTGAACCCAATTTCGAAAAGAATAAATCTTGTAATTAAGATTAAGTGAAATTGTCCAGTTAATTAGTATTTAATTGGAATTGAATTTGAATTTGTTTTTGGGGTTTATCGTGAGCGGTGTTTCGAATAACCCCTGTTCTTTAACTCGATTAACAATAGAAAGTGATTTTGGGTTTATCGTGAATCGTGTTTTAGGTGACATTGGTTCTTTAACCCAGTTAAAGACAGGATATTGATTTTTGAGAGTATTAAAACTAAGTGGAGTTTTAATGAATCTTTAATTAGATTGAAAAGATCGAGAATGAAGTATCACCAGTTCTTGTTGCAGTCATGATGGGGGGTTCTCGCCATGTGGTTTGGTGGCGAACAGTGGGCTCTTACCCCTACATGTCCCTTGCGAGGGTTGGTTTCTGTGTGCTGACTGTCGAGAGGCTGGCCGTAAAACAAGTTATACTGGGGGACCAGGTGGAAGCCACGGTGGGTTTTACCTGCTGCTTAGGGGGATGAAGGGATGGTTGCAAAGCCTACCGAATTTCGTCGGTCGTTTGGAGCAAAATGATAGTTAAATCTTTAATTAGATTTGAATGTGAAATGGTAATTAATATTTACAGATAACACCGTGGTGTTAGATGTGGAGTATTATCAGTTTTTCTCCATGGAATGAATAGGTTGGGATTGGGAAATAAAAATAAATAATTACTTCGGTGTGGTTTGCTAATCCCGACTAGTTTGGAAAACCTTAACACGGTTTGAAATGATATCAAAAGGAAGATTAAAGAATAAATTTAGAAGAATTTATCTTTGATAAAATTAATGGGAACCTTTCCCTAAGAATGTGAATATTGGAGTAAAAGAATATTCTGAATTGGAATGAGGCGTATGTTGTGTTTTTGTAACACTTGTTTATTATATACGCGGGTTATTCGGAAAGGCCGGGTTTATACCCATTCTGAATAACCGATTCGACGATAAGTCGGAGATGAAGACTGTAAAGACCCGGAAATTCCCGCTCTTTGAATCGACCATAAACCACACAGGTCTGACCCAAAGGTTGGAAATCTTCGAATACTTTAACTTTGGGAATACAATACATCAGAACAAATAACAGGAGACTTTTATTACATTACGATAATGTTACATCAGAGTACAGAATATATCAGAGTACATTGAAATAAAATTACAACGGAAGAAAAATTACAACAGATTTAACACATTAAACAACGGAAGACTACAAAGCTCTGGACCCAGCTTTAGGCTTCAATCCAGGATCCTGCTAAAGGAATAGATATCTGCAAAATGCTACTCGACTGCCCGTGTGGAAAAGAGGGCACCCGAGTTTGCAAAGTGAAACAAACTACAGGTCAGTCGTGGGACTGGTGTGAGAAATCTAAACTAATTTAATTAATAAGACAAATCCAAGGACCACGCCGCTAATGCGGAACGGGTTTTATTCCAATGGATTGCCGGTGCATAAATTAAAGTAAATCGTTAAACAACGCAATGCTTTTTGGAAAATGAAACCATTATAAGACCCAAGTCCCATCACACAATGCAACGCACACCAGAGGATAGGGGTTTACCTTATAATGGTCAAAAGATGCTAAATACGTAAAACGGATTACTACTAGTGTGTATATGTTTTAAATAAAAACATTTCAATCATAAGTATCAATCCTAGACGGCATGGGTACCGTATATCATGTCGCCAATACTAGTTCTACAATCAAAACCGCAAGGTCGTATTGGAAATTGGATTTCCATCATGAGTCGAGGCTAGGGGCAAGCTCCTCTCCGATTCGAGACTATAAGGACCCGTAACTTCCCCGTGAAGGAAAGAGCGGATACTTTGAGAACAACACACAAATGAACGCAGACAGGAGAACATTTCATTGTTATTACAACAATTCCATCAGATACAAGAATATACAGAGTATAAATGAATAATATACATTCGATAAATATCAGAGATTACAATAAATTACATAGCAGCGGAAAATAATACAAAACACAACTGAAAGTAATACACGGATACAGAGCTTTCCGAGCATCGTTCCAGCTGTAAATCAGGACCCTGTGGATATAAATCTGCAAAACCAAACTACTAGCTGCCCGTGTGGAAAATAGGGGCACCCAGAGTTTAGGTAAAAACAATAAACTCCAGGTCAGTCATGTGACTGGTGTGAGAACTAAAACAGTTATTTAAAACTTTACTTTAAAGATAGTAATTCAAGGGACCACGCCGTATAACACGGAACGGGTTTCCTCCCAAGAATACTAGTGCATATAACAAAACAACGCAATGCTTTTTGGAAAAATGAAGCTATTATAAGACCCAGGTCCCATCACACAATGCAACGCAAGCCGGAGGATAGGGTTTTCCCTTATAATAGCCAAACATGCTTGGTACGTTTAAAACAAATCACTTGATACTATAATAGGTGTATAGTGTCAAAACAATTTCAATCATAAATATAAATCATAGACGGCATGGGTACCATATATCATGTCGCCATACTAGTTCTACAATTAAAACCGCAATATCACGTATTGGAAATTAGATTTCCGTCATGAGCCGAGGCAAGGGGCAAGCTCCTCTCCGCGTTCGAGACACTCTAGCAAATGCCTCGGGACCGCACACAGCAATCCCTGGATCCTCCAAGGCCGGTCCTCTCTTACTTTTGAGGATTGGCAATTCCTGAACACACGTTTCCCGGTCCTTACAGACCTATATCCGAGGCGCCTCGTATCCAACAACCACACAGGTGAAAAGTATATAAATGTCAGGGCTGGTAGGTCACTGACACCACCATAGCTAGAAAGAAACGTCGTGCACTCCTTGGGTCCGTATCCCGTTTTTGACTCATACCGAGGTGTGAGACTCGCGAATCCACGTTATACACAAAGCTACGCCACACAGGCCGTGCTTTGATCATCAACCACAAGACTTTGCTTTTCAACAGAAGCCTTGATCAATTACCACTTACGCATGCCACATTGGCAATTCACTCCATGCGACGGATGTCCATCGATATACAACCTCTGAGCTTGTACGTCTCAGAGAAGGGCGTTAAGCAAGAGAATAAATTCTCCGCCGCCAAACAGATGTATATTTAATAGAGATCAATCAACACAGAATAAAATCCAATGTCAGACACACAATCCATTTACAAGTTCGTTCTGGGTCTGAACGAAACCGGAGGCACTTTCCTCGCACATCCATCCATCTCCAAGTACGTCTGGACGATCACCAACTGTTTCCCTCATCTTGGGTGTACAGCCCAATCAAGATCATCAGTAATCACCCAAGCGATGTGAAGACTTCCGGTCTTCAACCACCGTCTTCATCTTCGACATCTCGTCGAATCGGTTATTTAGAATGGGTATAAACTCGGCCTTCCTGAATAACCCACGTATATAAGAAACAAATGTTACACAAACAAAACGAACGCCTCATTCCAATACAGAACATTCTTTTATTCACCAAATCACATTCTTAGGGAAAGGTTCCCCTTAATTTTATCAAAGATAAATTCTTCTAAATTTATCCTATAATCTTCCTTTGGATATCATTTCAAACTAGTCGGGATTAACGAACCACACCGAAGTAATTATTTATTTTATTTCCCAATCCCAACCTATGTATCCCATGGAGAAAACTGGTAATACTCCACATCTAACACCATGGTGTTATCGGTAAAATTAATTACCATTTCACGTTCAAATCTAATTAAAGATTTAACTATCGCTTTGGAGCAAAACTGGTGATACTCCACTCTCGATCACCTTTCAGATTTTAAATTATCAATTCACATTTCAATCTAATAAAAGACTCATTTAAAACTCCACTTAGTTTTCATCTTCTCAAAAATCAACATCCTGCTCTTAACTGGGTTAAAGAACCAATGTCATCTAAAACACGATTCACGACAAACCCAAATCATATTTGACATTAAATACAAGGCTCTGAATAGAAAATATACCGGCTTATATTCAATATCAAATTCTGAAACCAACAAATATTGTATTGGAAATAACGATATAAAATATATCTTTCAAATTCCCATAACAATATCTGTATAGTCACGAAATCCAACATCGAAATATTCCGAAGATAATTTCGATTCAGCTCCAGTCCAATTAACATATTGGGAATATTGATTATTTTTAAAATCACTTTCAAATTCAATTTATTTATCTCAAAAATAAATTGATTTTAATTCTAGTTCAAAACTAGTTCATTTCGATAAAAATCTATTTTTCTCTTTTCAAATGTGGAATTTTTCAGCCCAATTCTTTCCAATTCACATATTCTGATTTTACACAAATTATAGATATTTTTAATAATTTTATCAAGGCCCGTACAGTCGATTTCCACCAACGGCTATCGAACTGCACTTACAGCGATCTTTTTCAAATTTGATTTGGACATAATTCCAAATCCAACCGTTAGATTTCAAATTTCTAATATTCATTGGAAAGCTCTTTTCGATACGAACCCAACGGTTCCGGTTTTAGGAGAATCCGACGGTCGGATCTCCCGTAATGTCCATTCGAAGTTAATGGTTGAAATTCACGAACTGCCGCGGCGCGGCGCGTTCTATTCAGGCCATTATATATATAATATATATATATTATATATATTTCGTCGACTTCCTTTTTAAAACGTATTTTATAAATCGTTTTAAATTCGTTTTCAAAACCATTTCAACACTATATTCAATTTCAGATCGATTTGATTTCAATTCAATTTCAATTTAATTTCATTTGAATTCATTTCTATTTTATTTGATTTCAAATTCACTTTCTATTTAATTCAAATTCTAATTCGTTTTCTATTCAATTCGAATCGAGTTCATTTTCTATTCAATTCGAAACGAATTCATTTTATATTCGATTCGAATTCATTTCAAATTGATTCAATAAAATTTCAATTTCAATTTAATTCAATTTGAATTTCATTTCAAAATATTAGATTTTGAAATCACTTTTCAATATTCATTGTAAAACGAATAAAATCGATATAAATATCGTTCACGTCAAAATAGCGCATCTCTAATCCACACGGCTTTATATTTTTCAAAAACTTCTTTATTCTATTCAACAAATGAATATTTATCCCATTCAACACATGAATCTATATTTCTTTCAACACACGACTAATCTCAACACATAAGTACTGTCAACACATCACTATTTTTGTTATGTAAAATATTTTATAAAACTATGGTATCTATCGTTTGATTTTAATTAGACTCCACCGTGAAGTAGATTCTAATTGTAAATATGATAAAGATGTGAATTTTATTATTAAAATATTTCACTCAACACATGAATAGATTCAACACATGAATTTTCCTTTATAATATTCATTATTTTCCCGATTGGAATGAGGCCCAATCAATCACCACATAATGTTAATTATATGGATTCCATACAACACATGTATATAATAGTATTGAAAAATAATCAACTATCAACCAAAGTGCACTACACTGTATAAGCATCAAATATAGGTATCTAACGCTTATAACAGCCTGTCAATCAATCGATCGACATATTTAATCAATCAGGATGAGTGAACTTCAAATTTCATCCCAACACCCGTGTGGGGTTTCAAACAATCAAACACAGATTTTAGTTGTGCATTTGGGCGACGTGTAAAATTTATCGACCCAATCGATATCAGTCAAATCAGTGTATATAAACAAATCGGCCGATTTGTTTATAAATATTCATTTATTCACTTTCACTTTAAAAATTATATTTTTAACGATAAAACATTTTATTTTAACACATGAATTTCTATTCATTTCATTTATCAAATAAAATGATATTTTTATTTTTCTAACATATTTTAGAAAATTTCGGCGGCATAACGGCACGATACTAGAAACGGGACGAGGCCTAGCCTTATCCCCGGTCTAGTGAAGGCCCACGCCATTCACACATCAATCAAATCTATTTCAATTCACCAAACAATTCAATTCAAACCAAGTAATCTAACCAACTACAAAACCAAACAATTAAACAAACAAGCCATCCATGGTCTGTGGATGACGGGTGTCGGGTGCTACTAAGCACCGTCTGCATCCTAGTATATATATATAAATAGAAAAAGAAATTTAGAGTGAGAAGTTCTCACCGATAGTTATCCAACTTCACGACACTTCTTCATCGTTATCGCATTTTCGTCCTCTTCGTTGCCCGTAGCCACTACATATATAAAAATCACACATTTTTATATTTTAATGTCTTTAAAATAAAAATCACATTTTTACTTATTCACTTTCAATTTAAAAATCATATTTTTATAATCACTTCATATATTTAAAAATCGAATTTTTTTTCTATGCTATTCAATATATAAAAATCTCGCCTTTTCAATTTAAAAAATCTAATCTTTTCAAATAAAGGTTTGCCTTTCTATAATATAAAAATTATATTTTTCTCGAAGTAAAAATCATATTTTTACTTCACTACTCGTCTCAAAATATCGTCTTTTCAAAATCAATCTTTATTTTGCTACACATATAAAGATGCTATTTTTAATATTCCTATCATGTAATTTTTTTTTTATGCTTTTCTAATCTAAAAATATAATCTTTCCTAATAGAAATCAAAACTTTAAACAAATAAAAACCATACAATTTCAGTTTTAAAATCAATTAAGAAAAATCAGTTTTAAATATAAACAAAAATCAGTTTTTAATTTAAATAAAAAGAAAAATCTTACTGTCTTTGCAGGAGGAAGGGGGTGAGGCGAGGTAGAGGGGGCCACAGCGGCGTTGACAGGGGGAGGCGGCGCTAGGGCTGAAGGGGGTGCGGTTTGGGTCTGTGGGCTCGGAACTGGAGGCTTGCGTGAGGAGAACAAGCGGAGGAGGAAGAAGATGGAGGGCGGCGGTGGTTGGGGGCCCCACCTGGCGGTGTCGCGACTTCGAGGAGGGGGCTGCGGTCTGATGCGGAGGGGGGGTTTGTGGGCTGCGTCAGGTGGCTCCACGAAGAAGGAGGAGGAAGGTGGAGAGGGCACGGCAGCGTCGGGGGGGGGGGGGGGGGGGGGCGCTGCGGTGGTGGCGGCGGCTCACCCCCCCCCCCCCCCCCCCCCGTCGCCCTTCTTTCTCTTTTTTTTCTTCTTTTATTCGATTTCTGATTGAAAACGAGAGGGGGGCCAGAGAGAAATAAGGGAGAGATTTTAATTTTTAATTTATTTATTTATTTTCAAAAAGTTGACTTTTACATACGACCTCGAAACGAGGCCCACCGCCTGTCGTCTATAGCGTTTTACCCCCATTCCGAACACAATGGGATATGTATCGTAAGCTGATTCGATCGTTTCGATTAGTTTTCGTCAAAATCAATGTATAACTCTATATATTGAATTTGAACGTGCATTTCAATTCACCGGGGTCACATACTAACTCTAAAAATTCTCGAAAAATATTTTCTAGCTTCGTATTGACGATACGGTCCTAACAAAACTAGTTTCGTCGAATTCTGAGACCGTTGGAAAAATGGCCATTTTCCAGTCGATTAAAATCAACTGAAACTGGTCAAACACGTTTTCCTTTGCCACGCTCACATATTGATTCGAAAAATTATGAAATTTGGAATCTAGCAATCACTCGACATCACGGACCCAACAAAAGTGGTTTCGCCGAAATCCGAGGTCGTTTGCAAAATGTCCATTTTTAAGGGCCTGAATTCCATAGCGACTATTCAGAATTTTCAACTGGACATATCTTTTGATTCCCGCTATGAAAATTTGATTTTTCGGATTCGTTGGAAAGATATTCTCAATTAGATCCTATTGTTTTTGGTTTCGCTAAAATCCAGATTGTTTTGCACCCGGTACATTCAATTGAAGTTTGAAATCGAATTATCGTACTACCGCGCCATTTTCAATTCTATTTATAATTATATATAATTATTTATATTCTAACGACGGCGTATATATTATATACGTTCGAATTATATATTCAAAATAATTTTCGTCGATATTATTTAAAATAATCTATTTTAAATGTTCAAAATTCGCTAAAATTGCCAAAATAAAAATTTTAAACTGGCCCAAATTTTCCGGGTTATTACAGAGACACTCTAGCAAATGCCTCAGGATCCCCCGCAGTGAACCCTTGGATCTTCAGGGTCGGTCCCCGCCTATGGGCAGTGGATTAGTTATGCCTGAACACACGCTTCCCGGTCCCTTTGGACCTATAATATGACCACCAACGGCCTATTAAACACGAGGCGCCTCAAAATCCATCTCCACATAAGTAAAATGTCAGTGCTGGTAGGTCCCTGACATCACTCCAGCTAGAAAGAAACGTGTGCACTCCCTGTAGTACGTATCCCGTTTCTGACTCATACCGGGGTGTGAGGCTCGCGAAGTCACGCTATACACAAAGCTACGCCTAAACAGGCCGTGCTTTGATCATCAACCACAAGGCCTGCTTTTCAACAAAAGCCTTGATCAATGCATCTTAGCTTGCCACATTGTCAGTCCATACTATACCATTGATTTCTGCCAATATATAACCTCTAAGCTCATATGTCTCAGAGAAGGGTGTTAACCACCAAGCAGATATGTATTAACAGAGATCAACGAATGTAGTATAAAGGACTACAACGTCAGACATACATTCCATTTCTAAACTTATGCTCTGGGTCTGAGCGAAAGTCAAATCCGTACGAATCAACACTACGTCCAGATAACTACCATCTTAGCCCCGTCTTGGGAGCAAATCAATCAAGGACCTCAACGCTAGTTACCCATTCGATGTGAAGATCGTCGGTCTTCAATCGCCGTCTTCAACTCTTAGATTTAAAACGTCGTATAATCATTCGAAATGAGATTGAACTCGGTCTTCTCAAATGATTCTCGCATATATATATATATATATACATATATAATTTGAAAACATTTCATATCGTTATTAATATTTGATAACAACATATCGCTGTTTTTATTTATATAAAAATAGCCTAAATTAATTTAACGACGCTTCGGGTAAATGGGCGACCCTGGCGTTGTTTTCAACCAAATTTGATTTACACATATCTTGAAATCTAACCGTTGGATTTTGGCGAAATTTATGTCATTGGAAAGATCTTCCCAAAGCGGTCCAAATGGCTCCAGTTTTGGGAAAATCCGATGGTCGGATCTCTCTGTATAACTGTTTAAAGTTACGATTGCCGATACGCGAACTGCCGCGCGCGTTCCGTTTAATTTATAATTTATATATATATATATATATATATATATATATATATATAAATCGTTTGACTATTCCAATTTCAAAAGTCTATTCTTTTTATCGCATCTAAAATGACGATAAAAATATCACTTTTAATAACTCTGTTTTGTTTACACTAAATGTAAATAAATTATACTTTTTTCTATATTTTGTTTTATTTACCTAAATGTAAATAAATTATATTCTTTCTATGTTTTAATTTATTTACCCTAAATGTAAATAAATTACATTCTTTTTCTTACCCTATTTATTTACCTAAATGTAAATAAATATATTCTTATCTTTTTCTTACTTATTTACCTAAATGTAAATAAATGTTTTACTTTTACTTTTGTTATATTTATTTACATTAATTGTAAATAAATGTATCTAATTTCTTATTCATATTTATTTACACTATTTGTAAATAAATGGTTTCAATTTCCTTTGCAAATCCTATTTACACAGCAAATGTAAATAATTGTATTTCTTTAATTCTTTTCTAATATTCCCTTTTAACATAAAAAGAATATCTTATGTTAGTTCTTTTCTAACCTTTCTTTTTATTATTTACATAAGAAAATGTTAATAATAACTATTTACAAATTGATTCTTTTTATTTACATAAGAAAAATGTAAATAAATACTTATTCACATAATTATTATTTTTATTCTTTTTATTTACATAAGAAAATTTAAATAAATTCTTATTCACATATTTGTTCTTTATTTTCTATTTATTCTTAATTACATAAATGTAATTTTCTTCCTTATAATCTTAATTACATAAAAATGTAATTTTATTTCTTATAATCTTAATTACATATAAATGTAAATTTCTTTACAGTGTAAAATATATTCTTTTAATTACATATAAAAATGTAATTTATTTAATCTCTTATTTACCTAATGTAAATATATATATCTTCCTTTGTCTATGTTTTATTTATTTACACTAAATATTTTGAAGTAATTTACATATATAAAATGTAAGTTTAGAAAATTAATATATATGCTTTAACCTCTCACATTGGATAGGTATTGTTGTGATTACTGGACAGCCGGGCGGGTCCGGGCAGGTTTACATCACAACTCAATCCAACCTCGGGTGAAGCATACTGATCTTCTCATTTATTTACGTAAGTGTAAATAAATGTTTTCTTTTCTAATTCTTATTTATTTACGTCAAATGTAAATAAATGTTTTCTTTTTCTTCGCATTGAAAATATAATCCTTTCTATTTATTTTTCTTTACATAGAAAAATGTAACTTTTCTTTTTATTTTCCATAGAAAATAATGTTTCCTATTTATTTCCTTAACATAGAAAATAATGTTTCTTCTATTTTCTTAACATAGAAAATAATGTTTCTTTTCTAATTCCATAACATTAGAAAAACAATGTTAATTTTATTTTATTTTTACATTGAAAACAATGTTTCTTTTTACATTGAAAACAATGTTAATTTTATTTTATTTTTACATTGAAAACAATGTTTCTTTTTACATTGAAAACAATGTTAATTTTATTTTATTTTCATTGAAAAAGAATGTTTCTTTTCTATTATTCTTACCTTAGAAAAACAATGTTTCTTTTATATTATCATTACATTGGAAAAACAATGTTTCTTTTCTATTTTATGTTTGCATTGTAAGATGCAAATAAAAGGTGAATTTTATTTCTAATGTAGACGTATTTTCTAGTGCCAACATTTCAAATATAAATATAATTTCTAATGTGAATGTTTGGTTCATTCAACTATATCCACATGACGATGGTATTTGGTGTCATTACAACAAGGCCAACATGACGATAGTTTTTTTTTTTGTACTTTTTTACAATAACATTAACATGACGATAGTTTTTGGTGTCATTACAATAACATTAACATGACGACAGTTTTTGGTGTCATTACAATAACATTAACATGACGATAGTTTTTGGTGTCATTACATATGGTGAATCACAAATAAGGCCTCATCTTACTTTTATTTGTAAATCAAATAAGACATTAAATCTTTATTTTCTATATTTGAGAATTGAAATAAAATAGCAAATCTTCATTAAACCAAACTTTAATCTTTGTAAATCAAAAATAAAGATTCACTTTTCTTATTATATTGGAAATCAAGATAAAAATTCAACCTTTTCATTGATTTTGTAAACACATTAAAGATTCTAATTTATTTTGTAAATTAAAATGAAACTTTTACTTCCTTTTATTTTTATATAGATCAAACTTTCTTTTATTAAAAATAAAATACGATAAAGATTCGACTTTGTTTTACCTTGTTTCAAAAACAAAGGATTAAAAACTTTACTTTGTTTTCAAAATCAAAGAGACTAAAACTGTATTTTTGTTTCAAAACAAAAGAGTAAATCTAAAATTTTATTATCAAACAAAAAGAGCAAGTCTTTATTTTCGTGTTCAAAACAAAAAGAGCAAATCTTATTTTTGTTTTTAAAACAAAAGATCCAAATTTTTGTTTTTAGAACAAAGATCCAAATTTTATCATGGTTAGGATAATTCAAATTAAAAATTAAACCTTTGCTTTTTATTTTGTAAATCAAAAAAAATAAAATCAAATCTTGTTTTAATTTTGTGAATCAAAATATGAACCTTTGTTTCCTTTTTATTTTGAAATATAAAAGATTCAAAACAAAATAAAATAAAGAGAAAAATTAGAATAAAGATGAGAACTATATTATGATTACACAAAAATACAGATCTGGACTAACATTCCAACACAGCACAAGAACATTACAATTCACACAAACATTATATATCTTACATCACCACAACACAGATCAATAATAATAACAATAGATCATGATTTCACTATTTTAATTAATTTAATAAATTAGGATTCTCACATTCGTTGTAGATTATGGTCCAAATTCCAAACAGTTCAAAATGGTCCTTTTTCTGTCTAGCAATGTAGATCTGGTTTTACGATCAGAACGCTTCCCTTCTTTCTTCTTCAGGAACAAAGGCCGAACCTTTCGACAGGCAATGGAGGGTGGCGGCTGGGAATTGACTGCGGTGGCTCGGGTGGTTGTTGCGGTTGCATATCGATGGTGGAATGCGGTGACAACGAATGGTGGAAGGGAAGAGCAAAGATTTTGGAGGCCGCCATTTGATTTGCAAGATTTAATTTTCGGTGAGGATGGATTTGGGGAAAACGTTTAACTGAGAAAAAAAAGAGTAAAGGGGAAAGTGATAAAAAGAAAGGGGAGGGAACAGTTTTATAAAAGGGGAAAGGCGCAAGGAGAGATACATGAAAGGACACAGTAAAAAAAAGGATGCGTTAATTTTCTTAGATCACGAAAGAAACGGTCAACATGTTTCACCGATTCTAATACTGGATATTTAATTAATTAATTAATTCCATGAATGTAATTAATATTAAAAGGAAAGCATTTATGTTATATTATGTATTTTATATAAATAAATCATTCAATCTTTTTGGTATTCATCTTTAATTCAAACCCAAACGTTACTAGCTTACAATAAGGCTCATATTAGTTATAGGAATCATTTACGTACATTATAAATTTCTTGGTTTCATAAATTATATTTAACACGACAATATTAATTATAGGAATTAATCAAATTTAATGTAGTCCATTAATTTCCATTATTCAATCCTTAACTCAATTTCAAACGTTACCAACTTAGCCCTAATCTAACATTGGACTCATATTTAGTCAAGTTTTTTTTTTTTTTGGTTAATTAGTCTAAAGCACATAATATTTCAATATTATATTTCAAATATCCTTGTTATCAATATAAACAGATTAACAATTTTATGAGCAATTAATATATGTCATTATTTCAAGCTAAGCTGAGCACGATTGCTTAAATAATTTAATTAAGTTCCCATCACACAAATTTCATATCTGAACATTAAAGTCAAATTATAAATTAATTGACCCATTTTAATTCATAAAATTTAATATTAAAACCAAAATCTCCATATATAACTTTTCCTTATTTTGTTTGTTGGAGTGGAAGGGCAGCAGCTTTTCATTTATATATTTTAATGGTCACGTGAAAGTTGGAGAATTAATCAAGGGGTTTTAATGAAAGCAGCGGTTTCTTTGCTATAGGTAAAACTGTGCCTTTTTATATACTGAGTAACATCAAAATTAAATCTGGAAAATTGTTTAACATAAATGTACACAAAGAATAAAATGGGAGGTGCATTAATAATATTAAATTATAAACGGGTAAAATTTTAGTTTATACATACAAAAATTTGACAAACTTCTATATAAATTTACAAAGAATTATCCTTTTAAAGGCAAACACTTCGTCCGAAATATCTAAAAGTCAAAATTTTCCGTCTAAATCTAAATACAAATATTAAATTTTTTCCTTATCATACAAGAATTAATAGGTTCAATGTTAAATCAAATTAATATATATATATATATATATATGACATGTGTATATAAGCAATCTAGTCCAATGTCAATGAATGTTTGATTTTCTTTTATTTGAAATAAGCAGTGTTAAACATGTACTTTTACACATTTATTTCTTTTTGTTTGTATGTGTTGTTTTTCAATTCACATTCCTTCATTCCTTTTAAAAAGGGAAAATTTTCAAAAGCTAATTGATACTCTTTTCATGAATCATACTATAGAAATCTCAAACATAATACAATATGCTAATAATCTAATCAGTCAATATTGCTATTTTAACTCAAATTACAATAAAAATTGTTATCACTTACAAGTTTACTATTCCATTTATTATCAATTGTTTGTAGTTAATCATTACAAATATACATACAATTTGATACTAAATTCAATTGTAATAAATCACTATTTATCTAACTACGAATAATTGTTTAATAGAAATAATTTTGAAATCATTCATAAATAATATCTTAATTTAATTCATGATTTTTTTTAGTAATGGTATTTTTAAATTCAGACGCATTTTCTAACAAAATTTCCTTAAAATAAAAATTTAAATTGGTTCCAAAATTCCGGGTTGTTACAATCTCCCCCACTTAAAATCTTTTCGTCCTCGAAAAGGAACTAAGCTAAAAGTTGTTTAATTAACCAACTCAGTTTTAATTTTTCTTTTATATTTTCAATAATTTTATTTAGGTGATTAACTTATCAAATATATATAACTTTTATATATATTCAAAAATCATATTTTCTAATATTGGATTATATATAATCAAAATACGTTAATTATAAGCTTATCACTCTGAACTCATCCTAGGGCATTACTAACCCCATCTCTAATGAGTTTTCTCATTCAAGGACACTGCTGGTCCTATCTCTAATGAGTATTCTTATTGGATATTCTTATTGGACACTGCTGGTCCTATTTTTTTTTAGTAATGGTATTTTTAATTTCAGACGCATTTTCTAACAAAATTTCCTTAAAATAAAAATTTAAATTGGTTCCAAAATTCCGGGTTGTTACAAAGACGGTGGTTGAAGACCGAAAGTATTCACATCATTTGGATGATTATTGATGATCTTGATTAGGTTGTACACCCAAGAGGAGGGAATCAGTTGGTGATCGTCCAGACGTACTTGGAGATCGATGGATATACGAGAGGAAAGTGCCGCCGGTTTCGTTCAAACCCAGAACGAACTTGTAAATGGACTGTGTGTCTGACATTCGATTTTATTATGTGTAGATTGATCTCTATTAAATATACATCTGCTTGGCGCTGGAGAATTTATTCTCTTGCTTAACGCCCTTCTCTAAGACGTACGAGCTCAGAGGTTGTATATCGATGGACATCAGTCGCATGGAGTGTATTGCCTGTGTGGCATGCCTAACTGGCAAATGATTAAGGCTTCTGTTGAAAAGCAAAGTCTTGTGGTTGATGATCAAAGCACGACCTGTGTGGCACAGCTTTGTGTATAGCATTAATTCGCGAGCCTCACACCTCGATATGAGTCAAAAACGGGATAAGGACTGTTGGGAGAACACGACGTTTCTTTCTAGCTATGGGTGATGTCAGTGACCTACCAGCCCTGACATTTATATACTTTTTAACTGTGTGGTTGTTGGAATGCGAGGCGCCTCGAATATATGGTCGATAACTGGCACTATGTGAGCCGACGTACAGACCATTATATAAGTCCTATAGGACCGGGAAACGTGTGTTCAGGAATGACTAATCCTTAAAAGTAAGAGAGGACCGGCCCAACCGATTCCAAGGATCGCTGTGTGTGGTCCTGAGATATTTGCTAGAGTGTCTCAAACGGAGAGGAGCTTGCCCCTTGCCTCGGCTCAAGATGGGATCCAATTTCCAATACGTGACTTTCGGTTTTATTTGTAGAGCCTAATATGGCGACATAGTGGTACGGGTCACTTATGCCGTCTATGATTGATACTTATGATTGAAATTGTTTTGACACTATACATCTATAGTAATATCAAAATAATGTATTTTTAAACGAATCAAGCATTCTTTGGCTATTATAAGGTAAAACCCTATCCTCTGGCTTGCGTTGCATTGTGTGATGGGACCTGGGTCTTATAATAGCTTCATTTTTGTTTATTTAGCATTGCGCTGTTTGTTTTATGCACTGGTATTCTTGGGAGGAAACCCGTTCCGTGTTATACGGCGTAGTCCGTTGATTTTCCTAACTTTAAAAATAAATATTAATAACTGTTTTAGTTCTCACACCAGTCACATGACTGACCTGGAGTTTATTGTTTCAACCTAAACTCTGGGTGCCCCTGTTTTCCACACGGGCAACTAGTAGTTTTGGTTTTGCAGATTTATATTCACAGGATCCTGATTTACAGCTGGAACGATGCTCGGAAAGCTCTGTATCTGTGTATTACTTTCAGTTGTGTTTTGTATTGTTTTCCGCAGCTATGTAATTTATTGTAATCTCTGATATTCATCGAATGTATTATATTTATTCATACTCCGTATATTCTTGTACTCTGATGGAATTGTTGTAATAAGCAATGAAATCTTCTTCTGTTTGCATTCTGGTTTGTCGTGTTCTCATCTCAATTCGGTCTCTCCTTTACGGGGAAGTTCGGGTCGTTATAGAGTGGTATCAGAGCTTTGGTTTACAGAGCTCGAGAACAAGACACATTAGAACTGAGTGAAAGAATTCATCAGAGATTGGATTAGTAATATCTAATAAGAATAACTCGTTAGAGATGGGATCAATAGTATCCTAGAACGAGTGCAAGGAGTGTTGTTTTGAAAAATAAAAAAAATTCAAAAACAAATTTTGTTTTGAAAGTTAAATTCAAGTATACATATTTGAATATTTTATTTGTATTGAATTTGGACAATCGAGTATATAAAGATTTTTCATATACGTGTCATGAACGTATGTTCGAAGTTTTAATATACTGGATAGATATAGAATCACACTCTAGTCGCTCGGAGATGATTTTGATAATGGAGCTCTGTCACCAATATTTATGTTCGTGTTTCGAAAGTGAGATATCTATATATTTCCATTAGACTGGTGTGAGAACCAAAACTAGATAGGTTTATTGTTGTGATTTGGCCTCAAAAACATGATTTTCTGTATATATATCAAAATTATGAATTTGAAACGTTAATCCACTAATTGAATGATGGTTGTCTTGTTTGATTATTCGATTAATAATTTTGAACCATTATGCCAAATTGAATCAAATGAACTGTATGGAAAATTGTTTGAAAATGCATGCATATGCGTGTACTTACATTAAACAGGTCATAGCAAGGAGGCTAGAGCAGAAGAATAAAATTGTTTGCCCGACAAATAGGTACACGTTTACAAATTTATTGGGTTTGGATGATTTTATGAGCCGCTTGGCTTTTTCTTTTTCTTTTTGGATTGATGAGCGCCATGGGAGGTTATTTGAAATATCCCGAAGTCCCCGGTGCAGGGGAGGTTATGGCGAAATTTTTCGAAAATTTAGGGTGTTAGCCAAATTTTTGAAAAATTTGAAAAGTTCTTAGAAACTGAAAAGTTGAAGAACTTAAGCAGTAATGAAAATAATGGAAGTTGAGTTGATTAGTAAAACAACTTTCAACTTCGTTCCTTTTCGGGGACGAAAAGTTTTAAGTAGGGGAGATTGTAATAACCCGGAAATTCTAAGGCAATTTAAATTTTTTATTTTGCCAATTTTAATGAATTTTGATTATTTAAAATGAATTATTTTAAATAATAACAACGAGAAATTTATTTGGAATAGAATTAGAACGTATATATTTATTTGAATCGTCGTTGGAATATAAATATTTATTTTAATTATAAAAGGAATTGAAAATGGTGCGGTAGTTCGAAAATTCGATTTCAAAGTTCAAATGAATGTATAGGATTCAAAATAAACCGGATTTTAGCGAAACCAAAAATATTATAATCTATTTAAGAATATCTTTCCAACGAATCTGGAAAATCAAAATTTCATAGCGGGTATAAAAAGTTACGCCCAGTTGAATTTTCAGAATAGTCGTATGGAATTCTGGCCCTTAAAAATGGAAATATTGCAAACGACCTCGGTTTTCGACGAAACCACTTTTGTTGGGTCCGTGATGTCAAGTTATTGCTAGATTTCAAAATTTGTAATTTTTCGAATCAATATGTGAGTGTGGCGAAGGAAAACGCGTTTGACTAGTTTCAATTGATTTTATCGACTGGAAAATGGCCATTTCTCCAACGATCTCAGAATTTGATGAAATTAGTTTTGTTAGGACTGTATCGTCAATACGAAGCTAGAAATAATTTTTCGAGAATTTTTAGAGTTCGTATGTAACCCTAGTAAATTGAAATGCGTGTTCAAATTCGATATATAGATTTATATTTTGATTTTGACGGAAACTGATCGAAACAGTCGAATCAGCCTGCGATACATATCCCATTGTGTTCGGAATGGGGGTAATTAGCTAGGGGCGACAGTCTGTGGGTTTGATTTTGAAGTCGAATAAAAAGTCAACCTTTTATTTTTGAAATTATTAAATATAATATATATTTTTTCTTATACACAAAGCCCCCCTCCCCCCCATATACCTTTCTCCCCCAAACCAGTTTTCATTCGAAATAAAAAAAAGAGAAAGAAGAACGGGGAGGAGCCGCGCTCCCCCCAACAGCACGCCGCCGCCAGGGCAAGGCCCCCTCCTTCTCCTCGTTCCCTTCTTCCTCCTTTAACTCCCCTGAACCGCGTGCCCTAGCCAAACCGCCCCCTTCCACTCGCCGCAACGCTCAGCGCGTGCTACCGCCCACCTCCCTTGGCGTTGCAGCACCTTGCACCCCTCCTCCAGCCTTGAAGTTTCTCCCCCTCCAAACGCGGTAAGGTTTTGGTTTATTGATTTTTGTTTTCTTTGTTTGTTTTAATCTAGGTAAATATAAATGTAAATCAGTTTTATAAATCAGTTTTTGTTTTAATTTAAAACATATTATAAAATCAATTTATATATATTAATTATTATTACAAATCAGTTTTTGTATATAATATAAATAAAAAGATTAGATCTTTGTTGGAGATTTTTAAAAGGTTAAAAATATAATTTTTAAATGATAGAAAGGTTAAAAATTTAATTTTTATATGATAGAAAGGTTAAAAATATAATTTCTATATGATAGAAAGGTTAAAAATATAATTTTTATATGATAAGAAGGATAAAAATATGATTTTTATATTATATAGATAATAAAAATTCTGTCTTTATTATGTAGGAGATAGAAAAATATGATTTTTATTATGTGGAAGGAGCAAAAATGTGATTTATATATGAGTGGCGATATAAAAATATAATTTTTATTATATTGCTAGCAAGATAAAAATATAATTTTTATCATTGAAGTGGAGTTGTAAAGGAGTGATTTTTACATATGTAGCAGCGATATAAAAATACGATCTTATATATAAAAATGTGATTTTTATATAGAGAATGGCGAGAGAAAAATATGATTTTTATTATATGAACACCGTTACAAAAATAGAATTTTTATCTATATAGTAGCGGTATAAAAATGTGATTTTTATCCATATAGAGTGATTATAAAAATGTGATTTTTATATACATGGCAACAAAATAAAAATGGGATTTATATATATATGTAGTGGCTACGGACGATGAAATTGACAAAAGGCGAGCACGATGAAGATTTCTACATATGAAGAGTCTTGGTGTTTGGTTTAGCTAGTCGGTGAGAGCTTCTCACTTTAAATTTCATTTTCTAGTTAAACATATATACTAGGATGCAGACGGTGCTTAGCAGCACCCGACACCCGTCGTCCACAGACCATGGACGACTTGTATGCTTGTTTGATGTGTTGTGAAGTTTGTTTGTGATGTTGATGTGAAATAGATAATAAAATATTCATGTGTTGAAATAAATTAATTATCGTTAAAAATATGATTTTTAACGTGAATGTGATTAAATAAATATTCATTTACAAACCGGACGGTTTGTTTATGTACACCTATTTTAAGGATATTGATTGTGACGATAAATTTTACACATCGCCCAACAACACAAATAAAAATCTATGTTTGTTGATTTGAAACCACACACGGGTATTGGAATGATATTTGGAGTACACGAATCCCAATTATTTAGTTGTATGTCGATCGATTGGTCGACAGACTGTGTAAGCGTCAATTAGTTATATTTAACGCTTATGCAGTTGTGCGGTGCACTCTGGATGATGGTTGATTATTTATCGTTGCTATTATATACATGTGTTGTATGTAATCCATATAGTTACATTATATAGTAATTGATTAGGCCTCATTCCAATTGGGAAAATAAAGAATATTATAAAATATATATTCATGTGTTGAATAGAATAAAGAATATTCATTTGTTGAATAAAATATATATTCATGTGTTGAATAGAATAAAGAATATTCATGTGTTGAATAAAATATATATTCATGTGTTGAAAATATTCATATGTTGAGTAAAATATTTTAAACAATAAAATTTACATCTTTATCATAATTTTATAAAATATATTAAATAATAAAAATAGTCATGTGTTGACAATTCTCATGTGTTGAGAATATTCATGTGTAGAAAGAAATATAGATTCATGTGTTGAATAGAGTAAATATTCATTTGTTGAATAGAATAACGAAGTTACTGAAATATATAAAGCCGTGTTGATTAGATATGCGCCATTTTAACACGAACGATATTTATATCGATTATATTCGTTTTTATAATGAATGTAGAAAAAGAAATGATTTCAAAATATAACGTTTTGAAAATACTATCATTTATATATTAATGATATGAAATATTCAATTTTGATTTGAAATTGAATATGAAGTTAAAATTGTTTTGAAAACGAACTTAAAACGATTTATAAAATACATTTTGAATTGAAATCGACAAAATATATGTAATATATATATTATATATATTAAATGGCCTGAATAGAACGCGCCGCGTCGTGGCAGTTCGCGAGTTTCGACCATTGACTTCGAATTGACGTTGCGGGAGATCCGACCATCGGATTCTCCTGAAAAATAAAACCATTGGGTTCGTATCGAAAAGAGCTTTCCAATGAATATTAGAAATTTGAAATCTAATGGTTGGATTTGGAATTATGTCCAAATCTAATTTGGAAAAGGTTGTTGTAAGTGCAGTTCGGTGGCCGTTATTGAAAACCGACTGTACGGGCCTTGATAAAATTATTAAAAATATTAATAATTTGTGTAAAATCATAATATATGAACTGGAAAGAACTAGGATGAAAAATTCCACATTTGAAAGGATAAAAATATATTTTTATCGAAATGAACTAGTTCTGAACTAGATTTGAAATGGTTTTGAAAATAAGCAGAATTTCCAATATACGAATTGGAATGGATTTGAATCTAAATTATCTTCAGAATATTTCGATGTTGGATTTCGTGATTATACATATATGGTTGTGGAAATTTGAAAGATATATTTTATATCGTTATTTCCAATACGATATTTGTTGGTTTCAGAATTTGATATTGAATATAAGCCGGTATATTTTCTATTCAGAGCCTTGTGTTTAATATCAAATGGGATTTTGGGTTCGTTGTAAATGGTGTCTTAAATAACACTGTTCTTGAACCCAGTTTAAAAAAGAATAAATCTTTTAATTAAGATTTAGTGAATTTGTCCAGTTAATTAGTATTTAATTGGAATTGAATTTGAATTGGTTTTTGGGGTTTATCGTGAGCGGTGTTTTGAATAACCCCTGTTCTTTAACCCGATTAACAATAGAAAGTGATTTTTGGGTTTATTGTGAATCGTGTTTTAGGTGACATTGGTTCTTTAACCTAGTTAAAGACAGGATATTGATTTTTGAGAAGATTAAAACTAAGTGGAGTATTAATGAATCTTTAATTAGATTGAAAAGATCGAGAATGGAGTATCACTAGTTTTTCTCCAAAGCGATAGTTAAATCTTTAATTAGATTTGAATGTGAAATGGTAATTAATATTTACCGATAACACCGTCGTGTTAGATATGGAGTATTATTAGTTTTTCTCCATGGGATGAATAAGTTGGGATTGGGAAATAAAAATAAATAATTACTTCGGTGTGGTTCGCTAATCCCGACTAGTTTGGAAAACCTTAACACGGTTTGAAATGATATCCAAAGGAAGATTAAAGAATAAATTTAGAAGAATTTATCTTTGATAAAATTAATGGGAACATTTCCCTAAGAATGTGAATATTGAAATAAAAGAATATTCTAAATTGGAATGAGGCGTATGTTGTGTTTGTGTAACACTTGTTTATTATACACGCGGGTTATTCGGAAAGGCCGGGTTTATACCCATTCTGAATAATCGATTAGACGATAAGTCGAAGATGAAGACGGTGGTTGAAGACCGGAAGTCTTCACATCGTTTGGATGATTATTGATGACCTTGATTGGGTTGTACACCCAAGAGGAGGGAAACAGTTGGTGATCGTCCAGACGTACTTGGGGATCGATGGATATGTGAGAAAAGTGCCTCCGGTTTCGTTCAGACCTAGAACGAACTTGTAAATGGACTGTGTGTCTGACATTCGATTTTATTCTTTGTAGATTGATCTCTATTAAATATGCATCTGTTTGGCGGGGGAGAATTTATTATCTTGCTTAACACCCTTCTTTGAGACGTACGAGCTCAGAGGTTGTATATCGATGGACATCAGTCGCATGGAGTGAAGTGCCTGTGTGGCATGCCTAAGTGGAAGATGATCAAGGCTTCTGTTGAAAAGCAAAGTCTTGTGGTTGATGATCAAAGCACGGCCTGTATGGCACAGCTTTGTGTATTGCGTTAATTCGCGAGCCTCACACCTCGGTATGAGTCAAAAACCGGATAGGGACCGTTGGGAGAACACGTCGTTTCTTTCTAGCTATGGGTGATGTAAGTGACCTACCAGCCCTGACATTTATATACTTTTTACCTGTGTGATTGTTGGAATGTGAGGCTCCTCGAATATATGGTCGACAACTGGCACTATGTGAGCCGACGTACAGACCATTATATAGGTCCTATAGGACTGGGAAACTTGTGTTCAGGAATGACTAATCCTCAAAATTAAGAGAGGACCGGCCCAACCGATTCGAACGATCGCTGTGTGTGGTCCTGAGACATTTGCTAGAGTGTATCGAACGGAAAGGAGCTTGCCCCTTGCCTCGACTCATGATGGAATCCAATTTCCAATACGTGACTTTCGGTTTTATTTGTAGAGCCTAGTATGGCGACATAGTGGTATGAGTCACTTATGTCGTCTATGATTGATACTTATGATTGAAATTGTATTTACACTATACATCTATAGTAATATCAAAATAATCTATTTTTAAACATATCAAGCATTCTTTGGATATTATAAGGTAAAACCTTATCCTCCGGCTTGCGTTGCATTGTGTGATGGGACCTGGGTTTTATAATGGCTTCGTTTTTCTTTATTTAGCATTGCGCTGTTTGTTTTATTCACTAGTATTCATGGGAGGAAACACGTTCCGTGTTATACGGCGTGGTCCCTTGATTTACCTAACATTAAAAATAAAGATTAATAATTGTTTTAGTTCTCACACCAGTCACATGACTGACCTGGAGTTTATTGTTTTAACCTAAACTCTGGGTGCCCTTATTTTCCACATGGGCAGCCAGTAGTTTTGTTTTTGCAGATTTATATTCATAGGATCCTGATTTACAGCTGGAACGATGCGCGGAAAGCTCTGTATCCGTGTATTACTTTCAGTTGTGTTTTGTATTATTTTCCGCTGCTATGTAATTTATTGTAATCTCTTATATTCATCGAATGTATTATATTTATTCATACTCTGTATATTCTTGTACTCTGATGGAATTTTTGTAATATGCAATGAAATGTTCTTCTGTTTGCGTTCTGATTTGTCGTGTACTCATCTCAATTCGGGCTTTCCTTTACGGGGAAGTTCGGGTCGTTATACAAATCAATTCAGAAAAAATCATTGGCATGCCTCACATCCTCATATACAACATTTCAAAATTTGAGAATGATCAAACCATTAGAGAACAAAATATAATTGTTTTGCGATCCTCTGATGCATAAAATATAGGTCATTATAGTCTCTTTAATAATTTGTGCCTCAAATATTAGTTTTTTGCTGGCTCCCAACTAGTATAAGGAGCATTACAAGTTGTTCATACAATGCTTCATATAGATCCCCATTAATATTCAACTAATAATTATTTCTGTTTGTGAACCCTACTAAATGGAAATGATCATTACATGAATTTCCAAAGTCAATAATGCATGTTTGTAAGAGATCCTTCGATATATGATTTACTCTCTTGGTCTTTCCATCCATTTACGGGTGATAAGCTGTATTAAGAAGCAGCTCCTTCCCAAATGCATATTGTAAGCAACAGATAAACAATGGATCTCTATCGCTCACAATACTCTTTAACACATCATAAAATGTACTATTGACTTCATATACAATTCTGCTACCTTGTATGTCATTATACTTGACTTGTTGAGTATAAATCATGCACGCTAGGTCAAACAATCGGAATCCACCTAAATGTTAGCTTACCGTACTTGAGTATTCAACAACCCATTGATGAAATCTATTCGATATTTACAAACATTTCCTACATGAAGAGGGATCCGTAAATACATACCAGGATCTACTGGGCTTGTATGTGATATAACGATTATATATAATTAAGACGATACCAGTGAAGTAAAAGTAAATAATAAGAAAATTCGCACCAAAGTTTTTATATTGGTTTAGACTTCCTGTCATACCTCCTGTTTTGAAGTTCGCCTTTGACATTTCTTTATTAACACTAAACCTTCACTTCGTTTAGACGAATAGGCGACTTATAAAGTAGTTTTGACCTAACAAGTTTGTGGTCTTCAACACATTTTTTGTCTTTAAGTACACACGATCCTAAAATCTCTGTTGAGCATGAAATGTGAATAAGCACCGATACGGGAATCTTATAGAACATGAAGAAAGCAAGAGCAAACTTTTGACATCAAGTAGAGTTCGGAAAATGAGAATGTTGGAAAGAGAATTAAATAATCAAATCATTGAGTTTCATTACATACTTATAATCATTGAACAGTTGTAAATTAGTGGTATTATCTTTTGAAATGAAACTTTTTAATCAAGAGTTGCAACTACTGATAAAAGATTCAAATTGTTGAGAAAGAAAAGAAAGTTTCATTTCAACTCAATATCAGTTATAGGAGATCGGACATCTGATTAATATTCAAACTTTTGACTTAATTTAGGATTCTTCTTGAACTATGAATTAGATGTTTGGATTATAAACCAGATGTCTGGTTCATGACATAAAACACATCTGAACTAGAAGTCAAAATTGTGTATATATTCTATACATCCAAATCTTGTTGTGTACATGAGCTTATCTGTGCACCAAATTTCTGATTGAAGTTTTTCTCTGAAAATTATGAAAGCATATGTTATATTTTCAGGAGATACTTTTACATATTATACCTATGATTCTTAAAAATATAAATACTAGTTAATCTTTGAAGAGTTCTTCCTGTTGATCACCTAACCTATAGTGCTACTTTCTGTTGATCATCCAGTCTGTAATACTGTGTACTTATAAGTGTTTAGAAAATACTGGGAATACAATATTATATAGTTGTTGTCATTAAAACCCGAGAGGTGAGGTTCTAACATTCTCTACCTTTTTGATGATGACAAATATATAAATTTTTATATGAAATAATACTATCTCCCTCTGAGTATATGCAGATCTTCATACATGCTCTCATAATTTTACAAATGATTTTCACCCCCCTTTGGCATTAACAAAAAGGGTTGATGCTTACAAATAAATGAACCAAACAAAACATAACATGACATCATTTAATGCAACATTACATAGTATCATGTAGCACAAGACCAATAAGTATAGATGCAATATCAACAAAAATGTCAACACAAGAGTACATAAAAGTGGTTGACATGAATATATGCAGATGTGGACTTTACCAATCCTAATCATTACGTGGATCTGCATTGTATCCATCAAAGAAAATGTAATAGTTTGAACCATATTGGTAATTGCCTAGCCATTATTGGTTGTAGGTACTGTACTCTTGATCTTCTTGAATGAAATGTCCTCCAAAAGGTGCATAGGATGTAGTATGTTATTCCTCATCATCCCTTTACTCTTCACATGGAGTTTGGAGTCCTTCATCCCTATTATGTTGACTGTCATCCATAGGTGATTTTCCTGGTGCATGTGCACTTTCTTCTCCACTATTCAATGAAGTAGAAATTGGTTTTCAATGTGAGTAGGGGTGGTATAGGTAATGGTGAAGACAAAGAACCAAAAGATGACCTTCCTTTAATTTTTCTATATATTTTTTCAACTGTCTTTACAACATTTTCCATAGTTTTTTCAAGTTGTCATATGAGAGGAAACTGACCTTTCTAACTTATTTACTTTAGTTGATAGCCATTGTTGAGTCATTGTAGATTATGAAGAGCTAACTGTTTGTAAGCTTGATATTCAGTAGGAACATTTTCAACTACTATGATGTTGGGATAGAGTCATATCCAGTTTCTTCATGTGGAATTAGTTATGGTTAGAAAGTAGTTGGTCTAAATGAAAAGGAAGCTAGAAGTTGTCTAGTAAAGGATGAAGGTTGCGTACCAATATGAATGATTTGACGTTTATGGGAACATTTTCTCTATACATCTAAAGATATGGTTTTTGGTGGTTTGCCTGGAAGTTGTACAAGTTTAAAGAACCTTTCACTTGCTTCCTTCGTAGGCACCAAATCATAAGAAGACATATGTAACTGAATGTTGGAATGGTTAAAAATTCTAATAATGTAAGCATCGTATGATATTGTTGGTCTTTTTCTATTCCAAAATGATTTCATTTCATATATTAAAAATTTTACCCAGTTAATTCGATTGTGAGAGAAAATTGCAATTTTCCTTTTCAAAGTCAAATTTAAACCTTTATCGCAAAGTTGACTAAAGCTAAGAAGATTATGCTTCAACTTTTAACAAAGAATACATTAGTAATTAATAGAGAAGTAGATATACCAATAATGATGGCTTCTCTTACTCCAATGATGTATCCTTTTGAATTGTCTCCAAATGTAACGGTTCTACCATTCATATAGGTATATTTGATAACATTTTGGCATTCCCATCGTGTGTTTGGAGCATCCACTATTGAGTATTCATCTCTCCTTGCATTTAGTTATGGGTACCTCATCACTATTAGCCATGAAACAGACGTTTTCTTGTTTAGAATCATTATAACTGTAAGACAAAGAAGAATCTGAATCATCCCATGTAACTTGAGAAGCTTTCTTTTTCTTTTTTAACATGTCAAGTTTTCTTCTTTTTCTACTTTAGCTAGAAAAGGGCATTGTTTTTTACGATGTCCAACTTTGTCACATGTATAGCATTTCACTTGACTTGAATTTCCATCCTCTTATGACTTTGTCATCTATTTTAATTTTTTGAACTTTCGATAATACTTTGCAATAAAGACTATCTCGTCTTCATCCAAGTCAAAATCATTTATTTTCCTCGAAATGTTATGCTATATATATTTTTTCTTCTGAGGTTGTTTTTTCCTTGCCTGCAATTTTGCTTCATACTACATCATGTATTCTAGTTATTCTTAAAATTTTAATTGAAAGAGGTCATTATCTTCCTCTATTGCAAATACTTTCCTATTCCCAATCATTAGTTAAAGAAATTAATATTCATGTAATTAAGTCAAATTCATTGAATTTGAATCCAAGTTCTATAAGATCGTGTTGTATGGTTTGAAATCGTGAATACATATCAGTGATTGACTAATTTTTTTTCTTTTAAATTTTTGTTTTAAATAAAGAAAATTGATTTATAAAACTGAAATTTTAGTTTACTTGACTTTTTTTGTATCTTCATGAGTGATTTTAAGAGTATGCCAAATATCGTAAGCATTTTGATATAACATCATACACGAAAACTCATTTTTATCTAGAGAACTAAGAAGTACATTTATAGCCTTAGCGTTATTAGTGGCTTTGTTTTTCTGTGCTTCAGTCCAAGTACTTATATTGGTCGTAGGTGCTTTTTTTTTGTGAGTTGCTTGCCATATTTCTAGACCATTTGACCCTACAAAATTCGCATTCGTGTTGAATAATATTGATAGTTGGATCTGAAAATAAGATGGACATGTAGTGGACTAACTTTCTTTAAATGTGCTAGCCAAAGTAAATTAATAAATCAACTACGTGTTTATGGTAATTGACGGAACCTTGCTCTGATTCCAAATGTAAATACACAGTAGGATCTATTAGTCTTGTATGTGATATATAGATTATATATATATGATAACAATAAAGTAATATTAAATAATAAGATAAATCACACTAGCTTTGTATGTTAGTTTGGATTTTCATCCAATTTCCAGTCATGAAGTTCCCCTTTGGCCTTTCTTCACTAACATCAAACTGTCACTTCCCCCAGAGGAATATGTTTCTTACAAAGTTGCTTTTACTTGACACGTTTGTTTTCTTTAACAAGGTATTTTTCTTTGATTACAAATAATCTTACAATCTATCTTGAGTGTGAAATGTGGTTGAGCACTGATATAGGAATCTTACAGAATATAATGAGAAAAAGAGAAATTGTTTGAGATCAATTAGAGTTCAAAAAATAAGAATACTAGAAAGATAATGTGATAATATTAGTGTGTTTCATCATACATTTATAATTGAAAAGTTTTAAATCAGTAGTGGTTCCTTTTGAAAATAAACTTTTTAATCCAAAGTTACATCTATTAATGAAAGATTCATATCTATTGAGAAGAAAAGAAAGTGTCTTTTCAAATAAATATCAGTAATAGGAGATCACACATATGATTAGTGACTTAGATGTCTGACTTAGTTCAGAGTTTTTTCTTGAACTATGAATCAAGCTTCTGGATTATAAACCGTACGTTTGGTTCATGTCAGAAAACACACTCGAACTAGAAGTCATATGTCTGAATCTTGTTGTGTACATGATCTTGTTTATGCACCAGACATCTGGGTTTAAAACTAGACATCTGGTTTTTTGATTAAAGTTTTTCTTTGAAAATTTTGAATGCGTGTGTTTATATATTTTTGAGAGAGATATTTTCATATTAAATCTATGACTTTTAAAAACGTTAACATTTGTTAATCTTTGAAGAGTTCTTCTTGTTGATCATCCAATCTGTAGTGTTTCTTTTTTTTGGTTAACCAATTTATCATATTATGTCGCTACAAGTGATTAGAAAGTATTTGGAATACAAGATTGTATAGTCTTTGTCACTAAAACCCAAGAGGTAAGGTTCTAACATGATCTGGATTCTCCCTGGCTGGACCCTATCGATCACTTATCCACCTCCAATCTTCTCTAGAAACATGAAATATGATTCATTAACAGGGCTATTGTGATCTACTTCAATAGTCTCATGTACTTATGAATCAGATTCATCAACACCAGGATATTTGTTCGAATATTACACTAGAAATCATTGTAATATGCTGTAATAACCTGGAAATCCGAGCCAATTTAAAATTTTTACTTTGGCAATTTTAGCGAATTTTGAATAGTTAAAATGGATTATTTTAAATAATATCGATGAGAAATTTATTTTGAATAGAAATAGGAGTATATATTTATTCGAATCGCCGTTAGAATATAAATAATTTATTTTAATTATATAACGAGCTGAAATGGCGCGGTAGTTCGATATTCGATTTCAAAATTCAAATGAATGTATCAGTTGCAAAATAAACCAGATTTTAGCGTAACTAAAAATATTAGAATCTAGTTGAGAAAATCTTTCCAGCTAATCCAAAAAATCAAAATTTCATAGCGGGGATCATAAGCTATGTCCAGTTGAAATTTCAGAATAGTCGCCATGGAATTCTGGCCCTTAAAAATGGGAATTTTGCAAATGACTTCGGATTTCGACGAAACCACTTTTGTTGGATCCGTGATGTCAAGTTATTGCTAGATTCCAATTTTCGTAATTTTTCGAATCAATATGTGAGTGTGGCAAAAGAAAACGCGTTTGACCAGTTTTAGTTGATTTTATTCGCCTAGAAAATGGCCATTTTTCAAACGGTCTTAAAATTCGATGAAATTAGTTTTGTTAGGACCGTATGGTCAATAAGAAGCTAGAAAATATTTTTTGGGAATTTTTCTAGTTAGTATGTGACCCCAGTAAATTGAAATGTACGTTAAAATTCAATATATAGAGTTATATGTTGAATTCAACGAAAACTGATCGAGACGATCGAATCAGCCTACGATACATATCTCATTGTGTTCGGAATGGAGGTAATTAGCTAGGGACGACAGTCAGTGGGTTCGATTTCGAATTTGAAATAAAAAGTTGCTTTTGAATTTAAAAATAAATTAAATAAAACAAAAGTCAACTCCCCTTCTCTAATACCCCCTCAATTCATTTCTTTCAGATCAAAGAAAGAAAAAAAAATAACCCCCCGGTCGAATAGATATCGCCGCCGCCCTGGGACCCTCGAGCCACCGTCGCGCTCCTCCAAGTGGCCTCCGCCACCGCGAAAATCCTACCCCTCCCCTCCACCGATCCTCGCTCCGTCCCCCTTCTCCAATGGAGACCCGTCGCTCCCCATTCGCCAAGACAAAAACCGACGCCACCTAACCTCCTCCCCCCTCTGAAAGCCCCCCCTTGGACCACTGTAGACGCGCAGCACCCCCCTCCCCTCTTCCCCTCAGACGCTGCTCCCTCCTCCGACAGTGAACGCTTCTCTCCTCCTTCCTATTTCTATGTAAGTTCCTTTTATTTATTTACTTTACTTTTATTTCTTTATTTTATTTATATAAAGTAATTAGTTCTATAAAAACTGAAAAGCTTATATTTTTAATTAGAAAAGACATGATTTTCATATTGAACTAGAGAATAAAAAAAATTTAGATCTTTATCTATATAGAGGAGTAGTAAAAACTAGATTTTTATCTATATAGAAGCACAGTAAAAACACGATTTTTATACATTTGAAGTGTAGATAAAAATACGATTTTTATATATATGAAGTAAAGATAAAAATTCGATTTTTATGTATGTACAGTGATAATAAAAATTTGATTTTTTATGTGAACAACGTGAAAAGAATTGAGATGGAACGAGTTGAAATCCAAAAGGATGGCGTAGGAAGTTTGGGCAAATCCAGACGGTTCTGAAATTTCAGAAATATAGAATGGCAGAGTGGAACCCTCTGTGAGAACTCCTCATCTTTTATTTATTTTTCTATTTGAAATATATACTAGGATGCAGACAGTGTTTAGTAGCACCCGACACCCGTCGTCTACAGACCATGGACGGCTTGTATGCTTGTTTGTTTGATTTTGATGTGTAGTTGATTGTGTGATGTGAAATGAAATGAAATATTTATATAGTTGAAAATATTTTATAGTTAAAAATATAATTTTTAACGTGTATTTGAAATGAAATAAATATAAACAAATCGGACTATTTGTTTGTATACACACATTTGACTGATATTGATTGGGACGATAAATTTTACACATCACCCAACTACACAAATAAAATCTGTGTTTGATTGTTTGAAAACCCAACACGGGTATTGGGGTGATATATGACATACACTAATCCCAATAATTAGTTGTATGTCGATCGATAGATTGACAGACTGTTATAAGCGTTGAATATTTATATTTGATGCTTATACAGTGTAGAATGTACTTTGGATGATGGTTGATTATTCGTCATTGTTGATATATATACATGCATTGTATGGAAATCCATAGAAATAAAATCTATGGTAATTAATTGGGCCTCATTCCAGTTTTGAATAGAAATATTTGAAATAGAATATCTGAAAATAGAAATATTTGAAATAGAATATTTGAAAATTGAAATATATGAAGCCGTGTTGATTAGATTGACGCCATTTTGACGTGAACGATATTTATATCGATTTTATTCATTTTATAATGAATATCGAAAGTGATTTCAAAATCGGATATTTTGAAAAGAATTGAAATTCGAATTAAACTGAATAGAAATGAATTTGAATTGAAATTGAATAGAATTGAATTCGAATTGAAATTGAATTGAATTGAAAACAAACTGAAATTGAATTAAAAATAGATTTGAAATGAATTTAAAACGAATTTATGAGGAAAAAAAATTCAATTTTGATTTGAATTTGAAATGAAGTTGAAATCTTTTTGAAAATGAATTTAAAACGATTTACATAATACGTTTTAAAAGGAAATCGACGAAGTATATATTATATATATTATATATATAATAAAATGGTCTGAATAGAAAGCGTCGCGCCGCACCGCGGTAGTTCGCGAATTTCGACCATTGACTTCGAATGGATATTACGGGAGATCCGACCGTCGGATTCTCCTTAAACCAGAACTGTTGGGTTCGTATCGAAAAGAGCTTTCTAACGAATATTAGAGATTTGAAATCTAATAGTTGGATTAGGAATTATGTCCAAATCAAATTTGGATAAGGTCGTTATAAGTGCAGTACGATGGCCGTTGATGGAAATCGACTGTATGGGCCTTGATAAAATTATTAAAAATAGTAATAATTTGTGTAAAATCATAAGAAATGATTCGTGATGAATTGGGATGAAAAACTCCATATTTGAAAAGATAAAAATAGATTTTTATCGAAATGAACTAGTTTTGAACTAGAATTATACTTCTAATTATTTTTAAATAAATAAATTGAATTTGAAAAGGGTTTTCAAAGTAACCAGAATTTCCAATATATTGAATTAGAATGGATTTGAATCGAAATTGTCTTTGGAATATTTCGATGTTGGATTTCGTGATTATACAAATAGCGTGATGGAAATTTGAAAGATATATAGATATCGGTATTTCGAATACGATATTATTTGGTCGTAGAATTTGATATTGAATATAAGCCGATATATTTTCTATTCAGAGCCTTGTATTTAATATCAAATGTGATTTGGGTTTGTCGTGCATGGTGTCTTCATTAACAATGTTCTTTAGCCCAGTTGAGAAAAAAAGATTAAATCTTTTTATTTAGATTTAATGAAGTGTACCAATTAAATGATATTTAATTGGAATTGAATTGGTATTGATTTTTGGGTTTATCGTGAACAGTGTTTTAAATAACACTTGTTCTTTGACCCGATAATTAATTGAATGTGATTTTGGGTTTATCGTGAACCGTGTTTTAAATGACAATGATTCTTTAACCCAGTTAAAGATTAAAACTAAGTGGAGTTTGAATGAATCTTTAATTAGATTGAAAAGATCGAGAATGGAGTATCACTAGTTTTACACCAGGCGATAGTTAAATCTTTAATTAGATTTGAACGTGAAATGGTAATTGAATTTACCGATAACACCGTGGTGTTAGGTATGAAGTATTACCAGTTTTACTTCATGGGTTGAATAGGCTGGGATTGGGAAATAAATGATTACTTCGGTCTGGTTCGCTAATCCCGTCTAGTTTGAATTGATATTCAAAGAAGATTAAAGAATAAATTTAAAGAATTTATCTTTGTAAAAATTAATGGGAACCTTTCCCAAAGTATAAGAATATTTGAATAAAAGAATATTCTGAATTGGAATGAGGCGTATGTTGTGTTTGTGTAACACTTGTTTATTATATACGCGAGTTATTCAGAAAGACCGGGTCTATCCCATTCTAAATAACTGATTCGACGTGGTGTCGAAGATGAAGACGGTGGTTGAAGACCGGAGGTCTTCACGTCATTTGGGTGATTACTGATGATCTTGATTGGGCCGTACACCCAAGAGGAGGGAATCAGTTAGTGATCGTCCGGACGTACTAGGAGATTGATGGATATGTAGGGTACCAGGTGCCTCCGGTTTCGTTCCGACCCAGAATGAATTTGTAAATGGACTGTGTATCTGACATTGGATTTAATTCTGTGTGATTTATTTCTATTAAATATATATCTGTTTGGCGACGAAGAATTTATTCTCTTGCTTAACGCCCTTCTCTGAGACGTACAAGCTCAGGGGTTATATATTGATGGATATCAAACGCATGGAGTGAATTGCCTAAGTGGCATGCCTAAGTGGCAATTGATCGAGGCTTCTGTTGAAAAGCAAAGTCTTGTGGTTGATGATCGAAGCACGGCCTGTGTGGCATAGCTTTGTGTAACGTTGACTCCCGAGCCTCACACGCCGGTTGTGAACCAGAAACGGGAGAGGACCTCAGGGAGGGCATGCGTTTCCTTCTAGCTAGAAGTGGCGTCAGTGGTTTTACACGCCCTGACGAGTTTGACTTATGTGGTTGTTGCTGTTGCGAGGCGCCTCGGTTTGATCAGATGATCCGGGTCCAATGGAGTCATTTGTTGGCTCATTTACGCCCCAAAGGGCGGGGAAACGTAGTGTTCAGGCATAATAATCCACATCGGTGGACCGGCCCTGACGATCCAAGGGGTAGTTGCGGCTGTTCCTGAGACATGGGGTAGATTGTCTCGAATCGGTAGAGGACTATCTTTTGCCTCGGTTCACAAATGGAAATCCAAATACGTGACATTTGCGGTTTTGATTGTAGAGCCTAGTATTGCGACATGATATATGGTACCCATGCAGTCTATGATTGATACTTATGATTTGAAGTTGTTTTATACACTATGCACGTATAATAGTATCAAATGATTTGTTTTAAACGTACTAAACATGTTTGGCTATTATAAGGGAAAACCCTATCCTCCGGCTTGCGTTGCATTGTGTGATGGGACCTGGGTCTTATAATAGCTTCATTTTTCCAAAAAGCATTGCATTGTTTTGTTATATGCACTAGTATTCTTGGGAGGAAACCTGTTCCGTGTTTTACGGCGTGGTCCCTTGATATATCTGATTTAAAGTAAAGTTTTAAATAACGGTTTTAGTTCTCACACCAGTCCCATGACTGACCTGGAGTTTATTGTTTTAACCTAAACTCTGGGTGCCCTTATTTTCCGCACGGGCAGCTAGTAGTTTTGGTTTTGCAGATTTGTATTCACAGGATCCTGATTTACAGCTGGAATGATGCCCGGAAAGCTCTGTATCCGTGTATTACTTTCAGTTGTGTTTTGTATAGTTTTTCCGCTGCTTTGTAATTTATTGTAATCTCTAATGTATTTTATTCATTCGTACTCTTTATATTCTTGTATTTGATGGAATTGTTGTAATAAACAATGAAATGTTCTTCCGTCTGCGTTCTACTTTGTCGTGTTCTCAAAACAATCAGGCGTTTCAAACGGTCTAGATCGGTTTAGCGACTGAATCGGATCGAGCGAAATTCCTTATTATCACATGTGGTATCAGAGCTTTGGTTTACAAAGCTCAGAGAACAAGACACGTTAGAACCATACGAAAGAATTCATCAGAGATTGGATTAGTAATATCCAATGAGAATGACTCGTTAGAGATGGGATCAGTAGTATCCTAGAACGAGTGTGAAGAGTAGTATTTTTGAAATAAAAGTGAAAACAAATTTTGTTTTGAAAATTTAAATCAACTATTCGTATTTGATTATTTATTTATATTGATTTGGACTATCAAGTATATATAGATTTTGCGTATACGTCTGATCCACGGATATTCGAAGTTTTAATATACTGGATAGATATAGAGTCACACTCTAGTTGCCCGGAGATGACATTGATGATAGCAGCTGCATCATTAGTGGATATATGTTCGAGTGACGAAGGTGGGATTTCTAAATATTTACATTAGACTGGTGTGAGAACCAAAAATTAGATAGGGCTTATTTTTGTGATTTGGCATCAAAAATCTGATTTTTTGACTATATATCAAAATTATGAATTTGAAAAGCTAATCAACTAATAGATTGATGGTTGTGTTCTTTGATTATTGTTTGATTAATTAAATTTGAACATATAGCCAATTCGAACCAAATAGTGAATTGTATTGAAAATTAGTCGCATTTGCATGCATACACATGTACTTACACTGAATAGGTCATTGCAAGGAGGCTAGAGCAGAGAATAGAATTGTTTGCCCGACAAATAGGTACATGTTTACCATAATTTACTGTTTTGTTTGGGTGATGATGATTTTATGAGCCGATTGGCTAGCCGCTTGGCTTTTTCTTTTTCTTTTGAATTGAAGAAGGCCATGGGAGGCTATATGAAATATCCCGAAGTCCCTGGTGCAGGGGAGATTATGGCGAAATTTTTCGAAAATTTAGGGTGTTAGCCAAATTTTTGAAAAATTTGAGAAGTTCTTAGAAACTGAAAAGTTGAAGAACTTAAGCCGTAATGAAAATAATGGAAGTTGAGTTGGTTTGTTAAACAACTTTCGGCTTCGTTCCTTTTCGGGGACGAAAAGTTTTAAGTGGGGGATATTGTAATAACCTGGAAATCCGAGCCAATTTAAATTTTTTATTTTGGCAATTTTAGCGAATTTTGAATAGTTAAAATGGATTATTTTAAATAATATCGACGAGAAATTTATTTTGAATAGAAATAGAAGTATATATTTATTCGAATCGCCGTTAGAATATAAATAATTTATTTTAATTATATAACGAGCTGAAATGGTGCGGTAGTTCGATAATTCGATTTCAAAATTCAAATGAATGTACCGATTGCAAAATAAACCAGATTTTAGCAAAACTGAAAATATTAGAATCTAATTGAGAATATCTTTCCAACGAACCCGAAAAATCAAAATTTCATAGCGGGGATCAAAAGCTATGTCCAGTTGAAATTTCAGAATAGTCGCTATGGAATTCTGGCCCTTAAAAATGGAAATTTTGCAAGTGACTTCGGATTTCGAAGAAACCACTTTTGTTGGATCCATGATGTCAAGTTATTGCTAGATTCCAATTTTCGTAATTTTTCGAATCAATATGTGAGTGTGGCAAAAGAAAACGTGTTTGACCAGTTTTAGTTGGTTTTATTCGCCTGGAAAATGGCCATTTTTCAAACAGTCTCAGAATTCGATGAAATTAGTTTTGTTAGGACCGTATGGTCAATACGAAGCTAGAAAATATTTTTCGGGAATTTTTCTAGTCAGTATGTGACCCCAGTAAATTGAAATGTACATTAAAATTCAATATATAGAGTTATATGTTGAATTCAATGAAAACTGGTCGAGACGATCAAATCAGCCTATGATACATATCCCATTGTGTTCGGAATGGGGGTAATTAGGTAGGGATGACAGTCGATGGGTTCGATTTCGAATTTGAAATAAAAAGTTGCTTTTGAATTTAAAAATAAATTAAATAAAACAAAAGTCAACTCCCCTTCTCTAATACCCCCCCCCCTCAATTCATTTCTTTCAGATCAAAGAAAAAAATATAAAAGAAAATAAACCCCCCCTTCGAACAGAAATCGCCGCCGCCTTGGGACCCTCGAGCCACCGTCGCGCTCCTCCAGGTGGCCTCCGCCGCCACGAAAATCCTACCCCTCCCCTCCACCGATCCTCGCTCCGTCCCCCTTCTCCAATCGAGACCCGTCGCTCCCCATTCGCCAAAACCAACGCCACCCCCTAACCTCCTCCCCCCTCTGAAAGCCCCCCCTTCGACCATTGTAGACGCGCAGCACCCCCCTCTTCCCCTCAGACGCTGCTCCCTCCTCCGGCAGTGAACGCTTCTCTCCTCCTTCCTACTTCTATGTAAGTTCCTTTTATTTATTTACTTTACTTTTATTTCTTTATTTTATTTATATAAAGTAATTAGTTCTATAAAAACTTAAAAGCTTATATTTTTAATTAGAAAAGACATGATTTTCATATTGAAGTATGGAATAAAAAAAATTTAGATCTTTATCTATATAGAGGAGTAGTAAAAATTAGATTTTTATCTATATAGAAGCATAGTAAAAAAACTTTATACATTTGAAGTGAAGATAAAAATAAGATTTTTATATATATGAAGTGAAGATAAAAATTCAATTTTTATGTACGTACAGTGATAATAAAAGTTTGATTTTTTATGTGAACTGCGTGAAAAGAATTGAGATGGAATTGATTGAAATAAAAAAGGATGGCGTAGGAAGTTTGGGCAAATCCAGACGGTTCTGAAATTTCATAAATATAGAATGGCGGAGTGGAACCCTCTGTGAGAACTCCTCACCTTTTATTTATTTTTCTAGTTGAAATATATACTAGGATGCAGACGGTGTTTAGTAGCACCCACACGCGTCGTCCACAGACCATGGACGGCTTGTATGCTTGTTTGTTTGATTTTGATGTGTAGTTGATTGTGTGATGTGAAATGAAATGAAATATTTATATAGTTGAAAATATTTTATAGTTAAAAATATAATTTTTAATGTGTATTTAAAATGAAATAAATATAAACAAATCGGACTAATTGTTTGTATACACACATTTGACTGATATTGATTGGGACGATAAATTTTACACATCACCCAACTACACAAATAAAATCTGTGTTTGATTATTTGAAAACCCAACACGGGTATTGGGGTGATATATGACATACACTAATCCCAATAATTAGTTGTATGTCGATCGATAGATTGACAGACTGTTATAAGCGTTGAATATTTATATTTGATGCTTATACAGTGTAGAATGCACTTTGGATGATGGTTGATTATTCGTCATTGTTGATATATATACATGCATTGTATGGAAATCCATAGAAATAAAATCTATGGTAATTAATTGGGCCTCATTCCAGTTTTGAATAGAAATATTTGAAATAGAATATCTGAAAATAGAAATATTTGAAAAAGAAATATTTGAAATAGAATATTTGAAAATAGAAATATATGAAGCCGTGTTGATTAGATTGACGCCATTTTGACGTGAACGATATTTATATCGATTTTATTCATTTTATAATGAATATCGAAAGTGATTTCAAAATTTGATATTTTGAAAAGAATTGAAATTCGAATTAAACTGAATAGAAATGAATTCGAATTGAAATTGAATAGAATTGAATTCGAATTGAAATTGAATAGAAATGAATTCGAATTGAAATTGAATTGAATTGAAAACGAACTGAAATTGAATTAAAAATCGATTTGAATTGAAATCAATTTGGAATTTAAAACGAATTTATAAGGAAAAAAAATTCAATTTTGATTTGAATTTGAAATGAAGTTGAAATCGTTTTGAAAACGAATTTAAAATGATTTATATAATACGTTTTAAAAGCAAATCGACGAAGTATATATTATATATATAATAAAATGGTCTGAATAGAACGCGCTGCGCCGTGGCAGTTCGCGAATTTCGACCACTGACTTCGAATGGATATAATGGGAGATCCGACCGTCGGATTCTCCTAAAACCGGAACCGTTGAGTTAATATCAAAAAGAGCTTTCTAACGAATATTAGAGATTTGAAATCTAACGGTTGGATTTGGAATTATGTCCAAATCAAATTTGGAAAAGGTCGCTGTAAGTGCAGTTCAATGGTCATTGATGGAAATCGACTGTATGGGCCTTGATAAAATTATTAAAAATAGTAATAATTTGTGTAAAATCATAAGAAATGATTTGTGAAGAATTGGGACGAAAAACTCCATATTTGAAAAGATAAAAATAGATTTTTATCGAAATGAACTAGTTTTGAACTAGAATTATACTTCTATTTATTTTTAAATAAATAAATTGAATTTGAAAAGGGTTTTAAAAGTAACCAGAATTTCGAATATATTGAATTGGAATGGATTTGAATCGAAATTGTCTTTGGAATATTTCGATGTTGGATTTCGTGATTATACAAATAGCGTGATGGAAATTTGAAAGATATATAGATATCGGTATCTCCAATACGATATTTGTTGGTCGTAGATTTTGATATTGAATATAAGCCAATATATTTTCTATTCAGAGCCTTGTATTTAATATCAAATGTGATTTTGGTTTGTCGTGCATGGTGTCTTCATTAACACTGTTCTTAAGCCCAGTTGAGAAAAAAAGATTAAATATTTTTATTTAGATTTAATGAAGTGTACCGATTAAATGATATTTAATTGGAATTGAATTGGTATTGATTTTTGGGTTTATCGTGAACAGTGTTTTAAATAACACTTGTTCTTTGACCCGATAATTAATGTAATGTGATTTTGGGTTTATCGTGAACCGTGTTTTAAATGACACTGATTCTTTAACCCGGTTAAAGATTAGAACTAAGTGGAGTTTGAATGAATCTTTAATTAGATTGAAAAGATCGAGAATGGAGTATCACCAGTTTTACTCCAGGCGATAGTTAAATCTTTAATTAGATTTGAACGTGAAATGGTAATTAAATTTACCGATAATACCGTGGTGTTAGGTATGAAGTATTACCAGTTTTACTTCATGGTATGAATAGGTTGGGATTGGGAAATAAATGATTGCTTCGGTCTGGTTCGCTAATCCCGTCTAGTTTGAATTGATATTCAAAGAAGATTAAAGAATAAATTTAAAGAATTTATCTTTGATAAAATTAATGGGAACCTTTCCCAAAGTATAAGAATATTTGAATAAAAGAATATTCTGAATTGGAATGAGGCGTCTGTTGTGTTTGTGTAACACTTGTTTATTATATACGCGAGTTATTCAGAAAGACCGGGTCTATCCCATTCTGAATAACTGATTCGACGTGGTATCGAAGATGAAGATGGTGGTTGAAGACCGGAGGTCTTCACGTCGTTTGGGTGATTACTGATGATCTTGATTGGGTCGTACACCCAAGAGGAGGGTATCAGTTAGTGATCGTCCAGACGTACTTAGAGATCGATGGATATGCGGGGTACCAGGTGCCTCCGGTTTCGTTCAGACTCAGAACGAACTTGTAAATGGACTGTGTGTCTGACATTTGATTTAATTCTGTGTGATTGATTTCTATTAAATATATATCTGTTAGGCGGCGAAGAATTTATTCTCTTGCTTAACGCCCTTCTCTGAGACGTACGAGCTCAGGGGTTATATATTGATGGATATCAAACGCATGGAGTGAATTGCCTGTGTGGCATGCCTAAGTGGCAATTGATCGAGGCTTCTGTTGAAAAGCAAAGTCTTGTGGTTGATGATCGAAGCACGGCCTGTGTGGCATAGCTTTGTGTAACGTTGACTCGCGAGCCTCACACGCCAGTTGTGAACCAGAAACGGGAGAGGACCTCAGGGAGGGCATGCGTTTCCTTCTAGCTAAAAGTGGCATCAATGGTTTTACACGCCCTGACGAGTTTGACTTATGTGGTTGTTGCTGTTGCGAGGCGCCTCGCTTTGATCGGACGATCCGAGTCCTATGGAGTCATTTGTTGGCTCATTTACGCCCCAAAGGGCGGGGAAACGTAGTGTTCAGGCATAATAAACCACAACGGTGGACCGGCCCTGACGATCCAAGGGGCAGTTGCGGCTGTTCCTGAGACATGCGCTAGATTGTCTCGAATCGGTAGAGGACTATCTTTTGCCTCGGTTCACAGACGGAAATCCAATTTCCAAATACGTGACATTTGCAGTTTTGATTGTAGAGCCTAGTATGGCGACATGATATATGGTACCCATGCCATTTACGATTGATACTTATGATTTGAAGTTGTTTTATACACTATGCACTTATAATAGTATCAAATGATTTGTTTTAAACGTACTAAGCATGTTTGGCTATTATAAGGGAAAACCCTATCCTCCGGCTTGCGTTGCATTGTGTGATGGGACCTGGGTCTTATAATAGCTTCATTTTCCAAAAAGCATTGCGCTGTTTTGTTATATGCACTGGTATTCTTGGAAGGAAACCCGTTCCGTGTTTTACGGCGTGGTCCCTTGATATATCTGATTTAAAGTAAAGATTTAAATAACTGTTTTAGTTCTTACACCAGTCCCATGACTGGCCTGGAGTTTATTGTTTTAACCTAAACTCAGGGTGCCCTTATTTTCTGCACGGGCAGCTAGTAGTTTTGGTTTTGCAGATTTATATTCACAGGATCCTGATTTACAGCTGGAACGATGCCTGGAAAGCTCTGTATCCGTGTATTACTTTCAGTTGTGTTTTGTATTGTTTTTCCGCTGCTTTGTAATTTATTGTAATCTCTGATGTATTTTACTCATTCATACTCTGTATATTCTTGTATCTGATGGAATTGTTGTAATAAACAATGAAATGTTCTTCCGTCTACGTTCTACTTTGTCGTGTTCTCAAAAAAATTAGGCATTTCGAATGGTCTAGATCGGTTTAGCGACTGAATCGGATCGAGCGAAATTCCTTGTTGTCACATATGCAGTGGAGAATGAAATCAAAACTTATAAAATGGATGTAGGCTTAAATAGTGTCTAAATGACTATAAATCTGGTGTTATCCTCTTTTCAACTCCTTTATTTCTTTCAATTTTCATTTATTTTGATCGTCCACTTTGAATTCGCTTAAGATAGATCTAGTTTCCTGTAAAAGGCCAGTTCTTTCACATAAATATAAGATTATTGTCCATTTTGATGTTAACATTTGGTTTTTTCACTAAGAACTAGAACAAAAGGCGTAGATTTAAGCTATCAACTTAAGATTTACAAGGTCTAAGAGTTACATCTACAACTGGTGCTATGAAAAAGTTGATTTCTATTTCTAACTGGATAGAAGGTCTTACTTAAAGAATGAAAATGCATTGTAAGGAAAAAATGACATCATATCAGCAGGAAAATTCGCAGATGCACTTAGAGAAGCATGATAAGAAAACATGGACAATTTGATAGCAAAGTACACTAAATAGGTGGATCGACATCAATCCATCCTCTATGGATTGGTGGTGATCCATGAGGATCCACTGGTGACACATCTAACTTCATGAAATGACTACATTACTCCATCGCATTGCTTCAGAAGAAGGAAGTTTACAAAAAATAATCCAAGTGGATGGACCGACACCGATCCATAAAGGAAAATATGACGACAGCTCTCTCAACATGGCTTGGTTCCTACATCCATTACATTTTGCCCATCAAAAATCATGTAAGGATATAAGATGAACCCTCACTGATCCATCAAACTAGATCAAATAATTATGAAACTCTTTATGATGATTCATTTTGATTTATAAGTTCCATTATGCAACGCGGTCAAGTCATGGGTCAAATAATTACTATTATCCCTTCGTCTTAGAAACATCGAAAGCACAGAAGAAAAGGCATCAGAACGAAAGAGGGGTCAACATGCATCTGTAAATACGACTCCATGGGTCCAGGATAGGGATTTGATTTTCGAATCTCCTATCGTTAATCTATTTCAGGAGTGAAAAACTTGATTTTTAAGTCAAATTGGGGATTCGGTCCCACTATATTTCTTAAAATTTTGTACTCTTAAAATCATTAATAAAGAGGAGACTTAAAGTAAACAATGAGGATATTGCCTTCTATAAGCCCTTATCCGACTTAATACCTTTGTATTACGTTGAAAGGACTCATTCGTTAATAAATGATCACTTATTAACATTGGTCTAATCAAGAGCTCCTTATTCATCTACTTAAAAGGATTCAAAGGCTTTTTGACAGACTCGAAAGAACTTACCCTAACAACTACATTAATATAGGAATTCTATTGTGGTCTCAATTATTTAGGGGTCAACATTTTTTATTGTTAACTGTTTTGGCGTTAGAAGGAGGACCCGAACCTCAGATACCCTATTTTTTCTTCATCAAGATCAATCATAACAAACAAGATTCGATAAGATTGTAAGATCTAGGAAAAGTAATGAATACGGTGCTTCCCAATCATGGGCTTTCGAAAGTGATATTGCAACGAACTTCAATTAAACAAATATGGAGGTAAGGGAAACCGTCATGAAAAGGTCAACATATAACACAACAAATAGCCATCCCAAGAGAGTCCGTTGATGAAAATATCCTATAGAAATATTCTACAATAAATGAAGTTAATCAACTAATACAATATGTTGCCAAGAATAAAGGAAAGGTGGTCTATGGATTAAAAAAAATTCCATATCACAAGGGATACTCTTTTTCAAAGATACCACTGGTGTGTAAGCCCCATCCAATATCTTAGAACTCCCTCACATATATATAACGAAAACAACGATCTAGATTATCGTCTCATGATGTTTGAGATTTAGACGAATTTACACATTGTTTTTTAGGCAATAAAATGTAATCCCTTTCCCACTAGATTTCAGGGATATTATATTAAAGGGTGCGTTTTTTACAGGTCCCTATTAAGTTTCAAAATATAAAAAAAACCCGGTGATAAAAACATTATAAAATACATCCCTATTTTTGAATTTCCGCTAAAAAAAATCCTGATCTACCCTTATGCACCTAAAAAACTATCCAACAACTGTTCGTCCTCATTTACTCAGTCCACCGCTCCTATTATCTCGCTCAAAAACCTAATCCTACAATTCTGGAAAACCGTCAATCATTCCAACAGTGTTTTTTTTAACGAAAAACTGGAAAATTAAATACAAATATTATGTAAAATTGCATACATTTATGCAACTAAGTAAAATAACTGCATACATATATTAATATTATACAGAAAATTATTACTTTTAAGCAACAATGAAGTAAACGTACATACATTAACATTGTACAGAAATAAATTATTATTTGAATGTAGTGACTACAATTTTTTAATTAAGTTTTTTGTTTTTTACGAAAAACTAGACAATTAGATACAAAAATTACATAAAACTAAGAGAAATAATTGCATACACATACATAACTGTACTGCATAATTGCTGAAACAAAATAAGTGACCAAAAAGTAAATACATATAATTATAACAAGATGCATATATATATATGCAAATAACAGAAATATGTGCATACTTACATGAAAAAATTCATAACATTTACATGTACTACATCAACAAATACTTACAGACCACATTTACATGTAATACATCAAAATTTTCAGAACATTTACAAAGCAGAGCTAATGGTCTTTTGAAGAACAAATAATTTTGTTAAGACCCATCTTATTGCACAAACCACATCTAGAAGACTCTGTAGAAGCAACTGCAAATTTCAATCATTTGGAAAAAAATGGACGACCAAGCTTCAACAACACCACTACACCAATATCCGCCGGAACACTGTTATATAAAAAAAAATCAACATTGATAAGCTTAATGTGCAGAAACCTAAATTACAAAAATAGCTTCAGATTAATATAAATACATGCGTACAATACAACAAAATAACAATAATTTCTGATTATTTATATGCAAATATTCTACATATATGCATAGAAATATGAATATATTTGTAAAATAATATGTTTTTCTGATTGTTTGATAAAAAATTGCATACAGATATGCATATATTAATAATAGATGCATATTTGTCCGCAACTTTTAATTAGAATTACAGCAAAAATCCACAAGTTTGCAGATATTAATAATAGATGCATATTTGTCCGCAACTTTTAATAAGAATTACAGCAAAAATCCACAAGTTCTAACAATAGTTTAACAAATTTATGTTTTTTTAAGGTCCTTATCATATGAAAAATCGTATTTTTATGCTAATACTAATCGTGTTTTTACAGATCCAAACCGCCCATATGCAGGTATTCTACATATATGCATAGAAATATGAATATATTTGTAAAATAATATGTTTTTCTGATTGTTTGATAAAAAATTGCATACAGATATGCATATATTAATAACAGATGCATATTTGTCCGCAACTTTTAATCAGAATTACAGCAAATATCCAAACCGTCCACAACAATAGTTTCATGATTTTTTTTTAGGTCCTTATCATATGAAAAAACGTATTTTTATGCTAATACTAACCTTGTATGTATCGTACAAATAAAATCAGAAAGAAAAGGAAAAAAAACTCACACAAAAAAACCGGGTTTTGAATCGCCAGAGCCGGAAAGGGTGGAGGGTTTGCTGTGGATGAGTTGTTGCCTTCGACTGAACGGAGGATGGTCGATGTTGGTCGTCGCTGGTTGCTGGAGGTAGGGGTGCGTCAGTGGGTAGCGGCGCGTTGGCGGATCCTGGTGCTAGAGCGGCGGTTTAGGTTTTGGGGTCTCGTGATTTGGGGTTGGTCGATGTTGGTCGTCGCTGCTTGCTGGAGGAGGGGACACGCCAGTGGGTAGCGCGCGTTGGCGGATCCTGGTGCTGGAGCGTCGAGCGGCGGCTTAGGTTTAGGTTTTGGATCCCGCCGCCATGGATTAGAAAATTATGTTTCTGTAAAAAATGAAAACCTAATACGTAACATATAGTGAAAAACGCAGCTTTAAAATCGAATGAGGGCATTTCCGGAAAAAAAAAAGTTGCGTTTTAAAAATAAGGATGAAATTTATATGTTTCAAAAGGGGAGAATGTGAGCCTAATTAACTTTAGTTTTAAGGATGTGAGACTAATTTTCACTATATTAAATGGTATAGAAATTACCATGGTCGTACTATAAAAGCTTAGTAACCATTTTCAACTAACTTCTTGATACAATTCCATATACACAAGAGCCAAACTATTGAATCATATGAACTATTCGACATCAACAAAGACCAGGAGAATCACTGTGCAAGTACTTGAACATGTTTCATGTTGAGTCACTCAAAGCAAAAGATGTTATCGATAGGGATAAATGGTAGCAATGTGTTGGGGATTAACAAAACAATCTTCCTTATGGGGAGAGCTCTTTGTGCTTTTCGCACAAACATAAAGGACTGTAGGACTTGTACTCTCAAGCCGACAAATTTATTTGTATGGAAGCAAGTCCAAACATCTACGAAATTCTATTGAAAGAGGAAGTTTTTGACTATGCCCTCCATATTAAAAGTACAAAAGAGGACATAAGAGAGAAACCAAAGAGAAAGACTACCAATTCAAACGTATAAGCTTGAACAGCCCTCTTTCTTGTATCTATTCACTGTAAAAGGAAGAAGGAAGTTTTCTAGTTCTCCATAAGGCAAACAAAAACAGTGAGCCAAACTATGAAAGGAGACATTGTAGCTATCACTAGACAAATGGGCATGACACAAGCAATTGTCGGACCCTATTGAGAGTGGTTCCGAAAATGGCTAGAGTTAGACATCTATATGAATTTATCAAAGATAACAAACTGAATCTTGAAGATCGAAGAAAAGGTGCATAAAACTATGCTTACCTTTAATTAGGCTTATACATCGTCCATTCCTAGCTCTATCTATTTTCATATTTCATTTGCTTTTTATGAAGTAGTCAATTTTCGATTATGTAATGTCAAAAATCTAAGTATCTTTGTAGGTAAAAACAATACCTACATATGCTCTAAGATCTTTGGATTCACCAATGTAACATGATGCAAGTAACCTAAGAAAAACAAAAGAAATATTGCCAAAGATTCCTTCACTTACTCCAATATCATCAAAATAATCCATGGAGGAGGGTAAATTCTCAAAACTGCCTCATAATGAAGGATTCTTCAAGAAAAATGTAATCTTGTTTGCAAAATATACCAGTTCATGAATCATGAATTTTTAAATTTACAAACATTACATCTCCTTTTGCAAACCAAACCCTGAGTAATTTGATCATATATATTTTCATCACATAAATGATTTCTACTCATGAATACCTTCTTAAAGGACATTCATTATTCAGCACGGGTAGACTAATTACCCCCTGAGCTTACTCAATAGAAACTTGCATCAATAACTTATTTTGCGAAGGCAAGAAATTGATTTCTTCCTAAAGTAGCTTCTAAAGTATTGCATACCTTAAACTCTAGAAAGAAGTGCCTATTCTTAACAAAAGGGAATTGATTCATGAATCATGATCTTTCTGCTATTTATTTGAAGATATACATTTCCAATGTTTGACTTGTTACATGCTTAATTTTTTTTATTAGAAGCTTTCATAAATTAAAAATAATAATTCACAATTACGTTTCTAGCTCCACATATTGGAGTTGTACCTCAGGGGATCTTTCTTTCTTCGACATATGATTCAGAGCATTTTTCAGCCTTAGATGTCCAATCCGCTGCATTTTTCAGCCTTTAATTTCCATTCAAGGGCATCCTCCTGGGGGTGAGGGATAAGTAGATGTTAGCACTTTTGTAAATACACAACTATATTACAAACAGACGGTAACAACAATCAGTGTTACTCAATTGTGCCACAATTGTCACGTCAAACTGTGTTTACAGTAATCACAGAAAGTGTAACCGTATGTGCGGCAAATTGAAGATATACAGAAAGTATTATGGTTTAGTAACGTCCGAGTCCAGAAATATTATGTTTCCTTAAAACAATATTGTCGTCGTGTGCACTGATCGACGTAGTTGCAATTTGTTTTACAGGATAAAACGGACCAACACTGTAGCGTAGTGGCAGTAAACGGAGCTTTGACGAAAGCCATATTCAATCAAGAGACCCCAAGAGCCCCAAGGTTCAGTCTTTGACATTTTAACGTATTATTATGTCATGGCCAAGCCCCCACATCCCCATATAATCCCTCTTTCTTTTAATTTATATAACCTTATTGGCTTCTAATATATTAGGAGAGATTGTGTTAGATTTTTGATGATGTGAGACTTATATGTTGCTATCTCTTCTTCTTCCCAAAATCTTTTTTCTCTTGCTTATTCATTTTCAATAGTAGATAGCGATTTTTCATCTCCATCTGTTGGTGTACACTTAGAGGGAAAAAGCTAAGTAGCCTACATTATTCATATCCATCTATTGAGATCCTCTTGGAGGGAGAGGGATAAATAGCTTATATTCTTCATTTCCATATGCTGGAGTATCTCCTGTGGGGAGGGTCAACCATTCGCTTCATAATTTTAAAATACAAACATTAACTTCATTCCAACATGGATAAGGTCCATTTATTTAATGAGTAAAGGTCAATCATTACATTGTATCTTAGATAGAGGATATCTTCTAAGTGAATAAAGGATAATCAAGTTGCTACCTCCATAGCCTAAGAAAGGAAAGATTCCTTGCAAAGAACATGGGAATTTTACCATAATATTGTCAACTAGATATATGAATCTAAGTCTTGATAAAAGGCATAAGAAATCAACTAGATCATTATATACTATGGTAGAAAAGAATTAAAGAAATTGCTACAGTCTAAAAATAATTCTATTCAGCTATATGGGTTAACATAGTTCTTCTAAAAGAGATCTTCATCAAGAGTAGCAACGCAAGATGTTGAGCATGATCAACTTTATCATAAATTAAGATTAGAATAAGATTAAAGGGACTTTAATAGACAAGTAAGCCGAAAAACCGAATGGAACTACTTTGATAAACTGAACAACTAAATAACAAATCGACTAAACGTAACAACTTTGTTAAATAGTCGGGTAGTTGAATAGGCCAAATGACTGAATGGAACTCCTATTGAATGGTAGTTTAGTTGAAAAACTAAATAGGATTTCTTTATTCTATAAATAAATCTAAGAATTTCTTTGTTTTATATTTCTGATTCAAATATGTGCGATAGTTTTGATGGCATTCGCTTTCATTCATCCTTCGATATTATGGAATTTGGTTTCGTATCAATAAATTAAAGCTTTTGGGGGAAACTATACTGAGTAGATCAGGTTAGATTTGTTTGAACAGGGTGACTGGAATAATCCTATGATTTGTCTTTGAGTAAACCTGGTCAATATTGCCTTGACTAGATTGTGTTGATTGCCTAACGACTTTTACCTTTAAGTAGATCGAGTGGGCTTTGTCTTTTTGCATCCATAATTGGTCAACTCTATGATTTTATTGTTAATGAACTTGGATGGCGATGCCTTGACCAGATTGTGTCATTACAGTCAGGAGACATATCTTTCATTTCATGAACTTTTCTACTTCTATTGAACAAATTTCTAACTTTGTTCATTGTTGATTGAATTTCTAATAGTTACAATTAATGGTATCACTTGATTCACTTGGACTGTGATTCCTAATTTCATTATGATTATCGGCAAAGGTTTTCTAACTTACTTCATTTCCTTACATTGGAAATTCTTGATTTTATGATATTCTTTCTTCCTATCTTTGCATTATTTTTCAATTGCAATTATAGATGAATTTTATTTCTATTTTTGATATATTTCTAAATTATTAGTTTTTCCTTGACTAATGTGTGGTTTGTTGATGTTCCCGCTTCTGGATAGCTTTTTGGTTTATAGAGTTGCATTTTTGCGCCATTAGATCGTTTCTGCTCACATGCTGCTTTAAGATGTTTTTTGGATGAACTTTTGATTCATTTTATTAAATAAATGGTTAATATTTTCACTTAATAATTTCTCTGAATTTTTTCCTACTATGATTCTTGATCTCTTTGTTGTATTACTAGTTGTTTCTTTTCAATTCAATTTATTTCATTGTGTTACCTTGTTATAAATTTCACCTATTTTCGCCCATAAGTTGGCATTTTCAGATGAATTTTATTTTGTGATATCTTTATCACTTTCTAAATTCTTGAATTATGTTTTTAATGCTTTTTGAATGGTTATATGATGTTTTCAAATGTCTATAAATGAGTTTTTGGTTCATGTTATTGATGTTTTCATTCAATGATTTATTCGATTCATTTGTGAAGTAATTCATGGTTTCTAATTCATAATTTTTAATGAATTTATGTTTCTGACATTTCTTACGAATTTTGGCTTGATTTGTTTCTTTACATTAGAAGCTTCTAATTTTACCACACTTGCTTTCATCCTTATTTTTTTTGTTTCTTTCACTTGATTTATCCACCACCTAGCAATCATTAATGAGTTTTATCTTTTCTGATGAATTTCTGGATTGTTAATTTTCTCCCCAATTACTGCATTGTTTCCTAGAATTCACATTCTAGATGACTTTCTAATTTCTGGAATCATTTCCCTGATCCCTTTTAGATGATCTCCGATTTAGCTATATAATGCTCTTTGTATCCTTAACATTAATTTTTTGCTATGTTATGGATATTTTCAATGCTTGTGGTTTCCATAATTTTGCTAAGATCTAATGGGATCATTTCTTGATTTGTTTGATCATAAGATTTTTACGGGTCTTATAAATAAACTTCTGAGCTTATTATGACTTTTGGTTACATTTATTCTCATCATTAATGGATAATTGATGTGGTTTTATGATTCATCGGGTGGATTTCTTGCTATCGGCTCCACTATTGATAAAGAAATTTCTAGTCTTTTCTGATTTTCCTATTTGAAAAATTCGTTGAATTTTCAAATGACTACCTTCGTTTGGATGTTCTGTTTGTGCGATGTATGAATAATTGGTATCTATTCAATTTTCTTAGTCTTTTTTGATGAATGACCACATACGCATTAGCCGGTAGCAAGCTTTCCTGGGTTTAGTCTAATCAACCTTCAAATTACGATCAGGGAAATAATTCTTCGTTCCTACACAAAAGTTAATCTTAACTTTTTCACTATAAAAATATTGTTATTTATAACTGCAAAATCAGTGATAATTATTTAGGAACATTGAGACTGAGTTAACTTGATTATGAGATCTAAATCATTTTTTCAATCGTAAATTTTTAGGATTAGAAGAAACAGGGCAAAGAGGTAAAACAAAGTTGGCATCAAATGCATCCTCAGTAATGGTTGACTTAAAGATCAAGCAAGACCACCTGTATTTTTTGCCCTAAAGAACAAAAACATTCCATACTTAGGGGGAGAGGGGGCTAAATAATGACCAGAATATGCACATGAATAAGAGTACGAAAGAGGGCTAAAAGGAACTTAACAGATAAGCTCTTGAAGTAGTAAGAAAATGCCTTTGAAAATATCAAAGGTAATCGTCGAAAGCATCGAAGAAAACCAGGAAAGAGCCCTGGTGAATCAAGCAAGATTTCTTAGGTTTAGTCATCCATCTTTAAATTATGATCAAGATAGTAATTCTTCATTTCCAAACGAAAGTTAACATTTCTTTTTCACTATAAAAATGTTGTCATCAATAACTGCAGAATTAGTGTCAATTTTTTAGTGGCATTAAGACTGAGTTAACATGATTTAATTGATCTAAGTCATTTGTTTAAGATCTCAATGTTGTTGGATCTGAATAAACAAGGAAAAGAGTGAAACCAAGTAGGCATCTAATGCATCCTCAACAATGGTCGACTTAAAGATCAAGCATGATCGCCTATATTTTTGTCCTAAAGAACAAAAGCCTCTTCCATACTGGGGAAGGGAGTAGGGGCCAAGTGTTTACCAAAATATGCGCTTGAAAAAGAGTATGAAAAAAGCTAAAAGAAACCTAAGTGATAATATTTTAAAGAAGCAAGAAAAATTCTTTAAAAACATTAAAGGTAAGCTATCAAAAGCACCAAGAAAGTAGGCGAAAGCCCTGATGAAAGATTCAAACTCAACCTAATCAAAAGCAAGAGAAGACTATTGAATTAGTAGGATTACTAGTGAAACTTCTTTAGTTATAATGAAAGCTATGGGATGCTAAGAAAGGTAGACAAAAACAAGATGAGCCCTTCGAAGTAGTCAAAGGATGTGTCCATATGCGTACAAGGAACAATATGCCTTTTAAGAAATAAGAATGGAATGGTACCAACTCTTTTGACAACATCAACCCCGTTCAAAAGTCAAAGAGGTCATTTCCTAGTATTCCAGAGAAGAAGAAGCTCTTAGGTAACCTTGAAGAAATCAAACTCATCACCATCAAGCCTGAAAAGCCCTTCGAATGTGTCGAAGTAGATTTTGATAACATGACAGCTAAAGGTAAATCATCCCGACATTGAAGGAATCCAACCTAAGATAGAGCAACCCTTCAAAATGATATACTCTGTATCAATCAATCACTTCAAAGGGTTCGAATCATCTAGCAACGTTGTTCTTTTCTAGACTAACTTCTTCGAGTTCATCCAAATGAGAGATTTTGAAGATACCCTCCTTCTACAAGCACTCGGTTTCTTTTCCTTTCCCTGAGTGAAGGGACTGCTCTTCGAATGAGACAAAGGACTATTTCAATTCAATTATCTAAATACATTATTTGGACATGCCACAATAGCATTTCTTGCGAAAATGTTGATAGGTTCAAGACAAAGGATGAAGAGTCGCTACTACCAACCCTTCGCCTTAGCGCCATTGAAAGCACATATGCTAAGGCATCATGACAAAAGGAGGGTCAGCCAGCATCTGTAATACGGCCTCAGGGATCCAGAGTGGGATTCAATTTTGGAATCTCTATTCTTGTATTCTATTTCAGGAGTGAAAACCCTAATTCGTAAATAAAATTAGGTTATTTTATCCCATTGTGTTTCTTAAACCTTTATACTCTGAAAAATCATTAGTAAAGAGGAGACTAAAAGTAAACAATGAAGATATTATCTATCTTAATTTCTTTCAATTTCACCAAAATGACTTATTCTTTAACAAGTAATCATCTGTTAACATTGATCGACTATCCTCACTTATCTATTTTGAAGGATTCGAAGGCTTTCAACAGACTCGAAAGACCTTACCCAAACAAGTACATTAAGTACATTAGGAGTTGTAACGAACTGGGATTTTTGACTCTGAAAATCAACACAAAACTACCATGTTGACTATTCAGACACCAGAAATACCTAATCATTAATAGAAATAAAATAGAGGGTGTGTAATAACCCGGAAATCCGAGCCGATTTAAATTTTTTATTTTAGCAATTTTAGTGAATTTTGAATATTTAAAATGAATTATTTTAAATAATAACGATGAGAAATTTATTTTGAATAGAATTAGAATGAATATATTTATTTGAATCGATGTTAGAATATAAATAATTATTTAAAATTATAAAAGGAATTGAAAATGGCGCGGTAGTTTGAAAATTCAATTTCAAAATTCAAATGAATGTGCAGGATTCAAAATAAACCGGATTTTAGCGAAACTAAAAATATTAGAATTTATTTGAGAATATCTATCCAACGAATCCGAAAAATTGAAATTTCATAGCGGGAATAAAAAGTTATGTCCAATTGAAAATTCAGAATAGTCGCTATGAAATTTTGGCCCTTAAAAATGAAAATTTTGCAGACGACCTCAATTTTCAACGAAACCACTTTTGTTGGATCCGGGATGTTGAGTTATTGCTAGATTCCAAAATTCAGGATTTTTCGAATCAATATGTGAGTGTGGCAAAAGAAAATGTGTTTTGACAGTTTTAGTCAATTTCTATTGACCAGAAAATGGCCATTTTTCAAACGGTCTCGGAGTTTGACGAAACTAGTTTTGTTAGAACTATATCATCAATACATAGCTAGAAAATATTTTTTTGGGAATTTTTAGAGTCCGTATGTGGCCCTAGTAAATTGAAATGCGCGTTCAAATTCAATATATAGATTTATATTTTGATTTTCACAGAAACTGATCGAACGATCCAATCAGCTTACGATACATATCCCATTGCGTTCGGAATGGGGGTAATTAGCTGGGGATGACAGTCATTGGGTTCGATTGGAATTCGAATTAAAAAGTTACTTTTTGAAAAATAATAACATATATATATATATATATATATATTAAGAAAAACTAAGGCTCCCAACCCTTATCCTCCCAGTCATTCATTCGAAACAGGAAAAAGGAAAAAAATTAATTAAAAATTGAAATCGCCCGTCGCCCTCCAGCGAACCCCGCCATCAATGCCTCCGCCGCGCCGATCTCCGGAGCACCGTCTCATCTCGCGCCGCCAGACCTCCCTGAGCCGCCACCAATACCCTGTCGTCTCCCCCTCTCTTCAATAACCCCCATCGGAAACCCTAACCACAGGAGCACCCCATTCCGCTGCCGTTGACCGCCCTCACCACCTCAGACCCGGCGAGAGCCCCTCCATCCTCCGACGAACCATGCGGCAGCCCCTCCTCTCTCCCAAATTCCACCGTAAGTCTTCTTTCTTTTTGTTATGAATTCATGCGAATAAAAATAGTGATTTTTATATAGATTCATGCGAATAAAAGTTAGATTTTATCATGGAAAAGATTTGATTTTTATTATAGATAAAGTTTAGATTTTTAAATATAAAAGAATTAGATTTTTTTATTTATAAAAGAGATGATTTTTAATTGAGGAAAGATGTAGTTTTTAAATTGAAAAAGCTATGATTTTTATCGTAGTAATGATAGATTTCTAAAAATAGAAAGACGAGATTTTTATATATAGAAAGGCAATGTTTTTATATAAAAAAAGGCGGGATTTTTATACATGAAGTGAAATAAAAATTCGATCTTTATATAAGAAGTGGAAATATAAAAATATAAATTTTTTATAGAATGAAGCGATAAAAATATATGATTTTTACATATGAAATGCCATTGTAAAAATATGATTTTTAATGTGAACAGCGGGAAAAGGTCACATTGGAATGTTGGGCATATACGAACCATTCAGAAATAGAAAATGATGGAGTGGAACCCTCGGTGAGAACTCCTCACTTTTAATTTGTTTTCTAGTTGAAATATATACTAGGATGCAGACGGTGCTCAGCAGCACCAGACACCCGTCGTCCACAGACCATGTATGACTTGTTTGCTTGATTGATGTGTTGTGAAAGTTGATTATGCAATGTGGAATGGAATAAAATATTTTATAGTTAAAAATATAATTTTTAACGTTGATGTGAATAAAATAGATATTCATTTACAAATCAGAATGATTTGTTTACGTACACCTATTTGACTGACATAGATTGGGACGATAAATTTTACACATCGTCCAACTGCACAAATAAAATATGTGTTTGATTGATTGAAACCCCATATGGGTGTTGGGATGATATTGATGTACACCAATCTGAATTGTTTGGTCGTATGTTGACCGATTGGTTGACAGACTGTGTAAGCGTTAATTATTTATATTTAATGCTTATGTTGTTGGGTGGTGCACTTTGGATGATGGTTGATTATTTATCATTGCTATTATATACATGTGTTGTATAGAATCCATATAAATAACATTATATGGTAATTGAGTGGGTCTCATTCCAATTTAGAAAATAAAATATATGTTCATGTGTTGAATAAAAAGAATATTCATGTGTTGAATAAAAGAAAATTCATGTGTTGAATAAAATATATATTTATGTGTTGAATAGAATGAAAATTCATGTGTTGAATAGAATAAAAATTCATGTGTTGAATAGAATAACGAAGTTATTGAAATATATAAAGCCGTGTTGGTTAGATTGATGCCACTTTGACGTGAAAGATATTTATATCGATTTTATTCATTTTTATAATCAATATCGAAAAGGAAGTGATTTCAAAATATAATGTTTTGAAAATATTATCATATATATATATATATATATATATATATCGATGATATGGAATATTCAATATAGATTAGAAATTGAATATGAAGTTGAAATCATTTTGAAAACGAATTGAAAACGATTTATAAAGTACGTTTTAAAAGGAAATCGATGAAATATGTATGTAATAGCCTGAATAGAATGCGCCGCACTGTAGCAGTTCGTGAATTTCGACCATTGACTTCGAATGGACGTTATGGGAGATCCCACCGTCGGATTCTCCTAAAACAAGAACCGTTGGGTTCATATCGAAAAGATCTTTCTAACGAATATTAGAAATTAGAAATCTAATGGTTAGATTTGGAATTATGTCCAAATCAAATTTGGAAAAGGTCACTATAAGTGCAGTTTGATGGCCATTGACGGAAATCGATTGTACGAGCCTTGATAAAATTATTTAAAAATAGTAATAATTTATGTAAAATCATAAGAAATGATTTGGAAAGAATTGGGATGAAAAACTCCATATTTGAAAAGATAAAAATATATTTTTATCGAAATGAACTAGTTTTGAACTAGAATTATAATCCATTTATTTTTGAAATAAATAAATTGGATTTGAAAAGGGTTTTAAAATTAACTAGAATTTTTAATAATTGAATTGGAATGGATTTGAATCGAATTGTCTTTGGAATATTTCGATGTTGGATTTCGTGATTATACAGATATTGTTATGGAAATTTGAAAGATATATTTATATCATTATTTACAATACGATATTTGTTGGTCGTAGAATTTGATATTGAATATAAGCCGATATATTTTCTATTCAGAGCCTTGTATTTAATATCAAATGGGATTTGGGTTTGTCGTGAATGGTGTCTTCGTTAACACTGTTATTAAACCTAGTTGAGAAAAAGATTAAATCTTTTTATTTAGATTTAATGAAGTATACCAATTAAATGGTATTTAACTGGAATTGAATTTGAATTGGTTTTTGGGTTTATCGTGAATGGTGTTTTAAATAACACTTGTTCTTTAACCCGATACTTAATGGAATGTGATTTGGGTTGTCGTGAATGGTATCTTTGATAATACCGTTCTTAGACCCAACGGAGTTAAGAAAATCAGAAACTAACTGAAGATTAGTTAAGTTGAATGGTTTCCTGGGTATTGATCAGATGTTGGTTTCGGCCTTCGGGGTTATTACTTAGGGAATTGTTCACTTGCTAATTTACGGTTAAAGGCTGATGGAATAGAATGTGATTTTGGGTTTGTCGTGAACCGTGTTTTAAATGACATTGGTTCTTTAACCCAGTTAAAGGCAGAATGTGATTTTCCAAGTTAAATAAACATTAATAGTGATTTTTCGGAAGATTAAAACGAAGTGGAGTTTTAATGAATCTTTAATTAGATTGAAATAATCGAGAATGGAGTATCACCAGTTTTGCTCCATGTGATAGTTAAATCTTTAATTAGATTTGAACGTGAAATGGTAATTGAATTTACCGATAACATTGTGGTGTTAGATATGAAGTATTACCGGTTTGCTTCATGGGATGAATAGGTTGGGATTGGGAAATTAAAACAAATGATTACTTCGGTAAGGTTCGTTAATCCCGACTAGTTTGGATACATCATAATTTGGTTTGAATTAATATTCAAAAGATGATTAAAGAATAAAGTTAAAGAATTTATCTTTGATAAAATTAATGGGAACCTTTCCCAGAGTATAAGAATATTTGAATAAAAGAATATTCTGAATTGGAATGAGGCGTATGTTGTGTTTGTGTAACACTTGTTTATTATATACGCGAGTTACTCAGAAAGACCGGTTTATCCCATTCTGAATAACTGATTCGACGATGTGTCGACGATGAAGACGGTGGTCGAAGACCGGAGGTCTTCACATCGTTTGGATAATTACTGATGATCTTGATTGGGCTGTACACCCAAGAGGAGGGAATTAGTTGGTGAACGTCCAGACGTACTTGGAGATCGATGGATATGCGAGGTACAAGGTGCCTCCGGTTTCGTTCAGACCCAGAACGGACTTGTAAGTGGACCGTGTGTCTGACATTGGATATCATTCTGTGTGATTGATGTAATAACCCGGAAATGCTAGCCAGTTTAAAATTTTTATTTTGGCAATTTTGATGAATTTTGAATATTTAAAATGTATTATTTTAAATAATAATGACGAGAAATTTATTTTGAATAGAATTCGAGCGTATATATCGTTAGAATATAAATATTTTATTTTAAATATAAAAGGAATTGAAAATGGCGCGGTAGTTTGAAAATTCGATTTCAAAGTTCAAATGAATGTACCGGGTACAAAATAAACCAGATTTCAGCGAAACCAAAAATATTTGAATCTAATTGAGAATATATTTCCAATGAATCCGAGAAGTTGAAATTTCATAGCGGGAATCAAAAAATTATGTCCAGTTGAAGATTCAGAATAGTCGTTATGGAATTTCTGGCCCTTAAAAATGGGAATTTGGCAAACGACCCCAAAATTCGATGAAACCACTTTTGTTGGATCCGGGACATCAAATTATTGCTAGATTCCAGAATTCATAATTTTTCGAATCAATATGTGAGCGTGGCAAAGGAAAATGCGTTTGACCAGTTTTAGTTGATTTTAATCGACTGGAAAATGCCATTTTTCTAACGGTCTCGGAATTGGACGAAATTAGTTTTGTTAGGACCGTATCGTCAATACGAAGTTAGAAAATATTTTTTGGGAATTTTTAGAGTTCTTATGTGGCCCCAGTAAATTGAAATGCACGTTCAAATTCAATATATAGAGTTATATTTTGATTTTGATGGAAACTGATCGAAACGATCGAATCAGCCTACGATACATATCCCATTGTGTTCGGAATGGGGGTAATTAGCTATGGAAGACAGGCAGTGGGTCTCGTTTAGAGGTCGAAAATAAAAGTTACTTTTTAGTGGATTAAAATAAAATAAATATTTATAATATACCCTCACCTAACCCTCTCTCTCTCCCTCACTTCTCTCTCTCGTTAAAAAATAAAAAGAAATAAAAACCGCTGCTACCCGTGGCCCTCAGCTCCATGCCCCGCCATCGCCTCCATCGCGCCGCCGCCTTAGTCGGGTGCCCCTACCTCCGATTCCCCCTCCAACGCCCTTGCTTCTCCCTCCCTCTGGATCGAAATCCGTGCCCCCTCAAACCCCTTGCACCCAAACGAGATCCGCCCGCCTCCCCCTTCCACTTCGACCCTCCTTCTCCTCAACGGACCCCACCCAAGCTGCGCCGATGACCAGAGAAGCCCTGACCACCTGACCCCCTCCAAAGGCAACGTGGACTCCCCCCTTTTTTAGCAGTGATCCGATTTTCTTCAAGGAAAAAGTAAGTTTTTATTAACATTTATTTTAATTTTAATTTTCAGTATAAATAACATGCAAAGTTAGGATTTTTAATTGGTTAAAGACGTGATTATTTAATTATAGAAAGACGAGATTTTTAATTGGTTAAAGACGAGATTTTTAATTGGTTAAAGATGTGATTTTTAATTATAGAAAAATGATATTTTTAATTGGTTAAAGACGTGATTTTTAATTATAGAAAGACAAGATTTTTAATTGGTTAAAGACGTGATTTTTAATTATAGGAAGACGAGTTTTTTTAATTGGTTAAAGACGTGATTTTTAATTATAGAAAGACGAGATTTTTACTTGGTTAAAGACGTGACTTTTAATTATATAAAGAAGTGGTTTTTAATTATATAAAAATATGGTTTTTATATATGTAGCGAAGTAAAAATTTGATCTTTATATATGAAGTAGAAATATAAAAATATAATTTTTATATAAAATGAAGCGTCGGAAAAAAAATATGAAGTAGAAAAAAAATATGATTTTTATTTATTGGAATGAAGCAATAAAATTATAATTTTTATTATGAACAGCGGGGCAAGGACTGCATCAGAATTTCAAATAAATCCAGACGGTTCAGCAGTACAAAAGTAAAGCGGCGGAGTGGAACCCTCTGTGAGAACTTCTCACTTTAAATTTCCTTTTCTAGTTAAAAATATACGCTAGGATGCAGATGGTGCTTAGCAACACCCGTCGTCCACAGACCATGGATGGCTTGTATGTTTGATTGTTTGTTGTGATGAAAATTGATTGTGTGATGTGAAATAAAATAAAATATTTATATAGTTAAAAATATTTTATCGTTAAAAATATAATTATTTACGTGAATGTTGGCAAACCGGACAGTTTGTTTATGTACACCTATTTGAAGGACATTGATTGGGACGATAAATTTTACACGTCGCCCAACTGCACAAATAATATTCAGTATTTGTGGATTTAAACCCCACACGGGTGTTGGGATGACATTTGACGTACACTAGTCCCAATTATTTAGTTGTATGTCGATCGATTGGTCGACGGACTGTGTAAGCGTTAATTATTTATATTTAATGGTTATGCAGTTGTGTGGTGCACTTTTGATGATGGTTGATTATTTATCGTTGCTATTATATACATGTGTTGTATGGAATCCATATAATTAACATTATATGGTAATTGATTGGGCCTCATTCCAATTGGGAAAATAAAGAATATTATAAAATAAAGATTCAGGTGTTGACAGTACTCATGTGTTGAGATTAGTCATGTGTTGAAAGAAATATAGATTCATGTGTTGAACGAAATATTATAAAAACCAAATTCACATCTTTATCATATATAAAATTAGAAACTAACTGGAAAATAGATAAGATAAGTGGTCTCCTGGGTATTGATCTGATGTTGGTTTCGGCCTTCGGGATTAATACTTAGGGAATCGTTCTCTTACTAATTTACGGTTGGAGTCTAATTAAAAATTAAACGATAGAAATCATAATTTTATAAAATATATTAAATAACAAAAATAGTCACGTGTTGACAGTACTCATTTGTTGAGATTGGTCATGTGTTGAAAGAAATATAGATTCATGTGTTGAATAGAATAAATATTAATTTGTTGAATAGAATAACGAAGTTATTGAAAAATATAAAGCCCTGTTGATTAGAGATGCGCTATTTTGACGGAACGATGTTTATATCGATTATATTCGTTTTTATAATGAATATTGAAAAGAGATTTAAAAATCGAATATTTAGAAAATGAATTCGAATTGAATTGAATATAAAAATGAATTCGAATTGAATTGAATATAAAATGAATTCGAATTGAATTGAATATAAAAATGAATTCGAATTGAATTGAATATAAAAATGAATTCGAATTGAATTGAATATAAAATGAATTCGAATTGAATATAAAATGAATTCGAATTGAATTGAATATAAAAATGAATTCGAATTGAATTGAATATAAAATGAATTCGAATTGAATGTAAAATGAATTCAAATTGAATTGAATATAAAATGAATTCGAATTGAATTGAATATAAAATGAATTCGAATTGAATTGAATATAAAAATGAATTCGAATTGAATTGAATATAAAAATGAATTCGAATTGAATTGAATATAAAAATGAATTCGTATTGAATTGAATATAAAATGAATTCGTATTGAATTGAAAATAAAAATGAATTCGAATTGAATTGAATATAAAATGAATTCGAATTGAATTGAATATAAAATGAATTCGAATTAAATTGAATATAAAAATGAATTCGAATTGAATTGAATATAAAATGCATTCGAATTGAATTAAATATAAAATGAATTCGAATTAAGATGAATTCAAATTGAATTGTAATAACCCGGAAAAAGTGAACCAGTTTAAAATTTTTAAATCAGGTTATTACCAAGAATTTGAATAGTTGAAATAGCCTATTTCAATAAAATATAGAATTTGGTATGGTATGGCAGTTTGAAATTTTGAATACAAACTTTGTCTGACTGTACCGGGTGGAAAATATAACGGATTTTGACGAAACTGAAAATATTTAAATCTGTTTATCAATACCTTTCTAACGAATCTGAAAAATCGAAGTTTCATAGCGAGAATCAAAAGTTATGGCCAAATGAATTTTCAGAAAGGTCGCTATATAGTATATATAGCCCTTGAAAATTGAGATTTTGCATACGACCTCGGAATTCGACGAAACCACTTTTGTTGGGTCCGGGATGTCAAATTATTGCTAAGTTTCAAATTTCATAATTTTTGAAGCTAGTATGTGAGCGGGGCAAAAGATAATGTGTTTGGTCAAATTCTGTTAAAATGGGTCGACCTAAAAATGGCCGTTTTTCAAACGAGCTCAGAATTCGACGAAACTAGTTTTGTTAGGACCGTATCGTCAAAACAAAGCAAGATTTATTTTTCTGGAATTTTTCGATTCAGTTTGTGGCCCTGGCGAATTGAAATGTACGTTTAAATTAAATATCGAATGTTGTATATTTTAATTTGAAAAATAACTGACTGTAGCAGTCGAAATGGCCAACGAAACATATCCCATTGTGTCCGGAATGGGGGTATTTAGCTAGGGACGACAGTCGTTGGGTTTAAAAAGGAGTCCGTTTGCAAAAACACTATTTAAAATTTCCTATAAAGCATGGACCAATAGGAATTTTTCATTTAAAAAAAATAAAATCCGAAACCCTAGCCGCCAGAGAACGATTGGACGATCCACGTTGCTCGAAACTTCTCCTCCCTTTTCCGACCGCCTCAGGCGATTTCACCGCCACCGCCAGTTGGGACTTCCGACCGCCTTCGCCTCCTCTCCACATTCGACCAACCCACGACCCCTGACATCAACCATCGAAAGGCGCGACCTTCAGAGCGCCGCCGCGACGAGCACAGACCGCCGAACCCTTCGCCACCACCGCCGATCTGGAGGTGCTTCGTAGCCCTTTTACGCAGCAAGGTCTGATCGAAGCATAGAGGTACGGATCGACTGAAAATTTGTGACTTAGTTTCGAAGTTTTTAAAAACTTTTCTGATGAAAATTCTGAATTGAAAATAACACTTTTAAGTGTTGCAAAACTTTGAAAAATAATATCTTTTTCGTTCTTTAACGAAATTCGATGAAACAGGAGACACCGTGACCGCAAGGAGGCTCTCTACATTCTAGAAGAAGCCGCGGATTTTTCTGACCTTCCTACGATTTTTAGCACTGCAATAACCAATGTGAGGAATCTAAACTATTTGTGTGAATGAAATCGTGTTGTATAAATTATATAAGCGAAGTGTAAATTATATACGCATTGTATACCACATGTACATGTGTTGTATAAGTTATATTAGCGATGTATAAATTATACAAGCGTTGTATGAAACATATATGCTTTGAATTGTGATGAAATGCAAGTGAATTATTATATTATATATATATATACATATATATATACTCCCCTCGTCCAGAGACCATGGACGATATTTATTGCTTGTGATTGACGTGATATTATATAGTATGACGAATGGTTGGAAATAATTGTTTATGGTTGATATTGTGGTTGAAAAATACCTTTGTGGTTGAAAAATACCCTCTTGTGGTTGAAACAAAATTGAATAGGATTGTGGAATTGAAAATAAAACATGTCGCCTGCGTGCGAACTAGATGCATGATCCCCATTGTCAAAAACCGCGAGGTTTTAAGGTAGAGCGAGGAGCCGTACTAGGGACAGTCCTGGTTTTAACTACCCTGCCGTTATGCTGCCGAAATTTTTTGAAATATTTATGTGTTAGAATAATTTTCATTCGTTGAAATAAATTACATATACGATATCGAATATTCATGTGTTGAGTTGCAATTCATTCGTTGAGTTGAAATTCATGTGTTGAATATTATTTAAATTTAAACAAATGGCTTTAGCGATAAAAATCGCATTTTTATATATATACAAACTATATCGAATATTCATGTGTTGAGTTGCAATTCATTCGTTGAGTTGAAATTCATGTGTTGAATATTATTTGAATTTAAACAAATGGCTTTAGCGATAAAAATCACATTTTTATATATATACAAACTATATAGAATATTCATGTGTTGAATTGCAATTCATTCGTTGAATTGAAGTTCATGTGTTGAATGTTATCATCTTTTATCATGTATACGCTTAGTTAAAAATACACATGTGTCGAATAAATATTTTTGATGATAAAAATATTCCTTTTATCATGTATACGCTTAGTTAAAAATACACATGTGTCGAATAAATATTTTTGATGATAAAAATATTCCTTTTATCATGTATACGCTTAGTTAAAAATACACATTGATGATAAAAATATTCCTTTTATCATGTATACGCTTAGTTAAAAATACACATGTGTCGAATATATATTTTTGATGATAAAAATATTCCTTTTATCATGTATACGCTTAGTTAAAAATACACATGTGTCGAATAAATATTTTTGATGATAAAAATATTCCTTTTATCATGTATACGCTTAGTTAAAAATACACATGTGTCGAATAAATATTTTTGATGATAAAAATATTCCTTTTATTATGTATACGCTTAGTTAAAAATACACATGTGTCGAATAAATATTTTTGATGATAAAAATATTCCTTTTATCATGTATACGCTTAGTTAAAAATACACATGTGTCGAATAAATATTTTTGATGACAAAAATATTCCTTTTATCATGTATACGCTTAGTTATAAATACACATGTGTTGAAATAAATAATAGTTTGCTAGAAATATTATTATTAGCTTTGTTCTGCATATATATACATGTGTTGAACAGGAAAAATGGATTAGCTGTAGAGTAAAGAAATTATTTGCGTGCCCGACAAATAGGTAAACCTTGATGAGTTGGCTGCGCAATTTTATTTATATATCAACTCCTGTGAATGCCATTGGATGCGGAGTGCTGGTTATTCTGTGTGAAGTAATAAATAACGCCATAGGACAGTAACAATTAATTTTGAACTACACTACATGGCATACTTCTTGACGATAGGCATACTTCATCATATTCCACATAAGCAATTGGAGCTTGTGTGACGAGGTGGAAGATTTACCATACAAGCAAGAGGCTTGTATGGCGATGACTATGTACTACAGGTTGAACTGATGACTGATATGGACTATATAAATAATAACGATAAATTGCCAGATTAATAAAAACCCCACACGGGTCTAGAGTTGACAATAATCACGTCGCTCTAGTTATTAGATACGGCACATGGACTATTTATTTCCATACGGAAACGCGGTGACGGGAATTTATTCTCTGGAGTGATTATCAGTACATGCTCCCCCGTAAACACCAAAATATATCACTAAAAATATGTGAATGCTTTTTAGGATTTATTGGGTACCTAATATGGCCCAATAAATTTCCAAACCCCTCCCCGTACGAAGGAGGTTATGGCGAAATTTTTCGAAATATTAAGGCGTTAGTGAAATATTTGAAGTGAAAACGAAGTTGAAAATATAGAATGAGCTATAGTTGAAATTATAGAATGAACTATATTTATATATATATATATATATATAAATATAACTAAAAGGAATAGAGGCCGTGCAATTCATGTTTCGGAATCGTAATTTGAAACGATTAGTGCGAGAAATCCGACCATCGGATTTTCTTGAAACCGCAACCGTTGGGTTCGCCTTGGAAATACCTTTCCAACGACACCAACCTTGTAAAAATCCAACGGTTGGATTGTCCGGAATGTTTAATTCAAATCTGAAGAAAAACAGCGCCAGAATCGTTTATATTTATATATAAATATAAATATAATTAAATTAAATCGAATAACGACGCTGCAGTTCGAATTTTGAAACCGTAACTTCAAACGACTAGTGTGGAAGATCCGACCGTCGGATTCTCACGAAACTGGAACCGTTGGGTTCGCTTTGGGAATATCTTCCCACTGATATAGACTTTGTAGAAATCCAACGGTTAGATTTTCCGATTTGAGTAAAACAAATTAGGGGAAAAACAGCGCCAGTGCCACGGCACGACCTGAAACGTCGTTTAATTAAATATGGCCATTTTTAAATAAATAAAAATGGCGAAAAATCGTTATAAAATATTATAAGCAACATAGATTGCAAATAAACCAATTGGGCTTGAATTGTTTGATATTTGATGGTTGTATGTGTTTGACACGAAAATAACACTAAATAACTGAAAGATGGATGTCGAATAATATAACCATAGAAAGAATCGATTTAAATTCTAATGACGTGAATTATTTGAAAAGGCCGAGCTAACCCTCATTTCAAATAATTTATCGAGCGATTCAAATTGGAAAATGCAAAGGCGATTCAAGACCGATGATCTTCGTATCGGTTGGATGGGCGCTATTGAGGTTCCTAACCGGAGTAGCTACCGGAAGGGGACGGAAGTAGTAGCCGTCTGAACGTATGTGTTGATTGTACGGATTTGAGAGGAATTGACGCCTCCGGTTTCGTTCAGACCCAGGACGGACTTGTAAATGGACTGTGTGTCTGACATTGGATTTTGTTCTATATTGATTGATCTCTGTTAAATATATATCTGTTTGGCGGCGAAGAATTTATTGTAACGGCTGGAAATTTCCGACTCCTCGAGAGTCGGAAATTCCGAGATGTTAGTGAAAGAATTTAGAAGGTGAGAAAGAAAAGATAGAACTAATAGAATAGAAGAAGAAGAAGAACATCAGAATCATCAGAGTAACACGAATCTCACAGCGGAACGAATAACATATAATATATAACATAACTTTGAAGTAAACAGTTATATATATACAATAGCACTTATCAGAGTACAACACTTACAACACAGCGGAAATAACTATAGCTATAGAATCTTGAAGTCTCCTGCTCCAAGCTCTCCATGTATATCTGTAAATCCCGACTACTTGACTGCCCTTACAAATTTAGGCACCCAAGAGTTTAGGGAAAACAACAAAGTAAACTCCGGGTCAGTCATGGGACTGGTATGAGTAAAACAGTTTAAAACAATTGAACAGGTATATGATATCTCATAAGACCACGCCGTGAATATGGAACGGGTTTTTCCTTATGAGTATTTAAACAACTTTAACAAGCAATATCATTGTGATATTATAATAATGTCTAAGTACAAATAGGTATCAATTTAGCAGAAACGCTTGCATCTCACGTTCTACATACATAGTATAAAATCATAAACCGCAGGGCGCTTATCGGAGAATGGATTCCAACAGACAAGGTATGGGAGCACCTTCTGAATAGTGTACTCTAGAGGTGATACACTCAGGGTTCAACAAGATCGTCTTGCAACCCGGCCACACATGACCGCTCACTCATTTAGCTTGAGTGTCGCGAATATATTGCCACCACGGTTGTAGGCCATCAAACCGTCATCCGAAGATACAGAATCAAAAAGAAGTATAAATATGGATATTCCCTAGATCGGTGACAATACACCCTGCTTGGGGATGACCCAACTAACCATGCTGCCTAGCCCAACTTTTGTTACTTCCCGGTGTGAGGCTAGAGGCTACGTCTATCTTCAGAACATCTGATCACCATTCACTTTGAATGCCACATCGTCATACCCGCCAAATCACAAATTGACTTATCCAAAAATAACACGGGTATATAGCTAAGAGAAACGAATTCCTCCGCCACCAAACGTGAATACGTTTGAACAGATCAACTTACGCGATCCATTTGATATACTCTGTCAGACCTTCTTCCATATACGTTGTCCTGGGACTGGACAAACCGAAGGCACTATTCAGTATATCCATCTTAGTCACTGTTATCTAAGACTTATACAACAGCCCTTGCACTTTACTCCGTCTTCAATTTATCTTTGGCATATGTTGCTCGTAACGCTTATGCCGATACAGAGTGGTTCTTTGGATAATAATCCAACCGGTCTCTCCATATTAACAACGTTAAAATGGTAAAAACTTTGATAGTCTGTGATCTAACTATCAAATGAAAACATGTCGGTGTACAAACAACGATCTTATTTCCAAATGGGAATTCGATCGATCAATCATCATATGTTCATATTTCCTTATTTCATATATTTAGAAAATATATGTTATTAATCATTGGAAAACATTTCCATAGCTTATTTTCACATCACTATTATTTCGCAACTATCAGTCCCTAACTGTAACTAGTATGAGAACAATTCTCTAAGTATCAATCTGGAAGGTCGAAACCAACATCAGATCGTCACTTAGAAAACCGTTCAACTTACCCTCTCCAGTCAGTTTCTGAATTTGCTTAACTCTATTTCTTAAATTCTTATCATGAAAACATTTCATTTTCTATGTTTAGAAAACATATCTGACTATATTTGGAAAACGTTTCCAAAACTCATTTACGGATTTCCAATGAACGTTGTATAAAACATCGTTATGCTTAATCCATTTATCGCTTATTACTTAACTATATTTCAAATCAACCTTTTCTATCGAACCACAACTATTCCTTTGTCAATTCTGAAGTCAATCAAGTTGGGGTATAATTACCTCTCAGACCTTAATTGAACAACGTCCTTTACTGTGAAATAGATGAAGCTCATCACTCACTTTTTACAATCATCTGTTTACGCAAATTCTCGGATTCAGGTTACGAATCTACTTCTTATATGAAAACGTTTGATTATAACTATAACGTTATAATTCCTACTTCTGCAATATCTAACCTTAATTATAACTTTATCTCCTAACTCGAATAATTTAACAGACACCTAATTTCTAAATCAATAACTAAATCTTGATTTAAACCCTGGAAAGTAAATAGTACTTTCCCGAATTCGCTATAATCGAATTTGACGTATAACTCTCTTTCGAGTAATCTCTATTTGATTAACTCTTCTTCGAATAACCTATATTCGATTATCTCTCTTCGAATAACTCATATTCGAAATCTCTCTCTTTCGAATAAACAATATTCGATCTCTTTCTTTCGAATATGCTATATTCGAAAATCTCCTTTCGATTTACTAATCGATAACTCCTTTCGATCAAACTAAACTTGATAACTCCTTTAACTCTATTCGAATAACTAATATTCGACTAACTCCTTTGGATCAACTCATTTGATTAACTCCTTTCGAATAACTAAATTCGATTTAACTCTAATTGAATAACTAATATTCAATTAACTCTTACGTGTTTAACTCTATTTGAATAAGTAATTCAAATCACTCTAATGTGTTTAACTCTATTCAAATATCTAATTCGAATAACTCATTTCGAATAACTAAATTCGATTAACTCTTTTAACTTTACTCGAATAACTATATTCGATTAACACCTTCTTTCGAATAACTATATTCGATTAACTCTTCGACTAACTCCTTTGGATTTACTAACTTCGAATAACTCCTTTGGATTAGCTAACTTCGAATAACTCCTTTGGATTAGCTAACTTCGAATAACTCCTTTGGATTAACTAACTTCGAATAACCAATATTCGATAACTATTCTTCGAATAAATAATATTCGGTAACTCTTCTCAAATGAATAACATTTGATTTCTCCACTCGAATAAACTATATTCGATTACTCTTCCCTCGAATACTCTATATTCGATAACTCTACTTCGAATAAGTGATATTCGGCAATTCTACTCGATTAACTCCACTTGGATAACTCTAACCGGTCAACTCTAACTGGTCAACTCTAACTGGTCAACTTTAACTGTTTATCTTTAACTGGTAAATTTTAACTGGTTAACTCAAATGGTTTAACCTAACTTGATTCACTTGTCTCGATTAACTGAACTAATCCACTTAGTTTAACCTAGTTAATTCACTTTGATTAACTCTAACCGATTTACTTAGTTTAACTCAGCTAATTCACTTTGATTAACCCAACTAATTTACTTCGATTAACCAATTAGTTTAACTTGACTAATTCACTTTAGTTAACTTAACCAATTACTTTGATTAACTCGACTAACTTGCTTTGGTTAACCTAACAAATTACTTTGTTTAACTCTATTCGAATAAGTAATTCGAATCACTCTAATGTGTTTAACTCTATTCAAATATCTAATTCGAATAACTCATTTCGAAAGATTTCCTTTTTACAACGTTTATCCATTGATAAAGATTTACCTTTTTACAAGTTTATCCATTTATAAAGATTTACTTTTAGTAACGGTTCTTCACTTTATAAATGTCCTTTTAATAACGTTTCTACTTCTCTATATAAGTCCAGACTTATATATGTTCCATTTATCAACGATAAATAATTTATTTAATTTATAAAACATTATTTATAAATTAATCTACTTCAATTTATCTGTTTAAAATAGATTTCCTATTTAATATCTCATTTAAATCCATATCGTGTTATACCGTGTGCGAAGCACGTGTTTAAATCTATCCTTGTATAATTCTATTTATTTTCCGAACAAGTGTTCCTTTATTTATTCCCTAAATAAATATTCCTTTATTACATTTATTTAAAATCTAAATAAATGTTCCTTTATTTATTTCCTAAATAAATAAATGTTTTCATTTTATAAAATCCTATCGATTTTATAAATAAGATTTATTTTCAATATAAACATTGAAAAATCCCTTTTTACATTCTAGTATCACCTACGGTGTTTAACGTGTCGTATAACAATGATCGGTATCATTCAAACATATGAAATCAATAACAGATTTCATAACATATCATATATCACAATATATGAAAAACGGTAAAATAAATGTTGAGGAATCCAGTCGGATTCCTCCAACCTGTTTCCCTGCATCACAGATGTTAGACACTATAGATAACATCACTTTCAGTTCCATATGATATATTCTGTTAAACAGAATCAATATAGAATTTTAACTAACTGACTAGCAGTTCAATCAACACACAGTCAAACAGACAATTTTAACAGTTCTAAGAATACGTTGTAAAAATAGAACTGTTCAGAGTTGGTGAGTTTTACTCACATTGGACTATCACCGTTAAATAACGATAATTGTCGCTTGATTTTTGATGGACAATTTAAAATAAATTGTAGCGAGCTTCGATTCACTCCCCGTCAGTCCCATGTTGTAGTGTTTGTCTCTACGATCCCAACGGATCCGACCGTTCGGAAAACTGATCACGTATGAAGGAGATATTTAAATTACAATTTTCACACTTTAATTAGATCAATATAATTTAAATATAATTCATTTTGGGCTTTACCAATATCCGGCCCACATTAAAAATCCAACCCGCCCCCACAGGCTTCTTCTTCCACGATGCTATTTTTCTCAAACTCCTGGACAAACAGAACCGGCCATTACTGAAGTACCTTCCCCAACCGCTCCTTCCATATTCAATGAAACTACCAACCGATCCCACCATTTAACTCCACCACTCCCCCTCGTCAATCCCCACCCAAGAAATCCCAGTCCGCACTCCAGCACTGAAGTGCGACTTCAGACATCCTCGGCTACTCAGTAGCGTACATCGACACATAAGATGATCGAATCCTTCAAGATTCGCACCCCATGGTGCAGATTTCAACGGAGATTTCAAAAATGCATTCGAATCGAGCAAATTCCCTTTGTACTTGGATCGAAACCCAAATGCCTTCCACCTACTCACGAATAACTGCTCCCAGTAAAACCACGCTTCGCCATGTTTCATGGTTCTACCATTCTTGTTCTGCTCTAGTAAATACTTTCTGACGTCGGCTTCCTCCATCGCGACGACCTCCTTCCAGCAGTCCACTCACAGTCGGACTTGATTCTGAAATGCGGATCCCTGCTTCGAATAGTCGTATGAAGTCATTTCCGTTAACAAGCTTTAGGATACTCAAAACCACATCGAACCACAACCAATGGGTACGACTTTGAAGCCACAATGTTGGAGCAACCCACGATGCAAATATATTGATTTAGAGAATTTTATTTGATTTATTTAGGATTTTTTTAGAGATCGGTGCTTTTACGTTTTGTAGAAGAGAGAAGTGGCGGCTTAGGTATATCATTGACCAGCAGCGAAAGAGAAATTATCTTTTAGGCTTGGGGTTTAAGTGAGGGTATTTATAGCGTGCAGATCCTTAAGGGTTACGTAAGTGGGCTGTTTGTTTATTTTTATACAATATATACCTAATGGCCAAGTAATAGACACGTTAGGGCTAGGTAGCTGTGTGGATTTTCTGAGGCCAAGTATTTTGTTTTGAACCAAAGTAGACAGCCGGTTGAAATGAATGAAACGTAGACCATTGTTTTTATGTTATAATAATTTTTTTGTTAAATTTATTATATAGTGTATATCATAAACTCCATTCAAGTACGAATTGCAACAGACATATATAAAGATACCATTGTAACCAGTAAGGTACCACGATTTCAAAAATATAAAAATACCGGTGGATTGACTCATATTTTGAAACTTCAAAATGTTGATTTCAGGGTGCAAAATACTCCAAATAAAAAGTCGCTTACTAAATTAATTAAAAATCACAGTAAAATTCTAAAAATTAAATTATCACTACTTCCCAAAAGAACCTTGTCTAAATTCAATTCCGATCTTTAGTTATATCGAATAAACCGATACGGTCGATAAACGATTCCATAGCGACTATTTTGAAATTTGATTTGGACATATATCAAAATCTACACGACGAAATCCCGATTTTTCACTTCTGTTAGAAAGATACAGTTCAACAGATTCTAACGTTTCTTGTTTCACAGAAATCCGGCTTAAAATGAATCATGTACATTCAGTTGAAGTTCAAATCGCCAAATTGCGAACTGCCGCAACGTTTTCAGGTTCGTTTTAATTATAATTATAAATTATAAGTTCGAACGTTGTACTTTAGGTTATCGATATCGCCAAATCGATATATAAATAATTAAATAAATTAATTATTCGACAGCTAACAAAACGCACCATTACAGACTTCCCCACTTAAAATAATTTCGTCCTCGAAATTGCTAAGCTAGAAAAAATGCTACCAACTTTACTAACTAGATTCAAATATCTTTTAGTTTACTTCTCAACTCCAGTTTCAACTGAACCATTTAATTTTCAATTAAATTATTAATTCATTTCCGACCAACTAAAATTTTCAAAAATTCTGAAAATTTTCTAACACCTTAAATTTTCGAAAAATTTCGCCATAACCTCCTTTGTACGGCTCAATACGTCAAACCACAACTCGCCTCTCTAGGCCTCCTCCAATCCAAAAGGAAATAAAAATAGCCAAGTGGCTTGCCAATTCGGCTCATAAAATCCAAACTCATATATGATATAAACTTGTACCTTTTTGTCGGGCATTTAACTCTATCCCTTTCATCTGCTACCACTTCAACATATACCAATGTTATCCATTCCAATTGATCTCCAATCAGTACATATCCTCAAATCCAAATCGAATTTCATTCGAACTCTAATATCAAATTCCAAATTATTGACTTATCAACTTGGTTCCATTCTAGATTATCTCTAATCCAATTCAAATTTTATTTAACTCGGTTCGAGTTAAATTTCAATTTATTTTTACCATCTTATTTTATTTAACTTCATTAGTTAAATTTTAATTCCAGAACTTAAGTTCCTGGGTTTCTTTCAAATCAATTTGAAATCATAATGCCAATTCAAAACCTTTGAATTTCTAAACAACTTGTTTTCTCAAAACAATTCAAAAACAAAACCTTTGGTAGTAATCCGTCACTTAGAACTCGAAAATGAACACTGATGATGTCTAGATTCATCATCAGAATCTATTATCCAGCTATCGAAGTGAGTTCAATACTATATCATTTTAAATTTTGAAAAACATTTTCAAAATCTCCCAGGAACTTAAAATTTCCTTATTTTAAATTCCAAATTCTGATTTAAATTCATATTTAATTCAAACTATTTCATATATTACATTCATATGAATTCTGATTGGTCATTTATAACCATTTCATCCTTTTATAATCTTATTCGATTATAATAACAACCAACACAATCAATATACTATAATAATTTCAAGATATATATTTCTTCTGTAAACAAATATATTTTGGGAAAAATTATTTCATTTACCCTCTTTCAAAACATACCATGACGGTTCATCGTATTCGAGTGTTTAGTAACCCTTATCGATACAGTGGATCAACTGATCGACCAGAATTCATAAGCCACTCAACCAATGAGTCTCCACAATATAAAACCATTTTATATTGAATAACAATTACGCGCTCATATATATACACTCAAACTCAATCTAGGATATTACTAATCCCATCTCTATCGAGTTATGCCACAGAGCCAAGGTAATCATTTAACTTAAGCTCTGATACCAACTGTAACGGCTGGAAATTTCCGACTCCTCGAGAGTCGGAAATTCCGAGATGTTAGTGAAAGAATTTAGAAGGTGAGAAAGAAAAGATAGAACTAATAGAATAGAAGAAGAAGAAGAACATCAGAATCATCAGAGTAACACGAATCTCACAGCGGAACGAATAACATATAATATATAACATAACTTTGAAGTAAACAGTTATATATATACAATAGCACTTATCAGAGTACAACACTTACAACACAGCGGAAATAACTATAGCTATAGAATCTTGAAGTCTCCTGCTCCAAGCTCTCCATGTATATCTGTAAATCCCGACTACTTGACTGCCCGTACAAATTTAGGCACCCAAGAGTTTAGGGAAAACAACAAAGTAAACTCCGGGTCAGTCATGGGACTGGTATGAGTAAAACAGTTTAAAACAATTGAACAGGTATATGATATCTCATAAGACCACGCCGTGAATACGGAACGGGTTTTTCCTTATGAGTATTTAAACAACTTTGACAAGCAATATCATTGTGATATTATAATAATGTCTAAGTACAAATAGGTATCAATTTAGCAGAAACGCTTGCATCTCATGTTCTACATACATAGTATAAAATCATAAACCGCAGGGCGCTTATCGGAGAATGGATTCCAACAGACAAGGTATGGGAGCACCTTCTGAATAGTGTACTCTAGAGGTGATACACTCAGGGTTCAACAAGAACGTCTTGCAACCCGGCCACACATGACCGCTCACTCATTTAGCTTGAGTGTCGCGAATATATTGCCACCACGGTTGTAGGCCATCAAACCGTCATCCGAAGATACAGAATCAAAAAGAAGTATAAATATGGATATTCCCTAGAACGGTGACAATACACCCTGCTTGGGGATGACCCAACTAACCATGCTGCCTAGCCCAACTTTTGTTACTTCCCGGTGTGAGGCTAGAGCCTACGTCTATCTTCAGAACATCTGATCACCATTCACTTTGAATGCCACATCGTCATACCCGCCAAATCACAAATTGACTTATCCAAAAATAACACGGGTATATAGCTAAGAGAAACGAATTCCTCCGCCACCAAACGTGAATACGTTTGAACAGATCAACTTACGCGATCCATTTGATATACTCTGTCAGACCTTCTTCCATATACGTTGTCCTGGGACTGGACAAACCGAAGGCACTATTCAGTATATCCATCTTAGTCACTGTTATCTAAGACTTATACAACAGCCCTTGCACTTTACTCCGTCTTCAATTTATCTTTGGCATATGTTGCTCGTAACGCTTATGCCGATACAGAGTGGTTCTTTGGATAATAATCCAACCGGTCTCTCCATATTAACAACGTTAAAATGGTAAAAACTTTGATAGTCTGTGATCTAACTATCAAATGAAAACATGTCGGTGTACAAACAACGATCTTATTTCCAAATGGGAATTCGATCGATCAATCATCATATGTTCATATTTCCTTATTTCATATATTTAGAAAATATATGTTATTAATCATTGGAAAACATTTCCATAGCTTATTTTCACATCACTATTATTTCGCAACTATCAGTCCCTAACTGTAACTAGTATGAGAACAATTCTCTAAGTATCAATCCGGAAGGTCGAAACCAACATCAGATCGTCACTTAGAAAACCGTTCAACTTACCCTCTCCAGTCAGTTTCTGAATTTGCTTAACTCTATTTCTTAAATTCTTATCATGAAAACATTTCATTTTCTATGTTTAGAAAACATATCTGACTATATTTGGAAAACGTTTCCAAAACTCATTTACGAATTTCCAATGAACGTTGTATAAAACATCGTTATGCTTAATCCATTTATCGCTTATTACTTAACTATATTTCAAATCAACCTTTTCTATCGAACCACAACTATTCCTTTGTCAATTCTGAAGTCAATCAAGTTGGGGTATAATTACCTCTCAGACCTTAATTGAACAACGTCCTTTACTGTGAAATAGATGAAGCTCATCACTCACTTTTTACAATCATCTGTTTACGCAAATTCTCGGATTCAGGTTACGAATCTACTTCTTATATGAAAACGTTTGATTATAACTATAACGTTATAATTCCTACTTCTGCAATATCTAACCTTAATTATAACTTTATCTCCTAACTCGAATAATTTAACAGACACCTAATTTCTAAATCAATAACTAAATCTTGATTTAAACCCTGGAAAGTAAATAGTACTTTCCCGAATTTGCTATAATCGAATTTGACGTATAACTCTCTTTCGAGTAATCTCTATTTGATTAACTCTTCTTCGAATAACCTATATTCGATTATCTCTCTTCGAATAACTCATATTCGAAATCTCTCTCTTTCGAATAAACAATATTCGATCTCTTTCTTTCGAATATGCTATATTCGAAAATCTCCTTTCGATTTACTAATCGATAACTCCTTTCGATCAAACTAAACTTGATAACTCCTTTAACTCTATTCGAATAACTAATATTCGACTAACTCCTTTGGATCAACTCATTTGATTAACTCCTTTCGAATAACTAAATTCGATTTAACTCTAATTGAATAACTAATATTCAATTAACTCTTACGTGTTTAACTCTATTTGAATAAGTAATTCAAATCACTCTAATGTGTTTAACTCTATTCAAATATCTAATTCGAATAACTCATTTCGAATAACTAAATTCGATTAACTCTTTTAACTTTACTCGAATAACTATATTCGATTAACACCTTCTTTCGAATAACTATATTCGATTAACTCTTCGACTAACTCCTTTGGATTTACTAACTTCGAATAACTCCTTTGGATTAGCTAACTTCGAATAACTCCTTTGGATTAGCTAACTTCGAATAACTCCTTTGGATTAACTAACTTCGAATAACCAATATTCGATAACTATTCTTCGAATAAATAATATTCGGTAACTCTTCTCAAATGAATAACATTTGATTTCTCCACTCGAATAAACTATATTCGATTACTCTTCCCTCGAATACTCTATATTCGATAACTCTACTTCGAATAAGTGATATTCGGCAATTCTACTCGATTAACTCCACTTGGATAACTCTAACCGGTCAACTCTAACTGGTCAACTCTAACTGGTCAACTTTAACTGTTTATCTTTAACTGGTAAATTTTAACTGGTTAACTCAAATGGTTTAACCTAACTTGATTCACTTGTCTCGATTAACTGAACTAATCCACTTAGTTTAACCTAGTTAATTCACTTTGATTAACTCTAACCGATTTACTTAGTTTAACTCAGCTAATTCACTTTGATTAACCCAACTAATTTACTTCGATTAACCAATTAGTTTAACTTGACTAATTCACTTTAGTTAACTTAACCAATTACTTTGATTAACTCGACTAACTTGCTTTGGTTAACCTAACAAATTACTTTGTTTAACTCTATTCGAATAAGTAATTCGAATCACTCTAATGTGTTTAACTCTATTCAAATATCTAATTCGAATAACTCATTTCGAAAGATTTCCTTTTTACAACGTTTATCCATTGATAAAGATTTACCTTTTTACAAGTTTATCCATTTATAAAGATTTACTTTTAGTAACGGTTCTTCACTTTATAAATGTCCTTTTAATAACGTTTCTACTTCTCTATATAAGTCCAGACTTATATATGTTCCATTTATCAACGATAAATAATTTATTTAATTTATAAAACATTATTTATAAATTAATCTACTTCAATTTATCTGTTTAAAACAGATTTCCTAATTAATATCTCATTTAAATCCATATCGTGTTATACCGTGTGCGAAGCACGTGTTTAAATCTATCCTTGTATAATTCTATTTATTTTCCGAACAAGTGTTCCTTTATTTATTCCCTAAATAAATATTCCTTTATTCCATTTATTTAAAATCTAAATAAATGTTCCTTTATTTATTTCCTAAATAAATAAATGTTTTCATTTTATAAAATCCTATCGATTTTATAAATAAGATTTATTTTCAATATAAACATTGAAAAATCCCTTTTTACATTCTAGTATCACCTACGGTGTTTAACGTGTCGTATAACAATGATCGGTATCATTCAAACATATGAAATCAATAACAGATTTCATAACACATCATATATCACAATATATGAAAAACGGTAAAATAAATGTTGAGGAATCCAGTCGGATTCCTCCAACCTGTTTCCCTGCATCACAGATGTTAGACAATATAGATAACATCACTTTCAGTTCCATATGATATATTCTGTTAAACAGAATCAATATAGAATTTTAACTAACTGACTAGCAGTTCAATCAACACACAGTCAAACAGACAATTTTAACAGTTCTAAGAATACGTTGTAAAAATAGAACTGTTCAGAGTTGGTGAGTTTTACTCACATTGGACTATCACCGTTAAATAACGATAATTGTCGCTTGATTTTTGATGGACAATTTAAAATAAATTGTAGCGAGCTTCGATTCACTCCCCGTCAGTCCCATGTTGTAGTGTTTGTCTCTACTATCCCAACGGATCCGACTGTTCGGAAAACTGATCACGTATGAAGGAGATATTTAAATTACAATTTTCACACTTTAATTAGATCAATATAATTTAAATATAATTCATTTTGGGCTTTACCAATATCCGGCCCACATTAAAAATCCAACCCGCCCCCACAGGCTTCTTCTTCCACGATGCTATTTTTCTCAAACTCCTGGACAAACAGAACCGGCCATTACTGAAGTACCTTCCCCAACCGCTCCTTCCATATTCAATGAAACTACCAACCGATCCCACCATTTAACTCCACCACTCCCCCTCGTCAATCCCCACCCAAGAAATCCCAGTCCGCACTCCAGCACTGAAGTGCGACTTCAGACATCCTCGGCTACTCAGTAGCGTACATCGACACATAAGATGATCGAATCCTTCAAGATTCGCACCCCATGGTGCAGATTTCAACGGAGATTTCAAAAATGCATTCGAATCGAGCAAATTCCCTTTGTACTTGGATCGAAACCCAAATGCCTTCCACCTACTCACGAATAACTGCTCCCAGTAAAACCATGCTTCGCCATGTTTCATGGTTCTACCATTCTTGTTCTGCTCTAGTAAATACTTTCTGACGTCGGCTTCCTCCATCGCGACGACCTCCTTCCTGCAGTCCACTCACAGTCGGACTTGATTCTGAAATGCGGATCCCTGCTTCGAATAGTCGTATGAAGTCATTTCCGTTAACAAGCTTTAGGATACTCAAAACCACATCGAACCACAACCAATGGGTACGACTTTGAAGCCACAATGTTGCAGCAACCCACGATGCAAATATATTGATTTAGAGAATTTTATTTGATTTATTTAGGATTTTTTTAGAGATCGGTGCTTTTACGTTTTGTAGAAGAGAGAAGTGGCGGCTTAGGTATATCATTGACCAGCAGCGAAAGAGAAATTATCTTTTAGGCTTGGGGTTTAAGTGAGGGTATTTATAGCGTGCAGATCCTTAAGGGTTACGTAAGTGGGCTGTTTGTTTATTTTTATACAATATATACCTAATGGCCAAGTAATAGACACGTTAGGGCTAGGTAGCTGTGTGGATTTTCTGAGGCCAAGTATTTTGTTTTGAACCAAAGTAGACAGCCGGTTGAAATGAATGAAACGTAGACCATTGTTTTTATGTTATAATAATTTTTTTGTTAAATTTATTATATAGTGTATATCATAAACTCCATTCAAGTACGAATTGCAACAGACAGATATAAAGATACCATTGTAACCAGTAAGGTACCACGATTTCAAAAATATAAAAATACCGGTGGATTGACTCATATTTTGAAACTTCAAAATGTTGATTTCAGGGTGCAAAATACTCCAAATAAAAAGTCGCTTACTAAATTAATTAAAAATCACAGTAAAATTCTAAAAATTAAATTATCACTACTTCCCAAAAGAACCTTGTCTAAATTCAATTCCGATCTTTAGTTATATCGAATAAACCGATACGGTCGATAAACGATTCCATAGCGACTATTCTGAAATTTGATTTGGACATATATCAAAATCTACACGACGAAATCCCGATTTTTCACTTCTGTTAGAAAGATACAGTTCAACAGATTCTAACGTTTCTTGTTTCACAGAAATCCGGCTTAAAATGAATCATGTACATTCAGTTGAAGTTCAAATCGCCAAATTGCGAACTGCCGCAACGTTTTCAGGTTCGTTTTAATTATAATTATAAATTATAAGTTCGAACGTTGTACTTTAGGTTATCGATATCGCCAAATCGATATATCAATAATTAAATAAATTAATTATTCGGCAGCTAACAAAACGCGCCATTACATTTATTCTTTTGCTTAACGCCCTTCTCTGAGACGTACGAGCTCAGGGGTTATATATCGATGGAAATCAATCGTATGGAGTGGACTGCCTATGTGGCATGCCAAGATGTTGTGATCAAGGCTTCTGTTGCAAAGCAAAGTCTTGTGGATGATGATCAAAGCAAGGTCTACGTGGCCTAGCTTTGTGTATTTCGTAGATTCGCGAACCTCACACCCCGGTATGAGTTAAAAACGGGATACAGACTGCAGGGAGAGCACGACGTTTCTTTCTAGCTATGGTGGTGTCAGTGACTTACCAGCCCTGACATATATATCTATTTTTCACCTTTGTGGTTGTTGGAATGCGAGGCGCCTCGATTATAGGTCTGTAAGGACCGGGAAACGTGTGTTCAGGAATAACTAATCCTCTAACGTAAGTGAGGACCAGCCCTGAAGATCCAGGATTGCCCAGAGTGCGTAGTCCTGAGGCATTTGCTAGAGTGTCTCGAAGCGGAGAGGAGCTTGCCCCTTGCCTCGACTCATGACAGAAATCCAATTTCCAATACGAAATAACGGACTTGATTGTAGAACTAGTATGGTGACATAGTATATGGTAGCTATGCCACCTATGATTGATATTTATGATGCTATTCATTTTTGAAACATATATGCACTAGTAATAATATCAAATGATTTTGCTTTATACGTATCAAGCATATTTGGCTATTATAAGGTAAAACTCTATCCTCCGGCTTGCGTTGCATTGTGTGATGGGACCTGAGTCTTATGATGGCTTCATTCTTTCTAAAAGCATTGCGTTGTTTTAAAAGAATTTACTTTGTTTTAAATGCACTAGCAATCACTGGAGTAAACCCGTTCCGCGAAAGTGGCGTGGTCCTATGATTTGCTATTACTGTTGTTTAACTGTTAAATAGATTCCTCATACCAGTCCCCATGACTGACTCGTTGTTTGTTTCACTTTGCAAACGCGGGTGCCCTTATTTTCACATGGGCAGCCTAGTACACAGGTGACAGGTTGTTTTTGGCTCTGCACTGCTGCATAGGGTGCATTTTTGGCTCATGGCGAGGCTGACTTCACAGAGACGACTTTGACTTTTTCCGCCATTACTATACTTATGTTATGATTCCGCCACTGGCGATGCAGACTGATTTACTTTCCGCATTTCTTATTGTATGTATATGTATTCCGCCATCGGCGATGTAGACTGATACCCATATTATGTCACTACTTGTATGTATTCCGCCTCGGGCGATGACGACTGATCACTTTCCTTTTATTTACTAAGTTATATCCCACGTTATGCTATTCTGATATTCCTACATGTTGTGATTCCGCTGTCATATCCATGTAAAACTTATTCTATTTATTGTTTCTGCTATTATCTGTTCTCTGCTATGATGATCAATGTGTTATTTCCTAATGATTATCCTTAATACCGCCCCTCGGATTTCGGGATCGTCACAGTTGGTATCAGAGCTTTGGTTAACCTTAGTTCCGGGATCTAACACATTAAACACCTCGTCAGAATAGAATCAGTAGTGTTCTAATGCGAGTAGCTCATTAGAGATAGGATTAGCAATGTCCTAGAATGAGCTAAGCAGATTAGCAAAACAATTTGATCAGTACATCATCATTATCTTTCCTTGTATTCCCTTGCTTTATCGTTTATGAAAATTATCAAATCTGTGAGCTTGACTCTTTTCTTGCTTATACAGTTCTTTTAGATGGCTACGCGAGGAGCAGCAGCTAGAGGAGGCCGTGGAGGCCGAGGAGATGCAGCAGGAGGACAGGGGAATATCCCCGTAGTAGTGGAAGGCCCTATTGTTCCGCCACCAGCACCAGAAGACTTTGAGCTAGATAAAGTAGCAAAGAGGTACAGAAATCTTGGGAGAAAACCTTTTACTGGCACTGGCACTGTGACCGAGGCAATAGCTTGGCTGAAAACCTGTGAGAAAATCTTCGAAGGCATGGGTATGGGAACTAACAACAAAGCCCGACTTGGTATTTGGCTCCTTCAGGAAGAAGCAGAGCTGTGGTGGGATGCCATTACCTCAGAGGATGCAGCTGGTACTGTTAGAACTTGGGAACAATTCAAAGCTATGTTCAATGAGAAGTTTGTACCGGAACAGGCTCTAGAGAGGATGCGAGAGCAGTTTGCTAATCTCCAGCAAGGAGACCTCTCTATTCAGGATTATCTAAATAAGTTCACTCAGTTATCGCGCTATGCTCCAGAGCTGATTTTGACCAACAAAGCAAAGAACAAGAGGTTCATATTTGGGATGAAGCGCAAGTACCACGATAGAGCTATGAGCAACATCAAACTCTCCTTTTCAGAACTAGTAGAGATGGCTTGCAATTACGAAGACATGGATGAGAGGCACGCTAGCCAAGACCGCGCCAAAAGCCAAGCTGGAAATAAGCGCAAAGCTTCAACAGATCAACCCGAATCTAGCATTACCGCGACCGTTACTCAGAAACCTGCGAAGATCCCGAAAGGAAATTGCTACAACTGCGGGAAGCCAAGTCACTTTTCTAATGTATGCAAACCCCCGAGGAAGCCAAAAGCAAATAACTCAGCCGAATGCTACAACTGCCATAAGAAGGGGCACTATAGCAGGAACTGTCCTCTGAAGCAGAATGCTCAAGTGGCTCATGTCTATGACGGGAAGACCCCGCCAGCTACCACCGATGGATCAGGTAAACCCGACGTCTTGGGAGGTACCCTTACCATTAAAAAATTTCCTGTTTCTGTACTTTTTGATACTGGTGCATCACGTAGCTTCATTTCTGGTAACCTTGTTCACAAATTAAAATTGAAACGAAGGAAACTTAAGGAACCAATTAAAGTTCGAAACCCAATAGGAAGTTCCGTTAGTCTCAGTTTATACTGTAGAGTGCCAATCTCTTATTCTTGCTACAAGTTCTCTTTTAAAGTGATTGTCATGGACCTTTCCTAATTTGATATTATACTGGGGCTGGACTGGTTGACACAATATAAGGCCGAAGTTAGATGTGCCGAAAGAATCGTGAAAGTTGAAACAAAATCGGGGCATATCACTATACCATGTCTCGGTGCAGAAATTAATAGAACAGAATTTTGGTCTTCTTTAGAAGTTACTCCCCTTTCAATAGAAAAGATACCGGTCGTTAAAAACTATGCGGATGTGTTTGAAGAAGTAGAAAATTTACCGCTGCAAAGAGAAATTGAATTTAGAATAGATCTAATTCCTAACGCCCGACCAGTAGTACATCCAATAAGAAGAATGGCCCCGAAAGAAAAAGAAGAGTTAGGTAGTCAAACCCGAGAATTGCTTTGGAAAGGTCTGATCAGACCGAGCTTTTCAGCATGGGGAGCGACAGTAGTATTTGTCCCGAAATCAGACGGTAATCTAAGACTTTGTGTTGATTACCGAGATCTCAATAAGAAGACACTGAAGAACAAATATCCTTTGCCCCGAATAGACGATCTGTTAGATCAATTAAATGGAGCAACAGTATTCTCCAGGATGGACCTAGCTACAGGTTTCCACCAATTACGTATAGCAGAAGACTGTGTTCCTTTAACAGCCTTCAGGGGTCCCGATTTATTCTACGAATGGTTAGTAATGCCGTTCGGCTTGTGTAACGCTCCGGCATACTTCGATGATCTTATGAACAGAGTGTTCCGTGGTGTGTTGAATAAATTTGTTCTAGTCTTCATCGATGACATTTTAATCTACTCTAAGTCGGAAGATGAACATGCAAAACATTTAGAACAAGTGTTGAAAATTCTAAGGAGAAATGTCTTGAAAGCTAAATTTTCTAAGTGTGTCTTCTGGAAGAATGAAGTTAAGTTCCTAGGCCATGTCGTATCAAAAGAAGGAATTGCTGTAGACCCAAGCAAAATTACAGAGATTCAGAACTGGAAACAACCTACTACGCCCACAGAAGTTCGAAGTTTCCTTGGATTGGCTAGTTACTATCGGAAATTCGTTCAGGATTTTTCAAAGATATCTGGTGTATTGACAAAGCTTACAAAGAAGCATGAAAAATTCAAATGGACACCCGAATGTGAAGAAGCTTTCCAAGAGCTAAAACTGAAATTGACAACCGCTCCAGTATTGACAATAATAGAAGGCAACCAAGACTTGACAGTATGGACAGATGCTTCTATTAGAGGGCTAGGCGCAGTGTTAATGCAAAAAGGCCAAGTGATCGCTTATGCCAGCCGTCAACTAAAGCCGCATGAAAGAAACTATGCAACTCATGATCTTGAGTTATTAGCTATCGTGTTCGCTTTAAGAATCTGGAGGCACTATTTGCTGGGCGAGAAGTTCGAACTATTTACCGATCATCAATCCTTGAAATATCTATTCACTCAGAAGGATCTAAACTTGAGACAACAGCGTTGGTTAGAATTCCTTGCAGCATACGATTTTGAAATTCTATACACTCCAGGGAAAGCCAATGTTGTAGCGGATGCGCTCAGCAGAAAGAATGAAATCATCGCCAGTTTTGTCATCACGTCTTCATTAATAGACAGGATCTCGACCCTTCAGAAAGACGATGAATTTATTCAAAGAATCAGTCAGAGAGTCAAAGGAGGTGAATCCTCAAGTTTTCGACTCGATGACAAAGGAGTTCTAAGATTAAAGGGCAGAATTTGCATCCCAAACCTTTCCGAGCTCAGAAGAGAAATACTTGATGAGTGCCACAAGTCCAAATTAAGCATCCATCCCGGTGTGAGCAAAATGTATAACGATATCAAGCGCACATTTTGGTGGAGGTCAATGAAAAGAGATATCTCATTATATGTTAGCAGATGCCCCACTTGTCAGCTAGTTAAGAGTGATCAGTAGAAATTAGCTGGATTATTACAACCATTGGAAATTCCAGGATGGAAGTGGGAACAAATTTCGATGGATTTCATCGATGGCTTGCCTCGAACTAAGAAGGGAAACGACAGTATATGGGTAATCGTAGATCGCTTCACGAAGACTGCCCATTTCATACCTGTCCGATCCAACAGAACGGCTCAAAGTCTAGCACAGATTTACTTCAAAGAAATAGTTAAACTACATGGAGTGCCGCTCAATATAGTCAGCGATAGAGATCCCCTGTTTACTAGCAAATTCTGGGAAGCATTCCAGGAAGAGTTGGGAACCAAATTGAATCTAAGCACCGCTTATCACCCTCAGACAGATGGCCAAACTGAGCAGGTGAATAGAATTTTAGAAGATTTGCTGCGGGCTTGCGTTATTGATTTTGGAGGCTCATGGGAAGATCACTTACATCTAACCGAATTCTCTTACAACAATAGTTATCAAGCAAGTTTGGGAATGTCTCCATTTGAAGCATTATACGGTAGACCATGCAGATCTCCCGCATGTTGTGTAGAACCTGGCAACAGACTTGTGTTAGGGCCCGATATGATTCGAGAAGCATCGGATAAAGTCGATTCCATTAAGAAGCGATTAAAAACCGCGCAGAGCCAACAGAAAAGTTATGCTGATGCGAGAAGAAGGGATATATCGTTTGCCGTTGGCGATTATGTTTATTTAAGAGTTTCTCCAATGCGAGGAGTAATAAGATTTGGCAAGACTGGGAAGTTGGCACCGAGATTTATTGGTCCCTTTCCTATACTTGAACGGATTGGAACTCTTGCATATAGGGTTTCATTACCTAATTGGTTGCCTGGTGTACATGATGTGTTCCACGTGTCTCAACTCAGAAAACATGTTCAAGATCCAGATCTTGTTGTGGAAGAAGCAGCGCAACAGGATATTGACATAACTCCAGAATTAGCACTCAGAAGGGAGCCATTAAAGATAGTTGGCAAAGAAGCTAGAGAGCTAAGGAGGAAAAAGATTCATTTAGTCAAAGTGCAGTGGAGTAGTGATCCTAGAGACTGTACTTGGGAGACTGAGGAAAGCATTAAACAAGCCTATCCCAAATGCAGAGTGGACATCTCTGACTAACTCCGGTGCAAGGTACCTTTACAATACTTTGCATTTACATTTTATTTCCTGCTTAACTGTTATTTCCTTTTCGAGGACGAAAAGTTTTAAGTGGGGGAGATTGTAATAACCCGGAAAAAGTGACCATTTTAAAATTTTTAAATCAGGTTATTACCAAGAATTTGAATAGTTGAAATAGCCTATTTCAATAAAATATAGAATTTGGTATGGTATGGCAGTTTGAAATTTTGAATACAAACTTTGTCTGACTGTACCGGGTGGAAAATATAACGGATTTTGACGAAACTAAAAATATTTAAATCTGTTTATCAATACCTTTCTAACGAATCTAAAAAATCGAAGTTTCATAGCGAGAATCAAAAGTTATGGCCAAATGAATTTTCAGAAAGGTCGCTATATAGTATATATAGCCCTTGAAAATTGAGATTTTGCATACGACCTCGGAATTCGACGAAACCACTTTTGTTGGGTCCGGGATATCAAATTATTGCTAAGTTTCAAATTTCATAATTTTTGAAGCTAGTATGTGAGCGGGGCAAAAGATAATGTGTTTGGTCAAATTCTGTTAAAATGGGTCGACCTAAAAATGGCCGTTTTTCAAACGAGCTCAGAATTCGACGAAACTGGTTTTGTTAGGACCGTATCGTCAAAACAAAGCTAGATTTATTTTTCTGGAATTTTTCGATTCAGTTTGTGGCCCGGGCAAATTGAAATGTACGTTTAAATTAAATATCGAATGTTATATATTTTAATTTGAAAAATAACTGACTGTAACAGTCGAAATGGCCAACGAAACATATTCCATTGTGTCCGGAATGGGGGTATTTAGCTAGGGACGACAGTCGTTGGGTTTAAAAAGGAGTCTGTTTGCAAAAACACTATTTAAAATTTCCTATAAAGCATGGACCAATAGGAATTTTTCATTTAAAAAATAATAATAATAATAAAATCTGAAACCCTAGCCGCCAGAGAACGATTGGACGATCCACGTTGCTCGAAACTTCTCCTCCCTTTTCCGACCGCCTCAGGCGATTTCACCGCCGCCGCCAGTTGGGACTTCCGACCGCCTTCGCCTCCTCTCCACATCCGACCAACCCACGACCCCTGACATCAACCATCGACGTCGGAATTCGACGAGAAAGGCGCGACCTTCAGAGCGCCGCCGCGACGAGCACAGACCGCCGAACCCTTCGCCACCACCGCCGATCTGGAGGTGCTTCGTAGCCCTTTTACGCAGCAAGGTTTGATCGAAGCATAGAGGTACGGATCGACTGAAAATTTGTGACCTAGTTTCGAAGTTTTTAAAAACTTTTCTGATGAAAATTCTGAATTGAAAATAACACTTTTAAGTGTTGCAAAACTTTGAAAAATAATATCTTTTTCGTTCTTTAACGAAATTCGATGAAACAGGAGACACCGTGACCGCAAGGAGGCTCTCTACATTCTAGAAGAAGCCGCGGATTTTTCTGACCTTCCTACGATTTTTAGCACTGCAATAACCAATGTGAGGAATCTAAACTATTTGTGTGAATGAAATCGTGTTGTATAAATTATATAAGCGAAGTGTAAATTATATACGCATTGTATACCACATGTACATGTGTTGTATAAGTTATATTAGCGATGTATAAATTATACAAGCATTGTATGAAACATATATGCTTTTAATTGTGATGAAATGCAAGTGAATTATTATATTATATATATATATATACTCCCCTCGTCCACAGACCATGGACGATATTTATTGCTTGTGATTGACGTGATATTATATAGTATGACGAATGGTTGGAAATAATTGTTTGTGGTTGATATTGTGGTTGAAAAATACCTTTGTGGTTGAAAAATACCTTTGTGGTTGAAAAATACCCTCTTGTGGTTGAAACAAAATAGAATAGGATTGTGGAATTGAAAATAAAACATGCCGCCTGTGTGCGAACTAGATGCATGATCCCCATTGTCAAAAACCGCGAGGTTTTAAGGTAGAGAGAGGAGCCATACTAGGGACGGTCCCGGTTTTAACTACCCTGCCGTTATGCTGCCGAAATTTTTTGAAATATTTATGTGTTAGAATAATTTTCATTCGTTGAAATAAATTACATATACGATATCGAATATTCATGTGTTGAGTTGCAATTCATTCGTTGAGTTGAAATTCATGTGTTGAATATTATTTAAATTTAAACAAATGGCTTTAGCGATAAAAATCACATTTTTATATATATACAAACTATATCGAATATTCATGTGTTGAGTTGCAATTCATTCGTTTAGTTGAAATTCATGTGTTGAATATTATTTGAATTTAAACAAATGGCTTTAGCGATAAAAATCACATTTTTATATATATACAAACTATATAGAATATTCATGTGTTGAATTGCAATTCATTCGTTGAATTGAAGTTCATGTGTTGAATGTTATCATCTTTTATCATGTATACGCTTAGTTAAAAATACACATGTGTCGAATAAATATTTTTGATGATAAAAATATTCCTTTTATCATGTATACGCTTAGTTAAAAATACACATGTGTCGAATAAATATTTTTGATGATAAAAATATTCCTTTTATCATGTATACGCTTAGTTAAAAATACACATGTGTCGAATAAATATTTTTGATGATAAAAATATTCCTTTTATCATGTATATGCTTAGTTAAAAATACACATGTGTCGAATAAATATTTTTGATGATAAAAATATTCCTTTTATCATGTATACGCTTAGTTAAAAATACACATGTGTCGAATAAATATTTTGATGATAAAAATATTCCGTTTATCATGTATACGCTTAGTTAAAAATACACATGTGTCGAGTAAATATTTTTGATGATAAAAATATTCCTTTTAGCATGTATACGCTTAGTTAAAAATACACATGTGTCGAATAAATATTTTTGATGATAAAAATATTCCTTTTATCATGTATACGCTTAGTTAAAAATACACATGTGTCGAATAAATATTTTTGATGATAAAAATATTCCTTTTATCATGTATACGCTTAGTTAAAAATACACATGTGTTGAAATAAATAATAGTTTGCTAGAAATATTATTATTAGCTTTGTTCTGCATATATATACATGTGTTGAACAGGAAAAATGGATTAGCTGTAGAGTAAAGAAATTATTTGCGTGCCCGACAAATAGGTAAACCTTGATGAGTTGGCTGCGCAATTTTATTTATATATCAACTCCTGTGAATGCCATTGGATGCGGAGTGCTGGTTATTCTGTGTGAAATAATAAATAACTCCATAGGACAGTAACAATTAATTTTGAACTACACTACATGGCATACTTCTTGACGATAAGCATACTTCATCATATTCCACATAAGCAATTGGAGCTTGTGTGACGAGGTGGAAGATTTACCATACAAGCAAGAGGCTTGTATGGCGATGACTATGTACTATAGGTTGAACTGATGACTTATATGGACTATATAAATAATAACGATAAATTGCCAGATTAATAAAAACCCCACACGGGTCTAGAGTTGACAATAATCACGTCGCTCTAGTTATTAGATACGGCACATGGACTATTTATTTCCATACGGAAACGGGGTGACGGGAATTTATTCTCTGGAGTGATTATCAGTACATGCTCCCCCGTAAACACCAAAATATATCACTAAAAATATGTGAATGCTTTTTAGGATTTATTGGGTACCTAATACGACCCAATAAATTTCCAAACCCCTCCCCGTACAAAGGAGGTTATGGCGAAATTTTTCGAAATATTAAGGCGTTAGTGAAATATTTGAAGTGAAAACGAAGTTGAAAATATAGAATGAGCTATAGTTGAAATTATAGAATGAACTATATTTATATATATATAAATATAATTAAAAGGAATAGAGGTCGTGCAGTTCATGTTTCGGAATCGTAATTTGAAACGATTAGTGCGAGAAATCCGACCATCGGATTTTCCCGAAACCGCAACCGCTGGGTTCGCCTTGGAAATACCTTTCCAACGACACCAACCTTGTAAAAATCCAACGGTTGGATTGTCCGGAATGTTTAATTCAAATCTGAAGAAAAACAGCGCCAGAATCGTTTATATTTATATATAAATATAAATATAATTAAATTAAATCGAATAACGACGCTGCAGTTCGAATTTTGAAACCGTAACTTCAAACGACTAGTGTGGAAGATCCGACCGTCGGATTCTCACGAAACTGGAACCGTTGGGTTCGCTTTGGGAATATCTTCCCACTGATATAGACTTTGTAGAAATCCAACGGTTAGATTTTCGAATTTGAGTAAAACAAATTAGGGGAAAAACAGCGCCAGTGCCACGGCACGACCTGAAACGTCGTTTAATTAAATATGGCCATTTTTAAATAAATAAAAATGGCGAAAAATCGTTATAAAATATTATAAGCAACATAGATTGCAAATAAACCAATTGGGCTTGAATTGTTTGATATTTGATGGTTGTATGTGTTTGACACGAAAATAACACTAAATAACTGAAAGATGGATGTCGAATAATATAACCATAGAAAGAATCAATTTAAATTCTAATGACGTGAATTATTTGAAAAGGCCGAGCTAACCCTCATTTCAAATAATTTATCGAGCGATTCAAATTGGAAAATGCAAAGGCGATTCAAGACCGACGATCTTTGTATCGGTTGGATGGGCGCTATTGAGGTTCCTAACCGGAGTAGCTACCGGAAGGGGACGGAAGTAGTAGCCGTCTGAACGTATGTGTTGATTGTACGGATTTGAGAGGAATTGACGCCTCCGGTTTCGTTCAGACCCAGGACGGACTTGCAAATGGACTGTGTGTCTGACATTGGATTTTGTTCTATACTGATTGATCTCTGTTAAATATATATCTGTTTGGCGGCGAAGAATTTATTCTTTTGCTTAACGCCCTTCTCTGAGACGTACGAGCTCTGGGGTTATATATCGATGGAAATCAATCGTACGGAGTGGACTGCCTATGTGGCATGCCAAGATGCTGTGATCAAGTCTTCTGTTGCAAAGCAAAGTCTGGTGGATGATGATCAAAGCAAGGTCTACGTGGCCTAGCTTTGTGTATTTCGTAGATTCGCGAACCTCACACCCCGGTATGAGTTAAAAACGGGATACGGACTGCAGGGAGAGCACGACGTTTCTTTCTAGCTATGGTGGTGTCAGTGACTTACCAGCCCTGACATATATATCTATTTTTCACCTTTGTGGTTGTTGGAATGCGAGGCACCTCGATTATAGGTCTGTAAGGACCGGGAAACGTGTGTTCAGGAATAACTAATCCTCTAACGTAAGTGAGGACCGACCCTGAAGATCCAGGATTGCCCAGAGTGCGTAGTCCTGAGGCATTTGCTAGAGTGTCTCGAAGCGGAGAGGAGCTTGCCCCTTGCCTCGACTCATGACGGAAATCCAATTTCCAATACGAAATAACGGACTTGATTGTAGAACTAGTATGGTGACATAGTATATAGTAGCTATGCCACCTATGATTGATATTTATGATGCTATTCATTTTTGAAACATATATGCACTAGTAATAATATCAAATGATTTTGCTTTATACGTATCAAGCATATTTGGCTATTATAAGGTAAAACTCTATCCTCCGGCTTGCGTTTCATTGTGTGATGGGACCTGAGTCTTATGATGTCTTCATTCTTTCTAAAAGCATTGCGTTGTTTTAAAAGAATTTACTTTGTTTTAAATGCACTAGCAATCACTGGAGTAAACCCGTTCCGCGAAAGTGGCGTGGTCCTATGATTTGTTATTACTGTTGTTTAACTGTTAAATAGATTCCTCATACCAGTCCCCATGACTGACTCGTTGTTTGTTTCACTTTGCAAACGCGGGTGCCCTTATTTTCACACGGGCAGCCTAGTACACAGGTGACAGGTTGTTTTTGGCTCTGCACTGCTGCATAGGGTGCATTTTTGGCTCATGGCGAGGCTGACTTCACAGAGACGACTTTGACTTTTTCCGCCATTACTATACTTATGTTATGATTCCGCCACTGGCGATGCAGACTGATTTACTTTCCGCATTTCTTATTGTATGTATATGTATTCCGCCATCGGCGATGTAGACTGATACCCATATTATGTCACTACTTTTATGTATTCCGCCTCGGGCGATGATGACTGATCACTTTCCTTTTATTTACTAAGTTATATCCCACGTTATGCTATTCTGATATTCCTACATGTTGTGATTCCGCTGTCATATCCATGTAAAACTTATTCTATTTATTGTTTCTGCTATTATCTGTTCTCTGCTATGATGATTAATGTGTTATTTCCTAATGATTATCCTTAATACCGCCCCTCGGATTTTGGGATCGTCACATGAATTGTAATCGAATTGAAATTCAAATCAAATAGAAATTAATGTAAAAAGAATTTATAATGGAAAATTCAATTTTGATTTGAAATGAAAGTTGAAATTGTTTTTGAAACAAAATTGAAACGATTTATAAAATTCATTTTAAAAGGAAATCGATGAAATATAGAATATATATATATATTATATATATATAATGGCCTGAATAGAACGCGCCGCGCCGCGGCAGTTCGTGAATTTCGACCATTGACTTCGAACGGACATTACGAGAGATCCGACCGTCAGATTCACCTGAAACTGGAACCGTTGGGTTCATATTGAAAAGAGCTTTCCAAAGAATATTATAAATTTGAAATCTAACGGTTGGATTTGGAATTATGTCCAAATCAAATTTGGAAAAGGTCGTTGTATGTGCAGTTCGATGGCCGTTATTGGAAATCGACTGTACGGGCCTTGATAAAATTATCAAAAATATCAATAATTTGTTTAAATTCATAAGAAATGATTTGTGGAGAACTGGGATGAAAAATTCCACATTTATAAAGATAAAAATAGTTTTTTATCGAAATGAACTAGTTTTGAACTTGAATTAAAATCCAGTTATTTTTAAATAAATAAATTGGATTTGAAATGGGTTTTAAATAACCAGAATTTCCAATATATGAATTGGAATGGATTTAAATCGAAATTGTCTTTGGAATATTTCGATATTAGATTCCGCGATTATACAGATACTTTGGAGGAAATTTGGAAGATATATTTTATATCGTTATTTCCAAAGCGATATTTGTGGGTTTCAAAATTTGATATTGAATATAAGTCGATATATTTTCTATTCAGAGCATTGTATTTAATATCAAATGGGATTTGGGTTTGTCGTGAATGGTGTCTTCATCAACACTGTTCTTAAACCCCGTTGAGTAAATATTAAATCTTTTTATTTAGATTTAATGAAGTATACCAATTAATTAATATATTTAATTGGAATTGAATTAGAATTGATTTGTGGGTTTATCGTGAATGGTGTTTTAAATAACACTTGTTCTTTAACCCGATAACAAATAGAATGTGATTTGGGTTTATCGTGAACTGTGTTTTAAATGACATTAGTTCTTTAACCCAGTAAAAGGAGTTTTAATAAATCTGTAATTAGATTGAAATGTGAATTGATAATTTAAATTATCTAATTTGGAAAGTGAGCGAGAATGGAGTATCACCAGTTTCGCTCCAAAGCAATAGTTAAATCTTTAATTAGATTTGAACATGAGATGGTAATTAATTTTACCGATAACACAGTGGTGTTAGATATGGAGTATTACCAGTTTTGCTTCATGGGATGAATAGGTTGGGATTGGGAAATAAAATAAATAATTACTTTGGTGTGGTTCGCTAATCCCGACTAGTTTGTAAAACCTTAACATGGTTTGAAATGACATCCAAAGGAAGACTAAAGAATAAATTTAAAAGAATTTATCTTTGATAAAATTAATGGGAACCTTTCCCTAAGAATATGAAATTTAGAAACTAACTGTAGGTTAGTTAAGAAGAATGGTTTCTTGGATATTGATCTGATGTTGGTTTCGGCCTTCGGGGTTAATATTTGGGGAATTGTTCTCTTGCTAATTTACGGTTAGTGACTGATGAATTGGAATGAGGCGTATGTTGTGTTTGTGTAACATTTATTTATTATATACGCTGGTTATTCGGAAAGGCCGGGTTTAAACCCATTTTGAGTAACCGATCGACGATATGTCGAAGATGAAGACGGTGATTGAAGACCGGAAGTCTTCACATCGTTTGGGTGATTTCTGATGATCTTGATTGGTTGTACACCCAAAAGGAGGGAATCAGTTGGTGATCCTCCAGACGTACTTGGAGATCGATGGATATGCGAGGAAAGTGCCTCCGGTTTCGTTCAAACCCAAAATGAACTTGTAAATGGACTGTGTGTCTGACATTGGATTTTATTCTGTGTTGATTGATCTTTATTAAATAAACATCTGTTTGGCGGCGGAGAATTTACTCTCTTGCTTAATGCCCTTCTCTGAGACGTACGAGCTCAGAGGTTGTATATCGATGGACAACAGTCGCATGGAGTGAATTGCCTGTGTGGCATGCCTAAGTGGCAAATGATCAAGGATTCTGTTGAAAAGCAAAGTCTTATGGTTGATGATCAAAGAACGACCAACGTGGCCTAGCTTTGTGTATAGCGTGGATTCGTGAGCCTCACACCTCGGTATGAGTTAAAAACAGGATAAGGACCCAAGGAGTGCACGACGTTTCTTTCTAGCTACGGTGGTGTCAGTGCTTAAACTGGCTGACATTTATATTATTTTCACCTTTGTAGTTGTTGGATGTGAGGCGCCTCGACTATAGGTCCTATAGGGCCGGGAAACGTGTGTTCAGGAATAATTAATCCTCAAACGTAAGGAAGGACCGGTCTTAGAGGATCCAGGGGTTACCCAGAGTGTGTAGTCCCGAGGCATTTGCTAGAGTGTCTCGAAGCGAAGAGGAGCTTACCCCTTGCCTCGACTCATGATGGAAATTCAATTTCCAATATGAGATATTTCGGTTTTATTTGAAGAGCCTAGTATGGCGACATAGTGGGATGGGGCACTTATGCCGTCTATGATTGATATTTATGATTGAAATTGTTTTGACACTATACACTTATTATAGTATCAAATGATTTGTTTTAAACGTACCAAGCATGTTTGGCTGTTATAAGGTAAAAACCCTATCCTCCGGCTTGCGTTGCTTTGTGTGATGGGACCTGGGTCTTTAATAGCTTCATTTTTCGAAAAAGCATTGCGTTGTTTATTCCATGCACTGGTATTCTTAGGAGGAAACCCGTTCCGTGTTATACGGCGTGGTCCCTTGATTTACCAAACTTTAAAAATTGAATTAATAACTGTTTTAGTTCTCACACCAGTCACATGACTGACCTGGAGTTTATTGTTTAACCTAAACTCTGGGTGCCCCTATTTTCGACATGGGCAGCTAGTAGTTTTGGTTTTGTAGATTTATATTCACAGGATCCTGATTTACAGCAGGAACGGTGCTCAGAAAGCTCTTTGTCCGTGTATTACTCTCAGTTGGGTTTTATATTGTTTTTCCGCTGCTATGTAATTTATTGCAATCTTTGATATTTTTTTGTTGTATAATATTTATTCATACTGTATATTCTTGTATTCTGATGGAATTGTTGTAATAGACAATGAAATGTTCTTCTGTTTGCGTTCCATTTTGTCGTGTTCTCAAGATAATCCGGGCTTTCCTTACCGGGGAAGTTACGGGTCGTTTCAGTTGGTATCGGAGCTTTGGTTTACAGAGCTCGAGAAAAAGACACGTTAGAACCGAACGAAAGAATTCATCAGATATTGGATTAGTAATATCCAATTAGAATGACATGTTAGAGATAGGATCATTAGTATCCTAGAACGAGTGTGAAGAGTATATTTTTCAAATGGAAACGATATTGTTTTGAAAATTTAAACCAGTTTATACGTATTTGAATATTTATTTGTTTTGAATTTGGACAATCGAGTATATAAAGATTTTGCATATACGCGTCACGAACGTATATTCGAAGTTTTAATATACTGGATAGATGTAGAATCACACTCTAGTCGCTCAGGGATAATTCTGGTGATGTCTGGACATCATCAGTACTTATGTTCGTGTTTCGAAAGTGGGATTTCTATATGATTCCAATTGACTGGTGTGAGAACCAAAATTAGATAGGGACTATTGTTGTGATTTGGCATCAAAAACATGATTTTCTGTATATGTATCAAAATTATGAGTTTGAAACGTTAATTCACTAATTGATTGATGGTTGTGTTGTATGATTATTTATTTAAACCATTACGTGAAAGAAAGGTAAATTTAGGCCAATTGGAACCAAATATTGAACTGTATTGAAAATGATTACAATTGCATGCATATACATGTACTTACATTGAACAGGTCATAGCAAGAAGGCTATAGCAGAAGAATAAAATTGTTTGCCCGACAAATAGGTACATATTTATTGTATTTCTTTGGGTTTGGATGATTTTATGAGCCGATTGGATAGCCGCTTGGCTTTTCCTTTTTCTTTTGGATTGAAGAAGGCCATGGGAGGCTATATGAAATATCCCGAAGTCCCCGGTGCAGGGGAGGTTATGGCGAAAATTTTCGAATATTTAGGGTGTTAGCCAAATTTTTGAAGAATTTGAAAAGTTCGTAGAAACTGAAAAGTTGAAAAACTTAAGCCGTAATAGAAAATATTGAAAGTTGAGTTGATTTGTAAAACAACTTTCAGCTTTGTTCCTTTTCGGGGACGAAAAGTTTTAAGTGGGGGAGATTGTAATAACCCGGAAATGCGAGCCAGTTTAAAAATTTTATTTTGGCAATTTTGATGAATTTTGAATATTTAAAATGTATTATTTTAAATAATAACAACGAGAAATTTATTTTGAATAGAATTCGAGCGTATATATTTATATAGATTGTCGTTAGAAATAAATATTTTATTTTAAATTTAAAAGGAATTGAAAATGACGCGGTAGTTTGAAAATTCGATTTCAAAGTTCAAATGAATGTACCGGGTGCAAAATAAACCGGATTTTAGCGAAACCAAAATTATTTGAATCTAATTGAGAATATATTTCCAACGAATCAGAGAAGTTGAAATTTCATAGCGGGAATCAAAAGTTATGTCCAGTTGAAGATTCAGAATAGTCGCTATGGAATTTCTAGCCCTTAAAATCGGAATTTTGCAAACGACCTCAGAATTCGACGAAACCACTTTTGTTGGATCCGGGATGTCAAATTATTGCTGGACTCCAAAATTCCTAATTTTTCAAATCAATATGTTAGCGTGGAAAAGGAAAACGCGTTTGACCAGTTTTAGTTGATTTTAATCGACTGGAAAATGGCCATTTTTCAAACGGTCTCGGAATTGGACGAAATTAGTTTTGTTAGGACCGTATCGTCAATACGAAGTTAGAAAATATTTTTCGGGAATTTTTAGAGTTTGTATGTGGCCCCAGTAAATTGAAATGCGCGTTCAAATTCAATATATAGAGTTATATTTTGATTTTGACGGAAACTGATCGAAACGATCGAATCAGCCTACGATACATATCCCATTGTGTTCGGAATGGGGGTATTTAGCTATGGACAACAGGCGGTGGGTCTCGTTTTGGGATCGAAAATAAAAGTTACTTTTTAGTGGATTAAAATAAAATAAATATTTATAATATATCCTCACCCAACCCTCTCTCTCTCTCCCTCACTTCTCTCTCTCGTTTGAAAAAAAAGAAATAAAAACCGCTGCTACCTGTCGCCCTCAGCCCCATGCCCTGCCATCGCCTCCATCGCGCCGCCGCCTTAGTCAGGCCCCCCAACCTCTGATTCCCCTTCTGACGCCCTTGCTTCTCACTCCCTCTGGATCGAAATCCGTGCCCCCTCAAACCCCTTACACCCAAACGAGATCCGCCCGCCTCCCCCTTTTACTCCGACCCTCCTCCTCCTCAACGGACCCCACCCAAGCTGCGCCGATGACCAGAGAAGCCCTGACCACCAGACCCCCCCTCCAAAGGCAACGTGGACTCCCCCCTTTTTTAGCAGTGATCCGATTTTCTTCAAGGAAAAAGTAAGTTTTTATTAACATTTATTTTAATTTTAATTTTCAGTATAAATAACATGCAAAGTTAGAATTTTTAATTGGTTAAAGACGTGATTTTTAATTATAGAAAGACGAGATTTTGAATTGGTTAAAGACGTGATTTTTAATTGTAGAAAGATGAGATTTTTAATTGGCTAAAGATGTGATTTTTAATTATAGAAAGACGAGATTTTTAATTGGTTAAAGACGTGATTTTTAATTATAGAAAGACGAGATTTTTAATTGGTTAAAGACGTGACTTTAATTATATAAAGAAGTGGTTTTTAATTATATAAAAATACGGTTTTTATATATGTAGAGAAGTAAAAATTTGATCTTTATATATGAAGTAGAAATATAAAAATATAATTTTTATATAAAATGAAGCGTCGGAAAAAAAAGAGATGAAGTAGAAATAAAAATATGATTTTTATTTATTGGAATGAAGCGATAAAATATAATTTTTATTATGAACAGTGGGGCAAGGACTGCATCAGAATTTCAAATAGATCCAGACGGTTCAGCAGTTCAAAAGTAAAGCGGCGGAGTGGAACCCTTTGTGAGAACTTCTCACTTTAAATTTCCTTTCTAGTTAAAAATATATACTAGGATGCAGATGGTGCTTGGCAGCACCCGACACCCGTCGTCCACAGACCATGGATGGCTTGTATGTTTGATTGTTTGTTGTGATGAAAATTGATTGTGTGATGTGAAATAAAATAAAATATTTATATAGTTAAAAATATTTTATCGTTAAAAATATAATTTTAACGTGAATGTGAATAAATAAATATTCATTTACAAACCAGACGGTTTGTTTATGTACACCTATTTGAAGGACATTGATTGGGATGATAAATTTTACACGTCGCCCAACTGCACAAATAATATTCAATGTTTTTGGATTTAAACCCCACACGGGTGTTGGGATGACATTTGACGTACACTAGTCCCAATTATTTAGTTGTATGTCGATCGATTGGTCAACGGACTGTGTAAGCGTTAATTATTTATATTTAATGCTTATGCAGTTGTGTGGTGCACTTTGGATGATGTTTGATTATTTATCGTTGCTATTATATACATGTGTTGTATGGAATCCATATAATTAACATTATAAAGTAATTGATTGGGCCTCATTCCAATTGGGAAAATAAAGAATATTATAAAATAAAGATTCAGGTGTTGACAGTACTCATGTGTTGAGATTAGCCCTGTGTTGAAAGAAATATAGATTCATGTGTTGAACGAAATATTTTAACAATCAAATTCACATCTTTATCATATATAAAATTAGAAACTAACTGGAAAATAGATAAGATGAGTGGTCTCCTGGGTATTGATCAGATGTTGGTTTCGGCCTTCGGGATTAATACTTAGGGAATCGTTCTCTTACTAATTTACGGTTGGAGTCTGATTAAAAATTAAACGATAGAAATCATAATTTTATAAAATATATTAAATAACAAAAATAGTCATGTGTTGATAGTATTAATTTGTTGAGATTGGTCATGTGTTGAAAGAAATATAGATTCATGTGTTGAATAGAATAAATATTCATTTGTTGAATAGAATAACGAAGTTATTGAAAAATATAAAGCCGTGTTGATTAGAGATGCACTATTTTGACGGAACGATGTTTATATCGATTATATTCATTTTTATAATGAATATTGAAAAGAGATTTAAAAATCGAATATTTAGAAAATGAATTCGAATTGAATTGAATATAAAAATGAATTCGAATTGAATTGAATATAAAATGAATTCGAATTGAATTGAATATAAAAATGAATTCGAATTGAATTGAATATAAAAATGAATTCGAATTGAATTGAATATAAAATGAATTCGAATTGAATTGAATATAAAAATGAATTCGAATTGAATATAAAAATGAATTCGAATTGAATTTAATGTAAAATGAATTCGAATTGAATTGAATATAAAATGCATTCGAATTGAATTGAATATAAAATGCATTCGAATTGAATTGAATATAAAATGAATTCGAATTGAATTGAATATAAAATGAATTCGAATTGAATTGAATATAAGAATGAATTCGAATTGAATATAAAAATGAATTCGAATTAAATTGAATATAAAAATGAATTCGAATTGAATTGAATATAAAATGAATTCGAATTGAATTGAATATAAAAATGAATTCGAATTGAATTGAATATAAAATGAATTCTAATTGAATTGAATATAAAATGAATTCAAATTGAATATAAAAATGAATTCGAATTGAATATAAAATGAATTCGAATTGAATTGAATATAAAATGAATTCGAATTGAATTGATTATAAATTGAATTCGAATTGAAATGAATTCAAATCGAATTATAATCGAATTGAAATTTTAATCAAATAGAAATGAATGTAAAAAGAATTTATAATGGTAAATTCAGTTTTGATTTGAATTTGAAATGAAAGTTGAAATTGTTTTTGAAACAAATTTGAAACGATTTATAAAATTCATTTTAAAAGGAAATCGATGAAATATATATATATATATATATATATATATATATATATATATATTATATATAAAGGCCTGAATAGAACGCGCCGCGCCGCGGCAGTTCGTGAATTTCGACCATTGACTTCGAACGGACATTACGGGAGATCCGACCGTCGGATTCTCCTGAAATCGGAACCGTTCAGTTCGTATCAAAAAGAGCTTTCCAATAAATATTAGAAATTTGAAATCTAATGGTTGGATTTGGAATTATGCCCAAAACAAATTTGGAAAAGGTCGCTGTAAGTGCAGTTCGATGGCTGTTATTGGAAATCGACTATACCCTTGATAAAATTATCAAAAATATCAATAATTTGTGTAAAATCATAAGAAATGATTTGTGAAGAACTGGGATGAAAAATTCCACATTTGTAAAGATAAAAATAGATTTTTATCGAAATGAACTAGTTTTGAACTAGAATTAAAATCCAATTACTTTTAAATAAATAAATTGGATTTGAAATGGGTTTTAAATAACCAGAATTTCCAATATATGAATTGGAATGGATTTGAATCGAAATTGTCTTTGGAATATTTCGATATTAGATTCCGCGATTAAACAGATATTTTGGAGGAAATTTGGAAGATATATTTTATATCGTTATTTCCAAAGCGATATTTGTGGGTTTCAGAATTTGATATTGAATATAAGCCGATATATTTTCTATTCAGAGCCTTGTATTTAATATCAAATGGGATTTGGGTTTGTCGTGAATGGTGTCTTCATCAACACTGTTCATAAACCCCGTTGAGAAAAGATTAAATCTTTTTATTTAGATTTAATGAAGTATCCAATTAATTAATATATTTAATTGGAATTTAATTAGAATTGATTTGTGGGTTTATCGTGAACGGTGTTTTAAATAACACTTGTTCTTTAACCCGATAAAAATAGAATGTGATTTGGGTTTATCGTGAACTGTGTTTTAAATGACATTAGTTCTTTAACCCAATAAAAGGAGTTTTAATGAATCTGTAATTAGATTGAAATGTGAATTGATAATTTAAATTATCAAATTTGGAAAGTGAGCGAGAATGGAGTATCACCAGTTTTGCTCCAAAGCGATAGTTAAATCTTTAATTAGATTTGAACGTGAAATGGTAATTAATTTTACCGATAACACCGTGGTGTAAGATATGGAGTATTACCAGTTTTTCTTCATGGGATGAATAGGTTGGGATTGGGAAATAAAATAAATAATTACTTCGGTGTGGTTCGCTAATCCCGACTAGTTTGTAAAACCTTAACATGGTTTGAAATGACATCCAAAGGAAGACTAAAGAATAAATTTAAAAGAATTTATCTTTGATAAAATTAATGGGAACCTTTCCCTAAGAATGTGAAATTTAGAAACTAACTATAGGTCAGTTAAGAAGAATTGTTTCTTGGATATTGATCTGATGTTGGTTTCGACCTTCGGGGTTAATATTTGGGGAATTGTTCTCTTGCTAATTTATGGTTAGTGACTGATGAATTGGAATAAGGCGTATGTTGTGTTTGTGTAACATTTATTTATTATATACGCTGGTTATTCGGAAAGGCCGGGTTTATACCCATTCTGAGTAACCGATTCGACGATATGTCGAAGATGAAGACGGTGGTTGAAGACCGGAAGTCTTCACATCGTTTGGGTGATTACTGATGATCTTGATTGGGCTGTACACCCAAGAGGAGGGAATCAGTTGGTGATCGTCCAGACGTACTTGGAGATCGATGGATATGCGAGGAAAGTGCCTCCGGTTTCATTCAGACCCGGAACGAACTTGTAAATAGACTGTGTATCTGACATTGGATTTTATTCTGTTGATTGATCTTTATTAAATATACATCTGTTTAGTGGCGGGGCATTTATTCTCTTGCTTAACGCCCTTCTCTGAGACGTACGAGCTCAGACGTTGTATATCAATGGACATCAGTCGCATGGAGTGAATTGCCTGTGAGGCATGCCTAAGTGGCAGATGATCAAGGCTTCTATTGAAAAGCAAAGTCTTGTGGTTGATGATCAAAGCACGACCTACGTGGCCTAGCTTTGTGTATAGCGTGGATTCACAAGCCTCACAACTCGGTATGAGTTAAAAATGGGATAAGGACCCAAGGAGTGCATGACGTTTCTTTCTAGCTACGGCGGTGTCAGTGCTTAAGCTGGCTGACATTTATATTATTTTCACCTTTGTGGTTGTTGGATGCGAGGCGCCTCGATTATAGGTCCTATAGGGCCGGGAAACGTGTGTTCAGGAATAATTAATCCTCAAACGTAAGGGAGGACCGGTCTTGGAGGATCCAGGGGTTACCCAAAGTGTGTAGTCCCGAGGCATTTGCTAGAGTGTCTCGAAGTGGAGAGGAGCTTGCCCCTTGCCTCGACTCATGACGGAAATTCAATTTCCAATACGAGATATTTCGGTTTTATTTGTAGAGACTAGTATGGTGACATAGTGGGATGGGGCACTTATGCCGTCTATGATTGATATTTATGATTGAAATCGTTTTGACACTATACACTTATTATAGTATCAAATGATTTGTTTTAAAAGTACCAAGTATGTTTGGTTGTTATAAGGTAAAAACCCTATCCTCCGGCTTGCGTTGCATTGTGTGATGGGACCTGGGTCTTATAATAGCTTCATTTTTTGAAAAAGCATTGCTTTGTTTATTCTATGCACTGGTATTCTTAGGAGGAAACCCGTTCCGTGTTATACGGCGTGGTCCCTTGATTTACCAAACTTTAAAAATTGAATTAATAACTGTTTTAGTTCTAACACCAGTCACATGACTGACCTGGAGTTTATTGTTTTAACCTAAACTCTTGGTGCCCCTATTTTCGACACGGGAAGCTAGTAGTTTTTGTTTTGCAGATTTATATTCACATGATCCTAATTTACAGCTAGGACGATGCTCGGAAAGCTCTTTATCCGTGTATTACTTTCAGTTGGGTTTTATATTGTTTGTCCGCTGCTACGTAATTTATTGCAATCTCTGATATTTTTCTGTTGTATAATATTTATTCATACTCTGTATATTCTTGTATTCTGAAGGAACTGTTGTAATAGACAATGAAATGTTCTTCTGTTTGCGTTCCATTTTGTCGTGTTCTTAAGATAATCCGGGCTTTCCTTACCGGGGAAGTTACGGGTCGTCTCAGTTGATGTATATCGGTTGCATGGAGTGGTTTGCCTGTGTGGCATGCTAAGATGCAAATGATCAAGGCTTCTGTTGAAAAGCAGAGTCTTGTGGTTGATGATCAAAGCACGACCTGTGTGGCATAGCTTTGTGTAGCATTGATTCGCGAGCCTCGCACACCGGTTGTGAACCAGAAATGGGAAAGTACATCAGGGAGGGCATGTGTTTTCTTCTAGCTAGGGTGGTGTCAGTGACCTACCAACCCTGACATTTATATAATTTTAACCTGTGTGGTTGTTGGATTGCGAGGCGCCTCGGATATATCGGTGACTGTGTAGAGCCGATGGAGTCATTTGGCTCATTTACGCCCCAAAGAGCGGGGAAACGCAGTGTTCAGGCATAATAATCCACATCGGTGGACCGGCCCTGACGATCCATGGGGCAGTTGCGGCTGTTTCTGAGACATGGTCTAGATTATCTCGAATTCGGTGAGGATGATCCCTTGCCTCGGTTCGCAGATGGAAATCCAACCTCCAATACATGACTTTGTGGTTTTGATTGTAGAGCCTAGTATGGCGACATAGTGGTATGGGGCACTTATGTTGTTTATGATTGATACTTATGATTGAAATTGTTTTGACACCACACACTTATAGTAATAATAAAACATGAAATTTCACATACCAAGCATTCTTGGCTATTATAAGTTAAAAACCCTATCCTCCGGCTTGCGGTGCATTGTGTGATGGGACCTGGGTCTTATAATAGCTTCATTGTTCTTTATTTAGCATTGCGCTGTTGTTTTACGCACTGGTATTCTTGGGAGGAAACCCGTTCCATGTTATACGGCGTGATCCCTTGATTTACCTAACTTTAAAATAAAGATTAATAACTGTTTTAGTTCTCACACCAGTCACATGACTGACCTAGAGTTTATTGTTTTAACCTAAACTATGGGTGCCCTTATTTTGACACGGGTAGCTAGTAGTTTTGGTTTTGTAGATTTATATTCATAGGATCCTGGTTTACAGCTGGAATGATATCCAGAAAGCTCTGTATCCATATATTCTTTTCAGTTGTGTTTTTGTATTATTTTCCGCTGCTATGTAATGTATTGTAAATCTCTGATATTTATTGAATGTATATTATTCATTCATACTCTGTATATTCTTTTATTCTGATGTAATTGTTGTAATAAACAATGAAATGTTCTTCTGTTTGTATTATGATTTGTCGTGTTCTCAAAAAAATTAAGGGTTTCGAACGGTCTTGGTCGATTTAGCAATTGATTTGGATCGAGCGAAATTCCTTATTGTCACATTTGGTATCAGAGCTTTGGTTTATAGAGCTCGAGAACAAGATACATTCGAACCAAACGAAAGAATTCATCAGATGTTGGATTAGAAATATCCAATAAGAATTACTCGTTAGAGATGGGATCAGTAGTATCCTAGAACGAGTGTGAAGAGTAGTGTTTTTAAAGATAAAAATGAAAACAAGTTTTGTTTTGAAAATTTAAATCAATTATTCATATTTGATTATTTATTTTATATTAAATTTGGACAATCCAGTATATAAAGATTTTGCATATGCGTCTGATCCACGTGTATTTGAAGTTTTAATATACTGGATAAATATAGAATTACACTCTAGTCGCCCGGAGATGATTCTGTTGATGACTACGTAGCATCAGCAGTTTATGTTCGAGTTTCGAAGGTGTGATATTTATATATTTCCAATTGACTGGTGTGAGAACCAAAATATAGTTAGAATATATTGTTGTGATTTGGCATCAAAAATGTGATTTTTTGACTATGTATCCAAATTATGAATTCGAAACGTTAATCAACTAATTGATTGCTAGTTGTTTGTTTGATTATTGTTCGATTAATTAAATGTTGAACCTTTAGCCAAATTGAACCAAATATTGAGTTGTATTGGAAATTTATCGCATTTGCACACATGTACATGCATATTTGTTGAACAGGTCATAGCAAGGAGGCTAGAGAAGAGGAATAAATTTGTTTGCCCGACAAATAGGTGCATGTTTATTGTATTTCTTTGGGTTTGGATGATTTTATGAGCCGATTGGCTAGCTGCTTGGCTGTTTCTTTTTCTTTTTGGATTGGTGAGGGCCATGGGAGGCTATTTGAAATATCTCGAAGCTCCCGGTGCAGGGGAGGTTATGGCGAAATTTTTCGAAAATTTAGGGTGTTAGCCAAAAATTTTGAAAAATTTGAAAAGTTAATAGAAACCGAAAAGTTGAAGAACTTAAGCATAATGAAAATAATGAAAGTTGAGTTGGTTTGTAAAATAACTTTCAGCTTCATTCCTTGTAACGACCCGCGTTTTTCGACCATTTGAATCTGAATATTTAAATGAGTTTTAGATATTTTATTTGGAGTATCGATGGAATTTAATATTGAATTTATTTAAACGAAGTTCGAACGTTATATATTTATATAATTATAAATCGAGCTCGAAATACCGCCGTAGTTCGTAAATTGGAGTTTTGAACTTCAACTGAACATACAGGACCTGATATAAGTCGGATTTCTGTAAAATAAGAAACGTTGGAATCGTATTGACGATAATTTTCATATGAAAGAGAAAAATTCAGATTTCGGGTTATAGATTGTAAGTTATGGCCAAATCAAAATTTGAAAAAAAAACGTTGTGGAAATCGTTATTAAATTATAGATCTTTAAAATGACCATTTTGCAAACGATCTCGGATTTCGACAAAATCAGTTTCATTAGAACTGTATCGTTAAATTATTGTACGGTGTTAAATGGCGTGGCAAACCAATGTCGTATGTGACCACGGTAGCCAAAAACTCCCGTTATTTTCTATAGCGCGTATTTAAATAAATAAAGGGATATTTGAGCGTAACTGGGGCATACGATCGAATTAAGCCACGAAACCGGTTCTGCTGAGTTCGTAGCGTCGATTATAGTCAGGGTAGGTATATAGTTTGTTATTTTTAGAGACCGAGTAATTTGGCGTTGAAAAGGGTCACGGTAAGAATAGCCTACCAGGGAAACAGTCTCAGAATGCGACAAAACTAGTGCTGTTAGGTTCGTATCAACAAATTATTGTAAGATTTGAAAATTATAAGTTGATTTGATTTATCTGGTGACCATGGAAAAATTAAACGCGTGTTTATTTCTGGTTTTATAAAGGAAATTTTTTTCATATGACCTCGGATTTCGATGAAACTTGTCCCAATGGGTCCGGAATACCTTTTTACACTGAGATTAGTCTTTTTATCAGAAGGCAGAATTCGTTTGAAGGGGTTTTATCGCGTTACTTTAGGACGAAGTTTCATGAATAATATTATAATATTTTAGTCCCACTATATATATATACCCCAAGTCCGTGAAACCCTCATTCAACACATCTGAGTGGTCAACCACTATTTTCGCCACCACCTCAACAAATACACGGCTAGAATTTTAGGATGATTCTTCCCCTCAACACGAAATTCACCAATCAAACCCGAGTCTTCCAACAACAAACATCTAGAAGGCACCGGGATCTATCTAACTACCGGTTGAGATCAACGCTGGTGGAGTATGTTGGTCGGTGCATGGCCTGAAAGGAGGATTGGTTCGAGAGGTATGGAGGGCGGTAGGGAATCTCGAATGGGTTGAAACTTTGGGTAATCGTCGAGTGGACTGAGAGGTGTCCAGGGAAGGTGTTGGATGGTTGTCCGATGGCCAGAGGCCGGTGCGGCACTGATGATGGCAGTGGTGTTGTTTTAGAGAGAATAGTTACAGGAAAGGCAGCATGTGGGTTTGTTCTTGAAGCAGGGTAACGCGAGAATAAGGAGGATCGATGGATTTACATTGTGAACAAAGAAGGGTTAGTCATTATAATTTGAAAGCTGTGGAGTTTTGGAAATAGACAACCTTGCTCAAATGAAACCGTGGATGGAACATGATGATTATTGGGTTCGGTGGTAAACCGTTAGTACTGAATTAATGGTAAATTCTTTTGGTTATGACGTAAATTTATTAAGCTAATTTAAATTAGCAACTAAATGGTGTTAATCAATTATATTAACATAAATAGTAAAATTGGTTGCAGGCAATTGTTGGAAAGGAGCGAGCATGGGTCTTTGCTATATCGGAGTCAATATGACAGACAATGAATAATGAAATAGTAGCACTCATCGTGAACAAAGGAGAAACAAAAAGGATTGGTTCATCTTTATAAAACGTACTTTAGTTTCGATATTATTTTGGGCCCTGTTCTGTTATCATAAGGTGATTAAGTCCAGTTACAGTCTAACAAAAAGGAGATGGGGTTAAGTTTACTAAACAAATGAAAATAGAGAACGTATTTAATTTATGAATAAGTAGCATTAGGGTATGTACAAATTTGAGTAAGTAACAGATCAGGCTATTCAATTTTAAAAAGGAAATCCGAATTTAGTTTATTTTGAAATGGATCGGCTGGTAGTTTCCAAAGTAATTATAAATAATAAGTGTATAATTGTAGAAATCGTTTTATTTAATTTAACAATAGAACTATAATATTTATAATTCGCGCATATCTTATCAAAATTGGATCGAACGAGCTTCATTGGAACTATGTTGCCGAGATCTACGTTCTGGAGTCAGCCTGGAGCAGTTTGGGCGAAGCCGAAAGCTATGAGAGTTTTTAATTAAATTAAACACTAATTTAATTTAATTAAAATGAACCGCTTTAGAAATAAATCAAACCAGGTGAGTTAAACTCACTCAGTTTTCCCATCTATATTTTATATAATTGGGTTTTTATTTTGTGTGTTCTGTTTGCCAATGATTGACTGGTTGCTAGTATATATTTAGTTGCTGATTTACTGATGAAATTAAACCGTCGGTTAATTTCAGTGAAACATCAAATCGTTAATTTAACGATTGGTTCCAAAAAAGGTAACTTACCTTATAGGTCACGTTTATTTTATAAACGTGTTTAAATGGTTGAATTGTTTGCATTGCTTGTAGCTGATGTTAAATGATCGTTATTTATTGGTATCAGTTAAATGAAAACTGAATGATTTGGTTTGTGATAACCATTTTGAATACAGGGAAGAACAGGTTGGAGGGATCCAACCGGATTCCTCAAATATATTATTTACTTCATATTATCAAATATGAATTGTACTGTTTGGGTGATTGAGTAGATTATTGATTATTGACTGAGAATTCAACCTATGTTTTGTTTGAACCAATGGACGATATTGGTTTAGTATTTGACAGCGTATGGCCTATAAAATCAATCGTTTTATAAATATTGATTCACCGTCAGGTGAGTCAATAGAGATGAAGTTATAAAATTTATTTTATAACTGGAGATAGATTTTGAAATTTATTATTTTGAATAAAAGTTATTTAAGAGAATTAAATAAATATTTTATTTATTTAAGACTTTGATTTATTTTAAATCGATGTTATAAAGTAAATTCTGATGTAAATCAGATTTATAAGTACAAGATAAGAAATGAAATCGCATAGTTAAATGTGAATAATTGGTTTGTTAAGTATTTATTTAATATAATTTATTTAAATTAAGTATATTATTAATTAATGTAAAATGAGGATTATTTGGGATTGGTTAACGAGATAATCGAGTTTTGAATTAATTAAATCGATTGATTTGAATTGAAATTGATTATCAAATTGATGTGTGTCGATTAAAATTGTTAATGAATATTGTTTAAATTTAAATAAAGTTTAAAAAGAGATTTACTATTCAATTTAGTTAACAAAGGAATTAACTATTGAAATAGTTAATGATTGAAATAAGTTATTTTTGTAATTAATAATGATTTGGAAATTTACTTTTTAAATGGGAATGCAATTAAAAGTGATCGATGGTGAAATATAATCAAAGTGAATGGTGAAAGGAATTTATGAACCGGTTTTATATTTAAAACCCGAATTTTTATAACAAAGTTATAAAGAGAATGGTAAGCGAATACGAGAGCTTAATTTAAAGGATACTTGGATTAAGAAAAAAATAGAAAGATGAGAAGGGTTTTTAATAAACCGGAATTTTATAAATGAAGTTTAAATGAGTAAAAGCGTTAATTTTACATTAACGTTACTTGACAATGAGATTAAGTAAAAGGGGAATTTGAAATAAGATTTCAAAAGTGGAAATGGTTGAATTGATTTGAAAGGAGATTGGTAAAAGCATATTTGAGGTAAAGAAGTGGGTGGTAGGGTTGTATAGCCAAACCTAATTTATAATGGAATTTGTTTTAAGACGTGAATGGGATATGAGTTTGATTACAACTTATATTTATCTGAAGATATGAACGTTGTTGATCAAGGTCTGAGTGGTAATTAAAATACCCCAACTAGAACAACATCGGGATTATCTGAAGATGATATTAGTTGGTAATCGTAAAAGAGAACGGTGATAGTTCATTATTTCCATTAAAGGAATAATGCAACATTGGTGAGAATTTAGAGATCATATAACGAGAAATCCGAAGTAAAGGAAATTAATTTTAAGGAAATGTAAAGTTAGTTTTATTTTATACTAATAAATATTAGTTATTGTTCGATAATGGGATAAAAGAGATTTAGTAAATGTTGTTTTATGAATATTAAGTTAATTGGATTTGCCATGTTTATATAATGAAGAACAAATGTTTTTGAAAAGAGAATTTAGTGCAAATTGGGTATGGTTATCAGTTATTAAGTGATAAAATGAATTGATTTGCGAAACACTAGTATATTAAATAAGGTTGAAATATCGTATTTGAAATATTAAAAGAGTGAGAGATCTTAATTAAACAAAAGTGAATAAAATTGTTTAAGTTAAAGGCCAAGTGGTGCTGAATACAGAACCCGTAAACTCATTGGAGTGTCATGATTGAAACATTGTTTATTTTGATAGTTGAAACACCGACTATCAAATCTGTCCAATACGATTGTTGGTACGGAAAGACTGGGCTCGAATTTATATTCGAAAACCATTCCTACCAACAAATACGTGAAGATCTCAGAAGTTGATCGAGATGGAGCATTGAAGACTGTGGATTCTCATAAATGGAAGAACCACTAATATTCTCTACCTAGAAAGTAGAGATAAGCCGTGATTCTATCGCGGTTGGAATCTACGGGTTGCAAGGGCTTCTCGCTACTGATCCATAGGGTGATTCCTATATGGATGCGGTGGGAGGGTGCCTTCGGTTCATCCTGTCCCTGGATGACTTGTATGGACGGATGTCTGACAGAGTATTTCCAAAGGGTCACGTACGTTGATTTCTTCAAACGTGCTATAGTTGTTGGCGGAGAATTGCCGTTCTCTTAGCTTCTAACTTGAGTATTTTTGTAACGACCCGGAAAATCTGAACCAATTTAAAAATTTTAAATTGGCTGTTTTAGTGGATTTTAAGTATTTAAAATAAATATTTTAAATAATAATGATGAAAAGTAAGTTTGAATCGATAATTGAAAAGGCATATAACTAATTATAATTATAAACGAGGCCTGAAATGGCGCGATAGTTTCAAAATTTGAATTCAAACTTTGACTGACTGTACCGGGTGCAAAACAAAACGAATTTGAGTGAAACCAAAAATATTTGAATCTGTTAGTGAATACCTTTCTAACGAATCTAAAAAATCGAAGTTTCATAGCGAGAAGCAAAAGTTATGGCCAAATGAATTTTCTGAAGGGTCGCTATGGAGTTTATATAGCCCGTGAAAATGTCCATTTTGCAAACGACCTCGGAATTGGACGAAACCACTTTTGTTGGATCCGGGATGTCAAATTATTGCTAGGTTTCAAATTTCATAATTTTTGAAGCTAGTATATGAGTGTGGCAAAGGAAAATGTGTTTTGGTCAATTATAGTTAAATTGGATCGACCAGAAATGGGCCATTTTTCAAACGGACTCAGAATTCGATGAAACTAGTTTTGTTCGGACCGTATCGTCAAAACATAGCTAGATTTAATTTTCTGAAATTTTTCGAATCAGTTTGTGGCCCTGGCAAATTGAAATGTACGTTCAAATCGAATATTGAATGTTATATATTTTAAATTGAAGGAAAACTGACTGAAACAGTCGAATGGGCCTACGAAACATATCCCATTGTGTTCGGAATGGGGGTAAAACGTTAGGGACGACAGTCGTTGGGTTTGGATTGGTATTCGTGGATGAAAGAGGGTATTTTCGAAATTTAAAAATATATAAATAAATAAATAAATCTCATTCGTCCATCTCAGCACTCTCTCTCCCCGCTCCCTCTCTCCTCTCAACAGAAACGCGATGGAAACTTCCCGACCGAATCGCCGCCGCCGCGATCATCTTCAGGCCAAGCTCCAGTTTGTTTTTTTGAAGGCCTCTCCTTCCTCTTCAAATCCGACCTGACCTCACCCCCTATCGCTTCGCCCTCCTCATGAATTGAAGCCCCAAAGTTCATCGCTTCAGACCGCCGCCGGAGCACCTACAGACCGTTGATCTGACCATCGTGGGTGGCGCCGGGAAGCCCTCACTTCCCTCTTCGACGCTGCGTAGCCTGATCATCCCAACGCTGCAAGGATTTGCTAAAAATCTCAGACCTAGTTTCGAACCAGAAAAGAAGGTAACGGGTTTAATATATTTGAACTGTTTTCAGTAGTTTAAAACCATCGCAAACCATGTTTTTGGTAAAAAAAAAATTCATATCTTTATCATACGTTGACGAAATTCGATGAAACAGGAGACAGTGGACTCGTGTGGACGTCTTCTACATTCTAGAAGAGACCGCATATTTTTCTGAGCCATCTGTTATTTTTGGTGGAGTGGAACCCAATGTGAGATTTCTAAATTATAAACGATATGGAAAACGACGATGTATAAATTATATAGTCGATGTATGAGTTATATAAGCGTTGTACACCTCTTGTATAAGCGTTGTATAAGTTGTACGTTCGATATATAAGTTATATATGCGTTGTAAAAATTATATGTCTGTTGAATAGAAGTGAAATGCTTTTATATATATATATATATATATATATATATATATATATACGTCCCTCATCCACAAACCATGGACGATATTTATTGGTTGTGATTGGTGTGAAAATTGGTTGATTAGAATTGTTTGTGGTTGAAATTGATTGATTGCGGTTGAAAAATACCCGTTTGCGGTTGAGAATTATTTGGTTGAAACCACATAAGATTAGTTTGTGGAAATGAAAAAAAATACATGCCGCCTGCGTGCGAACTAGATGCATGATTCCCCATTGTCAAAAGCTGCGAGGCTTTAAGGTAGAGCGAGGAGCCGTACTAGGGACAGCCCCGGTTTTAACTACCCTGCCGTTATGCTGCCGAAATTTTGAATAATATTCATGTGTTAGAATTATTTTCATATATTGAATAACCTTCATGTATTGAATCGAAATTCATTCGTTGAATAGAAATTCATGTGTTGAATGGTATTCGTGTTTTAAATAAATTGTTTTAACAATAAAAATCACATTTTTACTCTATATATACAAACTATAGAAAACATTCATGTGTTGAATCGAAATTCATTCGTTGAATAGAAATTGATGTGTTGAATGGTATTCGTGTTTTAAATAAATTGTTTTAACAATAAAAATCACATTTTACTCTATATATACAAACTATAGAAAACATTCATATGTTGAATCGAAATTCATTCGTTAAATAGAAATTCATGTGTTGAATGGTATTCGTGTTTTAAATAAATTGTTTTAACAATAAAAATCACATTTTTACTCTATATATACAAACTATAGAAAACATTCATGTGTTGAATCGAAATTCATTCGTTGAATAGAAATTCATGTGTTGAATGGTATTCATGTTTTAAATAAACTGTTTTAACAATATAAAAATCACCTTTTTATTGTATATACGAATTTTGAATAACATTCATGTGTTGAATAGAAATTCATTCGTTGAATAGAAATTCATGTGTTGAATGGTATTCGGGTTCGAAAGAAATTGTTTTATAATAAAAATCATATTTTTATCATCTATATAGACTATATAAAATAGTCGTGTTTAGAAATAAAAAATTTTATAATAAAAATCATATTTTTATCACCTATATGAACAATATAAAACAATCGTGTTTCGAAATAAATTGTTTTACAATAAAAATCACACTTTTACTATATACATGAATGGTTAAAAATAGCGAGGTGTTGAAATAATTGTCGGTTGGATAAAAATATCATTTTTATCAAATGTATGAAAAGAATATAGTTTTGAAATCGAAGAATCGATATATATATATATATATATATATAAATAGAATTGAAATATATCGAATAACAAAGCTACAGTTCGTGTTTTGAAAACGTGATTTCAAACGATTAGTGCGGGAGATCCGACCATCGGTTTTTTCCGAAACCGAAACCGTTGGGTTCGCTTTGGAAATATCTTTCCAACGACACCAACTTTGTAAAGATCCAACGGTTGGATTGTCTGGAATGTTTAATTCAAATGTGAAGAAAAACAGCGCCAGAATCGATTATATTTATATATATATATATATATAATTATATTAAATCGAATAACGACGCTGCAGTTCGTATTTTGAAAACGAAACTTCAAACGAGTGTACCGGGAGATCCGACCGTCGGATTTTCCCAAAACTAAAACCGTTGGATTCGTTTTGAAAAGATCTTTCTAATGATGTAAATTTTGTGAAGATCCAACGGTTAGATTTTCTGATATGTGTAAATCAAATCTGAAGAAAAATAGCGCCACGGCCGCGTTATGGCCCGAAGCGTCGTTTGAATAAATGGCTATTTTAAAGTAAATAAAAATAGCGATAAATCATTATAAAATATTATAAACGATATGGAATGTGAAATTTAGAAACTAACTGAAGGTTTGCTAAGTCGAATGGTTTCCTGGGTTTTGATCTGATGTTGGTTTCAGCCTTCGGAGTTAATATTTGGGAAATCGTTCTCTTACTGATTTACGGTTGGTGACTAATGAATTGGAATATGGCGTATGTGTGTTTGTGTTGCACTTGTTCATTATATATGCGAGTTGCTCAGAAAGACCGGGTTTGTCCAATTCTGAATAACTGAATCGACGATAAGAAATCAAAGATGAAGACGGTGGTCGAAGACTGGAGATCTTCACCTCGGTTGGATGGTAACTGATGTCCTGATTGGGAGGCATCCCAAAATATGGATAATGAGTGGTGATCATCCAGACGTACGTGCAGATCGATGGGTTTGCGAGGTATATAGTGCCTCCGGTTTTGTTCCGACCCAGAACGAACTTGTAAATGGATTGTGTGTCTGACATTGGAATTTATTCTGTGTGATTGATAGCCATCAGTTGCATGGTGTGAATTGCCTATGTGGCATGCTAAGATGCAGTGATCAAGGCTTCTGTTGAAAAGCAAAGTCTTGTGGTGATGATCAAAGTACCGCCTGTGTGGCGTAGCTTTGTGTATAACGTGAATTCGTGAGCCTCACACCCTGGTATGAACCAAAAACGGGAGAAAGGACCTCAGGGAGGACATGCGTTTCTTTCTAGTTAGAGGTGGTGTCGGTGCTTAAACTGGCTGACATTTATATTATTTTCACCTATGTGGTTGTTACTGTTGCGAGGCGCCTCGGTTATATCGGTCGATCCGGGACCGATGGAGTCATTCGTTGGCTCATCTACGCCCCAAAGGGCGGGGAAACGCAGTGTTCAGGAATTTTAATCCACATCGGTGGACCAGCCCTATCACTCCAAGGGCCCACCTGAGTCTGGGTCCTGAGGCTCGGGCTAGAGAGTCTCGAATTCGGTAAGGACTATCTTTTGCCTTGGTTCATGACGAGATTCCAATTTCCAAATACGTGTCTGTGCGGTTTTGATTGTATACCTATATATGGCGACATAGTGGTATGGGGCATTAATGCCATCTATGATCGATATTTATGATTTGAAATTGTTTTTGAAACATATAAACACTAGCAATAATATGAAATTCTTTTGTTTTATTCGTATCAAGCATATTTTGTCCATTATAAGGTAAAAACTCTATCCTCCGGTTTGCGTTGCATTATGTGATGGGAACTGAGTCTTATAATGGCTTCATTTTTATAAAAAAGCATTGCGATGTTTAAAAGAATGATTTGTTTTAAAGCACTGGCAATCCAATGGAGTAAACCCGTTCCACGAAAGTGGCGTGGTTCTGTGATTAGCCATATTATAAATGTGTTAAGTAGATTTCTCATACCAGTCCCATGACTGACTCGTAGTTTGTTTAACTTTCAAACTCGGGTGCCCCCTTTTCTACACGGGCAGCCTTGTCTTCAGGTTTTAGCAGGCTCTTTCTGGATTGCTGGAGCTGAAGATGGATTCTATCATTTATCTCTTTTTATGCTGTTCAGCTCCTATTGTACATATTATGTTTATTTCCGCTGTAGACATTTATGTATAGCTGAACTGTATTTGTACTAAGTATGATCTTGTATACTGTGTAACTTTGATGATTATGTTTATCCAGTGTATTATTTGTTCATTATCTGGTGTATCTATTTAATTATGTTCTGCTGTTATCTGTTTTTGTGTTATATTCCAAAGATTACCCTTGCCGCCGTCAGTACGGGGTTTGGGGTCATCACAATTTTTGTGGACATCAATTAGTGATATCTAACGGATCTGACGATGTGGCATTCAAAGTGAATGGTGACCAGATGTTCCAAGATAAATTCTGGCCTCAAGCCTCATCAACTGGGAAATGACAAAAATCGGGCAGGCAGCATGGCTATGTGGGTCGCTCCCATTAGGGTATATAATTACCTATCTAGAGAAATTCCTATTTACTTCTTGAATATATATTCGATGTTGTCCCTTTTCCGGAGACGATTGCTGATCCCAACCGTCGGTGATATACATTCGATACACTCAAGCGAAATGAGTGGTCGGTCATGTGTGGGACGGGTTGCAAGATGTTCTTGTTGAACCCAGTGTATTCGTCTCCAGAGATACACTATCAGCAGGTGGTCCTATACCTTGTCAAAGTCGGAATCCAAACTCCAATAAGCACCCACGGTTTTGATTGTATATTATATATGTGGAGCGTGAGATGTAAGCGTTCTGCTAGATTGATATTTACTTGTATTTAGACATTATTATAATATCAGAAAAGATATTGGTTTCAAAACTATTTTGGGTTATCGTAAGGTAAAACCGTCCGTGTTTATGTGTGGATTTGGTCTTACGATTACCCTTTTCTTTTGAAAGGATTTTGAACTTTAAAATCAAGATTGGATGATGTACCCTTAATACCGTGCGAGTTTATCTCACTGTGGTCCACCAGATTGACCCGGTGTTTTGTAAATGCTCGGGTTGGCCCGGGGTGTACAGGTTCAGGTTATCGAATGCTGTAAAGTCCAGAGACGATCTGGAGATTTTCAGACGTATGATATTATATAGCTACTATTCCGCTGTGTGTTGTATATGGGAACAGGTTATTATAACTGTCCCATTGTGTGATGCACTCTGATATTGTAAGTATCTTGAAAACTCTCAATAAAGATTTATTTCTGTATTATATTTTGTTCCGCTGCGATGTGAGGCTCTGTGTTGTGTTGTTTCTTCTTCTTCTTCTATTCAAATATTTCTTTCTTTATTATCTCACCCTCTAACTTCTTTCTAATAACTACCCAGTGTTTTCGGTGCTTGAAGGATTGGCATGAGTTACGGTAAAGGTATTTATATCGATTTTCGAGGCCGAAAATTCCTGGGTCATTACAGTGGTTTCAGAGCTGAAGGTTAAGTGATTACCTTGGCTCTATGGCGTGATTCAGTAGAGATGGGGTTAGCAATACCCTAGATTGAGTTGAGTGTATATATACGAGTGACGTATTTGTAGATTTAATAAAAAAATGTTTTATATTGTGAAGATTTATTGGTTGAGTTGTTTATGAGTTCTGATCGATAAGTTTGATCCACTGTATCGATAGGGGTTTCTAAACACTCAAGTACGATAAACCGACACAGTATGTTTTAAAAGAGGGTAAATGAAATAATTTACCCAAATTATATTTTGATATAAAGAAAATATATATTGGAAATATTATGGTATATTTGATGTGTTGGTTGATTATAATTGAAATGGTTATATAAGTAACCAATTAGAATTCGTATAATATAAAAGCAGATTTATTAAATCTGAAATTAAAATCAGAATTTGAATTAAAATTCCCAAAAGTGGGAAAGGTGATTGCAAATGAACTTGGATTGAATATATAAGAATTTTAAAATCCTAGGAGATTTTAATTTGTTTTATGAGCATTGTGTATGGTATTTTGAAATAGATTTCCAAAATGAAAATGTTTAAAATTGGAGTTTTGAAATGATATAGTATTGAACTCACTTCGATAATTGGGAAGTAACTCTGAGGATGCTTGCCACATCATCAGTGTTCAGTTCCGAGTTCTAAGTGATGGATTACTACCAAAGATCTTGTTTTGAATTGCTTTGAGAAAAACAAGTCGTTTTGGATCCTAAAAAGGAATATTTGATTTTTGAAGGAGCTGAACTGTTTAAAAACTCCCAGGGAAATTGTTGAACAAAAAAAAAATTTAAATACGAAATTGGGGAAGAAAATATGAATTGAATTGAAACCAATTAACTGGTAATTGAATCGGGATATAATATATCGAGTAGAATCAGATTTTTGAATTGAGAGACAGGAATCTGAAATGGTGTTGGACGGGTAAGTTAAGAGTTGAAATTGATAATGGATGGAAATTGAGTTAAAAACGGGATTTGGCTTGGACGCGTGAAGGATTTGGTTTTGAGAATAAAATTGGAATTTTGTTTGGGAATGCATTTGTATATACTGACAGGGCAACAGATGGAAAGGATATTATGATATGCCCGACAAAAAGGTACACATTTATTTTTATATGGGTTTGGAAATTTGTGAGCCTATTTGGCAAGCCGCTTAGCCGTTTTGTTTTCTTTTGGACTGGAGAAGGCCTAGAAAGGCGAGTTGTAGTTGTACCGATTGAGCCGTACAAAGAAGGTGCTGGCGAAATTTTTCTGAAATTTAAGGTGTTAATTTTTTTTCAATATTTTTGAAAATATTTATCCATAATATTGAATTGATTTTCGATTTAAAATAAATTGGATTTGAAAGTTAGTGGGTTTATAAAGTTCTTTCTTACCTTAGCAATTTCGAGGATGAAATTATTTTAAGGGGGGAAGAATGTAACGACCCGCGTTTTTCGACCATTTGAATCTGAATATTTAAATTAGTTTTAGATATTTTATTTGGAATATCGATGGAATTTAATATTGAATTCATTATTTAAACGAAGTTTGAACGTTATATATTTATATAATTATAGATCGAACTCGAAATAGCGCTGCAGTTCGTAAATTGGAGTTTTTAACTTCAACTGAATATACAGGACCTGATATAAGTCGGATTTCTGTAAAACAAGAAACGTTGGAATCGTATTGACGATAATTTTCATATGAAAGAGAAAAATTCAGATTTCGGGTTATAGATTGTAAGTTATGGCCAAATCAAAATTTGAAAAAAAAACGTTGTGGAAATCATTATTAAATTATAGGCCTTTAAAATGGCCATTTTGCAAACGATCTCGAATTTCGACGAAATCAGTTTCATTAGAACTATATCGTTAAATTATTGTACGGTGTTAAGTGGCGTGGCAAACCGATGTCGTATGTGACCACGGTAGCCAAAAACGCCCGTTCATTTTCTATAGCGCATATTTAAATAAATAAAGGGATATTTGAGCGTAACTGGAGCATACGATCGAATTAAACCACGAAACCGGTTCCATTGAGTTCGTAGCGTCGATTATATTCAGGGAAGGTATATAGTTTGTTATTTTTAGAGACCGGGTAATTTGGCGTTGAAAAGGGTATTGTAGTGCGCGGTAAGAATAGCCTACCAGGGAAACAGTCTCACAATGCGACAAAATTAGTGTTGTTGGGTTCGTATCAACAAATTATTGTAAGATTTGAAACTTACAAGTTGATTTGATTTATCTGGTGACCGTGGAAAAATTAAACGCGTGTTTATTTCTGGTTTTATAAAGGAAATTTTTTCATATGACCTTGGATTTCGACGAAACTTGTCCCATTAGGTCCGGAATACCTTTTTACACTAAGATTAGCCTTTTTATCAGAAGACAGAAGTCATTTGAAGGGGTTTTATCGTGTTACTTTAGGAAAAAGTTTCGTGAATAATATTATAATATTTTAGTCCCACTATATAGATACCCCAAGTCCGTGAAACACTCATTCAACACATCTGAGTGGTCAACCACTATTTTCGCCGCCACCTCAAAAAATACACGGCTAGAATTTTAGGATGATTCTTCCCCTCAACACGAAATTCACCAATCAAACCCGAGTCTTCCAACAGCAAACATCTAGAAGGCACCGGGATCTATCTAACTACCGGTTGAGATCAACGCTGGTGGAGTATGCTGGTCGGTGCGTGGCCTGAAAGGAGGATTGGTTCGAGAGGTATGGTGTGACGGCAAGGAATTTCGCTCGGTCCGAACCAGTCGCTAAACCGATTCAGGCCGTTCGAAACGCCCTATCGTTTGAGAACACGACAAATCAGAACGCATACAGAAGAACATTTCACTATATATTACAACAGTGCATCAGATTACAAGAATATACAGAGTATAAAAGAATATTACACAGAAATATCAGAGATTTAAATTACATTTAAATACATAGCAGCGGAAAATAATACAATACACAACTAGAAGGAGATATACGGATACAAAGCTTTCCGGATATCGTTCCAGCTGTAAACCAGGATCCTGTGAATATAAATCTGCAAAACCCAAAACTACTAGCTGCCCGTGTCAAAATAAGGGCACCCAGAGTTTAGGTTAAAACAATAAACTCCAGGTCAGTCATGTGACTGGTGTGAGAACTAAAACAGTTATTAATCTTTATTTTAAATCATTAGGTAAATCAAGGGACCACGCCGTATAACACGGAACGGGTTTCCTCCCAAGAATACCAGTGCATAAAACAAACAGCGCAATGCTAAGTAAAGAAAAATGAAGCTGTTATAAGACCCAGGTCCCATCACACAATGCAACGCAGTCGAGGATAGGGTTTTCCCTTATAACAGCCAAAGAATGCTTGATACGTTTAAAACAAATCATTTGATACTATAATAAGTGCATAGTGTATAAAACAACTTCAAATCATAAGTATCAATCATAGGCGGCATAAGCGCCCCATCCCACTATGTCGCCATATATAGGATTACAACTAAAACCGCAAATGTCACGTATTTGGAAATTGGATTTCCATCTATGAACCGAGGCAAAAGATAGTCCTCAACCGATTCGAGACAATCTAGCCTACCATGTCTCAGGATCAGAGCTCGAGTGACCCTAGGAGCGACAGGGCCGGTCCACCGATGTGGATTAAAATGCCTGAACACTACGTTTCCCCGCCCTTTGGGGCGCAAACGAGCCAACGAATGGCTCCATCGGTTCGAGAACGACCGATCAATCCGAGGCGCCTCGCAACAGCAACAACCACATAAGTCAAACTCGTCAGGGCGTGTAAAACCACTGACGCCACTTCTAGCTAGAAAGAAACGCAAGTCCTCCCTGAGGTCCGTCTCCCGTTTTTGGTTCATACCGGGTGTGAAACACGCGAGGTAAACGTTACACAAAGCTACGCCACAAAGGCCGTGCTTTGATCATCACCACAAGACTTTGCTTTTCAACAGAAGCCTTGATCATTTGCATCTTAGCATGCCACACAGGCAAACCATCCTATGCAACCGATATCAGTCACACAGAATGAAATCCGATGTCAGACACACAGTCCATTTACAGGTCCGTCCTGGGTCTGAACGAAACCGGAGGCACCTAGTACCCCGCATATCCATCGATCTCCAAGTACGTCTGGACGATCACTAACTGTTTCCATCTTCTTGGGTGTACAGCCCAATCAAGATCATCAGTTATCACCCAAACGACGTGAAGACCTCCGGTCTTCGACCATCGTCTTCATCTTCGACTTATCGTCGTATCAGTTATTCAGAATGGGATAAACCCGGTCTTTCCGAATAACTCGCGTATATTTTATATAAGTGTTACACAAACACAACATACGCCTCATTCCAATTCATTAGTCACTAACCGTAAATTAATCAAGAGAATAATTTCCCAAATATTAACCCCGAAGGCCGAAACCAACATCAGATCAATATCCAGAAAACCATTCTGCTTGGCTAACCGCCAGTTAGTTTCTAAATTTCACATTCAAATCTAATTAAAGATTTAACTATCGCCTGGAGCAAAACTGGTGATACTCCATTCTCGATCATTTCAATCTAATTAAAGATTCATTAAAACTCCACTTAGTTTTAATCTGTGACTGGGTTAAAGAATCAGTGTCATTTAAAACACGGTTCACGATAAACCCAAAGTCACATCCCATTAATTATCGGGTTAAAGAACAAGTGTTATTTAAAACACTGTTCACGATAAACCCAAAAATCAATATCCATTCAATTCCAATTAAATATTATTTAATTGGTACACTTCATTAAATCTAAATCAAAAGATTTAATCTTTTCTCAACTGGGTTCAAGAACAGTGTTAGTGAAGACACCATTCACGACAAACCCAAATCACATTCGATATTCAATACAAGGCTCTGAATAGAAAATATATCGGCTTATATTCAATATCGAATTCTACGACTAACAAATGTCGTATTGGAAATAACGATATAAATATATATCTTTCAAATTTCCGTAACAACATCTGTATAATCGCGAATTCCAACATCGAAATATTCCGAAGACAATTTCGATTCAAATCCATTCCAATGCAATCATTGGAAATTTTGGTTGTTTTTAAAACCCTTTTCGAATTCAATTTATTTATTTAAAAATAAATAGAATTATAATTCTAGTTCAAAACTAGTTCAATTTGATAAAAATCTACTTTTATCTTTTCAAATATGGAGTTTTTTGTTTTTTTTCTTTTCTTTTTCATCTGAATGAAATTCGAACGGGGGGCCTGGGTAATAGGGAAGAGAGGGGTTTCCTTTTTTTTTTATTATTTTATTTTATTATTTTATTATTTAATTTTGCCCAAGGGTTGACCTTTTCATACGACCTCGAAACGAGGTCCACCGCCTGCCGTCCATAGCGTATCACCCCTATTCCGAACACAATGGGATATGTATCGCAAGCTGATTCGATTGTTATAATCAGTTTCCTTTTGAATTTACATTTAAATCACTATATTGAATTTTAAACGTACATTTCAAATTACCGGGGCCACATACTAACTAGAAAAATTCTAGAAAAATATTTTCTAGCTTCGTATTGACGATACGGTCCTAACAAAACTAGTTTCGTCGAATTCCGAGACCGTTGGAAAAATGGCCAATTTCCAGTCGATTAAAATCAACTGAAACTGGTCAAACGCGTTTTCCTTTGCCACGCTCACATATTGATTCGAAAAATTATGAAATTTGAAACCTAGCAATAACTTTACATCCCGGACCCAACAAAACTGGTTTCGTCGAAATCCGAGGTCATCTGCAAAATGTCCATTTTTAAGGGCCTGAATTCCATAGCGACTATTCAGAATTTTCAACTGGACATATCTTTTGATTCCCGATATGAAATCTTGATTTGTCGGATTCGTTGGAAAGATATCCACAATTAGATTCCATTATTTTTGGTTTCACTAAAATCCGGATTGTTTTGCACCCGGCACATTCAATTGAAGTTTGAAATCGAATTATCGAACTACCGCGCCATTTTCAATTCTATTTATAATTATATATAATTATTTATATTCTAACGACGACGCGTATAATATATACGTTCGAATTCTATTCAAAATAAATTTTCTCGTCGATATTATTTAAAATAATCTATTTTAAATAATCAAAATTCGCTAAAATTGCCAAAATAAAAATTTTAAACTGGCCCAGATTTTGCGGGTTGTTACAATCTCCCCCACTTAAAACTTTTCGTCCTCGAAAAGGAACAAAGTCGAAAGTGGTTTGATTATTCAGCTCTACGATCGATCAGGCTTCCATTCTCTAACTTTTCAGTTTCTGAGAATTTTCTAAAATCTCAAAAATTTGGCTAACACCCTAAATTTTTGAAAAATTTCGCCATAACCTCCCCTGCACCGGGAGCATCGGGGAATTTCAAATAGCTTCCCCGGTCCTTCAGATCTCAAAAAGAAAAAGAAAAAGCCAAGCGGCTAGCCAATAGGCTCACAAAATCATCATCACCCAAACAAAACAGGAAATTATGTAATAAACATGTACCTATTTGTCGGGCAAACAAATTTTATTCTCTGGCTCTAGCCTCCTTGCTATGACCTGTTCAAAGATATATATGTATATGCAAGCAAATGCAACCAATTTTCAATAAAATTCAATATTTGGTTTAATTAGGCTAAATGGTTTAAAATTATCAAACAAATAAACAAACAACACAAACATCAATCAATTAGTTGATTTAGAGTTTCAAATTCATAATTTTGATACATATACAAAAATCACATTTTTGATGCCAATTCACAACAATGTGTTCTTAACTATATAAGTGTTGGTTCTCACACCAGCCTAATGGAAATATATAGAAAATCACACCTTCGAAACTCGAACACACACTACTGATGCTATATAGTCATCAGTAGAATCATCTCCGGGCGACTAGAGTGTGATGCTATATCTATCCAATATATTAAAACTTCGAATACACGTGGATCAGACGTATACCTAAAATTTTTATATACTGCATTGTCCAAATCAATATAAACAAATAATCAATTACGAATAGTTGATTTAAATTTTCAAAACAAAGCTTGTTTTCATTTGAAAAATACACTCTTCGCACTCGTTCTAGGATACTACTGATCCCATCTCTAACGAGTCATTCTCATTGGATATTGCTAATCCAATATCTGATGAATTCTTTCGTATGGTTCTAATGTGTCTTGTTCTCTAGCTTTGTAAACCAAAGCTCTGATACCAACTGTGACGGCAAGGAATTTCGCTCGGTCCGAACCAGTCGCTAAACCGATTCAGGCCGTTCGAAACGCCCTATCGTTTGAGAACACGACAAATCAGAACGCATACAGAAGAACATTTCACTATATATTACAACAGTGCATCAGATTACAAGAATATACAGAGTATAAAAGAATATTACACAGAAATATCAGAGATTTAAATTACATTTAAATACATAGCAGCGGAAAATAATACAATACACAACTAGAAGGAGATATACGGATACAAAGCTTTCCGGATATCGTTCCAGCTGTAAACCAGGATCCTGTGAATATAAATCTGCAAAACCCAAAACTACTAGCTGCCCGTGTCAAAATAAGGGCACCCAGAGTTTAGGTTAAAACAATAAACTCCAGGTCAGTCATGTGACTGGTGTGAGAACTAAAACAGTTATTAATCTTTATTTTAAATCATTAGGTAAATCAAGGGACCACGCCGTATAACACGGAACGGGTTTCCTCCCAAGAATACCAGTACATAAAACAAACAGCGCAATGCTAAGTAAAGAAAAATGAAGCTGTTATAAGACCCAGGTCCCATCACACAATGCAACGCAGTCGAGGATAGGGTTTTCCCTTATAACAGCCAAAGAATGCTTGATACGTTTAAAACAAATCATTTGATACTATAATAAGTGCATAGTGTATAAAACAACTTCAAATCATAAGTATCAATCATAGGCGGCATAAGCGCCCCATCCCACTATGTCGCCATATATAGGATTACAACTAAAACCGCAAATGTCACGTATTTGGAAATTGGATTTCCATCTATGAACCGAGGCAAAAGATAGTCCTCAACCGATTCGAGACAATCTAGCCTACCATGTCTCAGGATCAGAGCTCGAGTGACCCTAGGAGCGACAGGGCCGGTCCACCGATGTGGATTAAAATGCCTGAACACTACGTTTCCCCGCCCTTTGGGGCGCAAACGAGCCAACGAATGGCTCCATCGGTTCGAGAACGACCGATCAATCCGAGGCGCCTCGCAACAGCAACAACCACATAAGTCAAACTCGTCAGGGCGTGTAAAACCACTGACGCCACTTCTAGCTAGAAAGAAACGCAAGTCCTCCCTGAGGTCCGTCTCCCGTTTTTGGTTCATACCGGGTGTGAAACACGCGAGGTAAACGTTACACAAAGCTACGCCACAAAGGCCGTGCTTTGATCATCACCACAAGACTTTGCTTTTCAACAGAAGCCTTGATCATTTGCATCTTAGCATGCCACACAGGCAAACCATCCTATGCAACCGATATCAGTCACACAGAATGAAATCCGATGTCAGACACACAGTCCATTTACAGGTCCGTCCTGGGTCTGAACGAAACCGGAGGCACCTAGTACCCCGCATATCCATCGATCTCCAAGTACGTCTGGACGATCACTAACTGTTTCCATCTTCTTGGGTGTACAGCCCAATCAAGATCATCAGTTATCACCCAAACGACGTGAAGACCTCCGGTCTTCGACCATCGTCTTCATCTTCGACTTATCGTCGTATCAGTTATTCAGAATGGGATAAACCCGGTCTTTCCGAATAACTCGCGTATATTTTATATAAGTGTTACACAAACACAACATACGCCTCATTCCAATTCATTAGTCACTAACCGTAAATTAATCAAGAGAATAATTTCCCAAATATTAACCCCGAAGGCCGAAACCAACATCAGATCAATATCCAGAAAACCATTCTGCTTGGCTAACCGCCAGTTAGTTTCTAAATTTCACATTCAAATCTAATTAAAGATTTAACTATCGCCTGGAGCAAAACTGGTGATACTCCATTCTCGATCATTTCAATCTAATTAAAGATTCATTAAAACTCCACTTAGTTTTAATCTGTGACTGGGTTAAAGAATCAGTGTCATTTAAAACACGGTTCACGATAAACCCAAAGTCACATCCCATTAATTATCGGGTTAAAGAACAAGTGTTATTTAAAACACTGTTCACGATAAACCCAAAAATCAATATCCATTCAATTCCAATTAAATATTATTTAATTGGTACACTTCATTAAATCTAAATCAAAAGATTTAATCTTTTCTCAACTGGGTTCAAGAACAGTGTTAGTGAAGACACCATTCACGACAAACCCAAATCACATTCGATATTCAATACAAGGCTCTGAATAGAAAATATATCGGCTTATATTCAATATCGAATTCTACGACTAACAAATGTCGTATTGGAAATAACGATATAAATATATATCTTTCAAATTTCCGTAACAACATCTGTATAATCGCGAATTCCAACATCGAAATATTCCGAAGACAATTTCGATTCAAATCCATTCCAATGCAATCATTGGAAATTTTGGTTGTTTTTAAAACCCTTTTCGAATTCAATTTATTTATTTAAAAATAAATAGAATTATAATTCTAGTTCAAAACTAGTTCAATTTGATAAAAATCTACTTTTATCTTTTCAAATATGGAGTTTTTTGTTTTTTTTCTTTTCTTTTTCATCTGAATGAAATTCGAACGGGGGGCCTGGGTAATAGGGAAGAGAGGGGTTTCCTTTTTTTTTTTATTATTTTATTTTATTATTTTATTATTTAATTTTGCCCAAGGGTTGACCTTTTCATACGACCTCGAAACGAGGTCCACCGCCTGCCGTCCATAGCGTATCACCCCTATTCCGAACACAATGGGATATGTATCGCAAGCTGATTCGATTGTTATAATCAGTTTCCTTTTGAATTTACATTTAAATCACTATATTGAATTTTAAACGTACATTTCAAATTACCGGGGCCACATACTAACTAGAAAAATTCTAGAAAAATATTTTCTAGCTTCGTATTGACGATACGGTCCTAACAAAACTAGTTTCGTCGAATTCCGAGACCGTTGGAAAAATGGCCAATTTCCAGTCGATTAAAATCAACTGAAACTGGTCAAACGCGTTTTCCTTTGCCACGCTCACATATTGATTCGAAAAATTATGAAATTTGAAACCTAGCAATAACTTTACATCCCGGACCCAACAAAACTGGTTTCGTCGAAATCCGAGGTCATCTGCAAAATGTCCATTTTTAAGGGCCTGAATTCCATAGCGACTATTCAGAATTTTCAACTGGACATATCTTTTGATTCCCGATATGAAATCTTGATTTGTCGGATTCGTTGGAAAGATATCCACAATTAGATTCCATTATTTTTGGTTTCACTAAAATCCGGATTGTTTTGCACCCGGCACATTCAATTGAAGTTTGAAATCGAATTATCGAACTACCGCGCCATTTTCAATTCTATTTATAATTATATATAATTATTTATATTCTAACGACGACGCGTATAATATATACGTTCGAATTCTATTCAAAATAAATTTTCTCGTCGATATTATTTAAAATAATCTATTTTAAATAATCAAAATTCGCTAAAATTGCCAAAATAAAAATTTTAAACTGGCCCAGATTTTGCGGGTTGTTACATATGGAGGGCGGTAGGGAATCTTGAATGTGTTGAAACTTTGGGTGATCGTCGAGTGGACTGAGAGGTGTCCAGGGAAGCTGTTGGATGGTCGTCCGATGGCCAGAGGCTGATGCAGCACTGATGATGGCAGTGGTGTTGTTTTAAGAGAATAGTTACAGGAAAGGCAGCGTGTGGGTTTGTTCTTGAAGCAGGGTAACGCGAGAATAAGGAGGATCGATGGATTTACAGTGTGAACAAAGAAGGATTAGCCATTATAATTTGAAAGCTGTGGAGTTTTGGAAACAGACAACCTTGCTCAAATGAAATTGCGGATGGAACATGATGATTATTGGGTTCGGTGGTAAACCGTTAGTACTGAATTAGTGGTAAATTCTTTTGGTTATAACGTAAATTTATTAAGCTTATTTAAATTAGCAACTAAATGGTGTTAATCAATTATATTAACATAAATAGTAAAATTGGTTGCAGACAATTGTTGGAAAGGAGCGAGCATGGGTCTTTGCTATATCGGAGTCAATACAGACAATGAATTATGAAACAGTAGTACTCATCGTAAACAAAGGAGAAACAAAGAGGATTGGTCCATCTTTATAAAACGTAATTTAGTTTTGATATTATTTTGGGCCCAGTTCTGTTATTATAAGGTTATTAAGTCCGATTACAGTCTAATAAAAAGGAGATGGGGTTAAGTTTACTGAACAAACGAAAATAGAGAACGTAGTTAATTTATGAATAAGTAGCATTAGGGTATGTACAAATATGAGTAAGTAACAGATCAGGCTATTCAATTTTAAAAAGGAAATCCGAATTTAGTTTATTTTGAAATGGATCAGCTGGTAGTTTCCAAAGTAATTATAAATAATAAGTGTATAATTGTAGAAATCATTTTATTTAATTTAACAATAGAATTATAATATTCATAATTTGCGTATATCTTATCAGAATTGGATCGAACGAGCTTCATTGGAACTATGTTGCCGAGATCTACATTCTGGAGTAAGTCTGGAGTAGTTTGGGCGAAGCCAAAAGCTATGGGAGTTTTTAATTAAATTAAACACTAGTTTAATTTAATTTAAATGAACCGCTTCAGAAATAAATTAAATCAGGTGAGTTAAACTCACTCAGTTTTCCCATCTATATTTTATATAAATGGGGTTTTTATTTTGTGTGATCTGTTTGCCAATGATTGACTGGTTACTAGTATATATTTAATTGCTGATTTACTGATGAAATTAAACCGTTGGTTAATTTCAGTGAAATATCGAATCGTTAATTTAACGATTGGTTCCAATAAAGGTAACTTACCTTATTGGTCATGTTTATTGTATAAACGTGTTTAGATGGTTGAATTGTTTGCATTGCTTGTAGTTGATGTTAAATGATCGTTATTTATTGGTATCAGTTAAATGAAAACTAAATGATTTGGTTTGTGATAACCATTTTGAATACAGGGAAGAACAGGTTGGAGGGATCCAACCGGATTCCTCAAATATATTATTTATTTCATATTATCAAATATGAATTGTACTGTTTGGGTGATTGAGTAGATTATTGATTATTGACTAAGAATTCAATCTATGTCTTGTTTGAACCAATGGACGATATTGGTTTAGTATTTGACAGTGTATTGTCTATAAAATCAGTCGTTTTATAAATATTGATTCACCGTCAGGTGAGCCAATAGAGATGAAGTTATAAAATTTATTTTATAACTGGAGATATATATTGAAATTTATTATTTTGAATAAAAGTTATTTAAGAGAATTAAATAAATGTTTTATTTATTTAAGACTTTGATTTATCTTAAATCGGTGTTATAAAGTAAATTCTGATGTAAATCAGATTTATAAGTACAAGATAAGAAATGAAATCGCATAGTTAAATGTGAATAATTGGTTTGTTAAGTAATTATTTAATAGAATTTATTTAAATTAAGTATATTATTAATTAATGTAAAGTGAGGATTATTTGGGATCGGTTAACGAGATAATCGAGTTTTGAATTAATTAAATCGACTGATTCAAATTGAAATTGATTATCAAATTGATGTGTGTTGATTAAAATAGTTAGTGAATATTGTTTAAATTTAAATAAAGTTTAAAAAGAGATTTACTATTTAATTTAGTCAATAAAGGAATTAACTATTGAAATAGTTAATGATTGAAATAAGTTATTTTTGTAATTAATAATGATTTGGAAATTTACTTTTTAAATGGGAATGCAATTAAAAGTGATCGATGGTGAAATAGAATCAAAGTGAATGGTGAAAGGAATTTATGAACGGGTTTTATATTTAAAACCCGAATTTTTATAACAATGTTATAAAGAGAATGGTAAGCGAATACGAGAGCCTAATTTAAAGGATACTTGGATTAAGAAAAAGGATAGAAAGATGAGAAGGGTATTTAATAAACCGGAATTTTATAAATGAAGTTTAAAAGAGTAAAAGCGTTAATTTTACATTAACGTTACTTGAAAATGAGATTAAGTAAAAAGGGGAATTTGAAATAAGATTTCAAAAGTGGAAATGGTTGAATAGATTTGAAAGGAGATTGGTAAAAGTGTATTTGAGGTAAAGAAGTGGGTGGTAGGGTTGTATAACCAAACCCAATTTATAATGGAATTTGTCTTAAGATGTGAATGGAATATGAGTTTGATTACAACTTATATTTATTAGAAGATATGAACGTTGTTGATCAAGGTCTGAGAGGTAATTAAAATACCCCAACTTGAACAACATCAGGATTATCTGAAGATGATATTAGTTGGTAATCGTAAAAGAGAACGGTGATAGTTCATTATTTCCATTAAAGGAATAATGCAACGTTGGTGAGAATTTAGAGATCATATAACGAGAAATCCGAAGTAAAGGAAATTAATTTGAAGGAAATGTAAAGTTATTTTTATTTTATACTAATAAATATTAGTTATTGTTCGACAATGGGATAAAAGAGATTTAGTAAATGTTGTTTTATGAATATAAAGTTAAATGGATTTGCCATGTTTAAATAATAAAGAACAAATGTTTTTGAAAAGGGAATTAAGTGGAATTTGGATATGGTTATCAGTTATTAAGTGATAAAATGAATTGATTTGCGAAACACTAGTATATTAAATAAGGTTCAAATATCGCATTTCAAATATTAAAAGACTTAGAGATCTTAATTAAACAGAAATGAATAAAATTGTTTAAGTTAAAGGCCAAGTGGTGCTGAATACTGAACCCGTAAACTCATTGGAGTGTCATGATTGAAACATTGTTTATTTTGATAGTTAAAACACCAACTATCAAATCTGTCCAATACGATTGTTGGTACGGAAAGACTGGGATCGAATTTATATTCGAAAACCATTCTGACCAACAAATACGTGAAGATCTCAGAAGATAATCGAGATGGTGCATTGAAGACTGTGGATTCTCATAAACGGAAGAACGACTAATATTCTCTACCTGAAATGTAGAGATAAGCTGTGATTCTGACGTGGTTGGAATCTATGGGTTGCAAGGACTTCTCGCTACTGATCCATAGGGTGATTCCTATATGGATGTGGTGGGAGAGTGCCTTCGGTTCATCCTGTCCCTGGATGACTTGTATGGATGGATGTCTGACAGAGTATTTCCAAAGGGTCACATACATTGATTTCTTCAAACGTCCTATAGTTGTTGGCAGAGAATTGTCGTTCTCTTAGCTTCTGACTAGATTATTTTTGTGGACATCAATTAGTGATATCTGACAGATCTGACGATGTGGCATTCAAAGTGAATGGTGACCAGATGTTCCAAAATAAATTCTGGCCTCAAGCCTCATCAACCGGGAAATGACAAAAATCGAGCAGGCAGCATGGCTATGTGGGTCGCTCCCATTGGGGTGTATAATCACCTATCTAGAGAAATTCCTATTTACTTCTTGAATCTATATTCGTCGCTGTCCCTTTTCGGGAGACGGTTGGTGATCCCAACCGTCAGTGATATACATTCGATACACTCAAGCGAAATGAGTGGTCGGTCCTGTGTGGGCCGGGTTGTAAGATGTTCTTGTTGAACCCAGTGTTTTCATCTCTAGAGATACACTATCGGCAGGTGGTCCCATACCTTGTCATAGTCGGAATCCAATCTCCAATAAGCGCCCACGGTTTTGATTGTATATTATATATGTGGAGCGTGAGATGCAAGCGTTCTGCTAGATTGATATTTACTTGTATTTAGACATTATTATAATATCAGAAAAGATATTGGTTTTAAAACTGTTTTGGGTTATCGTAAGGTAAAAACCGTCCGTGTTTATGTGTGGATTTGGTCTTACGATTACCCTTTTCTTTTGAAATGATTTTGAACTTTAAAATCATGGTTGGATGATTTACCCTTAATACTGTGCAAGTTTATCTCACTCTGGTCCACCAGACTGACCCGGTGTTTTGTAAATGCTCGGGTTAGCCCGGGGTGTACAGGTTCAAGTTATCGAATGCTGTGAAGTCTAGAGACGAGCTGGAGATGTACAGATGTATGATATTATATAGCTACTATTCCGCTGTGTGTTGTATATGGGAATAGTTTATTATAACTGTCCCGTTATGTGATGTACTCTGATATTGTAAGTATCTTGAAAACTCTCAATAAAGATTTATTTCTGTATTATATTTTGTTCCGCTGCAATGTGAGGCTCTGTGTTGTGTTGTTTCTTCTTCTTTTTCTTCTTCTATTCAAATATTTCTTTCTTATCTCACCCTCTAACTTCTTTCTAATAATTGCCCAGTGTTTTTGGTGCTTAGAGGATCGGCATGAGTTATGGTAAAGGTATTTATGTCGATTTTCGGGGCCGAAAATTCCTGGGTCATTACATTCCTTTTCAGGGGCGAAAAGTTTTAAGTGGGGGAGATTGTAATAACCCGAAAATCCGAGCCAATTTAAAATTTTTGTTTTGGCAATTTTAGTGAATTTTGAATATTTAAAATGAATTATTTTAAATAATAACGACGAGAAATTTATTTTGAATAGAATTAGAATGAATATATTTATTTGAATCGACGTTAGAATATAAATAATATTTATAATTATAAAAGGAATTGAAAATGGCGCGGTAGTTTGAAAATTCGATTTCAAAATTCAAATGAATGTGCAGGATTCAAGATAAACCGGATTTTAGCAAAACCAAAAATATTAGAATGTATTTGAGAATATCTTTCCAACGAATCTGAAAAATTGAAATTTCATAGCGGGAATAAAAAGTTATGTCCAGTTGAAAATTTAGAATAGTCGCTATGAAATTTTGGCCCTTGAAAATGGAAATTTTGCAGATGACCTCCAACGGAACCACTTTTGTTGGATCCAGGATGTTATTGCTAGATTCCAAAATTCAGGATTTTCGAATCAATAAGTGAGCATGGCAAAAGAAAATGTGTTTTGACAGTTTCAGTCAATTTCGATCGACAAGAAAATAGCCATTTTTCAAACGATCTCGGAATTTGACGAAACTAGTTTTGTTAGAACCGTATCGTCAATACGAAGCTAGAAAATATTTTTCATGAATTTTTAGAGTCCGTATGTGGCCCCAGTAAATCGAAATGCGCGATCAAATTCAATATATATTTATATTTTGATTTTGACGGAAACTGATCAAAACAATCGAATCAGCTTACGATACATATCCCATTGCATTCGGAATGGGCGTAATTAGCTGGGGATGACAGTCGTTGGGTTCGATTTGGAATTCGAATTAAAAAGTTACTTTTTGAAAAATAATAATAATAACATATATATATTAATAAACTAAGGCTCCCAACCCTTATCCTCCCAGTCATTCATTTAAAACAGGAAAAAGAAAAAAAAAAGAAAAATTGAAATCGCCCGTCGCCCTCCAAGCGAACCCCGCCATCAATGCCTCCGCCGCGCCGATCTCCGGAGCACCGCCTCACCTCATGCGGCCGGACCTCCTTGAGCCGCCACCAATACCCCGTCGTTTCCCCCTCTCTTCAATAACCCCCATCAGAAAACCTAGCCACTGGAGCACCCCATTCCGCCGCCGTTGACCACCCTCACCACCTCAGACCCGGCGAGAGCCCCTCCATCCTCCGACGAACCATGCGACAGCCCCTCCTCTCTCCCAAATTCCACCGTAAGTCTTCTTTCTTTTTGTTATGAATTCATGCGAATAAAAATAGGGATTTTTATATAGATTCATGCGAATAAAAGTTAGATTTTATCATGGAAAAAATTTGATTTTTATTATCGATAAAGTTTAGATTTTTAAATATAAAAGAATTATTATTTTTTTAATTATAAAAGAGAAGATTTTTAATTGAGGAAAGATGTAGTTTTTAAATTGAAAAAGCTATGATTTTTATCGTAGTAATGATAGATTTCTAAAAATAGAAAGAAGAGATTTTTATATATAGAAAGATGACACCTTTATATACAGAAAGGCAATGTTTTTATATATAGAAAGGCGGGATTTATATACATGAAGCGAAATAAAAATTCGATCTTTATATAAGAAGTGTAAATATAAAAATATAATATGATTTTTATATATATGAAATGCCATTGTAAAAATGTGATTTTTAATGTGAACAGCAGGAAAAGGTCGCATTGGAATGTTGGGCGTATCCAAACCATTCAGAAATAGAAAATGATGGAGTGGAACCCTCGGTGAGAACTCCTCACTTTTAATTTGTTTTCTAGTTGAAATATATACTAGGAAGCAGATGGTGCTTAGCAGCACCCGACACCCGTCGTCCACAGGCCATGGATGACTTGTTTGTTTGATTGATGTGTTGTGAAAGTTGATTGTGTGATGTGGAATGGAATAAAATATTTTATTGTTAAAAATATAATTTTTAACGTTGATGTGAATAAAATAGATATTCATTTACAAATCAAAAAGATTTTTTTATGTACACCTATTTGACTGACATAGATTGGGACGATAAATTTTACACAACGCCCAAATGCACAAATAAAATATGTGTTTGATTGATTGAAACCCCACACGGGTGTTGGGATGATATTAACGTACACCAATCCCAATTGTTTGGTAGTATATCGACCGATTGGTTGACAGACTGTGTAAGCATTAATTATTTATATTTAATGCTTATGCAGTTGTGTGGTGCACTTTGGATGATGGTTTATTATTTATCATTACTATTATATACATGTGTTATATAGAATCCATATAAATAACATTATATGGTAATAGAGTGGGTCTCATTCCAATTTAGAAAATAAAATATATATTCATGTGTTGAATAAAAAGAATATTCATGTGTTGAATAAAAGAAAATTCATGTGCTGAATAAAATATATATTCATGTGTTGAATAGAATAAAAATTCATGTGTTGAATAGAATAAAAATTCATGTGTCGAATAAAATATATACTCATGTGTTGAGAAAATTCATGTGTTGAATAAAATATATATTCATCTGTTGAATAAAAGAAAATTCATATGTTGAAGAAAATATTCATTTGTTGAATAGAATAACAAAGTTATTGAAATACATAAAGTAATGTTGGTTAGATTGACGCCATTTTGACGTGAACGATATTTATATTGATTTTATTCATTTTTATAATGAATGTCGAAAAGGAAGTGATTTCAAAATATAATGTTTTGAAAATATTATCATTTATATATATATCGATGATATGGAATATTCAATTTTGATTAGAAATTGAATATGAAGTTAAAATCGTTTTGAAAACGAATTTAAAACGATTTATAAAATACGTTTTAAAAGGAAATCATCGAAATATATATAATATATATAATGGCCTGAATAGAACGCGCCACGCTGCGGCAGTTCGCGAATTTCGACCATTGACTTCGAATGGACGTTACTAGAGATCCGACCGTCGGATTCTCCTAAAACCGGAACTGTTGGGTTCGGATCGAAAAGCAAATATTAGAAATTAGAAATCTAATGGTTGGATTTGGAATTATGTCCAAATCAAATTTGAAAAAGGACGCTGTAAGTGCAGTTCGATGGCCATTGACGGAAATCGACTGTACGGGCCTTGATAAAATTATTAAAAATAGTAATAATTTGTGTATAATCATAAGAAATGATTTGGAAAGAATTGGGATGAAAAACTCTATATTTGAAAAGATAAAAATAGATTTTTATCGAAATGAACTAGTTTTGAACTAGAATTATAATCCATTTATTTTTGAAATAAATAAATTGGATTTGAAAGAGGTTTTAAAAGTAACCAGAATTTCAAATAATTGAATTGGAGTGGATTTGAATCGAAATTGTCTTTGGAATATTTCGATGTTGGATTTCGTGATTATACAGATATTGTAATGGAAATTTGAAAGATATATTTATATCGTTATTTCCAATATGATATTTGTTAGTCGTAGAATTTGATATTGAATATAAGACAATATACATTCTATTCAGAGCCTTGTATTTAATATCAAATGGGATTTGGGTTTGTCGTGAATGGTGTCTTCATTAACATTGTTCTTAAACCCAGCTAAGAAAAAGATTAAATCTTTTTATTTAGATTTAATGAAGTATACAAATTAAATGGTATTTAATTGGAATTGAATTTGAATTGATTTTTGGGTTTATTGTGAACGGTGTTTTAAATAACACTTGTTCTTTAACCCGATAATTAATGGAATGTGATTTGGGTTGTTGTGAATGGTATCTTTAATAATATAGTTCTTAGACCCAACGGAGTTAAGAAAATCAGAAATTAACTAAAAGTTGAATGGTTTCCTGGGTATTGATCTGATGTTGGTTTCGGCCTTCGGGGTTATTACTTAGGGAATTGTTCACTTGCTAATTTACAGTTAAAGGCTGATGGAATAGAATGTGATTTTGGTTTTATCGTGAACCGTGTTTTAAATGACATTGGTTCTTTAACCCAGTTAAAGACAGGATGTGATTTTCCAAGTTAAATAACCATTAATAGTGATTTTTTGGAAGATTAAAACAAAGTGGAGTTTTAATGAATCTTTAATTAGATTCAAATAATCGAGAATGGAGTATCACCAGTTTTTCTCCAGGTGATAGTTAAATCTTTAATTAGATTTGAACATGAAATGGTAATTGAATTTACCGATAACACCGTGGTGTTAGATATGAAGTATTACCGGTTTGCTTCATGGGATGAAGAGGTTGGGATTGGGAAATTAAAACAAATGATTACTTCGGTAAGGTTCGTTAATCCAGACTACTTTGGACAAACCATAATTTGGTTTGAATTGATATTCAAAAGAAGAATAAAGAATAAATTTAAAGAATTTATCTTTGATAAAATTAATGGGAACCTTTCCCAAAGTATAAGAATATTTGAATAAAAGAATGTTCTGAATTGGAATGAGGCGTATATTGTGTTTGTGTAACACTTGTTTATTATATACGCGAGTTATTCAGAAAGACCTGGTTTATCCCATTCTGAATAACTGATTCGACGATGTGTCGAGGATGAAGACGGTGGTCGAAGACCAGAGGTCTTCGAATCGTTTGGATAATTACTGATGATCTTGATTGGGCTGTACACCCAAGAGGAGGGAATCAGTTGGTGATCGTCCGGACGTACTTGGAGATCGATGGATATGCGAGGTACAAGGTGCCTCCGGTTTCGTTCAGACCCAGAACGGACTTGTAAATGGAATGTGTGTCTGACAATGGATATCATTCTGTGTGATTGATGTATATCGGTTGCATGGAGTGGTTTGCCTGTGTGGCATGCTAAGATGCAAATGATCAAGGCTTCTGTTGAAAAGCAGAATCTTGTGGTTGATGATCAAAGCACGACATGTGTGGCATAGCTTTTTGTAGCGTTGATTCGCGAGCCTCGCACACCAGTTGGGAACCAGAAATGGGAGAGGACATAAGGGAAGGCATGCGTTTCCTTCTGGCTAGGGTGGTGTCAGTGATCTACCAGCCCTGACATTTATATTATTTTCACCTGTGTGGTTGTTGAATTGCGAGGCACCTCGGATGTATCGGTGAATGTGTGGAGCCGATGGAGTCATTTGGCTCATTTACGCCCCCAAAGGGCGGGGAAACGCAGTGTTCAGGCCTAATAATCAACATCGGTGGACCGGCCATGACGATTCATGGGGCAGTTGCGGCTGTTCCTGAGACACGGGCTAGATTGTCTCGAATTCGGTGAGGACGATCCCTTTTCTCGGTTCACAGATGGAAATCCATCCTCCAATACATGACTTTGCGGTTTTGATTGTAGAGCCTAGTATGGCGACATAGTGGTATGGGGCACTTATGCCGTCTATGATTGATACTTATGATGGAATTTTTTTTGATACTATACACTTATAGTAATAATAAAACATGAAATTCACGTACCAAGCATTCTTGGCTATTATAAGGTAAAAACCCTATCCTCTGGCTTGCGTTGCATTGTGTGATGGGACCTGGGTCTTATAATAGCTTCATTGTTCTTTATTTAATATTGCGCTGTTGTTTTACGCACTGGTATTCTTGGGAGGAAACTCGTTCCGTGTTATACGGCGTGGTCCCTTGATTTACCTAACTTTAAAAAAAAGATTAATAACTGTTTTAGTTCTCACAACAGTCACATGACTGACTTGGAGTTTATTGTTTTAACCTAAACTCTGGGTGCCCTTATTTAGACACGGGCAGCTAATAGTTTTGGTTCTGCAGATTTATATTCACAGGATCCTGGTTTACATCTGGAATGATATCCGGAAAGCTCTGTATCCGTATATTCTTTTCAGTTGTGTTTTTTTATTATTTTCCGCAGCTATGTAATGTATTGTAAATCTCTGATATTTATTGAATGTATTTTATTCATTCATACTCTGTATATTCTTGTATTCTGGTGTAATTGTTGTAATAAACAATAAAATATTCATCTGTTTGTATTCTGATTTGTCGTGTTCTCAAAACAATCAGGGGTTTCGAACGGTCTTGGTCGATTTAGCGATTGATTAGGATCGAGCAAAATTCCTTGTTGTCACAGGGTGGGAATAGATAAGATAGAAAATTAGAATAGAAGAAGAAGAAGATCACCACAGCATAGAATCAAAGTAATATGAATCTCACAGCAGAACGAATAAAATATAATATATAACATAACTTTGCAGTCTAACAGTATACATATATAATAACATTATCAGAGTACAACACTTACACACAGCGGAAATAACAATAGCTATATAGTCCTGAAGCCTCCTGCTTCAAGCTCCTCCAAGTATATCTGTAAAGACCTGAACTACTTAACTGCCCATACAAATTTTGACACCCAAGAGTTTAGGGAAAACAAAACAAAATAAACTATGGGTCAGTCATGGGACTGGTGTCAGTAAACTCAAATCATTTGGTTTAACTTTTCAAAATCCTTTTCAAAAGAAAACGTAATCGTAAGACCAATCCACACATAAACACGGATGGTTTTTACCTTACGATAACCCAAAACACTTTCAAAATCAATACTTTTCCGATATTATAATAGTGTCTAATCACAAGTAATTTACAATCTAGCAGAACGCTTGCATCTCACGTTCCACATATGTAGTATACAAACAAAACCGCGGGCGCTTATTGGAGATTGGATTCCAACTATGACAAGGTATGGGACCACCTGCCGATAGTGTATCTCCAGAGGCGAATACACTGGGTTCAACAAGAACGTCTTGCAACCCGGCCCACACATGACCGACCACTCATTTCGCTTGAGTGTAGCGAATGTATACCACCAACGGTTGGGAGCTACCCACCGTTTCCCGAAAAGGGACAGTATCGATAATAGATAAAAGAATGAAATGGATTTTCTCTAGATAGGTGATATACACCCTAATGGGAGCGACCCACTTAGCCATGCTGCCTGCCCGATTTCTGTCATTTCCCGGTTGATGAGGATTGAGGTCATTACGTATCTTTTGGAACATCTGACCACCATTTACTTTGAATGCCACATCATCATACCTGCCAAATCAAAAATTGATTTCCCAAAAAATACCACGGGTATAAGCTAAGAGAAGCGAATTCCTCCGCCACCAAATGTAAGTATGTTTGGAGAGATCAACTTACGCGATCCGTTAGATATACTCTGTCAGACATTCGTCCATTCACGTTGTCTTGGGCTTGGACAAACCGAGGGCACTATTCTGTAAACAACATAGCCCTAGCATAACTCCATCTTCAATGATTTTCATTATATTTGATCGCAACGTTAACGTCCATACAGAGTGGTTTCAGATAATGAATCTGATCTCGGTCTCTCCGTATTGACGTGTAACAACCCAGAAAATCTAAGTCAATTTAAAATTTTTATTTTGGCAATTTTAATGAATTTTGATTATTTAAAATGAATTATTTTAAATAATAACGATGGGAAATTTATTTTGAATTGAAATAGAACGTATCTATTTATTTGAATCGACATTAGAGTATAAATATTTTATTTTAATTTTAAAAGAAATTGGAAATGGAGCGGTAGTTTGAAATTTCGATTTCGAATTTCAAATGAATGTGCAGGATTCAAAATAAATCGGATTTTAGCGAAACCAAAAATATTAGAACCTAATTGAGAATATCTTTCCAACGAATCCGAAAAATTGAAATTTCATAGCGGGAATAAAAAGTTATGCCCAGTTGAAAATTCAGAATAGTCGCTATGGAATTCTGGCCCTTAAAAATAGAAATTTGCAAACAACCTCATTTTTCGACAAAACCACTTTTGTTGGATCCGGAATGTCAAATTATGGCTAGATTCCAAAATTTGTAAATTTCTGAATCAATATGTGAGCGTGGCGAAGTTAAACGAGTTTGACCAGTTTCAGTTGATTTAAATCGACTGGAAAATGGCCATTTTTCAAACGGTCTCAGAATTTGATGAAATTGGTTTTGTTAGGACCGTATCGTCAATGCGAAGCTAGAAAATATTTTTCGGAAATTTTTAGAGTCCGTATGTGGCCCCGGTAAATTGAAATGTGCGTTCAAAATCAATATATAGATTTATATATTGATTTTGACGAAAACTGATCAAAATTATCAAATTGGCCTACGTAACATATCCCATTGTGTTCGAAATGGAGGTAATTAGCTAGGGGCAACAGTCGGTGGGTTCTATTTCGAGTTCGAAAGAAAAGTTACCTTTTATGGATTAAAATAAATTAAATAAATAAAATATATACCCTCACCTCACCCCTCCCTCTCTCACCTCCCTCTCTCATTTCAGTTGAACGAAAAGAAAAAAAACAAAATGAAAACCCGATGAAGCTGCCCCCTCGTCGACACTTTCTTCCGTCGTACCACCATCAAGACGGCGTCGTCGACCACTAACACAACCCCCTCCTCCTACTACGCCCTCCTCTTCATCTCTCCCTTACCTCGATTCAAGGAAACCGCCGGTTGAAGACCCCTCCCCAAATCCGTGACCGCCGCTACCACCTGAAACCGCCCTCCGCCTGCAGCGCCGAGCATCCGACCACCAGAGCCCACCCCTGGCCTGCGCGCCCTTCAGCGCCACCCCCCTCTTCTTCGAGCCGCCAACAACAAAGCCCCCTACTGTAAGTGTTTTTTTAGCCTCCTTTGATTTTTATTGGTGTTTATAAACAATGATTTTTGTTTATAAAATAAAAAGAGACAATATTTGTTAATGTAAAACAAAAAGATTATATTTTTAAGTCGGAAAAGGTATGATTTTTACGATAGAAAAGTTATGACTAATAAAATAGAAAAGTTTAGATCTTTAGAAATAAAAAGGTCGGATTTTTAGAGATGAAAGGATCGACTTTTATAATAGAAAAGATGAAATTTTTGTTATAGAAAAGATCTTTAATTTAGAAAAGATTATATTTTTAAAGAGACTTGATTTTTGATATAAGATTTTTGATTATATAAAATATTATAGTTTTTATTATATGAGAAGTGGAATAAAAATATAATCTTTATAGTATATGAGGTGAAATAAAAATATGAACTTTATTTTTATCATGAAGTAGTGAGGATAAAGATTAGATTTTTATATGAGTAGTGGATTAAAAATAGAAGTTTTATTGAATAGAGAATAAAAATATGATTTTTATTAATGTAAGAGAATAAAAATATGATTTTTATTTATACCATAGCATAATAAAAATGTGATTTTTATATATGTAGCGTATACGGACGACGAAAGTGACAAAAGGCGAGTGGCGAAGATTTCCTACATATGAAGAGTCGCGGCGGTTGGTTTAGTTCTTGGTGAGAATTTCTCACTTTAATTCTTGCTTTCTAGTTAAAATTATATACTAGGATGCAAACGGTGCTTAGAAGGATCCGACACCCGTTGTCCCCAGACCATGGACGACTTGTTTGATATTGTTGTGGGTGAAAATTGATTGTGATGTGGAATGAATGGAAATATATTCATATGTTGAAATAAACTATTTATCGTTAAAAATATAAATATAAATATAATGTGAATGTGAATAAATAAATATTCATTTACAAATCGAACGATTTGTTTATGTACATCTATTTGAAGGATATTGATTGGGCGATAAATTTTACACATCGCCCAACAGCACAAATAAAAATCCATGTTTGTGGATTGAAACCCCACACGGGTGTTGGGGTGATATTTGACGTACACTAATCCCAATTGTTTAGTGGTATGTCGATCATTTTATTGACAGACTGTGTAAGCGTTAATTATTTATATTTAATGCTCATGCAGTTGTGTGGCGCACTTTGGATGATGGTTGTTTATTTATCATTGCTATTATATACATGTGTTGTATGGAATCCATATAATTAACGTTATATGGTAATTGATTGGGCTTCATTCCAATTTGGAAAATAAAGAATATTATAAAATATAGATTCATGTGTTGAATAGAATAAATAGTCATGTGTTAACGATATTCATGTGTTGAAAAATATATATTCATGTGTTGAAAATATTCATGTGTTGAGTAAAATATTTTAACAATAAAATTTACATCTTTATCATATATAAAATTAGAAACTAACTGGAAACTAGTTAAGATGAGTGGTTTCCTGGGTATTAATCTGATGTTGGTTTCGCCCTTCGGGGTTAATACTTAGGGAATTGTTCTCTTGCTAATTTACGGTTGGAGTCTGATTAAGAATTAAACGATATAAATCAAAATTTTATAAAACATATTAAGTAACAAAAATATAGTCATGTGTTGACGATACTCATGTGTTGAGAATATTCATGTGTTGAAAGAAAGATAGATTCATGTGTTGAATAGAGAAAATATTCATTTGTTGAATAGAATAACGAAGTTATTGAAATATATAAAGTCGTGTTGATTAGATATGCGCCATTTTGACGCAAATGATATTTATATCGATTATATTCATTTTTATACTGAATATAGAAAAGGAAGTGATTTCAAAATCTAATATTTTGAAAATATTATCATTTATATATTAATGATATAGAATATTCAGTTTTGATTTAAAATTGAACATGAAGTTGAAATCGTTTTTAAAATGAATTTAAATGTTTTATAAAATACGTTTTGAATTGGAAATCAATGAAATATATATAATATATATTATATATATTAATGGCCTGAATAGAACGTGCCGCGCTGCGCCAATTCGCGAATTTCGACCATTGACTTCGAATTGACGTTACGGGAGATCCGACTGTCGGATTCTCGTGAAACCAGAACCATTGGGTTTGTATTGAAAAGAGGTTTCCAATGAATATTAGAAATTTGAAATATAACGGTTGGATTTGGAATTCTGTCCAAATCAAATTTGGAAAAGGTCATTGTAAGTGCAGTTCGACGACCGTTATTGGAAAGCGACTGTACGGGCCTTGATAAAATTATTAAAAATATTAATAATTTTTGTAAAATCATAATATATGATTTAGAAAGAATTGGGGTGAAAAATCCCATATTTAAAAGGGATAAAATATTTTTTTTATCAAAATGAACTAGTTATGAACTAGAATTGTAATCCAATAATTTTGAATAAATAAATTGGATTTGAAGTGGTTTTAAAAATAATCAGAATTTCCAATATATGAATTGGAATGGATTTGAATCGAAATTATCTTCGAAATATGGATTTCGTGATTGTACACATATGGTTGTGGAAATTTGAAAGATATATTTATATCGTTATTTCCAATACGATATTTGTTGGTTTCAGAATTTGATACTAAATATAAGACGATTTATTTTCTATTCAGAGAATTGTATTTAATATCAAATGGGATTTTGGGTTCGTCGTGAATGGTGTCTTAAATAACACTGTTCTTGAACCCAATTTTGAAAAGAATAAATCTTGTAATTAAGATTTAGTGAAATTGTCCAATTAATTAGTATTTAATTGGAATTGAATTTAAATTGGTTTTTGGGGTTTATCGTGAGCGGTGTTTTGAATAACACCTGTTCTTTAACCCGATTAACAATGGAAAGTGATTTTGGGTTTATCGTGAACCGTGATTTAGATGACATTGGTTCTTTAACCCAGTTAAAGACAAAATATTGATTTTTGGGAGGATTAAAACTAAGTGGAGTTTTAATGAATCTTTAATTAGATTAATGTGATCGAGAATGGAGTATCACCAGTTTTGCTCAAAAGCGATAGTTAAATCTTTAATTAGATTTGAACGTGAAATGGTAATTAATATTTACCGATAACACTATGGTGTTAGATATGGAGTATTACCAGTTTTGCTCCATGGGATGAATAGGTTGGGATTGGGAAATAAAATAAATAATTACTTCAGTGTGGTTCGCTAATCCCGACTAGTTTGGAAAACCTTAACATGGTTTGAAGTGATATCCAAAGGAAGATTAAAGAATAAATTTAGAAAAATTTATCTTTGATAAAATTAATGGGAACCTTTCCCTGAGTATGTGAATATTTGAATAAAAGAATATTCTGAATTGGAATGAGGCGTATGTTGTGTTTGTGTAACACTTGTTTATTATATACGTGGATTATTTGAAAAGGCCGGGTTTATACCCATTCTGAATAATCGATTCGACGATAAGTCGAAGATAAAGACGGTGGTTGAAGACCGGAGGTCTTCACGTCGTTTGGATGATTATTGATGATCTTGATTGGGCTGTACAACCAAGAGGAGGGAGTCAGTCGGTGATCGTCCAGACGTACTTGGAGATTGATGGATATGCGAGGAATAAGGTTCCTCCGGTTTCGTTCAGACCCAGAATAAACTTGTAAATGGACTGTGTGTCTAACATTGGATTTTATTCTGTGTGATTGATTTCTATTAAATATATATCTGTTTGGCGGCGGAGAATTTATTCTCTTGCTTAACGCCCTTCTCTAAGACGTACGAGCTTATAGGTCATATATCGATAGATATTAATCGCATGGCATGAATTGCCTGTGTGGCATGCCTAAGTGGTAGATGATCAAGGCTTCTGTTGAAAAGAAAAGTCTTGTGGGTGATGATCAAAGCACGGCCTATGTGGCATAGCTTTGTGTATAGAATTAATTCGCAAGCCTCACACCTCGGTATGAGTCAAAAAGGGATAAGGACCGTTGGGAGAACACGATGTATCTTTCTAGCTATGGGTGATGTCAGTGACCTACCAGCCCTGACATTTATATACTTTTTACCTGTGTGGTTGTTGGATGCGAGGCGCCTCGGATATAGGTCTGATAGGACCGGGAAACCTGTGTTCAGGAATTGCCAATCCTCAAAAGTAAGAGAGGAGCGGCCCAACCAATTACAAGGATCGTTGTGTGTGGTTCTGAGACATTTGCTAGAGTTCTCGAACAGAGAGGAGATTGCCCCTTGCCTTGATTCATGATGGAAATCCAACTTCCAATACGTGATAACTCGGTTTTATTTGTAGAACCTAGTATGGCGACATAGTAGATGGTAGTTATGCCGTCTATGATTGATACTTGTGATTGAAATTGTTTTGACACTATACACTTATAGTAATATCAAAATAATCTGTTTTAAACGTATCAAGCATTCTTTGGCTATTATAATGTAAAACCCTATCCTCCGGCTTGCGTTGCATTGTGTGATGGGACCTGGGTCTTATAATAGCTTCATTTTTCTTTATATAGCATTGTGTTGTTTGTTTTATGCACTGGTATTCTTGGGAGGAAACCCGTTCCGTGTTATACGGCGTGGTCCTTTGATTTACCTAACATTAAAAATAAAGATTAATAACTGTTTTAGTTCTCGCACCAGTCACATGACTGACCTGGAGTTTATTGTTTTAACCTAAACTCTAGGTGCCCCTATTTTCAACACGGGTAGCTAGTAGTTGGGTTTTGCAAATTTATATTCACAGGATCCTGGTTTACAGCTGGAACGATACTCGGAAAGCTCTGTATCCATGTATTTCTTTCAGTTGTGTATTGTATTATTTTTCCGCTGCTATGTATTTAAATGTAATTTAAATCTCTGATATTTGTCAAATGTGTAATATTTATTCATACTCTGTATATTCTTGTATTCTGATGGAATTGTTGTAATAAACAATGAAATGTTCTTCTGTTTGTGTTCCGATTAGTCTTGTCCTCAAAGCAATCTGTGCTTTCCTTCACGGGGAAGTTTGGGTCGTTATAGCGTGGTATCAGAGCTTTGGTTTACAGAGCTCGAGAACAAGACACATTAGGACCAAACGAAAGAATTCATCAGAGATTGGACTAGTAATGTCCAATAAGAATGGCTCATTAGAGATGGGATCAGTAGTATCCTAGAGCGAGTCGAAAGAGTGTTATTTTTTTTAAATAAAAACGAAAACAAGTTTTGTTTTGAAAATTTAAACCACTTTGTACGTATTTAAATATTTTATTTGTATTGAAGTTGGACAATCGAGTATATAAAGATTTTGCATATACGTGTCATGAACGTATATTCAAAGTTTTAATATACTGGATAGATATAGAATCATACTCTAGTAGCCCGAAGATGTTCTGATGGCGGTTCGAAACATCATCAGCATTTATGTTCGAGCTTCGAAAGTGAGATATCTATATATTTCCATTAGACCGGTGTGAGAACCAAAACTAGATAGGGCTTATTGTTGTGATTGGGCTTCAAAAACATGATTTTCTGTATATGTATCAAAGTTATGAATTTGAAATTTTAATCCACTAATTGACTGATGGTTGTGTTGTATGATTATTGTTTTGATTAATTAAAATTTTGAACCATTTAGCCTAATGGAACCAAATTTAGAACTGAATTGAAAATTGATTACAATTGCGTGCATATACATGTATATCTATTGAACAGGTCATAGCAAGGAGGCTAGAGCAAAAGAATAAAATTGTTTGCCCGACAAATAGGTACATGTTTACAAATTTATTGGGTTTGGATGATTTTATGAGCCAATTGGCTAGCCGCTTGGCTTTTTCTTTTTCTTTTGGATTGGTGAGGGCCATGGGAGGCTATTTGAAATATCCCGAAGCTCCCGATGCAGGGGAGGTTATGGCGAAATTTTTCAAAAATTTAGGGTGTTAGCCAAATTTTCGAAAAATTTGAAAAGTTCTTAGAAACTGAAAAGTTGAAGAACTTAAGCCGTAAAGAAAATAAGGGAAGTTGAGTTGGTTTGTAAAACAACTTTCAGCTACGTTGCTTTTTGAGGTGAAAAGTTTTAAGTGGGGGAGATTGTAACAACCTGGAAAATCTGAGCCAATTAAAAAAATTTATTTTGGCAATTTTGATGAATTTTGATTATTTAAAATGTATTATTTTAAATAATAACGACGAGAAATTTATTTTGAATTGAAATAAAACGTATATATTTATTTGAATCGACGTTAGAATATAAATATTTTATTTTAATTTTAAATGGAACTAGAAATGGCGCGGTAGTTTAAAATTTCTATTTCGAATTTCAAATGAATGTGCAGGATTCGAAATAAATAGGATTTTAGCGAAACCAAAAATATTAGAACCTAATTGAGAATATCTTTCCAACGAATCCGAAAAATTGAAATTTTATAGCGGGATGAAAAAGTTATGCCCAGTTGAAAATTAAAAATAGTCGCTATGGAATTCTGGCCCTTAAAAATGGAATTTTTGCAAATGACCTAGGTTTTCAGCGAAACCACTTTTGTTGGATCCGGGATGTCAAATTATGGCTAGATTTCAAAATTCGTAATTTTCTGAATCAATATGTGAGCGTGGCGAAGTGAAACGCATTTGACCAGTTTTAGTTGATTTTAATCGATTGGAAAATGACCATTTTTCAAACGATCTCAGAATTTGACGAAATTAGTTTTGTTAGGACTGTATCGTCAATACGAAGCTAGAAAATATTTTTCGGGAATTTTTAGAGTCCGTATATGGCCCTGGTCAATTAAAATGTTCGTTCAAAATCAATATATAGATTTTTATTTTGATTTTGACGAAAACTGATCGAAATGATCGAATTGGCCTACGTAACATATCCCATTGTGTTCGGATTGGGGGTAATTAGCTAGGGGCGACAGTCGGTGGGTTTGATTTCGACTTCAAAAGAAAAGTTACCTTTTATGGATTAAAATAAATTAAATAAATAAAATATATACCCACACCTCATCCCTTCCTCTCTCACCTCCCTCTCTCATTTCTGTTGAACGAAAAGAAAAAAACAAAATTAAAACCCGTTGAAGCCCCCTGCCACTTTCTTCCGTCGCGCCACCATCAGGACGACGTCGCCGACCACCAACATGCCCCCTCCTCCTGCTACGCCCTCCTCTTCATCTCTCCCTTACCTCGATTCAAGGAAACTGCCGGTTGAAGACCCCTCACCAAATCCCAAAATCCGTGACCGATGCTCCTCCTGAAACCGCCCTCTGCCTGCAGCGCCGAGCATCTGACCACCAGAGTGCACCCCTGGCCTGTGCGCCCATTAGCGCCACCCCACTCTTCTTCGAGACGCCAACAAAAAATCCCCCTTGCTGTAAGTGTTTTTTTAGCCTCCTTTGATTTTTATTAGTGTTTATAAACACTGATTTTTGTTTATAAAATAAAAGGAGACGATATTTGTTAATGTAAAACGAGAAGATTATATTTTTAAGTCGGAAAAGGTATGATTTTTACGATAGAAAAGTTATGATTAATAAAATAGAAAAGTTTAGATCTTTAGAAATAAAAAGATCAGATTTTTAGAGATAAAAGGAACGAATTTTTATAATAGAAAAGATGAAATTTTTGTTATATAAATGATCTTTAATTTAGAAAAGATTATATTTTTAAAGAGACTTGATTTTTGATTAAACAAAGGTAATATTTTTTATTATATAAAAATTTATAGTTTTTATTATATGAGAAGTGGAATAAAAATATAATCTTTACAGTATATGAGGTGATATAAAAATATGAACTTTATTTTTATCGTGAAGTAGTGAGGATAAAGATTAGATTTTTATATGAGTAGTGGATTAGAAATAGACTTTTTATATAATAGAGAATAAAAAATATGATTTTTATTAATGTAAGAGAATAAAAGTATGATTTTTATTTATACCATAGCATAATAAAAATGTGATTTTTATATATGTAGCGTATACGGACGACGAAAGTGACAAAAGGCGAGTGGCGAAAATTTCCTACATATGAAGAGTCGCGGCGGTTGGTTTAGTTCTTGGTGAGAACTTCTCACTTTAATTCTTGCTTTCTAGTTAAAATTATATGCTAGGATGCAGACGGTGCTTAGCAGCACCCGACACCCATTGTCCACAAACCATGGACGACTTGTTTGATTTTGTTGTGTGGTGAAAATTGATTGTGATGTGGAATGACTGGAAATATATACATGTGTTGAAATAAATTATTTATCGTCAAAAATATAAATTTAACGTGAATGTGAATAAATAAATATTCATTTACAAATCGAACGATTTGTTTATGTACACCTATTTGAAGGATACTGATTAGGACGATAAATTTTACACATCGCCCAATAGCACAAATAAAAATCTGTGTCTGTGGATTGAAACCCCACACGGGTGTTGGGATGATATTTGACGTACACTAATCTCAATTGTTTAGTGGTATGTCAATCGTTTGATTGACAGATTGTGTAAGCGTTAATTATTTATATTTAATGCTTATGTAGTTGTGTGGTGCACTTTAGATGATGCTTAATTATTTATCATTGCTATTATATACATACGTTGTATGGAATCCATATAATTAATGTTATATGGCAATTGACTGGGCCTCATTCCAATTTGCAAAATAAAGAATGTTATAAAATATAGTTTCATGTGTTGAATAGAATAAATAGTCATGTGTTGATGATATTCATGTGTTGAAAAATATATATTCATGTGTTGAAAATATTCATGTGTCGAGTAAAATATCTTAACAATAAAATTTACATCTTTATCATATATAAATTTAGAAACTAACTGGAAACTAGTTAAGATGAGTGGTTTCCTGGGTATTGATCTGATGTTGGTTTCGGCCTTTGGGGTTAATACTTAGGGAATTGTTCTCTTGCTAATTTACGGTTGGAGTCTGATTAAGAATTAAATGATAGAAATCAAAATTTTATAAAACATATTAAGTAACAAAAATATAGTCATGTGTTGACGATACTCATGTGTTGAGAATATTCATGTGTTGAAAGAAAGATAGATTCATGTGTTGAATAGAGACAATATTCATTTGTTGAATAGAATAACGAAGTTATTGAAATATATAAAGTCGTGTTGATTAGATATGCGCCATTTTGATGCGAACGGTATTTATATCGATTATATTCGTTTTTATAATAAATATAGAAAAGGAAGTGATTTCAAAATCTAATTTTTTGAAAATATTATCATTTATATATTATTGATATAGAATATTCAATTTTGATTTAAAATTGAACATGAAGTTGAAATCGTTTTTAAAACGAATTTAAACGATTTATAAAATACGTTTTGAATTGGAAATCGACAAAATATATATAGCATATATATTATATATTTTAATGGCCTGAATAGAACGCATCACGCCGCGATAGTTCGTGAATTTCGACCATTGACTTCGAATTGACGTTACGGGAGATCCTACCGTCGGATTCTCCTGAAACCGGAACCGTTGAGTATGTATCGAAAAGAGCTTTCCAATGAATATTAGAAATTTGAAATCTAACGGATGGATTTGGAATCATGTCCAAATCAAATTTGGAAAAGGTCGCTGTAAGTGCAGTTCAACGACCGTTATTGGAAATCGACTGTACGGGCCTTGATAAAAATATTAATAATTTGTGTAAAGTCATAATGTACGATTTAGAAAGAATTAGGGTGAAAAATCCCATATTTAAAAGGGATAAAATATATTTTTTATCAAAATGAACTAGTCATGAACTAGAATTGTAATCCAATATTATTGAATAAATAAATTGGATTTGAAGTGGTTTTAAAAATAATCAAAATTTCCAATATACGAATTGGAATGGATTTGAATCGAAATTATCTTCGGAATATGGATTTCGTGATTGTACAGATATGGTTGTGGAAATTTGAAAGATAATTTTATATCGTTATTTCCAATACGATATTTTTTGGTTTCAGAATTTGATATTGAATATAAGCCGATATATTTTCTATTCAGAGCCTTGTATTTATTATCAAATGGGATTTTGGGTTCGTCGTGAATGGTGTCTTAAATAACACTGTTCTTGAACCCAGTTTAGAAAAGAATAAATCTTTTAATTAAGATTTAGTGAAATTGTCCAATTAATTAGTATTTAATTGGAATTGAATTTAAATTGGTTTTTGGGGTTTATCATGAGCGGTGTTTTGAATAACACATGTTCTTTAACCCGATTAACAATGAAAAGTGATTTTGGGTTTATCGTGAACCATGATTTAGATGACATTGGTTCTTTAACCGAGTTAAAGACAGGATATTGATTTTTGGGAAGATTAAAACTAAATGGAGTTCTAATGAATCTTTAATTAGATTAACGTGATCAAGAATAGAGTATCACCAGTTTTGCTCCAAAGCGATAGTTAAATCTTTAATTAGATTTGAACGTGAAATGGTAATTAGTATTTACCGACAACACCGTGGTGTTAGATATGGAGTATTACCAGTTTTGCTCCATGGGATGAATAGGTTGGGATTAGGAAATAAAATAAATAGTTACTTCGGTGTGGTTCGCTAATCCCGACTAGTTTGGAAAACCTTAACATGGTTTGAAGTGATATCCAAAGGAAGATTAAAGAATAAATTTAGAAGAATTTATCTTTGATAAAATTAATGGGAACCTTTCCCTAAGTATGTGAATAAAAGAATATTCTGAATTGGAATGAGGCGTATGTTGTGTTTGTGTAACACTTGTCTATTATATACGCGGGTTATTCAGAAAGGCCGGGTTTATACCCATTCTAAATAACCGATTCGACAATAAGTCGAAGATGAAGACGGTGTTGAAGACCAGAGGTCTTCACGTCGTTTGGATGATTATTGATGATCTTGATTGGGCTGTACACCCAAGAGGAGGGAGTCAGTCGGTGATCGTCCAAACGTACTTGGAGATCGATGGATATGCGAGGAATAAGGTTCCTCCGGTTTCGTTCAGACCCAGAACGAACTTGTAAATGGACTATGTGTCTGACATTGGATTTTATTCTATGTGATCGATTTCTATTAAATATATATCTGTTTGGCGGCGGAGAATTTATTCTCTTGCTTAACGCCCTTCTCTGAGACGTACGAGCTTAGAGGTTATATATCGATAGATATCAATTGCATGGCATGAATTGCCTGTGTGGCATGCCTTAGTGGCAGATGATCAAGGCTTCTGTTGAAAAGCAAATTCTTGTGGGTGATGATCAAAGCATGGCCTATGTGGCATAGCTTTGTGTATAGCGTTAATTCACGAGCCTCGCACCTCAGTATGAGTCAAAAACGGGATAAGGGCCGTTGGGAGAACATGACGTTTCTTTCTAACTAAGGGTGATGTCAGTGACCTACCAGCCCTGACATTTATATACTTTTTACCTGTGTGGTTGTTGGATGCGAGGCGCCTCGGATACAGGTCTGATTGGACCGGGAAACGTGCGTTCAGGTATTGCCAATCCTCAAAAGTAAGAGAGGACCGGCCTAACCGATTCCAAGGATCGCTGTGTATGGTCCTGAGACATTTGCTAGAGTGTCTCGAATGGAGAGGAGCTTGCCCCTTGCCTCGATTCATGACGGAAATCCAATTTCCAATACGTGATAACTCGGTTTTATTTGTCGAACCTAGTATGGCGACATAGTAGATGGTAGCTATGCCGTCTACGATTGATACTTATTATTGAAATTGTTTTGACACTAACACTTATAGTAATATCAAAATAATCTGTTTTAAACGTATCAAGCCTTCTTTGGCTATTATAAGGTAAAACCCTATCCTCCGACTTGCGTTGCATTGTGTGATGGGACCTGGGTCTTATAATAGCTTCATTTTTCTTTATTTAGCATTGCGCTGTTTGTTTTATGCACTGGTATTCTTGGGAGGAAACCCGCTCCGTGTTATACGGCGTGGTCCCTTGATTTACCTAACATTAAAAATAAAGATTAATAATTGTTTTAGTTCTCACATAGTCACATGACTGACCTGGAGTTTATTGTTTTAACCTAAACTCTGGGTGCCCCTATTTTCGACAAGGGCAGCTAGTAGTTGGGTTTTGCAGATTTATATTCACAAGATCCTGGTTTACAGCTGGAACAATACTCGGAAAGCTATGTATCCGTGTATTTCTTTTAGTTGTGTGTTGTATTATTTTTCCGCTGCTATGTATTTAAATGTAATTTAAATCTCTGATATTTGTCAAATGTGTAATATTTACTCATACTCTGTATATTCTTGTATTCTGATGGAATTGTTGTAATAAACAATTAAATGTTCTTCTGTTTGTGTTCTGATTGGTCTTGTGCTCAAAGCAATCCGTGCTTTCCTTCAAGGGGCAGTTCGGGTAATTATATGACGATGGAAAAATGGTCAAAAACTTCGATAGTCGGTGATTTAACTATCAAAGAAAAATAGGTGTACAACCAACGATCTTATTTCCAGATAGAAATTCGATCGATCAATCATCAATCAGCATTAATCTCTTTTAATTTATCATTAATTTATTCATTTCCCATTTCTATCTATTTGTAAATTATTATTTCTAGATTTAGAAAATATACGTTATTGATCATTGGATACATTTCCGTATTTGCTCCATTCCTTATTTTCTATATTTGAAAACATTTCTAATTCTTATTTGGAAAACATTTCCAAAACTCCTTCATTTGATTTAAATAGATGTTTAAATAAAACGTCACTAAGCCAATTCAAACCATTACACTCATTAACTAAATTTACTTAATCAACCTTCACTATCGAACCTTACCCATCCCTGAGTTAAAAATGAAGTCAATCAAGTTGGGGTATAATTACCTCTCAGACCTTAACTGCACAACAATTCTAACCTTGAAATAGACAAGGTTCACTTTCTTAAATCTTTAACAACTTCCTTATGTAACTCGGATTTTATTTATGAATCCACTTCTTTATTTTAAAACATTGATTATAACTATAGCGTTGTAATCCCTTCTTCTTAAATATCTAACTTCAAAATATAATTTTATTCCTTAATTTAACTAAATAACTAAATAGACAATTTATGAAGAAATCATTAAATCTTGATTAAAAACGGAAAGTGTATTTTCCCGAATTCGATATAATTGAATTTCAATGTATAACTCTCTTTCGAATAATCTTTATTCGATATCTCCTTTCGAATAAACTATATTCGATAACTCTTTCTTCAAATAACTATTTTCGATCATATCTCTTCGAATAACCATATTCGATAATCTCTCTTCGAATCATTTACATTCAATTAACTCTCTTCGAATGATTTACATTCGATTGACTCTCTTCGAATGATTTAATTCGATTAACTCTCTTCGAATGATTTACATTCGATTAACTCTCTTCGAATGATTTACATTCGATTAACTCTCTTCGAATGATTTACATTTGATTAACTCTCTTCGAATGATTTACATTCGATTAATCTCCTTTATTTCTATTCAAATAAACTATTTCGAATAACTCCTTTAATTTTATTCGAATAAACTATTTCGAATAACTTCTTTAATTTTATTCAAATAAACTATTTCGAATAACTCCTTTGGATTAACTCGGTTTGATTAACTCATCTTGACTAACTCAATTTGACTAACTTAACATGATTAACATACTTATTTAACTCAACTTATTTAACTCCTATCGAATAACTAATATTCAAATAACTATGTCTGTTTTAACTTTATTTCGAATGGCTAATATTCGATTTAACTCCATTCGCTTGACTCTAGATCGCAGCGATCACAATGGTTACACCTGATTCCCCCTGGAAACATCTGACTGCCGTAGGCTATCTACAGCCCTGCGAATTACGCTAGTAGTCATACGAAATGGCAATTCATCCTGAATAACTATGATTGACTAACTCTATCTCAAATAACTATATTCGATCAATTCTAATTGAATAACTAATATTCAATTAATCCAAATTCGATTAACTATGTTCAATTTACTCTATCTGGTTAACTCTTACCGGTTAACTCTATCTGATTAACTCTAACTGGTTAACTCTAATCGATCAACTCTAACTCTAATCGATTAATTCTAATTGAATAACTCTAATCAATTCCTCTATTCGATTATCACTCTTTCATTTTGATTAACACATTTTGATTAACTCCTTTGATTAACTCTACGTCCATATTCAGTTTCAATTATCGATGTTGAAATCGATTCTTACTTCTCTATGTAAGTCCCGACTTATATATTCTATTTATCCGATGATAAACATTTTATATAATTTAGAAAATATTATTTATAAATTTATCTTCTCAATCTATCGGTTAGAATCGATTCTATTTAAAATCTTTGCTTTAAATCCATATCATGTTATACCCGTGTGCGAAGCACGGGTCTAAACCTTTCACATATAAAATTCTCTTTTATATTATTCTATTCACCTTTCATGTATTTCCTTTTTATGATATCTTATTTATTTTCTAAATAAATTTTCCCTTTTTCTTCTTTCTATTTATTTAACAAATAAACATTCCTATTTAAATCTATTTATTTTCTAAATAAACATTTCCTTTTTATAAAATCTTTTGATTTTATAAATAATTCTTTTTCAATATAACATTGAAAATTTTCTTTTTAACATTCCATATTCCTTATGGTATTTAACGTACCATATAGCAATGATCGGTATCATTCCAACATATAAAATCAACAACATATTTCATATCACATCATATAACACAATATATGAAAAACAGTAAAATAAATGTTGAGGAATCCAGTTGGATTCCTCCGACCTGTTTCCCTGCATCCACAGATGTTAATCACATGAATAACACGAATATGAAATATACTGATAAACAAAATTAATATTCGATTAACGATTTATATATAACGTTATCTATACTTTCAACCATTTAACTAGCAATACAACCAAACAGTCAACCACAACAAACAACCATCATTTACAGATTCTAAAAAATATTCTATAAAAATATAAATTGAGCAGACTTAGTGAGATTTACTCACCTTGAACAGTTATCGTTAAATAACGATAATTGGTCATTGATTTGATTCAGGCGTTTAATTTCACCATAAATCCAAACGAGCTTCAATTCGCTCCCGGTCAGTTCTATGGTGGAGTCCTCGTCCATACGATCCCAACGGATCTGACCGTACGATATTCTGATATAGTATGCTCAAGTTATAACGATTTCAAGTTATACACAATTTAACTCATATTAAACTAAATTTAAATAATTAATTTTAACCTTAACTCACATTTTCCTTAATCCCGTGTTTAGGCTAATCCACTTCTTCCCAAATGAAACTGGGAAAACCCGCTCCTGCTTTATTCGCCGTTTTTCCCGTTTCAAACCCAATGTTCTCCTCTCATAATTCACTAAAAATCATGAGACCTTCACCATTACCTTTCCTTTCAAGTTCCGCATCTCCCCATACCTGAAACAATGAACTCGAGCTCACGCCCAAAAATCCCGATCTCCAGTACTTTGCACCACCGTCAGCACCAAGTGCGACACCCACAAATTCCAGAAAATCCCAAAAATTCAAACAAGCTGTTAAATCACTCTCTGATCCCAAATACGATACCCTTTTCTTGATTCGATGCTCGACCATCTCCGAAACTTAAGCCCTAGCCTCGCGTTCGAATAGACAACGTATGCAACTCAATGTCGAGTTCAACAAAAATGCTACTGCATCGAAGAGCTTTGAGAAATGAACACGAATATCTATGTTACAGGATTTATAGATTTTATTTTGATTTTCCTTTGATTTCTCAAAGTCACAACTGTGGAGGAAGAATTTATGGTGGCTCGTATTTTGCGTTTTGACCAGAAGAATGGAGAATTTAGGGTTAAGAGGAAGTTAGTGTATTTATAGAATAGAAATATTTTTTTATTCGAGTTTTATATTATTATTGATGCTATCGCTGCTTATATTTGTGTTTAAAAATCCCTGTGATCACATACAATACCCAAAAATCACGAAACTGGCCACATGCAGCTACAGTTCGACATTGCGGACCCAACGAAACTGGTTTCGTCGAATTCTGACTTCGCTTTCTCACACAGCGTATTTTTAACCGTCAAAATACTGACTGTTTTTCACATTAAAATTCCGCACGGCCACATACTGACTTCAAAAATCACGAAAATTGAAATCTAACAATAATTTGACATTACGAATCCAACAAAACTGTTTTCGTCGAATTTGGAGGTCATTTGAAAAACTGGCTATTTTTAAAGCTCTAAATAACCCATTTAAATATATAAATATATTTAAAAATAATTAAATTAAATATTTAAAAATAAATATTATCGTATATATTCACAATAGAATATCATACACCTCCACTGGGATTTACAATTCGATATTTCAGGATTCCCAGTTGAATCGATATTCAATTTATATTGAAAAAAACCCTTTTATAATATAAATATATATTTATAAATTTCAAAGGAATTCCATAACTACTTTTCTAAATTTTGATTTGGACATAAATCAAAATCTACACAACGAAATCCCGATTTTTCTCTTCCATTAGGAAAATATACTTCACCAACTCTGAACGTTTCTTGTTTCACAGAAATCCGATTTAAAACAAATCATGTACATTCAGTCGAAGTTCAAATCGCCAAAATTACAAACTGCAGCGCCATTTCGAGCTCGATTTTAATTATAATATAATTATACATTCAACTGTCATTTAAATAATATATTCGTTATTCTAATTCAATTCCAAACTGGATTAAATATCACAGATGATCCAATTCACACTATTTGGTGAATTCCACTATTTCTGACTATTCCAGAAATTAAATATATTATCAAATTATTTATTTTAATTAAATAAATTATTTATATACCGTAAAAATACGGGTCGTTACATTCTTCCCCCCTTAAAATAATTTCATCCTCGAAATTGCTAAGGTAGAGAACATACCCTATTGACTAGTGCAAATTTATTTGTTTACTTATTAACTTCAGTTTTAACTAAACCAATTTGATTTCAATTAATTATTAATTTATTTTGATTAACGAAAATTTTCTAAAATTCTGATAATTTTCTAACACCTGAAATTTTTGAAAAATTTCGCCAGCACCTCCTTTGTACCGGTCAATAGTTCAAACCCCAACTCGTCTCTCTAGGCCTTCTCCAATCCGTAAAAAATCAAACAGCCAAGCGACTTGCCAAATCGGCCCATAAATCACCAAATCCATAAAAATGAACATGTACCTTTTTGTCGAGCATATCATTAAATCCTTTTATTCTATTGCCAATTCAGCATATACCAAAGTCATCCAAATCAATCTCCAATTATCTGTTCTCAAATCCAATCATCCTATTTTCAAACCAAATCTCATTCTCAATCTCAAATTTCGTTACCAATTTCAACTCTTATTTACCCGTCCAGTATATTTAAACAAATTCATAACGCACAAATCCAAATTTATTCGATATCGTTCTATTTCAATTCAATTTCTAGTTAATTGGTTTCAATTCAATTCCAGCTTGTTTTTCACAAATTTCAATTTAATTTGTTTTTGTTCAAACAATCTCTCCTGGGAGTTTTTAAACAGTTTATCTCTTTCAAAAATCAAATATTCCTTTCCAGGATTCAAAACAACTTGTTTTTTGAAACAATTCAACACAAAATCTTTTGTAGTAATCCGTCACTTACAACTTGAAAATGAACACTGATGATGTGGCTAGCATCATCAGAGTTATTTCCCAGATGTCGAAGTGAGTTCAATACTATATCACTTTTCAAAATCATATTTAACCATTTCCATTTTGAAATTCATTTCAAAATATCATTTACAATGCTTTAAAGCAATTTAAAATCTCCCAGGATTTTAAAATCCACATATATTTAATCCAAATCCACTTACAAACACTCCTTCAACCTTTAGGAATTTTAATTCCAATTCTGATTTTAAATTCAGATTTAATTCATCTGATTCCATATATTACACTTATATGAATTCTAATTAGTTATATTTAACCATTTCACCTTTTATAATCTCATTTGATTATAATAACAACCAACACATCCAACATACTATAATATTTCCAATATTAATCATTCGTTTATATCAAAATATAGTTTGGGTAAAATTATTTCATTTACCCTCTTTCAACACATACTGTGTCGGCTTATCGTACTTGAGTGTTTAGAAACCCTATCGATACAGTGGATCAAACTGATCGACCAGGACTCATAAACAACTCAACCAATAAATCCACACAATATAAAACAATTTTTTTATAAAATCTACAAATACGTTCACTCGTATATGTACACTCAACTCAATCTAAGGTATTACTAACCCCATCTCTACTGAGTCACGCCACAGAGCCAAGGTAATTACTTAACATTAAGCTCTGATACCACTGTAACAAACTGGGAATTTGGTAGGCTTTTCAACCATCCCTCATCCCCCAAGGCAGAGGGCTAACCTCCCCCCATTGCTTAAAATGGTACCTCAGAACTGCTTTTACAGCCAGTCCCGCGACTCGACCAACCCACATTGTCGGGAGACATAGGGGTATGAGTCTCCCGTTCGCCACCTAACGCGAAGTGAGAACCCCCTATCATCCGTACCAATTAAGCAACCAGCTCTGATACCACTGTAACGAACTGGGATTTTCGACTCCGAAAATCAACACAAAACTACCATGTTGACAATTCAGACATAAAAAATACCTGATCATTAATAGAAAGAAAATAGAGGGTGGGAATAGATAAGATAGAAAATTAGAATAGAAGAAGAAGATCACCACAGCATAGAATCAAAGAAATACGAATCTCACAGCGGAATGAATAAAATATAATATATAACATAACTTTGCAGTCTATCAATATATATATATAATAACATTATCAGAGTACAACACTTACACACAGCGGAAATAACAATAGTTATATAGTCCAGAAGCCTCCTACTTCAAGCTCCTCCAAGTATATCTGTAAAGACCTGAACTACTTGACTGCCCATACAAATTTGGACACCCAAGAGTTTAGGGAAAACAAAACAAAATAAACTCTGGGTCAGTCATGGGACTGGTGTGAGTAAACTCAAATAATTTGGTTTAACTTTTCAAAATCCTTTTCAAAAGAAAAGGTAATTGTAAGACCGATCCACACATAAACACGGACGGTTTTTACCTTATGATAACCCAAAACACTTTCAAAATCAATACTTTTCCGATATTATAATAGTGTCTAATCACAAGTAATTTCAATCTAGCAGAACACTTGCATCTCACGTTCCACATATATAGAATACAAACAAAACCACGGGCGCTTATTGGAGATTGGATTCCAACTATGACAAGCTATGGGACCACCTGCCGATAGTGTATCTCTAGAGGTGAATACACTAGGTTCAACAAGAACGTCTTGCAACCCGGCCCACACATGACCGACCACTCATTTCGCTTGAGTGTATCGAATGTATACCACCAACGGTTGGGAGCTACCCACCGTTTCCCGAAAAGGGACAACGTCGATAATAGATAAAAGAATGAAATGGATTTTCTCGAGATAGGTGATATACACCCTAATGGGAGCGACCCACTTAGCCATGCTGCCTGCCCAATTTCTTTCATTTCCCGGTTGATGAGGCTTGAGGTCATTACGTATCTTTTGGAACACCTGACCACCATTTACTTTGAATGCCACATCATCATACCCGCTAAATCACAAATTGATTTCCCCAAAAATACCATGGGTATAAGCTAAGAGAAAAGAATTCCTCCACCAGCAAACATAAGTATGTTTGGAGAGATCAACGTACGCGATTCGTTAGATATACTCTGTTAGATATTCATCCATTCACGTTGTTCTGGGCTTGGACAAACCGAAGGCACTATTCTGTAAACCGGATAACCCTTGCATAACTCCATCTTCAATGAGTTTCATCATATTTGATCGCAACGCTAACGTCCATACAGAGTGGGTTTCAGATAATGAATTTGATCCTGGTCTCTCCGTATTGACGACGGAAAAATGGTCAAAACTTCGATAGTTGGTGATTTAGTTATCAAAGAAAAATAGGTGTACAACCAACGATCTTATTTCCAGATAGAAATTTGATCGATCAATCATCAATCAACATTAATCTCTTTTAATTTAATTTATCATTAATTTATTCATTTCCCATTTCTATCTATTTGTAAATTCTTATTTCTAGATTTAGAAAATATACTTTATCGATCATTGGACACATTTCCGTATTTGCTCCATTCCTTATTTTCTATATTAAAAAACATTTCTAATTCTTATTTGGAAACCATTTCCAAAACTCCTTCATTTGATTTAAACAGATGTTTAAATAAAACATCACTAAGCCAATTCAAACCATTACACACATTAACTAAATTCACTTAATCAACCTTCACTATCGAACCTTACCCATCCCTGAGTTAAAAACGAAGTCAATCAAGTTGGGGTATAATTACCTCTTAGACCTTAACTTCACAACAATTCTAACCTCGAAATAGACAAGGTTCACTTTCTTAAATCTTTAACAACTTCCTTACGTAACTCGGATTTTATTTATGAATCCACTTCTTTATTTTAAGACATTGATTATAACTATAGCGTTATAATCCCTTATCTTAAATATCTAACTTCAAAATATAACTTCTATTCCATAATTTAACTAAATAACTAAATAGACAATTTATGAAGAAATAATTAAATCTTGATTAAAAACGGAAAGTGTATTTTCCCGAATTCGATGTAATCGAATTTCAACGTATAATGTAAGAACCCGTAACTTCCCCGGTAAGGAAAGAGCGGATACTTTGAGAACAACACACAAAAGAACGCAGACAGAAGAACATTTCATTGTATATTACAATAATTCCATCAGAATACAAGAATATACAGAGTATGAATAAATATTACACAGAAAATATCAGAGATTTAAATTACATTTAAATACATCGCAGCGGAAAAATAATACAATACACAACTGAAAGTAATACACGGATACAGAGCTTTCCGAGTATCGTTCCAGCTGTGAACCAGGATCTTGTGAATATAAATCTGCAAAACCAAAACTACTAGCTACCCGTGTCAAAATAAGGGCACCCAGAGTTTAGGTTAAAACAATAAACTCCAGGTCAGTCATGTGACTGGTGTGAGAACTAAAACAGTTATTAATCTTTATTTCAAATTTAGGTAAATCAAGGGACCACGCCGTATAACACGGAACGGGTATCCTCCCAAGAACACCAGTGCATAAAACAACAGCGAAATGCTAAATAAAGAACAATGAAGCTATTATAAGACCCAGGTCCCATCACACAATGCATCACAAACCGAAGGATAGGGTTTTACCTTATAATAGCCAAAGAATGCTTGATACACTAAATTTCATCTTTTATTATTACTATAAGTGTACAGTGCCAAAACAATTTCAATCATAAGTATCAATCATAGATGGCATGAGCGCCCCATCCCACTATGTCACCATATATAGGATTACAACTAAAATCGAAACGTCACGGATTGGAAGTTGGATTTCCATCTGTGAACTGAGGCAAGGGATCGTCCTCTACCGAATTCGAGACAATCTAGCCCATGTCTCAGGGACAGAACGCATCGACCCTTGGATCTTCAGGGCCGGTCCACCGATGTGGATTAGACGAAATCCTGAACACTACGTCTCCCCGCCCTATGGGGCGTAAATGAGCCAACGAATGACTCCATCGGTTCGAGAACGACCGATATATCCGAGGCGCCTCGCAACAGCAACAACCACATAAGTCAAACTCGTCAGGGCGTGTAAAACCACTGACTCCACTTCTAGCTAGAAGGAAACGCATGCCCTCCCTGTAGTCCTCTCCCGTTTTTGGTTCACAACCGGGGTGTGAGGCTCGCGAATTAATGCTACACAAAGTTGTGCCACACAGGTTGTGCTTTGATCATCAACCACAAGAGTCTGCTTTTCAACAGAAGCCTTGATCATTTGCATCTTAGCATGCCACACAGGCAAACCACTCCATGCAACCGATATCCATCAATTACACAGAATGATATCCAATGTCAGACACACAGTCCATTTACAAGTCCGTTCTGGGTCTGAACGAAACTGGAGGCACCTTGTACCTCGCTTATCCATCGATCTCCAAGTACATCTGACAACCACTAACTGATTCCCTCCTCTTGGGTGTACGACCCAATAAAGATCATCAGTAATTATCCAAACGACGTGAAGACCTCCGATCTTCAACCATTGTCTTCATCCTCGACACCACGTCGAATAAGTTATTCAGAATGGGATAAACCCGGTCTTTCCGAATAACTCGCGTATATAATAAACAAACACAAACACAACATACGCCTCATTCCAATTCATCAGTCACTAACCGTAAATTAGTAAGGGAACAATTCCCCAAATATTAACCCCGAAGGCCGAAACCAACATCAGATCAATACCCAGGAAACCATTCATCTTAACTAATCTTCAGTTAGTTGCTAAATTTCACATTCTTAGGGATAGGTCCCCATTAATTTTATCAAAGATAAATTCTTTTAAATTTATTCTTTAATCTTCCTTTGAATATCACTTCAAACTAGTCGGGATTAGCGAACCACACCGAAGTAATTATTTGTTTTATTTCGCAATCCCAACCTATTCATCCCATGAAGTAAAACTGGTAATACTTCATATCTAACACCACGGTGTTATCGGTAAATTCAATTACCATTTCACATTCAGATCTAATTAAAGATTTAACTATCGCCTAGAGCAAAACTGGTGATCCTCCATTCTCGATCTTTTCAATCTAATTAAAGATTCATTAAAACTCCACTTAGTTTTAATCTTTAACTGGGTTAAATAATCAATGTCATTTAAAACACGATTCACTATAAACCCAAAATCACATTTCATTAATTATCGGGTTAAAGAACAAGTGTTATTTAAAACACCGTTCACGATAAACCCAAAAATCAATTCAAATTCAATTCCAATTAAATTCCATTTAATTGGTGCACTTCATTAGATCTAAATAAAAAGATTTAATCCTTTTCTCAACTGGGCTTAAGAACAGTGTTAATGAAGACACCATTCACGACAAACCCAAATCACATTTGATATTAAATACAAGGCTCTGAATAGAAAATATATCGGCTTATATTCAATATCAAATTCTACGACCAACAAATATCATATTGGAAATAACGATATAAAAATATCCTTCAAATTCCCATAACAATATCTGTGTCATCAAGAAATCCAACATCGAAATATTCTGAAGACAATTTCGATTCAAATCCATTCCAATTCACTTATTGGAAATTCTGGTTATTTTCAATACCATTTCAAATCCAATTTATTTATTTTAAAAATAAATAAATTATTATTCTAGTTCAAATTTAGTTCATTTCGATAAAAATCTATTTTTATCCTTTCAAATATGGAGTTTTTCATCCCAATTCTTCACAAATTATCTCTTATGGTTTTACACAAATTATTGGTATTTTTAATAATTTTATCAAGGCCCGTACAGTCGATTTCCATCAACGGCCATCGAACTGCACTTACAGCGACCTTTTCCAAATTTGATTTGGACATAATTCCAAATCCAACCATTAGATTTCTAATTTCTAATATTCGTTAGAAAACTCTTTTCGATACGAACCCAACGATTCCGGTTTTAGGAGAATCCGATGGTCGGACCTCCCGCAATATCCATTCAAAGTCAATGGTCGAAATTCACGAACTACCGCAGCGCGGTGCGCTCTATTCAGGCCATTATATTATATATATAATATATATAACATATACATCATCGATTTCCTTTTAAAACGTATTTTATAAATTGTTTTAATTTTTTTTTTGAAACGATTTCAACTTCATTTTCAAATTCAAATCAAGATTGAATTTTTCTATATAAATTCGTTTTAAATTCATCTCAAATTGATTTCAATTTAAATCGATTTTTAATTCAGTTTCAGTTCGTTTTCAATTCTATTCAATTTCAATTCGAATTCATTTCTATTCAATTTCAATTCGAATTCATTTTCAATTCGAATCCAATTATATTCAATTTCAATTCGAATTCATTTCAAATAGATTTCCATTCAATTTCAATTAGATTTGAATTAATTTTCAAAATTTTCGATTTTGAAATCACTTTTTAATATTCATTATAGAAACGAATATAATCGATATAAATATCGTTTGCGTCAAAATGGCGTCAATCTAATCAACACGGCTTCATATATTTCTATTTTCAAATATTCTATTTCAAATATTTTATTTCAAATATTTCTTTTCAAATATTTCTTTTCAAAACTGGAATGCGGCCCTATCAATTACCATGCATTTTATTTCTATGGATTTCCATACAACGCATGTATATGTCAACAATGACAAATAATCAACCATCATCCAAAGTGCATTCTACACTGTATAAGCATCAAATATAAAAATTCAACGCTTATAACAGCCTGTCAATCAATCGATCGACATACAACTAATTATTGGGATTAGTGTATGTCATATATCACCCCAATACCCGTGTGGGGTTTTCAAACAATCAAACACAGATTTTATTTGTGCAGTTGGGCGATGTGTAAAATTTATCGTCCCAATCAATATCAGTCAAATGTGTGTATATAAACAAATCGTCCGATTTGTTTATTTTTATTTCATTTTAAATACACGTTAAAAATTCTATTTTTAACTATAAAATATTTTAATTATATAAATATTTTATTTCATTTAACATCACATCACACAATCAACTACACAGCAAAATCAAACAAACAAGCATACAAGCCGTCCATGGTCTGTGGACGACGGGTGTCGGGTGCTACTAAACACCATCTGCATCCTAGTATATATTTTAACTAGAAATAAATTTAAAAGTGAGGAGTTCTCACCAAAAGCTAAACCAAACGCCACGACTCTTCATATGTAGGAAATCTTTGCCTTGCTCGTCTTTTGTCACTTTCGTCGTCCGCATTCGCTACATATATAAAAATCACATTTTTATATTCTCTATTATATAAAAATCACATTTTTTTTATATCGCTACCCCTATATAGGAATTATATTTCTGAAATGATGTTTATTTAGAAAAGATTTTATTTTTACCGCTCTTTACGTAAGAAAGATTATATTTTTACATCGCTGCTTTATATATATAAATCATATCTTTACTATCCTAAAAATTACTTCTTTTCAATGTTAAAAATCTAATCTTTCTTATGTTAAAAATTTCGACTTTCTTAGGTTAAAAATCTTAACTTTATCTAAACAAAAATCTCACCTTTGTCATATTATCGTCGTATATTCACCTTATCAAAAATTAAATCTTTTTACAATGCTCTAGATTAAAAATCTTCATTATTAGCTACACTTAATAAATAAAAAAACTAAGTGATTAAATTAGTGAATTACCTTAAATTTCGTCGCCCGTCGGAGAGGGGGGAGGGGTTCATCGGAACAGTGGTCGGAGGTGATTCAATGGAGGGGCGGCGGCCTGCATTCGCGGGTTTGGGTAGAGGCGTCGGGTCTTTGGGGCTGTCGGGGAGTTTGTGGGTCGATTTAGAAGAGAAGAGGAGGGAGGGTTTGCTCGCTGGCGGGGTGGGGTGCTCAGGGGGTGCGCAGGTGGGGCGCTGATCCACCAGTGGCGACGGTGGGGCTGCAGCGTCGGTTTGGGGGACTCGGGGATTGGAGAAAGGAGGAGAGGCGAGTAGAGAGGCCGACGTCAGCTACTAAGGAGGGGAGGGGCCCCAGCGTCTCCGGCGACTATGGTGGAGGCGCCCACGAGGGCGACGACGACGGGATCTGGGGGTCTGGGCACAACGGGTTTATGGGTTTTCTTCTTTTTAATTTCCGATCTGGAAAACTAACGGGGGGAAGGGTTGACCAAGGGATTGGAGAATAAGGCTTGGCCCATTAAATATTTTATATTATTTAAAATTAAAAAAGCAACTATTTATTTCGAACTCGAAATCAAGCCCACCGACTGTCGTCCCTAGCTAATTGCCCTCATCCCGAATGCAACGGGATATGTTTCGTAAGCTAGTTTGTCCGTTTCGATTTGTTTTCGTCAAAATCAGAATATAACTCTATATATCGAATTTGAACGCACATTTCAATTTACCAGGGCCACATACGGATTCTAAAAATTCCCGAAAAATATTTTCTAGCTTCGTATTGACGATACGATCCTAACAAAACTAATTTCGTCAAATTCTGAGACCATTTGAAAAATGGCCTGTTTCCAGTCGATTAAATTTAACTAAAACTGGTCAAACGCGTTTTCCTTTGTCGCGCTCACATATTGATTCGAAAAATTATGAAATTTGAAACCTAGCAATAACTTGACATCATGGATCCAACAAAAGTGGTTTCGTCGAAATCCGAGGTCGTCTGCAAAATGGCCATTTTTAAGGGCCGAAATTCCATAGCGACTATTCTGAATTTTCAACTGGACATATCTTTTGATTCCCGCTATGAAATTTTGATTTTTCAGATTCGTTGGAAAGATATCCTCAATTAGATTCAAATATTTTTGGCTTTGTTAAAATCTGGTTTATTTTGCACCGGGTACATTTATTTGAATTTTAAAATCGAATTATCGAACAACCGCGCCATTTTCAATTTCTTTTATATATATAAATAAATATTTATATTCTAACGACGATATATATAATATATACGTACGAATTCTATTCAAAATAAATTTCTCGTCGTTATTATTTAAAATAATTCATTTTAAATAATCAAAATTCACTAAAATTGCCAAAATAAAATTTTTAAATTGGCACAGATATCCGGGTTATTACATATAACCCTCTTTCGAATAATCTCTATTCGATATATCCTTTCGAATAAACTATATTCGATAACTCTTTCTTCGAATAACTATATTCGATAATCTCTCATCGGAAAACCATATTTGATAATCTCTCTTCAAATAATTTACATTCAATTAACTCTCTTCGAATGATTTACATTCAATTAACTTTCTTCGAATGGTTTAATTCGATTAACTCACTTCGAATGATTTACATTCGATTAACTCTCTTCGAATGATTTACATTCGATTAACTCTCTTTGAACGATTTACATTCGATTAACTCTCTTCAAACGATTTACATTCGATTAACTCTCTTCGAACGATTTACATTCGATTAACTCTCTTCGAACGATTTACATTCGATTAACTCTCTTCGAATGATTTACATTCGATTAATTTCCTTTATTTCTATTCGAATAAACTATTTCGAACAACTCCTTTAATTTTATTCGAATAAACTATTTCGAATAACTCCTTTAATTTTATTCGAATAAACTATTTCGAATAACTCCTTTGGATTAACTCGGTTTGATTAACTCATCTTGACTGACTCAACTTGACTAACTTAACTTGATTAACTTACTTATTTAACTCGTATCGAATAACTAATATTCAAATAACTATGTCTGTTTTAACTTTAATTCAATTGGCTAATATTCGATCCAACTCCATTCGCTTGACTCTAGATCGCAGCGATCACAATGGTTACACATGATTCCCTCAGGAAACATCCGACCGCCGTAGGCTATCGGCAGCCCTGTGAATTGCGCTAGCAGTCGTACGAAATGGCAATTCATCCGGAATAACTATGTTTGACTATCTCTATCTCAAATAACTATATTCGATCAATTCTAATTGAATAACTAATTTTTAATTAATCCCAATCCGATTAACTATGTTCAATTTACCCTATCTGGTTAACTCTTACTGGTTAACTCTATCTAATTAACTCTATCTGGTTAACTCTAATCGATTAACTCTAACTCTAATCGATTAATTCTAATTGATTAACTTTAATCAATTCCTCTATTCGAATAACTAATATTCGATTATCTCTCTTTCATTTTGATTAACACATTTTGATTAACTCCTTTGATTAACTCTACGTCCATATTCAGTTTCAATTATCGATGTTGAAATCGATTCTTACTTATCTATATAAGTCCCGACTTATATATTCTATTTATCCAAAGATAAACATTTTATTTAATTTAGAAAATATTATTTATAAATTTATCTTCTCAATCTATCGGTTAGAATCGATTCAATTTAAAATCTTTGCTTTAAATCCATATCATGTTATACTCGTGTGCGAAGCACGGGTCTAAAACTTCCACATATAAAATTCTCTTTTATATTATTCTATTCACCTTTCAAGTATTTCCTTTTTATGATATCTTATTTATTTTCTAAATAAATATTCCCTTTTTCTTCTTTCTATTTATTTAACAAATAAACATTCCTATTTAAATCTATTTATTTTCTAAATTAACATTTCCTTTTTATAAAATATTTTGATTTTATAAATAATTCTTTTTCAATATAACATTGAAAATTTTCTTTTTAACATTCCAGCACTCCTTATGGTATTTAATGTACCATATAACAATGATCGGTATCATTCCAACACATAAAATCAACAACATATTTTGTATCACATCATATAACACAATATATGAAAAACATTAAAATAAATGTTGAGGAATCCAGTTAGACCCCTCCGACCTATTTCCCTGCATCCACAGATGTTAATCACATGAATAACACGAATATGAAATATACTGATAAACAAAATTAATATTCGATTACCGATTTATATATATAACGTTATCTATACTTTCAACCAATTAACTAGCAATACAACCAAACAGTCAACACACAACAAACAACCATCATTTATAGATTCTAAAAAATATTTTATAAAAATATAAATTGAGGAGAGTTAGTGAGATTTACTCACCTTAAACGGTTATCGTTAAATAATGATAATTGGTCATTGATTTGATCAAGGCATTTAATTTCACCATAAATCCAAACGAGCTTCAATTCGCTCCCGGTCAGTTCATGGTGGAGTCCTCGTCCATACGATCCCAACGGATCTGACCGTTCGAAATTCTAATATAGTATGCTCAAGTTATTACGATTTCAAGTTATACACTATTTAACTCATATTAAACTAAATTTAAATAAATAATTTTAACCTTAACTCACATTTTCCTTATTCCCGTGTTTAGGCTAATCCACTTCTTCTTGAATGAAACTGGGAAAACACGCTCCTGCTTCACTCGCCATTTTTCCCGTTTCAAACCCAACGTTCTCCTCTCATAATTCACTAAAAATCAAGAGACCTTCACCATTACCTTTCCTTTCAAGTTCCGCATCTCCTCATACCTGAAACAATGAACTCGAGCTCACGCCCAAAAATCCCGATCTCCAGTACTTCGCACCACCGTCAGCACCAAGTGCGACACCCACAAATTCCAGAAAATCCCAAAAATTCAAACAAGCTGTTAAATCACTCTCTGATCCCAAATACGATACCCTTTTCGTGATTTGATGCTCGACCATCTCCGAAAATTAAGCCCTAGCCTCGCATTCGAAAAGACAACGTTTGCAACTCAATGTCGAGTTCAACAAAAACGCTACTGCATCGAAGAGCTTTGAGAAATGAACATGAATATCCGTGTTACAGGATTTATTGTTTTTATTTTGATTTTCCTTTGATTTCTCAAAGTCACGATTGTGGAGGAAGAATTTCTGGCGGCTCGTATTTTGTGTTTTGACCTGAAGAATGGAGAATTCAGGGTTAAGAGGAAGTTAGTGTATTTATAGAATAGAAATATTATTATTTTTTATTCGAGTTTTATATAACTATTGATGTTATCGCTGCTTATATTTGTGTTTAAAAATCCCTGTGATCACAAACAATACCCAAAAATCACGAAACTGGCCACATGCAGCTATAGTTCGACATTGCGGACCCAACGAAACTGGTTTCGTCGAATTCTGACTTCGTTTTCTCACACAGCGTATTTTTAACCGTCAAAATACTGACTGTTTTTCACATTAAAATTTCGCACGGCCATATACTGACTTCAAAAACCACGAAAATTGAAATCTAACAATAATTCGACATTACGAATCCAACAAAATTGTTTTCGTCGAATTTGGAGGTCGTTTGAAAAACTGACTATTTTTAAAGCTCTAAATAACACATTAAAATATATAAATATATTTAAAAATAATTAAATTAAATATTTAAAAATAAATATTATCGTATATATTCACAATAGAATATCATACAGCTCCACTGGGATTTACAATTCGATATTTCAAGATTCCCAGTTGAATCAATATTCAATTTATATTGAAAAAGAACCCTTTTATAATATAAATAATATTTATAAATTTCAAAGGAATTCCATAGCTACTTTTCTAAATTTTGATTTGGACATAAATCAAAATCTACACAACGAAATCCCGATTTTTCTCTTCCATTAGAAAAATATACTTCACCAACTCCGAACGTTTCTTGTTTCACAGAAATCCGATTTAAAACGAATCATGTACATTCAGTTAAAGTTCAAATCGCCAAATTACAAACGGCAGCGCCATTTCGAGCTCGATTTTAATTATAATATAATTATACATTCAACTGCCATTAAAATAATATATTCGTTATTCTAATTCAATTCCAAAACTGGATTAAATATCACAGATGATCCAATTCACACCATTTTGTGAATTCCACTATTTCTGAATATTTCAGAAATTAAATATATTATAATATTATTTATTTTAATTAAATATTCAATATTATTAAATTCTGGTCATTTTAAATAACCAAACCATTATTTTAATAACTAATTAAATTATTTATATACCGTAAAAATACGGGTCGTTACAAATGGACTCCATACTTTGGGTTGTTGACCAATTTTATTATTAATACAATCTTTCTAACTTATGTATTCAACTTTCTCAATCGAGTTTGCATTGTTGCAACATCTTCAGATTCCATTTATTCAGCTATCTTTGCCATGGTATATGTTGTCCTATCATTTCGCTTGTGATTAGTAACACTGCTTTATATAGAAGTAGGTATAATTGACAAATTTGCAAATATCTTTTGTTCAAACCTATAAAAAGTCTTGAAATCAAATAAAATCCAGTAAATGTACTCAATCTGCTTCCATTCCAAGAATGTTGCTCTTGACCCAACTTGTCTCCAACTCAATGCATCAACGACTGCATTTCCTTTTCCTGAAGTACAGGAAATACTAGGATCATAAGAGGCTAATAAATTCAACCACTATTGTTATCAAAGATTGAGTTCTTTCTAAGAGAAAATTTGCCTTTTTTGGGTAAAGCTGGCCGGTTTTTATAGTGATCGCAAACAGTTATTATTGATTAGAAATATTACAAGACACTGGCAAATTGCCAATCTATTACATTTGATTTTTAAGGTAGACCGTCCACCACAAACAGTTTTATAATGGGTCAACCACTAAACTAAACAAGTTTACAGATTTGGAGCTAGACTAACTTATCTAGACTACAAGATAATATACCCCACAAAAGGAGTGACATTACACGAGCAAACAATATATTAACTTTCCATTACAAGAGTTCGTCACTTAGTGTTGCCGCAGCAAACAAGCTCCACAGCACCAGAAAAATTGCATAGTAGAATCCCTTAAAGCAAGAATATGCACTAAGCCTAACCATTTTGAACCAGCAAAAGCAAAGCAGTAGCATGTTGTACCTATAGGTTCACCTATAGGACTTCCAAGGAAACACTCCCCAACCATCCAATGTAAACATCATCAAACCTGCAGATATGACAAGCATCTTCGAATTTTGGACACTAAGTAGAGCAGGAGAGTGGGAAGAGCATACTTAGAACTTGATAAAAGGCATATGACCATGGTGCTAACTCAACATAGAGCACATCGGTAAATTACCTAAACAGAGCTCACATAAGCCGGCTAAGAATCCAGGCACCTAGGGACAGAAAGCCCGGTTGCAAAAAAAAGCAAGAAAACCAAAGACCACCGTAGCATATGGCTTTCACTGTGGTCCATGTTTAGATAGGGGATAGCAGCCTTAAATGAACACCAAGTCCCCGACATCGCAGGCTACCAAAACAACCCCAATACATTGTCCTGCAATAAACACAAATGCAAGAAAATTAACCTAAAAACTCAAGTCGATACACCTAACCCAAGAACACCCAACTACCTGTACAATATACACTAGCAACACTCCAAGAAAACCCGTCTCCCTTACCAGAACCATGAACACAACAAAACCATCAAATGTTGAGCAAGCTTATACCTTAAGAAGGAAAGTGGCAAGAAGCCAGAAGCAATGAGCGAAATTGAGGGAGAGGCTTCGAAAAAGTCGTGAACGGGTAGCTGATGTGGTTGTAACAAAAGGTAGATGTCTTAGAGAGGGAACATAGTAGTCTTCGAACTCAGGATCTCGATTTGAGATGCAACAGAAACAGATCTGAAGAGAAGGGGATGAAGGAAGCGCACGCCGCCTGATCATCAAAATGATGAAAACTAGGTTTAAGGATGATGGAAACGAAAGACAATGAAATGGAGAATATAAGAGATAAATTAGAAATGAGTAGGAAGAAGGTTAAAAGGCGAAGAAGTTAAAGGCGGTTGGAGAGGGAAATCTAGTCCTCATTAAAGAGAATAAGAACAATGTGAAATATGAGTAAATGCCTTAATGATTTATTGTCCATAAACAACTCAAATCTCCCTTCTAGTAGACAAGGTCTACACATTTTTAGAGCAAAAACTATCATCACTAGTTCCAAATCATGAGTTTGATAGTTCTTTTTGTGCAGCTTTAAGTATCAGTTAGCATAAGCAAGAAATTTTCCTTTTTGTATCAACAATGCATCCATTCGAACACCTCAACAATTGGTGTATATTGTCAACTTTTTATTTCTACTTGGAACGATTAACAATGCACTTGTCAAACTAACCTTTACAATAATATGCATGCTCGCATCTAGCATCCCATATAAAAGCCTAATTATTCTTCTTTAGCTTGTTAAATGGTGCGACCACCTTTGAGAAGCCCTTTATAAAGCATGTATAATATCCACCAAGTGTTAGGAAACTCCTCATAACCATAACATTATTAGGCTACCTTCAATCTTGCATTGTTGCCACTTTTGCAGGATCCACTATTATGCCAAATCCACTAACGAGTGATTCAAGAATGGATGTTCATTGGTTTACATGATCTAACTATCACTGAATTTTGGGAATGAAATTCTTAAAGGGTGGAGACTGTAACACTCTAAATTTTTTAGGCAATTATTTAATGTAAGTTTGAAGAATTAAATTTAGAAACTTAAAAATTAAATATTTTATACATGTTGGAATTTAGCCATGAAACTTTTACCATTGTGTTCATGGCCATTTTCTAACGAATTTTCACATATAATATTTTCTGATCGGAATTCAAACGGAAAAGTGATGATCATTTGAAGTCTTAACATGGAGAATAATTATATATCTATATTTCTATGAATGTATATACATATAAAACCTTAGTCAATTATATGTGGCTAAAATTTGAAATTAAAAGACTAATAAATATGTAACATAAAAAAAAGGTTAAATTGTTAACATAGTTAATTAAATAAGAATAAATGATGTGTAGTGTATTTGATTAACACGTAATGGAAATTACTATCAAGGGAAGTTTATAAGAAGAGTTAATTGGAACAGTTTATGTATAATATATGCATACACACATGTTTGAATTCAAATTTTAGAACATTAATGAAATCTATAATGTACCTTTTTAGTAAAAGAAACAAATCAACTAAGAGTGGATTTGTAATTAATAAAAACTAATACATTACAAATTAGTAAAGAGATTAAAGAAAAGGAAAGAAATTAAAACTACGTTGTAGTAATCATTAATGCATACTATAAACATACAAAAGTGCAATTAAGAAAAATAGGCTTAACATGCCTGTTGTGCAGTAAATGGCCCGCTATTATCCCCTCATATCTCCGCTATATCGCATAGCAGATTTCTACCGCTACGTTATTTCCAAATAGTCTCTCATTATTTCGGATATATTCTTTTAATTCCTCTATATCTTATATAAAAGAAATGAATTTAAAAATGACATTTATATATTATAAAATTTATAAAATTAATTTTTTAATATACTTTTTTTAAATATATTTATCATAACAGAAAACACTATAATATTCTATTGAATTTAGTCAAGCTAAATATAATTTTACATTTATTTGCATATGATTTTATTTAAAATTAATAGTGTACTAATTATAATTAAGTTAAATGCTAATTTTCCATTTATTTATCTTTTATATATTTGAAAAAACACTAAACACAAGGTTTATATGCTATTTTGGGCTAGTTTGTTATTTCCTTACTTTATCCCCGCTATAATTGTTTACACTTTCACCTCGTTGGATTTGTTGAGTGCTTTAACTGCACAACGTGCATGTATAAGTATATATTTATATGTATATGTTTACATATGTATAAGAATTGAAATTTAAAGTGCATTTGAAATTGAAATTCAAGCGTCCATTAAATAGAAAGGAAACTAATATAATAAGAGTGTTAAATAAAATTCGATGCAAGAATTGTAACGTTCCGAATAACATTAAAGTAAAATAAAATAACAATAGAGTTAATGTAAATGAAACGTTATACATAAATCGCGGAAAGAAATAATAACTTAACGTTACATAAATAATTAAACGATCCAATAACACTACGCCTTAATAAAGGCATGGACTAAGGTTTTAAACCATGTCTTTAGTGCTAGTTGTACAGTTCTACAGTTGTATATTTAACGTTTCCCATCGTGCGAATGGCACTAACTAGAACCTCTATAAATAGGTGTAATGTCCTGTATTTTACTGTATTATAATCAATTAATTTAATTATATAAATAGTGATTTAGATAATATAATGGGTGTTTACTTAAATTATATGGATTATTTAATTAATTTAAATAATAGAATAATATATTTAATTCAAAAATAATAAAAAATAGTGGAATTCACAATATTGTGTAATTTGGATTATTTAAAATATATAATTCAGTTTAGAGTTGAATTATATTCGCGAATATATTATATAAACGAAGTTTGAACGTATAATTATATTATAATTAAAATCGAGCTTGAAATGGCATGGCAGTTCGTTAATTGGCGATTTGAACCTCAACTGAATATACAGAATCCGTTTTAAGCCGGATTTCTACGAAACAAGAAACGTTAGGAGCTGGTAAAGTATATTTTTCTAATGGAAGAGAAAAATCGGGATTTCATCGTGTAGATTTTGATTTATGTTCAAAGCAAATTCTAGAAAAGTCGCTATGGAATTCCTTTGAAATTTATAAATATATATTTATATTATAAAAGGATTTTAAATATAAATTGAATATCGATATAACTGGGAATTTTGAAATATCGAGTTATAAATCCAATTGAAGCTGTATGATATTCTATTGTGAATATATACGATAATATTTACTTATAAATATTTAATTTAATTATTTTTAAATATATTTATATTTAAAAAGGATTTATTTAGAGCTTTAAAAATAGCCAGTTTTGCAAACGACCTCCGTTTTCGACAAAACTAATTTCTTTGCATCCGGAATATTAAATTATTCCTAGATTTAAGTTTCCGTGATTTTTAGGGTTAGTGTGTGGCCGTACGGATTTTTAATGTGAAAAATAGTTATTATTTTGATGGTTAAAAATACGTTGTGTGAGCAAACGGAGTCGGAATTCGACGAAACTAGTTTCGGGGTCCATAATGTTGAAATGTAGCTACATGCCAGTTTTCGTGATTTTTTGGTATCGTATGTGATTATAGGAATTTTTATTCAACAAATACACATAGCGATTGCTTAAAATAAAATAAAATAATCAAATAAAAAAATATTAAAACCTTTATATAAATACCCAAAACCAACTTAAACCAAATTCCACAGTCAAAACATAATTCCGCCGTCAGTAAATTTCCATGCAACAAGAAAAATCGTGAGTTTGGAAAATTCAGATAAATTTCCATAAATTGGAAACTATACATATATGAAATCCTCGTCCGTTTCTCTTCAATTCTATGTTAATTTTTCTTGGAGCGATGTGTGTTCTGGAACATGAGAAAGTCAGCTGAGCGATAGGGTTCATGTTTTAGCCAAATTTAGGAAGCGTTGATTCGATTCGTTGTTGTTTCTGGATTCGTAGGAGAGTTTAGCATTTGTTAGAGAATTTTGAGGTGTTTCCATTGCAACTGATGTCGATACTTGTACCGGTGGCAATGTGAAATAGACGGAGAACGGATTTGAAATGGGGGTTCGAGTTCGAGAATTTGGGGTCTGGGTGAAGAGGTATTCAAGAGGAGCATCGTGGTGTTTTCAGTTTTTTAATCCATGGAAGAATAGAGGGGGCAATGAAGCTTGATGACGTAGTAATGGTGTATGGAAGGAACATGCATCGCGAGGGATATTTGAGGTAGAAGGAATCACGCTGGCGGGTTCAGTAAATGATGGCCAGATATTTTTATAAGTGAGGCCCAAGTTTTTAAAATAGAAAATCAGTTTAATTTTGTTTTAAATAGTATGATAACTTGTAAAATCCATAACTTCATGATACGATATCAGAATTCTGCGAAACAAGATCCGTCGGGATCATATGGACGGCGGCTACAAAATGGAACAAACTGGGAGTGACTCGGAGCTCGTTACAATTTATAGCAAAATAAATTGTCCATCTGGATCAATTGACAATTTTCGTTATAAAACGATGACCGTCCAATGTGAGTAAAACTCACCAACTCTACCAGTTCATATTTTTATAACGTATATTTAGAATTGAAAAACGATGACTGATTCTGTGTGTTGACTGTTTGGTTGAACTGCTAAGTGATTGGTTGAAAGTATAGATAATGATATATATATATATATATATCGTTAATCAAATATTGATTCTGTTTATCAGAATATTTCATATTGAAATGAAGTTAATGTTAATTATATTGTTTAACATCTGTGGATGTAGGGAAACAGGTCGGATGTAATGTCCCGACTTTTTCGACCATTTGTAAATCATTTTGATGAGTAATTAAAATGAGTTAATTAGTTAAAAATATATACTAAGGAGATTCTTGAAAAAACAAATATACATATGAATGAGCATATGTATATAATCTTATTATTATTATATATATACTTGATAAAATCTTTGATTTAAAAATGTAAAACAAGTATATATTATTTAAAAAGGAATTTCATATAGAAATGAAATACTTCATAGTATTATTTTGCCAAACTAAGGAGTTGAAAACAAAGGACTAGAACATAAACAAAAATAAAGGAGCATGTGCTCATTTAAAAATAAAGGAGGGATTGAAAAACAAAAACACCACCATATGTTGTCTACAACATAAACAAGTCGGCAAGAATATGAATCATATGAAATATTCAAACTAAAGACAAAAAGAAATTTCCAAGAAGAGACAAAAACATTAAATGGAACATACCTTAAATAGTAACACTAGAATTAGCAAATCATTACCTAAATCCTATAGTAAAGATGACATGTGTATTTCCAGCAAAGAAGAAAACAAATGCAAGCATTTGTTTAAGGCTTTAAAAATCCAAAATGGATCCTTGCATTTAATGCAAGTATGGTTCAAGCTTCTAGAAACACTACCTAGGAGCATGTCATTAGCTACAAGCCTAAGTAAGACAAATTTTAAAGTACTTGATCTCCTCATTTCTGGCCGTAGGTATAGATAGAAGAGGGGTGAGGCTATGAGAGTTTACTGTGTGAACATGTGCTCAGAAATTCATATTTAATACATGACTTTACCTATATATACCACTCAAATTCTCTCATACTTTCACACAAACAAACTGAGTTTCCATTCAAAAATCTGAAGTCAAATTGCTGGATCATTTGAGAGCAATTTGGTGAGTGAAACCTTTATAAAATTTTCTGTTTTTTTAAAACACAGTAAACAGATTTGTAAAGTAATGATCTGCCATGTTTTATTTGTAGTCATTGTTTGAAAATATCAGTCAGTAGATCATGGTATAGAATACCTTAAGTTCATCTCCATGTATGGATTCATCGTAAAATATTTATCATAGTATGTGTGTGTGAATGATGGGATGATCACCAGTATTTAATTTCCTGCATATGTTCTGTTAACACAGAATTTGTTCATATATGGCTAAACCCAGGATGATCCATTTGGTTGATGAAAATAGGTAAATCTAGTATAAAAACATCATACAACCAAATCTCGGATCGAAGAAATACTCATTGAAATATATAGGTTCACACACAGGTCACACAGTAAGTTCTCTGTATACACCAAATCAAAGTCGAAAATCAAATGCAACGAAAACCTGTTTTGTTGTTATGAATTGAATTCCCAATAAAAATGATGATTTTTAAAGTAAGAATCACGATTTTTAAGCTTGTACACTTCGAGAATTTTAAACATGAACGGAAATGGTGTTTTGACCAAATTCCGATCACCGGAGAAGTGAGGGGTCAGGCGATCGTGAGGGAAGGAGCATCGGAGACCAGGTGATCAGGGAAAAATGTAATCAGATTTTTCTAATGCATAGATTTTGTAAACGAATTGGATTTAGGGTTTTTTGGGTGTAAATGGGTTCATCGATTTAGAGGCGACGAACGGGGTCCACGGTGGTGCGAGTTGGCCGAGGGTGGACGTGGAGTGACGTTGGGTCTTGGGGAAGATGGTGGCAGTGGTGCGAGGCGCTCCGGTGGTCGGAGGTGATGGGGCGGGCTCGGTTTTGGTGGAGTACTTTTACTATTGCGAACTGGAAAAAGATGCGGAGCATCGATTTTGAGGAGGAGGTGATGTTCGGAGGTGGTGACTGGTCGGTTGGGGTCAGTGGAGGAAGTGGAGTTTGTGGGCATCGGTGCGGTGGCCCCTCATGTCGTCGTGGTGGCGTGCATGTGCACGGTGCACCACCGTGTACTGTGAAATTGGACGAAGTACCAAGGCTGGTACTTGGCAAATGCCAAGACCAGTGCCTTGGCATTTTGCCAAGACCTGGTACTTGGAAAATTGCCAAGTCCAGGCACTTTGGCAAAATGCCAAGGGCTTGGCACCAAGTGCTGGGCACTTGCCAAGTGTTTGGCACTTCGGCGAAATGCCAAGTGTTGACACTTTGGCAGTGCCAAGTTCTGGTACTTTGGCACTACCAGAGTCCAGTTCTGGCACTTGAAAAATCCGGTACTCTGGCAGTGCCAAAGTCCGGTGTTCTTCGTCAAGTGAATACGAGACTTTTAAATTTAAATATAATTTAAAAATATAAATAAAGTAAATAAATAAATTAATGAAATAAATAAGTAGTTTTATTTAATTAAGCAGACGACAAGCGAGAAGTCGAAACTGAGATTTCGAACCAACGAGTTCGACAGTGAAAGATCAACCAAGTTTGAAATATAAATTAGACGGGAATAAATAATTTAAATAAATTATTTGAATTATTTATAAAGTGAATAATCATTAAAGGATAAGAACAAAAGGACAAATAGCTCAAACATCATTTGAACAAAAAGGAAGAATACACCGTGTGCGGAGCACGGGAAATTTCCAAAGGATGAACATAACACTGTCAAAAACCATATACTCCCCAACTGATTATATAAAAGGTAAACTGACGATGCTAATGCAAGCCAAATAAGCAAACACTGTTTGAAAAATTTATATTTCATCTGAAATGGAGTGATACTCCTGATGCCATTGATAAACATCTATCGACTGTAAAAGATTTCGTACATCGTTCGAAGAGTCCGGAATAAACAAATTCCACTTCGATTCGAAGTATACGACGCATATCAACGTGCTAAAGACAACGAGATGCAAGCGTTATTTAGAATGATATTTTTGGTCTGTTCAAACCCAGAACAAACCCGAATGGACGAGTGTCTGACAACGTATATCAGTCAGATCTTGCACATCGAATTTACGTAATTATATTATGTTGGTGGCAGGGAAATTCGTTTCTTTTTGCTTCATTACCCGTAATATATTTGGGAAATCGAATGAGTATTTCTGACGGATAGGACGATGTGGAATTCAAAGAATGGAAAGAGAGAACCTGTCAGAAGAACAACGTAGCCTCAAAACTTCACAACCCGGAGGTAACAAAAGTTGGGCTAGGCAGCATGGCTAGTTGGGTCATACCCAAGCAGGGTATATTATCACCATCTAGAGGATTTCCTTATTTACTTCTAAAATCATTTTCACTGCTGTTGCATTCGGAAACGGTAAATCGAGCTCAACCGTAGGAGTGATAATATATTCGTTACACTCAAGCTAAATGAGTGGACGGTCATGTGTGGCCGGGTTACAAGACGTTCTTGTTGAACCCCAGTGTATCCCCTCTAGAGTACACTGATCGGTGGGTGCTCCCATACCCTGTATGTTGGAATCCAAACTCAAATACGCGCTCTGCGACTTTAAATTTGTATACTATATATGTGAACGTGAGATGCAAGCGTTTCACTAGATTTTAATTACCTGTTACAAACTATTATAATATCAAATGTCTTGATATAAAAGAGATTAGATCATTTCCAGATATTAGACATGGATGGATCTAATGATTTTTATGTTAAAAGTAATAACATGGATCAATATAAACACCTTGACACCTATACCCTGTTTTTACTGTCTAACTATGTTTCCTCACACCAGTCCCCTGACTGACCCAGAGTTTATTTTTTTTGTGTTTTCTTAAACTCTTGGGTACTCATAATATTTATTATGAGTAGACAAGTAGGTTCAGGCAAGGCAAGTGGAACATGATGCTGAACCAGTTCAAGACCCAGTAGCATATATGTTTTTAATTATCAGTTTAATTACCAATGGTATTGTAATATGGTATTGTATGAACCATGATGATGTAATATATTATGTACTCTGATATATCAGGCTTTGTGATATAATATATAAGTATTTTGTGAAATTCCGCTGTGAGATTCTGATAATTTCTTTCTCTTCTATTCTATAAGTTCTACCTTTTCTATCTCATCTTCTAAATTCTTTCAATAATGACACGGTTTCCCAGGTATGGAAAATCGCGCCGTTACAGTTGGTATCAGAGCATAAGAGCTTAAGTTTGCCTAGGTGAATACTTAGAGTAAGCATCGAGAAAGCGTATTTTTACTAAAAACTATTTTAGTATGGGTCGTCCTTAGTTCTCCACCATAGTTATTAACCTTAGTTATCAACTCTAGTTATTTGGTTAATTTACCCTTAAAGACTGGTTTCTGAGTGAGTATTAACTCTCGAATCATTTACTCAGAAGTTGACAATGAGTTCTCAAGCAAGGCGAGGACGAGGAGCAAGTCGGGCAACTACGACAAATGGACACACTGTTAATCAGACCCAAGTGGAAACGACTGAAGTAGTCCAAGCTCCAACGCAGCTAAACTTCGCTATGATTTGTAAGAACTACACTACTCTGGGAGGAAAAACCTTTAAGGGAACAGAATCACTAGTTGACGTCCAAGCATGGATTAGATCGTGTGAAAAGATTTTTAAGGGACTGAAACTGGATGACGAGTGTAAACGACTGTTAGCATCATGGAATCTGGAAGGAGCTGCAGCTATCTGGTGGGATGCCCAGACTGCAAATACTCCAGAGGAGAACTTTACTTGGGCTATGTTCAAAGAAGTTTTTGAAGCTCAGTATCTGCCTGCAACTGGGAAAACCAGGATGTACCGAGACTTCATCGATTTGAAGCAAGAAACCATGACTGTCACTGAGTACGAAAACAAGTTCAATGCAATGTCAAGCTTTGGACCAGAGTTGGTAAATACCTCGCTAAAAAAGAACGAGATGTTCGTAGCTGGATTAAAGGATAGTCTTCAAGGCAGGATGATGGGGCATTTGAAGGACCCGTTTGTTGAGCTCGTGGATCTAGCACTCAGGTATGAAGCACTGGATGCTAAGAACCCAACTGCAACAAAGACTCAGACGGGAGAAGCAAGTGGAGGGAATCCCCAGAAAAGGAAATTCAACCCTGATTGGAAAGGTAACCAAAACCAAGGAAAGGCTGTGCAACAGAAGACTGAAAACCGCTTCAAAAATGTGTTGTGTCACAACTGCAAACAAAAGGGTCACATTGCAAGGTTCTGTAAGCAGAAGAGCAACAAGAAACCCCAACAGCAGCAACCACAACAGCAACAAAGGAAGCCTCAGCAACAACCACAGCAGCAACATCAGCAAGTTCAGAGGAATGAGATGGTATTGAAGAACCTCTGTTTCAACTGTCACCAGCCCGGACACATGGTGAAAGATTGTCCACTGATGAAGAGAGCACCTCAGGCGAAGGTTTACGCCATCAAGAATGAACCATCCACCTCTCAGAATGTGAAAGGGAAGGGAGTTCTGGAAGGTACTTTACAATTTAAAGGAATTTACCTTCGAGTTTTATTTGACACCGGCGCTTCACACAGTTTTATTTCTTCTGAAACCGTAAACCAATTTAACCTTGAACCAATCATTTCCTCAAACCCAATTTGCGTATCAAATCCTATTGGTGGAAAAACAGAGTTGAGAATGTGTTGTGAGGATATAGCGCTGTTATATCTCTCGCATTCCTTTCGTTTTAATTTCTATGTTTTAGACTTCAAAAGTTTCAATTTTATTCTTGGGTTGGACTGGCTGAGCGAGTTCCAAGCCAAGATAAAATGTGATAAAGAAACCATAACCTTGACGACAAGTTTAGGTCGAAAAGCTAGAATACCCTGTGGAAAACCCGGTATTCATACCTGTAGTTTCCTATACGCCCTAGAAGCACCCCAAGAGAACCTTGAAACACTGGACGTGGTTAGAGAATTCAAGGATATTTTCGAAGAAGTCGGGAGTTTACCTCCTCATCGTGAGATAGAATTCCGAATCGATTTAATCCCAGGAGCAAGACCGATAGTACAACCAAAGAGACGTATGGCACCAAAGGAAGTATTGGAACTGGAGAAACAGACTCGGGATTTGCTGAGTAAAGGATTAATCCGACCTAGTTTTTCTAGTTGGGGCTCAGCGGTAGTTTTTGTAGTAAAATCTGATGGGTCATTACGACTATGTGTTGACTATAGAGAGTTAAACAAAGTGACCATCAAAAACAAATACCCTTTACCCCGAATCGATGACCTTTTCGATCAATTACATGGAGCGACTGTATTCTCTCAAATGGATTTAGCAACAGGATTTCATCAATTGAAAATCGCTGAGGATAGTATTCCTTTAACAGCATTTAGAGGCCCGGATTTCTTTTATGAGTGGTTGGTTATGCCATTCGGTCTGACCAACGCACCAGCATTTTTCGTGGACTTGATGAATAGAGTATTTAGAAATTTTTTGAACAAGTTTGTCCTAATTTTCATTGACGATATTTTGATTTATTCAAAAACTGAAGAGGAGCATCGCTATCACCTTAGAGTAGTGTTGGAAACTCTGAGGAAAAACGTGTTGAAAGCCAAGTTTTCAAAATGTCATTTTTGGCAGTCTGAAGTAAGATTTTTGGGACATATTGTAAATAGAGACGGAATATCGGTGGATCCAGTTAAGGTGGAGGCAGTTCAAAAATGGAGACAACCTCGTACACCAACTGACATTCGAAGTTTCTTAGGACTGGCAGGGTATTACCGAAGGTTTATTCCAGATTATTCAAAGATATCGTCTCATCTGACGAAACTGACGAAGAAAAACCAGAAGTTTGTTTGGACTCCGAAGTGTGAAGAATCCTTTCAAGAATTGAAGAAAAAATTAACGGAAGCTCCAGTATTAGCTGTCCCAGATGGAACAAGCAGATTTGTAGTTTATACGGACGCATGTGGAGCTGGATTGGGAGCAGTATTGATGCAAAATGGTCGTGTAATTGCATATGCAAGTAGACAACTAAAGATACATGAGAAGAATTATGCAACCCACGATCAGGAGTTGTTGGCCATTGTTTTCGCATTGAAAATGTGGAGACATTATCTGTTGGGTGAGAAATTTGAGCTTTTCTCCGACCATCAACCATTGAAATACCTATTTTCTCAGAAGGATTTGAATTTGAGGCAGCAACGATGGGTGGAATTCCTAGCATCATATGATTTGGATATCATATATACACCCGGCAAAGCAAATGTGGTGGCAGACGCTTTGAGCAGGAATGCAGTTCTATCCCTATTGGAAGTCACACCGACTCTCCAAGAAAGGATAATGGGTAATCAAAGAAAAGATGCCAAGTTAGTAAAGATCATTCAAGGAGTCACGGATGGGAAGGAATCTGATTTCAAGTTGGACGACCGAGGGGTGTTAAGAATTAACAATAGATTATGTGTTCCGGATGTGGATGGATTAAGACGAGAAGTTTTGAAGGAATGCCATGCATCGAAGTTAAGTATTCATCCGGGAATTCATAAAATGAACAACGATATGAAAAGAGTATTCTGGTGGCCAGGAATGATGAAGGATGTCACAACTTTTGTGAATGAGTGTTTGTGTTGTCAGCAAGTCAAGGGAGATCATCAAAAGACTGCTGGATTGTTGCGATCTTTAGAAATACCCAACTGGAAGTGGGAAATGATATCAATGGATTTTATCGATGGATTACCAAGGACCAGAAGAGGATTTGAAGGAATTTGGGTAATTGTCGATCGACTGACAAAAAGTGCACATTTTATTCCTGTAAAACCAACACGTACAGCCGCATCATTAGCCGAAGTCTTTATGAGAAAAATTGTGCGATTACATGGAGTTCCATCAAGCATTGTAAGCGATCGAGATCCCATCTTTACAAGTAACTTTTGGAGAGCACTACAAAGAACTTTGGGAACGAGATTGAATCTCAGTACTGCTTACCATCCTCAAACGGACGGTCAAACTGAGAGAGTGAACCGGATTTTGGAAGATTTGTTAAGAGCGTGTATTCTTGATTTTGGAGGATCGTGGGCAGATCATTTACACCTAGTCGAATTTTCTTATAACAACAGTTATCAGGCGAGTATACAAATGGCACCATACGAAGCATTGTATGGAAGACCCTGTAAAGCACCAGCATGTTGGATTGAATCCGGAGACAAATTAATACTTGGACCGGATATGATCCGTGAAGCAACCGAGAAAGTAGAATTAGTGAAGTTAAGAATGAAAGAAGCCCAGGATCGACAGAAAAGTTATGCCGATCAAAGACGAAGAGATCTTGTATTTAAGATAGGAGACCTGGTATTTGTGAAGATTTCGCCAATGAGAGGAGTGGTGAGATTTGGAAAAGCTGGAAAGTTAACTCCGCGATTTGTTGGACCTTTCCGAGTTATGGAGAGAATTGGTTTTCAAGCCTACAGAGTAGAATTACCAGAACATATGGCAGGGATCCACAACGTATTCCATGTGTCTCATTTAAGGAAATGTTTGCACGATCCGTCTTTAGTTCTGGAACCATCTGTTCAGCAAGAAATAGAAATTGAACCAGATTTGACTATAATTCGACGACCATTTCGTATTATCGACAGAGAAGAAAAGCAACTTCGCAACAAGGCAGTAAGTCTGCTTAAGATTCAGTGGAGCGATAATCCAAAAGATTGCACGTGGGAGACCGAGAGCCATATCAGGAAATTATACCCAGATTTATCCACAGATTAGGTATGTTTTACTATTTGGGTGTTTGGATGAAATGAAACCTTGGATTTCTTCATTTCGGTAAGTATTGGCATATACATTTGTGGATTCGGTTTATTAGGACTTATGAACTCCCTTGCTATGATTTTATCATTGACGAGTTCTTTTCCTTGTTTACTTTCAGATGGCACCACTGATGAAGAGGACCGCTAGAAAGAGACTTACATCACACCAAACAGAGAGACTACTAGCCAAGCGAGCAAGAGTGGGTGATTCTGAAGATGTTAGAGGAAGGATACCAAGTGAGGATGAAGGCACACACAGGACCTCAGATGAGTCGAATGTAGGCAGAGGGGAACCCATGGAGCAAGATCCAGACAGCACGGAGCCCTCAGAGGATGATGGTGTACTTATGATTGAAACCAGTTGTGGAGACAATGATAGTGATGACAATGACAGTGACCAAAAGGGAGATGAGGCTGAGGATATGAATATGGATGGGGATGATGAAGAAGAACCCGAGGAGGAAGAAGAGTTTGTACCTGAGACACCGATAGCTGATATGGGAGAACAGCCAACGGAATTTGTGGACCCAGCAGTGGTGATATGGGAGAAACTGAAGCAAGCACTTGTAGAGTATCACGAAGTAGGAGGATGGGTTGAGATTTTCGGAGACTTTGGTTATCCTTGGATTCAGGTGTACATGATTCCGCCCGTAGAGGTTATAGAGATCTCTGATGATGAAGAGGTGGTACCGACTAATCCGGAGATCATGGATGTTTTTGTACCATCTGATGATGAGGATGAGGTGGTAGAGGTCGTTAACATATCCGATGATGAGTGGATCGTGATCGAGAGTGATCCAGATGAGTAGAGTGCAGTATACTGATGTGTATGGACTATGTATGTGTATATTATGTAGCTATAACTTGATTTAGTCAAGTATAGCCTAGTTATGTAGTATGGTATATGATTAGTCAGGTGTAGCACTAGGAGTATAGTATGTTATCTAGACTAGCGCTAGTATCGAACTAGTTGTATAATTATGATGTACTAAATGATTATGATATATAGAATCATCTTTTGGGAAAGAAATCCTTTCTATCTTGCTTACTTGTAATTTCGAGGACGAAATTCGTATAAGGGGGGTGGACTGTAATGTCCCGACTTTTTCGACCATTTGTAAATCATTTTGATGAGTAATTAAAATGAGTTAATTAGTTAAAAATATATACTAAGGAGATTCTTGAAAAAACAAATATACATATGAATGAGCATATGTATATAATCTTATTATTATTATATATATACTTGATAAAATCTTTGATTTAAAAATGTAAAACAAGTATATATTATTTAAAAAGGAATTTCATATAGAAATGAAATACTTCATAGTATTATTTTGCCAAACTAAGGAGTTGAAAACAAAGGACTAGAACATAAACAAAAATAAAGGAGCATGTGCTCATTTAAAAATAAAGGAGGGATTGAAAAACAAAAACACCACCATATGTTGTCTACAACATAAACAAGTCGGCAAGAATATGAATCATATGAAATATTCAAACTAAAGACAAAAAGAAATTTCCAAGAAGAGACAAAAACATTAAATGGAACATACCTTAAATAGTAACACTAGAATTAGCAAATCATTACCTAAATCCTATAGTAAAGATGACATGTGTATTTCCAGCAAAGAAGAAAACAAATGCAAGCATTTGTTTAAGGCTTTAAAAATCCAAAATGGATCCTTGCATTTAATGCAAGTATGGTTCAAGCTTCTAGAAACACTACCTAGGAGCATGTCATTAGCTACAAGCCTAAGTAAGACAAATTTTAAAGTACTTGATCTCCTCATTTCTGGCCGTAGGTATAGATAGAAGAGGGGTGAGGCTATGAGAGTTTACTGTGTGAACATGTGCTCAGAAATTCATATTTAATACATGACTTTACCTATATATACCACTCAAATTCTCTCATACTTTCACACAAACAAACTGAGTTTCCATTCAAAAATCTGAAGTCAAATTGCTGGATCATTTGAGAGCAATTTGGTGAGTGAAACCTTTATAAAATTTTCTGTTTTTTTAAAACACAGTAAACAGATTTGTAAAGTAATGATCTGCCATGTTTTATTTGTAGTCATTGTTTGAAAATATCAGTCAGTAGATCATGGTATAGAATACCTTAAGTTCATCTCCATGTATGGATTCATCGTAAAATATTTATCATAGTATGTGTGTGTGAATGATGGGATGATCACCAGTATTTAATTTCCTGCATATGTTCTGTTAACACAGAATTTGTTCATATATGGCTAAACCCAGGATGATCCATTTGGTTGATGAAAATAGGTAAATCTAGTATAAAAACATCATACAACCAAATCTCGGATCGAAGAAATACTCATTGAAATATATAGGTTCACACACAGGTCACACAGTAAGTTCTCTGTATACACCAAATCAAAGTCGAAAATCAAATGCAACGAAAACCTGTTTTGTTGTTATGAATTGAATTCCCAATAAAAATGATGATTTTTAAAGTAAGAATCACGATTTTTAAGCTTGTACACTTCGAGAATTTTAAACATGAACGGAAATGGTGTTTTGACCAAATTCCGATCACCGGAGAAGTGAGGGGTCAGGCGATCGTGAGGGAAGGAGCATCGGAGACCAGGTGATCAGGGAAAAATGTAATCAGATTTTTCTAATGCATAGATTTTGTAAACGAATTGGATTTAGGGTTTTTTGGGTGTAAATGGGTTCATCGATTTAGAGGCGACGAACGGGGTCCACGGTGGTGCGAGTTGGCCGAGGGTGGACGTGGAGTGACGTTGGGTCTTGGGGAAGATGGTGGCAGTGGTGCGAGGCGCTCCGGTGGTCGGAGGTGATGGGGCGGGCTCGGTTTTGGTGGAGTACTTTTACTATTGCGAACTGGAAAAAGATGCGGAGCATCGATTTTGAGGAGGAGGTGATGTTCGGAGGTGGTGACTGGTCGGTTGGGGTCAGTGGAGGAAGTGGAGTTTGTGGGCATCGGTGCGGTGGCCCCTCATGTCGTCGTGGTGGCGTGCATGTGCACGGTGCACCACCGTGTACTGTGAAATTGGACGAAGTACCAAGGCTGGTACTTGGCAAATGCCAAGACCAGTGCCTTGGCATTTTGCCAAGACCTGGTACTTGGAAAATTGCCAAGTCCAGGCACTTTGGCAAAATGCCAAGGGCTTGGCACCAAGTGCTGGGCACTTGCCAAGTGTTTGGCACTTCGGCGAAATGCCAAGTGTTGACACTTTGGCAGTGCCAAGTTCTGGTACTTTGGCACTACCAGAGTCCAGTTCTGGCACTTGAAAAATCCGGTACTCTGGCAGTGCCAAAGTCCGGTGTTCTTCGTCAAGTGAATACGAGACTTTTAAATTTAAATATAATTTAAAAATATAAATAAAGTAAATAAATAAATTAATGAAATAAATAAGTAGTTTTATTTAATTAAGCAGACGACAAGCGAGAAGTCGAAACTGAGATTTCGAACCAACGAGTTCGACAGTGAAAGATCAACCAAGTTTGAAATATAAATTAGACGGGAATAAATAATTTAAATAAATTATTTGAATTATTTATAAAGTGAATAATCATTAAAGGATAAGAACAAAAGGACAAATAGCTCAAACATCATTTGAACAAAAAGGAAGAATACACCGTGTGCGGAGCACGGGAAATTTCCAAAGGATGAACATAACACTGTCAAAAACCATATACTCCCCAACTGATTATATAAAAGGTAAACTGACGATGCTAATGCAAGCCAAATAAGCAAACACTGTTTGAAAAATTTATATTTCATCTGAAATGGAGTGATACTCCTGATGCCATTGATAAACATCTATCGACTGTAAAAGATTTCGTACATCGTTCGAAGAGTCCGGAATAAACAAATTCCACTTCGATTCGAAGTATACGACGCATATCAACGTGCTAAAGACAACGAGATGCAAGCGTTATTTAGAATGATATTTTTGGTCTGTTCAAACCCAGAACAAACCCGAATGGACGAGTGTCTGACAACGTATATCAGTCAGATCTTGCACATCGAATTTACGTAATTATATTATGTTGGTGGCAGGGAAATTCGTTTCTTTTTGCTTCATTACCCGTAATATATTTGGGAAATCGAATGAGTATTTCTGACGGATAGGACGATGTGGCATTCAAAGAATGGAAAGAGAGAACCTGTCAGAAGAACAACGTAGCCTCAAAACTTCACAACCCGGAGGTAACAAAAGTTGGGCTAGGCAGCATGGCTAGTTGGGTCATACCCAAGCAGGGTATATTATCACCATCTAGAGGATTTCCTTATTTACTTCTAAAATCATTTTCACTGCTGTTGCATTCGGAAACGGTAAATCGAGCTCAACCGTAGGAGTGATAATATATTCGTTACACTCAAGCTAAATGAGTGGACGGTCATGTGTGGCCGGGTTACAAGACGTTCTTGTTGAACCCCAGTGTATCCCCTCTAGAGTACACTGATCGGTGGGTGCTCCCATACCCTGTATGTTGGAATCCAAATTCAAATACGCGCTCTGCGACTTTAAATTTGTATACTATATATGTGAACGTGAGATGCAAGCGTTTCACTAGATTTTAATTACCTGTTACAAACTATTATAATATCAAATGTCTTGATATAAAAGAGATTAGATCATTTCCAGATATTAGACATGGATGGATCTAATGATTTTTATGTTAAAAGTAATAACATGGATCAATATAAACACCTTGACACCTATACCCTGTTTTTACTGTCTAACTATGTTTCCTCACACCAGTCCCCTGACTGACCCAGAGTTTATTTTTTTTGTGTTTTCTTAAACTCTTGGGTACTCATAATATTTATTATGAGTAGACAAGTAGGTTCAGGCAAGGCAAGTGGAACATGATGCTGAACCAGTTCAAGACCCAGTAGCATATATGTTTTTAATTATCAGTTTAATTACCAATGGTATTGTAATATGGTATTGTATGAACCATGATGATGTAATATATTATGTACTCTGATATATCAGGCTTTGTGATATAATATATAAGTATTTTGTGAAATTCCGCTGTGAGATTCTGATAATTTCTTTCTCTTCTATTCTATAAGTTCTACCTTTTCTATCTCATCTTCTAAATTCTTTCAATAATGACACGGTTTCCCAGGTATGGAAAATCGCGCCGTTACATCGGAAGAATCCAACTGGATTCCTCAACATTTATTTTACTATTTTTCATATATTGTGTTATATGATGTGATATGAAATCTATTGCTGATTTTGTTTGTTTGAATGATACCGATCATTGTTATATGGTACGTTAAATACCATAAGGAATACTGGAATGTTAGAAAGGAAATTTTCAATGCTATATTGAAAAAATAATAATTATAAAATCAAAGAATTTTATAAAAGGAGATAGTTAGAAAGAACAAATATAAAAGGAAAATATTTTTGAAAATAAATAAAATTGAAAAGGAAATATTTATTTGTTAAATAAATAGAATTGAAAAGGAAAATATTTATTTGTCAAATAAATGGGAAGATAAAAGGAATAGTTATTTGGGAAAATAAATAGAAAGAAATATTTGTAAAACATTTACAAATAAAATAGAAAGAGAAATATTTGTAAAACATTTACAAATAGAATCAAATGGAAATATTTATTTGCTAAATAAATAGAGTTAAAAGGAAATATTTATTTGCTAAATAAATAGAATTAAAAAGAAATATCTATTTGCTAAATAAATAGAATTAAAGGAGTTAATCGAATATAATTTATTCGAACAGAGTTAAAAGAGTTAATCGAATATAGTTTATTCGAATAGAATTAAAGAAGTTAATCGAATATAGTTATTCGAAAGGAGTTATCGAATATAGTTTATTCGAAAAGGAGTCATCAAATAGAGTTTATCCGAAAAGGAGTTAATCGAATATAGTTATTCGAAAGGAGTTAATCGATTAGAGTTAATCGAATAGAGTTAATCCAATAGAGTTAATCGATTACAGTTAATTGATTAGAGTTAATTGATTAGAGTTAATCGATTAGAGTTAATCCAATAGAGTTAATCGATTAAAGTTAATTGAATAGAGTTAAAGGAGTTAATCTAATATAGTTTATTCGAATAGAGTTAAAGGAGTTAATCGAATATAGTTTATTCGAATACAGTTAAAGGAGTTAATCGAATATAGTTTATTCGAATAGGGTTAAAGGAGTTAATCGAATATAGTTTATTCGAATAGAGTTAAAGGAGTAAATCGAACATAGTTCATTCAATAGGATTTAATCGAGTATTAGTTTATTCGAAAGGAGTTATCGAATATTAGTTTATTCGAAAGGAGTTAATCGAATATAGTTATTCGAAAGGAGTAAATCGAATATAGTTTATTCGAAAGGAGTTATCGAATATTAGTTTATTCAAAAGGAGTTAATTGGATATAGTTTATTCGAAAGGAGTTAAATCGAATATAGTTTATTCGAAGAAAGGAGTTAATCGAATATAGTTGATTCGAAAAGGAGTTATCGAATAGAGAGTATTCGAAAGAGAGTTATACGTAGAAATTTGATTATATCGAATTCGGGAAAGTTCTGTTCACTTTCCGTTTTTAATCAAATTTATTTATTTATAAATTAGTGGTTTGTTTGTTTATCCAAATTTAGAAATAAAAGTTATATTTGAAGTTAGGTATTTCGGGGGTAGGGATTTTAACGTATCATTATAACTAATGTTTTATATAAAAGAAGTGGATACGTAAATAAAATTCGAGAGTTACGTAAGAAAGTTTGTTAAAGATTTAGAAGGTGACTTTTTCTATTTCAAAGTTAGAAATGTTGTTTAGTTAAGGTCTGAGAGGTAGTTATACCCCATCTTGATTGACTTCGTTTATAACTAAGGGATGGTTAAGGTTCGATAGTGAAGGTTGGTTAAGTGAATTTAGTTAATGAGTGAAATGTTTTGAGTTGGCAGAGCAATGTTTTATTTAGACATCTGTTTAAATCCAATGAAGGAGTTTCGGAAATGTTTTCCAAATAAGAATTAGAAATATTTTTATTATAAAATAAAACAGAAATGAGAGTAAAAATGGAAATGTTTTCCAAGGATTAATAACGTATATTTTCTAAATTTAGAAAATAGAAATTTACGAATATATGGAAACAGGAATAGGAAAATGGATAATTGGGTGACAAATTAAATTAAAGGGAATCAGTGTTGATGGATGATTTGCTTGGTAAGATTTCCATTTGGAAATACGACCGTTGTTTGTACACCTGTTTTTCTTTGATAGTTAAATCACCGACTATCAAAGTTTTTGACCATTTTCCGTTGTCAATACGGAGAGACCGGGATCAGATTCATTATCTGAAAACCACTCTATATGGGCATTAACGCTGTGAATCAAATATGATGAAGATAATTAAAGACGGAGTTATGCAAGGGCTGCTCTGGTGATCCTAGGTAGAAATTGCCTAAGATGGATTTAAAGAATAGTGCCTTCGGTTTGTCCAGTCCCAAGACGACTTGTATGGAAGAACGTCTGACAGAGTACATTTAATAGATCGCGTAAGTTGATCTCTTCAAACGTATATACGTTTGGTGGCAGAGGAATTTGTTTCTCTTAGCTATATACCCGTTGTATTTTTGGGGAAATCAATTTGTGATTTGGCGGGTATGACGATGTGACATTCAAAGTGAATAAATGTGTGATCTGTCAGAGATAAGTGTGGCCTCTAGCCTCACAATCGGGAAATGAAAAAAATCGGGCAGGTAGCATGGCTATGTGGGTTGCTTCCATTAGGGTGTATTATCACCTATCTAGAGATATTCGTTTCATTCTTTAATCTATTCGATATTGTCCCATTCGGGAAACAGTTGCTGATCCCAATCATTGGTGATATACATTCTATACATTCAAGCGAAATGAGTAGTCGGTCATGTGTGGCCGGTTTGCAAGATGTTCTTGTTGAACCCCGTGTATTCCTCTCTAGAGGTACACTATCGGAAGGTGGTTCCATACTTTGTCATAGTTGGTAATCCATTATCCAATAAGTGCTCGCAGTTTTGATTGTATACTATATATATGGAACGTGAGATGAAAGCATTCTGCTAGATGATTGTTAGTTGTGATTGATACACACTACTATAATATCGAAAGAGTTTTGATACAAAGATTTCCATTTCTTTCAAAAGGATTTCGAAAGTCAAATCAAGTGTTTTGGATTCTCATAAGGTAAAAAACCTGTTCCGTTATATGGCGTGGTCTTATGAGATATCGTTTAATTGCTCAAACTACTTTAAACTGTTTTACTCACACCAGTCCTATGACTGACCCAGAGTTTGTTTTATTTTGTTTTCCCTAAACTCTTGGGTGCCCAATTTTGTACGAGCAGTCAAGTAGTCAGGATTTTTCAGATATACTTGGAGAGCTTGGAGAAGGAGTCTTCAGGATTATATAGCTATTGTTATTTCCGCTATGTTGTAAGTGTTGTACTCTGATAACGTTACTGTATACATATACTAGTTTTATTTCAAAGTTATGTATCTATTATATATTGTTCGTTCCGCTATGAGATTCGTGTTACTCTGATGTTGTATGTTCTTCTTCTTCTTTTACTCTAAGCTTCTATCTTATCTATTCTCACCCTCTTATTTCTTTCATGACTATCTGGTATTTCCGATGCTTGATAGTCGACGTTGGGTTACATGTCGATTATTCAGGATCGCGAAATCCCCGGGTCGTTACAATAGGCGTGCAAAGCAACACTCGAAACTCATTTTATTTGGAATGGACACGAAAGCCCTACCACTTTTCATCTTCCTCCAAATGTCACAAATTATAAAATAGATTTAGATTTTCTATTAATAATTGGAGGAAGGGGATTGTAGAAACTTAGGATAGAAGTTCGCATCGGGAGGTCATTTGAATGAGAAAAGATACAAATCTGATTTTCTTTTCAATTTTATTAGTTTATTTAGATCCAAGTTCATAAATCTATACGTATTTCAATTCATGACACCAAACATTAACTTAAAGGAAAATATATGGATATTAGGATTGGATCTTGACCAGATCTGAAATGTAAAGTGCTTTTTAGGTGAATTAATTAAATTATATGTTTTTATTATATTGGTATATGACACACTTAGATTTCCATTCAGTTTATCTCATAAGAATTGTTGCGTTTTAACTTGATTATAAAAAAATGGTTCACTTGAAATTATTAAGAGTCAATCTAATGTTAGCACAACAGCGATGAACAATGAACAACATTTTTGGACCACCTTCGTGGTTATCTCGACATCTAAATCTATCAAATCTCATTTTCCCACCATGATGTTCGCCCATAACTCCTGTTCTTAACAAGAGAAATAAAGCACTAAAATAAGTTCCATGTAGCTATGGACGATCATCAGGGCAGAATAACATAAGAAGAATATGTCGTACGACTCATAATGCAGAGATAAAATATAATAGAACATATATAACATGCAATAATAGTGAAGAATAATTGAGCAGAAACTTAAACTTTCGTATCAACATGAAATATCCATACATTCATTGGAATACATCATAAGAGTCTGTGTAAAATGCCTCACTACAAGTCACTCAGAGAAGCATACATCAATCATAACAGAGGAAAGAACTAGTATGTATAGTAGGAAAAAATATGCAAGCCTCCTGCTCGTCGTTGCTCTACAGCATCGTCCTCACTAAGATCTGCTACCTATTACCTGCTACTCAGTTTGCTCATCTACAATACGATGGACGAACAACCCAAGGTAATAAGAGGAAACATAAACCTTCAGTCAGACAACAATCTTAATGAGTGATGAAATAACTATCTGACATCATCAATAAAGTATATAATAAATAGGTATATTAATCAACTAATCTACCAACTCAACAATAGAGAAGAACCCAAACCTGTCCCCTCTACATCTGACTGTGATAGACTTTACAAAGAACTGAAGAGAAAACATAGTGGACATATAAACCAGTGACCTAGCATTGACCAGCCTAATCGAAATCAACATACCAAAGTACAAGCCCCGAAGGTCTAAACCAACATCAGGCAAGCACCCTAGAGATGTCTCATTCGATGTCGAAAGTCTACATAGGACGATACAAGCAAAGCAATCCACATCCATGACTCTCGCTATCTCCTCCTATCCTGCCTTGAAACCATTATTAATCATATGACTAGCCACATTTGCCATTCGTTAAAGGATAATGGCAACCCCGATTCTAGCAAAATTACAAAGTCCATCATGACTTGTATTTAGACCCATCGTGACTGCCCAAGGTACTTAATTATCACATAATCTTTTAGGCATCCCTATTATACCCTTGCTTTGAGTCCGCTGACCTATGACTACGATAATTCCTCAGCCTTAAATATCTCTAGTCGTCATCACTGACGACTACCCGTAGCTCAAGCACCTTCTCAAGCGACCATTATCCATGAACTCAACGACTTTGAGTCGTCTTCACATTCGTTACATTTCAACAATCGGCGAACACTACATAATACTTCGAATATTCCAACTTGAATTAACTTCGAAGCCACATCCAATGTCGAGCCGAAAACATACATCGTTAGGTTGATATTCAATTCCCAGCGTTTCACCCGTTTGCTATGAATCTCAAACCACAATGTTTCTTTTTCTTTATACAGCATTTATAAAAAGCTGTTATCGCGGTCTTTGATCCAACATTTAGAATCTTGTCCGATCCATAGATCTGCGCTCCAGATCCTTGCCCGATCCACTAATTTTGTTTGTCGATCCATCAGAGAAAACATTGCTCGATCCATCACTATTTACAGCGTTTTTGGAAACGCTATGATCCAACAATGTGGTCGATCCGACCCATGAAAAAAATTGTGTCGATCCATCGACTTGCATACGACTGATCTAAACATTTGACCCAGCTGATCCAACATTTTTTTCCATGTCATTCCATTGACCTGGACCCTTGCCCTATCCATCCTCAAACAATGCTGATCTGTCATTTCTTCCATGCCTGATCCATTCACTTGAATATTGCCCGATCCACCTCGTTTCTCCAATCCACCGGTTACCACATTGCCCGATCAACCAATCCACTAAGAGCTACCACTCCATCACCTGGTGCTGCCGATCCATACCATTCTACCTTGCCCAATCCAATACTCCAGTACTTTTACCTCTCCATCTTCATTTGCCAACTGATCCATGGTTAAAACGTGACTGAACCATCTCCAAACGATCCATCACATTTCTTGGAGCATGAGTCGCATGATTCATCACCAAAACTTCATCGATCCAAACATGAAACCAATTCAATTCCAATCTCATACGTTATCAAACAACGATTCAACAACAAAATCAAATGATCATCAATCAAACACTAATACATCAAACAACATACGAAATTCACCAAATAATGATTAAACAATAAACGAATCAATTAAATTGATCAACTTGTATAAACATAGAATCAATGCATGAATTTACCCTTATAAGTTGGTAGATTAGATCCTATAGTGATCCGTATTGAAATCATACTTATATTGATTAGATCTAGGTGAAAACAACTTGAAATGATGAAAATTAGATCAAACAACCCAATGATTGAATCCATGCGAGAGATGCTTATCACTCACCAAATCCACGAAATACTTGAAAAACAATAATCTCTAATCTGAACAGCAAATAACAATGAAGAACGGCCTCTGAATCAATCACATTGATGCGATCTACCTTTCTTTGATGTTGATCTTCAATCTTCTAATCTAGATCTACGAAATTAATGGAGTTTAGAGGTATTTGATTGGAGTAGGAAGAATCTCAAATCCCAACCAAGTAGATAAATGAAGAAACCAAATAATTCTCCTTGGCTTTACCCTCTATTTATAGCCATCTTACTAGCCCACTAATGGGCCATACCAAATCAGCCCACTAATGACTAATTAGCCTGTCAAGAAAATGTGTAGCACTAAAACAGCGAGTCCTCCCAAACCACAGAATCAAATCTTTAATGCGACCACTCTACGGAATTGACAACACCATTTCCGATCCAATGGAATCAATTCTTGCGCCTAATTCGATCAAATTCAAAAGTTATTCCCTAAACAAAATAACCAGGGCAAAATGGTCACAAATGTAATTGGTAAAAATCATGGACATGTCCTATAACCCCATGAACAACATATCAAAAGATAAGAAAGATTCGACCCTTGGAGAATTAAATAAACATATTTTACGATCCTTCGATACGTAAAATGTGGGTCGTTACATTGCCCCCCTTAGGAATTTCACCCTTGAAATTCCAAACAAACACAAGCTACTAGAAACAATTCCACATGCCTATCATCCATTAGCAACCAGTCTATCGTCCAAACTAGCATCCATAGCCTTAACTTGGCACGCGGAATTCTAACAAATAATACAAGCTACAATGGTGTAAGAGTGGCGTGACATTAATGGGTCATACCAACGAAGAGTTTGGATGGATCGTTTCCATTCTCTCTTCCGTTTCCCGCGTATAATCGTCATCATCCTGATTCCATTGTACCTTGACTAGCTTAACCACCTTCCTCCTAAGTTGTTTTGTGTCATTCCCCACAACGCGAAGCGGAATACGAGGTTATGAAACCACAGACTCGACTCTTGGTCTTCATACTATTCCGAAGATACCACCACATTTGAATCGTGCACACACTTCTGTAGAAAAACACATGAAAAACATCATGCACACCCATATCTTCTCCGGTTAATCCAATTTATATGCAAGTTTTCCAATTTGCTATACTATCGGAAACAGTTCAACGAACCTCGGAGCTAAATTTCCTTTATTTCTGAACCGAACAACATTCTTCGAAGGAGAAATCTTCACGAAAACCATATCACCAATGTCGAATTCCAAATCCTTACGACGCTTATCAGCGTAACTCTTCTAACGATCTTAGGATGCCTTCATTCATTGCCAAAAAAATTCAATACAATCTGATGTTTCTCTTACCACCTCTGGCCTAAGTATCACCTTATCTCCAGTCTCTAACCAACATGCCGGAGAATTACATGGTCTACCATACAATGCTTCCTATGGCGTCATCTCGATGCTTGACTGGTAACTATTGTTGTAGGGAAACTCAACTAGATGTAGATGGTCTTCCCATGATCCCCCGAAATCTAACACACGGGCTCTAAGGAGATCTTACAAAACTCGGTTATTCCCTCTCGATATGACCATCAGTCTAGGGATGATAAGCCATACTCAAACATAGTTCGACTCCCAAAGTATCTTCCAAACTCCTCCAAAATCCACTCGTGAACAATGGATCTCGATCACTTATTATGCTCTTCGGAGTACCATGGAATTGAACTATCTATTTTATATAATGCTCAGCCAACTTCGATGATGCCCTAGTTGATCTGACGATAATAAACTTTGCACTTTTGGTCAAGCGATCCACGATGACCCAAATCGCTTCATTTCTAGCCCTGGTTCAAGGTAATCCATTGATACTTGCTCCCATTTCCACATAGGAACTTCCAGTGGCTAAAGCAATCCACTCGCTTCTTTTGTTCATCTTTCACCAACTGACAGTTCATGCATTTGGAAATGAACTTTCCAACGTACATTTTCATCCCTTCTCAGTAGTAGGCTCGCTTTATGTCCTGATACATCTTATTCCCATCAGGATGAATCGTCAACTTCGAGCGATGACACTCTCTCAAAACCTCATCTCTCAATCCATCGATATCAGGAACAACCAATCGTCCTTTCTTTTGAAGCCAACCATCTCGATTAACTTCGAAATCCTTATCTTCTGTTCCAACTTCTGGATGATTTTGACCAGCTTTCTGTCATGTTTTTAACTCCTGCCAATCCTTTCGATGATAGTAGGTCTTATTGATAAGCTTTGCAACATTTTAGGTTCCAACTCACACTATGGTTTGAAATCAAATCATGCCAAGTACTCGAGGTGCTTCCATTTCGAAAACATAGCTTCCGAACCTGCATGTCTTTGACTTAACGCATCTTCCACTGTGTTACCATTACCAGGAGTATAGGCTATACCAAAATCGCAGGATGCCAAAAACTCTAACCGCTGTTGCTGCCAAAAATTCAAATCCTTTTGGGAGAAAAGATATTTCAATGACTTGGGATCTGTAAACAGCTCGAATCGAACTCCTAATAGGTAATATCTCCACATCTTTAGAGCAAACACGATTGTCGCTAACTCTAAATCATGAGTTGGATAATTCCTTTCATGCGGCTTCAGCTGTCGACTTGCCATGGGACAACTCTATCTTTCCACATCATCACTACTCCTAGTCCAGTACCATATGCATTGGTATAAACCACCATATCTTCATTCCCACTCGGAATGGTCAAAATAGGATCACTAGTCTGTCTTTCTTTTAGGATTCCAAAAGTCTGTTCACACTTCGCATCCTATGTGAACACTTGATTCTTCTTTGTCAATCCTATTATTGGTGTAACTATCTTGGATAAATCAAACGACGATAGTAACCAGCCAATCCAAGGAAACTCCTTACGTATGTTGCACTCTTAGGTCTATCCCAGTCCTGGATTGCTGCCACCTTAACGGGATCCACAGCTATTCCATTTCTAGAAACAACATGGCCTAAATACCTCACTTCACTCTTCTAGAACTGACACTTCGAAAACTTAGCTCTCAGTTGATGCTTTCATAAGATTTCCATAACAACTCGCAAGTGCATCTTATGATCTTCCACATTCCAGGAGTAAACCATAATATCATCCAGAAACACAAGCTCGAACTTTTTCAACTAATCTCTGAAAACCCTATTAATAAGATCCACAGAATGTGTTGGTGCATTAGTCGATCCAAATGACATCACCAGCCACTCAAAGAAACATGATAGTGTCTTAAAAGCTATCTTCGACACACTGTCCTTCGCCAATCTCAACTGGTGAAATCTCGTTGCCAAATCCATTTGAGAAAACACTTTAGCTTCATCAAGATGATAAAACAAGTCATTTATCCTCGGCAACAGATACTTGTTCTTCTTGGTCACCTTGTTCGGCTCACTATAATCCACACATAATCTCAAAGATCCATTAGCCTTGGTTGCAAATACAACTTGTGCACCCCATTCGAACACACTTCTCTAGACGAATCCTTTTCCAAAAAGGTCTCATATTGCACCTCAAAGTCTCGTTGTTCCTTAAGCACCAACCGTCTATGGGGCATAACGATAGGTCTATCACCTTTGAACAAATCGATCCTGAACTCACTCTCATGATGCAACGGCAAACCTTTGACCTCTTTAAAGACATTATCAAACTCACTAGCGATCGACACAGACGACAAGTCTTCCCGTGGAATCACTAACGAATATAAAAAGCTAATGAAGAACCCGTCTTCGGGCTTACATCGTATCACGACCATTTTCCCTTCCACATTCCTGATTGTCACCTCAAGCTTCTTGTAATCCACATTTGTCGCATATTTCTTGAGCCAATCCATGCCCAAGATGATCCCAAACCCAAAAAAGTTCAAAACAAAGCAATCACACAGAAAAGAGCAACCATGACTAGATAACACTAAACCACAACAAAGCATACACAAACTGGACGTACCCCCAACTGGATTAGTCCCAACCAAAGGTCTATCACAAATCTCGGGTCCCAGACACAAGCGTCACACAAGCTCATTGCAGATGAAAGAATGTGATGCTCCAATATCAAGCAAAACTCGAACTGAAACACCTCCAATAGAAAGCATATCTTGAACAATAACACTCTTCCCTTTCTCCTCTGCCGTATGAGCTCTCGAAGAAGATGGCACGACTTACAAAGCATAAGTCTTCACAATTACTTACCCTTAGCTAGTTCTGGACAGTTCTTTTTAGGATGCCCGAGCTTGCCACAATTGTGACACTTCCTTTCAACTTTTGAATTCTTACAATCCTTAAAAAAATGGCCCTTCTGCTGCTAGTTAAAGAAAATCGCCTCACTTTTCGCTTTCTTTTGAACGTTCTTCCCATCCTGTTGTTGTTGCTTACTTTTACCAATTCGCTTATTGTTACCACCTTGCTTCCTCTTTGGTCACAGCAACAACTTCTTCCTTGGGAAACAAACTCGCGTGCCTCACAGCTTTCTCGATGATCTTTTCATAAGGGTCATCAAGATGATCAACCAACGACCTTCCAATATATGTATCGAAGCCCATGACGAACTTATCTTTTTTTTATAAGGAGAGTTGATATACAAATGAACATACTTGGATAAAGCTTCAAAATCCGAAATATAATCCAGCATGGGTCAACCATTCTGTTTCAGCTCCACAAACTTCTTGAACAAAATTGACTTCTGGGCGCTAGAGATAAACTTCGTCTCGAACTTGACTACGACTGATCCCAAATGATCTCATCTTCTGGGGTCTCTTAAGTGACAGAGTTCCACCAATCCATAGCTTTGCTGTAACAACCCGAAAAATAAGAACCAATTTAAAAACTGTATTTTGGCAATGTTAATGGATTTTGAATATTAAAAATGAATTATTTTAAATAATTACAACAAGAAATTTATTTTGAATAGAATTAGAACGTATATATTTATTTAAATCGAAGTTAGAATATAAATATTTATTTTAATTTTAAAAGAAATTGGAAATGGCGTGGTAGTTTGAAAATTTGATTTCAAATGAATGTGCAGGATTCAAAATAAACTGGATTTTAGTGAAACCAAAAATATTATAATCTATTTGAAAATATCTTTCCAACGAATCTGAAAAATTGAAATTTGATATCGGGAATAAAAAGTTATGTCCAGTTGAAAATTCAGAATAGTCGCTATGGAAATATAGCCCTTAAAAATAGCAATTTTGCAAATGACCTCCATTTTCAATGAGACCACTTTTGTTGGATCTGTAATGCCAAGTTATTGCTAGATTCCAATTTTCATAATTTTTGAAATCAATATGTGAGCGTGGCAAAAGGAAACGTGTTTTGACAGTTTCAGTCAATTTGGATCTAACGGAAAATGACCATTTTTCAAATGGTCTTCAAATTTGATGAAATTAGTTTTGTTAGGACCGTATCACCAATATGAAGCTAGAAATAATTTTTTTTGGAATTTTTGGGGTTCGTACGTGGCCCCGGTAAATTAAAATGTGCGTTCAAATTCAATATATAGATTTATATTTTGATTTTGATGGAAACGGGTCAAAACAACCTAATTGACTTGCGTAGCATATCCCATTGTGTTCGGAATAGGGGTATTAAGCTAGGGGTGTCATTCGTTGGGTTTGATTTGGAGTTAGAATAAAAAGTCAACTTTTGGATTATAAAATATAATATAATATAAATTATAATTCTCTCCACTCCCTTTCTCAATCTTCCTTCTTTACTTCCCCTCGTTCAAAATTAAAAACCAAAAAGAAAATTTAAAAAAAAACATGGAGTGCCAGATCCCATCCCCACCCATGCTGGCGCGCATCCCCACCAGCACTGCCGCCATATCCGGTAGAACCCCCCTCACGTTTCTCTCCTCCTCCAGCCTCCAGCCCCAATTTGAAGACCCCCAAACCGTCGCTCCCTTTTCTGAAAACCCCAATCACCCCAAAAACTCCGGCGCCACCAACCCCTGACCATCCCCGACCACCAGGCCCTCCCCGGCGCCACCAACCCCTGAAAAGTTCTTAGAAACTGAAAAGTTGAAGAACTTAAGCCGTAATGAAAACAAGGGAAGTTGAGTTGGTTTGTAAAACAACTTTTAGCTTCGTTCCTTTTTGGAAACGAAAAGTTTTAAGTGGGGGAGAATGTAATAACCCGGAAATCCGAGCCAATTTAAAATTTTTATTTTGGCTATTTTAACGAATTTTGGATATTTAAAATGATTTATTTTAAATAATAACGACGAGAAATTTATTTTAAATAGAATTAGAACGTATATATTTATATAGATCGTCGTTAGAATATAAATATTTATTTTTAATTATAAAAGGAATTGAAAATGGCTCGGTAGTTTGAAAGTTTGATTTAGAATTTCAAATGAATGTACAGGATTCAAAATAAATCGAATTTTGGCGAAACCAAAAGTACTAGAATCTATTTGAGAATATCTTTCCAGTGAATCCGAAAAATTGAAATTTCATAGCGGGAATCAAAAGTTACGTCCAGTTGAAAATTTAGAATAGTCGCTATGGAATTCTAGCCCTTAAAAATGGAAATTTTGCAAACGACCTCTGTTTTCGACGAAACCACTTTTGTTGGATCCGGGATGTTAAATTATTGTTAGATTACAAAATTCATAATTTTCTGAATCAATATATGAGCGTGGCGAAGTTAAATGTGTTTTAACAGTTTAAGTCAATTTTGATCGACCACAAAATGACCATTTTTCAAACGGTCTTCAAATTTGATGAAATTAGTTTTGTTAGGACCGTATTGTCGGTACGAAGCTAAAAATAATTTTTCTGGGATTTTTCGAGTTAGTATGTGACCCCAGTAAATTGAAATGTGCGTTCAAAATCAATATATAGATTTATATTTTGATTTTGATAAAAACTGATCGGAACGATAGAATTGGCTTACGAAACATATCCCATTGTGTTCGGAATGAGGGTAATTAGCTAGGGACGATAGGTGGCGGGTCCCGTTTTGAGATCGAAATTTAAAGTTACTTTTTGGAGGATAAAATAAATAAAAATATAAATAAACAAAACCCTCACTTTTCCCTGTTCTCTCTCCTCTAAGTCAGCCCCTACACCCTGTTCAAATCATTTTGAATAGAAAAAAATGCGAGCTCTTCAATTCGAGGTAGCCATCGCCACCAGACGACGCCGCTTCAGGAAGCCACCGCCGCTCTTCAATGATCCGCCACTCTCCTCCCCTTCAGCGCAGACCCCAAAACCTCCCTCCTCTCTCCTTTTTCTTCTCTAAAACCTAGAAACCCTAGCCCGTTTATCCCCCCCCCAAACCGCCACCGTGAGCCGCTGACCACCGTTGGCCAGCCACGCCACCCACAGCCGACGCCAGACCCCCTCCGACCGTCCACCGTCCATGTAGGCCACCCTCTGAAAAAAATGTGTGTTAATTATTTTTATTTAATGAAGTTAGTTTATTAATCAGTTGTTTAACATGTAAAGTGAGGGTTTTTATAACATAAAAATGTGTTTTTTTTATCATGAAAGTTAGATTCTATATACGATGAAAGTTAGTTTCTTTATACGATGAAAATTAGGTTTTAAATATGAAGTTGAAGTTATAAAGATGTGATTTTTAATATGAAGTTGAAATAGAAAAAAATAATGTGATTTTTATATTGAAAGTGAACAAATAAAAATGTGATTTTTAGTTTAAAGATAGCGGTTTAAGAATATAATTTTTATCTATGAAGTAGCAGAATAAAAATATAATTTTTATATAGAAGGAAGCGACATATAAAAATGTGATTATTATACAAACAGTATAAAAATAAAAATGTGATTTTTATTTATAATGTTTAAAAATATAATTTTTAACATAAACGGTGTTGAACATATCTTGTTGGAAACACGGCGAAGACTTTCTACATATGAAGAGTCGCGACATTTGGTTTAGCTCTTGGTGAGAACTCCTCACTTTTATTTTAATTTCTAGTAGAAATATATACTAGGATGCAGACGGTGCTTAGCAGCACCCGACACCCGTCATCCACAGACCATGGATGGTTTGTTTGTTTGATTGGTGTGTTGTGAAAGTTGATTGTATGATGTGGAATGGAATAAAATATTTTATATTTAAAAATATAATTTTTAACGTGTATATAAAATAAATATTTATACACGAATTGGACGATTTGTTTATATACACCATTTGACTGATATTGATTGGGACGATAAATTTTACACATCGCCCAACTGCACAAATAAAAATCTATGTTTGTTGATTTGAAACCCCACATGGGTGTTGGGATGATATTTGGCGTACATTATCCCAATTATTTAGCTGTATGTCGATCGATTGGTCGACAGATTGTGTAAGCGTTAATTATTTATATTTAATGCTTATGCAGTTGTGTGCTACACTCTGGATGATGGTTGATGATTTATCGTTGCTATTATATACATGTATTGTAGGGAATCCATATAATTAACATTATACGGTAATTGATTGGGCCTCATTCCAATTTGGAAAATAAGGAATATTATAAAAGAAAATTCATGTGTTGAATAAAAAGAAAATTCATGTGTTGAATAGAAAGAAAATTCATTTGTTGAATAAAATAAATATTCACGTGTTGAATAAAAATATGTTCATGTGTTGAATAAAAAATATATATATTCATGTGTTGAATAAAAGTATATATTCATGTGTTGAGGAAAATATTCATTTGTTGAATAGAATAACGAAGTTATTGAAATATATAAAGCCGTGTTGATTAGATATGCTCCATTTTGACGCGAATGATATTTATATCGATTATATTCGTTTTTATAATGATTATAGAAAAGAAAGTGATTTCAAAATATAACGTTTTGAAAATATTATCATTTGTATATCAATGATGTGGAATATTCAATTTTGATTAGAAATTGAATATGAAGTTGAAATCGTTTCGAAAACAAATTTAAAACGATTTATAAAATACATTTTAAAAGGAATCGACGAAACATATATAATATATATATTATATATATAGAATGGCCTGAATAGAACGCGCCGCGTTGTGGTAGTTCGCGAATTTCGACCATTGAATTCGAATGGACATTACAGGAGATCCGACCGGCGGATTCTCCTAAAACCAAAACCGTTGGGTTTGTATCGAAAAGTGCTTTCTAATGAATATTAGAGAATTTAATTCTAACGGTTGGATTTGGAATTATGTCCAAATCAAATTTGGAAAAGGTCGCTGTAAGTGCAGTTCGATGGCCGTTGATGGAAATCGACTGTACGGGCCTTGATAAAATTATTAAAAATAGTAATAATTTATGTAAAATCATAAGAAATGATTTGGAAAGAATTGGGATGAAAAATTCCATATTTGAAAAGATATAAATATTTTTTTATCGAAATGAACTAGTTTTGAACTAGAATTATAATCCATTTATTTTTGAGATAAATAAATTGGATTTGAAAGGGTTTTAAAAGTACCCAGAATTTCCAATAACTGAATTGGAATGGATTTGAATTGAAATTGTCTTTGGAATATTGCGATGTTGGATTTCGTGATTATACATATATTGTTATGGAAATTTGAAAGATATATTTATATCGTTATTTCCAATACGATATTTTTTTATCGTAGAACTTGATATCGAATATAAGCTGATATATTTTCTATTCAGAGCCTTGTATTTAATATCAAATGGGATTCGGGTTTGTCGTGAATGGTGTCTTCATTAACACTGTTCTTAAATCCAGTTGAAGAAAAGATTAAATCTTTTTATTTAGATTTAATGAAGTGTACCAATGAAGTGGTATTTAATTGGAATTGAATTTGAATTGATTTTTGGGTTTATCATGAACGGTGTTTTAAATAACACATGTTCTTTAACCCGATTTACAATGAAATGTGATTTGGAATTTATAAATCTTTTGTTAAGATTTAAAGGAGATTTTCCAAAGTAAAGTTTTTCCAATTTAATAAAATAAATTGGAACGGAATGGAATTCGATTTGGTAATAATCGAAGTGAATTTCTATGGAGGAAGACAACTAATATAACTGGAATTTAAAAGTCTTTGTCGTTATTCCATTTATATTATTAGTCGGATATGGAAGTTTATATCAATTATATATGTCGATTTGTTTTCCAATGGAATGTGATTTTGGGTTTATCGTGAACCGTGTTTTAAATGACATTGGTTCTTTAACCCAGTTAAAGATAGGATATGATTTCCCAAGTTAAACAATCATTGATAGTGATTTTTGGGAAGATTAAAACCGAGTGGAGTTTTAATGAATCTTTAATTAGATTAAAATGATCGAGAATGGGGTATCACCAGTTTTGCTCTAGGCGATAGTTAAATCTTTAATTGGATTTGAACGTGAAATGGTAATTGAATTTACCGATAACACCGTGGTGTTAGATACGAAGTATTACCAGTTTTATTTCATGGGATGAATAGGTTGGGATTGGGAAATTAAAACAAATGATTACTTCGGTAATGTTCGTTAATCCCGACTAGTTTGGATAAACCATAATTTGGTTTGAATTGATATTCAAAAGAAGACTAAAGAATAAATTTAAAGAATTTATCTTTGATAAAATTAATAGGAAACTTCCCCAAAGTATAAGAATATTTGAATAAAAGAATATTCTTAATTGGAATGAGGCGTATGTTGTGTTTGTGTAACACTTGTTTATTTTATACGCGAGTTATTCAGAAAGACCGGGTTTATCCCATTCTGAATAACTAATTCGACGATGTGTCGAGGATGAAGACGGTGGTTGAAGACCGGAGGTCTTCATCATCGTTTGGATAATTACTGATGATCTTGATTGGGCTGTACACCCAAGAGGAGGGAATCAATTGGTATCGTCCAGACGTACTTGGAGATCGATGGATATGCGAGGTACAAGGTGCCTCCGGTTTCGTTCAGATCCAGAACGGACTTGTAAATGGACTGTGTGTCTGATATTGGATATCATTCCATGTGATTGATGGATATCAGTTGCATGGAGTGGTTTGCCTCTGCGGTATGCTAAGATGCAAATGATCAAGGCTTCTATTGAAAAGCAAAGTCTTGCGGTTGATGATCAAAGCACGGCCTTTGTGGTGTAGATTTGTGTAGCTTTAATTCGTAAGCCTCACACCCCGCTGTGAACCTGAAATGGGAGAGAACCTCAGGTGTAACACCCCGTATTTTCTGAGAATATTAAAAAAAATGGTTAATTTTGAAGAAGTTATTAAGCCTTGAAGTTTATATGCATATGAGAGAAATATATATAGATATGTATAAAAATTAAATAAATAAACATGCAAAAAAAGGTTCAAAACAGCGAATTGGGAGGGGGAATAACCGAACCGGCCCATTTTTGAGGTCGACCCAAGCCCTGCTGGGTCGACTAGGGGTTAATCCAGGGTGTTTGGCTGTCATCCCGTGGGCCGATTCGCTCAAATGCAGATTTTGCATTTGAATGGTTCTCATGATTCAGGGTTAATCTAATGGTCCTAAGTAACTTCCTACACCTATATATACATCCCTAACCTAAAACTAAATCTCATATACAATTCTCTAGCCTCCATTGCTCTCTTCCTCTCTAAAAATAAATAAATCAATGGCGTCTCTACTCTGTTGAAACCTAAGCTAGGACTTGTGCTTCTTCTTCCTCCAATTCTGATTAGGATTAAAAGAGAACAACTACAACACCTTTTTCTTTTAGAATCCAACCAAGGCAAGTACAGTTATTTTCCGCTATAAACGTTAATTCTGATTGTGACATGAATTGTAAATCTGAATCTGAGATTATATCTGTTCTGTTCTGTTTAGATCTATCTTATTTTGTATCTCTTTCCTCTTTCTGTTCTATAGCCAGGCTACCACGAGCCTGAGCCAATCTCATAAGAGATTAACATACGCTAAAATGTTTGGGACAGTAAAATGAATGATGCATAAATTGGGCATGACCAATAGGTGACTAATTTGAGGAAAGAACATGGACTGTAGCTAGAACATAAATCTGAGACATATGATTCGACATGTTATGTTTATAACATAAAAGGCATTGAACATATGATTTGTAGACACGACATAAAAAGGTATATAATTGGACATAAATATAGACTATACTGAACATATGATTTGAGATAAAGGGAATATGGCTTAGGTATAAAGATTTACATTAAAGTAGGATATCTATTAAATGAAAATAAACACCTAAGTAAGGGATCTTTGGGATAAATGACATGCATAGTAATCTATGGCTATATTTGGTATAATTTATATATGGATCTTCTGTACTATGCAAGTTTAATAAAAATTGAAACATATGATATATGGTAAATTATGACCATAGTCTGTGCTATGTAAATTTAATGCAAACATGGGGTATATGATCATATTGTGAATCATGACTATTATTTATGCATGTGAACTTAGGCAAGATTTATAATTAGGCAAGATATGTTTGTGAAACTTTAAGGAATGATTAAATCTGTTATGTTTGCCTAATTTGCTAGTTCGGCTATATTTGCCTAATCTGCTAGTTCTGTTATATTGCCTAATCTACTGCCTCGTCTGCTAGATTTGTTCATCTGCCAAATCTGTCATCTGCTAAGTCTGTTGAAAATGCCAAATCTGCTAAACTAAATCTGTTGAGATGCCTAATCTGTTATCTGCTAAATCTGCTAGTTGCTTAATCTGCTGAATCCGTTAAGTCACCTAAATCTGTTATCTGCTATGTCTGTTAAGTGATATATTCAGTCTGTTATTGACATAATCTGAATTAGCTATGAATAATTGACATGTATATTAGGCGTGGGTATAAATGGTAAATCATTAATTAATTGGCCGCAAAGATAAACATGGCTAACTCGAGGTTACAATGAGTTTGTGGCGTAATTCTGCCCGGAACCGCCCGACATATTCCAGTGGCCGCAAACAATAGGTTCTAATGTGAGAAGTTAGTCATAATGTGCTTGAAACCCGAGGTTAGACTCAGTTTGCGATAGAAATCTGCCCGGAACGAACCGGCCTAACCAGTAGCCGCAAACTATCAGTCTAATGTGAGAGGTCTGGGCATTAATATTTAATTAATGAAAATCTGAGATAAATATAATGTCTAAAACGTGTTGGGCGGATAGGGTTAATCCCACTAGACTGATGAGTTTAATAAATCTGTTCCGTGAATCGGTAGGCCCAATTACAAAGTTAGACAAATCTGTAAATCTGCAAAATCCGTATATCTGATCCGTTAGTCTAAAACTTGTCTGATCTGTGAACTAGTTGATCTGAATTCTGTATGTCTGAACTTGTTAATCTGAAATATGTTAGTCTGGGGACACAAGGATAGGAGGGGAATTACTTGTGTCATCTGTTGTTTGGGACCCATATTAGTCAGTAACCCTTTCTGGTATCAAAACTTTGACCCAACAGTAGGTAGGGTCCGGGCACGCTTACTGAACTAGTTATAAGCAGTTCATTCTGATAATGGCGAGGGGTGTTGATGGTGCGTTCCAACCGGGTCATGTGCGTGCATGGATCCCGGTCTGCCTCTGAGGATGTAAGACGCCGTGACATCTGTAAATAGGTCTATGTCATTCAAAGGTTGCCACTTTAGGGAATGATACACCCTTCGGTGGGGCTGGCACAGGGTATTTATGTATTAGGGAACCAATCGCTTAGGTAGGGTTTTAGGGTACACTTAGTTCTGTCTGTTTCTGTTGGTACCGTCTGTCTCTGTTGGGTGGCAACACCCGTCTGTTTCTGCGTGGTACCGTCTGTTCGGGTGGTAAAGGCCCAATCACTAGTGTACACCTAATTCTACATTCTGTTTCTGTAGGGTTTAATCTGTTTCTGCTTCTGTCTGTTTCTGTTCGGGTGGTAAAGGCCCATTACTAGCACTCTCTTCTGTGGAAATTATTCTGTACTCGTTTCTGTTTCAGTTTAGACATTAGGGTGGCACCTAATTCTGTTATACTAGTATTAGTGCAGAGAAGTAAGATATAAATAAGAAGCATGGCTTATCTACATCATTCTGTTTCTGTTGTTTAACCTAAGTATATCTGTTGCTCTTGTTACGGCCATCTCTTATCCAGTTTTGCTTTCATGTCATTATTATTATTATCTGTTCATATGCTGAAAGTCACTGGACTTGCCAGACTTTATGTCTGACCTTGCTTGTTTTCGCCCCTTTTTCTTCCGTCCCCCCTCCCCCAGGTTATTCCAGGAGGGAATACTTTAGCTTGATCCGGATTCCTTCTGCTTGAAGTGCTTAAAGTATGGCTTGGCTCTGTATAGCTTCCGTTCTGTGGGGATTATGATTTTAAAGTTTTGTACTCTGATGGCTTTTGAACAAGGCTGATATATATGTACTTGAGTTTTTGGTAAAGTTGTAATCAAACTGATTTATGTCCGCTGCAATAAAGTTATAAAGTTTTTCAAGTACTATTTTTATATCTGTCTTGTAGTATTCTGTTCTATTTACTAAAATGCTCCATTAAAGTTAAGGCATTCCCTTTGTGAGTGACCTTAACGGAGGTGGGGTGTTACATCAGGGAGGGCATGCGTTTCCTTCTAGCTAGAAGTGGCGTCAGTGGTTTTACACGCCCTGACGAGTTTGACTTATGTAGTTGTTGGATTGCGAGGCGCCTCGGATATATCGATGACTATGTGGAGCCGATGGAGTCATTGGACTCATTGACACTCCATAGAGTGGGGAAACACAGTGTTTAGGCATTTTAATCCACGTCGGTGGACAGACCCTGACGATCCAAGGGACGATGCGTTCTGTTCCTGAGACACAGGCTAGAGCGTCTCGAATTCGGTACGGACGGTCCCTTGCCTTGGTTCACAGATGGAAATCCAACTTCCAGTACGTGACATGTGCGGTTTTGATTGTAGAGCCTATATATGGCGACATAGTGGTATGGGGCACTTATGTCGTCTATGATTGATACTTATGATTGAAATTGTTTTGACACTATACACTTATGCTAATAATAAAAGATGAAATTTAGCGTATCAAGCATTCTTTGTCTATTATAAGGTAAAACCCTATCCTCCGGCTTGTGTTGCATTGTGTGATGGGACCTGGGTCTTATAATAGCTTCATTATTCATTGTTTAGCATTGCGCTGTTATTTTATGCACTGGTATTCTTGGGAGGAAACTCGTTCTGTGTTATATGGCGTGGTCCCTTAATTTATCTAACTTTAAAATAAAGATTAATAACTGTTTTAGTTCTCACACCAGTCACATGACTATCCTGGAATTTATTGTTTTTACCTAAACTCTGGGTGCCCTTATTTTGACACGGGTAGCTAGTAGTTTTGGTTTTGTAGATTTATATTCACAGGATCCTGATTTACAGCGGGAACGATATCCGGAGAGCTCTGTATCCGTATATCTCCTTTAGTTGTGTTTTGTATTATTTTTCTGCTGCTATGTAATGTACTGTAATCTCTGATATTTATCAAATGTAAATTATTTGTTTATACTCTGTATATTCTTGTATTTTGATGAATTGTTGTAATAAGCAATGAAATGTTCTTCTGTTTGTGTTCCGATTTGTTGTGTTCTCAAAATAATCAGGGGTTTCGAACGGTCTTGGTCAGTTTAACGATCGATTCGGATCGAGCGTAATTCCTTATCATTTCAGTTGATGACATAGTGATCTTCTGTAATGGATATAGGAGCTCATTCCATCCTCTTTTGTTGTCCTTAAGTTGTACAAATCTTGTTCAGGTCAATAAATTAATAGCTCCAAAAGTTGCATAATTCTCTCTATTGGGATACCCATGCTTAGGAATTGTGGTTTTCCGATTCATCTGGCTTTCAAATGTCTTCTCTCCCCTTTCACTAATTTTGGTATATAGGTATATCGAAGAAGAAAGGTGAACAACTTTTCTGACCCCATTTTTGATAAAGCTAGGGGAAGATCAACTAGTCGAACTCGGTGCATCTCTCCAGATGGTCTCTTAGTCCTTATCAAATCTATGTTGGACTCCCTAGGCTATTATGTCTTGCTGCTATGATACCGGCTTCGTCCTTCTTCTGCGCTTATAGATTTTTGGCATCTTCCTTTTTTAAGAAAGCAAAGATAACGTAAGAAAGCACCATTGGTGGTCGTGGAACACCATTTCTCTTCCCTAGGATGAAAGGGGTCCTTGGGATGTGCAAGCCTCAAGATATCTGCATGGGTTAAACTTGCGAAATTTGGGTTCGCTTCGGATTTAACAACTCTCTTCGGAATTCCTTCCTTCATGCTAAGTACAGAAGGCTTCATCCTCTTGACTTCAGTGGCATCACTTCTTACTTTAATGAAAGGTGGGGGAGGATGCAATCAGTCAAACCGTTCATAGACATCCATAGGCGAGGCCTTTCTATGAAAAGTCTTCCCTTCTCCCTTAGTGTGGCCTAGAACAATACTATGTCTCCCAACCCTAGAAACCCATTTTTTAAACTCATTTGGAATAGTCATATTGCTCCTAAGGTTTCCATTCTTATGTGAAATGCTTTCCATGGTGTGTTACCTTTTACACGCCAGTATTAATCATTTAGGTTCTCTTTAGCCTCCCAGTGCCACTGTTATCTGTAGGGCTAAGTATCCAAAGAATCTCTTTTCCACCCTTTCTTCGATAGTGACTCGGACAGGGTGGTTCAGTTGCACTTCGGGAACTTGATCAGTTTTTTCCTCTTCCCTTTCCTTTCTTGCCACTCTAAACAAACGGTGGACCGAAGGTTCGTGCAAGCAGCTTCACATGATTTTGAATTGTATCATCTTGTGTGCCAAAAATAAGGCGGTCTTCGATGATTCACCCATGAGATATGACTTGATTATCACACATCTAGCGGGTGATGTTGCCCTTGTGTTTAAAGGTAAGCCGTTCTCTGGTCTCGTGCTTGGATCACCTACTTCCCTTACACTAGATTTCAACATCTCTATTTCTGCCTGGCCTCGCATAGGTGTGGGTCAAGGTTTTTTTTAGGCCGCTAGATTTGCAATTGCAATATGGAGTTAGTGGTTTTTCCATGCATTAAGGCTGGTCGATATCCTTGTCGGATCATCTTTTCCTCTTAGATGACTTGCCTTGTCTTGCCAGTTGGTGCACTTGGTTGGTTGGAAGAGTGCCGCCACTCAGTGGTCTATGGAAATTTATCAATCGGAGTTAATGAGTAGGATTCCTAGTTCCTTTTCCTAACCAGGTTGGCTATGCATTTTCTCTCTTATTCTTTGAGGTTGATTGCTTTTAGTTCGTTCGGTTTATAGTGGGCCTCGTTTATTTTGCATTCTCCTTTTCCATTGCACTCAATATGTATATATGTGTGCTAAAGACCGGTGGTGCAGTCTAGATTAAATTAATGGTTTATTTTTGAGCCACCAAAGAAAGGCTTTTTCTTTCATTTTTGACATATATAATGTTGTTTTGGTTAAAAGAGTAAATTAAAGCTAAAATGTACTATGTGCAAAAATAGTAAAGTAAAGATGACTGAATCCTTAAATAAATCTAGACTTATATAAAACATCCGCAAATTTTAATGAGAAATCGAGAAGAGAATTTATACTAATGATGTTTAGATTTGCAAAATAAACCAATGGAAATATTCTTATAATAGATCTTGGGAAACTTGTAATATTTTTGTTTATTGGGAAGAATAATGGAATTCCATATCCAAATTTAAGAAGAATGTGATGAACGTAATTACAAGAAAAAATAGAACTTAGCAAGAAAACGCGTAACTACAAAATAGAGCTAGTTACTCTATTTTGTACTAGCCAACCGAAAGAAAAGATGACTTGTAATTACAATTTGTTGCACAAAAAATAATATTTAGATGGAAATAGATTACCGAAAAATCTCAACTACCAACTTACTAATATATGACTATCCCTAGAAAGAACATGTTAACATAAACGCAAAACATAAAAAGTAAGTAAAAGACATAGAGAAAAGATAGTAACCAAGTTTAACGTTTGGTAGACTAAAGAAAAGACAAAGTCGGAATGAAAAGACGGGAAAAGGTTTAAAAGAAGATAATGAGTATAGAATTAAATTAATGCCTATCTTTAAGATATTTAAAGAAATAAAGAAAGAAAAAGACTACCATATTATTAAGTAAAAGATCAAGTAGATACTTGCAGATGCTTTCATGATAAATTGTAGATGGTGATTATCTTTATGATAATAGAGGCCTAGATGCATACACATGATATCTTTATGATAAATAAGGGACTAAGAAAAGATAATCACATAACAAAGAAATAAAGATAATGAATAAGAGTTGAAGAGAGGTAAAATAAGCACATAATAAAAAAGAGCTAGACACAGGGTCTGATAGGGAATGAGATTATAGTTGTAACCTCATAAGATGCGTTTAAGAGCAAGGTAATGGAATCTGAATGCAAACAATCACGTGTAGACAATCAAAGGCTTTAGGATAGTAGGAAGCGATGGATCTCCAGACAATATCAGAGTATGGAATAAATGACCACATTCAAGGCCTTCCTAATGTTTTTTCACCAAGTACCGAGGAAGGAAATTAGTGATTTCGTATGAGATACACAAATATTAGGAAGCCTATCCTAATAGATCCGTTAACAATGTCGAAGAAAAAATAAGTGACTAATTTAGGGGCATCCCCCTAACATGATTGTTCGTCGAATACCAAAGCAGGAAATGAGTGACTACATACGAAACACAGGGAGGGATACCTTAGGATGATCTACAAATCAGGCATATAATAAGTGGCAAGGTCTATAAGTGTTCATCAAGGGTCATTTCGTTGACTTCTTTAGGAAATCTATAGGGTCAATGGAAGATTAGGTAATCGTGATACATAGTGACAACGATACCTAGTAGTGGGAAACCTAAAAGTATAGTAGTCGTAGGGTTATGGATCATCATAGGTCTAGCAGCGAGAATGACGAAGGGCATGCATTATACTTCCATAAGCCAAGTGATCCTTCGCTATAGGGATGCCTGGATAGGGGTTATGAAATGTCACATGGTCGATTTGGACTTTTTTTTAAGGGCAAGGCCAATAATTTGTATCAAGAGGTATTTGCCAAACAAGAAAGGAGGAGGCTGTTGTAACACCCCAAATTTTTTATAAACAACAATTAAATGAAAAAGACTAATAAATTGAATATTAATTAATAAAATATTAAAAATGATCAATTGAAGTTTGCGCTGTTGCAACACCCTAAATTTTTTATAAACAATAATTAAATCGGACTAAGTATAAACAAGATACGATCAATCGAAGTTTGAATTAAATTAAATAATTTAAACAATAAATTCAAAATAAGTGCCACAGTCGATGGGCGACCAAGGCCCGACATGGGTCGAACCCTATGTCGGCCGGGTAGAAGGTGGGCCAACCCAATTCGAGACCAAGCATGACCTATGCCTGGCCAGGCTAGCCTGCTTCAAGATAATTGTTTTTTGGCTTATGGTGATGTGATTTCAATGGCTTGGATTGAAACCCCAATATTCTATGGCCTAGACTATCCTATCACACCTATAATAGACTAGTAACCCACACTATTTTCCTACACAAATATTTCTTCATCTTCTTCCTCCACTATATTATGTTCTTAAAATAAAATTAAGGAAAAGTCAGGGTGCTATCAAAATATAGATCTGAATGGATATTCTACTTCTTTTTCAAAGGCATTTTATGGATCTATTACAATTCTCTGTGAGTTATATGTTATTTATAGATTAGCAATCTAAATAAAAAGGATTTTGATAACAAAATAAATTGGATCTGAAAGTATAGGTGTTTATAAGTTTATCTTTTACATGTTATTGTTCATTTTAATTGTTGTCAATTACCTATTCACTTTTCAGTTATTATTTATTTATATGTACATTCTTCTTCCTTATCCCCTTCTCTGTCATTGTTTTATTTACAGTCTTATTATGCATATTCATTCATTTTGTTCTTTTCTGAGCATGGGTCTATTTCTCCTTTTTTTTCTTTGTTTTGCGTTGAGCCTAGGCCAACGAGAGCCTAGGCATTTACCGTTGAGTTGGGTAAAATTGGAATAATCTGAAATAATGTTAAAAAGGGAATTTGGGGATGTTGGAATTTGTGAATCATGGACTGTAAATTGGGATTATTATGAAGGAAGAATATGCAAACATGTGAATCGGAAAAGGTTGGACTTAATTATATATTAAGTAGACATGTCATATGAAAACATGGGAATTGGGGTAAGATATACTTAATTGTACATTATGTAAAACATGTTATTGTAACTTGTAAACATGTAATTGAACAATAAATGACATGGTAATAAAAAGGGGTTATAGATTACTTTCGTTTATTATAATCCGAGGATAAAAGGTTGTAATTACTTTCGTTAATTACAATTTAGAAGTAAGGGGTTGCAGATTACTTTCGTTAATTACAATCTGGGAATAAAAGGTTATAGATTATTTTTGTTAATTACAATCTGAAGAGAGCGGTTGTAGATTACTTTCGTTAATTACAATCTGAGAATAAAAGGTTGTAGATCACTTTTGTTAATTCACTACAACATATATGCAAATTAGGTTGTGTTTTTTGTCGTATCTAATGCACTTAGACATGGCTATAAGCTGTATCAAAAAACGGCGTGTTTAAATATTAGATAGGCCTATTGGCTGTATCAAAATCAAAATTATATAGGGCTATAAGCCATATCTAAAGTTTAAATAGATATGGTTGAAAACCGTATCTCAATGCAACAACTTTAAGCATATTTAAATAATTACTAGATACGAATATAAACCGTATTTGCATTATGTATAAATATGAATATATTCAAAAGGCTAATAAATATCATACAAGCTCTATTTGACAAATTATAACATTATATGAAACTATTGTATGAAATATTTCATTACATTACAATATATAATGATACATGTTATTTCATTACATTACAATAAAGAATATACATACTAATTTCATTACATTACAAAAGAAGATATATACATACTATTTCATATATAATGTTTCATAATTACATTACAATAAAGAACGTAAACTCGGTATTTTAGCAACTTCGGCGACTGCTCTTCGCTTTTCAACTTCAATGATATACTACTTCGATCCACAACTAATCCATTCACCAAGCAGAAGGTTTAACTTTCTGGTTAAGAATTTACTAGGTGATAAACCAGGTGGATGCATTTTAGCTCACACACCTAGTTCCGGTATTCATGCTAACTTATGCATTTAACTAAGCGCCAAGGACTAGCAAAGAGGATTATATATCAAGTGTCATATGCTGCTTCACTAAATCTTAGGAAAAAGCATTTGACACTTGATATTATCCCTTTTGCTAGTCCTGGTGCTTAGTTAAATGCATAAGCTAGGATAAATACCTAAACCGGCAGCGTGGAGATAAAGTGCATCCACCTGGTGAATCACCCAGTAACTCTTAACCAGAGAGTTAAAGCCTTCAGCTTGGTGAGGCTTCCCCAGTGGATCACCTAGTAAATTCTTAACCAGAATAGACATGCATCATCTTCGTCTATACTTGCAACCTAATTTGCATTAGAATAATGAGTCATAATATTCATACCCAAAATGCAGTCTTACGCTAACGTAAACAACACAGACACACAAACTCACACACATACACATAGGCGCACATAAACACACACAGACACACAAACTCACACACAGGCGCACACAAACACACACAGACACACACTGACACAGATACACATAGACACACACATAGATACGCATAGACACACATATACATACACACACGCATGCATTGCACACATATATAGACACACATACATAGATACACAGTCACACACTGCAAACACATAGACACATACACAATTCAAACAAAATCACGATTCAAGCAAACAAGCATGAAAGTGGACCACTCGACTTAATGGTGCAGCAACAAATACTGGGTCAAGCAGTTACAAGTGACAGTAACCAAGTACTAAAAGGAGGCAGACAAGTCGATGGCTCATCGTACAAGACTGCAAACATTACACCAATTCAGGTATACATAATGAATTGGTACTAGTCAACTAGTCATGATCGACTAATCATTATCGAACAATTCAGGTATACATATTGATTTAAATTCAAGTATACATCAATTAAAGTACAAGACTACAAACATTACACCAATTGAGGTATACATATTGAATTGGTACTAGTCGACTAATCGTGATCGATCAATTCAAGACCAAGGACAACGGCCAAGCATGCATATGGAAACAATCCTGACACATGCACAAGCCATTTACAGTAATAGTGTTGGACACTTTCAAAACAGAATGACAACCACATCCATTCAACACAAGTGCACAAGGCCATGGAAACATCAAATAACAATGGTGCATGGCCAGTTATGAGTAGGTTCATGTGCAATAAAAATGATCATGACAGCACAACATGGTAAAAGCGAGGAGCGGGTACAATACAAGACAAGCCACAAACAAGCAAGCACACGCTTAACAACTCAAGTGCATGAACAAGGCATATAGTTTAATGAACAAAAAAATAGTGGATAGTCAACATGCATGTACAAGATGATAGGTTCAATGTTAACATAGACATATGAATAACTCAAGCCAGTATCAAGTTTCTGACATCATGATAAATAGTGAAAATGACACAACACAAGTAAAATTGCACAACATAAAATGGGTGTACACAACCAGAATACAAGATGAAATGCCTCGAAACCTAGTTTATAGGACAAATGATAGTAAATACATTGTCGCATTACAAAACTGTCTGAAAATACCCAATTTAAACCCAATAACACAATAGCAGCATGAATTCGAGGTAGACAAGCACATATCTATCATTCATATTTTTGATCCAAGGCATGTAAATTCAAATTAAACCCAATTTGGATTCAAATTAAACCTAATTTAGACTCAATTCAAATTCAAATTAAAAGTGATCTGATACTTACCTTTAATGGCGATGAGAAGGATGAACAACGGTAGACTGAAGGTATGTCGGTCAACTGAAGGCAGCGCGAGCTGACCAGAAAGATGGACAGTGGTGGATGGTTTATTGACAAAGGAGGATGGTGCACCGAATACCAAAACCCTAATTTGGGTATCCAGTCGCCTTTGAAAATAAAGAGAGGGAAGCCGACTGAAATTTTTGAAGTATCAAAAGTTGATGGTGCCAGAAAGAAAGTAGTGGGGGAAAAGTTTGATATGGATTTCATACATCCTAAAGCCGTATCAAATGAACTGATCCAGAGCTTTGTTGATGAATGGTTAGATCTCACATGTTTGGGGAGGTGCAGATCGCCAAGACGAATGCTGATACAGCTATGAGCAGTATCAAATTTGATACGGTTAAAAGCATTATCAAAGCTCTACATGGTCGTGTGCCAAATTTGCATATATGGTGTAGTGATCACAATGTAAGAAGTAACATGTTATGTCACTGGGCCTAGTTATGAACTTAAATCATGTTAAGTTAAACCTGTATGGTTAATAAGCGGGTAGGGGTACATTCCTTTGGGGCACGTAGAAATCCTAGTTAACTTAGGGGCCAAGTATCAAGCGGCTAATGTTGTATGCATTTTGTGTGGGATCCGTATTAGTCGGTATTCCATGGTTATCAACGCGGCCTCACACTAGCAAGAGGCTAAGGCATGCTTATATTGAATGTGGTAGTATGAGGTCCAAACGAGAGGTGGGTATGGGTGCGTTCCGGCTGGTTCATGAGCATGCATGGATCCGAAAATGGAAGATAAGATGTTTACTGCTAGTGATTAAGGCTATGTCTTTTTTTAGTTGTTGGGTTCGGGACTGACAACCCTGAATGTCATATCTGGCACATATTATTCACATCTTATTTAATGATTTGATCATTAGGTAGAAATTAGGTAAATCTAATCTTTACATTATGATAGTTAGTGAAAAAACTCTGGGGTATGAATGAGAAGCTTTCCTTATCTTGTTTCCATATTTCCTACTTTTATTGTATTTAGATGTTCAGTATTATTCATTTGTTTGAATACTTCTTTATCTTATGCTTATGCTAAAAATCGCTGTAACTCACCAGACTTATTGTTTGACCTTTGTCTCTTCCTTCCCCCTCCATGTTCTCAGGGCCGTGGATTGCAGCAGTGACCGTGACCATTTGATTCAGCTTAGACTTGGACTATTTCTTATTCCATGTACTTCTTTAATACCTATTCTATGACTATTGTTATAACTAATGAGGGATATGAATTTTATGGTTTTGTATTTGTACTCTGATGTCTTACTTTCCACGAGACAGATGTTTTATGATTATGACTCAGTGGTAATTTAAATTGTAATGTTGTGACTGGTTTAATAATAAATGTTTTGAGAAGTTTTACATTGTGTTTACATTCTGTCTTGTGAATTTTATTCTTTGTATTGTTATTTTATACATATTGTGCCTCACAAAACTTAATGTGTCCCTATATGGGTAACATTAAGGGACGTGGGGTGTCACATTTGGTATCAGATCTAAGGTTACAAGATCAGAGAAAAGTTTTTGAAAAAGTGTTTTCAAAGCAAAAGGTTTTCAAAGAAAGCCTATTTTTAAGAATATATCCCCTCAAGTCAATCACAATATTCCTTCAGTCTCTTTTTGAATATATTTTTCCCTTCTCTTTTCAGCATGCATGGAGCTCCTAATTCCCAGGAGAGGATTCCCATTCCGACATGGTTTCATAGATATGTAGAGGCTACGACACCTTCAGAAGTGCAAAGAAATGTCCCATACCCAGCTACAACTGCGGTAGTTCCACCCAATCCACTAGTTAACTTCTCTAAGCTCTAAGGAATTCTGTGCAATGGGCGACAAGACATTTCGTGGGAGAGAATTATGTGGAGGCTCGAAATTGGATTAAGGAGACAGAAAATGTGTTTGGATTGTTGGAGCTGGATGATAGGAGGTAGATCAGTTGGTCGCTTGGTAGCTGAAGGAGGAAGCATCGTATTGGTGGCAGATAACTAATGCAGGGAAGATGCTTGCAACATGGGATGAGTTCAAGGATAGGTTCGAAATGAAGTTCTTATCACAATACAAGGAAGGAATGCAACTGGAGAAGTTCTTAAGTCAGAAGAAAGGGAGTATGATAGTGAAAGAGAATGTGAATAGCTTTAATGAGTTGGCAAGGTTCGGCTTGGATTTAGCAAAACTCCTCATAAGAAGGCATTGAGATTTGTGAAAGGGTTAAACCAACCTCTCCAAATGTAACACCCCGTATTTTCTGTGAACGTCAAACTAACAAATCAAAGTATACATAATTTTTAAGAGAATAATTAAGGGAAACGGGTTACGCCATTGCGTTCGCCTCGGAATTCTGCTTGAGATGGAGTCTGAGTTTGCGTAAATCGGACTTTGTATGAAGGAGTTATGTCCTTTAGAAGACTCAAGAATTTAATAAAATAACCAGCCCAAATTTCAAATTTAAGTTTTGAAATTCAAAAACCCTGAAGCAGGCTGGGCAGGAAATTTTCCATCCAGAGACCAGGTCGACCAGGGGGTCGACCTATGGGTCGACCTAGGGGTCGACCTCCCCCTCGGGCCAGAACTGACACCTGACGTGTTTCTTTATGTGATGATTTTCTGACTCATTAGGGTTTGTGTGGCAAGTTCTGGTTGGTTCTCTCATAGGTTTGAATGGCTTTGATTTGTCCTAGGTTGATCTAACGGCTCTTATTAAATTAAACTTCTATATAAGCAACCTAAATCTAAACCCTAAACCACACAAATTCATAACAAGACCTGTCATGCTAGATTAGCCGCCATTCTCCTTCAACTAGAAAACAAGATTAAAGCTACGAATCAAATCAAAACTAAATTAGAAGAACAATTAGTCTACATCAAAAGAGGGCTATTCAGTTTTAGAAAATAGATCCCAGAAAACAAGATTTGCTTTTGTTTTATAAGTCAGTTACTTTTTAGATTTGAACACTTAAATCTAATTGTGACATGTAATAATATGAAAATACGCTTGATGTTAACTATCCTTTCATTGGATCCGTGCTTGAATATATATATCTTTGGGAATCATTTTTGACTATGAAATTGGTCCAATCATATCTCTCCTTGTTGTATATCGGAATTGTAATCCTTTTTTAAGTTCATGATGATATTCATATCGTATCTATATGCCTGCGATGTATTATATGCAAAAAACTTGTCTTTTTAGTTCATCAAGTTTATTGGACCAATAGTTCTTATCATCATATGACTATGCCCATCCTTACGATGTTCCATCTTTCTTCCCCTTTATTTTATGAATCTAGATTAACCTTGAATCAAGACTAAAACTTATTGTACGTGCGATTGAAATGCAGTGGCATTGGGGAATAGTCTATTTGGTAATGGTGGAACATAATTTTGTAACTTATGATTTGGGGCATAATTGTCTTTGTTGCAAACTTGGGAGTAATTGTGTATAACATGAAATTGACATTATTTGACATAATTTGGATCATGTAGTATGGCATGACTGTTAAGATGCAATTTAGGGAAATTTGACATGAATTATGGAATATGTAATTTGACATATTGAATCTAGAATTGGCATGAACGACAAAGTATGAAATTGGAATATAAATCAAGTTTTGGGAAAAATTGTTATTGTTGCGAATTTTGGGTAACTTGAGCATTAAATCTGGATTGGGTGAAAACGTAAATTGGAATAAATATAGATTTGGCCTAACTATTGATTTGGGATGCCAAGTATAATGGATATTGTAATTTTGGGGCATGTCTATTATTACAAACTTGGGAAGATTAGGTGTAGCCTATTTTGAATAATAATTTGAAAATTGAATTTGGGACCCATAAATTGCAATTAGCTTTGTTGGGCATATCCTGAGAATTGGAGTACGACTAGTTGGGATAATTAGCATATAAATATAGACTTGGACATTTATGGAAAATGTGTCATAATCTGAAATTGACAACAATTGTGAATAATTTCCATATAAGCTATAAATATGTAAATTAGTGAAAAGACGAATATGCGTAACCCGAGGTTAGATTGAGTTGTGGTGTAAAACTACCCGAAACTGCCCGGCACATCCAGTAACCACAACAACACCATCTAATGTGAGAGGTTAGTGCATCATGCCCAAGAAAAACCCGAGGTTAGATTGAGTTGTGGTGTAAAACTGCCCGGAACCGCCCGGCACATCCAGTAACCGCAACAACACATATCTAATGTTAGAAGTTGGTGCATTAATAAATCAATTAATGCTAATAAACAAGATGAATGACTAGGGTGAAGTTCATAGGAACACTTAACCAATATAACATGAATGACTAGGGTTAAGTTCATAGGAAAACTTAACTAGTATAACATGAATGACTAGGGTTAAGTTCATAGGAACACTTAACCAACATAACAAGATGAATGACTAGGGTTAAGTTAATAGGAAACACTTAACCAGTATAGCATGATGAATGGGTAGGGTTAAGTAATAAGAAACACTTAACCAGTATAACTTGATTTGTGGTAAGATTAAGTTAAAACAGGAGGGAAACACTTAACCAATATAACTTGATTTGTGGTAGGGTTAAGTTAACATAAGAAGGCAACACTTAACCAAAGTAACATGACAAGTAGGTGGGCTAAGTTAACTTGAATTGAATGATGACACTTAACCAATGCAACATGATGAACACGTGGGGTTAAGTTAACAAGAAACACTTGACCAATATAACTTGATGGACGAACGGGGTTAATTTGATAGGAAACACTTAACTAATCCAACATGATAAGTGAGGAGAGTCAAGAAACACATAACCAACATGACATGATGAATGGGTGGGTTAAGTTAACATGAATGGACAAAACTTAACCATTAAATAAACATGCTTGAATTGGTGGGAGGGTTAAGTACATATCGAGTTAGGTGGGTAATATTAGTAAATATAGACCTACAATAATAAACATGCTTGAATCGGTGGGAGGGTTAAGTACATATCGAGCTGGGTGGGTAATATTAGTAAATATAGGCCCACAAACTTAATCATTAAATAAACATGTTTGAATCAGTGGAAGGGTTAAGTACATATCGGGTTGGTGGGTAATATTAGTACATGTAGGCCCACAAACTTAACCGTTAAGTAAACATGCTAGAATTGGTGGGAGGGTTAAGTACATCTGGTGTAGGTGGGTAATATTTGTATATATAGGCCTATAAACTTAACCAATAGGAAAGCCTAGAAACGAGGACCCATTTCAGCAGTAACCCACATAGATATATCATGGTACCCTAAAACTAGGCAGGGTGGGGCACGATTACTAGGCTGATTATAAGCGGTCAAAATAGCGGTAGGGGGTACGTCAGTGTATGTTCCGACGGTTTACGGGCGTGCATGTACTTCGAAGTGGGAAAAAGCAGGCACTGAGTACTAGTAGTTATAAACTATGCATATTGAATCGTGTCGGGTCGTTATCATAAGGATTGATACACCTTATGGTGGGACCAGCACAGGGTATCTACACGCAAGAAAGGGCCGATTGACATAGACACATGGAACATTAATGCAAGTAAGGAGCCGATCGATAGGGTAGTAAGGGTACATCTAACATGTTCATGGCAATTATGCGGATTGAGGTGGAATCCTCACGATAGATGTACACCTAAAGGCTACCACAATTACAGGGATTGGGATCACATTACAATATGATCGTTTTAAACAGATTACTAGTTGGGACACTAGTTAGGTGGTGCAGAGATATAGAGATATCGGAATAATAGGGTAGTAGCAAAGCAGAGAAAGAGTAGAAGCGCATTTAGTTTATCTTGCCTTATTATGCCCTATGCTTATCCTATGTTATCATGTTATCCCTGTTATCACGGTATTGTCTTATATTCAATTTATTCATGTCATGATGCTTTTGCCTATTTATATGCTGAAAGTCACTGGACTTACCAGACTTATGTCTGACCTAGTTTTGTTTCGCCTCTTTTCTTCCGTTCCCCCCACCCCCCCCCCCCCCCCCCCGGGTTCATAGGGAGGAAATGTTACCACTTACCTCAATTTTCTTTCCAAGCTCTAAGATAGTCGATGTATTGCTTTGGACTCTCTCTTCCACTGCTATGGCTGGTTCACGCTTTATTGGAGAATATCATTGTTATTTTTATGTTTCTTTTATACTTGGATGTTTTTGAATCAAGACAGAATTTCTATGTATTACTTTTAAGTATGATTGAGACAATTATTGTAAAAGCTTGACTGAATTAAGTTATTTATAAAATGACTTTATTTTCCGCTGCTTTATTTGTCTGTCTTGTAATTTATTTGCATCTTTTACCTATAATGCTCCACCGAAGTTAAGGCATTCCCTTCATGAGTGACCTTTACGGAGGTGGGGTGTTTCACTTGGTATCAGAGCTGAATGTTACCGGATTAGATAAAAGATTTGATAATTTTTTTTAAAACGGTTTTAAAAGAAGCATTTTCAAAAGAAAGGTTTTTTTTAAGGCATATTTCCCGAAGCCATATGCACTATCTTTTTATCCTCTGTTTGAATCCTTGTTTCCTTCTTTCCTCAGTCTCCGGGGCTCCTGGCTTTCTTGGAGGTAACCTCATCGCGGCATGGTTCCGTAGACTCGATGAGACTACGACACCTTTCAAAGGGCGAAGAAGTGCACAACCTCCATCCATAGTCGTAGTAGTTTCACCTACGGCTAATTCACTTCCAAGATTTGTAACATTTCCCGTGCGATGGAGGCAACGTTCGAAAGACTTATCAGCATGGTTCACAAAGGAGGTAAAGAGAAAGAGGCCAAAGAGGAAGAATCACAAACAAGGGATTGGAATATAAGAAGGGCGGAGGAAATAATAGATCCCGCAACAATAGGAAGTATCTTTTCTGTGGTATAGCGGGTCATTTAATTATAGGAAGTAAAAAGACAAATGGTTGTTTTCAGCATGGTGAGGCAGGGCATCTTATCAACGATTTCCCGGAGGACAAGGACAAGGACAAAGGGCAGGATTTTCTGGAAGGCAAGTGCATGATTTCACTAAAGAAAGATAGTAAAGTTTAGTTTTTCTTTTTGATCATCTTGTCAGTACTCTTTTTGAATTCAGCGCTTCACATTCGCTTATATCTGCTTCCATAGTTGAGTCTCTACACCTTAGTACTTGTATAGTAGAAGATTCCATTTTTGTCTCAAATCCAATTTGTAGTTTAGCTCATTTATCTTTGGTTTGTAAGGATTTGAGAATAACTATATAAAGTATTGAGTCAAAGTGTAATACTTATGTTTTTGGTTCCATGGGCTATGGGTTGATTCTAGGCATGGGTTGCTTAGCTAGTAATTGTGAAAGGAGGGTAGTTAGACTTTTGACTTGCTTTGGGAATACCCTCGAGATTTTGTGCGATCCTAAGGATCAGTTAGGATTAGCTACCTAGAATCACTTGATGTATCTATCGGCGATTTGCGATCCGTTAAAATAGTCCATGAGTACGCAGATGTTTTTGGTTACGTTAGGGGTTTTCCCCCTAAAACTCGAGATAGACTTCCGCATATATCTAGTGGACAATGCAAAGCCAGTTATACGATCAATGATAGTTTTGGACCAAGATTGGCGAGCATAACCAGAGTCGGTTAAGTGCTCAATTTTTTGGTTGTTTTGCTAGTATCATCTCACATAGATCGTCAAAATTCGGAGGAGATATTCCTTGGGTGCTTGTCTGATATTGGTTTAGGCCTTTGGGGCTTGTACTTGAGGAATGTCGAGTTCGACTAGGATGGTTTGCGTGAGAAATAAATGGTTGTGGCGGGCGCCCTAAGTAGAGAAAGACTGACCTTAAGAGAGGTAAAAAGTACATAGCAACCTTTAGCTTTAGACCCTCAGATTTGTGACATGATGGATAAGCTAAGTAGAGGAGAGACCTCTAATCATCTTAGTATATACACTTGGTATCAGGGTTAACACCTGTTTATCTTGGAAAGATAGTTCGACTACATTGGATACTCTCTAGCATAGTAAGTGATCGAGGTCCTATCTTCACTAGTGGGTTTTTGAAATGGAGGTCAAGAAGCTTCGCAATCGTGAAGTTAAATTAGTTAAGTTATATTGGAGTGGAGCCCAAGAAGATGCGACTTAGAAGACTGAAGACTAGATACGCGCATCATACCCTTTTTGAGGGTATACCCTTGATTCCTCATTTTCTGTAAAATTTGTTTGCATGCTAGTCTTTTAAGTATATCTTCTCGATCCTTTCCTCAATCCTTAGGTAGAAACCAATGGATGTTAACATGTGTTTAAAACATGTTATGATTGATGGTTGCAAGTGGATGCTAGTGGATGCTCGTGGATGCATATACATACATTAGGCACTAGATCGGCTCAGTCACTTTCATGTTGCATATGCATGAGTGAATTTTTATATATATGGATTGAAACTTCATGTGTTATCATATGGATGTTGCATTTGTATGAACGACTGTGCACTCATGTAGAAGTTATAAAGCACAATTAGGAATAATTGCATACATATTGGACGCATGACACTATCATGATTTGCATTAAGGAAGTCAACTGAATCAATAGACCGCCTGATTTTGCATTAGATAAGAAACATACACACACACTCTGCATATGTTCATACGGCATTAGAAACCTTTTAAGGACAATGGACGCCTATGTTTGATGGTTGAGTAGATGGACGGTTGGATGGTAGGGTATACGTTCTTCCTAACTTCAAGATTTCGAGGACGAAATCCTTTAAGAAGGGGAGAATGTAACACCCCGTATTTTTTATGAATGTCAAACTAACAAATTAAAGTATACTTAATTTTTAATAGAATAATTATGGGAAACAGATTACGCCATTGCGTTCGCCTCGGAATTCTGCTTGAGATAGAGTCGAGTTTGCGTAAATCGGACTCTGTATGAAGGAGTTATGACCTTCAGAAGATTCAAGAATTTAAATAATAAAACCAGCGCGAAATTCAAATTTAAGTTTCGAAATTCAAAAACCCCGAAGCAGGCTGGGCAGGAAATTTCCCGCCCAAAGACCAGGTCGACCTGGGTACATAGGTCGACCAGGGATTCGACTATGGGTCGACCTAGGGGTCGACCCCCCCCCCCCCCCATCCCCGGGGCCAGATCTGAGACATGACGTGTTTCTTTGTGTGACGATTTTCTGACTCATTAAGGCTTGTGTGGCAAGTTATGGTTGGTTCTCTTAGGTTTGAATGGCTTTGATTGGTCCTAGGTTGATCTAACAGCTTTTATTAAATTATATTTCTATATAAACAACCTAAATCTAAACCCTAAACCAAACAAATTCATACCAAGAGCCGTCATACTGGAGTAGCCACCATTCTCCTTCAAGTAGAAAACAAGATTAAAGCTTCGAATCAAATCAAATCGAAACTAAATTAGAAGAACAATTAGTCTACATCAAAGGAGAGCTATTCAGTTTCAGAAAACAGATCCCAGAAAACAAGATTTGCCCTTGTTTTGTAAGTCAGTTACTTTTTAGATTTGAACACTTAAATCTAATTGTGACATGTAATAAAATGAATCTAAGAATATGCCTGATGTTAGCTATCCTTTCATTGGATCTGTGCTTGAATATATATATATATATATATATATTTGGGAATCATTTTTGACTATGAAATTGGTCCAATCATATCTCTCCTTGTTATATATCGGAATTTTAACCCTTTTTAAGTTCATGATGATATTCATATCATATATATATGCCTGCGACGTATTCTATGCAAAAGATTGTCTTTTTAGTACATCAAGTTTATTGGACCAATAATTCTTATCATCATATGACTATGCCCATTCTTACGATGTTCCATCTTTCTTCCCCTTTATTTTATGAATCTAGATTAACCTTGAATCGAGAATAAAACTTATTATACGTGCGATTGGAATGCGGTGGTATTAGGGAATAGTCTATTTGGTAATGGTGGAACATAATTTTGTAACTTATGATTTGGGGCATAATTATCTTTGTTGCGAACTTGGGGGTAATTGGGTATAACAAGCAATTGACATTATTTGACATAATTTGGATCATGTAGTATAGCATGACTGTTAAGATGCAATTTGGGGAAATTTGACATGAATTATGGAATATGTAATTTGACATATTGAACCATTAATTGGCATGAACGACAAAGTATGAAATTGGAATATAAATCAAGTTTTGAGCATAATTGTTATTGTTGTGAATTTGGGGTAACCTGAGCATTAAATCTAGATTGGGCGTAAAATGTAAATTGGAACATAAAATCGAGATTTGGCCTAACTATTGATTTGGGACGCCAAGTATAATGGATATTGTAATTTTGAAGCATTTCTATTATTACAAACTTGGGAAGATTAGGTGTAGCCTATTTTGAGTAATAATTTAAAAATTGAATTTGGGGCCCATAACTTGCAATTAGCTTTATTGGGCATAACCTGAGAATTGGAATATGACTAATTGGGATAATTAGCATATAAATCTAAACTTGGACATATATGGAAAATGTGCCATAATATGAAATTGACAACAATTGTGAATAATTTGAATATAAACTATAAACATGTAAATTAGTGAGAACACGAATATGCCTAACCCGAGGTTAGATTGAATTGTGGTGTAAAACTGCCCGGAACCGCCTGCACATTCAGTAACCACAACAACACCTATCTAATGTGAGAGATTAGTGCATCATGCCCAAGAAAAACCCGAGGTTAGATTGAGTTGTGGTGTAAAACTGCCCGGAACCGCCCGGCACCGCCCGGCACATCCAGTAACCGCAACGACACATATCTAATGTGAGAGGTTGGTGCATTAATAAATCAATTAATAATAATGAACAAGATGAATGACAAGGGTTAAGTTCATTGGAACGCTTAACCAATATAACATGAATGACTAGGGTTAAGTTCATAAGAACACTTAACCAATATAACATGAATGACTAGGGTTAAGTTCATTGGAACACTTAACCAATATAACAAGATGAATGACTAGGGTTAAGTTAATAGGAAACACTTAACCAGTATAGCATGATGAATGGGTAGGGTTAAGTAATAAGAAACACTTAACCAGTATAACTTGATTTGTGGTAAGGTTAAGTTAAAACAGGAAGGAAACACTTAACCAATATAACTTGATTTGTGGTAGGGTTAAGTTAACACAAGAAGGCAACACTTAACCAAAGTAACATGACAAGTAGGTAGGCTAAGTTAACTTGAATTGATTGATGACACTTAACCAATGCAACATGATGAACACGTGGGGTTAAGTTAACAAGAAACACTTGACCAATATAACTTGATGGACGAACGGGGTTAAGTTGATATGAAACACTTAACCAATCCAACATGATAAGTAAGAAGAGTCAAGAAACACTTAACCAACATGACATGATGAATGGGTGGGTTAAGTTAACATGAATGGACAAAACTTAACCATTAAATAAACATGCTTGAATTGGTGGGAGGGTTAAGTACATATCGAGTTGGGTGGGTAATATTAGTAAATATAGGCCCACAATAATAAACATGCTTGAATCGGTGGGAGGGTTAAGTACATATTAAGCTGGGTGGGTAATATTAGTAAATATAGGCCCGCAAACTTAACCATTAAATAAACATGTTTAAATCAGTGGAAGGGTTAAGTACATATCGAGTTGGTGGGTAATATTAGTACATGTAGGCCCACAAACTTAATCGTTAAGTAAACATGATAGAATCGGTGGGAGGGTTAAGTACATCTCGTGTAGGTGGGTAATATTTGCATATATAGGCCCATAAACTTAACCAATAGGAAACCCTAGAGGGACCCATTTCAGCAGTAACCCACATAGATATATCATGGTACCCTGAAACTAGGAAGGGTGGGGCACGATTACTGGGCTGATTACAAGCGGTCAAAACAGCGGCAGGGGGTACGTCAGTGTAGGTTCCAACAGTTTACGGGCGTGCACATGCTCCGGAGTGGGAAAAAGCAGGCACTGAGTACCGGTAGTTATACACTGTGCATCTTGAATCGGGTCGAGTTGCTATCATAAGGATTGATACATCTTATGGTGGGACCCGCACAGGGTATCTACACGCAAGAGAGGGCCGATTGACACAGACACATGGAACATTAATGCAAGTAAGGAGCCGATCGATAGGGTAGTAAGGGTACATCTAACATGTTCATGGCAATTAGGCAGATTGAGGTGGAATCCTCACGATAGATGTACACCTGAAGGCTACCACAATTATGGGGATTGGGATCACATTACAATATGATCGTTTTATACAGATTACTAGTTGGGACACTAGTTAGGTGGTGCAGAGATATAGAGATATCGGAATAACAGGGTAGTAGCGAAGTAGAGAAAGAGTAGAAGCGCATTTAGTTTATCATGCCTTATCATACCCTATGCTTATGCTATGTTATCATGTTATCCCCGTTATCACTGTATTGTCTTATATTCAGTTTATTCATGTCATGATGCTTTTGCCTGTTTATATGTTGAAAGTCAATGGACTTACCAGACATGTGTCTGACCTAGTTTTGTTTCACCTCTTTTCTTCCTTTCCCCCCCCCCCCCCGGGTTTACGGGGAGGAAATGTTACCACTTAGCTCAGTTTTCTTTCCAAGCTTGAAGATAGTCGATGTATTGCTTTGGACTCTCTCTTCGACTGATATGGCTGGTTCACACTTTATTGGGGAATATCATTGTTATTTTTATGCTTCTTTTATACTTGGAAGTTTTTGAATCAAGATAGAATTTCTATGTATTACTTTTAAGTATGATTGAGACAATTGTTGTAAAAGCTTGACTGAATTAATTTGTTTATAAAATGACTTTATTTTTCACTGCTTTATTTGTTTGTCTTGTAATGTATCTACATCTTTTACCTATAATGCTCCACCGAAGTTAAGGCATTCCCTTCGTGAGTGACCTTAACGGAGGTAGGTGTTTCACCAAGAACTGCCACTGACACATATTCCTATGGGAGCTACATTTGAGAGGCTAGTGTATATGACTTTGATGCTTGAGGACGGAAAAGTGGACAAGCAAGAAGTTAAGACTGAAGAGGCCAAGCCCAAGACTGAAAAGAAAAAGTGGAGGCCCAAGAAGGGTGCAGTGAAGAAAGGAGAGAAAGCACAAATCAAGACAGAGGTTAAGTGTCATAGTTGTGGAAGGGTAGTACACTTTGTCAGAGGCTGTAGGAAGACTAAGAATGCTTGTTTTAATTGCAGACAAAAGGGTCACTTTAACAAGCAATGCCCTCGGAAACAAGTTCAAGGTAAGGACCGTCCGGAGCACAAGTTCATGCATTTGAGATGACTCAGACTGGTTGTCGGGACCGAGTTAGGAAAGCCACTATAGAAGGTTTGATTTCTCTTTTTGACTCTCTTACTAGGACTTTTTTCAATTCTGGTGTTTCTCAATCTTTCATATCCAATTCTGTTGTTAATAGCCTGCACCTAGTTACTTGTATAGTTTCTGATCCTGTAGTAGTCTTAAACCCCATAGAAGGTACGACTCACCTGTCTATACTATGTAGGGGTTTGAAATTTCTATTTTGGACATCGAGCTATAGTGCGACACATATATTCTAGATTTTATGGGTTACGGGCTTATTTTAGGAATGGATTGGTTGGCCATGTATGGTGTCATCTTTGATTGTGAAAGGATATTTTTAGGCTTTTAACATACCATGGTAAATCTCTTGAGATTTCTTATGACCCACGGCGGTTAGTTATGCTTAGTTTCCAAGATTCCCTAGATGCTTCTGTTAACGATCTTAGTTTGGTACGCATAGTCAGAGACTTTCATGACATATTCGATGACGTGAGACGATTACCTCCCAGGCGAGAGATAGATTTCTGGATTTACTTAGTGGAGAATGCAAAGCCTATTGCTTTACTAGTGGTCCACATGGATCCTAGAGAGAGGGGGAGCTCAATAAGTAAGTAGGTAAGTTACTCGAGAAAGAATTTATTGGATGGAGCATTTCTAAGTGGGGGGTACTAGTCGTCTTTACTACCAATGCAGACAGCTCTCTCCGTCTATGCGTGGACTATAGGGAGTTGAATAATCTCAAAAATAAGAATAGACACACACTCCCATAGATAGATGGCTTGTTTGACCAATTAGTGGGCGCTTCGGTTTTCTCATAGTTGGATCTAGCCATAGTTTTTTTATCTGTTGAGGGTAGCAGATGACAGCATAGACAAGACTTCTTTCAGGATTCCGGACGAATTCTTTGAGTAGTTGGTTATGCCTTTTGGGCTAACATTGCACCAACGTACTTCATGGATTTGATGAGCCGTGTATTTAAGGAGAACCTGCATAAGTATGTAGTGGTTTTTGTTGATGATATCCTTGTTTTCCCAAGGAATGAGGAAGAGCTTGCCATACACGTAGGAGAGGTTATCCGCACTCTCCGAGCACATAAGCTGAAGGCTAAATTTCTAGGTGTCATTTCTGGCAGAAGGAATTAAGGTTCCTAGGGCATGTTGTTTTCAAGGATGGAATAGCGGTCGACCCAGCTAAGTTGTCGCAATTCAAGATTGGAAAGCCCCTAAGAATGCCATAAAGGTTATGGATTTCTCGAGATTGGCGAGTTATTACAGAAAGTTCATTAAGGACTTTGCACGGATCTCTGCTCCGCTTACCCATTTGATGAAGAAGAACCTAGTTTTTGCATGGGATGTAGATTGCGAGGATGCATTCGTGAGATTAAAGAAGGCTCTTACATCAGCTCCAGTTTTGACTCTTCCTGATGGTACAAAGATGTTTACCATCTACACGTATGCTTGCGGCACGGGTTTGGGAGTCGTGTTGATGCATGAAGGTAGGGCAGTCTACTACGAGAGCAGGCAGTTAAGAGTACATGAGAAGAACTAACCTACCCACGATTTGGAGTGGGCGGCAATAGCATTTGCACTCAAGCCTAGGAGGCACTATTTACTAGGTGAGAGGTTCGAGTTTTATATAGATCATATGTGTAATGTCCCAGAAATTTCAAGCTAAATATTTATAGAACAAAATCAATAATTACATTAATCACCAATCTAAATTGATTTCATTCAAATAGATAACAATAAAAATAAGTAATCTTCTAATGCTACATATTTATGCTTTTATCTAGGTTTGAATGTCTAACTTATGTATGACATTATCAACCATAGGCATCTTAATTTCATAAAAAGAAAAATCCATTTTAATTAGAAACTAAATTAATTAAGAAAAATCCAAATTTTTGTTACTTCATGTCTAAGGGAGTATTGACAAGAATCCATGACAATTGAGTGTTAGAAGAAGAATTGATAGAAGCTTAGTTTGCTTTCTATCATGAAAGACCACACACTATTGTTCATGAAGCATTTAATGCAAATTTACTTCACCAATAAGATTTCTATTAAAGTAAAAACATATTAATGTGTGTAAAATAATTCTCTGCCGAATGATAGCAAATTGGGCAGAGCATCTAATTGTAGAGAGAACAATTCTGTTTGTTACATCAAGCTATGTAAGAAGAAGGATTTATTCTTTCCATAAGGGTCAAAGCATTTACTGTTTTTGTCAAAACTGAAACAAGAAAGGATGGCAAAGACTTTTGTGCATATTAAGTACACAAATAAAACAGGCGTAGGCTATACTTGACAAAACTAGGCATCAAGTAGGAGGATCTTTTCTTTTTCCTTAGAACAACAAGCATTGAATGCAAACAATTAATACATGTTAGTTTATATTATTTTCTAGGCTATAAATAGTAGCATACTTTCATATTTTGAGCACCACATATTTTCGAGTAAAGAACTGGAAACTAAAACGTGCATTTCATAGGAAGCTGAGAAGGTAAGTAAACACTCACCATATTCTCCTTTATAACCATGCTAGTTGATAAATACTTTTACATGCTACACTTATATAATTTTATTGATGAGCCTTACTGTTGGAATCATGTTTTGCATGATCAAAATACCAAGGACATTTACTGTTAAAGGCAAACTGTCGATCCATTTTTAAAACATTTATTGTGTTGCTAGTGTAAATACTGCTCTGTTTGATCATTCATGAAGATGATTATTCAGGCTTTTTAATGACATGAACCATATCTGCTAAACCCATTTGTGTGAGTAAACCTTATTTAGATTACTTGTCTAAATACTTTACTGTAAGCAGTTTTTATGCATGTTTAGTTTAATTGCAAGTTCATGTGATGTCAACACTATCATCTTGCCAACAAACAACTAAGTATTGATGCTAGAAAACCTTACTTACATCTGTAACATTCATATATACAAGTATCAATATGTTTTGTATAAGTGCTATGTTAGTTAAAACCTTAACTTAAAAATCTGTTACTGTGTTCTGTAAAACACAGAACATTTTGATCACTGGTTCTCAGAAGAGAATGCTACCAAACCTCACACTAGCGTTATGTAAATACAAGTGTATCAAGTATATATACTAGTAATTACAAACAAAAAGAACATTGAAATGAAACATCTGCAAGAAAACAGAAAACAGACATGTTCTCTGTAACCCTCTGTAACTTGAAAATTCGAATGAGACGAAAACATGTTTTGATTACATAAATGGAAACATGACATCTAACCATGATATTTAAGGTAAGTTTCATAATTTATAATGTTGGGGTGATCAAGGAACATCGAGATTATCAGAAAAGGAACTTTGATCAAATTCCAATGATCCAAGGGACGAACTGACATGGAATGAGGCAGGGAGGAGCATGAGAGATCCTAGAGTATAGGAAATATATAAAAAGATTTTCCTATAATGTAGATTCTGAAAACGAGTTAAAAATTGGCCTAGGGTTCATGTTTTATGACCATAGTTTCTCATCGGAACTGCGCAACGACGGTGATGAACTGGAGGTGCGGCCTAGGGGGAACGGAGCGTGGGAGGTCACGGTGATGTGGCAGAAGTCGGGCGGCGATCTGTTGGTGATGGGAGGAGAAATCGGAGCTTTCTCCGATGAACCCATCACGACGGTACAAGAGGAATACAGTGGAAACACTGTAGCAACTGTGGAAACGAGATCCGACGGTGGCGGCGTGATCAGGAGGAGATGGGTAACTTGTGGAGATGGTCAATGGTGGTTGAGGCGGTTGTGCACATGCACCGTTCACAGATGTGCACATCAGGATTTGGCATAGTGATTTCGTGGTGATCAGAGGGGGTTGGCACGGTGACTGGAAGGGTTGGTACATTGGTACTTGGTACTTTGCTAAGTACCAAGTAGTACTTTGGTATCGTCAAGAAACATGGGTGCAGCATGAAGTTTTTAGGGCGGAGCATGGCGTTTGAAGATCTGGTACTTTGGCATTGGGAAAGTGCCAGATGGTATTTTGGCACAGCCAAAAATCACGGTTATGGCAAGGGATTTTGAGAGCTGGCGCATTAGTACTTTGGTAAATTGGGAAAGTACCAGGTGGTACTTTGGCATTTGCGTAGCGGGCGAGAACTGGAGGGGTTTGGCAAGCGAAATCATGGTGTTTTGAAGCTGGTACTTTGGCAAACTGGTATTTTAGTCAATGCGCTTAAAAAATGAGTTTTTGAACAAAATTTTAATTAAAATTTATTTTAATTAAAATAGAAAATAAATAAAATTTAAAGAATAAATAATTAAATAAAAAGAGAATTTTTATTTAATTTGACATAGGCAAGTGAAAGGAAGAAATAACAGGAAGATCGGAGTACAGAAGTTTTATTGAAGAAGCTCAACGAGTTTGAAATTAGAGATATAAAGAAATTAATTTAAATAAATTATAATGTTAATTTATTTATGATAAATTAGAAGCAATAAAATAATTTACAAAGATAACTGAAGTATTAAACATCGTATAAACACAGATGATAAACAAAGAAAATACCGACGCTTTATTTTGCTCATTTCTAAATGATGGTTAAAACTGAATAAAATTGTTTGACTGAAACTCAAAATCAAAGGATGGGTAAACTGAAACATAATCATGTTCGGCTAATAATTGTTTGTCAACTATAAAAGACATTACGTACATCGTTTCGAAGAGACCGGAATAAATATTCCACTTCGACTCGTATTATACGACGCGTGTCAGAAAAGAGAAGACGGAGACATGCAAGGGCTGTTTTATATAGTACCTTCGGTCTGTTCAATACCAGGACAAACCAGAATAGACGGGTGTCTAACAACGTATATCTATTAGATTCTACACATTGAATTTATGTAAGTATATTACGTTGGTGGCGGAGAAATTCGTTTCTCTTGGATTTATTGCCCGCAATATATTTGGCCTCAAAGTAATTGAAGATATAATCTGTCAAAAAGATTAGTTTAGCCTCAAGCTTCACAACAAGGAAATGAAAAAAAACGGGCAGGCAGCATGGCTATGTGGGTAGCTCCCGTTAGGATGTATTATCACCTATCTAGAGATTCATTTTATTCCTTATTATATCGATGCTGTCCCATTTGGGAAATGGTTGTCGTACAAAACCATTGGTGATATACATTCGATACACTCAAGAGAAATGAGTGGTCGGTCATGTGTGACCAGGTTATATGAAGCTCTTGTTGAACCCAGTGTATTCCTCTCTAGAGGTACACTATCGGAAGGTGGTTCCATTCCTTGTCATAGTTGGAAATCCATTAACCAGAAGCGTTAAATAGTTTTGTTTGTATAATATATAAGTGGAATGTGAGAAGAAAGCATTTCTACTAGATTCTAAATTATTTGTGGAAACTCTAGACATTATCATAATAAACTGTTTTGATTCTCATAAGGTAAAAACCCATTCTGTATTTACGGCGTGGTCTTATGAGTATGATTTTATTTCTTATCTTGTTTTTTTAAATCGTTTACTCACACCAGTCCCCGACTGACCCAGAGTTTATTTTTCTGTGTTTTCGTTAAACTCTTGGGTACTCATAACACTTGTTATGAGTAGACAAGTGATCCAGGTCTTGATGTAACTTTTGGAGTAGTTGGATGGGAAGGATCTGAATGTTGGCTTATCTACATATAATTATCTGTAAGTTAGTATCACAAATGTTAAGTTTGTAATTTGTGATGAAGTGTATCCGTATGTATGAAGTACTCTAAATGTACTTGACTTATGATGTGTAATATTTTGGGTTGTTATGTTATGATCAAGTTCCGCTGTGAGATTCTAATGTTTTCTTTAGTTTTATCTTCTATCTATCTTTTATTCTTATATAATGATACAACTTCCGAGAGGTTCGAAAGTTGGGTCGTTACAATTGGTATCAGAGTTTAGGTTACTGAATACCTAGGCTTTGGGTGTGTATTGAGAAATCGTATTTGAAATAGGATATTATTATATATAATATATATATGTGGGATCGACTTGAGTTAGATAACTGAGTATTTTAACATCTGATCAAGTTTGATTACCGACCTGATCAATTCAGGTGATCAAGTATGAATACCCGTAGACAAAGAGGTCGAGCTAGTGGAACCACCACTACCAATGGTCGTAACACTACTCAGAACCAAGTAGAAACCGTGGAAGAAGTTGCACCAGTTCAACCTAGGACAAATTTTGCAGCTATTTGTAAGGAGTATAACACTCTAGGAGGAAAGGTTTTCAAAGGAACCGAATCATTCATTGAAGTTCAAGCATGGCTGAGATCTTGTGAAAGGATTTTCAAAGGACTGAATTTGAACGATGAGAAGAAACGTCTTTTAGCTTCGTGGCAACTACAAGGAGCTGCAGCAATCTGGTGGGACGCACAAACTACGAACTTTTACGAAGACGAATTTACTTGGGGAAAATTCAAAGAGGAGTTTGAAGCATAGTTTCTTCCCGTAGCAGGCAAGACTAGGATGTACCGGGATTTCATAGATCTTAAGCAAGGAAACATGTCGATAGCAGATTACGAGAATAAGTTTAATGTACTATCCTGTTTCGGGCCAGAAATGATCAATACTTGGCTTAAGAAGAATGAGATATTCATAGCGGGTTTGAAGGATAATTCGCAAGTTAAGATGATTGGACATCTGAAGGATCCATTCATTGACTTAGTGGACATGGCCATTCGACATGAAGCGCTAGATGCAAAGAAACCAGTGGTGAAGGAGCAGACTGGAGAAATTAGTGGAGGAAATCCCAACAAAAGGAAATTAAATCCAAATTGAAAAAACAAGGAAAATGGAAAAGAGGGAGAGGAGAAGTCCCAGAATCGTTACAAGAATTTGATGTGCCATAACTGTAAAGAGAAAGGACACATTGCTAGGTTTTGTAAGAAATCAGAAGTCAAGAAGCCAAAGCCACCTCAGCAGCAACCATAGGGACCGGGTAATACTAGTGTCCGATAGATTTTATGCTATAAGTTTCATCAGCTTGAACAACTGATCAAGGATTGTCCGCTTATGAAGAGAGCACAACAAACCAAGGTCTATACTATTAAGAATGAACCATCTACTTCTGAAGATGCAGAAATGGAAGAAGTTCTAGAAGGTACTCTATCTTTTTAAATAGAAGGAGTTAAATTTATTAGGGTCGTCCTTAGAATAAATTGAATAGGGGTGATTTAAATTAGAACGATATCTAATTATATTGATATAAGAAATAAAGTTAAAATTTTAAATTGAATTAAAATTTGATATTTCCACTAAATTAATCCAAACTTAACGGGGTATGAACTCATGAAAAGTGAACTGGTTGATTTTTGAAATAGAATCAGATTGGCGTGTCCCGAAATGGAGATAACTAATTTAATATTTAGTTAAGGGAGATTGTGGATGGAACTTAACGGAGTTAAGTATATTGACCTGAGGAGTTGAGTATGGATTCAAATTTAAGAAGAGAATTTGGAGCAGATAAATATATTTGAACGGGTTGACTCAAATTAAGGAAGTATATAAGACCTGGAAATTTTTCCAAATGAAATCAAGGATATTTTGGAGTAATATAAGTAATGAGGAATTAAGATGTGGGAATAAGAAATTGGAAACTAACTGGAAAACAAGTTAAGTTGAATGATTTACTAGGTATCGGTCTGATGTTGATTTTGGTCTTCGGGGTTGATACTTAGAGGGTTATTCATTTACCGATTTACAGTCAGGAACTAATAAATGTTGAGAAATAGAAATGCAGTAATGGAAATGTTTTCTAATCAAGTGATAGATATTTTAGTCATGGAATAACTATGATATAATTTCTGATGTGTGTTGATTATTTATGTATATAAGTTATAACTTGAATCTATGCGTTAATCTCAAATTTCGAGGACGAAATTTTTATAAGCGGGTAGATTGTAATGTCCCAGAAATTTCAAGCTAAATATTTCTAGAACAAAATCAATAATTACATTAATGACCAATCTAAATTGATTTCATTCATATAGATAACAAAAAAAATAAGTAATCTTTCAATGCTATATATTTATGCTATTATCTAGGTTTGAATGTCTAACTTATGTATGACATTATCAACCATAGGCATCTTAATTTCATACAAAGGAAAATCCATTTTAATTAGAAACTAAATTAATTAAGAAAAATCCAAATTATTGTTACTTCATGTCTAAGGGAGTGGTGACAAGAATCCATGACACTTGAGTGTTAGAACAAGAACTGATAGAAGCTTAGTTTGCTTTCTACCATGAAAGACCACACACTATTGTTCATGAAGCATTCAATGCAAATTTACTTCACCACTAAGATTTCTATTAAAGTAAAAACATATTAATGTGTGTGAAATAGTTCTCTTTTGAATGATAGCAAATTGGGCAGAGCATCTAATTGTAGAGAGAACAATTATATTTGTTACATCAAGGTGTGTAAGAAGAAGGATTTATTTCTTTCCATAAGGACCAAAGCATTTACTGTTTTTGTCAAAACTGAAATAAGAAAGGATGGCAAAAACTTTTGTGCATATTGAGTACACAAATAAAACAGGCGCGGGCTATACTTGACAAAACTAGGCATCAAGTATGAGGATCTTATCTTTTTCCATCAGAACAGCAAGCATTGAATGCAAACAATTAATACATGTTAGATTATATTATTTTCTTGGCTATAAATAGCAGCATACTTTCATATTTTGAGCACCACATATTTTCGAGTAAAGAACTGGAAACTAAAACCTGCATTTCATAGGAAGCTGAGAAGGTGAGTAAACATTAACCAAATTTTCCTTTAAAACCATGCAAGTTAATATATACTTTCACATGTTGCGCTTATATAATTGTATTGATGAGCCTTACTGTTGGAATCATGTTTTGCATGATCAAAATACCAAGGACATTTACTGTTAAAGGAAAACTGTCGATCCACTGTTAAAACATTTACTGTGTTGCTAGTGTAAATGTTGCTCTATTTGATCATTTATAAATATGATTATCCAAGATTTTAATGACATGAACCATATCTGCTAAACCCATTTGTGTGAGTAAACCTTATTTAGATTCCTTGTTTAAATACTTTACTGTAAGCAGTTTTTATGCATGTTTAGTTTAACTGCAAGTTCATGTGATGTCAACACTATCATCTTGCCAACAAACAACAAAGTATTGATGCTAGAAAACCTTACTTACATCTATTACATTCATATATACAAGAACCAATATGTTTTGTATAAGTGTTGTGTTAGTTAAAACCTTAACTTAAAAACTTGTTACTGTGTTCTGTAAAGCACAGAACATTTTGATCACTGGTTCAGAAGAGAATGCGACCAAAACCTCACACTATCCTTATGTAAATACAAGTGTATCAAGTATATATACTAGTAATTACAAACAAGAAGAACATTGAAATAAAACATTTGCAAGAAAACATACATGTTCTCTATAACCCTCTGTAACTCAAAAGTTCAAATGAGACGAAAACATATTTTGATTATATAAATGGAATCATGACATCAAACCATGATTTTTAATGTAAGTTTCATAATTTATAACGTTAGGGTGATCAAGGAATATCAATATGATCAGAAAAGGAACTTTAATCAAATTCCAATGATCTAAGGGATGAATTGACATGGCGTGAGGCAGGGAGGAGCGTGAGAGATCCTAGAGTATAGGAAAAATATAAAAAGATTTTTTATAATGTAGATTTTGAAAACGAGTTAAAAATTAGCCAAGGGTTCATGTTTTATGACCATCGTTTCTTGCCGGAACTGCGCGACGACGGTGATGAAATGGAAGTGCGCTCCAGGGGGAATGAAGCGTGGGGAGGTCACAGTGATGTGGCAGAAGTGGGGCGGCGATCTGTTGGAGATGGAGGAGAGATCGGATCTTTCTCCGATGAACGCATCACGACAGTACAAGAGGAATACAGTGGAAACACTGTAGCGATGGTGGAAACGAGATCCGACGGTGGCGGCGTGATCAGGAGGTGTTGGATGACTTGTGGAGATGGTCGAAGATGATCAATGGTGGCTGAGGTGGTTGTGCACGTGCATCGTGCACAGATGTGCACATCAGGATTTGGCGTGGTGATTTCGTGGTGATCAGAGGCGGTTGGCACAGTGACTGGAAGGGTTGGCACGTTGGTACTTGGTACTTTGCAAAGTATAAAGTGGTACTTTGGTAGCGTCAAGAAACTTGGGCGCAGCATGGAGTTTTGAGCACGGAGCACGGCGTTTGAAGATCTGGTACTTTGGCATTGGGAAAATGCTAGGTGGTATTTTGGCACAGCAGAAAATCATGGTTGTGGCAAGGGATTTCGAGAGCTAGCGCATTGGTACTTTGGTAAATTGGGAAAGTACCAGGTGGTACTTTGGAATTTGCGGAGCGGGCGAGAACTGAGAGGTTTGGCAAGCGAAATCATGTTATTTTGAAGCTGGTACTTTGGCAAACTGGTATTTTAGTCAATGCGCTTAAAAAACGAGTTTTTGAACGAAGTTTTAATTAAAATTTGTTTTAATTAAAATAGAAAATAAAAAGAATTTAAAGAATAAATAAATAATTAAATAAAAAAGAGAATTTTTATTTAATTTGACATAGGCAACTGAAAGGAAGAAATAGCAGGAAGATCGGAGTACAGAAGTTTGACTGAAGAAGTTCAACGAGTTTGAAATTAGAGATATAAAGAAAATAATTAAAATAAATTATAAATTTAATTTATTTATGATAAATTAGAAGCAATAAAATAATTTACCAAGATAACTGAAGTATTAAACATCGTATAAACACAGATGATAAACAAAGAAAATACCGTGTGCGATGCACACGCTTTATTTTGCTCATTTCTAAATGATGGTTAAAACTGAATAAAATTGTTTGACTAAAACTCAAAATCAAATGATGGGTAAACTGAAACATAATCATGTTTGGCTAATAATTATTTGTCAACTATAAAAGACATTACGTACATCGTTTTGAAGAGACCAGAATAAATATTCCATTTCGACTCGAATTATAAAGACGTGTGTTAGAAAAGTGAAGACGGAGATATGCATGGGCTATTTTAAATAGTACCTTCGGTCTGTTCAATCTGTAACAACCCGTAAAATGCGAGCCAGTTTGAAAATTTTATTTTAGCAATTTTAGCGAATTTTGAATATTTAAAATGAATTATTTTAAATAATATCGACGAGAAATTTATTTTGAATAGAATTCGATCATATATATTATACGCGTCGTCGTTAGAATATATAATAATTATATATAATTATAAAAGGAATTGAAAATGGCGCGGTAGTTCGAAAATTCGATTTCTAATTTCAAATGAATATACAGAATTCAATATAAGTCAGAATTGAACGAAACAAGAAATATTTGAATCTGTATAACTATATCTTTGTAACGAAGTTAACAAACTGAGATTTCATCTTAGAAATGATAAGATATGTCCAGTTTAAAATTAGAAATAGTCGCTGTGGAATTTATATATATTTTTATATATATAAGGCCCTTAAAAATAGCAATTTTGCAAACGACCTCGGATTTCGACGAAACCAGTTTTGTTGGGTCCGTGATGTTAAGTTATTGTTAAATTCCAATTTTCATAATTTTCTGAATCAATATGTGAGCGTGGCTAAGGAAAACGCGTTTGACCAGTTTCAGTTGATTTTAATCGACTGGAAAATGGCCATTTTTCAAACGGTCTCAGAATTCGACGAAACTAGTTTTGTTAGGACCGTATCGTCAATACGAAGCTAGAAAATATTTTTCGGGAATTTTTAGAGTCAGTATGTGGGCCCGGCAAATTAAAATGTACGTTCAAATCAGAAATTGAATGTTTTATATTTTAATTTGAAGAATAACTAATTGTAACAGCCGAAATGGGTTACGAAACATATCCTATTGTGTTCAGAATGAGGGTATTTAGCTAGGGGCGACAGTCGTTGGGTTTGATTTCGAGTTCGTATCAAAACAGGGGTATTTTCAAAATTAAATAATATAAAAAAAATATATACCCTTTAATTATTTCATAACCCTAATTCTCTACATACACCAGCCGCCGCACCTAGAAACCGACGATCCACACCCACCCAAATTCGATCCAAATTCCCGTACCAAATACAAAGAATCAACAAATACTTTATAACGAAAATTATAGCCCTCCTTATGATCTTCAAATTGGTACCAAGAAGATCGGTTTTCATTTAGTATTGGTATCGAATTCTGTGCTCGAAGTCATCAGTTTCGAACGCCATATCCGGCGAGGAGGAGCCGTCGATCCAAGAGTTCATCCTGGCATGAGAAGGCACGGCCAAGGCCGACGATGAGGTGTAGTCCGATACGGCTCCGATCATACAGGGTAGCGTGCGTGGGAGATTGTTCAATTCGAAGGATGGGTTTCTTGTTCCAGGAGCAGAAACGATGAAGAAGGTAATTAATTAATTTAGTTTACTTAAAATTGGAAAAAATAATTGATAAATAACATTTTTTTTTAGAAATATAAACAGAATTTGTTTTTAAAAGTTTAAAAATATAAAAACGTATCAAAGTTTAAAAATATAAAAACGTATCAAAGTTTAAAAATATAAAAACGTATCAAAGTTTAAAAATAGTAAAAAAAAAATATATACTTTGTTTTAAAATAGAAAAAATATACTTTGTTTTAAAGTAGAAAAAATATACTTTGTTTTAAAGTAGAAAAAATATACTTTGTTTTAAAAGAAAAAAATATACTTTGTTTTAAAGTAGAAAATATATACTTTGTTTTAAAATAGAAAAAATATACTTTGTTTTAAAGTAGAAAAAATATACTTTGTTTTAAAGTAGAAAAAATATACTTTGTTTTAAAAGAAAAAAAAATATACTTTGTTTTAAAGTAGAAAAAAAATACATTGTTGTTACAAAATATAAGATTTTGTTTTTGTAAATAACATTGATTTCAAAATGAAATATTTAAAATAAATAACTTTGCATAATAAAATATGGGATTTTTATATATTCAACTTAGAAATAAAATACCATGGTTTTAGGAATAGCAAGAGAATTGCTTTCAAAATAGAAGTAGCGATAAAAATTCTATTTTTACATGTATGAAGTGTCGTTATAAAATTTGACATTTATATATAATAGAGAATATAAAAATATGATTTTTTATATATTGAACATCGAAGTAAAAATATGATTTTTATATATTGAACATCGAAGTAAAAATATGATTTTTATATTGATTAGCGAAGTAAAAATTCGATTTTTACATATGTAGTGAAAGCGGACAACGAAAGCGACAAAAAAAGGCGAGTTGGCGAAGATTTCCTGCAATGAAGTGGCGTGGAGCTAGGATAGCTATCTGTGAGAATTTCTCACCTTTCAATTTATTTTTCTAGTTATATATATATATATACTAGGATGCAGACGGTGCTTATTAGAAGCACCCGACACCCGTCCACAGACCATGGACTTGTTTGATTGGTTGTGTAGTTGGTTAGATTATTTGATTGAAATTAAATTGTTTGGTGAGATGAATGGATTTGATTGATATGTGAATGGCGTGGGCCTTCACTAGACCGGGGATAAGGCTAGGCCTTGTCCCGTTTCTAGTATCGTGCCGTTATGCCGCCGAAATTTTCTAAAATATGTTAGAAAAATAAAAATATCATTTTATTGAATAAATGAATTGAATAGAAATTCATAGGTTGAAATAAAATGTTTTATCGTTAAAAATATAATTTTTAACGTGAAGTGAATAAAATAAAATATTCATTTATAAACCGAACGGTTTGTTTATGTACACCTATTTGAATGACATTGATTGGGACGATAAATTTTACACATCGCCCAACAGCACAAATAAAATATGTGTTTGACTGTTTGAAACCCCACACGGGTGTTGGGATGAAATTTAAAGTTCACTCATCCTGATTGATTGAAGATGTCGATCGATTGATTGACATGCTGTTATAAGCGTTAGATATCTATATTTGATGCTTATACAGTGTAGTGCACTTTGGTTGATGGTTGGTTATTTTCAATGCTATTATATACATGTGTTGTATGAAAATCCATATAATTAATTTTATATGGTAATTGATTGGGCCTCATTCCAATTTGAAAAATAAAGTTAGATTGACGCCATTTTGACGTGAACGATATTTATATCAATTTTAATCGATTTCGAAATGAATTGAATTGAAAACGATTTCGAAATGAATTGAATTGAAAACGATTTCGAAATGAATTGAATTGAAAACGATTTCGAAATGAATTGAATTGAAAACGATTTCGAAATGACTTGAATTGAAAACGATTTCGAAATGAATTGAATTGAAAACGATTTCGAAATGAATTGAATTGAAGACGATTTCGAAATGAATTGAATTGAAAACGATTTCGAAATGAATTGAATTGAAAACGATTTCGAAATGAATTGAATTGAAAACGATTTCGAAATGAATTGAATTGAAAACGATTTCGAAATGAATTGAATTGAAAACGATTTCGAAATAAATTGAATTGAAAACGAATTCAAAGTGAATTGAAAACGATTTCGAATTGAATTGAATTGAAAACGATTTCGAAATGAATTGAATTGAAAACGATTTCGAAATGAATTGAATTGAAAACGATTTCGAAATGAATTGAATTGAAAACGATTTCGAAATGAATTGAATTGAAAACGATTTCGAAATGAATTGAATTGAAAACGATTTCGAAATGAATTGAATTGAAAACGAATTCAAATTGAATTGAAATTTGAATTGAATAGAAATGAACTTTAAAACGAATTTATAGAGAAGAATTCAATTTTGCTTTGAATTGAGATGGAAGTTGAAATAGATTTTGAAACGATTTTAAAACTATTTATATAATTCGTTTTAAATAGAAATCGACGAAATATATATTATATATATTATATATATAATATAATGGCCTGAATAGAACGCGCCGCGCCGCGGCAGTTCGCGAATTTCGACCATTTATTTCAAACGGACATTACGGGAGATCCGACCGTCGGATTCTCCTAAAACCGGAACCGTTGGGTTCGTATCGAAAAGAGCTTTCTAACGAATATTAGAAATTTGAAATCTAACGGTTGGATTTGGAATTATGTCCAAATCAAATTCGAAAAAGGTCGCTGTAAGTGCAGTTCGATGGCCATTGATGGAAATCGACTGTACGGGCCTTGATAAAATTATTAAAAATAGTAATAATTTGTGTAAAATCATAAGAAATGATTTAGAAAGAATTGGGATGAAAAACTCCATATTTGAAAAGATAAAAATAGGTTTTTATCGAAATGAACTAGTTTTGAACTAGAATTATAATTCTATTTATTTTTAAATAAATAAATTGAATTCGAAAAGGGTTTTGAAAATAACCAAAATTTCCAATGATTGCATTGGAGTGGATTTGAATCGAAATTGTCTTCGGAATATTTCGATGTTGGAATTCGTGATTATACAGGTGTTGTTATGGAAATTTGAAAGATATATATATTTATATCGTTATTTCCAATACGACATTTGTTAGTCGTAGAATTCGATATTGAATATAAGCCGATATATTTTCTATCCAGAGCCTTGTATTGAATATCGAATGTGATTTGGGTTTGTCGTGAATGGTGTCTTCACTAACCCTGTTCTTGAACCCAGTTGAGAAAAGATTAAATCTTTTTATTTAGATTTAATGAAGTGTACCAATTAAATAATATTTAATTGGAATTGAATTGATATTGATTTTTGGGTTTATCGTGAACAGTGTTTTAAACAACACTCGTTCTTTAACCTGATAATTAATGAATGTGATTTTGGGTTTATCGTGAACTGTGTTTTTAAATGACACGGATTCTTTAACCCAGTCGAAGATTAAAACTAAGTGGAGTTTTAATGAATCTTTAATTAGATTGAAAAGATCGAGAATGGAGTATCACCAGTTTTGCTCCAGGCGATAGTTAAATCTTTAATTAGATTTGAACGTGAAATTTAGAAACTAACTGTCGGTTAGCCAAGCAGAAGGGTTTTCTGGATATTGATCTGATGTTGGTTTCGGCCTTCGGGGTTAATATTTGGGGAATTATTCTCTTGATTAATTTACGGTTAGTGACTAATGAATTGGAATGAGGCGTATGTTGTGTTTGTGTAACACTTTTATAAAATATACGCGAGTTATTCGGGAAGACCGGGTTTATCCCATTCTGAATAATTGATACGACGATAAGTCGAAGATGAAGACGATGGTCGAAGACCGGAAGTCTTCACGTCGTTTGGGTGGTAACTGATGATCTTGATTGGGCTGTACACCCAAGAAGATGGAAACAGCTAGTGATCGTCCAGACGTACTTGGAGATCGATGGATATGCGGGGTACTAGGTGCCTCCGGTTTCGTTCAGACCCAGAACGGACTTGTAAATGGACTGTGTGTCTGACATCGGATTTCATTCTGTGTGACTGATATCGGTTGCATAGGATGGTTTGCCTGTGTGGCATGCTAAGATGCAAATGATCAAGGCTTCTGTTGAAAAGCAAAGTCTTGTGGTGATGATCAAAGCACGGCCTTTGTGGCGTAGCTTTGTGTAACGTTTACCTCGCGTGTTTCACACCAGGTATGAACCAAAAACGGGAGACGGACCTCAGGGAGGGCATGCGTTTCCTTCTAGATAAAAAGTGGCGTCAGTGGTTTTACACGCCCTGACGAGTTTGACTTATGTGGTTGTTGCTGTTGCGAGGCGCCTCGGATTGATCGGTCGTTCTCGAACCGATGGAGCCATTCGTTGGCTCGTTTACGCCCCAAAGGGCGGGGAAACGTAGTGTTCAGGCATTTTAATCCACATCGGTGGACCGGCCCTGTCGCTCCAAGGGTCACTCGAGCTCTGATCCTGAGACATGGGCTAGATTGTCTCGAATCGGTTGAGGATCTTGCCCCTAGCCTCGGTTCATAGACGGAAATCCAATTTCCAAATACGTGACTTTGCGGTTTTATTTGTAAACCTATATATGGTGACATAGTGGCATGGGACGCTCATGTCGCCTATGATTGATACTTATGATTTGAAGTTGTTTTATATACTATGCACTTATGATAGTATCAAATGATTTGATTTAAACGTATCAAGCATTCTTTGGCTGTTATAAGGGAAAACCCTATCCCCCGGCTTGCGTTGCATTGTGTGATAGGACCTGGGTCTTATAACAGCTTCATTTTTCTTTATTTAGCATTGCGCTGTTTGTTTTATGCACTGGTATTCTTGGGAGGAAACCCGTTCCGTGTTATACGGCGTGGTCCCTTGATTTTACCTAATGATTTAAAAATAAAGATTAATAACTGTTTTAGTTCTCACACCAGTCACATGACTGACCTGGAGTTTATTGTTTTAACCTAAACTCTGGGTGCCCTTATTTTGACACGGGCAGCTAGTAGTTTTGGTTTTGCAGATTTTTATTCACAGGATCCTGGTTTACAGCTGGAACGATATCCGGAAAGCTTTGTATCCGTATATCTACTTCTAGTTGTGTATTGTATTATTTTCCGCTGCTATGTATTTAAATGTAATTTGAATCTCTGATATTTCTGTGTAATATTCATTTATACTCTGTATATTCTTGTAATCTGATGCATTGTTGTAATATACAATGAAATGTTCTTCTGTATGCGTTCTGTTTTGTCCTGTTCTCAACGATAAGGCGTTTCGAACGGCCTGGATCGGTTTAGCGACTGGTTCGGACCGAGCGAAATTCCTTGCCGTCACATTTGGTATCAGAGCTTTGGTTTACAAAGCTAGAGAACAAGACACATTAGAACCGTACGAAAGAATTCATCAGATATTGGATTAGTAATATCCAATGAGAATGACTCGTTAGAGATAGGATCAGTAGTATCCTAGAACGAGTGTGAAGAGTATATTTTTAAAATGAAAGTCAAATTTGTTTTGAAAATTTAAAATCAATTATTCGTATTTGATTATTTATTTATATTTATGTGGACAATCCAGTATATATAGATTTTGCGTATACGTCTGATCCGCGTGTATTCGAAATCTTAATATACTGGATAGATATAGAATCACATTCTAGTCGTCCGGAGATGTTCTGATGGTGGTTCGAAACATCATCAGCATTTATTTTCGAGTGACGAAGGTGTGATATCTATATATTTCCATTAGACTGGTGTGAGAACCAAAACTTATATATATAGCTAGAACACATTGTTGTGATTTGGCATCAAAAATCTGATTTTTGTATATGTATCAAAATTATGAATTTGAAACTCTAATTCACTAATTGATTGATGTTTGTGTTGCTTGTTTAATTGTTTGATAATTTTGAACCATTTAGCCTAATTGTATCAAATATTGAACGATATTGAAAATTGGTCGCATATGCTTGCATATATTCGTACTTATATTGAACAGGTCATAGCAAGGAGGCTAGAGCAGAGAATAAAATTTGTTTGCCCGACAAATAGGTACATGTTTACTACATAATTTACTGTTTTGTTTGGGTGATGATGATTTTATGAGCCTATTGGCTAGCCGCTTGGCTTTTTCTTTTTCTTTTTGAGATCTGAAGGACCGGGGAAGCTATTTGAAATTCCCCGATGCTCCCGGTGCAGGGGAGGTTATGGCGAAATTTTTCAAAAATTTAGGGTGTTAGCCAAATTTTTGAAATTTTGAAAATTCTCAGAAACTAAAGAGTTGGAGAATGGAAGCCTGATCGATCGTAGAGCTGAATAATCAAACCACTTTCGACTTTGTTCCTTTTCGGGGACGAAAAGTTTTAAGTGGGGGAGATTGTAACAACCCGTAAAATGCGAGCCAGTTTGAAAATTTTATTTTAGCAATTTTAGCGAATTTTGAATATTTAAAATGAATTATTTTAAATAATATCGACGAGAAATTTATTTTGAATAGAATTCGATCATATATATTATACGCGTCGTCGTTAGAATATATAATAATTATATATAATTATAAAAGGAATTGAAAATGGCGCGGTAGTTCGAAAATTCGATTTCTAATTTCAAATGAATATACAGAATTCAATATAAGTCAGAATTGAACGAAACAAGAAATATTTGAATCTGTATAACTATATCTTTGTAACGAAGTTAACAAACTGAGATTTCATCTTAGAAATGATAAGATATGTCCAGTTTAAAATTAGAAATAGTCGCTGTGGAATTTATATATATTTTTATATATATAAGGCCCTTAAAAATAGCAATTTTGCAAACGACCTCGGATTTCGACGAAACCAGTTTTGTTGGGTCCGTGATGTTAAGTTATTGTTAAATTCCAATTTTCATAATTTTCTGAATCAATATGTGAGCGTGGCTAAGGAAAACGCGTTTGACCAGTTTCAGTTGATTTTAATCGACTGGAAAATGGCCATTTTTCAAACGGTCTCAGAATTCGACGAAACTAGTTTTGTTAGGACCGTATCGTCAATACGAAGCTAGAAAATATTTTTCGGGAATTTTTAGAGTCAGTATGTGGGCCCGGCAAATTAAAATGTACGTTCAAATCAGAAATTGAATGTTTTATATTTTAATTTGAAGAATAACTAATTGTAACAGCCGAAATGGGTTACGAAACATATCCTATTGTGTTCAGAATGAGGGTATTTAGCTAGGGGCGACAGTCGTTGGGTTTGATTTCGAGTTCGTATCAAAACAGGGGTATTTTCAAAATTAAATAATATAAAAAAAATATATACCCTTTAATTATTTCATAACCCTAATTCTCTACATACACCAGCCGCCGCACCTAGAAACCGACGATCCACACCCACCCAAATTCGATCCAAATTCCCGTACCAAATACAAAGAATCAACAAATACTTTATAACGAAAATTATAGCCCTCCTTATGATCTTCAAATTGGTACCAAGAAGATCGGTTTTCATTTAGTATTGGTATCGAATTCTGTGCTCGAAGTCATCAGTTTCGAACGCCATATCCGGCGAGGAGGAGCCGTCGATCCAAGAGTTCATCCTGGCATGAGAAGGCACGGCCAAGGCCGACGATGAGGTGTAGTCCGATACGGCTCCGATCATACAGGGTAGCGTGCGTGGGAGATTGTTCAATTCGAAGGATGGGTTTCTTGTTCCAGGAGCAGAAACGATGAAGAAGGTAATTAATTAATTTAGTTTACTTAAAATTGGAAAAAATAATTGATAAATAACATTTTTTTTTAGAAATATAAACAGAATTTGTTTTTAAAAGTTTAAAAATATAAAAACGTATCAAAGTTTAAAAATATAAAAACGTATCAAAGTTTAAAAATATAAAAACGTATCAAAGTTTAAAAATAGTAAAAAAAAAATATATACTTTGTTTTAAAATAGAAAAAATATACTTTGTTTTAAAGTAGAAAAAATATACTTTGTTTTAAAGTAGAAAAAATATACTTTGTTTTAAAAGAAAAAAATATACTTTGTTTTAAAGTAGAAAATATATACTTTGTTTTAAAATAGAAAAAATATACTTTGTTTTAAAGTAGAAAAAATATACTTTGTTTTAAAGTAGAAAAAATATACTTTGTTTTAAAAGAAAAAAAAATATACTTTGTTTTAAAGTAGAAAAAAAATACATTGTTGTTACAAAATATAAGATTTTGTTTTTGTAAATAACATTGATTTCAAAATGAAATATTTAAAATAAATAACTTTGCATAATAAAATATGGGATTTTTATATATTCAACTTAGAAATAAAATACCATGGTTTTAGGAATAGCAAGAGAATTGCTTTCAAAATAGAAGTAGCGATAAAAATTCTATTTTTACATGTATGAAGTGTCGTTATAAAATTTGACATTTATATATAATAGAGAATATAAAAATATGATTTTTTATATATTGAACATCGAAGTAAAAATATGATTTTTATATATTGAACATCGAAGTAAAAATATGATTTTTATATTGATTAGCGAAGTAAAAATTCGATTTTTACATATGTAGTGAAAGCGGACAACGAAAGCGACAAAAAAAGGCGAGTTGGCGAAGATTTCCTGCAATGAAGTGGCGTGGAGCTAGGATAGCTATCTGTGAGAATTTCTCACCTTTCAATTTATTTTTCTAGTTATATATATATATATACTAGGATGCAGACGGTGCTTATTAGAAGCACCCGACACCCGTCCACAGACCATGGACTTGTTTGATTGGTTGTGTAGTTGGTTAGATTATTTGATTGAAATTAAATTGTTTGGTGAGATGAATGGATTTGATTGATATGTGAATGGCGTGGGCCTTCACTAGACCGGGGATAAGGCTAGGCCTTGTCCCGTTTCTAGTATCGTGTCGTTATGCCGCCGAAATTTTCTAAAATATGTTAGAAAAATAAAAATATCATTTTATTGAATAAATGAATTGAATAGAAATTCATAGGTTGAAATAAAATGTTTTATCGTTAAAAATATAATTTTTAACGTGAAGTGAATAAAATAAAATATTCATTTATAAACCGAACGGTTTGTTTATGTACACCTATTTGAATGACATTGATTGGGACGATAAATTTTACACATCGCCCAACAGCACAAATAAAATATGTGTTTGACTGTTTGAAACCCCACACGGGTGTTGGGATGAAATTTAAAGTTCACTCATCCTGATTGATTGAAGATGTCGATCGATTGATTGACATGCTGTTATAAGCGTTAGATATCTATATTTGATGCTTATACAGTGTAGTGCACTTTGGTTGATGGTTGGTTATTTTCAATGCTATTATATACATGTGTTGTATGAAAATCCATATAATTAATTTTATATGGTAATTGATTGGGCCTCATTCCAATTTGAAAAATAAAGTTAGATTGACGCCATTTTGACGTGAACGATATTTATATCAATTTTAATCGATTTCGAAATGAATTGAATTGAAAACGATTTCGAAATGAATTGAATTGAAAACGATTTCGAAATGAATTGAATTGAAAACGATTTCGAAATGAATTGAATTGAAAACGATTTCGAAATGACTTGAATTGAAAACGATTTCGAAATGAATTGAATTGAAAACGATTTCGAAATGAATTGAATTGAAGACGATTTCGAAATGAATTGAATTGAAAACGATTTCGAAATGAATTGAATTGAAAACGATTTCGAAATGAATTGAATTGAAAACGATTTCGAAATGAATTGAATTGAAAACGATTTCGAAATGAATTGAATTGAAAACGATTTCGAAATAAATTGAATTGAAAACGAATTCAAAGTGAATTGAAAACGATTTCGAATTGAATTGAATTGAAAACGATTTCGAAATGAATTGAATTGAAAACGATTTCGAAATGAATTGAATTGAAAACGATTTCGAAATGAATTGAATTGAAAACGATTTCGAAATGAATTGAATTGAAAACGATTTCGAAATGAATTGAATTGAAAACGATTTCGAAATGAATTGAATTGAAAACGAATTCAAATTGAATTGAAATTTGAATTGAATAGAAATGAACTTTAAAACGAATTTATAGAGAAGAATTCAATTTTGCTTTGAATTGAGATGGAAGTTGAAATAGATTTTGAAACGATTTTAAAACTATTTATATAATTCGTTTTAAATAGAAATCGACGAAATATATATTATATATATTATATATATAATATAATGGCCTGAATAGAACGCGCCGCGCCGCGGCAGTTCGCGAATTTCGACCATTTATTTCAAACGGACATTACGGGAGATCCGACCGTCGGATTCTCCTAAAACCGGAACCGTTGGGTTCGTATCGAAAAGAGCTTTCTAACGAATATTAGAAATTTGAAATCTAACGGTTGGATTTGGAATTATGTCCAAATCAAATTCGAAAAAGGTCGCTGTAAGTGCAGTTCGATGGCCATTGATGGAAATCGACTGTACGGGCCTTGATAAAATTATTAAAAATAGTAATAATTTGTGTAAAATCATAAGAAATGATTTAGAAAGAATTGGGATGAAAAACTCCATATTTGAAAAGATAAAAATAGGTTTTTATCGAAATGAACTAGTTTTGAACTAGAATTATAATTCTATTTATTTTTAAATAAATAAATTGAATTCGAAAAGGGTTTTGAAAATAACCAAAATTTCCAATGATTGCATTGGAGTGGATTTGAATCGAAATTGTCTTCGGAATATTTCGATGTTGGAATTCGTGATTATACAGGTGTTGTTATGGAAATTTGAAAGATATATATATTTATATCGTTATTTCCAATACGACATTTGTTAGTCGTAGAATTCGATATTGAATATAAGCCGATATATTTTCTATCCAGAGCCTTGTATTGAATATCGAATGTGATTTGGGTTTGTCGTGAATGGTGTCTTCACTAACCCTGTTCTTGAACCCAGTTGAGAAAAGATTAAATCTTTTTATTTAGATTTAATGAAGTGTACCAATTAAATAATATTTAATTGGAATTGAATTGATATTGATTTTTGGGTTTATCGTGAACAGTGTTTTAAACAACACTCGTTCTTTAACCTGATAATTAATGAATGTGATTTTGGGTTTATCGTGAACTGTGTTTTTAAATGACACGGATTCTTTAACCCAGTCGAAGATTAAAACTAAGTGGAGTTTTAATGAATCTTTAATTAGATTGAAAAGATCGAGAATGGAGTATCACCAGTTTTGCTCCAGGCGATAGTTAAATCTTTAATTAGATTTGAACGTGAAATTTAGAAACTAACTGTCGGTTAGCCAAGCAGAAGGGTTTTCTGGATATTGATCTGATGTTGGTTTCGGCCTTCGGGGTTAATATTTGGGGAATTATTCTCTTGATTAATTTACGGTTAGTGACTAATGAATTGGAATGAGGCGTATGTTGTGTTTGTGTAACACTTTTATAAAATATACGCGAGTTATTCGGGAAGACCGGGTTTATCCCATTCTGAATAATTGATACGACGATAAGTCGAAGATGAAGACGATGGTCGAAGACCGGAAGTCTTCACGTCGTTTGGGTGGTAACTGATGATCTTGATTGGGCTGTACACCCAAGAAGATGGAAACAGCTAGTGATCGTCCAGACGTACTTGGAGATCGATGGATATGCGGGGTACTAGGTGCCTCCGGTTTCGTTCAGACCCAGAACGGACTTGTAAATGGACTGTGTGTCTGACATCGGATTTCATTCTGTGTGACTGATATCGGTTGCATAGGATGGTTTGCCTGTGTGGCATGCTAAGATGCAAATGATCAAGGCTTCTGTTGAAAAGCAAAGTCTTGTGGTGATGATCAAAGCACGGCCTTTGTGGCGTAGCTTTGTGTAACGTTTACCTCGCGTGTTTCACACCAGGTATGAACCAAAAACGGGAGACGGACCTCAGGGAGGGCATGCGTTTCCTTCTAGATAAAAAGTGGCGTCAGTGGTTTTACACGCCCTGACGAGTTTGACTTATGTGGTTGTTGCTGTTGCGAGGCGCCTCGGATTGATCGGTCGTTCTCGAACCGATGGAGCCATTCGTTGGCTCGTTTACGCCCCAAAGGGCGGGGAAACGTAGTGTTCAGGCATTTTAATCCACATCGGTGGACCGGCCCTGTCGCTCCAAGGGTCACTCGAGCTCTGATCCTGAGACATGGGCTAGATTGTCTCGAATCGGTTGAGGATCTTGCCCCTAGCCTCGGTTCATAGACGGAAATCCAATTTCCAAATACGTGACTTTGCGGTTTTATTTGTAAACCTATATATGGTGACATAGTGGCATGGGACGCTCATGTCGCCTATGATTGATACTTATGATTTGAAGTTGTTTTATATACTATGCACTTATGATAGTATCAAATGATTTGATTTAAACGTATCAAGCATTCTTTGGCTGTTATAAGGGAAAACCCTATCCCCCGGCTTGCGTTGCATTGTGTGATAGGACCTGGGTCTTATAACAGCTTCATTTTTCTTTATTTAGCATTGCGCTGTTTGTTTTATGCACTGGTATTCTTGGGAGGAAACCCGTTCCGTGTTATACGGCGTGGTCCCTTGATTTTACCTAATGATTTAAAAATAAAGATTAATAACTGTTTTAGTTCTCACACCAGTCACATGACTGACCTGGAGTTTATTGTTTTAACCTAAACTCTGGGTGCCCTTATTTTGACACGGGCAGCTAGTAGTTTTGGTTTTGCAGATTTTTATTCACAGGATCCTGGTTTACAGCTGGAACGATATCCGGAAAGCTTTGTATCCGTATATCTACTTCTAGTTGTGTATTGTATTATTTTCCGCTGCTATGTATTTAAATGTAATTTGAATCTCTGATATTTCTGTGTAATATTCATTTATACTCTGTATATTCTTGTAATCTGATGCATTGTTGTAATATACAATGAAATGTTCTTCTGTATGCGTTCTGTTTTGTCCTGTTCTCAACGATAAGGCGTTTCGAACGGCCTGGATCGGTTTAGCGACTGGTTCGGACCGAGCGAAATTCCTTGCCGTCACACAATCCCAGAGCAAACCAGAATGGACGGGTGTCTAACAATGTATATCTATTAGATTCTACACATAGAATTTATGTAAGTATATTACGTTTGTGGCGGAGAAATTCGTTTCTCTTGGCTTTATTACCCGCAATATATTTGGGAAATCGAATGAGTGTTTTGACAGATAAGGCGATGTGACATTCAAAGTAATTGAAGATATAATCTGTCAAAAAGATAAGTTTAGCCTCAAGCTTCACAACTAGGAAATGACAAAAATCGGGCAAGCAGCATGGCTATGTGGGTAGCTCCCATTAGGGTGTATTATCACATATCTAGAGATTCATTTTATTCCTTATTCTATCAATGCTGTCCCATTTGGGAAATGGTTGCCGTACACAACCATTGGTGATATACATTCGATACACTCAAGAGAAATGAGTGGTCGGTCATGTGTGGCCGGGTTATAAGAAGTTCTTGTTGAACCGAGTGTATTCCTCTCTAAAGGTGCACTATAGGAAGGTGGTTCCATACCTTGTCATAGTTGGAAATCCATTAACCATAAGCGTTAAACGGTTTTGTTTGTGTAATATATAAGTGGAATGTGAGATGAAAGCATTTCTACAAGATTCTAAATTATTTGTGGAAACCCTAGACATTATCATAATATTTGGTTTAAATATACAAACTGTTTTGATTCTCATAAGGTAAAAACCCATTCCGTATTTACGGCGTGGTCTTATGTGTATGATTTTATTTCTTATCTTGTTTTTTTTTTAAAATCGTTTACTCACACCAGTCCCCGACTGACCCAGAGTTTATTTTTTTGTGTTTTCCTTAAACTCTTGGGTACTCATAACACTTGTTATAAGTGGACAAGTGATCCAGGTCTTAACTTAACTTTTGGAGTATCTGAATGGGAAGGATCTAAATGTTGGCTTATCTATGTATAATTATCTGCAAGTTAGTATCACAAATGTTAAATATGTAATTTATGATGAAATGTATCCGTATGTATGAAGTACTCTAAATGTACTTTACTTATGATATGTAATATTTTGGGTTGTTATGTTATGATCAAGTTCCGCTGTGAGATTTTGATGTTTTCTTTAGTTTTATCTTCTATTCATCTTTTATTCTTATATAATGATACAACTTTCGAGATGTTCGAAAGTTGGGTCGTTACAAAAGCCAATCAAGTACTTGTTCTCGCAGAAAGATCTCAATTTGCGACAACAGCGATGGATGGAGTTATTTGCGTCATATGACTTTGAGACAGAGTATACCCCAGGGAAGGGGAATGCGGTTGCAGACGCACTGAGTAGATAGAGAATGGCTTTGAGTCCATTATTCATGGAGTGCCAAAGCTTAGAGATTATCCCTTTATTCTATTTTAGACCATATACGAATTTTCACTCGGATTGTGGGCATCGATGGAGGTGCGACCTACTCTTTTGGAGTGCATTGGATCTACTCAGCGCGAGGATCAGCAATTAGTGTGCATCATGGATCGACTCAGTAGAGGAGAGACTTGTAGCCACCTTGTTGGTATTTTGTAGACAAGAGAATGTGGCTACTTCAGATAGAAGACTCTTAGGGTTGGTTATTTGTTGAGATCAGTTCTAGAGGAGGCTCATCACTCTCGGATGACTATCCATCCGGGCGGTGAAAAGATGTACAGAGATATGAAGATAGATTTCCATTAGGCTGGAATGAAGAAGGGCATGGCAGAATATGTTGTCAGATGTTTGACTTTCCAGCACGTAAAGGCTGAACAGAGGAAACCTGCTGGATTGCTTCAACCTTTAAACATACCACAGTGGAAGTGGGAGAGCATCCTTATGAATTTTATAGGTGGTTTGCCCAGATCAAGAAAAGGCAACACCAGTATTTAGGTTATAGCTGACAGATTGACTAAGAGCGCTTACTTTATCCCAGACAAGAGCAAGAGGACGACATTTGGGTTTATTTCGATATATCTTAGAGCGATCGTCCAACTTCATTGTGTACCATCCAGTATTGTTAGCGACTGTGACCCTATCTTTTCGAGTGAGTTTTGGAGGATCTTACAAGATGTACTAGGGACACAGTTATGACTTAGCACTGCCTATCACCCTCAAATGGATGGACAGACGGAGAGGTAGATAGGCTTCTAGAGGATTTATTAGGACTGCGTATCCTAGAATTCGGAGGGTCTTGGGAGGAACATCTCCCATTGGTAAAGTTTGTCTACAACAATAATTATCAACAAGTATTGGTGTGGCCCCTTCGAGGAACTTTATGGACGACCCTGCAATCACCTACATGTTGGTGGGAGTCTACGGGCAGACTTCTAGTTGGGCCTATGATGGTTAGAGAAACTTCAACGAAGATAAACCTGATTCGAAGATGAATGAAAGCAGCTCAGGACTGAAAGAAGTCATATGCCGATCGGAGGAGGACAAAATTAAAGTTTGAGGTAGGAGATGTATTCTTTATCAAGGTGTCACCTTTGAGGAAAGTTGTTCGCTTTGGCTGGTAGGGAAGTTAGCGCCAAAGTTTATAGGGCCCTTTGCCATAGTAGAGAGGATAGGTCAGATGGCCTACGGAGTTAGACTACCAGATAGACAGACGGGTGGTTCACAAGGTGTTCCATGTCTCACACTTGAGGAAGTGTCTATATGATTCCGCAAAGGTAGTAGAGCCAAGCACCCTTGAGGATATAGAGTAGAGAAGGAGGCATCAGTCAAAAAAGTTCCTACTCGAATACTTGGATCGAAAGTTAAGAAGCTACAAAACAAGGAGATTAAGTTGGTTAAGGTACAATAGGGAGAAGATTGTGAAGACCCGTAACTTCCGCGGTAAGGAAAGCGCGGATACTTTGAGGACAAGACATATCAGAACGCAAACAGAAGAACACTTCATTGTTTATTACAACAATTCAATCAGAATACAAGAATATTGCAGAGCATGAATAAATATTACACAGTAAATATCGGAGATTTAAATTACATTTAAATACATCGCAGCGAAAAAAACAATACAAAGCACAACTGAAAGTAATACACGGATACAGAGCTTTCCGAATACCGCTTCAGCTGTGAATCAGGATCCTATGAATATAAATTTGCAAAACCAAAAATACTAGCTGCCCGTGCGGAAAATAAGGGCACCTAGAGTTTGGTTAAAACAATAAACTCCAGGTCAGTCATGTGACTGGTGTGAGAACAAAACAGTTATTTATCTTTATTTTAAAGTTAGGTAAATCAAGGGACCACGCTGTATAACACGGAACGGGCTTCCTCCCAAGACTACCAGTGCATAAAACAACAGCACAATGCTAAATAAAGAAAAATGAAGCTATTATAAGACCCAGGTCCCATCACACAATGCAACGCAAGCCGGAGGATAGGGTTTTTACCTTATAATAGCCAAAGAATGCTTGATACGCTAAAAACAAATCATTTGATACTATTATAAGTGCATAGTGTATAAAACAATTTCAATCATAAGTATCAATCATAGATGGCATAAGGGCCTCATACCACTATGTCGCCATACTAGGCTCTACAAATAAAACCGCAAGGTCACGTATTGGAAATTGGATTTCCATCTATGAACCGAGGTAAGGGATCGTCCTCTACCGAATTCGAGACAATCTAGCCTACCATGTCTCAGGATCAGAGCTCGAGTGACCCTGGGATCGTCTGGGCCGGTCCACCGATGTGGATTAAAATGCCTGAACACTGCGTTCCCCCGTCCTTTGGGGCGAAAATGAGTCCTATGACTCCATCGGCTCCACATAGTTACCGATATATCCGAGGCGCCTCGCAACAGCAACAATCACACAGGTGAAAATAATATAAATGTCAGGGCTGGTAGGTCACTAACACCACCCTAGCTAGAAGGAAACGCATGCCCTCCCTGAGGTCCTCTTCCGTTTCTGGTTCACAACCGGGGTGTGAGGCTCACGAATCAACGCTACACAAAGCTATGCCACACAGGTGGTGCTTTGATCATCAACCACAAGACTTTGCTTTTCAGCAGAAGCCTTGATCAATTGCCACTTAGGCATGCCATACAGGCAATTCACACCATGCGACTGATGTCTATCGATATACAACCTCTGATCCCGTACGTCTCAGAGAAGGGTGAAGTAAGGGAATGAATTCCCTTCACCAGGCAGATGTATATTTAATAGAGATCAATCAACACAGAGCAAAACGCAATGTCAGACACACAGTCCATACAAGTTCGTTCTGGGTCTGAACGAAATCGGAGGCACCTTGTACCTCGCTTATCCATCGATCTCCAAGTACGTCTGGACGATCACCAACTGATTCCCTCATCTTAGGTGTACAGCCCAATCAAGATCATCAGTAATCACCCAAACGATGTGAAGACCTCCGGTCTTCGACCACCGTCTTCATCCTCGACACACCGTCGAATTAGATATTCAGAATGCGATAAACCTGGTCTTTCTGAATAACTCGCGTATATAATAAACAAGTGTTACACAAACACAACGTACGCCTCATTCCAATTCAGAATATTCTTTTATTCAAATATTCTTATACTTTGGGAAAGGTTCCCATTAATTTTATCAAAGATAAATTCTTTAAATTTATTCTTTAACCTTCTTTTGAATATCAATTCAAACTAGTTGGGATTAGCGAACCACACCGAAGTAATCATTTATTTTATTTCCCAATCCCAACATATTCATACGATGAAGTAAAACGGGTCACACTTCATATCTAACACCACGGTGTTATTGGTAAATTCAATTACCATTTCACGTTCAAATCTAATTAAAGATTTAACTATCGCCTGGAGCAAAACTGGTGATACCCCATTCTCGATCACTTCAATCTAATTAAAGATTCATTAAAACTCCACTTAGTTTTAATCTTCCCAAAAGTCAATATCCTGTCTTTAACTGGATTAAAGAACCAATGTCTTCTAAAACACGGTTCACGATAAACCCAAAATCACATTCCATTAATTATCGGGTTAAAGAAAAAGTGTTATTTAAAACACCATTCACTATAAACACAAAAATCAATTCCAATTAAATACCATTTAATTGTTACACTTCATTAAATCTAAATAAAAATATTTAATCTTTTTCTCAACTGGGTTTAAGGACAGTGTTAATGAAGACACCATTCACGACAAACCCAAATCACATTTGATATTAAATACAAGGCTCTGAATAGAAAATATATCGGCTTATATTCAATATCAAATTCTACAACAAACAAATATCGTATTGGAAATAACGATATAAATATATCTTTCAAATTCCCATAACAATATCTGTATCATCACGAAATCCAGCATCGAAATATTCCAAAGACAATTTCGAATCAAATCCATTCCAATTCAATTATTGGAAATTCTGGTTACTTTTAAAACCATTTCAAATCCACTTTATTTATTTTAAAAATAAATAGAATTATAATTCTAGTTCAAAACTAGTTCATTTCGATAAAAATCTATTTTTATCTTTTCAAATATGGAGTTTTTCATCCCAATTCTTCCCAAATCATTTCTTATGATTTTACACAAATTATTACTATTTTTAATAATTTTATCAAGGCCAGTACAGTCGATTTCCATCAACGGCCATCGAACTGCACTTACAGCGACCTTTTCCAAATTTGATTTGGACATAAATCCAAATCCAACCGTTAGAATTCAAATCTCTAATATTCGTTAGAAAGATCTTTCCAATACGAACCCAACCGTTCTGGTTTTAGAGAATCCGATGATCGGATCTCCCGTAATATCCATTCGAAGTCAATGGTCGAAATTCACGAACTGCCACAGCGCGGCGCGTTCTATTCAGGCCATTACATATATATATATATATATATATATATATATATATATATATATATATATATATATATTTCGTCGATTTCCTTTCAAAACGTATTTTATAAATCGTTTAAAATTCATTTTCAAAACGATTTTAACTTCATATTCAATTTCTAATCAAAATTGAATATTCCATATCATTAATCTATAAATGATAATATTTTCAAAACATTATATTTTGAAATCACTTCCTTTTCTATATTCATTTTAAAAATGAATAAAACCGATACGAATATCGTTCACGTTGAAATAGCGTCAATCTAATCAACACGGCTTTATATATTTCAATAACTTCATTATTCTATTTAACAAATGAATATTTTCTTCAACACATGAAATTTTCTTTTATTCAACACCTGAATATATATTTTATTCAACACATGAATTTTCTTCTATTCAACACATGAATTTTCTTCTATTCAACACATGAATATATATTTTATTCAACACATGAATTTTCTTCTATTCAACACATGAATATATATTTTCCAAATTGGAATGAGGCCCAATCAACTACCATATAGTGTTAATTATATGGATTTCATACACACACGTACACTACAACAATCAAACACAGGCAACCATCACCCAAAGTGCATTCTACACTGCCTAAGCATCAAATATAAATATTTAACGCTTATAACAGCCTGTCAATCTATCGATCGACATACAGCTAATTATTGGGACTAGGGTATGGCCAATTTCATCCCAACACCTGTGTGGGGTTTCACATCAACAAACACAGATTTTTATTTGTGCAGTTGGGTGATGTGTAAAATTTATCGTCCCAATCAATATCAGTCAAATCGGTGTACATAAACAAATCGTTCGATTTATAAATGAATATTTATTTTATTTCAACACATGAATATATATATTTGATTTCAACAGTTGAATATATATTTTATTTCAACACATGAATTTTCTTCTATTCAACACATGAATATATATTTTATTCAACACATGAATTTTCTTATATTCAACACATGAATATATATTTTATTCAACACATGAATTTTCTTCTATTCAACACATGAATATATATTTTATTTCCACGCATGAATATATATTTTATTTCAACACATGAATATATATTTTATTTCAACACATGAATATATATTTTATCTCAACACATGAATATATATTTTATTTCAACACATGAATATATATTTTTCACATCACAATCAACAGTCAAATTTCACAACACAACCAATCACATAAGTCGTCCATGGTCTGTGGACAAAGGGTGTCGAGTGCTACTAAGCACTGTTTGCATCCTAGTATATATTTCAACTAGAAAATAAAATAAAAGTGAGGAGTTCTTACCGACTAGCTAAACCAATACACCGCGACTCTTCATATGTAGGAGATCTTCGCCACTCGCTTTTTATCACTTTCGTTGTCCGCATCCACTATATATATAAAAATCACATTTTTATTATCTACTTTATATGAAAAACAAATTTTTATTATCTACATTATATAAAAATCATATTTTTATTATCTACATTATATAAAAATCATATTTTTATTATCTACATTATATAAAAATCATATTTTTACGGTGTTAAAAACTGAAAAACAAAACAATGTAAATTAATATATAAAAATCACCTTTCACCATATTTTCCCCCCTTCCCTTTGGCATGAAGTCGAACGGGAGCTCGATATCAAAGAGACCGGCGCCGCTAGATTTTGCATGCCGTTGCACCCCTCTGGTTGACCTGGGTATGCTGCTCGCATGAAGATCCGAGGTGGTGGCGGATCCTGGTGTCGCGATGGTGCGGTTTGGGTGTGGGATGGGGTCTCGAGGTTCCAGTCGTCGCGATTGGGTACGGAGGAGATGGACGTGGCGGAGCTCGAGCGTAGGTCCGGGTGGCGGCTTGGAGACTGAAGCGGTGGTCGATGGGAGGAGCGTGTGAGTGGTGGATTTAGGGTTTCTCGAGCTCGCGGGGATCGATCGAAGGGGGAGCAATTGGAGGAGATGAACATGGATGTAGGAGGGGTAGCGAAGCAAGGGCGACGAAGGCGACGGGGGTTAGATGACGGTGGGCGCCATTGTCGATTTGGGGAAAGGGGATTTTCTGACTGAAGAATTAATGAGGGGGGAAGAGAGAGTAAAGAGGGATTATATAATATAATATATATTTTTATTATTATTTAATTTCAAAAAGTAACTTTTTATTTCAAACTCGAAATTGAACCCACCGACTATCGTCCATAACTAATTACCCTCATTCCGAACACAATGGGATATGTATCGTAGGCTGATTCACTCGTTTCGATTAGTTTTCGTCAAAATCAAAATATAAATCTATATATTGAATTCTAACGCACATTTCATTTTACGGGGCCACATACTAACTAGAAAAATTCCCGAAAAATATTTTCTAGCTTTGTATTGATGACATGGTCCGAACAAAACCAATTTTATCAAATTCCGAGACCATTTGAAAAATGGTCATTTTTCAGTCGATTAAAATCAACTGAAACTGGTCAAAAGCGTTTTCCTTTGCCACACTCACATATTGATTCAGAAAATTACGAATTTTGGAATCTAGCAATAACTTGACATCGCAGATCCAACAAAAGTGGTTTCGTCGAAAACCGAGGTCGTTTGCAAAATTTCTATTTTTAAAGGCCAGAATTCCATAGCGACTATTCTGAATTTTCAACTGGACGTATTTTTTGATTCCCGCTATGAAATTCCAATTTTTTGGATTCGTTGGAAAGATACTCTTAAATAGATTCTAATATTTTTGGTTTCACTAAAATCCGGTTTATTTTGAATCTTGTACATTCATTTGAACTTTGAAATCGAATTATCGAACTACCGCGCAATTTTCAATTCCTTTTATAATTATAATTAAATATTTATATTCAAATGAAGATCTATATAAATATATACGTTCTAATTCTATTCAAAATAAATTTTTCGTCATTTTTATTTAAAATGATTCATTTTAAATATTCAAAATTCGCTAAAATTGCCAAAATAAAATTTTTAAATTGGCTCAAATTTCCGGGTTATTACAAAGATCGTGACGATGCAACTTGGGAACCCGAAGACAAGATTCGCGCTTCTTTTCCATTTCTCTTTGAAAGTACGTTCTTTATTCCTTTCTAAGCTTTTGAGTTTGAATATATCTTTCCTATCATTTGAATCTCGATTCTTAGGTAGAAGCCAATGGATGATAGGAATGGTTGAAAACATTTGTTTGAGACATATTATCGTTGTTGGTTGCAAGTAGATGCTAAATATAGATGGAAATGGTTGAATCTGTTAGAGAATGGAGTTTTGATGACAACAACCTTATTTCAATATTAACTGATTATAAAATATATACTAACAATTTTTGCATATAATACACACACACACATGTAGGAATTATATACAGGAAATATTATTGAAGACTGTGCAGTTTAAAGATATTAGAGATTCAGAGTTCAGAGAAATTTCAAGACTCATGAGTATTCAAGATTTCAAGAGTTCAAGACTAATATAGTTATAGAGTCTAGATTATGTAAGACTCTAAATAGCACTCCAGGTTCAAATTCAAATTCAAATTCTGGTTTTCAAATTCTGTTCTCAAATTCTATCTTCTATCCTCTCTATTTTATTTTTCTCTATTTCATTTTCTATCTTTCTATTTTCTTTTCTTACTTTACTTTTTTCAAAACTTAAGTTTTATATACTTTTATACTTTTATATTTTAATATATAGTTTAAAACTTTATAAATTTATTAATATGTTTATATAGTTTAAATGTATGTTTTCATACGATTTTCTACTTTATAATATTAATTTAAAACAATATATTTTTATTCAAGGATTTCCAAAATTATATTTATATCAAAGCACTTGAAAAATGTTTGAAATTCAAATTTGCACTAGAGTATGTCGACATACAGAAAATGCTATGTCAACATATAACTGTCAGAAGTTTAAATTTGAAAGGAAGTGTCTTTCACCATTTGAAACATTTTAGAAACGTTGCAATCTTTCACATGCTATAAAAAGGGATTCAATTTGAATTTTTAATCATCTCTTCTTCTCCACTTTCACTCTCTTTCATTATATAATTATTATTAATCATTTTTATGATTTCTATACTTATACTTTGCTGAATTCAATTCTGTTTTTATCAAACTTCTTCTCTCTACACTCTCTACTGTCTACTCTCTGAATCAAGTGCTACTGAAGATTTATAGGGATGTTTGTAAATTTTTTTGGTTAAATTAAGGAATCGGTGTTATCCCATATAGCCGTGAAATCAAGGACGGGTAATCGGTGGTATCCCTTATAGCCGTGAAATCAAGGAGGTTGTAATTGACTATTGATATTGCAATAAAACTTTGCACAATCCAGCGTTGCGTGGGACTGGACGTAGGAGCAATCTGAACCAGTATAAAATCCGGTGTGTTCTTTCCTTTTCAGCATTTTTATTTCTGTTTATTTTGCATCTGTGTTTGAATTTGTGTCTATGATTGTGTTTGTGGTGTTTGATTCATTCTGTAATTCACATAAGCTTTAGATTTTGGTTAGATTCTCACAAATACTATTCACCCCTCCGCCTCTAGTGTTTGTTTTGCCTTAATGATCCATTCCGCAATCCCTAGCAATTGGTATAAGAGCAAGGTTTTTCAAAAAGTTCATAATCTGATTTTTGAAAATGTTAAATGGCAAATTTTGAACACTAGTTTTAATTCATGTATTGCATCAAGTATTAGATGAGTCTGCATTCAATTTTATTGAAAAATCAAGTTACTATAATTTGATTTTTGAAATTTGAAATGTTTTAAATTTTGAAAATTTTGATCTATGGATGTTTATGAAACTATCATGATATTACTGTTTAAAATTGCAGTTAATTACTTGAAAAGTCAGTTGATTATTTGAAGAGTCATTTATTTTTTGAAAAGTCAATCGATTCTTTGAAAAGTTGTGTTGTTTTGCAGGAAAAGTTATGTTGTATGATTTTTGAGAATTCAAATTCTGAAAAGTAGCTGTTGGAAATTCAAATTCCGAACTGGTGTGTTACATGGATGTTGAGTATTCAAATTCTGAAGGACAATTGAAGAACAGTAAAGACGATTGGTGAAAAGACATCAAGAGGAAGAAATGAAAATACACAATATAAATCAATAATGAAATGGGTACCAGATAAGTAGGAACTTTTTTCTCATCTACAAGTAGATTCATTAATGTACCTTTCTTCATTTTCTTCGGAATGCCGCTGATTTCATGTAAATCCACCAAGAATTGATCGAGTAATGATCAAATGAAGTTTTGGTGAATAAAGAGAGAAGGAAACTAAAACTGTTGTACAAAGATCTTCAAATTTCATCCACAGGTTAGGATATGTTGCCCCAAATCCTTCTCCGGATTTTAGTTCTCGTTCTCGCGATCATTTTGATGGGTAGATCATCAAATTCCGATAAAAGTTGAGTGAGAATGGTGATTCGAAGTTGACTACCCAAAACAGAAAAACTGTTACGGGATTTTCTATTTCCTTCTTACTGTTTCGACTTGTTACCCCCCAATACCATCCAAATTCATTCCTAAACCATTACTAGATCGTAGTCCTTGGATTTATCATCGATTAGTCGCTGATTTGGTACAAATCCGTTAAGAAACGAAGAAGTTATGGCTCTTGCAAGATTGATCGAAAATTGAAAATTGGGAAGAAGAAGAAGAGAAATAGTTATGAAGTGACATGACTTTTGGGCCTTTGTATAGTAGTTGAAGTGTCCATTCATTCAAAATTCAAATTCAAATTTTGGCGCCAAGTTGGTGGAACTACTAAATCTTTAATACCTTTCTCGTACGGTCTTCAAATTCAGCAAATGAGTATACTGCTCTGATCAGAAAAACGAGCCCGTCCCCGTAAAGCAGATCTCGTCATCAAAATGATGAAAGATGTGAACATATGGTTCTTAACAATGGAAGGACAACAAAATGGAGGATTGCAAAAAGAGGTATGTCTTAATTAATTTTTAAATTTTGGGTGGAATGGATGTTTTGTTTGCTCCGTTTTAAATTTGAAACTTAAACTTTAAAATTCAACTTTGAAATTTAAAATTCAAATTTGAAATTTGAAATTCAAAAATAATTATAATAAAATTAATATAATAATAAAATAAATTTTGGATGTTGGTTTGGATTAATATTATTTCAGGAAATAGTTAAACCTGAAATATAAATCGATATTTTAAAACAAGTCACAAAACCATATTCTCTTTGAAATAATACATATATGTCAACATACATATATCTATATGTTGACATATTAGCCTATAGAATGAATTTCAAAGGTTTAAACTTTCAAACTTCCCCCCATCTTTTCAATTAGAAAACACTAGTTCAAACTCTAATTATTAACTTTGTCTGTCTACTTATTTTCTTATATCTAGTTTCAAAATATATATATATATATATTAAAAGTAGTTAAATTAATAAAATTATATAGACATTTTACTATGATATACAAATTTAATATATCTTTTTGATATTGTTATAAAATATAAATTTATTCATCTTTTATATAGTTTAATATGCATAGTTTAACATATATATTATTTCATAACAATTTTGGGATACATTATCATAAATACTATTTGTAACTTAATACTAATTTTGATTTCTTATTAAGATTTTTAAAAGCTTTAATAGTTATCTAATATTCTGGTAATATATAAAAACAAGATTTTATGTCTTAAATATGTAGTTTAAATATAAAAAATTATAGTTTTATAGTTTAATTTATACCCAGATTTCATAATTTTGTTATGGCTATAGATTTTTAAGAAAAAGGGGTTTAACATATAAAGGTTCCTTAACAAATTAATATATTTTGATTTCTAAAAGTTTAAATTTAAAATTGATTTGTATCAAAAGAATGATTTATATATCTAATAATAAAGTAAAGTCCTTTTTAAAATTAGTTTATATATATACAGTTATGAATATATTTTTTATAAAAATAGTTTACTTTATATAATACAATTCTGTATTCTCTTTAAAATGATCTTCAATTTTTACTATAAGAAGTATCCTACTAAAATTAACTCCATATTTCTAATAGAGTTATTTTGAATACTTTGCTACTTATCATGAATACATTTTTAATAATCATCTATACTATCTCTTTCATAAGTATTATTAACCTAAGTCTAGAATTTAATATACAATATCTTTGTTTGATTCAAATAATCTATATGTTTATATACATAATAGTCAGATATTACTATAAATATCCTTTACAACCATACATATCATCATTAAATCATTTTGCATACTATTACACAAATTACTTCATATCATACCTCATTCATCACATGTCAAAAATCATTCACATCACAAGCTACATTTCATTCAATATATCACTTCATATAATTATGCATATGACATATGTAACACCCCACATCCGTTAAGGTCACTCATAAAGGGAACGCCTTAACTTCAATGGAGCATTATGGGTACTGGAAAAGAAATATTACAAGACAGACATATATAAAACAGCGGAAAATAAAGTAGAAGTACTTCAAATCATTTATTAAATAGAATTGTTTACAATAAAAGCCCATCAACTTCCAATACCCAAATACATAGCTAAAATATCTGTCTTGCTCAAAAACAAAGAAGCATGAAAATAAATTGTAGTATTCCCCAATAAAGAAAAGCAAGCCATAGCCAAGAGAAATCCAAGCGGTACATGAAAGAGCCTTGGAGCTTGGTAAGACCTGAACTAAGCTGTATCCCCACCCTGCGAACCTGGGGGGAAAACGAAAGATAAAGAGGCGAAACAAACTGGGTCAGTCAAAAATGCTGATTAAGTCCTAGTGGCTTTCAGCATAAAAACAGGTAAAGATAACATGGCATGAATAAACTGAAAGTAAACATAAGCATGACGACCAGATAAGCTACAGGCACGATAACTAAGAATAACATCATAGGATTTCTGTCATGTATAACATTGCAAGGTTCCCATTCAAGATGAACTAAGTATAGCTTCGCAAGATTTCTATCAAGCATCGCAAGATTTCTCTGCTTCACCATTAAAATGATATCTATTTGCTCTACACCACCTAACTAGTGTCCCAACTAGTAATCAATATAAAATGATAAAATCATAACGTGATCCTGATCCCCGAAATTAAGGTTGCTTTCATGTGTACATCTATTATTGATTACCTAGATCTAATCTAGGGTTTTCTATCGAGCGCTTCCTAGATTCAACCAGGATTTATGCCACCTAGGTCCAACCTAGGGATTATGCTACCTATTGAACGCTTCTCGGATTTAGGGTTTATGCCACCTAGGTCCAACCTAGGGATTATGCTAGCTATGTGTGTCATACGGCCCCCAATGATTGTAGATACCTATGCTGGTCCCACCATGGGGTGTATCAAGACCCATGGTGGCGGCCCGACGCAATTCTAGAAGGCATAGGTTATACCACTGGTGCCCCCCAGTGCCCTGTTTGTCTGCTCCGAAGTGTGTGCACGCCCGCACTCCGTTAGAACCCACACTGTTGCACCCACCGCCGTCGCTTTTACCGCTTACAATCAGCCCAGTAAACGTGCCCCACCCTGCCTAGTTTCAGGGTACTGTTGATACCTGATTTGGGTTACTGCTAAAATGGGTCCCTGTTACTAGGGTTTCCTACTGGTTAAGTGTGTGGGCCTATATATACAGATATTACCCACCTTCCCGTGATGTACTTAACCCACCTATTCAAGCGTGCTTATTAATGGTTAAGTTTGTGGGCCTATATTTACTAATATTACCCACCAACCCGATATGTACTTTACCCTCTCCGTCCATTACGTTAAGTTGGTTAAGTGTTTTCTCTTGTTTTACTTAACCCTACCACACATCATGTTATATCGGTTAAGTGTTGTTCCTTGTGTTACTTAATCCTACCGCAAGCCTTGTTATACTGGCTAAGTGTTCTCCCTTGTGTTAACTTAACCCCACCGCATGTCATGTCATATTGGTTAAGTGTACATTGACTTAGCCCACCAACTTATCATGTTGTGACGGTTAAGTGTTACCCTCTGTTGTTACTTAACCTTACCACGCATCACGTTATATTGGTTAAGTGCATGTTAACTTAACCCCATCCACCAGTCATATTATAATGGTTAAGTGTTACCCTCGTGTGTTTACTTAACCTTACCACGCATCAGGTTATATCGATTGGGTGTTAGCAACCTATTCAAGTTAGCCCAACCCATCCGCTAGTCATGTTATAACGGTCAAGTGTCATTAGCCTAGCTATGTTACTTAACCTACCCATTCATATCATATTGGTTAAGTGTCATTAGTCTAGTTATATTACTTAACCCACCCATTGGTCTGATTAACAGTTATGTTGTTTGAGCCTACATTTATAAGTTTTACAAGTTCTTAACTCATACCGGTTAGGTCCACATTTACATGTCAAATTTCCATGTCATCCCACCTAACCCTCTAACCATACCCACGTCTTATTATGGTTAGTATTCCTTAATTCATTCATTATGACGAATGAATCATGACCTCTCACATTAGACCGTGCATTTTGTGGCCACTGGATTTGCCGGGCGGTTCCGGGCAGATTTACACCACAAACTGAGTCTAACCTCGTGTCATAAACTGTTACACCTATAATTTGGCCTTCGACCTCTCACATTAGACTGACACTTTGTGGCTACTGGATTTGCCGAGCGGTTCCGGGCAGATTTACACCACAAACTGAGTCTAACCTCGTGTCAAAGGTTCATTAATGGTTGTATTCCCAAATTATTATCATAATTCACTATAAAGTTATGCCAAGTTATAGCCTTTTATTTACAATACAAGCCAACTACCCAAAACCCAACTTAGGCGCGTTCATATTAAACTTTCTCTAGGTCATAAATTATCATATATGTTTCTACTCCAAATTTTACATAATCAACATATGCCTAAGTTCTAGATTACATGCCAATTTTACATATGCCCAATTCATACCAAATTTACATATGTTCAATTCATGCCATTTTACATGTATGCCAATTTTATGCCAATTTACCCATATACCAAGTTTCATAATTTACATGTTTACAAAGCTATGCTCAATTTACATAGATCAAGCTTTATACCCAAAATTACATGTATACCACGTTTACACCAATTTACCCATAACAAGTTCTAGCCAAATTACATATATCAAAATCCATGTCAAATTATACATATATATATATCAAGATCCATATCAAATTATATATGCCAATCCCCATTCATGCAATTATCATTTTAATGACAATACCCAAATATCCAATTTCATGTTAATGGTAGTAATACCCAAATATCCAATTTTTATGTTATGCCATCAATTCCACCAAACACATATATTCCACTAGGCAATATTCCAATACTTCCCCCGTATTCAATCGCACGTATATCGTAGTTTAGGCCTAGGTCCGAAATTGACCAAGGTTCATCAAAAGAAAATAAATAGAGGAAGGTAGAATTGGTATAACAATAAGTACAGAGAGAAAACTGGAATAAAAACATCGTCTCAGACGTAAAAGATAGATCTTGATAATAATATCAACATGAATCAAGAAAAATTGATTTACAACAAGCTGAATAGATCATAAGCATGACATGAGAATGAGAATAAAAAAGTCCCAAAAATCAAGATTTGCGAAGCAACAGAAATAGATCTGAATAAAATAAACATACTTAAATCTAATTCCACTTTATTTCATGTCCATATTATAATTAAATATTTAAATCTAAAAACAACTAGAACTTACAGAGCATGGCTAGCGAATTAAGAACTGAAATTGTTGTAGAAATGTTGCAGCGTTGTTGATTTATTGTTTAGAATCATTGTAGAAGTCTTAATCTTTGAATTGATTTGATATGAATTAGGTTAGGTCTAAGGGTGTTTTTATAGGTGTAACAACTAGTTTAGGCCCTTAGATTAACCCTAGAATCAATCCGGACCGTTAAAACATGTCTCAGGCTTCAAAAATGAGTTCTGGGTCAAAACAGGCCGACCAGGTCGACCTGTCGGGGAGGAGGTCGACACATGGTCGACCAGGGGGGTAGGTCGACCCTATGGTCGACCTGGGGGGGGGGGGGTAGGTCGACCCTATGGTCGACCCCCTGGTCCAGTGCTGCCTAAAAACTGCTGAAACTTGTACAGGCTATAACTTCATCATCCGGACTCCGATTTTCGAAAACTCGGACTCTATTTCATGTAAAATTTCGAGACGAACGCAATGGCGTAACCCGTTTCCCTTGATTCTGAATTTAAAATTAATTCGGCCTTGATTTATGGTTTTAACATGTTATAAAAATTCGGGTTGTTACATTCTTCCCTCCTTAAAGGATTTCGTCCTTGAAATCTTCAAGTTAAGAAGAATGCATCCAATCAACCATCTACTCAACCATCATTCACAAGCAACCATTGTCCTTAAAAGATTTCTAATGTTGTATGAACATATGCAAGAAGTGTGTGTATATGTTCCTTGTCTAATGCAAATGATCAGGCCTGATTGATCTTTTTAAATGCAAAATATGTTTAGTGCCATGAATCCAACATGTATGCAAATAGTCCTAGTCATATAAACACTATATGTGTGCACAAACATCCATCCATATGCAACATCCACATGATAACTCATTCAATTCCATCCATATACAAGTATAAACACTCATGCATATGCAATATGAAAATATGACTGAGTCGATCTAGTGCCTAATATGTGTTCATGCATCCACGAGCAACAACTAGCAACAACTTGCAACCACTTGCAACCACTTGCAACCATCAACCATAACATGTCTCAAACACATGTTTACATCAATTAGTCCCTACCTAAAGGTATAGCCGAATGATAGAAGCAAGTAAAGAAAAACTTTGTACCCTAAACACTAGCCCAAAACCAATATATATGATTCTAGGAAACCAAGCACGATAAACTCCTTCTAGGTCGTAAGAAATCCCTTCCTAAAACCAACCAATATCCTATAAAGCCCAAAAAGTTTAGTCAACCCAACGGACACCCTCAAACCCCAACATATATCACAACCAGATGAGTCATACCCCTTATGGGGTTTGTAACAGAAATAAGATTGAGAATAGGACCGAGAGGATATACAAAAAAGATAGCATGCATGTAAGCTCTACAGGAAAAGAGGGATCAAGGATATACTCTTAAAAAGAGATATGATGCGCGTATCTAGTCTTCAATCTTCTAAGTCGCATTTCCCTGAGCTTAACTCCATTGTGCTTTGGCCGTTTTTAACTTTACAATTTCGTAGCTTCTTAATTCTTGTTTCCAAAATATGAGTTGGAACTCATTTCACTGTCGCCACTCGTTCCACTTTCATTTATTCTTTTTCTAGTATACTCGGCTCAAACATAACTGCGTACTCATGGTTTCATGCAAGCTCTCCAAAATTCACTAGTGAATCACGGATCTCGTTCACTTACTAGAAGGTATTCCACATAAATGAATTATCTCTTGAAAATAAACAAATGCCAACCATGTTGCCAAATGTACTTATTAAGGTGATTTTCTATGACTCATGCATAAGCGAAATGAACCATTCACCTTAGTGGCGAACACCACTCGAGCGGATCACTAAATGTATCAAGAGATTCTAGGTAACTAAGCATGGCAGAACCCTAAGGGTTACACTAGACTTCGAGGGCATTACCAAGGCAAGTCAAGAATCTAACTACCCTCTTTTCATACTCAAGAATGGCACCATTACTGGATAACCACTCCATCCCTAGAATCAACCCATAGCCCAAAAAAACATAAGCATTACTTCTAAACTCAACACTTAGCACAGACATTCCCAAATCCAAACAAGTCATGAATAAATGAGCCGATTCCCTAACAGGATTTGAGACAAAGATGGGATCCTCTACTACGCTAGTACTAAGGTGCAGAGACTCAACTATCAAAGCAGAATTAAAAGGATGCGATGTACAAAAACAAAGTTCTAATGGTATGATAGAAAAGAAAAGCTAAGCCTTTAACAGAAACGTTACCACCTCTCTTAGGTACGCTAGTAGTGAGAGCATACAATTGTCCTCTCGACAATCTTGTACTTTGCCCTTGTCCTTGTCCTATAATACTTAATTACATGTCCCTTTTTACCATACTAAAGATATTCTCTCTTGTCATGGGTTTTTATTATTCTTTCACTTGGCCTCTTTCCTTTCACCTTTTTCCTCTTCGTGGATTAAGCCATATCAACAAGTTTCTCATCCTTAGACTTGTGTTCTTTATCCTCGTTCCTACTATCCTTGTATAGCTTGTTGAAAAGTTTCTCGAAAGCTACTTCCATCGCATGGCAACCCTACAAAGCTTGAAATAAGATTAGTCGCAAGTAAAACTACTACGGCTACAGATGGAGGTTGGACACTACTTTGCCCTTCGACATGTGTCGCATGCCTACAAACTATGGTGAAAAAGAAAGAGAGAAGAGACTCAAGGAGAGAATCAAAAGATAGTGCAAATGGCTTTGGGGAATATGCCTTTCGTAAAACAAAACTTTTCTTTAGAAAAATGCTTCTTTGTAAACGTTTTGAAAATAATTTCAGAAGGTTTTTAAAAGCTTTTGCCCAGTCTGGAAACCTTCTGCTCTGATACCAAATGTAACACCCCACATCCGTTAAGGTCACTCACAAAGGGAATGCCTTAACTTCAATGGAGCATTATGGGTACTGGAACAGAAATATTACAAGACAGACATATATAAAATAGTGGAAAATAAAGTAGAAGTACTTCAAATCATTTATTAAATAGAATTGTTTACAATAAAAGCCCATCAACTTCCAATACCCAAATACATAGCTAAAATATCTGTCTTGCTCAAAAACAAAGAAGCATGAAAATAAATTGTAGTATTCCCCAATAAAGCAAGGCAAGCCATAGCCAAGAGAAATCCAAGCAGTACATGAAAGAGCCTTGGAGCTTGGTAAGATCCGAACTAAGCTATATTCCCACCCTGCGAACCTGGGGGGGAAACGAAAGAAAAAGAGGCGAAACAAACTGGGTCAGTCATAAAGACTGAGTAAGTCCTAGTGGCTTTCAGCATAAAAACAGGTAAAGATAACATGGCATGAATAAACTGAAAGAAAACATAAGCATGAAGACAAGATAAGCTACAAGCACAATAACTAAGAATAACATCATAGGATTTCTGTCATGTATAACATTGCAAGGTTCCCATTCAAGATGAACTAAGTATAGTTTCGCAAGATTTCTATCAAGCATCACAAGATTTCTCTGCTTCACCATTAAAATGATATCTATTTGCTCTGCACCACCTAACCAGTGTCCCAACTAGTAATCAATATAAAATGATAAAATCATAACGTGGTCCCGATCCCCGAAATTAAGGTTGCTTTCACGTGTACATCTATTATTTATTACCTAGATCTAATCTAGGGTTTTCTATCGAGCGCTTCCTAGATTCAACCAGGATTTATGCCACCTAGGTCCAACCTAGGGATTATGCTACCTATTGAACGCTTCTTGGATTTAGGGTTTATGCCACCTAGGTCCAACCTAGGGATTATGCAACCTATGTGTGTCATACGGCCCCCAATGATTGTAGATACCTATGTTGGTCCCACCATGGGGTGTATCAAGACCCATGGTGGCGGCCCGAAGCAATTCTAGAAGGCATAGGTTATACTACTGGTGGCCCCAGTGCCCTGTTTGTCTGCTCCGAAGTGTGTGCACGCCCGCACTCCGTTAGAACCCACATTGTTGCACCCATCGCCGTCACTTTGACCGCTTACAATCAGCCCAGTAATCGTGCCCCACCCTGCCTAGTTTCAGGGTACCGTTGATACCTGATTTGGGTTACTGCTGAAATGGGTCCCCGTTACAAGGATTTCCTACTGGTTAAGTGTGTGGGCCTATATATACAGATATTACCCACCTTCCCGTGATGTACATAACCCACCTATTCAAGCGTGCTTATTAATGGTTAGGTTTGTGGGCTTATATTTACTAATATTACCCACCAACCCGATATGTACTTAACCCTCTCCGTCCATTACGTTAAGTTGGTTAAGTGTTTTCTCTTGTTTTACTTAACCCTACCACACATCATGTTATATCGGTTAAGTGTTGTTCCTTGTGTTACTTAACCCTACAGCAAGCCTTGTTATACTTGCTAAGTGTTCTCCCTTGTGTTAACTTAACCCCACCACATGTCATGTCATATTGGTTAAGTGTACATTGACTTAGCCCACCTACTTATCATGTTGTGACGGTTAAGTGTTACCCTCTGTTGTTACTTAACCTTACCACGCATCACGTTATATTGGTTAAGTGCATGTTAACTTGACCCCATCCACCAGTCATATTATAATGGTTAAGTGTTACCCTCGTGTGTTTACTTAACCCTACCATGCATCAGGTTATCGATTGGGTGTTATCAACCTATTCAAGTTAGCCCAACCCATCCGCTAGTTATGTTATAACGGTCAAGTGTCATTAGCCTAGCTATGTTACTTAACCTACCCATTCATATCATATTGGTTAAGTGTCATTAGTCTAGTTATATTACTTAACCCACCCATTGGTCTGATTAATAGTTATGTTGGTTGAGCCTACATTTATAAGTTTTACATGTTCTTAACTCTTACCGGTTAGGTCCACATTTACATGTCAAATTTCCATGTCATCCCACCTAACCCTCTAACCATACCCACGTCTTATTATGGTTAGTATTCCTTAATTCATTCATTATGACGAACGAATCATGACCTCTCACATTAGACCGTGCATTTTATGGCCATTGGATTTGCCGGGCGGTTCCGGGCAGATTTACACCACAAACTGAGTCTAACCTCGTGTCATAAACCGTTACGCCTACAATTTGGCCTTCGACCTCTCACATTAGACTGACACTTTGTGGCTACTGGATTTGCCGGGCGGTTCCGGGCAGATTTACACCACAAACTGAGTCTAACCTCGTGTCAAAGGTTCATTAGTGGTCGTATTCCCAAATTATTATCATAATTCACTATAAAGTTATGCCAAGTTATAGCCTTTTATTTACAATACAAGCCAACTACCCAAAACCCAACTTAGGCGCGTTCATATTAAACTTTCTCCAGGTCATAAATTATCATATAGGATTAAAACTTTTTATCTAATTAGAAATATAGGATTATTAATCAAATACATAACATATTTACTTTGTCTTTGTTAACATGATTGATTTGTTTTGCTTGGTTCAATTGATTGAATTGACTGGCTTGATTAAATTGATTGGATTGATTGACTTGTTTGGCTTGTTTGATTTGTTTAACTTGATTTGATTGACTTGTTTGAATTGTTTGACATGGTCGAATTTCATTATTGTTTGGTAAGTTTGTTAGAAATATACTTATGCATTTGTAGGAGCTTATAGGTTTTAGGATGAATAAAAGTTACATAAAATGTTTGATTTCATGTTTGAATTGATGTTTTGTGACAACAAAACATAAATAAATTGATTGATTGGATTTAATTGCTTTACTTATATCATAATTTTAAGGATATTTTATCGAAGTTAATTCTTAGTCTAGATTAAGGTCTCGTTATAGTTTTAAGGGAATTATAGTTTAGGATAGGTTTAGTCTTGTATTAGATTAAGGGGGGTTTTAGAGTTTCTAAGGATTAGTTGAAGGTTCAGAAATGTTTTGGTTGATTTAATTGACTAGGTTGATTAATTGAATTGCTTGTTTGTTTGAATTGCTTGAATTGATTGTTTGGATTGATTTTCTTGTTTGAATTGATTATAAATATTGATTGGTTTGCTTAGTTTATTATCCTTTTTATTTATTTTATTAGACTAGTGTAGTCATAGATTTAGTGGGAGTTATAGAAACTTATAGATATAAGGATATTATATAGGCATAAATTTAGGGGGAGTACTTTTCTTTAGTATTATACATACATACATATATATATATATACATATAGGATTAAGGGGGAGTATTTTAATTTAGTATAGGAATCATTTAGATAGTTATAGGAGTAGTTTTAGAATTTCTTTTTGCTAATGTCAAAGGGGGAGAAATTATAAAATATAGACATAGTTTATAGGATTCATATAGTCTTTAGGAGTATTAGAAGGATCATCATCAATAGATATGTACATGTATGATATTTTATAAACTAAGGTTGTCATCATCAAAAAGGGGAGATTGTTGGAGAATGGAATTTTGATGACAACAACCTTATTTCAATATTAATTGATTATAAAATATACGCCAACACTTTTGCATAGAATATATACACACACACACATATGCAGGATTTATATACGGGAAATAATAGTTTAATGATATTAGAGATTCAGAGTTTAGAGAAATTTCCAGACTCGTGAGTATTCAAGATTTCAAGAGTTCAGGACTAATATAGTTATAGAGTCTAGATTATGTAAGACTCTAAATAGCACTCTAGGTTCAAATTCAAATTCCGATTTTAAAATATTTTCAAATTCTATCTTTTATCCTCTCTATTTTATTTTTTTCTCTATTTCATTTTCTATCTTTCTATTTTCTTTTCGTACTTTACTTTTTTCAAAACTTAAGTTTTATATATTTTTATACTTTTATATTTATATATATAGTTCAAAACTTTTTAAATTTATAAATATGTTTATATAGTTTGAATTTATGTTTTCATATGATTTTTCTACTTTATAATACTAATTTACAACACTATATTTTTATACAAGAATTTCCAGAATTATATTTATATCAAAACACCTGAAAACCAATTAAAATTCAAATTTGCACTAGAGTATGTCGACATACAGAAAACGCTATGTCAACATATAACTTCAGAAATTTAAATTTGAAAGGAAGTGTCTTTTCACCATTTGAAACATTTCAGAAACGTTGAAACCTTTCACACACTATAAAAAGGTCTTGAATTCGAATTTTTAATCATCTCTACCACTCCCCTTTCACTCTCTTTCATTATATAATTATTCTTAATCATTTTTATGATTTCTACACTTATACTCTACCGAATTCAATTCCGTTTTGATCAAATTTCTTCTCTCTTGTAACGACCCGGAAAACCAAAACCAATTTAAATTTTTTAAATTGGCTATTTTAGTGGATTTTAAATATTTAAAATAAATATTTTAAATAATAACGATAAAAAGTGAGTTTGAATCGATGGTTGAAAATAAATATAATTATTTCTAATTACAAACAAGGCCTGAAATGGCGCGGTACTTTCAAAAATTGAATTCAAACTTTGATTGACTGTACCGGGTGCAAAATAAAACGGATTTGGGTGAAACCAAAAATATTTAAATTTGTTAGTGAATACCTTTCTAACGAATCTGAAAAACCGAAGTTTCATAGCAGGAAGCAAAAGTTATGGCCAAATGAATTTTCAGAAAGGTCGCTATAGAGTTTATATAGCCCGTGAAAATGGCCATTTTGCAAACGACCTCGAAATTCGATGAAACCACTTTTGTTGGATCCGGGATGTCAAATTATTGCTAGGTTTCAAATTTCATAATTTTTGAAGCTATTATGTGAGCGTGCCAAAGGAAAATGTGTTTGGTCGATTTCTACTAAATTGGATCGACCAAAAGGGCCATTTTTCAAACGGTCTCAAAATTCGACGAAACTAGTTTTGTTGGGACCGTATCATCAAAACATAGCCAGATTTATTTTTCGGGAATTTTTTTTGAAAGATTATGTGGCCCCGGCAAATTGAAATGTACGTTCAAATTAAATATTGAATGGTTTATATTTTAATTTGAAGAGAAACTGACTGAAACATTCGAATGGGACTACGAAACATATCCCATTGTGTTCGGAATGGGGGTATTTAGCTAGGGACAACAGTCGTTGGGTTTGAATTGGTGTTCGTGTGTGACAAGGGGTATTTTCGGATTTTTAAAATTTATAAATATAAACAAAAAAAATCATTGGTCAAAGGCTATCTCTCTCCCCCGATTAAAATCGCGAATGGAGGAACCCCCTTCCTAACTCCCCCCTCCGATTTCTCCTTCCACATTCAATAAAAAACCCATGCCCCAGTTGAAGTTTTTGTAGATCGTCTCATGAGCTTCACATCCATGTGAAGTTTGGATTTTTTTCGTGACTTGTAGACATCGAATCGAGCTCGGGAAGTTCGTGACTTTCAGCCGCCGCCGCCATCACCTAGGGCCACCGAGTTCATCGCGGCTAGGGTCCTCTGGCGCGCCTCTCTCCCCTCTTTCACGAGGCGAAGGCTGATCGACGTATCGTTGCGCGGATAACGAGAAAAACTGAAACCTAGTTTCGAACCACACTGAAAGGTATACGGCTGATTTTAAATTAAACTATATTATAGCAGTTTAAAGCGCTACGGTTTTTTATTTCACTGTAAAAATCATAACTTTTTCGTTTCTTGATGAAATTCGATGAAACAAGAGATAGTGGACTCGTGTGGACGTCTTCTACATTCTAGAAGAGACCGCATATTTTTCTGAGCCTTCTGCTATTTTTGGTGGAGTGGAAGCCAATGTGATATTTCTGAATTATAAACGATATGGAAAACGATGATGTATAAATTATATAGTCGATGTATGAGTTATATAAGCGTTGTACACCACATGTATAAGTGTTGTATGAGTTGTACGTTCGATGTATAAGTTATATATGCATTGTAAAAATTATATATGTGTTGAATGGAAGTGAAGTATACTTATATAAATATGTATACTTATATAAATATATATATATATATATATATATATATATATACGCCCCTCGTCCATAAACCATGGACGATATTTATTGGTTGTGATTGGTGTGAAAATTGGTTGATAGTGAATGGATGATTAGAATTGTTTGTGGTTTAATATGTTTGATTGTGGTTGAAAAATACCCGTTTGTGGTTGAGAATTATTTGGTTGAAACCACATAGGATTAGTTTGTGGAAATGAAAAATATATACATGTCGCCTGCGTGCAAACTAGATGAATGAAATCCCCATTGTCAAAAGCTGCGAGGCTTTAAGGTAGAGCGAGGAGCCGTACTAGGGACGGCCCCGGTTTTAACTACCCTACCGTTATGCTGCCGAAATTTTGAATAATATTCATGTGTTACAATTATTTTCATGTGTTGAAACTATATTCGTGTATTGAATGAAAAACCTTCATGTGTTGAATAGAAATTCATGTGTTGAATGGTATTCGTGTTTTGAAATAAATTGTTTTATAATAAAAATCATATTTTTATCATCTATATGAACTATATAAAATAGTCGTGTTTTGAAATAAATTGTTTTATAATAAAAATCATATTTTTATCACCTATATGAACTATATAAAATAGTCGTGTTTTGAAATAAATTGTTTTGCAATAAAAATCACATTTTTACAATATACATAAATCGTTAAACATAGTGAAGTGTCGGAATAAATGTATGTTGGATAAAAATATCATTTTTATAAAATGTTTGAAAAGAATAGGGTTTTGAAATCGAAGAATCAATTATATTTATATATATATAAATAAATATAATTAAAATATATCTAATAACGAAGCTGTAGTTCGTGTTTTGAAACCGTGATTTCAAACGTTTAGTGCGGGAGATCCGACCATCGGATTTTCCGGAAACCAAAACCGTTGGGTTCGCTTTGGAAATATCTTTCCAACGACACCAACTTTGTAAAGAGCCAACGGTTGGATTGTCTGGAATGTTTAATTCAAATCTGAAGAAAAACAGCGCCAGAATCGATTATATTTATATATATATATAAAAATATAATTAAATTAAATCGAATAATGACGCTGCAGTTTGTATTTTGAAATCGAAACTTCAAACGATTGTACCGGGAGATCCGACCGTCGGATTTTCCCAAAACTGGAACCGTTGGATTCATTTTGAAAAGATCTTTCTAATGATATAAATTTTGTGAAGATCCAACGGTTAGATTTTCAGATATGTGTAAATCAAATCTGAAGAAAAACAGCGCCACGGCCGCGTTATGGCCTGAAGCGTCGTTTGAATAAATTGGCTGTTTTTAGATAAATAAAAATAGCGATAAATCGTTGTAAAATACTATAAACGATATGGAATGTGAAATTTAGAAATTAACTGAAGGTTAGCTAAGTCGAATGGTTTCCTGGGTTTTGATCTGATGTTGGTTTCGGCCTTCGGGGTTAATATTTGGGAAATCGTTCTCTTACTGATTTACGGTTAGTGACTGATGAATTGGAATGATGCATATGTTATGTTTGTGTAGCAATTTTTATTATATAAAAAAGTTACTCAGAAAGACCGGGTTTATCCCATTCTGAATAACTGGATCGACGATAAGAAGTCGAAGATGAAGACGGTGGTTGAAGTCTTGTGGTGATGATCAAAGCACCGCCTGTGTGGCGTAGCTTTGTGTATAACGTGAATTCGCGAGCCTCACACCCCGGTATGAACCAGAAATGGGAGAGGACCTCAGAGAGGATGTGCGTTTCTTTCTAGTTAGAGGTGGTGTCGGTGCTTGAACTGGCTGACATTTATATTATTTTCACCTATGTGGTTGTTGCTGTTGCGAGGCGCCTCGGTTATATCGGTCGATCCGGGATCGATGGAGTCATTCGTCGGCTCATTTACGCCCCAAAGGGCGGGGAAACGCAGTGTTCAGGAATTTTAATCCACATCGGTGGACCGGCCCTGTCGCTCCAAGGGCCCACCTGAGTCTGGGTCCTGAGACATGGGCTAGATTGTCTCGAAGTGTGTAAGGACTATCTTTTGCCTTGGTTCATGACGGAAATCCAATTTCCAAATACATGACGGTGCGGTTTTGATTGAATACCTATATTTGGCGATATAGTGGCATGGGACGCTCATGTCGTTTATGATTGATAGTTATGATTGAAATTGTTTTTGAAACATATAAACACTAGTAATTATACCAAATTCTTTTGTTTTATTCGTATCAAGCATATTTTGGCCGTTATAAGGTAAAAACTCTATCCTCCGGTTTTCGTTGCATTGTGTGATGGGAACTGAGTCTTATAATGGCTTCATTTTTATAAAAAACATTGCGATGTTTAAAAGATTTATTTGTTGTAAAGCACTGGCAATCCAATGGAGTAAACTCGTTCCGCGAAAGTGGCGTGGTCCTGTGATTGGCCATATTATAAAATGTGTTTAGTAGATTTCTCATACCAGTCACACTACTGACTCGTAGTTTCTTTCACTTGCAAACTCGGGTTCCCTTTTTCTGCACGGGCAGCCTTGTGTTCTGGTTTTAATAGGCTCTTTCTGGATAGCTAGAGCTGAAGATGGATTCTATCATTTATCTCTTTTTATGCTGTTCAGCTCCTATTGTACATATTATGTTTGTTTTCGGCTGTAGACATTTATGTATAGCTGAACTGTATTTGTACTAAGTATGATCCTGTATACTGTGTTACTCTGATGATTACATTTATCCAGTGTATTATTTGTTCTTTATCTGGTGTATTTATTTAATTCTGTTCTGCTATTATCTGTTTATGTGTTATATTCCAAAGATTACCCTTAACACCGTCGTTTGGGGTTTTGGGGTCGTCACAACGTGGTATTAGAGCTTTGGTTAAGCTTAGCTCTGGTATATAACACATTAACGAACTCATCAGAGAAAGAACCAGTAGTATTCTAGGATGGGTAACTCAGTACATATAGGATCACTAATATCCTAGTACGAGTATAGCAGAATCAGAATAACTCGTTAGAGATGGGGTCAGAAATGCCCCAGAACGAGTTGAGAGTTATATGTTTATAAATAACGTATTTGTGATTATATATATATAGGCTGGTTTTAGAAATATGATTTTTGAATATATAAAAGATATATATTTGAAAAGTAAAAAGAGTATATGAATCGATTAGTATATTTTGAAAAGTTAAAAATAAAATTGATTGTTGTTTGTGTTGTGTGATAGTGGATTTGATTAATTAAATTATTAGAATGATAGTTAATTTAATCAATAAGAGAATGAATGATAGAATTTATTCGATTAAATCACGTATTGAACTGATTTAAAAATAAATAGAAATATATATATGTGCATTATATATGTTTGAACAGGTAAATGGATTAGCTGTTGAGTAAAGAATTTATTTGCGTGCCCGACAAATAGGTAAACCTTAATGAGTTGGATGCGAAATATTATTATATCAACTCCTGTGAATGCCATTGGATGCGGAGTGCTGGTTATTCTGTGTGTAATAGTAAACGTCGCCATAGGATAGTAACAATTAATTTTGAACTACATTACATGGCATACTTTTTGAAGATAGGCATACTTCATCATATACCACATAAGCATTTGGAGCTTGTGTGACGAGGTTGAAGATTTACCATACGAGCGAGAGGCTTGTATGGCGATGACTATATATTACAGGTTGAACTGATGACTGATATGGACCATATAAAATTGTAACGATAAATTGCCATATTAATAAAAAAAACCACATGGGTCTGGAGTTAACAATAATCACGTCTCTCTAGTTATTAGATACGGCACATGGATCATTTATTTCCCACACGGGACGAGGTGACGAGAATTTATTCTCTGGAGCAATTAAAAATACACACTCCCTCAGGCTTTGACAGGGTGACGAGAATTTATTCTCTGGAGTTATTATCTATACACGCTCCCCTGTAAACACTAGAATATATCACTATAAATATGTGTATGCTTTATAGGATTTATTAGGTACCTAATACGGCCCAATAAATTTCCAAACCCCTCCCCGTACAAAGGAGGTTATGGCGAAATTTTTCGAAAATTCTGGGTATTAGCCAAATTTTTGAAGAATTTGAAAATTATCAGAAACTGAAAAGTTAGATAATGGAAGCCAGATTGGAAGTAGAGTTGATTAATCAAACCACTTTCGACTTTGTTCCTTTTCGGGGACGAAAAGTTTTAAGTGGGGAAGATTGTAACGACCCGGAAAACCAGAATCAATTTAAAATTTTTAAATTGGCTATTTTAGTGGATTTTAAATATTTAAAATAAATATTTTAAATAATAACGATGAAAAGTGAGTTTGAATCGATGGTTGAAAATAAATATAATTATTTCTTATTATAAACAAGGCCTGAAATGGCGCGGTAGTTTCAAAAATTGAATTCAAACTTTGACTGACTGTACCGGGTGCAAATTAAAACGGATTTGAGTGAAACAAAAAATATTAAATCTGTTAGTGAATACCTTTCTAACGAATCTGAAAAATCGAAGTTTCATAGCAGGAAGCAAAAGTTAGGCCAAATGAATTTTCAGAAAGGTCGCGATAGAGTTTATATAGCCCGTGAAAATAGTCATTTTGCAAACGACCTCAAAATTCGACAAAACCACTTTTGTTGGATCCGGGATGTCAAATTTTTTCTAGGTTTCAAATTTCATAATTTTTGAAGCTAGCATGTGAGCGTGGCAAAGGAAAATGTGTTTGGTCGATTTCTAATAAATTGGATCGACCAGAAAAGGGCCATTTTTCAAACGGTCTCAGAATTCGACGAAACTAGTTTGTTGGGACTGTATCGTCAAAACGTAGCCAGATTTATTTTTCGGGAATTTTTTTTGAATCAGTATGTGGGCCCGGCAAATCGAAATGTGCGTTCAAATTAATTATTAAATGTTTTATATTTTAATTTGAAGAGAAACTGGCTGAAACAGTCGAATGGGCTTACGAAACATATCCCATTGTGTTCGAAATGGGGGTATTTAGCTAGGGACGACAGTCGTTGGGTCTGAATTGGTGTTCATGTGTGACAAGGGGTATTTTCGGATTTTTAAAATTTATAAATATAAACAAAAAAAAATCATTGGTCAAATGCTATTTCTCTCTCCCCCAATTAAAATCGCGAACGACCGAACCCCCTTCGTAACTTCCCCCTCCGATTTCTCCTTCCACACTCAATAAAAACCCATGCCGCAGTTGAAGTTCTTGTAGATCGTCTCATGAGCTTCACATCCATATGAAGTTTGGATTTTTTTTCGTGACCTGTAGAGCTCGAATCGAGCTCGGGAAGTTCGTGACTTTCAGCCGCCGCCGCCATCACCTAGGACCACCGAGTTCATCGTGGCTAGGGTCCTCTGGCGCGCCTCTCTCCCCTCTTTCATGTGGCGAAGGCCGATCGACGTATCATTGCGCGGATAACGAGAAAAACTGAAACCTAGTTTCGAACCACACTGAAAGGTATATGGCTGATTTTAAATTAAACTATATTATAGTAGTTTAAAGCGCTACGGTTTTGGATTTCACTGTAAAAATCATATCTTTTTCATTTCTTGACGAAATTCAGTGAAACAAGAGACAGTGGACTCATGTGGACGTCTTCTACATTCTAGAAGAGACCGCATATTTTTCTGAGCCTTCTGCTATTTTTGGTGGAGTGGAACCCAATGTGAGATTTTTGAATTATAAACGATATGGAAAACGACGATGTATAAATTATATAGTCGATGTATGAGTTATATAAGCGTTGTACACCACATGTATAAGCGTTGTATAGGTTGTACGTTCGATGTATAAGTTATATGCATTGTAAAAATTATATATGTGTTGAATGGAAGTGAAGTATATTTATATAAATATATATTTATATATACACACACGCCCCTTGTCCACAAACCATGGACGATATTTATTGGTTGTGATTGGTGTGAAAATTGGTTGATAGCGAATGGTTGATTAGAATTGTTTGTGGTTGAAGTTGATTGATTGTGGTTGAAAAATACCCGTTTGTGGTTGATAATTATTTGGTTGAAACCACATAGGATTAGTTTGTGGAAATGAAAAATATATACATGCCGCCTACGTGCGAACTAGATGCATGAAATCCCCATTGTCAAAAGCTGCGCGGCTTTAAGGTAGAGCGAGGAGTCGTACTAGGGACGGCCCCGGTTTTAACTACCCTACCGTTATGTTGCCGAAATTTTGAATAATATTCATGTGTTAGAATTATTTTCATGTGTTGAAACTATATTCGTGTGTTGAATAGAAAACCTTCATGTGTTGAATAGAAATTCATTCGTTGAATAGAAATTCATGTGTTGAATGGTATTCGTGTTTTGAAATAAATTGTTTTATAATAAAAATCATATTTTTATCATCTATATGAACTATATAAAATAGTCATGTTTTGAAATAAATTGTTTTTTTAATAAAAATCATATTTTTATCACCTATATGAACTATATAAAATAGTCGTGTTTTGAAATAAATTGTTTTGCAATAAAAATCACATTTTTACTATATACATGAATCGTTAAAAATAGTAAAGTGTCGGAATAAATGTCTGTTGGATAAAAATATCATTTTTATAAAATGTTTGAAAAGAAAAGGGTTTTGAAATCGAAGAACCAATTATATTTATATATATATATAATTAAAATATATCGAATAATGAAGCTGCAGCTTGTGTTTTGAAACCGTGATTTCAAACGATTAGTGCGGGAGATCCGACCATCGGATTTTCCCAAAACCGAAACCGTTGGGTTCGTTTTGGAAATATCTTTCCAACGACACCAACTTTGTAAAAATCCAACGGTTGGATTGTCTGGAATGTTTAATTCAAATCTAAAGAAAAATAGCACCAGAATCAATTATATTTATATTTATATATATTTATATATATATATATATAATTAAATTAAATCGAATAATGACGCTGCAGTTCGTATTTTGAAATCGAAACTTCAAATGATCGTACCGGGAGATCCGACCGTCGGATTTTCCCAAAACTAGAACCGTTGGATTCGTTTTGAAAAGATCTTTCTAATGATATAAATTTTGTAAAGATCCAACGGTTAGATTTTCAGACATGCGTAAATCAAATCTGAAGGAAAATAGCGCCACGGCCGCGTTATGGCCTGAAGCGTCGTTTGAATAAATTGGTTGTTTTTAAATAAATAAAAATAGCGATAAATCGTTATAAAATACTATAAACGATATGGAATGTGAAATTTAGAAATTAACTGAAGGTTAGCTGAGTCGAATGGTTTCCTGGGTTTTGATCTGATGTTGGTTTCGGCTTTCGGGGTTAATATTTGGGAAATCGTTCTCTTACTAATTTACGGTTAGTGACTGATGAATTGGAATGATGCGTATGTTATGTTTGTGTAGCACTTTTTATTATGTACGCGAGTTGCTCAGAAAGACCGGGTTTATCCCATTCTAAATAACTGAATCGACGATAAGAAGTCGAAGATGAAGACGGTGGTTGAAGACTGGAGATCTTCACCTCGTTTGGATGGTAACTATGTCCTGATTGGGAGGCATCCCGAAATATGGATAATGAGTGGTGATCGTCCAGACGTACGTGGAGATTGATGGGTATGCGAGGTATATAGTGCCTCCGGTTTTGTTCAGACCCAGAACGGACTTGTAAATGGACTGTGTGTCTGACATTGGAATTCATTCTGTGTGATTGATAGACATCAGTTGCATGGTGTGAATTGCATGTGTGGCATGCTAAGATGCAGTGATCAAGGCTTCTGTTGAAAAGCAAAGTCTTGTGGTGATGATCAAAGCACCGCCTGTGTGGCGTAGCTTTGTGTATAACGTGAATTCGCGAGCCTCACACCCCGATATGAACCAGAAACGGGAGAGGACCTCAGAGAGGACATGCGTTTCTTTCTAGTTAGAGGTGGTGTCGGTGCTTGAACTGGCTGACATTTATATTATTTTCACCAATGTGGTTGTTGCTGTTGCGAGGCGCCTCGGTTATATCGGTCGATCCGGGACCGATGGAGTCATTCGTTGGCTCATTTACGCCCCAAAGGGCGGGGAAACGCAGTGTTTAGGAATTTTAATCCACATCGGTGGACCGGCCCTGTCGCTCCAAGGGACCACCTGAGTATGGGTCCTGAGACATGGGCTAGATTGCCTCGAAGTCGGTAAGGATATCTTTTGCCTTGGTTCATGATGGAAATCCAATTTCCAAATATGTGACGGTGCGGTTTTGATTGTATACCTATATTTGGCGACATAGTGGCATGGGACGCTCGTGTCGTCTATGATTGATAGTTATGATTGAAATTGTTTTTGAAACATATAAACACTAGTAATAATACCAAATTCTTTTGTTTTTTCGTATCAAGCATATTTTGGCCGTTATAAGGTAAAAACTCTATCCTTCGGTTTGCGTTGCATTGTGTGATGAGGACTGAGTCTTATAATGGCTTCATTTTTATAAAAAGCATTGCAATGTTTAAAAGATTTATTTGTTGTAAAGCACTAGCAATCCAATGGAGTAAACCCGTTGCGCGAAAGTGGCGTGGTCCTGTGATTGGACATATTATAAAATGTGTTTAGTAGATTTCTCATACCAGTCCCACGACTGACTCGTAGTTTGTTTCACTTGCAAACTCGGGTGCCCCTTTTTCTACATGGGCAGCCTTGTGTTTAAGTTTTAGCAGGCTCTTTCTGGATAGCTGGAGCTGAAGATGGATTCTATCATTTATCTCTTTTTATGTTGTTCAGCTCCTATTGTACATGTAGACATTTATGTATAGCTGAACTGTATTTGTACTAAGTGTGATCCTGTATACTGTGTAACTCTGATGATTACATTTATCCAGTGTATTATTTGTTCTTTATCTGGTGTATTTATTTAATTCTGTTCTGCTATTATTTGTTTATGTGTTATATTCCAAAGATTACCCTTAACACCGTCGTTCGGGGTTTTGGGGTCATCACATCTCTACACTCTCTACTGTCTACTCTCTGAATCAAGTGCTATTGAAGAGTTATAGGGCTGTTTGTAATTTGTTTGGGTTGAATTAAGGAATCGGTGGTATCCCTTGTAGCCGTGAAATCAAGGACAAATCATCGGTGGTATCCCTTGTAGCCGTGAAATCAAGGACGGGTAATCGACGGTAACCCTTGTAGCTGTGAAATCAAGGAGACTGTAATGACTATTGATATCGTAATAAAACTCTACGCAATCCAGCGTTTTGTGAGACTGGACGTAGGAGAAATTCGAACCAATATAAAATCCGGTGTGTTCTTTCCTTTTTTGCATTTTTATTTCTATTTATTTTGCATCTTTGTTTGAATCTGTGTTTGTGATTGTGTTTGTGGTGTTTGATCCATTCTGTAATTCACATAAATTTTAGATTTTGTTTAGATTCTCACAAACACTATTCACCTCCCCCTCTAGTGTTTGTTTTTCCTTAACAATCCATTCCGCAATCCCTAACAGAATCATCACTCGAATGTTGCACTTTGATGAATAGTTATTCCATAGATAGAATTTTTATGTATTATTAGGACTCTTTTGCATACATATTGGATAAATGATGCAAACATGAACCATATTACGGAGGTCAACTGAATTAGTAGACCGTCTGATTTTCACATTAGCTTAGGGACATATACACAACATCATTGCATATGTTCATACAAAGCATTATAAATTTTAAGAATGAGTAGATGAGTATAGTTAATGGTTGATAATATTAATAACATTCTTCTTACCTTGGAGAACTCAGGGAAGAAATCCTTTAAGGAGGGAAGAATGTAATACCCTCACCACACCAAAACAACAAATTTGGCACACCAGGATGCGAAGATTTGATGTATCTTTAAGCCATACTAAATTTGCTATAGCTCATAGCTGTATCAAGTTATGCTCCCATTTCTTATAATTTCATTTGCGATCCGCACCACCCTAATCATCTAAAATCTAACCGTCCATCTTTAAAGCTCCAGATCAGTTCTGCATCATTTTAATTTGATACGGCTTCCACATCACATACCTCTCATTTCTTATCTATTCATAAATTGGCCAAGTACTTTTGCTACTCAAAAAATGGTCGCCTCCATTGCAAATTAGGGTCCCTCTTCGCGACTGATTTGGGGCAAGTTATATGTCATGATCACCATCTTTGCACTTCTCTCCGAAAACCGATGTTGTGCATACCCTCGCTTTTTGGTCTAACCTCCTCTAGGCACGTCCATGTTTTAGGGCAGCAAAGCCAAGCAAGATGTCAGGATTATTTTTCCTTTTTAATTATGTTTATACCTTAGTTATTTGATTTTATCGGAAATACTGTAGATCAGGTATTAGGATTTGATGATTTATTCAGTCTCAAAGTCGATCGATCGACTGTGGTAGTATCGATTGGAAAACTTGCTGGAAATATCCACTTTTATATTGTTAGTGTATAATCTTAGTTATAATAGACATCATGATGTGGAATGTTAGAGAAGTAATTCCTATCATACCTGGTGACGATGGGTATGGTGATGCATTCCATTTGTAGCAGTATTAGTTTTGGCTATAAAATATTGGGCTGCTTTAAGTCATACTTAAAACATTCGAAATTAATTGTTTTTGACTTGTTTTCTGCCACTGTGGAAAATAATAATATGTTTAGCTTCATAATATATTTGCTTGCCTTGTTTCTGTCCTGAGAATCATGGTATATGTTGTTAGCTTGTCATCTCAATTATTACTTTCATTTTTCTCAGTCCCTTTATGATTTTTGTATCCAAATATTGATTTGATTTACATAGATCTATTACATATTCCCTCATTTGCAGTGATCTAGAAATGAAACCTGTTGGAATATTAGAAGGAAATCATGTTCAAACGAAGGATTTAATCAATAAAGATTTGCTTGGAAAATCTGATCCATATCCCATATTATACATAAGGGTTATGCCTTCCTAAATGAAGAAGTGACAGATAATTGTATGGTTTGGCATTCAGTAGTTCTTTTTTTGTTTGCATCATACTATGCTATTCATAACTTATATATCCACTGCAAAGTAATGATTTAAATCCGATCCGGAATGAACACTTTGAATTTGTAATTAAGGATGAATCTATGCAAACTTGATAGTAAAAGTATATGATGATGAAGGGCTTTAGGTGGCTGAACTACTTGGTTGTGCACCAAACTGGAATATATCATAGTCATTATTGGAGGAATTCCTTGGTTGTCTTGATATGCATGATTTGCTGACAAAGAGGTTCCATGAACCTGAGTTCATCTATGATGTTTAGACATGACTATGCACTCGCTGCTTTTTTCTTTTAACTCATGCAGTTAACAGGTACCAAAATGTTAGAGAGAACCGTCGAAGTTTATCAGGTACCAAAATGTTCTATATATATTTAAGTTCTTAAACCAAATTAAACCGTTTTATTATTATTCTTTTGTGACACATGTATCATTTGACCGTATGTTGAACTAAAAAAATACACCGCCTTACTTACAATTATGAGAAAATAATTTAAGAACAGCATTTAACAACATCCATGGAGTTACAAGTACTACTGATTCGCTTAAAAAACTGAACTATATCGTCCAAAACAAATAAAAGACTATAGTTCAATTGCCATGAAACTAAGGAATAAAACATCATAATGATTAGCAGAGTGGTTTTTGAGGTTGAACTCCTTTCGCTGGGCCATTTGTGAAGTAACACACTTTTTAAAAAAAAGGTAGAGTCCTGCCACCATTAGTGCAGGTACAATTGCTGTAAAGATGTATGTTAGAGGCACTGAAAATAAGTCCAACAATATGCATTCATATGTATAGTTTCACCAACAACTGAATGCATCCCACGAAATGGTGAGCTTTGTAGTATATGTTGCAGCTCCATGTTTCCAAAAGCAAACAAACATTGTACATTTGTTTAGTGTGAAAAACAAGATAGCATACAGTTCTAAAGTTGATGATTTTTCAAGTGTTCTATATATATTTATGTGTTTGTTTCAAGTGCAGACCATGGGAGCAAAGTTGGCATCCAGAGTAGCTTCCTTTTTTCAGCACTGCGTTGCTCTCTCTATAGAAAACAAGAACTTAAAAAATTAAGTTTCTAAAACTCATAAGCAGAAAATGATCAAGAGTGATAAATCCTTTCTTTCTTGTGAACACATCATACTTAGCGCCAGCAATTTCAACACAAAATTCTTGAAATAACTTACATTGTATCACCATCCATCCTAATTACATATTTAACGATCTGAAATCCCCTGATCTCCAAAGAGACGTAAAACAGTGGATTGCTTTGAGAACATGACTCATAGAACACAAACATTAGAACATTTCATTGCTATTAACAATTTACGTCAGAGTACAAGAATATCAGAGTGCGAATAAAAATTACACAGCGGAAAAATAATATCAGGGATTTATAATACTTAGCGGCGGAAATAAAATTGTATAAATACAATGCACATCGGAAATACATCAACTGCCACAACTAAAAGAGAAAAATGGATGCAATCCTTTCTAAATATAGCTCCAGTTGTAAACCAGGATCCTGTTAAATAGAAATCTGCAAAACCATAACTACTAGCTGCCCATGTGAAAAATATGGGTACGCAGAGTTTAGGTGAAAACAATAAACTCCGAGTCAGTCATGGGACTGGTGTGAGAACTTAAAACAATTATAAAAATGTTACTTTATAATAGGGCAATTCACGGGACTACGTCGTATGTCACGGAATGGGTTTACTCCATGTCAATACCAAAGCTTGAAACAAAACGATTTAATAAACAACGCAATGCTTTTGGAAAAATGACGCTATTATAAGACTCAGGTCCCATCACACTATGCAACGCAAGCCAGAGGATAGAGTTTTAAATTATAATAACCAAGCATGCTTGGTACATTTATAACAAATCATTTTAATATTACTATAAGTGCATAGTGTCAAAAACAACTTTAAATATAATTGTATCAATCATAGACGGCATAGGTACCATATATTATGTCGCCATACATAGGTTTACAAATAAAACCGCACGATGTCATATTGGAAATTGGATTTCCATCATGAACCAAGACAAGGGATCTTTCTTCCGATTCGAGACACTCTAGCCCGTGCCCTAGGATTCAGCCGCAACTGGACCTAGGATTTGGCAGGGCCGGTCCACACTTACTTTAGTGGATTAGCAATTCCTGAACAATACGTTTCTCTACCCTGTGGTGAATAAAATCTGGTCAGTATGTCAAGCATCAAGAGCCACTAGGGACTCAAATCCGAGGTACCTCGCTTTCCAACATCCACATAAGTAAAATGTCCGGGGTCCATACCCAGGGTGAAAAGCTCGTGAATTAACGCTATACACAAAGCGACGCTAACTAAAGTCGTGCTTTAATCATCATCCATAAGGCTCTGCTGTTCAACAAAAGCCTTGATCATTTGCATCTTAACATGCCACATTGATAATCCATACCATACCATTGATTTCTACCAATATATAACCTCTAAGCTCGTACATCTCAGAGAAGGGTGTTAAGCAAGAGAATAAATTCTCCGCCACCAAACAGATATATATTTAGCAGAGATCAACAAATATGTCACATAATACAATGTCAGACATAATCCATTTACAAGTCAGTTCTGGGTCTGAACGAAACTGGAGGCAACTTATTCCTCATCCCATATGTCCAATACAAGAGAGAGGTCCTTGCATATCCAGTCGGTCTACAAGTACGTCTGGATGATCACCACTTATTACCTCGTATCGGGGGATTAGCCCAATCAAGACATCAGTAATCATCCATTCGATGTGAAGATCTCCGGTCTTCAACCACCGTCTTCATATCTTTGACGTTTAGTCGTCGTATCAGTTATTCAGAATGGGATAAACCCAGTTTTTCCGAATAACTCGCGTATTTTATAATCAAGTGATATATAAACACATCATACGCCTCATTCCAATTCAGAATATTTTTTATTCCAAATATTCATATCCTTAGGGAAAGGTCCCCATTAATTTTATCAAAGATAAATTCTTTTAAACATATTCTTTATTCTTCCCTTGGATATCAATTTCAAAATATTTTATGTTATCCTTTAACAATTCTAAACCAGATTAAGGTTTACAAAACTAGTCGGGATTATCGAGCCTTACCGAAGTATCCATTTATTTTATTTTCCAATCCCAACCTATTTATCCCATGGAGCAAAACTGATAGTACTCTGTATCCAACACCCACTATGTTATCGATAAAATTAATTACCGTTTCACGTTCAAATATAATTAAAGATTTAACTATCGCCTGGAGTAAAACTGGTGATACTCCATTATCAATCATTTGATGTACTTGATAAATTTAATTATCTCATTCTCATTCCAATCTAATTAAAGATTCATTAAAACACCAATTTGGTTTTAATCTCCAACATCATTATTTTATGATTATTCAACTTTGGGAAAATTAATCATGTCTTTAATTGGGTTAATGAACCATTGTTACTAAAACACAGTTCACAATAAACCCCAAATCAACTTCCATCTACTATGGATCTTCACGGAAAACAGATCAATATATAACCGATATAAATTTTTGTATCAGACTAATAATATAAATGGAATAACGGCAAAGCCTTTTAAATTCCATATATAGTAATGGTCTTCCTTTACAAAAGCTCATCTCGATTACTACCAAATCGAATTCCATTCAATTCCAATTTGATACATATTAAATTGGAAAACTTTTCTATGGAAAATTCTATTAATCTTATTTAAAATATTTATAAATTCCAACCCATAACTTCACTGTTAATTGGGTTAAAGAACAAATGATATTTAAAACACGGTTGACGACAAACCCAAAATCCAATTCTATATTAAATTTTAGACTCTAAATAGAAATTATATTGGCTTATATTCAACATCGAATTCTAAAACTAACGCATATCCTAGTGGGAATAACGATATCTGCATCTTCCAAATTCCTCAACGATATCCGTATAATCACGTAATCCAATTTTGTATATTCATTTGAAACTAAAAATCGAATTTTCAAACTACAGCGCCATCTCAAGCTCGTTTTAATTAAATTAAAAATTTATACACTCTAACTTCGATTTAAATAAATTTTAAATCGCTATTATTTAAAATAAATCATTTTTAATATTCAAAATCCATAAAATAGCCAAAATAGAAAAAATTAAATTGGTTCAGAAATTCTGGGTTGTTACAATCTCCCCCACTTAAAATCTTTTCGTCCTTGAAAAGGAATGGAGCTGAAAGTTGTTTAACTAACCAACTCAACTTTCATTCTGCCTTTCATTCTTCAACTTTTCAATTTCTAAGAATTTTCTAATTTCTCAAAAATTCGGCTAACACCCTAAATTTTCAAAAAAAATCGCCATAACCTCCTTTGTACGAGGAGGGTTTGAAAATTTTATTGGGCTGTATTAGGCACCCAATAAATCCAAAAAAAATCATACACAATTTTTTGACCTATATATGCCCAAGGGAAACGTGTAAAGATCATAATCTCACTACATTGCCCAGTGTTAGGATATAAATAATCCATGTGCCTTTAATTAACAACAAGAGAGATGTGAATTTTTGTCATCTCCAGACCTGTGTAGGGTTTTTATTAAATCCCGCCCCAAGCACCGTTACATGTATTCCTTAATTAAGTCCATAATCAGTCTTCTGTTCAACTTGTAATTCAATCATCGCCATACAAGCATCTCACCCGTATTGAAATCTAAACCTCGTCATATAAGCACCAAATGCTTATATGGAATATGATATGCTGTCTTCATGTGATATGCCATGTGGTGTAGTTCATAAAATTTATTTGTTGCTACCCTATGGCGTGGTTTATATTCCCACACAGAACAACCATCACAACGCATCCAATTTCATTCATAGGAGTTGATATAATAATAAAATTGTGCAACCAACTTATTAAGGTGCACCTGTTTGTCGAGAACGCAATATATTTCTCTACTCAACAGTAAATCCATAACCTGGCCTGTTCAATATATATACATGTATACGTATGTGAATCCAAACAATTTTCAATTTAGTTCAATATTTGACTCAATTTGGATAAATTTTACCTTTCATTTTCATATTGGTTTTATTGTTTCAAAATTTTTATTAATCAAACCAATAATCACACATCATAACCAACAATCACTTAATTGATTAGCTTTTCAAATATATAACTTTATATATACTCAAAAATCCAATTTCAAGACCAAATCACAAATAATAAATTCTAACTAAGTTTTGGTTCTCGCACCAGTCAATTGGAAATATATAGATATCCTACTTTCGAAACTCAAAAATAAACATTGATGATGATCGATCAATCACCAGAATTATCCCCGGGCGACTAGAGTGTGATTCTATATCTACCCAATGTATTTGAGACTTCAAATATACATTCATGACGCATATATGCAAAATCTGTTTATACTCGATAGTCCATATTCAATATAAAATAAAATATTCAAATATGAATAATAGATATAAAACTTCAAAACTAAATATTTTTTTTAAATAATACTCTTCTAACTCATTCTAGGGTATTACTAACCATATCTCTAAAGAGTCATTCTTATAGGATGTTACTGATCCTATCTCTGATGAATTCTTTTGTTTGGTTCTAATGTGTCTTGTTCTTGAGCTTTGTATACCACCTTTAACGATCTGAAATCCCCTTATCTCCGAAGAGACGTAAAACAACGAAATGCTTTGAGAACACGATCAAAGCACACAAACAATAGAACATTTCATTGCTATTACAACAATTTACATCAGAGTACAAGAATATCAGAGTGTGAATAAATACTACACAATGGAAAAATAATATCAGATATTTATAATACATGGCAGCTAAAATAAAAATGTATAGAAATAATGCATAACAGAAATACGACAACTACCACAATTGAAAGAGATAAACGGATGCAAAGCTTTCCGAATATAGCTCCAGCAGTAAACCAGGATCCTGTTAAATAGAAATCTGCAAAACCAAAACTACTAGCTGCCCGTGTGGAAAATATGGGCACCCAGAGTTTAGGTGAAAACAATAAACTCCGAGTCAGCCATGGGACTGATGTGAAAACTTAAAACAGTTATTATAATTTTACTTTAGAATAGGGTAATTCATAGGACCACGCCATACGTCACGGAAAGGGTTTACTCCATGTGAATACCAAAGCTTAAAACAAAACGATTTAATAAATAACGCAATGCTTTTGGAAAAATGAAGTTATTATAAGACTCAGGTCCCATCACACAATGCAACGCAAGCCAGAGGATAGATTTTTACCTTATAATAGCCAAATATGCTTGGTACGTTTTAAAACAAATCATTTTGATATTACTATAAGTGCATAGTGTCAAAAACAACTTCAAATATAAATGTATCAATCATAGACGGTATAGGTACCATATATTATGTCACCATACATAGGTTTACAAATAAAATCGCACGATGTCATATTGGAAATTGGATTTCCATCATGAACCAAGGCAAGGGATCTTCCTTCCGATTCGAGACACTCTAGCCCGTGCCTAAGGATTCAACCGCAACTGCACTTGGGATCTAGCAGGGTCGGTCCACAATTACTTTAGTGGATCGGCAATTCCTGAACAATACGTTTCCCTGCCCTATGGGGCATAAAATCTAGTCAGTATGTCGACCATCAAAAGCCACTAGGGACTCAAATCCGAGGTACCTCGCTTTTCAACATCCACATAAGTAAAATGTCTAGGCTCCATACCATGACATCACTCCTAGCTAGAAAGAAACGCATGCCCTCCCTGCGGTCCCTCATCTCGTTTCTGGTTCATACCCGGGATGTGAATCTCGCGAATTAACGATATACACAAAGCTACGGTAATTAAAGTCGTGCTTTGATCATCATCCGCAAGACTCTGATTTTCAACAAAACCTTGATCATTTGCATCTTAACATGCCACATAAACAATCCATACCATACAATTGAATTCTGCTAATACATAACCTCTATGCTCGTACGTCTTAGAGAAGGGTGTTAAGCAAGAGAATAAATTCTCCACCGCTAAACAGATATATATTTAGCAAAGATCAACAAATATAGCACACAACACAAAGTTAGACATAATCCATTTACAAGTCCGTTTTGGGTCTGAATGAAATCGAAGGCACTTATTCCTTATCCCGTATGTCCAATACATGAGAGAGGTTCTCGCATATCCAGTTGATCTCCAAGTTCGTCTGGACGATCATCGCTTATTACCGTGTCCCAGGGGATCAACCCAATCAAGACATCAGTAATCATCCATTCGATGTGAAGATCTCCGGTCTTCAACCACCGTCTTTATATCTTTGACTTTTAGTCATCGTATCAGTTATTCAAAATTGGGATAAACCCGGTCTTTCCGAATAACTCGTGTATTTTATAATCAAGTGATATATAAACACATCATACGCCTCATTCCAATTTAGAATATTCTTTTATTCTAAATATTCATATCCTTAGGGAAATGATCCCATTAATTTTAAGATAAATTCCTTTAAACTTATTCTTTGTTCTTTCCTTGGATATCAATTTAAAAAGATTTTATGTTATCCTTTAACAATTCTAAACCAGATTAAGGTTTATAAAGCTAGTCGGGATTATCGAGCCTTATTGAAGTATCCATTTAATTTATTTTCCAATCCCAACCTATTTATTCCATGAAGCAAAACTGATAGTACTCCATATCTAACACCCACTGTGTTATCAATAAAATTAATTACCGTTTCACGTTCAAATCTAATTAAATATTTAACTGTCGCCTGGAGTAAAACTGGTGATACTCCATTCTCGATCATTTCATGTGTTTGATAAATTTAACTATCCCATTCTCATTCCAATCTAATTAAAGATTCATTAAAACACCAATTTGGTTTTAATCTAAAAAATCATTACTTTATGATTATTCAACTCTTAGGAAAATTAATCCTGTCTTTAACTTGGTTAAAGAACCAATGTTACTAAAACACAGTTCACAATAAACCCCAAATCAACTTCCATCTACTATGGATCTTCACGGAAAACATATCAATATATAATCGATATTAATTTCCGTATCAGACTAATAATATAAATGGAATAATGGCAAAGCCTTTTAAATTCCATATATAGTAATGGTTTTCCTTTACAGAAGCTCATCTCGATTACTACCAAATCGAATTCTATTCAGTTCCAATTTAATATATATTAAACTGGAAAACTTTTCTTTGGAAAATTCCATTAATATTATTTAAAAGATTTATAAATTCCAAACCATAACTTCACTGTTAATTGGGTTAAAGAACGAATGTTATTTAAAACATGGTTCATGACAAACCCAAAATCCATTTCGATATTAAATATAAGGCTCTGAATAGAAATTATATCGGCTTATATTCAACATTGAAATTTGAAACCAACGGATATCGTAGTGGGAATAACGATATATGTATCTTCCAAATTCCTCAATGATATCTGTATAATCATGGAATCAGATATCGAAATATTCTGAAGATTATCTCCATTCAAATCCATTCCCAGTTAGAAAACTCTGGTTATATAAAAACCCATTCGCAAATCCAATTTATTATTTCTAAAAACATTGGATTATTATTCTACTTAATAACTAGTTCATTCAGATAAAAATTTCTTTTATCTTTTCAAATATGGAATTTTTCATTCAAAAATCTTTACAACTCATTTATTCTGATTTTACACAATTTTTCCATATTTTTAATATCTCCATTTCAGTCGGTCTCCAATAACGGCCACCGAACTGCATCCATAGCGACCTTTTCTGAAATTTATTTGGACATAATTTGAAATCCAACCGTTCAAATTTAAATCTCTTATATTGTTGGAAATCTCTTTTCGATACGAACCCAACAGTTCCGATTTTAGGAGAATTTGACGGTCGGATCTCCCGTTACATCGATTTGAAGTTAATGGTTAAAATTCACGAACGGTCGCTGCACAGCGCATTCTATTCAAGCCATATAAATATATATAATATATTTCGTCGATTTCCATTTAAAATGTATTTTATGAATTTGTTTTAAAAACGATTCCAACTTCATTTCTAATTTTAAATCAAAATTGAATATTCTATATCATTATAATATTAAAATGATAATGTTTTCAAAATATCAGATTTTGAAATCCATTTCCTTTTCGTATTCATTATAAAATGAATAAAATCGACTGATGAACCCTTTTGAGTTAAAATGGCGCTTAGCTACTTAACTCGACTTCACATTTAAATTATTTTCGTGTCCATCCAAAAATGGACATCAAAACCATAATTTACTTCTTCACTGAATATTATTTTAAAATATGCGTTATTTTAAAATATTCGTTATTTCTGAATTGGAATGTGACTCAATCAATTACCATATAATTTCAATTATATGGATTTCATACATCGCATGTATTCAACAATAATGATAAATAATCATTCAACAATCAAACATCATCCAAAGTGCATTCAATAACTATATAAGCATTAAAATAAATAAATAACGCTCACTACAGTCTGTCAATCATTCGATTGACATACAACTAAATATTGGGATTAATGTATGTCAAATATCATCCCAATACCCGTGTGGGGTTTTCAACCAACAACAGTCTATTTAAATAAATCATTGGTTAATAAATTTAACCAATTCTGATTCGGTTTGAATTAATTTTCTACTAAGCAAATTTTCACTGTTCAAATAATAAATGGATATTTATATCACATTTCAACAACCACAAAGTGTATCCACATTGTTTGAAATACGAGTGTCGTATATTCAAACAAACGCTTCTTGTGTAGATGAGTCATGAATAGTTCATGTGTTGAACTCAAACCATGTCACATACAACAGATAAAAATCAATACTGGGATTCTATATATTTACAGTTATAAAATAAATTAAATTACTATACAAATATTTTAGTGAGAGAATTCTCACATTAGGTTCCACTCCGCCAGTCTTTAATTGATGATTTTAATACTATTTGAGTTCATATTTGCCTCAAATTCTAATTTTCTCCATTTCCGTTCTGGTATGTCCCATGTTGTAGTGTTCGTTGCCACGATCGTAACCCAACTGAAATCGTTCAGTTCCTACCTTGTATGAAAGAGTTATGACAATTTTTACATTTCATTACAAAACTTAAATGATATTAAATATTAGTTAATTTCTTATCTTTCCTTAATCCCCTTCTCCCTGTATTTCATTCCAGGAAAAACAAACCGACAAAACCCATTCAACAATTTCTAGGGTTGACCACCGCACCACCCACGCCGCCCCATTCATCAATCCATCAGCGCCACATCGTCGGCCTCTGAGAGCTCCACCACCAGCAGCAAACAAGTCGAACTCGAACACCCCTCTGCACCAGAAATCATGATCAACGGCAGCCTGTTTGAGGGCAAATTTCACGTGATTGACTTCAATATTGACGATCTTGGCCGTTGATCGAGAAGATCTCCCCATGCTCTACCGTTTTCCAGTTATAAATTCTTGAAGATAGTGAGTAGATTGTTCGATTTTGGGAGAGGAAGTTTCAAAAATTCTAGCCACTGATTTGTTTAGAGTAGCAGCGGATTTTTTTATTGTGATTAGGGTTTTCCCGTTGGAGAATATATATATATATAATAATTAATTCCAATAATATCTGTTGCTTGATCCTAACTCCAAATCAAACCCAACGACTGTCGCCCCCAACCAAATACCCCCATATCGGACACAATGGGATATGTTTCGTAAGCCAATTCGACTGTTTTGATCAGTTTTCATCAAAATTAAAATATAAATCCATATATTGAAATTGGAACGTACATTTTAATTTACCGGGGCCACATACAGACTCCAAAAATTACAGAAAAATAAACCTAGCTATGTTTTGATGATACAGTCCTAACAAAACTAATTTCGTCGAATTTGGAGACCGTTTGAAAAATGGCCTTTTTAACTGGCTTTTGAATTCACACTGAATTTGCAAACACGTTTAAATTTACTTTGCTCACATATTAATTCCAAAAACTATGAAATTTGAAACCTAACAATAATATGACATTCTGGATCCAACAAAAGTGGTTTCATCGAAAATGGAGGTTGTTTGCAAATGGCTATTTTTAAGGGCTATATATTATATAAAATAATATATATATATATATTCTATAGCGATTATTCTAAATTTTAAACTAGACATAACTTTCAATTTATATTATGAAATCTGAATTTTTCACATTCATTAGAAAGATTTAATTAAACAGATTCTAACATTTCTTATTTTACTGAAATCTAATTTATACTGAATTTTATATATTCATTTGAAATTAAAAATCAAATATTCAAACTACCGCGCCATTTCAAACTCGTTTTAAATCAATTATATGTTTATACATTCTAACTTCAATTTAAATAAATGTCAAATTGCTATTATTTAAAATAAATCATTTTAAATATTCAAAATCCATTAAAATAGCTAAAATAAAAAAAATTAAATTGGTTCAGAAATTCCGGGTTGTTACAACATATGTAGATCAGTACTAGTATCTTAAAAATAAATCAGAAAAGGTGGAAATGATGTATGGATGCCATAAAAGAAGCAAAACTGTTGCTGCATCATGTTTCGACAAGCGCACATCAGAAATGGACCCTTCAAGGAGTTGCATCATGTTTCGATAAGGTACTGCAAAAATGAGTTGTGTTGTTTTGCACCCTTCTATCTTTTAAGATATTGTATAACATGTTTACATGTTATGTATTCTCTAAGGCTGTTAAATTGATTGTATTTTATTGCATATATTCATTCTTGTTTTATTATTATGCCAATATAAAGCTAATTATTATTTTTATTTTTAAAAAAAAAATTGGTTGTGGCTATAGGTCGTATCTAAATTACTCAATGAGATACGGTCTTAAGACATACCAAATAATTAAAGATGCCAATTTTTGATACGGCACGGAGCACTGCCTCATCACATTAGATACGACCCAAAACACTGCATAATTTGCATTTATGGTGTAGTGCCGGAACTTTTTATAAACAATAACTGTATGAAGAAGATTAATATATCAAATATTAATTAATAAAATGTTTAGAACTAGATAAAATGAATTTCACCTTGTGCCCATTATGAAATGCTAATTTAGATAGACTTTCGGTTTCCGTAAATCGGACTAGGTATGAATAAGATATGTTCAATCAAAATTTGAATTAAATGAAATAATTTAAACAATAAATTCAGAATAAGTGCAATGGTCAATGGTGAACCAAGCCTAATATGGTTCTACCCCTGGGTCGACACATGTGTCGACCCACATAGGTGGTGGGTCGACCCACTTCGAGACCAGGCACGACCTATGTCTGGCTAGACTAGCCACTTCTAGATAATTCTTTTGTTGACTCATGTCAATGTTATTTCCATGGTTTGGATTGAAACCCTAATATCCTATGGCCTAGACTATCCTACCACACCTATAAATAGACTAGCAATCCTCACTCTTTTCCTATACAAATAGTTCTTCATCATCTTCCTTCACTCTATTATGTTCTGAAAATAAAATTATGGAAAGGTCAGGGTCTTATCAAAATAAAGATCTAAAAGGACATTTTTCTTCTACTTTTTTTTCAAAGGCCTTTTTCTGGAACTATTACAATTCTCTGAGAGTTCTATGTTATTTTTAGATTGGAAATCTAAATAAAAAGGATTTTGATAGTGAAATATATTAGATCTGAAAGTATCCGTGTTTGTAAGTTTATCTTTTACATGTTATTGTTCATTTTAATTGCTGTCAATTACCTATTCCTTTTTCAGTTATTATTTGTTTATATGTATGTTCTTCTTCCTTATCCCTTCTCTGTCATTATTCTATTTACAAACTTATAATGAATATTTATTCATATATAATTTTCTTTTTTGAGCGTAGATTTATTTCTCCTTTTTTCCATTGTTTTGCAATGAGCCTAGGCCAACGAGAGCCTAGGACTTTACTATTGAGTTGAGTAAAATTGGGATAATCTGAAATAACGTTAAAAGGGGGATTTGGGCACATTGGAATTTGTGAATCATGGACTGTAAATTAGGATTATTATAAAGGAAAAATTTGCAAACATGTGAATTGGAATAGGTTGGACTTAATTATATATTAAGTAGACATGTCATAAGAAAACGTGGGAATTGGGGTTAGATATACTGTTATTATAACTTGTAAACACGTAACTGGATAATAAATGACATGGTAATAAAAAGAGTTGTAGATTACTTTTGTTAATTACAATCCATGGATGAAAGATTGTAGTACTTTCGCTAATTACAATCTAGAGGTAAGGGGTTGTAGATTACTTTGGTTAATTACAATCTGAGAATAGAAGGTTGTAGATTAGTTTCTTTAATTACAATCTGGAGGTATGGGGTTGTAGACTACTTTTGTTAATTACAATTGAAGGATAAAAGGATGTAGATTATTTCCATTAATTACAATCTAAAAAATAACATGTTATGTCACTATGCTTATCAATGAACTTAGATCATGTTAAGTTAAACGTATATGATTAATAAGTGGGGATGGGTTAATTCCTTTAAGATATACGGGGCTCATAGAAATCCTAGTTAACTTAAGGGCCAAGTCTCGGGCAGCTTGTGTCGTATGCATTTTGTGTGGGACCTGTATCACTCTATAACACCCCACCTCCGCTAGGGTCACTCACAAAGGGAATGCACTAGGTTTGGTGAAGCATTATCGAGGTACACATGCACAGAAATATTACAAGACAGAACATATATATATAACAGCTGAAGTAAAACAAATTTCATTACCTTATAAAATAAGGTCTAAAGCCTTTTACATCAGAATACATCAAAACCTATCTTGCAACAATAAAGAAGCATAAAAACCTTTTCATAAATTATTCCCCAAGTAAAATAGTAAAGTAGCCATAGCCAAGAAAAGTCCGAGCCATACATGATGATCTTCAAACAGGAGAAGTCCGAACTAACAATAGCATTTCCTCCCTGTAACCTGGGGGGAAACGGAAGACAAGAGGCGAAACAAAACGGGGTCAGTCATAAAGACTGGTAAGCCCTATCTACTATTAGTATATAAACTAGTAAAGTTAACTGGCATGAGGAACTGAGATGAACATAAGTATGATGACAAGACAGATAAGCTAAACCAAAATAACAGGATGAACTACTGTACCAAGATACACGAGTGTGTCATGATAAACTACGGTGTCAAGATAAATCAAGGTATCACATTGTCAGGTTTCTATCAAGTATACTATCCCAAGGTATCTACCCTGTATAACGTCCCACGGTATCTATCATGTATATTTCCCCTAGTTCTAACATGTATATTTGCTCTGCACCCCTCGTACTAGTATCCCAACCCACGTCATGTGTTAACTATGAATGTCCCTTGCCCAATGTCATGTAATGGTCCATGTCAACCTAATATATAGCATATGTAGGTTTTCCCAACTCGTATGTTTCTTTCCATGTATAAGTTCAGTCCTTTGCCGTAGGCCATACGGGCTTTCCCATGTAAACGTTTTATCCTTGAGGTTATTTTGGACTGCTACCCTTGATCTAGTTATGTTTCCTTACCATGAACTATCGCGCGTTCACTTAGGATTTATGCCACCTAGGACCCTAGGGATTATGCTACCTAATGAACGTTTCCGTGTCTCGGTTTGGGTTCAGCCACCTAGGGCCACTAGGGATTATGTCACCCGTCAACCGCGCCCTTTATCCCACGTATGTATCGTGAACCGTTTTCCATGTCTAGACGCACATGTTTCTCAATGTGCCATCCGAGTTCCGTGCCAGGGCAAACCAAGAAATACGGAACTCGGTCGGGAGCTTTAAGTCGTCTGCTGATGCAGATATCAAGGTCTGTTTTTGTACCCGTGGCTATGGTCCCACGTGACCCCTCCCTCAACTACTGAAAGGCAATCCAAGAAAAAAATCATGTATGAGAACTACACTAGGCCCATCGATGCCCATTTCCAGATAGCCAACCTCACCCATAACTTGATAGCTAGTATATGGTCTTTTGGGAGTTCCCTGCCTTTCCGTACGTACACGCTTGACTAAAGATGGTAGGTATTCGGCGACTTGCTATCCCGGGGCAAAATCAAGTGTCGTCGACTCCACGCTAATCCATCCCAGTCTTTAGGTCGCTCGCATAGCAACCAAGGCATACTCTTGGCTCTTCTACCGCAGACCTTAACCCCTGTGAGGCCGGGTTTCATGGACCACTTGCCACCTCACAGAGGGATACCAAGAGTACCCTCACATTCCCCGAAGCTTCCGCTTCGGCACCCAGTTCGTTGGAGCTTTTATCCAAGTCAGATAACTTGCTCCTCCTCGTATACTAAGCGATGACCTACCATACCAGGTTACTCATCTCTTTATGAACTAGTCCCATGTCCTTAGCTAAGAATTATTACTTAGTTACCCTTATCTAAGGTTTACCACTTAGCTCCTCTTTCCGTTATCCTTGTTAACTACGATTTCCAACCTAGTCCCCTGAGCTAGGGTTTTGTCAAATGGGTTAAGTGTTGTTATCCAAGTTCATGACTTAACCCGCCTACGAATCATGTCAAGATCGGCTAAGTACTCAAGTTCAAGGCTTAGCCCTAAAGGTTGGTTAGGTGTACCAAGAAGCCCATGACTTAACCTTATCAAGTCAAACTGGTTAAGTATTTATTTGTCTTAACCCTATCAGATTATCATGTTAGATTGATTAAGCATAGATTATCCTAATCCCATCAGATTATCGAGTCGGATTGGTTAGTATAGGTTAACTTAACCCCCATCCACTAATCGTCTACAATGGTTAAGCCTAAATTAAAAGGTCTTGTGACTTAACCCTACCAAGTCCACCTATTAGATTGGTTAAGTAAAGGTTACTTAACCTCATCCAATCATCACGTATAATTGGTTAAGTATAAGTTACTTAACCCCATTAGATTATCATGTTAAATTGGTTAAGTATTGGTTACTTAACCTCATTGAATTACCAAGTTTAGATTGGTTAAGTGTTTAACTTAACCCTATCGAATTACCGTGTTTAGATTAGTTAAGTATAGGTTACTTAACCACATCTAATTACCGTGTTTAGATTAGTTAAGTGTAGGTTACTTAACCCCATCTAATTACCGTGTTTAGATTAGTTAAGTCTAAGTTACTTAACCCCATCTAATTACCGTGTTTAGATTAGTTAAGTGAAGGTTACTTAACCCCATCTAATTACCAAGTCGGATTAGTTAAGCGTAAATTACTTAACCCCATCCCCTAATTGTCTTGCATGGTTAAGTGTCATTAAGGAACCAAGTCCGGTTTAACTTAACCTACCCATTCGTGTCATATCGGTTAAGTGTCATTAGCCAAATTTACTTAACCTTATCATGTGGCATTAATTTAATTAATGCACTCTCAACCTCTCACATTAGACCTTGTTGTGGTTACTAGTTAAGCCGGGCGGGTCCGGGTAGTTTTACACCACAACTTAGTCTAACCTCGGGTCTTAAGCGCGACATGACCAACTTCTCACATTGGATCCTATTGTTTGTAGCCACTAGTTAAGCCGGGCGGGTCCGGGTAGATTTATGCTACAAACTCAACCCAACCTCGATTTGGCCATTTTCATGTTTGGTCTAGTGTCTTATTACACTTACAACCCATACGTGTCAAGTTTTCAAGTCCCATGCTCATAGCCAAAGTTACATGTTGTCATGTTTATACCCATTTACCCAAATCATGTTTCACGTCATTAAAGTTTTACCCATAACGTAACCCAACGCCTTTAAACTTGCATATACATTCGCAACAACGCATAATGGATTAAAAGAAGGAACTTGGCAAAGGCATGACAAAAGGGGTATAAGGCCACAAGTTAAACATGGTGGCAAATGAGGTATAAACGTGTTCATTAACTTGCATATTACATTATTAGGCCTCAAAAACAAGCACAACCTCAAACTTAGCACATAGGTGAATCATGGTGATAAATGACATAGAAAGATGACTAGAAGTTCGCATATGGCATTACATGTAAGCTATCATAAGGGACATGATAGTTCTCATGTTGCCAAAATGCAACATTCAACATAAAGTTTATATCTTTAAGCCCACAAGATCAAGATAACGACTTTTTAGTCATGATAGGATACATAACATGATAGCATGCAACATACTTAATGTTCAAACCCAACTTACAACATGTCACATTAAGTTTAAAGTTAATATCTAAGAGTAGGAAGAGGGCTTACAATGCTATGAAGGCACAAATCAATATAAAATAAGATTGAGACGAAGCCACACTAGCAAAAACCCCAAATCAACAAGCTCCTTAGAAAACCCTTGAGCAAAATCAATAAAAATCCTTGCTTTGAAGAAGAAAGGTTTCAACTTTGGCTTTGAATGAAGTTTATGAGCTCTCATGCAAGATCCTTGCTTTTTGGTCAAGAAAAGGTTGCAACTTTGGCTAGAATGCAACTTATGAACTCTCATACAAGTTTGAAAGCACTTGTATGAACTCACAATCTCTCATAGAAATAGGCTTAGGAATTTTAGCATGAGAGTGGAGGCCATGAGAGGAACAAATTTGACATAGTTTAGTTGTAGGATTGAATAATGGTGATTTAGGCTAGGTTTAGGGGTCTTTTTATAGAGGATTAGGATAGTATTAGCCATAGGATTAACCCTAGATTCAATCCAAGCCATCAAAGCATGTCTTGGGGAAGAAGTCAAGTGTAGGAACCATATAGGGCCTTTAGATTAAAGCTGAACCATGAGAACCATTCAAATGCAAAATCTGCATTTGAGCGAATCGGCCCACGGGTTGACAGCCAAACACCCTGGATTAACCCCTAGTCGACCCAGCGGGCTTGGGTCGACCTCAAAAATCGGCCGGTTCGGTTATTCCCCTCTCCCAATTCGCTGTTCTGAACATTTTTGCATATTTATTTATTTAATTTTCAATTATATATATATCAATATATATATATATATTTCTGCGCAACCCATTTCACTTAATTAAGTATACTTTAATTTGTGAATTTTTATGTTCAAATTACGGGGTGTTACATTCTCCCCTCCTTAAAGGATTTCGTCCCCGAAATCTCCAAGTTAGGAAGAACGTATCCTACTATCCATCATCCATCTACTCAAAACATCATCCACAGGCAACCATTGTCCTTAGACGATTTCTAATGTCATATGAACATATGCAGAACGTGTGTGTATATGCTCCTTAGCTAATGCTAATGATCAGGCCTGAATGATCTTTCTAATGCAAAATATGTTTAGTGCCATGAGTCCAATATGTATGCGAATAGTCCTAGTCATATAAGTACTATATGCGTGCACAAACATTCATTCATATGCAACATCCGCATGATAACACATTCAATTTCATCCATAAACAAGTATAAATACTCGTGCATATGCAACATGAAACGTGACCACGTCAATCTAGTATCTAATGTGTATTCGCGCATCCACGAGCAACCACTTGCAACCATTTGCAACCATATCAATCATAACATGTTTCAAATACATGTTTACATCCATATAGTTCTATCTAAGGTTCCCAAGACAAGACCGAGGAGATAAACAAGACAAACTCCTTACGGGGTTTGTAACAGAAACAGGACCGAGAGGATATCCACCAAGCGATAGCATGTAAGTAAGCTCTACAGGAGAACCAGGGATCAACGATATACTCTTACAAAGAGACACGATGCGCGCGTCTAAGCCGCATTTCCTTGGGCCTAATTCCATTGTGCCTTGACCATCTTTGACTTCATGATTTTCGTAGCTCCTTGATTCCCATTTCCAAGATATGAGTCGGAACTCATTTCACTGTCGCCTCTCGTTCCACTTTCACTTATTCTTTCCCTAGCTTACTTGGCTCAAATATATCCGCGTACTCATGCAAGCTCTCCAAAATTCACTAGTGAATTTTGGATCTCGTTTACCGATGCCAATCCCTGTTGCCAAGTGTACCTACTAGGGTGATCTCGACAACTCATGCACTAGCGAAATGAACCATTCGCCTTAGTGGCGAACTCTACTCGAGCAGATTACCAACGAATGCATCATGAGATTCTAGGTAACTAACCATGACAAAACCCAAAAGGTTACACAGGACTTCGAGGGTATTACCAAGGCAAGTCAAGAGTCTAACTACCCTCTTTCCAAAACCGAGAATGGCACCCCTTATTGGGTGACCACTTTATCCCTAGAATCCATCCATAGCCGAGACACGTCATTCTCAAATCCAACTAAGTCATGAAGAAATGGACCAACTCTCAAATCAGATTTTTGGGACAAAAACTGGGATCCTCTATCGTGCTAGTACAAAGGTGCAGAGACTCAACTATCCAAGCAGACTTAAATGATACGATGATCAAGACAAAGTCTGGACGGGATGATAGAAAAGAACGACTAAACCTTAACCAGAAACGGTACCATTTCTTTTAGGTACCTTAGAAATGGGAGCGTACGATTGCTCTCTCCGATGATCTTGTCCTTGTCCTCCTTGATGGACTAAGCCATACCAACAGTTGCTTATCCTTAAGCTCGCGTCCTTTATCCTTACTCTTATTATCCTTCCTTGTACCACGGCAACAGGTCTCTCAAGAACCACCTCCATCGTACGGGAAACACCTACGTGGCTAGACAAAGATTAGTCACAGTGAGAACTACTGTGACCACAGATGGAGGAAAGAAAGGAAAGGAGATTCAATCAAGGAATCAAAGGATAATGCTAATGGCCTTTGGGGAGTAGCCTTTTAAAACAAACTTTTCTTGAAAAATGCTTCTTTGTAAACGGTTTTTCAAATAGTTTTCAGAAGGTTTTAAAAACTTTTGCCCAGTCTGGTAACCATCTGCTCTGATACCAAATGTAACACCCCACCTCCGCTAGGGTCACTCACAAAGGGAATGCACTAGGTTTGGTGAAGCATTATCGAGGTACACATGCACAGAAATATTACAAGACAGAACATATATATATATAAAACAGCGGAAGTAAAACAAATTTCATTACCTTATAAAATAAGGTCTAAAGCCTTTTACATCAGAATACATCAAAACCTGTCTTGCAACAATAAAGAAGCATAAAAACCTTTTCATAAATTATTCCCCAAGTAAAACAGTAAAGTAGCCATAGCCAAGAAAAGTCCGAGCCATACATGATGACCTTCAAACAGGAGAAGTCCGAACTAACAATAGCATTTCCTCCCTGTAACCTGGGGGGAAACGGAAGACAAGAGGCGAAACAAAACGGGGTCAGTCATAAAGACTGGTAAGCCCTATCTACTATTAGTATATAAACTAGTAAAGTTAACTGGCATGAGGAACTGAGATGAACATAAGTATGATGACAAGACAGATAAGCTAAACCAAAATAACAGGATGAACTACTGTACCAAGATACACGAGTGTGTCATGATAAACTACGGTGTCAAGATAAATCAAGGTATCACATTGTCAGGTTTCTATCAAGTATACTATCCCAAGGTATCTACCCACGGTATCTATCATGTATATTTCCCCTGGTTCTAACATGTATATTTGCTCTGCACCCCTCGTACTAGTATCCCAACCCGCGTCATGTGTTAACTATGAATGTCCCTTGCCCAATGTCATGTAATGGTCCATGTCAACCCAATATATAGCATATGTAGGTTTTCCCAATTCGTATGTTTCTTTCCATGTATAAGTTCAGTCCTTTGTCGTAGGCCATACGGGCTTTCCCATGTAAACGTTTTATCCTTGAGGTTATTTTGGACTGCTACCCTTGATCTAGTTATGTTTCCTTACCATGAACTATCGCGCGTTCACTTAGGATTTATGCCACCTAGGACCACTGGGGATTATGCTACCTAATGAACGTTTCCGTGTCTCGGTTTGGGTTCAGCCACCTAGGGCCACTAGGGATTATGCCACCCGTCAACCGCGCCCTTTATCCCACGTATGTATCGTGAACCGTTTTCCATGTCTAGACGCACATGTTTCTCAATGTGCCATCCGAGTTCCGTGCCAGGGCAAACCAAGAAATACGGAACTCGGTCGGGAGCTTTAAGTCGTCTGCTGATGCAGATATCAAGGTTTGTTTTTGTACCCGTGGCTATGGTCCCACGTGACCCCTCCCTCAACTACTGAAAGGCAATCCAAGAAAAAAATCATGTATGAGAACTACACTAGGCCCATCGATGCCCATTTCCAGATAGCCAACCTCACCCATAACTTGATAGCTAGTATATGGTCTTTTGGGAGTTCCCTGCCTTTCCGTACGTACACGCTTGACTAAAGATGGTAGGTAGTCGGCGACTTTCTATCCCGGGGCAAAATCAAGTGTCGTCGACTCCACGCTAATCCATCCCAGTCTTTAGGTCGCTCGCATAGCAACCAAGGCATACTCTTGGCTCTTCTACCGCAGACCTTAACCCCTGTGAGGCCGGGTTTCATGGACCACTTGCCACCTCACAGAGGGATACCAAGAGTACCCTCACGTTCCCCGAAGCTTCCGCTTCGGCACCCAGTTCGTTGGAGCTTTTATCCAAGTCAGATAACTTGCTCCTCCTCGTATACTAAGCGATGACCTACCGTACCAGGTTACTCATCTCTTTATGAACTAGTCCCATGTCCTTAGCTAAGAATTATTACTTAGTTACCCTTAACTAAGGTTTACCACTTAGCTCCTCTTTCCTTATCCTTGTTAACTACGATTTCCAACCTAGTCCCCTGAGCTAGGGTTTTGTCAAATGGGTTAAGTGTTGTTATCCAAGTTCATGACTTAACCCGCCTACGAATCATGTCAAGATCGGCTAAGTACTCAAGTTCAAGGCTTAGCCCTACAGGTTGGTTAGGTGTACCAAGAAGCCCATGACTTAACCTTATCAAGTCAAACTGGTTAAGTATTTATTTGTCTTAACCCTATCAGATTATCATGTTAGATTGATTAAGCATAGATTATCCTAATCCCATCAGATTATCGAGTCGGATTGGTTAGTATAGGTTAACTTAACCCCCATCCACTAATCGTATACAATGGTTAAGCCTAAATTAAAAGGTCTTGTGACTTAACCCTACCAAGTCCACCTATTAGATTGGTTAAGTAAAGGTTACTTAACCTCATCCAATCATCACGTATAATTGGTTAAGTATAAGTTACTTAACCCCATTAGATTATCATGTTAAATTGGTTAAGTATTGGTTACTTAACCTCATTGAATTACCAAGTTTAGATTGGTTAATTGTTTAACTTAACCCTATCGAATTTCTGTGTTTAGATTAGTTAAGTATAGGTTACTTAACCACATCTAATTACCGTGTTTAGATTAGTTAAGTGTAGGTTACTTAACCCATCTAATTGCCGTGTTTAGATTAGTTAAGTCTAAGTTACTTAACCCCATCTAATTACCATGTTTAGATTAGTTAAGTGAAGGTTACTTAACCCCATCTAATTACCAAGTCGGATTAGTTAAGCGTAAATTACTTAACCCCATCCCCTAATTGTCTTGCATGGTTAAGTGTCATTAAGGAACCAAGTCCGGTTTAACTTAACCTACCCATTCGTGTCATATCGGTTAAGTGTCATTAGCCAAATTTACTTAACCTTATCATGTGGCATTAATTTAATTAATGCACTCTCAACCTCTCACATTAGACCTTGTTGTGGTTACTAGTTAAGCCGGGCGGGTCCGGGTAGTTTTACACCACAACTTAGTCTAACCTCGGGTCTTAAGCGCGACATGACCAACTTCTCACATTGGATCCTATTGTTTGTAGCCACTAGTTAAGCCAGGCGGGTCCGGGTAGATTTATGCTACAAACTCAACCCAACCTCGAGTTGGCCATTTTCATGTTTGGTCTAATGTCGTATTACACTTACAACCCATACGTGTCAAGTTTTCAAGTCCCATGCTCATAGCCAAAGTTACATGTTGTCATGTTTATACCCATTTACCCAAATCATGTTTCACGTCATTAAAGTTTTACCCATAACGTAACCCAACGCCTTTAAACTTGCATATACATTCGCAACAACGCATAATGGATTAAAAGAAGGAACTTGGAAAAAGCATGGCAAAAGGGGTATAAGGCCACAAGTTAAACATGGTGGCAAATGAGGTATAAACGTGTTCATTAACTTGCATATTACATTATTAGGCCTCAAAAACATGCATAACCTCAAACTTAGCACATAGGTGAATCATGGTGATAAATGACATAGAAAGATGACTAGAAGTTCGCATATGGCATTACATGTAAGCTATCATAAGGGACATGATAGTTCTCATGTTGCCAAAATGCAACATTCAACATAAAGTTTATATCTTTAAGCCCACAAGATCAAGATAATGACTTTTTAGTCATGATAGGATACATAACATGATAGCATGCAACATACTTAATGTTCAAACCCAACTTACAACATGTCACATTAAGTTTAAAGTTAATATCTAAGAGTAGGAAGAGGGCTTACAATGCTATGAAGGCACAAATCAATATAAAATAAGATTGAGACGAAGCCACACTAGCAAAAACCCCAAATCAACAAGTTCCTCAGAAAACCCTTGAGCAAAATCAATAAAAATCCTTGCTTTGAAGAAGAAAGGTTTCAACTTTGGCTTTGAATGAAGCTTATGAGCTCTCATGCAAGATCCTTGCTTTTTGGTCAAGAAAAGGTTGCAACTTTGGCTAGAATGCAACTTATGAACTCTCATACAAGTTTGAAAGCACTTGTATGAACTCACAATCTCTCATAGAAATAGGCTTAGGAATTTTAGCATGAGAGTGGAGGCCATGAGAGGAACAAATTTGACATAGTTTAGTTGTAGGATTGAATAATGGTGATTTAGGCTAGGTTTAGGGGTCTTTTTATAGAGGATTAGGATAGTATTAGCCATAGGATTAACCCTAGATTCAATCCAAGCCATCAAAGCATGTCTGGGGGAAGAAGTCAAGTGTAGGAACCATCTAGGGCCTTTAGATTAAAGCTGAACCATGAGAACCATTCAAATGCAAAATCTGCATTTGAGCGAATCGGCCCACGGGTTGACAGCCAAACACCCTGGATTAACCCCTAGTCGACCCAGCGGGCTCGGGTCGACCTCAAAAATCGGCCGGTTCGGTTATTCCCCTCTCCTAATTCGCTGTTCTGAACATTTTTGCATATTTATTTATTTAATTTTCAATTATATATATATATATATATCAATATATATATTTCTCTGCGCAACCCATTTCACTTAATTAAGTATACTTTAATTTGTGAATTTTTTATGTTCAAATTACGGGGTGTTACACACTCAGTATTCCTTGGTTATCAATAGGGGCTCACACTAGGTAGGGGCTAAGGCATGCTTATACTGAACTGGATAGTAAGAGGTCCAAACGAGATGTGGGTACGGGAGCGTTCCGACGGAGTCATAAGCGTGCATGGATCCAAAAGTGGAAGATAAGATCTTGTAACATCTATAACTGAGGTTGTGTCTTTCTTTAATTGATGGGTTTGGGACTGATAACCCCAAATGTCATAGCTGACACATATTATTCACATCCTATTTAAAAAGCCGATCACGGGGTAGAAATTAGGTAAACCTAATCTTTACATAATGATAGTTGGTGCGTAAATTCTAGGGTTATGAATGAGAAGCTTATATTATCTTGTTTCCGTATTTCCTACTTTTACTGTATTCATGTCCAATACTATTCGTCTGTCTGAATACTTCTTTATCCTATGTTTATGCGAGAAATCACTGGAATTTGCCAGACTAATTGTCTAACCAAGTTTTTTTTCCTCTCTCTTCCTTCCCCGCTCCCTAGGTTCTCAGGGCGTTGGATTGCAATAGTGACCGTGACCGTTTGATTCGGCCTGGACTTGACCATTTCATATTCCATGTATTGCTTCAATACCTGTTTTATGACTATTGTTATGACTCATAAGGAATATGATTTATGGTTTTGTATTTTTACTCCTTACTTTCCACGAGACCGGTGTTTTATGATTATGACTCTATGGTATTTTAAACTATAATGTTGTGACTGGTTTAATAATAAACATTTTGAAAGTTTTATGTTGTGTTTACGTTCTGTCTTGTGAATTTTAGTCTCTGTATTGCTATTTTATACCAACTGCGCTTCGCAAAACTTAAGGCATCCTCATATGGGTGACATTAAGGGATGTGGAGTGTCACAGCTGCTCAGAGGCTAGTTGTGATGGAAGATACGGAACATAGTATACAATAAATCTTGGACTGAGTCCCGTACAATGTCGGTGCCAAGGCCCTTTGTGAGAAAAATTCAGAATTATAGATAGGACTATGATGTTCAGATCTGCAATGTAGGCGTAAGGCAGTCCATTGCATATACAACACATATGTTTTCGTAGTAGATGACATAAAATTATAGTGTATCTTGTCATGTGCAGTCCCCTATAAATCTAGCTTTAACATTCCAGAAGCGAGATTGGGGATTTCATGTAACAACCCGAAAATCTGGGCCAGTTTAAAATTTTTATTTTGGCAATTATAGCGAGTTTTGATTATTTAAAATGAATTATTTTAAATAATATCGACGAGAAATTGTTTTTGAATATAATTCGAACGTATATATTACACGCGTCGTCGTTAGAATATAAATATTTATATATAATTATAAATAGAATTAAAAATGGCGCGGTAGTTCGATAATTCGATTTCAAACTTCAATTGAATGTACCGGGTGCAAAACAATCCGGATTTTTGTGAAACCAAAAACATTAGGATCTAATTGATGATATCTTTCCAACGAAGTTGAGAAACGGAGATTTCACTTTATAAATGATGAGATATGTCCAGTTGTAAATTAGAAATAGTCGCTGTGGAATTTATATATATTTTAATATAATATATAGCCCTTAAAAATAGCCATTTTGCAAACGACCTCGGATTTCGACGAAACCAGTTTTGTTGGGTCCGGGATGTAAAGTTATTGCTAGGTTTCAAATTTCATAATTTTTCGAATCAATATGTGAGCGTGGCAAAAGAAAACGCGTTTGACCAGTTTCAGTTGATTTTAATCGACTGGAAATTGGCCATTTTTCTAACGGTCTCAGAATTCGACGAAACTAGTTTTGTTAGGACCGTATCGTCAATATGAAGCTAGAAAATATTTTTCGAGAATTTTTAGAGTTAGTGTGTGGCCCCGGTAATTTGAAATGTACGTTTAAAATTCAATAAAGTGATTTAAATGTAAATTCAAAGAAAACTGATTCAAACAGTCGAATTGGCCTGCGTGGCATATCTCATTGTGTTCGGAATGGGGGTGAAACGCTATGGGCGACAGGCAGTGGGCCTCGTTTAGAGGACGTGTGTAAAAGTCAACTTTTTAGATAATAAAATAATTAAATAAAAAAAAAAAAAAAAACTTTTCTTTCCCCCCCCCCCCCCGTTAACCCGCTCTGGCCCCCCCCCCCCCCGTCCAAATTCAATCGACAGAAATCAGATAAATAAAAAAAAAAAAAAAAAGAGAAAAAGAGGGCGTCGCTCCTCCCTCCCCATCGACGCCCCACCGTCAGGCGCCACCACCTCCTCCCAAGACCGCGCCCCTCTACAGTCCCGCCCCCTCCTCCGATTCGAAATCCCCTACCCTCGATTTGAAACCCTAATCCCCTGAATCCGACACAACCGGAACAACACCCGCCTCCCTGCGTGCTCCGCCAGACCTCGTCGACCCCCCCCCCCCTCTGATGACCGACGCAGGAAGAAACCCCCCCCCCCCCCTCGGTTAACTGTAAGTTTTTTTATACGATATTTTTTAATTCGTTTTTTTTTTTTATATATAATTATTGTTAGTTATTCTGAACTGATTTTATTTTTGTTAAAAACTGATTTTTATTATGTTAAAATACTGATTTTAGTTATGTTAAAATACTGATTTTAATTATAGTAAGAAACTGATTTAGGTTAAAAAAAAAAAGAAAAATATAAAAACTTTGCTAAGACAAAATATATATATACCTTGTTTAGGAAAATATATTTTGTTTAGAAATATAAAAATGTACATTGTTTTAAATTAAATTTAGCATTGGGTTTTTATAATGAGGTAGAAATAAAAATTCGATTTTTATATATTGAACTTTGAACTAAAAATTCGATTTTTATATATTGAACTTTGAACTAAAAATTCGATTTTTATATATTGAACTTTGAACTAAAAATTCGATTTTTATATATTGAACTTTGAAATAAAAATTCGATTTTTATATATTGAACTTTGAAATAAAAATTCGATTTTTATAAAGGTGAAATCTTTAAATTAGAAAAGGCGAAATATTTGAAAAGGCGAGATCTTTATATAGAAAATAGCGAAGTAAAAATATGATTTTTATAAATATTGAATAGAAGTAAAAATTCAATTTTTATATATATAGTGACTACGGGCAACGAAGATGGCGATGGTGCGATAGCGATGAAGATTTCTATCAATGAAGTGCCGTGGAGCTAGGATAGCTATATGTGAGAATTTCTCACCTTTCAATTTTATTTCTAGTTATATATATATATACTAGGATGCAGACGGTGCTTATTAGAAGCACCCGACACCCGTCCACAGACCATGGACTTGTTTGATTGGTTGTGTAGTTGGTTAGATTATTTGATTGAAATTAAATTGTTTGGTGAGATGAATGAGTTTGATTGATATGTGAATGGCGTGGGCCTTCACTAGACCGGGGATAAGGCTAGGCCTCGTCCCGTTTCTAGTATCGTGCCGTTATGCCGCCGAAATTTTCTAAAACATGTTAGAAAAATAAAAATATCATTTTATTGAATAAATGAATTGAATAGAAATTCATAGGTTGAAATAAAATGTTTTATCGTTAAAAATATAATTTTTTAACGTGAATATGAAAATAGTGAAGTGAATAAATAAATATTCATTTACAAACCAGATGGTTTGTTTATGTACACTTATTTGAATGATATTGATTGGGTCGATAAATTTCACACATCGCCCAACTGCACAAATAAAATCTGTGTTTGATTGTTTGAAACCCCACACGGGTGTTAGGATGGAATATGCAGTTCACTCATCCTGATTGATTAAATATGTCGATCGATTGATTGACAGGCTGTTATAAGCGTTGAATATCTGTATTTGATGCTTATGCAGTGTAGTGCACTTTGGTTGATGGTTGATTATTTTTCAATGCTATGATATACATGTGTTGTATGAAAATCCATATAATTAACTTTATATGGTAATTGATTGGGCCTCATTCCAATTTGAAAAATAAAGAATATTATAAAATAAAAGTTCATGTGTTGACAGTACTCATTCATTGAGATTGGTCATGTGTTGAACGAAATATTTTGATAATAACAACTATTTTGAAAAAGAAATATTTAAAATAGAATATTTGAAAATAGAAATTTATGAAGCCGTGTATGGACGCCATTTTGACGTGAACGATATTTATAATGAATTGAAAACGATTTCGAAATGAATTGAATTGAAAACGATTTCGAAATGAATTGAATTGAAAACGATTTCGAAATGAATTGAATTGAAAACGATTTCGAAATGAATTGAATTGAAAACGATTTCGAAATGAATTGAATTGAAAACGATTTCGAAATGAATTGAATTGAAAACGATTTCGAAATGAATTGAATTGAAAACGAATTCAAATGAAATTGAAAGCGAATTGAAATGAATTCAAATTGAATTGAAATTCGAATTGAATAGAAATGAATTTTGAAACGAATTTATAAAGAAAAATTCAATTTTGCTTTGAATTGAAATGGAAGTTGAAATAGGTTTTGAAACGATTTTAAAACTATTTATATAATTCGTTTTAAATGGAAATCGACGAAATATATATTATATATATTTTATATATAATATAATGGCCTGAATAGAACGCGCCGCGCCGCGGCAGTTCGCGAATTTCGACCATTTATTTCAAACGGACATTACGGGAGATCCGTCCGTCGGATTCTCCTAAAACCGGAACCGTTGGGTTCGTATCGAAAAGAGCTTTCTAGCGAATGTTAGAAATTTGAAATCTAACGGTTGGATTTGGAATTATGTCCAAATCAAATTCGAAAAAGGTCGCTGTAAGTGCAGTTCGATGACCGTTGTTGGAAATCGGCTGTACGGGCCTTGATAAAATTATTAAAAATAGTAATAATTTGTGTAAAATCATAAGAAATGATTTGTGAAGATTTGGGATGAAAAACTCCATATTTGAAAAGATAAAAATAGATTTTTATCGAAATGAACTAGTTTGAACTAGAATTATAATTCTATTTATTTTTAAATAAATAAATTGAATTTGAAATGGTTTTGAAAATAACCAAAATTTCCAATGATTGCATTGGAGTGGATTTGAATCGAAATTGTCTTCGGAATATTTCGATGTTGGAATTCGTGATATTACAGGTGTTGTTATGGAAATTTGAAAGATATATATTTGTATCGTTATTTCCAATACGACATTTGTTAGTCGTAGAATTCGATATTGAATATAAGCCGATATATTTTCTATTCAGAGTCTTGTATTGAATATCGAATGTGATTTGGGTTTGTCGTGAATGGTGTCTTTACTAACACTATTCTTGAACCCAGTTGAGAAATGATTAAATCTTTTTATTTAGATTTAATGAAGTGTACCAATTAAATGATATTTAATTGGAATTGAATTGATATTGATTTTTGGGTTTATCGTGAACAGTGTTTTAAATAACACTTGTTCTTTAACCCGATAATTAATGAATGTGATTTGGGTTTGTCGTGAATGATGTCTTCACTAACACTGTTCTTGAACCCAGTTGAGAAAAGATTAAATCTTTTTATTTAGATTTAATGAAGTGTACCAATTAAATGATATTTAATTGGAATTGAATGGATATTGATTTTTGGGTTTATCGTGAACAGTGTTTTAAATAACACTTGTTCTTTAACCCGATAATTAATGGGAGGTGACTTTGGGTTTATCGTGAGCCGTGTTTTAAATGACACTGATTCTTTAACCCAGTCACAGATTAAAACTAAGTGGAGTTTTGATGAATCTTTAATTAGATTGAAAAGATCGAGAATGGAGTATCACCAGTTTTGCTCCAGGCGATAGTTAAATCTTTAATTAGATTTGAATGTGAAATTTAGAAACTAACTGGCGGTTAGCCAAGCAGAATGGTTTTCTGGATATTGATCTGATGTTGGTTTCGGCCTTCGGGGTTAATATTTGGGGAATTATTCTCTTGGTTAATTTACGGTTAGTGACTAATGAATTGGAATGAGGCGTATGTTGTGTTTGTGTAACACTTATTTAAAATATACGCGAGTTATTCGGAAAGACCGGGTTTATCCCATTCTGGATAACTGATACGACGATAAGTCGAAGATGAAGACGATGGTCGAAGACCGGAGGTCTTCACGTCGTTTGGGTGATAACTGATGATCTTGATTGGGCTGTACACCCAAGAAGATGGAAACAGTTAGTGATCGTCCAGACGTACTTGGAGATCGATGGATATGCGGGGTACTAGGTGCCTCCGGTTTCGTTCAGACCCAGAACGGACTTGTAAATGGACTGTGTGTCTGACATCGGATATCATTCTGTGTGACTGATATCGGTGGCATAGGATGGTTTGCCTGTGTGGCATGCTAAGATGCAAATGATCAAGGCTTCTGTTGAAAAGCAAAGTCTTGTGGTGATGATCAAAGCACGGCCTTTGTGGCGTAGCTTTGTGTAACGTTTACCTCGCGTGTTTCACACCCGGTATGAACCAAAAACGGGAGACGGACATCAGGGAGGACTTGCGTTTCTTTCTAGCTAAAAAGTGGCGTCAGTGGTTTTACACGCCCTGACGAGTTTGACTTATGTGGTTGTTGCTGTTGCGAGGCGCCTCGGATTGATCGGTCGTTCTCGAACCGATGGAGTCATTTAGTTGGCTCGTTTACGCCCCAAAGGGCGGAGAGACGTATTGTTCAGGCATAATAATCCACTCCGTGTGGACCGGCCCTGACGATCCAAGGCCCACCTGAGTCTGGGACCTGAGACATGGGCTAGATTGTCTCGAATCGGTTGAGGATCTTGCCCCTAGCCTCGGTTCATAGATGGAAACCCAATTTCCAAATACGTGATATTTGCGGTTTTATTTGTAAACCTATATATGGCGACATGATATATGGTACCCATGCCGCCTATGATTGATACTTATGATTTGAAGTTGTTTTATACACTACGCACTTATAATAGTATCAAATGATTTGTTTTAAACGTATCAAGCATTCTTTGGCTGTTATAAGGGAAAACCCTATCCCCCGGCTTGCGTTTGCATTGTGTGATAGGACCTGGGTCTTATAACAGCTTCATTTTTCTTTATTTAGCATTGCGCTGTTTGTTTTATGCACTGGTATTCTTGGGAGGAAACCCGTTCCGTGTTATACGGCGTGGTCCCTTGATTTACCTAGCTTTGAAAATAAAGATTTATAACTGTTTTAGTTCTCACACCAGTCACATGACTGACCTGGAGTTTATTGTTTTAACCTAAACTCTGGGTGCCCTTATTTTGACACGGGCAGCTAGTAGTTTTGGTTTTGCAGATTTATATTCACAGGATCCTGGTTTACAGCTGGAACGATATCCGGAAAGCTTTGTATCCGTATATCTCATTCTAGTTGTGTATTGTATTATTTTTCCGCTGCGATGTATTTAAATGTAATTTAAATCCCTGATATTTCTGTGTAATATTTATTCATACTCTGTATATTCTTGTAATCTGAGGCACTGTTGTAATATATAGTGAAATGTTCTTCTGTTTGCGTTCTGTTGTGGCTTGTTCTCGAACTATCCGCCGCTTTCCTTTACGGGGAAGTTACGGGTTTTCACAGTTGGTATCAGAGCTTTGGTTTACAAAGCTCAGAGAACCAGACACATTAGAACCATACGAAAGAATTCATCAGATATTGGATTAGTAATATCCAATGGAATGACTCGTTAGAGATGGGATCAGTAGTATCCTAGAACGAGTGTGAAGAGTATATTTTTGAAAATGAAAACAAATTTTGTTTTGAAAATTTAAATCAATTATTCGTATTTGATTATCTATATATTGAGTTGGACAGTCCAGTATATAAAGATTTTGCTTATACGTCTGATCCACGTGTATTTGAAATTTTAATATACTGGATAGATATAGAATTACACTATAGTCGCCCGGGGATGATGTTGATAATGACCATGGCATCATCAATAATTATGTTCGTGTTTCGAAGGTGTGATTTCTATATATTTCCTATTGACTGGTGTGAGAACCAAAATTAGATAGGGCTTATTGTTGTGATTTGGCATCAAAAATGTGATTTTTGACTATATATCAAAATTATGAATTTGAAACTCTAATTCACTAATTGATTGATGTTTGTGTTGTATGTTTATTTGTTTGATAATCTTTAGCCATTTAGCCTAATTAAATCAAATATTGAACTGTATTGAAGATTGGTCGCATTTGCTTGCATATACTTGCACTTACATTGAACAGGTCATAGCAAGGAGGCTAGAGCAGAGAATAAAATTTGTTTGCCCGACAAATAGGTACATGTTTACTACATAATTTACTGTTTTGTTTGGGTGACGATGATTTTATGAGCCTATTGGCTAGCCGCTTGGCTTTTTCTTTTTCTTTTTGAGATCTGAAGGACCGGGGAAGCTATTTGAAATTCCCCGATGCTCCCGGTGCTGGGGAGGTTATGGCGAAATTTTTCGAAAATTTAGGGTGTTAGCCAAATTTTTGAAGTTTTGAAAATTCTCAGAAACTGAAAAGTTAGAGAATGGAAGCCTGATCGAACGTAGGGCTGAATAATCAAACCACTTTCGACTTTGTTCCTTTTCGGGGACGAAAAGTTTTAAGTGGGGGAGATTGTAACAACCCGAAAATCTGGGCCAGTTTAAAATTTTTATTTTGGCAATTATAGCGAGTTTTGATTATTTAAAATGAATTATTTTAAATAATATCGACGAGAAATTGTTTTTGAATATAATTCGAACGTATATATTACACGCGTCGTCGTTAGAATATAAATATTTATATATAATTATAAATAGAATTAAAAATGGCGCGGTAGTTCGATAATTCGATTTCAAACTTCAATTGAATGTACCGGGTGCAAAACAATCCGGATTTTTGTGAAACCAAAAACATTAGGATCTAATTGATGATATCTTTCCAACGAAGTTGAGAAACGGAGATTTCACTTTATAAATGATGAGATATGTCCAGTTGTAAATTAGAAATAGTCGCTGTGGAATTTATATATATTTTAATATAATATATAGCCCTTAAAAATAGCCATTTTGCAAACGACCTCGGATTTCGACGAAACCAGTTTTGTTGGGTCCGGGATGTAAAGTTATTGCTAGGTTTCAAATTTCATAATTTTTCGAATCAATATGTGAGCGTGGCAAAAGAAAACGCGTTTGACCAGTTTCAGTTGATTTTAATCGACTGGAAATTGGCCATTTTTCTAACGGTCTCAGAATTCGACGAAACTAGTTTTGTTAGGACCGTATCGTCAATATGAAGCTAGAAAATATTTTTCGAGAATTTTTAGAGTTAGTGTGTGGCCCCGGTAATTTGAAATGTACGTTTAAAATTCAATAAAGTGATTTAAATGTAAATTCAAAGAAAACTGATTCAAACAGTCGAATTGGCCTGCGTGGCATATCTCATTGTGTTCGGAATGGGGGTGAAACGCTATGGGCGACAGGCAGTGGGCCTCGTTTAGAGGACGTGTGTAAAAGTCAACTTTTTAGATAATAAAATAATTAAATAAAATAAAAAAAAAAAAAAACTTTTCTTTCCCCCCCCCCCCCCCCCCGTTAACCCGCTCTGGCCCCCCCCCCCCGTCCAAATTCAATCGACAGAAATCAGATAAATAAAAAAAAAAAAAAAGAGAAAAAGAGGGCGTCGCTCCTCCCTCCCCATCGACGCCCCACCGTCAGGCGCCACCACCTCCTCCCAAGACCGCGCCCCTCTACAGTCCCGCCCCCTCCTCCGATTCGAAATCCCCTACCCTCGATTTGAAACCCTAATCCCCTGAATCCGACACAACCGGAACAACACCCGCCTCCCTGCGTGCTCCGCCAGACCTCGTCGACCCCCCCCCCCCCTCTGATGACCGACGCAGGAAGAAACCCCCCCCCCCCTCGGTTAACTGTAAGTTTTTTTATACGATATTTTTTAATTCGTTTTTTTTTTTATATATAATTATTGTTAGTTATTCTGAACTGATTTTATTTTTGTTAAAAACTGATTTTTATTATGTTAAAATACTGATTTTAGTTATGTTAAAATACTGATTTTAATTATAGTAAGAAACTGATTTAGGTTAAAAAAAAAAGAAAAATATAAAAACTTTGCTAAGACAAAATATATATATACCTTGTTTAGGAAAATATATTTTGTTTAGAAATATAAAAATGTACATTGTTTTAAATTAAATTTAGCATTGGGTTTTTATAATGAGGTAGAAATAAAAATTCGATTTTTATATATTGAACTTTGAACTAAAAATTCGATTTTTATATATTGAACTTTGAACTAAAAATTCGATTTTTATATATTGAACTTTGAACTAAAAATTCGATTTTTATATATTGAACTTTGAAATAAAAATTCGATTTTTATATATTGAACTTTGAAATAAAAATTCGATTTTTATAAAGGTGAAATCTTTAAATTAGAAAAGGCGAAATATTTGAAAAGGCGAGATCTTTATATAGAAAATAGCGAAGTAAAAATATGATTTTTATAAATATTGAATAGAAGTAAAAATTCAATTTTTATATATATAGTGACTACGGGCAACGAAGATGGCGATGGTGCGATAGCGATGAAGATTTCTATCAATGAAGTGCCGTGGAGCTAGGATAGCTATATGTGAGAATTTCTCACCTTTCAATTTTATTTCTAGTTATATATATATATATACTAGGATGCAGACGGTGCTTATTAGAAGCACCCGACACCCGTCCACAGACCATGGACTTGTTTGATTGGTTGTGTAGTTGGTTAGATTATTTGATTGAAATTAAATTGTTTGGTGAGATGAATGAGTTTGATTGATATGTGAATGGCGTGGGCCTTCACTAGACCGGGGATAAGGCTAGGCCTCGTCCCGTTTCTAGTATCGTGCCGTTATGCCGCCGAAATTTTCTAAAACATGTTAGAAAAATAAAAATATCATTTTATTGAATAAATGAATTGAATAGAAATTCATAGGTTGAAATAAAATGTTTTATCGTTAAAAATATAATTTTTTAACGTGAATATGAAAATAGTGAAGTGAATAAATAAATATTCATTTACAAACCAGATGGTTTGTTTATGTACACTTATTTGAATGATATTGATTGGGTCGATAAATTTCACACATCGCCCAACTGCACAAATAAAATCTGTGTTTGATTGTTTGAAACCCCACACGGGTGTTAGGATGGAATATGCAGTTCACTCATCCTGATTGATTAAATATGTCGATCGATTGATTGACAGGCTGTTATAAGCGTTGAATATCTGTATTTGATGCTTATGCAGTGTAGTGCACTTTGGTTGATGGTTGATTATTTTTCAATGCTATGATATACATGTGTTGTATGAAAATCCATATAATTAACTTTATATGGTAATTGATTGGGCCTCATTCCAATTTGAAAAATAAAGAATATTATAAAATAAAAGTTCATGTGTTGACAGTACTCATTCATTGAGATTGGTCATGTGTTGAACGAAATATTTTGATAATAACAACTATTTTGAAAAAGAAATATTTAAAATAGAATATTTGAAAATAGAAATTTATGAAGCCGTGTATGGACGCCATTTTGACGTGAACGATATTTATAATGAATTGAAAACGATTTCGAAATGAATTGAATTGAAAACGATTTCGAAATGAATTGAATTGAAAACGATTTCGAAATGAATTGAATTGAAAACGATTTCGAAATGAATTGAATTGAAAACGATTTCGAAATGAATTGAATTGAAAACGATTTCGAAATGAATTGAATTGAAAACGATTTCGAAATGAATTGAATTGAAAACGAATTCAAATGGAATTGAAAGCGAATTGAAATGAATTCAAATTGAATTGAAATTCGAATTGAATAGAAATGAATTTTGAAACGAATTTATAAAGAAAAATTCAATTTTGCTTTGAATTGAAATGGAAGTTGAAATAGGTTTTGAAACGATTTTAAAACTATTTATATAATTCGTTTTAAATGGAAATCGACGAAATATATATTATATATATTTTATATATAATATAATGGCCTGAATAGAACGCGCCGCGCCGCGGCAGTTCGCGAATTTCGACCATTTATTTCAAACGGACATTACGGGAGATCCGTCCGTCGGATTCTCCTAAAACCGGAACCGTTGGGTTCGTATCGAAAAGAGCTTTCTAGCGAATGTTAGAAATTTGAAATCTAACGGTTGGATTTGGAATTATGTCCAAATCAAATTCGAAAAAGGTCGCTGTAAGTGCAGTTCGATGACCGTTGTTGGAAATCGGCTGTACGGGCCTTGATAAAATTATTAAAAATAGTAATAATTTGTGTAAAATCATAAGAAATGATTTGTGAAGATTTGGGATGAAAAACTCCATATTTGAAAAGATAAAAATAGATTTTTATCGAAATGAACTAGTTTGAACTAGAATTATAATTCTATTTATTTTTAAATAAATAAATTGAATTTGAAATGGTTTTGAAAATAACCAAAATTTCCAATGATTGCATTGGAGTGGATTTGAATCGAAATTGTCTTCGGAATATTTCGATGTTGGAATTCGTGATATTACAGGTGTTGTTATGGAAATTTGAAAGATATATATTTGTATCGTTATTTCCAATACGACATTTGTTAGTCGTAGAATTCGATATTGAATATAAGCCGATATATTTTCTATTCAGAGTCTTGTATTGAATATCGAATGTGATTTGGGTTTGTCGTGAATGGTGTCTTTACTAACACTATTCTTGAACCCAGTTGAGAAATGATTAAATCTTTTTATTTAGATTTAATGAAGTGTACCAATTAAATGATATTTAATTGGAATTGAATTGATATTGATTTTTGGGTTTATCGTGAACAGTGTTTTAAATAACACTTGTTCTTTAACCCGATAATTAATGAATGTGATTTGGGTTTGTCGTGAATGATGTCTTCACTAACACTGTTCTTGAACCCAGTTGAGAAAAGATTAAATCTTTTTATTTAGATTTAATGAAGTGTACCAATTAAATGATATTTAATTGGAATTGAATGGATATTGATTTTTGGGTTTATCGTGAACAGTGTTTTAAATAACACTTGTTCTTTAACCCGATAATTAATGGGAGGTGACTTTGGGTTTATCGTGAGCCGTGTTTTAAATGACACTGATTCTTTAACCCAGTCACAGATTAAAACTAAGTGGAGTTTTGATGAATCTTTAATTAGATTGAAAAGATCGAGAATGGAGTATCACCAGTTTTGCTCCAGGCGATAGTTAAATCTTTAATTAGATTTGAATGTGAAATTTAGAAACTAACTGGCGGTTAGCCAAGCAGAATGGTTTTCTGGATATTGATCTGATGTTGGTTTCGGCCTTCGGGGTTAATATTTGGGGAATTATTCTCTTGGTTAATTTACGGTTAGTGACTAATGAATTGGAATGAGGCGTATGTTGTGTTTGTGTAACACTTATTTAAAATATACGCGAGTTATTCGGAAAGACCGGGTTTATCCCATTCTGGATAACTGATACGACGATAAGTCGAAGATGAAGACGATGGTCGAAGACCGGAGGTCTTCACGTCGTTTGGGTGATAACTGATGATCTTGATTGGGCTGTACACCCAAGAAGATGGAAACAGTTAGTGATCGTCCAGACGTACTTGGAGATCGATGGATATGCGGGGTACTAGGTGCCTCCGGTTTCGTTCAGACCCAGAACGGACTTGTAAATGGACTGTGTGTCTGACATCGGATATCATTCTGTGTGACTGATATCGGTGGCATAGGATGGTTTGCCTGTGTGGCATGCTAAGATGCAAATGATCAAGGCTTCTGTTGAAAAGCAAAGTCTTGTGGTGATGATCAAAGCACGGCCTTTGTGGCGTAGCTTTGTGTAACGTTTACCTCGCGTGTTTCACACCCGGTATGAACCAAAAACGGGAGACGGACATCAGGGAGGACTTGCGTTTCTTTCTAGCTAAAAAGTGGCGTCAGTGGTTTTACACGCCCTGACGAGTTTGACTTATGTGGTTGTTGCTGTTGCGAGGCGCCTCGGATTGATCGGTCGTTCTCGAACCGATGGAGTCATTTAGTTGGCTCGTTTACGCCCCAAAGGGCGGAGAGACGTATTGTTCAGGCATAATAATCCACTCCGTGTGGACCGGCCCTGACGATCCAAGGCCCACCTGAGTCTGGGACCTGAGACATGGGCTAGATTGTCTCGAATCGGTTGAGGATCTTGCCCCTAGCCTCGGTTCATAGATGGAAACCCAATTTCCAAATACGTGATATTTGCGGTTTTATTTGTAAACCTATATATGGCGACATGATATATGGTACCCATGCCGCCTATGATTGATACTTATGATTTGAAGTTGTTTTATACACTACGCACTTATAATAGTATCAAATGATTTGTTTTAAACGTATCAAGCATTCTTTGGCTGTTATAAGGGAAAACCCTATCCCCCGGCTTGCGTTTGCATTGTGTGATAGGACCTGGGTCTTATAACAGCTTCATTTTTCTTTATTTAGCATTGCGCTGTTTGTTTTATGCACTGGTATTCTTGGGAGGAAACCCGTTCCGTGTTATACGGCGTGGTCCCTTGATTTACCTAGCTTTGAAAATAAAGATTTATAACTGTTTTAGTTCTCACACCAGTCACATGACTGACCTGGAGTTTATTGTTTTAACCTAAACTCTGGGTGCCCTTATTTTGACACGGGCAGCTAGTAGTTTTGGTTTTGCAGATTTATATTCACAGGATCCTGGTTTACAGCTGGAACGATATCCGGAAAGCTTTGTATCCGTATATCTCATTCTAGTTGTGTATTGTATTATTTTTCCGCTGCGATGTATTTAAATGTAATTTAAATCCCTGATATTTCTGTGTAATATTTATTCATACTCTGTATATTCTTGTAATCTGAGGCACTGTTGTAATATATAGTGAAATGTTCTTCTGTTTGCGTTCTGTTGTGGCTTGTTCTCGAACTATCCGCCGCTTTCCTTTACGGGGAAGTTACGGGTTTTCACATTTCAACATAGAGGATACGGAAGATACTATGGGTATTATATATATGTGTGTGTCTGTGTGTGTGTAGCGCATTGTGTATTGTTTATTAGGTTAACTCTACTGAGGAGTAGATGTGTGCGATTTATGGGTAAAACTGAGAACCAAGCAGCATTAATAATCTAATAACAAAGACGGTAATAGGATGGTATATGTAGTGGTGTGTATAGAAAGATATAATTTACCATTCACCAAAATATTAGTTCGGACCCCCTCCTCATAACAACCCGCAAATTAGATAGAAGACAAAGGTTGTTCAGCTTAAAGACTGTTTCCTTGAAAGTGCTTATATCTTGGTGAGTGCCTATTTCTGATTATGTTTTAGATTATCTTCCTCTATGAGTAAGTGTATATTTATGCATCTCTCTCATATATATATATATATATATATATATATATATATATATATTAGATGACATACACACAAGCTGCTCATTCCCCCGTGGACTTCGGTTTTAACTTTTTACAAAAAAAAGGCCCATTGGGGTATAGGTTGTAACAAGCTATGTCCGAAGTAGCTCGAGAGTTTATGTCATAAGGTAGGATTCTGATTCGTACAAACTATAAATAGAAATGGGCATGGAGGGCGATTGTGTTTCTCATATCAAAAAGCGTAGCACGTCGGATTCTAAGGATGCATGGTGGTGTAGGGAAGATCACGATTGTGGATTTTGGCACCTTCAATGCAGTAGGATGAAAACATTTCAAGCGTGTCGGGCTTTGAGTTGTTTGCTCAGGGTGAAAGCCCGTGTGTAGAGGAATTATTTAGGGTAAACGTGGGATGGTTTTATCAATAATGGAAGGAGTTTATGGTGTAGAAATGCATGCTTCATGTGCATGTTAGCTGGGTAAGGGGAAGTTGTTGAGTGTGTTATGTTAAGGAAATTTTTGGTTAATTAAAGTATTAATACTAATTCAGTTGATTAAAATTCTTACAAATTGAATTTCCTGCTCATACTAGGTCGGATTTGGGCGTCATCAAGCGATGCGATTAAATTCATTGATTTTGTGCAAATTGAATTTTGAGCTAAAATGAAGCGTTCCATCTCCATTCGAACCAGAACTCCTCAGTGATAACTAGAATATTAGCAAATTAAACTAACTTTTTTGCTTAACCAGATAATATATGGTTAGAAACTATTTATGGTTTGCTTATGTGTTCGTTGACTAATTTGTCTGGATTTAATTTTTCCATTTTAAAAACGAATGAGCTAAATAACCATTTTGTTTCAAATGAAAAAATAAAAAGGAAATCAATATGTATAACAAATTAGGTTACAATGGAATACTTTGAAACACATACACTTATGGGTAATTTACAAGAAAATTTATTTATCTATTCATATTTATATGTTGCCTTTATATTATTTATTCATTTTCATTTGCTACATTATATTATCCACTCAAATGCATGTGCTACTTTAATTTATTTGTTCTTATTCATTTAGCTCTTGTATTTATTTACTTTTATTATATGCTACTTATACCTTTTTTACAAAATAGAAATATCATACCAAAAAGGAGAAAAAACATCTTTCTTCGATGGCACACAAAAGGCAGACTAACATGATGCAAAGAGCTAAACAACAAACATAACAACAAACACAAACAAACAAGACTACGAAAAAGGACAACCACACAATAAAAAACCCGACCACAGCAACATAACAAACAAAGGCCCTATCTTTAAAGCAAACATCCGAAAACAACCACAAAATGGCACTACTTCCAATCACAACAAAGCAGATCCCACTACGCTAAACCACCAATCAAAGGACAACCAATCAAATAGTCCTGCAACTGAGACAAATCAAGCGCACTTCTAATCCGCAAGGAAAGGTCACGATCTGAAAAATCTCACCCATTTCGGAGACAATATCATCCTCATGAATCCTAACCAATACCAACCACTTACAACACCTAGGAAAAAACCAAAAATACTCAATCCACACCTGCTCTAGGACTCACTCCTCAAGTGATACAAAAAGAATTAGCTAATTCTTGCAAAGCCAAATTGAGGTATCCTGTAACCTTGAAAAGACAAATGAACATTGTCTGAATCACGATGAATGGTCAAACTTGAAGCCATAAGGGAATCATCAAAGACCTCCTTTTTTTCAAGAACACCAAAGGTGCCAGATGATAAGACAAGGTAATACCCTAAACAGGATAGACCGAAGATCCTATCTGTGCCCCCTTTCTCATCAGTAACGAATAATTCCAAGCATAATAATGGGAAACCAATGAAGCGTAGCCAAGATTCCAAAATGAGACCATACCGCAATAGCACACTAGCTATCTCAAAATATGCACTTGATCGACTCCAAAGAGCCAGAGCGACAACACCTGCAACGAAAAACAAGGGTGACGGCTATTCTCATAAGGTTAGCATCCAAAGGGATCCCCTCGTGGAGAACCTTCCACATAAAAACAAAAATCTTTGACAGGATGCGTCAGTCCCAAATGAAAGCGAAATCAGGGTTTCTTGTTGTCAGAATCCAAGTAGAATTCCAAGTCACACGCAAGGAAAATGGGGCGCTATCCAGCCAAAGCCATGGCCATGACTATCCAAAAAAGATTTGATCGATTACTTATGTTTCCAGTCTCACTTACGTAAGACAAGGTCCCTGTAAAATAGGTAGGAACAAGGCGTTAATACTTAGCATGATGGAACGACACCTGCAAGGAGTCATTAGCCTAGAACCAAACCTAAAGCTTATAAGCGTAAGCTTTTTACACATGTCTTGTGGATCATGCAAACAAAGCTGCCTCGTACCTAGGATGACAAACAATTTCGTAGGAAATCTGATGACGTCTTCTAGAATCATCTATGCTCCCCAAAAAAGAAGCCAACAAGCAGTAAAAATTAAAGAAGGACGATATGGGTGTCATAGTCGTGAAGACATGCAACCCGATCGAATCGAGCACCGACTTGATGGGGACCAACCTACCAACCTGAGATAAGAGGGTAGAATTCCATCTCGATACCTTTCCCCTTGCCTTCTCAGTGAGGGGAGGGGGTCAAATAGTGCATTGAGCTTCCATCCTTGATAGAGAACAACATCAAGATAAGTAAGAGGAAGAAAGACAACCCGATAACTGAGAAGGCCTCCAACCAGGCGACCTTCAAATTTTCCATGGATCTAGGTTGAAAAAAACAACTTTTCAAAGAGCTAATCAACTGCACCGAGAATCATTCGTATAGATGGAGAAATGAAAGGAGGAGATGAACAAAGAGTTTAAGATCATTTGAGAATATAATGATGTCATTGACGTAGGACAGAGAAGAAATCAGCAGGCATCCACTCGGGATGCCAAATCATTGAATCAGACGATCATGAGAGAGTATTCCATAGACAAGATCCTCAACGGCGATAATAAATAGAGAAGAGGAAAGGGGATCTCCTTGCCTCAATCCTCTACAAGACAGAGAAAACCCTTAATCGCTTTGTCGATGAGAACAGAAAATTTATAGTTAGAAATGACTTTCCAAATAAGTCAATAAAAGGCTCCCGAAACCCAAAAGATTGAAAACCTAAATGATGAAAAACCAAGACATGCAGCCATAAGCCTTAACCATATCAACCTTGATGACTACATTAGCATCACGGATCTTAAGATCGATTTGGGAGATTACCACTTGAGCTAGGAGGATGTTTTCTTTGATTAGGAAGCCTTTGATAAAGAAACCCTACAAAGATAAAATTATACAATCTAGGATTGGCGCGAGACATGAATATAGAATCTTGGAAATGACTTTGTTCGAAAAGTTATAGAGACTAGTCAGTCTAGAGTTGGAGCAAGGGAAAGCGCTCTCAGTCTTAGCAATGGGAACAAGATTGGCAGGCGTCCAACTCTTTGGAAGTGTTCCGCCGAAGAAAAAGAATTGTATCACCAAAGAAAAATCAACATGAATGACCTCCCAAGCACCACGATAGAAGATGCCTTTAAAACCATCTGGACCATTCGCACTGCCTTTGCTTCGGTCAAAAACATAAGCTTGGATCTCTGCTAGAGAGGGAGGACAACAAAGATAAGGACCTCCGACAAAAGGACAAGATAGGAGATACTGGAATAATAAAAGGATCGGAATTGTCTAGTGAAGGAGGCTGCAGGAAATCAAAAAAATGGGAAACGATGGTCTCAACAGCCTCAACTAGAGTTAACATTGTAGTAAGGTCAGGACGAACGACTTGACAGACAAAAAGTTATTTTTCTTCTTCCTAATAGTAGAATGAAAGAATTTTCAGTTAGATTCACCATTGTTAACCCATTTGATTCTAACTTTTTGATGAATAAAATCATTCATAGTCTTAAGTTTAGCATTAAAAGGGATCTGAGAAAGGAACCAAACTGCCTTGTTTGGAGATGAAGTATCGGCATCGTACAAGGCCTCAACTAGGATGAGGACTTCTTTTATCGTTTAACCTAGTCAAAGATATTATTTAGCACTTGAATGTTCAAGAGCTTGAGATAAATTTTAAGGTGCTTGAATTTAGAATAAAAAGCCGTAATAGGATTGCCTATCGCGGAGGAAGCCCATAAATCATTCATTGTGGCCATAAAAGAATAATGAGATGTTGACATAGTTCGTAAATGGGATAAAGTAGGCCTTGAAGACAAATAAGGGATGCACATCAAAAACAACGGGGCATGGTCCTAATTAGTGAGATAAAGATGTTCAATCGAGAACAAGAAAGAAAGCCATAACCCTCCTCAGACCCGAACACTCTACCAAGGTAAGATAGGATCTTATGAGGTTCTTTTTGGTTATTACACCAAGTAAAAGTAGAGCTAACAAAAGAGATTTCCGGAAAACCTAATTCGATGATGAAGGAGCTGAAATCTTCCACGGAAGCGCGCTTGATAGAGGATCCTTCGCGTTTCTCAGTTGCACGAGACATGACGTTAAAATATCCCCTAACACGGATGTAGTAATACCAAATGTTGAAAGATAAATAATACCGTGCCACAAACATAGGCGCTCCACAAAGTCACATCTAGCGTAGATTGCTGGAAAAAGAAAAGGAGAAGGGACAGATCTGGTAGAACACTCTACCGAAAGAAGTTGAAGAGAGTAAAAAAAAAGGGCGCATAGCCACATTTTTTGCCTAAAGAATCCAAATCTTGTTGGAGACATTAAAAACACCTCTTCCAAAATTGAGATGAAGTACGGTATGAGAAAGCACTTCCGTCCCCATGTAAGGTTCCAGAAGCCCCACTATTAAAATAAAATGTTTCTTGATGATGCGCTTGCGATGCGATAAAGAGGCTCTGTTCCTAACACCCATGATGTTCCAGAATAAATAGTTCACCAAAACAGTATAACAGAATGAGGAGAAGCAAAAGATAAAAAATAAAAAGAAAGCTCACAGGAAACAAGATCAGATCAGATAGAGGGTGCGATAGTAGTCCTAACTATCTGCTCTACTGTAGATAGAGATCTAGTGTGAATGGTGCGAGAAGCACGGGGCTGAAGCAGAGATCTTCTGCGAGAAGATCCAAAAATAGGACTGCAACAGTCACTAACGAATCTAGACATCAAGAAGAAATAGATCGTGCTTTTATCCTAGAAGAGACATCGTTCTCTAGCAAACAAGAATAGGAATTCCTAGAAAGACGATCCAAATGATCATTAATTACCCTAATCTCATCCAAGATAAGAAGCGGCAACGAGTGAGAAAAAGGAGGAGGGTAGAGAGAGAAAATATGTCGATACATCAAAATCTAACGTTGCATCTTGCTGTGAGGATTCCACTTTCACAGAACTATCATCAAGTTGACAATCTTGCACGGGAGTGGAAGTCCACCAACCAGGTAGGCCCAAAGATCGGGGGAGGCGACCTACTCCACAGACCATCGACACAAACAACAACCTACTAGGAAGCACCGCTATGGAGAATGACATATAGAATACATTAGTAATGTGATCTATGCACTCTGTCCAGTAGTCGAAGAAAGGAAGAAGAAGAAAGATGAAGAAAGGTCGAGAAACGCTGGAAAGGAAAGAAAAGAGGGTGGACCGATCAAATGAATGATTAGTCCCTATCCGCTGCACAACAAACAGAATCATTTAGCAAATGAATTGACAAAGCTAGATAATAAAAGGAACAAGAAACAAAGCAGAGGCTCCAACGACCAGCAGCAAACACCACTATTACATTGCTTGGAATACGGTGCCTAAGAATCGAGGAAATCGATGCGCCGGACGCAGCCCAAAAAGCCCAATAGAAAAGTAAAAAATCAAGTGACCAACCAAATCCAATAAAGCCACACAAACCATGGAAGAATAAAGCCCAGTATAAACCAAAATGACCACAATAATAGGCAAAAACCAGGAACCAGCCAATAGTTTACAAAACTAACAGCCCAATAACCTGAAAACCACATTCATACTGAAAAAAGACCAATACATAATGTTAGTGCACCGGCACAAGGAATGCAACCATCGGAAACATAGGGTTCAAAACCCCAACAATAGAAAAACCGACTTGGCAAACCCCATCAAACCAAAAAAATACCCCATTGAACCCCACATAAGAAATATCCAAAAATACTAACCACCCGAGTCGAGAGACATGATGAATGCCTACACTACCACAAAAGGTGCCAACATTCAACATGTCAAGACAAAAATTAACACAAGGCAAAGAAACAAAGACCATGGCAGCCACCACAAAAGCAACCGACCTGCGTAGCGATGGCCATAATTAGCAAGGTATAGGAGCTCGCCACTGCCATCATCAATGATGTAGTTAAAATGGTAGCTTCCACCAGCACAAAAACCAAAACATACCTTAGCAACCATATCTTGTAAATGAATTTTACAAGACTTCGAGAGCAATGCAACACCTTCCATGCCACACACCAACTATGTTGGCAGCAGTGCATCACGCAAGACATTTGCTTGGACAGTGAGAAGATGAGTAGCAGCCTTCACCCCTGAAGTTGCCTTCCTTTTATTTTCACGCCATGCTTTATATTCAAAACAAGGCTTCTAGAGACTGAGTCCCTCGAGCCCTCACTATCATCAACAAAGTGTGTTTTTGATAGAACCACGAATGAGTTGGAAGTGATCCCTAGGGGAGCCGAAAGAGAAATACCCTACGTAACACTGTTGTTGCATATTTTAATGCCCACCACTACAACACCATTAACCACTTGTGACTGAGTCACCAGATAAGAATCAAAGACACCACCTTCATGAGGCTCGATGCTAGTCGCAGACAACAAGGCAATGGTCAAAGCAACCATGAGAAATTCCATAAAGACAATGGAAAGACAACCCCTTACGGTGCCGCCTGTCGCATCCCCCACCAACCTGACCACTCAGTCTACCATACACCAACTACAATTTTATTGTAGCCTACCCAGGTTTGGGCAAAGAGGAATCTAAATCCAGTAGCCAATGCACAGATTTGGGAAGGCATGAGATGCCAAAATTCTACTAAACCCTAGGAGCCACAAAAGAGGAGGCAAGAGGAGCAACTCGTCGAGCCAAAAAGTCGAGATTAGGGCATTGTTGAAAAAGACCACTCTTCCAATAAAGATCTGCCTCACCACTGGTACCAAAAGAAGCCAAGCGATAATAAAACATGAGGGAGACCATCATAAATTGCTCTAACACCAAATAGTACCGCTGTAAAAACAGCCAGTTTAAATTGGTTTTAGATTTACAAAAAATGACCATCGAGTAAGAATCAGATAAACCCAACAAGACCGAAAAGGAATCCAAATCCAAGATTGCCTCGACAACTAAATCTAGATCCAGTCGCTTTTCCACGAACGAGGGGAGAGCAACGATGCCCAGAATTGGGGATGAAGCTGTCATAGGCTCATGAGCAAAGAGCTAGGGCTATGAAAGAAAAACTGGAAGTAGACAAAGGGGATAATAAGAGAACTGAAGCAAAGGAATTAAGGGGAAAAAGCAAAAAAAATTAGGAGGGAGCGACGTCAGCATTTTTTAGATCGTTGTTTTTTAAAAGTTTAATTGGCAGTTGAATTAGTTTGATGTTGTTTCAATTTTTATCAATAATCGTGACATCATGTTTAACTTGACCTTAAATTTTCAGAATATTAATTTGAATTAAATTATCATTTTAAATGATGGTACTGAAAAATTCATTCATTGTTTTAATTAACAAAAATAGGATTTAATTATTCATTTAAATGATAACTGAATTTTATTATTTTAGAAAAATGAAATTTGGATTTGAAGGATCACTTTGATTAATGATTTTTGATTTAATTAATCATTTTTATTAATAATTATGAATTTAGTTAATCATTTTAGTCAATAATGTTAAAATTGAATTTATCATTCCAAATTAGTTATTGTAGATATTAATTATATCACTTTATTTTGAAGATGTCCGAATTTTTTTTTACACATTTCAACTTATTTGACTTGAACATAATTAATATTTTCATTTTAATGGGATAATGCAAATGGAATGATTAATTACAAATAATTACAAATAACTAAAAACAATTCATATGAACTAAAAAATGATTTTAAACTTAACAAATTAATTTAATAAAAGAGTATCTGTATATTATCATTTGGGATGATTAATGATGATTTAAATTTATGAAGTTACTTAAGTGGATTTATTATCCTCTTAGGTAATAAATATTGGTTTTAAATTCATAAAAAAAAACTAATATATAAATGATAAGATATTTTAAAATGGAATATTATCAATCAAACCTAAGTCTATGTTGTTTAGAGTTTAATAGTAGAAAATGATTTAATGGATTTTTATGGATTTTTTTCCTTTGTTCCCATACACTCAATATTAAAATTTGCATTTTTAAAAGAATATTTCAAAAAAATATTTTTAAAATGTGAAAATCAAGCGCGAATCAAATGCTTAACCAGTTTGACTTATTTATTGGTGGTAAGTATATTCGATTAAATTCGTATACGCACACCACTTTGTTATTCATGTTAGTTGAATTATCAACTTTGACTCTGCTACCTTACTTATATTTCATCGCTCTAAGACAATGTGTTGCTCCTGTGATTTTTGATACCATTTTAGAAAATGACTAAAACCAAATAGAAGGTTTAAAGAGGGTGCACTTTCCTTATCATTGTTGTGCTTCATAACTCTAAGATGAAATTTCTCTCGTTTTGTGCTTTGGATTCCAATACCGAAAAAATAAAATCTAAGCATGAGTGGGAGCCAGGTCATGTGGGTTACACCCATTAGGATATATTCACATATGTGGGTCACTCATTTTGTTTAGCATGCATACATTATTGTGAGTATATTCAAATTTCCATAGTGGTGGGTCCAATTTGGAAGTTATTAAGAGCGATGCATGTGTTCTATATATTTTATCTAGAGGTACATTTTTATGGAAGGGGGAGCACCATCCTAGTAATGTTGGGTAAAGACATTCGTCATGTTCCAATTCGAAACTTAGATCAAATCCATTCTTGTGTTTTGTAAATTTAAGATGATTTGTTGTTCTTAAAAGTATTGATATCCTTTGTCATAATTTGTTGAATCAAAATAGCACGTGAAAGCCATGTCATGTTGGATTATTCTCGTTAAGGTATCCTCACATCTACTTTATATTGGATCTAGTTGTATGTGTAAGGGGAACGTCATATGTACGAAAATTCTTCTTCCTTGTTGAATTCAAATCTTTGAATCAGTTTTTTAAATTGCATCGAGAAATGCCTTATGTTTGATTATTCTATCCATCCTTGAAGTCTAAAACTTATATCATTTCTTTCCTATTATATCGTTGTTCTTTGTTATGTCCATAATTATATATGGAAGTTATTCTCATGAGATAAAATCCCATTCCACATTAGCGGCATGGTCTCGTAAAATTATTATATGCCTCACTTTACTCGAGTTTTCTCACGTTGGTTTTCCGGAATGTCCCCTGTGTTATTTGATTATAATGTTCAGATCAGATCGGTCAATTTTCCAGATTGTCAATGGTGAGTCATGAAGCTTATGGAGCAGAGCTAGGTATATGTTTACCAACCATAGTATTTTATTTCCGGTTATATTTTATATACCTATTAGCAAATGTATGGTTAGAAATTTGTAATTGTCTAGTTGTTAGGATTTGCTTAAACTCTGGTGCTCTTTATAACTTTGAGTGACAATTCATCTATCTTTATTATTATTAAATTTTATTGTTTCCACAATGAGATTTTATTTCTTTTATTCTCTTGCATTTTCTTTTCTTTTTACCCTAAGAGTCTATTATTTCGAGATTGAATGTTTGACATCTGAACCGTAGATGTATTTAGTGCCAACTTTCAATGGTCAAAGAATGGGTCGTTACAATCCTGTATATAATCTATTTGAACTAGAATTTCCATATGGTTTTAAATCAGATGTTTTGTGCATAAACATGTTTGCTTGAAGGATTCACTTTGACATTGATCGATAAACCAAAAAAAAGTTCGGATCCTTGTAATAATTTGTTATATAATCACCAACTCAGATAAAAAATGCAATCTTATATATATAAATGATATGTGGATGCATGTATCTGTCTATCTATATATGTAGACATTTAACTATAAGCTAGAAAATTGTTTGAACAAGTAAATAAGTGCTCATCCTATATATTGTGCATAGGTATAATTTTGTGTTTCAAATTCAGTCAACAAAAATATTGAATGACTAGAAGTCATGTTTATATTCAAATGGTCCATGTAAAAGTTAAATTCCTTCAATGGTTAAGTCAAATGGATGAAACAAACTCTTAAAATCAAAAAGTATCACTTTGTTGTGCATCTTATCTATTGAAGAAATGATGCATTTACTAATTAGCAATAACATAATGAATCAAAATGAGAATCCAAAGATGATAAATATTTTACATGACAATATTTGTCAACATTAAGTGGGAGAATAAAAGGGATTTATAGCCATTTTGGTTATTAGGACACTTTATTTTAAACTGATACTTCATATACAAGTTTTAGGTAGTATATGTCATACTAGATGATAGGTTAGACTCAGTGAGACAGGAATCGAGCTCGTGACTTCTTGCACCATGTCCAGGTGTCTTAACCAGTTTGGACCGGGTACTTGTCATGTTAAGATTACATATTTATTAGCATGCATGGTGATGCAAAATAATAAGTAATTTGAATTATTTATCACGTCCTTAATAAACTTTCTCGGATGTAAGTTGAAATTTGTGAATGATTTGAAGGTATTGATCAGATTTGAAGTGTGATAGAGAAGTCAGTTCTAAATATTTTTAGAGTGAGTAATGGAGATGTCAAATAAAGAAGATGAGTGTTTTTAAAGAAACATATAAGAATGCTCTAGAGTAGACCTATGACATGATTGTCTAATAACTCTAGAAATGGTTCAGGTACCTAAAGCATGATATATATATATCAGTAAATAGTGTAAAGAACTGATAAGAAATAATCATTGATGATAAATTTGTAAATAATTAAGGGTTTATATTCGTAAACGGATAGGATAAAAATATGGTTGACCATCATAAAATTATCCTAAACATGAAATGTGGACCTACAGTTCACAATACACACATACACCCAAAAAGCACAATAAAAATATTGATGCACATATGTTGCCAATAATATCTTAAATGTCTAAGGCATGATAATTTTAGAAATAATTGATTTAAAGTTGTGGAAGTGTTTAAAATGCTTAAACACCCTGGAGCTATAAATGTTGGTTAGAACATACTAAACGATAAAAACATACCAGCTCCTAAATAATATAAAAAACTTTTTTAGTTATATAGAATACAAAGAAAAAAGTGTAGACAACAACTTTTTAATTAGTACTATTGAGACAAAAATCTTGACATAATTATGATGAATAAACTACTTTGCACTTTTAAGCGTTGTTGCGATGAAACTCTTCATGTCCACTAAAGATATACTTGCAATGAGCAAAACTATATTAAACGCCAAGATGAAAGCACCGAAGTATTTTTCATAAAAGTAGTATATGAAGGGTATAAACTGCACGCAATATCTATAAAAAAACAATCTTGAAAGAATTAATTGCATTAAAGCAAGTTGCTTATAAATGATGAGCAAACAATAACAAAAATAGAATTATTATCTTTTGATTTAATTATCTTAATGGTTTTCTAAATTATATGAATTATCAAGACATGTATTCAAACTTAAAGAAAAAACTATAAAATTAGGGAGATAATACATATGTATATTTGTAATACTTGGTATTTTAATAACATGTTAAAACCATATATCAAGGCAGAATTAATTTTTAAAACAAGAATCAAGGGAAATGGGTTGCGCCATTGCGTTCATCTCAAAATTCTGCCTGGAAACGAGTCCAAGTTTTCGAGAAACGGAGTCCGTATGAGGGAGATATTACCCTCCGAAATTTCAAGGATTTTCAGAACAGAAAAACAGCTCGAATTCGAAATCGAAATTCGAATTCAAACCCCAGCGCAGACTGGGCGGGAATTTTCCCACCCAGGACCAGGTCGACCTGGGGGTCGACACTATGGTCGACCTCCCAAGGACCAGGTCGACCCTATGGTCAACCTGGGGGTCGAACTGGTGCTGAAACCTTGTTTTGAGCCTGGGTTCATTCTGATGTTTCTGGTCTCGTTTTCAGTCTAGGTTCGTTCGTCGAATCCTATATAAACAGCCCCTTAGCCCCATTCTCTTTACACCATTCTTCTCTAACCTTATGCTGCACAAATTCTTGATGGACATGGCTTCTTCTTCAAAATTAAATTAAATTAAAATAAAACACGAAGACTATTTCTTGAAGACTGCGGCTAGGAATTGCATATTGGGGATTTTCTTCTACAATCAAATCGAGATTCAACGATTCAACGACTAGTTTCTAGATTCAACTTCTGCATCTCAATTTTTTAGTCCACGATCTGTAAGTTCTAGTTACTTTTAGATTTAAACTTGTTAACTGTAATTTGGATATGAGATAAAGTGAAATTGGACTTAAGTATGATAATCGATTCACATCTATTCTAGTTTCCATCTTGGATCTTGACATTTGGGAATATTGCTATGAAACCAGTTTGTACCTATTCATGTTGTAAATCAAACTCTTTCATGTCCATAACATTATCATGCCTGTGATGTTGAATCAGTCTATTATTTACAAATTTGGGACTATCACCTTATGCCATGACTATCACCTTATTATGCCAGATTTGAAATCCTATTATTTTCTATATGCCAGTGATGTTGTAACCAATTATCTCAAGTTATATCATGCTAGTCTTGTAATCCCTTTTATCACTTTATGCTTGTCCTTTGTGCCTATCATAGTTTTGATGTTATTCCCTTTATTTCAGGATTTGGAGTTACCTGTAATTTAGATCAATTCACATTTACATGCGATGGGAATACGATTTGGGTGGATTAGGCAAAACATGAATTGGTTATGAACATGAATCATGAACTTGATAATAGGCATAAGTTGGAATATGAAACTTGACATGAAACTTGCCATGAAGCTTGACACGAACTTGACATTAAAATTGAACATGGACATGACACTAGAATGAACTTGAAAATGGCCAACTCGAGGTTGGGTTGAGTTTGCAGTGTAATTCTGCCCAGAACCGCCCGGTAAATCCAGTGACTGCAAACAATAGGATCCAGTGTGGGTAGTTGGTCATATCGCGCTTGAAACCCGAGGTCAGACTGAGTTGTGGTGTAATTCTGCCCGGAGCCGCCCGGCATATCTTGTGACCACAACAACAGGTCTATTGTGAGAGGTTGGGGTGCATTAATGAATTAATGTCACATGATAGGGTTAAGTCATGAACATGAAAGACAACACTTAACCAACTTGACACATGATTGTGGGGTTAAGTCATTAAATTGAAAGACAACACTTAACCAACTTGACATGCTAGACTGATAAGGGTTAAGTCACGAATTTAAATGACAACACTTAACCTGTTGGATGGAAACCCTAGTTACGTGGTCCATTTCAGCAGTAACCCACTTAGATGTATCATGGTACCCTGGAACTAGGCAGGGTGGGGAACGATTACTGGGATGATTGTAAGCGACTAGAACGACGGCTGAGTTGGTGCGCCAGTGTAGGTTCAGGCGGACTATGGTCGTGCACGTAGTTCGGATTTGAAAAAGCAGGCATTGGGCATCAGTAGGTTTACACTGTGCATGCTTGATTCGTGTCGGTGGTTGGCACCCTAGGGCTTGATACACCCTATGGTGGACCTAGCACAGGTGACTACATTTGTGATAGGGCCGTATGACACAGATACACGACGAGTTAGAACTTGTAGGGAGCCGATCGATTAATGGATGGTTAAGTAGGACCCCGAAATGGGTCATTTCATGATATTGAGCCAAGGGATCATTTCATGGTTTATATATGACATGGGTTTGGGATACTAGTACAGTTGGTGCAACGAATCTTGAACATGCGATGCTATACTTGATTTATCATGTTATCTTAGTCTATCTTGCCCATCTTGTCATCATCCTTATGTTTACTTTTCATTTATACATGTCATGTTAACTTTACCTGTTTTTATGCCGAAAGTCACTAGGACTTACCAGTCTTTATGACTGACCCGTTTTCTTTCGCCTCTTTTTCTTTCGTTCCCCCCCCCCCCAGGTTCTCAGGGAGGAAACTCTAGCACTTAGCTTGGATTTCACTTGCTTTCGGTTCAGCTCACGTACGGTTTGATCTTGAGCTATGATATGGCTGCATTTCTACTACCTTTGGGGAATTAAGCTACTTTTGTTGTTTTAAGTTTTATGCTTCTTTATTTATTCAAGGCAGAACTTGTTGTAATGGAAAATGATAGTTGGTACTTCGGATGTAAAAGATTTTGACTCTTTTTGAAAGTAATGAAATTTAGCTTTTGATTCTTCCGCTGTTTTATTTATGTTCTGTCTTGTAATATGTCTGTGATTGTTTACCTCGATAACGCTCCTCCAAAACTAGTGCATTCCCTTTGTGAGTGACCTTAGCGGAGGTGGGGTGTTACACTTGGTATCAGAGCAGAAGGTTACCAGACTGGGCAAAAGTTTTTAAAACCTTCTAAAACTATTTTCAAAACCGTTTACAAAGAAGCATTTTTCAAGAAAAGTTTTTTTTATTTAAAGGTTATTCCCTAAAAGCCATTAGCACTATCCTTTGTTTCCTCATTTTGAATCTTAACCTTCCAGAGGGCGTGCTAATACCTGGCTGGTTCAGGAGGTACTTAGAGGCTAGGGCCAACGATGCAGGCCCAGCAGATATTCCTCCTCCAGCTACAGCGGTTCCTCCTCCTCCCTCTCCCCCCCCCCTCCTCGTGCAAATGCTTTCTTAAAGATTTGTAGAGATTTTAGGGAACTGAATCGTTCCTAGAAGCGAGGAACTAGCTCAAAGAAACTGAGGATCTGTTCGTTATCTTCGAGGTGGACGATAGGCAGAAGGTACAGTTGGCAGTATGGTTGCTCAAAGACGAAGCTTCCTATTGGTGGGAATTCACTTACGCTAAAAGACCTGTTGACACATGGATGGATTTCAGGATAAGGTTTGAGATGAAATTCCTCTCACAAGCTGAACGAAGTCTACAGCTGGAAAAGTTCTTATCTCTTAAGCAAGGAAGTATGACGGTCAAGGAGTACGTCAATCAATTCAATCAGCTGGCCCGGTTTGGACTGGACTTAAGTAAATACTCCTCATAAGAAGGCCCTCTGTTTTGTCAAGGCATTGAATGAGCCACTTCACAGCTTAGCTATGACCCATATACCTATGGGGGCTACTTACGAAAGGTTAGTAGACATGGCACTCTTAAATGAGGAAGACAAGGGCAAGAATGAGGCAAAAGCAGAAGTGCCTCAAGATAAGAAGGGGAAGGGTCACAGAACAAGAAGACTAATCCAAAGAAAGGCGGGAAGAACAACAAACCCCATGAAAAGAGAAAGTGTAATTTCTGTGGTATTCCTGAACATCTGGTCAAAGACTGCAGGAAGAAGAAAAGGAAGATGGGTAGTTGTTTCCACTGTGGTGAGATAGGACACATGGCTAGGGTCTGCCCAAGGAAGCAAGGGCAGGGAGCTGAACCTTCTTCTGGAGGACAAGTCCACGCTCTCGAAGGTACCTCCGCAAGAACGAGGTAGAAATATTTCTGTCGAAAGTTCAGTCTATCTTTTTGATCATCCTGTTCGAACCTTGTTTGATTCTGGCGCATCGCATACTTTTATTTCATCTAATATTGTTGAAACTCTGCACCTAAGTACTAGTCTAGTTGAGGATCCCGTTATTGTTTCAAATCCAATTGGTGGCTCCGCTCATTTATCTATGATTTGTGTGGATTTGAGGATTTCTATCTTAAGCGTAGAATTCACGTGTAATGCTTATGTTCTCGGATTTATGGGATATGGTTTGATTCTAGGCATGGATTGGCTGTCCAATAATGGAGCCATTCTCGATTGTGAACGAAGGGTAGTTAGACTCGTGACTCGCCTTGGTAATACCCTTGAAATTTCTTGTAACCCTATAGGTCCTGTCATGTTATGTTATCTAGAATCTCTTGACTCATCTATTGATGATTTGCAATCAGTAAGGGTAGTCCGAGAATATCCCGATGTCTTTGATGAGGTTAAAGGGTTACCCCCTAAACGTGAGATAGATTTAATGCTAAGCCAGTTGCATTGCCCATTAGACACATGGCCCCGCGAGAGAGAAAAGAGCTTAGTAAGCAAGTTAAGGAGTTGCTTGAGAAAAATTTCATTAGGCGAAGCATTTCTGAATGGGGTGCTCCGGTGGTATTCGCTACTAAGGCGGATGGTTCGCTTCGTCTATGCGTAGATTATCGTGAGTTAAACAAGCTGACTAAGAAGAATAGGCACCCACTACAGAGAATCGACGACTTGTTCGACCAGCTTGTAGGAGCGTCTGTTTTCTCTCAACTCGATCTAGCTACAGGATTCCATCAGCTTATAGTGGTTGAGGATAGCGTTGACAAGACTGCGTTTAGGACTCCGGATGGTTTCTTCGAATGGCTCGTCATGCCGTTTGGTTAGACGAATGCACCCGCGTACTTCGTAGACTTGATGAGTAGGGGGTTTAGGGAGTTCCTTAACAAGTTTGTGGTGGTCTTCGTGGACGATATTTTGATCTTCTCAAAGGATGAGGAAGAACATGCTAGACATCTCAAGGAAGTCATGGATACGCTTAGAGCACACGAGCTAAAGGCTAAGTTCTCCAAGTGTCATTTTTGTAGAAAAGAAGTTCGGTTTCTTGGACATGTAGTTTCTAAGAAAGGTATAGCTGTGGACCCCGCAAAGGTAGCTGTAGTGCAAGACTGGAAAGTTCCTAAGAACGCAACGGAAGTGAGAAGCTTTCTCGGTTTGGCGGGCTACTATAGGAAGTTCATTAAGGACTTCGCTAAGATTTTAGCCCCTCATACTAGGTTAACGAAGAAGAACCTAGCTTTTGCATGGGACATAGAGTGTGACGTTGCTTTTCAAAGGCTTAAGAGAGCCCTTAACACAGCTTCAGTTTTGGCATTACCCGACGGAGATAAGATGTTTACGGTGTACACAGATGCGTGCGGCACAGGATTAGGCACTGTCCTAATGCAAGAAGGGAAAGTGATATGCTACGGGGGCAGACAACTTAAAGTTCATGAGAGAAATTATCCCATACATGACTTGGAATTGGCCGCGATTGTTTTTGCGCTTAAGTCTTGGCGCCACTATCTTCTAGGTGAGAAGTTCGAGTTGTATACCGATCACAAATCGCTTAAGTACCTATTTTCGCAAAAAGATTTGAATCTAAGGCAACAGAGGTGGATGGAATTTTTGGCATCGTATGACTTCGATATAGCTTATACCCCTGGCAAGGGTAACGTGGTGGCGGATGCACTAAGTAGGAAAAGGTTGACTTTGAGTCCTTTGTTTGTTGAAAGGAAAAGTCTAGAGTTTATAGCAACCTTTGATTTCACACTTGTTGTTGAGTCGTTGGCTAACACGTTAGCATCTCTTGAGTTAAGGCCTACACTTCTAGACCAAGTAGGGACTTCACAGAAGGAAGACCCACAGATAGTCGAGATCATGGACAAGTTGGTTAGAGGTGAGATGTCAAGTCACCTCAGTAGGTATGCCATAGATGACAAGGCATGGCTAAGGCGTGATGGTAGACTATGTGTCCCACAAGTGGGAGACATAGTAAAGAGAGTTCTCGAAGAGGCGCATCACTCGAAGATGACTATACATCCCGGAGGGGGATAAAATGTACAAGGATATGAAGAGTGTTTTCTTTTGGAACGGGATGAAAAAGGATGTGGCGGAATTCGTTTCTAAATGCATGGTGTGCCAACAAGTAAAGGCCGAGTCGAAAAAGCCCGGTGGGCTATTGCATCCTTTGGAGGTTCCGCTGTGGAAATGGGAGGGTGTCTCGATGGATTTCGTGGATGGATTGCCTACGTCAAGGAAGGGCAATACTAGCATATGGGTTATAGTAGATAGACTCACGAAGAGCGCTCACTTCATTCCTGTGAAGAGCAAGAGGACTGTATAATGGGTAGCGTCTGTATATCTTCGAGAAATAGTACGGTTGCACGGAGTTCCTTCTAGTATTGTTAGCGATCGTGACCCGATTTTTACTAGCGAATTTTGGAATAGTTTACAAGAAGCAATGGGTACACGACTAAGTTTAAGCATGGCCTATCACCCACAGACAGATGGACAAACCGAAAGGGTAAATAGGGTACTAGAGGATCTTTTGAGACTATGCATTCTTGACATTTGTGGTACTTGGGAAGATCCCCTACCTCTCGTTGAGTTCGCGTATAATACCAAGCTAGCATAGGAATGGCACCATTCGAAGCTTTATACGGAAGACCATGTAAGTCACCAACTTGTTGGTGGGAGTCGACAGACAAGCTCATACTTGGACCCAACAAGATAAGGGACGCTTCCGAGGAGGTTGAGTTGATACAAAGACGGATGAAAATGTCCCAAGATAGACAGAAATCCTACGCGGACAAGAGAAGGACAGACCTAAAGTTCGAAGTCGGAGATATGGTCTTTATAAAAGTTTCCCCTTTACGCAATGTGGTTCGCTTTGGAGCGGTTGGAAGTTAGCACCGAGGTTCGTAGGACCATTCCCTATCATCGAGAGGATTAGACATATGGCCTATAAGGTAGAGTTACCCGAGAGGTTGGCCGGAGTACACAATATCTTTCACGTTTCGCATCTCCGAAAGTGCTTACATGAGTCTGCTGAAGTGGTTGAGCCAAGCATCCTTGAAGGCGTAGAAGTGGAAAGAGAAGCAACATTGAGGCGAGTTCCGATTCGTATCTTAGGAACGGAGATCAAGAAGATAAGGAATCAAGAAGTCAAGCTAGTTAAAGTACAGTGGAGTGAAGCCCAAGAATACGCAACTTGGGAAACCGAAGAGAAGATACGCTCGCTATACCCATTTCTTTTTTAGGGTACTTTCTCGATCTCTTTTTCCTATAAGTTTACATACCTTCGTATCATGTACATGCTTTTGCTATCCATGTTTGTCTTGTTATCTTCTCGATCCTATCTTGAGAACCTTAGGTAGAACCCTTTTGGATGTAAACATGTAATTAAACATGTTATGGTTGATGATTGCAAGTGGTTGCTTGTGGATGCATAACACACATTAGGCACTAGATCGGCTCAGTCACATTTTTCATGCTGCATATGCATGAGTGCTTATACTTGTATATGGATGGAAACTTGATATGTTATCATATGGATATTGCATATGAATGAATGTTTTTGCACTCATTTAGAGATTATAAAATATGTTAGGAATTTGCATACATGTTGGACTCATTACACTAACATATTTTGCATTAAGGAGGTCTACTGACTCAGTAACCGCCTGATCTTTTGCATTAGATAAGTACATACACACACACTCTTGCATAAGTTCATACAGCATTAGAAATCTTTTAAGGACAATGGTTGCTTGTGGATGATGGTTGAGTAGATGGATGTTGGGTGGTAGGACACATTCTTCTTAACTTGGAGATTTCGGGGACGAAATCCTTTAAGGAGGGGAGAATGTAATACCCGGTATTTTAATAACATGTTAAAACCATAAATCAAGGCAGAATTAATTTTTAAAACAAGAATCAAGTGAAACGGGTTATGCCATTGCGTTCATCTCGAAATTCTGCTTGGAAGCGAGTCCGAGTTTTCGAGAAACGGAGTCTGTATAAGGGAGATATGACCCTCCGAAGTTTCAAGGATTTTCAGAACAGATAAACAGCTTGAATTCGAATTCGAAATTCGAATTCAAAACCCAGCTCATACTGGGCGGGAATATTCCTGCCCAGGACCAGGTCGACCAGGGGGTCGACACTATGGTCGACCTCCCAGGGACCAGGTCGACCCTATGGTCGACCTGAGGGTCGACCTGGTGTTGAAACCCTGTTTTGAGCCTGGGTTCATTCTGATGTTTCTTGTCTCGTTTTCAGTCTTGGTTCGTTCGTCGAATCCTATATAAACAGCCCCCCAACCCCATTCTCTTTACACCCTTCTTCTCTAACCTTATGCTGTACAAATTCTTGATGGACATGGCTTCTTCTTTAAAATTAAATTAAATTAAAATAAAACACGAAGATTATTTCTCGAAGACTACGGCTAGGAATTGCATATTGGGGATTTTCTTCTACAATCAAATCGAGATTCAACAATTCGACGACTAGTTTCTAGACTCAACTTCTGCATCTCAATTTCTTAGTCCACGATCTGTAAGTTCTATTTACTTTGAGATTTACACTTGTTAATTGTAATTTGGACATGAGATAAAGTGAAATTGGACTTAAGTATGATAATCGATTCACAACTATTCTAGTTTCCATCTTGGATCTTGACATTTGGGAATATTGCTATGAAATCAGTTTGGACCTATTCATGTTGTAAATCAAACTCTTTCATGTCCATAACATTATCATGCCTGTGATGTTGAATCAGTCTATTATTTACAAGTTTGGGACTATCACCTTATGCCATGACTATCACCTTATTATGCTAGATTTGATATCCTAATATTTTCTATATGCCAGTGATGTTGTAACCAATTATCTCAAGTTATATCATGCTAGTCTTGTAATCCCTTTTATCACTTTATGCTCATCCTTTGTGCCTATCATAGTTTTGATGTTATTCCCTTTATTTCTGGATCTGGATTTACCTGTAGTTTAGATCGATTCACGTTTACATGCGATGGGAATACGATTTGGGTAGATTAGGCAAAACATGAATTGGTTATGAACATGAATCATGAACTTGATAATAGGCATAAGTTGAAACATGAAACTTGACATGAAACTTGCCATGAAACTTGACACGAACTTGACATGAAAATTGAACATGGACATGACACTAGAATGAACTTGAAAATGACCAACTCGAGGTTGGGTTGAGTTTGCAGTGTAATTCTGCCCGGAACCGCCCGGCAAATCCAGTGACTGCAAACAATAGGATCCAATGTGGATAGTTGGTCATATCGCGCTTGAAACCCGAGGTCAGACTGAGTTGTGGTGTAATTCTGCCCGGAACCGCCCGGCATATCCAGTGACCACAACAACAGGTCTGATGTGAGAGGTTGGGGTACATTAATGAATTAATGCCACATGATAGGGTTAAGTCATGAACATGAAAGACAACACTTAACCAACTTGACACATGATTAGTCGGGTTAAGTCATGAAATTGAAAGACAACACTTAACCAACTTGACATGCTAGACTGATAAGGGTTAAGTCACGAATTTAAATGACAACACTTAACCTATTGGACGGAAACCCAAGTTACGCGGTCCATTTCAGCAGTAACCCACTTAGATGTATCATGGTACCCTGGAACTAGGCAGGGTGGGGCACGATTACTGGGCTGATTGTAAGCGACCAGAACAACGGCTGAGTTGGTGCGTCAGTGTAGGTTTAGGCGGACTATGGTCGTGCACGTAGTCCGGAGTTGAAAAAGCAGGCATTGGGCATCAGTAGGTTTACACTGTGCATGCTTGATTCGTGTTGGTGGTTGGCACCCTAGGGCTTGATACACCCTATGATGGACCTAACACAGGTGACTACATTCGTGATAGGGTCGTATGACATAGATACATGATGAGTTAGAGCTTGTAGGGAGTCGGTCGATTAATGGATCGTTCCGTAGGACCCCGAAATGGGTCATTTCATGATATTGGGCCAAGGGATCATTTCATGGTTAATATATGACATGGGTTTGGGATACTAGTACAGTTGGTGCAACGAATCTTGAACATGCGATGCTGTACTTGATTTATCATGTTATCTTAGTCTATCTTGCCCATCTTGCCATCATCCTTATGTTTACTTTCAGTTTATACATGTCATGTTACCTTTACCTGTTTTTATGCTGAAAGTCACTAGGACTTACCAGTCTTTATGACTGACCCGTTTTCTTTCGCCTCTTTTTCTTTCGTCCCCCCCCCCCCCCCCCCAAGTTCTCAGGGAGGGAACTCTAGCACTTAGCTTGGATTTCACTTGCTTTCGGTTCATCTCATGTACGGTTTGATCTTGAGCTATGCTATGGCTGCATTTCTGCTACCTTTGGGGAATTAAGCTACTTTTGTTTTTTTAAGTTTTATGCTTCTTTATTTATTCAAGGCAGAACTTGTTGTAATGGAAAATCATAGTTGGTACTTTAGATGTAAAAGGTTTTGACTCTTTTTGAAAGTAATGAATTTAGCTTTTGATTCTTCCGTTGTTTTATTTATGTTATGTCTTGTAATATTTCTGTGATTGTTTACCTCGATAACGCTCCAACAAAACTAGTGCATTCCCTTTGTGAGTGATCCTAGCGGAGGTGGGGTGTTACAATATTATATAGGAACGATCCTAAACGTTTTGACACCTAAAGTCAAACTCAAAACCGAGGCTTTTATACTAACATTGTTTATCGTTAATTAAATCATCAAAATAACAAGAGGAGCACTAAAAATAAAATAAACCATTAACGAGTTTTGTTATCCATTCTATATTACTCACTTAGAACTTGCCCAAAAAAAAGATCTATGTCAATCAATAGCAATTTGGCAATCGTCATGTATTATGATTAGCAACTTGTTGTTGATTGTAACAAATAAGCTTCATACTTTTTTATTAGCAACATTTTGTCAATTGCAATGGACAACAGTAAGTAGCTTATTTTGATTGAAACTGAAAAAATGGATAATTTTAAATGTATTTTTAGGTGTAGATAGTAAGATTTTTAATTCTACCTGAAAAAACATTTCGAATTCCACAAGAAAATCAGTTTAACTACTTAAAAATAGCATCAGTATAACCAGCTTAAACTTAAGAAATAGAAATCAAAATGTTTGAGTTTTATATAAACATTAATTTACAAATTGGTCAATTGTTGTATCGTTGATGGGATAACTTAATGTACATAAAAATAAACATATATGTACGGTAAACAATTTGCCAGATTTCTAAACAGGGATGAGAAACTAAAGATCGTAAATTGTAAATTAAGTACCTTTCATAGTTTCACTTTTTAAGCAAACTAGTAGGAATTGAATAAAGTAGTGAACACATGCAATAACAGAACAATCAAAGACGTCGATTTCTAATTATGCCCTAGCTGTGCTAAAGGAAGTTGGAGCGAAACCTAAAGAAACCTAATGTCATCGCGGCCAAGTTGTCATCGAAGAACAAAACATCAATAGGAGTTATCGTTGTTGTTGATTCACCGTTTAAATTGGAGTTGCGATTTGTTGTGGATGGAGTTCCTTATTTTCTTCATTGCCATAGATTGGTTCGAGAACGCTGCTTTCTCTGATGTGTGATTGCTGAAATGGTGCCCTAAAATTTTAGTGGCCCAAAACCATTGCTTTGAGTGCTTTACCCAAAGGTCGGCACTGATACTATAATGTACTCTTTTCCTTTATTAAGATTTTTCTCGTGTTCTGTTGAATTAAAAAAATTAAGACATTATTACGTTGATCCATAAGTATCAAACTCCATGAGGTAAACTATTAAACTTCGTTATATTAAATTGTACTTTTGTCTTCATTAAGAATTTTCCCACTAGTTTTATTTATAATAAAGTATTCAACGAGGCATTATACCAATCTACAAGTATCAAACTTATTTTGATAAAATAAAATATTAAAATATGTCATTTAACCTTATCCATTCACTAAGATTCCAAGTTTAACATAGCAAGGTTCTTTTGACGGGGTAGAATTTTGGTCTAAATGTATTGAATTCTTTAAAAGGAATGTCATTTCGAATATTATATCTATGATTTTACGAGTTATAATTTTTCTTGTTTAAGTTTCTACTTCGGTTTCCCAGACAGAGGTGTTTTGTGAGGCACCCGAAAATATTTATGTCGGTTGAACACTCACACACACACACACACACATATGTATGTATGTATGTATGTATGTATGTATGTGTATATGTAAGATAGAATTAAGAACACCTCAAACAGTGCAGTACCTTATTATAGCCCATCGATTTCCACCATATTTCTATTTATCTCTTTCCCCTCTAACTCTCTCTCTCTCTCTCTGTAACAACCCAGAAATTCTGAACCAATTTAAAATTTTTATTTTAGCAATTTTAATGGATTTTAATATTAAAATTAATTTACTTTAAATAATAATGGTGAAAAAATTATTTTAATCGAAGTTAGAACGAATAATTTTATTTTAATTATGTAACGAGCCTGAAATGGCGCGGTAGTTTGAAAATTCGATTTCAAATTTCAATTGAATGTACAGGATTCAAAATAAATCGGACTTTAGTAAAACCAAAAATATTTGAATCTGTTTGAAAATATCTTTCCAACGAATGTGAAAAATCCAGATTTCATAGTGGGAATTGAAAGTTATGTCCAGTTTAAAATTCAGAATAGTTGCTATGGAATTTTTATATATATATATATATATATATATATATATATATATATGTTTTAATATAACATATAGCCATTTTACAAACGACCTCCGTTTTTCGACGAAACCACTTTGGTTGGATCCAGAATGTCAAATTATTGCAAGATTCCAAATTCCATAATTTTGGAATTAATATGTGAGCGTGGCAAAAGAAAACGTGTTTTGTCAATTTTATTCAAATTGGATCGACCAGAAAATGGCCATTTTTCAAACGGTCTCCAAATTCGATGAAATTAGTTTTGTTAGGACCATACCGTCAAAACATAGCAAGATTTATTTTTCTGTAATTTTTGGAGTCACTATGTAGCCCCGATAAATTAAAATGTACGCTTAAATTCAATATACATTGACTTATAATTTAATTTTGATAAAAACTGTTCGAAACGATCGAACTGGCTTATGAAACATATCATGTTGTGTCTATAATGGGGGTATTTAGCTAGGGGCGACAATCGTTGGGTTTGATTTGGAATTCGGATAGAAAAACATGAATTAGTGGAATTAAATAATTATAAAATATTAAAATAAATTATTATAAACTCCCCCCCTAACGCAAACCCTATTCCCAATACATACTTGTAGCCGCCATGTTCTTTATCTCAATGGCCATGGTTTTCGAAAATAAATCCTTTAATTTTTCCCAAAACACAATGGATTAGCCAACAGTTTATTAACGAAAATCGAAGATCCTTCTGAGCTCTATGAATCTATAAGGAGATGATCCGATTTAGTGTTGTCACGGTCACGGATTCCTCCTTCAAAGTCAGTGAATTCGAGGTCGATTTGGGGGCTAGAGGAGCGACCGGAATTCAAGCCGTTTAAGGCGCTGAGGGAGGTGACGAAGTGCTTGAGCGTGGTGACGATGGATCGGGTTCTAGTGGCTTAAGGAGGCTCGTGTTTCAAGGCAAGGGGGAGTTTTGTTTGCGTCTAGAACTAGAACAATACGACGAAGAAGAGGAGTAATAAAACGAACGACCTGTTTTATTTGGAAGAGTAGAAGGTCTAATATTTTTTTATTACTTAATTAACTTAGTAAAAATAAAAATATGTAATAGCTTTAAAAATAAAAATGAACATTGTTTTGAAATAAAAAAGAAAATTGTTTTAAATTAAAAAGTACATTGTTTTGAATTAAAAAGAACATTGTTTTGAAATAAAAAGAACATTGTTTTGAAATAAAAAGAACATTGTTTTAAAATAAAAAGAACATTGCTTTGAATTAAAAATAACATTGTTTTGAAGTAAAAAGAACATTGTTCTAAAATAAAAAGAACATTGTTTTAAATATAAATAAATAGCATTGAAAATAATATATATAAAAAGATATTGTTTTTGTAAATAAAAAAATTAGCATTGTTTTTGTAAATAAAAGAATTAGGCATTGTTTTTGTAAAAATAAAGAACATTGTTTTAGAAAATAAAAACCGCATTGTTTTTAAAATATAACTTGTATGAAAATGTGACATATATATATAGTGGTTTGAAAATGTGATTTTTAATATATAAATATCATTGATTAAAAATGTGATTTTTAAATATATGAAGCGTTATTAAAAATATGATTTTTAATATATATACCGCGTGAAACAGATTGCGATGGAACTGTCTGGAATCAAAGCGGAATTCAAACTGTCTAGTAAAGAATGGCGGAGTGGAAATGAAGGTGAGAACTCCTCACTAAAAAATTCTGCACAGTTATTTATTTATTTTCGTAACTGAAAAATATATAGAATTGCCAATGTAGATTTTTATTAGTTTAATTATTATAAATTGTGTGTGGTGCATGTAAGATCACTTTTCTCGTCCACAGACCATGGATGATTTAAAATTGACTGTATTGTTTGTTGTTTGTGATGTTGAAATGTTAAAAATAATGTTAACATTAATATGGTAGTTGAAATTAAATTATAAATATTCATTTATAAATTGAACAGTGAAAATTAGTTATAGAAAATAGTTCAAACTGAATTAGAATTGGTTAAATTTATTAACCAATGATTTATTTAAATAAATTGTTGTTGTTTGTAAACCCCACACGGGTGTTGGGATGATATATGACATACACTAGTCCCAATATTTAGTTGTATGTCAATTGATGGATTGACAGTCTGTGATGAGCGTTATTTATTTATTTTAATGCTTACACAGTTGTAAATTTCACTCTGGATGTGAATGAACTGTTTGATGATTATTTATCGTGTTATTGTTGCATACATGCGATGTATGAAATCCATGTAACTGAAATTATATGGTAATTGATTGGGTTCGCATTCCAATTCAGAAATAAAAAACATTTTTAAATAAAGAACATTTTTAAATAAAATAAATTGGATTTTTAATGTAAATAATGCAATAGAACATTTTTAATGTAAATAATGTAATAGAACATTTTTAATGTAAATAATGTAATAGAACATTTTAAATCTAAATAATGTAATCGAACATTTTTAATGTAATTAATGCACTCGAACATTTTTAATCTAAATAATGTATCGAACATTTTTAATGTAATTAATGTAATCGAACATTTTTAATGTAAATAATATAAAAGAACATTTAATGTAAAGGAACATATTTTATATAAAGAATATTTTATATAAAGAATATTTTATATAAAGAAAATTTTAAATAAAGAATATTTTATAGAAAGAATATTTTAAATAAAGAATATTTTAAATAACGAATATTTTAAATAACGAATATTTTAAAATAATATTCAGTGAAGAATAAAATTATGATTTTGATGTCCGACTTTTAATGGACACAAAAATATAAAAATATGAATCCAGGTTAAGTATAGAAACACCATTTTAACCCGAACGGTTTTATCGGTCGACTTTATTCATTTTATAATGAATATCGAAAAGAAGTGATTTCAAAATCGAATATTTTGAAAATATTATCATTTTAATATTATAAAAATATAGAATATTCAATTTTGATTTAAAATTGAAAATAAAGTTGGAATCATTTTAAAACGAAATTACAAACGATTTATAAAATACGTTTTAAATGGAAATCGACGAAATATATATATTATATATATTTAATGGCCTGAATAGAACGCACCGCGCAGCGACCATTCGCGAATTTCGACCATTAACTTCAAATTGATGTAACGGGAGATTCGACCGTTGGATTCTCCTAAAACCGGAACCGTTGGATTCGTATCGAAAAGAGTTTTCCAATGAATATTAGAGATTTGAAATCTAACGGTTGGATTTGGAATTATGTCCAAATCAAATTTGGAAAAGGTCGCTGTAAATACAGTTCGGTGGCCGTTATTGGAAACTGACTATAAGGGGCTAAATAAAATTATTAAAAATATGGAAAAATTATGTAAAATCAAAATAAATGATTTGAAAAGAATTTGGATGAAAAATTCCAATTTTATAAAGATAAAAATATATTTTTATCAAAATGAACTAGTTATTAATTAGAATAATAATCCAATGTTTTTAAATAAATAAATAAGTTGGAATTGAATAAAAGAATTGGATTTTGGGTTTGTCGTGAACGGTGCCTTAAATAACATTGTTCTTAAACCAAGTTGAAAAAAGAATAAATCTTTAAATTAAGATTTAATGAAGTTTTCCAATTAATTAATATTTAATTGGAATTAAATTAAATAAATTGGATCTTTGGGTTTGTCGTGAATGGTGTCTTAAATAACACTGTTCTCAAACCCCGTATGAAAAGAATAAATCTTTTAATTAAGATTATTAGAGTTTCCACTTATTTTTAGTAATTGGAATAAAATGAAATGTGAATTGGGTTTATCGTGAATGGTGTTTTTAAACGATGTTTGTTCTTTAACCCAATCAACAGTGAAAATATAATTTGGAATTTATAAATCTTTTATTCAAATTTAAATGGAAATTTCCAAAGTAAAGTTCTCCAATTTAATGAAAGAAATTGGAATTGAATGGGATTCGATTCGGTAATAATTGAGATGAGCTTCTGTGAGTGAAGACCGTTACTGTATATGGAATTTAAAAGGCTTTACCGCTATTCCATTTATATTATTAGTCTGACATGGGAATTAATATTGATTACATACTATTATGATTTCTGTGTAGATTCCATTTTGATGGAAGATGATTTTGGGTTTATCGTGAACCGTGTTTTAAATGACATTAGTTCTTTAACCTAGTTAAGATAAGTTAAGATAAGATTAATTTCTTAAATTTGAATAATCATGAAGTAATGATTTTTGATATTAAAACTAAATTGGAGTTTTAATAAATTTTAATAAGATTGAAATGGGAATGAGATAATTAAATGTATCGAATTCTTGAAATGAACGAGAATGGAGTACCACCAGTTTTACTCCAGGCGATAGTAAAATCTTTAATTAGATTTGAATGAGAAATGGTAATTAATTCTACCGATAAAACAGTGGGTATTAGATATGGAGTGCTACTAGTTTTGCTCCATGGGAAGAATAGGTTGGGATTGGGATTAATTAATAAATGATTACTGAGGTAAGGTTCGCTAATCTCGACCAGTAAATAAACCTTAATTTGGTTTATAATAGATAAAAGATAAAATAAAATCTTTTGAAATGGATATCCAAAGGAAGATTAAAGAATACATTTAAAAGAATTTATCTTTAGTAAAATTAATGGGAACCTTTCCCTAATAATGTGAATATTTTATTAAAAGAATATTCTGAATTGGATTGAGGCGTATAATGTGTTTTTATAGCACTTGATTATAAAATATGCGAGTTAATCGGAAAGACCGGGTTTAACCCATTCTGAATAATTAATACAATGACCAAGAGTCGAAGATGAAGACGGTGGTTGAAGACCGGAGATCTTCACAACGTTTGGATGATTACTGATGTCTTGATTGGGTCGTACACCCAAGGCAAGGTAATAAGTGGTGATCGTCCAAAGGTACTTGGAGATCGATGGATATGCGAGGACCTCTCTCCTGTATTGGACATATGGGATGAGGAATAAGATGCCTTCGGTTTCATTCAGACCCAGAACGGCCTTGAAAATGGATGGCATGTCTGACGTTGTATTCCTTTATGCTGTATTCGTTGATCTCTGCTAAATATATATCTGTTTGGCGATAGAGAATTTATTCTCTTGCTTAACACCCTTCTTTGAGACGTACGAGCTTAGAGGTTATATATTGGCAGAAATCAATGGTATGAACTTAAAATGTGGCATGCTAAGATGCAAATGATCAAGGCTTTTGTTGAAAAGCAGAGTCTTGTGGTTGATGATCAAAGCACAACTGATTTAGGCATAGCTTTGTGTATAGTGTTACTTCGCGAGCCTCACACCTTTGTATGGACCAGAAACGGGAGAGGACTTCAGGGAGAACATACGTTTCTTTCTAGCTAGGAGTTGTGTCATGGTATGGAGCCCAGACATTTTACTTATGTGGATGATGGAATGAGGAACCTTGGATATTGAGTCCGTAGTGGCTCAGATTTTATGCCTCATAGGGCAGGAAAACATATTGTTCAGGCATTACTAATCCACTAAAGTATTTGTGGACCGGCCCTTAAGATCCAAGGTGCAGTTGCGGCTGATCCTGAGACACAGGCTAGATTGTCTCGAATCCGGTAAGGACGATCCCTTGCCTTGGTTCGTAGATGGAAATCCAACTTCCAATTCGACATTGTGTGGTTTTGATTGTAAAACAAGTATGGCGACATGGTATATGGTACCCATGTCATCTATGATTGATACATTTATATTTGAAGTTGTTTTTAACACTATACACTTTTAGTAATATCAAAATAATTTGTTTTAAATGTATCAAGCATGTTTGGCTATTATAAGGGAAAACTTTATCCTTCGGCTTGCGTTGCATTGTATGATGGGACCTGGGTCTTATAATAACTTCATTTTTCCAAAAAGCGTTGCATTGTTTTATTTTAAACTAAGATTCATGTGGAGTAAACCCGTTCCGTGTTATACGGCGTGGTCCCATGATTTCATAATTTTTAAAATAAAGATTAATAACTGTTTTAGTTCTCACACCAGTCCCATGACTGACCTGGAGTTTATTGTTTTAACCTAAACTCTGGGTGCCCCTATTTTCCACACGGGCAGCTAGTAGTTTTTGCTTTGCAGATATTATATTCATAGGATCCTGGTTTACAGCTGAAGCGATATTCGGAAAGCTTTGTATCCGTGTATTTCTTTCAGTTGTATTTTGTTTTATTTTTCCGCTGCTATTTAAATGTAATTTTAAATCTCTGATATTATTTTTCGGCTGTATATTAATTATTCATACTCTAGAATGTTCTTGTACACTGATATAATTGTTGTAATAACAATAAAATTTTCTTCTATTTATGTTCGGATTTGTCGTGATCTCAATTCAATCCGTAATTTCCTTTATGGGGAAGTTTGGGTCATTTCATTTGGTATCAGAGCTTTGGTTTACAGAGCTCGAGAACAAGACACATTAGAATCAAACAAAAGAATTCATCAGAGATTGGATTAGTAATATCCAATAAGAATGACTCGTTAGAGATGGGATCGGTAGTATCCTAGAACGAGTGTGAAGAGTATTAATAAAAAAATGATGAAAACAAATTTAGTTTTGAAAATTTTATCTTAATATACGTATTTGAGTATATTATTTTGGACAATCGAGTATATAAATATTTTGAGTATATGCGTAATTAACGGACATTCGAAGTCTTCAATATACTGGATAGATATGGAATCACACTCTAGTCGCCCCGGGATAATTCTGATGATTGACGCGACACCATCAGTATTTATGTTCGAGTTTCGAAAGTGGAATATCTATATATTTCCAATTGACTGGTGTGAGAACCAAAACTTAGTTAGGGTTTATTGTTTGTTATTTGCATTGAAATATGATTTTTGACTATGTATAAAAGTTATATATATTTAAAAAAGTTAATCACCAAATTGATTTTTGGTTATGATGTTTGATAATTAGTTTAACTAATTAAAATATTGGAATGATAAATTTAGCTAAATCGAATTTAATATCGAACTGAATTGAAATTTGATTAGAATGAAAATTGAGTTGGTTCGTTAAACAACTTTCAGCTCCATTCTTTTTCGAGGATGAAAAGATTTTAAGTAGGGGAGATTGTAACAACCCGGAAGTTCTGAACCAATTTAAAAATTTTATTTTAGCAATTTTAATGGATTTTAATATTTAAAATAATTTATTTTAAATTATAACGACAAAAAAAATTATTTTAATCGAAGTTAGAACAAATAATTTTATTTTAATTATATAACGAGCCTGAAATGGCGCGGTAGTTTGAAAATTCGATTTCAAATTTCAATTGAATGCACAGGATTCAAAATAAATCGGATTTTAGTAAAACCAAAAATATTTGAATCTTTTTTAAAATATCTTTCCAATGAATGTGAGAAATCCATATTTCATAGCGGGAACTGAAAGTTATGTCCATTTTAAAATTCAGAATAGTCGGTATGGAATTTATATATATATATATATATATATATATAATATAGCCATTTTACAAAAGACCTACGTTTTCGATGAAACAACTTTGGTTGGATCCGGAATGTCAAATGATTTCAAGATTCCAAGTTCCATAATTTTTGGAATTAATATGTGAGCTTGGCAAAGGAAAACGTGTTTTGTCAATTTTAGTCAAATTGGATCGACTAGAAAATGGCCATTTTTCAAACGGTCTCCAAATTTGACGAAATTAGTTTTGTTAGGACCGTATCGTCAAAAGATAGCTAGATTTATTTTTTGCAATTTTTGGAGTCACTATGTGGCCCCGATAAATTAAAATGTATGCTTAAATTCAATATACCTTGATTTATAATTTAATTTTGATAAAAACTATTCGAAACGATCGGATTGGCTTATGAAACATATCCCATTGTGTCCAGAATAGGGGTATTTAGCTAGAGGCGACAGTCGTTGGGTTCGATTTGGAATTCGGATAGAAAAACATGAATTAGTGGAATTAAATAATTTTAAAAATATTAAAATAAATTATTATGAACCCCTCCCCCTCCTACGCAAACCATATCCCAGTACATTCCTGTAGCCGCCGCCATGTTCTTTATCTCAATGGCCATGGTTTTCGAAAATAAATCCTTTAATTTTTCCCAAAATACAATGGATTAGCCAACAGTTTATAAACGAAAATCGAAGAACCTTCTGAGCTCTATGAATCTATAAGGAGATGATATGATTTAGTGTTGTCACGGTCACGGATTCCTTCAAAGTCAGTGTGTTTGAGATCGATTTGGGGGCTGGAGGAGCGACCAAAATTCACGCCGTTCAAGGCACTGAGGGAGGTGACGAAGGGCTTGAGCGTGGTGAAGATGGATCGGGTTCTAGTGGCTTGGGGAGGCTCGCGTTTCAAGGCAAGGGGAGTTTTGTTTGCGCCTGGAACCAGAACAATACGAGGAAGAAAAGGAGTAATAAAAGGAACGGCCTGTTTTAATTGGAAGAGGAGAAGGTCTAATATTTATTTTATTACTTAATTAACTTAGTAAAAATAAAAATATACAATAGCTTTAAAAATAAAAAAGAACATTGTTTTGAAATAAAAAAGAACGTTTTTTAAATTAAAAAGAACATTGTTTTGAATTAAAAAGAACATTGTTTTGAAATAAAAATAACATTGTTTTAAAATAAAAAAAAACATTGCTTTGAATTAAAGAACATTGTTTTGAAATAAAAAGAACATTGTTTTAGAATAAAAAGAACATTGTTTTAAATATAAATAAATAGCATTGAAAATAATATATATAAAAAGACATTGTTTTTGTAAATAAAAAGAATTAGCATTATTTTTGTAAATAAAAGAATTAGCATTGTTCTTGTAAAAAGAAAGAGCATTGTTTTAGAAAATAAAAATCGCATTGTTTTAAAAATAAAAATCGCATTGTTTTTAAAATAAACATTGTATGAAAATGTGACGTATATATATATATATAGAGAGAGAGAGAGAACTTTGAAAATGTGATTTTTTAATATATATATATATATATATATATATATCATTGATTAAAAATGTGACTTTTAAATACATGAAGCATTATTAAAAATATGATTTTTAATATATATACCGCGTGAAACAGATTGCGATGGAACTGTCTGGAATCAGAGCGGAATTCAACCCGCTTAGTAAAGAATGGCAGAGTGGAAATGAAGGTTAGAACTCCTCATTAAAAAATTCTTCACAGTTATTTATATATTTTCATAACTGAAAAATATATAGAATTGCCAGTGTAGATTTTTATCAGTTTAATTATTATAAATTGTATGCGGTGCATGTTAGATCACATTTCTCGTCCACAGACCATGGATGATTTAAAATTGACTGTATTGTGTGTTGTTTGTGATGTTGAAATGTTAAAAATAATGTTAACATTAATATGGTAGTTGAAATTAAATTATAAGTATTCATTTATAATTTGAACAGTGACAATTGGTTAAATAGAAAATAATTCAAACTGAATTAGAATTGGTTAAATTTATTAAGCAATGATTTATTTAAATGAACTATTGTTTTTTTAAAACCCCACACGGGTGTTGGGATGATATATGACATACATTAGTCGCAATTGCATTTATTCTATGGCGAAGTATCTGAAGGTCTGAAAGCGCGTAAATAGCTTCTGAGAGAATCCAGCTACCCCTATATTACTGCGGGTCTTCTCTTGAAGAGGTGTTTTACGCACTTGAATCTCTATCAATAACAATAGGAAAGAGCTTGCCTGATTAGAATCGTTAGGAAGTGCACTTATTTTCTTGTGTTAGGGCGGGGAAGTATTGTATGTCAATCGATGGATTGACAGTCTGTGATGAGCGTTATTTATTTATTTTAATGCTCTCACAGTTGTAAATTTCACTCTGGATGTGAACGGACTTTTTGATGATTATTTAAAATTATTGTTGCATACATGCGATGTATGAAATTCATATAACTGAATGGTAATTGTTTGAGTCGCATTCAGATTCAGAAATTAAAAAAAATTAACTAAAGAACATTTTTAAATAAAATAAATTGGATTTTTAATGTAAATAATGTAATAGAACATTTTTAATGTAAATAATGTAATTGAACATCTTTAATGTAATTAATGTAATAGAACATTTTTACTGTAAATAATGTAATCGAACATTTTTAATGTAATGAATGTAATCGAACATTTTTACTGTAAATAATGTAAAAGAACATTTAATGTAAAGGAATATATTTTATATAAAGAATATTTTAAATAAAGAATATTTTAAATAACGAATATTTTAAATAATAAATATTTTAAAATAATATTCAGTGAAGAATAAAATTATGATTTTGATTTCCGACTTTGAATGGACACAAAAATATAAAAATATGAAGCCGGATTAAGTATAGAAACGCCATTTTGTACTAAAGGTGCTTGCTAGAAGGCTGCAGTAAAAATAACATCAATTCCATTAAATTCAATATTAAATACATAGTGTTTGTACAGCATAAGTCGCGGAAAGAGCAAATAGTTGCACAAAAACTTATATAAAGCGTAAGGCTAAACTGAATCTTATCGAGTCTCTAACTGAAAAGTCAACAACTGATGACTAACTTATCTTAAGCATTTAGACCTTCCTTTTTGTAACTTGAATAAAGGCAGCACGAATAAATAATAAAAAAAGAGGCAAATAAAACACACAGAAGATCAAAAGGCAGTCAACGACAATATAATGGATGCATCAACGAAAATTAGGTTTTTTTTTTTACCTCCAGTAGAATGACTGAGTGGGCATATAAAAGGCAGTGCAATATCAAATCGACCTACAAATTGGCAGGCCGGTCAACAGAATTAGACCAAGCAAGTTCATGAAGAAGAAAAAAAAGCAATGGAGAAAGACCGAGAGCCGTCCAGCTTGTCATGGAGAAAAGGCTTCTGAAATACCCAATCGCGATGATCGACGATGAAATGTTTGCCATTTGGAGGTTCGATTGTAGCAGTCCCCAAACGTAAATTAGGGTTAGTCACTCAGAAAGTGTTTGCTGCGGTTTTGATTTTGATTTGACTTGCTGGATTAGGATAAAGGAAAAAGGGAGAACGTCGAACGATGAAGAAATGTTTTATCGTTTAAAGAGAAGCTGAAGAAGCAATCCCTGAAGTGAAGAGATATACAATATTTGTTTTCTCCATTAAATGCGCAAAAATATAAAATAATCAAGGAAAATATTGAATTTTATTGATGGAAGCTGAAAAACTGGAAGTTAAGAATGAGCAAAGGACTGGAAACAATAAGAGCGACTGTTCATTTCAGAAAATCGTAAGGAGCGCTGTGAGCTCTCCAATCCTAACTCAGTAATTATAATATAGTATAGATTAAGGAATGCCCTGTAAAAATAGATTCATTTTAATACATCGGTATTTTATAGGCATGAGATAATCTACATTATTAGAAACAATGCAAACATAGTATTTAAAATAATATATTGCCATTATAAGCAACTTTAAGGCCAGTTAAAAAATTGGATATAAGAAAGTGATCCATTTCGTGAGTATAAATTATTGTTATCATTATAAAAACAATACATTTTAACAGTTGAACAACTATGTATAAGATTTCATCTACGGATATAAAGTTAACTTCTAATCTTTAGACAGTATTGTATTTATATTTTATAGAACGAACTAGGTTTATAGTCAAAATAAAAATCTAAACATAAAAAACAACGTAACAAACCTAAAATAATAATGTATATCAAATCTCACCTTGGAGTAAAAAGTAATCTAAGAATTATATTCTGACATAACAACACATTTTATACTGCAAATTCATTTTCTATTGTTGTCAAGTAATTTGAATTCAAACACTTGCAAACATGATCTTCGATCTTGACAGTTTTTCCTGATGTACATATTAACAGTATACGGTCTTTGAATATTGCAACGAAGTATACTGACATATAATATGCCAGTAAAATATCATTCTAATGACGGTTATTTTGTAAAAGAGAACAAATTAGTCCATTAAAAAGCACAATTATGCAATGATAGTTACGATTGAGATCAAGAAACAGTACGGACATGTTAGTATAAGATTTGGTTCTAGTTATTTATCTCCTTAATTCGCTGCTAAAAAAAGTGAAGTAAAAAGGAAAAATATAATGATAGCAAGCAAATGGAAGTGTTCGATTAATACAACAGTAATGCGTACTGATATCATATATATACTTAAAATCTGAAAACATGTAAACAAAAAATCGCTATATTAGCATCAATTCAATTTCGAGGCAAATCCACTAGAAATTTAAATCATTATTTTACTGATAAACATAAATAACAACCACAATAATTTTTCATGACATTTCTTAAAGGAAAATGTATTAGAAAACCGAAAATAATGGAAGTTTAACTTAAACTATATGAAGAAGCAATACCTATATGTGTTCTTTAGTAAATGAAGCTCCGCATCTCATCTCTTCGCCCATTGGTCACTTCTTGTTAATCCATGGATTAGTGAACTTTGCATAATAACTTGCCAAAGCCCAAATTCTGTTCTAAGATTTATAGAAGGTACAATTATCGATTTGTTTATGAACAAATTAAGAATGGATTACTCAGCGAATCACTTGCCTTTACCCAAGATCAAGAACTGCACCTAGATCGCACCTCTTTAATTTCATCGTGCACGACTCGGCACAAGTGACTCATATACATCTTTAATTCGACTATGCAATTTAACCGATGATCAGAATTTATTTATGTACGTTAACGCATTATGGTATGGATATAGTTGTGAGTTAAAAATAAACAACTCACCAAATGATGATCAGTCAAGGAATTCACTCAGCCAAAAGCCTCATTGCCTTAGCCATTGATGCAAGAATACACATTATCCCTACCACAACCTCACAGTTATTCAAGTTGTCAGCACTTCATCACCACACTATTTCACTTTTGTCGTTGACTAACTCCAAACCTAGTTGCCTGCCTCTGCCCTTCGGATTATAATAATAATGTATATCAAATCTCACCTTGGAGTAAAAAGTAATCTAAGAACTATATTCTGACATAACCAAACATTTTATACTGCAAATTCATTTTCTATTGTTGCCAAGTAATTTGAATTCAAACACTTGCAAACATGATCTTTCATCTTGACAGTTTCACCTGAAGTACATATTAACAGCATACGGTCTTTGAATATTGCAACGAAGTATACTGACATATAATATGCCAGTAAAATAACATTCTAATGATGGTTATTTTGTAAAAGAGAACAGATAAATCCATTAAAAAGCACAATTATGCAATGATAGTTACGATTGAGATCAAGAAACAGTACAGACATGTTATTATAAGATTTGGTTCTAGCTATTTATCTCCTTAATTCACTGCTAAAAAAAGTGAAGTAAAAAGGAAAAATAAAATGATAGCAAGCAAATGGAAGTGTTCAATTAATACAACAGCATTGCGTACTGATATCATATATATAGTTAAAATCTGGAAACATGTAAACAAAAAATTGCTATATTAGCATCAATTCAATTTCGAGGCAAATCCACTAAAAATATAAATCATTATTTTACTGATAAACATAAATAACAACCACAATAATTTTTCATGACATTTTTTAAAGGAAAATGTATTAGAAAATCGAAAATAATGGAAGTTTAACTTAAACTATATGAAGAAGCAGTACCTATAGGTGTTCTTTAGTAAATGAAGCTCCGCATCTCATCTCTTCGCCCATTGGTCACTTCTTGTTAATCCACGGATTAGTGAACTTCGCATAATAACTTGCCAAAGCCCAAATTCTGTTCTAAGATTTATAGAAGATACAATTATCGATTTGTTTATGAACAAATTAAGAATGGATTACTCAGCGACTCACTTGCCTTTATCCAAGATCAAGAACTGCACCTAGATCGCACCTCTTTAATTTCATCGTGCACGACTCGGCATGAGCGACTCATATACATCTTTAATTCAACTATGCAATTTAACCGATGATCGGAATTTATTTATGTACGTTAATGCATTATGGTATGGATATAGTTGTGAGTTAAAAATAAACAACTCACCAAATGATGATCAGTCAAGGAATTCACTCAGCCAAAAGCCTCATTGCCTTAGCCATTGATGCAAGAATACACATTATCCCTACCACAACTCACAGTTATTCAAGTTGTCGGCACTTCATCACCACACTATTTCACTTTTTTCGTTGACCAACTCCAAGCCTAGTTGCCTGCCTCTGCCCTTCGGATTATCACTCCAGGCTGTAGCCATGTCGTCTGCCTCCACCTTCCAGACCATGACCCCGCCCTGCTCCCATGTTGCTAGCAAAGTCGCCAAAAAAATTGTGCATCACCACCTAACATCATGACCATCCGTCGTAGTACGAACACACACACGAATCACCAGGTTGCATCGACCTTGTCACGACTTCCAATGCACCTTCAACCACAGCCTACTATGCATGTGTCCCTTATGCTTGAGTTTGAGCGCAATCTTGCTTTTATTTTCCTTCATATATTCAGTTTGAATGGTCTTGAGAATAAAAGAGAATAAGAGCCTCTTCAACCCATGTCTATGTGTTGCCATCTAAAATCTATGTGGCAAAGATTACTACAAATTATTAAGAGAAAGTGAAAGCATTTAACATTTATGAGTTATGTCTCTAACACAATGAAAAATTGTGATGGAAGTACACTATTTCACTTTTGTCCTTATGTATCTACATCCGCGTAGTAACAACTTAAACTACTTAAGACTCAACGGATTAACAAAAACTTTTAATGGTTACCATTAGCAGTGTTTTTGACAGAATTCCAAATATTGACAGCAGATCCAAAGTCTGAACAGCAGCATCAGAGACAACACCAATAGCAACGGACTCCAAAATCCAAGGCTTGGAGTCAAGTTTCAGTTCAATAACTCGTGTTGAGGTTACCAATCTTTCTTACGGCATCGGTCAACAGTCGGTCGATCTTGCTTCTGCATGAGGACGCGAAGCGGAAAAGTAGGGTTTGGAGATCGGAAATTGCTTTCAGGGAGGATTCTTTTGGCTCCAAGCGTTGGGATTCGTAATGGACCAGAACCTCTACCAGACCCGGCGACTTCTAGCTTGCAGTTGTTTCCTCGGCGACTGGAGTTTCTTTAGTGGCGGAGGAGTTTTCAGAGATAAATGGCTACTCCGTTTTTTATTTTTACTTTTTGTTCTGATAAAAATTGAGTGAATTAATTGACGACTGCGAAGTTACAAACTGCAAAAAGACATAAACAGAACGTGGGGTAGTGGATTGGGTAAGGTGTGCTAAGACGTGATGGAATAAGTAGCGGAAAGGTCAAGACACGGCGGCAATCCTAATATTTATATATGTATTTTCTTCCAGCCGTCTGATGTCTTTTCCAACTTTAAATCATCACCCTTATTTGTTTCTTGGTTTGTCCTACCAAGGGATTTTATTATATAGACATTCTATATTGTTAAGATAATAACGAGGAGGAGCAATCATCATACCCGTTTCAAAAGAGACAATCTCAAATTACCATACGAACATCCAAGATTCTAAAGACGCATATTCAAAGGGGAATGTTATGGTATTTATCAACTGTAATTAGGGCTGTCAACGGATACTTTCGGATGCTGATAGTGTTATATCCGCATCCGCGTCCGAAAGCATTTTCGGATATCGGATATTTGCATCCGCCAGATAATTATCCCTTACGCCAACAATCGACAAATCATGAACTTAAATGAATTTTTTAGCTTAATATTAAAGTTTTTCAACTTAGTTGATTACTAAAGTGATAAAAATAAATAAATACGATGATAATATATAATTTTGAACAATTAGCATGCATCTGATAGACCGTTAATTTTGCAAATGAACAAATTAGTATATTTAATTATGCTAAAACACACATAATTTAAGTTATAACCATGAAAAAAGGCGGATGGATAATTTTCGGATGCGGATATACCTGTATCCGCTTTTCCGAATATTGGAGACCTTTGCAAGTTGAGAACAAAGATTTTCATTGATCGTTACTATTCAAAGACACAAAATAGTAATCAAAGCAATTTCTTATAATAACTTGGTCTTCCTGTGCTAAGTCAATGTTGCTGGTTGGGGCGGAACTGTTTCATTCTTGTGTATGCATCACGTTAGGGTCATAGCTTCATACTGGAGGCACCGCGATGGCTATATACTGATTTTTAAATAAACAATCCTGTAAAGGAGTCATGGTAATTTAACAAATTATTAATTATAAAAATCTTTATTAGTAATCACAATACCTTTAGTGTCACGTTTATTTACGTAAACGTGAACCGTCGAAAATGTCCTTGTATATTATTAACCTTAAATATTACCAAAATATATGATCATACAAATAAAATCCATTTATCAATTCAACATGTTACATATCAATCTACAAATATTATTAAATCATAATATCACTTAAAAATAAGATCATACACACAAATTTTATTTAAAATTTCAAAACATTCATCTACACATATCAACGAGTCTTGATACCGTTTAAAAGCATGATTTAACAAATTATTTTTATGTACAAATTCATTTTCCATTAATTAATAATAGAAATGAACATGCACACTCAAAAATCATAAGATATTACAACATTAAAATAAAGAAGAGAAAAACACGATGATGTTTATTAACATACTAGTATCATACACGTTCAGTTAAGAAATGTCAATCAAACATGTAAAACATGCCCCGAATCGATGACAATTGATCAAATATATGTAAATATACCATAATATAAGAGATTATTATTTGCCTAAATTCAACATCAACCAGAACAAGTGCATGCACAAAATTTTCTTTCAAAGCATGCTAGCTGAAAGTCTCATTTATCTTCATTTTATCACATCTAAAGGTAAGGTTTTGCTGCAACAAAAGGTAAAATCAAATCCCTACATTTTACACAAAAGGATTTCAAAAAAGTTTTCTTTCTTCCTTGTCATCATACAGCAAACTTGCTTATGCTTCAGTCTTCAATTTTCAAAGCCAGATCAAGACGTGTCTTTGTTATTCCCCACTGGACAATTGAACACCGACCTCCTCCTCCTTTTCTCTGCCAACAAAATAATATATACTTATTATTGGAACTCATATCGCCAAACACAAGGTGCAAAACAATATTAGAAATCTCTTTCTGATTGTTATCCAATATACCAATATTTTCAGACTATGCTTACCATTAGCCTCACCGGTTGCTTTTCTCGAAGAGCTGGCTAAACCGAGCACAAGTACATCCTTGGGAATTTGAGAAGGTGGGTCATGCTTCAGAGCCAGGAAAGCCGTGAGAATAGTACCAGGACGGGAAACTGACCTGGGAAGTCCTCTCGCGCTTGAGTACGGGAGCCTTTGGCACTGGGCATCCACCTCATCATCAACATGACGTACCAAACTAGGTTGAGAGCTTTCCTTGATGGAAGCTGATACTCCATATTCATTTCCAATGTCATTACCGTTGCTAATTTGTTCCTTTACAGTACTCTCTTTAGGTTGATTATCTGCTCGGGTATCATTGATCTTGTGCAATGAATTTTCAACTAGAGGGTTAGCAGAAAGCTCCTTGTTTCTTGATTTTTTCTTTTTTCTTTTAAGTTTGAGATCAGTAGGATCATTCAATGCAGTGTTGATATCGAGCTGAACTGGAGCTCCATGGATGCGATTACGATTGACAACCTTGTCTGTTTCAGGCAGTTTCTTCTCCATATGAGCATCAACGTCAATTTCCAGAAGAGCGTCATCTACCTTGCTCATTGAGCTATTACCATGTTCAACTGCAGATTCAGAATCAACACCTAAATGAAAGTTCTCATTTCAAAATTTTCAAGAGTACTCTTTTATAAATGTCATGGCTACTCCCATAAATTACAATTATAATTTCATCTCAAATTTTGCTATTAAATATTAATCACATCTTTCTCGGAAAAAAATCACCTACGACACGCCGATCGCACGAAATTATGCAAAATAATTAGAGTTTCTTAGGAGATACCTCGTAATGTTTTAGTACTATCCAAATCGACAGTATAATCATGATTTGTATCGCTACCAGAATTAACCTTTTCAGGATTATTCCTATTTCCAGTACCATTGCCGTTACTATTGTAATGCTTATCATCAACATTAGCTAGTAGTGATGATTCAACATGCTGTACAGTACTAAGTTGAGAGCTTTCCTTCATGGAAGCTGCTATTCCAGGTCCATTTCCAGAGTAATTAGGGATGCCAGTTGCTTCCTTTACAACACTCTGATTGTCTTCTTGAGTATCACTTACCTTGTGCGATGAGTCCTCAACTAGAGGATTACCAGAAAGCTCTTCGTTTCTTGATACTTCCTTTTTCCTTTTTCTTTTATGCTTGAGATAACTAAGATCTTTTGTTGAAGTGTCAGTGTCAAGCTGAACTGGAGCTTCACCTACAGGGTTACCAGGAAGCTCTTCGTTTCTTGATACTTTCCTTTTCCTTTGCCTTTTAAGCTTCAGATCACCAAGATCTTCAGTGTTAGCGCCAAGCTGAACTGGAGCCTCATGGATATAGGAATTACTGCATTTGTTATTGCAGATGCTAATAGTTTCTTTTAACAAAATCTCTTCTGGTGGATTCTCTAATGGAGTACCATTGATTTTTGGTAATGAATCATCAACTGAAGTGGTATTTCCATTACTTGATACTTCATTTTTCTTAACCCTTCCTGGCTTAAAATATCCAGAATATTTCAATGAAGTATCAAACTGCACCTTTTTCTTCATATTAGCAGCCCCATCGCTACTTATACAATTTAACTGCTCAAGGTTTTCAGGTTGTCCATTGTGCATACAAGCACCAGCACTCACTTTGACTTGATCGGAGCTTTTACTAGTAGATGTCACACACACAATATCTACCAGAAAACGTTTGGCACCCTCTACGCCTTCGAAAAAACAATTGAGAATCATGGAATCTGATAAATGATAGAAGAATTCTCCAACCTTTGCCTACGTACGTAATACAAAAACTTATCAGCCTTAAATAAAAACATAACTAATGATGATAATGTAATCAAATACAGTGTTACTTTGTAATTTATATAGAACCAGAGACATGTAAGAATCCTTAAATGCTCATTTAAATAATAATAACAAAACAACATGAACAAAAATGGTGAAATATATAATGCAAGCACAACACTGAGTTATGCTCTTTCAAATAAAGAGTACCAAACAAGATTCTCTGACGAGCACAACAATCAACATAGGTGAATTACTTGACAAGTCATGAGTAGCTACCATGTGAGTCTAATGCTTAAACCTAAAAACAAGATCCAAACACTGCTAACGTGGAAGGCCAATTTTCCAGCATTTCAAAAGATAATAAACTATCGTTTATTCGCTTAATTTCTAACAACATGAACATTCTTCTCCATTCCACTATCTCCCCAAGCTGTTATCCACTTTTTGTTGTCCTCATGCCTACATTGGAAACCACCGCATTAATGTTTAGACGATATAAATTTGATTCTCCAGCTTACTCAGATTTTTTTTTTTTTTTTTTTTTGTCTCTAATAGTCGATTAAAACAATTTCTAATCAAACATCTGGACTGGATTTACCGGTCGGTTTGATTTGTGATGAATTGCATTTTAGTGTTGAATCAAATAGCATGCCTTATTTTCGTTTCGATTGCTTTGATTTAGTGATTAATTGCATTTTAGTGTTGAATCAAATAGCATTCCATATTTCCGTATCGATTGCAAACCAATGAGTATTGTATGGTGAAGTCCACAAAATGTATTACTCAAAAATTTCAATGGTGATTTTTTATTCTATTATTCTGACTGATTATTGTTCAGTTTGTTGCAGTTGTCAGGTCATTCATTTTGGAATCTAATATATAGGATAGAGTAACAAATAATCTATTGAATTTGAACCACAATTTACATAATGGGTTAAACATATGATTTAGTACTGTTTTAGTTCATTTCTTATGTTATATTCAGTAAAGACCCAAATTTTCGACCATCAAAAGTTGACATGAATAAAGTCACGGTATTCACGTGCCGAACGTCTAAGTACCAAAAAACCAAATCATTACGGGAAAAAGAAAGAAAAGACAAAACAAAAATGTAAAAACCCGAAAATTCGAACACTTAATCTTCGAATATCGTAACTATTTGGAATATTGTAAATGTTATAAATTTGATTTTATAACCTTGTTAAACATCATTTAATTAATAATTAATGATACCAGACTCATTTTGGAGAAATGTTTACAAAAATATGTTTTTTGGAAAAATATCGAAAATATAACCGAAAAACATTTTACCAATAAATAGTTATTTTCTCAACAAAAGTTGTTGAAAATTTCAGAGAATGTCTAGTTAGTCATTAGAGAAGTAATTAGCAAATAAAAATATTTTCATTTTTATGGTTAACTAAATATCTCAATGATGTCAACGCATGATGTAATCAAAGATATTTAGAAAAGGAGCAAATAAGAAAAGTGAGCAAAAATGAAAATGCTTCATTTGTAAGATAAGATTTTAAGAGATTCTTAATCTTTTTCCATTCACATTCTTAAGGCTATATAAAGGGAGTCAATATCCTTAGGAATATTTATACAATTTCTTCTTCGTTTTCTTTTTCTTCCTAAGCTATTTTAATGGGCTTCTTCTTGAGTGAAGTAGAAGGGTCGTAATTAGTGGAGTGCTTAAAAACTAATCCACTTAAAATACTCTTAAACTTCCTCATATCTTAATCGAATTTTGTTTAATCTCTTTTAAACTTTGGCTTTGAACCTAAGACATCATGGAAACCATGATTAACAAATAAGAAAAGACGAAGGTGAAAGGAAAAAGTTTCAAGGAGAGGCCGTGAGTAATGGCGGAGGAGGAGAAGAATTGACATGATTTAGAAGTGCTAAAGATTGGATCCTTAGGTTTATGGTAATAAAAGGAGGTGGTTCTTTTGTTCCTATGGCTTTTTGCTTGGGTAGGCATGGATCTATGTAAGTTACCTCAACATATTAGTTTTATATATATATATATATATATATATATATATATATATATATATATTGTGTGTATAGTGTGTTGAATATGATTCGGATCAGAACAGGGAGGAGGAAGTATCGTCTGAGGCACGTAGATGACGCTTTCCTTAAGGAATTAATCGCCTCCAATATTTTGATAATTATAATGGCAGCGAGATTTCTCCATGATACAACAAACAGTGCGTTTTACAGAAGCAAAAAAAGATGGAAGAAGAGGAATTCAGATATCTTTGGGTTTGGCAAAGGAGTAGTATATATAACAGGCGAATAGATATGACCGTTGGAGACAGTTGCGCGTGAGAAGATGCGACCGTTCAAAAAATCACGACTTTTCGAACAGGCGAATCTGTTCCGTACGGTCACGCACGCGCCCCCGTGCCCCAAGTGCCCATCTTTGACCTATAATAATATTATATAGGCCCCAAACCCATTGAGCCCAAGCCTATCTCGAGCCCATGTTGTTTTGTTTCACAATATCATATTCCAAACATTAATATATAGAGAGATATACTTCATAATATTTGCCGATGTGGGACAAATACTTATTGTAATCTTCCCAATAATCCCCCACAAGATTGTAATAATTATTTATTTATGCATAAGAGAAAATACCTTTTTTGGTTTAAACTTTTCTCCTTAGTCCATATATTTAAATTTCAACAGAATATTTGGTAGTTAATACTTTAAACCAAAATCCTATATGATGAAGCGAAATATATGAATACATAAATATTATCATGCTTCTGTAAAATGTCATAACTGTGGATTGGTTATTAATTTCCTCCTGGTTTTATGCAAATGACATGCTGTTAAGAGTGCTTCTCCCCATAAATTTACATGTTGTTTAGCTTTTGAAATCAGAGCATTGGTCATTTCAACCAATGTTCTGTTTTTCCGTTCAGCCAGTCCATTTTGCTGTGGGGTACAAGGTGCGCTTGATTGATGAATAATTCCGTTTTCTTCACAAAATGATGAAAATTCTAAGGAAAAATATTCCCCACCTCTATCACTTCGCAACACCTTAATCCTCTTTTATTTTTGATTCTCAGCATTGGTTTTGAAACGCTTAAACATTTCAAAAGCTTGATCTTTTGATCTCATCAAATAGACGTGTGTGTATCTAGAATAATCATCTATAAAAGTGATAAAGTATCTATTGCCACCATTAGTCAATATACCATTTAATTCACAAATGTTTGAATGTATTAATTCAAGTAGTTTAGTATTCCTTTCAGATTTTGGAAACGGCTTTATGCACATCTTTGCTTCAATACAAACTTCACATTTAGATTAGTGTACATTATCATATGAAATCATTCCTTCTTTAGACATAAATTGTAAATTTTTGTAATTTAGATGTGCTAATCTATTATGCCATAAATGAAATGAATCAACATAAGCAAATTCGTTTATTTTATTAACACTTAATTTAAACATACCATTACAAGCATATCCTTTCCCAACAAACATACCGCCCTTGGACAGAATAAGACTATTACCATCTAGAACTCCCTTAACACCCTTATTACATAGGAGACTAGCAAAAACCAGATTTTTTCAGATTTCTGGAACATGTAAAACATTAACAAGAACAATCCTTTTGCCAGAAGTGAACTCCAACTCTATGGTTCCTTTTCCGACGACGTTTGAAGCATTATGATTTCCCATAAGTACTTTGCTATCATCAGAAACCTTCTCATATGATTGAACAATGACTGGTTGTTGCATACATGAATAGTAGCACCAGAGTCATACCACCAACCATTATCTTTAGTAGTATCTGCCATGTTCAGCTCTATGATCATATCGATGTTCAGTTTAGAAACCATGGCAACAATTTCTGAATCTTCTTGTTCAACCATGTTTGCCTTGTTGGAAGCACCTTGATTGTTCCTTTTGCCCTGATTATTATTCTGTCCTTGCTCCTTTTTCTGCCTTTTGAAAAATCTGCAGTCGCGTTTGTAATGTCCAGGTTTACCGCATAAGTAGCAATCACCCTTGCCTTTGCCGTTGTTATCTCTTTTGTGTTTTCCAGAGGGTTTATTATCATTTCCAATATTGTTAATATTGGAAGGAATAGCAAACTCAAAAACTTTCTTCTCACGATTTCTAGTTTCTTCCTCAATACGAAGATGTTTTTGAATTTGTTCCATCGTGAAATCCTCTGAAGAATGCATAAGTTTCTTTCGGTAATCACTCCAATTCGTAGGAAGTTTGGCCATCACAGCGCCAACTTGCAAAGCCTCGGAGATGGTGATCTTAACATCCTTTAATGTGTTGAATATAACTTGCAATTCATGTACTTGGTCTAGAACAGAGATATTATCAAACATTTTAAATTCAAAGAATTCGAAAATTAAAAACTTATCTGCTCCTTGTTTCTCATTACTGTACTTCGTCTCTAATAATTTCCAGATTTCTTGAGGCGATTTGACAGAAGTGAACAGGTCGTATAATCGATCAGATAATGTATTTAGTATATGATCCCTGCAGACGACTTCATCTTCTTCTCTTTTCTTTCGCTGTGCAATAAGTTATGCAGTGTCTTTATCAGTAGGAGGTTGAATTGGTTTATGATCTGGGTCCATGACATATGCTATCTTCAGGGTTGTAAGAAGGAATAGGATCTTATCCTGCCAGCGAGTGTAATTAGTGCCATCAAAGCGATCGAGTTTGGTAAACTCTTGATTCATTATTTTGTACGTTGAGTCTGATCCAGTTGCGGACACCATTGTATTAACTCCTTAAGATTGTTGAATATGATTCGGATCAGAACAGGGAGGAGGAAGTATCGTCTGAGGCACGTAGATGACGTTTTCCTTAAGGAATTAATCGTCCGCAATATTTTGATGATTATAATGGCAGCGAGATTCCTCCAGGATACAACAAACAGTGCGTTTTACAGAAGCAGAAAAAGATGGAAGAAGAGGAATTCGGATATCTTTGGGTTTGGCGAAGGAGTAGTATATATAACAGGCGAATAGATATGACCGTTGGAGACAGTTGAGCATGAGGAGATGCGACCGTTCAAAAAATCACGACTGTTCGAACAGGCGAATCTGTTCCGTACGGTCACGCACGTGCCAACGTGCCCCAAGTGCTCATCTTTGACCTATAATAATATTATATAGGCCTCAAACCCATTGAGCCCAAGCCCATCTCAAGCCCATGTTGTTTTGTTTCACAATATCTTATTCCAAGCATTAATATATAGGGAGAGATACTTCATAATATTTGTCGATGTGGAACAAATATTTATTGCAATCTTCCCAATATAGTGTTTGAAGTATAAACTAAAGTGATATTAACCAAGTAAAGTTATTAACTTTAAACCCTCTTGCTTTTGAAAGCAAACGACAACATTATTATGTAGCATAACTTCTATTACTCTTAAACATGTGCATGGCCATAACTTAATGTTTAAATGGTTGTTTAACTTGTATGTTAAATTAAAGTAAGTTTGAATAATTTGAAGAGAGAATAGTCGTATAAGCGCACTTCCTAATCCCTTGATTTCGGGAACTCTGATAAATATATTATCAAAATATCTCCTTTATAAATATCTCATTTGTAAATATCTTCTTCAAAACATCTTCTAAACAAAATCTTATTTAATTACTTAACTGGAAATTAATAGAAAATGCATAACTCTAATAAGCCGATGAGTAAGCTTATCTATTTATGAGATTCAAGAATGGGGTGTGTAGGCAAAGAGTGATGCAACCAGTGCTCCAACTTACATGACTCCGCTTTTGAACGAGGAAGTTGAGAATGTCGGAAACAAGTTAAATATACAGATATTGATAAAATACTTGTTATGGATATTACGGTTGATGTAATTAAATTTGATTAGCGACACATGTTAGCAGAATCAAACATCGTTCGGCTATAATAATAGCTTGGACAGTTGTTTATATATCGGTTGATTAGTACTGATAAATGTTTTGTTAATTACTTATTATTGTTGGTAGTTATTGCCCGACTGAACGTGTAGATTATGCTCGACCGGTTTATGAGCAAAATACTTGTTTCTATTTAGCATTAGACTGGATAATAAATATTTGGATGTTAACACATTGTGATTTATTTCATGAGTTAACGGAAAGGTGTTTAGCGATAATATTCGATTCTTTTGAATTGTGAACGTATTAAATGAATGGTTAATATGAAATGAAATGTTTGATTTCAAAGAAATAAAAATATTTAAAAATAAATATTTTGAATATGATAAATGGTTTATAAAAAGTGTTTTATAAACGAATATCAACCCCGTGTCGACACCAATCCGCAGATCGATACCAGATCGACTAGACTTGGGGCAGCACCCTCAATCCCGAATAAAGTTCGGCTCAGGCAGTGGTTGGTTAGGTTTTGGGTTCTGGAATTGGTAATGCCGCTAATGTTACACGAGCTTCGGTGCGCGCAGCTTTGGATACAACTTCTGTAGTTTTAAAAGTTAGGTTTGTGTCAGTGGCGGCACCTCAAGCTACGATGAAGTCGGATATTCTTGTTGAGGCCCAACAGTTTGTTAATTCTGGACTTGACATTGATGGCATCAGTGTATGATTGAACGATTGGAACTGATTGCTGATGTGATTCGGCGATATACTCGAGGCGGAGCCTCCTCGGATTTGGAATGTATTACGCGCAGTCCGTTCACTCAGGATATAAGGAAATCTCAAAATCCACCGAATTTCAAATTGCTGATGTTGGAGGCTTTTGATGGCAGGAAGGATCCTACCGTTCACTTGATGCGCTATATGCGCCACATGGAAGTGTTTTCGACATCGGAGAATGTTATGGTGGAATGTTTCTCACTCTATCTTACCGACATTAATGGCATGTGGTTTCAGCAGTTGGATAACGAATCGGTGAATAGCTGGAATGTCTTGGTTGGAAAGTTCGTCGAACAATTCAGAGTTCACATTGCTCGACCCAAGAACGTGATGACTCTTGCAGCAATCAAGCGAAGGTCCGACGAGACTTTGCGGAAATTTCTAAAAAGGTTTAATGTGGCGGTGACGTCGGTCGATAGACTGGACCGATCGATGGTTTTGATGGATGTTGTTTCCAATGTCTTGGATAAGACGAATTTTAAGGTCTTGCTTCAAAGGGACCCACCTTAGGACCTTGGTGAATTCTAAGCGGATTGTTTTCTGAGTGAAGAAGATGCAAGAACCGACAAGAAAGTTCTCAAAGTTAATTCAGTTTAAGGACGAGGGATCGTCCAACTCTAACAAAGGCAAGGGGGAACTCCCATGTCGGGATGACCGAATGTGTACCAGTGGAACCAGTCCAAATTTTCTTCATACACAGAACTTAATCGCACTTTGGAAGAGATTTATTTGGAAGTTCACCCGATAGCTCCCTTCAAGAAGCCTCCCACACGGGAGCCATCTCAGATGGTGAGGGATACTGGTAAGCATTGTTTGTTCCACAACTTAAATGACCACGATATGAATGACTACAGACATCTTTGGCATATAATTGAGAAGCACGTCAGGCATGGTGAGCTGGCGTACTATGTTCGAAATCGAGTTGCAGTACCGGGACAGACACAACTGCCTGCTCCGGCTCAGAATAGGAATAGACCAGGGCCTAACCTAGTGGTTTGGTCATGAATTGATGCAGTTTTCTCTGGATATGCGACTCTAGGATTCCAGATTTGGCTTCTTTGGTTTTTGGTTTCTTGGCTTTATGGTTTTTCGGCTCTTAAATGTTGGATTTTGGATTCTGGATTTTGGTTCTTCGACTTTCCGAATTTTGGTTTCTGACATTTTGGTCTTCTAGCTTTTGAATATGGCTTTATATTAATCTGAATCTCTGGCTTGTGTATTTTGACTTTTAGCACTCGGGCTTTGGTTGTATTGGCTTCGGCCTCCTGAATATTGTAATTTTGGATATTTTACCTTCGGTTTCGGATGATTTTAAGTCGGTCCACCCATGTACGGGATTAGGTCTTAATCTTTAGGTGCGCTCTGCACCACTGTTATTATGGCGCTCGACTAGTTGGCGACTAGTCGACTAATTGAGATCAAACCATCGACATGAAGTCTCGACTTGCTTTTTGTACGAATTTCGAGCGTCTGGTAGAAATTAGTCGACTAATCGACTAGTCAAGTCGACTAGATTGTTATTGGTGTCGATTGGTTTGGTATTGGCCTATTTTAGAAAAGAAAAAAAAAATCTGAACCCCTTACAGTTATCGATACATCAAACAGGACAAAACTGGAAGTTATCAATACCTGTATCGAATAATAAAAAAATAGCAGAAAAAGATCGATACCTAGTACCGATCAAATGTCGATTTAAAATTTTATAATTGAAAAGGGATCGAGTATCGATTATCGAACAAAAAAAAAATCTTCGAACCCAAACTCCGATCGAAAGTCGATCGATACCCTGAACATGCAGCGCTGTCTTTCCACTGCCATCTTGGAACTTGCATTTTATTAAATTCTATGCACCATTTGTTTATTTTCTTTGTTCAATAGCAATATATTTGTTGGTAGCAATATATTAGAATTAACAACTTTTTGGTGGCAGCAATATATTTATCGACTAGTCTACGATTAGTCTATGACTAATCGACTAGTCGACCAACCGGACCTCTGTCGACTCGACTCGATTTACCATCGTAATAACAATGCTCAGCACCCGACTATAAACATCCGCCTCATAATTAACTAATCTTGTTGGTTTTCATAATTGTAGGCCTTCGGAGGGCCAAGTCCGTTTACTCATGCACGAGATTAGGTCTTAATCTTTAGGTATGCTCTTTGCGGGTAGGAAGCCATCCAATCTCGTACACTCGTGTTTGGTAACTTGGGATTTTGCAGAACTAAATCTGCTTACCCATATAAGGGATTAGGTCTTAATCCCTGAGCATGTTGTTTGTGGACGATGAACTGCCTAATCCCCCTTCATTTTCTGGCTTAGGATGACTACGCCAGCCTACTCATGTACAGGGACCGGTGTGACCCCTAGTCATGCTATGTACCTAACGATAGACCGTCACTTTCATACTTGAGCAGAACTTAATGAACTTGAAATCGAAAACGGCTAGGTCAACCCAACCGTGTACGGGATTAGGCCTTAACCCCTAGGCACGCTCTGTACCCGACGATAAACCGCTAGGTTTTCTTTGGCATTAATGAAAACTCCAAATCCTTGAAAATTTCAATAAAATTACTTCGTTCGTAATGACTTTGCTTGTGGAGTATGAAATCTGAAATTATAAGTTTCAGACTTTGAGGACTTGGAGCAGTAAGGACTTTGCTCGCTAAGTATAAAAATCTAGTCCCCAAGTAAGGACTTTCCTTGGAAAGGGACGGGTTGTCTTGTCAGAACTTAGCAAGGCCTCCAGTTCAGTGGCGGGCAAGGACTTTGCCCGTTTGAATCTGGGTTCTGCTGTCAGAACTTAGAAAACAACTCATCTTTTATGGTTTTGGCTAGATACATTGGCTACCCATGTACGAGGACCGGTGTAACCACTAGGCATGCTTTGTACCCAAAGATAGGTCATCCCCTTTCATTTTCTGGTTTAGGATGACTACGTCGGTCTACCCATGTACGGGAACCGGTGTGACCCTTAGGCATGCTCTATACCTGACGATAGACCATCCTCCTTCATCTTTTGGTTTTTGCAGGTATGGGCCATACCGCATCTGGTTGTTACGACTTTCGGATTACTACGATCCTCTAGCTTTTTGAATTTCAGGTTTCTACTATTTCCCGAAATTTGGTTTTTCTGGTTTCACGAATTCCGGATATTTTGGTTCTGGTTATCTCCCGTAATACGATCCAGAGTATTCGTTGGGTTTCTTTAGTTCTCTAGTTTTTTTGTTTTTTATTAATACGATCCGAAGCGATCGTGACTTTTGATTTTTTTTTTGTATTCGACTATTGGACTTTTATTTCATACTTCGCTTGGTTCGCGACTTCTAGATTCTTAGAGTTTTGGATTCTTCAAAACACGTCTTCCAACAAAAAGACATGTTTCAAGGGGGCTAGTGTTGACCCGCCTTTTTATTAAGGCTGTCACACGACGATTTATAGCTATTTGAAGTACACGGGACTCGAATGCGAACTCACGAAGGTTAGAAGTGATTTGGGCGAAGTCGTGAAGATTGGGAAAACTCCGGAAATTGGCTAAGTCCCGGGATCGGTATTTACAATATGACTCACGGGATCGGTATTGGAGATTCATCAGGATTTCGTACTCCGACTATCGAGGGATTTCATATCCCGATTTCATAGTGGAATTTCGTATCCCCTTCGGATACAAAAATAGGCAGAGCAACTCGGACTTTGTGCAACTCATGGTTTCTAGACTCAGTAGGGATAGTTTCGTATTATGGCATGATTTTGTATCCTATATACGAAATCAAGGGGATACGAAATATGGCTTTTCGTCTTCGAGAAGCGGCTTCATGGAATTGCACTAAGGATGGGGATACGAAATGTGCAATTCGTATCTGCCGATCTGACTTGGTTTTTCATTAACGTCTGGGGTAAGATGGTGCTTTTTCGCATTTGGCATAGGATCGGTTTTTCGTATCCTTGCTTGGACATGAAGTGGATTGTTTTTGGAGGAACGATGCTTCGAGATGGAGCGATACAAGTTTTTGGCTATCTCCCAGGTTCTGTACCGATCCCCAATTTAGTACCGATCCCAGGATATGAAATTTCGGGGATGCGAATTATCGTATTCCCTAGCCTATAATACCCAAGCACTTGGATTATTCCGGTTGTTTTTGGTTGTTTGGTTCTACACGCGAAAAAGCTTTTCTTGGAATTCTTTAATGGCTTACTACATGGATCTATGGACTTTGGATGCTCTTTTGGACTTATGAACTTCACGTACAAGATCCCCTTCAACACTTTGGCACTTGGCTTGTTCTCTTGGACATACCGGACATTGGAGCTCACTTGGAACATTTTGGCATAGCTTGGACATAGAAGCTTCTTGAAATAGAAGCTTCTCTCTTGGACTTTCAGAGTTGGTGGAGAAGAAGCAAAGACCTTGTCATTCTTCTTGCTTGACTTTGTAAACATAAGAAGAGGAAGAAGGATTGTACTTGCAACTTTGTAAAGCAAAATATATAAAGTTACTTCGGAGTGGAAGTAGGCGAGTGTTGACCAATTTACCTCGTTAACACACTTTATATAAACTTCCCCTTATATTGGACAAGATTACCATATTTTAGAAACATAAATGGATTTTTCTTTCTGTCAGGTAATTAATCGCTCATAGCTCATTCACAAGCTTTTTTCAGTTATAAATAAGTTATTGTTATGACTCGATGTATGAATTACTTATTCGATCATATTCACAATAAATGCAAATGAAATTCTATATATGAACGATTGTCACCTCTGTTGCTACTATTACTACTTTGGGTTTCGTACTCCAAATGATTAACAAATCGGTTGGGTAGTGTAATATCTTTTGATTCATTAAAACTTAGATAGATGTACCATATATGCAAGTAGACTGTAGTAGGTGAATCTAATCAAAAGGGAAATTAATAGAATTAAACATAAATTATAATTATAGTAAAATGAACAAATCACAATTAAACATAAAAATGTTATCTATTTTGTGTCACTAAACTTAGACCTATCAAAATATGACCCTATTCATTTACCCAACCCATTTTACCCAAATTATAACCTTGTTGGGTTAATCCATTTATAATTTTTTATTAAATTGGTCATAAAAGGGTTGACCCATTTTTAAAAGGGTTACAAATAGGTAACCCCACTTACCCAAAACTCTGCGTACATACGAAGTCGCTATTTTTTTGGTAAAAATGCAGTAATTTCTTTATACTGCCCCGGAAACGGATGAACTACGACCGATAGATTCCCACCAAAACTACGGACAGTGTGAAACACTCGAACGTTTTGCCCTATGACCGAACACTGTAGTTCTTCAAGGAGACTGTCAGTTGTACTTAGAAAAAATCAGGCTAAATTCCCATAATTGAACTTTGCCTACACATAAAATCGCTATTTTTTTGTAAAAACTACAGTAATTTCTTCATATTGCATCGGAACCGGATGAGACATCAACCGATATATTCCCACCAAAATTACGGACAGTGTGAAACTCGGACGTTTTGCCCTGTGACCGAACACTGTAGTTCTCCAAGGGGACTGTCAGTTGTACTTAGAAAAAATCAGGCTAAATTCCCATAATTGAACTTTGCCTACACATAAAATCGCTATTTTTTTGTAAAAACTGCAGTAATTTCTTCATATTGCCTCGGAACCGGATGAGACATCAACCGATATATTCCCACCAAAATTACGGACAGTGTGAAACTCGGACGTTTTGCCCTGTGACCGAACACTGTAGTTCTCCAAGGGGACTGCCAGTTGTACTTAGAAAAAAACAGGCTAAATTATCATATTTGAACTCTGCCTACATACAGACTCATAGAGTCGCTATTTTTTTTTTTTTGTAAAAACTGCAGTAATTTTTTCATACTGTCTCGGAACCGGATGAGACTTCAACCGATAGATTCCCACCAAAATTATGGACAGTGTGAAACACTCGGACATTTTGCCCTGTGACCGAACACTAGTTCTCTAAGGGGACTGCCAGTTGTACTTAGAAAATAACAGGCTAAATTCTCATATTTGAACTCTACCAACATACAAAGCCGCTATTTTTTTGTAAAAACTGCAGTAATTTCTTCATACTGCATTGGAACTGTATGAAACTTCGAACGATAAATTCCCACCTAAATTACGGACAGTGTGAAACACTTGGATATTTCATCCTATGAACGAACACTATAGCTCTCCAAGGTAATTAACGTTTATACTTGGAAAAATAACAGACTAATTCTCATAATTGTATATAAAAAATACCCTATTATATTTAGATGGGTTAAATGGGTAACCCGCATAATATGTGGGTTGGGTCAGGTAAAGCGTTACGTTAAATGGGTCAGAATAAATGGGTTGCAAATGAGTTGGGTCAAATTTTGTTTGACTCTCATACGACCTTAAATGACTCATTTGACACCCCTAACTAAATTTGGAGTTCCCTGCAACCATCGTTCGCACATCATGACACGGTTTAACTTTAATCTTGGTCTGCGACGAAAATATAGCTCGTGTCTGAACTGTAATAATATCATGGTTTTTTTGTCTAAAAATCATGACATTCTACATCCCTAAGTCTGTTTAATCAACATATTTCATCAATTTTTCTCTTTTATGTTATGGATCAGACGATATTTCGAGTTTCAGTTATAGATATATTTTAATGTATCTTTACTAATTAGGCATGTCTGCTGATAGTAGAGGATTTTGTTACACTTGATTTTAACTTTCACTTCACATGCAAGTTTAAATGATTTATATTTAATATCTTAGAATTGCTTCCTTTTCATTAGAGATATTTATGCAACTATATATTATTCTACACATGGAATATAGAGTTTGAACATTACTCTGAAATGCAACTGTATATACGGGTGGTCAGTGCTCATAATCGAGAATCACTTATTTGAAATTATGTGGAGAGTAACGTCTACATTCCAATTTTGAAGATCCAACTTCGAAAGTTATATTTATTTTGAACTGAATTGTTGGTTTAACCAACCTTTGTTTTTACGCATTTCAGAAGAGCGGTTTGGTATTGTGTTTCTATTTATTTTCACCCATACATGATTAACATTGTGCTACTGTAAACAAAATATTTAAAAGGTTACATTTTCAAAGTTCATACTGACGTGCAATGAAAACTAACACTACACATGCCAAACTCACACCCACCCAACCCCCTCCCCCCGACCCCCATGATTTTTTTCAATTGTCTATGGGAATTTCATTCACAATAATATTACAAATTTTGACTCCCACTTTTACTTTGTAATTTTACTGCCATATCCATGGTATTTGGATGGTTAACCAACCGAATAAGAAATCAATTGCTTCACCAAACTTATACATGCCCTTTTATGCGTTCGTCTTAGGAAATTAAGTATTTGAATTAAACTTCAAGTTCAGAATTATCGTTGTAATACATTCAAGTCTATTAATGGATGCGCAAAATAATCCTATATTCATCTGTATTCATATCGGAATAACGGAAAAGTATCTGATATCCGAAAAAACATGCACGAAGACATTCATATTCAAAAATTATCCGTTCGGTTATGTCAAAATAATTAGTTATTTTCTATGTATTTGAGTTTATTAATATGTATTTATTGTTTTATTAATTTAATAGTTTGCATTTTATTCATTTAACTCATATACACTACTCAAATTTTTTGGGAATATACGCTAGAAGAACAAGTGGACTGGTAAGCTCAAAGCTATTTGTTATCATTATATTCTAGAATCTACTTGTTTTAATTATCAACTAGAATGAGCCCCTGCTTCGCATACGGGAAGAGTTGTTATGCATGTTGGAGTGTTCTACATTTACTTAAATATTTTAGTGTGGTCAGCATGTCTTAGTGGGGGGATGAAAACACATTGAAAATGATGGCGATGACGTTATGCATGTTGGAGCGTTCTATTTTTACTTAAATATTTTAGTGTGGTCGGCATGTCTTCGTGGGGGATGAACACATTGAAAGTGATGGCGAGGACAGTGTGGAGAATTTGACCTATGCATGGCTAATTGTATGTGGTTAGGTATATTAATGACAGAGGACAACGTGGAGAAATGTTTTGGCTGATGCATGGCTAATTGTACGTCGTAAGGTATATAAATGTAATTCTAGTAGAACTGTGAAGGCATGAGTAGACTATTATTTTAGTTGTGTCATGTACATATTTCCAGTAAGCTGGCGTAAGTGCAAATTGGTTACCATTGATTAGCAAATGTATGTAATCTGCATGTTGCTTCACTTGTCAATCTTGAATTTAAGGTCCCTAATAAAGTATCTTTAAATAGAAGATTTAGCATGTATATACTCAATTGATATTTTTTAGCATAACAGTGCATATATAGTATAATATAGTATTGTTACTATATTAAAACGATGAAAGTATACTTGTCAGTCCAAAGCATTTGGTAACAGTTGAACAGTATCATTGGCTGACTCTATCTAAAAGTAAAACAATATTGATCAATCGCAAGAATAGTGACTCTGTCATCAATCCACGAAATTGTTGCTGAAATTAATTGGTTGGAAAATATCATCGACTCCCTACCATTTATAATCATCATAGGTGGTTCGATTGCAAGTGGAAGAAGTTATCACTAATTTCTTTTCAAAATTGAAAAATAAGTAGAAAACTAACTTGAAGATTACTACAGCTGAGAATCAGACAGTTTAAATATATCATAACCTGCAATTGCATGTACTGACTTGTTCAACATTGAAAAATCTTCCTATTGCGATGAGTGCACATCCAAATACTCGTTCAACACCTCCAGTCAAGTTGAAGCCGAAGTAGAAATGTTTAATACGCCCAACTTGCCAGGTAGTCTCTTAAAACTATCAACACCTAGCGGTTTTGTGAAGATATCTGCAAGTTGATCACGAGAACTGATATAGGATGGAGCAATGAGACCGGAGAGAATCTTTTCTCGAACAAAATGATAATCTATTTTGATGTGTTTAGTCCATTCACGGAAGACGGGATTTGCAGCAATATGGATTGCACCTTGACTATCGCAATGTATTGTCACGGGAGCGGATGGTGGAAAACCAAGTTCGGATAAAATCGAACATAACCATTGTACTTCAGAGGTAATAGCGGTAAGGGAACGATATTCAGCTTCAGCCGATGATCAAGAAACAGTTGATTGTTTCTTTGATTTCCAAGAGATTGGATTAGAGCCGAGCATTGTAAAATAACCGGTAGTAGAACGACGAGTAACAGGACATCCTGCCCAGTCGAAATCAGCAAAGCCAACGAGTGAAAGAGAACTTGTCGCTGGAAAAAATAAACCATTACCAACAGTTCCTTTCAAATATCGAAGAACTCTATTTGCAGCATCAAGATGAGTGAAACGAGGACTTTGCATAAATTGACTAAGTTTGTTAACAGCATATTGAATATCAGGACGAGTGATCGTAAGATATAAGCGACGGCCAATGAGTCGTCGATAAAGAGATGGGTCAGGCAAGCGATTGTCGTCATTTGGGAGCAGCCGAAGATGTTGTTCCATAGGAAATGGAGATGTACGACAACCAAGCATTCCAGAATCTTTTAATATGTCAAGAGTATATTTACGCTGACGTAAAAATAACCCTTTTTTGGAACAAGATACTTCAATACCAAGAAAATAGCTTAGACGACCAAGATCCTTGATGAAGAAAGATTTGGCAAGAAATTCTTTTATTTTGGGAATAAAAGATTCATTATTCCTTGTAATGATACTATCATCCACATAAACAAGAATAAATACTGATATATGATCACGAATATATGTAAAAAGACTCTAATCAGAGACAGACTAATGAAAACCATGTCCAATTAAAATGGAAGAAAATTTAGAGAACCATTGAAGTGAGGCTTGCTTAAGTCCATAAATAGATTTATAGAGCTTACAAACTTGATTATTATGATGATGTGAAAAACCAGGAGGAAGTTTCATCAAAACTTTTCATTTAGGTCACCTTGTAAAAATGCATTATTGACATCTAATTGATGAAGAGTCCAATTCTTAATGGTAGCAATAGAAAGAAGTAAACGAACAGTGACTAATTTTGCTACTGGAGCAAACGTATCATGATAATCAATTCCATCGACTTGAGTGTAGTCTTTTGCACTAAACGGGCTTTATATCGTTCAACAGAGCCATCGGAACGATATTTAATTTTATAAACTCATTTACAACCAATTGGTTTTTTATTGGGCGGTAATGAGCAAATTGACCATGTTTTGTTTGCTTCGAGGGCACGAAGCTCAACACTCATTGCATCGCGCCAAACAGAAGATTTAATGGCCTGAGAATAGGTTTGAGGTTCATTATGATCAATGATTTTAAACAAAAAACGTGATGAGAAGAACTGAACTTTTCTAAAGAAAATATTTGGATAATGGAAAAGAAGTAGATGAAGAAGAAATATTGCATGCATAATCACAAAGATGTGATGGTGGTCGTTGAATTCGCTGAGAACGAATTAGATCAGCGGTATCCGCGGGAATCACACTGGGATTATTATTTTCACTCGGAATTTCAACCTGAATAGGTGAAGGAATATTAGTAGGTACTGATGAATTATTTTGAAAAAAAACTGATCAATGGGTAAATCATCATCTAGAGACGTGATTAAAATATCATTAGTACGATGGTCTTAAATATTTTTGTATGGAAAGACTGACTCATGAAAAATAACGTCACATGAGACTGTTATGCAACGAGACGAAGGATCATAATTTCGATATCCTTTTTGACCATAAGGATAGCCAACGAAATGTATGGTTTACCTCATGCATCGATTATGCATATTTTTGGCAAAACAAAGACAACCAAACACGTGTAAAGAGGAATAAGACGGGGCTTTTCTAAATAAAATTTCATGAGGAGATTTGAAATTAAGAGTACATGTAGCTAATTTATTAATGAGAAATGCAGTGGTGAGAACACATTCGCCCCAAAAAAAGAGGGGAAGATTAGCTTGGAATCATAGTGAGCGAGGAACATCAAGCAAGTGTCAATGTTTACATTCCACAATCCCATTTTACTGAGGAGTAGCTATACAACTCCATTGATGAATTATACCATGAAAATGAAACCAATTTTGAAACTTTAATGACAGAAACTTGGTTCCGTTATCAGATCGAAGAGTTTGAAATTGATTGTATAGTGGAGATTGACAGTCCGAATTATCTATTAACTTGATTAAAAAAATGTTTTATCATATGAAAAGTTAGAGACTTGAATTCATTAATTAGAACCAAGTGCATCTTGAATAATCATCAACAATGGTGAGAAGAAAACGTGAACCATTTTTAGACGGAACATCAAATGATCCCCAAACATCAACAAACATCACAAATAAATTTATTGTTCGCGGATATATCTGGAAAATTATTAACAAATTTAAAACGGGAACTACTAGGGTGACCAAGGCGAGAGTGCCAAAGATCAAAATTATCTGAATGCTGAAATGAAAAAGCTGAATTCAAATGGGGAATATCCTCCAAGTAGTAAAGACCACAATGAACTCTACCCCGATCAATCGTCATGTTTGTCAACAGGTCTCAAAAACGACATTGAGATTTAGAAAAATTACTTCACAATTAAGTTGTTTTGTTAATTGTGAGATAGATAATAAATTGAATTTGAATGATGGGATAAAAAAAATACATCTTTGATAATAAGAGATTTTGAATGTTTAACAATCACAATGTGAGTCACTAATGCAAAAGTGTCATCAGGTAATTGAACAGACTTATGTTTTTGTAATGGTACATATGAAGAAAAAATTGATAGTGATGTACATATATGATTTGATGCACCTGAATCTATAATCCAACAAGAAGACATACAAGACAGAATTGTAGCTGCTAAGTTAGCCGAGAGTACACCGACTTCATCTTTGGCCAAGAGAGCAAGCAACTTGTTGTACTCTTGAGTTGTGAGATGAATGCTTTCATTAGCCATGATAAGAGATTGAGGAAGACAAGAGCGTAGTTTATTTAATGGTGCTCTGATACCATGAGAAAAGCATATATTGATTCTGAACTAATGTTGTTTGATTCAATAATAAGCCATATATATAGGCTGATGAAACTTACAAAACTTACACGTATAAAATAAAATATCTACAGATGTTATAAGAAAGAAAATATCCTATTGATCATAATATTATGGTACACGCACAATACCAAGTATTCTTGCTGCAAAAATATCATGAGATGCTTGCAGATCCAGGTCCAAAATACTTGTTCAACATTGAAAAATCTTCCTATTGTGATGAGTGCACATCCAAATACTCGTTCAACACGTGTCCTGCTTCTTTTCTCTCCAATTCACGTTTCCTACTACTCTATGCGTTTAACAGTTTTTCTCTATTTGTTCTTATCCTAATTACTACAATTAATCTAATAATATATTATATTCCCTAACCGCTCTGAACCCCTACATATTCCCTTCCCCAATTACCTTCTTTCCCATTTCTTTTACCATTGACTCTTCAATGCTATTCCTTGAATTCAATCCCACTGTAACCTTTTACCGCTTATGATTCACTCCCATTTCGTCGCAGGTTGGATATTCACACCAACCTTCGTCGCTTCCTCGTCATAATCAGTATTGCTGGGTGTTGGTAAATGTTACGGTAATCCTTCTTGATGTTTTTCGCTAATTTTTCCCCTTTAGCTGCGCAAATACAGCACATAAATCCACACTATCGTCCACTTTTTCTGATTAAAATTTATCCCCACAAGTCCAACCTCAATTGGAATCAGTAAGCAAACCATGATGAAATGAAGCATTTTTTTGGTACGCTCTTTGTTCCTTTTCGGACCACCGCATGGTACTCCATCCACGAGTATTTAATTCAAAATAAAGTTTGAGATTGAGTACCGTGAAAGCACCCAAATTGTTTGATTATTTGCCGCAGTTAACAACAGACTGCGTAAGGTCATCATTTTGTTTGTACTTTCGCATTTATATATGTTGATTTTTTTGGTTTTGATATTTTTGTTGTGATGTTAAAAGGTGGTTTCCTTTTTTCTATGTCGGCACCATCTACCATGTTGCTTTAACTGACAATGGGAAAACCATTGTACGCTGTCTTCTCTCTATCCACAATGAGTTTATTAGGGGTAGGCATACAATTTTTTTGTGCAAACTGAATGATAGGTCAAATTCCTTTTATCCTGTAATATCATTTGTTACAGTATAGTTCTCCAGTGTTTGTGTAATGCGAATTTGTATTTCATATCATATACCCTTTGTTTCCTATTACCCAACTTCAGCCTAATTCTGTGAATTTTTATCCCTCATCATATGTCATCATTCCTACACATGACTGTTCTCTGTTTTACTTTTGTCTGTGGGATTGTTGGATATCCAAATGTAAATTATATCCCTGCTATAATAAAGTGTAACAGGGCCATCCATGGGAAATAATTTTTAGGCCAATACATGTCTTTATAACAGTTTACTCTATAAACCAACGCATGCATTACTCTCGCATTTTGTTCTTAACATTCCCTTGCCTAATTACAAAGTTGTTCCTTTTATTATATTTATCAGTTACATTGTAATGTTCCAAAATTTTATTATATTTGACTTTTAAAATCATTCTACTGTAACTATGTTATTATGATTTAACAATGATTTTCACATACAGGGAGGAGTTGAAAGACAATTTGCTTATAACGAGCAGCAATTTTGTGGCTCAAAGTAGAAGTGGGTTTGGAGTGATGGCGAAAACCAACAGAATGGACCGGGTTTGGATGGAATAAAGGTATTTTCCATGTCCATTCGTTATTTACATATTTTTTCCTTCTAAATTACTAAAATGAATTCCTCAAATTGTCACTCTATCTTTGGGTGAAGGCTAATCTATCAGGTGAATTCGAAACGTTATCACAAGATGTGTAAACGGCGAGTTAAAATTTAATTTATGAATTAACATAATATTCTCATCCCCTTTTGCTAATTGGTGGGAATATGTTAATTGTTGCTTATACATGTTGGGATGCATAAATGAAATTTTATTCAGTTGCTATTCAGTTTCACTCAAAAATGATTAAAATTCGTTCTAAGTTGAAGGATTTATGATCTTCCTCATTTAATCCATTAATATAAGTGTGTGATCATACCATTTTTAAAATAAAACATGTTTGTAGTTTGCAGAGTGCGAACTATGTTGCCATGCAATTCATAAAAACAAAGGGAAATATATAGCCATGCGATTCATAAAACAAACATAATTTATGTTCATGATCATTGTTAAATCAGTATAGTTAAATTAACTCAATGTTTGCTAACTTTGTTTACTTCTTACAGTCAGCAAATTCAGCGATTATCAAATCGTAATCATTTGTCGATTTCATTTTTCTCATTATCATTATTGTATGCATCCTTAACTTTGTGCATTAATACGCGATATAATTCATTAACTAAATAAAAATTTAGTGCTTTCACTAATCTTTTTCCATTTACTAATTTCTTTCATAGTAAAGTGTTCATTCATTCATTTGAATTTACTATGCTTATAAGTTCATGTCATTTCTTTGCCATTACACTCCTATTCCAAGTTACTTAAGATTTTTTTTTTTTTTAAATTTCTACTGTGTTTTATCAACAAACCTAATAATATCTCAAGAAAACTTAACAGTATTCTACCATTTAAAGGAGATACATCTTTTATGTTAACTCAAGACTAAATTTTAATCCTTTCTGGGAGAAATTTGAACGACTGAGTTGTCAACTTCTCCTAACACATCAGGAACAACTGATATTTTGCATTTATTATGGGTTAACTTATTTATTAAAAGGTGGATACCCAGTGTCAAAGGCTCCAGATTACCAGCCGGGTAACCTTACCGTTGCGCCAGGCACCACCTTTTGGTTAACTTATTTATTATTAAAAAATATATATAACTATATTGAGATATTTACTAATAAACATACAGTAGGTTGTACTATATTTCTTTCAGTTGAATGTTTATAGTTACAAAATAATTTATGTAAGCTTATTAGTAGATTTTAAACTCCATCACTACCGTTCATGTTGCTATAAAGCCCAACTTTATGTGAACTTTATGAAGCTTATAAGGAATTAGCCATGTGGTTATAGTGCAGTTAAAATTTTCATGCTCTCTCCAATAGTTTGTTAACATGGAAAATTTGTTTAGTACTTACCACTACAGCCTTTATGTATTTCTATATGTTGATTTTTTCTAATATATATATTTAAACAAAACTTTGACATTGGCATAAAGGTCTTTCAACTATGCGCAAAATTAATATTGTGAGTATTCTCACATTATTAGTTCTCTTCATCTACCAGCATAAAGCATTGTAATGAGAATACTAACTAAAAAAATTATGAATAACATGCGTTAATTATGCTGCTATTTCCTTCTGAATTAATGCCCTGGCTATTGGCAAAGTTCAATCTTTTGACTTGGAGCAACTCAGAGCTTTCAAAAGCCTCTTAAACCAAGCATTACTTCACCAAATCAATATGGTTTATGTAACTGCTCACTTTTATGTAACATTTTTCATGTTTCGTCTGCAGGTTTATTTTTGTGTAGCTTTTTCATTTTGTGGAAACATCTGAAGCCTACCAGTTAGTGGATTTCAACATTAAAGGGGACATGCGTGCTTTCTAAAACATTTATTTTATTATATGATGATGTTTATATTCATGTTTTGTAATGAAGTTTTATTCTATAATGAAATCATTAATTCTCCTTCACAATACACATTGTTTATATATACAGTATATTTTAGCCAAGAGAAAACGGTTATAGGATAAAATTTTAATTGTAGGAGCACATACATTGTTTTCAAAACGAAAGCGTTTAAAATAAGAAAATATAACTTGTGAGTTATGAATGTGTGCATGTTGAATATCCAAAATAACAGTGCATTAACCGAATGCCTATCTTTTGGTCAAAAAAAGGACTATTTTTACAGTAAGTTATTTTTGGATACAGTTATTATTATTATTTTTAACCAAGTACCAAATAGGATATTTTTGGAATAGTATAATAAAGAACAAAAAGAAGATTGTTATCAAATTGGTTATTATTTCAAATTACTTGTAGTCATCATCAGTAAATGAATTAGTCAGCAAATCTACGTTTACATATTGATTAATGTTGAGTAACATAATCAAAATATTCTTTTTACTAATCTATATCTATGAGCATATATGCAAATTAATTAATTTCAAAGAAGTGGATGCATAGTCTTCAAGTCCTTATATAGTTGTCACTGTTAATTTTTTTCTACTAATGGAACAGAATGCATATTAATAGTTTAATACACATATAATGCTTCATGATATGAAGTGACATTAAAGGCCATATTATTATTTTTCTATTTAGACATTATGAAAGCTTCTTGAAGAGTATAAGTGAGCACGCAGCTATGACTGGTAAACTGCTGAATTGTTCGTAGGTATCAATATTACATAATGATTGATGCTCTGTTATCCATGAATAAAATTAATATCGTCGGACCCATTTCAATAAAATGATATTTTGGTAACTATCTTGCACAGTTTTATGATAAAGTTGAATGCAACTTGCACTGTTTTAAACTGTCTTGATGTTGTTTTTAAGACATATATTAGAGACATAGGAGTGAATCTCATCCAGTTTTATTTGAAAAGCTGACGGAGAAGAATTTACATCAATGTTTTTGTTTGAAAACCTCGCCAAGATACACTTTACATCAGCGTTTGGTTTTCGATTCATTCTTGTATTATTATTTTTATACGCTTTGTTATCAATTCGATCTTTTGCTTCCTATCTTTGTTTTGGTTTTAGCTGTTCATTTGGACTTTGTTTCTTGCTCCGATTTAATAAATTTTCCACTTCAATTGAATGAATAGGGTTTGAATGGAACAAAACTATGCGATTTTATGACAATAATTGTTTTTCACTTTGAATGTTCAGTTAGTTTCCGATTTGCAGTACAGCATACGACTAAAACGCCGAACACGGGGAGCGTCGAAGGTTCGAAGTTTAACATTACCGTTCGTATGGGAAGTGAATACGCCTGATTTGAGGAGAAGGTTTAAAATTTAGGGGAAGAATTGAAGGATACGATTTGAGAGTTTTGTAACAAAATTCATTTTGTGATAGGAGCAGCGGTTTGGCAAATTTGGGGAAAAAAAAGAAATAAGTTTGTCCAAGGAAATAGGGTAAAAAGCGGTGAGAAAGGGAAGCGGTGAATTGCATGAGATAGTAGAACACAGTGAATTCTGGACAGTAGCATTGTACACGCAGGCTAGCCTTAGTTCCTGTTTTCCTGTTTAAATAATAGATGAGAATGAAAAAATTATGTTAAAGCAGAAATTTTTTGTTATGCATCTTGATTTATTGATCGTTGACGGATAGACGATATGTATCTCAAAATCATCCATAGAGGCCAATATTCGATATCCAAAAATGATTTTAGATGTGGATGCTGCTATGATACTACCTAAATCCAAAAGTATTTGGTGACAGATATAATTATTTTATAGTGTTTCGATTGAAATAAACGAATTTATGTCAATAAACTTTTATATTTACAACAATAAATTCAACATAATTAAGATTCAGATTATAACTTTTAGTTTGTCCAATCAGATTTCGGGTTCCATTCAAACATATAATTGTATGTTCGTATCTCATGATATATCCAGCCTTTGACTATTGATGTATATGGTAACATTAATTACTGATACGTATATGCTTTCATTGCATATTTTTAATTTTAGTATGTATAAGGCCTAAAATCTCAACCCTGCATCACTTCAACAGCGAAAACAAGCAACATCAAAGCAAAACAACATTGTTCATATGCTGCCAGTGCAATGAGTGAATATGCATGCATATGGTGTGACATTGTCTACTTGGAGTGTTATTTACCAGATAATGAGTTTTTTGGTATAACATTGTCTTCTCCAGCCATAGAATATTTGGTTTGGTTCAGAAGTCTTTGCCGAATTGGATTTGTTACAAGCTGTAGGCTCAATAACTAACTATGCTACGCCGCTACGTTAACATTATGTTTCTCCATGCTCAAACTATACAACTACCAAGGAAGTGTTTTATTAAGTGTTTCTCATATCCAATCTTCTTTATTAAATGTAGACATCATGTTTTTTTTACCATTAACCTTTTAGTGTATTTTTCTGTCTTCGGTTTTAAGTGTTCATAAACTCAATTGGTTGTTACCATGGTTTTCGATCCATACTGTAGAGTTATAATGGATATTCTGTCATGTAGTGTATATGATACAACCATTTGTGATATAAATTTTTTAAATGTGGTTATGCATGCTCCTATACAACAAGACCACTCTGTCTTCCAGTTGCTGCGTTTTAATGGTCGACGCCATTCTTCCTATAGTAATTACACTAAAAATTACTTCGCTTGCATAATTGAAAATCAAAATGCTTATTTGCAACTATTAGAGCATCTCTGACAGGCTTCCATTAAGCCTTAAAATGAAGGCAACAATGAATTTTGACTACAACAGTTCGAATTCGGCGGAATATTAAGGTTAACATTCAATGGCCAATTCATAATCATGAATTGACCAGTACGTCTATTTAATACGTGTTAGGCGTTGGAGGCTGGACATATATTTAACAGATGTTTAGTGCTTGAGCACCTAGAAAATGTGCCACTATTCTTCTTGACAAAGTGATAAGCATAATCAGCATACAACAATAATATGTGCATCATGAACATTTATAAGTGCTCAGAATTATATA